>JAVBHV010000066.1:8750000-11395228 GCA_033992175.1 Spiraea crenata
GTCAGCCCAGTTCTTCCAAAAAAGAAAGCCCTTTAGTCAAGTTTGAGTCCAAACCAGGCCCAAGCCTAAAAACCAAAGACTCCACACTAGTCAAAATTGAACAAATGTTAAAAGATCTAACACCAACCAAAACAAGCTCTTCAGTCAACATGATAAACGTCTCCCAAACCAGTCAGCAGTCCGATTCTTCATATCCAGAATCAGACAACATCAGTCAAATTGAAAATGCGTTCAAAAATCTTGAAGTCAAACGAATCACCAACAAAACTCGAGTCAATCCTACTAGTCTTACAAAGAACTGGTATCCAAGGCCAACACCTCCTGACATGCAGTTTGAAGAGAGAGTGTTCCAAAACCAATTCGCAGTTTCTGCAGACAAGCTTTATGAATGGAACATAGATGGATTGTCAGAACAAGAATTGTTGAACAAGCTCCAACACATGTCAATGGTAGCCAACACTTACTCCACTACTCATAACCTCAGTCAAACTCAAATCCTTGATTTGTTAGTCACCGGTTTCACCGGAATTCTTTTATCTTGGTGGGAAAAACATCTCACTCCTGATTCCAAACAAGCCATTCGGCAAGCAGTCAAATAAGATGAAGATGGACTACCAATCTTCGATGAAACCATCGGACAAGGTATTCCAGATCCTATCAATACACTCCTTTTCACAATCATAGAACACTTCATAGGTACTCCTAGTAACATCACCTCTAGGATCCATGATCAGCTCAGTAACCTTCGCTGTCCAACTCTCAGTGATTTTAGATGGTATAAAGATGTCTTTATATCCAGAGTCATGCTCCGTGAAGACAGTAATCAGCCTTTCTGGAAAGAAAAGTTCATTAATGGTCTTCCAAATCTATTTGCACACAAAGTCAGACAAGTCCTCAGTAATGAGAACAATGTCATTCCCTACGACAGTCTCACCTACGGTAACATTATCAATACAATTCAACAAGAAGGTCTGAAAATGTGTATTGATATGAAAATTAGTAAACAAGTCAATAGTGACAGAAAAATTGCTAAATACGAAATGGGTAATTTCTGTGAACAATACGGTCTACCTCCAATAGCCCCATCCAGAAATACCAAGTCCAGAGAAAAATACCCTAGTCACAAAAGACACTACAAATACAAAAAATATGAGAAAAACAAACCAGCCAATGATGTTTTCTACTCCAAACCTAGGCCGAAACGACATTGGAAGAAGAATACAAAACTTAATCAAAAATACCAAAGTAAAGACAAAAGTAACATTACTTGCTTTTAATGTCAGAAGAAAGGTCACTACGCCAAAGTTTGCAGAGTCAAGAAAACCATCAGTCAATTAAAAATCTCAGATCAAGAGAAAGAAGAACTTCTCAAAATACTTCAGATCCGAGAAACCAGTGACGACAACTTAGAGTCAAACCCTGAGTCAGACACAGAGTCAGCCTCTGATAAATCAAGTTCTAGTTCTCCTGATATCAATTTTGGTTGTAAAGACACTTGCTGTAAATCAGTGAATGTTCTTACAAAACAAGAAGAACAGGAAGAGCTTTTAATTGATCTTATCAGTAAACTAGAAAACCCAGAACTCAAAACAGAGTATTTGAAGAAGTTAAAGAAAGTCATGCTCCAGTCAGAAGATACCCAACCTAAGACTCCAGAAACGAAAATCTGTCTTAGCACCACATTAGAAAAATTCAGCAAGAAAAAGATAAATTACCAACCCTCCAAGACCTCCATTCCGAAGTCAACCACCTCAAAACAGAAGTCAGAATCCTCAAGCAACAAAATCAAGAATTGAAAACAGGTCAACACCTAATCATTCAAGATTTGGAAACATTCAAACTTAAACTTCCTCAGAAAACACCAACTGAAGAAGAGAAAAACAATTACGAACATGTCTTGTCTTACCTCGAACGAATTCAGATTCGAAAATGGTATTCTAGAATAACCATAGTCATCAATGATTTCAAACTTGAAATCCGAGCCTTAATTGATTCTGGTGCAGATCTAAATTGCATCCAAGAAGGATTAATCCCTACCCAATTCTATTCAAAAACCAAAGAGTCTCTCAAGTCAGCCAATGGTAGTAGAATGGAGATTAACTATGAAATTTCCAAAGCCCATATCTGCCAAAGTCAAGTCTGTTTTAAAACTTCATTCGTTCTAGTCAAGAACATGACAGATCAAGTCATCTTAGGTCTTCCTTTCATTGCTCTGTTGTATCCCTTCACAACAGAAAACGATGGAATTACAACCTATCCAATGGGTGAAAAAGTCAAATTCAAATTCCTCAGTCATCCAGAGCTTAAAGAAATTCACGCCTTGCAGGAAGATTCTATCTCCAAATCAATCAGTCTACTTGACAGCAAAACCAGACAAATTAGTCATCTTCAGTCAGAAATCAAGTTCAGACGAATCGAAGAACAATTACTTCATAGTAACTTCAAACAAAAGCTCCTTTCATTCGAAGAACGACTCAGAACTGAAGTATGTTCTGATCTTCCTAACGCTTTCTGGAATAGAAAGAAACACACAGTCAAGCTTCCTTACATCAAAGAATTTGATGAAAGGAATATCCCTACCAAAGCACGTCCCATACAGATGAGCCATGAACTCATGGAATTCTGTAAACAAGAAATCACGGATTTAGTCAACAAAGGTATTATTAGAAAAAGTAAATCTCCTTGGTCGTGTGCAGCCTTCTATGTCCAGAAAAATGCTGAGATAGAAAGAGGAGCCCCCAGGTTAGTCATTAATTACAAACCTCTCAATAATGTCTTAGAGTGGATTAGATACCCCATTCCTAATAAAAAGGACCTCATTAGCAGACTTAGTCAAGCAGTCATCTTCTCCAAATTCGACATGAAGAGTGGATTTTGGCAAATTCAACTTCATGAACAAGATAAGTACAAAACTGCATTTGTTACACCATTTGGTCATTATGAATGGAATGTTATGCCATTTGGTCTAAAAAATGCTCCGAGTGAATTCCAGAATATCATGAATGAAATATTTAATCCTTTCAGTCATTTTTCGATTGTTTATATTGATGATGTCCTCATATTCTCTAATTCCTTAGAAGAACATTGGAAGCATCTTAAGTCATTCTTTCATGCAGTCAAAACTAATGGTTTAGTTGTTTCAGCACCAAAGATCAAGTTATTTCAAACCAAAGTCAGATTTCTTGGTTATCATATTCACCAGTCAACTATTGTTCCGATAGATAGAGTCATCCAGTTTGCAGAAAAATTCCCAGACAAAATCCTAGACAAAATCCAGTTACAAAGGTTCCTAGGATCACTCAATTATGTTCCAGAATTCTATCAAAGTCTTCGAGTCAAATGTAAGCCTTTATTTGATCGGCTCCAGAACAATCCTCCTCCCTGGACTGATACTCATACTTCCATAGTCAAAGAAATCAAGACATTTGTTAAATCCCTTCCATGTCTTGGTATTCCTACAGTCAATTCTTTCAAAATTGTTGAAACAGATGCCTCAGAACTTGGTTATGGTGGCATTCTCAAGCAAAAAATCAGTAAATCCGATCCAGAACAAATAGTTCACTTTCATTCTGGCACTTGGAATCATGCACAGAGTAATTATAGTACTATTAAAAAAGAAATTTTATCTATTGTATTATGCATCTCAAAATTCCAAGATGATTTGCTTAATCAAGAGTTTTTAGTCAGAGTAGATTGCAAGAGTGCAAAACATGTTTTAGAAAAAGATGTTCAAAATATTGCATCAAAACAGATTTTTGCACGATGGCAAGCTATACTTAGTATCTTTGATTTTAAAATTGAATACATCAAAGGTAGTCAAAATTCTATCCCTGATTTCCTAACCAGAGAATTTTTACAAGGAAAGCAAGATGGGATCTAGGTATCCCCTAAGATCCGCCAAACCGGAGTCACCCTCCTCTGCCCAAAAAACAGTCAAACCAGAGTCATCATCCCAAGGTCTAGTGCCTTATAGTCAATCCTCTCCCATCGCAATTTCAAACAGATTCACAACTATTGGACAAACACGTCCAAATTACTAGTCAGCTTTAGTTACCCAGTTTGATCCTTACAAATCAGTTACCCAGTCACAAGCCCATGATCAACCAGTAACCAGGTATGCAGCCACATCCCCCTACTTCCCCAAATCACCCAGTCACCCATTATTTTATATTGAAGCATGTCTCAGACATCTTACCAATCCAATTCAGTTAGCAAAAGCCTATTTTCCCCCAGGTTTCCATTATGCTCCTTTCCATCCCAGTAAATCCATCCCATATTTCAGAGATATTCTTTTCTCCACTGAGTCAGTAGCAATCAAACCAATCTATGATAAAGGTCCACAACCCAGGATTCTTTACCATTCCATTTACATACAGAAAATCATCACCCAAGAACAATGGGGCAGTCAACCTTTCAGATTCAAGACTCTTCCTTCTCAAGATTCAAATAATGAAGGAAGCCAATACAACTATTATGATTATATGGAAGCATGGTTCAAAATATTCATGCACCAGAATGAATCTTTCAGTCACTCTTGGTTTATTAATTTTGACAGTCATTTCAAAGGGCCATTCCCATTATGGTTCCAAAAATGGTGGACTCAATTCGGCCCAACTTTTGAGCTCCTCCCCAAGGAACTTCAAGATTCAGTCAAGCATTTCTCCACTCGATACAAAGTCAGTCAGCAAGATGTTAGATTCCCGCATCTTCTTCATTTTACAGCAAAGTACAAAATGCCATGGATTATGAAATGGCATTATGCAGTCAGCAATGATATCCTCACAAGACAAATCTCAGTCAAATGGTGGGATAAATTCAAGCATATGAGAATTGTTTCACAAGTCAATGAAGAATTTCCAGTCATCCAGTCAAGAGAAGCTAAACCTTCTACCTCTCAGTCATCAGCCTCATCTCTCAGCATTGAAGGAAAGTCCAAATCCGAGCTGAAAGAAATGGCAAATCAGTTACTTATCCTTGCCAGCCAGCAGGAAGGCAACGAAGAACAAAGCACAGTCAAGATTAGGGATCCATCTCCTACAGAGTCAACAGCTTCAGCTTCACCATCACCAAGCCCAGTAAAAGCACCCGCAAAAATGAAATGGGGTGACTATCCAGATGAAGACGCCCAAGACCCTTATGCAGATATTGACCCATATGACATAACAAGGTAAAGTAAATCCAAAAGAACTACAGTCAGCCATGTGAACAAGACAAAAGGCTATTCACAAATAGTAAAAGTCACACGACAAGTCACTATTCATGAATAGTTCTACCGCAAATCTCGCACCTTTCGGTGGCATCCAATAATGTCTCCACCCTCTGGTGCTTCCAGCTCCTATATAAGAAGACCACCAGTCATTTACCAGTCAGGCTAAATACCCGAAGCTCAATCCCCGTAACCTCAGCTTCCTACTTGCCTCAAAGTCAAGATTAAAAGATAGTTTTAGCATACCTGAGATATCAAAATTATTGTGATATTCATGTATCCTATCTCTTTCGATAAATCTCTCTATCCTCAGTAAACCTTTGTACTAAAATTAAGAACTGATTTCAGTCTTCAAATAAATTTGAAGTAATCTATTTTAGCAAATTGCATTACTTTCATTATCTCCATTATTTTCAGTAATATCATTGAATTATCATGTCTTCCGCATGCATCATTTTCTTTTCATTTACTATGTTTACCCTTATGGTATATATATATATATATATATATATATATATATATATATATATAAAAAAAATATATTCTTTCCGGCATCATCCCATTTCGAGGACTCACAGAAATACCTCGGATGGTGCCGCAATCTGTTCTACGTACAACAATGTGTTGAACTACTTCAACAAGTCTGCGTGTAAGATATCCAGCATCCGATGTTCGTACAGCAGTATCCACAACTCCTTTTCGGGCTCCGTAACAAGAAATGATATATTCTGTTAAAGACAGTCCTTCACGTAAATTGCTTTGAATAGGTAAATCAATCATTTGTCCTTGTGGATCCGACATTAATCCTCTCATACCTACTAATTGGTGTACTTGGGATGCGTTTACTCTAGTTCCCGAAAAGGACATCATATGGACTGGGTTAAAAGGGTTGGCCATCCTAAAATTAGGATTCATTTCCTGTCGCAAATATTCACTTGTAGCATAACATATCTAAATAGATTGGTGTAATTTTTCTACCCCGTGTACAATGATGGTGTTTTTCCAAAATCAAACTTCGTTGTTCAGCATCTTGGACTAGCCACCCCTTAGAAGGTATTGTTAAAAGATCATCAATTCCTAATCAAATGGATGTTGCAGTGGCTTGTCGGAACCCCAGAGTCTTTACTTGATCAAGGATGTGTGATGTATATGCCATTTCGAAGTGATCTATTAATCTACTAATAAGTCGTTTAATAGCAGTTTCATCTATCACTTTATTGTGAAAGACCAGAGTGGCCCGTTCTGCCATAAGTACCTCCCTATTCCGCTGAGTGGGATTCGACAATGGGTTTGAGTCAATTATTGGAAAACTTCCTTTTCTCGATCTTGATTCGCATAGAAATTAAGGAACTATGGTCCTAGGTGAATTGGAGAAACCAAAAATCACACAGGTGTCATAGAATTACTTAGTTTAGATACCATATTATTAGGTACCATATGAGTAAGCTCGGCAAAACCCTTGGATAGCTTCTTCGATTTCTTGATAAAGGGAAATATGACCAACCGTGGTTCCAATGTATATAAAAATAATTTCTTTTTTGATACTTTTTACTAGTAGATAGTGCCCATAAATATCATGATAGGTACCCAAAGATTCATAGTGAACTTCGATGGGAGTTTCTCTTGAAGTAATAATGCGTTGATCTAGGTACCCAAAGATTCAGAGTGAACTTCGATGGGAGTTTCTCTTGAAGTAATAATGTGTTGATCTAGTCACCACCAGAGCGACAAAGGGCTATCTAAATTGATTCTTTTCTGCCGATAAGCTCCCATTGCATCATAGGAATTACAAAAAATAAGGTTCTTTTTCTTTCATAGACTTATAGTTATTATCGTCACTTCTATTATTTTGTTAATTTCTACGATGACATGGATTATACCTATTTGCACAAATAACTCGACGATTTCCACTCGTTAATACATACAGCCCAATAAGCATATCTTGAGTTGGTACGAAAATAGGATCCCCAATAGCTGGAGACAAGAGGTTCATATGAGAAAACATAAGTAAACGGGCCTCCACTTGAGCCTCCAAAGATAAAGCTAAATGAGCAGCCATTTGATCACCATCAAAATCTGCATTGAATCCCTTACAAACTAATGAATGTAAACAAATAGCATGTCCTTCTACTAAAAAGGGTTGGAACGCCTGGATGCCTAATCTATGCAGAGTAGGCGCCCTATTCAGCAATACGGGATGCCCTTGCATAACTTCTTGAAGTATTTCCCATAAAACCGGCTCTTTTTCCCGAATTTTACTCTTAGCAACTCCTATATTCGAAGCAAAATGTTGTCTAATTAAACCATAAATTACAAATGTCTGGAAAAGCTCTATTGCTATTTCCTTGTCATCATATTTTTTTGAAGCTAATCCCTTACTGAGCTTTGCTCACTAGGTTCCCTTCGTGAGTTTCAGGTGAAACTGAGGAGTAGGCGATGATGATTGGCATTGGACATGTGGCTAGCCACCCCTAAATAAGTCTCGAGTCGTTGCTTGTGTTATTTTCTTTTCCCTCATATGTAATAAAGAGTGGTGATATCTTTTGTTTTACTTTCTTTATGACTAAGTGTGGTTGAGTTTGAGGATGTTTAATTTCTCTGCTTTTGTAATAAAGATGATAAGTGTTTTCTGATAATAAGCTGGACACTATCTTCTAAGTGGTTAAAGGGGTTCTGACGTGACAACTCAAGGTTAATGTTCCTTGGGGTGTTATAGTTGGTATCGGAGCAAGTCGATCTTGCTTCTGTGGTTTGTTAAGGGAAAAAGGGTGGGGGGCCGTCCAACGCTGCATCGCCGAAAACTCATGGGTATGATTTTTTAAAAACATTTCTTTTACTTACTCGTTTAGCCTTACTGACACTTCTATGTCTGAAGAGGACATCATGGACTTGACTTGTGGTATTTGCCTAAAACATATTTCTGTTGGAAATTTAGGATTATGGATGCTATTCCTGCAAACAATCACACAAGATAATAATTAGAAAATAATTAATTACAAGTAACATAACAAGGATGAAATACTTATCTTTGGAGACAATTAAAACGGTCTTCACGTATCCTTGAATAGAACAAGATTTTGGTTGAGGCATGTCAAAGATACTGTCCTTAAGAGTAGATTTCGCCCCTCAGAGACAATGTCTTGGTGTAGCTAGGTTTGTATGGCGCCCTACCCTCCAAGATTCAACAACCATGACCCCCGAAAGCGTACACTCACAATACTTGGATCGGGTGAACTACTCGATTCTTTCCTTTGGTATGAATATATATCAGCGAAATACTCGAGAATATTTGAAAGATGGAAGACACTAATGTATAATGGAGGAACCGAAGCAAAGATGGCTTGTGAGACATTAATAAACATCAGACAAAAAACCCATAGAAGAATGTGGAGAGGTTTTATCTAGAATATGATGCATGGAGAAAGTTAGACCACGGCTAATCAACAACAACCCCACACAAGACCAAAACTCAAAGACCTTATACATAATCAACACCTTTTGTGGCAGTGGACCCTCCTAGCAATTAAGGTCTATATAAGTAACGGAAGACATTAAAATCCAAGAAATTAGTATGTTATAAATGAAATAATATTGTAGTATAACTCAAAACCATGTTAATGATATTTAAGCCCATAACTACACCTAGTTGTAATCTTTATGAATACAACTTTCCAACACCGACAATGACAAACAGATGGAAATCTCAATTCACCAACAAAGTAATAAAACTCATGATTAAACTCATAGAATGGTGTATTTTGAAATACCCAAATCTAAATTCCAACAATCCCCCACATATTTCAAAATACAAAAACCACATTGAAAGAAGTTGAGGGCGACGGAACCAAAGGAAAGTGAGAATTCAATGCTTCCGAACTGGTGTCTTTTGGACTATGAACCAGCCGTAGGATAGGCAATCGTAACTCACAGAAATTTGGTGAAAATTATAATTTTCTATGAACCAAGATTTCTTGTTGTGAATCAGAGGACCAACCACCCACATTGAATCCTTGGAATCGAGTTGTTCGAGCGGGTTGGCGCGAATAAGCCATGCGCCCACCTGGATATTCATAAGTGCTCTAGAGAACCTGCCTAAGCTCTCATAGGAAGCGGCCCCACCTCCACACTCATATAGGTGAATCCACCAAGTGTGCACTGCAATCAAGCACACCACCCAATACGGGCTATGGTATTCATTAAGAACGTGTGTTCAACCTCAACGTTGCAGTCTTGCACTATTTGCACCATAGGGCTAGACTCTCATACATAGTATTTGATAGTGCACACCCGATCAACAAGTGACTTGTTCTTACCCATATGAACCTACTTCCTGGGATCTTCATTCACGTAGGTTGGGTTACCATCACTCTTGATCGCTGTTGTAGGCAATAGTCTTATCCCCCTCGATGCATTGCCACTAGTTTTGAAATAGTGGTTTTGTTAGAGAATTGGCCAAAATTAACTCTAACACATCACCAACTGTGGGATATATCCCAATCTCAAGAAGTTTCTTCATAATATTGAGTCATAGGCATATACGCTTTCCGGGCTTTGTAACATGGCTTTCACACACTAGATATACACCACCATAGGCAACATTAGTCTCATTCATAAAAGGTTAATGTTTTAGTCAAAATCTGGGGACTTGACACATGTAACAGTAGATGATGATGTGGAAGCGGGGGCTTCCATGTGGGGTGAGTTGAGGTGGCTTCGGGGAAGCCAAATTCTTGAGGCGTCTTCTAGAAAGGTTGATATCTTATTTTCTTGACCTATAAGAAAGCCAAGGGTTAAGCTCAGAGCACCGGTGTGGTGCCGCCCAAAGGGGCTCCGATACTTAAGTCAGTGAGAGTGACTGGTGAATAGTAGAAGTGAATAGTATAGATTAGTTACCCTTGACCCCTTAGGATAGACTTCCTCTTATAGAGGTGGTGAGAGTGTCACATATTCTTTTATCCAATGTGGGATAAGAGGTATCCATGGGGTGTTTCTTCGTGACTTTGGGCCTTCGTGTAGGGCCCCACCTCTCGTCATATGGGGGAGGTCTGCGGTTCTATTCGAAGACCGTCGCGAGATGGTTCCACAAGGTGCATTCGGTTTGTCGCGTGACGTTTTGTGTGGGGGCCACAAACCTCGTAAAGCGTGCTCATTGGGACTCGCAGGATTACCCATGAGGTATTAGGTTGTCTTTTGCCACGTGGAGCTTAGTTGTCAATCATATGTGTCATAGGTGGGGCATAGTATAAACAGTTAATAACCAAGAGGATTCGACCCAATATGCAAATTCAATCTGTACTCCAATTATGTTCTCTCTATCATTGCACATAAAACAATTAGTGGATTTGATCTCACACTAGTAGAAATGTGGGAATGGTTATTAATGGAAAGAAGTCAAACTTTTTACCCCACAACATCACTTTCTTTGTCACCAATTGTCTTAATGGGGACTACTCTTTAAAAAAACAATAAAATTGTACTATTTTAACTTTTATATGATATTAAATTGTGTAAAAAAAATATGGTATTAAATTTGATGGAAGAGAAGAATTATGGTAATAAGAAATAGTGTTTTCAGCTCCCCCATTTTTTCCCTGTCAAAACCGGAACACACTCTCCGTCTTCTCTCAAAATCAAAAATTGAAATTAAAACAAGTTTTATTTCCCTGTATTTCTTCTCTTTCCTCTCTCTCCCTCTTCGCTACCCCCAATTTTTCCCTCTTTCGCCATTGTTGTTTGTCGTCGCCACCAGCCGTTTGCCGTCACCCGCCGTTCGACCAACGAGCCCCTAGGTTGCGTTCCAAAACCCGGTCAGTTGTCGAAGTGTCTCGACCTGGTGAGTTCGCTACAGCGGCAAATCGAAAGGTCCAGCGGCCATTCCAGACGGTTCAGGGACCTCAAGATCCGACGGCTCAGGGACCTCAAGAAGCGCAAGCGCGACGACCCCGTTGCTTTCGGCAAGCTCTTCATTCGCGATTTGGGGTTTCTGCGCAAATCGAAGGGGGAGGAAGAAGAGGAGAAGGACGTGAAGGAGCTGGAGAAGAAGTTTCTAGATTGGAGAAGGTACATTGTGGAGAAAATGGACGGAATTGAGCTCAATTTGGAAGGGGTTAAGTACAAGCTCAAGGTCTCGCTTCCGGAGGGTGATGATTTTGAGGGGATGAAGAGAGCTTGGGAGGAGCATTACGCTTTCAGAAATCGGGGTTTATGTTGGATTTTTGGATTTTGATTGAGTGAAGTGAGTGAAGTGAATTTGGTATTTTTTATAAAGTTTGCTTCTTTTTTGCAGGGTAGTCAAGGAGTGGGAGTAGGCAAGAGCCTGATACTATCATACTGAGGGCACTTTCTAGGGTCCGCCAGGCGGACTGGTCCACCCACTTGATTTTTTGTTAAAAAACATCATGTGCCTTGCACATGCTTTCCCAAATTACTCTTCAAAAAGATCTGGCGTACTGGTCCGCCAGGCGTACTGTAGAATTTTCCTCATACTGAGGGGTGTTTCGTCGCGGTGGTTCGCAGAGCCTCGGGTTTCTTCGAAGCCATCGATGCTGGTTACTCATACCATCTTTTCTACATTTGGGAAGATAAGGCAAGCCAACATCTTTTGTTCTATATGTTTGCCTAAACGCACGTTTTTTTTTATTGAGCTAAGAAAGAAACTTAGTAATTCTCTCTGTAATTGCATAGTGTGTTTTGGTTGATCATTTGGGAATTATGCATTTGTGTCCTCTATGGTGTAATGTCCTTAGCTAATCGTTCATCATTGGAACGAGAGGAGGAGATGAAGTCAAGGTATCCGGAACTCTTCACTACCCAAGGTCAATATTTAATTTCGAGGACGAAATTCTTTTAAGGAGGGGAGGATGTAATACCCTAGATATAGGGGACTCTAAAAGATAAGGTATTAAGGAAGATAGTTAGATGATAATTGAGGTATAGTTGGGTCCATATATGACTTTCAGGAAATAACTCATTTGGATAAATAAAGGGATATGGATGATCTTTAAAGGAGGAGAAGGTTTTGGGGTAATAAAGAAGGACACGTGGAGCATTTAAAAATGAAGTAAGGAATTTACATTAGGGGTGGGATCGGGATCATCCCAATCCCGTCCCGATCCCGACTAAAGGATAAAAATGATCCTGAATCCCGTCCCGATTAAGTCGGGATCCCGATAATAAAATCCCGATAAAGTCGGGATCCCGATCGGGAAATCCGATAAATCCCGACAATAAAATCTCAAGTATAATATGAAAATTTAAATTTTTTTTGTGTGCATAAATTGTTAAGCATACTAACATAGGAATACAATAACTTGAACTTAATCGCTATAAATCCAAATATCTATACAACAACTTATATATCTAAACTTAAGAATAAGACATACAAATCCAAACTTCAAAGATAAATTAAAAATTATACATCACTCATATGTAAAAAGACCTCTACCCTCTTTTTCGATCTCAAGACATAGGAGAAAAAATTTTAACAAAATTTTTAAAAAAATAAAAAAATAAAAAAATAAAAAAAAGAAAAAATATATATCCAATCAGGATGTCGGGATCCCGACATTTTTCAAAAATATATCCCGATCCCGTCCCGAATTAGTCGGGATCGGGACAAAATCCCGACTAGTCGGGATCGGGATCGGGATAATCGGGATCGGGATTATCGGGATCGGGATCGGGATTCGGGAAATTTTCCCACCCCTAATTTACATATTTCTTTATAATGATGGTGTTTTGTGGGGGTCTTACAAACCAAATTGGATTTGGATTACTATCTATTTTACATACATATTCTCATCATTACCTTTTTTGATCAAAGAAATGCATCTTAATATTAATCTGAGATTGGCGTCACACCAACCAAAGGAATAAGGGGTTACAAATTTCACAATAAAATGCAGGGCCTCCATACAAAACCTATCAAAATACAAGGGAAAAAGAGGCCCGATACTCCTACAAGAAACAACATCATTCAAGAAAGACAATAGATATGGGAATTTCATCTAGCCCGAAACCCGTTCATTTTCCCTACGGCAAAGCCATCAGGAAACTGAACGGGGATCTAGTCGACCTCCTTACGGCCTAACCATCAGAGGGAATTAGGCCCGGGCTAAAATCGACTCCTTAAACTACTAAGCCTATATATCATCAAGAATAACTGATGCAAGCCATGGCGGACCACTGCCCACCCAAAAACCATGAAGCTGTGAAGTAGCGGCTCTCCGTGCAAGAGTGTGAGCCACCATGTTTGTGGATCGTTGCTGTTGTGAAACCATATTCACTCCTAACAAATAACACAACCATTTTATCTCCGTGATCAAGGCTACATGTGGGTGCCACTCCCTACCATGTAAATTAATACTTTGCTCCACTTCAATGCTATCAGTGATTACCTCTTTTGGAAAGGTCCCATGTTGTAGACACCTTTGCAATCCCATCCTCAAACTATATAACTCACTAAGAAACACTGAGCATTTACTTGGTCCACACTCCATCATTGCCCAAACCACTCTTCCCGTGTCATCTCGCAGCACAGCTCCAAGTCCGCATCTGCCTCTCTTACTGTCAGCAGCAGCGTCAACATTAAGTTTTAGCTCCCCTCCTTTCGGAGGTTTCCATGACGCCACCGCAACTCCTGGTTTATGGTCGACAATCATTGTCACCACCACCTCATATTCTCATCATTACCTAATTTGAGTGATGATGGTATTTTGGTGGGAATAGTAAAAACCAAATTGGATTTGAATTACTATCTATTTTACATATATATATTCTCATCATTACCTAATTTGAGTAATGGTGGTGTTTATGTGGAAATATTAAAAAACCAAAATAGTTTTGGGTGATCTTAAAAGAGGGAAGGAATTTGGATGATAATGAGGGAGAAGTGGCGCATTTACAAAGTAGGTAAAAAGATTAACATATTTCTTTATGAGAAGTGGGGATGCTAGTTTGGGCTATATAAAGGGTGTTGTGGGTTGAAGAAGAAGCAGTGAGGAAAGAAGGAAGGAGAAGGCCCAATATCACAATAACGAGTTCTACGGTACAAGAGGCACAAGGTAAGGGGATCATGCGTATGAATTACTGAGACGATGAAGCGGGACAGAATGATTGTACGAGGCCTTATATATATTTGCATATATACGTATCCACATCCACATAAGTGTACGGGTGAGGATTTGATGACTTGGTGGACTACCACTTTATTGTGTTGACGTGATTGCTTGTTTAAAGTATGATTGGTGATTGCTTCGGTGCTTTTGAACTTGGTACTTTATGATGGTTTCACTCATATCTATTAATGCGAGAAGGGTCATGTTCATTAGTTACTGGAAAAGAAACATGAAAAAAGATTGATGTGGACCGTCTAATGAAAGTATAATAGAGGAACTCCTAGGGAGGTGGTGACGAAAGTTAAAGGTTAAAAAGGAAATGAATGACTGAAATGGAATAGACTCGTGAGGTGGGTCTATTGAAATGTATTGCTTTTAGGGAATGCGCCCCCTTATAAGCCACGAACCTGCCTCCCGCGTAAATACTCTAATGAAAGTATAATAAAGAGAAAGAGAAACGAGTCTAAACAAGCATAATTTCACAACATGAATGAATGTTCCTTGTCATCATATTTTTTTGAAGCTAATCCCTTACTGAGCTTTGCTCACTAGGTTCCTTTCGTGAGTTTTAGGTGAAAACTGAGGAGTAGGCGATGACGATTGGCATTGGACATGTGGCTGGCCACCCCTAAATAAGTCTCGAGTCGTTGCTTGTGTTATTTTCGTTTCCTTCATATGTAATAAAGAGTGGCGGTATCTTTTGTTTTACTTTCTTTATGACTAAGTGTGGTTGAGTTTGAGGATGTTTAATTTCTCTGCTTGTGTAATAAAGATGATAAGTGTTTTCTTATAATAAGCTGGACACTATCTTCTAAGTGGTTAAAGGGGTTCTGACGTGACAACTCAAGGTTAATGTTCCTTGGGGTATTAGTGTATGTATGGCAGTTTCCAATTTTTTATGAAGAGTTGTAGACATAGAGACAATCTATGGAAGGAACAAGGAACAAAATTTCGATTTCGATGGAAATTTCGGTAATCAAAATTTATGAAAATTTCGGAAAAAGTTTCAATTTCGGTGGAAATTTCGATAAATTTCTGTTTGAAAAAAAAAGACGAAAAATATGTTAGAAAACCTATAAATTAATATCTCTATTTTCTATAGGCTTTAAAATCAATAAATAATGCAATTTAAAATTCAAGTTATATAGGACTGTCCATATGAATATACTTTCATATATATATATATATATATATATATATATATAAGGGAGAAGAATTCGTGTTTTGTATTTCACTAAGCTATCAATCAACACAATATCTTAAGGTGAGGCTTATGAAACATACATTAACTATTATATTAATATTACAATATAATATAAGAGTTTTAAGGAATATAATACATCAAAATTAACACACATATTATTTTAATACATAAAACTATTACGATGAGGCTCCTGTTTACTTCTTGAAACATTATTAGTGAACTGACAATATTGCTCCCATGACATTTGTCGGCTAGAGAAATGAATGTAAAATTCAATATGCTTATTCAAAAGAGAATAAATTGTGAAAGAACCATTATTGAAGGCAAGAAAGAAAACACCAAAAGAAAGTTATCAGTGAAAGCAAGAAATAAAAAGGGAGAATGGAATATAAACCCAAAAAATTTTCATTTATTTGATGCATACCCATGTACATTTTTTTTGTAGAATTAAACACATACAATAAGTATCTTGCCACATTGGATGTACAACTAACCTATTAATTCATAATATTTACCCATATGCCACTATATTTACCTTCCTCATTTCAAGTGTTTTTTTTTAAGCAGTGTTAATGTGTCTTCTGAGACAGTCTCATATGCCTTGGAGCATGCAGGTGTCTTGGGATATACAATTAGGTGGTTATATGTTTAGTTGATTAAACTCAAGTGTCTTGGAGTATGCATGGTTATATATTTTAGTTGATTAAACTTAGGTGTCTTGAGATATAAAAAGAATGTACATTTAGCCACCTTGAATGTAATTAATGTTACATTTAGCCACCTTGAATGTGCATTTAGCTAGGGCTGGGATCGGGCCGGGCCGGGTTTTGGCTGGGACTGGAAAAAGCCCGAAATTGATCGGGCTTTGGATTTTTAGGACTGTTCAAGGGCCCATTGAAATCGGGCCGAGTCGGGTTATGGGCCCGAACATTTGGGCCGGGTTCGGGTTTTAACCGGTTAGAGCCCGACCAGTTTTCCCAAAACAAAATCGACGATGAACGACTAATTCCGATGAAGCCTGAGGGGTTTTAACCGGAATTGAACATCAAACTACATATCGGAATTGAAAAAGACAAACTTGGGGCAAATCCTGAGGAGATCGGCGTCACCCACAATCAACAACAAACCCACATCAAATTACATCAAAAATTGAACATCAAATTACAGATCGGCATTGAAAAAAACTGAAATTTGGGGCAAATCCTGAGATCAGCGTCTGGGGATAAGCAAAAGCGCTCGATCTCTACGAAGACGAATTGCGGGATTCGCGTCGGTGTCGCTCGCCGGAGGCTAGAGCAGCAGTGTGGCTCGTCGGCGGGTGTGGGAGTGTGGGTGCTTCAGTCACGTCGCTCGTTAGAGCAGATGTAGCGTCGTCGGAGGTTGGAGGAGCAGCGTCGTTGGAGCTTTTAGTTTAGCTCGGCTCGGTGATCTGCACCATCGATCTGCGTCTCTCGTCTCTCTTCAGCGAATGGATTGAAAAGCTATCTCCGCCGTTGCCTATGGTGGCTTCCACGGAGCTTTAGCTTGGCTCGGTGAAGGATTTTGTGAAAGGCTTGGTAAAGTTGAGCGGCGGAAAAAGAAAGTAGGAAGTGATAAAGCGAAGCAGAAATGAAGTAGGGTTTCTTTGGGTAGGATAGGGTGTGTGTGTTTTATTTTCAATTATGTGAAATTATATTTTTCATCCAATCAGTATGTGATATGTGTACAAATATATATATATATTAATAAAACTATAAATATTCAGGTTTTACCGGCCCGGGCTAGGTTCTGAAAAATCAAGCCCCTTTTTGGGACCGAACTTCACGGGCTGGGCCGGGCTTTTCATTATTCAGGCCGAGCTTATAATTTAGGACCGGCCCATTATATTTTTTCGGGTTGGGCTCAAGCCGAGCTCCGGGTTTTGGGCCGGGTTTTCCCACCCCTACATTTTGCCACCTTGTGAAAAGAATGACACAAAGCACCGCTTGATGAGCGGCAAAGTAAATCACTTCATACATTAAAAATCCATTAAATCACCTTCAAATATCCATTAAATATCCATTAAATCACCTTCAACATCCGCTTGATTGCACCAGGTTATATCAATTTGAATGCGTAGGGATTTCTATCATTCCCATATGTAATCAAAAAGGAGTATTTTAGGAATCAAAAATTTATAAACTCTCTAAATGTAGTAATTTGATGATGTATAATCCTAGTCATGGGCCTCCTTCAACTAAAAAGATTGAGGTGGGTTTTATCTTAAAAAGAAAAAAAAAACAAGGGTATTTGTCTAATTTTGCCAAAAAAAACACCAAAAGAAAGCTATTGAATGTACCAAAAAAAGTTGTTAGGAAAGCAAGAAAACACTAAAAAAAAGTTGTTGAATGCACAAAAAGAAAGTCGTGGAAAGATTCAAGGAGCATTATTGAAGGTAAGCAAGAAAACACCAAAAGAAAGTTGTTCACCGAAATTTTACCGAAAATTACCGAAATTTCAATGGAAATTTCGGTAATTTCGGAAAGTTTCAGCCTCCGCTTCTAAGGCTCGAAACTTTCCGAAATTTACCGAAATTACCGAAATTTCGGTATTTTTTCGCTGACATTGATATGTACCTCGATTCAAGTTTCGGAACCCCAAAAAACTTAAAATTTCGAGGTTTCGGCCGAAATTTTGTTCCTTGGGAAGGAGATAGATTTGTTTTCTTGTTGAGCATGCCTGGCACTTAATGTAAATCAACCACATGGTCTTGCACGTTGAAAATTGCAGCGGTCGTCGGCGGCTTGAAGGAAGACAAAGGGATTTCTTAATTCTTTTTTTGAAACAATTACATTTTGATACTACTTGAAGAGCAAAATACTCAAAAATACTACTACGCTTTAAACATTACAGTATAATACTACTTGATAAATCAATAAAACATTTACCGTAATGTCTACCTCCCATGAATAAAGTTTCCGCGGAGCTCGGGAATATACTTGAGAAAGTTAGGGGAAAGCATCCACATGAAGGAGGGGCATATGTCAAACAATCTTAGAAAGATACTGATCACTTACTTGGATCATCGGATAATTACATTCTGGATGTTAGCGATGAAGGTGAAGATGGCGATTCAGTCATGACCACTACTTCGGCAGACTACCACCACAGCATGCAAAACCAAACCCAAATGATTAAGCCTTATGAGAATGGTCGTTGATGTAGCACTGATACAGCAGTTAACGATGAAAATACATTAATCTAGCTATCAATGGGTTGGTGGAAGAATCAAATTTCTTATGTTGTTAATTTCTTGGATTCCCATTTAAATACATAATGGTATCTTTCTGGTTCATCCTTTTCTGTGACAAACAAGATTCTTCATATAACAGATGACGAATCTTCTTTTAACCATTTTTTTTTTATTTTTTATATAAGAGTCTTCTTTTAAATTTGATGCAAGTTTTTTTATATGTTTCTTTTTTTGGTAGCTGGAATAGAAAAGAAAATCAAATCCCATTCTTGCCACTCCAATCCTTCGAAGTCCAATAATCTGCATAAGTGTAAAGCTAATAGCTTACGCTGAGGTCCTGAGGTCACAGATGTTTAGTTGATATTTCCGTCATTACCAATAATAGAAAGAATATCGAAGTATTAAAATGGTCAGACTTGGTTGGTCCAAAATGACATAACTGTAAGGGCCAACTTGTTTTTTTTTTTTTTTTTTATTTTTTTTATATAAATATATTTGGTTTGGTAGTCATTGTTCTGTATGAAGTTAGGAGCAGAATATTTCTTCTAAAAGTATCAGCCTCGCCTATGTACTTATCTTTCTTTTACAAGTCATATCAGGAGTGGTAGGTCTAGGGGTGGGATCGGGTCAGGCCGGGCAGGGTTTTGGGAGGGACCGGAAAAAGCCCACAAGTGATCGGGCCTTGAGAATTCAGGCCCGTTCAAAAACCCGAAGGTATCGGGGTGGGTCGGGTTTTAGGCCCACAAATACGGGCCGGGTTAGGGTCGGGTCGGGTTGAACCCGGCCAATCTCGCAGCACCGATCTCTCATCGAGATTCTCGATGACGATGACGACGCCGACGCAAACAAGGACGATTTGTTGGATGAAGACGACTGGGCGACGCAGACAACGATTCTGGGCGACAATGACGATGTTGCGACGCCCAAAGACGCAGCCGACGCGATGTTGGGTTTTGAAGCCGACGCGATGCTGGGTTTTGAAGCCGACGATGAGGAACGAGACGCTGGAAGATGACATCGACGACTACCCGAGATCTTGGAAGCTGACGGCGTTGGACGGACGATGAAGTTCGGCGTCTGCAATTGAGGAGAACGGCGACAATCGAGGACGAAGGCGGCGTTTATCTCCAATCTGGTCAGAGCCGTCCGATCTCATCAAATTGATCACAACCGTCTGATTTTGGAAGGTATATGGTGTATGCGTTCTATTCTAACAAGAGTGTAACTCTTTTCTTATCTAATTATAGAATGACACCTGTAAAAAATATATATATATATAATATTCAGGTTATTTCGGTCTGGGCCGGGTTCTCAAAAATTAAACCCAATTTTGGGCCCGACTTTTTCGGGCCGGGTCGGGCTTTTTGGTTTCGGGCCGAGTTTGCAATTTAAAACCGGCCCTTTAGCATATTTCGGGCCGGATTCGAGCCGGGCTCCGGGTTTTGGGCCGGGTTTTCCCACCCCTAGGTAGGTCTATGTCTGAAGCTGGCATGTAAATTGGCATGTAAACTAGGTTTTGGTAACTCAGAACTGGAACTCTAATTTAGGGGTGGGAAAAAATCCCGAATCTCGCGTCCCGATCCCGATCCCGACGATCCCGATCCTGAAAATCCCGATCCCGACAATCCCGATCCCGACTAGTCGGGATTTTGTCCCGATCCCGACTGAGTCGGGACGGGATCGGGATTTTTTTTGAAAAAAGTCGGGATCCCGACATCCCGACACTATATATTATTTAATTATTTTTTATTAATGTTTTAATTCTTACCCTAAATGAAGTAGCTACAGTGATCCGATTAATCTGATTTTTTGGTATGTTATAGGAATCGAGCTAATGAACAACTTTCAAGAAGAAATTTTTTTGATTTGAACAACGTAAAGTGGTCTTCTCGAGCTCTGAACAGTTCAACCATTTTCTTCCAAGTTCTACGTATTCTCTACTTTTTGTTTATTTTTTCGGTTTTCTCCCTCTCTCTCTCCCCACGCCAACACACACCTTCATGGCCACATGGCCTTCATGATAATAGAAGAAGCCACACACACCCTCAAGTTATTGTATTACTATGTTAGTATGTTTTATTTTCATCATGTATAAGTTGTACTCGTTAGTTTACATTATAAATTTATGCACACAAAAAAGTTTAAAATTTCATATTATGCTTGAGATTCAATTGTCGGGATTTATCGGGTTTCCTGATCGGGATCCCGACTTAATCGGGATTTTACTGTCGGGATCCCGACTCAATCGGGACGGGATTCGGGATCATTTTTAGCCTCTAATCGGGATCGGGACGGGATCGGAATTTTCGTAATCGGGATCGGGATGATCCCGATCCCACCCCTACTCTAATTAAGTTGGTTAATTTGACCTTCAATTATTCATTGTCTGTTTACTCGCCGCAGTATTTTATAGTTAAAAGTGTCCACATCGATCTCTCTACTTTTGATTGACTCTGTTTTTTTTTTTTTTTTTTTTTAAGAGAAGAAAGGCTTCGCCTGTCCTATGGCTTATTGACTTTACCAAGTGGAATTTTTAATTGCATTCACTACGAGGTCAATGGTGGATGCCAAAAGAAAACTACAATGGTAAGTGGTAGAACAACTTGATACAAAATGACATATATGAAACCAACTTGCTTCCTAGTGGTTACTAGTCTAGTCATTGTTACTAGTTTATGTAGTTAGGTATACAATACTCCTTGTACAAATATCAGGCTTGCCTACTTTAGTCTTTCTTTTACAAGGGATATCACAAGTGGTCCAAATTGAGTTTGACACTTCGGATCCATGGATAAATACCCTTTACTAGTTCATCCCCCGTGGCACTTCGGATCCACAGAAATTACAACAGGACATGCATGCATGGTGTGCAATGTGAAAGCCACCCACCATTTTTGCATTATTTTTCACTCATCAAATGTGTATGAATCTTTCCGTATATACTACCATGTCCGTGACCTATACGTCTCGGCACCAATTGGTCCTAGCTCTTATATAATATTTTTTTTAAGGGAAGAACTATCATTTATATACTATTTTGAAGAAAAGCTCGAATCACCATCGTAACCTATAGCCAGACTTACTTTACTTGAGCACTGAAGTCACTATCAACTAATTGCAACAAGCTGATTCATAATATACATATACCTCGTCAAAACCAACACTAGGACTTTCGAGACCATTTGCAAGTTGAGATCATGTGCCCAAAAAAAAAGTTGAGATTATTTCTAGTTTTATTGTCAACAACTTAATAGCAATTATCTAGACCGTACAATGACTTATTAGGTTCATTCGCTCTATAATCAACTGAATTCGCGAAGACATTCCGCTTTAACAAATTACAACTTTGATGGAATATTGACCAAACAAGTCAGTTTGCCCTTGCAAATCCTGGGAAATTGTTTTATGTGCAAATTATCAAGTTGTTATCATTTTCCTAAAATAAAACCCCACGACTTTTCTCAAGCCAATCATATGTCCGAAACAAAAAGTCCAATGTATTTCATATATTAGTCACATATGACTACAAGCGTTGAGAAAAAATAAGTGGCGGCGTAAATCCTTTTTTTTTTTTTTTTTTCCAAAGAGGCGTAAATCTTTGACTTGGTGGCATCATTTCGATTCGTCCACTTCTGCAATAAATTACATAAATATCTAAGCAGAACATAAAACTCGTAAACTATGGAATCTTTACAATTAATAAGGGTTGATTCCAATCCATAGCAACTCCTGCATGACATACATGTACCAAAATGCTTCATCAATATTTTCAGATAGATAGTTTTACATCATCCTTTGTATAGGGTAACTAAAATAAATCCCTCCACCGCATTGATAAAAAAGAACGAACAAGAAGTTAGTTTAATTAATACTATCTCCTCAGGAATTAGCTGTCAGTGACTCTGCCCTGGCTTATTTAACTACCCACATGAACAAAAGGACCACAAAGACTTCGCCCCTTTCTCTATTGACTATTACCTAGTTGCCTCAATGGGATGATCGAGAATTACAAAGTGGGTTTTGAACTGCATTTACTAGGAGGAACTGGACTGCCCACCACCTCATAATTATTTGTTAATGAAAGAGCTCAGACAAGTGTTTGTGATCAGAACCTTTGGTCAAAGCGGAAGTAGGCATCCCTTAGACCATCTCCAATGAGGAAAGGACAAACCTAAATTTGACAACTAAATTACCCCCGATGGGTATATTTAGTCACAAAACATTAGTGCCTATTGCCACATCTCCAATATATACTACCATATATATTGATTATTCGCAAGTGGGGGTTTCAATTGAATATACGAGGAGAGGGAATTAAGTAACTTCATAACACTTCAACTTGGCAATAGATTTAAGGACCCTAATTAGAATACATAGAGTTAGGTAAAGAGGAGTAGGACACTTCTATGTCTGAAGTTGGCATGTAAATTGGCATGTAAACTAGTTTTTGGTAACTCAGAACTGGAACTCTAAGTTGGTTAATTTGAACTTCAATTATTCATTGTCTGTTCACTCGCCGCAGTATTTTAAAGCTAAAAGTGTCCATATCGATCTCTCTGCTTTTGATTGAATCTGTTTTTTAATTATTATTTTTTTTACAAGAGAACAAAGACTTTGCCTGTCCATTTGGCTTATTGACTTTACCAAGTGGAATTTTTAATTGCATTCACTATGAGAACAATGACGGATGCCAAAAGAAAACTACAATGGTAAGTGGTGGTACAACTTGACAGTCTTTCTTCACTTCCGAGGGGATTTAGAATCCACCCAAAATTTCACCTTGCTACAGTAACTATACAGTAACTATGCTACAGTACGGTACTGTAGCAAGACTAAAAAAAAGTCTGAATCTAAAGCAGTTCGGAACCGAAGAAAAATTGACAACTTGATACAAAATGACATATGAAATCAACTTGCATACTAGTGGTTAGTAGTCTAGTCATTGTTTGTCACTAGTTTATGTAGTTAGGTATACAATATTCCTTGTACAAATATCAGGCTTGCCTAGATATCACAAGTGGCGCAAATTGAGTTTGAGACTTTGGATCCATACATAAATACTCATCACTAGACTGCAAACCTCTTGCACAATTGACTCTGTATTGTTCATTCAAATTGCTTGAATGTTTATCCAATGCAGGGTTGCCTCTGTATTTCACCAATTTGCTTTACCCTTAATGAGCTCATGGAAATTGGCATGTAAACTACTTTTAGTAACTGAGAACTGCTACTGGCACTCTAACTTTGTTAATTTGAACATCAATCGTCCCTTATCAATTCATTCTCTACATTTGCAAGATGACTAATTTGGAGTTCCAATTATTCATAGATCTGTTATTTAAAAGTTAAAACAATGTCTATATCGATCTTCTTGCTTTTGATTGACTCTGTTCTTAAATTTGTGCCAAAAGAGAAGACTTTGCCGTTCCATTGGCTTGTTGGCTATTATTACCAATTTGAATTTTCAATTGCATTTACTAAGAGGAAAAAGATATATAGATACCAAAATACAACTATATCACTGGCAACTAGACTGATAAATTAAGTATAAATGAATAAGACATAGGTGATTTTATCCAAACCCAACAATCTTATTTCTACATCCATCATGAACATAAACTTCCTATTTTGCCCATAAATTCAACAATTTTCTCTCTACACCCACCATTCAATCACCCAAAAAAATCCAATACCACCGCCCTTCATGGTCGACTCTGGCCATCCTTCCTGTGACAGTCGCCATTCCTTGCTGTCTAGCTCCACCCCCGCCAGTTTTCCCAAATCACGAGGCCCAATTATTCATCTTTTACTACATAATGAGCAATTCCATCTTAATCAAATAAATTCTAGTCAAAACTTTTTATTTCATTAACAAAACCACCACGGGTTGATGAATACATAGAGGTTAATAGGGCTATGAGTACTTGTCCTTCTCTAAGTAGTTCTCATGGTCGATCTTGATAATATTAGGGTTGGCCTCACTGATGATTAGAATTGAACCATTCAAACCCTAATTCTACAAGATTACTTCGTCAATTAGACAAACTTTACAAATCACAAATTATTCATTGATTTTTCATGGAAATAGCTATCTTTGTTTGAGTGAGGAGGAAAGACATGAAAAAAAGGTTGACTTCTGGAGTTGGAAGGATTGGTAGGAGTCGACCATGGTGGGTGGAAGTGTTGGGTTTTTTTGGATAATTCAAAGGTGGGTGTGGAAAAAAAATTGTGGAAATTATGGGCAAAATAGGAAGTTTATGTTTAAAATGGGTGTAGAAATAAGATTATTGGGTGTGGATAAAATCACCCATAAGACATTTCCCCTAACCCTGTATTATAAGATAGTAATGAGGATAGCTAGCTAATCAGGCTCTATAAAGGCCCTGCATTAGCACTTGCTTAATTTTCTTATAAGCAACAATAGCACCTGGTTGCCATGGCCTTCTTACAGGGGTGGTTGTTGCTTCTTATGCAAGTAATTTCGTTGGTTGTAATGCTATTAGGACTGGCGCCGTTGATCACAACAGCAGATGCTCAAGCCTTGGCTGCCTGCAAAAATGACAAGTGCGGCGACCTCCCAATCCCATACCCATTCGGCATAGGTGAAGATTGTTACCACGGACCGGAATTCAGCATCAGTTGCAATGATTCCACCACACCGCCCTTAGCATTCGTCGCGGCGGATGACAGGCTTTACAATACTATCCAAATCAGCAACATCTCCGTTGGTGATTCTGAAGTCCAGATACTGCAGGACATAGCTGTACTCTGTTATGACTCCAAGGGTGAAACGGCCGACTTTAACACACCTAATCTAGTGGTGCCTTCTCCTTACACCATCTCCGACACCAAAAACAACTTTACTGTTGTTGGGTGTGACAGTCTAGGACTCTTTCTTGGTGGGCGGGGCAGAACAGGCTCCGAACTGGAGGAAGCAGAAAATGGGTTTGGTGCCACCTTCTGTGCCAATATCCTCGGCAAGGAACTGAAGAATTCTTGCCATGGCTTTGGGTGTGTCCAAGCTCCAATTCCTATCGGAGTGAACAACTTTTCGCTTTATTTGTATAGCCAGAATGACAACCGGACTTTTCAGAATCGGTGGTACAAAAAGTACCCCTGCAGCTACGCCTTCATTGCTGAACATACCATATTTAAATTTGATCCTGCTATAACTTTTAAATACCTCATATCACTTCCAAAATTTCCTGTCATTCTCAACTGGGAAATTGAGGGAGAGGGATGTCAAGCGGCTAATACGAGTAACACCTTGTTATGCAAGGCAAATGCCGATTGTATTGACCGAACCTCAGAGGCTAATAAAGGGTCTATTACCGGTTACATTTGCAAGTGCCGGGACAACTACCAAGGGAATCCATACCATCCAGATGGTTGCCAAGGTACCGAAGTCAACTTTTTGTCTAGATCTCTGCAGTATTTGCTTACCATCGGTAAATATATATGTTATATATAAAATCTCGGTTTGGGAATATTCGGATCCTTAACTGCAGGACACAGTGGCCACCAGTTGATCAGACTGCCCACAGTACTCTGTCCTGTGCAATTGGGTCCGCAAGACACAACATCTACTTACATGTATGAATGCTTTCTTTTCAGATATCGATGAGTGTGATCCTTCGAAAACAAACATATGCAGCAATGGAAGGTGCAACAATACTGATGGAGATTACAATTGTATCTGTAATAAAGGTTACAACAACCAAGACCCCAAGACTTGCATCGCGGGAACAAACACCCCAATTTCCCTCAAAATTCCATTGGGTATGTAGTATATACCAGTTTCCACAGGAGTTGAGCTAGTACTCCCGTATTCACATTCCGTTTTGTGCAGCTAGCTACACGTCTTGTTTTGTCAGTTATAACCAATTTTGTTTGACTGGAATTTTGCAGCTGTCTCTCTGAGCTTCTTTGCTTTCGTGGTGGTAGCATTTGGAATAAATTCCGGAGTCAAGACTCGAAAGTTAAGGAGAGAAAGAGCGAAGTTCTACAAGAAAAATGGTGGGTTACTTGTGCAACAACAATTGGCCAGCTACAACGGATCTGTGGACGAAGCCGCAATCTTTTCTGAACAACAAATAAAGGACTTCACAAACAACTACGACCAAAGCCGAAAGCTTGGAGAAGGCGGCTTTGGAATAGTTTACAAAGGCATACTTCCTGGCCTATCTGCAGACAAAAGTGAGATCGCTGTAAAGATGTCAAAACTCAATGCCGCAGTTGCCAACAGTGCTGAGTTTGCTAACGAGGTAATTCTTCTTTCTCAAGTCAAGCATAAAAATGTATTGAAGCTCCGCGGCTGCTGTCTGGAGACGAAAACACCCATACTCGTTTTTGAGTACATCTCCCATGGCACCCTTTATGATCACATTCACAAAATTGACGGAAAAGAGCCGCTTTCATGGGAGTTACGGTTGAAGATAGCAACAGGTACAGCCAAAGCGCTATCGTACTTGCACCACTCGCTTGCTAATCCAATCATACACCGAGATGTGAAATCAATGAACATACTCTTGGACAAGAATTACGAGGCAAGAGTATCCGACTTTGGGGCTTCACGATTGATGGATGAAAATGAAAATCAAGTTGCAACCGCAGTGCAAGGAACATTCGGATACTTAGACCCGGAGTATACTGAATTGGGAATTCTAACTAAAAAGAGTGACGTTTACAGTTTCGGAGTTGTCCTAGCGGAGCTACTCACGAGCCAGGAGGCAAGAAAACTAGCATTCGTCTTTGTTCGTGCCGTGAAAGAGAAGCGGCTGCATGAAATCCTTGATCCTGAGACAACCGAAGCGCACCATTACTTTCCCACAACCGTAGAGAAAGTGGCAGACCTAGCAAAGAGATGCTTAGCGCCGACAAGTAATGAAAGGCCGACCATGGATAAAGTTTCCGTGGAGCTTGGGGATATATTAGTGGAAGTTACGGGAAAGCAGCCAGTCGCAGAGGAAGGAGCGGCTGATATCAAGCGATCTACGAAAGACACCGACTGCTTGCTTGGATCGCCGTCTGATTACATTGTGGATGTTAGGGATTACGGCGGTCCTGCGATAATAGCTACTTCTGTAGACTACCATCAAAGCATGCAGAACCAAAGCCAGATGGTAAAGCCTTACAACACCGGCCGTTGATAATGGCCGTTGATCAACTACTGCAATTTAGGTTGCTTTTGTTTCTTTCTTCTATGGTCTCAAGTCATGTAGCTTTTTATGCTTGAAGAAATTGTACATATGAATATCCGCATCCAATATTCCACTTCGTGATAAAACCTGCTCGTCCACCCTTTTGTTATTGATCACTATTCAACATCGGAACTTCTTAATTAGTCAGAAATGTTTATATTCTAAAATAAGACTTAATGATTTAGATATTCAGCCATGTATTTTGCATCATTAGTTTAAAATAGGCATCCACGACTTTAGATATATCAATCCAATTACATCAACTATCCGCCACGTTGGCGTACCATTTGCATATGCTGCGGTGGTACTCTGCAGGTACCCCATATATAAGCACTGTAAACGCAATCCATGCCACATTTAATCTGATGTGATTATGCACTAATATCATGAATATCAAATCAACGATCGTCATTAGTCAACAAGTTCGTTTGGCAATAGACTGCTGCGTTTGCTATGACCAATACGCCAAGAATTGCTCCAAGTCTTTTTCTTTCTTGTAAATATGAGCAAGTCTAGCACAAACTCAAAAATTAATGTTTTAACTGGTCAAGGGTTAATCACATGGCAACCCAGATAAAAAAAAAATTGTTTTACATGACAAGTAAAGATTAGTCTTCCGTTTAGTGTATATATATATATATATATATATATATATATATATATATAGAGTCCGACTAGAGAGCGGGCTTATAGAACGGGCTTATCGTCCGCGCCCCATCATTTTCCACCATTAGATTGAAATAAGCCCTTAAAAGTAAGATCTAAAGGTTGTGAACAAAAGTTATAGTGCACCGTATGTACACAATCCCACCCCAGGTTAACATCCGTTAACTCTGCCTCCTCCTTCTAATGTCCATCATTTTTACCCGAGGCGGTATTCTGATCTTCATTCCATCCACTTCTCCGCCCGCTACGCCTCCTTCAACCCCTCCCCCTCCTCCGTCGAGTCCTACTCCCTCGACGAGATCGTCTACCGATCCAACTCTGGCGGCCTCCTCGACGTCCAGTACGACCTCGCCGCCCTCAAGAACTACGACGGCAAGTACTGGCGCGACCTCTTTGACTCCCGCGTCGGCAAAACCACCTGGCCCTGTACGTCACCGTCGTCGACGTCGAGGTTTCTCATTTCCCCATTTTCTATTTGATTTAAAACAGTCTTTTTGTTGTTGGGTTTTCGATAATTTGTGATTTTGTTTTGCGGGTTTTGATTGTTTTTGTTTGCCCTTGTTCTTTTGGGTATGGAGAAGCTTGCCAGGAACAGGGGTACTTGATCTTTTGCAAGCTCGATGATACGGCCCTGCGATTGTGAGAATCGGCGTCGGTTTCGAAGGACGTGAAGTCATCGGTACAAATTCGGTTGAAACATTCGAATCTCTCCCTATTCTGAGAGAAATTTCTGATAAAACCGTGGACGAGAAGCTTTTGGTTGTTGAATTCTCATCCGCGCTTTCGCACTCGTCGGCGATATTGAGGCAAGTCTTCGGAAACACTACCAATCTAATCACCATCATTGCATGGATTCACTTTTGTTGATTGATCAATAATTCAATTTTAGGCTCAATTAGAATTAATTTAATCATATTTGGTGAAATTGGTGATTTCTTTGGTTGGTGTAAATGCTGTTGCAGTTAGCTTGTTATCTAATTAGGGAAAGGTTTCGGTTTTATGTTTGCAGAGTTGTGTACGAAGCTTTGATTTTTCGGGACCTCAAGTCTACGACTCAGCCGTGGCTAGAGGTTCCGTATACAGAATGGATAAACTTTGCTCACCAGTCAGGGGATAGTGGTTTCTATTCTATTACAGTTTTTATTTCATTCATGTGTGATTGATTTAACGTTTATAAAGTTGTGAACTTTACTGGGTTGTTTGGCTGCTGAGAAAGTTATAGTAGGATAAGGAAAGATCTTTGGGAAAGTAGCTATCTTTAATTACTTATCTAGTTGTTGGTGATATGCTTTATTGAATGAACCTAGTAGTAATTCAGTTTGGATATGTTCTTGATGGGTTCGTACTGAATAATTTTCTGCTTGTCTAAATGGAATGTGATTGAAAGTGGGTATTAGTATGATATGCTAAATTGGAGCCTGCCACTTCCTGCTAGTTGGTTTTCTATGTTTCTTGTTATGCAACTTTGTGACGAATTCACCTTTGTTGCGAATGCGAGGCGATACTGATCAGCATGTTCTAAATTCTGGATGAGAGGGATCAACATGCTCCAATGCATGTTTAAGAATTCTCAACTACGGGTGGGAAAGTTGGGTTTAGTTTACATTAAAATTTCTGCTTCATAATGCTTGTTGGCAGCTGGTGGTGAGGCTTTGTGGTAGTTTTTAGTTAAACTTGGTTCGATTTTGGAGCTAGAACACTTGATATATTACAAATAGTTGTGGGACAAGTTGATTATCAAGATCTAATAGTTTATCAGGGGTTTTGATGCATATTCTCCTTAATCTGTTTAATGTTCCATGATTATCTAGTAATGTTTCAGCAAAATTTGAATGCAGTGGCAAGCATTTATGTGCACTACATCAGAGGTGAAGTGCAGGGAGCATGTTGAAGCAAAGCATCCCAAGTCTGATGTCTACGCATGTTTCCCTCATCTCAAGAAATGAACGAACATGTGGGAAGTCATTGCATGGACAGATCCATGAATGTTGTGGCCTCTATATTAAGCATTCTGGAATGAATTCACCAAGAGTTCTTCTTGGCTAATAGCTATCTCAAGAGTTCTTCTATGACTGGCGGAGAGAAAGATCTATCTCCTTGTTGTCGAAACTCGTTCTTTAATATCATGAATGTTCGTAGTATTGTTCTTGAGAAAAGCCCATTGTTTACAGAGTTTTCATTTTTGCTTCGTAATATCATGAATTCATGCTTTAGTTGTTTTAACTACTCGTTTATGATTTAGTTGTTTACTTAGTTGACCTGCCACCTATTGCATTAGTTTTTTTTTTATTTATATGTTGCAGACCACTATAAGCATCTTCACATATCTCGCCTTTGGTGAAGATTGGGGAAGATGTGGTGAGTAAAGCTGAAGTAACATTCCTGAGTGTTGTTGAACATGAGGTGGAGTTCTGGAACATGAGCGGTGGAGAAGTGTAATACAAAGCTGACCTTTTTCTTTGATGGTTAAAGTGAATTGATCAAGTTCTTGAAGGCAAGAGGATGCTTTTGTTAGACTTGGCTATTTGAATATGCATGTAAAGAGGATCATGGACATATTTTACTTCATTAGTATTATGTATTATGTATTTGTTCAAACAAGTGAAATTTGTTCAAACAATTGAACTTGATATTAGTGTTTTGGATGAATGAATGAGATGTATTTGAACAGTTCTGTTTATCTTATTTAGTATTTTACTTGATTTATCAAAAGGGGTTCTTACCAAAAAGTTCTAAAAGAAATAAAGTGTTACAAAAAAACTTACCTCACTTTTTTTCATATCAAAAAATTCTATTATTACAATTTAGTCCTATTTTACCGGGACAATTCTCCATTTTCCGGGACACTTTCCCATTTTACCGGGACACTTCTCCATTTTCCGGGACACTTCTCTATTTCCAGGACACTTCCCCATTTTACTGGGGCACTTATCCATTTTTCGGGACACTCCCCATTTTACCGGGGCACTTATCTATTTTACCGGGACACTTATCTATTTTCCGGGACACTTTCTCATTTTACCGGAGCACTTATCCATTTTAACAGGGCACTTATTCATTTTAACAGGCACTTTTCCAAAAGAACCGATGAAACAGAACCTGACCAGTGGCCATCACAGCTTGGAGTCTGCAATCAATCAAACAAAAATCACCAAAATTCATCCCAAAACAGCAAGAAAATTACGAATCAAACCAAATTGGAATCAACGCATACAATTTGAGCAATTTATTCTTTTACTAATTCGAGAACTTTTGTGCAGATGAATTCCATATGTACATCACCACGTCGGCGCTCCAGACGTCCGCGTTGGTGTCGTAGCTCCGCCCCATCAGCACCTCCGACACCATGTAGTACGGTGGCCCCACCACGCCCTCCGCCGACCCTGCCCAATCTGCCGACCCGGCCCAATCCGCTGACCCGAAGTCCGCCAACTTCAATTCGCCCGCGAATTGAACATCACACGTTCTCCGGCTTCAAATCCCAATGAACCAAACCTTGCACCGCCGTCAAACGCGTGCCTGTCACACATAACCAAGACACCATGATCTGGTCGCGCACAAGTCTCGTGGTTCAATTCGTAAATGGAACTTGATTCGGACCCGGATGACATGTCGAAGAACCTCTCCGGCGACGATGTCCTTGGTCCTGAACGGAGCTCGGTGTGGGTTGCGGTGTTGGTGGCAGTAGCGGCGGCTCCTACTCGACCTCCTCCACGGTTTTTCCTGTTGCATGAACAGTACCAAATATACCCTCACAGTACCCAATACCCTAAACCCTCACAGTACCCATTACCATAAACCCTCACAGTACCCAGATGCTTACATTCGAGCAGAACCGTCGATTACCGTTTATGTCAATGACTCCGTTCTTATAACTGTATTTCGATTTATGGAATTTTTTTTTCACCAAAACATGGTCTTCTTTTAAATAGAAGATAATGAACGGTTTGGATCGTCGATATCACGTTTCGATATTTGTCGAATGGTTTAATATGGACGTTGAGGGGTTAGTGTTACGAAACATTCTAAACACCAAGCGTTATTTGTGCTATTCGTGAATATCAAAACGCGATATTGACGATCTGAACCGTTTATCTTTTGCGGTCTTACGTGATGTCACGCTTTCACAAAAAAAATTCAAAAAAATACTTAATATAGTCCCCGTAGTGGAGTGTGAACGTATACGGTAATGGACGGTCACAAATGAATGTACTATTTTACCAAAAACGGGGTCGTAACTTGGGGAAAAGTCCTTCATGAAAGTTGTATAGTGCCTCAATATGAATGCAACAGCGAAGACCGAGCATCAATTTGGGTTAGCACGTGAAAGTTACAGTGGATAAAATTGGAATTTGATCGGCCGACGGTCCTAAGGTGGTCATAAGATGGTCATAGGAAGGTTATACGATGGTCATACAAGGGTAAACCAATAAATAAGACATAATATAAACTAAGTGGGTAAATTAAGGTTATAAGACGGTCATAAGATGATCATAAGATGGTCATAATAGGGTCATAAGATGGTCATATAATGGTCATACGACGGTCATACAAGGGTTAAATCAATAAATAAGATGATATAAATTGTTATAACAAAATCATACCACGTGGCGTCCTGTGATTGGCTGATCTAAAAGATTTTTTAAAAAATGTGTAACTTTTTCGTAGGAAATCAACTCGAGGTGCGGTCTAATTCCTCATGCTCATGAGAATGGGCCCTACAACTTCCCAGAAGGACTCAAATAGCAATTACGTCACTATAGACCCCAGATGCTTACATTCGCGCAAAACCGTCGATTACCGTTTATGTCAATGACTTCGTTCTTGTACCTGTATTTCGATTTTTGGAATTTTTTTTTCACCAAAACATGGTCTTCTTTTAAATAGAAGATAATGACCGGTTTGGATCGTCGATATCACGTTTTGATATTGTTGAATGGTTGAATATGGACGTTGACGGGTTAGTGTTACGAAACATTCTCAACACCAAGCGTTATTTGAGCTAATCGTGAATATCAAAATGCGATATCGACGATCCGAACCGTTCATCTTTTGCGGTCCTATATGAGGTCATGTTTCAACAAGAAAAATTCAAAAAAAATACCTAATATAGTCCCCGTAATGGATCGTAAACATAAACGGCGATGGACGGTCACAAATGAATGTACTGATTTACCAACAATGGGGTCATAACTTGGGGAAGAGCCCTTCATAAAAGTTGTACAGTGCCTCAATACAAACTCAACGGCGAAGACCAAGCGTCAAGTTGGGTCTGCATGTGAAAGTTACCGTGTATCAAAGTTGAAAATTGATCGGGCAATGGTCATAAAGTGGTCATAAGCTAGTCATATGATGGTTATACGATGGTCATAAGACGGTCATATGATGGTTATAATATAAACAAAATATAATATGACCATCTTCTGACCATCGTATAACCATCGTATGACCATATTATGATCATGTTATGACCATCGCCCGATCAAATTTCAATTTTGCTACGCTGTAACTTTCACGTGCAGACCCAACTTGACGCTCGGTTTTCGCTGTTGCGCTCTTATTGAGGCACTGTACAACTTTCATGAAGGACTCGAATAGCAATTACATCACTATAGATCCTGAATGCTTACATTCGCTCAGGACCGTCGGTTGCCGTTTACATCGATGACTCCATTCCTGTAACAGTATTTCGGTTTTTGAAATTATTTTCACCAAAACATGGTCTTCTTTTGAATAGAAGAGAATGAACGGTTCGAATCATCGATATCAAATTTTGATATTTTGTGGAATGGTTGAATATAAGCGATGAGGGGTTAGTGTTATGAAATGTTCTAAACAGCAAGTGTTATTTGAGCTAATCGTGAATATCAAAATGCGATATCAACGATCCGAACCGTTCATCTTTTGCAGTCCTATATGAGGTCATGTTTCAACGAACAATTTCAAAAAATACCTAATATAATCCCCATAATGGAAAGAGTTCTTAAAAGGCGATAGACGGTCACAAATGAATGTACCAATTTACCGTAAACGGGGTTGTAACTTGGGGAAGAGCCCTTCATGAAAGTTGTACAGTGCCTCAATACAAACGCAACGGCAAAGACCGAGCGTCAAGTTGGGTATGCACGTGAAAGTTAAAGTGTAGCAAAATTGGAATTTGATCGGGCGATGGTCATAAGATGGTCATATAATAGTTATAGGATGGTCATACAACGGTCATACAAGGGTAAATCAATACATAAGATATAATATATACTATATATGTAAATTAAGGTCATAAGATGGTCATATAATGGTTATAGGATGGTCATACAACGGTCATATAATGGTTATACAAGGGATGGCCATAATTTACCCACTTAGTTTATATTATGTCTTATTTATTGATTTACCAGGGCACTTCCTTATTTTACAGGGACACTTTTTCATTTTAACGGGGCACTTATTCATTTTCGGGACAACTTTTCATTTTAACGGGGCACTTATTCATTTTAACAGGGCACTTTATCATTTTTCGGGTACTTTTTCATTTTTCGGGGCACTTTTTCATTTTAACGGGGCACTTATCCATTTTAACGGGGCACTTTTTCATTTTAACGGGGCACTTATTCATTTCCGGGACAACTTTATCTTGGATGAGATTGTCCGGAGCTACAACGGTTAGATTGCTCTGGATTTTGGATATGTTGTAGAAAACAGATGTATAACCAACTTTACTGAAGATACCATCATCATCCAACTGCTATAAACCGACATGCAATCCCTCGAAATGAAACCAGTAGAACTTCGGATACCTCCGAACTACTTCAACTTGGACGAGATTATCCGGAGCTACAACAGTTGGATTGCTCTGTATTTTTGATATGATGTATAAAACACTATTTTAAACGTTTCTCTAGAAGACATCGTCTCCATTGGATAACTCATTCTGGGTGTTTTCTCCTCATGCCGGAGGTGTAATTCAAGAGGCCTTCAAACGGGTACAATTGACTGTAAACCGTCGAAACCCCTTTCTTCACACTCTTATACTTCCCACTTTTCTTGCCATACCACACTTCAGTCCCAATAGTTGAAGGATCAAGTGGTATCACATTGCTACCAATCTGTGCATCCCCTGACCAAACAACAAGCAACCCAATTAGCCATTTCCACACTAATCCAAACAACCAAACCGAAAAGGCAACACGACACGAAAGTTCTACAAGATAACAACGTATAAGATACATCAAGTCTTTTGATGATGATTAATCACAATCAACTTTAAATCCGCAATGTATATCATACTTTGCATATAGAAAGACTCCAACACAACATTGAAATTACTAATCAACATAGATCAAGTACCAGTTACCCAAGAAACCCACATTAGTTTGGAAGGCCATTTCATTACATCACCTCTGTTCTCAAGTGTAGTGATAGTGCAATTGTCTCTCTCCATGTACTTTTTCAACAAATATTATTATAATTATAATAATAATAATAATTAAGATTATTCTTAGTCTTAAACTACAATTCCAACATTAATATAATTAATTTTATTATTATTATTATTGTTTTTTTTGGAATTTGAAGCGCGGTCGGATTATTCGATATTTGCATTCCAGCGGGATTATTCAAATTTCGAATTCCGGCGGGATTATTCGATATTCGAATTCCGGCGGGATTATCCAATATTCAAATTCGGGCAGGATTATTTCATGTTCGATTTCCGGCAGGATTATTTATTTTATTTTTCATGGTATTCTTTTAAATAGTATATAATGAACGGTTTGGATCGTCGATATCACATTTCTATATTTGTGGAATGGTTGAATGTGGACGTTGAGGGGTTAGTGTTACAAAACATTCTAAACACCAAGCGTTATTTGTGCTAATCATGAATATCAAAACGCGATATTGACGATCCGAACCGTTTATCTTTTGCGGTATTATGTGATCTCACACTTTCACAAAAAAATTCAAAAAAATACTTAATATAGTTCCCGTAGTGGAGTGTGAACGTAAACGGTAATGGACGGTCACAAATGAATGAACCGATTTACCAAAAATGGGGTCATAACTTGGGGAAGAGCCCTTCATAAAAGTTGTACAGTGCCTGAATATGAATGCAACGGCGAAGACCCAGAGTCAAGTTGAGTCTGCATGTGAAAATTACGGCATAGCAAAGTTGAAATTCGATCGGGCGATGGTCATAAGGTGGGCATAAGCTAGTCATATGACGGTTATATGATGGTAATACGACAGTCATATGATGGTTATAATATAAACAAAATATAATATGACCATCTTATGACCATCGCATAACCATCATATGACCATATTATGACCATGTTATGACTATTGCCCGATCAATTTCCAATATTGCTACATTGTAACTTTTACGATCATACTCAACTTGACGCTCGGTCTTCACTGTTACATTCGTATTGAGGCACTGTACAACTTTCATGAAGGACTCGAATAGCAGTTACATCACTATAGACCCTGAATGCTTACATTCGCTTAGGACCGTCGGTTGCCGTTTACATCGATGACTCCATTTCTGTAACTGTATTTCGGTTTTTGAAATTCTTTTCACCAAAACATGGTCTTATTTTGAATAGAAGAGAATGAACGGTTCGGATCGTTGATATCACATTTCGATATTTGTGGAATGGTTGAATATAAGCAATGAGGGGTTAGTGTTATGAAATGTTCTAAACATCAAGCATTATTTGAGCTAATCGTGAATATCAAAATGCGATATCAACGATCCGAACCGTTCATCTTTTGCAATCCTATATGAGGTCATGTTTCAACGAAAAAAAAATTCAAAAAATACATAATATAGTCCCCGTAATGGAAAGAGTTCTTAAAAGGCGATGGAAGGTCAAAAATGAATGTACTAATTTACTGTAAACGGGGTCGTAATTTGGGAAAGAGCCCTTCATGAAAGTTGTCCAGTGCTTCAATTCAAACGCAACGGCGAAGACCGAGCGTCAAGTTGGGTATGCACGTGAAAGTTACAGTGTAGCAAAATTGGAATTTGATCAGGGGATGGTCATAAGATGGTCATAAACTGGTCATACAATGGTTATACGATGGTCATACAAGGGTAAATCAATAAATAAGACATAATATAAACTAACTATATAAATTAAGGTCATAAGATGGTCATAAGATGGTAATAAGATGATCATATAACGGTTATAGGATGGTCATACGACGGAGCACTTTCCCCATTTACCGGGGCACTTCCTTATTCTACCGGGGCACTTCCTTTTATACTAATAATCTCAATTTTACATTGATTCTAATTTCTTATACCAAAACGACATTTGCAATTTTATATTCAGTCCATACTGAGCATATAGCATAAACAAAAATAATATTCATTTCTAGAAAAGAGTAATATTTATTTACATATACACAATTAACATTTGATATACACTACGCCAAAAAACCCTTTAGACGACGGAGAAAATCTGTCGTCTTTTGACCAAAAAATCTGTTGTTGTGTAGGCTGCCATCTTTTGAACTTCGAAAGATGACGGATTTTCTCCGTCGACGAATGATGCATAAGACGACATAAAGCCACTAAATTGTCGTGGTTTAACGATTTTTACAACATAAACAATGTAAAACTGTCGTAATTGGGTGGGTTTCAACGACATAATGTTATTAAATCTGTCGTTGAAACAAATTGATGTTCAACGACATAAATGCTCAAAATCCGTCGTCTGATTGCATTGATTTTGTCCAAATTTATGCTGATTCATAATGCCTCTAATTTCTGCAAATTTATGCAGATTCATATCCTGCCCAATTTCAGCAGATTCATAATCCAAATTGACCTGTACAAATAATCCATTGCATCCATAATCCATTTCATAGATAAAAAAAAATTAGCTTTGCATTGATGATTTGCAAATTACAAAGTATCCAAACAATGTATCATAGAACAATGTACATCAAACTTGTACCACATTATACTACAGTCAGAAATGATAAATAAACCCAAACAGAAATCCTTGTGAATGAACTTATAAAATTGCTGAACCATAAATGGATGCTGGTTTATCCTTTCAAGCCTTCTTGATGAGTGTTCCGATGACCCCACCATGAGTGACCAAGACTACTCGCTCACCTGCAGTTGAAAGAAACCAGGATATAAACATACAGATTGCTACTTGTGTCACTCTTGATCTATATTTGCATCATTGTTCTGGCTGATCTAGGTTTTGAGAGGCAAAAGACAGACTTACAACTGATGTGATTTCATGATGAAAACATGTATTGGATCATTCCGTTTATGAACTAACTAAAACTTAAAAAAGAGCATGCAAACTCGCCAATAGTGAAGATACAATGAAATATCTGAAAAATGCTATAACTGCAAAGTATACAAATACTTATCAAGCCACCATCAGTTGTCGAGTACGACGAAGGCTTTCTGAGATGCTTTCTGCGGCAGATGTCATTCCAGCCTTTGTTCTGAAACAAAATAACATGCTTTACACAACACATTCACATAGTAAGAGGACACAAAACTTTGCTCCCAGTTAGAAACAAAGCATAACTAAACCAATGTAGCATACAGTAACACGATTACTACTTCAACCAATGTAGCATAACTTTACTCACTGCACAGAGGTACCTGCAACAAAGACCGAAAAACTTCAAACCTAGAATCTTAAGTGTAAGTGATACAATCAATATGTTTTGTTGGTTTGTCTGTATCTGTTTGCCCTACGGATAGAGAAGAGCAAGTCGGAGCTCACTTGCATTCTGACTGAATGCCACAACAGTTTGGTCAGTGAGAACTCCCCATATAACCTCTCAAGATCTAACCTTTCATTTTTCCACCGTCTTTTACACAAACGATAAATAACTTCGATACGAATAATCGGCATGGTAAATCCCATTTAACTCATCAGAAAAAACATGCAGTAAAGCATGAAGAATCTAACAAGTTAATATCAGTAATGCAATCAATCCTCACTAGGCATGCAATTATTCAAAAACACTTCACTCTCGATTAAAGCTGTGAGTGGCAGATAATCAAAAAGGTCAGTGAAATACTTCCAAACATTAGCATTTCCATATTTCCTCAGACACTCATCATAGAAACCATATCTGAAAAAGCAGAGGTTTACTGATTTTACTCAGGATTTGATATATCATAAAAAACTAATTCGACAAGTTGAACATTACTCAACCAAAATATTCCAAAGCTAAAACTATCCAGTACATATCATTGTCTGCTTTTACACGACCAATGGGGACCTCTTTTGGATCGGCAGCAAGTTCCACAGTATGTTTTCACTATGAACACTTGCAAGGTTGCACTTCCAGAATAAAAACACTTCGAGAAGAATATTTACTTACACTTGAGTTATTTGCCGGCTCTCATGATTTCCTCTAAGAATTGTAATTCTAGCTCTGTAACATACTTTCAGGGCAACTAGAAGAGTGACAGTCTCCACTGAGTAGTATCCCCTATCTGCATAAGAAACAAGGAGAATTACAGAAAGAAAGAAGTTGTATATTCTAGCGAAACAAATGGCATGCTTGGTTGGTCCATTCATCTAAACATCAATTTCGTCTTACTTTCGGAACATTTAAGCAAGTCCCCACTGGTTTAGGCATGGAAACTGAACTGCACTTTCGAATTCAGCGTAATGTGGTTGATTGAGCACAAACAAACAACACACCAGAACTTCAACAATCCAAATGACAAGTTTTTAGCCACTATCGAAAAAAAACGACAATCTTTTCCGCGTTTCAACATTTCACACATTAACCAACTTCTCAACCACCACAAAAACTCAATACCAAGTCTATCACATTCCCCAAAGCCTCAATCTTTATCCCAATTTTCGAATAAATGAGCTAAAATTACACCAATTAAACAACAAAATCAAAAATTTCAATCGCTCAAAGAACTGACCTACGTAGTTGCCCATGAAGAGTAATTAGTATCGGGGGCGTTGCCGCCGATCCGAAAGAGCTCGACGAGGTTGTGGAACTGGCCGTGGATGTCGCCGCAGACGGTGACGGGGCACTTCACAGGCTGGACGTTCCACTCCTCCACCAGGATAGTCCTCGCCTGCTCGCACAACGCCTTCACCTCCGCCTCCGCCAGCGGCTTGCACTGCATCAGGTGCGAAATCTGACGGTCCAGATCGTTGTTCGGCGGCATCGTGGTGGAGGATCGTCCGCCGGAGTTAGAAGTCTCGCTGGAAATTGAGTTCAACAATTTGAGGATTGGGCACTGCTGAAGCTCATTTCCTTTTGGGTTGCTGCTGGTGTGGTGAAGCTGCGTTGTATGAAACAACATCTTTCTCATCACTAACAAAAAATCAGAGGAAAGAAAACAATAAATTTTCAGCTGAATTACACTAAGATTCAAAATTTAACTGATTAATCTCTCCACGGATTTACATTTCAATTGAAAACAACTGAAATTCGAAAACTTTACCTCCTCCATTCCCTGATAGCGAAGCCCTCCTCCGGCAGCATCTCCGACGGAGGCGGCAGAATCGCATCGTCTGATCCGTCGAATCCCTCGCCGGTCGATTGGGCGTAGATTAGGTGTGGAGACAGCACCTCTGAGGCCTGCTGAGTCACGAACGCGTCAGCGGCGGAGCCATGGAAGATCGGCGAGTGATAATAGCACAAAGAAATCATTTTCGATCTCTGTCTTCCCGAGCGTGGAGGCATGCATTCACGGAGTGTTTGGGTATAATTTGGGAGCGGCTTCTAGATCTAAAACAGAGGCCGCCAAGGCCGATTTTTCCAACACTGAGACGGAGTGAGTGGAGAAGTAGACGAAGTGAATGGAGATGCAGAGGATCACAAGTCTGAAGTTCGCGCGATCTTTTGTTTTCTTGGCCGTTGAGATGAAGATGAAGGGTTCACAGAGGGCGCTGTCAATAGGCCCGTTCTATAAGCCCGCTCTCTAGTCGCCTCGATATATATATATGTTTGGGCCCGTTTTGTGCAAAAGGCCAAGAAAAAGAGTTGGGCCTATGTATATACCGGTGAAAAGCCTATTAGTGGCTAAATCAAGAGAGAATCGGGGAAGAATAATGCAAGTCCCACATCAAGTGGGAGACCAGCTGTTATCTGCGAGGATCAAGGAATTTCAGTCAAAGATTGGGAAAGTATTTCCCATGGGCCGGAGGAAATCAAGTTGAAATAAAGAAGGATTCTCTGCGAACCCAACTTAGGAAGGATTTCAAAAGAAGAGAAAGTAAACTTCAGCTGGGAGATTTGTTACTTGCCGACCAAGGAAGGCCCAGTTCATGGAGCATCGCCTATATAAGGGAGAGCCTATCATCAAGTAAAGGATCCCCGATCCTCAAACACAAATCCCTAAAAAGATTTAGCCGCAAGGCACCCAGATTTCGCCGAAAGGCACCGACGCAGCCGATCAGGAGTATCGAGCTTACGAAGATGGTCACGAGCACCGCACCGACGAAGACGATCGCCGACGATCGCACCAACGACAACGACACCGAGACTAGGCCGATCTAGTCCTCTCCTATCCCCAGCCGATGCGCATCCCGGTTGTACTTATCTTACTTTTATTGCTCCGTTGTTCAATTTCAGTGAGGATTTATTCCTTGACTATCTTTGTAGCACTTATAAATTAATTGAAGTCCTTTGTCTCCCAAAGGCAAAAAAGAACCTTTGTCTAGACTTACTCGTTGCATGTCCCCTGTCTAGCACAATCGTTTGATAAGGAGTCAAAGACGCGCATTCATTCAAATACAAGTCCAATAGACCGCAACGGTGCTATTGGTGGCACGCCCGCGCACTCGAGAAAGTAAGATTTCCTTACGTGGAAATTAGGGTCAACATAATTGGCACGCCCGGTGGGATTTAAGTGCTACGCCTCCTACATGGAGAATCAGGAGCATACCCCAGCAGGATCAGACTCTTCTGAAAGATCACGGAGTCGATCTCCTACATCACCACCGTCGGCTACTCGCGACAAGTTGATGAAGGCCATCAGCAATATGGTCCAAACCCAAGATGATTTCAGACAGAGCTTGAACCAGACGCTACAATACAGCACAAACCAAGCCGAAGCTGCACAAGCTCTCTTTCTGGAAAGTCAAAAGAACATCGAAAATCAGAACCGTTCCATCGAGTTACTATTGCTCTCCCTTTCAGGAAACAAGAAGGATTTCGAGAGATCCATGAAGGAAGGTTTCACAGAGATGGAAAGTAAGGTTTCTGACCGACTTGCACAACAGCTGGAGAAAGCTAAGGGAATGGCCGCTGCTTCTCAAGTTGGCGAAGATTGCCCACCTCCCAATACCAATAATGGGAAAGAGAAGGTCGGCGATAGAGAAGCCATGCCCAACCTCACGTTCGGTTCGATGGCTAAACCACTATTCGGTATGCCTTCATTGGCCCAGGTCAAACTAGGGGCCACAGGAAGTACATCGGCGACAAGGCATACACTTCAGCATGAGGTCACCCACGACCAAAGAACGCCTGTCAAACCACTCATCGAGACTCAGTCAGGTAAGGTGCCATACAACTCAACCAAACGGCTGGAGCAAACACCTGACTGGGATAAGTGGAACACAAAAGGGGCCAACAGTAATGGCCCGAAGATCGATCCACCACAGATGTCTGCGTCAAAATCTTCCACATTTGATGGAGCTGTCTCCCATGTTAACCTTGAAGATGAGGTCAAGAGGCGAGTCGATGAGCGAGTTGCGCAGCAAGCGAGGGTATGGGAAGAGCGCATGCAGAAGGTGGAAAACGATTTTTACACAACAACAGGAAAACCAAGGCCAACTGGTGGCCGACCGAAGTATCGCAAACCATACCCTGACTACATCGATGCTTTGGAGTTTCCAAAAGGATTCAAAGTCCCGTCTTTTTCTCTGTTCTCAGGGGAAGAAAAGAGGGCTTCAACAGTAGAACACATTGGCCGATTCACCAGCCAATGCTTGCTCCTAGAAGGTCCGTATATAGATTTGAAATTGCGCTTGTTTGGAAGTTCATTATCCGGATCAGCGTTTACATGGTACTCCAATCTGGAACCTGGATCTATCACTTCATGGGACATGATGGAAGAAGAATTCCACAAACAGTTCTACCGAGTGGAACAAGAAGTCACCATTACTGATCTGTCTAAGTGCAAGCAGAAGGAGACCGAATCTACCGAAGACTTTATTGTGTGATTCAGGAAATTACGGATGAAGTGCCGCATGCCCATGGAGGAAAAATACGCTATTGACATGGCGAAAAAAGCGCTGCGATACCCTTTGAAGACGCACTTCAGTGAAGTCGAATTCCTTGATCTGCAAGATATTGTGCACCGAGGCACGAGGTATGAGAAGATGCTTGCAGAGGAGAAGACGTCAGGCCGCAATAACTTTGTCAAGCCGCCCGTAGCTAAAGTAAGCCAGTTAGAACTCGAAGATTACTCTGAGGAGGAAACGCCATATTTCGAGGTGGCCGCGGCTGAAATGGTTCCTATAAAGAAACCAATCGTGTTAAAATCCATGGTTAGAGCCAACAAGAATCAACGACCAGCAATACCGACTGGGGGCATGGCTTACAGCAAACCCTATGCCCCAAAGGAATATCCGTTTGACATCTCCCACAGTGATCAAATGTCCGACGAATTGCTAGCATCCGGAGCGTTTGAATACAAGGATGAATCAACCTGCCAAAACCAGAAGACTTGAAGGGTAAGGTGTATTGCAAATTCCACAACTCTTGGAGCCACTCCACCAACAACTGCAATGGTTTTAGAGAGTATGTCATGGAACAGATTGCCCAAGGGAAGGTCATGTGGGACAAACCTGTCATGAAAGTGGACTCGCAACCGTTCCCAGTCAACTACGTGGGATTGCAGGGCGCCGGCAGTACTCAGCGGCGACTCACCATTGACGTCGGCTACAATAGTGCACGTGCTACAATGCAAAGGGAAACCTCCCGCGCGACGGAAGCGTCCAGACCAAAGGCCTCGATAGTGGCCGGTTTGGTCCTTTGCAGTCGTTGTAAGTGCAAATGCGACTTGGAGCTTCCTGGGTCTTCCACTATATTAGATGAGCAAATTGTGAAAGACGAGGAGGAACGCACAAAGGAAGCAATCAGGTCGTCTCCAAAACATTACGAACCACATAGTCCAAAGAATCCTTTGCCTAAGAGCAACGCATTCAAGAGGTTGGGAGATTTACAGAAGGTTTCAGGCGAGGAACCAGCACCAAAACCGAGGGATAGATCACCAATCAGGCCGGCAAGAAGTTTATCTCCAAAGTATACCGTCTTCCACAGGCTCGGGGGCATGAAGAGAGATCGGCCAGATAGCTCATCGCCAGCAAAGGAACACCTCGGAGAACGAAAAGTGTCGAAACCCAAGGAGAAGCAGCCAGACGCAGTGACGGACACTGTTAAAACTCCACCGCCAATGGTAAAAAGACCAAGAAAGGACCCAACCCTAGAAGAAATACGGCCGACAGTCATAAAAGACGGTCAATGGTACTTTGTTGGGAGAAATGGAAAACCGGCGGGAAAGGTTACTAATTCTCAGCGCAGGAGACTCCAACGACAGTACGCCATAGCCAAAAGAATAGCGGAAAACCTAACACCCAAAGTGGAAATCGAGCCTGGTGAAGCAAAAGATATCTCAGAGTTGGACCAGTCTATCAATGCAATAGATTTGTTCCAATGGAAAAGGAAATCGGCTACTACCAAATCATCCAGTATCGTCATTCAGGAACCGCCGGTAAAATCAAGATTGGTAAGGGAAGCTGTCACGATATCCACGAGCAAGGGGAAGGAAGTCATTCAACCAGAGGCAGTGGATCAGGACGAGTGGAAAGCATTCAAGGAGTATCAAGACACGGAAGCTCAGTGCTCGCAACCACGATGGAGAAGCTGGATCTTCGTCTGCTCAAATGATCGATATATGCATGGAAGATAGTCCTAAGTCTACTAACACGGACAGGGAGCCAAGTCTTGCTTTAGCCATACCATCAAAAGGACAGAAAGCGATAGACGAAGAAGACTGGTCAGAGAACGAAAGTGACGAAGAACCATTCACACTGGGACCTTGCCAGGTAAACATGGTACACTTACTGTCTTCCACTCACAGAAGTACGAGTTCGCAGGTGGTTGACTATGTAGAAGAAGTATTTCCTAAAGAAGAGCCAGTCATCCGTGTCACCAACAAAGAGCAGGGGCCCGAAGACAGGCGAGAGATCCCTCAGATTCTTCCAATAGGCAACTAGCTCTTCGATATTCCGACAAGGGATATGGCCGATCACTTACGGCCACTTTACGTCCTCGCCCACATACAAGGAGTTCCATTTGCCAAGGTCATGGTGGATGGCAGAGCGGCAGTCAACATTCTACCATCCAAGCAGCTCAAACGCCTCGGGAAAACCACCAGAGACCTGTACAAGACAGAATATACGGTGTCCAACTTCGCAGGGGGCATAACCGCCACACAGGGTATCATAACTCTCGACGTGACCATCGGCAACAAAACTATCACAGTGGCTTTCTTCATGCTCGATACTAAATCCTCTTATACGGCATTGTTGGGAAGAGACTGGATCCACCAGAACTTGTGCGTGTCGTCCACTCTCCATCAACAACTAGCAATCTGGGATGAACTCCAAGAACGTTGGGAGCTGGTAGCGGCCGATGCACGGCCTTTCCTACCATCAGTTGACCACGTAGATGCCCACTATTATTTGGATGACAACACCAAACCATTCATTGTGTCGGAGTTTGACCAGAACGGCCGCCCCATAGGGGAAACGGCCCGCAGACTCATAGCCACAGGATTACTCGGGAGTGAGGACGACCTCGATCGGCCGTTCTTGCTCAAACGATAGAGAACCCATGGATAACACGCCACCTGAAGTGGCGGACCATTCAGCAGTCATACGGTCCCTCATCACTCGACTGCTGAAGTATTGGAGCGAAAAAGAAAGTCATAGGCCAATCAATGGCCATCAATATGGCCGAGTTTATACATGAATCAGACTGGCCAGAAGACGAAATTTTGGAAGCAACGGGGGAAGACTTGGAATTCGAGCCAAGAGAACTTGAAGATTCACCTCCCGAAGTCAGAGACCCGCTCGAAGAAGTTAACTTAGGTACACAGGAAGATCCGCGGCCAACCTTCATCAGTGGCCTTCTGGGTGAACCTTTGCGTACTCAAATCATCGAGGTTCTTCGAGAATACCGTACCTGTTTTGCATGGCATTACTCCGAAATGCCAGGGCTTGACTGACGACTAGTGGAACATCGTTTACCCATCAAAGAAGGATATCGGCCTATGCAGCAGGCACCGCGAAGAATGACAAGGGAGACGGAGTTCAAAGTCAAAGAGGAAATAGAGCGGCTACACACAGCCAGTTTCATTCGACCCTCCAGATACGTGGAGTGGTTGTCCAGTATCGTTCCAGTGGCTAAAAAAGACACAGGGGCCGTCCGGGTGTGCATCGACTATAGAAATCTCAATGAAGCTACACCAAAAGACGAGTACCCGATGCCCATGGCCGATATGCTAATCGACGGAGCGGCCAAACATCAGATCATGTCATTCATGGACGGGAACGCCGGTTACAATCAGATATTACTCTCTGAAGAGGACACACACAAGACGGCTTTCCGTTGCCCTGGCCATACGGGCGCCTTCGAGTATGTAGTAATGCCGTTTGGATTGAAAAATGCAGGTGCAACGTACCAGAGAGCGATGAACCATATCTTCCATGACATGATCGGGCACAATCTCGAAGTATACATCGATGACGAGGTCATCAAGTCACATCAGAAGGACTGCCATATAGCCGATCTGCGGCAAGCGTTCGAAAGAATGAAGAAACACGGCTTGAAGATGAACCCCAAGAAATGCGCATTCGGAATTCAAGCAGGGAGTTTCCTCGGTTTCTTGGTACATCATAGAGGCATTGAAATCAGCCAGAACAGGGCAAAGGCCATCATCGAGGCCCCACCGCCAAAGAACAAGAAGCAACTCCAGAGCTTTCTCGGGAAAATCAATTTTCTTCAGCGCTTTGTGCCAAACTCGGCTGGAAAACTACAACCCTTTTCTACATTGCTAAAACTCAAAGCGGACGAGGAATTCCGGTGGGAGATGGCACATCAACAAGCTTTTGTCGCCATCAAGCAATACCTCACCAATCCTTCAGCGCTGATGCCACCGCGAAAAGGCGTCCCACTCAAATTATATGTGTATGCTGCAGAAGCATCCATCGGCGTCCTACTTGCTCAAGACAATGAGCAAGCTAAAGAGCAAGCCATCTACTACTTGAGTCGCAGACTTACACCGGTCGAGGTACGCTATACGCCAATTGAGAAACACTGCCTAGCATTATATTTCGCCACCGTTAAACTCCGGCATTACCTGCTCCTAAATGATGTACTAGTCATATCCAAAACAGACTTGATAAAATACATGTTATCAAGACCTGTTTTGAGGGGCCGACTAGGGAAATGGATGCTAGGACTATCAGAGTTTTTACTGAAGTACGTTCCGTAGAAATCAGTCAAAGGCCAGGCAGTGGCCGATTTCCTAGCAGACCACCCGTCATTGGAAATAGAAACAGATGATTCAGCGGAAGCCGGCGTGGCGCAAGTTGACATAACTCCACACGGACCTCAGTTCAAAACAGGGATGACGCTACCTGAAAAGCGCACATATTGGAAGGAGAAATGGCCGACATGGGACAAAGCAATGCGCCAAGAGATTAACCAACTCGAGGCTACCCCAAGAGGGCAAAATTCGAAAATCGCAACTATATCTTTCACTCCATGGCAATTATACTTCGATGGGTCGTGCACTGACCAAGCCGCTGGCGCAGGAGTCGTCCTCATCGACCCGCACGGGACCAGGCATGCATTTTCCTTTCAACTAGATTTCGAAAGCACAAACAATCGGGCAGAATATGAGGCTCTCATCATCGGCCTCGAGATGTTGTTAGAAATGGGAGTCAAACATGTGGAAGTCAAAGGCGATTCCCAGCTAGTGATCAAGCAGATTCTTGGGGAGTACAAGTGCAGAGATCCGAGCATGGCAGCCTACTTTGTGGCAGTCAGGAACCTCATCGAAGACTTTGAGGACGTGGGGGCAGAATACATTCCCCGAGACGAGAATTGGGCGACCAACGAGATGGCCCAGGTGGCAACTGGAGTCCAATTACTCGACGAGGAAGACGAACGCATCATTTTGATCCGACGCAAGGCTTTGCCATCAATACTGGACAGAGGAATGGACTTGGAAATCATGTCCACCGAACTGAACGAAGACGATTGGCGAACACCGATCATGAACTACTTATCCAATCCCGGCATCCCCACCGATCGTAAACTTAGAGCGGTCGCCACCAACTACGTCCTCTGGAACGACGAGCTATTCAGAAGGACAGGCGATGAAATTCTTCTACGTTGTTTAGGGAAGAACGAGCAAATGAGGGTGATGGCTGAAGTACACGAAGGGACGTGCGGAGCACACCAAGCAGGAAAAAAGATGCGCTGGTTACTCAGAAGATATGGCTATTACTGGCCAACTATCGTGCCCGATTGCTTGCAGTATGCCAATCATGAGGCAATCCACATCAATGTAATGAAAGTGAAGGAACTACGACAATGACAGAACGCCCCGAATAATCAACTCGTTTGCCAAGCAGAGTCTCACGAAATCTTCCCTATTTGCCTTCAATTACATGTGAAAACGACTTGTAAACCTTATTATGACCGTCCCTCATTGGTTGTCCACGGATTCCATTACCAAGAAGTGTATCCACAGCCTCTTGTACCAATTTCTCCTGACACATTACTAATTCCCCTGGCGTAGATCTACTTGTTGTTAAGAGATCAATAAGAGTATTGTTACGATAAATAACTCTTCTATAGAGTTCATTAATATCCGAGCTCATTAGTTTACCCCTGTCTATTTGAATGATTGGTCTCAACTTAGGAGGAAGAACTGGTAATAGACATAAAACCATCCATTCTGGTTCTATATTTGTTTGAATAAAATGCTTAGTCAATTCCATGCGCCTAACCAAAAAATCTTTTCTTCTTCCAACTCTTCGATCTTCCCATTCATTATCGGCGGGCCCTTCTTCCCCTAATTCTTTCCATTCTACCACTGAATAATCTATAATAATTTGCAAATCTAGATCGGCAAATTGTTCTCAGATAGCACCTGCTCTAGTAGAAATTTCTCGATTTCAAAATGTATCGAAGCCTTGGGTAGTAAAAAAAAGTGGGATGAGGTATTTCCAGGATTGGATTTCATATTCGAATGAACCTCGTAATCGTAAGAAAGTAGGCTTTTTAGCTATGGCCTAGCAAAAGAAAATTTTGGATAGGATTCTATAAGATCTTCCCCTGTCAAAACCGGACGTGAAAGTTTCCTTTCATCAGGCTCAAGTAAATACACACAATAAAGATAAAGAGAGGGGTTCCCGCTTTAAAATTCTCTAAAAACCTAACCACTCCTTACTCAAGTTCCCAAAGAAGATCAAGCAACATATCATTGATTGCTTCTTCGTTTTATTTAGTTATTAGATTTTCTGAATTCTTTATTCAATTTTGACATAAAATAAATGAAATGTGAAATTCTTGAGTAGTCTACTTCCCTTCGAATGATGAAACCCCTTACATTAAAGGAGTCCTTTAAAATTCATAAGGGATTTACTTGTCTATGTATCGTTCCATTCGATCTTTTAGGTCTCTACTTCGCCTCGACAGTTATGTCACGATATCCTTCAAGCCTATATGCGATGGATAGACTCCTACAACCACAACATGTTTGCTTATTCGGACATAAACATAAATTTATTTCTTTTCTTTCTAAACGAAAAGGATTGTTTAATTCCACATCAAGGAAGTTTTTTTTTTTTTGATGAGGTACAACTATAAATTCCTATTTATTTGTTAATGAATCGACCATAGACCAATTCCCTTTTTACTTGGGAGTATTGAATACACCCATAGTTCTGAGTCTCATGTTACTCTTACCAAGAGACATGTCAGATACAAGGCATCCCAATTTGATTGAATGGGATGATGGTTTCTCATTCCGAATCTGTAAAATCATAATTTTGTCAAACCGGAGCATTTTCATAATATTTTTTCTAAGTTCTGAACTATTTTTACCGAGTGTTAAAGTCGGATAAATTTAGAAATAGGATTTTTATGAGTTGCCATGTGACATGCTCTGATTAGGCCTCATCATAAGAATGGGAAAATCTATAGCGATGGTGGGTTGAGAGACCCGTGCCTATTCCTTTCCTAAAGTACAAATTCATTCTTCCCAAAAGCTTTCAAATTTCCTCCTTTCCTTTTTCTCACAAAATTCATATCTTTCAAACCACAACTTCATTTTACTAGCCGTTTGTTCCTATAGATTTGTACGAACGAGCTCTAGTTTGAGGTGTATAGTCTCTGGGGATTCCAGTGCATGGTTAGGGGTTTTGAGCTAATTTAGGTGTTAAACTTGTAATTTGAGAGGGAGATCAAGTGTGTGTATTGGATGGAGGCTGAGAACGAATTGGAGGTTGTGATTTGCAGGTTCAGAGGTAACCACATCTTACGTCTGAATTACAAATAAGAAATTTGTGAGCTTCGGCATATCTTGTGCGTGCGTTGGATGGCACATCTTAATCATTTGATGCGTATTTGTATTCTATTAATTATTTTGCCCCTACTGAGCTTTAGCTGACTCACCCCTAAAACTTTGTACTTGTAGAGTACTGTGAGAGCGATTTTCACAAAGGCCAATTTTTCATGACAAACATGCCCCGTTAGCAATCAACTAACAAATTTGCATTATAGATTTGTTTTATCCACCACATTTGCTGTAAATACTAAAAGATTTGTAGCATCAAACAAATAGAAAACAATTAACAGAAAGGACTAGGTTCATGGTCTAGGTCCCTCCTTTTTAAACCAACAGAGAGGCGCCAAGTGTCGAGAAGAGAATCAGGGGCCAAGCCCGCAAAGAAGCACTGAACTGAGTGAGCCCAAAACGGTGTGCAGCGTGCTTCGTACCCAATTCGTCTGATGGCTGCTTTTGCGTAAGCATCTGGTGAAGGCACAAAAAGCGATGAGCTGTCAATAGATGCAGCCCTAGACGCCAGCTTTGTTGCTACATATAATGGCACTTGACTCTGCACATCAATTCCGAACTGCTTGTATTCCGCATGTAGGGACCTAGAGAGTTGATCCACATAACTGCATAACAGATATCGTGAGCTAATTAGAAATGCTAAATATAAAGATGCGGCAAATTAAGGTTGATGAGGGAATTTCAAACAGTAAAAACTAAGCTAAAAATTGAAAATATATTAGTATTTCTCTTGTATAAAGAAAGTTGAAGCAGTTTGGTCCCTACACACGGGTGTAGTCATTATGAAACTGGTCCAATGAACTGGATCTCATTAATTACTAATACCCCTTTCATTAATTACTACAACTTTTTATAATCCGACCGAAGTAACAGTATCTCACTTAAGTTTCCTTTCAAAAAAAAAAAGTGGTCTTACGCCTTAATTTTTTACATAAAATTAGTTGCCCAATGATTTTTTGGGAATGCTAATAACTTCTCCCTGTTTATATACACTAGAATAGAAACTGCTGTGATGATTGGTAATTAACAGAAAGAACTAACAAAACTGATAAGTAAGCATAATTAATCAACTAACTTTCCAATTGTAACACTTACGCCTTCGACGCCCCATAGATCGCTACGAGCGGACTCCGCACCACAACGCCGGCGCCGGAGCAAATATTCACAATTGCGCCTCTCCGCTTCTCCACCATGCCCTTCACAACCGCCGCTGTGACTCTCGTCGTCCCTTCCACGTTCACCTTCGCAACATTCATCCAAACCTCCTCCTCCGCCTCGTGAAAAAACCGAGCACTCGGGTACGTAACGCCCACATTGTTTATCAGAACGCCGACGTCCAATCCCTTGATCTCCGCCTCCAGCAGTTGAGTCAGGCGGTGGAGATCGCCGCCGGAGAAGTCGAAAGTGACGGTTTTTATTTGGCTAGTGGTTGGGGAGGTTGCTTGGATTTCTTCGGAGACTGATTGGAGCTTTGTCGGGTTGCGGCTGACGAGGATAAGGTTGAGGCCTTTTTGGGCGAGTTGGGTGGCGAAGGCTTTTCCAATGCCGTCGGTAGCTCCAGTGACGAGGGCCCACGAGCCGTAGGATTCTTTGAGGTTTTTGGGAGGGCGGAGGAAGGTGGAGAAGAGCCAGGTGGCGAGTGAGGTAGAGTGTTTGAGGAGGATGAGGAAGCCGACGGCAGAGGGAAGGAGGAGCCACGTAGGTTGGGCTGTTAGGTGATGAATACAAGGAGGTATCATTTTTTGTTTTGAGGGGTTTGGGTAAAAAAGACAGAGAATTATAGGGTTTAAAATAGTCTTGACAATCAATAGCCTTACCATCCCCACTCCCAAAGAAGGCATGGAAATAAATTTCGATACAAAAAGCATGTGGAATTGTTATTACTTCACAAAATTTATAAATAAACTTAAACTTCGGTAATATATCAAAGACGTTTATAAGAGATAAAACTCAATGTATCTGTCAAAATAATTTAAATGAAAAGACAACTCAAAAGGATCGACTAAACTGACAATACCTCTCATAGTCTTTCATTGGTGTTTATAGCATTGAAGTTGGTAATTAAACAAATTAAGATTACTGTAGTTGAGCATTTGCCACTGTGTGGCTGAGCAGTGAGCACGGAACAAGTGCTTATACATGTACATCTGGGAAGTGGGGATTCATTGCTAATTAACTGTCAATTGGCAGCTGACAAGGGCGTGGTTGACATTTCTCGACCTGTAAAATTCATGCAGATAGTCGAGTCGAATTGGGGACCGAAAACTCCAACCAGTGGGCAGTTGCGTTGGGGGGTCGCACTCAGCCGTGAGAGAATTTAATAGACGGCTACAATACAGTTGCGGCTTTTATTGTTGTAAAATTTCGCTTTCCTCTTTCTGAGAAAAAGTTAGGTGTTGCAGTTGGGTTATGGGAGTTATGATTTCGTTCGGGAACTAATTTGTGCACACTTTATTTCTTGCCTGCTACGATGAGAAATTTTCACCTCCATTGCTGCACCTGCATTATGAAAATTAACATATAGTGCCTCCACGCTCTGACGAGAATCAAGTCTCAGCTAGTGTGACACTGGGATTCAAAGGTACTTGTCAATGATGTGTCTTCCTTATCTCAAATTGCCCTAAATACAAAACAAATACATTGTCTCCCTTACTTAAAAGAACTACTTTGAGGCTTCGGAAATTCACACTGGGGAAGAATGGAATACCTGTCTGCAAACGCCATGAAGGATTGGCGGAATCTTTTGTTCATGAGTAGTTTTATCAAGTGGCTCATTAGGATCTATCACTAGTGCTGGTTGTTGGTGTTCCATGGGTCCAGCCCATGACGAAGGAAAATTCGGATTGCTCACTGATGAGGTTCTAAACACTTCTTAGTGGGATATTAATGATCGTGGTTAGTTTCAATGGTTCTACATTATTCCACAAGTCCCAATTTATAGGAAAAGGCTGACCGATTCAGTGGCAGTGGGAAAAGGAAGAGATAGAGACGTTCCACTCCAAGTTTAGAGAGTGAAGATCAAGTCATTCTGTTTCATATTCGAGTGAAGGTTATAACAGATTGCTTCTGTTATAGCAGGTGGTGCAATGATTGTAACAAAAAGTGCATTGTTTTATTCACCAAGTCCTTGTTGTAGATTTGGTATGATCTGTTGTACCCATTGTTGTTGATATAGTGGAAGTATACTGCTGTACCCATTATTCACCAAGTCTTTGTTGTAGGCATGGTATGATCTGTTGTACTCACCGCCCAAGGAGTAGGCATATCGCCGAACCACGTTAAATCTCTGGTGTTCTTTCTTTATTGTTTGTTTGATTATTATTTGCAATTCCATCCTAGTAGTACTTGTCATTCGATCCTAAGGTTGCCTTTGCACTAGTAGTCCGCTATTAGGTATGCCTAGAGCCTAACCCATTGTATCAAATGTTACCGGTTCCCTCTTCCTCAAGCTAATTTGGGATAGAAGAGGTTGTGAACTTGATATTGAAAAGAAAGCTAATACAAGAATGCTCGTCTGTAATAATATATTAATATATTTTAGAAATGTTAACGAAAAACACATCCGTCGGAAGACTTGATATTGAAAAGGTACTACTAGTTGAGAAATCATACCATACCTAAGAACACAAATCTCGAGGTAACTTGAAGCCATGAGATATCATCATGAATTTCATTCAGGTTCTGTTTGGTTCACAGAAACATATTCCTGGGAATATGATTCTTATGCATTTTTCCAGGGGAATGGAATTCAAGATTCATTTCTCATTTTTTGATAGATCAAGGAATCATGCTTGGGAAACAACATTTTTTTCCATTTCCATGTTTGGTGCATCAAGTAATAGGAATCATTATTTGTTAACATTTTATATAGGGAAAATTACAATTTCGTACCATGTGGTTTGGGTTGAATTTCAAAATGATACCCGTGCTTTTTTTTTTTTTGCATTTTTGTACCCTATACTTTCAAAACGTTGCAAATGTGTTCCACCATCAGAAAAATCGTTAATGTGGCTGTTAAATGCCGACGTGGCTTGTGTGGGGTCCACCAAATTAACACACCGTTAACTAAGGCAACAAAAAACAACCAAAACGGCGCCGTATATTGTCTTCTTCCCAGACGTTCGACCGCAGTTGCCGACGCCGCCACTCTCTTGGCTGCAGCCGCCTGGACTCACCGGCGACGACTCGGCAACTCCAGATCTCCGGCGGTTGCTCCGGCTGGACTGAAGATGAAGATCCAACACCTGCACCTTCCTCAAACTCCAGATCCGGCAGAGGCAGTGAGCTTCGGATCCGGCGACCCCCGACTCTTGCACCTTCCTCGAAAATGACGACATAGGCAACGAGCTCTGCTCCGGCGACATAGCAAGCGCCGACCCGGCGTACATGTCGAACGCCTTCCTCTCCTGCATCATCCGCACCACGTCAGCCTTCTTCAAAACGGCGCGTTTGATCGGGGGGTGGTTGCGGTGCTGGTCGCGCGGGTAGTACTTGATGTCGAAGAAGGTTTCCGGGTCGGAGCAGGGCATGATGGCTTGGGCCTTGGTGGTCGCCGAGAACTCGACGCGGTACTCAAGGGCGGCGGGGACGGCGAGCTTGTACTAGGGATCGGAGCAGAGCTTGTACTCGGGGATCGGCGCAGGGGCCGGTGATCACCCACGGCTTCTTGATGTACCGCCGGAGAGTTTGGACGAGGGAGGAGGCGGCGGTGGTCACCGGTGTCATCATACGACTCTCCGCGCCTCAAGATCGGGACTTTCTCCATCTTGTATTCCCAGATCTTCATCTTGAGTCCAGCCGGAGCAACCGCCGGAGATTTGGAGTCGCCGAGTCGTCTCGGGTGAGTCCAGGCGGCTGCAGCCAAGAGAGCGACAGCGTCGGCAACTGCGGTCGAACGTCCGGGAAGAAGACAATATTCAGCGCCGTTTTGGTTGTTTTTTGTTGCCTTAGTTAACGGTTTGTTAATTTGGTGGACCGCACACAAGCCACGTCAGCATTTAACAGGCACATTAACGATTTTTCTGATGGTGGAACTCTTTTGCAGTGTTTTGAAAGTATAGGGTACGAAAATGCAAAAAAAAAAAAGCACGGGTATCATTTTCAAATTCAACCCAAACCACAGGGTACGAAATTGTAATTTGCCCTTTTATATAATACCCTTGTAATCAATTTAAATTGAAGAGTGTCTAAAGGGTAATATGTGTAATTTTCAATTTTTATGAAGATATTTTCGTCCAAAAAGTTTTGATTCCTAGGAAAGAAAACCTATTCTCATGTGTGTGGGTGGGAATAAGATTCCCTCATTCATGGGAATCCTAAACCCCCTTATTTCGTCCATATTGCCATTCCTTCCTTTACCAAACATGATATATGTTCATGTAACATTGATATATGTTCATGTAACATTCAGTTTCTTCAACAATCATCAAAACTAGCCTTGAATAGCCAAGGAGACAAACAGCTTAGACACTTGTCCTCCCTCCTTTTCAAAGTTATTTAGAGGAAGCATGATAAGTGATTGAAGAATCTTGATATCAAGCCTAAATAGTTTATACATTGGTTCCCGTTAGAGAAACAATGACCAGATGCCGAAGGATTCAAATTTTATACTTTGAGTACCCTGTGAGAATGGAAAGTAATGAGGTCCAAAAATTGAGTACATCTGCATGCAATCAACTTCCCTCATGAGTTTTGAATGTGAGAATATACAACTTTACTGCAGACAACAGGCCCCTAACTAAGCAAGTACTTGAACAAGCAATGGTAATAATGCATCTATAATAAGACTATTTGGACAGCTATACAATTTCCCACATCCTTAAAACAAACTGAAGCCCAGATCAAAGAGGTGTACCAATAGAACAGACCGAGACAAGTATTCCCTGCCAGAGGTCTCCCAGTTCGTCAAACCTGAACTCTATATACCGAATAGTCCCCGTGAACCCAACCAAAAATCCAACGTACGTTGTGTGGAGGGACAGGACCGGGATGAACCACTGAGTTGTCATGTGGCACCGATAATTTAGAGGCTTTTTGATATGTATACCTACATAACATACAAGAGACATTGTGCATGACAAAGGCAACTAGAATGCATAAAGAAAGCATGAAACCAATTAAGAGACACTTGCTTGCAGCAGTGGAAGGAACATAAAAGTTGACTGGTGGTAAACACCTCCTGAAATTTTGATTGCAAATGAGTTGAGTACACAAGTTATCCAAATGATCTAATACAAATGCAACCTAAATATCTTCCTGAATGGATTTTAGTTCATATTGGAAATGTCCAGAAGCTTCATTTTCTTATCAAATATATGATGAGTTGCACCTTAGTTGCAAATATTTGATCTTCGAAATCCTATTAATTTCTCGAGTATGTAAAGCCTTTTGCTTACTTCACAAAAATGTAATAAAGTTGGAAGGTCTGTGATATGTGGCTATATTTTTTTTTGTTAAGTAAATGTATATTAACAGGGACAAAGCCCAAAAGAGACAAGAAGCTGGGACAACCAGCAGCACGGCAGAGCCAACAAAGCCCTCAAAGCAACAAAGGAAACCACAATCCTACCCTACATTACAACTAAAGGGAGGGGGATGTTCCAATTACGGGCGGAACTAACATCAGCCCGGGTAGGCTGGAGAGTGAGGAAACACAACCTCGATCAAACCAAATCAATGATGCTATGCAAGATAATGTTCGCAGACCGAGAAAGACCCCCCAAAAATACACCGTGACTGTGTGACTGCGAGTGCGAGTTTCTTGGCATACAAACTCAAGGACTTCCCTATCCATTGAGCCGCCAAAGAAGAGATCGCCGATGGTTAAGGAGGGTTAAGCCAGGGTCGCCACTCTTCCCCATTACACAACACGCACAATAGATTAGGACGGGCAACGAAATGACCCACACGATCCAAGGTAGATAATCTCTCCTAATTGGCCAACCAAAGCACAAAGCTAGCGTGCGGAATGGACGTGCAATGCCACACTGAATGGTCCCAAGGGACAGCCACACCATCACCATTCAAACACCTTCACAAGGAACGTGGAGAGAAAGTCCCACCTCTATTCCTAGCCCACCCCACAGAATCCTTACCGGAAAGCGAAGGAATAATGCTAGCATAAGCTAAATGTATAGTGCACAAAATACCATCATTGGAAAAAGGCCAGTCCCAATGCGAGTTAACAAAAACAAAACAGAGTTTATGTAGGAAAAGATACGAAATAGTTTTCCCAGAATAATTTTTACTTCTCATTGATAGGAATACTTATACACAATCGGTTCCTTGTACAATAAGGTAACTCTAATCTAGGGTTACAAACTAGGAAAGCTAAGTAATTACAATCATATACAATCACATAATTCCTAACACTCCCCCTCAAGTTGGAGAGTGAAGGTCCATAACTCCCAACTTGCTCAACAAAGCTAAGAGCTTATCACGCCCTAGAGGTTTAGTAAACATATCCGCTAACTGTCGCGAAGAGCCAACGAATCACGTAGCAATAGTACCATCAACAATCTTCTCTCGAATAAAAGGACAATCCATCTCAATGTGCCGAGTCCGCTCATGAAAAACAGGATTGGCAGCTATATGTAATGCTGCCTGATTATCACAATACATCAAAGACGGACTCGTTTGTAGAACATGTAGATCGTGTAACAAATATCTGAGCCAAGTAATTTCACAACTTGTACCTGCCATAGCCCTATATTCAGCTTCTGCTGATGATTTCGAAACGGTTTTCTGCCTTTTCGTACACCAAGAGATTTGGGATTTCCCAATGAATACACAATAACCTGTGGTGGATCGACGTGTGATTGGGCACCCTCCCCAATCCGCATCACAATATGCTATCAAACTGGGATCACTGTCTGTCGCCAACAGTATTCCTTGTCCCGGTGTTCCTTTCAAATACCTTACCACTCGTAGAGCCGCATCCCAATGTGGTACACGCGGTTCATGCATAAAACGACTCAACACATGAACTGAGTAAGTAATGTCAGGACGAGTGATAGTTAGATAAATGAATCGGCCAACTAACCTTCGGTACTTCTTAGGGTCGGCAAGAATTTCTCCTTTGTCGGAAAGTTTGTTGTCTTCTTCCATAGGAAATTCTATAGGTCGTGCCCCCATATAACCGATATCCTGAATGATTTCGAGTGCATATTTCCTTTGTGAAAGATAAAGACCCTGCTTAGAACGTGAAACTTCAATCCCCAAAAAATACTTGAGATCACCAAGGTCCTTTATACGAAATCGAGATTGAAGAAACAATTTAAGAGAGTTGATAGCTTCAGAATCATTGCCAGTAATCACAATATCATCCACATAAATCAATAGGGCTATAAAGGAATCACCATTCTTGCATGTGAATAGAGAATAGTCGGCCTTGGATTGCACAAAACCACCATCAATGATTGCTTCGGTGAACTTGGCAAACCATTGACGGGAAGCTTGTTTAAGACCATAAAGAGACTTGTTTAGGCGACATACCAAATTCTCCCCCTATTGCCGAAGACCAGGCGGGGGGTTCATGTAGATTTCTTCATCAAGTCACCTTGCAAGAAGGCGTTGACGTCCAATTGTTGGAGGGACCAACCCTGGGAAGCAGCAAGGGCTAAGAGGCAACGGACAGTGACCATTTTAGCGGTAGGGGAAAAGGTATCATGATAATCAATGCCAGCCTGTTGAGTGAAACCTTTGGCGACCAAGCGAGCTTTGTAACGTTCTATGGAACCGTCGGCCTTATGCTTGATCTTGTAAACCCATTTGCAGCCAATGGGATGCTTGCCCGGAGGAAGGGGGGTGAGAGTCCAGGTATTATTGGTAGTCAGTGCATCAAGCTCGGAATCCATAGCCTGACGCCACCGAGGGTCTCGATTTGCTTCTGCAAAAGAAGAAGGTTCTATACTTCGGCTGATAGATGCAACAAAAGAGAGATGTTTGGGTGAGTACCGATGATATGATATAAAATTACATAAGGGGTAACGAGTACCTTTAGTGGGACTAGGTGATGAAGAAGGCGATGCAGGGTGTGGTGGCAGTATCACCTGCGAGCAGACGTAGTCATTGTAACGTGTAGTGGGCTAAGGGGGTCAAGAGGAGCGGCGGGGAATGGTAGTGTCGGATGGCATTAGGGTTTCAGGGTTTTCTGTGGGTGGAGTGGCGGCTAGGGTATCAGGATCGGCTAGGGTAGTAGGGTCGGCTAAGGTTTCGGGAGCTGTTAGGGTTTCATGGGATGCTAGGGTTTCGGGTGGGGCTAGGGGAGGAGGGGCAGCTAGGGTTTCGGTGTTGGGGAGAGTTGGAGGCGAAATAGGGTGTTGTGCGGCTAGGGTTTCAATTTCTAGTGCTAGGGTTTCGGTATTCATGGGCCCGGATGGTGGGGGAGTAGAGGGGCGGCTAGGGTAAGCTGTATCGGATATGAGGGGTAAAGGGGGGCCGGCCCTAGGTGGACTAGGAAGGGTAGGTGGGGTGATGGAAAAGGGAAAGTAATCTTCATGAAAGAAAACATCCCGATTCGCAAAGGTTTGGTGAGATGTTAAATCATAAAATTTATACGCCTTTTGTCCCAAGGGATAGCCAATAAAGACACATTTATGAGCTCGAGGAGCGAATTTGGGAGGTGGGTGGACGGAAGTGGCGTAGGCTAGACATCCAAAAACTTTGAGGTGATCATATGTGGGAGGTTTTGAAAGAGGATTTCGAATTGAATTTCAGAGTAGCACAGCAGCAGGCCAAGCATCACCGATATTGTCCCCAACTTAACCACCTGTCAACCTCAGGTGTGGGGTTTTATTTAAAGGCCTCGGTTGGCGCTGTAACTTTCGTTCAAGCCCATCAAGAACTGCATCAGTTTGTTTGATTCATCTTGCGCTCCACATGTGCAAGACATGGTTTCTTTGTAGGCTCCTAGTTCATCCCAATAGGTCTTCAGTTTGGTGTAGTATGCTGACACAGACATGGATCCTTGTGTAAGGGATGCCATGTCGTGCCGAATTTGGAAGATCCTTGGAGCATTGCTTTGTGAGAAGCGCTCCCTCAGTTCCTTCCATGCCTCATGTGCAAAGGCGGCATAGATGATGTTATCTGCAATGGTTGACTCCACTGCTCCATTGATCCAGGATTGGACCATGTCGTTGCACCTTTGCCAGGCGGCGGCATCGGTGGGCTTCTTCTCCGGTGATGGTTGTTTGAGGGATCCATCAATGAATCCGGTCTTGTTCTTGGCACTGAGAGACATACGAAAAGCACGGCTCCAAGTGTTGTAGTTGTCTCCATTGAGTTTGGTCGAGACAAGAAGTAGTTCGGGATGATCGGAATGGTGAAGATAATAGTGGTCAGCGACGTCGGCGGTATTGGTTTCACCTTCGCCTTTAGGGCTTGATTTGCTTGACTTGTCGACTGCCATGGGGGTGGCAGCAAGTTTGGTGGTTTTTTGGCGTTTAGGGTTTTCTGTTAACCTGCTCTGAGGCCATGTAGGAAAAGATACGAAATAGTTTTCCCAGAATAATTTTTACTTCTCATTGATAGAAATACTTATACACAATCGGTTCCTTGTACAATAAGGTAACTCTAATCTAGGATTACAAACTAGGAAAGCTAAGTAATTACAATCATATACAATCACATAATTTCTAACAGTTTATACTGCAGGGAGAACCCATAAGCACGCACCGCCTCCTCGCCCACCAGATTGACCAAAGGCTCATCACCAAGCCAAGTGTCAAGCCAAAGAAAGATATCTCTCCCATACGATCTGTTCAAGAGATTCCCAATAAATGATACTAAATTGGTAACAACCAACCAACTACAAGGAGTGAATCATGACAGGCATCCATCATCCACGTGATAAAACTCAAGACCGTGTCTAGAAAACACATATGAAAGCTACAGCGCCGCTTGCTGCTTCTCTGAAAAATGATTGCAAATTGTAATTCAAATTCCAGTGGATAAGTAGAGAAGTCGCAAGTCCATTTGAGTCTAATAGCAGTCAAACTGAGGAAATTGGGTGTGTGAACAGATACTTATATCCAGTTGAGTTTAATTATATATAGTTTGCAAATTGATTTTTGATTAGTAAATTATTTTTTGTCAAATTAGGATTTAAACTCAAATAGAAATATTGATATTTTTAATCAGTACATGCAGAAGTCAATTTAGAGTATCATTATTATCCCAACGTCTAGTGCAATAGTGACGCGTAAAGAAACAACCAATTGGGATTGGATCAATAAATTGCATCAAACACATATCACAACCAAAAGAAACAACGAGGACAGCACACCTCAGAATGGATTTTCATGTCTGGTTGGCCTGCAATTTCTTTTTGAGTTCACCTTTCTTTCGAATCGCTAGGGCGCACCAGAAAGTGATAGCAATTGTTAATTTATCAGGCAAGGACCGAGCCAGGAACCACTGCACAGAATGAGGCCAGTATGGGCAACATTCATGCTCATAGCCAATGTATCTTATGCTTGCTTTGCTATATGTCTCTGGTGATGGCACCAAAAAGGGAAACGCCTTGGCCCTTGACATCCTTGTTGCCACGAACAAAGGAATCTGCATTGTTGTAAGTTACATACAAGTGGATTAATCTGGTGAAACTCAATCAATCCGATAACAAAAAAAATAATATAAGAAAGGGAAAGAAGAATAAGAACCTGGCACTGAATGTCAATTCCATGCTTCTTGTATTCCACACTAATGCTTTTTGAGAACATTGAAAGGTATCTATATATTATCATAACACATAGACTCATTAGCAGTCCCATCCAACTAAAGATCGTTTAGTCATCTATATGTTTCAGCTAAATAAATATTTATCTTGATGATTGTTATCAAAATCTTATGTTTGGTAGCTATTGAAGACAAAATAACCTTCAATTTAATTGATTGTATGATATATGATCTCTAAAGAATGATAAAGAAAAATGGTTCCAATTGTACCATTTATATCGCTAAGATTTATTTATCACAAGGAGCAGACCAAAGGGAATTCACTGAAAGAGCAAAAGTTCCCTATCACCAGTGTAGAGGTAGCTATTAATACGCCTTTCAAAAAAAAAAAAATCTAATCGGACTTCAACGTATTGGGGTTTTAATTCTGACTGCGCTTCATATAAAATGTATAACAAGCAAAATTAATGCCTAGTATGAAAAAACGTTTAGTTAAGAACTCATTCTAACTATAAAAAAAATTAGTCAAAAAAAACTCACGCTTTGGAAGAGGCATAAAGGGTGTACAGAGGAAAAGAAGGGGCGGCATCAGAGGAAGCAGAACCAATATTGACAACTGCTCCTTTCTTCCTCTTGAGCATACTTGGAAGCACAGCCCTAGTAATCCACGTGGCAGCCTCCGCGTTCACCTTGATGCTTTCCATCAGCTCCGAATCCTCAATCTCATGAAAATACTTTCCATGAAAGTACGTCACCCCTGCATTATTAACCAAAATACCAATATCAAGCCCTTTGATTTCTCTCTCTATGGCATTAGCAATTTCCTCCCCACTCAATTTGGACAAGTCCATCACAATTTTCTGGATGTGAACTTGTCCACCATATTTTTCGTGGATCTCGTCGGAGGTAGACTCGAGCTTTGGAGCATTTCGGCCGAGCAATATGAGGTTGAGGCCCTTCGAAGCCAGTTCAAGGGCGAGGGCTCTGCCGATTCCATCAGTAGAGCCTGTGACCAGGGCCCAAGCACCATAGTCCCTGAGTTTCTTTGGGGGTCTTAGGAACATGAGCCAAACCCATATGAGAAAAACTATCAAGGAATTACAAACTGAGATGAAGCCTATGGAGCATAATGCTACGAAGAAAAATTCTTGCAATTCCATTTGAGAAAGTTGATGAAGGCCTTTTCTACAAAAGAATTGATTCTTCTTGGGTTTTGTAAAGAGACTGAGCATGAGCATCTGACAAATAGAAGGGTTGTGTATTACATATAGGTAGGTTTGATGGTAAAAAAGAAAGAAGGGTGGTTGGAACATTGTATTTGTGACGGTGTAAACGGGGATTCCTTGAAATTTTGAACTCGAAAATATTTTTTTGGATTTTTATAAGGGAAGTGACTTTCACTTTTTTTGGGTCCTTCTACACACTCTAATTTAATTATATACGTTAATTTTCATTTGATCATCTCTTTACATTAAGATTTCGTTCGGTTCGTGGAAAATGATTGATGAAAATAGGATTACTGGGAATAGAGGATGAGAATGGAATTACTCGAAAGCAACGGTTTTTATTTGGGTAGTGGTTGGGGATGCTTGGATTCCTTCGGAGACTGATCGGAGTTTTGTCGGGTTGCGACTGACCAAGGTTTAAAGTATCAGCAAAACTATGTTCAAAATCAGAAATTTCGGAAAATGGGGTGTCACGGAATGATGTTCAAAATCATTTGAAATTGTTCGAAATATCGTCGAAACTTCAATGATTTCGACGATTCTGATTGAATTTCGGCCAAATTACGACAAAATTTGGTCCAAAATCCATGAGATTTGTTCCACTAGGCCGGCGGCTCTATGAATCTCGACAAAAATAAAATAAAATTGTGCGAGAAAGAAGACCATTGGATAAGCTTTTCCATCTAAAGGCTAAAATTGTGTGTTAGAAGAAGAATTAATTGCCAAAAAAGTGAAAGAAAGGAAAAAAAAAAAAAAGGGCAAACTACATTTTACCCCAGAAGTTTTGGGAGTTCATATCAAATTGAACAAGGTTTCATTTTCATCAAATTAGACTACTAGTTTGTCAAATTGTATCAATTTTAACCATTTGACTAAAAAAACTTATTTATTAAACCATAAAAATCCATTTAACATTTTAAACTAAATTTTAAAATAAAAAAGTAAAACATTAAAACAAAAACCGCAGCAACCACTCCACGGTTTGCCATGGCAGCCTAAAGCACAAAAATTGACAGCCCCATTGTTAGAATGTTGTTATACACGTGTAGTCAGTAGGATATGGGTTGCAGCATAATTGTTGTATAGGACACCACATATTAGTTATTCCCTGAGCTCACTTACTATAAATAATGGGCTCACAGCTCATTTGTAACTAATCTTCCTCATTAATCATTGAAAGCCTTTTTACCAGAATTCTATTAAACTTTTCTTCTTCTCTTTTCTCTCGACCGCCATGAACGTTTCTCCGAGCTTTGCACAGAACTGGTACCATGTTATCATGGTATCAGAGCTCTGTTAGCTCTGCTATCTTTTCTGATCCTTCTTCCGCTTCGCTCACTGTACCAGTCGGTGGTGTTTTCACCGGAATCGGTCACCGGAGGAGTCACTTTCTGGTACCGCCACCGTTCGCCGTCGCAAAAGCTCGAGGTTTGCTCACGATCGTGTGTTGTACACGAATCTGTGAGTCTTTTCTGATTTCATTGAGTTCTTGGTGGTTTCTTGAAGTACTGTGCTCTGTTGAAGTATGTCTGGTAGTGTTTGGTTGAAGCTTGAAGCTTTTACTGTTGAAATTTGCTATATTTGATGAAATTTGAGGCACGAAGCCATTTAGTGTTGAAATTTTGAGGCACAAAGCCGTTTGATGTTGAGAGATTTGAGGCACGAAGCCGTTTAGTGTTGAATTTTGAGGCACGAAGCCGTTTGATATTGAGAGATTTGAGGCACGAAGCCGTTTGTCTGTGAAGTATTGAAGTGTTGTTTTGTGAAGTTCTGTGGATCTTTGAAGTTTTCCTGTGAAGTGTTGTGGTTTAAGAAGAGTTGATCTGTGCAGTTGTGTGAAGTATTTGCAAGCGTTATGACTACTATAGGGAAGATTGATTCTTTACTAGGCCTCCTGCCATTCAAGCTAGAAGATGACAACTTCTCAAAGTGGAGTTACCAGTTTGAATCTGTGATGCAAGGCTATGATCTATTTGGCCATTTTGATGGGTCTACACCAGCACCTGCTCGTTATGTAGTCACTGATGAAGGTGTTAGTGCTGAGATATCAGCTGCTTACAAGGCTTGGCAGCAAACAGATAAAGCCCTTTTGGGACTCTTGGTGACATCTCTTGGTGAGGATGTTGTAGAGTATGTGGTTGGTAGTTCATCTGCACATGTTGCTTGGTTGAACTTGAAAGATTGATATGCCACTGTGTCTGATTCCAGGGTTAATCACCTTAAGACTGAGTTTCAAAATGTCACCAAGGGAGGAGACTCTATTGAGAGGTACTTGCTGCGAATTAAGCGGCTTTCAGTCTACCTATGCAGATTCAAGTTTGTTTGTGAAGAAGGAGGGGACAGATATTGTGGTTCTGTTACTGTATGTCGATGATATTATCATTACTGGGTCCAGTGATCAGTTGGTGCAGATTGTTATTGATGAGCTCGCAGCTGTGTTTGACATGAAAGACATGGGATTCCTGACTTATTTCCTAGGGCTTCAGATTACTTATAAAGAGAATGGGGATTTGTTTGTTAATCAAGCAAAATATGCTCGTGATTTGATTAAGAAGGCTGGCATGCCATCATGCAAGCCTTGCCCTACACCGTGTCTGCCAAACCAGCATGTATCGAAGGATGATGGGGATCCTCTGCCAGATCCTACCAAGTACAGAAGCCTAGTAGGAGCGCTGCAGTACTTAACGTTCACAAGACCTGACATAGCCTTTTCAGTGAATACAGCTTGTCAGTTATGACTGCACCTACTTCAACACACATGGAGCTTGTGAAACGGATTATCCGGTATTTGCAAGGTACTGCAGATTATGGGTTGCATTACACGACTGGACCTATGCTACTCACAACCTACAGTGATGGTCATGGAGCTAGGAGCTCTTTTCCTATAACTACCATGACAGATGCAGATTGGGGTGGAGACAAGGATACTCGCAGGTCTACCACTGGATTTGTTGTCTTTTTGGGACATAATCCGATCTCTTGGCAATCTAAACGCCAAGGATCTATTGCTAGGAGCTCTGCTGAAGCTGAATATAGGGCACTAACAAATGCCACTGCTGAGATATCTTGGATCCGACAATTGCTACAGGTTTTATATGTGATAGTCCCTGCACCACCTCTTTTGCTCTGTGATAGCTTGTCTGCACTTGCTCTTAGCTGCAACGACGTCCAACACTCGAAGATCAAGCACCTGGAGTTGGACTTCCACTTTGTACGCGAACGAGTTCAACAAAATGATCTCAAAGTGCAATATATTCCTCCTGATGAACAGACTGCTGACATCCTCACCAAAGGCTTCATAGTCCCTTGTTTCATACACATTCTTACAATCTTAAGCTAGGTAACCCTAGCTGAGCTTAAGGGGGGGTGTTAGAATGTTGTTATACACGTGTAGTCAGTAGGATATGGGTTGCAGCATAATTGTTGTATAGGACACCACAGATTAGTTATTCCCTGAGCTCACTTACTATAAATAGTGGGCTCACAGCTCATTTGTAACTAATCTTCCTCATTAATCATTGAAAGCCTTTTTACCAGAATTCTGTTAAACTTTTCTTCTTCTCTTTTCTCTCGACCGCCATGAATGTTTCTTCGAGCTTTGCACAGAACTGGTACCATGTTATCACCCATAACAACCTTAGCAACCATCAGATTGTTTGCCATGGAGTCGCCGACAAGTGCAACAACCACCAGATTGTTTGCCATGGCAATTGCCTCGCCGCCAAAATCCCTTCCTTCTCTGGATTTTTTGGGTGAAAACCATCCGGGTTTTACCAATTAATCCACGACAACTTAGTGAATACCTTGGTGTGCTATATGAAATTCTGAGTTAATTGGCCTTTAAAACTTCGGATTTGTCAAAATTGAGGGTGGTTTTAGCATGATTCTTCATAGTTGTTGTTGAGGCGCAATTGAAGTTTGATTTGGGTTCGAAAATCGTGGGATGAGTTTGGTTTTTGGAAACCAACGATGGCTTATCCACATGGTTGATCTTTGTTTTCAGTGGAGATAAAAGTGTTTGATTTTAATTTTGCTTTTGTAATGGTGAAATTGAGCTTGAAGTTTGATTGGGGAACACAAATAGGGAAAATGAATTAGAATTTGGCTGTCAGTTTTTGTGCTTTAGGCTGCCATGGCAAACCGTGGAGTGGTTGCTGAGGCTTTTGTTTTAATGTTTTACTTTTTTGTTTTAAAATTTAGTTTGAAATGTTAAATGAATTTTTATGTTTTAATAAATAAGTTTTTTTAGGGTTTAAGGATCATGCTTTCATGGTTGAGAGACGCTCAGACAATGAACCTTTTGTTTACCCCCCTCATATCGAGGTCCCTGATGAGGTACTGGAAGAACTGGTTACTGCGAATGTCATGCTTTGTTTCCCGGCAGCTATGAGCTGGTTCCAAATGGAGTTAAAGGAGCCAGGGGGAACTGCTGCTAACCCGACTCTGCCTGGGGAAGGGAATCGAGCTGGCTGGACTGAAGTGCGGAGTCGTCGTGGGCGTGGTAGAGGCTGCCGTGGGGGATTTGCACCTGGTCGAGGTGCTACTACTGATCAGATGGGTCGTGGTGGAGCTGCTTCTTTTTGCACACGTTCTTTCGCGGACACTGTTCGTGAGAATCTCTTTGTGGATGGACTGTTCAACCTCCATGCCTCCCCCGTTCAAACTAGAGAATCTTCTGTTGCTGACCGCGTGGGGGTAAGTTCTGTTTTTGTTCACTCACTGTTTCTGCCTTCGGGGTACTGGATTGATTCCCCTGCACCTCTTAACCCCTTTTACAGCCCTTAACAACCTAAGCTCTGGTTCGTTAGCTGATCTAACCTTACTTACTGATCCTATTGTTTCTAGTCTTGTCCCTACTGCCTCGATTTTCCAGGATCTTAATGAAACTGCTTTTGGGGATGTTGGTATGGAAGCGGCAGATTGGAACATGGAAGCTACGAATTCCAGGAAGTGTACTAGAGATGAGCAGGAGGGGGTTGGTCCTAGCTACACTAATATTAACGAAATCGATTAATGAACTGGTTATGTTGGAATGTAAGAGGCCTTAGAAGACCTGGTCTAAGGTCTCAGTTCAAGTCTTTTTGCAGGTTGTATGGCCTAAACTTAGTTTGTTTGTTGGAAACCAAATGTCCTTATGCTAGAGTTTCTTCAGCTCTTTCTTGGCATAAGTTTGATAAGTCTTTTGAAATAACTCCTAGTGGCCGAGCTAGGGGTCTTTTGCTTTTTTGGGATTCCAATGCTGTGACTGTTGATGTTATTTGTACCCATGCTCGGTTTATTCATTGTAAGATCTTCGATTGTGTCAAGAAGGTATCATGCTTTGTTACGTTTGTTTATGCCTATCCACAAAAAAGTCTCCAATTAAGCCTTTGGAAGGAATTGCTGTCTCTAAATCCTGGTGCTTTTAGTTGGATGTAAATGGGTGATTTTAACTGCATTCTTTCCCCACATGAAAGAGTTGGTGGTGCGGTTGCTACTACCACCTCCTATATGATTAATTTTTCCCATTTTTTGCACTCTGCAGGTCTTATTTCTTTGCCTTTCAAGGGTGTTCCTTTCACTTGGTCAAATAATCTTAAGGACCAAAGCATTCTCTTCGAGCGTCTTGATCGTTCTGTGGTAAACAACCTTTGGTGGAACCAATTTCCATCGGCGTCATTGACTAACCTGCCCATTACCGGATCTGATCATGGTGCAATGATTCTTAGTTTGTATAAAGAAACAATTTATAAACCAAAAGCTTTTAAGTTTGAAGCGATGTGGTTATCACATCTTGAGTTCAAGCAGATTGTTCACAAAGCCTGGGATCAACCCGTTATGGGAACCGATCAACAGAAGTTTATAACTACAATTAATGCCTTTAAAACCATTGTGAAGCACTGGAATAATGAAGTGTATGGCAATATTTTTCAGAAAATCAAAGACCATCAAATTATGCTTGATCATTACCAGGACCAGCTAATGGTGAATCCCAATAGTGCCTTTCTGATTGAAAAGGAATCGGTAACCAAAACCGAATTGGAAAATCTCCATAAGGCTGATTCTGGGCCCAAAAAGCAAGATCTAATTAGCTGGCCCTTGGTGATAGAAACACAGCTTATTTCCAAACTCAAGTAAAGATCAGAAAGCATAGAAACTCCATTAATAAAATCAAGGATGAGCAAGGCTTTTGGTGGGAAAAAAACAATGGTATGGAAGAAACTTTTGTTCGTGAATTCAAAGGTAGGTTCACAGCTACTGCTCCTTGTAGTAATGAAGCAACGTCTGCCTTCCTTGATATTCTTAACCCTTGCATAACTGACGAGGATAACCAGAAGCTTATGCACCCCGTGAGTGAGGTGGAGATTCATAATGCCTTAAGCAGCATTGGGGGCCTTAAAGCCCCAGGTCCGGATGGTCTTCACGCCATATTTTTTCAATCCCATTGGGAGGTAGTCAAAACGCAGATTTGTGGGGTTGTTTGGGATTTTTTCCAAAATGGAGGTAGTCTCCGATCTATTAATCATACTCTTATCGCCCTGATTCCTAAAATCGAGAATCCTGAATTAGTCAGTCACTTTCGACCAATAAGTCTATGTAATGTTATTTATAAGATTATTACTAAAATCATTAGCTTGAGACTTAAGCCAATTCTCAAGAAGTGTATTTCCAAAAATCAAGGGGCGTTTGCTCCTGAACGCGCAATCACTGATAATATTTTAATTACTCATGAGCTTTTTGCAGGTTTTAACAGGAAAAAGGGGCGCCTCGGTGAAATGGCCATCAAATTGGACCTTGAAAAAGCTTACGATTTTCTTTCTTGGGACTACATTCAAAGTGTTCTTCGGCAGTTTGGGTTCCAAGAGTCTTGGATCTCTCGGGTCCTCGAGTGCATTACTTCTGCTTCTTTCTCGATCCTGGTTAATGGTGAGGCTCATGGCTTCTTTAGACCCACAAGAGGCATTAGACAAGGTGACCCTCTCTCACCCTATATCTTTATATTATGTATGGAGCCTTTTATTAGGAAGCTCAATAGCCTTACTTTAGTCCCCAAGAACCAGGTTGGTATTCTTTCTTCCCCTTGTGGGTTACGAATTTCAACTCTAATGTTTGCTGATGACTGCCTAATCTTCGCCAAGTCTTCAACTAGGGCAGCGAGAAATATTCTTAAAGTGTTAGATGATTTTGCTCTGGCTTCTGGCCAGCGTATTAACTTCCATAAGTCCTTTCTGTATTTCTCATCTAATTCTACCAACCAAGTCAGGAATGATATTGTTAGTATTCTCAACATACAACATAAGGCGACAATAGGGAAGTACTTGGGTATCCATAATATTATTTTCTGGAAGGACCCAGCTAATACCAATGAGCTTATCTGACGTATCAAGTCAAAACTGGCTTGCTGGAAGGCCAATACGCTATCTAGGGCTGGTAAACTAACCTTAATTAAGTCTAACCTTACAGGGATGCCTAACCATGTGATGGCATGTTTTAAATGCCCAAGTAAGATCACTACGCAAATTGATGATCACAGCCGAGATTTTTTCTGGGGAGAAAACATTAAAACTCCACTAGTTGCCTGGAAGGATATGTGCACCCCTAAACGGAGTGGTGGTTTGGGAATTAGGAAAGTTCAAGACTACAATATGGCGGCTCTTGCCAAGCTTGGATGGAAAATTCTTACTGAACCCGACAATTGGTGGGTTCAAATGATTAAAGCTAAACATCTAAGACACAAATCCTTCTTCTTGGCTAAGCCAACTTCCTCGGCTTCCTTAGCTTGGAAAGGGATTCTTCAAGCGAGACCATTGATCTTAAAAGGTCTTCGTTGGATTGTGGGAAATGGTAGGAGTATCAACTTTTGGACCTTTAATTGGGTTTTTGACTTCCCCCTTATCAAGTTCATCCCGGAAGATCAACAAGGTGGGTTGGATAATAATAGCTTAGTGAGTGATTTTATATCAGATCAAGTGTGGGATAGAAACAAACTGCTAAGCCTACTTGATGCTTCTACTGTTAATAAGATCTGCAATGTATATCTTCCCATCCATCCTACAGAGGATGAATTCATTTGGGGTTTTACCTCTAGCGGCAAATTTTCTATTCGATCTGCTACTTGGTGCCAAGCTATGTCACAGGACCACCCGAATTGCAAGTCAATTAGAAAAATGTGGAACTTAAAGATCCCACAGAAAGTCAAAATTTTTAGTTGGCACCTCCTTCGAAACAAACAAAGTTCAGGCTCAGTAGATTCTATCCTAACACTGATGCTACATGTCAACTCTGCTCGGCTGACATTGAAACCATGGATCACCTTTTCTTTGATTGTGACTTTGCTAAGAGTATTTGGGCTTCAATGCCTGAGATCCCACTTCCGAATCCCAATAACTTAATAATGTTCAATGATTGGTTAGCTCAGATATTTGCTGACCCCACCTCCTCTGATGGTTTGCTCTCTCAGATCCTCCTTATTTGCTGGCAGATCTAGGATGCTCGGAACAATCTTGTTTTTCGTCAAAAAACCCCCCACATCGCTCAAGTTATTCATCGTGCCCTTGCTGCTGGTAAGGAATTCCTGGAGGCTAATGACCATGCTCATCACCACCAAGTGCCTATGGCCATTCCAAACATCAAATGGCAACCTCCTAATCAGGCGTGCTACAAAATTAATTTCGATGGTTCAGTGAAGGCGACCGGCTCAGCTGCAGGCTTCATTATCAGAAACAACGTTGGGGCCCCCCTTCTAGCTGGCTCGAGGCCCGTTGGTAAGACCATTGTTCCAATGGCAGAGGCGCTTCCTCTTAGAGATGCCCTTTTGTATGCTTGGCAACACCATTATTCTCGTCTTGCTGTGGAAGGTGACTCCAAGCTCATCATTGACTGTGCTCGCGGACTTTGCTCCACTCCTTGGTCCCTCTGTTCGGTCATGAGGGACATTCGACTGCTCGCTAATCGCTTTGGTAATGTTTCTTGGTCTCATGTGTTTCGTGAGGCTAATGTCACTACTGATGCTATTGCTATCCATGGTCATCAGTTAACTAATATGTATATTTGGCAAGGTACGGTTCCCCCCTCGGCTAAAACAGCTCTTGTATTTGACACTATCTCCCCCGACTTCCAGCGGGGTTTCTCTCTTTAATTTAATTGTTTTTCCAGCAAAAAAAAAAATAATTTTTTTAGTCAAATGGTTTAAATTGATACAATTTGACAAAATAGTGGTCTAATTTGATGAAAATGAAATCTTGTGGTTCAATTTGACATGGACTCCCTAAACTTTCGGGTTAAAATGTAGTATGTTGCAGGCGTTGGCAGGGGAAGAAGATGAAATGATTTGACTAGAAAAAGAAGTGTGGAGACAGACAAGTGAGGCAATTAAATATATTTCAAAACTCATCGTTTTGCTTTTTGATTCTCAGTCTTTTATGTTGTAAATGTAGTTAAGATTTAAGTGTTACTATTAGTATTACAATTCAATAAATGTAAAGAAATAGTGAAGTTGCCATATAAAGAAAATTATCAAGTTATGTTTCACTTAGAAATTTTCTTTAATAGTTGTAAAACATCTCCAAATAGAGCCTCTACAGACATAGAAAAATTGTCAAAAACTATCTATGAAGATGGTCTTCTACACTATAATATCATATCCTTTTATATATAAGTTCTACAAAATTTATATTTTAATAAATATTTTTTTAATTTTTAATCAAAATTTTCATCGAAACTGAAAATTTTTTCAATATTTTCATAAATTTTAACTACCGAAATTTATACCAAAATCGAAATTTTGATCCTTGCGGCTGACGAGGGTTAGGTTGAGGCCTTTTTGGGCGAGTTGGGTGGCAAAGGCTTTTCGCGGTGACAAGGGCCCACGAGCCGTAGGATTCTTTGAGGTTTTTGGGAGGGCGGAGGAAGTTGGTGAAGAGCCAGGTGGCGAGTGAGGTGGAGTGTTTGAGGAGGATGAGGAAGCCGACGGCAGAGGGAAGGAGGAGCCACGTAGGTTGGGCTGTTAGGTGATGAACACATAGAGGCATCATTTTTTATTTTGGGGGACTTGGGTAAAAAGCCAGAGAACTAGAGGGTTTAAAATGGTCTTGACAATCAATAGCCTTACCATTCCCACTCCCATAGAAGGCATCAGAGCCAGCCCACGGGGTGTGCAAGGTGTTCGACCGCATAAGGTCCCCGATAAAAAAGGGCCTCAAATTTTAATTTGTTTAGTGTATACTTGAGTAATAAATAAACTTCAAGTTAAAATAAGATCCAATAACTAGATAGAGGATTTAGTTTTTATGCGCTTATTATTTAGAAGCCACTCCAATTCGATTCTTAGAAGAGTTTGTGGTCCTAATTTTATCTTTTTTAAAAAATTATTTTGATGCCCTCAAATTTCAGTTTTTTTTTTCACTAGAAACTTGTAGAGGCACATAGCGTTTGTTTCTTTTCTCTTTTGCTTAACTCTCTTCACCAAACCATTTTTCTTTCTTTGTTTACATGATCCTAATTAGTAATGCCATAGTTTCCTTGTGCTAATTTTTTTTCTAAAATCATGAAACAAATTGTAGGATTATTTAATGTCGTATAACACGTATATAGGTTAAATTCTTCTAAAACCCCCCTTCAAAAGCCCGTCTTTGGCCCTCAATAAATTACGATGTGTTAGAAATGTAAATAATCAACTTTTCCTAGAAATACTAATTGCAAAAAAAAAAAAGGAAAAAAAAAAAGGCCTCAACCTTAATTTTGAACAGGGCCTTCGAAATCAGTGGAACGGCTCTGGAAGGCATGGAAATAAATTTAGATACAAAAAGTATGTGGAAATGCTCTTGTTATCACTTCACGTGCTATGAAATATATGAATAAACTTCCCAATAAATTACATATAAAAACTATATTTTTTAAGAATAAACTTGAATAATACATCAAAGTTGTGTATAGTCTGCCAAAACAATTTGAACGAAAATGCCAATTAAGCGGACAATTCCTCTCATAGTCTTTCAGTGGTGTTTATAGCATTGAAGTTGGTGTTTAACAAAAGTAATTAAGCATGTATGTTGTGACGTATGTCCAATTCCTAGATTTTTTTGTAGACTTGCCACTTTATGGCTGAGAAGTGAGCACGGAACAAACAAGTGCCTATAAATATGCATGAGGGAAGTGGGGATTCATTGCTAATTAACTGTCAATTGGCAGCTGACAAGGGCGTGGTTGACATTTCTCGACCTGTAAAATTCATGCAGTTAGTCCAGTCGAATTGGGGACCGAAACCTCCAACCAGTGGGCAGTTGCGTTGGGGGGTCGCACTCAGCCGTGAGAGAATTTAATCGACGCTACAATACAGTTGCGGCTTTTATTGTTGAAAAATTTCACTTTCCTCTTTCTGAGAAAAAGTTAGGTGTTGCAGTTGGGTTATGGGAGTTATGATTTCGTTCGGGAACTAATTTGTGCACACTTTATTTCTTCATAAGCACACTAGTCTATTTGTCGCCTTTGAATTTGAACTGGATCAGCCAAAAATCAACCGACAGAAGCAAAGGAGAAGGAGAAAAAATGAGTAAAAATCCTGTGTTATAATACCAACCTTTGAAACTTGAACAACCATTGAAATTAAAGAACTACTTGGTGTAAAATATTGTTTTAGGTGGTTGCACACTCATGCATTACCTTTTCTATTCCCTATAAAAAGAGGAGAGCTCCTCTCCAAAACACATACCAGTAGAAAACAATCCAACTCTACCAGGAGAAGAGTATAGCTAGCCTATACAGATAGGCCAGGGGGGGATAAGTGAGGGTACTCTGGATATTTTTAGTATTTCCAAATAATGAGAGAAACTAATACTATCGCCCCGAGGACTAGGCACGTTTGCTGAACCTCGTTAAATACTGTGTCTCTTTTATTTTTCACCACTGTTATTTTCTGTCCGTTTTACAACACTACTTATATATATTTGGAAGAGAAACTGCTTGAGAATTTGAAAAAGACGACTTTATAAGGCAATGTGAGTCACTAATATTGAAAATCTATTTACACAAGTGACGCTGAGGCTTCAGAAACTTGATAGCAACCAAACACATCCATGTGCCAATTAAAGCACAAACGTAAATTTGCCGTGGTTTCATGAAACTGCTATATCTCCTCTAATCTTTAGTCAGTTTGTCTATACTGCCTAATCAATTGATATTGTTGCCGGCAGCATAAGCTACACTTGACAATATCTTTATCTGTATGATCAGAAAAGCTTCCAGTTAGCACACGATTCCATGCTTCTAGACACATTGTCAGTCTTGGACTCGAGTCTTGCAGCCAGAGAGTCATGTTTCTTGTTCTTGGTGAAATGGGTCATCGAAGCCGCCTACAGAACTCAACCTGGGAGTGGGAGACTGGTCCCAACCTGTCATTTGTCCCAGCTCATGAGATCTCATACTGGCATCTTCTTTTAACTTCATGAAGTAAATTGATGTCCAGTAATCTTTGGCCAAGTTCTTCAGTAAAGAGTGGCAAAAGAGAAGAAAATCAAAGGGAAAGGCTTAGAGATCCCTCCAGTACAACATTTTACCAGATAGAAATCAGTTGAATCACAAATATTGGAAACCTGAACAAATCATCCTACCATTTTGATCAACTGTATCAGCTCATTTAATGCATTATTGAAAAGATTTGGTTGTGCTAGATTGGAAGTAGTCAAAATTTCTTGCCTGCTACGATGAGAAATGTTCACCTCCATTGCTGCACCTGCATGATGAAAATTAACATATAGTGCCTCCACGCTCTGACGAGAATCAAGTCTCAGCTAGTGTGACACTGGGATTCAAGGTAATAAAAAATCACAAACCTGCAACTATGTACTTGTCAATGATGTGTCGTGCCATGTAAATCCTTCTTACAGGGTCATCCACTGGTATTTTACTGAGTTCATGCACTTCCTCAAAAAAATGCACACTCTCCCCTGCCAAACAACTGTCATTAAGAAGAACAAATAGAACAATAAATTTTTAGTCTCCCTTATCTCAATTTGCCCTAAAACAAAATAAATACATTGTCTCCCTTACTTAAAGAACTATTTTGAGGCTTCGGAAACCCTGGGGAAGAATGGAATACCTGTCTGCAAACGCCATGAAGGATTGGCGGAATCTTTTGTTCATGAGAAGTTTATCAAGTGGCTCATTAGGATCTATCACTGGTGCTGGTTCCCTTTGCACTAATAGTCCGCTGTTAGGTATGCCTAGAGCCTGACCCATTGTATCAAATGCTAGAGGTTCCCTCTTCCTCAAGCTAATTTGGGATAGAAGAGGTTGTGAACTTGATATTGAAAAGAAAGCTAATACAAGAATGCTCGCCTGTAATAATATATCAATATATTTTATAAATGTTAACAAAAAACACACCCGTTGGAAGACTTGATATTGAAAAGGTACTACCAGTTGAGAAATATACCATAACTAAGAGCACAAATCTAGAGGTAACTTGAAGCCATGAGATATCATCACGAATTTCATTCAGAATGTAAGCAGCAACCCATACTCCTGGAAGCAATAAGGACAACTAGTTAAAAGCCAGGACATCAAATTGTCTTGTAATGGTTTAATCACCATGTGTTTCTGACGTATTACAGCTCAGAAGAAACTGAAAAACATTGATATATGTTCCTGTAACATTTAGTTTCTTCACCAATCATCAAAACTAGCCTTGTATAACCAAGGAGACAAATAGAAATACTTGAACACTTGTCCTCCCCCCTTTTCAAAGTAATTTAGAAGAAGCACGATAAGTGATTGAAGATTCTTGATATCAAGTCTAAATAGTTTATATCTTGGTTCCTATTAGAGACACAATGACCAGATGACGAAGGATTCAAATTGTATAGTTTGAATACCCGGTGAGAATGGAAAGTAATGAGGTCCAAAAATTGAGTACATCTGCATGCAATCAACTTCCCTCATGAGTTTTGAATATGAATATACAACTTTAATGCAGACAACAGACCCCTAAAACTTGAACGAGCAATGCTAATAATGCCTCTATAATAAGACTATTTGTACCATCTATATAATTTCCTACATCCATAGAACAAACTAAAACCAGATCAAAGAAGTGTACCAATAGAACAGGCCGAGACAAGTATTCCCCGCCAGAGGTCTCTAACTTCGTCAAACCTGAACTCTATGTGCCGAATAGCCCCCGTGAACCCAACCAAAATAGCAACGTACGTTGTGTGGAGGGACAGGACCGGGATGAACCACTGAGTTCCCATGTGGCACCGATCATTTAGAGGCTTTTTGATATGTATACCTACATAACACACAAGAGACATTGTGTATGACAAAAGCAACTAGTGCATAACCAAAGCATGAAACCAATTACGAGACACTTACTTGCAGCCGCAGCAATCCATGGCAAGAGTATCAGTGGAAGGAAAATAAAAGTTCTGACTGGTGGTAGACACCTCCTGAAATTTTGATTGCAAACGAGTTGAATACACAAGTTATCCAAATGATCTAATGAAAATGCAACCTAAATATCTTCCTGAATGGATTTTAGTTCATATTGGAAATGTCCAGAAGCTTCATTTTCTTATCAAATATATGATGAGTTGCACCATAGTTGCAAATATTTGATCTTTGCAATCCAATTAATTTCTCGAGTATGTAAAACCTTTTGCTTACTTCACAAAAATGTAATAAAGTTGGAAGGTCTGTGATATGCGGCAGCTCAGAAGTAAACCAAAGCCAAGTGGAGCTTCAATCCAGACTGAAAGCAAAAAATACTTCAAATAGTACATCAAACTAGAAATATTCGCAGACAAAAAACTACATCAGTAACTTCAAGAGCAGTCAACCAACCTGCCCAAACATAGCAAGACTGCCACCAATAACTCTTTTTGAATCTCGAAAAATTGACAGACATCTGCACAAAACACGTTCGACTTTTAATGGCAGTAATAGAACTTTAAGTCCCATAACACAAATTACAGCGGCTGAAGTGATTAAGAACGTTATGAAGGACTATTAAACACAACAGTGTATCATGTACCACAATTGACAACAGAAGGTTGAAGCTGGCAAAAATTTGAATCACCGGAATCCAGAAGCTACTACGTTTTGCAACAGGAACTCTGTGAATGACAAAGGGCAAGATTAACCGTGAAAGAAGCCTGAAAAGAAGAGACCATCCATTAGAAAGGATCACAGCCCCCACCTCTTCACCAAAAAAAAAAAAAAAAAGGATCACAGCTAGTCTACTTCTACTGAGTTGAGGTGCGTTCAGCGGAAAAATGCAATCATCAGAAGAAAACCTCAGACCACATCAGCAAAAAAATTAGCAGTTATAATACCTCAGTAGTCACTAGTGTAGTACTTCAGGATTTAACTGGTTTCACAAGGTATTCCTCAATAATGTCATTCGGCCGATAAATCTATTTCCGGGTTCCAAATAACTTCTGAAAACATCCTAATCTGAGAATACTAAACCTTCTAAAGAACATCACTTATCAAACTTTAAATATACAGTAATTCCTTCAAGAATTCTTGTTCAAGAGGAAGCTAAAACAGTATATGTCGATAATACTAAACACTTCCCATTGCATAACCATCCCTCATTTTCCCATGGAAAATTTAAGAGTTTCTGCTAGAACTCAATCAAACAGATACCCAGCAATCAACAAGTCATAAGATTTTACCCACTCAAATTTCCCACCAACAAGAAGATCAAAATCCAAAAGGCCAACTGCAAAGTCCTTTACAGAGAACCAACCAAAACCCATCAAACTCTGATGAATTAATTAGATAGAGACCCAGTAGAAAGTCAAAAACATACAGTATGAAGCAGATGACGGATATGGCGACGGCGATGTAGTCGCTGGGGCAACCACCGTCCACTGCACATCTTGCCATCTTCTTTGCATTTCAGGCTCTGAAACCAGAAGAAATAACGTGTGTGCTTTCTGGGTTCGAAAGGGTTGCGGGGGAGGGCAATCGAGAATTGCAGAAGAACACACTGTATGTTTGACCCAAAGGAACAGAGCGGACATATATGCGGCATTTGTTGACAAAATCGAAGACTCGTCAGTCGTCACTGTCGTAACCACACAACTTACTTGTGCAAGTACCAAAGCTTAGTTACCCCACCTTACTTATATCCTAAATGTCAGGCATGATTTTGGATCAGAGGATCAAGTAGCATAATCGAATGATTAAAAGAAAGAAGCTGAAAGAGAACCGAAATGTTATTTACACTTCAAAAAAGTTATTGTTTATTGTTTATTTTTTATTTTTTATTTTTTATTTTTTATATATAAATGTAGTGAATAATAATTTTTTTGGAGTACTAATAACATAAAAAAGTAAGGGGGGCTGCTAGTTCCCACCCCCTTATCTTATTTGCACACCTACAATTTCAGTAATTTTTCAATTACAATTGTAATCTTATTGTGAAATGACGTATAAGGACAGTTGCAAACAAAAAATGAAAAATCCAATTTGCACGGTCTCTTCGTTTCCCTCGCAAAGCTCATTTGTCTCTCATGTCTCCCCTCCTCCTAAACCTTGTACAATTTCATCACAATTTCATCTATTTTATTCATCAGATTCTTAAGCCATTGATCTATAATTCCCATATATAGAATTCCTGATCAACATGCGATTATCTTGCTGGAATCATTGGCAGCAGTTCATACAAATCTACATCAAGTATCTGACTTGTTTCTACAAGTTAAACAATACTTGACATTTGTATATGTTTTTGTGAAGAGATTAATCCATCATTCAAAGAAATCAACATGTCTTTAGTTCATCTCATCGCGAACTACACGAATCTAAAACTGATCGTGTTGGTTAAGAACTGAAAAGCCTTAAAGCCTTTCCACGGAAAGATGTCAGAAAATGACCAAATTGACTTCATAAGCGCTTATATGTATCTCAAACATACATGCCTCGGATAGAGATTGAATCAACTTAATCGGTGGCAATCCTTTCCACAGAGGTATGTATGTACTCCTTCGGATATTATCATCACAATGAATTGGAATCAGTAGAGTATAGTGAAAGTAAAACACTCACTGATTTCCATTGGCAGCCTCCAAGCGGTTGCACATGATCATCTTAAGAACATGTGTCCTTACATACATCTTGCAAAAAGTTACAACGTTTTGCAACTTAATCATTGCATGAATTTTAGAGCAGGGCCTGAGAATGTTCTCCCATTCGAAGGCCATATGTACTTTATTCAGAACATGTTTCATAAACAAAACACACGGAACTTTTAATTAATTCCTTCGTCATTTGATCTTTCTTTTTTTTTCCATTTAGATAACCTGGCAATTCTCTATCTAATGCCATTGGAAAAAATTACTACAATCAATACGTACGGGATGATCATTTTGAATTCTAAAATTTGCTTACTACAAATTTATTGGATCAAGTATACATCCTGTTAATCTACTGTTGGTCAAGTATACTGAATATACTAACCACACAACAACAAATCATTGACATATTCTACCAATTGTTCGAGTATTTCAAAGTCTTTGTTTCTTATGAACCATTTCGTGTATTCCATTTGCAGACTACTGAATGTAATCCTGATAAAATGAAATCATCATATTGAATCAAAATTGTGTTTGCAAAGCAATGAGGATCTAGATGAGCCTTTGCCTTAAAAAAACAACTTAGGGGCGTTTTAGAAATAATAGTGGGTGGAAAAAGAGATTTGTAATTTTATGAGGGGTGTAAATATAAGATGAGTGTGCAAATAAGACAAAGGGGTGGAACTATCAGCCCCCAAAAGTAAATTCATTTGGTTTCGATGTGCAGTGGCATAATTATGTGTTTTGGAAGAACCCTAGCTGGTAGTTAGCCTGGTACTATACCCAAGTCAGGGCAAAGTGATGTATTACGTAGCAATTTGATCCAATATTGGCTAAGATCAGATGATTCAACCATATCCATTATGTCCTCGTGTACATTCAACACATTGTTCCCAAAAGAAAAGGAAAATAAAATCTTTAGAATTAAGCAAAGAATCAAGAAAATTTCATTGCTTAATGTACATGAAAACTTTCAAAGGAACACAAGAGGGAAGGGAAATAACAAGAACAACTCTGTTTCTCTACTCTGTTTCCAGCAACTAGCCGCAGCAAAACCACTTGCTCTGCATACAAAATGTAGAAAAAGGGTTCAAATATACTCCTACTCAGAAAAACTGAAAATGAAGAACTAAAAACGTAATAGTAATCAAATGAGCTCATATTTTCCTAGACGTAGAAACCCTGAAATTAATATACAAGACATACCTTCTTGGGATGTTTGTATTTGCCAGGTTTGTTAATGGATTCATATTTCTCTGGAGCTCCTCCCATGATCAATGGAGTTCCACCAGACTTTCTGTCATCTCTGGCCTTATTAAATATAACAGTGAATCCTTCAGCTGATGCAGGGTCGTTCACATCCCACTCCCCGAATTTCGGTAGAGGTCCGCCTACAGGCCTTCCCTTCTCATACTGCAATCAATCAGATGAACTCAATAATTTTATTCATTCTTACCACCAAAGTAATTATCGTTCCACATAATTATGCAACTATAGCAAGGGAAGTTTGCAATAGGGAGGGAAAAAAAGGCAAAACCATGTCGCATGGTAAAATATCAGAGGGCCAAGGCCTACCAAAACCACACAACTAAGAACTCGTGTAGCATATGTTTTTACACTGTTAAAAACACTAACACATGCAAGATACTTCTTACTTGAGTAAAAGTACTTTAAAATAGATAAAAATAATTTTGTGAGCATAATTGATTCTGGTTAATTCAAAAGTATTTTTGGCAAAAGTACTTAAGATGTGTTTTCTTAGAAAAATTAAAAATATTTTTAACATTGAAAAAACATATATCAAACGCGCACTAAAATCTAGATCAAGAAACTGGCACAATGGAACTTGTAATAGAAAAGATAGAGGACTCAAAAACTTAGGGGACACAAACTCATACGATGTGCATAAAGCACTAATCTATCTGTTATATAATTGCTTTCTCTGTAGCTGAGTAGAATAAAGAAGCTCGTGACCCACCAGGACAAATAGTAAAAAAGTAAAAGCTTACCGATCCCATGATTGGTAAATCTGTGGAGATCAGAAATGACAGGGAAGATAAATTCAATATGGGGTAAGGATCGAGAATGATACTGAAAGTTGTACGGTTTGTGTTTGATTTGGATGGAATCGAACAGATGAAAGAGAAACCTTGTTATAAAGACAAGAGCACAACAGAAGAAGAGAATAAGGTCGAATGAATCGGTAAATCCGAGTAGTACGTAGTTTGGTGGGTGGAGAAGGCCACTCGTCTCGGACGCGGGAACCAAACTGTGCCGTTTGAGAAAACGCGTTCGGGTTCTGGTCAAAACAGTGGATTCCCTTCTCTGCTTCTAGATTTGTTTAACGGCGTTTTGTTTGTTTCCTGACTTTGATGATTTCTAAGCTGCCTGTGGTAAAACCGCCACTGACGGCAACGGTTTTTGCGCCAAGTTCCTTTTGTCGCTAGTGAAAAAAGGTGGGTCTTCAAAATTCAAATTCAAGACAGCCCTGTTCTGAATAGGGCAGCATATTCAAAACAGCATAGCAGGCTGTTTCTTCGGCCCGATGAACACATCAGTCCGCCTCTCCACCGGATCTTAGGACCGGACTTGTACTGGACTTCTAATTTCAGCTGTCAAATCAAAATTTTAATATTTATCTGACGGCTGAGATTAGTAGCCTGGTACAAGTCCGGTTCTAAGGTCCTATACATAGAAAAATCGACGAACACATTTAGTAATATCAATTTGTAAAGTAAGCATTAGATATTTTTTCTGATATAGAAGTGTCTATGTAAGCAGTACGATTCATACATCTGTTTGCATCTGTTCGGGACTGAAGAATTTTCCAGCATATCAACCACAAATACAATTTCCCTTTCCAACATTGTGAAAGAATATCACTAATGATTAGTTAATCGGTGCTTTTACAAGTTGTTGTATCTGGATGTGAGACCATTGCGTTGATACGAACGACAATATAGATGGTGGCATTCGGTGTTCACTTTGATAAAGAAGGAACGAATGAGTTCAAATCACAAGGACACTAGTTCTTGAAAAAAAAATGAATGAGAATATGAAGATATATTGAAATTTGGTATTTATCCATGAAAATGAAGAGGAACCATACTAAAAAAAAAAATTTCAAACGGACACTTAAAAATTGTACCTAAAAAGGGGACACTACGTGGATTGATCGGGAGTTCCCCATCCAACTTTACAGCAAGGAACATTCTGTACTTTTTTGGTAATGCCACAATCGCAGGAAGGAACATTCTTTTCTTTTCTTTTTTAACACCCCCTTGCTTGTGCAAGCTGCAGACACTGATATATATGCACAATGGAACCACATTACTCCTCCAAATATATACATAATCTCCAGCCAAAATTGAAAAGAAAATACATTCACGAAAGCATGGAGTCCTGCAAACGAAACACAACAACATCATCAGCCGGAGATACATCTTTGTGGCTAAAGATGAGTGGAAAAATAGGATAAGAGCCTTGTATTTCATTTTAGATAAGAGCCCATGCTTTGTGTTCGACTCCCATCTCCTCCGATATCAAGTATTTAAAGAAAATGAAAAGGGAAGAGAAAGAGAACTTACCGTACACAACCATGTCAGCAGGTGGGGTTAATCCTTGAGTGCCTATAATAAGTGACAGACACACTGTTGGTAGCTTCCACCAATTTGATTTGGCAGTTTTCTCATTACTTTGGTGATGAATCTGATTGGTAGCGCCATAACACCCCTCCCACCAAATTGTTTACAGCATGAGAAGCCATCGGCACGATAAGGCTAGAGGAGACGATGGTAGCATAACCATACACAAGCCCAACAAAAGTTGCCCTGAAATACAATATACCATGAAATCATATTACTAATCTTGAATAGTTAGCACAAATGCATCAGAGATCAACTATATATATATTTCCATAAGCTGCTATTGTATGGCAACGCACTTTGCATTGTCTTATGCAATCCTTATCAGAAAGAAGAATAGATATGAAGTCGAAAACTGCTGTGAGCGTAAATCTGTTCATATGCATAGTGGAACGTGAAATGAGGACAAAAATATCTGACAAATGGCCTTAGAGAACCACAAACTCCTCGGGTTATCTTCAAAGAAACAAAAATAAGTACCAAGCAGCGAATGAATACTTTCGGCCACTTCCCAGGTGTAGAACACCAAAAATAATGGCAACGACCAAGGCACTCCTCCAATTAGTTCCAAAAAGTGGTAGCAGCCCACCACGAAAAAGAAGTTCCTGTCCAAAACTGTTGTAAGTACGAATTATTGGCAAAATAGATGAACTAGGGGAATTGTGGAATAGTACAATATGATTTAGAAAGTATTTGCTTACCTCGCTGACTGCAGGCAAAAACGCGACGATTATGTAATCCAAAGGTTGAAGTGAAGTAAGGACCTAAATTACAAAAGAAGGATTAGAGGACCATTATGGTACTGAGTGACTACTCTTGTGTTTTTATTCTTGAAACAGTTTCCTCAGTATGTATCAAATCTAATCAGCTGGTGTTGTGGATACAACTATTTGACATAAGATTTACGAGAAAAAGCTTCTGAGTCCTAGATACACTGCTTGAACAGAAGTAGATACCTGCTGATTGGCTGCTTCGCTAGACTCTGCAAAATCTGGCCATATCTTCAATAATAGATATCGGCAACTTGATATCAGAATAACCAATCCTGTAATCAACTCAAGATGCCACACCTCAAAATCAACTGTCCAGAAGGGTAGAAAAAAATTATGATTTTCAAACTAATGAAACACCTAGATCCAGCGAAACACATAAAAAACAAATTATCAATGAAATGTAAAGAAGAAAGCGCTGGAACGGCATGGGTGTTCCTCCACACCTACAGAGTTTTCAATGTTTCTCATATCTACTTTTTGGGCCACTCTATCCTGTTATCAAAAGCTTAAGCTAACAAATCTGTATGTTTGTTATGACTGACCTACAGACGTTCATGAAGTTATTTTACCTTGATAAAAAGACTTAAGACAAATATTTGCACATAGCTATAGGCTGTCAAAGATGCGGTACTCCTCTATCAAATACAATGAATATAAACTTTTGAATGAAAATTCTTGTATCTAGGAGAGTATGTGAAAGTTCATACATGATATTGCTGTTAAGCAGTCAAAGATTGGCGATCCTTCAATTGATGCAACATGAGATACCTGCAAGTTGCAGATGGAAAATAAACTTAACACAGCAGATTACTTGCCAAGTTAAGTGAAACTCCACCCATATTTTTTCTGTTCATTTGACTAATGTTAAGAGTACTGTTAAAGTAATAGTTGTAGATCTAAACTAGCAAAATGACTTGAAACCTCAATAATAAAGTTTTAACTTTTCTTTTATAATTCGCTCCTTGTGATAGATCTGTGTGTGTTCATAGTCAGTTGACGGTTAGGGAAAAAAAACGTTGATGTTATCATCATACAAAATAATGAACTTCAGTACATAAGATATAACCAAAACCAACGACAATTGTATCACACACTTGCAACAAAAACAGTAGTTGCAGATTAACCTACTTGTTCTACAACTACAATGTTTAAATTGGTAAATATCCTGGTTAATATGGTCTATCCGTCTGAATGGTCCATCAACATATACTGCCTAGTCCTGGAAAAAAAAGACTATTCTCAAAATGGTGAAAGTGGAAATTCAAAACAATCGATTCACACCTCACCATTAAAGCTAGAACTGAAGGATACAAACATTTCTTCTTGAAGGCACTATGTAAGTCCTCACCTGTCGAATTAGTATACCCAAAGCAGCTATCAAACCAGAAGTAACAGTGCAAGCCTGAAGCACAGAACCTCTGGAAGGGAATGTCATAACCAATTCCTCTGCAGCTAGTTTTTCTGAAGAATCCACCTTTTTGTCAATTCCAACATAATCATCTTCAGAAGCAATGCTCTTTTCTATTACCCTTTTCTGTGTTTGTCCTTCCCTTCTGAATTTCTTCCCCGAATTCCGACTCGCAAATGCTCTTGGGCTAATTGAAACTCCCTGCCAATACAGAATTGGACAGTCATATGGAAATCATAACGACCTGAACAATGGCCACATAGTGTAAAAAACCAAAATCTCACATTGCAGACTTTGGCAGGTGAAATCCTCTGCACATCATCGAGGCCAACAAAGTTCCTACCTGACGAAATGTTTCAACTTTTACACAATCGAAGCAAGAAGCAAAACCCACAAACGCCAATCAACAATCAAGCAATGATGCATAAGATTAGTTGGAAATCTCTTAAAACCATGACAACCCCACGAAAGATGGAAAAAAATTCAAGCAAGAAAAGTTTGAAAAGACTAACAAATGAAGATGGAGCTTCCCCAACTCCATGAGGTTGCAGACGCATCGTTTACTGTAATCCCCCGCCAAGAATTCACACTGAGCGAACCCATTTGGATGACCCTGTTAAAACCCAGTTTGTAATATCAAATTGCAGAAAAATAAAGTGAATAAAAATGAAGTTCGATTAGATTTTTGATTTTGTATAATGGGAAGTCAGGATTAAGCGAACATAACGAACCTCTTCAGTTATCAGTTACAAATGGAACTTTGCAGTGTTTGCTGAGCGGAAAAGAAAATTACAGAGAACAAGCTATCGATAATCCAGTGCTTAGCTAGAAGCATGAGAACAACCAGCGACTAGCGTCGTACTTTTTCAAAGAGTATGACATTGCCACGTGGACCGCTTTAAGGTAGCAGGGGGGTTATCCACTTCCATGAAACTAAGTACAATTCGGTGCTAAACACAGTTGGTAGTCTACGTGTTAATTTGCAGATGTTTCCAATGCTTTTTTTTTTTTGGGTAAATTAATGAATATATTAATGGGAGTAAGAAAGTCCTACATAGAAACAAATATTAGAATCCAGAAACAAAGCACAGCTAATAAATCACGAAGGTAAAAAAACTAGGCAAACAAGCCATAAAAGCAAAAAGAACCAAAAGACAGCACTAAAACATAGGTATGTCTCAGTTGCGAGCCGTCTGCAAATTAATCAGAGAAGCTCGGAATTTAATAATGCAAAGCCTAAATTTAACCAAATCCGCAGCAATGTGCAACAAAACCTCCAGAGAGCGATGTCTTCCTCCTCCAAACACACGCAAATTGCGTTCACTCCACAAACAATAAAATGAAGCAGCCATAGCAAATTTCCTTACCACCATAGCCAACGACTTCCCCTTCCACTGAGTGGAAGCGAACATGGCAATCGCAGAAGGCCATGATGGAGCTTCCAATGCATTTTGCGGTCTCTCAATCCAGGACTTTGAATCTATCAAACGAAAAAGGTAATCCAGAATGTATGGAAAGATGAAAGCTGTGCATATAGATCTTGACAATTTCCAGAAAATTATACATTTATCATTTTGGAAAAAAAAAATATATATATATATATGGTGACAACGATTTCAGATAAATATTAATATATATTTAGAAAAGAGAATGTCAAAGTTCGAGATCTGTATCACTACTTTCGCTACAAAGATTTCAGGTTTTCATCTGTCATATATTAAACTATTGTGTAACAAAACAAATAAGGTAACAAAAGGTGGAAAATTTTCTACTGACACATTTGATTCTCTGCAACCTAAAAATGTGATTACAGAGAAATAATAGGGCCGGGGCATATTTGCAACGGGAAGAGAAAGAATGGGGGAAAAAAAGGACAAAGTGTCTATGATACAATTTTGATTGCACACCCTAATGATAAACGATCAGAGACTTCGTTACAAAATGGCTCCTAACAGCCACAGATGCACGAAGAGCCAATAGACCATAAGGCCTAGCCTTGCCCTCGGGCGACTCATCAAAACTCGACCACCGGATACCCTGCATATATAGAAACCAAAGTTACTTAGGATTTGAATGAACCTAATCCATATTGAACAGTAAATTAGGATTTCATTCGGAGGGTGGACTGCATTGATCCAAATAACATGCACATTTCTAGATGTTAGACACTTCCTCATGTTTTCCTGTACTATGATGTCCAAAAGCAAAAAAGTAGAGGAATATGAGAAGGATTTAATATTCCCAACCCCATTCTCTTCTTAGATTAACAAGTTTGAGCTCAGAACCTTACCAAATTCCATCTATTCGATCTGCAACCAACTTTCCTTGTCTTGGAATGAGACCAGATGCATTGAGTGACTTGAATACATGACCTGAAAAAAGGACAAGTAAAAGACAAATGCGATAAGTTTACAAGGCAATAAAACTACTCTGAAAAACAAATGCATCTGGAGGCACAGACCTTTGTCCTCGTCAGTTTCTTCATTGCTGACTAAACGAGTAGATTCAGAATCAATATCAATTGAGAGATGGTCAGTTGAGCCCTTTCGCATAGTTCGCGCATGAGCTGCGGATTGGGCAGGAGATATTGTATTCTTTCCAAGTGATCCCTGGACATAATTGATTTACAAACAACTTTAATTCTTACAGCTCTCCATATAATCATAGTTCTTTTTTTTTCAAAAAAGATACAAAATTTGATTGCAGATAACAAAAAAATTACATGGGTGAACAAGGAGTCCCCGACAGGAAACTAAAAACATACAAGACCCCACACAAAGACCCCGAAAACAGCCAAGAAAACTCCAGAAATTAAAACAAAATGTTCTACCAAGATATTGAAACAAAACTACTGATGCATATAATCATCAGAACGCAAATAACAATTGGCACCATAATGAGCCTAAACCTCAATTGCAGCAGTTTATCCACCATAAAACACCTCAACTCATTTGAAAACGACTTGTATTGTATATCAAAAGTTCACAAGCAATCAAGTGATGACTATGCAGAAATAAAGACATTATAATGGCATCATGTGAATCAATATTTACCACATCTTCAATTTCAGATATCTCTGAACCAGTAGGCACTGAAGGTGCTTCAAAGATGCTCCTTTCCTGGACAACCTCTTGCTGAGAAGACCTTCCTTGAAGTGAACCTTGAAGTAAATTGACCTTGGTTGACAATTCTTCCGCAAACTTTTGGCTTTCGCCCAACTTAGTACCAAGTTCCAGGGCTTTTGATTTTGAATTTTCAGACTCCAACAGCAAAGCCCTAACATGCTTCTCTAATACAGATAGAAGTCCCATCACACCAGAAGATTTCTGATCTCCAACTAAACCATTACCTCCCGACATATCTATAATTTTTTCTAGACTAAAAATGAGCAGAGACAGTTCACTTTTTATCTTCTCTGTATCTTGTCTATCTCTATGATAATTTTCAACCTCATCTTTCAAATGTTCAATTTCAAGCATCCTAGTCCCTAGAGTTGACTGTAGCTCTTCTTTTTCGTGAGACAATAAGTTTATTTGATGCTGAAGGTCAGTACTATTATCAATAATGTAAAGCAGCTTCTGCACATTCATTGACTTATGGGTCTCCGAGTTTCCTACTTCTGACTCTGGCATGGGGATTTCAATCCCACTGATCTTGTCAAGGAGGACTTTGACTTCAGATGCTGACAAGAAGCCATCTTCAGCCTCTGAAAATAAATGCGAACAAATAAATCAGTGGAGCACTTGCAGCCGTTGCAACATCGCAACATCAGGAAAAAGAAACATACTGAAAAAAAGAAGATATTTACCTCGCTCTTTCAGTGACAAAGTATTGTGCATGGATGAAACTTCTGCCTCCTTTTCCTTAAAGCTATGCTCTTTGGCCTGATAATCCTCTAGTTTGAGCTTCAGCTTACTGTATGAATTTCGTAATGCTTCTACATCAGCATCCAACTCGGAAATCCGATTTTGTCCTAGATCCCTTTCTTCAATGGCTTTTTCAGAAGTTGTTCTAGCTTCTGTTAGTTTACTCTGCAAATCTTCAATTGTAGACGCTGCCTCGTTACTTGTGCTCTCGAACTGTTTAATCAAAGATTTAGCATTTCTAACAGCAACTGACAACGCCTCTGCTGTTTGGCCATATTCGCTGCTGTCATGCGCTTCTGTGGTCTCTCCTCCTATTACTCCTGCTTCTGTGGACATGCTATGTCTCAATTCTACAAGATCAGAGCTGGGTTTCAGTAACTTGTTCTTGACTTCAAACTGAAGTTCTCCGGTAGCATAAGTACAGGCAGAGAGTAGAAACTTAAGGTCATTTTCTAAACTGGCTACAGTATTCTCCTGTTCCTTTCTATATGTTTCCAGATTGCTGGCCTTTTGTTTCAACGACTCCATGTTCTCAAATGTAGCTATTACTTCATCTCTTAATGCCTGTAGATTTCTCAACAGAGTTGCAATAAATTCATCTATATATAAGGAGAAGAGTTCAATATTTTCCACAAGAATACTGTCTCGCAACTGGAACCTTCCCAGAGTCTTCTTCAAACATGAAGTCATATCATCAGAATCTGCAGCATTTACATCACCATTATCCTTGTCAAAACTGGATTTACTGTCAAGCCCGTCTGAGAAATATTTTGTCCCATATGAATCATCCTGGAATAAGTAATAAAAGGAGCTCAGTAAAACAAAGTACATTCATATCTTGAAAACATCATCCCTAATCATAGCAAATAAGAGCAAAATCTTAATAATGAGAAATTGGGAACTGTTCATCTAGAGACTTTCTAATTATACGGATAAATAATTTCACCAGAGCTAAGTATACTAATACCAATTTAAGGGCCATGTTTGATTGGTCTGTCAAAGTTCTGAGATCTATTAGCAAAATTATTCTTTCCGGGCAGACCGAAGAAATCAATAGCAAAAACCATTATAAAAGCAGGAAAGGGAAGCTCTAAATGCAGGTGGATAGTGGTCCACCAACATAGCACGAGCGACAACAAAAAGAGCTCAGGATGAAAATTTTCCACCACAAAACATATATACCTCCAATACTTGGGGACTTTGTGGCTCTTCTGAACCAATGGAGACACAATGATCCATTATACTTTTGAGAATGACGTCCATATCTCTTAGGTTCTGAATTTTCTTCTTGAAACACTTTCTTATGGTGGACAATGGAGTCTTATCCTTCATTAGGAGTTGAAGATTATTAAGGTGGTCACTGAGCTCTAGGGAACGACTTTCTATGCTGCCATTAGTTCCAGATAACTCTTCCACAAATGCACTTAACCTGGAGTTAAGAGTTAATATTTCTTCGTCAGCATTCTTCTTTTCACCTTCAAGTAGAGAAAGATCGTTCCCTGCCTTCAACAACGCATCTTCAAGTGACTTTATGGTTTCCTGGGCATCCGCCAGCTTGTTATCATGGAACCTGGCTTCCTCTTGCAGTTTCTTTAGCTCAACCTCTAAACTGCTTCTACCAAGTTGAACATCATTGTTCTGTTCAGCCAGTAAACAGACATTGGCCTGTACCTGCGATAGGGATTCTTCAAGTAACTTTATGGTCGTATAGGCCTCTGTCAGTTTGGTTGTCTGAATATTAACTTCCTCTTTCACTTTCTCTAGTTCCGTCTCTGCAGCAGCTCTACTGACTAAAGCTTCTTCTTTTTCACTGGCAAGCATAGATATATTATTTTCTGCAAGTGACAATGTCTCTTCCAGTGACTTTTTAGAAGCACAAACCTCACCAAACTTGCTAGCCTGGGACATAACTTCTCCCATTGCTTTCTCCAACTCTTTTTCAACATTAATCTTACCCGCTTCCATTTCACTCTTTGCTTCAGAAAGTTGAGAAATATCATTCTCTACCACCGACAATTCATGTTCAAGAGATTTTATGGTTGAGTGAGCTTCTGCCAAGTTACCAGCCAGATTACTGGCTTCTTCTTTTACTTTCTCCAACTCTTTCTGTGCATTTGCCTTGGCATCCTGGCATTCATTTATGTACCCGGCAAGCCATTTTACTTTCCCCTCAGGCTCTTCAAAAACTGCATCAACCGGAAGAACAATGCCATCAATAGCTTCAATTACTCTCTGTAACATGGTATTACTCTCCACTAAGAACTGTTCGAGTTGGTCTCGTTGTTCCTTAATAGTAACAAGATCAGCATCTAACTTTGGGATGCGATCAACATCGGCAGACAGACTACTTATCTTGTTATTACTCTCCAGTAAGAATAGTTCGAGTTGATCTCGTTGCTCCTTCATAGCAACTAGATCAGCATCTAACATTTGGATTCGATCTACATCAGCAGACAAACTATTTATCTTGTCCCTGCATTCAGCAAGTGCGGATTGTTCCTTCTGTAGCTGAAGCTGTAATTTCTCAATTTCTGAATTCTTTTCATCCAACAGATGTTTCAAGTTTTCCCGGTCTTGCACCAATCCCTTACCTTTCTTGACTGCCATGGATAACTTTTCTCGTATCACACTATTTTTTTCCTCAGATCGTTCAAGATCCCTTTGCAAGGACCCTTTTTCCTCTTCCAATCCCACAAGTTTTTTAGATACAGCGTGCAACTCTTTTGATAGACTATTGACCTCTGACCTCACCAGAATATCCTCTTCTAATATACTCTCACACAACATCAACTTCTGATCCCTTACATACAGGTGGCTTTGAAATGTTTCAAACAACTCAGGATCAACCTTTGGAGACTCCCGCAAGACGCTACTCTGCTCTTTTATCTTCCCAATGCACCTGTCAACGAGCAAGGCAGTGTTAGAGGAAGGCTGATGGGCTTCTTCTTTGTCCTCCACAACTCCAGAGACATCAAGTAACATTCTGACCATGTCAGCTTTCTCTAGGGACACCTGTTGCTCTTTCTGGACAATTTCTTGGTATTCGGATGTCAACTTGTCCAGCTCCGCCTGGAGATATTCCTTTGCCTGGAATTCAGCTGAAAGTGAATCGGTTAATTGGTCAATATTCTTCCGTGCCACTTCCTTAGTTGCAGTAATTTCATCACGCAACTTAAGAAGTTCCTCTTTGGCCTGAGAAAATGATTCACTAAGCCAATTTACTTGAGACCATAAGTCAGAAGATGAAATAACTTCTGGTAGATTGATTGCATCCATAGCAGCTTTCAAGTTTTGGAATTCTAAGGAAATGCTTTTCAGTTTATCAGTTTCATACTTAAGCCATCGAAGTCTCTCTAGTATATCCATAGACTGAAGTTCTTCAGGTAAACCAATCTGAGACAAAATTTCCTCAGATTTCTCAAGAATTACATTCTTTTGGGATATTATTTCTTGCAGTGATGCAACAGAACTTTTGCTTCTAATCAATTCCTCTTTGCTTAATTCAGCAGCTTCAAGTGCACTTGATTTCTCTTGCAATTCACTCAAACACTTCTCGAGCTCACTCGTTTTTTCAGCAATGGTCTGCTTCAACGAGTCCCTTTGCTGTACCAATCCCTTCCCTTTTGTGACTGCCATAGTAAGCTTCTCTCTGGTATTAGCGCACCTATGCTTTTCCTGCTCCAACTCCATTTTTGTTTTGACTAGATCTGCATTCACCGTCTCAACAATCCCTTTTTGATTTTCCAGGTCTTCAATCAATTTCCTATTTTCACATTCTAGATGGCTCAATCTTTCAACAAACTCTGCTTCCATTCTTTTGAGGCCAAGTAACTCATTACGGGCAGCCGAGAAGATCCCCCCCGGGTCCCCTGAACTAACATCTGATCTGGCCTCAGACAAACACTGTCTAAGTTGTTCAATCTCAGAAACCATCTTCGTAAACCTCTCAATTAACATAGAAGTGCCTTGCTCAACATGTACTAATTTTCCGCCAACAGAGCCATCCCCCACGTCATTTTGATCAACTACGCCCCTAAGGGAGGCCAGCATTCTGTTTGTCACAACTTCAAAATGTGCATCCTTCTCAACCTGAGCCTCGGATGATACTTCCACAGACCTCTGAGCAGAATTCAAAAATATCGAAACAACATCATTCAATACCGAAAACTCATTCACTTTCGCATTGAGTTCCTCAATCTCTTGATCCTTCCTGAATACAACTCCATCAAGGTCTCTCAGTCCGGCCTCGGCCTGCATTCGTCTTTCCAAAGCCGTCTGAACAAGTCCAGAACACTCGTTCATCACCTCACTCCACTTCTCATTTCCCCCACTTTCTGTCTCACGAAAAAGACTACCACTCTCACCAGTGAGAGCCTGCAGCTGAATCCGAAGACCCGAAACTTCTCTTGCAAAAGCCTCTCTTTCTTCCTGCGCAAGATTACACAATCAACACACAAACAAAACCCAAAACACTAATTTCAAAAAGAATTCATCTTTTTAACCAATACGAAAACAACCAACCTCGAATTGCCGCAAAATGCTATCTTTCTCGTCGACAGTGCTGTCCAGCAAAAGCCGGAGTCGCTCCACCTCTTCGACGGCGTAATCCTCCGAGCAATCGACGAACGTCTCCTCTTTCCCGGAGTCGTCTGCCTTCGCTCCCTCGTCGTCTTCCACCGGCACGAACCCTAATTCCTGCGAATTTAAAATCGACCACCGACACAGCTTTCATTGCATGCTATGAAAATTGAAAACACCAAAATTGAAAATTCATCAGAATTCATTCAATTACTTGTTTCGCCGGCGGAGCGCCGCCGTCTCCGATTGAATTAGAATCTCCGGCTAACCCATTTGCAATTCGACCGGTCTGAACCGCGTGATCTCCCTCCGCCGCAGCTGCAGAACCTTCTAGAACCTCACCCGAATCACTTTGCTCGGACATCTCAATGTCTCATAACCCAATCTTCCGCCTCCGATTGGGATCCCAAATCCCTGATATCAATCAATCAATCAAAATCAATCAATCCCAAAGCTGTGGACTTGGTCTAAACGAAATCAAGGTTTGGGGATATAGACGGAATTGTCGAATTTGACCGGCGGATTTCCAGTGGTGTTAATCTGATTGTGATCTTTGCAAGAGTCCTGCCTCAGGGAGCTGCTGACTAAAATTTTCCGACTTTTACTCGCGCTCTTTCTATCTTGTTGTTCTATCTATGTTGCTGTTTTTTTCACGTTATTTTTTCACTGCAAAAGGGCCGGGCGTTACTGCAATACTATACAATACATGTGTCAAAGTGCCCCATGAATGAAATCTTACTCAGCAGGCATTAATGTGCCTTCTGTTGTAGTTCGGATTGGATCAGGCCGATACAGGTAAAGGACATAGAGTTAGAAAGCTCAAAAATTTAGTTGGACCAAAAGCAAAATCTGAAGCCGAATTTTGTACAGAAAATTATACGTGCTATATAGCATTTATTGGCGAACATATAACGATTGAGGCTTACGTAACGACTTCTGAATGACTTGGAACAATGAGGTGGATATGAACTTTCTTATGCTCGTTTGGCCCGTGATTAGAATTAAGGGTCCGTACCTCAATCCTAATTAGCTTAAATTATAAGGCATGTTGAATAGTCTGTATGGTGTGCTACCACTGCCATTATATCGTATGATAATTTGAGTAAATTTGTAACATACGGCGGCATCCTACATCCTACATCCTACATAGAGTTTACCACGGGCTAAAGTGTAACGGGAAAGGAGAAGTGAAAAGTTTTAAACCTTTTCTCTGCACCATATATACAAAGGTGATTGGATCACAAAGTAAATGTGCCCATAACCGAACACACCCTCGTGTGTGTGTTGAAACAACCGAGGCACATGCCTAAAACTTAATCTTATAAATTCCACTTTAAAATGAGAAGACTTTGAAGAGGTACCATATTCTATATATAATCCACCTTTAGAAATGTGCTTCCTTAAAAATATAAAACGGTGGAAATTCGTTTGCTTCCTGTCCAATTTGTTGAAAAGTTTGTTCTTTTCTTCCTTTTAAACTGCTATTTTTCTTCAAGGCCAAAATGGTCTGTGACCCCAGAAGAGGAATCCCAGACGGTGCCGTATAACACAATCATACAAACAGATGAGTCACGGGACTACACCAGTAGTTTTGGTTGGTGTTAGTCAACAAGATGATGTTCGAGAATCTTTGTTTTTTTCAATTCCAAAAATAAAGCTGGAAAGTGTTTAAAATGTGGCAAGAATTCCTAAAAGCACAATGTCGATGAAGGGGCTTGTAGTCTTGTAGATATGTTGAATAGAAGTATTTATTTTGCATTCTCCATCTATGAAGCTTCAAAACTCCAACCACTTATTATTTCACGTTTTGGGAGCATTCTCCATCTATGAAGCATCAAAACTCCGACCACCTAGTGTTTCACGTTTTAGGAATAAAACATGGCCAAAATATCTCAAAGTACGTATAAGAGAGAAATCATTACGTAAATAGTCCAAGACTCCACATGGTTAAATATTTTGGCAAAATTTTTAGGGTTATTAACTAATTCATGCCTTAACATTCACATTCCCCTCAAATTTGAACTTGAACTTGTAGTATTTCATTTACATTTCAATTTTTCTATGGCATGGAAGTTTATGACATAAAAGTTTAGAATACTGATTGACATAAATTTAAATGATTTTTAATTAATATTTCCATAACGTTTCATATCGGAATCATCATTTTGTATTGTATCATTGCATTTCCGTTTCCATGTTTCATAGCTCTCCACTCCCAATATCGCTCATATAAAAAACAAAACGTCTTTATCAATTAGATATCTGGAATCACAATGAAAATGCAAGCATTCATGTTGCTGATCAAACCATTTTCACATAAGCTGCAGATATGGAGTTATAACGCAGAGAACTGATATTTAAGGCAACAGCTTACCAAGCTACTTTAGTTCATCTTATAATCCGGCTGCATCTGTCATTGCCTCATTTGGAAGGGACAAGCTTTCCAGAACCAGAAAATGAGCAATCAAGTAAATCTCAGATACCACACCAAATGAGCTTTACATAGGTTTTCTAATGCAAGTTTAACAAGTTAGTCTGAACTCCGAAATTGCGAACTCTGACTTCACTGACGAAGCAATCATGCATTGATCACTATAGGCATTACCATTGGTAACTATTATTTCGTGTAAAAAATTCAATAGAAGTTCCTTACCGGATTCTATTTACATTTGACAGGAGGCTTTTTTTCTATCTGTACATCATCCTTCGTTTTCTTAGATCAAATTAGAATACTCATAGTAGACCAAGAAAAGGGCATCTGGGTAATCCTTTGGCAGGCTGTTGATATAGAGGTAGAAACGTAATAAGTCCTCCTTAGAAACTGTTTCGGTGTCAACCACATCATTATTGCAAGTGAGCACCCACAAGTCTTCTGAATTAACTCGCTTTATATTACCACGACAAAAGGGGCAAGACTCCGATTTTCTATTCCTGCAATTTAGAAGCAAAGCATTTCATTTTCAAGGTATAAACAATTCCATGGAAAAGAGAAACAACCACTCATTTTGAACAATAGGGGCAAACATATAAGGTATACAAATGAAGGCTTGCACTTACCAATTGCGGTAGCATTTGATGCACATTGCATGACAGCAATTAGGCAAGACCACTTTGGTGCAAGGCTCCAAGCAAATCCCACACTCCTCTTCTCTCTCCAACTCAGCATTGACCACACTACCATCCCCCTTAATCATCTTCTTTCCAGAGCTTTCCATGCTAGGAATTGGTCCAGGAAGCCTTTTCTTAGCATCCTCTAACTCCCCCAAATCTCCGTGAAGCCGCTGAAGAGATGGTAAGATAACAGCTGAAATTCAGTTTGTGACAAAGCAAACGAAGTTAGAACTCGAGCACATTTGATTGATATCCAACTAAAAGTAGGCAATTCTACATACAATAGAAATCCCTTATAGATGCCTTCCTTCCATGAGTTGAAATGTTTGGTCTGCCATCCGTGTATACCTGTATCAGATAAGGAGCAATTAATAAATATGCATGCCCAAATTTGGTAGAGCAACAAAAGTAAATTAGTCAATCCTTCAGAACTAATAGACTAGAGAGTACTATAGGAACCAACCTTGTAAACAAGTATGTGGAAGAAATTTAGATATCTCGGAAGTAGGCATGTGCATGAGCAATCAAACCATTGTAACAAAAACAGAAAGAGGGGAGCCAAGTGATTGTAGACCAATTTCATCTGAAATCGGGCACCGCCCTTGCCTCTTGGAATTGCAGCAGCTCTAACAAAACCCAAATCAAAGTCAGAATTTTTAACAAGAAACATCACATACGAAAGCTTCCAACTTTAAAATTCAATCTGATAACGCAACCATCATCAATTCTGAACCAAAAGAGTAAGCAACAATCACCAGCAATTCACAAAGTTTATGGAAGTTACCGACTTTACAAGTCAATCTAACAACCCAACCATGATCAAGTATGGAACAAAAGACCAAGCAACTTTCAAGAACAACCCAAATTGGCAAAATTGTCAAAGGGCATAACTAAAGTCTTAAATTTAGCAGACAATCCTACATGGGTTTTGTTTTTACTTGCTTAAATTGGAAAATTATGCTGATTTTGATGATCAGATGACCTAAATATAGACTTGGGAACCAAAACTAAAACTACCCAGTTGAGATAAAGCATATCCACAACAACAGTGGAAAAGGCATAGAAATTTGCAAAAGGCAAAGAACTTACAGAGAATTGGCATGCTTTATATCAGCCTCCAGAGCATTCAAGGAGTCCTGGTAAGAAGGCTGGTAATATATCATCTCCATATCCATCACCACAAAAGTTTCTTCTGGGTTTTGGGTTTTGCTTCTTCTCTCTAAATTCAGACTCTCAAGTCCACAGAGGACCCCCAAAGTTTACTGTTCTTTTTGGGTTTTGCTTCAGAGAAGTTAACCTACAGAGCACCAAGAACAAACCAAGAAAAAAAACAAAGAGAAGAAGGGCACAGAGGTTTCTTTGCTTCTCTAGGCTCTCTCTTTATCCTTTTTCTCATGGGGGGGGCGGCTGTGAAAACGACTGTTTTCGGTGTTGGCTGCTTCTACGGTCAGAAATGAAATATGTATAAAGTAAAACCAGCCTTTTCGCTATGGTGATGATGAAGATGATGTTTTTATTTTGGCAATTTTTGGGGTGCTTTCCATTTCATTTATTAGAATCTATTTTCTTATAATTTTTTTATTATTTTAATTGAATTTAAAATTTAAATAATATAATTGAATGCGCTTAACTAATTGAGTTATAACGTTTTTGTTGTTTTTATCATAATCTTATACTTTTAACCTCTGTTCTAAAAATCGGCGCCTAAGGGTAAGCGCTCCTGCTGCAGCGCTAGGCGCTACCTCTCCGCCCCGATTTTGGGCAAAATCGGCTGAAAATCGGCCAGGCGGGCTAGGCGGCTTCTAGGCGGTCTAGGCGGGGCTAGGCGGGGCTAGGCGGGCAATTAGGCGGGGCTAGGCGGGAATTTTTTTTTTTGGGATGAATTTTTTTTTAAAATTCAACTTTGAAGTTTTAACTTACTTATTTTCATTGTAGTACTTATATATTTGACTCATGTTTTCAATCAATTATGATAAATTGTTTCAATTTTGCATATTTATACTTGCCAATATAGCTATATGAATATATTTTTTATTCCAAGTAGTTACCGATTAATCCCCGACTAATCCCCGATTAATCCTCTAGGCGCTAGTCCCTTACTTACCGCCTAGCTTCCGCCTAGCGTTTTTTAGAACCTTGCTTTTAACATATTTGATTCTTTTTAATATTGTCAAGGAACCTTTTGGTAGCTCTTTTCTGATTTTTTATATCGGAATATGTTTGACATGAAGATATTGATCGTTACTTCCATGGACTGATTGCAAATATCAAGTAGCTGAATTGGCTATGAACAATGATGTCCCTTAGTTTCTGCCCTTTTAAACGAATCGTTGGTTATCTTAAAAATTCGAAATTCCAAAATTCAACTCTTTTTCTATGCTGCAGTATCATTTGTTTTGCGGTGGGTTTTTCTTGTGTATATGCAATGGCTTAGCATGCAAATCATTTGGTGCCACTTGATCAAAGGTCCACTTTTGGGGCTTATCCACTAAATGAATTATATCAGGTGGAGAATCCCATATGAAAGCAATATAAAATCTTGCATAATGGAGTATAATTATGGTAGCTATACAAAGAAAATACTTAAAAATGAGGTCAATACTCTTCTAATCACCTCAGATTGGGGCCACCGTACATTAAAAATTGGAATAAAAAAAGAAAGAAAAGGTTGGATCGAATCATACTACTTGTTGGTTTTAGAGCATTGGCACCGCAAATGGCAATGGCAAGGGCAAAAAGGGGGCCTTTTGCCAGCCGGCAATGAACAGTGGATTGCATTCGCCCTTCGTTGATTTTGCAGTTGGCACCCACGGAATGCGAGAGCAAGGGCGAAAATAGGATTCGGGGTCCCAAACCACGTTCGGATGACACTGCCGAACATGGCAGCTTCCCAAACCATGTTCGGATGACACTGCCGAACGGCTCAGCATCCATGTAACCACGTTCGGATGCCACAGCCGAACAGCTGCACGCCTCTCCCGTCGTCGGCCACGATCTGCGTCGTGTCCAGTGGCGGAAACGAGCCGCACGCCGTCCCGAAAGGATCGGATTTCAAGTCCCTTCGCCGAAAACCGAAAAACCCAGAAGGTTTTTCGATCGGATTTCACATCTCGTCGCCCGTCATCGTCATCGCCCAGCCCGTCGTCGCCCATCGCCCGTCGTTGCTGTGACGTCGTCGTTGTCCACATCCCGTCGCCGGCCACGATTGGAAGAGGAAAGATTTAAAAAAGGGATCGAGTGCGCGATGACGTCAGATCGCACCCGCCGACCGTTGGCAGGGGGGCTGGCAAGCGCGACCTCTGCCTCCGCCTCTTGCTGGATCGCCGTCGGATTGCCGTTGCAATTTCTTCCCGCTGCCGCGCGTTTTCTCGTTCGAAGGGCAATCCCGAAGGATCTCCCCTCGTTTTGCCTCCGCGGTGGAAATGCTCTTAACTGGTCTTTTTGTAAACTTCAAATGCTTCTTAACTGAGTTACAATTCGATATAGTTTTACCAAATTTTCTCTATGCCGGACCCTTAGTACCGGACTTGTGCCGGACTTTGGATCCGGGCCGTCAAATCAAGAATCATACTACTTGTTGGTTTTAACTGGTCTTTTTGTAAACTTCAAATGCTTCTTAACTGAGTTACAATTCGATATAGTTTTACCAAATTTTCTCTATGCCGGACCCTTAGTCCGGACTTGTGCCGGACTTTGGATCCGGGCCGGCGTAGATCAAGAATCTTGATTCTACGGCCCGGATCCAAAGTCCGGCACAAGTCTGGTACTAAGGGTCCGGCGTAGAGCCGAACTGATAGTTTTACATATAGTTTACAAGAAGTATAACGATGCGATCAACTTTGGGCACATGATTTCTAAACCAGAAATAAGAACATCGTTAAATAGAAAATCATGAGTATATGGTTCATCTATATTTACCATATATGGCATATGATTTTTCACGAAATTAATTTTGATGATCGTAAAATCAGATTTTGAAAGGGAGCCAATTCGCTGAAAGTACTCGAACTACGTGACCCATACACACCCACGTCTTTGCATCTGTTTAGTTAGGCTTAATTGTTTAAATGCCCCTCCAAACTCACTTTCGGTAAAAATTGGCTCCCCCAAACTCCAAAATGCTATAATTCGCCCCCCTAACTCCATTCCGTTAATCCGTTGCCCCCTCAGGAGCTTTTCCATCCATTTTCACTGATATGGCAGCCACATCCTCAACAAATGGGGCCCACACATGTCCGAATAAGCAAAAACTTAAAAAAATTAAATTTAACTCCCAAAACCCAGAAGAATCCGTCTCCGATCTCCATTGCCATCGGAAAACAGAGAGATATGCCGCCATTGGAAAAAAAAAAAAAAGGACAACGAAATTAAATCCGCAAAAACCTGTCGGTGATTCCCTTCCAACAAACAATCTCTGAAACCCAAGTCCACAAACAACGATATGTATCTATAAAAAAGATCTAAAGAGCTAGATTGAACTGTATAAGCGAAAGATGAGAGTGCAGATTTACATAAAAGCTTCAATAGCAGTTCAATCAGATCTGTTTGGTCACCAAATTAGGGAGGTGGAGATCCACACGTGCCTTAGGGGCATACTCGGCAATTCGCGCCGGCTCAGGACCAGCAACGCCACGGCGACGACCACGAAGACGAAGTTCCAGACGACGTCGAGCACCACCATGGGCTTCGAGTAGGCCCAATCGCTCTGCCGCTCCTCCAATTGCTCCGCCGCGTCTCCGGACCAAGACGGCTCGCGCATGAGGCCCTTGCTGCTCGCCTCGGAGGAACCGCGCCGCGTCGCGGAGGCTCCTCGATGGGCGAAGCGGCGTTGTCCCGGAGTTGGACTCTTTGGAGGACCCGCCGGAGTTGTTGCTCAGCAGCGGCGTCGGGTCGAGGATCTTCTGCAGATTTTTCTTGATCGGGATTTTCTTAATTGGCTCTCAGGCCATCTGAGGATCTTCGAAAACGGTGTCGTGTTTTGATGGGAGCTCTAATCAAAATGGGCTGAGGTTTTGTTGGAATTACCGACAGGTTTTTGGGTGGGCCCCATTTGTTGAGGATGTGGCTGCCACATCAGTGAAAATGGATGGAAAAGCTCCTGAGGGGGCAACGGATTAACGGAATGGAGTTAGGGGGGGCGAATTATAGCATTTTGGAGTTTGGGGGGGCCAATTTTTACCGAAAGTGAGTTTGGAGGGGCATTTAAACAATTAAGCCGTTTAGTTACAACGTACATTGTTTTTCCATTTTGACGCCCATTTTGACGGCTTGGTTTACGAGACTCTTTCGTCATTTTCGGTTATCTAGCCGTGCTTTTTTCATGAAGAAAAAATGTACCTTTTTCCAACAAGAAAAACAAATTCTCACCAAAATAAAAAGTAGTTGCGGAAAATCCAAGTGAAAATCCCTTCAGAAAAAGACATTTGCAGTAGCCAACATAAACTGAGGTTCAATTTGGCGAGATAACCCACGCCGTTCTGATTCACATATGGAATTGTATAGATCATACATTTGTATGGCATTATGTAAGTGCAACATTTTCTGTTTGTTTCTCGAGAAAACTTCTTGGTTCAGCTATTTGAGACGAACCATTCTCTTTCCGCCTTTGTCTTGATTGAGTGTTAGTCTTGCCATGTAATTCCGTCCCTTGTCAAACTTATCTAATTTTCTTATCTCGACAACATAACATGCAGTAAAAGGTCATTACTGTTTTCCAACATATGTTACATTGTGCACAAAAGAACAGTTACAATTTCGATATAGCATGAAGATGAAATGGTATGCTTGTGTTAAAGTTACATGTACATATACGAAATCTATTTGTCAATTCTGATAATATAATATGACTCCTACGTAACAAAACCATCATCGAATTACTTACATATGCATGTACATGGAGCAAAATTACAATTTTCATATGAAACGAGAATGAAAGGCGATGTTGGTGTTAAAGTGGCGTAATGTTAATGACAGGAAAAAAAAAAACAGAATTATTGACAGCAATTGTTGTTCTGATGTGCAAGTCATCTAGCACATGGGACTAAGCAACCGTTGGATAAGTCAGGGTTCTCAATCTCCAGAAAGCTTGTCAGCAAAGTTTTCCTGGAGGATTGCCCTTTTGAGCTACTGGTGGGTGATATTTTCGGGTTAGCTTCTGTCCCTTTTTCGATCTTCATTGCATCTTGGATGGCTACAATGATTTCCTGCATTCTTGGCCTAGAAACTCCATGCTGCTCAACACACTGGAGTGCAACTTCAGCAATTCTCCAAATTGACTCGATTTTGACGCTTCCCTCCAGAACAGGATCTACGATGCTTACAACATCCCCTTTGCGAATTAACGATCTTGCCTGAACAAAAGAAAGAGAAAGCATTTTTGAGTGATTAGTATGGTGTTTAAGGAAGAATAGCATTGATTTTAGAAAAAAAATTTGTACTTCAAAGAAAATTTTGCCATGCATCATTACAAAAGCCTACCCAGTGAACGATGTTCAGCTCAACACCAAAGTCTTCTGTTGACACGGGCTTTTTTCCTGAAATTAGTTCTAATAGAACAACCCCGAAGCTGTACACGTCACTTTTCTCAGTCAATTGCTGACAAGCATAATACCTGTTGGAGCATTACGTAGTCAATTAAGTGCATACAGAGAACTGAGGACAAAATTAACTATTCATATATGATGAATGTGGCTTACTCGGGGTCTAGGTAGCCAACTGTTCCTCGAGCCACGCTTGATATATGGGTTAAATCTTCTTCTGTTTGCCTAGACAATCCAAAATCTGATACCTTTGCTCTCATGTGGATGTCTAGCAGAATATTGCTTGTCTTCACGTCCCGGTGGATGATACTGGGGTTGCATCCAGTGTGCAAGTACTCGAGACCTATACAAAAAGAAATTTTTATCATAGCAAGAACTTGAAAATTGAAGTATGCGTAAACTACTATAAGAAGTTCCTTTTTAAACCTTTAGCTGCATCTTCTGCAATACGAAGGCGAGTTTGCCAGTCTAAGTGCTTCTCAACGGCAGAACCTGTTGTCAACAAATGAAGCCATAGATTTTGATGTCATTGCTTCTACCAAAACGAAGAACAGGAATTCGAAGACCATATTTTAACTAATGTTGGATAAGCGAGCTGACCGTATATGTGATCCCGTAGGGTTCCATTATGCATATACTCGTAAACCAGAATGCATTGATGCTCTTCTTCACAGTAACCAATTAGAGGAACCAAGTTTCTATGGTGAATTCTTGACAAGAGTGCTACCTCAGTTACAAACTGGTGATTCATGTGGGTAGATGAATCAGCCATCATTTTAACTGCTACCTCTTTTCCATCTTTCATCTTCCCATAATATACAGATCCAAAGCTTCCTTTGCCAATCTTTTTCGAAAAGTTGTTAGTGGCTTCTTCTAGATCAGGGAGTGTGATGTAGCAAGCTATGCCTTCATCCCTCCGGGAAATTGAATTGACGGTTGAACGCTTGGTACTAGTGCGCAGAGAATCACCTAATGCACAAGATAAGATGTTGGATTGTGGAAAATGTGACAGCAGTGAATAACTTCTTGGTACACAATTTACAAACCTTTTTCATTACTTCTCTGCAGAGCTGATTTTCTTTGAAGATTACGCCATAGCAATATACTTCCCAATAATAAAAGCAGTACAAGCAGAACTACTCCAATGGAAATTCCAATTATCAACTTGAAATGCTTCTGTTTATGTGCCTCCTTATGTAATCCAAAATTATCATCATATCTGCACGATAAAATTAGCATGTCTCTGTAAGATCCCAGATACATTTCAATTCAGAAAAAAAAAAAAAAAAAAAAAAAAAAAAGTAATACGGAGAATGTCTAGATTTGCAGTCTATATTCATGCTTATAGCATTGGTATGTCAGTGGAAGTAAACTTACTTAAAATTAACTTTCCCAATTAACAGTCCTGCAGGAATGTCCCCACTGAAAGAGTTGTTCTGTATGTACCTGCCACATACGGATTTCAAATTTACTTCATATTTGGAACCTATATAAGAGCAGACATGATTTAGGCTTAAGGTATATCATGAAATCTTCTAAGAAATGTTTCAAGTAATCCTAATAATATATGGAAGTGGCTAAATTGCAGTTTGACCGCTCCTTACAGTTCTTGTAAGCTTGGCAAGCTACTCAGGTAAGAAGGCAGTCTTCCAGCCAATTGGTTATTCTCCAGATGCCTTCCATGTATCCCACAGATAAAAAGAAAAACATCATTGAAGAGAAAAAGTATTCCACAATTGAAGTATTGAAATTTGAAACAAGACTCGAAGTGCGTACAGAATCTTTAGATTGATTAGATTACTAACGTCAGGAAATTGTCCGGTAAGGTAGTTGCCATCCAACCACCTAAGAGCAGAAAAAAAATCAATTGGAAGAGAATTAAGTAAAATGAGGAAAAAGTATTAAGGCCCTCAGCTGTTCTGAGAATAATAGCACTTACAACTCTGTCAACTCCTGCATGGTATTAAGCTCCGAAGGGATTTCGCCCTTCACATTTTTCCCTGACAGGTCACTGCATTATAGGTCAGAGGACTCAAATCTGTGGCTGAGTTCTTAAACTGACAATGCTGATTATGTTTTAAGACTTGAAATCAATATTTAACCTTTTCTGGTATAAGTGATGACAGAGTGTTTCACGACCTACACTGTTTTACTCACAACAACCTGTTGATGCCAATACTTTTTGCTGTTTTGAAAGGAATTTTACTAGGCATCCGTCAACAAATTTATAAGTAAGCAAGTTGACTGAAGGCAATAACTAGTGAATGATTTGTTCCTGTTTGCTGTTCAGAGGTGGATATGACTATCCGATATTGGAATGTTTGTTGCAATTTTGTCAATTCAATGCAGCTGTATCAGCATTCATGAAGGTGAATACGATGCCAATATCATTACGACTTTGAAGCAGTAGCTTAAGGTATTTCCTGTGGTATTCAGTAAATGTGTTGGGAGACATGCACCCTAGTTCTGGAAGGAATCAAGATTGTGTCACACTACAGCTGTATTATGGTGTGATTTTTATATGCCTAAAAAGTTAAATGAAAGCACCATATTAAAATTGACATAATGTATGAAAGTACTTACATTTTTGTAATTCTCAATGGTGCTGTGGTGCTACAATTCACCCATTCCCACTGAGTCGGAAGACAAGGATCACCTTCATTTATTGACAGATTTTCAGCAGACATGAAGCGAAGGGCGTTGAGAACAGCCACTACCAATTAAAATTCAAAAACAGTAATCAATTTATTATGGTTAAACACAGTCACAATGATGAAAGCTTCTAACAAGTACTAAAGCAAACAGTAAATTTGTGGACTTACAATCTTGCCTATCTGTTTTTGCAACAATTGGAACATATTTACTTATCTCCATTGCATTTAGAAGTGGCCCTCGAGTAGAATCAGGGGTCTTAGCAAAGGCAAATGACAGAACAAACTCCAGACTCACATTCATGTAGCTCGGTTCATAAAGCGTGTAGTCTCCATTTGCATTCTCAGCAATATTTACGACTGCATTGTTGTAGTCACCCAAGGAAGGTTGCTCCAATTTGAATTTCCGGCTCTCATTTGTACCCAAATCCTCAATTTCAGCAAGATAAGCGTAAGCTCGAGCATTTGCTGGGAAACCATCCAGATTCAATCTGTAGCTCAGCACTCCTTTTGTGCCAACAACCGCGGTCTGCATTACTTTAACCGGTGGATATTCTCTACTCATTACATCTATATGGCTTGATGTATTGATTCTTTCAGTACCTGGTGCCACCCCCACTAAATAATTCTGCCTTTTCACAAGATCAGAATCCCAAATTCTGTCATATGGATCGTCCGGGTACCTGAGAAAAACATATAGGTATCGAATTACTAGATGTACAGTAGGCATCCAAACAACCTCATTCAAAATGTTCAATGACTACTTTTGGTTCTACCTTATGACATCTGTGCTTAGAGCACCAAAGTTTATCCTAGCTGCAACTTTCAGGAAGAAATCATCTTCGTAATCTGTAGCGTACATCGAACTATTCAAAGGCCTTAACTCCAGAGTGGAAATGAATGGAAACCCAGTTGTTGCACAACATATGCAAACATCAACAGAATCAGACGATGCCCTAATGATCATCTCATTCACATATGTTCTTGAAGCATCAAATATGGTCACAGTTGCCCACTGAGTAGCATCCAAGTAAAGATCGAATTTCGGGTATGTGTCTTCACTTTTCGGGCTGCCATATTGAAATGTTGCCCGGATTAAATACCTTCTCCTCTCTTGTGTGCTCAAGGTGTAACAGTACTTCTTGTTGTCTATGGGAAAATCTCTGCGTTTTCGATACTGCACCACATGTCCACTGGGGTTTTCTACCTCTACTGGAATTCCCTGGCTCATGAGCCCCATGTCTGAAGTCCATGCTAGTCCAGTACTTGGGTCTGTGTAATTACTTGTACCCCCACAATCTATACTCACAAAATCTGCACATTCAATCACAACAGAGATTAGCAAGGGATTTGTAGCTAAGTTAATTAACAGCTTTGACCCCCCTACATCCAAAGTCTTGATTTCGGTTCCCCTCCCCCAATATAGATTTGTATAAAAGTTCTGAAATGCAAAATTGATTATCTCCTCAACGTGCTTCAACAAATTACTGAATTTGCATAAAAAAGCAATTTACATTTCAAGGGATGAACATTAATACTAGAATTCTTTCCAAATTCCATATACACAGAAAAGAGAATCACATACCTTGAACTTGGCAGAAAACAGAAGATAAAATGCATAGATAAACAGCCAAGAATTTCAATGATAATAAACCCATGGAAAATGGGATGAGAAAGACAAACTAGTTCTTTTGAGGTTTTCAGTGTTCAGAACTTTGAGTTCAATAATTTGACAGATGAAATCACAACTGTTTGTGAAGCTCAACATGTCAAGCAGCAGCAGGGTCCAGTGAGTTCAACACTTACCTTTCACTTTTTTGATTGAGGAGTTTGTGCAATGGTCTATCACATTCAACTTTCTTTCTGATTTTGGAATCTTCTCTTTTCCCTAGAAAATTGATTTCTGGTTGGTTTATCTGCCCTTTTACTGTGAAAAAGATTGTGACAACGGTCATGTCATCGCCAGCAACAAACAGTAACCAAACGAATTTTATTTTTTGAGCTAGCAGAGTGTTCAAACTATTGGAAATACATTTTAACATGGCTGTTAGACCTTCACAGAAAATAAAACTCGCCTACAAAAACGAAGATGTCACTAGTAAATATGTTACATGCAACAACACTGACTTATATTTTATGGTGTTCAAACTATTGGAAATACATTTTAACATGGCTGTTAGACCTTCACAGAAAATAAAACTCGCCTACAAAAACAAAGATGTCACTAGTAAATATGTTATATTTAACAACACTCTGACTTATATTTTAAGAATAAACCGATAGGAATTAGTATGAAAACATATTTATGAAAAGAAAGAAGGAACATTATAGGAGAATGGCACTTACATGTTCTCTTTGCTTTAATTGGCTTTTTGCTTTTGCTTTTGCTTTTGCTTAGAGTGAAATCTCTTTGCTTTTTCATGAGCTTTTCTCAACTTTGAAAAAGTATGGAGATGATGCGCTCATGCATCCACTTTTTATCTTCTAGTCTTGGACAGGATCGCCCGCTGGTCCCAATCTGGGCCATACTGTCACCACCAGTAATAACTGAAGGACAAATTGCATAATTAATATCTAGATTTTTTTACTTTTGTGTATTCATTACTTTTGTGTATTATATTTCTCCACTCATCATTCTTAATTAAATTAATTTCTTCAATGGTATTTAATAATTGGCAAATAAGATACTTTGGTACCTAATGTTTCAAACCGGATACTTTAGTACCACATTTATATCTCCGTTTGACACTTTAATGCTTCCGTCAAATTTACTGTTAAAACTAAGAGTAATACAGTCTTTTTTATATAGTCCCAATGTTTTAAAAAATGGACAGAATAATATCCAAATTATAACAAAACTAGACTACTCATGTTTAGAAAAAAAAAAAAAAAAGATTACTCATGTTTCGACAACGTCAGGTATCTACTCCTATTTTGATATTGCATTTCATTGTATGCATCATGAAAAGACAGTTAATTTTTATTCTAATTTAAATAAATTTGCAAAGACTTAAAAGATCAACTAGAGCATAATAATATATATTACTCTAAGTTAGCAAAACACTAAATTTACAAGAAAAATCCTAAATCCCGCTTGCAATCAAAATAAAGCTTTTAGAACATTCACAAAAATAACACAATTCAAGAGTATGAAGACTCGATGGTGTGCTTGGGAACTGAAAAAGAGGCTAAATTTTGAAATTATCATCTTGTCCATGCCCAGCCAAACAAAAAGACTGTAATACTTTCAATTTTAACGGCAAATTGAACGAGGGAACTAAAGGTGTCAAACATAGGTATAAATTGTGTACTAAACTGTCCGATTTTAAATATTGGGTACTAAAGTGTCTTATTTGCCAAATATTGGGTATCATTAAAGGAATTAACCATTTATGAATTAATCTAAATAGACTATAATACCCTTAATTTTCACGGCAAATTTGACAGAAGCACTAAAGTGTCAAATAGAGGTATATATTGGGTTCCAAAGTGTCCGGTTTTAAACATTAGGTACCAAAGTGTCTTATTTACTAAACATTGGGTACCATTAGAGAAATTAACCCTTCTTAATTAAATATTAATAATTAAATATTTAGTTATTTCTAAAGTACCCTTATCATCTTCCCTTGTTTAAAACCCTAATTTTAAATAATTGCCACTCAAAATTCTATGAACTTCCATCACCGCCCATTGAAACTCACCCCCAAATTCTACATTAATCTGGTTCAGGTGCAAGAGCCAGTGCCACACCCAGGGATGTTGCTGCAGGTATTGGGGCCAGTGAATTAACACGGAAATAACAACTCACACTTTGCCCATTCTAGGGGTGGACACGGGACGGGATGGGACGGGATGACCTTCATCCCATCCCGGTCCCGATTATTTGAAACGGGACGGGACGGAACGGGATAAACGTTTTTAAGAATTAGTCCCGTCCCGAATTTAATTGGGACGGGTTCGGGACGGGACGGGATTATCTTATAAAAATTTTATCAACTTCAAACTAAACAAGCTAACCCAAATATGATAAATCAAAATCTATCTAAATATGCTAAGAGCACTTCACCAAAAGAAACCAAAAACAGATTATTACACAAATAAAAAGCTCGGCGCCGACCGTTTTTGTAAAATTCACCAAAATTCAACCCCTCATTAGATGGACTCGAAAATTTGCAGATCATAAGTAAACATGTGAAACTGACTCCTTCCAAAATCTCAAGTAAAACGGAGTTCAAATGATATGTTCACCCAAAGAAGCCAAAAACAGATTATTACACAAATAAAAAACTGGGCGTCGACCGTTTTTGTAAAATTCACCAAAATTCAACCCCTCATGAGATGGAGTCGAAAATTTTCAGATCATAAGTAAACATGTGAAACTGACTCCTTCCGAAATCTCAATTAAAACGGAGTTCAAATGATATGTTCACCAAAAGAAACCAAAAACAGATTATTACACAAATAAAAAACTGGGCGTCGACCGTTTTTGTAAAATTCATCAAAATTCAACCCCTCATGAGATGGAGTCGAAAATTTGCAGATCATAAGTAAACATGTGAAACTGACTCTTCCAAAATCTCAAGTAAAACGGAGTTCAAATGATATGTACAATCTTACATGTGATGAGGTACATATTTTTTTAGTATACATTTGTTTTTGAGCCAATAAAATTGTGACACTTAAGGGGTTTTTATTATTTATTTAATACCATGCATATTATACGGGACGGGACGGGATTTCGGGATAGAAATTTCTCATCCCGTCCCGTCCCGAAAAAATTAAATCGGGACGGGACGGGATAAGCTAATTTTGAAATTAATCCCGAACGGGACGGGATAATTTGGGACGGGATTCGGGACGGGAATTCGGGATACGGGATTTTCGGGATATTTTGCCCACCCCTAGCCCATTCCAACAATATCTAATAAGTTACGAATATAAAAACAAAAGTTGAAGGTTGGAATCAAAACTTTTGGCAGAAACTAGCCTAAGGGAACGATGCTGGAATTTGCCAAAGACTCGTTAGAATCAAAAGTTAGGAATTTGCTTCTCTATATTAAAAAATCTATTTTTCTAACAACTTGTCAATTGGCATAATTTATCTCAAAAAAGTAATTTTATGATTTCTTAAACTTAATGGTATATATGTACAAAAGTAGATTAATCTAGATGTCATTTGTGCAATTTTTCCTAATCCAAAAGCAATCTTTGAATTATGTATGTCAATATTGTGAACATTAATAACATCTACATATTAATATTAACGTACCAAAACTGAGGAGACGTCTTATACATATTTTTCAGAGTGTACATGTCAAACTATTATTCATGCAATTTATCGACATGCCCAAGATTAGAAACAAATTGAAGGCCAAGCTCAAAGTAGATGGTGGGCTGAAGTCCATTCTGTGGGCCCAGTACATCTGACACCAGAACTCTTGTTCGCTCCTTCCTCGGACTCGGCTCCTCTACAGAGCTAGCCTCTGCAGAGCTGGTGCAAAGCAGGCGTTCCGGCGACCTTTCACGGTGATGAACAGTGATCGAAACCGTTGAGTTTGTAGCTAATATAGTAAAGATCATCTCCACAAAAAATGAATCAATTCCGACATCGTTTGATTACCTAATTGTGTGAAATATACACTGAATATATGAACGGCTAGTATAGTCACGCATTTGGACCGTTCATATATTTAGTGTATCTTTCACACAATTAGGTAATCAAACGATGTCGGAATTGATTCATTTTTTGTGGAGATGATCTTTACTATATTAGCTACAAAATCAACGGTTCCAATCACTGTTCATCGCCGTGGAAGGTCGCCGGAACGCCTGCTCTGCACCGGCTCTGCAGAGGCTAGCTCTGCAGAGGAGCCGGCTCCCTCCTTCCTCATGGCTTCCTGGGGCTCCACACGCTAAACACACAATGAATACGTCATCTTCAAATTCCTTTTATCAAAAGAAATGAACGCGGATTGCCTGTTCCAGAATTTTTGTTCCACTTTTGTTCCAAAGGACAAAAATTAACTATTCATCTCTAATTAAAAAAAAAACAAAAAACCACTTTTTAGCCTTTGGAACAAAAGTGGAACAAAAATTCTGGAACAGGCAATCCGCGTTCAAAAGAAATGCACTTTATTTAAATAGTGAATTTATCGTTTTGTAGTAGTGAAATACAAGGATTATATTTGACAATTACCCTTCAGAGATCTTGTTAAAAACCTCACAATGTATGAGGGAAAGAGAGTATTCGATATTCCTAAACTATACAAATATGCATTCAAAAAATCAAAAGTAGAATCAACATATCACATAACCGAGTATATTGCATAATATGTCATCTTCAAGTAATCTGGGTTCCAGAAATCGCAAGATGCTTTTCTTTGGAAATTGATAGCAAAGTCATACAGTTATGCTCTTTTGTATTATGTGCGTTGGAACTAATCTACATTTAGGGGTAGCTTAACTACCTCTATATATTTATGGGATCAAATCAAATCCTGTCACTTGTCGCACATGCTGGAAAGTGGTGGGTGTGGTAGGATTTATTTTTGCTAACCACCAAAAAAGGGTGGTGAGCATCACCACTCCCATCATCTACGTTGCAAAACTCACTCACCATTCAATATTAAATGAGGTGGTAATGCTCACCACCTCTTTTTGGTGGTGAGCAAAAATGGACTCGGGTGTGGTATGGCCAAGTACTTGTTTCAATAATGCACTTGTCTAGCACCAAAACTGCACTTTCATTAGAGCAAGTGGACCCCAAACCTTCCAAATGAGTTTGCCTTAAGAGCATTTGCACCGTGCGCCCGAAAGGCGAGTGCAAAGGTGCGATTCGGAGGCAAAACCGCCCCTCCACCAAAAACCTAGCTTCCACCGCAGAGGGGTGGCGCGGTCACTGTTCACGGTGGGCCAGGCAACAGGCAAGTTCTCGCCCCTGTACTGTTCGGCGGAGGCGGAGGGGCAGCTGATGTCAACACCCCACTCACTGCCCTTTATTTTTTTTTATTGTGGCGCGTGCATCTCAAGCTCCAAGGGCGCGCGTGAAGCCAGGGGGATCTTTTGAGTGCGAGCCACGTGGCTTGGTTTGGGCCCTTCGATCTTCACATCCAACAGCTCATGTTTTTTTAAGAAAATTATAAAACAAATCCGAAAACTAATTCAAAGAATTATGAAAAAATGCAAAAAAAAAAAATTATGAAAAATAGGAAAATGTGAAAAAAAAAAATTCAAAAAATTATGAAAAAAATGTAAAAAAATTATGTAATATTTTGCTTGAGCTTTTAAATAAAATTTGTTGTATTAATATTAGTATCGGATACCAATGCTCTAAAGCAATTGGTGCAAATTGCCTTGGAGGGCAAGGAAATGCCTTTGTTGTTTCTACCCCAAAAGACAATTTGGAGGGCAATTGCACTAACATTTCTCATTGTGTGTTTATTTTTTCATTGTAATATTTATTTTCTTATTGTAATGTATTAGAAATATTGTGGTATTTATAGGAAAAAAATAAAATTTAGGGTACTTTTCTGAAATTCTGAAATTTTTTTAAAAAATTTAATTTCAAAGCAATTCCAAAAAGTTATTTACAAAAGAACCCAAAAATCAACGGTCCAAATCAAAGGATCTTTTAGGATCAACGGCCCAGATAAGCCCAAAGAAAACATTAGTGCTCTGACGTCAGCTTGGCCGAAACTGCAGTCGAAGGCGATGGCTATTTTTGACTTCGCCTTTGCCCGAGAGCTCGATTGGATAGCCCGATCCGTCCGCGGTGGAGCAGCTTCGACCTCGAACTCCGTCGATTTCCTCGATCGAGCCGTCCGAATTCCAACGCGGTGTACTTGCTCTTACATGACAGTGTAACCTAGTGTATGAGGTCTTTAGGCCATGAACGGCCAAAATAGTAATGGACTGCGACCTATTTTGGCTGACTTTCCTTTTTATGGTGTTTATATTGAACTAAACAATTAAATCAGGAATGACCTACGATTCATAATTCTATGTCAGTGGTCATTTCCTTGTGGACAGGTGAGTCATAGGTATGAAAAGATTTCTGTTTTGTGTTTTAATAAATTGTTTTCGACACATGATTTAAGAAAGAGTTTATAACTTAATTGATTAATAATATTTACCCATGCATTTGAGATTTCAAATCGGATTATCCCTATTTCCTCCGATATCAATGAAAAAAGAATAATTTATAAACTTTTTTTTTTGATAAGTAATAGGGACAATGACTCCTAAGAACAAAAAAAATACCCTAATTCCATCCTAGGACATGAATTGTGAAAGTTCTCCTACAAGGACAAAATAACAAATAACATAATAAAAAAATAATTTGACTAATAATATAAACCGACGTGAACAGTGTCACGTGAACAGTACCACATGCGTGTACAGTACCGCGCATAGTAACACAGCAACACTTATGTGTTTCTGCAGTAACACATAAGCAGTTATATCAAACACAGAAGCAGTTCTGTCAAACATAGAAGCAGTTTCTAATTAACACAACACTTTCTACTAAATACAGAAACAATTATGCCAAATACAGAAACACTTTCTACTAAACATAGAAACAGTTATGTCAAACACATAAACACTTTCTACTAAACACAGAAACAGTTTAGCTAATACATAATAGTTCATATCACTACGACGCAGTTCATGCAAACACAGAAACAGTTCATGCAAACATAGAAGCAGTTCATGCAAACACAGAAACAGTTCATTTCAACAACACAGAAACAGTTTCTGCAAACACAGAAACTAATGTTTCTATCACACAGAAACAGTTTCTGCCAAACACAAAAACAGTTCATGCTAACACAGTAACAGTTCATCCCAAATACAGAAATAGTTCATATCAACACAGAAACAGTTCATCCCAGATACCGAAACAGTTCATCCCAAATACAGAAGCAGTTCCATATCAACACAGAAACAGTTCATTTATTACACCAATGCAACACAAAAACTAATATAAAAAATTATATTTACTTTACTTTCCTCAATTTTTTTTCAACAACCAAAAAGTGCAATAACAATTAGATAACCCTAGAAAATAAACAACAAATTAATTATCACTAATTATAATAGCTTCAGAATTGATTAATTCTTTACAGATTCAAATCAAGACTCATGGTATATAGAAAAGCCATAATAGAACAGCCCAGAATTGTCCTACTGTATCAATCAATCTCTATATGCCTTCATGGTATATAGAAAAGCCATAATAGAACAGTCCAGAATTGTCCTACTATATCAATCAATCTCTATATGCCTTCTGCTTTTCCAATGAAAAGCTCCAAAATTTTCCAAGATCACAACCACATGAGCAATGAATCCCCAATTGAATCTCATACGTGCCTAATCTCCACGCCAACTCATTACCTGACAACAAACATCTCTCCTCAAAGAAACAAAATCCATATGTCCTCTTCTCCATCCTCTCCCTAAATAAAACCCTTGACTGACTCGGTCACTCAATTCACTCTTGAGCTCTCGCCCAATTGATTTCATGGCAGCGACGAACAACATGCAGTACAACAACTTGGGCCGATCGGGACTTTGAAGATTGAACGATGTTGTGGAGGCTCGGTCACCATGAGAAATTGATTGGAGCAGATTGGTTGGTGCAAGTGAGTGTTTGTTCCTCGATTGCCACCGCTCCACCAACATCAACGCCGGGGAAGAAGACCCGATGACCCTGTTCCTCAACCGCCACAGCTGCGCCTCCCTCCTCCAGCCAATCTTCAACCCATGGCTCTGTTGCGGTCATGGGCCTGCTACGGAAGCCGAAGGATATGCTTAAGTCGCTGAAGACGACGACCGAATCGAAGGCTTTGGTGTGGAAGTTTGTTTTGGGCGCGTGGGAGATTACATGTCCCTTTAATTGATTTAATTTATAATTTAGTATTTTGTCCTAATTGGTAAACATTTGAACTACATTTCCTAGTATAAAATTATGTATTTTTTTATGTCCTTGTGAGTCATTAACCCTAAGTAATAATTTATAAACTTTATATGTAGGTAAAAAAACACATTAAATGTAAGACTTAAGATTAAAAAGTCTTCACTTCACCCTTTGTCCTTTCGCTTAGAATTTACCAACTTATTATATGCTTTTTTGGGTCCAATTACCAACTTTATATGTTGGCCGCGGCCGCGTAGGTGGTTTTATTCTTTGACAACATTGATTAAGGAGGACTTTAGGTCCAAAGTATCATTTTATCCATTACAAAAGTCAGAGTTGGTCTTAATTGGGAAGGGTACAGTGCAAACCAAAACCCCTGTTGATCAAATAAGGGAGAAGCCAACATGAGAAAGAGAAGGCATCCCTTTCTTTGCTTCAACTATGAAAGGTTTCAACCCTAAGCAAGGACCATTTTTAAACCCCACCATGCCATCCCATGTCACCCACCTCAAACAAACATCATTCATCAACAAAATCAAAAATCAAAAACCAAACCAAACCAAACCAAATCCCACCCAAAAAGGTCACTCTTTTCCATCTCCCCCCTCTTCTTTCCTCTTTTTGTCTTTGCACTCTTTCGGTCTTTCCATTATTCATTCATTTCTAAACTCAAAAGGGTGAGAAAAGAACCATATGTGGCAAGCACAGCCGAGCAAGTCCTCTTATGGAGAATCTCTCAAAGCTCTTGAAGCTGATATTCAGCATGCCAACACCTTGTGAGTCGATTGTTCTGTCAAACATTTTATTTTTGGTTTTATTTCTGGTCAAGTTTTGGCTCTTTATTGTTGAACAATCAAAACCCATAAGCATTACTCTTCTGGGTAGTTTGTTGTGCAGTTACATTTATGAATTTGTGGTTGTTAGGTGGTACTTATCAGGTTGGATGTTTTTGCCTACAAGTTTTAATAAAATGGTTCCTTAGGGGGTTTTGGGTGAAAAATTCTTCAACTTCATACATGTTAAGGCCATTCAGTTGTCAATCTACTTGCTTTTCTGAGGAAGAGCAAATTTTATGATCTCCCACATAATTATTGTATGAAATGTGGTTTTATTTGGTAAAATTGGTTTAGTTTTTGGTTTATCGTTTGGTATGTAGCCAGAGGTGGTTCAATTATATTTTGATCCTTTTTGCATTGGTTTTTGAGATGGGTTTTAATTTGCAGGGCAGCTGCTATTCCCAGGGATTATGCTGGGAACTGTATTCAAATGAGATTGTCCTATAGCCCCTTTGCCCCATTGTTCCTCTATTTCATTGAATGGATGGATTTTAGTTGCACTGATATACTTTCCGATTATTTAGGCCTTCTCCACATACTTGTATTCAAGGTAGGCTGTTCTTTGGTTCTATGCTTTATTTGTTGTATTCTTTTGTTGCCTTCCTGCAAAAGTGAAAAGAAAATCCTATGCCTAATGACTCAAATTGAGCCTTACATAATTGCACAGGTATATGTCGATGGAATGCCTTCAATGTCTTCCAAAGAACAGAAGGTTACTCTAAGGGAATTCTATGGTATGTTGTTCTCATTTTAGTTTCTTATGAAAAACATACCCCTTGTAGGAAGAATTTATTCTGACATCTGAATGCATTCTGCTGGAAATTGGTGCAGCTGTACTATACCCTTATCTTCGACAACTTGAAGGCGAGTTCGATGGACTGCAAGATTATAATGAGAGAAGCCTATCCACAGCTATTTTGAGCAGAAAGAGGATGGAAGATAGGAGGAAGCTGTCGGACAAAGATCTAGAGAGAGACGATGAATGTGGGATATGCATGGAGAACTCTACAAAAATGGTATTGCCCAACTGTGGGCATTCCATGTGCATCACCTGCTTCCATAACTGGTACCGCCAATTTCCATTTTCACTTGTTTTCTTATTTGAGAAAACAGAAAACTGAAAAAAGTTTCTTACTGTTTTTAATCTGGGGAAAATTTAATCTAATATACAGGAACGCTCGATCTCAATCCTGCCCTTTTTGCCGTGGCAGCCTAATGAGAGTTAACTCTAGAGATTTGTGGGTTCTGACCAGCAACAGCGATGCAATTGATGTAGTAACCCTTGCAAAGGAAAACCTAAAACATTTCTATCTTTATATAGAATATCTACCAGTAGTTATGCCTGCAACACATGTTGTTGTATATGATTACATGCTCTGACTTCCAGAGGAAGAATGAAGTTGCAAAATAATCATAATGCTGACGAACCCACTGTATACACAGCCTAATATAAAGAAGTTCGATGTAATCTACCGTGGAAGGTTGATAACCGTTTCATGGTACCTGTATAGGTCAACTAAATGGTAATACTGAATGCCGGTTTTCAGGCGATAAGCAGGTACAATCGGAGATTCTTGAGTTACATCAAGGAGCAGCCTGCCAGCCTCCAATGATTAAGGCACCTGCCAGTCTGGCGACACCAGTAAATATGCTAAGATTGATATATGTAACAGGTATGCCTAGCATTCAACTCAGCTTTTTGGAACCTGAGTGTTGAAATGGAGGGCTAGTAGTTTGCTAGTAGTACTAATAGTTTCTGCTCATTACTTCCTGATCTGTAATAACTAAGTTATTGAAGAAAATTTACAATATTTAATACTGCTCTTTATTGTCATGGTTCTGTTTATACTAAAAGAGCGTGCGCATCTTTATTTCTTATCTGACTTGATAGTTGAATAGCAAGAGCATGTTACTGCAGAAGTATTATTTTGTTAAGAATGACATGCCATTATCATTGTACTGAAATTCAATAAAATCGGATTTTTGGAGGTATGAAATTGTGTCCGTAGTAAATGATTGGTTGTGTTGTAGTGGAACATTGAATCTGATTAACCTCGAGCAATTAGTTCAATGACCATAAGTTTGTTAAAGATCAACAATCTTGAGCTTGAATTGTGCTCCAATCTAGCTCTTGAGGTAATCACCACCACCATCAGATTTCCCCCTCTCAGTATCGGTAAATGTAGGACAGGAAGATTGCCTGTACACTGCAGATAACCGAAATACTCAAAGAAGGGCGTGTACCTTGCGATGATGAACAAACACATCATTCCCTCAACAGGAAACAAACTAGTATGCCTTTCTGAAAAATCCTGCTTTTAACTTCACAGGGTGGCTTGAATTACCTTAACTGTAGGTTCAAGGGACCTGTATGAGTGGTTTTCCTGTCAAAGCTTATAGTAAGCTTGATGTATTGGTCGCGTCCAATGTTCATCACAATATTTTGGTGCAGAAAATGACGAAGCAAACAGTTGTTTTCTTGCTCAACATGACACTTTCTTGCAGGTTGGTTGGAAATTAGTTTGTGATAGGCCCAAAGTCGCAAACTTTATAGTACAACTTGTGGGAATTTATTGCTAAAGAGAACTGAAATTGACACAGTACTCTTTTTATCTCTAGTACACTTGCTTTTAAATCTTGGCTGTTGGATTGAATGATGAAAGCGAAATTTATAGATATGATCAAAGAAGAATGTATTAGAAGTGAAAAATAATACGTGAAAATCACTTCCTTACTAAATTGTTTCCTCTTCATTTGAATTAGGCTTGAGAATCCAAGGCTATACCTGTACGGTGAGCTAAAACATGTTGGCCTGCGTGGAAAGTTGCATTTAAATGTGGATAATTATGTATACTCTGCTATCGCTCTCGTAGTTGTTAAAAGAAAAGGCAAAATTTTATGGCTCGTGCTAAAGAGTAAACACCATCCGAGGATTTAATTGGTTCCAAAACTTATGTTTATGCATATTTCTGAGGAGTTGTTCATTGTACTCACTGATCAGAGCATCAATGTAACTGTCAAAAGGCGAGTGCAAAGTATTAAGTGGTTCCAAAATCTAATGCTCATGCATATTTTCTAAGTGGTTGTTCAAGGTATTCACTAATCAGCATCAATGTTATTGTTAAAAGATGAGTGAAAAACCAAAAACAAAAGGTTAAAATAAACAAGGCAAAGAAGAGGGGAAGCATCGTAGGAGAGCATAAGGGCAGAGCCCATATTCTAACTTTAAAATAAACAAATAAAAAGGGACTCCACTTAAGAGAAGTTGCATGGAGTTCATCCTCCTAAATTCCTATTCACCAATCATGCTCACCCTCTTTTCAAGTAAATTAATGAAACTTTGGAGATAAAGAATTTCTAAGTGGGCATTTCCTTTTAGATCCATTCAGTTTTTATTTCTCCAAACTTCTTTTCTACCCCACTCTCCTAAAAGGATGCCTTTAAACCTTTGAGCCCCCAAAGTTGTTGAGAGTTGAACAAGAAAAATCTTTAGGATTGATGGTTCAGCCACTACTGAAACTCAACATGTATTCAAGCTCGAAACGGAACTTGGTTGTAATTGATCGGTCCATTATCACATAAGGAGAGAAATAATTTAACAGTGCACTCGTAAAAGAGAAGTATTTCCCAGATCAAGACTCACACCACATATAGCAATTGTTGTTGCTGATCAATTGCTGGTCAGCAAACTCAATTTAAGTGATCATATGCCACTTTGTTTTGAACCAATATGAAGCAAATACCACAACATCCTCATAGCTTCAATCTTTTTTCTTCTTAGGGGTATCGTGGCCTCAATTAACGATGATGATTAGTCCGTCTCAATCATAAATAATACATCAAGAAACCTGCAAACATTGCAAATTTTTATTTTACTTTTTCATGAATCCTTATGTCACTGAGTGCATGTCATCTTTGTAGAGGCTTTGTTTAGCTATTGGAGTAATTAAAAAGTAGATCGAAGACCAACTGTTTGGTTAAACGTTAAATGTTCCTTTGAGAGATGAATGAACTTTGGAATATCTCTATTTGATATATTGTCATGTTTAAAAGATGACAAGAATTAAAGAGTGAAACCCACGCACTAATGATATGGAGACAGAACACACTCTGTCATTAGCACTCATAATGTCATTTTAAACAATCAAGGATGTTTGTCCATCTCTCATTGGATTTGAATTATCTAGATTTTTTGGGTTCAGAAAAACTTATTCTTGTACTCGGGATGTTACCGTGGCAGTCGAAACTACGGTCATACTTTTCGACCTTTTTCATATGACATTATCTGATTAATTAAAGATACATGGTAACATTTTCGTCATAGAAGAGTTATTCCTTGTTCACAGAATTCAAAAAAGTGGAAAGGGAGATTCCATGTCTAACTTACAACCAAGGCTGATTTTTGGCTGCTGCTTTGCTCCTGTTGCAGCTTCTCCGTTTACATGAGTTATAGTCTGAATCATTCATATTATCTAGTAACGAACATTTATGTAAAAAATAAATCAAATATGAGATCAGGTGGTTATCGAAATGTAGCAAAACATACAAACGGCTAATTTGATGTATATTTGTACCATTCATTTATTTCTCAAACTTAGATAAACAAACGATCTCATATTTAATTGATTTATTGCATATATGATCTTTGCTAGATATTGAAGAAAATGAACTATTCGGATCATGACTGATGTAAGCAGAGAAGCCGCACCGGAAGCAAAACAACAACCAAGGACTGCACAAGGCTAAGCAGCATAGAATTGTCATTGCCAAAAAATATTTAGTGCAATTTTACTAGAAGTATATAATAATATGCTTTAAATTATACAAGCAATTCGACACACAGTATGCAAATGTAAATTTGGAATGTGAAATTTAGTCTGCCGTTTGAAATTTGGCTTATTCGATTTTATATATTATTTTTAAAAAATTTTCACTTAACTATGTGATAGATTATAGGAAGAGATAATGACTTCATAATTCAAAATTATAGACATTTTTTCTTCATAGAATATGCAATTCAAATATTATGAAGATAAAAAGTAAGGTTACAGAAGCATATTATGTGGTCCAATTATTTTTCTTCACTCAGCCTACTTCTTTTTTCCTCTCTTTTCTCTCTCCAATCTCTCTATCCTCTCTCACTCCTCCTTCTCCTTTAAATTAAGAAACAATATCTAAAAAGTATTGGATTATAGTCTTAATATCTAAAAAGTAAAATATTTTATTGTAATATCCAAATAGTCCAAATTGTCAATGTGTCAGAATTTTATTGGTCGGCTATGATTTAGTTAAAACAAACGGCATAACAACTCATTTCTCTTTCTCTCTCATATTTTTCAATTTTTTTGTTTTTCTAAATTACTCATAACTTTTGATATAGAATGAAAATTCGCTTTCACCAATGGATTCGTAGAAATAAGAACTACATTTTAAAATCCATATTGAATACGTTTTTCACAGAAAATATTTCGTAAGTTTTGAATGCAGAGACAGTCATTAGTCTCTGCAGAGACACTTGATTGTCTTTGCAGAGACACTTGACTGTCTTTGTAGATACACTTAAATGTCTATGGATATTTTCTAGTTTTTTTATTTAGTATTTTCGAATTTGGTGTCTCTGCAGAGGCATTTAAATGTCTCTGCAGAAACACTTGACTGTCTCTCTAGAGACACTTAACTGTGACTGTGTCTGTAGAGACACAAGACTGTCTCTGCAGAGACAAATGACTGTATCTGTAGAAACACATGACTGTATCTGTAGAGACACATGACTGTCTCTGTAGAGACACTTAGATGTTTTTACAGAGACACTTGACTATCTCTGTAGAGACACTTGACTATCTCTGCAGAGACACTTGACTGTTTCTACATTCAAAATTTACGCAATTTTTTTTACGAAAAACATATTCAATATGGATATTAAAATGTAAATCTCACTTCTACGAATCCATTAGTGAAAACGAATTTTCATTACAACTTCTATATCAAAAGTTATGATTAATTTAGTGAAATAAAAAAAAATATGAAAGAGAAAGATGACATCCGTGAATGGGAGTTAGTTACTTTTGCTGAGTTGGCATCCACTTTGAATTAGTTTTGGATTATATAGATATTTAATATCTTTTTATGTCTTTTTTAGATATTTAGGGTTTTATTTTGGACCCCTAAGATATTAGCCCTTAAATTAATTTCAAATTTAGCAGTCAAATTTGATTTGGGTGTGATGAAATTGGGGGTGAATCCTCTCTCACTCCTCCTTCTCCTCCAAATTAATTTCGAATTTGGGGGACAAAATTAGTTTGGGTGTAATGAAATTTGATTTGGGTATAGTGAAATTTGGTTTGAGTGTGATGAAATTGGAGGCAAAATTAAGATATATCAATGTAGCGTATTGGAGGAAAAAAATGCAGAGCAAGATGAGAGGAATTGAAGTTTAGAGATTGAAGATATATATTTGAGATTCTGTCACAAACTATTTTTGCGTTGGCACGGCTTGTTTCTATGTTGGCACAAATTATTTTCATGTTAGCAGAAACTGTTTCTATGGCACAAATTGTTTCCGTACCCATGACTATTTAGAAAAAGGGTCCCACACACAATGACTTTATAATGTGCTTGAATTTTGTTTGACTGTCAAGAGTGATCTTTATTATTTTATTTTTAGAGGTGAACATTCAAAATTAGTGGTTTACCATGAAATTGTGAGGTCTATTTTGTTCTTAAGTGTCATTGTCCTTTTTAGGAATTGACTTATTTGTCTTCACTATTAAGTTGAAAATATTAGAGAATATGTTTGTGAGGATATATTTCTTCAAAATTAAAGCGTGTTTTTTTAAGGAAAAATTACATTTTGATACTTCTTGAAGATCAAAATACCCAAAAACACTACTACACTTTAAACATTACAATATACTACTACTTTGACACATGTTGATTTATAATTGGGTTGTACACTTTAATAACAACTTTTAACTTCAAGCGCGCTGCAAAATACGCTCAATCTCTTCATCCACGCTAGAAATCTCCCTACAAAGTTCAAAACACTTTTTTATCCATAACTTTCTCATCCGAACTCCGTTTGACACGAAATCAATTGGGTTGGATTCGTCTCGTCGCCCTTTTTCCATAGACACCAAGATTGTTACCCCAGACCCACTGTAGAGAGAGAACTGAGTAGCAACGTCTTCACGTTTTCCGACGAGATTCTTCGATTCCGACAATAAATGGGACAAACCACCACCAAAAACTTCATCCTCTCATCATTCTAGACACAGCCCAACCAACATTGAACCTTAGTTTCTAGCGGATCATCGCCGGAGAGCCTCACATATTGGTTGAAACTTTCCGGTGAGTTTCCGGCCAAGGTAATCTTTGAAACTAGTCTAGAAAGCTTTGTTGGGTTGTTTAGATGAAGATTGATATAAAAAATAATATGAATTGATGGTGAGTCAACACAACTATTCTTTCTCCTTCATTTTGAAGGACTTCTTTCAAATTGAAAGAACACTTCCTTCAAATTGAAGGAGCACATCCTTCAGTTTGAAGGAACACCTCCATCAAAGTTCAGTTTATGGGAGTTTGAAGTACAATAGTTGAAGGAAGGAAGACATCCTTCAGTTTGAAGGAGCACATCCTTCAGTTTGAAGGAGCGCATCCTTCAGTTTGAAGGAGTACATCCTTCAGTTTGAGAAAGGACATCCTTCAGTTTGAAGGAACACCTCCATCAAAGTCCAGTTTCTGGGAATTTGAAGTACGGTAGTTGAAGGAAGAAAGACATCCTTCAGTTTGAAGGAGCACATCCTTCAGTTTGAGAAAGGACATCCTTCAGTTTGAAGGAACACCTCCATCAAAGTCCAGTTTCTGGGAATTTGAAGTACGGTAGTTGAAGGAAGGAAGACATCCTTCAGTTTGAAGGAGCACATCCTTCAGTTTGAGGAGAAAGAATAGTTTGAGGAGCACTTCCTTCAATTTGAAGGATCACATCCTTCAATTTGAAGGAGCACATCCTTCAATTTGAAGGAAGTGCTCCTTTAAGGAGCACTCCTTCAATTTGAGGAACATGTCCTTCAGATTTTTGAAGGATCACATCCTTCAGATTTTGAAAGAAATCCTCCTTCATTTTGAATGAAGTCCTCCTTCATTTTGAATGAAGTCCTCCTTCATTTTGTAGGAACACTTCCTTCATTTTGAAGGAAGTCCTTCTTCATTGGAAGAAGTCCTCCTTCATTGAAGGAAGTCCTCCTTCCCCACAAACTTCAAAACACTCTTTCACTCATAACTTTCTCATCCGGACTTCGTTTGACACGAAATCAATTGGGTTGGATTCGTCTCATCGCCATCTTTCCATAGACACCAAGATTGTAGCCCCAGACCCACTGTAGAGAGAGAACATGGCAGTCCTACTTCCCCACAAACTTCAAAACACTCTTTTACCCATAACTTTCTCATCCGAACTCCGTTTGACATGAAATCAATTGGGTTGGATTCGTCTCGTCGCCCTCTTTCCATAGACATGAAGATTGTAACCCCAAACCCACTGTAGATAGAGATCGAGGCAGAAACATTTTCACGTTTTTTGGCGACGGAGGCGGAGGTGTGCGTGAGTCTCACGCTCGCGTGAGCTGTAGTGGGCTTTTTAGTGTATTTTTGGGAAAGTAGTAGTATTTTATAATAATTTTATTGTGGTAGTGTTTTTGGGCATAATAAAAATGTGATAGTAGTTTTTGGGTAGAAACCCTTTTTTTAAATAGTAAATTATTTGATGGGAAATGGCATTGAGCAAGTAGTTCTCCATGTTTTCCACTTCCATATTAATGATTTGGATAATATGTGATCGAATCTGCCTTGAGAATTTCCATGCCTTGCAAGCAATTGGTTGAACATGATAAATTGTCAACTTTTTATGAGTTTGGTACCAATTGGATTTCAGCTGTCTTCAAGTTCAGATGGTCCTGCCTTTGTCAACCACTACAAATCTCCTTCAAAACAACTTTACATCTTTGTCTCTAAAATGCATTCCACGTGCCTCGTAACCCTTCTTTTGTTTATTATGAACTTCAAATTCATTCATCTCGTAAGTATATAACTTGTACACAATTTATATTTACTGAATTCAACAAGCAATCGATAGAGTAGTATTATTAGCAGAAGTTTAATGATAAAGATTCTTAAATGTGTTCACATAAGAAGATTTTTTTTTTTTTTTTTCTGAAAACTGAATGCTTTATTTAATAAAAAAAGTTTGACAAACGGTCAAACAAAAGGAGTATAAGAGAAAAGGAAAGAAAACAAAATAAAAAATTAGACACCAACATCCGAGTGTCTCATTAAAAACCTCGTAGTGTTCACATAAGAAGATAAGCAAATGCGTATACACAATTAATAAAAAGATAGGTTTTCTACTAATATTGATTGCGATTGTGTTAAATCAAACTTGCTTGGTGTCTTAAGGATGCATTTTGCTACCTTCATATCATTGACAAGATGCCTTGTTCATTCAAACATTCTTTCCAAAATCACACACCCCACACCCACTTTTAGATTCTACCTCTTTATCTGGTTAACCTAATATTCTACCCCCAATTTGTTAAAGTTACCACCATTTTTCCACTTTCCCATTTTTTTTTTCAGCTTCAAAGGTAAAATGCACTATTTTTTCTTCTTTGCAATCCTACCCCTATTACAATTCTCTTTTCTTATGCCAAACCAAAAAAGATGATCGATGTCTAATGTGAACAGCGCGGACCAACTAACGGCTCATTTAGAAGTCCCTGTCGAAAATGCTAGAACTTGACTTGGTTTTATATCCTCCTTGTACTTTATTTTCAAAAAGTGCTTCTTGCTTTTTCGATAATCACTTTAAAAAACAAGCCATAACTATTCGTTTCATAAAATAATTTTTGGACAAATTATACATTGTATCCCACTAAGTTTGCGGATCCATATAATTTTAAGCCACCGTTTTAGTTTCATCAATTTAGACTTCTAATTTTTCATATGGTATCAATTTAAACTTCCGAATTTTTTTATATTTTTTATAACATGACACTGTATGTCCCACAAACACATACAATTTTCTCTTCTCCAACCAACTTCAGGGGCATTTTCGGTATTAAAAAGAGGAACAGTCTACCACCGCGTGAACTCCATATCTACCTCCTCGGCGTCACCACCGCCGACCACAACTCAATCAACGTCTTCTAGTGCATCCAAATGGTTCACCAAGCCGTCACCATCGTCATCCTTACCTGCCACGACGTAAATATCAACCTCAAGAAGCTGGGTCTTTCAACAGTGTTGGGTTTGAATTGCAGCTAGAGACTACCGCCGAGCAGTGCAGTGACAAGGTCTAAAATGGGATGTTGATGCACTCGACGAGGTTGATTGAGTTGTTGTGGTTATTAGTGGTGACACCGATGATGTAGATATGGAGTTAACGAGGTGGTAGGAAATGCAGTGGATTGTCCCTCTTTTTTAATACCAAAATGCCCTTGACAACTGGTTAGAGAAGAGAAAATTTTACGTGTTTAGGACTTATAGTGCCATGTCATAAAAAAATATGCTATTTTGAATCAGGTAGTTTAAATTGTTACCATATGAAAAATTACAAATCCAAATCTTGTGGTTTAAATTGATATGGTCTCAGAATGTAAATTTTAGGGATTATGAGCTTCTGCATTTGTTTTTTCACGCATTTATTGAGGTGTCAACCATCAACCACTACAAGCATTTTTTTAATTAAACATATCCTCCTAATCCAACCGCTACATGCATGACACCTTCGCAAATGCGGCAAATGCGTGGATAAGCAAATGCAGAGTCTCATGGTCCAAAATTTAGCTATGTAACAACTTGTTACTAACAAGTCTCAAATCCGAATCATCCCAACTCGTGAACCACGGGACCGTTAAGCTATCCGGCGCCAAATATTCGTCGGTTCTCTTCAAAAAGCTTTCCCCATAAAAGCCAAAGAAAGCTAATTTTTTAAACTTGCAGACACTCCTAAGCTATTTAGTCCCCCATTTTGAGCTGTAAGTCCCCACTCTACCCCCCACTCCACTTCAATCCTTAACTTTTTCCCAATGGAGAGTAGCTTCTCTTCCCCCCGAAATGAATCGTTTCCGGCTGGTCTCCGGGTTCTCGTGGTCGACGATGATCCAACTTGGCTTAAGATCCTAGAAAAGATGCTAAAAAAATGCTCCTATGAAGGTTGTTGTTTTTACGCTATCTTGTCTTTTTTACTCCGTTTCAATCATTCTTCAAAGTTTGAAGTTTTATTTATTTTTTTCTCTTTCGGGTTTTCTGAATTACTTCTTGTGCTTGATGGTTGTGGAGATTGATGGTTTCTAATGACTGTGTTTGGTGATTTTAGAGATGGGTTTCTTGAGTTGTGGGATAATTTGGATTCTTTACTACAAGGGTAACAATGGGAGCTTTGTTAAATGTTCATCTCTGCATGCTCAATTCATTATTCATGCTTTTTCCGACGGAGTTGATAATATTTCCATGGATGACACCAAAAATGGGGTAGAGGTTGGTTTGAGGTAGTCCATGCTTTTTCTAAATGGACTTTTGATCTTGTTCGGTAAATCAACCAAATGGGTTTCTTGAAAGCAAGGATTTTTGGCTAGAAGCAACAAATTAGTTGTCAGTTTTGTTTACATAAAGTGGTTATCAGAATGATCAGGGTTTAATTGATGAGAGAATTTGATTGTTTTTCCCACCATCCACCAACGAATTTAGTGCTTCCGTATGCATGAATACACCAGGAGGAGATCATCCAGACTTTAAATTTGTGCACTCCACAGGCTTCTAAGCTCAAATATGATGATAATGTCATAGAAATGATATTGGGTACTAAGTGCTAGTCTGATTGGATATACATGGTTAAAGTTTTGTCATATAACTGAGTTGGTACCTCTGGTAGTGTATAATATTATTATCCAGATGAGCTGTACGGACTGTTGCATATAGAGACAGTCCATTTACTTCTGAAACTTGGATTTGTGATTTGGAGCCTCGTTCAGCACATTCCTTTAAATCATTGTTTCAGCCATGTCCATCGAAGACCTCCCTAGCAGTGCTTGTATTTCATGTATTCCGAATTGGACAATTACTTACCTTTGCCTGGTCCAGCCAGCTTGATTTCAAGCGAACTTTTTAATAGCGTAACATGCTGATAGATTCTATCATCTTTGCTCAACCAGAGTACTTCACAGGAAACTGAAGTGCTCTTACAGTCTGCTTCAGATGCTTAGCTTTCATAGTTACTCTTATTAGGTTATGGATATTCTCGCGTGCACTTTCTTGTAAACAATCTAAGGAAGAGGTGGCTTCAACATATAATTCTGGATATTTCGATTTTCTTTTCAAGTCCTTATGCAGTCCCACTCTTTTAAAGAAGGATTCTATCTGTCTTAGTGATTTGTTTTTGTATGACTATATGATGATTTTAGCCAGGGCCAGTCTCAACAATTTCCCCTGCTTTCCGACCCCGTGTGTCTGGAATTGATTCTTTGTTTTTTCTTTTCCATTCACTTAGATCTCTTTCGTTTCATCGATTTTGTCCGGTACTATGACAGCATTGATTTCCATGAATTCTGACTTTTTTTTATCCCTTCTTTTCTTTTGTTTCAGTGACTACATGTGGTTTGGCAACAGATGCTCTAAACTTGCTTCGTGAAAAGAAGAATGGATACGACATTGTAATAAGTGATGTGAACATGCCTGACATGGATGGGTTTAAGCTTCTTGAGCACGTTGGACTTGAGATGGATCTTCCAGTTATAAGTCGGTACTCTGCCCTTGGCACATAAAGCTTTGTCTTCAATTACCAAATTTCCTTTACCATATAGTTTCTGACAAATTGTATTTTTTTACCTGTGCAGTGATGTCTGTTGATGGAGAAACGAGTAGGGTGATGAAAGGTGTTCAACATGGAGCATGTGATTATCTTCTTAAGCCAATAAGAATGAAAGAACTACGTAATATATGGCAACACGTCTTCAGAAAGAAAATACATGAAATAAGAGATATTGAGAGTCATGAAAGCATCGAAGGCATTCAGCTGATAAGAAATGGATCAGATCTGTACGATGAGGGATACTTTCTTAGTCCAGAAGACCTCAGTGTATCGAGAAAAAGAAAGGATGTAGATAACAAATATGATGACAAAGACTTTTCTGATTGTTCATCTACAAAAAAGGCTAGAGTTGTTTGGTCAGTGGATCTTCATCAGAAATTTGTAAAAGCAGTACATCAGATTGGATTTGACAGTGAGTAAATCCGTTCTAATGAATCTCAGTATCATGAACTATGAATGTTAATAGTTTATATGTTACTTCTCAAAAAATTTTCAGTTGTGTTGTTTTTTCATGATATAGCCACCAACTTCTTTATGTTTCTACAGAGCGATGACGTGTATTGTCTCTTTGACAGAAGTTGGTCCAAAGAAAATACTTGACCTGATGAACGTGCCTTGGTTGACAAGAGAAAATGTTGCTAGTCACTTGCAGGTACATATTTCACTTTTAAGTCATTCTCCTCATAATATCTAGATTCGTTATATAGGAGGATTTGTAAACTGCAGCACTTTGAGTATGCTGGTAGCCAGAATACCCAAAATCGAAAGTTTCCTGGTGCAATAGTACTTTATATACCGACACACCTATATGGCTTTTATATCCACACACCTTGGGCTGAAGATAATAACTTCTTTAAGCATTCATCAAAAGAAATGCTCACTCTTTAAGTAGTCTTCTGTTTATGATTTCGTTTCATGATATTAAACATGCTGATGTGTCATCTGAAGTTTTGAACTACTGGGTGCACTGAAATATCTGAGGAAGGGCATTGATGTGTCATCTAATCTATTTTCACTATGATTTATTTCTTTATTGCTCTTTCATGTTCTTCTACAGATTACAGTTGCAGCTTTTTTCTTATCACGCGATTAGCATAATACAGTCTTTTTTCCAAACAAATATTTTGCATGGCATGCTTATTCTCACTGAGAAAGTTCTTTTGCAGAAGTACCGACTCTACTTGAGTAGGCTGCAAAAGGAAAATGATCTTAAATCTTCTTTTGGTGGGGTGAAGCACTCTGATTACTCATCAAAAGATTCTCAAGGAGCTTTTGGCCTTCAGAACTCGATCAACATCCAACAAGATGATGTTCCACATGGGAGCTACACATTTTGTGGGCAAAGCCTTGTTGCTCAGAGTGTGGATCCAAAGAGCAATGAATTAGATATAAAGGGAATGGTTTCAGAGTCTGTAGTAGAACCTAAAAAAGGTTTGACAGGCACTATTCCTGATTCTGAGAAGATCAGGAACTCACCAATCATCTTCAGTGATTCTTATGCAGAAACCAAAAAAGGTTTGAATGCCAGCATTCTTGATCCTCGGAAGAGCAGAAGTTCACAGAGCGACTTCAATAATTCTCTTCCAGAAACCAAAAAGGATTTTATTGTTAATGTTACTGATTCTCAGAAAAACAGGAGCTCGCCGATGGACTTCAGTCATTTTGTTGCATCATCGGAATCTGGAGTAAACTTCACAGAATTTGGTTCCACTATCCCAGAAAAGTATTGTTGGAGTGAAACTCAATTGCAAAAAGAGCGCAAGCCACTAATTCAGTTGAACAATGGCTTCACCAAGCCACCACTGCCTGGTCCACACCATCACTTCCAATCTGATCAATCACAACCAATTCCTTCCATTAGTTCAAGACATTCTATCGGAGAGGGAAATGTGACTGGCCCCATTAAGAGTAAGCCTAACAATTACCGTAGCTACGCAAGTCCAACAGTAAGTGTGACACACTCTTCTCCTCCTCAAATCAAGAGCAGCCTGGTAGACCATCAAGTTTCTGAAGCCATTTCCACGAGTACATCAAACATGAAAAATCAAGGCTCCAACCTGAGTTGCATTGCTGATTTGGAATCTGCTCAAAGAAACCTACTCATGGGAAATGCATCACCTTTTGCTCCTTTGGATGACGACTTTCAAATCTCTTGGTGCCAAGGTGATGCTTACGGTATGAACCTTGGACTTCAGAACATAGAGTTCTTGGAGTATAATGAACATGCGGTTCTTACTGAAGTTCCTTCTCACTTGTATGATGCACTGAGATTCGAATATCCATGTGACGCCTCAGAGTACTCCATCATAGATCAACCCCTATTCACATGAGATGACCTTGTGCCGCCCCTACTCTTTTGCCCATCTTCATGAAGAATGATTAATCGTTTGATACTTCTGTTTGGTAAGCCAATATTATTCGAGTGTCCAACTAATGAATATGGATATTATCCTCTGACCTATTTGGGTGTATAATAGGAGTGATGGCAGACGCCATAATAAGTTTTTTCCCCTCTATTTCGAAATTTGATTTCTTGCATTTATAAGCCCGTAGAGACGCATACTTGCCAGAGTTCTCTCTTAATATGGCTGCAAACAGCGCAAGTTATGAATTGAGAAATGATTGTAATTAGAGACCGATTCATACATAATGTCTCTGTATTTTCTGAAAATGAATCTAATTTAAATGACATAGCTTTTTACTATGTACCTTTGGAGCTTGGTTCAGCCTAATAAGGGCTTATAGAGACAATGGTCTGAAGATAAGTGTTAGCTTGCAGTATATCTCATATAATCCTTTTGTATGATGAACTACCATAAAATGTAATCAATTTATTAAGCATAACCGAAAGGGTAAGCTCTATATACAACCACCAAAACAACAAAAAATGCAAATTTAGAAACGAAAGATATTCCTACAAAACTTCACTTCTAATTGGCATAACTCAACAACTCCTGTCCGCCCCCAAAAAGAAAAACACACTATCTGTGCATACTTATTTTCCCTTTGCGTGTTGCGTAATTCAGAAAATAGATCTGGCGTTCCGAGGTGATAACTGGATTTTTTTTGTCTTTTTTGTTTTAGGGTGGTAATGGCTGAGTAAATGAATTCCATCCATATTCCTACACTAGAAGCCTTCACCTCGGGATATTGGGAGGACAATTCTCACGAGTATTCTTCTTGGAAAGAGAAGTCACGATTTGATTTGTGCTGGAGTTATATCTTTGTGTGGCATACTTGGCGCTGTGAGAATTGACTGAAAGCCGAGAGCTTGGGTCCAGGACCTTGCTGGTAGTAGACTGCCTCCCGAGTCTTGGTGACCGTGACCGTGACTGTGCCACAGTGATCTACAACAATAAGTAAACCTCCTCTATAAGTCAAAAAGACACGAGAAGGATAAAATGGAAACGTTTACTCAAGCAGTAGGTGATGGAAGAAAGAAACTAAGTGGAGAATAATGGTAGCCTGTATTATCAAAATTGCAGATTAAACTTTCCCATACTATTAAAGCATTTCTGCTGTCGTAATACATCCTTCTATGTATGTAGTATGATATAGCAGTTCAATTAATCAAAATGTTGAAGAAAATATGCGTACCTTGTTCAAGTGATTACTTGGCAGTTGGGATCCTGAAGGCGGATCCTGATTTTGTTTAGCTTTCAAGCCAGTGTTGTGATGTTGTTTGACTGCTTTTTCCTGCATAAGATTCTCTTCTTTACAAATCTATCTTGTTTGACCAAGCAAATGCACAATGAATGAACAGAAAGTATCACAATACACAACTTGCACTAGTTCCTCCTTACAAGTTGTATGGAAATATTCAGGTAATATTGTCCCATTACCAGTGTCATCAATACACGTTTTATGCCACTCATGCCAGTAGAGGGAATTTCATTAATTCAAAGGAATATTTCGGCAAACCTGCTGTAATTTAATCACTTCAATCTTGGGTTCCTAGACACGATTTTGTACTTTACACCCCTCCTGAATGCCATTTATATATTCCAATTTTATGAATTGACCAAGGCCTGAAGAAAGAGATTTACCAAATTGCCTCTATCTCCATTCAAATAGTAACTGAAGGCCTGTTAAACTAACCTTATTATTAGATCGCATTTGCAACTGCTTATTTTCAACCTCCTTGGCATGTTTCTTTTCCTCCAGCCTCTGAAAAAACTGTCGTAACAAATGAAGAGAAGAAATTCAAACATTTGATAAACCATGGCATCTGAAGGAGGATACAACTTTTGACATTGATACTTGCCTCTTTACGTTTTTCTGCTCTTTCTTCACTCTTAAAATTGAAAGGACCGGATGCGACTGGAGCTCGTGGTTTACTTCTATTTACATTAGAAGATTGCCTGCCAACCATTTAATTATAAAGAATACTCGATAAGATTATAAAATTCAGCCAGTTCCTTTTGTAATCTGTGTAAGTAACTATTTTTTTTTTTAAGAATGTAAGTAACTATTTTGCTCCATTTAATAACATAACCAAAAAGAATAAAATAAATAGACAGCCAATTTAGGTAAGCATCCTAGAGCGGCTAGGGCCTAGATAATCAAAAGCTTATAGGTACGTGTAGCAAAGTTCTTACTCTTTTGAGGGGAATTTCCAGAAGCCCTCTGCAGTTACTCCAGCTACCGACTTGTTAAGTAACATTTTTGTCCTGCAAACAATATACGCTAGGCCGTAAATTAGAGTACTCAAACAACACTAATACTAAAGGGTATATCACAAACTGACATTCGTACACATCTAAAGTACAAAACAAGATACCTTTTGTCTTTGGACCATGGGTCTGCTGAAGGTTGCTTTGTCACCCCATTAACAGATGCCTGAGTTGGTAAATAAAACTAGTTTAGGTTTTGGTATTTTTGCAGACAATGGAATATTATCATGCAAGAACCAAGAAGAAATTGGTAAAAAACTGCATACCCTAGTTGTTGTTCGCAGAGAAGCTGAATTGCTTTTAGACACATTAAGCTTAGATGTATTACTTCTTGAATTTCTGGTCCTCTCCACAACCGGTAAAGTTCTTTTACTGGTTTCACCAGCATGAGAAGTGAATTGAATCGACATGTGGAGTGATTTCGCAGGTAATCTCCTCTTGTCAACTAAGTCTGTCACAAAATTCTTACCATTTTGGGTGTCGGTTTTCTCATTTACGGTTTGCACACGAGGAACTTGTTTTCCAGGAGAAAATGGGATTTTAGATGCTCGTTGTGTAGATAACCTTGAGGAAGAGTTCATCAATCTTTTCATACTTTTTGAGACGTGATTATCCTCACCAGCAGCTTTCTGGGGGACAAATAATATCACTACGAGTGGTGAGAAAATATGACCAAGCAATTACGAAACCGAAAGCAAGGCAAAAACTCAACCAGTTTACCTTATCCTGCATCTTCTCTTCATGGTTGACTACAATATTATTTAGGTCTTTATCATTTTCAAAATGGTTTGACATTTCTACCGGAATGGTATTTTTGTTCACAGTTTCTTGAATCATCACCTCTGCTCCGTCCACCTTGCCAATATCCAACTGATTCCCATCAACATTTGTATTATGACCACTCACATCCTCCGAGTTTACTTCCAGCTCCAAATTTGGGATAACATTTTGCTGTTCTTTATCAACAACTATGTCGCTCTTTCCATTCACATCCATGGAGGAGCTGTCGCAATTTCCATACATAGTCACTGACCCTGAAACATTAGTGGCACCTGCATTGGTCACCTCAAGCAAGGCTGCTGCTTTCTCAGCAGCTTTCTTCTTGTAGTGAGCTTCAAAATAAGCTTTCTTCTGAGCAACAGAGCCAGGCCTGGAGAACTTCTCAGCTTCTTCCAAGTAGCGATTGTGCGAAAAGGCTGACCATTTCTCCCAGGCAAGAGGTTCTGCCATATACCGTCCGAACGAGACTGATTCTCCTAGGCAACGAAGGGGGTCACCCTGCAATTGAAACCACATATCAGTTTCCTCAGAATAATTCCACAAAACTTGCATTGACATCCAAAGACAAAAAGGCATAATTCGAACAAGAAACCGGAGAGGTACCCATAACATTTAAACCACCATCAAGAAACCTGCCCGCCTTAATCCTAAAGAATCTGATGCAGGATTATGGAAGCTCATGAAAGTTAATGCAATGAAAAGAAAACCAAGTTGGTTAAAAGAGTTACATTTTTTTTCATAGGCTTCCAAAAGTTTCACACACACTCTATCTATCATCGAGAAGCAATAACCCAAGATTAGGAACTAACTGAACTAAACCAAGAACTGAAAGCATCCAATGCAAACCCACGAACCGCCCAAACCGAATGCCTATAATTGAACTCTAATTAACGTCTCTAGTGATACTAATCCAAAACCCATTTCTCCAAGTTGTCGTTTTCCCACGTCTTCTCAGCATCCAAACAACCCACAAGGTGAAAACACAAGACATCTCATCAAGAACCCATTACAGATTTCGAGAGAATATGATAAACCCATTACAGATTTCGAGAAAATAAGAACACCCAATTAATGTAAAACCTTCAAAAACACAAAGAACGCACCTCTTTGAGCTTGAGTTCAGGAGAAAACTCAGATGGGTCAGAGAACGATCTTCTTAGACAGGCCGATTCACCCATTCTTTCCTTCAACTTGAACTCTCTCGAAATCTTTCCGTTCAATATATTGGCTCCAAATTTTGAAATGTGAAATTCACAATTCGAGCCAGGCGCCTTGCTGGGTCAATTCCATGTTTGGTTTATGCCCCAAAGTGTGCAGAAAAAGAAAGGTTTTTGGAGAGTGTGGTGTGGGTTTTTTGTTTGCCTTAAAAGCGTGGGTTTTTCAGGTTCCTTCTTATTTTCTTGGATGGAGATGTTTCTTTCTCCCCAATCTTTTCTAGGAACATTTCTTGGATCGAAAAGCTCAACGTTCTAAACTTTAAAGCACGAAACTTTTCTGTGTACTGGATTGTAACTTGGGCCCCATAGTTGGAAAATTAGAGCTTTTGCTCCAACGTCTAGTTTCTCTTTCGAAATTTGTTTTCGGACACATGCTGCATGAACCTTTTTGTTTTATTTCGTTTTTGGTATTTTAAAATTTTCATGGACATAATTTCACACCCTATTTTATTAGCTAATTCAGACAAAATGACACCTACAATAAAATTTCGATAAAGTAATACATGTTGAACCATAAAAAGATATTATTTAATTGAGATTATTAATTTATTGAAAATTGATTTAGTACATTATGGCAAGTTAAGATCGAATTTTTTTTATTATTCAACCAAAGTTATTAGCATAAACAATATCTAAAAGATATTAGATTACACTCTTAATAGAATTAATGACTCACAAGGACATAGAAAATGCCTAATTCAATTGTAGGACATGTAGTTCAAATAATCTTACACAAGGACAAAACACCAAAATATATATATTAAAATAAAAAAATAACCCCTATGCACCCACGCGCTTTTCGCTTCTCACTTCCATCATTTCAAGAAGCGGCACCTTCTGCAGAGGAAAAGTCAGAAGTCGAGTCAACCATAGCTATATACCCAGCCAAATCAACTGAGGAGGCCAAGTCTGTTAAGGTTCAATCTCACTCTCCTAATCCCTCTCCTAAAAGAACCCGTCAGAAGGGCCTAAGCAGTTCTCACTTGATTGCACCAAGTGAAGAAACACGATTCAACACCGGCAAAAATAAAGGGGAGGAAGGCGGAAAAGGTGTGACAGGTCAGACCCACAAAAAGTGAGAATAAGAGTGAGGTGGATAGCTACAGTTTCCGGGTATTATCAGAAAGAGTATTTAGTTCCTCTTGTTTTTATGTTTTTCATGTCTCCTTTGCTTTCCAGTAGCCAAAGCGCCTTAGTCATCTTGTTGTTTACTTTGCTTCATGTGAGTCGGTTTCTAATTTAATAACAATAAGTTCTTTCCCTTTCTAGCAGTTTCGGTGGATCTTTATTGTTGGTTAATTACTTCTTAGGCTCTTTATGTTATTTGCATTCTGTTAGTTGGTTTTAAATTAACAATTATTAGTTCCTTCTTTTCTAGCAGGTTTGTTAGATGTGTTGTTGGTTAATTAAACCTTGTTTTAGTAGGTGTTTCCTATCTCTGTTAGTTGCTTTGGTTGTTGTGTTTGGTTTGGTTACGTTTGGCAGGGGAATTAGCATTTATCCTTCATACCTCTAAGAGGTGTTTGTGTATTTGCTGGTTTTGGTTTTCTGGCTCTATTTCTTTGCGACCGGTCATGTGGTGTCTGCAGTCGGCCTTTTACTTCTTTCCAGGCTGCTTGTGGACAGAGATCAAGTTCTTACATTACTGGTTTCGGTTCGAAAGCCGGTGAAGCGGTTGATTATAAAAATCAAACTTTGGCATAAAGATAAGTACTTTCTCCCTCTCATATTCCTAATCTTAATAACTGGAAGTATCATGTAGAGTGACACATTGTTATTTTTGCAGCAGAACTATTGGATGTTCATGAAGAAAGCTTGAAGCATGAAGTCATACCTTATCTTAGTTCTATCACATTTAATATGTGGTATCAGGCAGTGCATCTTCTTATGATGAATGCGCTTAGTTCCTGATGTTTGGAATTGAGGTTGACGTCCAGCGTTGCTCTGGAGAATTATTTCTTTGCTCAATAGAGCTAACTATCAAAAAAAAAAAAAGCGGCAATTTGAGAACAGAACCAACCTTTTTTTTTTCCTCAGAAAACAAACACCAACAAAACAAAAACCAATTTGAACGATACAAAAAAGCTACCGTCTTGGCGTAGTCTCGAATCCATTTCAGACCCGGTGAGCTCCTCCACTTTCGATTCTGATTTCACACAGGAACTTTGGTCCCCCTTGACGGAGGACTGAGGCAGATGAGGAGAAGAAAACCATGAGAACGGATTGAATCGGAAGGAGGAGTCGGCGTAGGGGCGGTTGGACAGTGCTAGGACGGAAGCCCGTGGCGGCGACCGCCATGGCTATGCAGGAAGATAACTTCGACCCGGCAGAGGCGTGCCTGAAGGAGATAGGAGGGATCGAGAACGAGAAGATGCCCGACGTTCACACGTTCTTGCAGCATTTGGTCACGTTTGGGATTGTCAAGGAGGGGGACATTGATTTGTATAGGAAGCTTGTGGTTGGCTTGGCTTTGTAGTGGAGAATCTGAGATGGGTTTTCACTGTTGTGATTGAATCAATTTGTTATTCGATCCAATTGTTGGGTTTTATTAGCCATGTAGATGAATTTTCATGTTATTGAGTTTGGTAGCTCCAATTTTGCATTTTGGTTAAGTTTGTCGATGGCAATGTTACAAGTTTGGTAATATAATTGAAGTTCAATCTTGATAAATTGGGTTGTATTAGATTTTACAGATACATGAATAGTGCAGTTTTGGTTTCTTTCTTACGTGATTTAGTCAAAAAAACGTTGATATTATGGTTGAGGGAATCAGAGAAAGCTAGATTCAATACTTGAATAGCACTAGGAGCAGGGAACTTTCCTTATATCATACACACAGAATAAAGTTGCCTCTGTTCTTATGGACTTGCTAGAAAAATTGAGAATTTTTTTTTTACATGAATTGTTTTTGTGTTCGTATGAACTGTTTTTGTATTCGTATGAATTGTTTCTGTGCTTACATGAACTGATTCTGTATTGACATAAACTATTATATATTAGCAAAACTGTTTCTGTGTTTGGCATAAATTTTTCTATGTTTAGTAGAAAGTGTTTCTGTATTTGACATAATTGTTTCTGTGTTTGGTAGAAACTATTTATGTGTTACTATGCGCATGCATTGTACACGAGCGTGGTACTGTTCACGTGACACTGTTCACGTGGGTTTATGTTATTGGTCAAATTATTTTTTTATTATATTAATTGTTATTTTATCCTTATATGAGAACTTTCAAAATTCATGTCCTATGATGGAATTAAGGTATTTTTTTTGTCCTTAGTCGTCATTGTCCCCTCTTAATATCTAAAAAATAAAATACTTTATTATAATATCCAAATAGTCCAAATTGTCAATGTGTCAGAATTTTATTGGTTATCTTTGATTTAGTTAAAACAAACGGCATAACAACCCATTTCTCTGTTTCTCTCTCTCTCTCTCTCTCTCTCTCTCTCCCTCTATTTTCATTATTTTGTTTAGCTAAATTAATCAGAAATTTGGATATAGAAGTCCAAATGAAAATTCGTTTTCGCCGGTAGATTCGTATAAGTGAGATCTACATTTTAATATCCATATTGAGCATGATATTCACTTCTACGAATCCATTGGTGAAAACGAATTTTCATTACGTCTTCTATATCAAAAGTTATGATTAATTTAGAGAAATAAAAAATTTGAAAAAATAAGAAATAAGAGAGAGAAAGATAACATCCGTGAATGGAAGTTAGTTACTTTTGCTGAGTTGGCATCAATTTTGAATTGGTTTTGGACTATATGGATATTTAATATCTTTTATTTTTTAAAAATATTTAGGGTCTTATTTTAGACCCCTAAGATATCAGCCCTTATTAGTCTATCAAATATTTATCTATCGAAGTTATACTTCTTCAATTGTTATTTCTTGATCTTTGATTTGAATTTGTGTTATAGTTAATTTTCAATTTTAAACCAAAGATACACATCAAGTGTAGCCACATATTTTTTAATTATGGATTTTGCTATTTTTCAATGTGGGACAAATCGTTGTCGATTCATTGGTCCATTCTTTCGACATGGACCCAATTGGAGTTAGAGATTGGTTTCAATTGATAATTTTAGGACTTCAGATTTTAGATATTGAAACTTGGGATTTGCGATTTAGAGATTGAAACGAGTTCGAAGATGGATTTGGTATTCAGTGTTGCGGACTTGGGTGAGAAAAGGTTTCACGGTTGAGAGATGAAGAAGATGGAGGAGAAATGGAGTTCAACAGTAGAGGAGAAGAAAGACGTTTTGCCAGAGAGAAATGACAGTCATTTTGGAGGCATCGAATAAGAAATGATGTGGTTTCTTCTGCAAGAGGAGGGTATTGACTGACCTCTGAAGATTTTATCAGTTGTGGTCAAGTATACATAACTATTCTATACTTGATAGTTTTAGCCAATCTAAGCACGACATGTGTCCACTACTATAACCGAGACAAACATTCCCATCCGGGACCAAATTGTGTAGAATCGGTACTATCCTGGTACAAACCAATCCAGGATTGCGACCGGGACAAATTTTATGTGACGCATTCGAAATTTCCATTTTTCAAGACAGGACCATATCAATCTGGAACAGATTCATACCGGTTCTGGACTCTTGCCCACTATGAACCAATTAGTAAAACTCACCACCAAAAATTAACTTATACAAGAAGAATGCCTCATGAGTTTTCACACATTTTATTTGTCTAATATGTATGGGACAACTAAATGCTAGCCCTTAACAGACTACCTCATTTAATTTGAGATTAATACGGAAATACACACATTACTTATAGACCAAGTGACTGAACTTATAATTGCTTCGTTTAATATGGATTCCTGAGTTAAAACAAGTAGCTTGGGAACTCATGGGCTCATTTTGTATATATCAAAAAAATAGGGGAATTATCAATAATAGGCCAAGTGGAAAACCTTTGTTCTAAAATGGACGTGTGTAGGTTATTTTATTATTGGCTATCCTTGTACAAAAACTTATAACATGTGTAACAAGCTCAATTAGTCAATTAGGTATTAATTCTAGATCTTTAGAACAATTGAAGAAGCTTGGAAGATTGAAGATAAATGATGTTTGAAGATGCATTCATAATTAATGATCAACTGCATTGTTTTTCTATGTCAAAACCTAGGTCGTAATTTCATTGTGTCAAAACTTTGCAACACCTTAAAGTTTTGTAAGCGATTGTATTAGAATAAGGATTTCAGGTTTTTCGTGACTAGTCATCTATTTCATGCATGTGAACTTTGACTGCTTTTCTGACAGATTGATCATCTCTTTTATCCGTGTATGCTTTTACCTAGCGGGTAGTCAAATGACCCTCACTAACTCGGATCTGCCTAGGTTTTGTTAAAGATGAGTTTTGTTGATTAAATCTAGTCGTCCATTCCTTATCCCTTTGGTTTATTTAAGGTTAACACATTCATCACTTACGGCTAGGGTTTTCAAGTTTTTAAAGTTCACAAATATTTTGAAAAGCTCTCATCTTTATAGCTGCAATTTTTCTCTTCGGTTCTTGTATGTTCTTTTGAGTGTGTAGTTCACTCATATAGAGTCATCATAAGATTGTGAGGATTGCTAGCGTTTGAATCTTGTTTCAAAGTTGTTTTTCTTGGAAATTATCTTAAGCTAACTTTGGAAGAAGATTCATCTTTCCTAGTCTGCTTGTTTTAAAAGTTTCTATACTTTGAGTCGAGTTAGGAGTGTGCAACTATAGTCTCCCATGTTCATGCATGTTTGTAGACTTAGTTGAGTTATAGAGGTCATTGTCCTAAGTTGGTTTGCTGCCTAGTTTATAACAGTATCAGTAAACACAGTCACTGTTACATTTCCTGGGAGTTTACTGCTTTCTGGAAATGCATCTGTGACTGATTATAAATCACCACAACATTTATACAAAGGTGCCACGGTATAGGAATACTTGTCTATGTCCATATGACGTGATTGACCGAACAAGGATCCGCTGGAAGTGAAGTGATTGAGAAGAAGCCGCACGAGAGACCGCTGCATCTAATATAGGTACATTAGATATTGAGCTTGGTTGAAATCTTGTATTGAGCATCTTTTGTCATTTCATAGTGGAAGGCCGGTCTTCTGATAGACCCCCGATTTTTTATCCCTTGGTGGATTTTTCAGGGTACCAAAACGCTATGTCCATCTTTGTGTATTGTTAAATACTTGGGTTAATTAAAATTGGATTCTATTTAGCACCAGCTCTATTAACATGCAATCTAGACAAAACTGTCTGACTAATCATTTTAACTGCTGCATTAGAACACGCTGGATTCAATAAGTTGTAGTTGTAGATAGCTCGCGAATATCTAACTCACGGATTTCGTTGAGGTCCTAAGTTGACATAGGATCTGAGTGTTGTTGAACAAATCACAAGCATGCATAAATTATATTTGCTAAGTGATTGATCTTTTAACTTTGGTAAAGAGAAACGCATTTGAAAGTAAACTGTCAAAGTTCATCACAACGTGACTGGTCATCTTTGTGATTATTGTCTATGCTGTTTGATAAAGTAGAGAGAATTATTTTAAAATACCCCCCTCATTGCTAACCTGTAACATGCAGCAAAATTCATTCCAAATTAGGCACAAGTTTTGCTAATTGCACTACAAGCCCTTTATGGACTACGACCACACTATATTGGACTACGACCACACTACGGTGGACTAGCGTGAAATGATTAATTGGTGACAGGAGGGTCAGGGAGGCAAAAGGAAGAAGGCAAGGGTGTCCACGAGGAGGTCGAATGAGGCGGCGAAGAGGGGAGGGTCAAGGAGGGACTTGGCGTATTGGAACAAGGCAAGGGAAATTTTGGGATTGTGGGTGAGGTGGAGGGGTAGAGGAGGTGGCCGAAGAGAGTGACACCGTGGAGCTGGAGAGATGACTCTATGGCGTGGAAAAGGTTATGGTGGTTGATGAAGATTTGGGAGATCAATTCAGCATCGTTTAGGTCATTGTTAATTGGGTCCTTTATGAAGTCCGAGAGTGAAGAGCAGCAGCGGCGGCAGTGGCTTTGAACTGAGAGGAGAAAGGTGCTGCCGAACCAGTGGGTTTTTGCAACAACATTTTCATAATCCAAAATTCTAACCGAAAACTCAACTTCAAATCAAAATTAAAAATTTCCTCTTCCCCAACAAAATTCTAGTGGAAGTACCAGTCCTCCTTGGAAGTACCAGTCCTCCTTGCAAAGCCGAATTCGAAGGCGGAGGCGTGCACAACGGTGGAGGAGCTTGGGGCGCTAAAGAAGAGAGTGAATCCGTGTTTTCTCAAATGAACTACAACCACATTACGGTGAACTACATCACACTACAGTTGGACAACGACCACACTATAATGGATTACAACCACAATAAGATAGACTACAATCACCAAATATTTAATTGCAAATTGACTATATAAATTTACCTACCATAGAATAAACCACTACCCATTACCTATTTTGGAACAAAGATTTCTCACTTGGTCTATTATTGATAATTCCCCAAAAAAATAGGAGTCCTCCGCCCTCCGCAGGTCTTTGTCCGCGGGCTGGCTGTTGGTATACGTGTGTCATGTGTACGTCAACTTAGGCCCAAGTTACTTAGGGCCCGTTCGGTAATGTTTTTACCGGCCCTTTTCTGTTTTCGCACCCTGAAAAGGGCCAAAAACACGTTCGGTGACATCAAGCTGAAAACGCCCGCAAAAATGGAGAAAATGCCTTCCGTTTCCATTTCTACCACTTATCGAAGGAAACGCGAAAACGTCAAATTGACGTTTTCCCTCGCTTAACCAAACCCAACACCTCAGAAACGCCTCTCTCCACTTCGCCTCACTCAAATCTTCATCCAAATCAGAACGAATTCTTCTTCTTCAGATGGTATGTTCACTCTCCTTGTACAGATCTGAAAGTCTAGTTTGAAATTTCTATTCACTACTCTTTTGTTTTCATTGTCGGCAGTGGCAGATCTGATTTGGAAATTGGGCGTAGATGGATTCGAAAGGAAGGTGAATCAATTGTGGGTGTTCTTAAATCCCCCAAATTCTCCAAACCCACCGGCCTTTCCATTTCGAGACGACACAGACACGCTCGATTCACGCCGGTTTTGGCGATGATGAAAAAGAACCGGAACCCGAAAGCTCCAGTACCCGCCCAGAACGAGGAGATCGACTGCGAGATGAGGCCCGGTGGCATGCTGGTTCAGTGCCGTGACGACGCCGCCGCCGCCGCCGCCGCCCACCACGTGATCTTCGTCCCTGCTCACTCCACTTTCGGTATAGTTCACTCTCAATTTTCAGTGTAAATGGACTTTAAATTCTCATATCAAGAAATTTCAATGTTGATGGATTGTTTAGATGATTGGAAGTATTGTTTGTTTGATTGAAGCATTGATTCCAAATTTCGAGTATAAATTGTGCTTAGCTGAATTGTAATTTGTGGGCGTTTGTTTGATTTGAATAATGTTAGAGGAGATGAAGAATTATCTAGCACAGAAGACTGGTTTGGAGCCGAATGAGCAGAAGCTGTTTTTCAGGGGAAAGGAGAAGGACGATGAGTTTTGCAAACAATGTTTTTACTTTCAAGCCTGATATTCCACATGTCATTTTGGTTGCTTGATACATACAAACATTTTAGTTATAGATTGCTCAGAGGTACTTGCATTGACGGACCTTTGTTCATCTTGAATGTGTTGTCTTCTGATTGTGACTTACAGTTTTACACAAGGTGGTAAACTCTTTTCCGTTTGTTGTCTGCTGTCTGCTGTGCTGTGCTTGTTTTCTGTCACCATAGTTTTAAAGCGATATTATTTTGTGGCGATCTCATTGGTTAGGTTTAACTGATGTCTTAGAATGAATTCTTCATATAGGTGGTGAGTTTGAGAATGGTTTCTTGTTCAAGTGTATATTTCGAATTGATTGTGCCTATATTTTGTCTCAGGAGTTCAGGTTTAATTGCTACACCCGGGAGCATGATTCAAATGTCAAGATTCAGATTACCTTTGATGGAAAGCACTCTTTGAATCCTTCCCAAGCGGGACAGATTACCTTCGCACTCTCAAGATTGAGACCTAATTCGTTTATTAGTTTCGATCGTGTAGTGTTTGTTGTTCATCCTGTATACTAGTTAGTTCAATTGCTTGCAATTGTTCAAATTTTTGTATTTACTCTCTTAAGATCTTGTGTAGGAAACACTGAGCCGTATTAGAAAAAAATGGTAATTGGTTAATGATTATTGATTGGTAGTATATTGATTCCTCTTCCACACTGCTGCTGGAATTCTTGAAGGTAATAGATTTGTCAACTAGTAATGGCATGTATGAGAGATTTGTAATCAACGTAGGATGATTATTCACTATTTTGATTTTATTACTAAATTTAATTTGAGTAATTATGATTTATATGTTTACTCATTAAAAAAGCTAACTTATGTACAAAAAAACTAATTTACAAATATTTATTTTATGTTATTGAATCATTCAATAAAATATTTGGTTTATTCCTAAAAAAAAAAAAAATTCAGTTTCATATAATTCTACCGAACACATTTTCACTACATTTGTTTTCCGAAAATATTTTACAGTTATTCTACCAGACGCATATTCAAATCTCAGAAATGTCAGATTCACTATTTTCGTTTTCCTTTTCTGGGTGCAAACTGCAAAAATGGCCTGCGAAAACATTACCAGACGGCCCCTTATTGTCCGAGAAGAGCATGTTGAATGAAATGGAAACAGAGCAATTTTGTGCAGGACTAATCAAAACAGACATTGTTTTGCACATTCGATTCTCTTCATACACCTCAAAAATGAGAAACAAGAAATAACCAAAAATCTCTGCTCCACTAAAGTTTTCATTGAACACTAATGTCCAAAATCTTGGAACTACTAGAAGCCTTTGGAATAGTAATGTACAAGACCCCATCTCTAACCTCAGCCTGAATCTTCTCAAACTGAATATTCTCCGGCAAAGCAATTCTGAAACTATACCTGCCGTAGCTCTTAACCGGCCACTCATCACCGCCGTTAACATCTTCTTCCGCCGCATTTTCCTTCTTCTTCGCGGCCTTCTCCGCCTTCACCACCAGCATTTTCTCCTCCACCCACACCTTGACGTCCTCTTTGGTCATCCCGGGCATGTCAAACCTCATCTTGTAATCCGCCTCCCCTTCTTTGATCTCCCATGGTGTCCTTCCCCTGCTGTACCCGCCTGCCTCCGTCGGCAACGGCGGCGATGCGTAGGAGCTCGAGTAGGCAAATGGGTCCTCCATCATCCTCTCCATCGTCTCCATCATCTGCTGCACCGTCCTTGCCGTCGGATACCGGTCCCACAACCCTGCAAAAGATTCAATCTTTTAGTTTATCTATATCGCAAGTTTAAGTTTGCAAACTTGAGGTGGAAACTTCAGTTTGGGCAAATTGCGAGTAAATTCAGAACGACACTTTTTTCATGTGAAATACAAACATTTCTAATGTACCCATCAAATTCAAATCAGATTCTACAAAAATGCATGATCAAAATCCAAACACCAAAGCTGTGGCCTAATCTAAACTGCCTTCCACTTAAATTGAAGCAATTGAGTGCAAGCCACGAAGCTTGAATGCGATACTTTGTTATTATGCCCAAATTAGTACTGAAATCTAGTGAGTAATTAGTTTACCTACGGGGGGAGTCGGGGCGACTCTCTTTTTGGGCTGCGGCTGTTGTTGTTGCTGGTTCTTGGTGGACCTCTGCAAGTGGTCGAGGTTATCGCTTCCCATGGCCTTGACGCTGTTGTTTCCGCAGCTAAAGCCTCCAAAACTGATTGGTTTTGAATAAACAGGGGATTGGAAATTCTGGGTTCTCTTCCATGACATTGGGAGAAAGGGGCTCAGATTGGCTATGGCCTGAGACATTTTTGTTTCTCTAAGAAGTGCGGGGTCTTTGTTTTGTTGGTCAAGGGAATTGTGAGAAATGAACTCAATTGAAAGAGAGGGAGTATTGAAGTTGATGAAGGAGACTTGGGGTTTCCAGAATTTATAGAAAGTATGGACATTTCTAGAAGAGAAATCGGCAGTGGATGGAGAAGCTACGGACACTTTCTGGACAACTCTAGAAACGTCACTGCATAATGAAAATCAGAGTTGACATTGGGTGACAAAACAGGAAAGCGGCGTCGTTTTGCAAGGCATTAAAACAGAGAGACCCGAACCACATTCTGCTCTTTCTAATTTGTCTGCTATACAAGCCAGATGTGATGGGAAATTTGAATTTTGGGCCTCTTTCAAAATTCGGCTCGATCAATTGACATTGTAATGAGCCACATGCTCTTGAGCTGTGGATAAGGTGTCAGCTTGCCCCTTGCCGTGAAGCCCATTGACAGGTTCAACAGCTCCCAAACCTCCGGAGATCAATACAAGTCTCCCATTAGAGCATCTCCACCGCGGTTGAAATCGGACGTCCGATCGCCCGAATCGGACTCGAAATCAGACGAGGGGGGCAAAAGGTGCTTCCACCGCTGTTGAAATCGGACACGGTTTGAGGTCGAAGGAGCAGGCGATGGCATCGATCGCCTTCGTACGCGCCCGCAGGCGATTGACAAACCCACGTGGTTTGCTGACGTCGAGCCTCGTTTTCTTCGCTTTCGCCGGTCGCCTTTTGCCTTTCGCCCACAAAGTCGCCCGAGCAATTGCGCCTTCGCGGTGGAAATTGTTTGGCCGGTTGGATTGCCCAAACAGTTGGCCGGGCGAAATTGCTGAAATTGACCTCGGGCGCGGTCGATTTGGCGTCTTCGCGGTGGAGATGCTCTTACAGACACAGGATTAATTTTTACGACGTTATCGGTGGACAAATCGTTATAGTCTGCAGCAACTGGCAAAGGTAAGTTGCTGTGATTTTCACACTTATAAAATTTTGGGGAATTAGCTAAAATAGGCTGGTAACCAAATCCATTTACCAAAATAGGCAGCGGGCAACGGTCTGTGCAACGTTAGGCAAAATGCTACAGTAAATTTTCAAGTAAATACCTGGGCACACAAAGCGTGGTCGGAGTCCGCCATAGTGCCTCATAATCCCTTATAGTGCCTCATAGTTCTTCATAGTCTTCTGAGTACAGAATCGTTGTAATTCATCAACGCGTTCATAGTCTATCATAGTGCGCCCATGGTGCGGCCATAGTTCTTCATAGCCCTTCATAATCTTTCGAGTACAGATTAGTTGTAATTCATCAACGCGTTCATAGTCCCTCATAGTGCGCCCATGGTGCGGTTATAGTTCATCATAGTCCATTATAGTCTCTTATAGTACGATCATGGTCTCGTATATTATTCACATTATTCCCTCCATAACTCCGCAACTTCACGCGCATTCTTTCCAACTGATGAACACAACGCCAACCCAGATTCGAAATCCAATTCAATAATCTGAAATTGAAAACAAATCACTAAAATTCTAAGCAAAAAAATCAACCTAGTTTTACAATTTTCTGATTAAATTATCAAAATCATCTATAGATCAAAACGATTCCCAGAAATAACAAACCACACACCTACCGTTTTCATCTCCGTCGAGTTCGACTGTGATGAAACCGGATTCATATCTTGTTTAGATGATTTATCTACTGAATTATCATCTATAAATCAAAGATTTCCCAGAAATAACAACCAATTATTAAAATCATCTGCCGAATGAAACCGGAATGTTCCTCGTCTGCACCGGAGTGGAGAACGTTTACGCCGAGCGCCACCCGGAGGAGCCGCCGCTCTCCGACGACGAGGTCTACTACGCCGTCGACAACGTCATCTTCAACACCTTGCTCCTGCTGCCCAACCTCTTCGATGTTAGGAGGGAAGTGGTGAGCGAGATTCGGAGCATCTACCAGGCGAGGACGACGGTGCTGGGCTCGACGTGCTCAAGCACTTGCTGGGCCGCCCAGGAGTCTCACTAGTGGAGGGGAGCGACGGAAACAGCGAGGAAGAAGGAGCTCTAGGTGCAAATTGGCAGAGGGGCTGTTGTTGCAAATAACCAACACTTTTTACATTTTAGCAAGAATTGTGCTGACCGGAGATTTTAGCACAAAGATTTGGCTACCAGCCTATTTTAGCTAATTCCCCTAAAATTTTTGACAGTAGTCTTTAGAAGTGACTATGTGAATATCATGTGGGCTGTTTACGTGGGCTGTCTGTCACATAAAGCCCAAAAGTTCTTCTACATAAGAAAGACACTTTGTACACTTGAGTTTTTCAAAAGGAAAGAACAAGACTATATATGGACTGAGATTGTTGAAAGAAAGATTTTGAAAAGTGAAATATATGTAGTGACGAAGGTGCTGAAAACGTGTAATAAGATCAGTGAAAGAATAAGAAACAAATAGAATATTGAGAATGTGGATGTTTATTCCACATTAGAAAATTAAGAGACTTTGTAAGTGCTTATAAGAAGTTAGATTACTTCTTCCATTGCCAATTAATTTTAGAATGGAATATTAACCACCTTCATCATATAAATCTTTAGGAGGTTATTATATTACCTAGCTTATTGAGCATGCATCAAGATGCAGGGACAATGAAGCAAATCGTACGAGAGATCACACATGTGTTTCGAAGAACAAAGTTTTGTGTCTTCTTGAGACAGAGATGGGAGACTTGAGGAGCTGGCTATATATATATATAGGTCAGGATTAAGGGACATCCTTTTTAGGTAAACATCATTTCTTATCCATTGATTTTGCAAATTTTTGTGGGACCCATTGACAATGGTTCAATCAAATGGATGAGAAATGATGTTTACCTAAAAATGATGTCCCTTGATCCAGACCCTATATATATATATATATAGGGTATATATATATAGGGTCCGGTTCAAGGACACACCATTTTCAAAACACCCTTTCTTGCACTACAAAAAATGGGACATTTAGGGGCGTTTAATTAGGGGCGGAAAATGGCATTCGCCTCTATTACTTATCAATTAGGGGCGGAAATGTATTGGCCTCTATAAATAATTTTTGAGGCAGATATAAACGCCCCTAAAAAGTTGAATTCATTAGGGGTGAAAATAAACGCCTCTATTGAGTCATTTTTTAATTTTTTTAATAGCCGCCCCTAATACTGAAACCCTAGCTGCGTCCTCTCTCTTCTTCTTTTATTAAATTTTCATCATCTCCTCACCACCAGCCGCATTTCATTCCTCATCTCTCCAAAAACAGTTCAAATCTTCATCCACGCCTCAGTTCCTCCCCACACAACGGTTCCCACATTCATTTCTTTCTATTATTTGTAGTTATTCTCTGTTCCATCTCCTACGGATTGTAAGCCATTTGGTTTACATAGATCTTTATTGTTTGATCTATTATATGGTTGGTTGATCAATATATTTGAGTTTTTGTGCTTTGATGGTGCAGGTGTGTTCTTGAAATTAAAGTTTCGAAATCTCAGATCTTCAAAGTTAAAGGTGCTTTTCTTTACCATTTTATCTTTATTGACTAATTAGTCTGGTTGGATTTGGATTTGGATATGGAGTTTGTTTTTGTTTAGAAATCTTGTTGCATTCTTCTTCTTCCCTTTGAATCAAAGCATATGTTTCCCCAGGTCTATGAACAATATGAAGTCTAAATATAAAAAAAAAATTCTTCCCTCTTTAAAATGAAACTAATCTGTTTTTTTTTTGTTTATTCACAGGAATGATAGAGGAGCAGATTGCATCATTTCTTTGCTCGGAGTGAGGATGAAGTCTTGATTAGATTTAGTGTTTTGTAATTCCATAGTACTACCCTTTCTTCTTCTTGGTGTATTGGTGTAATTTCATATATGAATAAGATAAGTATGAGTTTATATGAATCATTCATCTTCTATGAATTTGTATATATCAATTTGCAGATAACAGTTTTGAATTTTATTTTGAGTTTAGATGAATACATTTTGGCCGAATTTAATCTAAATTAAAAGAGGAATGAATGCACAATTAAAGCAATGAATTTGATTTGGAAATTTTCATAATTTTTTAAATGGTAAATAGCAATAGGGGCGGAAGCTTTCCCCACTAATGCCTTTATTGCCAACGTGACACACCCCGACCCAAAAAGTAGGGCCCGGGAGTGCGGCCATCACCCCCAAAGAGTGACGAAGCCTTAAACAAATAAAAACGACAAAAACGGAAGAAAAAGATTACAAATTAATATCAGAGCATCTACAGCGGAAGAGAAACAACACACTACAACTGCCCCAAGGGCGGAATACACAGCTGTACAGCTTAACTCATAACCTGCCTGACAAAGACAACGAAGATCTCCTACCCTTCGTTGGTGGAAGTAGAGCTATCGGCAGGTCTCAGTCGACTCGGTGATGCACTTCAGAATCAGATCCTGAGGGGGCGCAAAACCAAGGGTGAGTGGACGGAAAAAGAAGTCAGTGAAAAACATTTAACAGATATGCCAATAACCCCCTCTGTCAAAACAGATAGTATAATAATATCATACCTCAATCCAGCCAACACGTACAGTAACTAACATCCGAGCAACCTATACACACAAAACATTCCCAACACTACAACGTAATGTGGTCGAGGGCCATAACACCCGACTGAGATATATCTCTCATGGACGAGGGCCATACCCACCCGATCCATGATTTAATGGACGAGGGCCATACCCACCCGATCCATAATATATCTCTCATGGACGAGGGCCATACCCACCCGATCCATGATTTAATGGACGAGGGCCATACCCACCCGATCCATATAATGCGCCCCTAATAGTACTAATCACAACAAACTAACTAGGAACAACCAAGCAACGACTACCAACAATAGTCACAACAACCAGCAGCATAACCAATTTATAAGCATAAAAATATACGAATATAAATATACGAAAACAAAGCACACTCAAACACATTAAAAACCAAAACCCGTCCACTCACAGTGACACCGGGCGATCGTCGTCGTCCTCCTCTGCTGGCACGATTCGGTTATGCTGGTTCCTCGGGATCTGACCACCTAACAATCCCAGTAATCCAAAATTAATAAACTAAATGTAACGAATAACCGAGAAACCCTACTTTTCCTTGTTTTGCTCAATCGGGGTATAACCGTATCTCGGATGGCAAAACGGAGTTCGCCATTGGATCCGGAACGTCGTTTCCACTCGGAAAAGTGGTCGGTCAACAGTGGTCAACGCCGGTCAACGGCGCCGACGTCAGCACGCGTCCTGACGTGGCACTGACACAGTGCTGACGTGGCGCTGACCTGGCAGCCACGTGGCGCTGACATGGCGTGACACGTGGCGCTGACGTGGCGCCACGCGGCACACGCGTGTCATCCACGTGTCGCGACGTCGGCACCGCGCGACGTCGAGGACCGCCGCGCCGGCGGAACCCGGGGATTTCCCCGCTTCCCCAAAATCCTAAAACCTTCAATTCTCAACCAAATCCATCGAATTTTATGTCAAAACGCATCTACGGAATCCAAGGAATCCAAAAATCAAGGTTCCAGAACTTACCACGGCCTGTCCCGGCCGGAATCTCGCCGGAAAGCTCGCGGATTCCGTCGACGTCGTTGCCGGCGATTCCGACGGTTGCTGGCTCCGATCTTTGGTGCTCCGTGCTCGTGAGGATGAGGCGAAGCTGATGCAGGTGGTCGCGGCCCGATCCGTCGCCGGCGAAGGGTCAACGGCGGCGAAGAGATTTCGGCTTCTTTTTCACTGTTCGGACGCGACTTGCGAACTCGGGTTTCCCTTTTGGGAAACTCGGGGTTAAACCGGGTTTAAAAACAACCCCAAAATATCTTCCCCAAACCGACCAATCAGAAGCTGCCACGTGGCACTTCACTACACCAAAATTCCGTTTTTCGTCCGTAACTTCTTCGATACAACTCGGAATTCGATTTCGTCTTCGCGGACGCGCTCGTATCGTCGAGCTCTTCGCATCGAGTCCAATATCGAATATGTAAATTTCTACTGTTCACAAAGTCAACGTTTGACCATCAAGGGCATTTTGGTCATTTCATGCATTTTGGGAAATTTTCGGAACGGGTCGTATCACAACGTGGCATCATAAACAATAGGGGCGGAACCTTGATTGCCAACGTGTCAGCAAAAACAATAGGGGCGGAAATTGGCTTAATCCGCCTCTAAATACTATTAGTTGCGCTCTTTTTAGAGGCATTTGCCTTTTCCGCCGCTCAAGTTAATAGGGGCGGATTTCCTTGTTTAACTGCCTCTATTAGCTTCAATAGAGGCCAATCTTACCGCCACTATATGCCCTATTTTTTGTAGTGTTGGCCGTTGGATTGGACCCATTATCAATGGGTCCCACAAAAAGTTGCCGATCCAACGGCCAAGAAAGGGTGTTTTTGAAAATGGTGTGTCCCTTGATCCTCTCCACATATATATATATATATAGGGAGAGGATCAAGGGACACACCATTTTCAAAAACACCCTTTCTTGGCCGTTGGATCGGCAACTTTTTTGTGGGACCCATTGATAATGGGTTCGATCCAACAGCCAAAAAAGGATGTTTGTGAAAAGGGTGTGTCCCTTAACCGGACCCATATATATATATATATATATATATATATATATATGGGTCCGTTCAAGGGACACACTATTTTGACACACCATTTGAAACATTCCTTCTTGTCAATTGGATTGGATCCATTATCAATGGGTCCCACAAAAAATTGCAAAATCAATGGACAAGAAGGGATGTTTCAAATGGTGTGTCAAAATAGTGTGTTCCATGATCCTAACTTATATATATATATATATATATATATATATATATATATATATATATATATAGGGTCCGGTTCAAGGGACACACCATTTTCAAAACACCCTTTCTTGGCCGTTGGATTGGACCCATTATCAATGGGTCCCACAAAAAGTTGCCGATCCAACGGCCAAGAAAGGGTGTTTTTGAAAATGGTGTGTCCCTTGATCCTCTCCCATATATATATATATATATATATATATATATATATATATATATATATATATATATATATAATGAATACTGAAAATATTGCAAATAAGAATCTTATTGTAAATCTTACTTTGAACACAACAGAGTTACTTAGAACTGAGTAGATTAATTGAAAGTAATATAATAAATGAATATCACAAGATGATATTTCAAGGAGCTCGCCATATATATATATATATAGTAGATTTTTATTGAAAATAATGAATGCAAAAGTAAAATAATGCATACTGAAAATATTGCAAATAAGAATCTTATTGTAAATCTCACTTTGAACACAACAGAGTTACTTAGAACTGAGTAGATTAATTGAAAGCAATATAATACATGAATATCACAAGATGATATTTCAAGGAGCTCGCCATATATATATATAGTAGATTTTTATTGAAAATAATGAATGCAAAAGTAAAATAATGCATACTGAAAATATTGCAAATAAGAATCTTATTGTAAATCTCACTTTGAACACAACAGAGTTACTTAGAACTGAGTAGATTAATTGAAAGTAATAGAATATCACAAGATGATATTTCAAGTATGCTAGAACAATCTCTTAAAATCTCTGATTGGGGTATTAAGGTAGCTTGGGATGAAATGGGATATGAAATTGAAAATACAACTTGAAAAAATGAACTGAAGTGAAGACCTCCATATATAGAAGCAGGCCCATGAGAATGCATAATTGGGTGGATACATTATTTGATGCGTCCACCAAAAGTGCAGTGAAATTTACAGAGGAGCTATTTATGAATAATGACTAGTATGATGAAGTTTACTATTAATGACTATAGTAATTTGTCTGATAGTGTTGGACACAATTATTGAGGTGCTGATTGTGGAACAAACAATATCAAACTTGAATAATTTAGTTGAAGTCCAAAGCTTCTCCTATATAATAAATATAAGCTAACACTGAATGTGACAGGAAAGAAGAAAGAGAATGGACTATTTTCTTTTCACCCGCGAGTCTCTCATTCTCTACCTCCTACTCTTCACAATCTTCATTTACTTCCTTTTTGGTTTACAAAAATGGACAGCTACAACAACATCACCGTCGCAGCCAGAGGCCACCTTCCGTTCTCTACCGTCACCGCCCAGCCTTCCAATAATCGGTCACCTTCACCACCTCCTCTTTACAAACAAGCCTCCCCATCGCTACCTCGCCCACCTGGCCCAAAGCCTTGGCCCCATCATCCACCTCCGACTCGGTCGTGTCCCCACCATCGTCGTCTCCTCGGCTCACCTGGCCAAACTCGTCCTTAAAACCCACGACCACGTGTTCGCCAGCCGGCCCCAGCTCGTGGCGGCTCAGTGGCTCTCCTTCGGCTGCTCTGACATCACCTTCTCCCCCTACGGCCCTTACTGGCGCCAATCCAGAAAAATCTGCGTCACTGAGCTGCTCAACTCCAAACGGGTCAGTTCGTTCCAACAAGTCCGAGAGGAGGAGGTGAACCGGCTCCTGAGTCAACTCGCGAGCCGGTCCGGATCTGCAGTCGACATTAGTAAGATATTGTTCGCTTTGGCCAACAACGTTCTTTGTAGAGTGGCTTTGGGCAGGAGGTTTATACTAGAGGAATCAGAATCAAAGTCAAAGTCGAAGTCAAAGTCAAAGCTAAAGTCAGAAGATCGGTTGGCCGAGCTCTTGACGGAGACGCAGGCGTTGCTTGCCGGGTGGTGCGTAGGGGATTTTTTCCCCGCGTGGGAGTGGGTTAACTGGGTGAGTGGACTCAGGACGAGGCTGAAGAGGAACTTGGAGGGCTTGAGACAAGTTTGTGATGAAATAATAGATGAGCATATTAGCAATAAAACGACGTCGGACAAAGGCGGTAGAGAAGATTTTGTAGATGTTCTTCTTCGTGTAAAGCAAAGAGATGACTTGGAAGTCCCCATCACCGATGACAATCTCAAGGCTCTTGTCCTGGTAAGTTGTATACTCCGGCTAAACGATACGGTTTTCTTGCATGCATCACAGAGTTATATTTGGTTTTGGCATTATTCATCCATACTAGGTCCTTTTTGTCCGTATACTGTGTTAATCAAGATGGTGATGTCACTAGTTGTTGATATCTTCAAATTATATTGAATGTTGACCTTACTGCTAAGGTCAGCAATGTGAGTTGTCTCCAACAGAAAAAGAGATGTGTCGAGTTTTGGATGAATGTTACCATAGTAGTGATATGTCTAGTTTTGTTTTGTTAACAGTTGGGACAAAGGAAATAATTGATGATAACATGTAACTAAGGGCACAAGTTGGATAGGAAATTCCGATCCGATGTCTGGAGATTCCGAATTTGAAAAATTCTGAAAAAAGTTGGACGGAAATTGGAACCTACTATTTCAATTCAAAAGTTCACTTTCATGTCTGACTTATTTCCAAACATTTTTGAACCTATTTCGATAAAAAAAAAATGGTATACATTTCATTTGTTTTATAGTAATTTACTTATAGTTCATAAATCAACCATATTTACTTTCCTTTTGCTCTTACTTGTGGACATCATTTATTACTTTAGAATATGTGTTTATTTTGTAAACGTAGTTGTTATATTATTTTATTTTATTTCATCTTGAGAACTTAAAAGTTCCTAATTATTTCCAAAATTTTCGATATAATTCCGATCCGTAAAATTTTGAATTGGGAAAGAAAATTTTAGAACGGAAATTCGATCACTTATTTCCTATCCGATCCTTCTGAAAATCACCTCTATATGTAACTGTGAATTATTCGGAAAGTCAATCAAATAATTGATGTCGTTAATATTAAGTTGATCTAAAACTGTACTTCGAGATATGTAGTCGTCTAGTCTTCCAAGCAATCTTAGGGCTCGTACATAATGCTATATACAGTACTTTTTCTTAGGCTTTTAGCGCTTTATTTAGGAACATGTCGAAAATTCATAAAACTTCCAAGTGTCTACTGGGAGTACTTGGAGTACATGTGCTTCTCTAGAAAATGCTTTAGAATCCAAAAGCAGTTTTGTGTTTTTGTTTTGTCGAGCATTGTCAAAAGTACTTTTAGATTTGTCAAACGCAGAAAAAGGCCTTTGACTTCAATTGCATCTGATAATATGTAATTAACAGGACATGTTTGTGGCGGGAACTGATACAACATCAGCCACACTAGAATGGACAATGACGGAGCTGGCGAGACACCCAAACGTGATGAAGAAAGCACAAGAACTAGTCCGAAAAATCGCGTCCGCCACCGGATCACAATTTGACGAGAGCCACCTCCAACACATGCCCTACTTGAAAGCCGTGATCAAGGAGACAATGCGATTGCACCCGCCTGTCCCTCTCCTAGTCCCTCGGGAATCGATGGAGAATTGCATTCTTGACGGATATCAAGTACCGGCAAAAACCCGGGTGTTGATCAACGCGTATGCGATAGCGAGAGACCCGGAGTCGTGGGAAAATCCGCTCGAGTTTAGGCCGGAGAGGTTCGAGGAGGAAGCGGCCGGCGATAAGGACCGAGAGTTCAAGTTTCTGCCGTTTGGAGGAGGAAGACGAGGGTGCCCCGGATACGCGTTTGGGATAGCAACGGTGGAGATTGCGTTGGCGAGGCTTTTGTGGCATTTTGATTGGGCATTGCCTCAAGGAGTTGGACCGGATGATTTGGACATGGATGAGATTTTTGGGCTTGCCACAAGGAAGAAGTGTGCTCTTGTTCTTGTTCCAACAGCCAATAAAGACTACCAACTCTGAAATCGAAGATAATGTCACATGGTACTGCAAATGGTCGTCCACAAGGAAAGATATTGTAAACCTAATAATGAATGCTACTCGAACTTTAGGAACATTAGCGCTTTGTAAACCACCCTTATATCAATAGTTTACGGTTTGTTACTGTATGCTTGTTTTAATTTGAATTATATTTCGGTATGCATATGTAACATATATTAAGAAGTGATTAATCATGTTGGGGTTGTCTTCATTACTATTAGCATACAGACCGTTTGCTCGTATCGCAATTGTCAGAAATGTTTTGCACTTCCGTAAATTCTCCAATACTTCATTATTGAATAAAATAAATCAATTTTCATAATCATGTTGGGGTTCAATAACCTTAAATAATACACTAAAAATTGTATTTTTATAGCATTGAGTTATAGCGCTTTTTTCTAAATGCTATTGGTGGTCTATGAAAACGCTATACTGAATAAACTTGATACGTGTGCGGGGTTCAATAACCTTAAATAATACACCAAAAAATTGTATATGGTCAAAGATGAGTGGTTTCGATTTACTATATTCATCTTGTTAAAAATTTCCACTTACAATAGTCATCGCGAGTATTATTATGCAGATGTTTCGATACAAATATTTATGTTCGTTTTCAATGATACTGTAGTTGGTAAAAAATGAGCTATTATGATTACTATATATGGATACCTCGTTAGGAAAATCTAGTAACAATAATACACTAAAATATGATACACTAGCTACCATTTATTATTTTTGGATTTGGGACATGTATTCGAAGATGTGAGAATCTGGCTCGGATATTATACAAATTTTTACCAACTACGTAGCTGGTAAAAGATTAGTGGCTTTGATTACTGTAGCAACTACGTTAGGAAAATCCAGGAAAAGCAATACACAAATGGCACGTTTACTAACTCGGAATCGGAATGGGCAGGAAACAGAATGAGCAGGAATTGGAATGAGCGGGAATCGGAATGAGTAGGAATCGTAATCAGTTATTTCATTGCAGTGTTTACTAACTGTTCTGAATCATTTTCCGGAATCAGAATCAGTGTAACTTGATTACCAAAATACCCTTTAATAAAGATACAATTTTTTATTTTCAAGTGTGAAAAGATTGTTTGCCTAAGATAATTAAACACTATTAAGCCTCATTCTACATTATTATTTTTAACTATCTCTACAATTTTACTTACAATTGGAGTAATTATCCAATCTTACAAAGTTTAATAACATTTGCTTAAAAAAAATTGAGTATTAATAACACACAACAAACAAGTCATCTTAAATCAAGCATAAAAGAGTCATTCATCTCCTTAATTATGTGATTTTTTTGTTATTTCAACAAAGATGTGAGGGTAATTTTGGAAATAACAAACCCATTCCCATTCCTCCTAACCCAATATCCCAACCCTCCTCCGGATTCATTTTCACCCAAATTTGGGAATGGGAATCATTTTTTTTTTCGGTGGGACCCGCATCAGTTTTCATTCCAAATGCAAGTAAACACCGAAATGAGAATCATTTTTATTCCATTCTCATTCCCCCATTCTCATTCCGGTAAAGTAAACATGCCCTAACACAATTCCTCGTGAACATTCCCATTACTGATGCAAACATTTTAATAATATTGTATCACTTGGCAAAAAGTACCAAAAAAACCACCTCATGACATTTCTATATGTAGTTGGGCAAACAGATAAGTGGAATCGATTACTATAATCACCTCGTTAGGAAAATCCAACAACAATAATACAACATATATATGGTATACTTATCAGCATTTATTTTATTTGGATTTGGGACAATGTATGTGAATATGTAGAATTCGAATCAGGTTTGGAATTTGTCACACGTATTTTGGATTCGGTGAATTACACACTTGCAGAATAGGTAACCAAATGAAGGCTCCCAATTTCCCCATTTTTGCTGCATTCGGTGAATGCACATGGCCTTCACCCCTCCCTATATAAAAACGACACTTTCTCTTCTCTTCATCTCATCCCTTCTTGCGCATTCTTACTTTCATACTCCCTAAAGTTCATTATCTTGTTGTCTGTCAATATTCTCGACATATTTGTCCTATCCTTGTTATATCTAAATTGTGGATGCCCAGACCAATCTCCTTCAACCTACTTGTCAAGGCGGCAATACAAACCTCGCCGGAGGGAAGTCTCTCAAAAATGTTTAAAAATTGTTTTAAACACTTTCTGCCACTGGTTAGATTAATGGCTATATCAGTCTGCTAAATTCTCTTTAAAATTTGTTAAGCATTAGTACTAATTTCGAATAACTATGTATATTTTCTAACCATGAAATTTTGCACATGCAGTACTTTTACCTTCACGAGGAATCCAATACTAGTTTGCAATTGATTGTGGAAGAAGTGAGATTTATTTGCTATGAGGAATACCCAAATAAAGAAAAGTTGGTAGCAGATAAAGAAGTTAGTTAAATCGAATGAAATATCAAATGATCACTAGTTATATATGTTGGAATATACACTTTTGAGTTAATTCACTAAGCAATGTAGTTTATGGTTTTGGTTGGGAGGAGGAGAACGACATCAACAGCACTAGTACCGAAGACAAAAGGGAAGTCATCATCAGATCAAAATGGGTATTGGGACAATGTTTTAGAGCCTTCCTCCTCCACCAACCAAACGGTGTCATCTAGCAAAAATCCAAATCAAGTCTTGCATGAACAACTCATCAAACCACTACTAGAAATTGTCTCAGTAAGTCGTTGGTCTTGACTCTTAATTCCTCAAAATGATCCATAACCTAGATGAATTTGGTTTTGATAGCTTTTAAAGAGAATTTATGTAACTTCTTCAATTTTAACTTTTGTTTTCCTATAGAAAGCTACCAAGGAGTTAAGATCCATGGGGCAAATGAAGTGGTGCTCTCGTTTAAGCTTCTTGAAAGTTGTCATTTCAACTAGGAAGACATTCAAAGAGTAAAGTACTTCACAATCAAAATTGTAGTTTCAATCACGAAGACATTCAAAACGAGAGCACTTTTCTCTTTGAATGTCTTCCTGGTTGAAATGATAAATTTGATTGTGAAGTACTTTACTCTTTGAATGTCTTCCTGGTTAAAACGAAAATTTTCAGGAAGCTCAAATGAAAGCACCACTTCATTTTTGCCCCCTTGGATCTTAACTCCTTGGCAGCTTTCTGTAGGAAAACGAAAGTTAACTTGAAGAAGTGACATAAATTCTCTTTGAGAGCTATCAAAACCAAATCCATCAAGGTTATGGATCATTTTGAGGAATTAAGAGTCAAGACCAACGACTTACTGAGATAATTTCTAGCAGTGCTTTGATGAGTTGTTCATGCAAGACTTGATTTGGATCAATGCTAGATGACACCATTTGGATGGCGGAGGAGGAGGCTTTGAAACATTGTCCCAATACCCATCATGATCTGATGATGACTTCCCTTTTGTCTTCGGTACTAGTGCTGCTGATGTCTTTCTCCTCTTCTAACCTAAACCATAAACTACATTGCTTATTGAATTAACTCAAAAGGTGATATTCCAATATATGTCGCTAGTGAACATTTAATATTTCATTCGATTTATCTCACTTGCTCATGTGCTACCAACGTTCCTTTATTTGGGTATTCCTCATAGAAAATAAATTTCACTACTTCCACAACCAATTGCAAAACCAGTATTGGATTCCTCGTGACGGTAAAAGTACTGCATGTGCAAAATTTCATGGTTAGAAAATATACATAGTTATTCGAAATTAGTACTAATGCTTAACAAATTTTAAAGAGAATTTAGCAAACTAACGATATCCATTAATCTAACTGGTGGCGGAAAGTGTTTAAAACCATTTTTAAATACTTTTGAGAGACTTCCCTCCGCCGAGGTTTGATTGCCGCCTTGACAAGTAGGTTTATATCTCAAATTGATTGATTATGTTGTCGAATGGATGCAGACCTCTATACCATATATTGCACGCATATATTGCTAATAGACTACACAAGTATAGTACATAACAAAGACTCACTATGCAAAAAAGTGTTATAGACGACACTGAGAAGATGACACTCTTCAAAATATCCATCGTCAGAAAACTTTAGACGACAGTTTTGTTCCAAAACATCGTCTAATATCACAAAATTAGAAGAAATACTCATCGAATGTGTAAAATGATAATGAGATAGACGAAACTTTGACGAAAGTGTCCTTTATATTGATGCAAAAAAATTGGAAAAATTGAACTTCCCCCGAGAAACCCATTTTTGTTTATTCAAGCGGGATTTCTCTAAGTCCCAAACTCTTTCTCACACCCACTTTGACCTAAAAGCACCGCCCACTTTGAAAACCTTCTCCAAGTAGTTTTTTTCCAAAGCCCATCCAAAATCTTCCAAACATGAAATCTTACTGACAAACCTCGATGAGTCTGCACAAAACCCACGAGGCTTGCGCACCCAAGCAGATTCCACATACTCAATTTGAGTTGATTCCCCTGACGAGTCTATAGAAAACCCACGAGAGCTTGTGCGCCCAAGTAGATTCCCCAAAGAGTCTGCACAAAACCCACTTGGTCTCCTACTGGTTGTCCTAAATCGCAATCCTGAATGCCAAAGAGTCGAGCTTTGACTCCGAGACGGGTGAAGTTGAACAAGGTAACAACTTTTTGCATTTGCTTAAGGTATCGATTCAATTGAAAGAATATGAATTTGGGGAATTACAAAAATTAGTGAAAGATGAGGATTGGGATTGTGATTAGGATTGCGATTGTTTATTGATCAGGATTGCACACTTTGAAGCTCAAGGTTCATTCTTTTGATTATTTTGCTGGAACTGAATTCTTACATTAGCTCAGAATTGGGATTCGAAATTCGGACCCGGAATTAGGTTTGGATTATGACTCTTGGGCTTAAATCAAATTTCAATTTTCAGGTTGGAGAATTCTAGTTTTGAGTGTTTGTTGAATTTGAGTTTCGAGCTCTTGTTTGTGTGTAATATCTAATATCCCAATTGATGCTTGGTTTGACATATTGATAACTCTTTCGTTAAGTATGTTGCATGTTAGTTGAATATACACCCATTTCATTATTCAGTCCATGTATGTTTCTGATAGTGCTTCAGTAGAAACTACAAACATCAAATTTCAATTTTTCAGGTTTGAGAGTTTGTTGAATTTCAGTTTCGAGCTCTTGTTTGTGTGTAATATCTAATATCCCAATCGATGCTTCGTTCGACATATTGATAACTCTTTTGTTAAGTTTGTTGCATGTTAGTTTAATATACACCCATTTCATTATTCAGTCCATGTATGATTCTGATAGTGCTTCAGTAGAAACTACAAACATTGCTGCAATGCTTTGGTTTTGGACTAAATTTACGTATTATTTGGTTCTGTTTTCCAAAAGCAAAGAGTTCATAATTGTAAAGTCATTTGAAGTGTCCATAATCAAAGTGAGGCTTTAAGGTATGTCACAATTTTACACTACCAAAAAAATGAGAATAGACTACACCTAATAGGTTTCGTTAAATATAAAAATAGATGCTATAGCTTAGATAGACATCGAAAAATTAAATGATAGAGCCTAAAGTCTTAAAGGCATCGCCAGTTTATACTACTGATGCCTTTTATTTATGAATTAGCATCGCATTTTAATAAAAGCGTAACCTTTTGTTATCTGAGTAAAATCAAATGTTTTGGGTATTGATGCCTTATTTTGTATACCGATGCCTTTGCAAAAACGAGGTAATCACGTGCTTGGTGTCACTCCTTTTCAGTTATCTCTAAATTTTGAGGAGAATTTTTGACTAAGTGTAGACCTAATTGGAAACCAAAGCAAAACACACACACTGCTGTCTCATCTTCATCGCGCGTCCAACTCTTGCTCCCGGATCGACATACTCTCCCGGAAACCGGAGTCCATTCCAAAGACGCCGTCATCTCCTCAAATTCGCTGTCGTCGACACCGCCACCAATTCTGTACCACATAACAACCTCAAATCCCGAAGCCAACCTCGTCGTCGTCTCCGTTTCGAACTAGGCATGAGCTTCCTACTCTTCTCTCTCTCTCTCTCTCTCTCTCTCTCTCTCTCTCTCTCTCTCTCTCTCTCTCTGAGCTGCATAATCAATTTGTGCTATTTGTCCAGAAAGCCAACCTCGTCGCCGTCTCCGTTTCGAACTAGGCATGAGCTTCCTACTCTTCTCTCTCTCTCTCTCTCTCTCTCTCTCTCTCTCTCTCTCTCTCTCTCTCTCTCTCTCTCTCTCTCTCTCTCTCTCTCTCTCTCTCTGCAAAATCAATTTGTGCTGTTTGTCTAGAAAGACAATAATTTCATAAAAAAGAACTTTGCTTTCGAGTTGGGCCTTCGCAAATCGGAGGCCGGCGATCTCGTCCGCAACCCTCTGCCAATCAGGTATTTCTTCGTCCCTTTCGTTCCCTTGAATTGTAGAGTTTCATTTTAAATTTCTCATTTTATTCATCCATGGGTGCTCCAGTTCATGATTTTCAAATCTAGGGTTTGTTTAGTATTGGGTGTATTGGGTAAAATATAAAAAGTTGAATCTTAATGAAGTTATATGTTGGAGACATCCTGAATTTGGGTTTTCGATTCCAGGAAATGAGAACGAACCACCAAGAGCCTCCTGATTCTCAGTAATCGCCAACAAATCTCCCTTTCACCACTGTCCAAGGTATTATTAGCTGAATTTTCATTATTTTTTTTTTTCTGTAACCTTTGTTTGGTAATTTAGTGAAAATAACCAATATATCGAAATCAGATGTCGATTTTTGTTACAAAGTGAAGGCCTTTTTCTTCTTCTTGGCCATTGCATTATGGTTTTGCTACATAGTTATGAATGCTTATAATAAGTGCTTGTAAGGATGGATCTTTGTTTTGTAAGCTTTTGTTTGTGGAGTGAAATTTTATTGAGTATGAAAATGTGATGTTAGGACGCGGCGATGAGGCTGGTGATGGGTGCAGCGACAAGAAGATGGTGGACTACAGGTTTGGGAATGGAGTATCAAAAGTTGAGAGCAAGCAGTTAAACGACCACACCAAAAAGTTACTGCTATAAGTACGAGTGCAGTTGGGGACGATGAGAAGTGGTGGGAGGTGAAGTTGCTTCTTTTATCATTCTAAATCACGAAAACATTGATAACGTGCGCTTCGAATTCGGCTTTAAATGTTTTGAGGAGGCAGATTGATGGACCCATTGTTTGTTTTTAGGCCGTGGAGCTAACAAAGAGCTCATTCTTGCTCACAACAACATTGAATTGTTGTAAGATGAGCTGAGGAATTTTCCAATGCTGACTATGCTGAACATCAGCCACAACAAGCTTTCCGGGATTCCGGCTGCAATTGGAGAGTGGGTTTGTTTTAGATGTGCTATGTAATTTGTGTTGTTAGTGTGGTCTTTGCCTCATCTTTACTTTGTGTTTCTTAATTGAAGTTTGATACCCATTTGGCAGGCTTAATATGCTGAAATCATTAGATGTATTGTACAATGCGATTTAAATTTGCCTGAGGAAATCGGATCAGTAACTTCTCTTGTCAACTATGCTTTCTTCATCTTTTTCTTTCCCTATGAGAACTGTTGTTTGATGAAAGATAGGAAACACTGATTGCTAGGCTTTGTTTTGTTGATGTTTGTTTCAAGCATGAGTTCTTGTTTGTTTGCTATTTTCTTATACTTGTATTATCAACAGACGTAAAGGACTGGACTAGAAATGGCTTTGTATGCATGTTTTATGTTGTTGCTGATTTTTTTCCTTTCTTGATGCAATGTTGTATTACATTATTGGTTAATGTTGATGCTATTGTAATTGCCATGCATTCTCTTATTGGTTTTGCTATTTCAACGTATCAAGCAGGCTATATGGCTAATGTTCAGGCATTCCATTATGTTGTGAGTGAATACATTGATATGTTATCTAAATAGGCTATTTTTACATATAATCTTGCTTCACATCCGCATTATGAGTTATTGCAATCTTGTAAATTTTTTGCTTCCTGTAGTCACGTTTGTGGCTCTAGGAATGCCTTTTCTTTCATATTTGTTATCTAAGTTGCTTTCCCTCTATGCAGTTGCTTTTGCAACATCTTTGAAAAATCTATTCTTGCACACCGGCTTCTTTACAAATGGTTAAGAGTTTAGCCTTTTCTATTATAAGCCATATGATGCTTGTTCGTTAAATTGCATTTGTTTGTTTTCGTGCCAACACCGGTAAATCTGGATTCGTGTAGAATTTTGATATATGTTAGTGCCTGAATTTGAAGTTATGAAATTTTTTATATATGTTAGTGCCTGAATTTTGATATATGTTAGTGCCAACACCAGTTCTTTTTCTCCTCTAGACTTCTTTCGGGATAGACTTATGAAATTTTTTATCACCCTCATCTTTTGTGATTATCTTTGTATTCTGGATTCTTATTAACCGTGTTTCCTGCATGACCTACAATGTGAAATAATGCTTGTGTGAGTAGTTGAGTGGATGATATGTTGAACTGATGTTGATAGTGATACGTTGTAATGATGTTGAAATAATGTTTGTGTGAACTCTATGATATATATTTATATAATTTATTTTAATTCAATTTCAGTTTGGCCTAGGTCCTTCAAGTAGGAGCATTTATGCACAAAAGCAAATCGATGATGTTCAAGAAGAATGGACAGAGTTTGTGTTTCAGTGGGTTTAATTAGGTTGATGTATGATCCTAAGAGATATAGGACATTTTTAATAGCTATGAGCATATCTAACTCATATGTAACTTTGGTTTCATATATATACTTTTAAAGTTCATATATTCTTTTGGGATTGATAAGATTAAACTCATGTAACATGACTTTTATAATTGATGTATATATATATATATATATATATATATATATATATATATATATATATAGGAAAATTATACTATACCCATTAAAAAGAAAATGCACCAATACCCTTTTCTTTCAATTAAACGAATCTAATATTTTGGACCGTTGATTAAGCACAATATATCTTGATCATTGAATTTTTTTTTAATATAATCACACCATTGATTGAGCAATTTAATTATCTTAGCCCCTGATTAACAATGATTAATAGGGTTTAGGTTTTGGCACTTTCGGCTGTCCTCTTTCTATGCAATCATCTTCTATTGCTTCATATAGTTTTCTCTCTTGCCTTCTTATATATTTCCATCAAGTTTTTTTGTCTCATTTGGGTTTTTTTTTTTTTAATTTGTGAATTAAATACCATTAGAATACTTGTGTTTGTTTCATTTTGCAGGTGTGGGCATGCGCACGTCTCCCCACTGTTGTGAAAGTTAATCCATACCATGACCTCGGTAATGGTGATTGGCCAAGGGCACTAATGTGGTTGAATAATAAGGTTAAAAAGGTACCTGTAGATGTGGGTCAGGAAGGGACTTGAAACAGTCAAGCATAATCAGGTGAAATTGAAACCTTGGTGGCACGATGATTGCTTACTTCCAGAGTCAAGTAGAAAATGTCCTGAGGAATCGCAAAAGAGGTTGTTGTTGGTTGGGCCAATGGGAAAAGCCTGGTACTTAGGTGAACGGGTTACTAGGCAATGGAGTATGACATTGGCGCCTTCGGTACCTAAATCTCCACTACTATCCATGCTAGGTGACTACAAGTTGCCTGATGAAGAACTTAATTGCGGTTTCCAGTAAATAATTTACTCATGTAAACCACTATTTCGTTTTCCAGTAATTAATTATAAATAATTGATACAAGTAGAGCACTAAAAGTAATTTTTTGTAAGGTTTCAGATGAACTGTAAGTCATTTTTCTAGTAAACGATGGTATTGGACTATGAAACACAGGGCACATGGACGTTTTTTTTTTTTTGGTTAAGCAAATGTATGCATGTTTAAAACATAAGCTTCAGAGGTAACACGCCCTGGGGGCAAACTAGAAATAACACGAATATCATAATCAAATCAAATCGCAACATTTTCGTTAAGCCCACTGCAGAAACAAAAACCCTAGCATCATAGGAGGAACATATAAAGGCAAAAGCCTTGCACGCATTCAGCCGCCCGAGTAAATGAATCCACACAATTTGTTCAGTATCATTCCCACCCATAAGTTGAGTTTAGGTTTCCCAGCACTAAGCAAATGCCTTGGAGGAGGGATACCATGCAACTCAGTTAAAGGGTTCATTGGGGAAAACGGGGTTGGAAAGACCCAATTATGTCTCCAACTTTCCCTCATTGCTCAATTGCCGACTACTCTCGGTAGATTGTTGGGATCGACTATATATGTAAACTTTTTAGCTTGATGAGGCAGTTAATTACGACGAAGGTAAGATTACACCATCATGGTGAGAAATTATTGGGTTAAGGTGGAGCATTACAGCAACAGGCTTAGGTTCCATCAAAAAGTTAATGAGTTATAGCAAGATGTTCAGAGGTTATAGCATCATCTTACTGAAGTACAACAACAAGTGAAGCGTTACAAGTTGAGGTAAACTTTTTAGCTTGATGAAGCACTTAATTACGACGAAGGTACGATTACACCATCCTGGTGAGAAATTACTGGGTTAAGGTGGAGCATTACAGCAACAAGCTTAGGTTCCATCAACAAGTTAATGAGTTATAGCAGGATGTTCAGAGGTTATAGCGTCATCTTGCTGAAGTACAACGACAGGTGAAGCGTTACAAGTTGAGGTAAACTTTTTAGCTTGATGAAGCACTTAATTACGACGAAGGTACGATTACACCATCATGGTGAGAAATTACTGGGTTAAGGTGGAGCATTACAGTAACAAGCTTAGGTAGTTGATGAGTTATAGCAGGATGTTTAGAGGTTATGCGTCATCTTGCTGAAGTACAACGACAGGTGAAGCGTTACAAGTTAAGGTAAACTTTTTAGCTTGATGAGGCAGTTAATTACGATGAAGGTACCATTACACCATCATGGTGAGAAATTACTGGGTTAAGGTGGAGCATTACAGCAACAAGCTTAGGTTCCATCAACAAGTTGATGAGTTATAGCACGATGTTCAGAGGTTATAGCGTCATCTTGCTGAATTACAACGACAGGTGAAGCGTTACAGGTTGAGGTAAACTTTTTAGCTTGATGAGACACTTAATTACGATGAAGGTAATATTACACCATCATGGTGAGAAATTACTGGGTTAAGGTGGAGCATTACAGCAACAAGCTTAGGTTCCATCAACAAGTTAATGAGTTACAAGGTTAAGGTGAATATTTATTGGAAAGAGGGACATAATTACAATAAGGTATGATTACAATAAGGAATTCCAATTTCGTAGACTGTAGGTAACTTACAAGTCCAATTTACTAGGTTAAGGTAACTAGTTACAGCAAAAATCTCAACCTTATCATCACAACATCTAGCGGCAATAAATGCATTACTGAACACAAAGGCATCACTTGGAATTGCTCAATAAGTTTCAAAGCTTCAATGACAGCTCAAAGAACATAATTATGCCAATGCGCAGGATGTGGTAAATCCAACTACAATTTAACAAGTTAGGTCCACAACATGTGTTTTAACTTTATTCAAACTTCCCGGTGGTCTCCCTCTTTTTCTCTTTGTGCCTACCGGTGGCTTTGTTGGTGATAGGGGGGCTTTAAATGTCACGGAGGTTCTATTCGTTTCTATGTTGGCTCTTTCATACTTTTTTCATTGGGGACCATCTTTCGATCCATCGTGAACTTCCCCTGTTTTCCATTGATGTGATCAAGAAGTGTGCTTCGGTACATGTTGTTCACTGATTTGATCATGGTAAGTGAGACTTGTTGACGTTCTCGTATCGAATTCCACCCCTGTAGTATAGCCAAAGAAAACTTCATATTACAAACCAAAAATAAGACTAATCATGACAATATTAGCGTGGGTTTTATTACCTTCAAATCCCTCAGTTTCGTTTCTGAAAATTCTGGCCCCCACTCCATGAACTTACACACATAAACACCACAATCATATGAATTTGGTTGGGTTGAAACTTCCAGCCATTCGATTTTAAAGTCATGTTCCATTCGAGGCGAAAAGGATAGATCACACTGGCCTATATGAACCTAATACGCGCACAAAGCATCTAACGAGTTTAACTACAAAACCAAAACAAATATGAGGATGGATCACACTGCCCTATATTACCTAGATTTCGTCTGAGAGGAGTTGCGCTGGGTTTAGGTTGAGTTTGAGATGATTTTTTATTACTATTAGCATGAAGGGATATTTAGATAGGAAGGGTTTTAGGGTTTAACTCAATGGTTGATATTATTTTCATTAGTATGAGATCAACGGTTGTTATTAAATTATAATGGTAAAAAAAGGCACCGGTGCCATTTAAAAAAAAACAGGTATTGAAGACTCTTCCATATATATATATATAGGTCCGGTTCAAGGGACACACTATTTTGACACACCATTTGAAACATCCCTTCTTGTCCATTGGATTGGATCCATTATCAATGGGTCCCACAAAAAATTGCAAAATCAATGGATAAGAAGGGATGTTTCAAATGGTGTGTCAAAATAGTGTGTTTCATGATCCTAACCCATATATATATATATATATATATATATATATATATATATATATATATATATATATATATATATTCTGACTTTGTGGAATTATAAGTGTATATAATATGTGAATTTAGAAAAATTGATGCATCCTACTACCTCACGGGCTTCGGAAAGTTTCTAAATATCGATGCCTATGATGCATCTTAATACCTCATAGGCTTCGGAAAGAGTCTAAACACTGACGCCTATTTAGGAAAAAAAGTATCAGTGAATATATGTTGCTAAAATACATAAAGTCCGTTGCTAATTCTTAGTTGTAGAATCAATGCATATATAATAAACGATGCCAAAAATCCTTTTAGGCATCGGAAGTCAACTAAAATACCAATAAAGTCAACATTTAACGCTCTATAGGCATCGGTTTATATATAAAAAGCGTTGTTGTATGTGGTAAATAGCATCGGCGGAAAAACGATGTCTTTTCTCAGCACTTTAGGCATCACCGCCCAATACCTCGGCAGTTAGGAGGAATAGGCTGTGGAGAAAAACCAATGCTATAGCCCTTTTTTTTGGTAGTGTTATTTTACCTCTATGTAGTTGTTAGTTGGTGAAGATGCATGTATGTATGGTTGTGGATGCAAACCTTAGTCTGAAATTCATGTTGTCAGAGTTGTTATAGCATTTAGACTTTGTTAATGTGTATGGCGTTTCATTGTTTAATACTATATATGTTTGTGTATTTGGAAGTTACAACATGGATAAATCGTGGAAGTTTGCGGATAGAAGATCAGAAGAGTACAAAGAAGGGGTTAAAAATTTTCTTGTAATGGCTAACGAGAAAGCTAGAATGCTTAATCTGATTAGTTGTCCTTGTTCCAAATGCCTGAATATGAGGTCATTTAGTGTTGTGGCTGTGAAGGAAGACCTTTTTTTTTAAGTGGGTTTGATAAAACATATGTTAATTGGATATGGCATGGAGAACCGTCTAGGTCTGCTGCTAATGCAAGTACAACTGTAGATTTCAAGAACTCTGTCTCAGAAAGTGTAGATTTCGAAGGTGCTGATTTAGAAGACTTAGAGGTTGAGTCCAATGAATTTTTTAGGGTCCTTAAGGATGGAGATAAACTGTTGTACCCCAGTTGTACAAGAAGAACTAAGCTAGGTACACTTATCAAATTATACAATTTGAAAGTTAAGCATGGAATGACTGATGCTTGCTTCAATGACTTGTTAGTTTTCAAGTATGCTTCCTGAAGAGAATTAGATACCTTCATCGATGTATGAAGTGAAGAAGATAAAGCGTGCTTTGGGATTGCAATATAAAAAGATACATGCTTGTCCTAATGACTGTATTTGTACCGAAAGGGGTATAAAGATGCAGTGCAATGGCGGACTTGTAGTTTGCCAAGGTAGAAGGTGGATAAACACGATAAGAAAATTAAGGAGGGAGTGCCTGCAAAGGTACTGTGGTACTTTCTACTTATCCCACGGTTTAATGGGTGGTTCCAATCAGTAAAACTGTCAAGGATTTGACTTGTTATTCAAATAGAAAAGTTAGGGAGGGTCAAATGGAGAATCCATCTAATTCACCTGCGTGAAAGCAGCTGAATAGTAAGTGGCCTGAGTTTGGTGAAGATCCACGAAACCTTAGACTCGCTCTCTCCGTTGATGGATTTAATTCGCATGGGGCTATGAACAGTAAATACACTTGTTGGCCAGTTATTCTTGTAAGTTATAACCTTCCACCACACTTGTGTATGACAAGGAAGTTTATGATGTAACTTTAGTAATTTCTGGTCCCAAACAACCGGGTTAGCTCGTTTAATTGAAGATTTAAAGATGTTGTGGAATGGAGTTCCGGATGTTTATGACGCACACAAAAGTGAGCCTTTTTACTCTAAGAGCTGCACTATTGTGGATCATAAACGACTTTCTAGCATGTGGAAACTTATCAGGATGCGTTGTTAAGGGCTACATTGCATGTCCAATATGTGGTGTTGATGCAAAACCTCATTGGTTAGACAACTGTGGCAAATGCACATATATTGGGAGTCGCAGAATCTTGTCACGACACCGTCCTTATAGGAGAACCTAAAGTAATTATTGGTGAAGCTTTTCAAATACCCAAGAAGTTTAGTAATTCAATTATGTATTCTGGTGTTTATTCAATGAAGCACTATTTTAATTGTGATTGACTTTAAAGATGATATTTTTGTTCTTGTTATAATTATATGCAGGCAAAGAAGTATGCCTTGGATGTGGATTTCATTGATCAGGTTGTTGCCCATGCTTATATCATTGATGCTATTTCAACTATTGAACATGAATCATTGAAAGATACTCCCCAAGTGCAAATATACTCACCAAGTGCAAGTCTACAAAGTGATTGATGATTTCACTTCCATACCCATCGCGGTGCGAGAGGACATTTTATTGTTGAAGATATTGTTGGTGTTGTTATTTATTGGCTTAAGGATCTTGTTATCTTGAAAAAGAAGGAGATAATATAATCATTTGGGCAAATCGGTTGTTTAAAGTATAGGCCGCCTTTTTGTTCATATGGGAAGATAATTAGATGTTTATTGGGTCAACAGGCTAAGCAGATGCGAATACGCATTGTGAATAACCAGCAAGTTACACAACCAAGACAGAAAAAGGCAAAGACTTCACAACTGGCACATACACAACTCCAAAATCATTAAAGCTGCTCAGTGCGTTAGCTTCTGAGTATATGGAAGTTGATTCAATCCACTTCAAAATGGAAAAAGAAGTGTTTGGTTATGTGCGCAAAATTTTTGTGTTGGGACCAGAAATTAAGAGTTTTTGATGACATGAATGAGATGGGAGCAATCTGCATTTTGATGTATATGAGGTCAAATAACAGGGTCATCTTCGTTCTTTTCATTAAGTGTTAATTAAAGAATGGTATTGTAACTTGTAATTTTATAGGTGCCTATATGATGTTCTGAAGAAAACCAACATGTTGAGCATGGTAAGGTTTGCTGACCCCAATAAAGTTGGTGGAGAAGGTTGGGGAAGCATGACTGAGAAGTCTCGATATATACATTTGTCAAGCTCTAAGGAACTCATCTCCAAGCCAGCTGTGTCTAGTGCCTCAAAATCAAGGGTAAAATCTAATATTTAGATGAGATTATCAATTTTCTTCTCCGCAACAGTTTATAATATAAATATAAATTTTTATACTTGTGTAGCGGTCATTGGACTTTAATTGCTATAAATTTTCCCAAGGAGATTTATATTTTATGGATCCCCTAAGGCGCCGCTTGCATGGAGAATAATGGAGAACAATTGTGAACAAGTAAGCGTTATATATCATTACGCTTTCGAATGAACTTGCGTAGTTATTGTCCTAATATCCTTTTTCTCTTTATAAAGTGGGATTAAAATGGCCAAGGCTAGCAAGATGAAGCTTTCAGTAACTAACAAAGTCACATGGTTGCCCATGGCGGTATGATGATAAACTTGTTTATTTTCCTTGTCAAATAGGTAGTGTTTTTGATCAATAACAAGTGGACTAATAAATACATATGTTATCATGCTTTTAATTAGGGCATTCCTGCTTAACCAGATGGCAAATAGTGTGGATACTCTATGATGCGGTACATGAAGGATATCATATCAGATAAAGAATTTAACTTTAAAATCAATGTATATATAAAATAAGTAGAGATGAAAATCTGTTATTAAGGTTGAATAAGTGGTGATGGTGGAAAATTGTTATTTAGGTTATATAAAGATGGAAAGTTGGTATTTAGGTTGTATAAAGATGGAAAGCTGTTATTTAGTTTTGGTACATGAGCTGCCAATACTTACACAATTTGATGTATGTAACAATGGCAAAAGAGATCAAACTTCGTATACTTGCACGAAGAGATTGATAAAGTTTGCGATGAGTGGGCACAATATCCTTATGTTGTAAGAGATTGATGAAATTTGCCATCAAGTAGCACCATTTGCTACAGCGTATATAGCCTCTGCTTTTGGGTATGTATGCATGAGGTTTTAGAGAATTATGATGGAACCATTTGTGCCAATTTTTTTGGGTAGTCCTCATTGTGCTTGGTTGGGTGAATATATGTTGGCAGCAATTAATTACAATGTAGTCTTTTGGTTGTAATACAATGTGTATGAATGAAGATTTAATTTAATAATTATATTCACTGTAAGATTAATCTAATGGTTATAATGAAAGAGGACCTTACAAGTCCTCAAAAAAAGGACCTTTGGTGAGTATTGCAGTTTTAAGCATCAAAATCGCTAATAAACTTTTATGAAATCAATAATCTTATTGATCTTGTAATTCCACCATACCTGAAGACAAATGACCTATTGTACCATGGACTCTCAAATGGGCCACCAATCAAGAAAGTCAAAGTACTATACCTTCAAGGCAAAAGTTTTTTTATAAAAATAATCTTAAAGTACGGAATTTTAAGCGAAAGAGGAATATGAACTATTTTACTTTTGGTCACGAAGTGACTCTTCCCTTCCTCCTATCCTTCACAAACTTCATCTTCTTTCCGCTTACAAAACTAGACCACTACACTCTACGACATCAATATCACCTCCTAGACTTCAGGAGTTTTATCCAAAATAGGATGATAGGGAAATCTGTTTTCCAAAATAGGCAGTGGGCAGCGGGCAATTCTTCACTAGGCAAAATGTGAATAGTATTTTGTAATTAAATCCCTGAGTAGCCAAAGTGTGGCCGTAGTCCACTATAGTGCGTTCATAGTCAGCCGTAGTGTGATCGTAATCCATTATAGTGTGATCGTGGTCCACTATAGTGTGGTCGTAGTCCATTTAAAAAAATGAATTATGTAGGTTATTTTGTAATTGGCTGTTCTTGTGACAAAAACATTGTAAAATATGTAACAAGCTCAGTTTGTCATTAAGGTTATATTTCTAGATTTTTAGGATAATTGAAGAAGCTTGGAAGATTGAAGAGTGAAGATGCATTCATATATAATATTCATTTGCATAGACTTTCTGTGTCAAAACCTTTGTCCTTTCTTTACTGAGTCAAAACTTTTTAAACACTTTAAGGCTTTATACTTATTTTCACAAGAATAAAGATTTTAGGTTTTCCGTGGCTGGTTATCTATTTCATGCACGTGAAGGTTGACTACTTTTTTGACAGATTGATTAAACAGCTCATGCTTTTATCCTCCGATCAGTCAACTTCACCCCACTCACTCGGATCTGCCTAGGTTGTGTTAAAAGAGAGGTTTAAGGATTAATCTTGGCCCTTTTTTTCTTATTCTCTTGTGTTTATATAAACATATCCTCATCTTCTATCAAAGCTAGGGTTTTCAAGTATTATTTCACAAAAATCTTTTGAAAAACTCTCACCTTTGAGCATTCCTTCCTCTCCGGTTTCATCTTGTCTTCTTGAGTGCTTTTAGCTCACTTACATAGAAGCATCATATGAATTATGAGGATTGTATGAGTTGATAAAACCTTTGTTTTACAAAGTTAGTTTCATTGAAAATATTCTAGCTATCTTTGGAAGAAGGTTTATCTTTCCTAGATTCGGCTTGTTTTGAAAGTTCATATACTTGAGTCAGATTAGGAGTGTGCAACTAGAGTCTTCCATGTTCATGCATGTTCATAGACTTAGTTGAGTTTTAGAGGTCATTGACCTTGATTTGTTTGCTGCCCAGTTCATAACTGTCGCAGTAAACACAGTTACTATTCATTTCATGAAGCTTTGTAGCTCTCTGGAAATGCAACTGTGACTGGTCATAAATCACCACTGCATTCATACAACGGTGCCACCTAGGGGAGGGAATGGTAGGTATACCGTACCAAACCCCTAATACCGTGTACAAACCAAAATAAGGGTGTTTCTATAAAATGGTTACCAATACCATACCAAAGTTTCGGTATACCAAAGTTTTGGTACAGTATGGTACGGTACGGTAGTGTTCGGTATTGGTACAATACCAAACTATGTATCTATATATTTTACAACATTAAATTTAAAGCCAATATTAAGAATCTACCATTTTTAATATACTAAAATTCAATGTACAAAGTTAAATTCAAAGCCAATATTATCATAGTTTACCAATCAAACAAACAACACAACCATATATAATCAATTTACCACCAACAACCATCTTTCTCAATAATTTACCAAGCACAGCTCCATGATAATTTACCAAACACAGCCCCAATCAATTTACCACCATCGTGAGGTTTGTAAAGAGAACTCATGGACGGGAAGAAAATTTGATTGTGCTCCGTTCGTGAAGAAGAGAAAAAAAAAAAGGATAAAACATTATAAATATTATTTAAAAATCAAATAAAATATGCATATACACTATTCGGAATACCATGGTATACCATAGTATTGGGTTTTCAATACCAATACCGTACCAAAGTTTTCTGTAGTGGTAGTGTACCGTACCGAACAGTAACTGTATCGAATGGTAGTGTGCCAATGGGTAATGGTACGGTTGATATTCGGTATTTTGTATAAAAATTCCACCCCTAGTGCCACCGATTAGGAATACATGTGTATAACCCTATGACTTGTTGACCAAGCAAGCATCCATTGGAGGTGAAGTGATTGAGAAGAAACCGCACAAGAGACCGCTGCATCTAAGATAGGTACATTAGATATTGAGCTTGGTTGAAATCTTGTATTGGGCATCTTTTGCCATCTCATAGTGGAAGACCGGTCTTCTAATAGACCCCCGGTTTTTTTATCCCTTTGTGGATTTTTCCGGGTACCAAAACTTTGTGTCCATCTTTGTGTACCGTTAAACATTTGGCTTAATTAAAATTGGATTTAATTTTGCGCCAATTCACTTAACATGTAAACTGGACAATTCTGCCTGACTGGTCATCTTAACTGTTGCTTTAGAAACACTGGTTTGATTAAGTTGTAGTTGTGGATAGCTCGCGAATATCTAACTCACTGTTTTCGTTGATGACCTAAGTTGGCATAACATCTGAGTGTTGTTGAACAAATCACAAGCATCCACAAGTTATATCTATCAAGTGATTAATCTAAGTAATCTGTCAAGTTCATCACAACAGTGACTGGTCATCTTTGTGATTATTGTTTGTGCTGTTTGTTAAACAAGAGGGAATTAATTTTAAATACCCCCCTCATTGCCAACCTGCAAATTACTATTTGCAATTTGCAATTAAATCCCTAGGTACTCAGTGTAGTTGTAGTGCGGTCCTAGTCCACCATAGTGTAGCCGTAGTCCATCATAGTATAATTGTAGTTCATCATAGTGTAGTTGTAGTCCATTTCAAAAAATGAATTATTATTCACAATTTGCAATTAAATTTCAAGGTACCCAAAGTGTGGTCGTAGTCAACTGTAGTGTAATCACAGTCCACCGTAGTGTAATCATAGTCCACCATAGTGTGGTCGTAGTCTATAAACATTTTTTTTTTTTTCCATTTTCTCAGTTGTTGTTCTTCTTCTTCTTCTTTCCATTTTTGGTACTTCTCTCTGTTTTCGATCAATTCTATCAAACTCGGATCAAATTCTGATGAAAGTTTCAAACTTTCCAACTGGGTTTGATCAAATTCATAATATTTTGCTCAGTTATTCTTCTTCGTCTTCTTTCCATTTTTGTAATTCCGATCAAACCCACAACCAGTTTGATCAAAACCCAACCAATCCACCAAAACCCAAATCGAACCCCATTAAAAAGCATCAAAATTTCCAACCGGGTTCGATCAAATCCACTCAAATTCGCCATAAACATCATAACCTCCAGTAAATATGGCTGCGGCAATTTCTTCTTCACGATTCTCGTGATGCCGCCGAGGACGAATTCACGACATCGACGAGATCTGACCCCCTACAGATTTGAGTCATGAAATTGAAGAGCCGGCGGAGCTAACGAGTCGGTCGAGTAGCAGCTTCTACTCCTGAGCCTCGAGCTTGCCGGCGTCGATCTCCTTGGCGTCGCCGATGACGTCCGTGAAGATTCCGCGGCGGAGTCGTTGGTCCGACTGGAGCTGCTCGAGCGCTACCCACATAATTAGCTTAATAGGCAACCGAGACTCCAGCAGCCAATCGACGACGGCGCCACTGTCACCCCCGACGTGGGCTACCCTGCGGCTGGCATTGGCGGCGGCGATGTCCGCCAGGAGCGCGGCCTCTTGGTTGGCGGAGGAAAGAGGTGGCGGTGCTGCACAAATTCTAGATCGGGGGGCGAACTTGCAAGTTTTTCTTTGCCCGGTTTGCCTACTTTGGAATGAAAAAACTGCCCCTCCTATTTTGGAACACAAATTTCCCACCTAGTGTATTTTGGATAAAACCCCTAGACCCCTTAGTTAATGTACAAACCTGAAACCCATCTAAAAGGAAGGCCCACTATGAGCTCGGCTGGTTTTACATGTGTCGTTATTAGACTACACTTAGATCTTTGTTATGAGCTTTGAAAGCGAAAAACATAAATTTTTTTTATTTGTCTCATATGGTGTACATTATTTGAATTCAATATTGAAAAGCAATGGTGATTTGAATGATCCGGTTTTAAATGTGCACCTTCATGGGGAGAAACACTTCCATGGACTCACTATTCATTTTTTCAGCCAATCAAATGTTACCACATAAGCATAAATTACCACACGGCAATACCCGATTGATCGAAAATGTGAATAGTGAGTCCATGGAAGTGTTACTCATGCATGGGAGCGGCTCCCATGTCCAATCTGCTGATCTTGTGTTGATTTTCAAAATAACGACTTCATATCAAGTTAGTGTAAGAATAAGATTACATAATAATTGTTAATCAACACATAAGATCACAGATCATTGAATATACATATAAAGCGAATACCTCAGGTTATCAACAGACTTACAACCCGGAATAGCCGTGTAGAACGTCATGAAGAGATAATCTTGATGAAGATGTGAAGGAAGCCATGGAAGGATGTCTTCTAAACTCTTTTAGCCGATATACTTAAGCCATGAATAGGGTTGGCACAATAGTAAGTGGTTGCTACGAGAATAGGGACAACCTCTATATAAATAGTAGGGCAACAGGGCATATCTGACCTATCACAGATCTGGCCCACCTAAATACTTATATAGGCTTTTACTGTCCTTGCACAACAAGTAAACTAATGACTTATTAAAACATAAGTCTACAAAGAGTTAATCAGCCCATTAAGACTCCAATATACTTAGTCCAATAGATTTACATATTGATCATCTAATACTCACACATAAGAAGATTTCTTACATTCTCCCACTTGAGTGTTTGATGATCACGAACTACATGTAATAATATAACAAGTATAAGGGTGATCACTGAGTCTTCATAAGGAGCATAATAACCAATTTACTCGTAGCAAATGCAAAATCAAAGCTAAGGATAGAACTATAGAACGACTAAATTCTCTTGCATTTTTGCAGCATTAGTGCCCTATAATCACGTATACCTAGTCTAGTAATACAATTTGTTGGCACCAGGGAGACAAAACACAAAACTCCCACAAAAGGTAGAATTCGACAACTATTTAGGGTAGTCCTCCTCCTAGGAGCGAGGATTAGCGAATCTTCTACAACACAAGTAAAGTGCATATCAAAAGGCAATTTACACATATATACAATAAGTGTCAAAATTATTGTATAATACATATCCATTATGTTGATGATTTCGGATGTAGCTACTCAATCCTGATAAACAAATCATTCCATAAGCCACTGATATGCACTTCCCAACCAGCTTAAATAGGAGAGAACAAAATAGCAAGTCAAATTCAAGCTTGCTCCCACTGATTGGAAGAATCATAAGATCTCAATATATTCTCATAAAACAAATAGACATGATTAATGATCAATGAAAACAAAACAAAATAGTTTTCCTATCAAACAGATTCATTGATCATGAGTCTGACAAGTAGCCGAAACTAATAACTACAAGTGTATCACAAATCTAGTTCTATGTGTTTCATAATGATTTTAGAAATCACATGCAATTGATTCAAAATAAACGTTAAGTTTCAGTTATTAGCATGTTCACAAGGATTCCTAAAAGACACCTTAGAAAAAAGAACAAGCACTTTCAACAGTTCTTCCCTGAAAACAAATGAGTGTCTAAAACGAGCAAAAGAAGTTCTTCAGATTGCAAAATTTGCTTACTGCCATTAGTTTAATTTGTGTAACAAATCACATTATCTTTTGTGAACATCAAGAGCTGGTAGAGCATACTGCACAAGATAGTAGCAACCTTAGTAACTAGCTCGTATCTATCCACAAGAAGGATATGTTGCAGTAAACCCAGAATATGCACAAACTTCAATCGAATTCACCAAGTTTTAAGAAACCAAACAAGTGAAAGTAATTGACACAACAATCAATTTTCAGAACAATCTGACTGATCATTAGTTATCGTTTAACATGAAGATAAAAGGTAATAAACTCAAATTAGGCATGAACATCAACAACATGCATTCAGATTTTATCATCTATATAAGTGAATCAAAGATAAGCAACAAGTAAATAATATCCAAACCAAACACTCCCACTGATCTGCTGCAAACTCAAAACAAAACAAAATGAGTTCACCAAAGCCTTTTACGTGGTAGCATATATCGAAAGTATGTTGGGAAAAAATAACATATACATGCAACATGCCAATGAGTGTGAAGCCCACACAATAGTGAAACAATAGAAATCTCCCACTTGGGCAATCACTCATTGGTACTTAAAAGAGTTGAACAAAGGTGAACATCATAAGGTGTAAACGATTTTCAAAACATAGTAATCTTGAAAGAAATATCACTATGGTACCTTGCATTGTCAAAAGCTTACAAGGTACCCGAAAACTCTCAAAATGCTTCAAAAAGGACAGATTGACGGAAACCATGACAAAAGGCAAGTAGCAGAAACTGCCAATAACACAAAATCCACTTGGAGCATAGGTCAGAAAATAATTTACCATAAATCCAACACATAACGAATGGTCACGAAAATTTGCAGTAAACAAGTAGAGACGTAGATGCACAACATATAAAAAATACAGCTTATTTAGAGCTCTGCAGCTTAGTCGTTCATGCAATGTTTAACAAAAATATAAATCTGTCAGAAAAATTCCTACGAAATTATGTCAACTGGATGGATTTACCAAAAATTCAATACGTAATTTATTTTGGTAAAACTGATGCACAAGAAACATTAGAGAGTCCAATTTGTCCTAGAATTTCTTAAAAAAGGAATTTGCAACATAACACTATCTCAATGGGCATCATAACTAAAGGAGTCTAAAACAGCAACAAAGAGTAACCACAAACACATGATTTATACTCTTCAAATTACAAATTCCAGAAAACTCAAGGAAAACATAAGTTTGATTCAATCTATATGTAAATTCACCTTTATCTTGAATCAAAGAAGAACACAAAACTGCAGCAGAACCTTAAGACAGAAAATGGAAGAGATGAGAATATCTTATGATAACAAAAGTGTATAGTATTCCCATTAGATGGAAACCGTAAGCTATACCAAAAGTTTTTGAACTGCGAAGATGGTTCCTTCCATAATCTCATGTGTTTTAAACTTATGGAAGTCAGTATGGTACTGAGCATAGCATAAGCTAATACTCATTCATTATGTACCCCACGATAGGATTGAAAACATTAAGCTTTCACAAAAGTTGCATATATTCCAAAACATCTTAGTGACAGAAACAGATATAGCTAGGTTTTGCACGGCAAAATATAAGAAATCAATTATAGTAACAACACCTGAGTGGCAGATGAAACCATGTGAGATGACTCCTTATACTCCCCATACATAACCCATGTTAGACTGAATATGTATTAACACCTTAGTGGCAGATAACCATATTCATCATAGCACACAAGTTCACTGTTTGTGGTCTACAAAATAATCGACTGGTAAAGCAGATCTAACATCTTTGTGACAGATAGACCTTCTATTTACCCGCTGATATAGCCCACTACTTAAAAGTCTGTTAAATTCATCATAACAAGGTTGATGAATTTCAATAGTAACAGGTTTGAGCATTATTAGTGTGGTCTACAAAATGACCAATTGCCATATCACAAAAGTAACACCTGTACGGGAGATATAATTAGCAACTGATACAAACCACTATTACAAACTTACAAATTCATACACATGCTATGAATTTGTCGTTGGTTTGAACATCATAACCATGTAAGCAGTATATAATTCCAAAAGTATTGACCAAAGGATCAATATAAGCACCTGCATGTTAGTTTCTTTAGGTATAGGCACTATGATAGTCAATAATCACCGTGCATGACAGAAGATCATATGTACGATAGTAAAAGCAATACAACAAATTTTTTATTTATTTTTTATTAAAGAAAACTAAAACAGATTCTATCATGCTATAACAGTACAAAATCATACTTATAGACTCAAAAGATAGAAATAATGATTTTCATGTTTGGTGATATATACTGATATGCATATATAAGACACATGAATATGTTCATGCATGACATTACCTATTTCAAATGCAATTGATCATAATAGGTAAATCCAAATTGCAGACACTATATAATTCAACATAGAAGAATTGAATTTGGACTCAAATTTCTCATGCATAAGAAAACAATAATGAAACTAGGATCGAATCTAAATCAACATATATTGCCCTATTTTCCAGATCATTATGAGAACAACAACAATTTCCACCATTATTGTCGAATCCTAATTTTGCAAAATTCCTTATGATCAAGTTCCTTGTAACAGATAGCACCAGCCAACTCAATTACAAATTATATGTGCTTGACAAGAAACTACAACCAATTACATATTTCTGGTCCAAAATTGCTCAAGCATATAAGGAGCATCCAAATTTCCAGAAATCAAAACAGTAACAGGTATTCACAGCATAATAGAGGACGGAATTATTATTATTATTATTATTATTATTATTATTATTATTATTATCAAGAACATGCTTAAACATACGATAAGGGAGCTCAAAATCACAATATTCTCAACATGCCCAAATCTGCACTTTTATTGGGTTGTATTGGATTGAGATTTTAAGAGAATTTAAAAGAATTGAGAATTTCAGTATTTAATGGGAATTTGATAGATTTAAGGAGAATTCACCTAAAACTTTGATTGGAATTTGTAAGGATTTTAAAAGAATTTGATAGAATTCTAATTACGAATTTGATGGAATTAGAAAAATTTAAGGACAAAAGCACTCTTTTTTAAAAAGAAATGATGAATCAATTGCATCAAGAATGCATTACAAACTGAGGTCTTGGATGAGTATGCTATTCTGCATCGAAGTCCTAAAACTACATCAATCAATTCCCGATTAAGAAGACTTCCTTCACAAAAATTGTTCAAAATTATGTTGTGCATAACATATCCAAAATTTAAATTCATCACATCTCTGTAGCAATCTATGAGGTTATTTCTATAGTATGTGACTGTTTTTAATGTGTTCAAAGTGATCCAATCAATAATCTGTACACACATGGAATAATGAATTTATATATTGTTCTTTTCTTTGATGAAAGGAAAGCTGTGTGGTTGTAATTTGGTGTTGTCATTAAAAAACAAAATCAAAATCAAGTCATGGCTATCAAATCATCAAGATGGCGTCATGGTTCTAAACATCAATATAGGTTTTTGCCCTTCCACAATCTGGTAATTATTAACACTAACATGCAGAACAATAATTTCCAAGCAAAAGTCATACTCGTCCTCTATCACAAAGACCAACAAGAGTTTTTCGGGAAATGTAGCAAAGAAAGATCACAATTCAACTCAGGTATAGAAAAGTTTGGATACCCATGGAAACGATGACAACTGAGATACCTTGATACATCAATTGTCAGTTGTCCTCTATCCCTTAACTTATTTTTTCGTTCCTGAAAACCCAAGTTCTGATACATAATTCGACGAAGACAAGAAGTTGACAAGATGATAATGACAATTTTCATGGTCACTAGTGGCAATTAGCTTGACTATGGATGCACCCGCTTGGAACAGGGAGAAGGAATATAGGTTTTCAAAGTTTCAGTGAAAAATGTGAGAATTGTAAAGGCCTTTGTTATATATACTTCAAACCCTAGATTCCTTCAAAATCCTTTAAATTCTCAATTTTATCAGAATCAATAATTTTTTGAATACACCGAGAATTAAATGAAATCATTTAAAATCTCAATTGAATACACCAAGAATTAAATAGAATCAGTTAAAATCTCAATTGAATACACTGTGACTTTTATAAACTCATTTAAAATCCTAATTGAATACACTGTGATTTCCAAATTCTTTAAAATTCTTTTAAAATTCCAATCCAATACACCCATGTTAACGAAATGGCAGCAAACTAAAAGTGTAGACAAAACTGCAAATTCACGAGAGTGCAATCACATTCAGTTATCAATAGGGGCAGCCCAATTTGAGATGATTTTCAATAAGAGCCTTAAGTATAGAGAACCAAAATATCAACCAAAATAATAATTTGACTTATCTCTATAGCAGTGGCATGACTTAACACAAACAACTTGGATGCTACATAAGAGGATTAAAATCCAACTCCATCGCCAAGTGTGACATTCGACCCCATCGCCATCACCATAGCTCAGTACGGTATGCCAATCATTATGCATATAAAAATTTTATATATTAGCCAAAATTTATCTCGAAAACTATAGAGTAATCGAAAATATGCATCAAATATACAAACATCAAGAACTGAGGAAACTTACCTCAATTACTCCCACTCTTGCAAAAGATGGTTAGTGGAAGCATAAATACATACTCAAACATCAAGCCCAGCAAACAGCTCACCAAAATTGAGATACATCATGCTTAATGATCGAAATCATAATGAACCAATAGGTTCCATAATTCAACCGAAACCCAAGAAATTCGAACCAAAATCCAGCATCAAAATTACACAAACCAATGCAGAAGAAATTGGCATCAAGTAATCGACCACTTTGCCAATTTCACATAAGAACCGCACAAAAGGATTGCCAACAGGGGCGGAGCCACTACAGCGCGGTGGTCAGCAACCGCTCCCCATGTCCTCCGGAAATCAATGGACTGGGAGCGGATCTGTGCTGGTTCCGCTCCCCATGTCCGCCGGAATTTGAAGAGCGGCGAGCGGCGCGGAAGTTCTGGGCAGCCTGAAGAAGACGACATCAAAACGCAACGATTTGAACTAATCAAAATGCAACGTTTTGAACTGATCAAAACACGCGGTTTTGAACTAATCAAAACGCCGTTTTGATTAGTTCAAAACGTTGTGTTTTGATGTCTTCAGCTGTGCGTCGTTTGTTCCTTTTTGGCGTCGTTTTACCTTCCTTTTTGACGTCGTTTTTTACTGCTTCTTTCCCTTCATCAACACAAAATTATACCGAGAGTTCTCTTGAAATTTCATTCAGTCCACTGCCCAGCACAGCAGCAGCTGTGACGCCGACCACAAACTCTCTTCCCCAACTTGGACTCCACCCACCACGGTGGCGCCCCCATTGCTTCCACAGCCACCTTCCTTCCGTTCTTTGAAGCTTCCTTCTTCAACATTCAAGCTCAAGTAAGTAAGAAATTCTAAATTCCTAAATTTCCTAAATTTCAATTGATGATTTGAATGGAATTGTAGTTGGATTTGTTGATATGTATTTGTTTAAATTGATGATTTGAATGGAATTGTGGTTGTATAGTTGATATACTATTAGTAGTAGTAATTGTTAAATTGAGTGTAATAGATTAGGGTTAAAATTGAGTTATGTTTAAATTGATTATGATTGTTTGGTATAGATAATAGACTATGGTTAAATTGAGTTATGGCATATATTTGATTTATGTTTATTTGGTATAAATTATGGTTCAATTGATATATGTTTATTGCCTATTTAAATTATGCTTCAATTAATTTGGTATAGATTGTTGTGTGTGTTGTGGCTAATTAGTTATAGACTTATAGTTAGTTAGTTCCTAAGACTTTTCTATAATTCAATAATACAGTTATGGAACGATTCTTTAAGAAATTGCGTTCACAATCTTTTTCGGATAATCCGGGTAGTGAGACTCAATCTTCAACTTCAAGTAATCCGATTGGTAGTTCAAGTAATCTGGTTGGTAGTCCAAGTAATCCAAGTCATAGTTCAAGTAATCCGGTGGGTAGTTCAAGTACGGCCAATGAGTTGAATGAAATCTTGGCCTATCTTCCTATAGACCCCGGACTTAGACCTCCCATGATTACTTATAAGCCAAATTTTCGAGAAGAAATCCGAAGAGCTTATTTACAAAGGGGTCCTTGCCAACCTAATGATGAGAAAAAATGCTTACCACATTGATGGGGAAGGATAACCGGCGTTTTGGGATCAAATGGTATAATGAATTTAGTTGGTTGGAGTATAGCAAGGCTAAAGATGCAGCATTTTGCTTTCATTGTTATCTTTTCAAAAGTGAGTTTGATCAATCGGGAATGCTTGGAAAAGATGCTTTCACTTCAACGGGGTTTAGAAATTGGGCAAAGGGACCATCAAAGCTTCGGGAACATGCTGGGAAAGTTGGAAGTCTTCACAACAAAGCCACACAACATTGTCTAGATTTAATGAATGGGAAGCAACACATTGAAACCCTTGTGATCAAAACAACAAAGCAAGAAGCTATTGATTATCGCACTTTATTGACTGCTGCAGTTGATTGCACTAGATGGTTGTTGAAACAAGGTCTTGCTTTTCGTGGCCATGATGAAAGTGCATTGTCTAGCAATAAGGGTAATTATTTGGAGTTGATGCGATTTCTTGCCGATCATGATGAGAAAGTTAGAGCCGTTGTGTTTGAAAATGCTAAAGGAAATCTCAAGTATACTTCCCCTGAAATTCAAAAAGATATTGCCAATGCTTGTGCAGTTGAAGTCATTAATGCAATCACTCAAGATATGGATGGTACATTCTTTTCTCTATTGGTTGATGAATCGAGGGATGTGTCCATTAAAGAGCAAATGGCGGTGTGTTGCATTATGTGAACAAAAGAGGGAAAGTAATTGAAAGATTTGTGGGTGTTGAATATGTGTCCGAGACCACTAGTAGCACACTAAGGCACGCCATTGAAATTTTGATGGAGAAGATAAATTTGAGCATGGAAAATATAAGAGGCCAAGGTTATGATCGAGCTAGTAACATGAGGGGTCATCTCAATGGTCTTAAAACAATTATTCAGCAAGATTTTCCTCAAGAATATTATGTCCATTGTTTTGCACGTCAACTTCAACTAGCACTTATTGCCGTGGCAAAGGGAAATGAGAATATTGCGACGTTCTTCACAACTTGTAATAGTTTGGTTAATACTATTGGAGTATCGTGTAAGCGTCGTGATGCATTAAGAGAGGGACATCAAGAAGCTATTAAGAGAGCTCTTGACATTGGTGATTTGCAAACAGGGCGAGGGTTAAACCAAGAAGCTAATCTCACTCGCCCTTGTGATACACGTTGGAGCTCTAACTATGATACTTTGGCTAGTATTATTGTGTTGTTTAAAGCCGTGATTAGTGTGCTTGAATGGATTGTTGATGATGCTAACCCGGATCATCTAGGTGAAGCAAATAGGTTATTTGATGAAATAACAACTTTTGACTTTGTGTTTCACCTACTTTTCATGAGACTTGTGTTGGGCGTCACAAATGACTTGTCTAAAGCACTACAAAGGAAAGATCAAGATATTGTGAATGCAATGAGATTGGTTGGAGTATGCAAGCTAAGGCTACAAAGTGTGAGAGATGATGGTTTTGATGAATTGCTTGAGGAAGTATCAACCTTTTGTGGGCAACATGATATTGATGTTCCTATAGTATGGATGATTTATTTCATAAAGGAAGAGTTCGGCGTCGAGGTCAACAACTTTCAAACCTTCATCATTACCGAGTGGATCTCTTCTTTCATGTAATTGACCAACAAAGAACGGAATTGGATAATCGCTTCAATGAGCAAAACACGGAGTTGCTTTTATGTATGGCATGCTTGAGCCCTGAAATGAGGTTTGCACACTTTGACAAAGAGAAAGTTCTTAAGTTTGCTACATTTTATCCTGAAGAATTCAAAGAGATAGATCTTTTGATGCTTAAAGATCAACTTGACCTTTATATTATTGATATGAAAGAAAGTTATGAGTTTTCATCATTGAAAACCATTGGTGAGCTTGCAGAGAAGTTGGTGAGCACGAGGAGGAGTCGAATATACAATTATGTGTATTTGCTTATTACACTGGCTTTGGTTTTACCAGTTGCAACTGCTTCGGTGGAAAGAGCATTTTCTGCTATGAATATTGTGAAAACACCCTTGCGCAACTAAATGGGAAATCAATGGTTGAATGATAGCTTGGTGGTTTATATTGAAAGAGATGTGTTTGCTTCTATCAGTAATGAACTTATTATGCGACGTTTTTATGATATGAGAAACCGTAAGCTACCACTTTTGTAATTTTATTTCAAGCATTTAATGTTATTGATGAAATTTGTATTAATGACATTTGTGTTATTTAAATTCTACGGCATTTAGATTTTTAAAATTTTTTTGGAATGCTTGAGCAACCAATTCCGCTCCCCTCCTCCCAAAATCCTGGCTCCGCCCTTGATTGCCAAAAGGTTTTGACGCTAAAGACACACACAAAGGATCCTGAGAACCATAGGATCCTGGGAACCATATGAACCTGAGAACCATAGGATCCTGGGATCCATAGGATTCGTTTGCCTTTCTTGTAGTGAAGGGCACAGAAGCTTTTAATTGTGGCATTGCCATGTGTTCAAGAAGGCTAAAGCAAATTAAATTGAACACAAACCGAGATAAATTCCAACACAAAGCAATCATAATATTTTCTATGGCAAAATTGAAAGCAAATACCCACAGTTGCGGAAACGTCCTACCACAAAATCGAAACAAAAAAATCTTGTGCTTTCATGAGTAAAATTGAACCTTAGTGTTTTAACAAAAGAGTTTAGACATGTATAAGAATGAGCTTACATAATAATTGTTAATCAATACATAAGATCACAGATCATTGAATATACATATAAAGCGAATACCTCAGGTTATCAACAGACTTACAACCCGGAATAGCCGTGTAGAACGTCATGAAGAGATCATCTTGATGAAGACGTGAAGGAAGCCATGGAAGGATGTCTTCTAAACTCTTTTAGCCGATATACTTAAGCCATAAATAGGGTTGGTACAATAGTAAGTGGTTGCTACGAAAATAGGGACAACCTCTATATAAATAGTAGGGCAACAGGGCATATCTGACCTATCACAGATCTGGCCCACCTAAATACTTATACAGGCCTTTACAGTCCTTGCACAACAAGTAAACTAATGACTTATTAAAACATAAGTCTACAAAGAGTTAATCAGCCCATTAAGACTCCAATATATTTAGTCCAATAGAATTACATATTGATCATTTAATACTCACACATAAGAAGATTTCTTAGAGTTAGGGTAAGATTTATGCACAATGAGAGCCTACTTGTGCTTTTTTGCAAACAAATATCCAAGTAGCTTACTTGGGCTTGAATACACAAATATCCAAATAGCTTATTTGGGCTTAGAGATATGCAAATATTCAACTGGCATACTGGCTTACTTGGGCGGAACCAAGAATTATTTAACGGGTGTGTTAGTTAACTTTGAAAGATTCATTGCCTACGAATATGCATTTTTTATGACAGATCAAAGGAAAATTTAGATTCTCCGATTCTATCTTTTAGATTTGGGTAAAGAAAGTAGTACTCACAGAGTAAATTTACTTAGGGTGACATGATTGAGTTTGTGACTTACTTTTGAAAGTTCCAGTAGGGGCTTAATTGGGTGAGCTACTAAGCTTAGTTTGCAGGGTGACTACCTGAGCTACAGCCCAGGACTCCGCCAGTGAATGGATGCACATTAATTTTGCCCCTCAAGAAGTTGTTTTTGTTTGCAAAATTCAATTTCAAGAGTACGATAGTTGCGAGTTGTTAATCCTCGTAGATCACTCGTGTAAATTTGAATTGTCGTTAGACCGCTCTAAATTTGAATTCTCATCAAACCGCTCATCTAAATTTACTCTCAAAATAAAGAAAAACATCCTAGACCTAAGTAGACGATATAAGGTAATGAACGTTAATTACTCGATCTTTAGAAACCGCTATATTAAAAACCCTAGGTCAATAGTTTACAGATAGATTTACTACACGCTTGTTAATATGAATTATTTGTTGATCACTACTAAGTGCTAATACGTCGATTTTCTACAATACTTTGTATCGCTGTTGTTAGAAATGTTTTTGTCTATGTAAATTCTACAAAACTTCCTCAATCTATAAACCAATCAACTGTTTTAATCATCAGGTGTGACAGGTTTGCTTTTTGGAATTTTGGTTTGATCCCCTCACTATCATTTGTTTATTTTTTTACTGAAATAAAAATGCTGGTTAATCTATCGTACTGCAATTCGTATACCTTTTGCATTCTAGTACTAAAAGGCACAACAAATGTATAGAGTGCTTAAGTTAACTTAGCCTAGGATACATTCCATGTGCTTCGGTTGGTAAAAGATGAGTGGCTTAGATTACTGCGGATACCACAATAGGAAAACCCAGTAAAGTAATACAGAAAAATATGGTATATACTTGCCACCATTTATTGTATTTGGATTTGGAACAATGTATTGAATATGTAATGTGAGAATCTGGTTCAGATTTTGTCAACAAATGTCTGGATTTCTGAATACCGCCTTTGCAGAATTGGTAACCAAATGAAGGCCCCCAATTTCACCATTTGTGCTCTGTTTGGTGAATGCACATGGCCGTCAGCCATCTCTATAAAACACACACTTTTTCTTCTCTTTGCCTCACCTCATCCCATTGTGCATTCTTGCCTATGAACTCTCGAAGTTCACTCTCTCGTTGCCTGTCAGTCTTTCGACATTTTTGTCCTTTTCTCGCTCCATCTAAGATGTGGATGCAACGACCTTCCCCATTCGATATGCTAGTACAGGCGGCGGCGATCCAAACCGCACCGCGGGGAACTCTCTCGAATGTGTACGAAAACGATTTCACAAAATTTCCCCCGCCAACACTGGTGGATATCCATGAGATACGCGGCTCTAGTAGTATCTCTAATCCCAATAAAGAGTTGCAAAAAGCCATCCTCTTTAAAAAAGTTAGAGCAATGGTTACCGTAAGTCTCTTTTCAATCTATATATTGTTTAAACTGCTAGGGTTTACTGAGATTTAAATTTCATTTTTACGCAGAAAGTGGTAGACGACGTGAAAGCGATGCCACCACAAAATCCCAACCAGCAGATTGTACCACAAAGTGCCCTTAAGGCTAAGAAAAACAGGGCTGACGATGGTGTCCCCGAGAATATGACGCCGACATTGGTAGTGATATTTTCTCTTAATCCATATATTAGGGTTTTCAAATCAAAATCAAGCCACGAATATTATGTTAATTTTGTTTGTGAAGTGTTAATAGAAAAATTAAAATTTCTCATCATGCACACCACTTATATATAATTTACAGAAGAAGTGAAGTGCAAAATGAGAAATGTTAAGTGTTGATAGCATTTCCATGTCATTTATCAATATCTCACTTGATATTTGCTTTTCATTTCTAGACAAAGGGAATACCTATGCAAGCAAAATGACAATCAAGCCACAAATATTATGTTAACGTTGTTTGGAAATTGTTAATAGCAAATTCAATTTTCTCATTATGCACTCCACTTATATGTAATTTACTAAAGAAGTGAAGTGCAGAATGAGAAATGTGAAGTGCTGGCAGCATTTCATGTAATTTATCAATATCTCACTTGATTATTTGCTTCGCATTTCCAGACAGAGGGAACACCTATGCAAGCGAGACGGCCAAGGGCGCCGGCTGAGGTGACCGCGGAGGTTTTGGTTGACTTCAAACTGCCCGACGATTTTCCCGACGTGAAAGATGTCGAGAATCTCGAGACGGTATACAATATGCATAGATTTATATATTGTAGTGAAAATTGACTTGATATATTAGTAGCATTTAATGTATAATGTGAAGAATCTCATATCCTTGTATAATGTGTTTACAGTTGATGCCTGATGGAAATGCAAATGCTCTTCCGTTCTCCAAAAGACTATTGGCATGGAGAATTACCCGAAAACAACGAGCCAACGGAGTAATTGACATTGTACGTACTGTAATTGGTCTATTGTTTACTAGAATTTATTAAATTGTGTACAGTTAAAATCTTTCATATGTACAAGACCAATTGTACACAACTATATTATGCCAATTGTTGACTCTAAATGTGAAAATTTTCATGTAGTTCTACCGTCATGAGGAGTCCAAGACGAATTTGCGAGCCATTGTGGAGGTAGTTAGGTTTATTCTCTATCAGGAAATCCCACTCAAAGGAAAGGCGATAGCCGATGGTGAGATGGTGAGTTAGATCGCTCAGTTTAGTTGTATGATTAATTGGCATATAAAATTAATTTGATAGAATTATGTTAATTAATCACAAAGAAATTCGTTTTATGTTTAGGTTGGCCACCGGAAGAGGAGAAAGGGACCGTCAACACCGGTACCAAAAATAAAAAAGAATTCCTTAGGTACCGGACGTGGTGGTGACTGCAACAACAATATTCCCAAGGAGAATATCAATAAGCAGCGTTCTGAATCTGTTGAACAGTCGGAGGAAGAGGAGTGCATGAATTTCTTGCTTGATGCACCCATAGAGGAAGAAACACTAGAAGATCAAGTGGATTTCAACGCCAATGATATTAATCGGCAGTGGTTACAGGAGACCGAAAGGAAGTTAATGCTTGATGATGCAACAGAAGATCAAGTGCAGGGTTTGGACGACGAGGAGTTCACCAAACCATGGTTGTACGCATTATGATTAGGGATTTTTTTTTTGTTTTTTTGTTTTTGTTTGGAGAAACCTCGGGAGTGTGAGGTGATTTTTATTTATTAATCAAAAAGTTACATCTAGTCAGGGGGACATAAAACCTTACCCCTCTTACAAAAGAACGGCAAGATACACGCAAAAGAGGGGAGACATCAAATTTACCTCTCCTCGACAAAATCTAAGAGGGGGAAGGTTAATTCTAGATGACCGTACAGTAGTATTAATCATTTGTTAACATAAGTACAATTAACCTTTTTCTATTATTTATAAGTAGTTAAATGTTACATGTTGATCGTTTTGTAGTTAGTATTTACAACTAACTTTTTTATTCGAAATGTTGTGGGAAACTTACTATATTTTCTTTTTTTTCACTTGTGTTTTTCTTTTGGATCATTATATTGGGAGAGACTATAGATTATTCAAATTTAAGTTCGACGGGTCGAAATGAAAATCATAATCTATAATTGGCATGTAGTTGGCGGATTACTTGCCATAAATATAAAAGGAAACAGAGTTATGTAGTAATCTGGCCACTTTGGAAATTATCGTTTCAATTTTTTAATTTGAGGCTTGGTGAAATGGTTTGATTAATATGGTAGGAGCCTAATATGTACATTAATCCAAGTAAATATGATATAGAAGGTAACCAAATTATCATAATTGGATTTGGGACATTGGATGCAGGCAATTACACCATCTCCAAAATTCAATTTGGAACAATATCCCAATCAGATTTAGTCAGGCTTTTCAATCCTTTCATAATTGGTAACCAAATGAATTTCTATTTTGTTAATTTTTCCATACAGCTCCGTTGACAATGTACATGAATTATCCGCAGGTTATGACCGTAACTATAAAACTCGGTGCTTGCTGTCTTCTTCTGCATCTGAATTCAAATACCTTTGACCGCATAAACCTACTATCTCTTTCTATACATCTCTAAAATCTTTTGTCGCAAATGGCTTCCTTTTCCTCCAACCACACAGTGTCACCTGCATTCCCTACACTTGATCTCTTGCCGAAAATATCTTCCTCCTCCAACCAAGTGTTGCATGAGCAACTCCTCGAGGCACTGCTAGAAATGGTCTCAGTAAGTCATTGGGTCTTCACTCTTAATTCATTGATGTAATCCATAAATTTGCTTGATGAGTTTGATTTTGTTGATTTTTGTGTGCTTCTTTACTGAAGTATTCGAGGACTACTTAAAAACGTTTCATCTTAAATATCGGTTGTATGTTTAATACAAGAGATCTAGTGGATGAGATTAAAGAAGTCCTTAATATAGTCATTAAGAGACTTTCCCTAACTTCTTCAATTTTAACTTTTGTTTTCCCGCAGAAAGCCGCCAAGGAGTTAAGATCCAAGAGGGAAAATGAAGTGGTGCTCTCATTTGAGCTTCCTGAAAATTGTCCTTTCAACCAGGAAGACATTCAAAGGGTAAAGTACTTCACAATCAAAAGAATGCTACATGACAGTTTTTATCTCAAATTGACTGATAGTGTTGTTGAAGGGATGCAGTTGCAACCTCTGGACCATATACTGCGAGCATCTATGGCTAATAGACAGCGCAAGTACAGTGTAGAACAAAGACTTACGGGCTGGAAAATTGAACGTCAACAAAGATCCACAGGAGGACAGTATGACACGGTAATACATTAGTTCTCTTTTATGGAAGTAATTTTATTGATTTGGTTTCTGGTTTGGGTCTTTGAATTCTGCATTTATAATTTTAATTATCTTATGTATACATTGCGCAGTACTACATACATCCGGGATCTAAGGGAAAACTTAGAACGTGTATGGAAGTGGTCAACTTTTTAATGTATGAAGCGGGCCCAAAGGACAAACGGACTACACAGAAACAAAAGGAGCAAGGTACTGGATAAATCAATAATGCCATTTTTTTTCATACCAAAATTAGAACTCAGATGTAGTTTCTTATTACTTTGTTCTCTTTTATATGTAGCCCAACCTCCTCGAACTCTTCTACCACCTCAGCCTCGAAGGGAACCCGTGACCCTGGATCTATTTCGGTAGCCAAACAGAGCCATACCTTATGGCTTCCACTGGGGACACAAGCAAGCTCTCAACGGCCAAATGACAGAGCTAATGAAGTCGGGAATGCTGCAGAACAAGTTCCACATGGTGGGGAGGAAGCCTCTCAGACAAGTCCTTGGGCATCAGCATCAGATCGTGAAGGCTTGTTTAAGGGGCTTGACCCAAACGAGGTCCCTAATCACTTACCATGGGCTGGCGTGTAAGAATATGGACTTAACCATATTACATTAGGATTTAACAATAAAGATTTTATTCCATGATTAATGTATGAGATTAATATTAAATCTTAAGTCAATGTTACTTATGCGCCAGTAACCTGATTGTATAAGGATTGCCATTCAATTGATGAATATATTCACGCGATCTCGATATATACACTCTTGTTTGGTATGATCAAACTAGAATGTCTTTATGGAGATCCCTACTTAATGCTGACACTATATACAGGCCAATTCGTAAGTCTCTATAACCAGTACGAATTGCATTCATCTTTCCAGCATCCTCAACAGAGTTGGTACAATCTTATTTCTTATTGTATGTTTTGTATTTATACTTAAATGAGTGAATCACATATATGATTAATAAGTGTGTTATCACGTTTTATCACTAAATTCATATCTAACAATTGGTATTAGAGCTTCTGCTCACTTATGCATAAATCAAAACGATTTTCAATTGGAATTCATTTTCGATTTTCAATTGAATGCAAAATTGTGTAAGAACAAATAATAAAAAAAAAACCTGGACCAATTAATTTTCAGAAGCCCAATTGATTGTCTTGTTTGTATTGATTGTAAGAGACTCGTGTCTTCAATCTGAGTATTGGGCAAAATAGACCAAAAGCACCACAGAAAAGAGAGAAATTATTGTATACGCCTGGCATACCACGTGGCACTGCCATGTGGTACGCCTTACCACTTAAAATTTGACATGTGGCAGGTCTTTTAAAAAAATTGGAAAACCAAAATTTATACTAACTAGCGTTAACCCGTTTCCACTCTATTAATCTTTAACCTATGACGTCGACGTCTTTTCCTCTTCCTAAATTCCTTCCCTGATTTTGTCGACCAACAAACCCTGAAACTAAAACTATGGAAGCGGAGAAAATCTGATCTCGAAAACAACCGTCGTCGCAATCGGCTGTCATCGACGAAGAGGGGGTTGAATCCGATGCGGAGGAGGACGATGAAGAAGGCATGGTCGACGGAGATCGAGGAGGAAAGAAGCGGCGGAGGAGATCTCATATCAGATCTGCTATTCCATCATTCAAAGCTGGTCATTTCACTCTCTATTTCAATCTTTTAACCCGTGAATTTGGTTTAATGAGTTTTGATCTTCTATTTAGGTATTGGGTATGGATTCTATTAGGGATTCCAGTGAGGGTTAATCTGCAGGTTTCAATTGAAGGTTCAATTTGGTGGGCTCAAGTTTTAAAATTTTCTGGATGGGTTTGAAGTTCAATTTACTCAAGCATAAACAATGTTAAATTTTAATGGCATGGTTTCTACTTGGCAGTGGAACAGAATAGTTGTGTTCATTTGCAGATAGTACCATGTAACATTTACAAGTCAATCTACTTTAATTTGTAATGATTGATTTGGAAGATTGTATCATGTGGAGTTTAATCACAAAAGCTTATTATGTTTAGTTTGTTTTTGTGTGACTCAATTCTTATCTGTTGTCGTATCTTTCGCTTTTTGTAGAAATCGTCTTCTGTTCGAATATGGTATTTTCAAAATTGGATTTCCCTCTTCCGTGAAGCATATTCCTCTTTCTTACATTTACAATGTGCATGATCATGATGTGCTTGATTTTGTTTCAGAGGAGTTGGTACAGAAATGTTGTTTACTTGGACAAGGAGCATGTGTTCTTACAATCTGTCTTCTCTGTTCAAAGTAAATAATATGCAGGTGCACACAATCGGATGGAGGGCTTTAAATCCGGGGAGTGTTCCTTGTGTTCTAAGGCCAAAATTATGCCAACACAATAGCTAAAGGCCTGGTGGAAGGAAAACAGCTTCCACAGGAGGCGATAATCGCTTACTAGCAAGTAGCTTCTTTAAAACCATTGTGATTGCAACTTTCTCCTTTCAGTGTTTGTAATATGGGTTTTGAAGACCAAGCTTTGCAGTGTAGTTGAGATGTTTTGGTCTGAGATGTTCATACAGTAGTTTATACCTCCAAATGGATCATAATGGTATTAGAAATTTCTTTGTGCCATGTTAGTTCTACCCTCGCAGTTCTCGGATTTGCCAAACATCATAATCTTCAAATACAGAGACACACAAATTTGCCTTTTACGTCATATGGTTCTCAATTCTTAATTGTTTTGGTTGCTATGGTGCAATACAGAGCTGACTGCAGTGTGGTAAAACAGATTACCAATTCCATCTTGGGTTAAGAAAACCAAATATCTGCTACAAACCAAGAGTACAGCATGCCTCTGAAAAAAAAAAAAGTGCTAGTCACTAATGATATCAGCGAATTTTAAAGCAAAGGCAACGATTGGTAAACAGTAAACAAAATACCATCTTACATATTAAAATCCCAGAAATTTCTCAACATACAAGTTACAATTTGACCAGAATTGCGGTAATTAGTTTCACTTCTTTTTGGTGCATACTTAGTTGGTTTCACAAAGCTATTAACCAAGCCAGAAGTCTGCTTGGAATTCTTCCTCATAAAAGACAAACTTTCTATCTACGACCCATTCAGATTACCAAGAAGGAACAAAATGCTACCAACAGAGATCTTTGACTCCTTGTCTAACTTCACATAACGTAAGAACGCAAACATAAACAACTGCCACTAATGAATGTCTTCAATTCTCTTCTGTAGTTCATAACTTGATCACATCAAAACAATATTCAGCTATGTTCCCTCACTGATGCTTCAGTTAGCATGCCGAGTGTCACTCAAATGGGTATGTAATTTGCCTGCCTTGTAATATATATAATCAATCAATGAAGAGAAGGAAACAACAATGAGAAGCAATGAATAGTATTGTAAGAACTAATACCTGATCAATGTATTAGAAGACATTACTCTTTAGGATACCGTTCAAACGGATGGTGTGTGACAAAGCTTGAGGATGAATTCTGTCACATAAAATAAAGAAATTGATAGCGTGAAATATAATGTATGGTATAGTTCTAGACTAAGAGTTGAACAATAGATCCAATCAATACCTGAATCAAATGTTCCATAAATTCATTACTCTGAAGAATATTTGTAAAAGAAGGTTGGGATTGAGATGACGTCCACATAAAATTTGAGTCCTAAAAGAAAATATGTTACACAATTAACTATCAAAGCCTTTAAGGGGATGAAAATAAGAAAACCGAGCTTCAACTTATAAATATTAGATTACCTGGGTAGATTGGGGAAAATATGAAGGATGATTGGTTAACAAGCTCATAGTTGGATCGACAACCTACATGAAAGTGGTAATATATATGAGTAGTCTAATTTAACGATAATCGGAGCATTCACAAAAATTATAACCTACATGATTGGAAACATTTGTGGTCATCGATAACCCGACTGGTCGAATAAAATTGGAATTATGTGGTGCCTGAACTGAATTTTGTGAGGAGCCTATAATGCGCAATTGCTTTGTTTTCCCTGTAAAAGAATATATTTGTTTTTATAAGCATCAATAATGTGCTCCGAATATAGTTAGGTTCAAACTGAATAATGTGCTCCAAAAGAGATTGTACCTGATGTTGCTTTCTTTTTTCGTTTCTCTAGGGTCTTCTTCATTCTTTCATTGGTCATACCTTTGGGCCATTGACATTGAGGATTCAACACTGGTCTTTCATCAACTGAGCACTCATTTTTATTGCACTCACTGTTATGCATGTGGTTCCTTTCTCCGTTAGCTTCTTCGCTGGACGTATCTTCTTCGATTAAGTCTGCAATTTCCTTCAATTTTTGCATAGCCATTCTAGTAGTACTTTCTTTCTCTGCTCCCTTACTCAATATACCATAAGCCACTCTCATCAAATTACTTCTCCGTAATGTGACTGATTGTTGACCCTTGACCCGTAATGACTCACCATGCTCATTAGTTGGCAATTCTTTCTTTGCATCTTTTGACCAACGCTTTAATACATATTGTGGTGGTATTTCAGTCCATGACTTGACATTTAATACTCTTAAAGCATGACGACACAATAAACCCATGGACTCGAACATTTTGCAACTACAAGAAATTGTGCCACTTGACGGATTGAGTTGGGCAAGGTAAATTGCTTCCTGACCCTCTTGGTTAAGTTCAAATGATTGAAGCCCACCATCACTTCCAACCTCACTTATCCTCACTGCCAAGCTATCCACAAACTCCTTTTCAAATAACTTAAATATTGTTCTAGTGTAGACTTTTGCAGCATGCTTCAAAATTCCACTACTCATTGAAACTCTAGATGGGAGCCCTTGCTTGCAACGAAAAGTTTCTTCTAACTCACCTAACGCGAATTTTTTGATTGTTTGTCATAGTGATGCACAAACTCAGTAAGACTCATTGTCTTGGTAGATATGTGACGGAAAACATTGTTCGTACTCTCACTTCTTTGAGAAGATTGTATCCTGCAAGAAAAAATCTCTCTGCTAAATACTGAGCACCATTTGCCACGAAGATTATACAATGTAGTCATCCATGGATTGCCTCTAAGATTGAACTTTGTTAATATCTCATCCCAAGTCGACTGAAACTCCAATTCTGTCTCACAATCTCCTCTAAGACACTTGTTGAACAAGCATTTGAAATCAGGGTTCCCATAATAACTTGACATGTTTTTTGCAGCATTCTCAGATATGTGCCACGTACACAAACGATGGCATACTCCAGAAAAAACTTTTCCAATACCATTTGCCATTGCCTGACATTGATCAGTAAATATAGTCTTTGGCTTCTGACCTCCCATAGCTTCTAAAAATGTCTCAAACAACCAAACAAATGTATCAGTCTTCTCATTCAGTAGAAATGCACAACCAAATAATACGTTATTCCAATGGTTATTAACACCAACAAAAGGAGCACATATCATGTTATACTTATTGGTGCGGTAGGTAGTATCAAATACTACTACATCCCCAAAACTCTCATAATCAATTCTCGACCTTCCATCCCTCCAAAAAAAATTGGTCATGCGATTTTCTTGATCCACTTGCACTGTGTAAAAGAACATGGGATCCTCTACCTGTTTTTTTTTTAAATTCGTTGATCAAGCTTTGAGCATCTCCTGCTTCAAGCATAATCATCTTCTCTCGATTCACTGCATTGTAGCAATATCTTTTAGTAAAAGGCACATTCTCTGTTCCACCAGCTTCCTCTGCCAAAAAAGAGTACGTGTTTATGGTCCTTATTCCAGCTTCCTTCATATTTTTAATAACAGCTTTATGCGCATCACTAACATCTCTGTTCGACCTCAAAAACGGACGCTCTTCCGGAGAGGCAAGCTCATGATTATGTTCACTAATAAAACGAGAAACTTTCCAGGTACCATCATCTTGAACGGTAAATCGAATACTAGCTTTGCAACCTGTTCTTGTATCTGACCTATTCGACTGATTCAATTCTGAAGGGTTACTATCTAACTTGAAACCTTCCTTTGAGCAAGTATGATTAATTTGTCGTAGAACTCGCTTTGTGCTATATCTCTTTTGTCCTCTCCTAACACTGAACCCAACTCTTGCAGCATGACCATTATAAAGTTCATAAGCTTCCTCTTCAGAACACACAACCTTTCCATACAAATCTTCATAAAAAATATATTGAGCGTTGACACCTTTATCTTCTTCTCTTACATTTTCGTCACTTTCAACATCAATGACTATGCATATAAGAATAGTTCCAACATGTTAGGGCCTGATTTTGTACACTATGAACAAAATTGAAAATAAACTAACATCATCGTTGATGATAAAGTATCTCTTGGGTATGTGATTTTTTTCATAATAAAATGAATCAGCCCTAAATTCTAAAGTTCATGGATTTTTACATATACAAAGATGTTCATCAAACAATGATACAAAGGATAAAGGATAGATGTTTTTGCAAACCCACCCAAAATTGTAAACACACCCAAAACGACAAAACAAAAAGGAGATGAAGACAAATTAAAAAATATCTTACCAAAGTCCATGCTACTTCAACTTGCACAAGATATTTGTCTTTTCCAAATTTTGGTGCAGAGCAGACACCACGCATCACATGAGCAAGAGAGGAATCTTCAGAAGAGCATAAATGTGTTTCGTTGTTTTAACTTTTGGGGTTTTTTTAATTGACAAAGACGTCAGTGTTTTAACTTTTAGGGTTTTTGATTGACAAAAACGAGGAAGGCGAAGAAGAGGAAAAGACTGGCGTGATGTACGTTAACAGCAAACACAACAAATTGACAGAGTTAGTATAAATTTTGGTTTTCCAATTTTTTTAAAAGACCTGCCACATGTCAAATTTTAAGTGGTAAGGCGTACCACATGGCAGTGCCACGTGGTATGCCAGGCGTATACAATAATTTCTCAAAGAAGAGAAGATAATTTGGGATTTTAGGATTCATACACAAAAGGGGAAATCGAATTTCATTGAATGCTGCTCTTTTTGGGTTCAATTTGTTCTACAAATTATTCATATAGGGTCAATTAGGTCAGGAGCATACATATTTGCTTATGCAACTTCATATTTCACCAAAATTTTGGTGCATTTTCTTAAAGTTTTTGAGCATCTTTCAACCCAGAATTTCCATTGATGTTGCCATGCATATAAAAGATGGATTGAGGATTTTTGTTAAGAGACCATAATTTGTGCTACACATTGTAGAGTTCCAGTAAAGCCCCTCCTGAGAGTAATTTATACTTTTCTAGACTTTAATGTGTGATAGTAGTGTACAATGAGCTACGACCTGCATATTCAGGTTTCAAAATTGATGTCATCTCTGGATAATTCATATGCTTGAGTTCTTACCACTGATGGTGTGCATTAAGTATGCTTATGAGGAATTTAGAATTGCAGCCTTATGATATGCAACTAAAAACCAATATATCTTTAAAACAAAACTAAAAGTTCTTGTTTTCTTAAAAGTTTATAAAACTCAATTCCTTTGGTTTTCTGGTTACAGTTCAATCCAACAACATCTTTGTGGAATTTTAAATGGTTCCAATTTCAAAAGGTGGAAATCAAACCTTGATTACCACTTGGCCTTCACCAAATTCAACATTTGCCTTAGAGATAAGAGACTCGAAGCAGCTGAGGGTTGCGCTAAGGAACAAGGTGACACTCGAAAGGAATGGGATTATGTTGATAGGATGTCCATGGTGATCATGAAGAAGACCATCACTGATGAAGTTAAGGGCTGCTCACCTGATGAAGAGGCAAAGATAGCAAAGGAATTCTTCATGGAGTTTGTGCAAGATTTGAGAAATTTGACAAGGCTACTACTGGAAAGCTGTTGGATCAACTGATAAATCTCAATGAAGGAGTTGGTGGAGGTCGTATGCACATTCTAAAGGTAGTAGATATTGGAAGGGCACTTAAAAATCTAAAGTTTCCTATTGATGATTATCTCATCATCCATAATGCCGTGAACTCTTTGCACACAGGCTTTAATAGCGTTAAGAGCATCGTTGAAGCTCAGAAGGAAGATTGGGACACCAATTGTCTCATAAAGTTGTGTTTCAGTGAAGAAGAGAGGCAAATGACTGAGAAAGGAAAAGAAGTTGTTGTGAACCTTGTTGAGAAGACTAATCCTCCAAAACCTTCTTTCAACAAATTCAAATTCAAGAGAACTTGTCAATCCAGTAACACTACAAAAAAAAAGCCTTTTCCGACCAAACTTTTCCGAGGGCATATAAAAACCGTTGGAAAAAGTACTTTTTCCGACCCGAAAAATGTGTCCGTCGCAAATATGTATTTGGTACACAATTTTGTTCCGACAACTAAAAAGGTCCTCAGAAAAGGCCTGCAATTCCGTCGCAAATAGTTAATGTTTGGCGGGCAGAGTTGGCGCCAACTCAGTTTACGACAAAAGTAGATCGTCGTCGGAAGTGGTTTCAGTATTTGCGACGGTAACTTGCTGCTGTCGGAAGTGGTTGAGGTATTTACACGGTAACTAGCTACCGTCGGAAGTGGTTGAGGCATTTACGACAAGTGTAATTTATAGTCGGTGATAATCTACAATTTTCGACAGTACTAAGTCCTGTCGGAAATGTCAAATCCATGGAGAAAAATGAAAACTTCAAGAACAGAAAATCCAACTACAAAAGCTTCAAAATGTACTAGACTAAAACGCCCCCGACACCAAAACTGAAAGAATAAATATTTACATTTCCACTATGGGTATTACAGTAGTTTAATCAAAAGAATACAAAAGGTTGAGTGGAGTGAAAAACGAGGAGATGGCCCACGTTCTGAAAACTTACGCGGAGAGTTTTCCTCATTCTTCCTCTTCGCACCTCATCATCGCCTCCGTCCTCACTTCCTTTCTCTCAACTTCTCTGCAAATTTTCTCTGAAATTCTCAAACCCTAAATCCCCAAATTGGAGTTTCGCAACCAATTAGATCGAAAATGCGTGAGATTATTCACATCCAGAAAAAACCAAGTGCCGCACGAAGTTGTCGCTTCCAGTGCTCTTGCTGGTGAGAAGGAGCTCAGGGGCATGGTTGTGAATAATGGGATTCCGGAGGGCGTCTTTGTCTCTGCAGTGGAGGAGTATTTTCAGGCGGCTGGGACTGCCGAAGCATAGACGGCGAAAGGAGTGTTTCTTGGGCTATTAGCACGATTCCACGCCAGCGCGAGCCCGGCCGTTAAGATTGCCCACTGGGTGATCGGAGACGCTGGCCAGGGATCAAGTACCCGAGGAAATAAGAATAAGGGGTTTCAGGATCAACAAAATTGAACTGCTGGAGAAGAACTGAAGTTGTTTTGTAAAGTCTTGAAGGTGAAACTTCTTCATACAATTATTTCTACTTTATTTCTCTTTTTTTTTTTTTGAGAATTTCTATTTTGTTTGTCTAGTCTGGCAAATTTCCTTCTCTCGTCAGTATCCTCCTTGTATTTTATCATTTCCATATTGAATTGAAATGTCTTTTCTCTAGAAATAATAGGTTTGAGATGTCAGGTGAATGCTTGGTATCTAGTTTTCTTTTCTTCCCTTTTTATATGTAAAACACACGATAAATTTGTAAGCTCGCATTCTTGAAGTTGAAGCTGATTTCCCATAGTATGTCAAAAGTGGTGTCGGAGTTGGTTTCGGCGATCGAGTGGTGGCTCTTTTCAACGGCGAAGCTGCTGCTAAATAGAGAACGGCAATGCTCTTTTCAGTGCTTTGGAATTGGTAATTCAATTGCTTCATTGTGATTTTGAATTTTGAAAATTTTGAAATTCATATGGTTGATTAATTTTATTGGATAAATTGTATTGATTTTACAGTGGTGGTGAACATTTTCGGTCTAGAGATTATCAAACAAGTGCAGAAATGTTTGAGAAAGCAATGCTTCATTTCCCATTTGACATTGAAAGTATAATTTTTAGAGCTACAGAGTTCAGAGTTTTGTGTTTATGCCATCTGGGTTTATCCCAGATCAACCACATGAATACATCAACGAAGCCAAAAAGGTTTGTTTAATGTCTGCTACCAGTTTGGAGTTTTGTTTCAATGGGGATCTGATGTTTTTCAGTAATTGAATGGTTGCCTTTTTCTATTTCTGCAGCTTGAACCTAACATTGTTTCAGCTTTCCTAAAGTTACTTCCTACTAGGCTTCATCTTGATCCTTTGAATGTTATTGCACTGTTATTGAGCTTGGACCTGATATTATCTTGCAGTTTAAGATTTATCTGTGGAAGAAAGACTAGAATGGTGCTATAATTAGATTCAGGCAATGACTACATGCCTGGATTTTACGCTGGACTTTCTCTCCCTTCCAGCACATGAAGTTGTCGCTTATCATGCTCTTGTTGTCGGGTACTAAAGGCAGCGGAGGGGATGCTGTGTGGAGGACACGGCTCAGCTAATTAGCTTCCTATGACAAATATTTTGTGGTTTTCATCTTGTTTGGACTATTTAGCATTTGTTTAATTTATGAACTAACTAGAATTAAGTTTGTAAACTTGATGAATTTCGTGTTTCCTTTGATACAATTTGTTTTTCAATAATTGACAGACATGTTCATGGCAATTGTAGCATTTAAAAATGTTATTTAATTAAGTTTTTAGTTAATTTTTTTACCTTTCCAGTATTTCAAATGTGATCTTTGTCTGTTCGCAATGAATAGGTGGTCTGAAAATGTATTTCCGAGGAGCGAAATTCGTCGGAAATAATATTTTATATGTATTTGCGACGGATATAGGCTATCGCAGAAACAAGAATAAACATCTTATTTAATGATCTTTACCGACAGCTGCAATATAGTTTCGACGGCCAGACACCGTCGCAAAAAATACTTGTTTCGACGGACCGTCCAAAAAAAACTTTTTCCGACCAGACCTTTTGCGACAACATTCGACGGCCTTTTGCCCTCGTAAAAGCTCATTTGCGACGGCACTTAGCCTTTTTCGACAAATTTTAGCCGTCACAAGAAACATAAAATTTTGTAGTGTAATTCTAATTCTTTCTACGGTGGATCAAAATCCAGTGCCCCATCTTCTCAAAAACCCCAACACCAAAACCCTAAACCTACTCCTCTTGCACTTAAGGTGAAGAAGTATGCCGATGTGAGATGTTTCCATTGTCAAAAAATGGGGCATGTGTGAAAAAGGAATGTTGTGGTTGCGAGGAATGGATGGCAAAGAAAGGTATAGAAATATCTAGGGTTCTTTTTCTCATAAAAATAAATTTAGTTGATAATTATGATATTTTAAGTACATGGTGGTTAGACACAGGTTCACCCCTTCACATATCCAACATCTTGCAGAGCTTCACACGAAAGAGAACCCCAAGTAGAGAAGAGTATAAAGTTTGCGTAGGAAATGGGATTTGAGTTTCTATTCAAGCTGTGGGACAAGTCAAGCTTTAGCTAGAGTCAAATTTTATTCTTAATCTACCTAAAGTTTTTTTGTATTCCTTCCATGAGAAGAAATTTGCTTTATGTTTCTCAATTAGTAGAGTCTGATTGTACCTTTTTTCAATGACCGTCAAGGAATAAAAGTTTTTCTTAATTCTAAACACATTGGCACTGTTGTTTCATTTCATGGTTAGTGGAGATCTACTAATTGAGAAACATAAAGAAAATACCAGGAAATGAAACAATTAGTAGAGTCTGATTGTACCTTTAATACCTGGTATTTTTTTCTACTGATGTTTGTGATCCTCTTATGTGGGAACTTTGATTTCATAACCTTCATAGATGACTACACTCGATATTATATTGCTATATCTATCTTATCTCAGAGAAATCTATATCTCTTGAGGCTTTCAAAATCCTTCAAAGATTAAGTAGAAAAGGAGAAAGGGAAGGTGATTAAAGCAGTTAGATCAGACATATGAGGAGAATATTATGGGAAATATACTGAAGCTGGGCAAAACGAAGGCCTTTTTGCCCTATTTCTGCAATAGTATGGGACCAAAGCTCAATACACAATCTGTAGAACACCAGAGCAGAACAGTGTTTCAGAAAGGAAGACAGAACACTGATGAAAATGGTTAGGAGAATGTTGATTAATAGTGGTCTACCATCCATTCTTGGCAATAGAACGCCAAGTAAGTCTGTAGACGAGACATCATACGAGCCGTGAAACACAAGCCTCCCTTGTTGCTGCAGCTACATGTTTGGGGATGCAAGGCTGAAGCTAGGATCTACAATAATCAAGAGATGAAGTTGGACCCTAAAACTATCCATTCTACTTTCCACAACTCTTACGTTCACAAGACTAAGAAGACTAGCTATATGATTGGATTACCATGTTTACATCAAATTGATGGAAACTGGTGATTGTGTAGAAGTAGATGATTCATTAAGCAACACACAACCCTACTCCATTGTCCATTCGAAGTTATGGATTGAAGCTACGCAGGCTTAACTTCAATCCATGGCAAATAATGATGATTGGAATTTGGTGAAGCCGTACCAGATCACAAGGCTACTGGATCAAAATGGGCTTTCAAAAGAAGAGCATATGAAAGCATTGAGAGACATAAAGCAAGACTGGTAGCTAAGTGATACATGTAAAAAGAGGGCATTGATTTCAAAGAAACTTTCTCTCCAGTTTCAATAAAAAACTCTTTTTAGATGATCATAGCATGAGTTGCACTTTTTGACTTGGAGCTGAATGAGATGGAAGTCAACACAACCTTCTTTAATGGTGAACTTGTAGAAGAAATCTACATGAAAAAATCTGAAGGATTTGCAAAACCTTGTCAAGAATATTTAGTTTGTAAATTAAAGAAATCTTATGGATTGAAGCAAGGCATCAAGGTAGTGGTATCCTGAAATTCAATAAAGTCATCAAAGATCTTGGTTTCGAAGAAAATTTTGTTGATGAATGTGTTTATCTCAAGAAGCACAAACAACACTTCATTTTTCTCATCTTGTATGTGGATGATATTCTTTTAGCAAACAATAGCATTGACTTGCTAAATCAAACAAAATTATTCTTGTCAAAAAAGTTTGACATGAAGGATTTGGGGGAAGCAAAGTATGTTCTTGGAGAACTACATCAACAAGATGCTGAAACGTTTTGCTTTGGAAGGAGCCACATGTGGTAGTGCCCTAATGACCAAAGACATTAAGTTGCACAAGAAGGATTGTCCTACGACTTAAGCTGGCAAGGATTTCATGAAGGGCAAAACTTATTCTCAACTCGGATTTCAGGAACCACATTGGATTTCTGCCAAGAAAGTACTTAAGTACTTGAAACAAACTAAAGGTCATCTTTCAGTTTACAGAAGAGGTGAAAAATTGGAAGTTTTAGGGTACACTGATGCAGATATGGCTTTCGATTATCCTAGCACGGAGAAATCCATATCTGGTTATGTGTTCACTCTAGCAGAAGGTGCAATCGTATGGAGGAGTCACAAGCAACCACTAGTTACAACTTCAACTATATATTCGGAGTACATGGCATTATATGAAGGTGTTTGTCATGCTATCTGGACCAACACTTTTTTGATTCAAACTAGCTTAGTTGATTCTCTAAGTGAAAAAATCCTCAAAGTGTTCTATGACAACGAAACTGATGTTTTCTTCACCAAGAAGAAGAGGTCAACAAATTCCAAACTAATCGATCTGAAGTACTATTTTGTGAGAGAGAAGGTGAAAAAGGATGAATTTTCATTTCTAAAGATTGAAACTGAGAAATAGCTTGCATATCCTTTCACCAAAGTTCTGACAGTTGAAAGTTTCTAGGGACATCTACCTAACTTAGGTGTTCTGTCCAGTTTAGATGTCTAAGGTTCAGTGGGAGTTGTTGTGATGTTTAATTTTCAATAAAAACCCTATTTCAGTATTTTCCGTAAGTCTTGTTTGTAGATTCGTATGATTCTGGTGTTTCAATTAATAAAGATGTGGCATTGAGTTCAATTCAATTATTTTTAGCTCAGCTTATTAAATTACAAATTTTATCAGTTTAGATTCATTTGTAGTAAAAGTTAACTGTTTATTAAAATGTCTTGGTTGATCTTATGAATCAACATTCTGTTCATATTCAGCTTCAGACATTATTCAATTATCAATGTATGAAGGTTACATTTCATTGTCAAACGTAGTTTGGTTTTACACGTTGAAAGTTCATATTCAGTTTTAAGTATGGTTCAATTTTCATAGTTGGAAAGGATTATGATTTTATCAGAACTACTTCAGCAGGACTAGTATGTTTGCAATACATGGTTACTTTTTAGTGGAAACATATGTTTCATATATATGAGTGATCTTTGTAATTTACATAATCCATTTTTGGTGACTGTATAAGAGTATGTTGCTAATAGACATCTTACGTGGTGCAGTTCTACTCAGGGGGATGTAGGTTGCACGATTGAATTGAATCAAGTATAATATTAATCTATATTCTAGAACTTCTGTGTACTTAATTGATTCTTGATATTATTGTTGAGTAATATGTGTTAGTCCAAGTGGCAGATTGTAAGAACATGGACTTAACATTAGGATTTAACAAATAAGATTATATTTCCTGATTAATGTATGAGATTAATATTAAACCTTAGGTCAATGTTACTTATGCGCCAAGTAATGTGATTGCATAAGAATTGTCATTCAATTGAGTAACATCTTTACCCGATCTCAGTATATACACTCTTTATTAGTATGGTGGTTAAACTAGGCCGTCTTTATGAGAGATCCTAGTTAATGACTAATTCATAAGTCTATAACCACTACGAATTGCATTCATCCTCACCACATAAAGAGAGCTTATTAGTATGGTGGTTAAACTAGGCCGTCTTTATGAGAGATCCTAGTTAATGACTAATTCATAAGTCTATAACCACTACGAATTGCATTCATCCTCGCCACATAAAGAGAGCTAAGTGTAGTGGATTATAGAAAACTATATTGAGTAGGCCACCTTCAGTCGTCATTAACCAACAGCCGTTGTCAACCATGTCGTCCAGCATCCTCAACGCAGTTGGTACAATCTTAATCTTTATTGTATATTTTGTGAGTGATCCACCTATAAGATTAGTAATTGTGTTATTACGTTGTATCACTAAATTCATATATAACATGGCGCCCTCTGTTTTTGTTGTGTGATAATCCTTTTATACAAGCTTCATAGACTATGAAGTTAACAACCTCGACAACCAATGCATATTAGTTTGCATGTAAAAATACATATTGCCTTCTCTTTTTAAGTTTAATGGCCCCTTCCATTTTATTCTGACAAGGGATAAATCGTTTTACTCATTGCTTAACGGTGCAGTTCCCCGTAAGTTCAGTAGTTTCGAGAGAGTAGTGCGAGAAATATTAGTGTGGAAGAAAAGCTAAATTTGTATCAGATGATATTGTCAAAGAACACAAAAAATTAAGCTTAGTGGACAGCAATATACAAACAAAACCGTGAAGAATTCTAAACCTCTCATTAAATATGTATACAGCGGATTGCGCTTTACTACCTCGCAGAACCTTTGGCCACTGCAACTTATCAAGCAGATGACTCAGCCACCTTTAGCCTTTTACCCTGGTAAGTTAAATGAACCGACAATCATTATAGGCATTGATAATCGCTCTCTTACGGGAATAGGATTGACTTAATCAGTCAATCAGGTCTTAGGATTGATTTTGGCCACAACAGAGAACACAACAGACAACTAGAAAGGCTTTCGGGATTTATAGTGGAGAAATAACACTTATCAAGTGTATGGGGTGCATATAACTCACTTTCCTTGTTCTGCGGCCTTTTCTTCTGATTCCTCAGGCTCGGATATGTTGAGTGTTGTCAACTTGCCGAAAGATTCCTTTGCATTCCCAAAAAAATCTTTCACTTTGTCGAAAGTGGTTTTGAGCTTATCTTTTGTTGGAAGCTGAAAATGGGATCAGATTATATGTTAGAGCAAAAAGTAATTAAACAATTTGATCAATACAGAAAAAAATAACTTCAACTGTAAGTTTCTAGCTACAAGCATAAATAGCTTACTGTTTAGACTAAATGGAGTCCTCCAGCTGAGGTTGTGACCAGATGAATGTCTAACTTATATCTACTGACAAAGACAACAGGTGTAGGCAAACAAATAGATAAATAAAGATAACTACCTCAATTACATCTGATGTAGAAAGTGCTGCTCTCATGTTACCATTTTCCTACACATGTAGCACAGACAGAACTCAGACACTGAAGTAGATTGTAATGGTGGGAAAAGGATAAAGTCATCTCTGAATGAGCTTTCATCAAGTGTAGAGGTTATATGAGCATTACGACAATTTTGTAGCCGTATCTGAAATCAGAAGCTGACCGCAACACTCGGTACTGCTTAAATGCGGTCTTCTGTATTTCCTTCTCGTCCTGTTCAAACAGTCAGCAAGCAATTATATCACTAAGAAACTGGAGTCATTTGTAAACAAATATTTGGCCGTTGTACAATAGCTCACTAGAATCAAAAGAAACACTTGAACAAGATTACCTGTGCACCAAGGACAATCTCAATGTAGGTATCATAGCTATGCTTGCGATATGCATATAGATTAAAGGCATGCATCCAAAATCGATCCAATTGATTATAACAAAGACCATATTAGCAGAACTCAGCAAGCTATTCCCATAAGATATCAAAAAAGTGAAATTGATTCGGTACGCGAATTGTATCTCAGCTTTTGTAACAAAGTCCTTTTCAAGTATCGACATTACTAGAGACTCTACATAACAACTCCAATTGCTCATTTGAGTGAACTTTAACAATACAAAAAAAAAATTCGAACTCGAGTGAACTTTAAGTAAGCAGAGAACTCACTCTATAAATAACAGCAGCAAGATTTCTAGCAAGTGTATCTTTGTATATATATTTCCCCAGGAAATTATCTTTAGCCGCCACCATGATCTTCGCCGTCGTCCCACCTGATATCACACTAAGTGGGTACCATAGATAAACCTGCCACCAAATTAACCAAACAAAAAACTTGAAACTTTTCTCCAGATAAACAAAAAAACTCACACAAAATAAAGCAATGAACATTGGGATTGAGCACAAACATTGGCCATTCGCATAAAGACGACGAAACGTGGGTTGCCGTCGTCTTCGATCTTGGGCATGGCCGGCGGCGGAGGCCTCTTGGCCTGAAATTGGCGGGCCATCTGTCCCCTCTTGCTCTTGGCTTCAACCACCAGCGTACGGCGGCCGAGCTGCCGTTGCTCCGCCTTCTGGGTCGTCGTCGTTGTGGAAACCAACGAGTGCCGCACCAGTCCATCTTCGTGGGTTCTTGAGCTCGACAATGGAAGCCGAACCACTGCGTTTAGAGACATACCCACCTCCATTTTTGCTTCGATTTCTGCAAAGTGTTGGTTTTCTCACTGTGTTTTGTTTGGTGATGATTTTCTTATCCAAAGTTTCCAAACGTCTATTTTTTGTCCAGAGAAGGAAGAGAATGGGCTGTTCTGTGCTTCTGGGGGTATGATCCAGAAATGGGACACGTGGCGGACCAGAATGAAGTTGCCGATGGCGATGTGATATTGGCCGTCCGTTGTGCCACGATAGTCCACTGTGAGCAAGGTGTTCGGGCCAAGTTGATTCTCTTTGAAGGTGTTCGATCAAATGACACAAACACGAAAGGGTCGCAACTTCGTTTAAGCGAATCATTTAAAACATCTTGTTACATAGATGTAACCAGTAAACTCTCCATTTTTCTTCAGTTCAGAACTGGTTTTAAAACCAGACCAAATTGTAAGGCAAAAAAAAATCACTGTAGCGAAAAGTACTGTAGTAAAAGTTACTGTAGCAAGGCAAAAAACTTGGTGGATTCTAAAACTGTTCTGAACTGAAGAAAGACTGGTAAACTCTTGTTATGTACTCGACACTTTGTTTACTATTGACAACCCGTTGAGTCTGAAACTTCTTTAATATATTGACCGATCATAACTTTATAGATGGACTGTGCAAGATCGGAGACTTTTCTTCCACACTTTGATTGCCTGTAACTTGTTAAAAATTGAAGTATACAACAAAGTGCCAATAAACATGCTAGGCCTTGGTGTCTCGACCCGATTTCTCCAGGAATCGAACAACCTAACCATACAAGTAGTTAGTCAAGTGGGTTGTTGATTATATTTTAGTCAAAACAAGTCCTACAAACCATATTGAACTAGTTTAATTTGGGTCCGGACTGGTACCTGATATTCAAAACTTACAAATACCCAGATCAAATAGGATATTTTAATATTATTAATTAAGTATATGTAATATATATTTGCACTCGAAAAAGGCCAGATCGACGAATTTCGCCTATTCTGCCTTCATTTTCATCGATTCCACCTCCAATCTCGCCAATTCAGTCTCCAATCTCTTCGATTCTATTGACATCGAGCCAACGCAACTAATCTTGCAGAGAATTCTTTATGATTGCCCTGCGTTTCCACTTCTCTAGCGTCCACCATCTCCAACTCCATCAAGCCACGACCACCAACTCCATCTAGCCACTGCCGCCAACTCCAAGATGTGTGTTCTTCTTCTTCATTTCCCAACCTGGAACCCGAAACGTTCTGTCCCGAAATACCAAGTACTCGTGTCCTCCGGTAGGGGAGTCAGTTTTGGGGCTTGGGTAGGGATGTTAATGGGGCGGGTTGGGGGTGACTTTGCCATTACCGTTCCCATCCCCGTTTCTTATCACCTCCCACATCCCCATCCCCAGTTTGCAAGGTCCGGGGATGAGGATCCCCGTTCCCTGTTTCTTCAGAGCTTCCACCATTCAGGGCGGGTCCCCGTTGAGTATCCATTTCATTGGAAATGTCTGCCATCCCTAGGTCCAAGTACTCATTTCAGCCTTAGAACACGCCCTTAAATCTCTTCACGTGATGAATTAGTTGCAAACTAGTTAAGTGTTTGCAGTGAATTAGAACACGCCCTTAATCCAGCACTAATTGTAAACTAATTGCAAACCAGTTGGAGTCATTAGTGTTCTTGATTAATTATATTCGTTCAAAAGTCATTAGTGTCCTTGAACTTGCAAAATAAACTTGGAATGGACCAAGTCTAATACAATTTCTGTCCTTTCTCTAGCGAATTCTAAAAACCAATCAAGATAACTCCAAAACAGAAAATTTTCAATTCGAAAAGATAAAATTTATTTTTTGGGTTGATCGGAAGACAGAAACACAACGAATAATAGCTAGCTAAAATTCTTTGCAGTGAAGCATAGTGGATTGAACCTGATCAAACACAGAAATTAAGTTTCTTTCTTTACCATTCTATATCAAAACTACTTAAACTAAACAAAATCACGAGCTGAAAAATCGAATCAAGTGAATATAGACCAGCCAAAGTTCTTCACGTGATGGATTAGTTGCAAACAATTTTTTTTTTTTTTTTCCAAAAGGTAGAAAATATTCATTAAAGACGGATAGAAACATTCGCATCCGTAGTTGCAAATAATTCACTCCACAATCTTCCAGACTTCAACTACCGATCAAATTCAAACTAAACTTAATGCACAAGCTACATAGTAAATACACAAGTTAGGATATACATCTCCTTCTGGCAAGCTAATTTGAATTATTCTTTTCTTTTTCCATTTTCGGTTCTTCAAAGCATGTGGCTTGTGCTGCAAGAGCTTTATCCTGTTTGTGCGATTTCTTCAGAAAGTAAAAGCTTGCTGAGTTGTGAAGTAGGCACGTACGGTTTTAACTCTTTTCTTGTTTCGGTCATTTCTTGAGAGAATCAAAGCCAAAAGAGTCTAATGGCATTAAACCCAACTTCTATATTTGTATGGAGGATTCAATGCTTCAGGAAATCAGATGCATTATTGATCTTGCGACGGGTTGGGATGGTGTGAAGTCAAGATGAAATTGAGGACCAGAGAAATATTATAAAAACAGAAAATCTTGAGTAGTACTAAGCCCATTTTGGATCAAAAGACACAGTAACGTTACTGACAAACCAAACCCAGAAGAGAAATTAAATTGCAAACATAATATTCTAAATAAGCAAGGAAAAGTAAAACCCAGATAGCTAATATTCTTCACTTGATGGAAATGGAGCACATAACATAACCCTACGACAACACAACTACACTTAATCTCCGTTTAGATAAAAGTCAATTAATTCAGACATCGATATCAAAGGAGACGGTGGCTAAGAAGCGGAAGCAAAAGTTCAACAAAGCAGGACATCGAAGTACGTCACCGAGATAAACGAGCGAAACGACCCAATGCGGAGCCGCGCCGCCATTAGCAGCAGCTGGAAGAACAATGAACATTTTCACGACAGCGAGTGCATAAGCAGCGCAGAGAGGAACGATGCTGATGGTCCGGTTGTGCTGTGGAGAGAGAAGATCCCACAGCACCGCAATTGACGACGTGAAAATAAACGTCATCATGCACTGGGAAACCTTTAACATCCAGGTGGCAAACTGAAGTTGGCCTTGGCCTTGGCCGGCGGGTGGAGTAGGAGCCTCAGCAGCTGCTGACGCCAGCATCCTCAGGTATGAGTCGGGGAATGTTTGGGCTCCGACCCAGTACGCTGCCGAACACATGGTGAAAAAATAAGCAATTCTGTAACGGCGAAGGCGAGCACTCACCATTATGTTATAAGTAGGGGAGGGTTAAAGAGGGGGAGGAATCAGAAGAATCAACGAGCAGGGATAGAGAAAGACGACCGTATGTTGTGGTTGTGGCAACTGATTTGAGGGCTCAGTGGTCACACTGGTAAAGAAACAATATATAACATAAAAGGGTTGCTTGCTTTGGCCCTTGGGTAGTTACAAGAATTAGGAGCACTAATTAAGAAACCATTGTTCTCTCTGTAATTTCTCAACTATTAGGGTACAACGCTATCTGCGTGCGCTATGTTATAAAACATTGGTGTGCACCCATACGCTATATCTATATTACTACAGTATACATGACACTATTAGAGGACTGTATGAGACCAAAGTGATCATTCGATAGTGGATATATTGCAGGCTATGTTCAAAGTTTGGAAATTGCACTAATTTCACTCTTCTCGGTTCGTTGACTATGTAGTCAACTGTTAACTAGTCAGATGTCACGGGCGGCAGCATTAGAGTGGAGCTAGCCAATATTATATTGGATCAAAGGAACAAAACTTATCAATCGACTGTTCTTAACAAAGAATTGATATTCGAATAATTGATACAACGTTCGGCGCAATCATAGATGAATGGCATAGAAGCTCCATGCTTCGTCATCATATCATATGCGTGCTAAGTATTCGACCAAATGGCACAAACACGAAAGGGTCACAACTTCATTGAATCAAGCCGTGTACGAGGTGTAAGCAGTAAATTCTTATTCATTAATCGACACTTTGGTTATCATTGACATCTCGCGATTTGGATTTGAAACTTTTTCAATACATTGACTGATAGATTGACTGTGTGCTATATTCGCGACTTATTTAAACACCATGATTGCCGTAACTTGTTAAATCTATATTGAAAGTATATAACCGGAGTGCCAATGAACACAACACCAATTACAAACTAGTTAAGTGTTTTGGTGTATATGACGATCATTTCTTATCTAACAAATTTCAAGAGTAACAGTATAGCTTCAGTAATTTGACACAAGTAAACTTTGGAATTTCTAAGCGTAACCTAAGTTTTCTAACAAAAACAATACACAACCAAAGTTTACGCTAAACTAGCACAACCGATTCAACATCCCGTAAATAATAAAACTATTGGTATCATATTTTTGCTGGGGTAGTTGGAGCATATGAATTCAAGTTCCCAGTCCAATAATACTTATTTGTGCTAAATTTCGGTAGACAGCAAAAACCTAATGTGCTTTCAACCTTAGAACAAATAAAGCAAAAGCTAATTGTTTCCCATTTTCGCTTGCAAATAAAGCTGGTGCAAGTCCAATTGGTGCTAGTGCAAGTGGCTTCTGCTGTTTGCGTTTCAGCAGAAAGTAAATGCAAGCTAGCTATAGGCACAATTTTGTGTGATTGGTAATAGCTTTGCTGCATGGGCTTTTGTTTTTTCTGATTTCTGAGAAAGTAAAAGTTGAGTTATGAGATAGGCACGGTGTTTAATTACTCCACTTGTTTTGGTAATTTTGATTGACTACCAAAGCCAAAAAAGTCCGATGACATTAAACCCAATTTCTAGATTTGAATCATTTCAGTGTTTGAGAGAATTGAATGTATTTGATCTTGGAATTGGTCCAAACAACTCAAGGGGTGGATGGGAACCAATTCTTGATGATTTAATGGAGGACTAGAACCATCCATCCATACGTTGCCTAAACCATTATTGAGTATCATCGATATTCCAAATGCTACATTGTATAGCATTTCCCAGCATTAAAAGAAGTTCGGGCCCAAGAACAGAATCATTTTGGATCAGAAGAACTAAAGCACGATAAGTAGAAAATTGCACACTTTAAACCAAGTAAAATTCTTCATTTCTTGACCATAATCAGAGGGTAAACTACATTACAGATTCACTACAACAAGAAATTCAGACATAAACCATATCAATCATCAACCTTGCGCACAATAATATTGTAGAGGCACCAAAAAAATTGGCCCCGAAACCAAGCCGAATACTATCCCCTAGCTCCACAAGAAAATTGACCCAAAACGGTGCGTAGGGAACAAGGAGCTTCATAGAAGCACAAAGGCCGTAAGCACAGCAGGGAAACTCGAGCCCGAGGTCGCGTGGAGAAAGCATCCTCTTTAGCACTGAATTCGAGACTGCGAATGCGGCGGCGGTAACGGCCTCTTCATGCGGTGAACGTTCTCGTCATCTTCGGATGACTAGGCTTAATTTGATTGATCATATCTAAAGAGGTTACCGCGATCACATCTAACCTAAACTCGGTAACTAGGCTTTGGATGAGAAATTATCATTAAAAAGAAGGATCAAAATAGCAACCTTCGTGGAAACTTCACGAGATTCTTTTATAGATAGCTTTATTAAGCAAAGAAACAAATTCTCCAGAGCAATGTTGGACATCAACCTCAGTACAAATAAATTTCTATAGACAAAAAGTTTACTCAAGAAAGTAACACAACTTAATAGACGCTGCAAATATGTTAGCCGTGGCCACCAACAATAGGACAACAAAATCCATTCCAAAACCACCAGTTCCTCCTAGCTCGAACTTTCAAAAACTATTATACCACCTTTATTATACCCAAAAACACTATTCCAATTTTATTATCATATCATACTATTTTTTTTAAAAGACCACTAAAAACTCACTCTCCCACTAGTGGCAGTTGTAATTGCCGTTCCCTCCCATCAATACTCTACCCCTCCAGTTGGCAACCAAATTAAAAAAATCCAGTGACATGCGTATACTGTTCCTTCGAAAGCATTTCTTCAATTTGAAAGACACTTTCCTTCAAATTGAAGGAAGGATATGTTCCTTCAAATGTGAAATATATGTTTCTTCAAATTTGAAGGGGGTGTTCCTTCAAATCTAAAGGAGGTGTTCCTTCAATTTGCAGGTGTTCCTTCAAATTTGAAGGAACATGCTCCTTCAAATTTGAAGATGTTTATACCACCCACCACAGCTGGCCTTTAGTTAACGACGTTAATGAATTAAAAGGCTTTGACTAATTATATCATGTCATGTATCAAGATGGTACTATTTTGTAATGTTTAACTTACCATAAGCTTTTTGACATTTTATCTCTTAAGTAAGATTATTTTGTAATTTTCTTAAGTTTAAATACTTTTCGGAAAAGGATTTCAAGAAAACAAGATTAGTATATAAACAAATCCTTTTTGGGAAAAGATTACAAGAAGTCCATCATTGCCTTTCATTTCGAAGAACCTAGGCACCACACCACCAATGTAAATACTGTATTCTCCTCCACTCCATCTCCATGTTGTTTGCTCCTCTTCCTCCTACATAAACATTTAGCCGAAAAATTAATTAAAGATTTTAGTAACGTCAGAATGTTCAAGATTTTAAAAGTACATCAAATATAATGCAAAGAAAAAAGCCACGTGTATCATATTATTAATTGATCCAAACCACACAGCACATAAGGTTAATTTGGTTAAAATTTGAACTCTTATTGATGAACAGTCGTATAATGCTATTGTAGAGTATTCTGGGCCGAAAGTTGCAAGTCAAGGCGAGATCCAACAATTTGGGTTGCTCCATAGAGCCCAAAAACACAAAGTCTTCAATTCATGAGATCATTTTAGATTAAAAACACACAAGAAAACCAAGAAACCAGAAGCAGAAATTAATTTGCAAAATTAAAGGACTACTAATCCACAGAACACCTACAACACCATTAGTTTTCGTTCACACATAAGTGGCTATTAATACAGTACTAATTAGGATTCACAACATTTCAGACATCAATTAGTCTTGATGTAAGCGCAGTGTGGAGTAGAAGAGGAACCAAAAGTTGAAGAGAACTGGAATTCGAATAATGTCACCCACAAGAAGGAGGAAGAAAACCCACTCCGGAGCGCCTGGAACTGTAAGAATGAAAATCTTCATTGCGCCGAGAGCATACAAAGTGCAAAGCACAAGTAAGCAGAAATTAATCGGAGTGACCATCAGGAAATAACACAGCATCACAATTGACAAGCCGAAGAGTGAAAGTACACACCGTGGCTACCTCATAACTTGACGCTTGAACAGTTAACTATCGACTTCATAGTCAACTGAATCGAAGAGTGAAATTACAGTGCAATTTCAAAACTTCGAACACAGCACAATTGTGAGAAAATTGAAATCTCATGACTCGTTTTGAAAGAAAGCCACCTCCAAACTTTAGGGAGAGTTCAATGTAATCAGCCATATTGCCTTATGTTATTTGGTACAAGGAACAAAGTGAGTACTCAAAAAAATAGAGAATGGATTGAATAACTAACGAAAATATCTAAACAAGAGATTGATATTCATGGTCCTTTTGCTTATCATGACTACAAAAGATTTGTTTCAGCAGTTCATCAACCTGATCAGTTCAGTTTTATAAACTTTGTCCTTTTTATGTTAGACTACAGGTTCAATGAAATTGAAGGTCATTTCCAGCAAGAAACTGCAATAATAGGCTTTGACTTCCACCCAAGAACCAAGCAGCCCTTGTCTTCTACAATTGTGTAACCTTCGCAAGCATTACTTTCCAGCCACTTCATGGCATGGGCTATCGTTCTCAAAGGTGTAGGTTGAAACCCAGCACGCCTCATCCTCCGGCGCCACTGGTCAACCCTTTCATGCCTCTCAACTCTGGCTGGTCCCTCACAGCTTATTATGTTTTTAATCTCCTCGCCAAAGTAAAACTGCTCCATTTTAGCTCTTCTAGTATCATACTTGGGCAGCATGGCATCCAGGGAGTCGAAAATGGCTGAGTAATTATGCAATGCCTCCATGAACCTCCCCAGAAAGAAAGGTCCATTGTGGCTTGTGTCCTGCTCAACCAAAACCATAAGTTTTGGTGACAGCTCATGAAGTGTTTGTAAAACCGAGTTCAATGCGCCTCTGCTCTCTTTCACCAGAAAATGCAGCTGAAGAATGCTGTTGATGACTAAAACCTCTCCATTGACCAAAGTGAAATCTTGAGTCTTCAGATTCTCCAAGTGGCTCTCCACTGCTATAAATTCAAAATTCAGTTTCATGTTTTTGGCATGTAGCGTGAGATCATCACCAATTTCTTGAAGGCGTCCACGAGAGCTGCCCACACCGGTGATTCTGAGGCGGTGCAGGCATTGTCCTGGACAGTTGGCTAGGCTATCGATTAAGCTGCGCCATTGATACCCATGTGGGAGGCCTAGGGTCATGCCCAAGTCTATGACATGAACAGAGCTTTCTCCCTCAAAGGCGTCCAATATTGCTGCATTTGCTATGAAATGTCCTATTTGGATTTGTGGTAATGTCTCATAAACAAGGTGTAAAGCCTCATCTTTTTCAGCTGAAAAAGTCATTGAATTGGTTACGGTGCCTATAACTTCCACTGCCCCGAGTGGTTGGACCAGGCGGTCAGCAAGGCCTTGGACAAAGCAGGACGCTACTCGCTGGAATGCTGTCCCGAAGACCTGTGCGTTAGCTCTGAGCTCGTAAAGTAATGCTGAAGCATGAGCTTTGTCACGACAAGCCACAGCCTCAGCACAAGCAATGAGTTGTTGGACTAGCTTCGTTCCATCTACGATTCCTCCTGCATCTGGTTCGTCTTCCTTGCCTCTGCTGAAGGTTGCAGCTGCTTCTTCCATGGCCTCTACCGCTAAGTATCTTCGCTTATAAGCAGATATGTGATCCCGGAAATGAATTCTAGGAAAGCTATTCGAGCCACCAGGACGCTTTCTGCCACTATAAACACTAGAATCATTAGTACCTGCATTGTATTCATGGGCACAATCTTCTTGCTTAAGCCTCTCATGGTTTCTTGTTTCCTCAATGAATGGAATCAACCAGGAAGCAGAATCGCTCTCCAAAGCCAAAAGAGAAGGGTGGGGAAGGCATGCCATGGATGACAGATTCAGACCAAGACCAATCACCTCATTAGATGCATTATCAACATAGAACTCAGATTGCAGATAGAGACCAGATGCCTGCATCATGTAGCTTTCTAGTGTACGAGAAGCTTTCGAAATTGAGTTAAATCACCATCCCCTCCTCTCGGGCTATATATATGTGTGTGATCTGCAGCATGAAGCTTCCTTGTTGTATTGATGACGATTACTATGTACTCAAGTATATAAAATGAGCCGATAAAATCAGCAGAAGACTTTATAATCTTATAAAAACATGTCATACTTTCAGCAGGCATAGAGCAATGTATATGCATAGAGCAATAATTTTCAAGGGATCCCCAAGTTTTGGGAGCTTTATATCTTGTCTGTGTCCACAGTTTTAGGTGGTTTATCCATATGTGACTGTAGTTTTCCCAAATACAGAATTCTCCAATGCTACTTGCAGTTATAAATCTTATTCTATTTCCTCTACCTTTACCAGGTTCTGAAATTGGTTGACAATAATACTTCCGGCCTGTTATTAGGATGACTAGATTACCGTATTATGAAAAAAAAAAGAAAAAAAAAGTTGTATATTGTCTTTAGGTTCAGGTTATTCGGTTCTGAACCTGACATTTACCTAGTAAAACCAGTAATTATTTCGTTTTTGCCGACCAGTGGATGTGCTGCTGTTACAAGCAAGGGGGATGACCATAGTGATCTACAAAGCAACATTGTACAGGATATACCATTCGTACATAACAATTCCCAACATCAGACAATTTTGGAAATAGATAATGCTGCCAATAACTCCAAACGAACAAAAAAATGCAATTGGAGGAAGACAAAAATTTTTGATTGAATGTCTCATACATGGAAAGAAATGAATGAATTTGAATAACTTCACCGTCATGAATGAATCTATTACACCTCCAAAATTGAGCAGATGCACATCTAACACTAAACTTTTCAGATCAAAGAGAAAGAAATACAGCTAAGATGAGTAGTAGAGAAAACCTGTGTAGACATCCAAAACAACGGAAGCAGGGACGGACCCAGGCTTTGGGCTAACTGGGCTCAAGCCCAGGTGACTTTTTTTGGGGCAACCAAAATACTTCTTAATCACCTCAGACATCATGGACCTCTCGCAGACTTTCGTGGGTGAAGCCCAGGTGATTTTTTTAGCCCAACCAAGGTACCTGTCTGTGGTCTTTTTTTTTACCTTGCTTTTGCCATGCTTTTAATGGTTGGAGAGTTGAGAAATAATGGTTGGGATGATTTTCTATCATTTTGTGAGCAATATGGCATAAGTGTTCCTGATATGGATGCTCGTCATACAATGGGTACAGATGGTTCTTGTCAGCAGTATGATTTTATTACAATTAGACGTTATTACCATTTAACAATGCTAGATTCCTAGAGCAAACAGTGGAACTCCTTTATCTTAGCTCATCATTGGATTCACGTAACACTATCGAGCGATTTAACACTTTCGGTTGATTCTTTTAGTGTTGACCCTTCTTGTTTCTATGGCTACTATTTTCATCTAGACTTATCAAAAATCGACTTCGGAGCGACATGGAAGATGAATTACTTGCTGGCAGTATGCTACTTCACATTGAAAGAGAATTAACTAATAGTATCGATAATGAATCAATAATTAGTGATTTTTTGGCTATGGGGTCTCGAAGGACGCAACTTATGTAGTGTTATCTTGCATGCTTATTTGTTAGTCTTTTACGAATAAAGCTTTTTGCGGGTATGTCCTAGATTCATTTTTGCAGGTAAGGCTTTCTACATCCCTGTTATATGTAACTTTTTTGGTTATCAATTAAGTGCATTTGTACTTGTAACCTTTCAAAAAAAAATATTATTGGTAAGGAAAATGCAGCCCCCCTCATTTTGAATTCCTGGATCCGTCCCTGAACGGAAGTGACCTGATTCTGTACACTGAAATGCTTGTTCTGATACTCTACACCAAAATGTACCTCTACATGCTTCCTAATTGAATCATTTCTTCGTCTCTGAAGTCTGAACTAATCACAATCAATATGAAAACTCATGGCCCCTGATTGAGATATACTTCTTGACCCAAATCGTTATATCCTCTGCACAAGCCTTGGCCTGGGGTGTGTGGAGCAGCACATCCAGAGTAGCAAACTCATGCACAGTGTCCTTGTAATCAAGTAGCGGTGCATCCACATTAGCCTTCCTCAATTCTTCTGAGTACGCAACACCCCGATCTCGCATCCAATCATGCTGCGCAACAATTGTTAGTGTCGGAGGCATGGTCTTTAGTGGAGGCCCTCCCCCGGGCAGGAAGGGGTTTCCTGCTGGGTGGTCTAGATCAAATTCTTCCTCTGTGAGAAATAGCTTCCATGCCAGCATACATGTGGCCTTGTCATATAAGTAGGAACTGGCCAACTTAATCTCCGACTTTTTGGGAATGCTTCCGATGAAGAAAGGGTACAACAGGACCTGTGCCACCACCTTCACAGGGTCCAAGAGTTTGCCTGCCTCAACTGCCTTCCGAGCTACGTGGTCTGCTATGTTAGCACCACAGCTCACTCCAAGTAGTACACACCTGCTCTGATAACAAACCCATGTCAATTTTCAGTAATTAGTACAGTCAAACAAAAGGCATCCAATCAACTTAAGTCAGTGTCAATATCTCTTCTTGTCATCTTATTCCACTGGATATTAGCTTGTCAAATTTGCACACGAACAGCATGCATGTAACAACTTCTCAAATCGAAACCCTAAATATCGACACGGCTTAACCTCCACTGCTCTTTTTTTCTTCAGCATCAATTATTTCCCAAACTTCTAGGGTGAATTAGTACATGCTAATCAATCTGAAAGTACTAAAACAAACATTCTACCATTAGTCTTATGAACGTGAAAATTATCATAACAGCCAGGGGATTAAACTATCAAGTAGAAATTAATGCAGAAAATGACTTCCTTGTCGCAAAACGATGAAAAATGAGTTTAACTGTGTTTTCCAAAGGTGAACAGGGCTGAGACGTAATTTTACAGAAACTACGTAAAAGTATTGATAGTTGAACACACATGGGAAATAAGCAAATCCTATCAAATATCTCCAAGGCTGCCAAGATTTGAAGTGTCTCAAGGAACATAATCGACAATCGACAGTTATTACATTCAAAAGAAGGCTTCATCAATATACACTTCTAAACAAGTTATTGTAAAACGAAACCAAACATTAGCAGATTAGAAATTGATCAATCTGAAACATGGGTAATTACCTAGATGGGTCTCCATGAGCAGCTAACCACGGCTCCACCATCGACGACCCAAAGCTATCAAATATCCGACCGCCGCCGTTCCGAACCGACGCCAAATTAGCCTGCTTCGCCACCCACTTCAACACCGCAACGCCGTCATCAAACGCCGCCGGGTAAGGACTCTCCGGCGAAAGCCTGTATCCCACCGCCACCACCATCGCATCCCCCAATATCGCCATCCTCCTGCAGAACGCGTCGTTCGCCGCCGTGTCATTTCCGCCGCTCACGAACCCGCCGCCGTGAAACTGCATAAATATAGGGATTTTTCGGTGGCGCTTTCCGATTGCTTGATCGGGAGAGTAACCCCTGTACACGGCGGCACTTTCATCGGGGAAGAGACCCAATTGGGTGGGGACGCGTGGTGAGGGTTTGGGGAGGACGGTGTCGGGCAAGAAGATGCGGAGAGAGAGGGAAGAGAAGGGGTCGATGTGGAGGTCTTTGGTGGCAACGCCGTCTTGGAAAGTCGGGTTGACGGGAACGGCCGGGTCTTCGGGTCGGGAAGTGGTTCCGAAATTCGGGTCGGTGGGTTGTGATGATCGGGTTTGGGTCAAGTTCTGTAATTGGTGCTTCAGGTGGTACTTGAAGAACAAGCTGTGCAGCTTTAAGCTTAAAGTTGGCATTTCTGTTTTACTGTGCAACAGAGAAGAGACGAGAAATAAAAAGCAGAGGTCGATCTGGTCAAGAAATAGTCCGGTTTTGGTATTGAAATCTTCAATTTTGGTTCAATTGGAAATGGCGGAATGGAAGAGACGTGTTGGAATTCGGGTGGTCAGAGTAGAAGCTTCCAGTTTGAAATTGGGCGCTATCCATGCAAGTTCATATCAGGTCATGCTTTCTAGAGTTGTACTTCTTCATATCATTTCGAGTTATTTAGGTGGATTATTGAGTTAAGCGCATGCATACTTATAAGAAAAAAAAAAAATTGTAAGAAATTAATTTTTTTTTTCTATATTTACCAAAGTATTTGGGAATTAAATTTTGATAGAACCCATCACAATTTTAGGAATCATTCTCCACAAACATGAGGAATTTGATATTTAAAGGGGACTTGAGTATCCAACTCCTATTTCCAATTCTCTTTCTCTATTCTCATTCTGATTCCCTTCTTATAAATAAGCATGCCCTAAATGTATTATGTTGTGATGCTATATAAGTTTATTAACACATTATGAATAAAAAAAAAAAGGCATTTTAGAGGAGAAAATATCACTTCAATTGATTTTATCTAAAACTCATCCCATGTACTTGTACATGAAATAAATTCAAGTTATATTTTAGCTGATTATATGAAGAAGAATCGCTTTGTATAATTATAGTCATCTCACTCAAAAGCAATTCATTAGTATCACTTCCTCCACTTAACCAGTACCGCATAATCAAGAATTAAACAAACACAAACACTAAGAATGAAAGTAGCAGTAGGTGATATAATTCCAATATATTCCCATCGTCCTTAATTCTTTGACGTTCATTGATAAAAAAAATTAACATTTCATTAGTCCAATTTTGTGCTTGGGATTCAAGGTACACTTGGTTGATGCAAGAAGCCGTTAAATATTCCTAGCACACGTTCGTTGAATATGTTGCTTTGAGTAGAGGCTTTACTACGTAAAGTGCTCACTTGGCTACAATCAAACATAACAAGACCAGTGGATCGTTGGTTTGAAGTTTTATACTAAGTTGTATTTAAGTTTTGAGAAATTATCTAAACTAGTATTCCATTTTGCTAGCGGGCAGCAAGTTGTTCTTAACTAGCCAATATATTCTTTACTCTCTCTCTCTCTCTCTCTCTCTCTCTCTCTCTCTCTCTCTCTCTCTCTCTCTCTCTCTCTCTCTCTCTCTCTCTCTCATTGCGTTCATAGTTTTTGAGTCCTCATAGATCGTTTACATGACTGATCTTCTCATTTTCAAGATACATTATTTAAAAAGTTCATACTATTATTCTATTTGATCATATGTACCAAATTAGTTTGTCATTAGTTCTAGACTGGAGTTTCTTATATGGAATGATTGGTAATGCATTGTGTGGTTCAGTTTGTGTGTTTAGCCTTGATCTTTGTCTGATATTCTATTATCTTTGGCTGTCATGAAGGAAAATATGTTGAGAGGCTCACCACAGGAGATATGCAAATAATCCAAATAATTTTAGTATAGCTTCTAATTCTAGTCTGTGATGTATTTTGACTATGAAGTCTTTTTGTAATTATCATTTGAATTATCATTTGATGCTTGGTTTTTTATGTAGTCAATGAAATTGATATTGGTTTATGTGTTGAATAAATTATGGTGTGAATGAATTTTAGTTGTTGATGTACAAAATGGATTGTACATGTTGAATCTAGTTTTGCTCTAAATATAAGCAAAACTCTACCTATTTTCCTTCAGCTTTTTTTGTTTTGAAAATATAAGGAAGTAATCCTAAACATTGTATTTGTTAAGTACTCCATATCTGACTTTGCGCACAACTAGTGAACCTACGGGAGCTAGTCGACATCATTTTGAATTAGTAAGATACCATAGACGACCTCAAACTATGAATTATGTAGACGATGTACTATTGTATGTCTTGGTTATGTTGTTTGTCCCTACAAACATGTAATTTGACACAAACTTTTTGGGGTAATGCATATCCAATAATTATGGATTCTAGATAATTTCAAAGGAAATCGACATTGAGTACAAAGTGCATAAGGCATGACCTTCATTTACTAATTATGACCGTTATATATATATATAATTATGATAAAATGGGATAATACCCATAAATATATTAAGTTGCTTGCCCAGATTTAGCTTTTTATTAGGGGTGGGCACGGGACGGGATGGGACCGGATGACCTTCATCCCGTCCCGGTCCCGATTATTTGAAACGGGACGGGACGGGACGGGATAAACGTTTTTAAGAATTAGTCCCGTCCCGTCCCGTCCCGAATTTAATCGGGATGGGTTCGGGACGAGACGGGATTATCCTATAAAAATTTTATCAACTTCAAACTAAACAAGTTAACCCAAATATGATAAATCAAAATCTATCTAAATATGCTAAAAGCACTTCACCAAAAGAAACCAAAAACAGATTATTACACAAATAAAAAACTGGGCGTCGACCGTTTTTGTAAAATTCACCAAAATTCAACCCCTCATTAGATGGAGTCGAAAATTTGCAGATCATAAGTAAACATGTGAAACTGACTCCTTCCAAAATCTCAAGTAAAATGGAGTTCAAATGATATGTTCACCCAAAGAAACCAAAAACAGATTATTACACAAATAAAAAACTGGGCGTCGACCGTTTTTGTGAAATTCACCAAAATTCAACCCCTCATGAGATGGAGTCGAAAATTTGCAGATCATAAGTAAACATGTGAAACTGACTCCTTCCGAAATCTCAAGTAAAACGGAGTTCAAATGATATGTTCACCAAAAGAAACCAAAAACAGATTATTACACAAATAAAAAACTGGGCGTCGACCGTTTTTGTAAAATTCATCAAAATTCAACCCCTCATGAGATGGAGTCGAAAATTTGCAGATCAAATGTAAACATGTGAAACTGACTCCTTCCAAAATCTCAAGTAAAACGGAGTTCAAATGGTATATACAATCTTACATGTGATGAGGTACATATTTTTTTAGTATACACTTGTTTTGGAGCCAATAAAATGGTGACACTTAAGGAGTTTTTATTATTTATTTAATACCATGCATATTATACGGGACGGGACGAGATTTCGGGATAGAAATTTCTCATCCCGTCCCGTCCCGAAAAAATTAAATCGGGACGGGACGGGACGGGATAAGCTAATTTTGAAATTAATCCCGAACGGGACGGGATAATTCGGGATGGGATTCGGGACGGGAATTCGGGATACGGGATTTTCGGGATATTTTGCCCACCCCTACTTTTTATACTTTGATTAGGTGTCCAAATTTAGGTTTTTGTATTTAATTAGGTGTCCAAAATTAAGTCATCTATATTTGATATAGCTCTATATATCATTTAGGTTAAGCATTTTATATGGTGCATATAGACTTAAGGTGTACTCCATTAGGTGACTTATAATTATGGGTAGTGTAGTTCAGGTAACTGTGTTTTCTTCATGTGGTGTAATTTGGCTTAATTACCCTTCTTTAGGTGGATTGGTTAAAGTAATATTAATTTGGGTATGTTCACTAATACATATGGATTGAATTCCTGTTTTGTTCTTAGGTAGGAAACTTCAAGTGGCTTCCATCTTTGTGGTTTCATTCTCATTGTATGAGAGGCAGAGAGAGTAACTCAAGAAGGTGGAGAAGGAAGACATGACAAAAAGAGAACAAGAAATCAATTTTCATTGATCTCTCACAAAATTCATTGCACACTTCTAGTAAAATCTTCAGAAAATTAGTAAGGGCAACTTAGAAAGATAAAATTTATAATATGAAAGGTTGCTCAGGTCGAATTTAGTCATAGACTTCAATTACAAAGAAAAAGTAAGATGGGTTTCAAGTTAAACAAAATAATTTTGATGACTATAAGTCTCATTTCTTATTAATTAAAATCCACTAAAAGTAAAAAATTTAATGCCATCATTCACCTATGTAACCGAATGTGGATGAATATTACAGAAGCCAAAATGAACATTTGAATACTCTTTCTTCCATATTCTTCACAAAGGTCTCTCTTTACAGTTTCGTCCTACGTCAAATTTTTTATCTTATAGGACTTTACTTGATCACCAATTAGGACTACAAAGCAAGTAGCGCAGTAGTGAAAGGGAGATGTGGATCCAACACCGATATTGTCCCTACCTTAATCATCTGTCAAGTTCAGGTGTGAGGTTTTATATTAAAATACCTCGGTGATATAGAGAGGAAATCTATTTACTATGAACTCTATTATAATTAGAGAAACTCCCGACATGGGATAGAGATTCATTTCAGCTGTACGGTTATAATCTTATTATGAACCCTAAACTATAAACCATAAACCATCAGCTAGCTTTAGTTACAATGCCTTGCCCTTGCTTGAATGTCACCAGTCTGCATGTGTACCTATTTGTTAATACTCGGATTATGAAATCTTAATGGTGTATTGTGGTATTATGACACTTGGATTAGTAATTATAAAATTTCCTATACATGAGAAATTGAAGATTTTCCAAACTTTATACACGCAAAGTTCTCTCACACTACCGCCTTGCATCTCATTTCGGGATGACTAGCCTAGCGTGATCATCTCGGCGAATTCTTCATCCCTCTGCTGGTTTCTAATTCTTCATCCCTCTGCTGGTTTCTATTTGTCCTTATTAAAGCAGGCAAAACTACAACCATGTTGTCGATTAGCTTCTTGTAGTGTACTTACCGATAACGAACAACCTGAAACTTTCTTAACTCATATTTTTGTTTCAACTGTTCATTTTACCTAAATTACAAATAAATATTTGATATTACAAGATATTAATTATATTTTCATAATTAACGTGTTGCAGCTGATCAGGCCTCTGGGTCTAAATCTTGGACAAAAAGCAACCCTGCACTTTATTCAAGTGTAAATGAAATTAAAATGATCATGAGGAGAAAACGAAGGATTGTATTGATAATTCATTTCGGGAAGAAATCTGACGCTAGCAATCCGCAAGTGCTTGATCTGGTCACCATCTGCAGAAATTAATTTTTTTCTTCACTACAACTAGAATTATAGCAACTCCCATGAAGATTTGATGTCTACTTGTTTGAATATCTAGAAAGAAAATTACAATTAATCTTTTTAAATATAGTTATTGAATAAAAAAGTTTGACAAATCGCCAAACAAAAGGAGTACAAGGAAAGCAACTAGAATACAACATCCCAGAGCCTCATTAAAAACCTCGCAGTGTACGAGGAAAAGAGTGCTTAGTACCCCTAGATTCAATAAAAACATCCGTAAAAGTAGACATGAATATATTACTTAGTCCAAAACCCGCTACCCTTCCTACGGCAAAGCCATAAAGAAAAGAAGACTGGAACCTAGTTGACCTCCTTATGACTTAACTATCAGAGGGAATTAGGCCCAGACTAAGAGGGAATTAGGCCCAGACTAAGATCTATATCAAATCCACTAAAGTGCAAACCAACTAACAGACAACAATGCAAGCCTGGCAAAATCTCCAAAGTCAAGCAAAACGGTAGTTGGGAAAACCCATCAAATCACGAATAGAAAGAGAAAGAGCAAAGGGTGGAGTAGAGTCCCACCAAGTGAGGCTTGAAGAAGACGTCCCAAAATTAGCCAAAACATCGGCAACCTGATTACCCTCGTGAAAAATATGAGAAGAATGAAACTGCATTTGCGAGATACGAAACAAACAATTTCTCCACTTCACCCGAAATTGCCATGGCACAAGATGAGAGCGGAAAAGAAAGATTTTGTGCATCTGGTGGCTTAAAAGACACTGGAAGCAATATTAATTGAGAATAGAGCCTGAGATATCTTCAAATATAGAGAAGAGAAATATCAATGACTATTATTTGTTGGTCATACATCAACCAGTTTTGTAACATCCTACAACTCTCTTTTATATCAGTCAAAGGGCTGAGCATAACACATACATATCATACACAACTGTGCGCTCTTGCGCATAGTTAAGCACATTTTAGCATGACCGTCAAATTAGTATTCAGGGGTTTGTTATTATATTAATTGGATGTAGCCTTTTGTCTTTTAATTTAATTTATGTCTCCTTTTGTCTCATAGTTCATACGGCCTTGACTGCGTCTGGTGTTTAATATACTGGTAAGCAATTAAGTAATGAATTGTCAACTTTTTCAACTTACACACCTTTTTTCCATTTGGCAGTGATTGAAAAATGCTTTTGAATGAATAAGAAGCACATCTTAATTAAGTTCTTATTCATTCAAAAACACTTATTTCAGATAAGATCACAAAAAATAACTTTTAAGATTGCCAAAGCACGTGTCAAATGATGTTTTCGTGTCAATAAAACTTCCCCCATAAAAGATAATGTTTAGGTTCCTAAAGTTCTTCAAAAATTTCTTTCGTTCACTCCTTGCTTGCTCTAAATTATGACTATATATGTGGTTTTCACATATACAGCTAGCCACAGTTAGAGCAATAGCAACACACTAGTAGCCAGACATATGTTGTGGCTACTGAGTCATTTTCTAGTAGTGAAGCCACTAATTAAATACAAAATATTGCAGGCCAGCTATCAGGCAAACGATAAAAGAGCTTTTTTTTTGCTGTAGTTTCATACGACAATAACAAAATTCAAACCAAAACCATCCCATAATTACATAATAATCCGTGTACACCCTATATATCCGAATGGATTAGTATATTGACTTTTTAATTGCCTTTTGCCACCGTCTTTTCTCTATATAAACACCGCGTTTCGAATTGTCTTCGCCATCAAAACCCAAAACGCACACCATGACTACATTGCAAGTGGAAGTGATCTCAACCGAGACCATCAAGCCATCCTCCCCAACACCGCCCCACCTCCGCCGCCACAACCTCTCCTTCCTCGACCAGATTCAACCCCCAATCTTCATGCCCATGGTCCTCTTCTACCCTAAAGACCCTGTCACCACCGACCCCACATACATACAACAACGTTGCACACAAATTAAAAAATCCCTGTCAGAAACCCTGACCAAGTTCTACCCGTTGGCCGGCCGCATCAGAGGCACCCAGTACGTTGAATGCAACGACGAGGGCGCCTACTACGTCGAGGCCAGAACCAACTCGACCATCGCGGACGTTATCCGAAACCTTAACCCTAAGGACTTCAACAAGTTCCTCCCATGTGAACTCGACGCTGCTCACGAGCTCCCCGTGTGCCTACAGGTAACCCTGTTTGCATGCGGGGGCATGAGTGTCGCCATGGGCATGTCCCACAAGTTGGGAGACGCACTGTCGTGCTTCATCTTCCTCAACGGCCTGGCAGCGGTCACCCGAGGCGAGGACGACGACTTCCAGGCCCCCGAATTTGTTTCAGACAAGTACTTCCCGCAGAAGGACTTGTCCGGATTGTACAAGCACACCAGCGGCATCATTAAACAAAACATCTCCTCCAAGAGGTTCGTGTTCGACGCCGCTGCAATTGCGGCTCTCCGCGCCAGATGCACTGATGCGGAGAACGAAAACGCACCGCGTCCCACGCGTGTGGAGGCCTTGTCGGCCTTCATTTGGGGTCGGTACATCGCAGCCTGCACAAAACAGAAACAAAACGACAGTACGTACACGTTGTCGCATGCCGTTAACTTACGCACAAGAATGGACCCACCACTTCCGGCGTACACGTTCGGGAATGTGACCCGAACCACAATCGCAACCCCTCCTTTGCCCTTGGACCCCAAAGACGGCAGCTCGGCTGATGTGGCGCTCTACTCCATAGTGAGCCACGTTAGAGAGGGCATCAAGCAAGTCAACACCGAGTACATAAAGAAGCTGCAGGAAGGGAACGGCTTCTTGAGTTCGTTGAAAGAGCTTTCCTCGCTGGTGAAACGCGGGGAGGTGGTGTCGTTTAGCTTCACCAGCTTGTGTAGGTTCCCCATTTACGATGCGGACTTCGGGTGGGGCAAACCCGTTTATGTGGGGTCCGCAAGCTTCACGTTTAAGAACTTGGTGAGCTTCTTTGACACCACGAGTGGCGATGGCGTGGAGGCGTGGGCTAATTTGACGGAGGAGGACATGGAAAAACTCGAATCTGATGAGGAGTTTCTCAAGTATGTTTCATCGAATAGTCCGAGTTGGAAGCCGCCCTTGATTTACTAGCTGGTTCGGATCCTCTGCTTGAATACAACCTCATTTGCATTTCATTCAAAAGCATAGATCCCTAACGGGATTTAAATGAAACCTGAATGAGATAGCATATGTATTGAAACATATATATAATCTTCTTGCCTTACAGTAATTTGCGTGTTACGTTTGTGGAAAAGTTTGAAAGTACTCCTTTAAGGTCAAATTTGTGATTTTGGTCCTTGTAGTTTGAATAAAATTTCACTTTAATTCTTGCAGTTACAAAATCTTGCCTTCTTAATTCATGTAGTTTACTATCTGGGACAACTATACGAGGGACAATTGCTTATTTGGGGCAAAGTTTAGAATAGAACGTGAATGGAGATGAGTGGTGATGTTTGTTACATCTGGAAAATGTCCAATTTACTAGCTAAACAAGTCACAAAATGACTAACAAAATACAGAACTGTGATATCGCAAAAATTGAATCCATCCACTAAACATTTCTTTCCTGACACGTGCCTTCTTGTGAGATAAAGTGTAGGAGTTAGTGGAGTGACTGGAGTCCTATCCTACTCACAGACGACTTTTTCATTTCTGATTCATTCGCGCAAAATGTAGCTGAAAATATTGACAACATCAATTACATGATTATACATGTACATTTAGATATCGTCGAGAGCCAAAAACCGCACTGTTGAGCTGTAATAATTATTTTGGACTTTCTGTTTGGACTACGCATCATGTTCCCACTGGTTTTATATAATATGAAAGGCAAGCACATATACAAGCAGATAAATCTGGATGTTACTAATTAACTCGCTCGATTGGGATATTACCGATAATTATTAATACTAGGATGTTGAACTTTTCACTTAGCTATTTCTAATCAACGGTCAGAAACATTGGAGTATTTAAGAAAATTTCAAATGGGAAGCAGTACAAAGAAAACTTCAAATTTTGGCTTTTTGTTGAAAAACTTCAAGAATGTTGTAGAATAATATGGCCAAGGAGAGAGAAGGAGAGAGAGAGATTTCAGAAATAGGGGATTGATATCTGAATGTGTATTCTGTCCCTTGTTTAGTGCTTGTTTTTATAGTGGAGGAGCAATCTCAGGGTTTACCAACCCTAATAGGAATGGGCCTAACTATTACATAGAATCCATGTAGGATTTCTATTACTAAATAGATTGAATCTAGATAGTATTCCTACTTCTAGTTTGCATAGTCACACTGGAATACAGTTTACAACACTCCCCCTTGAATGTATAGAACTTAAGAAGTAGTCGCATCAGATCTTCGTAGGCAGTTGATGAAGTCATCATAATAGGCACTTGGAAATACGTATGTCCAAAAGGGATCCCCTCAGGGATATGCTAACACCAAAACCTTGCTAAGGAAAACCCAGTGGGAAAAAGCCAAAGCGAAGGGAAAAAGTGAGCATGCATATATGTCGATACTTAAGCATTCAAAGGTATGACCAACCCAATGCGGGTGCCTCGTTAAAAACCTTGCCAGGCAACAAAACCCAGCGGGAAAAAGTTAACCTGTGCTAAGGGAAAAATAGTACATTAAGGTCAAGTGAGTACACTTTCAGATACTCCCCCTGAAGATGACAATGCTCCCCCTGAAGACTAAATACACTGCAAATCTGACAATTGACGGAATCTGATTCCACGAACGAGCTTCTGGAAGGTAGCCTTCGGCAGAGACTTGGTGAACAAATCTGCGAGGTTGTCTTGCGATCGAATTTGCTTGACTTCAATCTCCTGATGCTCTAGTTGCTGATGTGAGAAGAAAAACTTTGGCGCGATGTGCTTGGTGTTGTCTCCTTTGATGTATCCTTTCTTAATCTGGTCGATACATGTAGCATTGTCTTCATAGATGGTTGTCGGGACATCACTAACAAAAGACAATCCACTAGTCTGCCGAATATGCTCAATAACAGCTTGCAGCCATATACATTCACGTGTGGCTTCATGAAGGGCGATGAGTTTGGCATGATTCAACGAAGTCACAACTAAGGTTTGCTTCGTAGACCTCCAAGATATCGAGATATTTCCAATGGTAAAGACATAACCAGTTTGGAAACGTGCCTTGTGCGGGTCTGATAAGTACCTTGCGTTAGCATATCCAACAAGGCAAGCATCATTCCGAGGATCAAGGGGGGAAGATCCATCCTAAGATGCATAGGGACAGAATAAGCCCCTAGCCGTCGTAACCTTAAGGTAGTGGAAAATGTCTTTAACACCATTCCAATGGCGGTGTGTTGGTGAGCTGCTATATTGAGCTAGCAGGTTCACAGCAAACGAGATTTCCGGTCTAGTGCATTGAGCTAAGTACAATAAAGCGCCGATTGCACTTAGGTATGGAACTTCTGGTTCCAATAACTCTTCATCATCCTCTTTAGGACATAATGGGTCTCGCTTAGTATCTAACGTTCGGACGACCATGGGTGTACTCGATGGCTTCACTTTTTCCTCATTAAAGATTTGCAACACCTTGTGGGTGTAGTTTGACTGATGAACCAGAATACCATCAGTGCAGTGCTCAAGCTCAAGGCCGAGACAGAATCGAGTTTTCCCTAGATTCTTCATCTCAAATTTCGATTTCAAGTGCGAGGCAGTAGTCTCAAATTCTTCTAGAGTACCAATGAGATTCATGTCATCGACATAGATTGCAACTATCGCAAATCCGAAATCTGTCTTCTTGATAAACACACACATAATTCATTATTCACATATCCCTTACTGATCAAATATTCACTTACGGTTATACCACATCCACCCGGATTGTTTCAATCCGTAAAGTGAACGACTCAATTGAATCGAGAGGGTGTTCCGTGGTTTAGAACTATTTTACTCAGTCAGCTTAAGTCCTTCTAAGACTCTCATCAATATCTCTATAACAAGATCCCCATAGAGATAAACTATAACCACATCCATATGCGGCATGTTCAGTTCTTGGGAAACTACCAAACTAACAACGTAGTGGAACGTCATTGCGTCCATTACGGGAGAATACTTCTCCTTGTAATCAATGCCGGGGCTAATGAGAGAAGCCTTGCGCCATGAGGCTTGCCTTACGTTGCACTATTTCATTCTTCTCATTACGCTTCCTTACGAATGCCCATATGTAACCTACATGGTTCACATTCGGTGGTGTGGAAAATTCAACTCCAAATACCTTTGGCTTTACTAAGGAATCTACTTCGACCTGCATTGTTCATTTCCATTTTGACCAATCAGTTCTACGTCGACATTCATCAACGGAACGCGGTTCGATATTTTCACATTTTGTAATCTCTGTGGCCACTGCATAGGCAAATATATCATCGATGATCACCTCATTCCAATTCCACAACTCATCCAAAACTAGTATAATGGACCGAGATCTCCTAATTCTCGGGAGTAGGATCCGGGGTCTCCCCTGGGACGTCTCCCAGGACACTTCTATAATCCTCAACAATTTCATGAGTTGGATCGGTTGAGATAGCGATAGGATTCGGTTGTGCCATAGTTCGCCTCTAGCCTAGGACAGATGATTGGCTAGCCGCCGGTGTATGCTGTCTTTCTAGGACAGCACGTCCCTCATGGACGTTTATTCTTACAGGCATGTTTGCAGCGGGTATATATGATCTCGTCACTTTCGCTAGATCAGAGAGGGGGTCTGGCATGCATGTGCAACACTCTGAAGATCTAGAATAAATCGCACTTGCTTATCACACTGTGCGGTAGGGGGATCGGGATGAGACAGAGTGGGTACAATCCACGTCAATTCACGTCGTTGATCAGGAACGTTGACGTTCTTATCTCCCCTTAACGGCGGGAAGACTGTCTCATCAAAGTGACTATCCGAAAATTTTGCGAGAAAGAGATCACCTGTAAATGACTTGTAAAAGCACATAATGGAGGGGGATTCTAAACCGACAAAGATTTCTAGCCTCTGTTGAGGACCCAATTCGGTACATTGCGGTGGCACAATTGACACATAAACTACACACCCAAAAATGCGTAACTAGTATGAAATTTCTGATTCGTACCTAGTAACCAACTGTAACGCCAAAAAGGGTTGGGTGGAGGCGGGCCTCAAGCGGACCGACGTAGCTACTTGCAGAATTTCATAGCCCACGCAGAAACAGGAAGCTTGGTGCGCATTACCAAGGTCCTTACGATCAATTAAAGGGTGCTTTATGAACGCTTCTATGAGAATGTGAGAATATGGGGAGTCATGATGTTCGACCACAATCACAAGGGACGGGCAATAATCATCGAAAACTTTCGATATAAACTCTCTGGTGTTATCTAGTCTTCTAGACTTCAATGGATAACCGGGGTGGTGAACCCTCAATATGGGCCAGGAGTTTAGCAAATGTAGCATGTCGTGTGGACCATAGACATGTGACCAGCAAGTCGGTGTATCAACCAAAACCATAAAATCTTTAAATCGTCCACGTAATGGTTGGATTTGTCCGCAAATTTTCCCTTAACTCCGCTGTAGAAAAGAAGGATTACATTAAGTATCTTTGCAGGGAAGGTAGAGTATACAACGTTCCCAATGAGCATGCTTGGCAAAGTGTATTTAAATACACGAGATCTTACATGGGAATGCCCGTTGAGGATACAGCATATCGCATCTTGACCGCGATGCCCCAAACGGTCATACCAAAGCAAATAAGTGCTCGAGTTGGCTAGCTTCTAACTAGCTACATGGTGCACCTCTATTAAGCGAATGGTCATATGATACAAACCATTCGGGAGGCGTTCCAACTTCTCCAATATATGCTTATGGCTGTATTGGTAGGAGGTAATGAAAAGATATTCCTTACCATTTTCTTCAGTGGTTTCAGCATGGTAATTGTTCAATCGAATATCCTTATAACTCAACAATGTTCTTCCGGAACGGGATGAGAATAAGGCCTTAGTAGGTCTTCATGGAGGTATGAAGTTAGAAATATATCTCCAGGTAGGTAGCCGCGCTATCGGCCATACAACTAACTTCCCACTAGACATACCTCCACAGGAATTAATTGAATTGGTCACATGGTCAAGGAAACTTCTAGTTCCATTTATTCAATTAATTGATATTCGAGAACAATATGCAAGTACTAAAACAAACACCAAAGTTTGAAACTTAAATCCGAATAAGAGAGCAAAATCTCAAATTGCTACATAATATCAGCCAACAAGGCCATTCCATGTCCCTCTTGCCTGGCTATCAGAGGTGTACTCATCATCAACATTGGTAGGAGTGCAATGAGTGCGCAACCAATGGATGTACCTGATACGACCCCTTCCGAAAATTTTCCAAAGTTTTGAGAAATGACCAAAATGCCCCTGAGAGTCAAAGGTTGACTTTTTAGACAGTAAGGAATTTTGTATTCAATATTGGACTTCATGTGAAGATCTCGACGATACGTTTGCGACCGCGAAGACGAAATTGGATTCCGAGTTGTAACGAAGACGTTACGGACCAAAAACGAATTTGAGGAATAGGGACAATGGGATAGGTGGCGTGTGGTGATTGGGCAACGTGTTTGTTGTGAAACACGTGTCACCACATGGGGATTTAATTCACTCCCCAAACCAACTTCAAAGAAAAGAGGAAGAGCAGAAAAGGGAAACCCAAACCGCGTGAACCGCCGAATGCTTCCGCCCCATTGACTCGCCGACGATCAATAATTGGATGAATTGGTGTTGGAATCAGGTTCCTTGCAACGTCACGAGCAAGAGTCACCCAGCGCTGGCGTTGGAACCGTCGCGAGATGCCGTCGGCGATGCCAAAACTAGCCACGGCGTCGTGACCAGCTCGCCGCCGATTTCAAAGCTCCGGCCACCAAATTGAGACGCCGTCACCAACAATCGACTCCACGCATTTCAGAGAGCTTCCCCATGAATTTCTAGCTCAAAAGACACAGAGGTTGGTCGCCGACGAGAATGAACGGAATCCGAGCTTTCCGGCCTTTTTCCGGCCAAACCTGGCCGAGGTAAGGTTCAAAAACTATTCTAATAGATTGCTGGAGTTGTGTAGATGGATTTTGATATAACATGCATCGAAAATGGATGAGAATTGAGTAAGTTGAAGGTCGCCGGAATCCGCCGCCTTTTGGGGCTTTTTCCGGCCAATTCCGACGACGGTGAGTTCTAAAAATGGTAGATTTGGATTCCTGGTGTTCTGTAGATGCGTTTACATATAAGATTTGTTGATTTTGGTTGAGAATTGAAGGAGATTGAGTTATGGGGGTTTCAACCGGAATATTTGCAGAATCCGGTGACGACGTGGATGCCACGTCAGTGCTGACTCAGCGCCACGTGGATGCCACCTCACCGCCATGTGGCCGCCACCTCACGCCAAGTCAGCGCCACATCAGCACTCCGGTGCTGACGTCAGTCCTATGTTGACCGTCAGTCAATGCCGTTGACCGACTGTTGACCGGCGTTGACCAAGTTTAACCGATGAACATTTTTAGGGTTTTCGACGTTCGGATCCAACGGTGAACTCCGTTTTGCGATCCGAGATACGGTTACACCCCAATTGAGTAAAACATGGGGAATTAGGGTTTATACGATTTGAATTCGGTTATTGATGTTGTTGTGGTTGTTGGGAAAATCAGGGTGAACGCATTCCTTGGAAATAGCACAACTGGACCGAGCTTTCTGGCGAGGATGAGGAGGACCGGCCGGTATCACTGTGGTGGACGGGTTTGATTTTAAATGTGTTTTGAGCATGCTATGATATATATATATATATATATATATATATATATATATATATATATGATTATGAAATGGATTTTGTGCATATGGTGATTATGATTAGTACAGTTGATGGTACACCTGAGAATCCAGTGGGTTGAATTCCCAGTGGGTTCTAAGCATGCGATGTCTGGGCATTGGTGGTTAAATTCCCCCTTGTCCTGACATCCGGGCATGGTGGTTGAATTCCCCTTGTCCTACACACCGTCACTGGTGGTTAAATTCCCCAGGTCGGATTAGATCACGGCCGTAGGTTTATATTGTGAAAATGCACAGGTATGCCTATTGTGATACCTTACTGTACTATTGCTGCATGCTCATTATAGTATATGCTATTATACTTTGTGTATTCAAACTATGGGGGTTATTATACTGTTTTGCAAATGTCTTACACTGAACTTTATTTTTCCTGTCCACTCACCCTTGTTTTTGCGCCCCGACAGGACCTGATACTGTCGAGCACCACCGAGACGAGCGGCGAAGTTCAGGATAGCTCTTTTCTGTGCTACAAAGAGTAGGAATCTCTTTGTCACTGTTGTATTTCAGACTTGTGTAAACCTTTCTGTTCCGCTATTTAGAAGCTCTGATATAGTGTTTACAGATGAGTTGCTGAGTTACTTTCCATTGTTTTAACGTTTGTGGTTTCTTTCGGGGTTTAAGGCTTCGTCACTCTTTGGGGGTGATGGCCGCACCTCCCAGGCCCCACTTTCTGGGGCGGGGTGTGTCAGTACCACTACCACGATAGCATATGATTGTTTGGTTTGTGATTGGGAAGGTTGAACCTTTCCCTAATTCTTGAAGTTTGGTGCCAAGTAACCGCGATTTGAGCTCCATAAAGCACTTATGTTTGCAAAGGGAGCGGTTCGAGCTAATGGGAAGCGAGCTGTTGTGCTTTTCAGCGAACAACAAAGCACTAATCGGATCGAGGGACTTGATGAACTTTCACTCTCTATATTGCTACTTCATGAGCACATTAGAAGCATAGAAAGTCGAGAAGATCTACTACAGGAGATCATTCTTGGTCAAGTATGACTTGCAAAGCCCAAGGATGGATCAGATTCTACAAACTTCAAACTTATGCTTATTCACAGACTTCTAGTCTTGATGCATAAGTTCTGCCAATCATGTCTTGCTTTAGGCAAATTGTGCTTCTCGTGATTACCGAATAAGAGATGAACTTCAGTTTTGTGCATAAACAAACAACTGACAACAATGGCATCGACGACCCCATTGAAGGAACTGTACTGTGGGTGTGGTTGCGAAAGTCCAAGCTGATAGTTCAAGGTCCTTGCTGCCATGAATGGGGCAAGATTTTGCGGAGGCCGTGTGTCTGCTAGTCACAAAATCCGGCGAGATTGAAATCTCTGTGGCGGTAGCCGTGGCTTTATTCCGACGAGAAGCACTCCAGTGAGAGAATTGGTTCTTTGCGACGGAAGCTCTATTCCGGCGAGAAGTTTGGTTCTCTGCTTTCTTCAATTCCAGGAGAGAAACTTGGGGTTTCTCTGCGACCGGAAGGTTTAAGCATGGAAACTTCAGGTTTCAACATGCGTGTGAGTTTTAGGAAACTTCATGTTTCTATGCTCGAAACTTCAAGTCGAGACTTTACATGAACTCTCAATTCAATAATATTTGCGTGTTCAAGCGCATTGCCAAAGTGCACGAGTCTAACGCAAAAGTCATGTGTTTTGGTCTTTTGGACCCACATGGTTTGTGTGGAGCTTCTTGAGCTCAAATTGGAGTGAAATCCAATTGAAAGAAAAGAAGGGCTCCTGGCCCAATTTTTAAAATCCAGCCTCAAAAAAATTAGAGGAGCCCAGCCAGCCTAATGCTTCGTCCCATGATCGGGGGCCCAAATGGCACCTGCCTTCAGCGTGTTCTGGTAGGGCTTCCGAACAAGTGGAAGGGCCCAGTAGCGCGTGTTTGGGTAGCCTCTCCGAACGAGCTCCTATCCTAGCCTTGTTTGTTTGGTTAGGGTTTCCGAACAAACCCTTGACCAGTCGCTAGAGCGTTCGGTTGGGTCATCCAAACAGGCTCAAGGGCCCAATTGGGAGGCAGGCCCAATGCTGCCAGCCCATAATTAAAGTTCAGTTGTGTTCATCCGAACGTCTATGAAGCTAGTTCGGTCTAGTTCCACTGAACCTGACCTGCCGCCTTCTCGAGTGATGCAGTGTTCACGCTTGCAAGGATCGGCGTTCATGCTTACAGAGCCTTTTAAAAACTATTCTATACACCCGTTGATGTATACATATGTACGCTCCTAGTTGTCAGCAGTACTTATACAAGCTAGCCTGCTAAGCTTAACTATAGTTTTATATGATTTACTCAAATTTCTGCATAATTACATATACAGATGTGATTTACTTGAAATTTCACTTTCGTCCATGTTGATTTGTATTGCACTCTGATTTTCATCTTTGTAATCTATAAAGTACGCTAAGATGATAATTAAGTATAATTAATTATGCAAAGACTTGACTGAACGCAATTGCCTGGTTCGAAGACTAATTGAACCATGAAAGATATTGTTTCACGTAAAGTACACTAAATCTTAATTTTTGTAAATAAATCAATCAGCTCTTATATTTGAATTGGATAATTCTGGCTAGATTTCTTCCCATTTTCACTCTTTCCGTTGATGTGTATCATGATTGTAACTATTCATTTTGTTTATTATATACTAAAGATTATCTCTAAGACCATTCGGTTATCTAACTACACCAAACTTATAGACGACTCGTTTAACACCTAATTATATTGTTATATTTCACAAATTAGATAATCAAACAATCGCAAATTTGATCTTTACTACATAATAAACCAAATAAAGGTTCCAATCATAATACGCATCAATTGAAAATTAAAAAAAGAGAGAAATGCAGCTAACAGTCAAAATTGTCCATTTGAATTTCTGTTTATAATGAGAGTTGCTATGTACACCCAAATTTAATCTTTGGACACCTTATTTATTTGTACACCATTATTAAATTTTTGAAAGATCTTTGTACACCCACGTTATTTCACGTATTATCTATATTACCCTTTGAATAATTAGCTCAAAAAAATATGGAAAAGCAAAAAAGAAGTCCAGTCAACCACAACCTCTTATTGCCTCTGCCAACATCCACGACTGCATCTCAGTTGCAGCAGGCAACCCTTGCGGAAGTCAACTTAACTGTAATAAGTCTAGTTCTCAACAAATAACGCTCATTTATATATTTAAGCAAATTCTTTCAAGAAATGCCTGCACATTTGAAAAATTCAAAATTTCCAAAATATCCTCACTCAAAATATGAAATACCCGTGACGTACTAAAGTTAGTGACATTCGAATTAGTGGAAATCTCCTCAATTCACATTGCGAATCATATAAAGGTCATAAGTATACATTCAAAATGTCAATCTGACACACGCAAATGCGTATGGTGTGATACGACTCGTTCGTACCAAAATGAACTTTTGTCCCAATATTGATTTTGAATAGAAAAGTTGACTTCTAAACCTTAAGAAATTTGAAAGTCGATATTGGACTTGTTTCAAAGCTCTTGACGGTACGAGCACCTAGACGAAAGAAACTTTCAATTCCGAGTTGTAAAGAAGGCTTGGCGAGGCAAATAGCGTTTTAATAAAAGTATAAAAAGGGGTAAAACCCCAAAATTTTCATTTCTCTCCCCTCTCTTATTCCCAGCACGTTTTTGCCAAGATTATTAATATTATTTTTTTTTGTTTCACAAAATTTCACCACGACTGCTGCCTGTCGCCGCTCATCGCTGTTGCTGCCAACGACATCTTTCTGGCCACGAATCGGGAAAAATAATATATCAAACTTCATCTCCTCATCGTCCCGAACACAACCCAACCGGTCTCAACCTCTAATTCGAAGCGGTTTGCCTCCGGAGAACGAAAATACATTGGCCTAAACTTTCCAGCAAGATCCCGGCCAATTTCAGCCAAGGTAAGACCCTAAACATGTTGGAAATGTTGAGATTGTTGGTTGTGATTATGGATGTTATTATGTATAGATCGTAGCACACTTATGGGCCCACGGTTTTTGAGTCTCGGTGAGTTATTTGCACTATATGTTTGGCGTGGGTTCGAGTCTTATTTGCCTTACATTTCAACAAGGGTTCGAGTCCCATTTGCCCTATTTACCAGCGTGGGTTTGAGTCTCACTGCCCATGTGGCTAAAGGTAGTAGATTGCTATTATTGTTTATACATGCAGAACTTCTCGTGTGACTAACTACTGTACATCTTGGTTTTCGATATTTGTGGTACTGTTGTTTATTTTGGTCAACTGAAACTGAAAGGAAGGGTGCTCAGAAAGATTATGAATGGATGAGATGGTTTCTCCTCATATCAATATCAGATTAACGAGATTATAATTTCTCATCATCATTGGACATATTTGTGGTACTGTTGGGTACTGTTTGTTTTGACAGAGGGGGTTATTGGAAAATCTTAAACTGCGTTTTCACTTATTTGGTTTTCCTTCCACTCACCCTTATTTTTGAGCCCCTTCAAGATCTACCCCTGCAGTGCACCACAATAACGATCAAGACTCCTTGAATAGCTCTGATTCTGTTCACAAAGAGTATGAACTCTTTGTAACCTGTCTAGTAGTCAGGTTGTTATTTTATTTGAAGTTTGTTATTTTACTCCACCCTTTCGGTCATACTGGTTATGTATTTCTCTTTCGATGTTAGACGATCTGATCCTTATACTAAAGGCTACGACCCAACTATCCTTTATTGTTTCTTTTCGCTTGTATGCATGTTGTATATGTTTGTCAAGGCTTCGTCACCTCATCAAGGTGATGGCGGCACCTCCGTGGCCTACTTTCTAGGACACGGTGTGTCAGAGCCTAGGTTTCAAATTTCTGGTCAAGTGTTTCGTTGGTCAATGTCGTCCTCTAACCTTTGTTGTGTCTTTTTAGAGCTATGTCCCCTCGTACTCGTGGTGCGTGTGAAGCACTCAGTGCGCACTGTGCACGTGATGCCAATAACCTTGATAATTTTGTTAGGTTTCCTGGCCTAGATTCGTTTACTGCTGCCTTAACTAACATCTTCCATGCTGACCGAGACCATGGTGGAGGATGCACCCTTCCTGAGATAGCTTGTAGCTTGGGAGCACAGCAGTTGAATGGCCTTGGTGGAGGTGAAGATGATGAGTACTGGTGGGACAAGATGGAGACTGTGTTAAGGTCCATGAACTGTCTAGTGGAGCAAGAGGTATAGGTGGCGTCATTTTTCCTTTCTAAGAGCCCCACAGGTTGGTGGTGAGGTATGCTACAAACTTACCCTCAGGGTGCAGTCATTACATGGGAGCAGTTTAATAGTAACTTCAGTGACAGGTTCTACAGCCTAGAGTTTAAACTGAGAAAAAGATCTGAATTTCTTAACCTGCACAAAGCAAAGCTGGCTGTTAATGAGTATGAGCAGAAGTTTCGAGACCTCTATCATATTATTGCTCTGCAGTAGCAAGTGATTCACTAGAAATGATGATTTAGTTCCCGACAGGATTGCGGAGGGACATCTAGATTACTGTATCTGGGAGAAAGTTCACCACCTACCAGGAGATTTTTCTAGCAGCACTAAGCATGAAACAGTCGATGGTGGAGTGGCCCATTAAGGTAGATCATCGGGGTAGTTGTAGTGGGGGTAGTAGAGGTCCCAGACGTCAGGGAGGTAACATATACTCTATGGGAGGCCCGAGGCAGCATAGTCCTTCAAGAGGACACAGAGCTCCAAATCTTCCAATGGAGCCTCTAAGCACCCCTCGTTTGAGTGGAAGACCTTCAGGGAGCTCTCGCTTCTCAGGTGCTCGACGATCAAATGCTCCTAGGAGATCGCTTGCACAACTTTGTCGATGATGCAACACGAGGCATGATGGGGAATGCCAGGAGAATACCTCTTCTAGGTGTTTCCTATGTGGTGATTGGGGCCACTGGCAAAAGGAGTTTCCCTTTACACAGGTCAATGAGGGTGAAAATTCCAGAGGTAACCAGGGATACTTGCAGGAACACTGGAGGACAAAACCAGGCTCAGGGTCAGCTTCAAGTTGGAGCAGCTAATAGTATAGCCCAAGGTAGTCGTTCTGGACGTGGCAACCGGAGCCATGGAGGCTAGGGCAGCGGACAGGTACAGGGGCGAGTCATCGCCATGAACCAGAAGGATGCGCAGTCTAACTCAGACGTTATTACTGGTGCATTGTATATTTTTAATTGTCTACCCAGAGTTTTGATTGATCCAGATGCCACACATTCTTTAGTTTCTCCTAGTTTTGCTTAGTGGGTTCAATCGAACCCTACACACTTGGATTATGATGTATTCATAGGAATTCCAAGGCGTGAATTATGTGTTGTGAGTTGGTGTTATAAGAGTTGCCCTGTGTATGTAGCCGATATTTTATTGGATGTCGACCTTCATCCTTTGGATATTGTATACTTTGACGTTATTCAAGGGATGTATTGGCTAACTAGACATCATGCATGGGTAAACTGTGGTTGGAAATCAGTGATTTTTTTAGAAACCTAGGCTACCAAATCTTGAATTTTAGGGAGAGCGGAAAGCTCTGCAGTACGGGTTGATATCAACTCTAAAGGCGAAGAAATTGCTGAGTAAGGGTTGGTACAGTTATCTGGCTCATGTGGTTGTGAAATTAAAGACACCGAAAATTGTACAGGATATACCTATGGTAAAGGATTTCCCTGATTTCTTTCCTGATGAACTACCAGGGTTACCTCTTTTTCCAGAAATTGCCTTTATTATTGATTTAGTTCCGGGCACGGAACCCATTTCTCAAGCAGCTTATAGAAGGGCTCCTGCCGAGTTGAGTTAGTTAAAAAGTCTATTACAAGAGCTTGTTGACAAGGGCTTTATCCAGCCAAGTATTTCTCCTTAGGGAGCACCGGTCTTATTTGTGAAGAAGAAGGATGGAAGCATGCGTTTATGCATCGACTATCGACAGTTGAACCAAGTGACAGTGAAGAACTATTACCTCGTATTGATGATCTTTTTGATCAACTAAGAGGGCTTTGTGTTTTCAAAAAATTGATCTTCGGTCTAGTTACCATCCACTCCGTATCCGACCAGATGATGTGCCCAAAATAGCTTTTCGAACACGATACGGGCACTATGAGTTTCCTGTGATGCCCTTCAGAGAAACCAATGCCCCCACTGTTGGGCTGTGGAACAGATTTCCACCTGTACGGAAGCGTGGCGTGACACGTATGCAATAATAAAATTCATAATTCAATCGTAAACATACATGGTTGGCGGAACGTTGGATTCCATTAATCATATTAATTAGCATACCAATAAGATCACCCCTAATCTAAAAGAAGATTAGAGTTACCAACCTTTGCTTGCCATGATGATGATGATGATGATGAAGTCCTAGACGTTCAAGTGTCCATCCTCTACAAGTATCGACACGAACGGTATTCGGTTGATGAGGCAGAGAGAGGATGTATCTGCTAAAATCACCAAACTCCGACGGACGATGACGAACACCACCAATAATTGCGGCAAGGCTGAGGATTTGCGGCACACAAGGGTTTTAAAGAATCAGTATTTTCTGACTTTGTGTTTTAGTAAAAAATGTATTCTCAGCACATGAGATTCTTTACAGATATGTGAGTTCACAACTTCTGTTAATTCAATACCCAACAAGCCTTTTTATAGACAACTTTTTTCTAACAGGCTTGGACTCTTATTTAACAATTAAACAACAATCCTTGTTTCACAAGAAATAGGGTACGACAACTCTGGGAGAAACTCTAGAGTTGCCATCCCTAATGGTGCCGCACCTCTTAGTGGGCTTAGCCCACTGATGTGTCATCAATCCTAATTTATTTAATTGGTCAATTTCAAATTGTATTGGGCTAATATTAATACCAAGCGCAAAAAAATTGTATTTATTTATTCAAGCCCAATCACCAACGTAAATAAATTTACTATTTAACATAAACTAATTCATGTTAAACACCCTCATCAATTTACCCGAAGGCATGCGTTCTTGTGTGTCTGACCTCAGTAGGTTCCGATAAAGCTGGCAGTAAACAATCTTATTTTTCCGAATATGAAAATTACCAATATTCAACCTTATAGGGAATTTCATTCACAAACTGAGTAGTAACATCTAGCTATGGCTCTCGGCTACCTAGATTGTCAAGAATGTGTTTCTAACTTTTTCATCACACATCGAGCAGATCCATTAGTTATGGTTACAGTGCAATAAGGTTCTTTTGTCTCCTATATTCCGATCAAATCTTTTAGGGCATGGAAACTCATTGTCAAGCCCTAATGCATTAGTGTGCTGATATGATCGCCCTGATGCATCTCTTTACTTATATACTTCGGCCGAAGACTTACATATAGATCTTCAAGGGGCTCTTGGAATATCAACCTTCACTGATTACCTAGTAGGTGACGAATCCCATTTTGCGCATTCACAAATCTCCATGCTTGAATCCATGCACCCAATCCTCTCCTACTTGGCCCAAATCATTCTTGATGAGCCGTGAGATTGAGGTCAAAGTTCAAGTCTCCCAACACGAGATATCCGGTGAAGCCTCAGGTCTAAGAACTAGTTTGCACCTATAAATAGCCAGAACGTTGTACGGTTGACATAGTAGGTAAACTTCCATTCGTACGCTCTGTGGTTGGTCAGTGTTTAGTGAACTCGTATCTATATTCGATCAACTTCATGCCTATTTCATATCTCTATATGCTTAGTTTGAGATCGACTACTAAATACAACATAAACCGGCCTTAACGGATAACCAACAGCCCTAGTTGGATATCCTATGGCTAGGAACGTTCTTTAGGAGTCGAGGACAATAGGGAACGTATCTCAAATCACAACCTCTTTGTGATTCCATCCCTACACTCAATATTCTCCTAGGACTCACCCTGGCATTTGACCACGAGCCTCCCTAATACACTTATTAGGTCACACGCTCCGTCGAGTGTGTCTATATTTGCCATAGCTATTGATTTCTCAACTTTGGACTGACACGTGTCTCCCGTCACATATTGCCACGTCAATGCCTTAACGGGCACAATCCAACACCCACAGCATTCATGAATCTGATGAATAGGATTTTTCAATCATACTTGGATTGGTTTGTCATTGTTTTCATTGATGACATCCTTATCTATTCCCGAGTGTGGGAGAACATAAGAGACATTTGACAGCCCTTTTGGGAAGGCTGAGAGACATGCAGTAGTATGCTAAATTAAGTAAATGTGAATTCTGGTCGGACCAGGTGAGTTTCGTTGGTCACGTGATCTCTAGATATGGGGGTCATGGTGGATCCATGTAAGATTGAGGCAGTTGTGAATTGGAAAAGGCCTACTAGTGGAACCGAAATACAAAGTTTCTTGGGATTGTCTGGTAATTACTAACTGTATGGAGAGGACTTCTCGTCCGTTACTAGACCACTTACACAATTAACACAAAAAATGGTGAAATTTGTTTGGGACAAGAGCTGCGAACAGGGCTTTACATAATTGAAGAACCATCTCAGTAGTGTTGCAATATGAGCACTCCCTAAGGAAGGTGGAAATTTTGAGATTTACAGTGATGCCTCATTGAGGGGCCTAGACTGTGTGTTGATGCAGAATGGTAAGGCAATAGCGTAGAACTGCAGGTAGCTGAAGAAGCATGAAATGAACTATCCTACCCATGATTTGGAGCTAGCAGATGTGGTCTTCGCATTGAGGATATTGCGGCACTACCTTTACTGGGAAACTTGTCGAATGTTCACGGATCATAAGAGCTTGAAGTGCGTGTTTACTCATAGGGACTTGAACTTGAGGCAGAGAAGATAGATGGTGATCAACGATTATGATTGTACAAGTATCATTTGGGTAAGGCAAATGCAGTGGCAGATGCTTTATGTAGGAAGAATTATGGGCAAGTGGCATTGATTCGAGCTACCTATGTTGGAGGAATTGCTGAAGACAGGTGTCAACTTAGTTTCTGATAAATCAGGAGGAGCCTCCTTAGCTCATTTCGAGGTTAGACCAGTATTTGTATATAGAGTTCAAGCTGCTCAAGCAATAGATCTAGAGAGCCAAAAAAAATAAAAGATGCGGTATTGAATGGGACAAAGAAAGAGTACCGGATTCGTAGGGATGACTTGTTAGTACTGGACAACCCGTTGGTTGTGTCTACGGATAATGAGGTGGTTAAAGCTGAAATTTTAGAGGAAGCACATATGCCAACGTATGCAAATGCATCCTGGAAGCACCAAGATGTATCATACGATTCGATCTTTTTATTACTGGTATGGAATGAAGAAGGATAATGCCGCTTATGTTAGCCGTTGTTTAATTTGGCAACAAGTATGTGAATTTTGTTTAGAGTGCTGCTAGCCACCTTGTGATTTTCTCACCATGATGATTGCAGGTAAAGGCGGAATGACAAAAACCATTTGGGTTACCGCAACCACTACCGATTTCGGTGTGGATGTGGGAGCATATTGCCATGGATTTCTTATTCAAATTGCCCCGCCCGAGGAAGAGATCAGATGGGATCTAGGTTGTAGTCGACCGACTCACCAAATCAGCCCACTTTATACAGTCTAAAAAAATTACTCGATGAAAAACTTGCAGAAGCATTCATAAATCGGATTGTGAGCCTCCATAGGGTCCCAGTGATCATTATTTCCGACCGCGATACAAAATTCACATCGAGATTATGGAGAGCTTTTCAGAATGCAATGGGTCCTCCGCTGTCGTACAGTACAACATTCCACCCCCCGACCGATGGACAATCGGAGCGAACCATTCAAACGTTGGAGGACATGTTGAAGTTGTCGATAATGTAGTTCGGGCATAGCTAGGACAAACATCTGGAAATGATGGAGTTTGCATACAATAAGAGTTACCACTCCAACATTAGGATGTCACCTTTTGAGGCCTATATGGAGTGCATGACTCCATTATGTTGGTCTGAGGTAAGAGAACGACCTTTCGAGGGGCCTAACTTAATTGAAAAGACGATGAAAATGATAAAATTGTGAGAAAGAATTTACAAGCTGCCCAAGATCGGCAAAGGAAAATTGCTAGAAGCCATTCAAAAGATCGCGTGTATCAGGTCGATGACTTTGTGTTTCTCAAATTGTCTCCTTGGAAAGGAGTCTTTTGGTTCGGGAAACAAGGGAGGCTCAACCCCCTGATATATTGGGTCTTATGAGATTACATAGAGGAGTAGAAAAGTGGCATATCGGTTAGATTTACCACCGAAGTTATCTAATGTGGATAATGTGTTCTATGTTTTGATGCTCCAAAGATATGAACCCAATCCGTCACATTTCTTGGAAGCCCAACCACTACAAATAGAGAAGAACTTGAGTTATGTGGAGGGTCCGGTACAGATTTTAGATTGGAAGAACAAAACACTACGTAGCCGGACTATCCCGAAGGTGAAAGTCCTCTGGAGTAATCATAATGTTGAAGAGGCCACTTGGGAGATGGAGGAGTACATGTGGGAAAAGTACCTACATCAGTTCAAGGTACGTATTTCACCCTTTAGTTTATTTTCAAATTTCAAGGACGAAAATTTGTAAGGGGGATAAGTTGATATGACCTATCCTGATTATTTCACTTGAAATTACCAAAATGCCCTTCCAAGCCAAAAGTGACTTTTAAACTGTAAGGAATTTGATAGTTGATATTGGACTTGTTTCAAAACTCTTGGCGATACGAGCACGTAGATGAAAGAAATTTTCAATTTTGAGTTGTAACAAACGCTCGGCAAGCTAAAAAGCATTTCAATAAAAGTATAAAAAGGGGAAGGGTTAATTCGTCCACTAGTACCCAATGTTTGGCAAATAAGACATTTTGGTACCCAATGTTTAAAACCGGACACTTTAGTACCAAATCTATACCTCCGTTAGACACTTTATTGCCCCTGTTCAATTTTCCGTTAAAATTGAGGGTATTATAGTCTTTTTGTTTGGCTGGGCATGGGCAAGATGGTAATTTCAAAATTTAGCCTCTTTTTTATTGCAAGCTGGATTTAGGACGAATATTGTTATTGTAAATTGGGTCTTTGCTAACTTAGAGTAATATATATTATCATGCTCCAATTGATCTTTCAAGTTTTTGCAAATTTATTTAAATTGGAATCAAAATTACTGCTTTTTCATGATGCATACAATGAAATGCAATATCAAAATAAGAGTAGGTACCTGGCGTTGTCAAAACAAGAGTAGTTGTTTTTTTGGAAGCAGGAGTAGTCTAGTTTTGTTATAATTTGGATACTATTCGGTCCATTTTTTAAAAACATTTGGACTATATAAGTCATATTTTATGAATTAATCTGAAAAGACTGTAATACCCTCAATTTTAACTACAAATTAGACTGGGACACTAAAGTGTCAAACAGAGGTATAGATTGGGTACCAAAGTATCTTATTTGCAAAAATTGGGTACCATAACCCTTCCCCGTTTTTGGCCGTATCTTTTTTTTCAAAAAATTGCACCGCCACCCGTCCCCATCGCTGCCCATTGCCACAGCTGCTGACGACATCTTTCTGGCCACGAATCGGAAAAAATAATATATGAAACTTCATCTCTTCATTGTCCCGACCACAACACAACTGGTCTCAATCTCTAATTCAAAGCAGTGTGCCGGCGAACGAAAATACATTGGCCCAAACTCTCTGGCTAGATTCTAGCCGATTTCGACCAAGATGAGACCCGAAACTTGTTGGAAATATTGAGATGGTTGATTGTGATTATGGATGTTATTATGCACAGTTAGTAGCACACTTATGGAACCATGGGTTTGAGTCTCAGTGGGTTATTTGCACTATGTGTTTGGCGTGGATTTGAGTCTCATTTGCCTTACATCTCGTTAGGGTTTTGAGTCCCATTTGCGCCCTATTTACCGGCGTGGGTTTGAGTCTCACTGCCCATTTGGCTAACGGCAGTAGATTGCTATTATTGTTTATTCATGCATGACTTCTTGTGTGACTAACTGCTGTACATGTTGGTTTCCGATATTTATGGTATTTTTGGGTACTACTTGTTTTGATAGAGGGGGTTATTGGAAAATCTTAAATTGTGTTTTTCATTGATTTGATTTTCCGTCAACTCACCCTTATTTTTGTGCTCCTTCAGGATCTAGCCGTGCAGTGAACCACAGTGACGATCGAGACTCATTAGCAAGGTTCTAAAAAACACTAGGCAGAAGCTAGGCAATAAGCAGGGGACTAGCGCCTAGAGGATTAATCGGTAACTACTTAAGATAAAAAAAATATATTCATATAGCTGTATTGGCAAGCATAAACATGCAAAATTGAAAGATAAATAGAACAATTTATCATAATTAATTGCCCGCCTAGCCCCGCTTAGGCGCCCGCCTAGACCGCCTAGAAGCCGCATAGCCCGCCTGGCCGATTTTCAGCCGATTTTGCCCAAAATAGGGACGGAGAGGTGCTGCCTAGAACCTAGGCGGCTCGAGGCGTTGATTTTTAGAACAGAGCTCATTAGATAACTCTGTTTCTATTCACGAAGAGTAGGAGCTCTTTGTTATCTGTCTTGTTATTCTGTTTGAAGTTTGTTGTTTTACTCGGCCTTTTGGGTTGTACTGGTTGTGTATTTCTCTTCCGCTAGTAGATGCTCTGATACTTTGTGTGTACTGTATTAACGGGCTACGACCCGACTATCCTTGATTGTTTCTTTTAGCTTGTATGCATGTTGTTTATGTTTGTCAAGTCTTTTTCACCTTGTCAAGGTGATGGCCGCACCACGGGCCAACTTTTGGGGATGGGGTGTGTCCAAGGGCGGAGCCACCACAGCGCGGTGGTCAGCAACCGCTCCCCATGTCCGCCGGAAATCAATGGACTGGGAGCGGATCTGTGCTGGTTCCGCTCCCCATGTCCGCTGGAATTTGAAGAGCGGCGAGGGGCGCGGAAGGTCTGGGAAACTTGAAGAAGACGACATCAAAATGCAACGTTTTGAACTAATCAAAACGCGTGGTTTTGAACTAATCAAAACGCGCCGTTTTGATTAGTTCAAAACATTGCGTTTTCATGTCTTCAGCTGCGTGTCGTTTGTTCTTTTTTGGCGTCGTTTTTCCTTCCTTTTTGACATCGTTTTTTAACTGCTTCTTTCCCTTCGTCAACACAAAATTATACCGAGAGTTCTCTTGAAATTTCATTTAGCCCACTGCCCAGCACAGCAGCAGCTGCGACGCCGACCACAAACTCTCTTCCCCAACTTGGACTCCACCCACCACGGTGGCGCCGCCATTGCTGGGAACATAAGCTAGTATTATTGATATGAAAGCAAGTTATGAGTTTTCATCATTGAAAACCATTGGTGAGCTTGCAGAGAAGTTGGTGAGCATGAGGAGGAGTCGAATATACAATTATGTGTATTTGCTTATTACACTGGCTTTGGTTTTACCAGTTGCAATTGCTTCGGTGGAAAGAGCATTTTCCGCTATTAATATTGTGAAAACACCCTTGCGCAACAAAATGGGAAATCAATGGTTGAATGATAGCTTGGTGGTTTATATTGAAAGAGATGTGTTTGCTTCTATCAGTAATGAACTTATTATGCAACGTTTTCATGATATGAGAAACCGTTTTGTAATTTTATTTCAAGCATTTAATGTTATTGATGACATTTATATTAATGACATTTGTGTTATTTAAATTCTACGGTATTTAGATCTTTTAATTTTTTTTGGAATGCTTGAGCAACCAATTCCGCTCCCCTCCTCCCAAAATCCTGGCCCCGCCCCTGGGTGTCATGGTGAGATGCTAGTAATAATAAAAAAGATAGAACACACTGATTAATTTATTAATATCCACACGTATATAGATAAATATATATTTACGTGTTATTACATAATTTCTAGCTTTCCCATTCGTCTGCTTAAGCACCTTTAGACGATGAGATACTCTTTGTTGTAAGAGATTTGCATGAAAGATCTTTTTCTCTTTGTTATATAACCAGTGGCCGAGACCTAGCCGGGTGCCGGAGTCAGCGTCCACTCCCATGCTCGCCGGAACTGATATGGACTAGGAGTAAGCCTGCTTTGCTCTGCTCCCCTGTTGTAGCCCAAGAACTCCATTGAAGCAAGGTTCACGTGCAGGTGCAGCTGTGCGCGTACCCAGAAAGAAGAAGGAGGAAGGCTGCTTTTTTTCTTTTCCCAAACCAAAACGATGCCGTTTTGGGAAGGACAAGGTGAAGAAAGAAAGGAAAGTAAATGGTTGGTGGGGGTTGGGTTCTCTTCTTTCTCTTTGGATTCTTTTTTCGGGGAGAGAGGCGGACCGATTGGCTGCTAGTCAAAGTTGCCGCCCACCATAGAAATTTTCTCCACCTTTGTTAATCTTTTCTTTTCTTCATTTTCATTTTCATTTTTTTTTTAGTTTTAATTAATTAAGAGAGGGACTGAAAAACAAGCCAAGGAAGGACACTCGTTCATATGTCAAGCTTTTAGTTGCTCCAAGAAAACACATGTGAGGTTACTTGGGTGGATGACATGTAGTTTACTGTGTACTAATCAGCTAATTTCGTTAACAAAAAAAAAAACAGCTAGTTTCTTCTGGTTAGCAAGATCAGTTCATTTATGCCTTATCTATCTTGCAAAGAGAGAGAGCTTTATAACTTATAACCAATTGCAGGGCTAGAGCTGATATTGATTTGTTTACTAGCTAGTTCTTGTATTGAGTTATGCATATTTAGTCTCACCTATAAAAAAAACTCTTACAAAAGTACTTATTCTAATTTATTGTTTACCTATCATATTGGGTATGAAAATTGTGTAGGTATAATACTATATTATTTGGTGTTGGGTAAGTCAAGCTTTCTTTTGTTTACTCATGCATTCATATGTAAAGTTTTACTTACCATAAAAGGTAATGGTGATCAAGACCACCATATTAACTACTGTTATTAAATGAGTTTTTTGAGATTTGTGAAATAACTCCACTCGATGAACGGTGGATGATGTGTTTGTAATGCTCACCACGACTTTTTAATGGTGGGCAAAAATGAATTCGGCCAAATATGGCATGTATAATTTGAAATTGACTTGTTATTAGTAAAAGTCAATGCAAATCAATGGAAATAATGTCCTCAAGATCAAACTAAGCAAAATACGAATACCGTTAATCCTGCCACGGCCACTCGCTGGCCAAATTTCTTCCGTTGAAGTCTCTGTCGTTCGTTACTGCAAGGTGTATAGTGGAAAATTCCACTCCCCTAGTGAAAGATTTCTGGGTCCACTACTGTGCATAACAATTCAAGAATCTCCAAGCGAAAAAAGTGGCGTCACATTCTTGTCATCTAAACATCATAAAAGTTAAGGGGGCCCGCACCAGGTTTGCATAAGTGATGATGGAGACTACAGTCAGATTTTCTGGCGATTATATTTTCATGGATATTAATGCATAAAACAATTCATTGGTTCAACCTTGATCTTAGGTCGTTGGTTGTATTACAATATTTCTCTAGTGACTTGGTCAATCGATGGGGGCGCACAAGATGTATATATCGGCGATGACTTTGTATATACATGTTCATACGTCTTCTAGATAGGGTTCACAATAATGTATTATTATTATTATTATTATTATTATTATTATTATTATTATCACACTTGTACATTGATTGTGTACTTGATGAAAGTTGACTCTCGTAATTTTTTCTGATAATTATACTTTATAAGTTGATTACTAACAAACTAAGGAGCCTTAGGTTATAAAATTAACTATGTACGTACAGTCATGTGGAGCTGTACCCAAATTTTGCAATGGTTCCATTTAAGCATGTAAAAATAATCATGTAAGAGAAACAGATTTGGATTTATATAGTACATGATCATTTCGGACGTAATTAAGGGCGAAACGAGTCAAGCGCAAGGGGACGTAGCGCTTTATCTCATTTGGAGGGGTTTTGCTAGGTTAAAACAACGTCTTGTTGAATTTTGGGATTTCAGGGAACTCTTTAATTTTTTGCTTTACTTTCCTTTTTTAAACTAGGGGTTCTCTTTCAGTAATTTAGTGATTTGTTCAATTACAAGATATCGTTAAATTATTGCTAGCATATGAACTTTTTCATTGTTATATATTGTTGTATGAAATTAAATTTCAAAATTTACAAAAATTACACTCTATCACCCTCACCTAAAAGACGACTTCCCTTTCGATCATTAACGGTATTTTGGGAATACTTGCACCTCTTGAGGTGTCAGTTCTTGTTCTAAGATTTACCGTTCGATTAATCTTTTTCATCATGTTACGTAGTTTTGCTGGTGTTACTAAGGATCCCCTCAATTATGTACAAAGCTCAAGCTTATCTAGCTAATTATTACAAGTTAAAGAATGTCAACGGATCTGTACAAGCGCTCACATGTTTTGTCAGCCCAAAACGGCCCAAGCACCACCATCCCTAATTCCCACTTCTTTTCTTAGTGCATGCCAAATCTGGTCAAAACCAAAATGTATATAGTCATGCATATATCTTGTCGTACATATTCACTAAATCCGCGTCCCATAGACTTTGAAAAGTTAACAATAAACAAAGTCAATAATCCATTTAATTTTCACGATTACGTACAAAGCTATTGTAGCGCCATCTCCTTATCCACTTGCTGCAATTTGATTTCGATTCGTCTTTAGTTCCTTTTTCAACTGAAGCATACCGCGTTGTTTCCACAAGTTGGCCGGTTTAGGTACCACATGCACTTGACAGCACTATAAATATATACTGAGATCTAACCTAGCCAAATATCAAGATCCACAGTTGCTACCACTTTCTTCACATTCGAAACCAATTACATTCTATCAATATGAATATGAAGATTGAAGTGATTGAGAGAGATTGCATCAAGCCTTATTTGCCAACCCCGCCCCATCTTCGAAAACACGAGCTTTCTTTCCTTGACCAAATTGCTACCCCGATTTTCATGCCCATGATCTTTTTTTACTATGGAAATGGTGACCAAGACGCGAAGATGTACTCGGATCGGGTTAAGCAATCCCTATCCGAGACCTTGACGCATTATTACCCGCTAGGTGGACGTGTTGTAGACAATGCCTACGTGGATTGCAACGACGAAGGTGTCCCATACGTTGAAGCCCGAGTGAGGTCGCCGCTTTCTAACGTCATATCTCGACCTGACCCGAACCAGCTCAACAAGTTACTCCCCTACGAACTAGACAACATCGGCAACTTGGTTCTTGCGATCCAAGTCAACACCTTTGACTGCGGTGGCATGGGGATTGGAATTTGCATTTCCCACAAAATCGCGGATGCATTGTCACTCATCATGTTCGTAAATAGTTGGGCCTCAATTGCCCGCAGCAGAGATTGTAACATCATGAACAATGTAGTTCACCCTCCGCATTTTGATCTGGCCAAGATCTTCCCGCCTAGAAGCATTTCCGGGTTCAAACCAGGAACCGGGATCACTAGGGAGAACATCGTGACCAAAAGGTTCGTGTTCAATGCCTCTACGGTTGCTTCCATTAGGGCAAGGTACACAAAAAACAATGCAAACGAGAGAAACCCTACAAGGATCGAGGCCATGTCAGCATTTATATGGGCCCGGTACACTGCTGCCACTCAAGGAACGCCCAATCCAGAAACGATTTACAAAGTCCTTCACGCAGTCAACTTACGGACAAGGATGGACCCACCACTCCCCGAATACCATTTCGGGAACGTGAGCCGTTTCGCGATGGCATCACCGTCATTTGACAAGGGAGAGGATACGTGTTACGGGCTGGTGCTCCAAATGAGAGAGGCGATAAAAAAAATCGACGGTGATTACATGGCTCAAATAATCGACGGCAACGCGCACATAAACTTTTTGAAGCAGCGCGCGGAGGAGTTTATGAAGGGTGAAGTGGTGTCATTTAGCTTCACTAGCTTGTGTAGGTTCCCGCTTTATGAAATGGACTTCGGGTGGGGGAAGCCTGTGTGGGTCGGGTCGGCCAGCTTGACGTTTAAGAACTTGGTGGTATTTATGGACGCAGCGGCAGGCGGTGGAATCGAGGCGTGGGTGAATTTGAAGGAGGAGGACATGGCCAAGTTCCAAGTGGATGAGCAGCTGTTGACGTCTACTTATCTTGCCCAAGATGTTAAAGCTTAATTAGCTTGTGGATTATGTGAATTTTTTTAAAATTTGTTTGTTTGTAAAATGCAACGTTATTATTTGGATGTGGATCGAATAGATTGAAAGTCGAGTTGTTCATCAAAGAGACGATTACCTCTAAGGAAAAAATAGACCTCCTAATTTTAAAGGACACCAATTTTGAATGTTCATCTCTAAGGACAAAACAATAGGAACCACCATAACAGCCAAATAAAACTTACACGCGGGACTCCCTTTCCAAAAAACACGTGCAGAGAAATAGTTTGTGACACATAGAAAGAGTTTTTGCTAACACATAACAATTTGTGATACACACAAACAATTTTTTTCGTAACACAGAAACAGTTTGTTGTACCACACAGAATTAGTTCGTGCTAACACAGAAATGGTTCATGCCAACACAAAAACAGTTGTTGCAGCACCATTAAGGTTCAATGGTGGTTCAAATGAGTTTTATAAAAAATCAATCTCAACTGAAAATAAGTTGTGGGTATTGTAAATCTTGAAGCAACAAGTAGATTAACACCTCACTTGACCTTGAGATGGCCGGATTTTGACCGGAATCGGTCGATTTTGCCAATAAATATTGAAAATTTTATTGTCTTTTTTTCCTTTTATATTAGTTTTCAGATTGCGATCTTAAAATAAATAGAAAATGGAGAAGATAAGAGTCTAGCGCAACCGACCTTGCATTAATTGGACTCCAAATGAAAGAGTTATGATTAAAATAATTTTATGAAAGTTTTTAGAGGAAACTTGAAGAAGAAAACATGGAAGGAAGAAGAGGAGGTGCAGCCGAGCGTAAAGAGTAAATGGTGGACCACTTATTTTATTTTAGCCACCTGTCTTTTTGTTTTTGTCAAAGAATATTTGAATTTCATGTCCTATAATTATTCTATAGATATGGTAATTAATCCTTCATCCAAAATACACAACCCCCTCTACGGATCTTGTTAGATATAATTAATGCCTTAGTTGATTGAGCCCATAAAAGCGATCGAGTGGTTTTCTTCTCTTACTATATATAACCACTTCTCAGCAATTCAACAAGCAATGAGACCAATTTTGATTAGCTTAATTTAGTTTAGCTTGGTGAATATCATATAAACTCAAAATATTTGCAGTTAAGTAATAAGAATGCAACTATATATGTTACGTACTTATAACGTATTCAAAATGAAGATACAAAGTACCAGCAATATCGAAGTCTCTTTCGCAATCAAATAAGTTAGGTCATATGTGGGTCCATATTCCCATTTCCACACATGCAATGATGCACAAGGTTACGTTCTTTCTTTTCTTTCTTGTTTTGGTGTTGAACTCTTCAATATTCTTTTTGTTATTTTCGGTGCCGATTGTATGTTCTAGCATTGTATGTTCTAGCATCTTGTTTGGGATAAGTTAGAATTTAGAAAAATAACTTGCAAAATAAATGAACATGCAACGCAGCTGGGGAAATAACAAGAATCTACAACTGAGATATCTCTACTCATCTTAATTACTTTTTAATCTACATCAAGTCCAATCTTTGCACATAATTAATGTCACTTACCAGCATCTTCTTAATAGTGTACAGATATTCAAACAGGAGCGAGCATCGAGATTGAATTAATCTCCAAGGAGAATATCAAACCGTCATCTCCAACCCCCAAAGATCTCCGCCGTTACCAATTCTCCTTTCTCGGCCAACCCTCTCCCCCAGTCCCACAAGGTTGGTGATGGGTTGTTGTCTTATCTCAAGTTCTCAACGCGTGTCCCACAAGGTTGTAGATGGGTCGTTTTATCTAATGACACTGGTTGGGGAAAGCCGGCATGGATTGGCTCGCCCACGGTGAATTTCAAGAACTTGATGGCTTTCATAAACGCCAAAGATGCTGGTGGAATAGAAGCATATCTTAACTTGGAGGAGGAAGTTCGAAAGCGACAGCGAGTTTCTGCATGTTTCTCCAACTTTCCAGGTGTCGAACTAGAGTGTGTAGATGTTGACATTTTTCAATATTCATTCTGCACCTGTAATGAGAATGTTATATATTGCTTTCGAAATAATAATGAAGTTTTGTTGTCAAGCTAGTTTTGACTAAAATGGGCAGAAAGGCCAGTTGGATCATTTTCATCAAAATTTGAGTCCATATATTTCAATGCATTCGTGTAAAGTTCATTTTCTAGTAGTGAATGGAATGAAACACATTTTTTTTCCCAATTCATGCAAGCCACCTATCATAATTTAGAAAAAAAAAATTAATAGAATATGATATATATATATAGGTCTGGTTCAAGAGATATCTTTTCTCTATAACATCCTTTCTTATCCATTGATTTTGCAAATTTTTGTGGGACTCATTGATAATGGGTCCGATCCAACGGATGAGAAATGATGTCATAGAAAAAAGGATGTCCCTTAAACCAAACCTTATATATATATATATCCGGTTCAAGGGACACACCATTTCAAAAACACTCTTTCTTGGCCGTTGGATTGGACCCATTATCAATGGGTCCCACAAAAAGTTGTCGATCCAACGACCAAGAAAGGGTGTTTTTGAAAATGGTGTGTCCCTTGATCCTCACCTATATATATATATATATATATATATATATATATATATATATATATATATATATAAAAGATGTCATAGAAAAAAGATGTCCCTTTAACCAAACCATATATATATATATAATCTTGGGTATTTATTTGTAGTTTGGTCATAACTCAACACCTTGCATGTCCATTTTGCTATATAAAATAATCAAAACTCCAATTAATCTTCTTACCACATAAACCTTAGCTAGCACAACCAACCATGAGCTTTGAGGTTGAAGTAATCTCCGAGGAGATTATCAAACCGTCGTCTCCGACCCCAGACAATCTTCGTCGTTACAGTTTTTCCTTTCTCGATCAAATTGCACCCCCTGTATACAACCCTCTCCTCCTCTTCTATGAGTCCAACTGTGGTGACAACAAAACTGAAATATCCAACCATCTTAAAAAGTCGTTGGCCAAAGTATTGACCCTTTACTACCCATTAGCAGGGCGAATCAGAGGCAAAAGATTCGTCGATTGCAACGACGAGGGTGTTCCCTTCGTGGAAGCCCGAGTACTAAACTGCATACTTTCAGATATCCTCAGCAACCCGATTCCTGCCGAACTCAACAAGCTCCTCCCATTTGAGCTAGACGATCATGTCAACAATGAGTTTCCCCTAGGGGTCCAGCTCAACATATTTCCATGTGGAGGGATCGCCATTGGTCAATGCCTTACTCACAAGATCGCTGATGGGCTGTCCTACTTCACCTTCAGCAAAATATGGGCAGCTATTTCCCGCGGAGAGTCCCATGCAAACATAAAACCGCCGCAGTTTGTCTCCGCGGCACTCTTCCCGCCAAAAGAATTTGATCTTGGATTGGACGCAAGCGTTGGGATCACCAAGGATGGAGTCACAAAGCGCTTCGTTTTCAGTGCCTCTACACTAGAGATCCTCCGAGCAAAGTACGAAGAAAAGATGAAAATCACTGATCGACTGAGAAGCCCGACACTTGTGGAGACGTTGTCCGCATTCATAACCAGCCGAGTTGCAGCGGCTACAACCAAGGATTTCCGGGTGCTCCAAGCTGTAAACTTGCGCCCCAAGTTTGATCCGCCGTTGCCTCAGGAATCTTTCGGGAATCTTTTTCGTATTGCCTTGACATCTCCCTTGCAAATTAAGGACGAGGACGAACAAGGTGATGATGGCGTGGTGGTGATAAGGGAGGTGCAAGGAGAGTTAAGCAAGATCGACAACGGGTACGTAAAGAAGTTGCAAAAGCAAGGCGACGAGCACTTGAATATGATAAAGAAACATGCTGATGGTTTTAAGAGAGGAGAGACGGCAGCTAGGATTATTAGCTTCAGTAGCTACTGTCGATTTCCTATCTACGACAATGATTTCGGTTGGGGGAGGCCAGTGTGGGTCGGGTCGCCGGCGCTGACGTACAAGAACGTGGTGCTCTTCATGGACCGCAAAGAGGGTGATGGGATTGAAGCATATGTGAGTTTGGAGGAGAACGTCATGGCTCGGTTTGAATGTGATAGGGAGTTGCTCTCATGTGTTTCTCCAACCGGCCCAGGTTTGAACTGAAAAAATAATTCGGTGAAGCATTGCATGTGAGCAACTGGTTTGATGATATGGCCACTCCATCTTTGTTTGATGATATTGCCACTCGACTCTACGTGAAATTTCTCCACCCCATTATCTGTTGTATCCAAAGATTTCAGGTGGCTTAAAGGTTGTCCATAGATAATAAAAAGTGTGCTAGTGTTTAACTATTTATTTTCTTTATATAGCAATGGCATCCTGAACTCCTTGTGACGTACAAGAAATTTTTTATCAGAAAATGGGATAAACACCCATGAATAGTGTTGTTTTTTAATAGCAACCCATCATAATTTTTTTGGGTGAATAAAACCCATTGACTAGACTCTTACTTGAGAACTTTCCATATATTCATTGCCTAGTCAGATTTGTAAATTTATTCTACACAGCATACCCCTATTAGTTGTTATCTCCCATTAAATTTGGTGGAATTTAAGACTAATAACTCATAATCGATTTCTATATATCGTGCACATTAGATTGCTTCTTCACGGCATGGCCTTGCTCCTTCCTATCATTTCTCCTTGTGTTGTGCTCTTCTTTTGTACCCTCTCTTTATCTCTGAGTGACATGATTGATGTTTTGGTTTAGGTGTTTACAAAACCAAATAATATGACTATACTTAGATGGAATGACTTAGGTGTTTACAAATCTAAATAATATGACTATAGTTAGGTGCCATGGCTTAGGTATTTACAAAACCAATAACATGACCATAGTGGAATGACTTAGGTGTTTACAAAAACCAAATAATATGACTATACTTAGGTGTCATGACTTAGGTGATTTATATTTCTTGTACTCATTTGGGTTTTTTTAAGTAGATGGTGTGATTGAAGTGATTATACTTTTTACTTATTTGGTATTAAAATTAAAAATTAGCAAAAGATTAGGTGATTTAAAATATGTTTTGGGGGGTTATAATGACATATGTTGTAAATAATGTATGAAGGTGCGGACAAATACTTTTTCTACATGGCAATGATTTCCAATGTTGGGCTTCAGTCAATAAAAAAATTATTATTGGATATGAGTCTAATAAGACTAAACTTTTTGGGTTAATATTCCATTACCCCTTCGTTTTACATATGGTATACGATGAGTAAATTTAGGGAGATTATATCCACACCCATCAATTATCTTGCCCCACCCAACACCATATTTTTGTCCCAAAAATATCCCAAAATACCCCCAAGTGAAAGACAATATTTCATAAGAACCCCCACATATCCCTTCTTTTCTAACCCAACTTTTTTTCATCGTACCACTGACGCCGCCACCGCCAAAGACTGTTCCTCCCTCTATCTTTCCTCCTTCTTTTTCACTTCTCTGTACCCTTTCTTCCCCCGTCTACCCCCACCCACTCCCCCAGTCCCCTTTCTCTTCCATTCCCTTCCTCTGCGATTGGAGTCTTTAGAGAGAACAAATTTGCCTAAAATTGGCTATGACATGAATTCCCATTCTCCAACTAACCTGGTGTGGTTAAAATGTTTTATGGGTTTTCAATATTCATATCAAAATAAAGAATGGAGAACGGCGGCTGTGGGCGAAAGCCTTCCCGTTGGAATGGTGGTTTAGTAATGTTTGTTGGGTGTACAAAGAAAAAGTGTATTTAGGTTCTTATGAAATATCTTGTATTATTGGTGGGTAATTTAGGAATTTTATGAGACAAAATTTTTGTATTGGGTGAGGGGAGATAATTGATGGGTTTAAATAACAATTCTCGTAAATTTATTGTTGTTATATCATAATTCATTATATGTCGTCCTTTTATACTATCACCATTAAAAGCTAGAAAAGATGACATCTGATCTGATTCATCTTCCATTATAACATATAAATCTCCACATTTCGCATGCGCTTATGTATGCATCCACCACTTTCAAGGCCAAACTTTTCGCCATCAACTTGTTTCTCCATTGCATTATTGTGCTTTTGATGTCATTTCATAAAAATTCCATCTTCAGATCGAACTATTCTCGATATTTCATCCCTATCCATTCTAGTTCAACTAGGATAAATTATTTAAACACGTTCTGATACCATAATGGATTATTAAGTATGAACGCGATAACACTTTGACATTCAATATGATTAGTCTTTTTTGGTATGTGAACAAAACCAACAAAACCAAATTTGTCTCTGCTTCTCCTTCATCTGCCTCTATATAAATATGCATGTAAATAAACCTTGTAGAAAAAAACACATCAACAAGCAAATACAACATTATTTTGCGACTACTCACATATCAGCACTGACTAATTTTACTCGAAGATGGGAAGATTAATGGAAGCCGAAGTCGAGGTTAAATTGATCTCCAAAAAGATCATCAAACCATCTTCTCCGACCCCCGATCATCTCCGCCATTACCAATTATCCTTTCTCGACCAAATCGCTCCCCAAGTCTACAACCCTCTGCTCCTCTTCTACCAAAACAACCCCGATACACAACCCGAAATTACCGAAATATCCAATCACCTAAAAACCTCCTTATCAGAGGTCCTTACCCTTTTCTACCCTCTAGCCGGGCGAATCAAGCACAACCATTTCATTGACTGCAATGACGAGGGAATCCCTTTCGTCGAAGCTCACGTACTCAACCGCACGCTCTCCGACGTTCTCAGCAACCCCGTCCCGGGGCAACTCAACAAGCTCATGCCGTTTGAACTTGACGACATCACCAATCCGCTTCCTCTAGGGGTCCAATTCAACATATTCCAATGCGGAGGGTTCGCAATCGGTCAATGCGTGTCGCACAAGATTGCGGACGGCTTGTCCTACTTCACCTTCAGCAAAATATGGGCAGCCATTTCCCACGGAGAGGCCCGAGAAAACATAAAACCTCCGCTGTTTGTCTCCGCCTCGCTCTTCCCACCAAAGGAGTTCGATATTGGATACGATGCTGCGGTTGGGATCACCAAGGACAGAGTCACAAAGCGGTTTTTTTTCAGTGCTTCCAAAATAGAAACCCTCCGAGCAAAATATGCAGAAGATAATATGAAAAGTGCTCAACTCAAACGCCCGACACGCATTGAGACCTTATCGGCCTTCATAACCGGTCGAGTCGTGGCGGCTAGGAAGGATTGTACCGAAAAAAAGTTGTACAGGGTGGTCCACGCAGTTAACTTGCGTCCCAAGTTTGATCCACCTCTGCCTCAAGAATCTTTCGGGAATCTTTTTCGCGTTGCCATGACGGCTCCGTTGCCAATTCAAATTACAGATGAGGACGAAGAACATGATCGTGGCATGGTGATAAGGGAGGTGCGAGGAGAGATAAGCAAGATCGACAACGAGTACATGACGAAGTTACAAAAGCAGGGCGAAGAGCACTTGGGTCTGATGAAGAAACAAGCTGATGGTTTTAAGAGAGGAGAGACGGCGGCCACATTTATCAGCTTTAGTAGCTATTGTAGGTTTCCTCTCTACGATAACGATTTCGGTTGGGGGAGGCCGGCGTGGGTCGGGTCGCCGGCCCTCACGTACAAGAACCTGGTAATCTTCATGGACACAAAAGAGGGTGATGGGATAGAGGCATATGTTAGTTTGGAGGAGAAAGTGATGGCTAAATTTGAATGTGATAATAAGTTGCTCTCCTATGTTTCTACAACTTGCCGGTTGATGCTGGACTGAAGAGACTAATTTTCCTTTATCTTTGTGTCATGTGTGACAAAATAATGTTGAATTCTGTCAAGTTTTAATCTTCTCGTTATCCTTTCAAATTAATGTTTCCATGGAATTGGGAAAATCAAGAATCAGGAAGAATAAAATAATAGAATGGGACTGAAGTACATTATGTATGAAGACAACACCGCATGTATTGATCAGTTGAAGAAAGTATTTACTGAAGGCAACAATACTAAGCATATCGCTCTGAAGTTCTTCTTCTCTCATCAGAGCATTAGACAACTGAAGTCAAGTAGATTCATTTCCAAGACAATCTTGCAGATCCTTGACTTAGTCACTGCCGAAAGCTACTACACTACAAAGAAAAATGGCTCTGCCGACAAAGGAAAGTAGTTGGCTAAAGTTAAATTTCGTCGGCAAAAATCTTCCGACAAATTTCGTCGGCAAAAATCTTACCCGACAAAAATCTTCGTCGGCAGCTTTGTCTCCAATTCCTCGTCGGTGACGAATTATTCCGCCGAATTCAACATTTTCAACTTATCACATGCATAGCCCTATAGTATTCAATATAAACAAGTTCTAGATCTTCCTTTCCTTGGTAATGTCTACAAACTTCTCTTTGTATAGCCAAAGTTCAGTCATCATTTCTTGTAATCTTGAGATTAAGTTCAACCATTTTTCAATTCAACAACATAATAGAGGAGATGTAAGGCAAACAAAGAAAGATGTTTCACCACATATTAAATTTCAAACATTGACTACCATAGACAAAGCAATGATGCTCACTACTATCAATGATGCTCAGTTCCAACTTTCAATCTATGTTATAGTACTCAAAAAAGTTTCAAGTAGTTTCATAGAATCAGAATAATGAACTACACAAACAACAAACAATTCAAGTAAAAAGAGGAACATAGAACTGAATTCCACCTGAAGCTTCTTCGCAAGATCCTCATGACTATGCAACCCGGCAGGTTTACTAGATACTTCCTTAGCATTACTCAGCCTCTGAGTCACTTCAGCCTACAGACGATATGAAACCATAAGAACTCCTCTTTCCATGATAATCATATGGTGCAGAAGTTATGTCACAAGGTAAACAGATAAAAGATGGTTCTGGAAAATGCTAAACATGTTACTGTAATTTTTATTTGCTAAGATTTACTAACCATGATTTTTCTACACGATACGATAACTTGAAATATGAAACCAATGGACAGATACATACGATGATTATAAACTTTAAACAACCAATGTTCCCTTTGCCAAAAAAACCCAACACAAAACCACCTTTTTACTACAAAGTCAGACATAACCTATTGAAACTTGAAACCAAATTTTAAACGCCATCAAACAAAACTTATCATTATGGTCCAGAATATACTGAGAAGCAAAATAAGAGCAAAACAAAAATTTTAGATGGAGTCCGGAGTCTGCTGAACACCCCTCATTTATTTGCCATAGGTAAAAGCTTAAGTTTCAGAAGCATACCATGCATCTGTCACAAACTCAAACCTGCAGAGCATTCTCATAAGCACTTCATGCAATCTGGCCATGGGTACACTCGTCACAGAAGATATCTCCACAGTTCCGACAGTGATGCTAAAATGGAGGAAAAAGCGATAAGTTCAAAGGAAGGTAATTTAAGAAATACTCTAGAAATGCTGCAGTAAAATTAGACATACCCTACGGTTAAATGCTCCAAAATCTGTCACACATGCTGTGCGCTTCGTAACATCTTCATCAGGTACCTAAGAAAAGCAATAATAAAAAAAAAAACCAGAAAATCTTCCAAGAAGATATTCTAATAATAGCCAAAAGAGCTGCAACCTATATACTGCACTTAATGATTCAATGTTGTACAAGGGGAAACATATAGCATTATCACATGTCATTCTATAAAGAAACCTACAGAGCAAAAAACTTTAAGCAAGTTCAGATAATATCACTCAATGATCTTTCTCCTCATTTCCTGGCTTTGTTATTTTGTTCATCCAATCACCTAATCCTTTCTTCTTCTCGGTAGGTTGTTCATTTGGCTTTAAAGATTCAGTAGGCTTGATTCTTCCACCTGTTTCCTTAAGCTGAGTTAATAGTTTAAGACAGATGAATCAGTAAACAACCAAACTACAAATCCCCAACACAAAGCTAACCACTGCCGACAAAAATGTATAAAAGCATCAAAACAGAATCAACCAAAGGGAAAATTAAACCACTTACTTCACATCTTGTAATGGTCTCAAGGGGGTATATTCTCAACGTCCGACTAGTCACAGGGTCAAGCATACGAATACTATCCAAAGAAATCTAAGCCTTCTCTGAATTTGCTTTTGCAGGATCAATGGAATCCAAAGAACCATAATTCTGTATGGAACAAGGAAAGAGTAGCACCATGTAAATGTCAATGAACCGATCGAAACATAAACTTCGCATAGAATCACCAAAGCACAGATATCTATCTAAACTATAACATCCAGCAATAACATTGCATCATTACTTCTAAAAGCATCATCTTTGATAAATCTACTCCCAAATGTCAATTAAGAGCATCTCCAATGGAGATGTCAATTCCTATGTGGAGTGCTGAGTGAGATAAAATTGACATTGAAAATCATTCAATCGAGGCTTCAAAAGCCTACATGGAATAACTCGATGCCAAAATTGACGTCAACTAAAGGAGATGTTATTTTCCATTTTTGTTTGTGGGCCCTACAATATTGCTATAGGTTTGTGTTGATTGCATTTAATTATTTACCAAAAGTAGAAATTTTTTTGGCATATCGGTTGAGGCAAAAATAATCAACAATATTCTACAAAATCTCACTACAGATAGAAGTCAAACACAATTATCAATGCAAATTGAAATTTGTTACTTGAAAAGCTTTTGATCTTAATTTTGCAGCTTTAACTTGAGGCTATTGATGATTAAACTCAGCGATCAATCACTAAACTCAGAAAACTAATGCAGATTTACACAATCTGAAACCTCAATTTAGACTAATGCTATTTGTGATTCACTTCTAATCACTGCGGCGACTTCAAATCAAAAATACAAATGTGAAAATAAGCAAAAGAGATTATTACATTTGTGGAAGTGGCAGTGTTGGACTTGGACTCGATGGAGTTTCAAACCTTACCACATGTACCACCGCTAGCCCACGTCGCCGAGGAATCGCTTCACCACTGGCGACCCTACTTCTTCGCTGTCAAATGAATTTTCCGAGCCCAAATCGAAGACCAGCCCTTGGGTGTTCGGAGAAGAAAATGGGGTAGTTGGAGGAGAAGAAATTGCACCGATTGAAGATGGTGTTGATTTGAGATTTGCATTTGAAGTGGGTTCAAGATCGAATTTTGGTATTTTTTGTTGTCGGTAGAGTCGGGTTCGGAGTGTTAGAAAGTCTCTGAATTTAGTTAGGAAAGTAGATATGTGATTACTTAGGTGTTGATTACCTTCCTTATTGTACTTCCTAGTTGTAGCCGAACCCTTGCAGAGCAAGGATGCATCTTGTATATGTACCCGTGTATGCTTAATTGAATTCTCATTCTGGCTCAATATATTTTTCCTACATGGTACCAGCGCAGGTTTCGACCTAGTTTTTTTTCTTTCTGCCGCCGCCAGCCGGCAGACTTTTTTATCCATGGCAATCCGCCATGACTACCGAGCACCGATTCAAGAGAAGGCCCCTGCCTTTTGCAAAAGCCCCACTATACTCCAAAATCTCACCGACAACAAAAGCCCCAATTATTCCCATGGACCTCCAGCACACCACATGGATTCCTCTTTGACACTTAAAGAGGTTCAACATGCACTGCCAAACCTAAGTGAGCAGCAATACCAAAACATTATTGCCATTTTGAAGCCGCAAGCAAATGTTCCAAGGGCCCATCCGCAAACACATGTGGCTTCCACTTCCGATCTTTCAGGTTTGGCACCGCTTGTTTCCGATCGATGGATCATCGATAGCGGAGCAACGGATCATATTACTTCATCACTTGATTTGTTGACTAACCATGTTCAGAATCCTTCCCTACCGCCGGTCTCTTTGCCTAGCGGGGAGAAGGCTCCAATTGTTTCAACCGGGACACTTGATTTGAATTCTAGTATACAATTGAAAGATGTGTTGTGTGTGCCTACTTTCCAAGTAGACCTTTTATCCGTGAGTAAAATTACAGATGGGTTACAATGTTCAGTTACCTTTTACCCTACTTGGTGTATATTGCAGGACTTGGTTTCGAAGATGACAATTGGTGTGGGCAAGCGACGAGGAGACCTATATTACTTTGTGGCGTTGGCCTCCACCACCTCCTCACAACGGCAACTCTCGTGCAATTCCATTTCTGTTTCAGCTCATCTATGGCATCGCCGTCTAGGTCATCCTTCTTCCACTCGTCTTCAATATCTTGCTAATACATCATTAGATTTTTCCTTTCCGTCGAGTCATCGTTGTGATATTTGTCCGTTGGCGAAGCAAACTCGTCAACCTTTTGGTACTAGCTCTATTTCAACTTCACGATGTTTTTCCCTTTTACATTGTGATATTTGGGGACCACATAAGACAGCTTCTATTACTGGTGCACATTATTTCTTAACTATTGTAGATGACTATTCCCGTTTTACTTGGGTTTTTCTTATGCGTCACAAGCACGAAACACAATCCATATTGAAATCCTTTTTTGCCTATGTTGAAACACAATTTGACACCAAAGTTCAACAATTTCGTAGTGATAATGGTGGTGAATTTCACTCACTTCGGGATTTTTTCAGTGCACATGGCATCATTTTTCAGCATTCATGCGTCTACACGCCCCAACAAAATGGTGTTGTAGAACGAAAACATCGTCATCTTCTTGAAGTAGCTCGGGCTTTGCGTTTCCAAGCAAATTTACCAATTAAATTTTGGGGGGAGTGCATTCTTACATCCGTTTATCTCATCAATCGTCTCCCTACACCCTTACTCTCCAAGAAAACCCCTTTTGATATCCTTCATCAAAAACCACCAAATTACTCACACATGCGGGTCTTCGGTTGCCTAGCCTATGCTACATCTCTCCATCCAGCGTCAAAATTCTCTCCTCGGTCCCATAAGTGTATTTTTGTTGGATATCCGCCTGGTCAAAAGGCATATAAATTATATGATCTTGAATCCCATAAAATCTTCACAAATCGGGATGTCGTTTTTATGGAAGACTCTTTTCCCTTTTCCGAACAGCCCAAAACTGACCCACCGGTCTATCCCTTCATAGCCCAATACCCACCTTTACCCTTAATATCTGATCCGGACCCAATCTACTCATCGGCCCAACGTTCGCAGGACCCACCATCTGTTGATACCCCTGTGCCTACACCCGCACCTCCTCCTGAACCTGCTTCCGAACCTCCCTTGTCTGAGCCTATCTCAATAGCTTCCGCTTCTGACACTCTTTCTGGGCCTCCTTCCCCAATTAGCTCTGATACCATTGCTTCCCTTGAAGATAATGATGACCCAAATCCACCTCCGGAAAATTCTACTGTTCCCGTTGCCCCTTTACGACGTTCCACACGTACCAAGGTTCCCTCCATCCTTCTTAAGGATTACGTTTGCTCGCAGGTGATACTGCCTCCACACCAACATTCATCGTCTTCGCCACCAAGTCCACATAAAGGTACTCGTTATCCATTGTGTAATTTTATCACATATCATCGTTATTCACCATCACATCTTTCTTTTGTTTCTCAAATTAGTCGAGATGTGGAGCCTTATTCTTTTGCAGAGGCTGAAGGCGACCCCCATTGGCGTCAAGCGATGGATTCTGAACTTGAAGCACTTGCACTCAACAACACCTGGACTCTTATGCCTCTCCCTCCCGGCAAACATCCTATTGGCTGCAAGTGGATCTACAAAATCAAGCGCAAAGCTGATGGCTCTATTGAACGTTACAAGGCCCGCCTGGTCGCCAAGGGATTCACCCAGACTGCCGGTATTGATTATCATGACACTTTTTCCCCTACGGCCAAAATGATCACCGTCCGTTGCCTTCTCGCCATTGCAGCTAGTCAAAATTGGTTCATCCATCAGCTTGATGTTCATAATGCTTTTCTTCATGGTGATTTGAATGAAGAAATTTATATGTCCCCTCCTCCTGGACTTCGGCGACAGGGGGAGAATCTCGTTTGTCGCCTCCACAAATCTTTATATGGTCTCAAGCAAGCCTCCCGACAATGGTTTGCTAAGTTTACTGAAGCCATTCTTGCTGCTGGATTCTCCCAGTCTAAGGCTGATTATTCTCTATTTACACGACAAGATGGGACGTCGTATACTGCCTTATTGATATATGTGGATGATTTTCTCATTACAGGAAATAATCTGGATGCCATCAACTCCCTCAAGGAATTCCTACATACTCACTTCCGCATTAAGGATCTTGGTGATTTAAAATACTTCTTGGGCATTGAGGTCTCCCGATCCAGGAAAGGTATCAATCTTTCACAACGAAAATATGCTCTTGAGATTATTAAAGATTGTGGTTTCCTTGGTGCTAGACCTGTGGATTTTCCAATGGAGGAAGATAAACTCTCTGATAAGGGCGATATTCTTGACGACCCGGCCAAGTACCGAAGGTTGGTTGGGCGATTGATTTATCTCACTATCACGAGACCTGATATTACATATTCGGTGCATGTTTTGTCTCGATTCATGCACCAACCCCGACAACCTCATTGGGATGCAGCCCTCAGGGTAGTTCGATACTTGAAGTCCACCCCTGGTCAAGGTCTCTTTTATCCATCTGATAATCAGTTGAAATTGGTTGCTTATTGTGATTCTGATTGGGGAGGTTGTCCTGTCACTCGTCGTTCTACCACGGGTTATTGTGTGTTCTTGGGTAACTCGTTGATTTCATGGCGCACCAAGAGACAGAAGATGGTCTCAAGATCTTCGGCTGAAGCCGAATACAGGTCCATGGCAGGTACTGCATGTGAGATCACTTGGCTGCGTTATTTATTGGAGGACTTGCACCTACCTCATTCAGGTGCGTCACATTTATATTGCGATAATCAGGCGGCATTACACATTGCAGCTAATCCTGTTTTTCACGAGAGGACTCGTCATATTGAAATGGACTGTCATTTTATTCGAGAAAAGATAGTTGATGGTACAGTTGCTACACAGTTTACTACTTCTTCAAATCAGCTAGCCGATATCTTCACCAAGCCATTAGGCAAGGATAAATTCTCAACTTTGTTGCGCAAGTTGGGAGTTCTTGACATCCACTCTCCAACTTGAGGGGGAGTGTTAGAAAGTCTCTGAATTTAGTTAGGAAAGTAGATATGTGATTACTTAGGTGTTGATTACCTTCCTTATTGTACTTCCTAGTTGTAGCCGAACCCTTGCAGAGCAAGGATGCATCTTGTATATGTACCCGTGTATGCTTAATTGAATTCTCATTCTGGCTCAATATATTTTTCCTACACGGAGAGATGGATTTTAGTGTGGGTGCTAATTTTGGGTTACGACCATATGAGACCATTTTGATCAATACTGTAACATATGAGACCATTTTGATTAGTAGTTTTATATAGTTTTAGTTAAAGTGTTAGTAATGGAACTATATACGTTACGTACTTATAACGTCATTGAAATGTAGATACTACGTACGAGCAATTAAAGTCTCCTTTGACAACCAAATAAGCTAGGTCATCCATATCGATCCATATTCCCAATTCCACACATGCAGCGATGCACAAGGCCACGTTCTTTCTTTTCTTTCTGGTTTTGGTGTTCAACTCTTTGATATTATTTTTATTATTTTGGATGCCGATTGTAGTACGTAGTATGTGCTAGCATCTCGGATAAGTCAACATTTCGATAAAATAACTTGCAAAATAGTTGAACATGCATCGCAGCTGGGGAAACAACAAGAATCTACAGCGGAGATATCTTTACTCACCACCATGTGTCTCTTTTTTTCTCCAGCTATGGTGAGTTATCTTCTTATTATCATTATAACTATTACTTTTTTAAAATTTTTATTAATTAAGCTATTTACGCATTGAAGCCATTTTTTATATTATGGGAACTGCTATGTACACTCAAGTTTATTCTTTGGACACTCTTATTTTTTTGTACACTCATTTAAAAAAAAAAAAAAGTTCTTCAAACACTCAAATTTATAATTAACTTCCAAATATACCTTTTCTTTACACTTAGTATTTGAGATTAGACCTAATTTGTCCAATAAAATAAAACACACCGCCACCATTGCCATTATTGCCACACCACCACTACCAAACCGCCACCATGTATACACAACCAAACGTCTCCATGCTCTAATCGTCGTTTTCACGTATATGGCACATGTGGTGTGCTGATTGGAAAATTACGTGTGCCTTCCTCTTGGTCATCCCATCAATCTGATTTTGCTTAATGAAAATCCTCTTCAACCATGAAAATTGATTATTATATTCAAACTTTCGGGAGGCGGTGGCAGTTTAGGGGTCTTGAAAGTTACAATCGGTTATATGAAGTGGGAAGCAGAAATCGGCACCACAAATATTGTGGGAGAGAAAAGGACAAAGAAGTGATCAATTAAATTATCAAGGTAGTGACTCGATCAACGAAAAAGATGGGACCGTGGTAGATGATTTTTGCGCAATGATTAGAGATGATGTGAAGCAGGTTATTGGAGCCTAATATTTCCAATTGAGGAGGACCACGTGAAATTTCTGTAATAGAGGCGGTGGCGGTGGATTCACAGCTGTAATAGAGGCGGTGGCGGTGGATTCACAGCATGGCAGCAATCAAATTAGGTTAATCGTCAATTGCTTTGTGTGATGGGTGGTCAGTATGGGGTACAAGATTAAGTCCTTGGATGTCATTTTACATAATGGTATAAAAGTAATTCTACTTTTGCAAAAATTAGAGAGTGTCCAAAGAAGAAACTTGAGTGTATATATCAGCTCTCATTTTTCATATGTATAAGCCCATTTAAGTGGCCCTCATAACGGGTTGTGGCCTAGTCTGGCCAGCCCATTAAAGGCTCGCTTTAATGGCCAGGTTTGGGTCATCATTTTACTAAAAGAACCTCATGATTTTACTAAAAGAACCTGACATAGCCTTGCTCATTAATTTATTTAGGGTTAACTACATATAAGTACCCGATCTATATGGTCAATTTCAAGTTGACACACAAACTTGTAAAAGTTTACAAACACATACCCAAACTTCATAAAACCTAGCAAATTAGACCCTCCGTTAGTCATTCCGTTGAAACTACCGTTAGTCATTATCCTGAGCCAATAATGCTAGGACATGTGGCAACTTACATCCCCAACTCCTCACCTTTAAACCGTGCCTCCATCACCGTCGACAGAACAACAACGACAACCACACCCATTTCCCGTCAATGTCCCCCGCCGCCGATAGAGAGGTGTTGCTGGCGTTCAGAGCCGCCGCCGGAGGCCGCACGATGGGTTGATTGACCAAATATGTGACTTTATTCGGTGGGTTTGATTTGTTATTGCAGGTGGCACAAGTGCTTTTGACGCTTCCGTACTCATTTTCTCAGCTGGGATTGTTATCAGGGATCTTGCTGCAGATTTTCTATGGAATTGTTGGGAGCTGGACGGCTTATTTGATCAGTGTGCTCTACTTAGAGTACAGAAGCAGGAAGGAAAAGGAGAATGTGAACTTCAAGAACCACGTTATCCAGGTTGGTTCATGGATTCACTATTTTGCTACAGGGCTTCGATTTTTGAACCACCACCCACCACCAATGCCTAACCTTTAATCCCCCGAGCGTGTGAAATTAAATGTCCAAAAAGTTACTGTACCCAAATCTATGCATAAATGTCACTACTGTTTTGATTGTGTTCGGAATATGAATGTTCCACCCATAATTATCGATTGAAATTCTATTTTGATGGGCTGATTGCAGTGGTTTGAAGTCCTTGATGGGTTGCTTGGTCCTTATTGGAAAGCTACGGGGCTTGCTTTCAACTGCACTTTCCTCCTCTTTGGATCTGTCATCCAGCTTATTGCTTGTGCAAGGTTAGTCGTCTTTCCATATTTTACTCCATAATCATGTGACAAATTAGCGAGAGCAATGAAGGATTAGGCGAGCCAAACCACGAGCACGGGCTGGGTTGGCTGGGGTTCCAACCCATTGTGCGGCCTCCGGCGGCGGCTCTGAACGCCAGCAACACCTCCCTATCGGCGGCCGGGGACATTGACGGGAAATGGGTGTGGTTGTCGTTGTTGTGTTGTCGACGGTGATGGAGGCACGGTTTAAAGGTGAGGAGTTGGGGATGTAAGTTGCCACATGTCCTATCATTATTGGCTCAGGATAATGACTAACGGTGGTTTCAACGAAATGACTAACGGAGGGTCTAATTTGCTAGGTTTTATGAAGTTTGGGTATGTGTTTGTAGACTTTTACAAATTTATGTACCAACTTGAAATTGACCATATAAATTGGGTACTTATACGTATTTAACCCATTTATTTATTTCGTATAAGCCCATCCTATTGCCGAGCTCTAAATGTGGAGGATTTGCTATTGATCAATGCGGGTCCCATAAAGTTAAGGTTGGAGATGGGTTGTCTTATCTCATTTTCACCAAGTTATTACATGTTTTTTCCCTATAATTTTAATGACTTTGGTTGGGGTGGATTGGCTCGCCCTTGCTGACTTTCAAGAACTTGGTGATTTTCATAAATGCCAAAGAGGGTGGTGGAATAGAAGCATATCTTAGCTTGGAGGAGGAAGTTCGCAAGCGATAGCGAGTTTCCGTATGTTTCTCCAACTTTCCAGGCGCCAAACTAAGCAAATAGTGCATAGATGTTGACATTTTACAATATTTACTTTGCACCTGTTGAGGAATTTCACTTCACTCACAACTATAAATACCACTCATCATCGGTATATTTTTCGATGGCTACTACTTACACCCAGGTTCTCTCTTTGGTCACCCTCAAATTTTTGGTGAGATATAATTACTTTTATATCCTTGTATTAAAGGACAATTAAGCACTTAAATTTCTTTGGGATTGCGCTATGGAGGTTGGGGCTGCTAAATGGTGTCCAAACTCTTATTTGAGAAAGGAAACACAGCCTTGAAAGATTCTTTTCTCCAAACCCAGAATTTTCACGTAGTCAATTAAGAATTGAAACCAACAAATACCCAAATCTCAGCAATCGGTTTCTCCCAATTGTAAACATAAGTGAATATGCTTATGAGATCACAAACACAATTATCATGAGCTAAACATGAACATAATCTTATACCAACCTTTGTGTGATGAAGTCATGGTGAATAGGGTACAACACTGAGTCTTCTACACAGCTAAGAGGTTGATTCCGTCTCTATGGGGTTAGAACTCAATGGAATCGGATCCTTAGTGTGTAGGGACCTTGGTGCTTATATAGGGGTGATTAGGGTTACATTAGTCCTCCCATAAAAGACTAAAGTACCCTAATCTCCTTTTGGTACAAGACTTAAACATCCCATAACCAGCCAATGAGACCTAGTCTTATTAGGAATTGTTCTCCTACTTAATGACTCATATCCTACATCATTAAGGTCTTAAGAGATTGAGTATAACACTAATTAGCATGTTACTTGATCCTCAAGCAATCTTTAAGTGTTACATAACTATATGTGAATTGTGTATAGTCCATCTTCTTACAATCTCCCACTTGGACTCACACCATTTCACATAACACTTAATGATATGATCAACCAAGTATCTGAACTGAAGTTGTACAAAAGCTAATAGTATATCCCAACACTTCTTGCTCCCACTGATTCAAACAACCATTACATAACAAAGAAAATGATCTGTATAAGTATAATCAACACATTCACTCCAAAGTTACCAAGCAATGATTCAATGAACAGCAAGAACATCAAAGGATGTTTCTGAATTGTGATTGAAACCTGAATGGATTGATTACATAAGTTTTTCAATTCACATGGTCCTGAATCATCCAACACAGAAAATTGAACCTGTGTTTGATGTCTAAATTGAATTATTTGGATACAATCCAATCTTTAATTAAATAGCTATTTTCATAAAACTGTAACAACACATAATCACTGCAATGGAAAATATGAGCATAAGTGGTACCAAAAACTTAAAATGAAACTCAAAATATTTGATAAAACTAACACCATGGATTTATTCATGAACTGCATAAACATCATATCATAAAGGGTTTGTTTTGCACGCGAAGCTGTAAAACTCATAACTGAAAATATTAAAACAGTTTTAGTTCCAACTCCCACTCAACTTAAGCATCTAAAGAATGAAGAATGCCTATGCTTTTAACATGATTTTGGAAAATCTTTGGAACCAGTGGCTTAGTAAATGGATCTGCAAGTTGTGCCCGAGTACCAATCTTCACAACATCCAACTGTTTGTCCTTAACTCTCTCTCTAACACTGAACTACTTCGAGTCAATGTGCCTTGAGCCTTCAGATCTCTTATGGTTGTTAGTGAAGAATATAGCAGCTGAATTGTCACAATACATTATTATAGGTCTAGAAATTGAGTCAACTACCTTAATCTGACTTAGAAAGTTTCTAAGCCAAGTAGCTTGACAAGATCCTTCATAAATAGCTAAATACTCAGCTTGCATAGACGAAGTGGCAGTGATCTTCTGTTTAACACTTCTCCAAGACACAGCACCTCCTTCCATCATGAAAACATATCCTGAAATGGATTTGTTTGATGTTGGATAGTTGCTAGCATGATCTGAATCTGTATAGCCAACAACCTCCAAGTCTTCAACTTGTCTATACACTAATTTAAAATCCTTTTTCCTCTGAAGATATCTCAAAACCTCCTTTCCAGCATTCCAGTGCTCCTTGCCATAATTTGATTGAAACCTTGATAAGATTCCAACTGGATGAGCCAAGTCAGGCCTTGTGTACACTTGTGCATACATTATACTGCCAACCATTCTAGCATAAGGCAACTGTTTGGCATCTATCTTCTCTTGATCAGTCTTGGGACTTTGGTCTTTATTCAGTTTGTCTCCTTTAGACATTGGTGCATCTCCTGGATTGCACTTGCTCATTGAGAATCTCTGCAATACTTTGTTGATGTAGCCCTTTTGTGATTGTCCAAGCAATTTCTTCTGTCTATTTATAGTGATCTCAATGCCTGACACATAAGAAGCTTCACCAAAATCCTTCATATCGAAGTTTCTAGACAGAAAAGACTTAGTCTTTTGTAGAAGACCTATGGTCCTACTTGCTAACAGAATGTCATCTACATAAAGAACTAAGAATATAAACCCAGAGTTGGTGATCTTCTAATAAACACAAGGATTTGAAACATTTGGAATGAAAACATCTTTAGTTATAACTGATTCAAACTTCAAATTCCATTGTCTTGAAGCTTGCTTCAGTCCATAAATTGATTTCTTTAACTTACAGACCATGTGCTCATTCCCTAACTTCACAAAACCTTCAGGTTGCTTCATGTAGATCTCCTCATCCAACTCACCATTCAGAAATGCAATTTTCACATCCATTTGATGTAATTCCAAATTGAAGTGAGCCACAAGTGCCATTATCAATCTGAAACTATCCTTAGTTGAAACTGGTGAAAACGTTTCTGTGTAGTCAATTCCCTCTTTCTGTGTAAACCCTTTAGCTACTAATCTTGCTTTAGATCTTTCAATAGTCCCATTAGCATGCCTCTTTGTCTTGAATACCGATTTGCAGCCAATAGACTTCTGAGTTTTAGTAGGTTCAGCAAGCTCCCATACTCCATTGTCATCCATAGACTTCATTTCGGCAGTCATTGCTTCTAACCATGCTTTACTTTGAGAACTAGACACTGCTTGAGCAAATGTAGTGGGATCATCATATTCCCCCCAATCAAAGTCTCCTTCAATGTTGTAAAACTAAAAAGCTGGATCCTGATTAGGCTTTGGGGTTCTAGTTGATCTTCTAAGATTAAGATTAAGACCTTGAGGTTGTTCTAAGTTAGCTAGATTGTGGTGAGATTCTATGGCTTCATGTGGAATCTCATGAATCTCATGGTCTTGATCTGCAGCTTCAGGTATAGGATCAGCCATATGAAAATCATTTTCAGGAAGAACAGCCTCATAGTTGGCCTCTTCTTGAATTTGATTGTCATGATATGTCACAGTTTGCTCATTTGGAATGGTTTCTAATGGAGTGTCTATAGTGGTTGATATAGGGTCTAATGTGGCTGATGGAGGAATGAAGGTTGCTGTTACAAGTTCAGAACTTTCAGAAAACTCAGGAACTGATGGTTCAGCTTGAGGAATTTCCTCAAGTTCATAATTAGAGGGATTTGCATGTGCATTAGGATGCATTTCATCATAGAATTTGGCCTTATTGGTTTCAATTATCCTGAGAGAATGGTGAGGACAATAGAACCTATAGCCCTTGGAATTGTCTGCATAACCTATGAAGAAGGAACTTACTGTTTTAGCATCCAATTTCCTTTCTAATGGATTGTAAGGCCTAGCTTCAGCCTTACAACCCCAAACATGAAGGTGTGATAAACTTGCTTTGTGTCCATGTCACAAATGAAATGGTGTTTCCTTAACTGATTTGCTGGGAGTTCTATTTGATAAGTAGTTAGCTGTTTTAAGTGCATCTTCCCAAAGAAATAAAGGTAATCCTGTTGTGCACATCATGCTTCTCGCCATATTCAGTAAAGTCCTATTACGCCTTTCTGCAACTCCATTCTGCTCAGGTGTTCCAGGTGTAGTGTACTGAGCTTTAATCCCTTCTAATTCCAAATATTGTGCAAATGGACACTTGTGCTGACCTGCTTCATCAAATTTTCCATAAAATTCTCCTCCTCTATCTGATCTGACTACTTTTATTTGCTTCCCTAGGTACTTTTCTGATGCAGCTTTGAAAACCTTGAACTTTTCTAGGGATTGTGGTTTCTCAGAAATAAGAAACACAGGACAGTACCTAGAAAAGTCATCCATGAATGTTAGGAAGTAGTAATTCCTACAGATACTTCTGACCTAAAAAGGGCCACAAATGTCTGTGTGAATGAGTTCTAATAGTTCAGTAGTGCGTACTGAACCCTTCTTCCTTGAATTAGTCATCTTTCCTTTCACACATTCCACACAAACTTCCTTTAAATCAGAGAAATCCAAACCAGTTATTAACTCATCTTTTGGCATTATCTATAATCTTTCTTTTGAAATATGCCCCATCCTTCTATGCCATAAATCTGCAGAGTTTTCATTCAATCTATCCCTCTTATTCCCCACAACAGAACTCTCAATAGCAAACACTTCAGAATTCTGAGAGCAATATAAATTCCAATAACTAGAAAATAAAGAAGATGTACCAATAAGCTGAGAAATATTATTGAATAACTTCATAGAATTCTGGTCTCCAAGGAAACTACTACCATCCTTAACATAACAAGACAATGAAACTAAATTCCTCTTAATCGAGGGAATACATAATACATTGTCTAACACCAAAACTTGGCCAAACTGTAAAACTAGTCTAACTTGTTCAATGGCCTTTGCTGCAACTCTAGCTCCAGTTCCAGCTCCAACGTTTTGCTCCTCTTTAGTTGGTGCTCTCCTTCCATGCAATACCTGTAGGGTATTACATATATGAATTGGTGATGCAGTGTCAAGCCACCATGAATTTGGAGCAACAATAATCAAATTACTTCAATCATAAAGGGAATAAGGGGAATTTGAATTGCAGTACCTCTCTTAGCTAGCCATTCCTTAAAGAACCTGCAATTCCTCTTAATATGTCCAACTTTGTTGCAATGAAAGCACTTATCAAACTTCTTATCCTTGTCTTTATCGTTTCCTTGAGGTTTAGGTTTGGGATTGGTCTTAGGGACAAAAGCAGTTTTCTTCTCAGTTGAGGTTCCAGCCTCTGATCCTTTATTAAACCTGCCTTTTCCCATGCTTCTTAAACTTGGACCTATCCACAGTTGTCACCAAATGAACGTCTGTTCCTTTCCCTTTCTCCTTTTCCTTCTTCAGTTCACCTTATGACTAGCACAGATAGAAATGAGGGTGTCTATGTCCCATTTCTCTTTCACAGATTTGTAAGCAGTCTTCAGTGGCTTCAATTGAGGAGGCAGTGATCCCATAATGTGACAAACCATAAATTTATCGTCCAATTTCATCCCCAACCTATTCAACTTAACTACATAATCTTTCTTCTTCATGATGTAATATCTAACTCCCTTTCCATCATACTTCAGCTCCATCATCTCTTCCAGCAGCTCATCCGTTCTCCCTTTATCAGACTCCACATATTTCTTAGCTATGTTTGCCATATATCCTACTGTAGTTTCAGAATCATCGATACCATCTACAATGCTATCATCAATCTGACTCATCATATATAGCAGGGACATCTTCTTAGCCTTCTTCCACTCCTTGTGTGCCTCCTTCTCAGCTTTTGTGGATGTAGCAGTAGGTTTTGGGGGTTCTGGTTCGTTAAAAACGATGTCAAACTCATCTAGGGCTAATGCAAACTCGACATCCCTTTTCCACCTCTTAAAATTGGCAGCACCAGTTAAGAGGGTGATGTTGGAGTGGTTTAGAGCTGAAAACAGAAGACAGGTTTGCTAAGTGTTTGTTTCAAGGGAAAACTTAATGGGGACTGAACTTTCTAAATTACTTAGCAAACAATCAAACAAACAAACAAGGAATTTTGTTTTCTTGAATTTTTAATTTACCCCATAACTGCATAATCTTATCTCAGCTTGCCTAAGGCAATAGACATGAGATATCACTTAAGTCATATAGCTGGACACAATCCAATGCACAATGTTCAGTATCTGATAACACCTATTGGCAAGATAATCAGATATAGAACCTGAACGTGCACCAAAAAACGCCCACTATATGCCATCCTTGCTTAATTGTAGGTGTTAGCTAAGATCTCTTAAAATAGAGACATGTTAGAACCAGCCAATTGAACAAGAATGCTTGTTCTGATCTTGATTCCTAATGAAAAGCAGGAGTAACTCACTGTAAATTTGCTGAGGCAAAATGATACAGTGAACCTCCTCACTAATCCAAGATCAAAACCCAGAATGGAATCCTCACATTCATGACTGAGCTTCGCTCTTAGTCATGAATCCATTCTGTTATGCTTGCAGAATGAACCTACAAGCACAATCGACTTAAATTGCGGGAGATGTTTTCTGTTTCATTATTCAACAACAAGATACATAATAGTTCAGCATGAAAGTAAACAGAAAACATAAACAAACCAATCATGCCAATCCAGAAAATCAACATCAATCAATCATCTAACATGGCATACTATTCAGGGCCAACATCCATCGTTTTCCTACTCTATCAACCTATGCGCGTCCCCTGAAAGAACGTTCTAACATATTATTCTGCAGGAAAACGTAAATTCGATGATTGTCATAGGAGTTCTCAAAAACTTATCTGGTGTCCAAAACGTATGCTCCATAGCGCATCGGAAACAAAATTAACCCAAAATCGAATATGGGAAATACCATATATTAGCATACATGTCTAAACCCAGAATTAATTCGACCAAAAATCGAGCAATTTTGCTGATTGATGGTGAATCGAATATGATCCCTAGGCCCCAAATCGATTTTAACCCAGAAAAGGAAGTAGCCGTTAAAACCACACTTAAACTCGTTTTCAATTTTTCATTCGGGTCAAAAGGATCAGCATGTTTCCACGCGGGTCGATATGTGTCTTAATTTGGGTCAAGATTTGACCCGAAAACTTAACACCGAATCCGTTTGTAATTTTATTTTTTAAAAAAACAAAATCACATATCATATAACCCTAATACATAATTCTTTGTGTTTAATCATGCAACACAATCCAAAATTTCAAAACAACAACTTAATTGATCTGTGTCTCATAAACATTGGCTCTGATACCAACTGTAAACGTAAGTGAATATGCTTATGAGATAAAAAACACAATTATCATAAGCTAAACATGAACATAATCATATACCAACCTTTGTGTGATGAAGTCATGGTGAATATGGTACAGCACTGAGTCTTCTACAAAGCTAAGAGGTTGATTCCGTCTTTATGGGGTTAGAACTCAATGGCATCGGATCCTTAGTGTGTAGGGACCTTGGTGCTTATATATAGGGGTGATTAGGGTTACATTGGTCCTCCCATAAAAGACTAAAGTACCCTAATCTCCTATTGGTTCAAGACTTAAACATCCCATAAGCGGCCAATGAGACCTAGTCTTATTAGGAAGTGTTCTCCTACTTAATGACTCATATCCTACATCATTAAGGTCTTAAGAGATTGAGTAGAACACTAATTAGCATGTTACTTGATCCTTAAGCAATCTTTAAGTGTTACATTACTATATGTGAATTGTGTATAGTCCATATTCTTACACCAATCACCCAACAGCCATGGCCGACGAAGCCGAAGTGGAAGCCAAAGCCAAGCCACTTCTTTGTCAAACATGAAAGCTCCGGCCACCGCTGTAGGGAATGCAAGCAGCGAAATTGATGAGATTGGTACGGTTACGAACTTGTCCGCTATTTCCAGTTGTAGCATTAGCTTCATTAAATGGCAGATCTGACACGAAAAAGGATGACACATTAGCATATGACGTGCACTCAAGTTCTGATGAATAGATTATGAATACAAACTTCCAATTTTTATATTTGCTCGGATAATCTAGCAGGATTCCACAAATTCACATATAAAAATATACTTTGAGATTCAAAGAAGTCGTACCAGACGAGTCAACGTGAACTTCATCTTTTGAGCTTTCCTCACTTTCATCTCCTGCAAACCAAGAAAAAACAACCCCAGATAAAGTCACTTAGGCAACATCAATTACCCACAAAAAAAAACACACCCAAAATCCAACAAATTTGTATCAGAGGAGGACCGAGCATCGTCAACTTCCTCGTCGGAGAAGGCTTGCGAGTCTTGTTCTGGTTCTACGTCAGAGCCATCGTCGTCATTGTCGGTGAGCTGTGATTTTATCGGAGACAGGATTCGCCATGTACACTCCTGCACGAATGAATCAAACAGTGATTTTGATTTAGGGACTTGTGATGCCAATGATAGTGGTGTCCATGCGGTGTTCGCTGTTGTGATCCATGTCAGAAGCCACGGCCCCGACTCCACTGTCACTCGTACAAGTACACAAAATTCAATCCAAATTACATCAATTCAATTGAAATTGAATATTGGGTGTTTCAAATTTTTGGTATTTTGATCATAAATTTAAGAAATTTGAAGCATTCCCCGAAGGCGAGCTGGGGGCATGTTAAGAAATTTTTTTAAGGGTATATATGGAAAATTGTAATCAAATTTGGGTGTCCAAAGAAATTTCAAAAATTAATATGGTTGTACAAAAATCAAGGGTGTTCAAAAAACAAATATGAGTGTACATAGCAGCTCTCGATTTTTCTCTTTTTCTATCCACGTTTGTCTTTTTCCGTCTTTAACTTTAATTTATCTTTTTATTATAAAATTTTGGCCCAACCCTACCTATTAGTTATTTAGCCAGATTGAACCCCACTATTCGCAGGCCGGTGTTGCTAGCCCGGGTTGTTGCCGAGCCCTATATGTGTAGGATTTGCTATTGGTCAATGCGTGTCCCACAAGGTTGGAGATGGGTTGTCTGATCTCATGTTCACCAATGTTATTGCATGTGTGTTACTAGCCCTGGTTGTTGCCGAGCCCTATATGTGGAGGATTTGCTATTAGTCAATGCGTGTCCACAGGGTTGGAGATGAGTTGTCCTATCTCATATTCACCAATGTTATTGCATGTCTCCACTCTGTAATTTCAATGACTTTGGTTGGGGGGAAGCCAGCATGGATTGGCTCGCCCTTGCTGACTTTAAGAACTTGGTGGTTTTCATAAATGCCAAAGAGCACGGTGAAAATTTGAGGGTCTAGTGCGAAAAATTGAAAGTGACTCCTCTTTAATTCTAAATAAGACAACTCGTTATCGATAGTTTGGGATTGAAAATCAAAAAATAATATTGATTTTAATGTGCTTATTTTAAGATTGTGTTGCCGTCAAAATGCCATAAGAACTCTACCTATACTATTAACTTTATGTTTATCATAAACTATTATATCGAGGCCCATTTCTTATGAATAGAACAAAATTTTGTCATATTTCAATATGATAGTTAACATATTCCCATGGAGATATATTTAACTATATATATATATATATATATATATATATATATATATATATATATATATATATATAGGGAGATTATATCCCCACCCATTATATATAACTAATTTTGACTAATTTTCAATCCAGTTGACTCAGATCTTTGTAGTTTGGAAATTATCGTAAATCATGCTAACTTCTTCAAAAAATCATTAATCGTGTAAATTTGTAGTTTGGTCATAACTAAACAACCACGTCTTTGTGCAGGTCCATTTTACTATATAAAATGATCAAAACTCCAATTCATCTGCTTACCATAACCCTTAGCTAGCACAACCAAACATGAGCTTTGAGGTTGAAGTAATCTCCGAAAAGATTATCAAACCGTCGTCTCCAACCCCAGACAATCTTCGTTGTTACAGTTTCTCCTTTCTCGATCAAATTGCTCCCCCTGTATACAACCCTCTCCTCCTCTTCTATGAGTCCAACTGTGGCGACAACAAAGCCGAAATATCCAACCATCTTAAAAACTCGTTGGCCCAAGTCTTGACCCTTTACTACCCATTAGCAGGGCGAATCAGAGACAAAAGATCCGTCGATTGCAATGACGAGGGTGTTCCCTTCGTGGAAGCCCGAGTACTAAACTGCACGCTTTCAGATATCCTCATCAACCCGATTCCTGCCGAACTCAACAGGCTCCTACCATTTGAGCTAGATGATCATGTCAACAATGAGTTTCCGCTAGGGGTCCAGCTCAACATATTTCCATGTGGAGGGATTGCCATTGGTCAATGCCTTACTCACAAGATCGGCGATGGGCTGTCCTACTTCACGTTTAGCAAAATATGGGCAACCATTTCCCGCGGAGAGTCCCAAGCAAACATAAAATCGCCACAATTTGTCTCCGCGGCACTCTTCCCGCCAAAAGAATTCGATCTTGGATTCGACGCAAGCGTTGGGATCACCAAGGATAGAGTCACAAAGCGCTTCGTTTTCAGTGCCTCCACAATAGAGACCCTCCGGGCAAAATACGAAGAAAAGATGAAAATCACTGATCAACTGAAACGCCCGACACGTGTGGAGACGTTATCCGCATTCATAACCATCCGAATTGCGGCGGCTACAACCAAGGATTGTAAGTTGTACCGGCTGCTCCAAGCTGTAAACTTGCGCCCAAAGTTTGATCCGCCTTTGCCTCAGGAATCTTTCGGGAATCTTTTTCGTATTGCCTTGACATCTCCCTTGGAAATTAAGGACGGGGACGAAGAAGGTGATGATGGCGTGGTGGTGATAAGGGAGGTGCGAGGAGAGATAAGCAAGATCGACAACGGGTATGTGAAGAAGTTGCAAAAGCAAGGCGAAGAGCACTTGGATGTGATGAAGAAACATGCTGATGGTTTTAAGAGAGGAGAGAGGGCTACGATCATTAACTTTAGTAGCTATTGTCAATTCCCTCTCTACGACAATGATTTCGGTTGGGGGAGACCTACTTGGGTTGGGTCACCGGCGCTGACGTACAAGAACCTGGTGCTCTTCATGGACCGAAAAGAGGGTGATGGGATTGAAGCATATGTGAGTTTGGAGGCAAAAGTCATGGCTCGGTTTCAACGTGATAGGGAATTGCTCTCATGTGTTTCTCCAACTAGCCCAGGTCTGAACTGAAGAAATAATTGGTGTTTTATGTATGTTGGTCTGTCATATATATGTATACCAAAACAATAATATGGTGAAGTGTTGCATGTGACCAGTTAGTTTAATGATATTGTCTCTTTGACCTTTTTTTGATGAAGTTTCATACTCAACTTTACGTGAAATTTCTCCATCCTATTATCTCTTGAATTGAAAGATTTCTGGATGCTTAAAAGGCTATCCATAAATAATTAAAAGTTTGGTTGTACTGGATATTTCTTTCGTTTTACATGTGCTATATATGATGAGAGGGACAGAGAAAATTCGGATAGAGGATCACCTACTGAAGCGGCATTTAGGCTACCATGATACTTCATCAAAATTGCAGTTGTCGATGTGAAGGGGACGCGGGGCGAGGGTTCTGGGAGGACTGTTTCGGGCAAGAAGATGCGAAGGGAGAGGGAGGAGAAGGGGTCGATGTGGAGGTCTTTGGTGGCGACGCCGCCTTGGAAAGTCGGGTTGGCGGGAACGGCCGGGTTTTTGGGTCGGGAAGTGGTACCGAAGTTCGGGTCGGTGGGTTGTGATGATCGGGTTTGGGTCAAGTTCTGTAATTGGTGCTTCAGGTGGTACTTGAAGAACAAGCTGTGCAGCTTTAAGCTTAAAGTTGGCATTTCTTTATTTGCTGTGAAAAGAAATTAAACAGAGACGAGAAGAGAGAATGAAAGACAGAGGTCGATCGGGTCAAGAAATAGTCCGGTTTTGGTATTGTAATCTTAAATTTTGGTTCAATTGGAAATGGCGGAAGGTTAGAGACGTGTTGGAATTGGGTGGTCAGAGTAGGGCGCTAGCCGTGCATGTTCATATCATGGTCATGCTTTCTAGAGTTGTACTTCTCCATATCATTTCGAGTTATTTACGTGTTTGACACATTATGAAGAGAAAAGGCATTTTAGTGGAGAAAATATCACTTCATTTGATTTTATGTAAAACACATCCCATGTACTTATACATAAAATAAATTCAAGTTATATTTCAGCTGATTATATGAAGAAAAATCTCTTTGTAAAATGATTATAGTCAGTTCAAAATCACTCAAAAACAAGTCATCAGTCTCACTAAGAGTGAAAGTAGGTGACCTAATTTTAATATATTCCCATCTTCCTTAATCCCTTGACGTTCATCGGTCTAAAAAATCAACATTTCATTAGTCTAATTTTGTGTTGGAATTCAAGGTACACTTGGTTGGTGGAAGAAGCCGTTAGCTGTTCTTAGCAAACGTTCGTTGAATTCGTTGCTTTGAGTGGAGGGATGGCAGCGGAAAGTGCTCACTTTGCTACAAATCGAACATTCCAAAGACACTGAGTTGGGCCAAAGAATTCATAGAGAATAACGACTCTACACTACGAGAAAGATGCTTCAAGAAAAGGAAGGAGAATCACGCAAGACAGAGCCTTTCTTCTGGGGGGGGAGATACCGAAATCAACAAGATGAAGCCAGCTCTAATAAAAAACTTGGTGCCTTCATAATTGAATGTATCCCTTACGGGTTCTCAAGCAACCGTTAGGAAACAAAAGAGGAAGAATTATTACTTCTTTCAATTTATCATTTCTGGAAGTGAAGGAAGGCCAGACATAGGAAAGGCATCTTAGGGTGATTGACCTTAGTGAATTCGCCAATTATGAGTTGGGCGCATTAACCATTCAGCCATGGACGCTTAGTGGGGATCCTCGCACATGGTGAATAACCAAATTCCAATTGAAATGAAATCTTTTGGATAAATCAGTGCAAGCCCAATGTATCATTGCTTTGAAATTTGGGTTTTTATCTAAAATAAGCCAACCGGCCAAATCTTATTCCAAAATATTTGGGCAACCCAAATTCTTTAAAAAAAAAGGGAAGAGTGTTCCCTAAAAGAAAGGGGAAGCCCCCCCTCAAAACCCATTTAAAAAAAAGAAAAAAGGGGGGAGAAGCCCCCCCACAAAAAACCCCCCCCCCCCCCCCCCCCCCCCCCCCCACCCCCCCCCCCCCCCCCCCCCACACACAAACAAAAAAAACCCCCCCACACCCCCCCACACCCCCCCCCCCCCCACCCCCCCCCCCCCAAATCCCAAGCGGTTTGCCGCCGGCGAATGAAAACTTTTTTCTCTGTTTTTTGCCAAAAACTGTCCGACAAACCTCCCTCCGTTCTATCTTTTCCGGCCATAGATCGACGACGACCCGAACGATAAAAAGTTCCCTCTCAACCTCAAGAATATATCCCCAAAATTTGAGAGCCAAAGACAGCGTGGAACGCTGCCGGTGAAACCAAACGTAAAACTGAGCCGCCGGAGTTCTCGCTGCCGTCGCTAATTTTCCGGCCACTTTCTACGTTCGGAAAACCTGGACTAGCTTCCCAACATCCATGAGCACACTCCCACACAGTTTCAACCCCAAATTCCAAGCGGTTTGCCGCCGGCGAACGAAAACGTTTTGATCTGTTTTTTGCCAAAAACGGTCGGACAAACCTCCCTCCGTTCTACGTTTTTTGGTCACCGATTGACAACGAACCCAACTACAAAAAGTTCCATCTCGACCTCAAGAATATATCCCCAAAGTTTCAACCCCAAATTCCCAGCGGTTTGCCACCAGCAAACGAAAACGTCTTCGGTGGAGTTCGGAGAAGAAGCAGAGGGACTATGAGGCACTGTAGGTGCACTATTAGGGACTATGAGGCACTATGGATGCACTATGAGGGACTATGAACGCGTTGATGAATTATAACAATTCTGTATTCGGAAGACTATGAGGCACTATGATGGACTATGAGGCACTATGGGTGCACTATGAGGGACTATAAGGCACTATGGATGCACTATGAGGCACTATAGCCGCCCTATAACCCCATGGGTTTAATTGCAAAGTTACTGTAGTATTTTGCCTACTAAAGAACAGCCCGCTGCCCCTTGCCGATTTTGGAATAGATTTAGGCCGGTTGGCCTATTTTAGATAAAAACCCTTGAAATTTCATGGTAGGTTGTATTCAAGTCTTCTTTAAATGGGCTTCGATTTGCAAGCAATAGGAAGTTCATATTTTAACCAAAATGCATTGAAGATATTCCGCTGATTAAACTACATTCATTTTTGAGATTCGATGCGCCTAGAAAAATTCTGCTATCACGTGATGTTACATATTCAAGTGTTAGAATATGTGAAAGCCCTAGCAGGTCTACAGCAGCTACGACTATGCGAGACTGGAGCCCCCATCAACATGGAGATCATGCAGCATTACGTCAAAAATTGCATCAGACGACGGCAGCGTTTGATGAGTTCAAAAATTGCATCAAAAATTGCCCTAGAATATGTGAAAATCCGTCGTTTGATGAGTTCAAAAAAGTGTCGTCTGTGGCCCTGCCGTCTGATGCTATGCATCAGATGACACTTTTTTTTTCTGTCGTCTGATACCATATTAAACGACACTTCTATTGCTAAAACCGTTGTTAAAAATGCTTAATTGTGTTGTGTGATGTACCATTTTACGACAGTTTTAGTTATTAATGTTATCTGAATACATCTTTAACGACAGTTTTATATCTAATTATGTAGTAGAATAATGAAAGTAACCACACTTTTTCCTTAATTCTGTCGTTTCATTTCATTGACCCAAAAAAATAAAAAAATGCAGTTTTTGGGAAAACTTTCCCAGACTGCCCAGCACTATGCCATTTTTGGTCATAGATGACGGTCAAAATCCGTCATTAAAAGTGTTTAAAAACCGTCATCTTTGCAAGTGTCATCTATAACAACACTATAGATGATGGTTTATAAACCGTCGTCTATATCAAATATAGATGACGGTTTTTTGACAAAACCGTCATCTATACCTTTGTTATAGACGACGGTTTTTACAAGAAACCGTCGTCTATAACAAAGGTATAGATGACGGTTTCTTGTAAAAACCGTCATCTATACAGATAAAAAAAAAACAAAAAAAAATGCTATTATTTAGCAAAACAGGGGAAACTAATGTTGTATTACTATTATTTGCAAAAAATTCCATGTAAGTATTTGAATGATCCTAAAGAGAATACAAATGGTATTCATTACATGCTACCAAGTACATGCTAAATGTCTTCTCTATCAAAGCTTCATGAGAACTCCCTCCATCCTCTTCATCATCAGCTTGTAGAAGCAGGCTGCGAAATGGAGATGCATAAAGTATCTTATACTTAAACACAGCCCCAAAAAGAAATCGCCTAGGAAAGAATAAGAACAATTGACAATACCTGAGCTGATGAAGCCCCTGCTGCTAAGCCTTAAGTTTTACTCTGAAAATTGCCTAGAAGGAAATGAGAAAGAATAGCAGGAACAATGGTTTATGCAGACTTCAGCCAAAGAAGAAAATAAAAAATGTTTCTAAAGTCACCTGATAATCTCGGTTCAAGTTTTTAATCCAGGTATCTTATTGGAAAGAAACGCATGTGCATGCTGCCTAAATTAGTAATTCTTTTTTGCCATTACTTCCATCTATAGGTATTGGAAAGCAACTCAGAGAAGAGAACAATTTGAAAGCTAACTTATAGCGTACACAAGTTTTTTGACTGAAAAGTAAATAATCATAATTATGATTATCTAATTTCTTGTCCTGAAATACTGTGAGGACAGCAACTACAGAAGTAAACAATAGGGACAGAGAGCCTCATATACATGTAATTGTAATCAGCATTACGTTTACTTTTCCTCCTGAAGCATCTCAATCTGTAAAGGCATATGATATTCTGAAAAAATCAATTATACTCAAGCTGCTACACAGTAGAGAGCTGGCACCATTTATTGAATGAAATAAAGGAATTTTAAAATTCTAATAACATGGGATGATCAAGCAAGACACCACTAAAAGCATAACCCAGCTCAAAGACATCATCACAGAAAACACACCCGAGTGGTGGTCGGAAGAAGAACTGTGACAAGATAGATAACGTAGATAACATACTTTCTGATGGAAATGTAGGAGAGTTTCCCGTTGTTGATGCAGATCTTGGAGAATGGAAATACCAAGTTCTTTAGTCTCCAGTATGGTTCTTCTACTCTATGAGATTCTATCACTTGATTCATTTAACTACTCTATGAGATTCTATCACTTGATTCATTTAATCTCTCAACAGACAAAGTCATTCTCTCCCTTTGATAAGAAAGAAACCTGTTTTCCAGTCCATATCACCAAGCAAAGTTAACCTTTTTTCTACCAAAGCAAAAGAAAACTAAAGACATACATTACATCCACATCCTATATATAACAGCAATGGACTAGTAGTTGTCTTTCTCATCTATCAAGAAGAAATTATGGGCAAGATTTGGGGATTCGAAGATGCACTATAGCATGTTAAACATAGATGCATACATTTCCTGAAATCTCAACTCCATGTTTTGGCACAAATGCTCTCAATTAAGGATCTTTACATGGGAAGTGTAATGATCAATTACAGAGTCCAAACTTACCCCATGTGCATCAGCCATTCCCGTCTCCAATAGATCATCGCGAGAAGCAGCCTGATTGGCATCGGGTGATGTAATTCTCTTGATTTCCCTTTTCAACTTGTTGAGATCAGATTTATACTCCCTTAACTTAGCAAGAAGCACTGCCTTCACACCCGGCTGGAAGCTTCTTGCTTCAAGGTCCATTTTCCGAATCTGAGACCACAATAATCCACATCCCTCATTCACACAACAAAACAAGCAAACTATAAAGCAACTACAAGCTTTGCAGCAAAGCTAAAAAGATTACCAACGCCTCTGCATCGTCTAATCCGAGTCTAATGTCCCTATGGCCTGTGTCAAGCTTCTCTAGACTCGAATGCCTTCAAAATTGCCGATGGTAGCAACTTTGAAGCTGAAATAAGCGTGTGAAGAAACTACATCTTCAACATTGCTAACTATCTATCTAATCTAGGTAGCATTTCAACACCACAAATCATATGTAGCATCTATCCCACTCGAAACGACATCGAAACTAAGAACAAGCAAACCAATGGGATTCAGAAAACCCTTGAAATTGAAAAGTAAAATGCACCCACCAAACCCTTTATTCACAACAACATTTCACCACCAAATCATACAAAACTAGCAAAGATATGGTTTTTCTCCAAAATCCAATTTTTACCCCAAGATTCAAAATTCCCAATACGAAAGGTCACAACTTTAACCTTCTACATCATCAATCTCAACTGGGTGTGAAAAATTCAACAAAATTAGTAAAAAGAAACCCATTGGAGCTGAGAGAAATTGATGGACCTTCCAGCTGAGAGTAGCCGAGTACTCGAGCTTGTGGGCTATGTATCGGAACCAGGTGGAGAGGGAAACCATAGCAAAGAGACCACTTCTGCAGCCTGCCTAAGTTGTTGTCGTACGAGGTAGGTGTCGTCAAGCTGCATGAAGCACAAGAAGCAAAACAAAGAAAAGGACAAACCCTAATTACTCAATTCGAACCCAGAATACGAGAACACAACCAAAAATTCAATTGAAAAACCCACAAATTGAAACTTACCTGCCTTTCTCCACTTCTGAAAACTCAAAAACCCACAACGAATCAAATGAAGTCGTGCGGCCTTGAGAGGATACAAAGTCGTGCGGCCTTGAGAAGCGGACGACGCCGAGTTCAAAAGGCTGAGCTGAAGAAATCCGAGTAGATCTGACGAGTAGATTTGACAAGATCCACGCATCCCCTTCAGCGACGAGCTCATGACGGAGACGCTCGAAGCCGTCGGAGAACAGAGTATCGAACTCACAACGAAGAAGCTAAGGCCACGGCTCGCTTGGCTTTCTAGGGTTTCGTCCGATGTCGTTGTCGATTCAGGAAAGAGGAAGAATGAACGAAGAGAAGAGGTAGTGGCTATGGCAGAGGTATCAAGAGAAGGCGACAGCAGTTGAAGGCGGACGACAGTTGAAGGCGATGAAGCTTGGAGATGAGAGATTGGAAAGTGTTGTCGCCAGAGAAAGAGATGATAAGGTTTTGTTTGAAATGTCGAATAGAAAAGAGGGGAGTTTCAATTTTGTTCAAGTCAATCAAAGGTCAACCAAAAAAAAGGGAAGCAAACACGGACGATTTTATTTTTTTTAATGTCACACACGACAGTTTAAAATTATAACTGTCGAGTAAAGAAATGACAAAAACTAAAGTGTCAGATATTAAGCAATCAGACGACAGTTTTTTTTTTTTTCTGTCGTCTGAAATAATTAGACGACCGTAAAACACCAAAGTGTCGTCTAAGTGGTGTCATCTGATGCTTTTTTTGGCGTAGTGCAGCTTCACCACAAGAAGTGGCAGAATATGAACAGTGCTTTATAAATGTGAGTATAGTTAATATAGATAGTGGATTTCAGTTGCAATGATACGACCCGTCCCGAAAATTTTCCCAAAATATCGTGAAATGACCAAAATGCCCTTGGATGGTCAAACGTTGACTTTGGGAACAGCAGGAACTTACATATTCGATATTGGACTTGATGCGAAGAGCTCGACGATACGAGCGCATTCGCGAATTGAATTCCGAGCTGTCTCGGAATCGTAACGAGCGAAGAATGGTTATAGGTTGTGAGTGGGCTGCCACGTGGCAGCGTTTGTGTGGTTGTTGGGCTGATATTTTGGGAAGTCGGTGGAACCGGGTTTCAAAACCCGAACCAGCCCAAGTTTCCCAAAAGGGAAACCCGCATTCGCCCCAAAACCGCCGAAACTTCCCACCCCCGTCGACCCTTCGCCGGTGACGGATCGGGCCGACGACCGCCTGCATCTCCTTCCCCTCGCCAAGACGGAGCCGGAGCACCAAGGATCGGAGTCGAAAGCCATCGGGAACGTTGGCAACGAGCCCAACGGAATCCGCGACTTTCCGGCGTCTTTTCCGGCTGATTCCGGCGACAGTGAGTTCCGAAAACCCCATTTTTGAGTTCCTCTCATTCCGTAGATGCGTTTAGACATAAAGATCGCTTGATTTGGTTGAGTATTGAAGAAATTGGAGTTTTGGGGAAACCGATCAGAAAATCTCCAGATTTCGGCCGGCGCGGCGGTGATGACATCAGCGACACGTGTGGGCCACGTGTGATGCCACGTCAGAGCCACGTGGACGCCGAGTCAGCAGCCGTTGACCTGGGTTGACCGACCACTTTTCCAAGTGGAAACGATGTTCCGGATCCAATGGCGAACTCCGTTTTGCCATCCGAGATACGGTTATACCCCGATTGAGCAAAACAAAGAAAAATAGGGTTTCTCGGTTATTCGTTACGTTTCGTTTATTAACTTTGGATTATTGGGATTGTTAGGTGGTCAGATCCTGAGGAACCAGCATAACCGAATCGTGCCAGCAGAGGAGGACGACGACGATCGCCCAGTGTCACTGTGAGTGGACGGGTTTTGGTTTTAAATGTGGTTTGAGTGTGCTATGTTTCCGTATATTTATACTCTTAGATATGTATGCTTATTAAATGGTTTTGCTGGTTGTTATCGCTATTGTTGGTTAATTGGTGTTTGCTTGTTGTTGGGTTTGTTGGTTCGATATTAGTATTGTTAGTGACACACTAGTTGGGACGGGTGATATGGCCCTCGTTCATGAGAGGTATATCTTGGACGGGTGATATGGCCCTCGTTCTTGAGAATTATATCTCGGTCGGGTGATATGGCCCTCGACTACACATTATATCTTGGACGGGTGATATGGCCCTCGTTCATGAGAGGTATATCTCAGTCGGGTGATATGGCCCTCGACCACATCACATTGTAGTTTTGGGAATGGTTTGTGTGTGTAGGTTTGCATCGTGTGTTAGTTACTGTACGTATTGGCTGGATTGAGGTATGGTATTATTATACTATCTGTTTTGACAGAGGGGGTTATTGGCATATCTGTTAAACGTTTTTCACTAACTTCTTTTTCCGTCCACTCACCCTTGTTTTTGCGCCCCCTCAGGATTTGATTCTGAAGTGCATCACCGAGACGACAGAGATCTGCCGATAGCTCTATTTCCATCAATGAAGAGTAGGAGTCCTTCGTTGTCCTTCAGGCAGGTCGCTGTTAAGCTGTACAACTATTTGTTTCGCCCTTGAGGCTGTTGTAGTTGTGTTGTTTCCTTCCACTGTAGATGCTCTGATATTTTATCGTATTATTTTTCTTCCGTTTTTGTCGTTTTTAGTTGTTTAAGGCTTCGTCACTCTTTGGGGGTGATGACCGCACTCACGGGCCCCACTTTTTGGGTCGGGGTGTGTCATACAAAAATGCTTTGCTACTATTGTTTGTTGTACTCATACTTTCATGAATATATTATCCACTTCTGTTACAAAAGATTGAGAGTCAATTCACTCCCTATGGTTTTCTCGTTTGATGAGAATTGCTATGTACACCAAGTTTATTTCTTTGGACACCCTTACTATTTTGTACACCTATTTTAGTTTTTTGAAACTCTTTGGACACCCAATTTTGATTAAAGTTTTCCACATATACCCTTCACATATTTGCTTTTTGAACATCCGAAATTGAGTTCTCCATCCATCAATTTTGATCTTTAACAGGATGCAATGAAAAGCTTCCAGTCAAAACTAAGGTTACAGAGTACTTGATTCAGCGTTAAGCATCATGCCTTATGAAGCTAAAGACGGCTATATTTTGTTACCACAGATTGAGCATCAATAAATATGAATTTCATGCCATTTAGACTATTTTAAGTTGCCTTCACTTTCAAGTTTAAGTTGTGTAGATCTTCTTACATCATTCCAACTGCCTCCTATACACCCATCTACTGTGAAATTGCAAACCAAAAGTAGAACGAATTGACTATCAAATGGCCTTTAGCTGTTTTACTGGATGGATGTAAATGTTCTGTGCATATTTTAGTTTGTAAGTCACTGTCGGCTTGCCGGTGATTTCTTTCCGAAATATTTGATTTTTATTCTATTTTTTGGGTTGTTTTGGTGCAACAGACAGAGAAGTTTAGGACCCATATGATGAACAAGCTTTCCAAGAAAGATTTGTACGAAGATTTGATAGAATAGGTGGTAGGACCCATATGATGAACAAGCTTTCCAAGAAAGATTTGTACGAAGATTTGATAGAATAGGTGGTAGGAGTCAATATTCTCCTCGTCTTCGTTTCGACGGGGAGGTGTGGTGACTATTGTTGGTGGTGGTTCTTTTCAGTAGTGGAGGTGGCAATTTTACCAGTGAGGACAGAGGCGATCGTCCGATAGGTGGTGATTTTGGGTGAGGGTGATCTCTGGGAATTACATATTATAAAATGGTTAAGGGTGTCCACAGAAACTTTTTGGGTGTAAATAGCAGCTCTCTTAATATATTTTGACTTCTGACTTGGTCATATGGATGGTAGAAATACCTGTGGGTTCGGGCCCCCGACCCAATAGGGGATGAATTGCTAGCCCAATTGGGTTCGGGTATGGGGATTCCCGAAACCCGAATTTATTCCATTGGGTTTGGGTTGGGAATGGAATTGTAATCCCCATCCCTGAATCCGGCCCGAAAATATATAATTTTATTTAATTAATTAATGTATTATTAAAAAACCATAATTGACTAATAGACTGACTCCACACAATTCATGCTTGTCTTTATCTTCTTTTGTGGTTAGCTATGTACTTATATATCATTATTAGTAATTTATAATATGCTTTCTATATATCATATTGCAAGCGTAGTTTGTTTTGTAAGATTTGGGATGAAGTTTTATTGCTTTGTGGATTATGTTTTGATGAATGAGCATGATTTTGAAAAGTCATGATGCTTGAGAATTATTTTAATTGATAACGTATGTTGATTTTGAGATTTTCAATTAAGTTATGCATTCAAACTTCCATAGAACATTCAACATAAATTATTTAGGATAATGGAATGGGCCGAATTCGGGGATTCAAGCCGGGTTTTGGGAACTAATCCCCAATGGGTATGGGGATGGAGAATCCCCGAAAAGGCCAAACTGGGGATTGGGCTCGGGATGGGGGCGAGGATTGAAGATCGAGCCAGGGACGGGATTGCCATCCTCGGTCCCAGCCCGGCCAATTGCCATCCCTACTTGGCCACTCACGAATAGTGCATGAGAGAATCTTCACTAAATTTTGATTTTTTGTCTTTGTCAAAGGCGTTTTAACTCCTTGGAATGATAGATTGCCTACTCTAAATAGAGTAGAAGCTCATACTCAATGTTATATCATGATCGAAACCGTTCACTTTGTAACTTATCTAATAAGGATCATTTCCTCAAAAAATAAATTAAATCAGAGATCGTTTAGGTATCTAACCGTATAAAACAATTGAACGGTATAATTACATGACCAAATGAACCGTCTATATGTTTTGACATAGCTAAATAATCAAACAATCTCCGATTTGATTGATTTTTTGAGAGAATGATCTTTACTAAATAATATACAAGATGAACGATTCCGATCATAGTATAACATTGCAAAATTGGGATAATAAAAGAAATAGAATAGGAGCTCCTACTCTATTTAGAGTAGGCAATCTATTCATTCCAAGGAGTTAAAACGCCTTCGACAATCTATTTAGAATAGGCAATCTATATAGAGTAGGCAAGCTTTTTCTACATAAAAATGGACTAAAATGATGCTTTAAGTAACTTAACTCATCTCCAGACATTTGAATTTTAGATTTTCTGTATATTATATAATATGACAATCAATTTATTTTTCACTCCGATTCTGGACGATTAGTAAATGCTTAAATGAGAGTACTTCACTCCGATTCCTACTCATTTTGATTCCTGCTCACTCCTATTCCGACTCATTCCTACTCTGGATTTTTCAGTGGGTGTTTCTGCCAATCTCATTCTGAGATTTTATTAGATTTCTGGAGAGAAAATGGTTACTTGAGAAATGGTTTTATGTCATTTGGGAACTTCATTTGAATACTCAGTTCGGTGAAAGTTCAAAGGAAAACACTACCCTGTTTCCAATATGATGAGACAATTTCCCCAACTTTTCGTAGCGTAAAGAGGCCTTTTTAAAAGCGTGAAGGCCCAACGTACCTAAGCAACATCTTTTAGTATTATTATAAATAGTTAAAAGTGTTCTAGATTCGTAATCAACGTATATGTTTTTCGATTTTCTGAAATCTCTTGCCCTTTCTTGTTAGCATGCAACTCTTGCCCACCTTTAATTTCACACGCCACAGATATGCATCTCTACACGGCAAAACATGTAGAACTACAGACTTATCATATGTATATTCTATTGTTTGCTTAAATTGAGACACTTCCACCTACAGACCACACTAGCCAGAAATCACATCATAATCGCACTTCATTTGAATACTCAGTTCAAGAAAGCAAAAAAATAAAACTTTAACCATACTAAAATGAACAAACAACGTACTATGTCATGTTCCGGAAATCTCTGATCCTAATTCGTCCAATTCAACATTCATAAAGTCAAGCAAAGCACTGGAAGTTGTCATAGAGACAATACTTTCCAATTTCCAATCAGCCAATTATATTTTTGCTGCACTAATGAGCCATTATATACTAATCCTTTAATAAAAAAATCTCACCTTGCCCCTTTAGCATGCAGGTGCCATATAACTCTATATAAGTCTCCTTGAAGTGCAGCACAGAACTGCACAGAAACACAAGCACAGCTACATATAGCACCCTCATTGTTATCATGAAGTTCGAAGTTGAAATAGTCTCCAAAGAGATAATCAAACCATCTTCTCCAACCCCTGACGATCTTCGCACGTACCAGCTCTCCTTTCTTGACCAAATATCTCCCCCCGTATATAATCCTCTTGTCATATTCTATTCTTCAGAGCCTGATACCAAATTCAACATTGTTGAACTATCCAATCAGCTTAAGAAATCCCTATCAGAAGTCCTAACTCAATTCTACCCATTAGCCGGACAAGCACATGGCAACTTGTTCATTGATTGCAATGACCAGGGCATACCGTTCTTGGAAACCCGAGTCAAGTGCCAACTTTTCGATGTTATCCAAAACCCAAACCCCATGGAACTCAACAAGTTCATTCCATTTCAAGTTGATGAAGTTGCTGATCTTTCCCTTGGTGTCCAACTCAACGTCTTCGACTGCAGTGGCATAGCTCTTGGTATCTGCATTTCCCACAAAATCGCAGACGCTTTATCATTCTTCACATTCATCAAAACCTGGGCAGCCACATCTAGACAACAAGAGGGCCACATTAACATAGAGTCCCCACAATTTGTATCGGCCAAACTCTTCCCGCCAAAAAATATATCGGGGTTCAATCCAAGAGTAGGCATGGTGAGGGAGAACATCGTAATGAAAAGGTTCGTCTTTGATGCTCCCCACGTGGAGGCTCTCAAAGAAAAATACAGCGTTCCTGAATCAAACCAAGAAAACCCACGAAACCCAAGTTCCGAAATTCACCAGAAGCCAACTTCTCGAGTGGAGGCTTTATCAGCATTCATATGGAGCCGCTATGTTGCCGCCACTCAAGTAAGCTCAGATATTTCACCACCCAAGCTCTACGCCATTGTACACGCAGTGAACCTCAGAACAAGAATCGACCCACCATTGCCCGAATCTTCATTCGGCAATCTCTACAGAGTTGCAGTGACAATCCCATCTTTGGATTCAGAGGAGGAGGGGCCATATGGCGTTGTGAAGCAGGTGAGGAACTCAGTGAGGCAAATCGACGAACACTACGTGCGCAAGCTGCAGGAGGGCAGCGAACACTTGGATTTCCTCAGGCAGACCGCTGTGGATGTCTCCAAGGGGGAGATGGAGACGCTGAGCTTCACTAGCTTGTGTAGATTTCCTCTGTACGAGGCGGATTTCGGGTGGGGGAAGCCCACATGGGTCGGGTCGCCGTCGCTGACGTTTAATAACTTGGTTGTTTTCATGGACGCCAAGTTCGGTGGTGGGATTGAAGCGTATATTAACATGAAGGAAGAGGACTTGGCTAAAATTGAAGGGGACAAGGAGTTTCTTGCATATGTTTGTCCCAAGTAAGTTGGAGTGAAAAACTGTAGAACTAGTGTTTGATTTGAAGTCAAAGACTATTAGTGTGGTTTCTTGGATTGGTTTGGTTATCGTAGTTAACTGTTGTCAGATAACGTGTGTAATTTCCTAGGCTATCGTTCGTCATTTAGCTCAGCCTTCATTGTCAATCGATCATCGTCTCCACTTTCTTCGGGAGTGTATCTAATCTAGACTTGGATGGAGATCGGTGTAGTTTGTTGGTCTATGAAAATATATATATATTCAATATTGAGTTCTAAAGAGTCCGTAGAAGAAGTTACTATGTATTCAATTTGGTTCAATTTGAATTTGTGATGACTTTGTAAAAGCTCATAATTATCTAGGAATATATTTTTTTTTTCCAAGAATTATCTAGGAATATTCAATTGTGGTTTTTTAGGAATCCAAACATATCTATTGGTACTCAAATTAAAGTAAATTATCCATAACTTCTATGAAAAATAGTGGATTTTTATGAATTTTGGTGGATTTTGAAGTGTGAAACAAGCATAACAAAATCCTGCATCTTGAAAATTTCTATAGATTTGGTAAGTTTTTTCCTTTTTTTTTATTATTTATTTATAAGAGTGTTTTCACTCTGCCCTGACCATCGCGTCCACAACCATTATCCCACCCCCAAGCTGCCACCACCATATCTATTTTGTGGTTGTTTGACTCAATTATTGGAGAGTAATGGCGGCGGCAACCAGCACTCGCCGCTCATTTCAGGGAGAGCAAATCAAAGAGAATAGTAGTTGCGAATTCGGGTCATTTCAATTAGTAGAACTTGGGGATGAGTGTGTGGGATTGAATGGCGGAATATGGGGAAGATCTTGTCGTCGTCATCTTCGTTTGATGTTGTCAAAGGGATGGCGATACCGCAAGAAGCTTTTGTTTGACTCAATTTATGCAAGGTTGTCATGTAGATGAAAAATTTGATCAATTGTAAAATAATTGTTCACTATCAAGTCTGTCAAAGTTTATGAAACTAGCCTCACTGCACGCGCTATCGCGCCTGCGAGAGGCTTTTTTGCATCACGGGCGTTTCGCGCCATAATTTAACATTGGTCTTAATCCTCTCTTAAGAGCTAGTGTACTATTTATAGTCAGACCTATGAACAAATTATTGATGAAGCCGATGACACCAAAAGCAGTTATCCAACTCCTCCCTTCTATGTAATTACCAAAGTATTGTGTCTTCTGTTACATAGGAACGGCTTCAAATTAGGATGTGTCCACTATAATATAATCTGTTGTGGTGTTTCCTATATAAACCGCACAATAGTCTAGTAATTCTTAATTAGAAGAGATGATGATTCATTTCATGTGCTTGGTTGCTCAACGGATAGGAAGACACGTGGGGTGTATCTGTGTCCCGCCGGAATTGGCTTCGTTGGCTCCGATGATTACTCTGGACAGCGTTTCCTATAACAGGAAGTGAAAGGAGTGATTTAGTGAAACCTTTCTCAAATAGGGAATTATTATCAACATCAAAGATTTGTAAGATTTCATGTACCAACCAAAGAGAGAAATTGAGATGCCTTCTACAAAGAATAAAGTTACTTTGTTGTGTAGAGGTTCATGGCACGGTTACTGCTTGTGGTGCTTGAAGAACTTGACAAAACAACAACACACAGTTTATGGCGCCAAATGATATGAAACAAAACGAACCACCCAAACTCTAAAAGAACAGAATTGAGAAAGACCTCGAGCACATCGCGGACCGAACCCAACTGGAAGATTGTACTCTAATTTTTACATGAGACATAAACCCTTAAAATTTAAACTTTTGTTGTAGAACTAAGTGAATACAAGGAAGAAAATAAGAGAATGGAGGAGAAGATCTTTCACTCTTATTAAAAATGAAAATATATATCATTCCGACATGTATGAGACCTCCTTATATAGAGGGGGATTAGGTACTATTTTACCTAATATAATCACTAATTTCTTCTTCCATCATGAATGATGTGAGCAACCACCATTTACTATATTTGTCCTACACTATTTATTACAAATAGTTTATTACACTCTCCCTTGGGTGTTCACATATATTGTACAGTAGTAGTTACATTAGGTAAAATGGAAGTCTTGGGGAATCTATTCAGAAAGATGCTAACACTAAAACCTTGCCAAGGAAAACCCAATGGGAAAAATCAAGGCAAGGGAAAAAGTGAGCATGTATTTTGTCAATACTTAGCAGTAGCAGAATGCTACGTAACCATTCAGAGGTATGACCAACCCAATATGGGTGCCTCGTTAAAAACCTTGCCAAGTAACAAAACCCAGTGGGAAAAAGTTAACTTGTGCTAAGGGAAAAATAGTACATTAAGGTCAAGTGAGTACACTTTCGGATACTCCCCCTGAAGTCGACAAAACTCCCCCTGAAGACTACATATGTTTCAAATCTGATAATCGACGTAACCCAATTCCATGAACATGCTTCTGGAAGGTAGTCTTTGGCAAAGATTTGGTAAACAAATCTGCAAGGTTGTCTTGCGATCAGATCTGCTTGACTTCAATTTTCTGATGCTCTTGTTGCTGATGGGAGAAGAAAAACTTTGGCGCGATATGCTTGGTTTTGTCTCCTTTGATGTATCCTTTCTTTAGCTGGTCGATACATGCGACATTGTCTTCATAGATAGTTGTTGGGACATCACTAATGAAAGACAATCCACTAGTTTGCCGAATATGCTTAATAATAGATCGCAGCCAAACACACTCACGTGTGGCTTCATGAAGGGCGATGAGTTCAGCATGATTCGAAGAAGTCGCCACTAAGGTCTGCTTTGTGGACCTCCAAGATATCGCGGTATTCCCCATGGTAAAGACATAACCAGTTTGGGAACGTGCCTTGTGCGGGTCTGATAAGTAACCTGCGTCAGCATATCCAACAAGGCAAGCATCTTTCCGAGGATCAAGGTGGGATGATCCATCGTGAGATGCGTAGGGATAGAATAAGCCCATATTCGTAGTTCCTTTAAGGTAACGGAAAATGTCTTTAATACCATTCCAATGGCGGCGTGTTGGCGCGCAGCTATACCTGGCTAGCAGGTTCACAGCAAACGAGATATCCGGCCTAGTGCATTGAGCTAAGTACAATAAAGCGCCGATTGCACTCAGATATGGAACTTCCGGTTCCAATAACTCTTCATCATCCTCTTTAGGACGGAATGGGTCTCGTTTAGCATCTAGCGTTCGGACGACCATGGGTGTACTCGAAGGCTTCGCTTTATCCTCATTAAAGCGTCGCAATACCTTGTGGGTGTAGTTTGGCTGATGAACCAGAATACCATCAGTGATGTGCTCAAACTCAAGGCCGAGACAAAATCGAGTTTTCCCAAGATCTTTCATCTCAAATTCTGATTTTAGTTGTGAGGCAATAATCTCAAGTTCATTTGGAGTTCCAATGAGATTCATGTCATCAACATAGACTGCAACTATTGCAAATCCGGAATTTGACTTCTTGATAAACACGCAGGGGCATAATTCATTATTCACATATCCCTTACTGATCAAATATTCACTTAGGCGGTTATACCACATCCGCCCGGATTGTTTTAATCCGTAAAGTGAACGCCTCAATCGAATTGAGAGAGTGTTCCGTGGTTTAGAACTATTTGACTCAGTTAGCTTAAGTCCTTCTGGGACTTTCATATATATCTCTGTATCAAGATCCCCATAGAGATATGCTGTAACCACATCCATAAGCTGCATATTCAGTTTTTCGGAAACTACCAAACTGATAAGGTAGCGGAACGTTATTATGTCCATTACGGGAGAATATGTCTCATCATAATCAATGCCAGGGCGTTGAGAGAAGCCTTGCGCCACGAGGCGTGCCTTATATCGCACTATTTCATTCTTCTCATTACGCTTCCTTACGAATACCCATTTGTAACCGACAGGTTTCACATTGGGTGGTGTGGGAATTATTGGTCCAAACACCTTTCGTTTTGTTAAGGAATCTAATTCGACATGCATTGCATCTTTCCATTTTGGCCAATCAGTTCTACGTTGACATTCATCAACGGAACGCGGTTCGATATCGTCGCTTTTAATTATTTCAGTAGCTACTGCATAAGCAAATGTATCATCGATGATCATCTCATTTTGATTCCACAACTCATCCAAGCTAGCATAGTGGACCGAAATTTCACGATTCTCGGGAGTAGGATCTAGAGTCTCTCCTGGAACGTCTCCCAGGACATATCCATAATCCTTAACAATTTCATGAGTTGGATTGGTTGAGATGGCGGTAGGATTCGGTTGTGCCGAGGTTTTCCGCTTCCGCGGTTGTGAATCCTTCGAACCGAATGGTCTTCCTCGCTTCTGGGCAGGCGCAGATGATTGGCTAGCCGCCAGTGTACCACGTCCATCAGGGACGTCTAACCTTGCAGGCACATTTGCAGCAGGTATATGTGATCTCGTCACTTGTGCTAGATCAGAGAAGGCGTCTGGCATGTTTTGAGCCACACTCTGAAGATCTAGAATGCGCCGCACTTCCTTATCACATTGTGCGGTACGGGGATCGAGATGAGACAAAGTGGGTACAGACCACGTCAATTCGCGTCGTTCATCATGAACGTTGACGTTCTTATTCTTATCTCCCCCTAACGGCGGGAATACTGTCTCATCAAAGTGACAATCCGCAAATCTTGCGGTAAAGAGATCGCCTGTCAAGGGCTCTAAATAGTGAATAATCGAGGGGAAATCATAACCAACATATATTCCCAGCCTCCTTTGAGGACCCATTTTCGTACGTTGCGGCGGCGCTATCGGCACATAGACTGCACACCCAAAAATGCGTAAGTGCGAAACATTAGGTTCGTACCCAGTGACCAACTGTAACGCAGAATAAGGTTGGGTGGAGGTGGGCCTCAGGCGGACCAATATGGCTGCATGCAGAATTGCATGGCCCCACGTAGATATAGGGAGCTTGGTGCGCATAACCAAGGTCCGTGCGATCAACTGTAGGCGCTTGATGAACGCTTATGCGAGGCCATTCTGAGTGTGAACATGGGGAACAGGATGTTCAACCTCAATCCCAAGAGATATGCAATAATCATCAAAGGTCTTTGATGTAAACTCTCCGGCATTATCCAGTCGAATCGACTTGATGGGATAATCAGGGTGGTGAGCCCGCAACTTAATGATTTGGGCCAAGAGTTTAGCAAATGCAGCATTCCTTGTGGACAATAAACATACATGTGACCAGCGAGTTGATGCATCAACCAAAACCATAAAGTATTTAAATGGTCCGCATGTTGGTTGGATCGGTCCACAAATATCCCCTTGAATCCTTTGAAGAAAAGGAGGAGGAGTTGTAATTATCTTTGCGTGAGAGGGTCGAGTGATCAACTTTCCCAACGAGCATGCTTGGCAGTGTATATCGGAGTATACAAGATCCTTAGCAGTAAGGGGATGCCCGTGTGATGATTTGAGGATACGGCGCATCACATCGCGACCGGGATGTCCCAACCGGTCATGCCAAAGTAAGTAAGTGCTCGAAGGAGCTAGTTGTTGACTAGCTATATGGTGCGCCTCAATCGAGCGAATTGTTGTTTGATACAATCCATTAGAGAGGCCTTCCATCTTTTCCAATATACGCTTATGGCCGTATAAGTTGGAGGTAATGCAAAGATATTCCTTACCATTTTCTTCGCTGGTTTCAGCATGGTAATTGTTTGCTCGAATATCCTTAAAACTCAAGAGCGTTCGGTTGGAACGGGGTGAGTATAAGGCCTCTTTGATGGTAAACTTAGTACCATTGGACAACATGAAATGGGCCATGCCATGCCCTTCAATCAGGGAGGAGGAGCCTGATATGGTTGTCAGAGGGGAATGTTTAGGTATAAAGTTAGAAAAATACCCTCGTTCACAGAGGATAGTGTGCGTAGTTGCACAATCAGCCAGACAACTAACTTCCCCACTTGTCATACCTGAACATAAAGTAATTGAAATAGGTCACACGTAAAACGAAACTTTTTATTCAATTAACATTCGAGATCAAACAAGCCACATCATATCCAAACTAAAACAACACCATTATTGAAAACAGAAATCCGAAAGATAGTAAAGCCATAAATGACTTGATAATATTGGTCAACATGACCAGTCCATGTCTTAAAATCTAGTCTTCCATATCTCCATTGGTTGCCTGGAAGTCAGTGATCTCAAATTTGGTGTCCATGAGATCATTCTGAGCAAAGTTTGTCTCCCTTGCCTGCTTTTTGCTGTGATATTCATCAACAACATCTTTAGGGGCACGGCAAATCCGTATCCAATGGTCTGTACTTCCACAACGATAGCACATTACTGGCTGGTTTAGGTCAAGGGAAGGGCCTGCCTTTCCTTTATTCCTGAATTTTGGGGTCTTTGGTGCTGTGATTTTGCTGTTTTGGCCGCGGTTGCCACCCCTTTGTGGGCCCTGATTCTGTCTGCCATTCTCTGTGGGTTTAGGTTTACCACCCCTGCCACGACCCCATCTTTGATTTTGACGATTCTGGCGATTAAAAGCACTAGCATTTGCCTCAGGTAAAGGGAGCGCTATTGAGCCAGTGGGGCGCGAGTGATGATTCTTCATCAAGAGACTATTGTTCTTTTCAGCAAGCAACAAAGTAGTGATCAGCTCTGAAAACTTAGTGAACTTGTGCTCTCTGTATTGTTGTTGCAGGAGCATATCAGAGGCATGGAAAGTGGAGAAGGTCTTTTCAATCAGAACTTCATCTTTCAGTTCTTCCTTACAGTACTTAAGGAGAGAGCGGATCCGGCAAACTTCAGAATTATACTCATTGACAGACTTGAAGTCTTGAAAGCGTAAGTTAAGCCAGTCATGTCTTGCTTGAGGCAAGAAGATCATCTGCAAATGACCATAGCGATCAGCGAGAGCTTTCCAAAGAAATCGGGGATCCTCTTCAGCGAGGTATTCATGTTGCAGTGCATAAGGCATATGTTTGCGGATGAAGATTAGAGCAGAATATTTATCGCCTATACCCGTTTCTTTGTTCTCTTCAATAGCAAGATGAAGCTTTTTGGAAGTCAGATGGAGCTTCACATCTTGTGCCCATGTTAGGTAGTTGCTTCCAGATACTTCAAGAGCAGGGAACTCTAGCTTACTGAGGTTCGACATGCTGCAAGAAGCAAACAAGATGTGTCAGTAGAGTTTTACAACATCTACCATATGAACATCAAGTACTAAGACATGATTCGGATTAAACATGTGTGGTGAGTTTTAGGAAATATCCTCGTAGATCCTGGCCCATAACAAGGGGGCCTAGCCCAGGTAAAAATGGCCCAGATTTGGCCCAAACAATCAATTCTGTCAGGTGTTCAGTGAGGGGTTCTGAACAACGTGCTAGGACAGTTGCTCTGAACAATTTTTGGTTCCACACGAAGCATGTCGGCCATGCAGCGACGAGCTCGAGGCTTGTCGGCGATGCAGGGACTGTATGTGGTGAGGCATGTGTTAAATCTGATGACCTGGGTGGTGATGGTGCGGGCGGCTCGTCGGTGATGCAGCGATGAGCACGAGGCTCGTCGGCATTACCGCGATGAGCTGCGGCAAGCGCAAGCATCGGACTCGATGTTGGGCGCGGGAGGTAGGTATGACATCGTCTCCTAATACCGGCGATGATTTCTCAGAAACACTGAGATTCTTCCGCGACGACATGGAGAAGGAGATCCAGGTGACGTCGTTTTTTCATATAAATCATTTACACATATTTTTGTAAGCAATATAAGTATGATATGGAGAGGCAATATAAATCTAATATGGAGAGGCGGTACAACCGTCCAACGTCCCATAATCCGGAAATACACATATTTATATAAGCAATATGAATCTGATATGGAGAGGCGGTACAACCGTCCAACGTCCCATAATCAGGAAATACACATATATATATAAGCAATATGGATCTGATATGGAGAGGCGGTACAACCGTCCAACGTCCCATAATCAGGAAATACACATATATATATATATATATATATATATATAAGCAATATGGATCTGATATGGAGAGGCGGTACAACCGTCCAACGTCCCATAATCAGGAAATACACATATATGTATAAGCAATATGGGGATCATCTTACCTGATTTTCAGAGTTTCGATGGATCGATTATAATGGATTTCTGGATGGATCAGGTGATCAACTATGATGAAGAATGATAGTTCCAACTGGTTAGAGCCTCGTGCTGATAACGTGTTGTAGAACTAAGTGAATACAAGGAAGAAAATAAGAGAATGGAGGAGAAGATCTTTCACTCTTATTAAGATGAAAATATATATCATTCCGACATGTATGAGACCTCCTTATATAGAGGGGGACTAGGTACTATTTTACCTAATATAATCACTAATTTCTTCTTCCATCATGAATGATGTGAGCAACCACCATTTACTATATTTGTCCTACACTATTTATTACAAATAGTTTATTACAACTTTTTCATTTAAAACCCACCAAACATTTTTCTTAAGAATAAAGCCCAATGACTAGATGTCAACTTAAAAACTTTCCATATTTGTCTTTATGTATGTGTTTATTTCCTAAATATACCCTTATTTATAATTAAAGAGATATATAATTGGTGGTTTGATTTAGGTGTTTACAAATATAAATATATGATCATACTTAGGTGACATGATTTGGGTGTTTACAAAAATCAAATAATATGACTATTCTTAGGTAGCATGATTTAGGTGTTTACAAAATAATATGACTCAATTATATCGTCTCAAGAGAACACATGGTTACCTAAGTTACACCACCAAAGTTGAATTATATCCAGGTGAATTGGCTCAGGTTGCTGTAAGTTTACTTATATCAAGATGGATTGGCTTAGGTTTTCTGTAAGTTGACTTATACTCAGGTGAATTGGCTAACACTTTCTGTCATTTTTTTATTTCCTAGGTGGCTTAAAGTTATATAAATTCGTGTAGTTTTAAAATATTACATGATTACCTAAGTTATAATGCCTACATATCCACTTGTAAACATTATATATCGATATTTACATAAAAAAGACATGTACGTACAAAATAGTTTAGGGAGGGGAGCAGACATTTGTACTTGACTTTTTTTAAGAAATATTATTGACGCCAAACTTGAAGGAGGGTTAGTTAATTTTTTTCAATTTTACTTTATTTGTTTTTAAATGTAAAATGGCATACATGTAAATAATTTAAATTGGTTAGCTGATTATAGATCTTATATGATAAGACTATTAAATGATGAGTTTTATTCAACAAGAAAAATACACATGGGTATCAATCTAAATAATACAAATTTTTTGGGCTTATATCCCATGAACCCTAATTACAAACCTTGTAGAAAACGAAAGTTGTAGTACAAATTAGGAATAATTGAAAACGAAAACATCAAAAAACATGCAGATTGAAAAGAAGAACAAACGAAACAACCCGAAACAGAATTAATTAACTCGCCATTCTGGAGAACGAAATTGAACCAATTCCTACTTTCGACTTGAGCAATTTTTGTTGCTATTTTATTATTTTGTATCAACTGTGTGGTTATGGGTCATCTACTCCAAATAAATTGTTGTAAATTGTTGCAGAGAGAGATCGTGGGTTAGTGGAGTTTCACACGATGAAACTGCTTCTCTTGCGGTTTGTGTCTTATGTTTTTTCTTTTTGCTTTTAAGTCAGAATTACTATAGTACCCTCATCAGAATTTTGGTGGGTAGTTATTTGTTTTTTTTGGTTCAGGGATATTTTTGGTAAGTGATTTTTGGTGAAGCCTGTGACACCAAAAATGATTACCAAAGTCCTGTGTTATTTTTACAGAGTAGAGACTAGCCTCACCGCACGCGCTATCGCGCCTGCGAGAGGCTTTTTTGCATCACGGGCGCTTCGCGCCACAATTTAACATTGGTCTTAATCCTCTCTTAAGCGCTTGTGTACTATTTATAGTCAGACCTATGAACAAATTATTGATGAAGCCGGTGACAGAAACTCTAGGATGGAGTTGGTTCAATGGAGTTGGTTCACTAGCTTTGACAAATCTAGGATGTGAAGTTGAAGCCGACGACTCACTAGCATTAAATCCTAATAAGGTGAACTATCACATGCGGAAATATGGTGACCAGTCACCGAGTATAGGAAAACTGCACTTTTTATGAAGAACACATTTTTCTCAAAAAAAAAAAAAAATCCTAAGTTATCAAAACTTATGTGAATGCAAATGATGTTAAGTGCTATTGAATCCTGAGAACACATCTGATCATTAAGTCTTCATATCTTGGTGGGTAGTTATTTGTTTTTTTTGGTTCAGGGATATTTTTGGTAAGTGATTTTTGGTGAAGCCTGTGACACCAAAAATGATTACCAAAGTCCTGTGTTATTTTTAAAGAGTAGAGACTAGCCTCACCGCACGCGCTATCGCGCCTGCGAGAGGCTTTTTTGCATCACGGGCGCTTCGCACCACAATTTAACATTGGTCTTAATCCTCTCTTAAGCGCTTGTGTACTATTTATAGTCAGACCTATGAACAAATTATTGATGAAGCCGGTGACAGAAACTCTAGGATGGAGTTGGTTCAATGGAGTTGGTTCACTAGCTTTGACAAATCTAGGATGTGAAGTTGAAGCCGACGACTCACTAGCATTAAATCCTAATAAGGTGAACTATCACATGCGGAAATATGGTGACCAATCACCGAGTATATGAAAACTGCACTTTTTATGAAGAACACATTTTTCTCAAAAAAAAAAAAATCCTAAGTTATCAAAACTTATGTGAATGCAAATGATGTTAAGTGCTATTGAATCCTGAGAACACATCTGATCATTAAGTCTTCATATCTTGGTGGGTAGTTATTTGTTTTTTTTGGTTTAGGGATATTTTTGGTAAGTGATTTTTGGTGAAGCCTGTGACACCAAAAATGATTACCAAAGTCCTGTGTTATTTTTAAAGAGTAGAGACTAGCCTCACCGCACGCGCTATCGCGCCTGCGAGACACTGGTAGAAAATTGAGTATACACCACGGATCATTGTTGTCACGGTTTTATCATCTGTGGCTAGTTTTAGCAAAATTGCCACAGTCAGTGGCTATAATACTGGAGCCACAGGGCTACTGTGGCTTTTTTCTTAAAATATTATTTATTTTTTACTTCACTTGCGATTTAATGATAAAATTGTTAAAACAAGCCACAGATGGTCAGTCTGTGGCCACCCAAATCTATTAATATATTTAATTATATTGGACAATGTCCTTCCTTGTCAGATCTACATCAAATAGTCCACGGGTGCTGTGGCCTTTTTAAAAAATATTGTTAGTTTAACTTGCAGGCTTTGGGGAAGATAGAAATAAAATTATCTAAATAAGCCACTGACAATCTCTCTGTGGCCCCAAACCTATTAATATTTCCTTTCAAATTGTACAAAATATATCTTTTAGACGGTATACATGTTTACGTATAATAAAGTGGCCACAGTCAATAAAGCCTCTGTGGCAGTTGGATTGAAGACCACAGATCTGTGGTAATATTTTTACTGGGATAATGTCATCTTATCTATCCACTCGATGCTCATTTTTGAAGTCCGTGCAAAAACTTTGATCTCACTGAAGACTTTTTTTTTAATCTTTCTCTTTCAAAGTCATAAGTTCACACAGCCATGGATGGATCTGCATCTCTCTATCTCAAGGTCTATCATCCTATCTTGCCACCGTAATTTCTCAAATTAGTCCATATGGTTCATTCTTCATCTCCTTTCACTCTAGATTTCTATTATTTATTTAAATTTTATTTTTGTTTTGGGAGGAGTTCAGATCTAGAACAAGATGACATTAGGTTTGTCTTTTTTTTACTTTCTCCACTTCTATTTTGGTGAGTTCTTGCAAACGTAATCTCCTAATGTTGTTTGTTGAATCTTTGATTGAAATCTCCCAATTTCAGGTGAAATTGGCTTCGTCTTCTCGTTCAAGAGGTACTTGTGACGCTCTTTGTAATCCTCATTTTCTTTGATTTTTTCTTTTTATTGCTTGTAGTCGTAATGTTTCTTACTAATATTTTGATTGAGTCGATTCTGTTGAATATCTAATTTTGACCAAGATATTGTTGTTCTCTGCTCTGTTTTTTATTTGTATTTGTTTGTTCTTGTCAGTGATAAGAATTTCATCACCTTTCTTTAAATCTGTTTGGTCTATTGTGGCAGAGAAAAAGCCAACTAAGTTCTCATATCCTAGTTCAGCAGTAAGTTTTTTCCTTCCATATTTCTTTTGCTAATGTTCTAAGTACTCAAATCTATCATATTTTGCATACAAAACATGAAAGGGTGCTGGTAGGATGGAGAAGTTCAAGTATTTGCAGTGAAGTGCACTCTGCAGATCTCATATGCCATCTTCATTTGTTTGGAACTTTTATTTGCAGTTAGTGTTAAGTGCTTCATAGGAAAATCTTGTATTGGCTTTTGGGTAGTTTGATTGTTGTTCTTGTGATGTATTTTGCAGGAAATTAAGCTAGATTGCTGGTGTTGTGATGTATTTGACCAATAATGATAAAAGCCAATACAAACCGCTAGCTGTTATGTGCAATTTCATTTATTGTATTTTTTTAAAAAAAAAAAGTGGATAGGGTGGCCACAGAGATTTTGGCTGTGGTGCCATTTTAATACTTTTTAATCGAATTCAACGGAAGTGGGAGAATAGTGGGACCCAGCTTAAATGTTGCCACAGACGGCTTTTGCTGTGGTTGAATTAAAAAAACAACACTACCCATAGACCACAACCGCATGTTTTGTGGTCAATCCGTGGCCAACCCCCATAGACCACGGAGGCCCGTCGTCTTTTGGCCAATTTCTACCACAGATATCTGTGGTGTATATTCAATTTTCTACCAGTGAGAGGCTTTTTTGCATCACGGGCGCTTCGCGCCACAGTTTAACATTGGTCTTAATCCTCTCTTAAGCGCTTGTGTACTAATTATAGTCAGACCTATGAACAAATTATTGATGAAGCCGGTGACAGAAACTCTAGGATGGAGTTGGTTCAATGGAGTTGGTTCACTAGCTTTGACAAATCTAGGATGTGAAGTTGAAGCCGACGACTCACTAGCATTAAATCCTAATAAGGTGAACTATCACATGCGGAAATATGGTGACCAATCACCGAGTATATGAAAACTGCACTTTTTATGAAGAACACATTTTTCTCAACAAAAAAAAAATCCTAAGTTATCAAAACTTATGTGAATGCAAATGATGTTAAGTGCTATTGAATCCTGAGAACACATCTGATCATTAAGTCTTCATATCTTGATCTTCAAACCATCAAGTCTAGAACTAAGTGCTAATAACCTAAATTGAGCTAGTGAATGATTTTACAAAGCTTTTGTACAAGAATAGCCAATTTTACAAGTATTCTAAAATACAAATATCCTACAAAATGTGGTTATGAAATTTACATCTGGAAAAGAAGTGACCCTCCAAGATGTGCTGCATGTTCCAGAGATCCGTAAGAATCTGGTTTCGGGTCCAATGCTGAGTAACAAAGGCTTTAAAATGGTCTTTGAGTTAGACAAGTTTATTCTCACTAAGGGGGGAATGTTTGTTGGGAAGGGATATCTTGCTAATGGATTGTTCAAACTCATTGTAACTACTGATGCTATTAATATTAATAAAAGTATGTCTTCTGCTTATATCATTGATTGTTCAAATTTATGGCATGCTAGATTAGGACATGTTAATTATCGTTCTTTGCATTGAATGGCTTCTTTAGGTCTTTTACCAAAGTTTGACATAAAGAAGGATTATGTGAAGTGTGTACAGAATCAAAGTTTGCAAGACAAAGCTTCAAATCTGTACAAGAAAAGTCAACTGAGTTGTTGGGTTTGATTCATACAAACTTGTGTGATTTCAAATCAACTCCAACTCGTGGAGGCAAAAACTATTATATAAGTTTTATCGATTGCAGTCAGTTCTGTTACGTTTACTTGATTCGAAGTAAAGATGAAGTTTTGGATATGTTTAAGACATATATACAAAGCTGAAGTTGAAAATCAACTTAACAAGAAGATCAAAATACTTCGTTCGGACAGAGGGGGAATATGAGTCATCTGCCTTTCCAGATTTTTGTGCAGAAAATGGTATAATTCACCAAACTACTGCACCCTATACACCTCAACAAAATGGTGTAGCCGAACGGAAGAATCGAACCTTCAAGGACATGATTAACTCAATGTTAAACAGTTCGGGGCTTCCCCACAATTTGTGGGGTGAAGCCTTACTTACTGCAAAAGAATTCTTAATAGAATTCCTCATAAGAAAACTTATAAGTCTCCTTATGAAATTTGGAAGGGAAGATTGCCAACTTATAAGACACTAAAGTGTGGGGTTGCCTAGCCAAAGTGCAAATTCCTTTGCCAAAGCGTGTCAAACTAGGACCAAAGACCATTGATTGTGTTTACTTAGGTAATGCATCCAATAGTGTAGCTTTTCGTTTCTTAGTATATAAATCTGAAATTTCTGATATACATGTGAATACTATATTAGAATATGTTGATGCTGAATTTTTTGAGGATACTTTTCCTTATAAAATTGACACGTCCAGTTCTAATAAAAGAACAATGGACAGTAGAGGAAAAGACTATGCCACTTCTTGAAGGGTTCAAGAAGAAGACTTTGAACCAAGAAGCAAGAGGGCAAGAGTTCCAAAAAGACTTTGGACCAGATTTCTTGGCATTATTGTCTGAGGCAGAACCTCAAACTTACAAAGAGGCAGTATCCACTCCTGAAGCTCCTTTTAGAAGGAGGCAATAAGAAGCGAAGTAGAATCAATTCTACAAAATAATACTTGGGAATTGGTTGACTTACCACCCTGTAATAAACCAATTGGTTATAAGTGGATATTCAAAAGGAAACTAATTGAAGCCAGATAGTACCATAGACAAATATAAGGCACGATTGATTGCTAAAGGGTATCGACAAAAATAAGGCTTAGATTTCTTTGATACATACTCTCCAGTTTCTAGAATCACATCCATACGGACATTAATCGCCATAGCATCCATTTATGACATGGAAATCCATCAAATGGATTCAAGACGGCATTCTTAAATGGTGAATTGGACGAGGAAATATATATATATGGAACAATCGGAAGGGTTTATCATTAAAGGCCAAGAAAAGAAAGTTTGCAAACTTGTTAAGTCTCTGTATGGGCTAAACCAAGCCCCTAAGCAATGGCATGAGAAGTTTGATCATACAGTGTTAACACATGGTTTTAAAATAAATGAATGTGATAAATGTGTGTATTTCAAAGGGAATACAAACTCATGTGTTATTGTATGTTTATACGTGGATGATATGCTCATCATGGGAACAAACAAGGATGTAATTAATTCAACCAAAAAGATGTTGAATTCATGTTTTGACATGAAGGATTTAGGTATAGCAGATGTTATACTTGGAATCAAAATTACAAGAACTTCTGAAGGTTACATTCTATCCCAATCTCATTACATTGAGCAAGTATTAAAGAAATTTGGACACTTTGAAAGTAGTCCAGCGGCAACACCTTTTGACATGACCTGCAAACTAAAGAAGAATAATGGTGATTGTGTATCTCAATTACAGTACTCTCAAATTATTGGGAAGTTGATGTATATAATGAACAATACAAGGCCTGATATAGCCTATGCTATAAGTAGGCTAAGTAGTACACTAGTAATCCTGGAAGAGAACATTGGGGGGCCCTAGTAAGAGTGCTACAATATCTAAAAGGTACAATAGATAATGGACTGCAGTATACTAAGTATCCTCCAGTGTAAGAAGGATTTAGTGATGGGAATTGGATTGCTACAAATTCTGATTCGAAGTCAACTGGTGGTTATATCTTCACATGAGGTGGAGGAGCAATTTCTTGGAAATCTTCTAAGCAAACATATATCTCACGGTCAACAATGGAAGCAGAGTTTATTGCCTTAGATAAGGCTGCTGAAGAAGGCGAGTGGCTTCGAAACTTCTTAGAAGACATTCCAAAATGGCCTAAGATTGTAACGGCCATATGCGTTTACTGTGATTGTATGGCTGCCATAGTTCGAGCTAAAAACAAAGTGTATAATGGCAAGTCTAGACATATAAGAGGCAGGCATAATACGATAAAGCAATTGCTCTCTAATGGAATAATTTCCATTGACTATGTTAAGTCAAAGAAAACATTGCGGATCCGTTAACAAAAGCTGTGCCTAGAGAGCAAGTTAAATCTTCATCGAGGGGAATGGGGCTACGGCCAATGAAATGAACCATCCTGGTGGAAACCTAACCTAGCTAATTGGAGATCCCATGGCCTAGGTTCAATAGGCAAACTAATTGGGATTGGTTCAAGTTGTTGAACACACAGAACTTCATTTCTATGGTGATATACATGTGTGTTGTCTACTGATGTACGTGGATATGAAAATTTAATGATACTAATATCTCAGTTTCGAGAGGAATATTGGTAGAGTATTCTTAATTAGTGTCACCTATATGGGAGTAAATGTGGGGTCGCATTTGTAAGAATCACATGGCCTAATTCTCTAAAGCTCCCATGAATCCGAGATTTTGTTCAGGACCAAAATGAACATAACCGTAAGAACAATATAAGCGTTAAGAGAATACCGTGTGAAAACTTGTTGTCTCGGTTTACTATAAATGGTGAACAGTTCAAGATACTATATTCATTGTGTCACCAAGTAGATCCGACAAGCTTACACTAAGGAAGGTTCAAGTCCAAAAGACACCTCTCCGAATACGTATTGAATCATGTACTCTCTCCAATACTATTATATATTTATTTTCAAAATCATGAACTTCATTTTTTGATTCAAATGTGGGGTATTGTTGTAGTTTGAATGAAAAATGTATTGATATGTGGTGCAGACCTCTCTTGTTCGAATTGACTTGATGACTTGGACTTAAGATAAGGGCTTTGGGCTTTCATAACTTGGTTATATTTTACCAAGGGTTGCATCCGGATGTTCATGTGGCTTTGGATAATTATGAATTCAAAACTTAACTTTTGAATTCAAAGGATACAACCAACAGTCAAAGAACGCAACTGCTTTGAACAGTTGTGTTGAAGAGGTGAAGAGGTGTCTCCTAGTCTATAAATATTAGACTACGGTTAAGTCAAAGATATTATGAAGTTATTGGCCAGAACATTTGAACATACTCCCTTCTTAAAAAGCTTTTTCTATATTATTTGGAGAGAAACACTTTGAGTTTGCTAGATTCAAGTTTCTGGTGCTAGGAACTTGAATTCGATAGAGTAGTCCTGGTGGACAGCGCCTAACAAACTACAAGCACACGAGTAGAGGCGAAATTCTGTCTATAAGAACATTGCAACATTGCATGCCTCTATTGCCTTAAATCCTGTCAGTTTCTACACTACTCTCTTTGACTTTGTATTCTTAGTAGTTGTATTAGATTTTGTCTCTTTACTCTTTATGTAATAGATATTGAGTTGTACTTTGGTTTTTATATTGTACTCGTAGTTTACTATAATCGATCGTTGTTTCACATCAAACCACATTGAGTTGTTGTACATATCTGTTGTCGTAGATATCATAAAGTCTTATTGTTTATTATACTGATTGCTCTTTCTAACAATGTCTTCACCAACGGTCTTCCTACGGATCATTTTGAACAATTGGTCTCCAAACTTGCCTAGTGTCAAGTTTGTGGGGGAGTGTTAGTGGGACCTTATCACATTCAAAGGGAGATGTTGCAGTTTCACCACATTGAAGAGGAGCTAATGCTAGTTGATGGTGGTTAAAACATTTTGCTGTCATGAGTTAATTGTGGTTTGATTATGTAAATAATTGTAGAGTTTCGGTTACGAAACTAAAGCCCAACAGTAGCCTACATACTTGTATAAATACTCGTGATATTGTGAATGAGATGATCAAGGAAGCATCCTTTTCTACCATGAATAAAGACCCACAAAGCAGCAATTTGTTAGGTGCTTATTTATTCTATATTTTACCCTTTAATTAATTGCCTTTATGCTATGAATTTAATATAAAAAGGACTTATTGCTTTGTTTTGCACATAATCTGTCTACAGGTACAGCTGGCGTGTTTCTAGTCAAAAAATGGCGTATTTGGACGAATTTGCATATGAAAATATTATTGGTGAAATCCGAGACGTTGAAGATCGATTTCCCAAAGTTTCAGATTTTTCTCTTGGGCCATTTATTTGATATTGAATTTACAAGTTGGCCCAATTGCAAGTTCTGACAGATTTGCGCAGCTGTGAAGGATTGGATCCTTGAAGCCTTTACCGATTTTTGCTAGAAGCCCGTGAGTACTTGAATTGAAGATGAGACAAAGATCTTTAAGCCCAATTTTCGGTGAATTTTGGAAGCCCATTTGGAGGCCCAAATCAGTCATTGAAACCTGTTGCAAAGTTCTCCCCGGTGCATTAGGAGATGTTATGGAATTAATTACCTTTTTGGATTAGAAGTAGGGTTTGCCTTAGGACTTGATTAAAGCCCCTATATAAGTTGAGCGGCCGCACTGTTCATCCGCACCCTTTCATACAATATTTTTAGTTTGCTTTCGAAGCCGAGGAGCGCGGATTGGAGCTTTGGCGCTTGGGAGTTTCTTACTTTATGATTTATTTTGTTATTTCAATTCTGACTATGAATAACTAATTTCTTTTGCTAGGGCTAAGATGTAGCCCGATCATGAAGACTTAAGTTGTGATTTTGATTTTCTATGAAGTTTATGTCTATGTTGAATATTAATTGCCGTTTGTTCATACTTGATTGCCTTCTTTGTGATTGTTAATTGAGTTATCTGATGCAAGTTATAGTAGACGACATGCTTAACTTGAGTTTAGCTTCTTGCAATTGATATCATAAATTCCTTGATGTAGACGACATGCACTAGGGTTTATGTGGTTTTACAAAAGCATCCAAAGATCTTAATGACTTTTTGTGTGTTTAACTGATCTAGACGACATGGACTGTTAGCATGTAGAAAGATGCATAATAATCTGGACGCCACGGATATTGTGTAATTTTGGGAACTTAACCATCAACGTGACATGAATGGAATAGTAAATTGGAATTGTGACTTAGGTTGGATTGATTGTGGTGAAATCTATGCTCTGGTGTGTTTATCAATTTGTGTTTAATCCATTCTCCAATTGTGTGCTTTTAATTGCTTTTCTATTCTATTACTATTTACGTTACTATTCACTGCAACAAATCAAATCCTTCACGCTAGTCCTACACTTAGGTGTATGCATTAGCACTAAAATTAATTAATTAAATAAGTAAAACACTTAATCCTCGTGGGATCGATACTCTACTTTCTTATTACTACTTGAGCGATATAGTACACTTGCTATTTTCTCAACACAATTCTAAAAGAAAGAATCCTATTCAAAATCAATCAAGAAAATAAGGTTTTGTATGTGGTTGATTACGGCAAAATCACCGCATGCAAAGCTTCAGTTGAAAACAGAAAATCCTTGAAAGGACTCAAAACTCAACTCATACCTCAATTGAAGGATTCAAAATTTCATTTTCACTTTCCATTCTTCACAAGTGCACTTGCTTCAATGTAATTCTCCACCATATACAGTATGTGAGAGTTTGAGAAATATTTATGTATTGGGAGACTGTTTGATGAATACAGTTAGGGTTATGTTGATGATGTTGGGTGTAATGATCAATTTACTATTTTATTTTAGGTCTTAAAGTGTAACATTGTATTAAGATCAAATAGTAATTTAATAAATAAAATGAGTGATAGGTAGGGCGGGGAAAAAGTCCTGAAACCGTTGGACTGTTCCGAACCATTTTGGTACCGTTTTGAAAATATAAAAAATGTTCGGGACAAGGGATTTTCTTCCCGGACCATTCTCGGATCAGTCCCGGACCGGTTGAAAACAGGACAGGATTGGTTCCTCATATTTTGTCCTGGACTGTTCTGAAGTGTCCCGGCTACTGTATTATTTTACATTGGCAGCATATAATTGAGTATTTGGATAAGTTTTATATGGATTTGAGCACATGGGATCATACCTCCCCACTATCCCACTTTGACTTATCTTCACGCCCCTTTGTTTTCTACGCCAGTTATCACTTCTCCACCCACTTTCTTTTATCTACAACTCCCTATCGATTTCTCTTCTCCATAAACCGCCACTACCAAACCTCTCCATTTCTATCACTGAACCTCCATCTTCAACAATTAACTCAGTCGATGACATACCTCGCCCCGCAAGTGGGGCCCGGGAGGTGCGGCCATCACCTGAATGAGGTGACGAAGCTTTAACCAACACATTAAGACAACAAAAGAATGAGTCGGGTCGAAACCTGATAAATACAAACAACAACAATGAACCAGAGCGTCTAACATCAGAAGGAAAAAGTTACACAACTAGTAATGCCCCGAAGGCGGAATAAAACGATCCAACAACGTACACAAGTCTAACGATCAGTAGATGACAAAAAGTTCCTACTCTTTGTGGAATGGAACAGAGCTATCCTGAATGATCTCGCTCGTCTCAGTGGTGCTCAACAGTATCAAGTCCTGAGGGGCGCAAAAATAAGGGTGATTGGATAGGGAAAATAATATCAGTGTAAAGCACAGTTTAAACATTTATCAATAATAACCCCGCACAATTAAAACCATTAGTATACAACTATACTGTAATGAGCATGCATCAACGAGTACAGTAGTAAACAATGTGGCAAACCTACACAACACAATAATGTAAATCTACAGCCATGATCTAATCCAACAAGGGAATCTAACCCAATGGCGGTGAGTAGGATAAGGGGAATCTAACCCAATGCCCGGACATCTAATGCAAAGAACCCATTGGGAATCTAACCTATGAGTTCTCAGGTAGGCCAGCAACTGTACTAAACAACAATATACATTTATTCCAGAAAAACTATTCATAAGCATATTTGAAAATATCATGCTCAAACAACACTTAAACCAAAACCCGTCCACTCACAGAAAGGCCAGCGATCGTCCTCGTCCTCCTCTGTCAGTGCGGTTTGGTAGCAATGATTCCGCAGAATTTGATCACCTCAAAGTCCCACAGATATCGATTAACGAATGGAAATTGAAACAATAACGGTAAAACCCCAATTCTCCTTGTTTTGCTCAGTAAGGGTTTAACCGTATCTCAAATGGTGAAACGGAGCTCACTATTAGATCTGGAACGTCGAAACACTTCGAGAAAGTGACCGGTCAAATTTGGTCAATGTCGGTCAACAAATTTGACCAACGGTCAATGATGTTGATCAGCGGTCAGCATTGACTTTGACTGGTCAACTAACAGCAACCGTTAAAGTTAACAGAACGCCGTTAACTTTAACGGCGGACTAACAGCGTCAACACTGATGTCATCGCCACCACGCCGGTGTCACCGCCGCCTGAAAACTCATCGAAATCTAGAAAATTTCGAGATTCTAGCGAGTTCATCTGCGCCGTCACCTAAATTTCCCAGATTCTGGAGACTTTTCCGGCAGAAAACCATTTTTTGTGACTTCTTCATTTCTCAACCAAATTCAATGATCTTTATGTCTAATTTCATCTACGGACAACGAGGAATCCAAAAATCAAGGGTTCAGAACTCACTGTCGCTCATTTTAGCCGGAATCAGCGTTGGAAAGTCACGGATTCCATCGAGCTTGTTGCCAGCGTTTCGCATGGTTTCCGGCGTCGATGTTGGGTGTTCTGTTAGGTGCTTATTTAGTCTATATTTTACTCATTAATTGATTTCCATAATGCCATGAATTTAATATAAAAAGGACTTATTGCTTTGTTTTGCACATAATCTGTCTACAGGTACAGTTGGCATGTTTCTAGTCAGAAGATGGCTTATTTGGATGAATTTGCATATGGAAATATTATTGGTGAAAGCCGAGACATTGAAGATGGATTCCCCAAAGTTTCAGATTTTTCTCTTGGGCCATTTATTTGATATTGAATTTACAAATTGGCCCAATTGCGAATTCTGACAGATTTGCGCAGCTGTGAAGGATTGGATCGTTGAAGCCTTTACCGATTTTTTCTAGAAGCCTGCGAGTAATTAAATTAAAGATGAGACAAAGATCTATAAATCCAATTTTTGGTGGATTTTCGTAGGTCCATTTGGAAGCTCAAATCAGTCATTGAATATGCTGCTAAGTTTTCCCCAGTCCATTAGGAATTGTGGTTGTGATTAATTACCTTTGTGATTAGGATTAGGGTTTTCTATTTTAGAAAGGCTTTCATTGAGTCCATATATAAGGGGCGGAACAGTTCATCTGGACACATACAGTGAACTTTAACGCAATTTTCAAGACCGAAGCCGAAGGCGGAGCGCTACGTTTAAGGAGTCGGCAACTTGGGATATTTCTTTACTTCATGTTTTATTTTGTGATTTCTATTATGACTATGTGTAGCTAAATCTTTTGCTAGGGCTATATGTCGCCCAATCATGAATACTTGTCTTCAATTATTGTTTTAGTTTACAAAACCTCAAAATCTATTCCCGCTAGTCCTACACTTAGATGTATGCATTAGCATTAAATTAATTAATTGGATAAGTAAAACGTTTAATCTCTGTGGGATCGATAATCCGTGCTTGCAAGTGTGTAAAACTAAGAGAACATTATTTTCACAACATGTTCTTGGTTCAACTTGTCGAGCTGATGCTGATGGTGGTAGTCGGAAGTCCGATCCGTGACCAACAGAGGCGATTTGACGGTGAGCGACGAATGTCGTACGTGTTTCCCTTTTGGGAAACTTGGAACTGAACCGGGTTTTATAACCCCAAAATAAACTAGCCAATAATTGGCTGACACTGTGACAACAGCCAATCAGGGCTCACCACGTGTCAAGTCTTCAACACCACATTTTCGTTTTTCGTCCAGAACGCGTTCGTTACAACTCGGAATCTGATTCCGTCTTCATGGACTATCAACGAGCTTTGCGCCTAGGGTGTTTTGGTCATTTCATGATTTTTTGGGAAATTTTCGAAACAGGCCGTATCAGACGATATCTCTTCCCTCTTCGAACTACGACACCACACTAAGACTTTGACCGATCGGATTCAATCTCCAAAATCCCAAATTATAAGCTCTTGTAATTGGATTCAATTTACCATCTTTTGTGAATTTTCTATCTTGATTTTTTTGAGAGGTGGAGAGAATCAGGAGGGCTCGGTGTCCACATCCTGTGTTGAATGGGGTAAAATTTCGAGATTGTCTCGGATCGTCCCGGAATTGTCCCGGTTCTCACTGGGACGGGACAAAGCGGGACAAGCCTCTGCCCCGAACCAGTATCAGACCATTTTAGCCAACCGGGGTCAAGACCGAGAAAAGCCTAATCTCGGACTATCCTGGATCGTGCCCAGCCCTAGTGCTAGGTGTAAAGATCAAATTGATGGGTGTAGATCAAATCCCAATTTAATTTTGCCTGATTGCATCTTTCCACTTAGGCCAATCATATTTCAGTTTGCATTCATCAATAGAGCTAGGCTCAATATCATCACTTTTCATGATATCAGTAGCCACTGCAAATGAAAATGTGTCATCTATGACCATCTTATTTTGGTTCAATAATTCATATGTTCATGCATAATTTATAGAGGTCTTGATACTTCCAAGAGCTTGTTCCTGAATAGGGTCATTGGTCTTCTTGGGCATTATCCCTTTTTGGGAGCATAGACTCATGAATTCTAGTCTCACTATTAATATCTTTTTCAAGAGTGATATCATTTGGATTCAGATGTGTCATTGTCTTCCGCTTTCAATGGGTTGACTCTTTTGAGCCTCGTGCTCTGCCACACTTCTAACATGCAATAGATAAATCATTTTCCGCCATAGTACTTTTCTCTACTGAGATATCAATCCTTATAGGTGCATTTGCAGCAAGACATATAATTTTGTCGTTTTGATGTATCGTTAAATGCATCAGGCATTTGATTAGCAATTCTTTGAAGGTGGACAATCATAATGAGACAAAGTATTCATATTCCATGACACTTTGTGACGTTCTTTAGGAACAGTCTTTTCTGCCACCTAACGGCGGGAACATTGTCTCATCAAAATGACAATCGACAAACCGTGCTGTAAAAACATCCCATGTCAGAAGCTCAAAATAGTGGATTACAGATGGCGAATCATACCCGACATAAACTCCTATAAAAGCCTTTGGGGACCCATCTTAGTACGTTGTGACGATGCAATTGGAATATAGAAAGCTGATCCATAAAGTCCTAAATATGTTATGTTTGGCTGATTTCCAAAGGGGAGTTGTGCTCCTCAATACTCGTGGTTGGCAACTGGCCTTAACATCACTAATGATGATGTATGTAAAATAGCATGCCTTCATATTAAAATTGGCAACTTTGTCTTCATCAATAAAGTGTACGCTATCAATTAAATACACTTAATAAATACTTATGCTAAACTATTTTACATGTGTATACATGGGGAACATAATGCTCTACATCAATACCCGCGGCCATGCAATAATCATCAAAAGTATGAGATGTAAACTTTCCAACATTATTGAGTGGAATTGACTTAATAGGATAATATGGGAACTGAACTCGCAATTTGATTATCTGCGCGAGCAGCCTAGCAAATGCATCATTCCTAGTGGACAAAAGGCAAACATTTGACCATAGTGTAGATGCATCAACGAAAACAATGAAGTACCTAAATGGTCCACAAGGTGGATGAATGGGTCCACAAATATCCTCTTGGATCCTCTGTAAAAATAATAGAGATTCCACGTCCTTCAACTGATATGATCTAAATACCAATTTCCCTTGCGAACAAGCCACACATGGACTTTTGTTTGTCAGTGACAACATGTTTACTCAATTATGCATGTCCGTTTGTGGTATTAGTGATCCTACTATTCATCGTAGATCCGGGGTGACCCAAACGGTCATGCCACAACATGTAATGTCATGCCACAACATGTAAGTTTTTTAGTCAATGGACTTTTGTTTCATTACATTATTTGTCTCATTTGTCTTATGATGGTATGACGTAACTTCTCGAATATATGCCTCTAGTTTTAATGCAAAGATATTCCACTGTATATTCATCTCTAGTTTCAATGTGGTATCCATTCAAACTCCTTGAAACTTAATAAATTTCTCCTTGAACTTGGTGCAGTGGCGGAGCTAGGATTGGAACTTCACCCGGGCTAAAATTCAAGCTTCAAATTTTTTCTTTCGACTATGAAGATATGTACTCAAATTTATTATGCTTGCATAAACTAACTAAATTTATAATTTTTTCTTGAAGCAACTAATCATGGGGAACATAGTGAGTCTTACCCCAAAATATACATAGTTATTCATTACAAAATAATAAGTTAACAAAATCTAAACATAAATGACAGATGCAATACAAAATTAAACTATTTAAATGATACCCTACGATTCTTCACAGCTATAAAATCATCAACTATCGAATCTGAATCAATACCATCAACCAATTCCTATGTGAAATAGATAATAGCAAAAGTACACGAATATTTTCATGATGAGAGTCACTAAGTAGAAGGTCTACGTAAATAATTTCGTAAATAATCAAGGTCTATGGTGGAGGTTGCAGTGGCGGCATGTAGGACTTATGGGCTTCCTAGAAAAGGGTTGGGTGGGGAATAATGAGTCGGATGAGAATTTTTTGGGATTGTTGCTATCGGATGTATTCAAAAAAATGAGAATCATTGAGAATTACTCCGTTTTCTTGGTTCTTCTGCGTTTAATAATCCACTCAGGACACAAAATTTAATGGATCCTACTCCACGATTTCTGATTCTCATCCCCAATTCATGTTTCTGATTAGATGTGTCGGATGCAGAGATAACAACCTAATTCTACTGTGAAATTATGGCTTATTAGAAAATCCAACATGGGCTATTTACATGTCATTTATCCTAGTTTTTCAAAATGTAAGCCCATAACAAAACCAATAAGAAGCAGCATGCTGTTCTCAAATTTAGAAACTTTTGTTCCCTAAGTCCAACGATGTGTGGACTGAAAACAGCTCCAACGACGCGTGGACATAAAATAGCCAGCGTCTTCTTCCTTGTTTCGGCACGCATACACAGAGCAGCAGGCGACCTCTCACCTCAGAAAAGCACCTCCTTCTTCGTGCAGACGCTACTTGATCTTCAGTGGAGGTCTCGATTTCGGCCAGGACTGGCCACTACTACTAATAATTTTTTCGGGGCTCAAATGATAACCTGGGCTTCAGCCCGGTACAGCCCTCATGTAGCTTCGCCCCTGACTTGGTGAGTATAAAGCATACTTAATGGACAAGATTGTTCCATTGGGCAGCATAACTTGTGCATTTCCCTTACCTTCAATCATATCTGCAGGGCCAGATATAGTTGTTATCTTTGCCTTTACAAGAATCAAGTTCAAAAAATATCTCCGACATCGAAGAATTGTGTGCGTAGTTGCACTATCCGCGATGAATATATCTTCACCATTGATTTCACCTTGAGGACCTTCATGCTTTTTATCCATGCCTGGATCTTAAACTTAAGATCGCTGCACTTATAGTGCCTGCCAATTCTGCTCCTTTTGAACTACCTGTTTTTGAATTTCAAATTTTAAATCAGGACAAGATTTTCTTCGTGTTTGCTCTGCTATATATACATTATGGTTCTATGTTTCTGAGGTTTTTAACTCAATTCCTTCTTATTTTGTGAATTTTAATTTCCCATTGCCTTTCTTTTCACTAGTATTTTCGTAATGGCTTCCTCTTATTACGATGCTATGGATTTCAACCTAAACCTTACTATAAATTTATCACCATCATCGTCAGCAAATCCGCCACCTCCAAACGAAACAACAATGCTAGCACCACCACAATAAGCAAATCCGTCACCTCCTTAGCTAACAACAACGCCAGTACCACCACCATTTAAAGATGCACTGCCGTAAGAGGGGAGATTGATTGCACAATTTTCAGACGCAAAAGTCATTGAGCATACCATCCAGTTATGTGTCCAAACTTCAGTTGGTGCTACAAATCTGGGACTACAGGTTGGCAATGAGGGGGGTATTTTAAAATAATTCCCTCCACTTTATCAAACAGCACAAACAAAAATCACAAAGACGACCAGTCACGTTATGATGAACTTTGACAGTTTACTTTCAAATACGTTTCTTTTTACTTAAGTTAAAAGATCAATCACTTAACAAATATAACTTGTGGATGCTTGTGATTTGTTCAACAACACTCAGATGCTATGCCAACTTAGGTCCTCAACGAAATCCGTGAGTTAGATATTCGCGAGCTATCCACAACTACAACTTATTGAATCCAGCGTTTTATAATGCAGCAGTTACGATAACGAGTCAGGCAGTTTTGTCTAGATTGCATGTTAAGAGAGTTGATGCTAAATTAAATTTAATTTTAATTAAGCCAAGTATTTAACAATACACAAAGATGGACATAGCGTTATGGTACCCGGAAAAATCCACCTAGGGATAACAAACCGGGGGTCTATCAGAAGACCGGCCTTCCACTATGAAATGGCAAAAGATGCCCAATACATGATTTCAACCAAGCTCAATATCTAAAGTACTTAACTTAGATGCAAATGTCTCTCATGCGGTTTCTTCTCAACTACTTCACTTCCAGCGGATCCTCGTTTGGTCAATCACGTTATACGGACATACACAAGTATTCCTATAGCGTTGCACCTTTGTATAAATGCTGTGGTGATTTATGACCAGTCACAGATGCATTTCCAGAAAGCAGTAAACTCCCAGGAAATGTAACAGGGACTGTGTTTACTGCTACAGTTATAAACTTAGCAGCAAACCTACTTAGGTCAATGACCTCTAAAACTCAATTAAGTCTATGAGCATGCATGAACATGGAAGACTCTAAATGCACACTACTAATTCGATTCAAAGTATGAGAACTTTAAAAACAAGCCAAACTAGGAAGATAAACCCTCTTCAAAGTTTTGCTTAGAATATTTTCTATGAAAAAAACTTTGAAAACAAAGGTTTAACAACGCATACAATCCTCACAATTCTTATGAAGCTTCTATGTAAGTGAACTAAAAGCACTCAAGAAGGCAAGAAGAAACCGGAGAGGAAAGTATGAACAAAGATGAGAGTTTTTCAAAAGTGTTTTGAGAATTAAACTTGAAAACCCTAGCCGTAAGTGATGAAGGTGTTAACCTTAAATAAGCCAAAGGGATAAAGAATGGACGGCCAAGATTAACTCATAAAACTCATCTTTTAAACAACCTAGGCAGATCCGAGTTAGTGGGGGTCAGTTGACTACCCGCTGGGTAAAAGCATGCACGGATAAAAGAGATGATCAATCTGTCAGAAAAGCAGTCAAAGTTCACGTGCATGAAATAGATGACTAGTCACGAAAAACCTGAAATTCTTATTCTAATACAAACGCTTACAAAACTTTAAGGTGTTTGAAAAGTTTGACACAATGAAATTAGGACCTAGGTTTTGACACAGAAAAACAATGCAGGTGATCATTAATTATGAATGCATCTTCAAACATCATCTATCTTCAATCTTCCAAGCTTCTACAATTGTTCTAAAGATCTAGAATTAATACCTAATTGACTAATTGAGCTTGCTACACATGTTACAAGTTTTTGTACAAGGACAACCAATAATAAAATAACCTACAGGGACCCCGTCTGAAGTCTCGTACAAGAGAGGTTGAAGCTCTAAAGATGGAGATGGCTGAGCTTGAGGAGGAAATGAGAGCCCGAAAAGAGAAGGTGAAACGTCTTCATTATATTGCGAATAAGTATTCGAGGATGCACGCTCAGTAAGGGAAGTGAGAAAGATGTTCCTTTTTTTTTTCCTTTTCTTTTAATTTTTTTTTTAAAATTTATTATTCAAGTCCACTCTTTATTCGCAATGCCACTTTTTATTGTATTGAAATGAGCAAGCCATAAACATTGATGCATAAAGCATAAATATTTCAAGGATAGTGAAAGTGATACTGATTAAACAATAGACCAAGGAACTTCATTCCCTATTTCTAGTACATAATTGTATTCAGTGCCAATACGTAGATGGATTTAGTCATACCGAGCCTGTGGAAGAATTATAGTTTTCTGGTGATCAAATCTCTCCCCTAGGGCATTCCACAATTCCAGTGGGTCTTGGCATTAAAGTCTCAGGGTAAATAATTCTTGCCAGACAGATCAAAGGTAGGGGAGAAGTATTCTTAACACTAGAACTTCACATAGGGCATGTTTACTTTCCCGGAATGGGAATGAGGGAATGGGATGGAATGAGAATGATTCCCATTCCGGCATTTACTTGCACTCGGAATGAAAATCGATGCGGGTTCCACGGAGAAAAAATGATTCTGATTCCCAAATTTGGGTGAAATCCATGTCGGATGGGGGTTGGTGTATTGGATTTGGAAGAATTATAATGGATGATGTTTTGTCCAAATTACCCCCACAATTGTCCAAAAAATAATTACAAAATAAATACAACTAATAATCTAGGGATAATAAGCAATGAATGAGTAGTATGGATTTAATAGGGAAATTTTATTTGCACCCCATAAAGTTATCAATTCACCCTATTTTGAATTTTTTAATTTAAATACTAATTATGCCTTTTCATAAATTAGAAAAATAGAAATTACAAAAAAAGAAAAATTATAGGATAGGTTTATGGGTTTTTGGAGAAACATTATTTTTGGCTCTAATAATGTAAAATATCAATGTTTAATCTCTTTTAAGATTAAGATCAAAATTGTGAAGCAAATTTATGAAATAATAGTGAATCATAGTCAAAACTTGAATTATTTAGGCAATAATCTTTACACATTTCGATTTCAAAGTTTCTGGTACAAGGGTAATTCGGTAATCAAACCAAATTGATTCTGATTCTGGACAATGATTTCGACAGTTAGTAAACACTTGAATGAAATGACTGATTTTGATTCCTGCTCATTCTGATTTCTGCTCATTCCGATTTCTGTCCATTCTGATTTCGGGTTAGTAAAGATGTCCATATATCTTTAAATAAATAAATTCATTGTTAGTAGTATTCATTTCACATGCATAATCATCCAGTAATGAATATTACCAACAATAATTTATTAAAGCGAATATAAATATGGAGAGGGCAAAAATACCGCACCATCACCCACAAAGACAATAATTTGAAAGTGCATAATTTGAATATTAATAAAATCAAATGATTATAGTGAATATAAATATGGTGTTACACCCTGTCCCCAAAAAGTGGGCCCGGGATGTACGGCCATCACTCGGAGGGTGATGAAGCCTATATATGCACACACAGACGACAAAAACTAAGGAAAACAACACAAAACGACACAGTTGGGCCCATAACATTCATGCAACTGTATCAGAGCGCTACAATACAAGGAAAACAACTGAAGAAACTGGTGACTGAACTGAGCAAATGATGTCCCTAAATCCTCGGGACGGATGCAGAGCCTTCGAGCTGCCTCTCTTCGCGTCTCTGGTCTACTTAGCTACTCTTCCCTGAGGGGGCGCAATGGATGGAAAAACAAACAATCTTTCGAAAACAGTTCTGAAAACATAATATATAACCCCTTGCTGTAAAAACATATAGTATGTACTGAAAATACTAATACGGTACCATTCTCTGGGAACGCGCAGAGGAGATGCATACCTTGCCCCGGATACGCGCAGGGCGTGTAACACCCCGAACTCGGGGTAAGTAAAAACCCTCAAATTTTAAGTGTTGGTTTAGTGGCTGCACTCAAGAAACACTCTCGAGCTGCCTACGTATCCATAAAGGAATCAAGCCAATCGTAGTTCAAAATTTTCTAACATCTTATATTTATCCAATTCTTATGGTATTTGCATACTGACTGGTAATTTCTCAAACAGAAACTTTATTAACCCATTCCCAAGCATGAATAATGTGATGATGCGTAATTAATAATCCAAGTGTCTAACGCATGACGACCCATGTAACAGGTTAACGAAACCACAAATTTACCAACACGTCCAGCATGCAAATTTATACTTGGAACAGCACATTTAGCACCATAGCTTTCAGCAACTTAAATAACCATAAAGGAAAACCAATATACCATAATAGCACCCTAATTTATATACCAACCTCGAGCAGAGCCTAAGAAGCTCAACACAGACCAATGTGTATTCTTTATGAATTATAGAACACAAATGGCACATACAGAAATTCTAAATCAATTGGCATACATGATCAAGCAACAACAACAAGAAACCCCAAGCAATTAGATCAACGCAGCCAATTAAATATAGGCATGAAGTTATGCACTATACCACTGAAATTTATCTAGCAAATCAACCATAAAACCAGCAGAACACCTCAATCAATAAAATTTGTATTAGAATGATCTTTCTATCAACCAGCACCTATAAACAACCAGTATACATATATGACCGAAACTCAAAGACATCGGTATTCAAAATGATCCCCATGTATTAGAAAATAAACTTTCTAAGCCATTATAACATGTGAAGTAAAAATATAGCATATTAACTTCTTGTAGGTCAACATTACACCAATCAAGCATGTAATCAACATTCCTAACAACATTTTCAGTTTAGAATTAAGTACTCAAAATCATTTACAACATACATGCATGATCTATTAGCACACAAGCTCGATCAACATAATCATAAAAATGATTTTGGCACCGGGTTCCTACATGGCCACATTACACTATCAAATTGACTGCTAGAATGCCTCTACATTTTGTAATTTGAATGCTTTGAAACAAGTTAACTTTAAATCAGCAAAACAGAAGAGAGACTATGAGCAGAGCATAATCATTACCAAATTTCGGAAGTTTGGTTTATCCGATTGCTACGAAACTTGGATATGATGTAGAGAGCAAATTCACAATCATCTTTAATGAAGACACCATCTTCATCCGACGGCTGTAAACGGACATGCAGTCCCATAAACAGAAACCAGCAGAACTCCAGATTCTCCTGTACTGCCGAAACTTTGACAAGATTAGCAGGGGATACAACAGTTAGATTGAGCTGAGTTTTCGATATATCATAGAGGACAGATTTCTAATCATCTTTGATGAAGACATTACAATCATCTGACCGCTGTAACCCGACATGCAAACCCCTAAACCGAAACCAGCAAAACTTCGGATTCTCACGAACTGCTTCTGCTTTGACGGGATTTCCAGGAAATATAACGGTTGGATTTAGCTCCATTTTGGATATGATGTACAAAACACTATTATGAACATATTCTAACCAGGAATCGTCTCCATCTGAGAACTTTTTGTGGGTATTTTCTCTACATGCAATCTGACTGGGAAACACACTCAAGAGCATAATTCTTTCTCTCAGCTGCCTCTGCTTGGACCAGATTTCCAGGAGTTGTAACCGTTGGATTTGGCTGAATTTTGGATATGATGTGTAAAATACTACTATGAACATCTTTGTAGAAGGAATCGTCTCCATCCGGAAACTTCTTTTGGATGTTTTCCTCCTCCTGAAACCTCCTCGGTGCTGCCCTCGATCATCAAAACACTAAATTAATGAGCATGTCTCGGGTTTACCCAGCCTGAAAATGCTACAGTCCTTGGAAAACTCTGAAATTCGGATATGTTGTAGACAATAGATTCGCCAACAACTTTGATGAAGACATCGTCGTCATCCAGCTACTGTAAATGGACATGCAACCCCTCAAACTGGACCCAGAATCACTTCGGATTCTTTCGAGCTGCGTCAACTTAGACCCGTTTATCAGGACCTATAACGGTTGGATGGATCTGAATTTTGGATATGCTGTACAAAACACTACTCATGCAATCTGACTGGAGAAAAACTTGCAAAAAAACTCGTTTTTGTTGTAGAAGCTTCCTTGATGGATGCTTCACTCATCCATGAGGTCACAAGCTTGCCTATATAAAGAGGAGCTTCCCTCTCATTCAAGACACATCTCTGAGGAGCCGAGCATAGGGCTAGGGGGAGTGAATAGTGAGATACTATGTATATTGTATACGTTTCCAGTATTTCCATATAATGAGAGAAACCAGTACTACCGCCCCGAGGACTAGGCACACTTGCCGAACCTCGTTAAATTCTGTGTCTCATTTACTTTCCGCCACTGCACTACTTTCATACCCGTTCTGCAACAGTTTTTTTTTTTTCTTTCTTTCCTTTTGGGTTGCCCACCCAAGGTTACCAGCTCCCCCTCCCCCCAAAATTCACAGGAACTTTTCCCCTTTATAATACGCACACCACCACCACCAGCCATCCTTCCCATATCTCCCTTTTATAATTATATAATAGTATCTTTATAAACCATGTCAATAAGCATTTATTATAAACATGAACAAGTATCATAAGTTGAATTTTAATAGGCTACACTTGAAATTATTTGCATTTTCACTACTCTTCGATTATGAAACTTTAATATGAAACATAACTACAAAAATATATTATAAAACAATCATCTAGTAACTTTTCAAAAATTCGGGATGTCACAGGGCGTGTGCACATAGTAGATCACACACGATACGCTGGAGTACGCGCAGACGTATCGTAATATAAATCCCTGTACCCACCTTAACGTGTCACCCTCGCTGTCCTGGAGTACGCGCAGGGCAAAGGCACCGAAAATGCTAGCTAAAGGAGGGGTCTTCGGTGCGGGTGACAAGCGTGAAAGCTGTGTCCTATGGCCATAGTCCGAGTACTAACTGTGTATGTGTGATTCTAGGTGCACTAAGGTACTGAAATACTGATAATTGACATCTGTATGCATAAATATTTATCTAATAATTCTATATACTGAACTGAAATAAAATCAATACTTTATGAAAAGAAAACCCATCCACTCACGGTGAATCGGGGTTGTCGAACTCGTCCACCTGAACTGCCTGACTGCGGTGTCTAACTGGAGCTCGAGTACCTAATTTTTCCCAAGATCAATTGTCAAATATAAAAACATAATTAAATACAACCCATAAACCCTAATTTCCCATGTTTTGCTCAAATTGGGTTTAATCGTATCTTGGATGATGAAACAGAGTTCGGCATCAGGTCCGGAACATCATTTCCAATCGGAAAAGTGGCCGGTTGACCTTGGTCAACGCCGGTCAACGGTGCTGACGTCAGCACACCGGTGTCAACGTGGCACTAACGTGGTGCACACGTGGCACTGACGTGTCTCACACGTGGCGTCGATGTGACGCTGACGTGGCACTAATGTCAGTACATCGATGCTGATATCATCGCCGCTGCACCATCGCCGGAGCCGCCACGCCGGCGCCAGAAAACTCATCGGAATCTTGAAATTTTCTAGATTCCGGCGTGTTCTTCAGCGACGCCGCGCCGTGGCCAGAATTTTCTAGATTCCGGCGACTATTCCGGCCGGTTTTCCAAAACTCCTAACTTCCTCCTTTCTTCATCAAATTCAACAAATCTTATATGGAAATCTATCTACGCAACGCCAGGAATCCAACGGAACCAATTTCAGAACTCACCTCGGCTTGTACTCGTCGGAATCACGCCGGAAAGCTCGTGGATTCCGTCGAGCTTATTGCTGGCATTCTGCGGGGTCTCTGGCAATGATCCTTGGTGATCCTTGATCGTAGTGGCGAGCTGGAGGTGATCTCGGTGGCGTCGTCTCCGATCGGTGGCCGGCGAGTGCAAAACGGTGACATAGGGTGGAGGCGGTTCGGCGGTCGCGGGTTTCCTAAAAAGGAAAGCTGGGCCAGTTTTGGGTGTTAAAATCAACCCACCGACCACCCAAAAATATCAGCCCCCAACAGCCACACACTGCCCGCCACGTGTCACTCTCCCACAACTTCTCAAGTTTAATTTTTGTCCATATCTCCCTCGATATAGCTCGGAATTCAATTTCGTCTTCATCGACGTGTTGGTACCGTCGAGCTCTTCGCAATGAATCCTATACTGACTACATAAACTCCCACTATTCTAAAGTCAATGGTTTGACTTCTAGGGGTATTTTTGTCATTTTCCAGAAATTTTCGGGACGGATCGTAACATATGGAGAGAGCGAAAATATTGCACCATCACGCACAAAGGCAATAATTTGAAAGTGCGTAATTTGCTTACCGTTTAGTAATGTACATTTCACAGGATGTGTGAATCAGTATTAAGCACTACTAATGAGACAATCACAGATTATACATCAAATGGCCAATCGAAAAAGATTGCAGCTAATATCATAAGGGAAAATATAGGAAAGAGGCAGTCGTGCTTATAACGTATTATAAACTAGGCAATTTAGGATAAATAACTGGATACTTTTTCTCCGGCTCTTACTCTTTCGGAAATTACATAGGATGAATATTACACCGAACAAAGGAAGAGAAGAACAGCAAATTGAAATTCTTCTTGCGCTTAATCCTGTATGACTCATCTCCTTTTATATGGAGGAAATGAATAAATGCACAATAGACTCTCAGTCTCTTTACAATGCTAAATAGATTTTTATGCACATCCATTATTATCTGGTGATTTCTTTACACAACATTTATGAAATAGAGTTATCCACCCATTTCCTAAAATATTTTAAATTAACTAGAATCAAAAATCTACACAAATCATCAAAATTTATAAACGTCAACAAAAGGTTTTTACTCAAAATGGTCTATACAAATCTATATATATGCGGGGTTGAATACACCTCACAATCATTTCTCATTTTTATTCCGATACTCAGTTGTACAATTTTGTGACTTATGTATGTTTAGTGTGTATCTCTACGATGTGGCATCCTTATGATGGTTACTTTAGTCTCAAGAACACAAATCAAACACAAACAATTATGCATTTAAAAGGATATAAGTTTTAATGGGACGAGATGAACCTCTACATTTTTGAATTTTCTATACTTTTTATGTCCTAAATAAGCAAGTCATCAAAATTACTGAGTCTTTTTCTATTGTTTGTTCAACAAATAAAAGGGAGAAACTTAGATGTAGAACGATTGAGCACCGAGCCATGCTCAAAAGCGACATGGCATAATTTTATTGAGCCACTTGCCATTTCATTTTCTCTTTCTTTTATCCAATATTACTCCCAATTTTCTAGCCAATTTTGCGGCCATCTACTGCTTGTCCTCTCCTCCGTCTCCATCCCAATTAGATACACATGTGTTTCAGCATCTAAGTTTCTCCCTTAATAAAATACCAATACCAATTGTATACGCCAATCTACATAAAGAGGTCAAACAAATCTTAGAAAGTCACAATTGTATACGCCACTCCATATACGGATGAGCCCTTTCCTCATTACATCCAAAACATTATCTTCCAAATCTTCTGTGAGAAAAGCAAAGTGTGGTCGGTCAAAGATTTCCTCCCCACCTAAAAAATCAAAGAGGTTAAACAAATCATAGAGAGTCCCAAGCCATTCCATATACTGATGCGCCCTTTCCCCTACATTCAAAAAGTGATAGACATAGAATCCAAGAATACGCACAAACAGTAGACCTGGATACACAAAATCACATACAACTCACTATCACTTCAAAAACTTATAGAAGGTTGTATAGGAACACATGCACCCCATTTAGACCACACATTCCTAGCCTACGGTCTATGAGCTTGTATATATTGTACCAGCAAGCATTTCATTGTATCCATCCAGAAATAGACAGAATACAAAACCCTTCTTTATCCTTTATTTCAAAATTTTGCAATTATTCCTTACCTTTTTCAAAATGAAGATCCAAGTTGAAATAATCTCCAAAGAGATAATCAAGCCATCCTCTCCAACCCCTCAACATCTCCACCGCCACCAACTGTCTTTCCTTGATCAATTAGCGCCCCGCTGCTATATTCCTTTTATCTACTTTTACGACTCCACCACCAACACCATCGCTCAGACATCGAAAGCCCTCAAGACTTCTTTGTCCGAAGTCTTAACCCGATACTACCCGCTAGCCGGCCGGGTCAAGAACAGCCTCTTTGTCCATTGTAATGACCAGGGCATCCCCTTCTTTGAAGCCAGAGTCAAATCTGGAAAACTATCCGACTTGATCGCCAACCCGGTCCTCCCTGAACTAACCACATTGTTGCCATTTGAGATAGGTGAACTCACTGAAACTGCCCTCGGGGTCCAACTCAGTGTGTTTGAATGTGGAGGATTTTCTATTGGAATATGTGTATCTCACCAGATTGTAGATGCGTTGTCATTCTTCACGTTTGTGAAGAATTGGGCAGGTACGGCAAAGTCCTCCGCACAAGTGAGTCCAGATTTTTCGGCAGCCTCCATTTTTCCCCCGAGGAATTTAGATGGTTACTCGGGTGTAGCTACCACGAGCAATCATGATATTGTAAATAAGAAGTTCGTGTTTAATATGCCAAAGGTGGAGGCTTTGAGATCAAGATATGCAGAGAAGATGAGATCTTCGAAAACCCGAAAATTCCCATCAAGAATTGAGGCCTTATCTGATTTCTTATGGAAAATGTTTGTGTTGTCAAGGCCTAGAGTACCAAGTGACCAAACTTTGTACACAGTTGTTTACCTCATGGATCTGCGGTCAAGATTTGATCCTCCTCTGCCTCAGATTGCTTTTGGAAACTACTACCGGGCTGCCAATGCAACTCCAATTTCGGTTACAGGGGAGTGTAAAGAAATGATGAGGCAGGTTATAGATGAAATTGAGGGAATTGACTATGGTTATATGAGGAAATTTCAAGATGGGTACAAAGAACATTTGGATTTCATGAAGAATAGAATGGAAAAGGAAGCCAAAGGAGAACTGGTTACATTGACATTTTCTAGTCTCTGCAAGTTTCCAACGTATGAAGCCAATTTTGGTTGGGGTAGGCCAGCTTGGGTGGGCATGGCGCCCGTGAATGTCAAGAATCAAATTGTTTTCTTGGACACCAAAAATGGTGATGGAATTGAGTCCTATTTTAGATTGAAGGAGGAAGACATGGCCAAGTTTGAACTCGACGAAGAGTTCGCTGCGTTGCTTCAGTCCCCAATAGGTACTGTTAAAGAAAATCCAATTTCCCGTCTTTGAATTGACAGAGTAAGCTACTTTATTGGAGCACAATTTCCAAAGTGAGTTTTTTTTTTTAGGATTAATTTCTTCAATGGTACTTAATGTTTGTCATTTGGTACTTACTGTTTAAAATTGAACACTTTGGTATTCAATCTATACTTTTTTTTGACACTTGTCCAATTTGCAGTTAAAATTGAGAGTACCAAAGTGTCTAACAGAGGTATAAATTCAGTATCAAAGTGTCCGATTTTAAACTTTGGCTACCAAAATATCTTATTTGCCAATTGGAGAAATTAATCCTTTTTTTTAAGCTATATGCCACTGCTATGTCTTTTTTTATTTTTTTTGGTTAAGTAAATTGAATTAACAAATGGGGCTTCCCCAAAAGCTACAACAACTTGGAACTAACTCCAAAACATAGCAAAAAGCAGCTAGCCACAAAGACAGAAACCCACAAAGGGATACTAAAAACCAAACCAACTAACAGCTAAACAGCATTGGAATGTTCCAACAATTTGTAATGAGCATATTGGAGGAGAAGGCTTAAATTTCATAGAGCAAAGACGACAATGGACCATCGTAATAATGGACCACAAGACTGTAGCAGGGGGTTTAGCTGCACCACCAAAGATCTGTTGGTTATGTTCTATCCAGATGCAGTACACTGTGACTGCCAAAGAGGCTTCCTGGCCACTGTAGACATCGTCTTCCCTATCCATTGAGAAGTCCAAGAAGTGATGGAAGAAGGTCAAGGGGGATTAAGCCACGGAATCCCATACCGAAATAAAACTTGACCCCAAACACCACTAGAAAAAGGGCAATCAAAGACTTATATCTCACCTTTTAGCATGCATTTTAGTACGACTATCATGAATTCAAAACTAGAGATCCCCAAAAGCACGTTTCTTACCTTCATATTAGGGCTGGCATCGGTACAATAAGTGAAAATTATCGAACCGTATCGAATCAAACCAATTGTTCGGTTCAAGGCATTTTGGAACCGGTACCGAACCGATTTGTTCGGTAAACCGCCAGTTGGTAAACTGATTATATCGGTTTGGTTCGAGTCGGTTCGATTTTTACCCGATGCTCGCCACGCTAGATTTCTCAATCCCAAAAGTCAATATCAGATTCAGATCTGCTATAGACACAACCAACCCTAAATCGCACAATCGAGAACCTTGAACATAATTTCACATCGCAAAAACCTTAATCAGAACATAAACAGGATTAAAGATCAAAATTTTCCATCCAAACCCATCCGAAAATTGAAAACCCCAACAGAATTGAAAAACCCATCACAAATCACCAATTGAAAAACCCAATAAAAATTCACCGCTCCTTGCCACCCATCGCACCCCGTCGCTAGATCGCTCGGTCACTACCTCCGCTCGATCGCTCCTCTGTGTGCTGCTGCTGTCGTGTAGAGACAAGAAAGAAAATGAAGAGTTGGGGGCAAACTTAGGTTTGTTTTAACTTTTAATAATTTACCTAACATAAATATATATATAAAATTTTACAAGTAAATCCACACTGATGCAGTGGTTGAATTGAGAGAGCATCATCCATTAGGCCAGGGGTTCGAACCCCACAGATTCAATATTTTTTCCAAGGAAATCATATTCGGTTCGGTTTCGGTAAATCGAGTTCATATATTTGAAAACTGAACTGGGTTGTATTGGTTCGGTATATTAAACCAACTTTCAGTTCGGTTTTCATATCGGTTCGGTTTGGTTGGTTCGGTTTCGATTCGGGCTCTGTTCGGTTCGGTTTTTCGATCCAAAATTCCAGTCCTACTTCATTACCATTCAAAAAAACTTGTATATGTTTGAAATCCCAAAACATGCGATGGAGGATTCAAACCATTTTCATTTGCTTCTTATAGCCGTGCATGGAAAATTCAAAACCCTTTTCATTTGCTACATATATACCTATCATTCAGCTATGATTCCACATAGTAGGTGTCCATAATTATTCCGTCCAAAATGACTACGAAGGTACTGGATCTACATAGTGTAGTGGCTGACATTGATGCGAGCATAGAGCTTAGGGAGGAAAGGGTCGTATGTGTTTGGTTCATTCACAAAGAAGAAGTGTGTGAAGAAGGAAGGGTTGGACTATTTGCCAACTGTGTTTTTGTCCTTATAGAAGATAATTTAAATTTTATGTCCTATCATAGAAAAATATGTATTTTTCTATGGACTAGTAGGTCATCAATCCAACATAAAATTTAGGCTTTTTATTTTTTTTTATTTGCCACTAACAATAAGGTTACAATTGTAATTAAAATTTTCATAAAATTATGGGTGTGCAAATAAGACAAGAGAGTTGAACTAACAACCCCATAATTATTCACTATAAAATTTGCCAAATTATTTAAAAATTCTAAATAAATTTTGAATACAATCTATAGAAGTATGGAAAAGTACTATATTTGGATTATGCAAAAATCCATTTTACATTATCTGAAATCCTAAGAATCTAAATAAATCAAAAGTCAACAAAAGTTTATAACTTAAAAAATTCTATACAAATTTACATATATTGGGGGTTGAATACACCCCACCATCATTTCTCATTTTTTTTCCAATACTCAGTTGTACAATTTTGTGACTTATGTATGTTTAAGGTAAAGGTGGGTGTGGTGCGGTTTGGTGTGGTTTTGGGGTGAAACCGTAAACCACACCATCCTATGCAGTTAAATATAATCTTAAACCAATGTCAAACCACCTATTATCAACTTCAAGTGGTGCGGCTAACCACAATTAGCAGTTTGGTGCGGTTTGGTTTGACTTCGTATGCATTTTCTAAATTTTATAAATACATACATAATATAAGTAGACCAAAATTCATTTCAAGAACAAAATTTATCATAAAATATTATTATTTTAAAGATAACAAGTATTAATTTGAGTGATGGTTTGATTACTTGTGAATGATACATGGTAGTACAATAATAACTAATGAAAAGATAATATGTGTTAATTATTATATATATAAAATAAACTATTTATTAATTTTGTGGTACGGTACGGTGAACCACGATTTTAAATATTTGGGAACCACAAGTCGCATCATTATAAGTAGTGCGGTTCGGTGTTGCAAGCCACATGTCTTAAAAAAAATATTTAAACCAAACCACATCGCAGAAAACGGTTTGACTCGGTTAGGTTTGCGGTTTTTCAGTTTGGTTGCCCACCCCTAGTTTAAGGTGTATAACTACCAGAGCCGTCATTGAGGCAGTGCAACTTGGACCTCCAGCACTGAGCCCCCACTTCAAGGGGACCCCTAATAATTTTTTTAAAATTTTTTTATATATCAAATATTATATTTTAATTAAACTTATAAAATTATATTATACATATTTTAATACTATCCCCTGCCGCTTTTCATCCAAACGTACGCAAAACCTAAACTTAAAGCTGCTTCTCCATCCTTTCGCGGCTCGCCAAACTCCAATCCAAATTGCGTCTTCATCTAGTCAAATTCAAGGTTAGTTTAATGCTTTAAGCAATTATCTTAGTTGAATTTCAAAACTTTCCTACATATACAAAAATATTGTTGATTGAATTATCATTTTTTTTGCTATTAATACTTTATTCGTAATACTCTCTGTATCGATTCAATAATCTTTCTAAATTTTGTTATTATTCTAGTTTCAAATTTACCTTTTTATTAGTATATTATGGTAAAAAAAGTTGGTATGATTTTGTAGAAGATAGGTTGAAGGGCCTCGGTAAAATTTTAGAACTAGACCCCTAAATTCTCAGTCATGGCTCTCATAAAAATGATGTGGTGGTTACTTTAGTCCCAAGAACACAAATCAAACACAAACAATTATGCATTTAAAAGGGTAAAATATTTTATGGGAAGCGATAAACCTCTACAATTCTAAATTTTCTTTACTTTTCACGTCCTAAATGGCTAAGCATGTCATCAAAATTACTGAGTCTTTTTCTATTTGCTCTCTACTGGACCGTCCAACATAACAACCGGATTTTGATTCCTGACCCTTTAATTGATAATGAGGATGTGAAGACGATTGCCATCTGATCAGTGGGGCCTACAAGAGATAATCGTGCACCATCACCCAACTCTTTTTTACAATTCCAATACTAATTTCCATGAACAAATCTGTGATCAGAGTTCATCAACTAGTGTATTTTTTTTTTCATCTTATAGAAACAAAAATCAAAACCCAATTGCATAAAAAAGAAAGACGCACAATTTTGAAATCTGTTTTTTGTTTGTAGATTTAATGAGAAGGTGGGGATTGGGGCCGCACGAGGCGTCCACGTGCAAAACCTCCACCGTGAAAAACCTCTGGGCCTTCCTCTTTCTTATTTCCACCACCGCAGGTGGGCCGTCGCGAATTCCCCTACGCGATCACGAACCCATTGCTTCCACGATAAATTCTAGGTTGGAGATGACGTGCGGTAGGCCGGTAACAGTGACGTTGGCGCTGAGCTTGACGGCGGCCTCGATTCCGACTAGGCCAGTACCGGAGATGAGCTCCAAGACTTTGAGAGGACGGCGGAGGGAGGCCAGGGTAGAGAAGGTGGTGGGGGGTCAGTGGACCAGAGCTTGAAGCTGTTCCTAGGTGGTCGATGCTGCCGCCGTTGTTGGTGTAGATGAAGCCTCAGGGTCTTTTTCCCTAGCGCCTACGCATCTGGAAATGAGTTGAAGAGGCAAAGAGGAGGAGTGAAGAGGCAAAGGGGAGGAGCGTTGGGTGGGGTGCAGACAGGGGCGGAGCCACCACAGCGTGGTGGTCAGCAACCGCTCCCCATGTCCGCCGGAAATCAATGGACTAGGAGCGGATCTGTGCTGGTTCCGCTCCCCATGTCCACCGGAAATTGAAGAGCGGCGGCGGCGAGTGACACACCTCGACCCAAAAAGGGGGGCCCGAGAGTGCGGCCATCACCGACACGTGGTGACGAAGCCTTAGACAACCCAAAATGACAGAAGGACTCCCACTCCTCGTGACCATGACAGAGCTACCCTGACTCCTGCCGTTCGTCTATGTGGTGCTCAACAGTAACAAGACCTGAGGGGGCGTAAAAACAAGGGTGAGTGGACAGGGAAAATAATTCGTCAGTGAAAAACAGTTATAAAACACAGTAATAATAACCCCCACAGTTGAAAACCAGTAGTAATAGTACACGACTATACTATAATAACGCATACAACAACCATTAAAATACACCACGAGATAAGAAACGATAAACCGTCACACATAAACAAAATCTACAGCCATGATCGAAGGGTGACGGAACTTCACCCCAACATCGATGGGTGGCAAGGGGACTTCACCCCAATACCGATAAACAGGGTAAGGGGACTTCACCCCAAACCATCACAGAAAGGGCAAGGGGACTTCACCCCAATACCGATATAAAAGGGTAAGGGGACTTCACCCCAAACCAATGAGCGGCAAGGGGACTTCTCCCCAATACCGACAAAAAGATAAGGGGACTTCACCCCAAACCATCACCAAAGGGCAAGGGGACTTCACCCCATTACCGATAAAAAGGGCAAGGGGACTTCACCCCAATACCGATGAGTAGCTGCACAAGACAATACCAAGCAATACACATACAACCCAACATAACCAGCAAATACGCATATACGTATCTCACAAGTTCCACAACCATCAACACCAATAACTATCCCACGATCACATCATCACATCACATATGCGTATAAACGTAGACATGCCCGAACAATACTCGTAATCATACGTCAACAACCGACCAACATATCACCAAAGAATACAGATACGTAAACATATGTATAAGGCATACTCAAACAATACTTTAAAACCAAAACCCGTCCACTCACAGTGATACCGAGCGATCGTAGTCATCATCGTCCGTAGGCTCGGGTCGGTAGCGCTGATTCCTCGGGAACTGATCACCTCCAACTGTGTTGGCCGAAATCTCGCCGGGAAGCTCGCGGATTCCGTTGAGCTTGTTGCCGACATTCCCGACGACTGCTGGCTCCGATCCTTGGTGCTCTGGCTTCGTCTCGACGAGGGGAAGAAGATGCCGGTGGTCGCCGGCCCGATCCGTCCCCAGCGAAGGGTCAACGGCGTTGGGCTTTTCTCGGCGGTTTGGACGAGTTCGATTTCCGTTTCTGGAAGCTGGGCTGCGGGTTTGGTTTTTTAAAGCCCAGACCGACTTCCAAAATTGTCCAGCAGCTTCCACCCAATCACGGGCTGCCACGTGGCAATCCCACTACACCACAATTCCGTTTTTCGTCCGTAACTTCTTCGATACAACTCGGAATTCAATTCCGTTTTCGCGGACGCGTTCGCATCGTCGAGCTCTTCGCATAGAGTCCAGTATTGGATATAAAAATCCCAACTGTTCACAAAGTCAAGGTTTGACTAATCAAGGGCATTTCACTCCAATATGGAAAATTTCAGAACGGGTCGTATCAGCGAGCGAGGCAGTTTCTCTGAGCAACCTGAAGAAGACGCGAGGACGCATCAAAACGCGCCGTTTTGAACTTATCAAAACACGCGGTTTTGGACTTATCAAAACGCGCAGTTTTGATAAGTTCAAAACGCGCCATTTTGATTACTTCAAAACGCGCCATTTTGATTACTTCAAAGCTGCGTGTTTTGGTTAAATGGGCTGGCGCCGTTTGGCTAGGCACAATTACACAGAGAGTTGTTATCATATTACATTCTGCCCAGCACAGCAGCAGCTGCGACGACAAACTTGGACAGTTGAGCTCTCTTCCCCAACTTGGACTCCACCGACCACGGCGGCGCCGCCATTGCTTCCATAGCCGCCGCCTTCCGTTCTTTGAAGCTTCCTTCTTCAACATTCAAGCTCAAATAAGTAATAAATTCTAAATCCCTAAATTTCCTAAATTTCAATTGATGATTTGAATGGAATTGTGGTTGGATTTGTTGATATGTATTTGTTTAAATTGATGATTTGAATGGAGTTGTGGTTGGATAATGGATTAGTTGATATACTATTAGTAGTAGTAATTGTTAAATTGAGTTATGTTTAAATTGTTTGTTCATTAGTTGTGTGTGTTGTGGCTAATTAGTTATACACTTATAGTTAGTTAGTTCCTAAGACTTTTCTATAATTCAATTATACAGTTATGGAACGATTCTTTAAGAAATTGCGTCCACAACCTTCTTCGGATAATCCGGGTAGTGAGACTCCATCTTCAACTTTAAGTAATCCGATTGGTAATTCAAGTAATCCGGTGGGTAGTTCAAGTACAACCAATGAGTTGAATGAAATCTTCGCTAATCTTCCCATAGACCCCCGGACTTAGACCTCCATGATTGCTTATAATCCGAATTTTCGAGAAGAAATCCGAAGAGCTTATTTACAAAGGGGTCCTTGCCAACCTAATGATGAGAAAGAAATGTCTACCACATTGAGGGGAAAGGATAACCGGTGTTTTGGGATCAAATGGTATAATGAATTTAGTTGGTTGGATTATAGTAAGGCTAAAGATGTAGCATTTTGCTTTCATTGTTATCTTTTCAAAAGTGAGTTTGATCAATTCACTATGTCAAAAAACGCTATAGACGACTGAGAAAATCTGTCGTCTGATTGTGAAAAAAAACTGTCGTAGCTCTCCCTGTCGAGATTTGATATGTATAGACGACACTTTTTTTCTGTCGTCTGAAATTCAGTCAGACGACATATTTTTAACTAAAAGTGTCGTAAAAAAGATGGCTGGAGAAGCAAAAAAGGCCAAATTACGTCGTCTGTTGTGATATTTGACGACAGTTTTAATTTTAATACTGTTATGCTTTGGTAAGTTACACGACAGTTTTAGTGAAATACTGTCGTTATACCATAGAGTTAACGACAATTTTTTGCTTAATTTTGTCGTCTTTTTATTACTTTGTTGACGTCATAGTTGACTTTTTGCATTGACTTTGTGTACTTCAGTGACTTTCGTATTTGTACGCATTCATATTTTTTATTCATTCATATTTTGTATTCATACGTATTTGATTATTAATAAAAAATTGGCCAAAAATTAAAAAATGCCCAAAATTTCAAAGATAAATTTCTCTAATAATTCCATTACTTAAACAAGATGTATTTGATACATAACACATCTTAACATGTTCATGCCATCTCATCCATAAACAAAAAATTGTCTAGACAATCAAAGTATAAGTCCATGCCAATTACTAAGATGGCAACCTACAAACTAGGAAAGCTAAGAAACACAAGCACCTGACCAGCAAATCTAGTCTTCCTCAACCTTAGTGTGGGCAATCACCCATGTAGCCCACTCTGCCCGTACCTCATCAATATGTGCTTGAGTATACTTGAGGTTCCCTCTCCTCGCCCACTGAAAACAAATGAGCAATGAAACCCTTTCAGAACCAAAACATTATACAGCAGACTTCATGACCGACCTTATATCTAGTCTAAATTGCAGGCAACGTATATGCAAGAATCTTTTGAACAAAGGTCTAGATTAGAAGTTCATTTCAACTTAGCTTTGAGTACCCTTTATTTTAATTAAGGATAATAAGCAAGAAAGCGAAAAATGAATTACCTTTGAGTACACAAAATCGCAAATTTTCAAATGGGGAGCTGGATTTTCATTTAACAAAGTGTTTCCAACTTCAAGTCCCGGTGGCATACTTGCTTCATGAAGGAAAGTAATAATCCACATGAACAGCAGCAATTTTTAAGTTAAGGCAAAGATTCTTAGCACAACCAGAAATAAAGATTCACATACCATATCATTCTTATTCCAACCACCCCAAATTTCTTCCCCTTAGCTCAAAATGCATGTTTTTCCCACTGTTTCTCAGCAATCAAACACCAAATAACTTCAATCACAATGATACCAAACTAATATCGAACAAACTTTTCACCTGTACTTGGTGTTGGAGCTGCTTCAAGTATTCAATTGCCTCATCCAACATCGAAGCTTGATCCGTCTAACAAAAAACAAATGAGCAATGAAACCCTTTCAGAACCAAAACACAGAAGATGCTGCACAAGTTTCTGGATACAACTTAAAGAGTACCTTGTTCGAATTCGGAATCAGATCCTGCAAGGCTTTCAGTTTCTCATTAATCCTACTCCTCTGCCCACCAATCACCACAACCCATAAATCAAATTCTCAAACTTAACACACCAATGTACAGAGAATGTACAGAGAATGGATGCGTCGGGTAAGTATGATGCAAAAAATAAATATGAGCTGCCTGGAATAGGGCACTGCAGAACTGTGATACCTAGTCTAGGCTGTAAGGCCACTAAGCTTGGTCCATGGATGAAGGATGCGAATGTGTTTTTTGCTTTTTCATATTAAATACGGTATAATGTAAGGAGCCAACAAGTGGCTAATATGAGATACTGGTAAGAAAGCCTGCAAAAAAATACTAGTTAGGCTACTACAAGCAACAATAATGTGATTCTTAGCATCAAACTAATCAATAGCCGTTATTTCGCATGCATTCTTTACATCCGTAAACAACTGATTCAACAATCCTGCTAATTGCTTACGAAAAGAATAACATTCTGCAGATGTATTATGGAAAAACTTCATGAAGGTTTATGGTTCAACGTCTTAACTGTTGAAGTGATACAATTACAGGTACCAACATTATACAGCTTGTGGCTTCAGAATTCTAGATGAACCACCAAAACATTATACAGCAGACTTCATGACAGAAAGTAATAAAGATGTATCACAGGTGTGGCCTTCTAAGAAAATTGAAACATATTTCCTTTCCCATCAGCTTTTACATACCTACTAAAAAACTATTACGGATACATACCTCATGGTGAGACTTTTTAACGTGTGCAAAGACTCCCTTGAACTGATGCAAAGCCTGATAAGAATATGAGTTCAACTTATGCCCAAGCTTCTTCAGCAGAGGGTCATCAAAATGGTTGTTTTTGAACTGCATGCCATTAGATTTGATGGTTAATATGAGATTATATTTGACATGTCAATCGTCGAAAGACTTCATGCCGTCACTGCTGACTGAACTTAAGTTCTAGCAACATTTAACAGATAGCCAGAATATCATATTGACTATATAGACCAACCTATCTCTCCTAGTACCACTAGTACTGGATATCTAATGTTACCTTCAAGAATGTGCATCTTGTAGGGCTTCCTTGCCTTCGGTCTTTCATATTCCTGACCTATTTATTTGTTCAAACAGAAGATGACAAATATTAGTGAATCATCAATACCCATTTCAGCACAAGATCAAGAATCTAAAGCTAGTTTCAATTTCAAGTAAGAAGAACTTTACTTGTGCAAGATGAAGAGCCTGCTCAAGTCGCTGAATTTGAATCCATCGCCCAGTAACAACATCCGCCATCTGAAAGCAAAGACAAAGAAGCCAATGGCAAAATGAACACCACATTAAGCCCATAAAACTCATAAGCTATAAATGGAGCTCGAGCATGATCAATGTATGACCTTTTGAGCCTGAGAGGTAAGCATTTCAAGTCTGTCATCCGAATCTTGCTCTTTCGTCTCTAAAACATGAAGATCAAAGTTGTACTTCCTCGAAGCCGCACCTAAACAACATTTCCAAAGCCTGCTTCTCAAATCCAACACACTAATCCTACTTCTAACTGAACTCAAAATTGCAAACAAAAGCAATCAATCAGTATACAAACCTCTTCTTCTAGAGCATTAATCCTTTCCTTAGTTCGAATCGAGTCTCCCTAAGATCGACAAATTCAACTAAGTCTTAACCCGAAAACACACAATTCGTATACAATTTCGCTTAATTTAGCACAAACTTGAAGATATGAAGAACGAAACAAACCTTTAGAGTGGACAAAACAAACTGCAAATCAACGATCTTCTGCTCCATTTCGTCAATACGCTTTTCGCGCTCTTCGATATGAACTACTTTCTCATTCAGAATCCGAATGTTTTCCGATTAAATCGCCACTCTTGGACCCAATTTTCTTTGCGGGAGGCTGAATTCCAGCGGAGGAGAACCAAACCCGATAGCTTTCCATCGTCTTCTTCCTACTCCGAGTTGCCGACGACCAATAGCTTTCCAATCCAAACCCGCCAGCCACCACCACCACTACTACTACTAATTTTTTGAAGCCCCAAATCTTAGCCTGGGCTTCAGCTCGGGTCAGCCCTCCAATAGCTCCGCCCCTGAAACCAACTGATACAATACACACACAAACACCAAAAGATATGAATGAGCACGCAAAACATAATCCATTTTAACAAACCCAGCAATTAACTTTCTCAAATCACATTGACTCAAAACACATACCCAAATTCTGATCGAAACCCGAAATTCGTTTTGGGGACTCGGCCGCGCCGTCAGTGGATTCCAAGGCGTCGCGACTCGGTGCAGATCGGGGTAATTGGAGTTCTGTTTGTGTTGATCGCGTCTGCCTGATGAAGATGAGCTGACTAAATCTCTAAAAAGACGCTGAATTGAAAGAAGCCAAATTCAAACCCCAAATCCAAAACCCTTTAATCGAAACCCATAATAGATAACACTAAATAATCCCCAATTGAAGCCCTCATTTTTTGATTCCTGGAAGAATAAACCTCCAAATCAAAACCCATACCAAAAACAACTCGAATCCAAACTTACCTCTTCAAATTAGGTCTTTCTCCACCTCCAAACCAGCAACGACAAACAGAGATTTCAAAACTAAGCAAAGATATGAACGAATTGGGTAGTGAGAGTTTTGAAGATAAATGGTTGAGATTTGGGATTTTCGAAGGATATTGAGGGTTGAAATTTTTCTCTCTGGGTTGGAGTTGATCGTTCAAGTTTTTGACGAAGTGTTGAAGTCGAATGGAAAAGTGGGAAAAGCGCGAGTTAGTGTACAGTCAACCAAAATAAAACGGAGGGAAATTTGCCCCTTTTTTTTTTTCAAGTGTAATAGACGACACATTTAGTGTAAAAACTATCGTTAAATGTAACAGGCAAATTTCCAGTGTTGGATAATAACCTATACAACAACACAATTTTAAATTATGTCGTTAAATAAACTACGACGACAGTAAAACAGAAAGTGTCGTCTAATCAACGTCGTCTATTGCCTATTTTGACGTAGTGATTGGGAATGCTTGGAAAAGATGCTTTCACTTCAACGGGGTTTAGAAATTGGGCAAAGGGACCATCAAAGTTTCGGGAACATGTTGGGAATGTTGGAAGTCTTCACAACAAAGCCACACAACATTGTCTAGATTTAATGAATGGGAAGCAACACATTGAAACCCTTGTGATCAAAACGACAGAGCAAGAAGCTATTGATTATCGCACTTTATTGACTGCTGCAGTTGATTGCACTAGATGGTTGTTGAAGCAAGGTCTTGCTTTTCGTGGCCATGATGAAAGTGCATTGTCTAGCAATAAGGGTAATTATTTGGAGTTGATGCGATTTCTGGATGATCATGATGAGAAAGTTAGAGCAGTTGTGTTTGAAAATGCTAAAGGAAATCTCAAGTATACTTCCCCTGAAATTCAAAAAGATATTGTCAATGCTTGTGCAGTTGAAGTCATTAATGCAATCACTCAAGATATGGATGGTACATTCTTTTCTCTATTGGTTGATGAATCGAGGGATGTGTCCATTAAAGAGCAAATGGCAGTGGTGTTGCGTTATGTGAACAAAAGAGGGAAAGTAATTGAAAGGTTTGTGGGTGTTGAATATGTGTCCGAGACCACTAGTAGCACACTAAGACACGCCATTCAAAATTTGATGGAGAAGATAAATTTGAGCATGGAAAATATAAGAGGCCAAGGTTATGATGGAGCTAGTAACATGAGGTGTCATCTCTATGGTCTTAAAACAATTATTCAGCAAGATTTTCCTCAAGCATATTATGTCTATTGTTTTGCACATCAACTTCAACTAGCACTTATTGCAGTGGCAAAGGGAAATGAGAATATTGCCACGTTCTTCACAACTTGTAATAGTTTGGTAAATACTATTGGAGTATCGTGTAAGCGTCGTGATGCATTAAGAGAGGGACATCAAGAAGCTATTAAGAGAGCTCTTGACATTGGTGATTTGCAAACAGGGCGAGGGTTAAACCAAGAAGCTAATCTCACTCGCCCTGTGATACACGTTGGAGCTCTAACTGTGATACTTTGGTTAGTATTATTGTGTTGTTTAAAGCAGTGATTAGTGTGCTTGAATGGATTGTTGATGATGGTAACCCAGATCATCTAGGTGAAGCAAATAGGTTATTTGATGAAATAACAACTTTTGACTTTGTGTTTCACCTACTTTTCATGAGACTTGTGTTGGGCGTCACAAATGACTTGTCTAAAGCACTACAAAGGAAAGATCAAGATATTGTGAACGCAATGAGATTGGTTGGAGTATGCAAGCTAAGGCTACAAAGTGTGAGAGATGATGGTTTTGATGAATTGCTTGAGGAAGTATCAACCTTTTGTGGGCAACATGATATTGATGTTCCTAGTATGGATGATTTATTTCATAAAGGAAGAGTGTGGCGTCGAGGTCAACAACTTTCAAACCTTCATCATTACCGAGTGGATCTCTTCTTTCATGTAATTGACCAATAAAGAACGGAATTGGATAATCGCTTCAATGAGCAAAACACGGAGTTGCTTTTATGTATGCTTGAGCCCTTAAATGAGGTTTGCACACTTTGACAAAGAGAAAGTTCTTAAGTTTGCTACATTTTATCTTGAAGAATTCAAAGAGATAGATCTTTTGATGCTTAAAGATCAACTTGACCTTTATATTATTGATATGAAAGCAAGTTATGTGTTTTCATCATTGAAAACCATTGGTGAGCTTGCAGAGAAGTTGGTGAGCACAAGGAGGAGTCGAATATACAATTATGTGTATTTGCTTATTACACTGGCTTTGGTTTTACCAGTTGCAACTGCTTCGGTGGAAAGAGAATTTTCTGCTATGAATATTGTGAAAACACCCTTGCGCAACAAAATGGGAAATCAATGGTTGAATGATAGCTTGGTGGTTTATATTGAAAGAGATGTGTTTGCTACTATCAGTAATGAACTTATTATGCGACGTTTTCATGATATGAGAAACCGTAAGCTACCACTTTTGTAATTTTATTTCAAGCATTTAATGTTATTGATGACATTTGTATTAATGATATTTGTGTTATTTAAATTCTACGGTATTTAGATCTTTTAATTTTTTTTGAAATGCTTGAGCAACCAATTTCGCTCCCTTTCTCCCAAAATCCTGGCTCCGCCCCTGGGTGCAGATTGTTCTATTGTGAACCCCACTAATCAGTTAGAAATCTTCTTCACAGCCCCATGATCAATCCAAGGGTTCACAGATCAAAGTTCGCTTTTTCTTTTTGGCCAGGCGGTCTACATAGAGTTCAAACAATTCTTGGAAGGGTTTTTATCATGAATAGTATTTAAATTTTCAATAACCGGACTTTATAGAGTACCCAAATTTTAAAAGTGATCAATTTAGTATTCAGACTTGCAAAAAGAAGACAAAGTGGTACCTCAGTGTGTTTTCTGTCAAAGTGCCGTTACAATTGGGGATAAATTGTCTTTGAACAATAATATTTCTGTAAGGATAAATTGTCTTTGAACAATAATAATATTTCTGTAAAAAATGATACCTCACTTCATCTTCTTGTTAACTCCTCCCTACGCTCCAACTACCGCCGTCGACCTCCACCGCACTCAATTCCCTTTCCCGGCATTCACTCACTTTTTCGATCCACAGCGCAATCAATCTGATCACCTCACCTCACCCCATCCCAAACCTGCGCTTAGAACCCCAACCGCATCAAATTTCGAAATCCTCAACATTATCGTCTTCTTCGCCATCATCATCATCCACTGAGACCTTGGCAATCCTCCTACGACTACTAGGATAGAAAAATTCCAAAGAATTCATAAAATTAAGACCTTGCATATTCAATTCTCCTAAACGGGCCTCTTTGATTTTGGGTTTGTTGTTCTGCTGCTGGGATTTCATTCCATGAAAAATTGAATTGCACCCATGTAAAAAGCTTTGATTTTTCTTTGATTTAATGAGTTGAATTGTTTGCTCTTTAACTTGCTAGCGTGTAAGAGCAATTTGGTGGAATGGAAAGCTTTTGTTCCCCTAAAATTTACTGAAAGCTTTTGGATTTTGGAATGTTGTTGCACAAATCTGCATATGGGTATTGGTTGATATTGACTATTGTGGATTCAATTAAGTCATTCAAGTTGCAGGGTTGGGATGGGGTGAGGTGATGAGCTTGGTTGCGGTGTGGATTGAATATTTAAGTGAATGCGGGGAAACCGAATTGGGTGTGGTGGAGGTCAACGACGGAGTTACGAAGAAGAAGCGAGGTATCACTTGACAAAAAAATTATTGTTCAAAGACAATTTTATCCTCAATTGTAACTGCACTTTGACAGAAAACAAACCGAGGTACCACTTTATCTTCCTTTTGTAAATGTAAGTACTATATTGATCACTTTTAAAGTTTGGGTACTATGAAATCCGGTCATTGAAAGTTCATGCACCATTCATGATAAAAATCCTTCTTAGAAAGTCGCAATTGTAGACGGATGCGCCCCTTCCTCCCTACATTTAAAACAATATCTACCAATTCGTCTGTGGGGAAAGCAAATTGTGATCGGTGAAAGATAGATTCCCTCTCTACCTAACCGATTTGGTGATTGCGTGGCAAACTCTGGCTAACAGCAGATCAAAGAGGTCAAACAAATCTTAGAGAGTCCCAATTGCATGCACCACTCCATATACTGATGCGCCCAATAACACGCACAAACACTAGACCTGAATACACAAAATCACATACACTTAGCAAATACAGCTCACTATCATTCCAAAAACTTATAGAAGGATGAGCTGTGTATTTTATTGTGCCAGTTAGCACTCATTATATCCCACCCAGAAAATAGAGAGAATACAAAACCTTGTCTTTTGTTTTAAAATTCTACTATTATTCCTTATTGTTTTCAAAATGAAGATCCAAGTTGAAATAATCTCCAAAGAGATCATCAAGCCATCTTCTCCAACCCCTCACCATCTCCACCGCCACCGACTCTCTTTCCTTGATCAATTAGCACCCCGCTGCTATATTCCTTTTATCTACTTTTACGACTCCACCACCACCAAATTGGTTAGGTGAAGGAAATTGAGGTTCCACCCCAAAACCAATTGGCAATGGGGGGGAGTAGCCCAATCTTTTATGAATACCACCAAGGTCCCTTAACTAGCCAATTTGGGACTTTTCACACCACATTCTCAACACGCCCCCTCATGCGTGCCGACTCTCAAGCCAACGCGTGAACAACACACACTGGGGACAGTGAGCACGTGCGGCCGTTACGCCAACACGTGAGCAACCTTGCTCTGCTACCATGAAGAAAATTGAGGTTCCACCCCAAAACCAATTGGCAATGGGGGGAGTAGCCCAATCCTTTATGAACACATCACCCCCCTCTCCGTTGGTCGATGTGGGATCTCACAATCCACCCCCCTCAGGAGCCCGACGTCCTTGTCGGCACACTCGCACCACACGGCAGAGTGGCTCTGATACCATAAAGGAAATTGAGGTTCCACCCCAAAACCAATTGGCAATGGGGGGAGTAGCCCAATCCTTTATGAATACCACCAAGGTCCCTTAACTAGCCAATGTGGGACTTTTCACACCACATTCTCAACATTAGGTAGAGTTTGCCCGCTGCTATATTCCTTTTATCTACCCGCTAGCCGGCCGTGTCAAGAGCAGCCTCTTTGTCCACTGCAATGACCAGGGCATCCCCTTCTTCGAAGCCAGTGTCAAATCTGGAAAACTATCCGACTTGATCGCCAACCCTGTCCTCCCTGAAATAGCCACATTGTTGCCATTCGTGATAGGTGAACTCACTGAAACTGCCCTCGGCGTCCAGCTAAGTGTGTTTGAGTGTGGAGGATTTGCTATTGGAATATGCGTATCTCACCAGATTGCAGATGCGTTGTCATTCTTCACATTTGTCAAGAATTGGGCAGGTACGGCAAATTCCTCCGCACAAGGGAGTCCAGATTTTTCGGAAGCCTCCATTTTTCCTCCGAGGAATTTAGATGGTTACTCGGGTGTGTAGCTACCACGAGCAAGCATGAGATTGTAACTAAGAAGTTCGTGTTTGATATGCCAAAGGAGGAGGCTTTGAGATCAAGATATGCAGAGAAGATGAGATCTTCGAACACCCAAAAATTCCCATCAAGAATTGAGGCCTTATCTGATTTCCTATGGAAAATGTTTGTGTTGTCAAGGCCTAGAGTAACAAGTGGCCAAACTTTTTACATAGTTGTTTATCTCATGGATCTGCGGTCGAGATTTGATCCTCCTCTGCCTCAAATTGCTTTTGGAAACTACAACTGGGCTGCCAATGTAACTCCCATTTCGGTTACAGGGGAGTGTGAAGGAATGGTGAGGCAGGTTATAGATGAAATTGAAGGAATTGAAAATGGTTATATGACGAAGTTTCAAGACGGGTACAAAGAACATTTGCATTTCATGAGGAAAAGAATGGAAAAGAAAGCTAAAGGAGAGCTGGTTACATTCACATTTTCAAGTCTATGCAAGTTTCCAACGTATGAAGTCGACTATGGTTGGGGTAGGCCAGTTTGGGTGGGCATGGCGGCCATGAATATCAAGAATCAAATTATTTTCTTGGACACCAAAAATGGTGATGGAATTGAGTCCTATTTTAGCTTCAAGGAGGAAGATATGACCAAGTTTGAACTCAATGAAGGGTTCATTGCGTTGCTTCAGTCCCCAATATGCAATGTTAAGGAAAATCCAATTTCGCGTCTTTGAATTGACAGAGTAGTTGGCTACTTTATTGGAGCACAAATTTCAAGGTGAGTTTGTTTTTTGGATTAATGACTCACAAAGACGTAGAAAAACTCTCATTTCTATTACAGGACATACAATTTAAATATTCTCCTGCAAGGACAAAACATTAAAATATACATTAAAAAATATAAATTCCACTTTATAATCCCATGCGCTCGCAGCCACGCCTTCCTTCTTCATTCGCACTCACCATGACTGCACTTCAAGACCAAGTGCAGCACTATTATTCGACTCGGACCAAGACCCGTCGGAGACGGCTTACCACACATCCGATAAGCTCCACGTGGTCGAAATCGACGACCTCTGTACCTTTGACAACGACCTCAAAATGTCGCCGTTCTCATGGACCAAGACCCACCAGTGACGGTGACTGTTCACCCGCCGGTGACTTCCATTCTCCCAGGTTCCCCGGACCCGGTGCCTCCCATTTTCCTATGCAATTAACAGATTCAGACCCGGCCCGACCTGCATTCAGCTTCACCTTCGCCGGGCCCGAAGACCGGGACCAGAATTTGAGAAGAATCGGCAAGGTGTTCGTTAGAAAGAGCGGAAAAAACCGCTGTTGATCGGGGTCTACGTCGGCGAAGCGCTCAAGAGAGCTTCGTCGCCGCCGCGCAGGGAGGCAAAGCCGGAAACTTTCGAGCCGAAATCGTGAGCTTCGGCGTCGTTTTCATTAAGAAGGAGATTTCGGAGTTTTTTGTCGACGTCGAGAGCAAAGAGAAGATGAGGAGGTTCAAGCTCGAGGAGGTGGCTCAAATGGCGGATGGGGATGGCGTAATCGTAAATTTTAGGGGTTGAAGGGCTTTGTTGGGGAGGGAGTAGTGGGTGAAGTTGTGAACTTTGTGGTGGTGCAACTCAAGAGCTTGCTGGAGAAAATTTACATGGAGCTTTTGGGTCAATTTCGACTATTGAGAAAGATTGGGATTTGCATCTACTTGCCAACATTGATAAGCATTTGATGTATTTTCAATTGGTTAAAGGGTATCCAATCTTAATTTAGAGTTATTGAACAAGGATGTATTTTTGGATTTATTATTGAAGTTTTGATGATTGTGATGGACTATTTATGTATTGGTATAAATTGTATTTGCGTTGATATAATCGATATAAACTGTTTCCATATTGGCATGAACTGTTTCTGTGGTGCTATGAACTGTTTCTGTGTTGCTATGAACTGTTTCTGTATTGCTATTAACTGTTTCTACGTTGTTATTAACTGTTTATGTGTTTTAACGAACTGTTTCTATGTAGTAGGAACTGTTTCTGTGTGAAACTGTTTCTGTGTTTGATAAGAACTATTTATGTGTTTGTAAAAATTAATTGTTTCTATGTTTGTAAAAATTAACTGTTTATGTGTTGTAGAAATTAACTATTTCTGTGTTTGTTGAAACTGTTTCTGTATTTGCTGTAACTATTTCTGTATTTGCTGAAACTGTTTTTGTGTTTACTGAAACTGTTTCTGTGTATACTAGGTTCATGCGCGTACTGTTCATGGGGTAACTGTTCATGCGTGTGGGCTTTGTAAAGCTAAATTATTTTTTTATTATATTAATTATTATTTTGTCCTTATATGTGAATATTTGAAATACTTATCCTAATATGCAATTAGGGTAATTTTTTTGTCCTTAAGGGTCAATGTCCCTTTTTTATTAGGTTGGCCCTATGCTCTAGGGATGGCCATAATTACCCACGGGTTTATTACCCATGGGCTATTTCTCATATGGGTTTACAACAACCCATTGAATATTAATTGGGCTTGGGTAACCCACGGGTACCCATGGGTAATTTATATCACCGTTCAGATTTTTAACCTCGTTCTTTCCATTTCCTTTCGAGTTCTTCGTCTCGCTCTGCGTCAAGTGTGGTCGCCGCAGTTTCCATCTGCAGAAGAGCTGCTGCTCTGTGCGTGCTTTTCCTGTTGTTCGCAAGAGGAAGTGTATGTATATTCTCATCCCTCCATTTTTGGATTTATTTATAGTTGGGTTGATGATTTGCTGTTGTAGTATAAGTTTGTTTGTTGCGAATTTTCAATACCCAGAAAAGAAATCATTCATTTTGATGATGATTTGGTGGTGGATTGAAGGTTGGTGCATTGTGCAAATATAGGCTTTTTGTTTTTTTGGGTCTAATATGGGCTCTGGGTGAAATAATTTATTGGTATTCAGGTGCTCAATTTAATACTACTGAGATTCGTGCCAAATGCCTCGCATATGTTGAACCCAGTGTTAAACTTGAGACACCCTCTTTTAATGATAATACAGAATGGACTCCTGCAGAATTTGGTTGAAAGTGTTTTCAGTGATTAACTCGGTTGTTGGTCTGATGGGTGCCACTACTATTTCTGTAGGTTATTTGATTGGCTGTCCTTGTACAAAAACATTGTAAAATGTGTAACAAGCTCAATTAGTTTAATTAGATTTTAATTCTAGATCTTTAGAAGAATTGAAGAAGCTTGGAAGATTGAAAATAGATGATTGTTGAAGATGCATTCACATTTGATGATCACTTGCATAATTTATTTGTGTCAAAACCTAGGTCCTTACCTTATTGAGTCAAAACTTTTCAAACACTTTAAGGTTTCGTAAATGTTTTTATTAGAATAAGGATTTCGGGTTTTTTTGTGACTAGTCATCTATTTCATGCACGTGAACGTTGATTGCTTTTCTGACAGATTGATCACCTCTTTTTAACCGTGCATGCTTTTACCCAGCGAGTAGTCAACTGACCCCCACTAACTCGGATCTGCCTAGGTTTTGTCAAAGATAAGATGTGAGATTAAATCTAAGCTTTTTGTTTCTTATCCTCATGAGTCTATTTAAGTTAAACTTCATCTTCATCATTCGGCTAGGGTTTTCAAGTTCAAAGTTCAAAACACTTTCAAAACTCTCATCTTTGTTGGCTGCAATTTCCTCTTCGGTTCTTCCATGTATTCTTGAGTGCGTAGTTCACTCATATAGAGTCATCATAAGATAGTGAGGATTGCTTGCAATTGAATCTTGTTTCAGAGTTTGTTTTGCTTAGAAACTACATTAAGCTAACTTTGAAGAAGGTTCATCTTCACTGTTTCGGCTTTGGTTTTAAAAATTTCCTATACTTTAAGTCGATATAGTAGTGTGCAACATTTGTCTCCCATGTTCATACATGTTCATAGACTTTGTTGAGTTTTAGAGGTTATTGACCTTAGTTAGTTTGCTGCCCAGCTTATAACTGTAGCAGTAAACACAGTCATCGGTTCATTTCCTGGAAGTATACTGCTTTCTGGAAATGTATTTGTGACTGGTCATAAATCACCACAGCATTCATATAAAGGTGTCATGCTATAGGAATACATGTGTATATCCGTATAACGTGTTGACCAAACAAGGATCCGCTGAAAGTGAAGTGATTGAGAAGAAGATGCACAAGAGCCCGCCACATCTAAGATAGGTACTTTAGATATTGAGTTTGGTTGAAATCTTGTATTGGACATCTTTTGCCATTTCATAATGGAAGGACGGTCTTCTGATAGACCCCCAGTTTTTTATCCCTTAGTGGATTTTTCGGGGTACCAAATGCTGTGTCCATCTTTGTGTATTGTTAAATATTTGATTTAACTAAAATTGGATTTAATTCAGCACCAACGTTTATAACATGCAGACTGGACAAAACTGTCTGATTGGTCATCTTAACTGTTGCATTAGAAAACACTGGATTCAATAAATTGTCGTTGTTAATAGCTCACGAATATCAAACTCACTGATTTTGTTGAGGACCTAAGTTGGCATAGCATCTAAGTGTTGTTGAGCAAATCACAAGTATCAACAAGTTACATTTGTCAAGTGTTTAATTATTTAATATCGGACAAGATTAAAACCATACAAAGTAAACTATCAAGGTTCATCACAACAGTGACTGGTCATCTTTGTGATTTTGTTTGTGCTGTTTGATAAAGTAGAGGGAATTAATTTAAAATACCCCATCATTGCCAACCTGCAGTTTCTAACGTTATGCTTTATAGTTGTGATATGTTTTCTTGGTTAATGGACTCATGCAGACAAGAATGTGTTTTGTTTCTCTATCACTGACTTACTTATCAGGTTGTGAATGTTAAAAGTCTTTTTTTTTTTTTTTTTTTAATTTTCAGGTTATAGTCATGTCTAGTAGTAATCAAAATATAGTTTTCCCAGCGTCAAGTGGGAATGAAACTCACGTACCACCTCGTGATAACATACAAGTTGAAGAAATGTCTGTTGACAGCTCCAAGAGAAAGAACTCTACTTCTGATGTCTGGAGAGATTTCAAGAAGCGGATAATTGGCGAGGTGTTGAAAGCGATTTGTAATCATTGCCATAAACATCTAAGTGGGAAGGGGACCAATGGAACTCACCAGTTGATTAATCATAGAAAGGTATGCAAGGGCTATATTCCGAGAAATGACGAGCATTTTGATGAAAATGTTGCAAAAAGGGAGCTTGCAAGCATGATTGCTTTGCACGAATACCCGCTGGCCATGGTGGAGCATGTAGGGTTTAGGAGGTACTCCGGGGCACAAAGGTCATCTTTCAATGTTGTTTCTCAATCCACAGTCAAGAGAGACATCTTTAAGATTTTGAAAACGAGAAAAAGAGTACTAAAGCTTTATTGGATGCCAATAGTAGTAGAATTGCCATCACGATTGACATGTGGACTGCAAACAATCAAAGAAAAGGATTCATGGCCATTACTACTCATTTCATAGATAATTCCTGGATCTTACGAAGTCGACTGTTAAGGTAATTATTCTAAGGCCCGTTCTTTGAAATTGTTATGTTAAAATCTTTCCAATGATGTTTGAATAATTGTGTATGATGGACTTATACTTAATTCTATTATTTATTCTAGGTTTGTGTATGTGCCAAGTCCACATGATGCTAGAAAACTTGGAGATTCCTTGATTGATTCTTTGTTCGAGTGGAAAATAGATGGTAAGTTATCCACCATCACTGTAGATAATTGCATAAGTAATGATTCCATGATAACCACACTTAAACTTAGGTGTATTAGATGGCCAATACTTTCATATGCGTTGTGCTGCACACATTTTGAATTTGATAGTTAAAGATGGCTTAGATGTCATGAAGGGAAGTATTGAGATTATTCGGTCTAGCATAGTCTATTGGACACATTCACAGAAGAGGGAAGAGAAATTTGTGGAGGTGTCGCGCCAATTGAGAATTGAGTGTATGAGGAAATTAGTGCTAGACTGTGATTCAAGGTGGAACTCCACATACACAGTGCTTAGCATGATATTAATTTATAAGGATATGTTTCCTAGGTTGATAAGTCTTGCTTATACCAGAGTACCTAGTGAAGAAGATTGGGCATTCACAAGCATAATGGTTGAAAAGTTATTTTGTTGTTAACTAATTTTTTATGTGATTAACTAGGTTCCACATCTGATGACTTTGCACGTGCTACATTTGAAGATGATGCTGATGAGGAAGTTGATGATGATGCATAGAGAGTTGTCAATTTTTTTTTTGTTTTCATAGATTATATTTTAATTTTTATATGTTATTAGTGATCCTACACATCATCGTAGATCCGAGGTGACCCAAAAGGTCATGGCACAACATGTAAGTTTTTGAGTCAATGGACGTTTGTATCATGGCATTATTTGTCTCATTTGTCTTATGATGCTATGACACAATCATGATGAAAAAGTACGCAACTTCTCCAATATATTCCTCTGGTTTCTATTGGAGGTAATGCAAAGATATTCCACTCTATCTTCACCTCTAGTTTCAATTTGGTATCCATTCAAACTCTTTGAAACTTAATAAATTTATCCTTGAACTTGGTGAGTATAAAGCATATTTAATGGGCAAGATTGTTCCATTGGGCAGCATAACTTGTGCATTTCCCTTGCCTTCAATTAGATCTACAGGGCCAGATATAGTTGTTACCTTTGCCTTTACAAGAATTGAGTTTGAAAAATATCTTCAATCTTGAAAAATTGTGTGCGTAGTTGCACTATCAGCGATGTATATATCTTCACCATGGATTTCACCTTGAGGACATCCATACTTTTTTTTTCCGTGCATTTGACTTAAGATCGCTACACTTATAGTGCCTGTCATTTTTGCTCCGTCTAAACCGCCTGTTTTTGAATTTTAAATCTAGACAAGATTTTCTTCGTGTTTGCTCTACTATTTATACACTATGGTTCTGAAGGTTTTTAACTCAGTTCCTTCCTATTTTGTAAATTTTAATTTCCCCTTGCCTTTCTTTTCACTAGTATTTTCGTAATGGCTTCCTCTTCTTACGACCCTATGTATTTTCAAATGCAAAAGTCATTGAGCATACCATCCAGTTATGTGTCCAAGCTTCAATTGGTGCTACAAATCTGGGACACCATCTGAAGTCTCGTACTAAAGAGGTTGAAGCTCTAAAGATGAAGGTGGCTCAGCTTGAGGAGGAAGTGGCAGCCCGAAAAGAGGAGGTGAAACGACTTCATTATATTGCGAATAAGGATTCGAGGATGTAGGCTCAGTAGGGGAAGTGAGAAAGATCTTCCTTCTTTCTTTTTTCTTCTTTTCTTTTAATTTTTTTAATTTATTATTCAATTCCACTCTTTATTCGCAATACCGCCTTTTATTGAATTGAAATGAGCAAGCCATAAACACTGATGCAGAAAGCATAAATATTTCAAGGATAGTGAAAGTGAAACTGATTAAATAACGGACCAAGGAACTTCATTCCCTATTTCTAGGACATACTTGTATTCAACGACTAATTTGAAGTCCTCCTGAGTACGTAGATGGATTTAGTCACACGGAGCCTGTGGGAGAATCACAGTTTTCTGGTGATCAAATCTCTCCCCAAAGGCATTCCACAATTCGAGTGGGTCTTGGCATTAAAGTCTTAGGGTAAATAATTCTTGCCAGATAGATCAAAGGCAGGGGAGAAGTATTCACAACACTAGAACTTCACATATACCTTTTGTTTATACCATGACCCACCTATGACACATAGGATTTACAACCAAGAGCCTGTGGGAGAATCACAATTTTCTGGTGATCAAATCTCTCCCCAAAGGCATTCCACAATTCGAGTGGGTCTTGGCATTAAAGTCTTAGGGTAAATAATTCTTGCCAGATAGATCAAAGGCAGGGGAGAAGTATTCACAACACTAGAACTTCACATATACCTTTTGTTTATACCATGACCCACCTATGACACATAGGATTTACAACCAAGAGCCTGTGGGAGAATCACAGTTTTTTGGTGATCAAATCTCTCCCCAAAGGCATTCCACAATTCGAGTGGGTCTTGGCATTAAAGTCTTAGGGTAAATAATTCTTGCCAGATAGATCAAAGGCAGGGGAGAAGTATTCATAACACTAGAACTTCACATATACCTTTTGTTTATACCATGACCCACCTATGACACATAGGATTTACAACCAAGCGCCACGTGGCAAAAAGCAACCTAACACCTCATGGGTCCCAAACGCCATGTGGCAAAGACAATCTAATACCTCGTGGGTAATCTCGTGAGTCCCATGAGCATGTTTTACAAAGCTCGTGGCCCCCACACGAAATGTCACACGACAAACCGAACACACATCGTGAAACCACCTCGCAACGGTCTTTGCATAGAACCGCGGACTTTCTCCGCACGACGAGAGGTGGGCCCTACACGAAGACCCAAAGTCACGAAGAAATACCCCGCGGGTACTCCTTAAACCACATTGGACAAAAGAAGGTGTGACACCCTCACCACCTCTATAAAAGGAAGTCTACCCCAAGGGGTCAAATGTAACTAATCTTCACTATTCACATAACTATTTACCACCAGTTATTCTTACTGACTTAAGCATCGGAGCCCCTTTGGCCGGCACCACACCAGTGCTCCGAGGCTTAACACTTGGTTTCTTGTAGATCGATTCAAGGACATCAACCTTCTTAGAAGACTCCTCAAGCACTTGGCTTCCCGGAAGCCACCCAAAACTCACCCCACGTGGAAGCTCCCGCTTCCACGTCATCAACTACTATTTAACGTGTCATCTCCCAATTTTTAACTAAAACACCTTTAAATAAATAAACGCAGTTTTAGTAGTATCCATTTCACATGCAGAATCATTCAGTAATGACTATTACCAACAGTAAATTATTATAGCGAATATAAATATGGAGAGGGCAAAAGTATTGCACCATCACCCACAAAGACAATAATTTGAAAGTGCATAATTTGAATATTACTAAAATCAAATGATTATAGCGAATATAAATATGGAGAGGGCAAAAATACTGCACCATCACCCACAAAGACAATAATTTGAAAGTGCATAATTTGCTTACCATTTAGTAATGCTCATTTCACAGGTAGTGCCAATCAGTAATGAGCAGTACTAACGAGACAATCACATACTATACACCAAAGGGCCAGTCGAAAAAGGTTGCAGTTAATAGCATAAGGGAAAATATAGGAAAGATGCAATCGTGCTGATAATGTATTGTAAACTAGGCAATTTAAGATAAATAACTGAATATATTTTTTCAGGCTCTAACTCTTTTGGAAATTACACGATATATATGAATATTACAGCGAACATAGGAAGAGAAGAAGAGCAAATTGAAATTTTTCTTGCCCTTAATCTTGTAAGACTCATCTCCTTTTATAGGAAGGAAATGAATGCATGCACAGTAGACTCTCACTCTCTTTATAATGCTAAGTGGATTTTCATACACATCCATTATTACATGGTGGTTTTTTTACACAACATTTATGAAATAGGTTATCCACCCATTTCCTAAAATATTTTAAATTATCTTGAATTCTAAATCTAGACAAATCATCAAAATCTATAAAAGTCAACAAAAGGTTTTTACTCATTTCTCATTTTTATTCCGATACTCAGTAGTACAATTTTGTGACATGTATGTTTAGTGTGTATTTCTACGATGTGGCATTCTTATGATGGTTACTTCCAAACTCAAACAATTATGCATTTAAAAAAGAGTAAAAGGTTTAATGGGACAAAATGAACCTCTAAATTTATGAATTTTCTGTACTTTTTACATCCTAAATAAGCATGTCATCAAAATTATTGAGTCTTTTTCTATTGTTTGTTCGATAAATAAAAGGGAGAAACTTAGATGCTGCACGACTGAGCACCTAGCCATGCTTAAAAGTAACATGGCACAGTTTTATTGAGCCACTTGTCATTTCATTTTCTTTTTCTTTTTCTTCATCCAATATTACTCCCAATTTTATACCCAATTTTGCGGCCGTCTATCGTCTCATCCTCTCATACGCCTCCATCCCAATTAGGTGCACATGTGGTTCAACATCTAAGTTTCTCCCTTAATAAAATTAGCATCTTGGCACACACTTTCATGTGTGCCAATCTGCATTTCAATTTTAGTGGTGTGAATTGTAAAATAATAAAATTACTAAAATACTTTCACTTAAGTGGTGGCTTCCATTTGAATCATTATGGGTATTTTTGAAAAACATTTGTTTTACTTTTTTGGGTACACTTAGCCGTATGTGCACGTAAATATTTGTTTAAATATATAGATACCAATACCAATTGTATACGCCAACCTACATAAAGAGGTCAAACAAATCTTTTTTTTTGAGACAAACTGGAGGAGATTTCATTAATCCAAAAGGGGAGTAATACAAGTGATGACATTAACAACCCCAAAGAAGGAGGCTTGTGCAGATTAAACATGCAATAAACAACAGCACAATGAGCAGATCGAAATAAGAAGAGTTTGCACCCCACTCAAAGAAGCCGTCACTAGAGAACCGATCTGAATTTTACTAGTATTCCCAGTGCCATGTAGACTTTGCAGGCATAATGTTCGCTTCTCCACGCCTGTGAACACAGAGAGGCCAAAAGAGAAATGGCAAATCCACTCGATTTCTCCCGACACCCGATTGAGTATCAAGGCATCTCCATATTCAACACAAAGTCATACACCATTAGCAGATCAAACAAATCTTAGAAAGTCGCAATTGTATACGCCACTCCATATACGGACAAGCCCTTTCTCATTACATCCAAAACATTATCTTCCAAATCTTCACCTAACAAAGTGTGGTCGGTCAAATATTTCCTCTCCACCTAACAAATCAAAGAGGTTAAACAAATCATAAAGAGTCCCAATTGTCTGCGCCATTCCATATAGCATATACTGATGCGCCCTTTCCTCGCTACATCCAAAATGTGATAGACATAGAATCCAAGAGGACGCACAAACACTAGACTTGGATACACAAAATCACATACACTTAGTAAAAACTTAGACCACGCATTCCTAGCCTACGGTCTATGAGTTGTACCAGCAAGCATTTATTGTATCCATCTAGAAATAGACAGAATACAAAACCTTTCTTTATCCTTTATTTCAAAATTTTGCAATTATTCTTTACCATTGTCAAAATGAAGATCCAAGTTGAAATAATCTCCAAAGAGATAATCAAGCCATCCTCTCCAACCCCTCAACATCTCCACCGCCACCAACTGTCTTTCCTTGATCAATTAGCGCCCCGCTGCTATATTCCTTTTATCTACTTTTACGACTCCACCACCAACACCATCGCTCAGACATCGAAAGCCCTCAAGACTTCTTTGTCCGAAGTCTTAACCCGATACTACCCGCTAGCCGGCCGGGTCAAGAACAGCCTCTTTGTCCATTGTAATGACCAGGGCATCCCCTTCTTTGAAGCCAGAGTCAAATCTGGAAAACTATCCGACTTGATCGCCAACCCGGTCCTCCCTGAACTAACCACATTGTTGCCATTTGAGATAGGTGAACTCACTGAAACTGCCCTCGGGGTCCAGCTCAGTATGTTTGAGTGTGGAGGATTTGCTATTGGAATATGTGTATCTCACCAGATTGCAGATGCGTTGTCATTCTTCACGTTTGTGAAGAATTGGTCAGGTACGGCAAATGCCTCCGCGCAAGTGAGTCCAGATTTTTCGGCAGCCTCCATTTTTCCTCCGAGGAATTTAGATGGATACTCGGGTGTAGCTACCATGAGCAAGCATGAGATTGTAACTAAGAAGTTCGTGTTTGATATGCCAAAGGTGGAGGCTTTAAGATCAAGATATGCAGACAAGATGAGATCTTCGAAAACCCGCAAATTCCCATCAAGAATTGAGGCCTTATCTGATTTCCTATGGAAAATGTTTGTGTTGTCAAGGCCTGGAGTACCAAGTGACCAAACTTTGTACACAGTTGTTTATCTCATGGATCTGCGGACGAGATTTGATCCTCCTCTGCCTCAAATTGCTTTTGGAAACTACTACCGGGCTGCCAATGCAACTCCCATTTCGGTTACAGGGGAGTGTGAAGGAATGGTGAGGCAGGTTATAGATGAAATTGAGGGAATTGACAATGGTTATATGACGAAGTTTCAAGACGGGTACAAAGAACATTTGGATTTCATGAGGAAAAGAATAGAAAGGGAAGCTAAAGGAGAACTGGTTACATTGACGTTTTCAAGTCTCTGCAAGTTTCCAACGTATGAAGCCGACTTTGGTTGGGGTAGGCCAGTTTGGGTGGCCATGGCGGCCATGAATATCAAGAATCAAATTGTTTTCTTGGACATCAAGAATGGTGATGGAATTGAGTCCTATTTTAGCTTCAAGGAGGAAGACATGGCCAAGTTTGAACTCGACGAAGAGTTCATTGCGTTGCTTCAGTGCCCAATAGGTACTGTTAAGGAAAATCCAATTTCCCGTCTTTGAATTGACAGAGTAAGCTACTTTATTGGAGCACAATTCCAAAGTGAGTTTCTGTTTTTTTTTAAGCTATGGGCCACTGCTGCGTCTTATGTCTCACCTTTTAGCAAGCATTTGAGCACGACTCTCATGAATCCAAAACTAGAGATCCCCAAAAGCACGTTTCTTGCGTTCATATTATGCTTCTTCGATCAAATTTCTCATCTTTCATGCTTCATTACCATTCAAAAAAGTTAGTATATGTTTGAAAACCCAAAACATCAATGGAGGATTCAAACCATTTTCATTTGCTTCTTATAGCCATGCATGGAGGATTCAAAACCCTTTTCATTTGCTACATACATACCTATCATTCAGCTATGATTCTACATAGTAAGTTGTCCATAATTGTTCTGTCCAAATGACTATGAAGGTACTGGATCTAATTGGTAATACTTGAAGTAGAGATAAAGTAGGATAAGGATTTCCCTATATTAAGTTTTTTTATTCCAGCCATTAAGAAACTGACATGTGACGAACTTATGATAATTTTGCATATGTGACAGTTTTTAATTAGATTGAGATAATGATGTAGCTAAGTCCGTGGAAGTTCTTCTCGTAAAGTAGAGGTACAAAATTTCCAACTATGCCTATAAATCTAGGTACTGGTAGATGTGTGAATTTATCTAAACTATTATTACGATCATGAGTAGCATATTAAGAACCGCTCCAATATTGATGTTCATGGAGCCTTTAATATATAGTTAAGGGTGAGCGTTAGACAACAAATAATTATTTGATCAACAGAAATATATTATAAAAGCATTTTGCAAAACCAAATAAAGGAGTACAAACTCAAACATCGACTGGATAAGGAATGCCTAATACTCCTAACAGGACTCATAATTTCACTGCAACTAGGTAGCAGTAATAAGCCAACTCGTTATAGAAGGCTTCAGTACAACCGGAAAAGATCAACTTGACCGATTAACCGATTAACTATAACTATTACAATGACAACTGAACAACTAAACTAACAGAGAAACACTCAAATAAGACCGGCCAAACCAGTCAGAATCGAAACCCGAAGCACATCAAGCAATCCGAATCTGAAAACTGCACCAGCCGCCACTGAATCGGCCAAGCATGGTGAACCTGAATCCCGAAGCCCCTCAAAGGAATCTGAATCTGATAACTGCACAAGCCGCCACTAGCTCAGCAGACAAACCAGCCAAGCTTTGCAGAACCAAAACTCGAAACTGCACAAGCTGCCACTAGATCTCACCCACTGCACAAATGGCCACTCAATCGGGTGAGATCTGAACCTGCTGAACCCGAAACCTGAAACAACACCGGCCATGCAAGGCAAAGTCGAGATCCGATGCTTATCAAAGCAATCAGGAAACAGAAAATAACACTAGCCGCCACTCAATGGAATCCATCACAACAAACCAAATAAAATTAAACGAGCTAACAATTTATTCAGGACTAAAAGCTATAATCAACAGACAAACAACCGAACATCAATCGAAATTCCTTTATTCCAGCAAAACCACACTCTGAACAAGGGATCCCAACCCAGCTGACGCCAAAGCCAAGAAGCTTGAATTGTTGTTGGCACTAAAAAGGTGGCCGGCCAACCCCAAGGCAAGCCAAGGGGCCAGCAGAGGTTTTGGGGCTTTTTTTTGGAGAGCGGCTAGGGTTTTGAGAGAGAACTTGAAAAAGTATAGTAAGTAGTATTTAACCCTTTTTTTCATATTTAGACAGCAAATAATTAGAAAACTAATCACATCAAATTATGGGAAATTTTATTTAAACCCAAGTTTTAGTCAATACACCCCAATTTAATTTTTAATAGGAAAATATTATTTTAACTTTATATTAAATTACAAAGAAGGACAAAATATATGTGTATCTTAAAATTGTTTATGAGCTTACACCTAAATTATAATTCCCACAGTATTCAACCTCCTTCCCTAGTTTGTTTCTTCAACTCCTCAAACCCTAACTAGTAAATTCATAGATAATCACACTCCTTGATATGCCAATTCGAATTTTGAACTTACGCGGAGAAAGTTTATAAACGATTTCCCTATGAAATCCGTGGGGTTTCATATTGATGAAACCTTCCTCCATCCCCCCACCCCTTAATATATCCCTACATCTACCATATGAAACCCCAATTAATCAACCCCCCGCCCACACACACCACGCACACACGACCCAAACCCCCACCCACACACACCCCAACAAAAATCAACACCGAAATCAATCCCCCACCCCACACCCGCCAGACCCAAATACTCCTATACACGACGCACGTGCTAAGCCGTAAAAGAAGCTTTGAAAGCACGCCGTAAACTACAAATACGGCGTTAATGTTGCGTCGCTATAAACATCATATAAAACGTGTAATGGACGCCGTAATATACATAGACAAATACGGCGTGAATTGCACGTCGTGAATGAGTATCGCGACTATCATTTACAACGCTCGTAAAGCGTCGTTATTGATTTTATTTTTATTTTTAAATAAACCAATAATTTACTAATTATTCCTACAATTCTCATTTTACAAATCTTTACCAAAATTCACATAAGCAAGATCATCCAAACTATTCCAAAGGAAGACAATAGACAATGTAAAGAAAGAGAAGAATAATGAACTGATAAATTGATTCCATACAATTAGATTAAGATTGTCAAATACAATTGCCATCTAGTTTCATTGTCAAATCTACATTCTTCTTCTCTAACCATAATGCCTGAAGAAATGAGGTTGGCAGAGACAACATAAAGAGGAGGACATAAACATAATGAGGTTTGTGACCCCTACCATGTCGGTAAAATCCTCTTTCCAGGTTGCTCAAGGATGACCTCCTAGCCCTTGGAGTAGTCCGGTGAAGTGGCTTCCTTCTTTAAAATTCAGAACATAAGTACACCAATGTCAGGGAAGAAATATAATTGAACTTGCATACAGTACAACATTGAAAGTGTGTACATTTTCTAAGACACAGCTGACTTGAATACAGAATTCTGATTCTCAAGCATCAATGTTCTAACGTTTGATGTTCCATTAGACCAACTCAGAAAAATTACAATTAGAGAGAGTTAGGAAGAGAAAACCTGTTGGGAGTTTTGTTCGCTTCCATTGTAGTTCCTTCTTCATTTCCATCTCCATAGGAGAATATACGAACTATGTTGCTAAGGAAAGACAAGAAACAGTTAAACAATTGGGCAAAAACTAGCAAGCACAAGTTGAAAATTTTGATTAGTAATGACGAGCACTTCCTCTCACAAGGACATACCTATAAGATCCAGTTGCAAAGTGAAGTCCATCTCCACTGAAGCAGTAGCCAAATTTATCAAATATGAGATCCACCAGATGTTGCACACCATCTTACTTTGTTTATCTTCTCTTCAATTTCCACGCTCTTTAAGTAGTCAAAATGAGTAAAACATAGTCACATGAGTATATGATCTTCCACATTGCACAAACAGAACAATACATAACAGATTGCACTATTAGAAAAAGTTCTAAGACGCATCTCAGGTTCATGACTCTAAAACTCAGTCTTAAACTCAGTCTTGGCAAATAATTTCAAATCAGTAACCAAAGAAACAGATAGATAAACTTACTGTTTTGCTTGTATGCACGATATACGTTCATAAGCATGAGATGATCTCCATCAATAAGCCCAAACCTAGCTTTTGCTTCATGGACAGCTTCTCGAGCCTCCTTAGGCTGGACAAAGCAATTGGGTACTAATTAAGAAATAAACTAATTAGCATAGACAAGGCATATTGATTTAGCAGATTTATTTCCCTACATTCTCTAACTAACCAAACGAATCTAATCAGTATCTGTTAGCTAATGTTTATGTTTGGTTTTACATGAACATGTAAAATAGGACATATATGTTTGGTTCATGACTTCGTACGTAGCTCAACATCTAGTTAGCAGGCTTTGTTCTCAGTCCCCATGTATGAGCTATCATTTCCATACAGTGCAGGTTTTCCTAAAAATAGATAGCATAATGCAAAGTTTTGTGCTTAGCGTCTGCCTTCTATGCATATCACCTTAACAAAAGAACAAAGAAATAGCACTCCATCGCAACTTTAGGGAGATGAAAACTTACTATAAGGTTGTCAACAAAGCATTAAAAGACTCGACTTCAGGCTGTAAATTCGTTTCCTATTTCAAGCACAAGCAAAGAAGCTCAATTTGTTCAAACAATCCATTGCTAGCCATCACTTTAATCATATCAGGATAGAGTGAAACCTATGGCTTGTACCAGTATTCCTTTCGAATATCTTCGAACACCTGAAACAAGCAGTGAAGCAATGACATCACAGCAATAACAGTCACTCCAGTAACATTTCAGCAATCACAACAACCATATACTGAAACACTGAATCAATCTTTACAACAAAGCACAAAAACATGATAGTAGTCAATGCAAATTAGCAGCACAAATGTAGTTTTTTGCATCAAATTCGTATTGAATACGTATAAAAATCAGTGCAGATATGATTACCACAATAATTTACAACAATAACAAACTGAAAAACCGATAAATAAACTCATGTTCATAAGCTTGAGATGATCTTTATGCCCAAATCTAGCTTTTGCTTCATCGGCAGCTTCTCGAGCCTCCTTAGGCTGGACAAAGCAATTGGGTAATAACTACGAAATAAACTAATTAGGACATACTAAGGCATAAGAACAAAATTGTAAGAACAAACCAAAACAAAAACAACTGCTGCAGTTACTAGGTGATTAACACAATCGAGACTATCGGCACCTCACAACGCAAGCCCGGTTCGAAACCCCGCAGTACCGGCAAGCGTGTTATGTGAAATCCCCGCAGTAGTTAGCCCGGTATGAATAATTTCCAATACTAAATTGGAAGCCCATAAGAAATTAAACTCACTATTAAGGAAAGAATTAGCAAATTAAGAGAAGAACCCAAAGCAATTGGTTCAAAACTAATATAGAAAACAGAGGAGAGAAATGGAATTTGGTATAGAAAGATGTATTCCAACACAGAACAAGAGAAATTGGTTCAAAATTGAAAGAATTAGTAGAAGAAAATCTCAAACCTGAAGAATTCGCGGAAGAAATTTGGCCCTCTAGTTCCCGAGCTTCTGTTTACAAGTGGGGAGAGAAGGACTTTGGTTTAGAATTTGTAGCGAAATTCAAACATGAGGGAACAATATAGTTCAAATTTAAGAGAAATTGAAAGGATTTGCAGAAGAAATTCTCAAACCTAAAAGAAATTGCAGAACAATTGCCCGTTCTCCTTCTCGAGCTTCAGTAGAGAGAGAGAGAGAGAGAGAGAGAGAGAGAGAGAGAGAGAGAGAGAGAGAGAGAGAGAGAGAGAGAGTGTGTTTTTGAGTCTCGAGGTTCAGCGGAGCGTTGGAGTTCTAAAATTTGGGCGGTTCTCAAAAATTACAAAGAGACCGCCCGCGCAAAAGAAATATCAGAAGTGCTCTCAGATACGACGTTCGGTAGCTGAAGTCGTGTTTGGAACCACTATTAACAACGCACATGTATTGAACGCCGTAAACTCAAAACTACTAACGACGCAAAATATTAAACGCTGTAAAAATGGATCTATTTACGACGTGCATATTAAAAACGCCGTAAATAATAAATGTTGCATAACAAATACGACGCGCGAAATTAGAACGTCATGAATAAGATTATTTACGACGTGCATGCAATGCACGCCGTAGAGTTGCAAGCCGCGGAAGCCCCAATATGGTGTAGTGAAAATTGATATATAATAGCTTCGTCTGTTATTTTTTGTGGTTGTTAAGCGAAGCGAAGTGGGCAATAAGCAAGGTTCATAGGCGGATCAAAGGGGTATCTTGATAAGGGGTGCATGGAGAATTCAAAGAAAATATATTATTTGTTCAGCATGTTCGTAATAAATTCAAAGAATATAAATCAAAATTATGAGTGAATTTATAAGAAGGGAGGGGTGAATTCAAAATAGGGAAGATGTACTTGATATTTAATTTATTTTATTATTAAGGATAGTTTGGGTAACATTTGGGGTACATTAAGATGTTTTGTATAACAAAAAAATTAATATGGGGTGAATTAATAATGGGGTGCATTAATGAATAATTGGGGTGTAAATAAAATTTCCTAATTATTAATTGCTTCTGGGAAGACAATAATAAATAGGGACAATGATCCCTAATGACAAAAAAAAAACCCTAATTCTATGTTAACACACGTATTTTAATATTCTCCTACAAGGACAAAATAATAATTTGACCAATGATGCATGCCCACGTGAACAGTACCAACATTTGCATAGGGATCAACTGTCGATGTCCAACCCATCAATGGGTTTTCCCACCTAGCACAAAAGTCAATCGAATTCGCTATAAATTAACCTTTCTCATTCAACAGCAATGGAATTTCAGCTAGATCAACAATAACCCAAAACTTATGCGTGGAGATGAAATTAATCTTCCATTTCTCGACTTTCCCAGATTCTTGTTGGGATGCAGTTCGAGCAGGTGAGTATATCAAAACCTAGCCCCAAAAATCCAAATAACCCAAAACTTCAATTCCTCCAAAATCAAAACCCAAAACAATTTTTCACATAAAAAAAGTTATGGGATTTCTAATTTTTCGAGTAATTAATGCAGAGCGTACCCTTCGTCGGAGATGTTCTTCAGAGATGCCGGAGAGCATTCTGATGTCAGGAGGCCTGAACTCCACCCACGCCTCTAATGATTTTGACGAGGCCCATCACGGCTGCGATAGCATGTGTACTCGAGAGAGGTTGAACCATCTTCAGTTCTGATGCGGCTGAAGAACAAGACGCAGCTGTGCAGTTTGGCCAAGCGCGTGAGTAGAATAGGATAATTTTTGTATTTTAGTATATAATTTAGGTTTTTGTCCTTGTAGGAGAACATTCAAATTGAATGTCCTAGCATAAAAATAGGTGTTATTTAATGTCCTTATGAGTCATTAATCCTTTTTTTGAAGGGTTTGAATTGTGAAAAGTAAAGTGGCTTAGATTTTAGGGACAATAACCCCTAAAGACAAAAGTAAATACCTCATTCTATTTTTTTTTTTGGTCAAATAATACCGCATTCTATAGTAGGACAATAATATTGAAAGTTCACCTCTAAGGACAATTTAACATTTTAATAAATTAATTTAATATTTTAACAAATTAAAAATGAGTTAGCCCACGCGCATCAATGATTCTATAATTTTCTTCGTGAATGTGGCCTCACCCGTGGCACCACCACCTATGCGCCTCCGACTCCGTCCCAAAAATCAAAAGGAAACAAACCATTTCAGCCAACCATAGATTCACTAAACAGAAGGAAAATCTAAAAATCAACAATCAGACGACCCACGGCAAGGCAACCGAGCCACCGGTACAGCACGTGCGGGGGCAAACGGTCAAGCACGTGTTGGTAGCTCTGCGATACACCGTAGCCAGTGGCGGATTTACAGGGGGTCCTTAGGGGTCCTAGGACCCCTTAGACTTGGAGAAAACCCCTAAGAATTTTTCACTTGGACCCCTGAGATTGAGAGAGAGATCCGGCGGGTGAAAGATGAGCCTCCATTGTTTCTGTGTTGTTGTAAGGAAGAAGAAGACTGAACCACGCGTTTTATTAAAAAAATTGACTTTGAAAGGAACGGTGCCGTTTGGTAACTTTCATTATATGGAAACGGTGCATTTGGTTTAATTGGCAGCTGGCTTCTTCCGTTTCCTTTCAATTTGGCAGCAACTTTAATTGGCAGCAGGCTTTGACCAAAAAATAAATAAATAATTGGCAGCAGGCTTCTTGAAACGGCACGCCGTTTCCTTTCAATTTGACAGAAACTTCTTCGACAAGCTCACTTCAAACAGAGAGAAATGAGCAGCAGCCCGCCTTCTCTCCTCTCAAATTCTCCTGCTCTTCCAAATTCTAATAACCCCTAAATTCCCAAAATTCCCAAAATCCAACTCATAATCTCAACCCCTCAATCTTCAATTTGGCAATTCTCACTTATTTTCGGATTGGGTGTGGAAATAGGGCATCACCAACTTAGTTTTCTTCTCCAATTTGGCAATCTTTTTATTCATGGTACATATATTCCATTTCCATACGAAAGTATTTAAAGATTGGGTTGTTGTGTTCATTAATAATTGATTAGTATTTTATTTGTTCTTTGATTAAATTAATGTGTAGACAATATGAAATTATTTAATTTGGTTGGGTTGTTGTTTTGTTCATTACTTAGTAATATAGTTTTACTTGCTTCTTGATCGACAATATGAAATTGTTTAAATGATTGGGTTGTTGTTGTGTTGAATATCTAGTAATATAGTTCTGTTTTGTTTCTTGATTAATTGATATGTAGAATTATGTTACGGTACTTTAAGAAAGTTCGTAAAGAGGAACCTTCGAATGATCCGGATAGTACAAATTCAAAAGAGAGTGAGTTAGATAAATTCTAGCTAATCTTGAGGCAGAAACTGGATTAAGAACTCCAATAACGGATTATAGTCCTAAGATATTTTTACATGTATTGATAATGAACTTATCATGCATCGCTATTAGAGTATGAAACCCCGTCGTAGACTTTTGGAAAGGTTGTAATCATATTATGAAAACATGAATTATTGGGCTATGTATAAGTATTTTTTTTATTATTAAAAATTATAGTACTTTACATGCTGACCCCTCAAGCTTTTCTTTCTGGATCCGCCACTGACCGTAGCTCAAGGCAAAGACGGCAGCGAAGGGCAATCCCTTGAATGGATCATCTGCGGTGTTGGAGGCGGTGGCGAGGCCCACTCCCGCAGCTGTAGTTTCCATAATTTTTGCCAAAAGCTTGTTGCTTTTTTGGGTGGTGGGGCGGTGGTTTGTCTTCTATTCTCTGTCCTCTCTCTCCCTCCGGCGGCTGCTTTTTCAGTTATTCATGGTGGGTCTGGTAAATTTTGGGGGTTTTGGAGAAATGGCGATTGAATTGGGTTGTAAAGTTTGTGTTTTTGAGTGATTGGTGAAAAAAATTGAATTGGGTTTTGATTGAATCGTGGGTTTTTAGCTAAATTGATCAAATTGCAGTGTTGAATAGTCTAGCAGATGTGTAAATTGGTCTTATGGGTATTGAGAAACTCATTGCTTGAAAAAACAAAAACAGTTCAATATTTCACAGAAACAGTTCCTGCATTTCGCAGAAACAATTTTTGTATTTCACACAAACAATTTTAATATTTCACACAAATATTGAACTGTTTTTGTGAAATAAATAAACTGTTTCTGTATTTTCACAATCTGTTCCTGTGTTTTTCACAATTGTTTTTGTGTTTTCATAACTGTTTTTTGTATTTTTCACAATTGTTTCTGTATTTTTCACAACTATTTCTGTGGTTTTCACAACTGTTTTTGTGTTTTCATAACTGTTTCTGTGTATGCAGAAACTGTTTCTGTGTTGACAGAAACTGAATTGTTTCTGTATTACTGTGCCATGTTACTATGCAACAGTTACTGTTCCCGTGCTACTATTCACGTGGGTTTATATTAGAAACAATTACATTTTGATATTACTTGAAGAATAAAATAACCAAAAATACTACTACACTTTAAACATTACAATATAGTACTACTTCGACTTTTCCTGCTCCGTGATCCATGCCAAGACCCTCCATCTTTTTGTTAACCCTCACAAACCTCAATACACTTTTTTACCCATAACTTTCTCATCCGGACTTCGTTTGACATGAAACCAATTGGGTTGAATTCATCTCGTCGCCCTCTTTCCATAGACACCAAGATTGTAACCCCTGACCTACTGTAGAGAGAGAACACGTCAGCAACGTCTTCATATTTTCCAGCGAAATTCTCCTATTCCGGCGACAAATGGGATGAACCACCATCCAAACCTTCATCCTCTCATCATTCTAGACAAAGCTCAACCAAGATCCAGTCTTAGTTTGCAGTGGATCAATGCCGGTGACCCTCACATATTGGTTGAAACTTTCCGGTCAGTTTCCGGTTAGTTTTCGGCCAAGGTAATCTTTGAAACTAGTCTAGAAAGCTTTGTTGGGTTGTTTAGATGAAGATTGATATAAAACTCATGTGAATTGATAGTGAGTCAAAACAGCTATTCTTTCTCCTTCATTTTAATGGAACACCTCCTTTATTTTGAAGGAACACATCATTTAAATTGAAGGAAGAGCTCCTTCGAATTTGAAGGAACAACTTCATATTTTTGAAGGAACACATCCTTCACTTTGAAGGAACGCATCTTTCATTTTGAAAGAACACATCCTTCATTTTGAAGGATGTGTTCCATCGTTTTAAGGAGGTGTTCCTTCGTTTTGAAGGACCTCCTTCAAATTGAAGGATGTGTTCCTTCAATTTGAAGGAACTGTTCTATTTGAAATTTGATGGATGTGTTCCTTCGTTTTGAAGGACCTTCTTCAAATTGAAGGAACTGTTATATTTGAAATTTGAAGAATATGTTCCTTCAAATTGAAAGAAGAGCTTCATATTTGAAAAAGCAGTTCCTTCAAAATGAAAAAACACCTTCTTCAATTCTATTTGGCTACATCATTTGGATACTTGAATTCTATCAAATGCGGTTGCCAAATACAAACTCTCAATTATCATATCAAATATATATATATATATATATATATATATATATATATATATATATATATATTGTGTTCTCTTCTTGTCCTTATGCCGTCTTTTCTTGTACTTCATGCACATGGTTGTGATCATTATAAGTTTTGTGTTTAGATGGGGAATAGTTTCGTATCTCAGCTTTAGTTGATTGGTTGATTGCTTTAATTTCCAACAGAGAGATTTGTGAAAAAAAGTTTGAGCCTTTGATAATGGCGGACGAGAAGTAGAGCGCGGGGCGGGCGATGTGGGGTGCGTGAGCCTCACGCACGCGGAGTGGTTGTGTGCTTTTTAATGGGCTTTTGAGAAATTAGTAGTATTTTGATCAAAAAAAATAGTAATTTTATTGATAGGTTTGGCCAGAAAACAAAAAAATGAGTACATACATATACAAATTCAAACCGGGGCCTCGTTAAAAACTTTGCAAAGTAAAAGGAAAAGAGTGCCCTATGCTCCTGAGGACAAACACAAGCATCCAAACTACGGACAATTACATTCAAGTAAACAATTCCAACCCAAACAGGCCTAACAACAAAACAACACCAAACAGGTCCAAACTCAAAATGATTGAAGTTGCTGCAAAACCAAATTAGACCAGAACAGTCAGGTCAGAATCAAGCAGATGCAACAACGTTGACGGCGACCACACAACAACTAATAACGGATCCGACGGAAGACGCATCCATCACAAACCAACCGGACCCAAATTGGATCGGTGAGTGGTGACAGGCGAAACATAGGTGGTTATGAGACTAAGCTGATGATATGCCTCTCAACATCCCAACCAAACACCTAACAGAACAAAACCAAAAACATAGAATATAGGGAAAATAAACCTCCCAAACACAAGGTCGGGAACGAACAAGAACATCTCAAACATAAGGTCGAGAACTATGCTGAGGCTCTCATGGAAGAGAGGACAAAACTCCCACGGTGAGGGGGAGGGGCTCTCACAAAGGAGAGGGAAAATTGGACTCTCACAAGGAGAGAGGGCGGCGGAAAACAAGATCTAGCTGGCCGACTGACCCCAAGCCAACTAAACATCCAAGTTATCTACTTTCTATATATAGTGATTATATGTATTCTTTAGTTTCCTAAAACACCCTGATTAAATTAATTAGTAGAATTTGTTAGAGTTATTGATTTATAAAAACCTAAAGTATTCCACCAATTGAAATAAACTAAACTAATAGACTAGAACAACCTAATGAATCCACCTGGGGAATTCCACCAAATATTTCAAAACACTTGAACGTATCCACATGAAATTAGAAAACACCTAAACATATCCACCTGAAATTGGAAAACACTTGAACATATCCACCTAAAATTATTATAAGTAACCTAATATTATTTGTCACACATTGAAACCATCATAACTTATACAATGTAAACCATTAAAAATATCTAGTGGATAATTCTAATTCAAAAACATCATTAAGTTTGGACATAATTTGAATTTGTAATAGATAAAAGAGAATCCCACCTGCTTGAATGTTCACCATCATCATATTAGGTTTATTTCTAAGATAAAATAAAAACTATCAAGTTCTTGATGATCAGTTTCTGACGTCATTTATTTTTTATAAAAAAATAGAATATATATAAATAGTTTGAACTAATGGGTTAATTTAAAGGCTAAATTTTATTATTCTGCCAGAAAAATATATGTGAGTATGGGTCTAATAATTACAAAAGGCAAACAATCTTATGTTGCATATACATCATTGTCCTTGTTTTTACTATACAGTCCTTAATTGAATTCTAATTCGAATTCAAAAACCCACGTCATAACTTTTCAAAAATGTACAAATGGAAATTAGTGATTCAAACTTTATCTTTTCTATAAATCCCAGGTCCGTCTTTTCAAATCCGATCCAATTCTTGTATGTTCATTTACATTGGTGATGACAATAACAGAAAGAAAAAGAACAAAGGAAGCTGATCCTCACTCTTTCCCTAGTCAGCCTATTAACAATTCCACCACCTGAGATTATGTGAGCATTAATTATATCAGCCCATTCCACTATACGGAATATACCTCTGCATATTGCATTGTCACTGTGTTACCCATGTCTGCAAACTTGCGATCTTCCAACATTAAGAAATTATGCTTTTCTGCGATCTTCAATTGGATAAAGCCTGTATCAGCATAACTTGGTAGTAACTTTCAACTAACCAAAATGTGTACACCCAACAATTTAATAAAGTTACTGATAAGCTGAAACACGAAAAAGCTTCAAGTATCCAGTTACTCAGTTCCGGTACTGATCAGCTAAAAGACAAATAGCTTCAAAAGATTCAGTTACTGAATTCTACTACTAATTAAGTTAGAGGGTTCTATAATGTGCGGTAAGTTTATTGTCTTGAATGAATCTAAAGTACAATATCAACATATCCCTTCTCAATTATCGCCATCAAAGAAGCATTGATGCTCAGACAAGTGACACTTTTCATTCAATCAAATAATTAATGGAGAATACATAATCTTAGTTCTGACTCTATATAGAGATTCAATGGAGTCCACAATCTATATAATTAGAATAAGGAAACATTACATTTACACTGCCTCACGTTAAAGGCAAACCCAAATGTGTGTACGTCCTATGTGTACGCGAAGATAACTGGATAGATTGAATCAAGGCCATACAAAAAGTGAAGTGCAAGATCTTCATCCAATATAAAGAAAAAAGAACCCGAAATTGCCTTGGAAGAAAATACAAATCCATCAGAATTCACTGCAACTATAGGCTCAATCCTCCATCTTTAATTTAACAAATTGCTTTAGTACAGAGACTATCATCAAGGAGCAACACATGTTATATTATTAACCTTAAGCTCTTATATACAACAAAGTCATGCATAAATGTTTCAGCAATACATCAACAGCTATCTCTTAATGTCTCGAGGTGAAAATTCACATTAACACACTGATTGATTATGAAATAGAAAAAGAAACTAATAATACATACAAAAATACATTAATGTATGAAATATATCAACAGATGTACGAAAAATACAATCAGAGAAATCAGAGCATACCTTTGATCTTTTAAAGAGGGCATCATAGAAGTCTCTTTCAGCTTCTGTATATCAGCTGGAGAAAGGACTCAAATTGGCCTGCAACAAGCCATAGAACTTAGGAGCCAAAGAAAGAACAAAACTTAAAATGAATGATGTGTCCTAAGTCAGTTACTCACCTACCTTCACAATCTGTGCTAAACTTCGTTCTCCTCAACATGATTGGCTCTAAGATGGATTGAACCAAATTTAACCCTCTCTCATCGCCCTCCTCAAAGGGTTTCTGGATGAGCTTATTCCACCTGAATCCGAAACTCGGCCGAAATTGGAACCCATTAATTTCGAGAATTCGTCCGAAATCAGAGCAAGCTCAGCGCTTTCGGACTGCTCGCCCATCAATTTCGAAAACTCTTCCAAAATCGGGTCGTAATTCCACCGTCTTCAGACTTTCAGCTTCAGAAACGCAACTGGAGCAAAGCAAAAGCTACAAAATAAATAGAAAATTCAATCGCGACTTAATTTTGAGAAATCGGACAAGTTTTGGGTAAAAAAAGGAAAATTTTGGGAGACAAACAAACCGGATGTGAGGTCGCATGAGAAAAGGCGAGGCCACTGATTTCATTAACAGTGGTGAGAGCAGCGTGGCAATTGAGATGAGAGAAGCCTCTGCAAATCGCTCCGCGCGCAGCCACCACGACAACCACGCGGCAACGAAGCAAATTAGCCGAGGCATTTTCGTCCACCCAACCTCCGCCCCCAAAACCCAGCAAAACGACCGAGGGCTTTTTGGTAAACGCTCCAGAACGCAGGATGGCAAGACTGTAAATTTTGTGAACAGTCTATGAACAGTGTTCCAAAATTTATAGTATTAATTAATTTGTCTTAATTTCAAGTTATCTACAAAATATATGACTTTAATTTCAAAGTTACAGGTAAGAAATGAATAAGCATTTGTCCTGATTCCAAATACACGCCACAAAGTTGGATTTTTCAAGGATAAACTACATCCAAACATTTTTTTAACAATTGTTTTGGGGGAGAAAGCAAAGTGATTGTCTGCAAAAGATTCCCACTCTGCCTAACCTAATCAGTTTCATCAACAAAGAGATCAGCAAAGTCAAGCATTTCACAATGAAGATCCAAGTTGAAGTAATCTCCAAAGAGATCATCAAACCATCTTCTCCAACCCCTCACCATCTCCATCACCACCAACTCTCTTTCCTCGATCAATTAGCTCCCCGAGGCTATATTCCCTTTCTCTACTTTTACCAACGCAACACCACCGCCACCATCTCTCAAATATCAAACAACCTCAAGACTTCTTTGTCCCAAATCTTAACCCGATACTACCCGCTAGCCGGCCGGGTCAAAAACAACCTCTTTGTCCACTGCAATGACCAGGGCGTTCCCTTCTTCGAAGCCAGAGTCAAACCCGAGAATCTATCCGATGTCATCACCAACCCGGTTCCCTCTGAACTAACCAAATTGTTGCCATTCAATCTTGGTGATGTCACTGAAACTGCACTCGGTGTCCAGCTCAATGTGTTTGACTGTGGAGGAATAGCAATTGGGTTATGCGTTTCGCACCGCGTAGCAGACGGGTTAACATGCTTCACATTTGTCAAGAATTGGGCAGCTACTGCAAACTCCTCCTCCCGAGGGACTAATCAGATTGTAGTGAGTCCGGATTTTTCGGCAGCTTCGATTTTTCCTCCGAGGAATTTGGATGGTTACTCGGGGGTTGCTACCAGGAACAAGCGTGAGATTGTAACTAGGAAGTTTGTGTTTGATATGCCAAAGGTTGAGGCTTTAAGATCAAGATATGCAGAGCAGACGAGATCTTCGAAAACCCGAAAATTCCCATCAAAAGTTGAGGCCTTATCTGATTTCTTATGGAAAATGTTTATGTTGTCAAGGCCTAGAGTACCAGGTGACCGAACTTTGTACACAGTTGTTTACATCATGGATCTGCGGTCGAGATTTGATCCTCCTCTGCCTCAGATTGCGTTTGGAAACTACTACCGGGCTGCCAATGCAACTCCGATTTCGGTTACAGGGGAATGTGATGGGATGGTGAGGCAGGTCATAGATGAGATTGAGGGAATTGACAATGGTTATATGAGGAAGTTTCAAGATGGGTACAAAGAACATTTGGACTTCATGAGGAAAAGAATGGAAAGGGCAGCTAAAGGAGAGCTGGTCACATTGACATTTTCGAGTGTGTGCAAGTTTCCAATGTACGAAGCCGATTTCGGTTGGGGGAAGCCAGCTTGGGTGAGCATGGCGGCTATGAATATTAAGAATCAAATTGTTTTCATGGACACCAAGAATGGTGATGGAATTGAGTCCTATTTTAGCTTCGAGGAGGAAGACATGGCCAAGTTTGAACTCGATGAAGGGTTCATTGCCTTGCTTCAGTCCCCAAACGGTAATGTCGAGAAAATTCCAATTTCGCGTCTTTGAACTGACTTTGGAGTTAGCTTCTCTGCTGCTTGATCACGTGTTCTATGACAGATTCTTAACAAGCAAAGTAATTGTTCCCTTTGGTCTTATCAATTAATCATAGGCATCAAATACTAGAAAGCACCAAACTTAACTGACCATAGATGTGAACATCTCGGACGTCCTAGATGTTCACCGGTGGATTCAGAGTTCAATCGCATGGAACTGTGGATCCGGCTCAGTGACAACCAATGTACTGTGCTGTTAGTTTTGGAAGATTGGTCTGTTTGTTTGAAGTGTACTGCGTAGAAACAATAGTTTCATTCCATATTGGAGGAAAGGACAGCTTCTTAACGAAGAGAAACACAATGAAAGTTAGGAATCATATTAATTACTCAATGTTCTATAAGATAGTCGGATTCAAATCTGCATACTCCAGCAGTTCTTGGTCACGTTCAAATATCTTCATGTCTTCATCCCTCAATCTCACCCAGCCTTCGATTCCATCACCTCCTTTTGTGTCCACCCATATAACTATGTTCTTGCAGGTTGGTGTAGCTGAAGTAACCCACATTGGTTCTCCCCACCCAAAATCGGTACTCTCATACAGTGCAAACCTGCACCAGCTGGTGCACACATAAAAGTCCAAATCATCCCCACACAACAACCCTACAGCCTCCATCTGGGGTTCCGAAATTGCTGAAGTGTCCTCACAGAATGGAACCCTTTTTGCATTTTCACAAAATTGTTCTATCCCTCTCCTCAATTCAGCAACCAACCCATGTAACTTTGTTTTACCCTCTGTTTGTGCAATAAAGGACCACAAAAAAGTTCTCAATTGACTCACTTGGTACAGGAGGGACAATTCTACTTCTAATGTTGACATTTTGGTAAAGTGCCGATGGCCTAGATGAGGACCCAGAATTGGCCCTTGAGGCCTTCATTGCACATTTCCAAATCAGGGCAGCTAAAGTTTCCACCCTTGTAGGATTTTCAACACTCAGAAAATTACTAGCAACCTTAGCTTTGAGAGCAGCAATCTTTGTTCCATGAAACACAAACCTCTTTGCTACTGACTTGTGCTGTTTGATCTCGATATCCGGTGGGCCGATCGAGACTCCTCGCGGTGGGGGCCATTGGCACAGCATTGAACAGAAGAATTGCTAATTTGTCATGACCAATGCCAGAAGCAGTGGCAGACCAGGTTTTGATGAATGTGTTTTTGATGAATGTGGTCAATGTGGCTGCATCAGCTATTTTGTGGGAAAGGCATAGGCCAATAGCGATTCCGCCACACTTAAAGTAGTTGGCTTGAACATGCAGCACACATCCACTGCCTGCTTCTGAGGATTCAAAGTTCATTGGCAGAAACTGTTTTAGTACCTTGTGATCAGGTTCATCGACAATGTCTGAGAGTAAGCAGGAGACTCGAACTTCAATGAAGCATGCTCCATTGTCATTGCATTCGATAAAGGTGTTACCTTTGATTGTTCCTGCAAAAGGGTAGAAGCGAATTAGAGTTTCAGACAGCGAACTTTTCAGCTTCTTGGCAGTGGCTGCTGCAGTAGTTGTATTATGGTCATGAGTACTACTGGTGTAGAAGAGCAGTAGTGGAATATAAGTTGGTGAAACCATTTGATCCAAAATTGAAAGACTGAAGGTTTTCAAGTGAGTAGGTGTTGGAGAGGAGGGTTTGATGCTTTCTCTGGAAATAATACCAATCTCTATAGTAGTTGTCATTTTGTCACTTTTTCAGCCTACCCCTCTCAGAAAGTAGTGAAGATATCAATATGTTAAAGTTGCCACCCACAAGATGTACACTTGTATAAAAAGAGAACGAATGCTACTGAGAATTGAGTAGCACAAAAGGCTAAGAAATTCAGGCTTTTTAAATGGGGTTTGTTCATTCATGCAAATGTTGTGAAATTTGCTTTAAATAAGGTATACATTGAAGAAGGAAGGAGGTTGGTAGCTAATGTTCAAAACGGAGTGGTGTTTTTCTCTTAAATATTATTAACGACCTGCAAGTGCAACCTAAACGAGTAATTGGAATTTACTAAAAATGCAAGTTCTTAGCTCAACTTAAGAGCTTATCAGTTGACCCGTGATCTTCAATCCCACTCCTGTACTGGCATCGATTATATCAATAAGGTTCACTACAATGAGGAACAAACAGTAGTAAGATGACCTTACAGAATGCATAGCTGCACTCTATCTGATATTCTGAACTTTGAGAACATGAGACATTGTACCAATATACTTTGGATCAATTGCATAAATCCCAAGAGATTACAGCGCAGATTTGTTCGTTATAGGTCCAAACATACTTGTATTTGGTTAAGCAAATGCAAGTAGTTTCGGGTCACGTTCGAATAAAGCCATGTCTTCCTCACTTAAACGCACCCAACTCCATCACCCTCTTTTGTGTCAATCAAAGTGGTAACATTCTTCAAGGAGCCACCAGGGGTGGTCAATCAGATTAGCTTTCCCCACCCAAAATCAACCGCATGCAGTTCATAGTAGCATGCACTTGTACAGATAAAGAAGTTTCATCTCTTCTCATAAAGTTTCCAATCTCTTTGAAATACTCGCAAATAACTTTGAACATGTTTTGGTTTTTAATCTTTTAGGATGGTTTTCATTGAACTCAATCATCACATTCCTTAGTCGAGAAACCAATTCAATCAACTCTATCCCGCTTTCCTCTGCCATTGCAGCATAGTACCCCCACAAGATTCCCTATTGAGGTTTCTGGCAATGGCGGATCAACCCTTTTTCGTATTTTCACATATTGTGTCACCCTTGACAAATTCTACATCCCAGGACTCATTTTTTATGCATTCACTGCACAACTCCGAATAAGGCTTGTGGTAGCTTCAACTCTTGTAGGCCTATGCACATTTGCACTAGCAACTTCAGCTTTAAGAGCCCTGATATTTGGTCCGTCAAACACATCTTTTCGCGACGCACTTGTCTTTCTTCATCTCCACAGCAGGCCTCTTCACTGAGAAATTTCTAGGTGGGAACCGGACCGCTGTGCTGAAATCTGGTACCAATGAGTGACCAATACCTAGAGCTGCTGCATTCAAGCTTTGATGAATGTCACCAAAGTGGATGCATCAGCAAGGTTGTGTGAAATATGCACACACCAATTCCCAATCCACCACTCTCAGAGAAACTGGCTTGAATATGCAGTAGGCTCCCTGTGGATGCTTCAGGGATCCAATCTCAATGGGGAGGAACAATTTTAGTAACTCAAAATCCGGTTAGTCAAGAAAGTTCGATAGAAGGATGATAACTCGAGATTTGACATAGATAATAGCTTCATCATTGCATTCGATGAAGATGTTATCTTTGATTATTCCAGCAAGTGGGTACAAGCTTGTTAAAGCTTCTGAGAGTGATTTCCTGAGCTGCTGATGAGATGTTTCAGTTTTTGTGACCTCATCGTTTGGGTAGAAAAGAACAAGAGGGCCACATGCTATCATGCTGATCCAAAATAGAGAGCTTGAAGTGCTTGAGGCTTTGGGGAGTTGGACTAGATGATGTAACTTTAATGGTTTCCCTAGTGGTGATGTAAATTTTCATCTCTTCTGCCATGTTATTGGTAGTGCTATAGATGAAACTTCCGGAAGTATAGGTCCTCTGTCCTTTTGAGATCAAGAGTGTCCCCTGATCCTCTCTATTTATTAAAAGATGAATTTGTTGTAGTTTGAGCACTCTAATTGACTGCTCGGTGTATACATATATAATGAAGTGGGGATGAAGTCGTCAATTAATCCCTTGAGTTTGATGACATATTTCCTACAAGTGAATAGAAGGAAAGGTTGGCAAGACAAACAAAATGTACCAATTAAATAAATAATATTGCTTACCTGGTCCAATAGGTAGCAGCTAATAAGAAATATTTTGGATGTGCTGCAGGACCAAGTCCATAGAATATATTCATCAGGGCTTACTATTTTACAGTTTTTGAATCTAAAAGTTCCAGTAGCATATTTTTTGGTGCTGCAGTTTCATTCATGCATTCAACAAAACCACTGCCATTTGTGTAGAGCACCAGAAGAAACGTCAAAATAATCGGCTTCGGCCTGCTAACTACGTGAGAAAAGAACAGAGTTTCAAGATAATACTTGAGAAAAGAGAAGATGTGTTTCCTTAATTGAGGTTGAGTTGAAAAAAGGGGACATTGCTTACCTGAGTTTGAAGCCTAATTTGTTCAATTGTGCCTCTTATCCTGCAAGACTTTCTGCTCATGTTATCGACAAAGTTATATTATTTTGCTAATTGACCACCTAATGTATCATCTTTCTCATAGAGGTGATACTCTGCGTTACATTTCAATGAAACCATTTGATCATGACCAAGAGATTCACTAGTCCCATTGCTAGTGTAGAAGTAAAGAAGTGAACAAGAAGTTAGAGGGAGACATTTGATCGAGAAAAGAGAGCGTTGGAGTGAAAGTTTTGATGGTCCCCCTAGAATATATTTTTTCAGCCTGCATTGTGGCCTTTGCCATGAACTTTCAGATCTCAGTAAGACCATTTAGATTCTATATCTTACTCCGAGGTCGAACGGTTGCAAGGTCTAGATGGATCCATAACCCCCCAAATATCCGCTTGTTTTCGAGAAACAAAAAACAAAACACATTACCGGGCTGTAAGGTGAGCTTACCAGAAAAATTAATGAATGGTCCAAACTATACATGCGTAAGCTGGCCACTTTCAACAAGGAAATTGGCAACAACATCGTTTAAGGCCAGTTTCATTTAAATTCAAAGAAAAATTGCTTTCTTCTGCTATCATCAAAATTTGGTTGTCAAGTCCACAATGCAAACACCCCAAGTTGACATAATCTCCCGAGAGACCATCAAGCCTTCAACTCCAACACCAAAACATCATAGAATCCACATTCTCTCTTATATGGACAGGTTCCAAGCTCCAACTTATTTGCCACTTCTTTACTTCTACACATCTACTAGTACCAAATTTGGCTCTGCTAGCACTGAAAATTACCTTTCCAAATTGAACCACCTCAAGAGATCTCTAGCCGAAACACTGGCCAAGTACTACCCTTTTGCCGGTCGGATCAGAGACGGCGCCAACGTCAACTGTAGTGACGATGGAGTCACAGTTGTAGAAGCAAGAATCAAATGCAAGATGTCACAAGTTCTGGATGATCCTCAAGATGAGATTCTAGACTTGTTGTCTGTGGATGGGTTAACTTGGGAAACATTGAATTCCACACTAATTAGTACCAGTAGCCTCCTACTTGTTCAGATCAGCTTATTTGATTGTGGGGGCATGGCAATTGGTGTATGCCTCAATCACAAACTAGGTGGTACGTATGCTATCCTATCTGCTAATTTTAATTTAGTAATAACTTAGCTGGACCATGTCATATATAGCTATTTCTATTTCAGTTTTCGGTTTTCATTTTCACGCTTAAGTTAATGATCTTTATTGGGTAATAGGTGCAGCCACATTGGTTAAGTTTATGACTGACTGGGCCACCATCGCCCAAGGGGATCGTGATCAAGTGTGTCCTGAACTCACAGCAGCTGCCAATACATTTCCATCTGATGGCTTGCCTGTGCTCAACTCTGAGTTTTCACCTACATTCCCAAATGTCTCACCCACTAAAAGGTTTGTGTTTGATGCCTCAAAGATTGCTGCCCTTAAGGCCTTGGTTGCTGACAAAGTGCACAAGCCCACACGCACCGAAGTCGTCACTGCACTCATTTACAAATGCGCAATCTCTGCGCTAGCTAAATCATCTACTACTAGTAGCACTAGTAGTACTAGTACAAATATCGGTGCAAGGTTGAATCCGGATGTACCATTTACAACAACGTACTTGTACCAAATTATGGACCTTAGTACAAGATTAACGCCTCCAATGCCAGAAAGTTGTGTAGGTAATGCGACTTGGACCTTCCTCGCGGCATCAAATGATTGTAATAAGGTGGAGTTACATGACATTGTGTTGCAAATGAGGGAGGCCAAGAACCAATTTTTGGAGGAATACGTGAAAAGATTAAGTGGGGAGGAATGGTGGCCCTCGGTTATGAGGGAGTGGCTACAACAATTAGGGGAAGTGTTCACTAAAATAGACCTGGTGAATGATGAGGTTTTGTTCAGGTGTAGTAGCTGGTGCAGGTTCCCAGTGTATGAAGTGGACTTCGGGTGGGGAAAACCGATATGGGTGACAATTCCAAGCCACAATTTGAAACGTAATTTCTATTTGATTGACTCAAGAGATGGGGAAGGGGTTGAAGCATTTGTGAATCTTACAGCAGAGTACATGGATGTCATTGAGAGCGATCCAGAGTTCCTTGCGTTTGCCACTCTGAATCCACCGGTGAACATATAGGACGTCCTTCGGATATGTTCACCTTATCTTCCGACATGTATCATCTATTTAGTCTAGGTGCTACTCGTACGTTACATTAAGTAACTCAATAGCATGTTTCATTTTCTTGGTGCTTGTACTGTTTACTGCCTGATATTAAGACCAATAAGATCTCTCAATAACCAACCGTGTACAACTTTTGATCATCACTTGGTACTAGCCTTAACACAAACTTGTTGCATAAGAAATCAGATAAGACCTCAATGGGCGCTTTCGGGTTTTTGAGAGCTTCCACCTTTGACATATCAAACACAAACTTCTTTGATTTGATCTCACTCTTGTGGTTGGCGAAACGCTAGAGTAGCTTGATAGTAACCAAGTTTTGTACTGTAACCTTATCTGTTATGGGATGTTTGGCCTGCTGCAATGATCAGTAGCATAAACCAAAGTGATCTGTGTATGAGGTTGAGTTGTTAGATAGTGCCGCTCCATTGATCCTTAACACTATGAAACTTTTGATTTACACACATCAATCATTCTAGAGGAATGCTAAATGAACTCTATGGACTTCCTGCCAGATTACGATTACTGTTTTAAATATTGTGTCATTATCCTAGTGTGTCCACAAATCCAAGTAGAAGTCTCATATGAGAAATTCTCGTTAGCATTTTTCATCTTCATATACACTATTTCTATTTTTAAGGAGGTCTGAACCAGCTGGAGATGATACGGTGCATGGCATGTTGCCTCTAACTGCAGCTGTAAAGGAGGTCCTTCTCTGTTTGGTTTTCTGATGTGAGGTTTGTTTATTATCGTGTACGAATGAGTAGGAATCCACTACTCTTCTCATAATTTCTACCTGAGAATGTTGTTCTTATCTGGAAAATTTCCAAACTTGAGAACTTTGAAAAGAGCCATAGAATGGCATCATATGTCACAAGTAGACAAGTGCAGAACCAGTAACATATATATACATAATTCACTATGATGCCCAAAATTGATTTTTAATCATACAGCCTATTTTTCAAATGTTCGATCTATTCCATCATCTAAAATTTTCCCTCTCGAGGGATCTACTACTCGGAACAGCGCTTGGATCAAAGTGAACTTTCCACTTCCTGTCCTGCCTCGTGACTCCGATTTTCTTCCTTATTGGGACGGTGCAGGTGACCCCTTTGATAACCATTGGGAGAGCTCCTCAAGAACGGCAATGTTACCGAATTCTCCATACTCCACCAAAACTTTTACTGAATTATGGGGCACAGAACAAGTTTAGAACTGCAAGAAGGAGGGCTCACTTAGCCAGCTAACAAGCATCCAATGGCAATAAACATTGAAGGGAAGGACACCTTTCAGAAAAAAAAGCTTTTGAAAAAAGTGGTTTGGAGGTTTGTGTTAAAACTTGAAATCAGTTTAACCACTTCAACACGGAGGACTGAAGACAGTTAAAATTCACGAGTGTACAAGCTGGAATGAAATATTTACACAGAAGCCCTGTCTTCGAAAGATACTCGTTGACATTCCCGACAGTTAACTGAGGAGGCAATATGCATGCATATGTATCTATTTATAGAATGGCTGGTTAGAGCATGCGTTGCATATTCATCATAACAGGAAAATGAAACTCATAACCCAACTGGGGCCTGCTTGTAATCAGGGAGTCATGTTAGAATGAAATGAATGACTAAATTGTACTGCATCAGTCCCCCCATATTCTAGGAATTCGATTATGATACAAGTAACGAGCGTCATCGAATGGCTATCAAATTTTACTGGAGACGGTGCTGCAACATCCATATGAATATTAGGTTATTTGACATAATTTCTAGGCTGTTGTGTTCCTTGGCACAGATAGGTGTAAGAGCAGATCTTGCACCATATGAGCCTTAACAAAATCAGTTGGGCATGCATGAAAGAGTGTGCCCGGAATTTACTTATTTCTATAGCTGTTGTCTGAAATGTGGTATCCCAGTGATCCCACATGTAGTTTCTTTAGGAGTTTAAACTTCCCTCAGCTGTGCACATTCAGTAACTATGCAAGGACCCTTTGTATACCATTTCCGTTGATTAGCAGAATCTCATTCTTAGATATAACATGTCGGATGTAAACATAAGCTTGGACCAACTGAACATCATTCATAGCGCCTCTACTTCCCAGTCCTAAATCCATGAACTTCATGCACCAAGAAAATGTCTACTCATATGGCATTTACACAGCTTACCTGATTCGGACGCAGAAATTTGTTTCATAGGACCACACCTCTCAAACTGAAATGATATTTATCCAATCCACTTGAGTCCATACTCCTTGTATGGATTACCATGATAACCGAACAAGACAGGCCTGTCTAGGAAGAGCACATTGGTCATGTTTGCAGAGATTAGTATATTTGAGGTTCATGCACATTCTTCCACCATATCTTCAAGATTCATCTCTATAGCAATCGCTCATGGAAGATCTCCTCAAGTATTCTGCCACCAACTTGGAGAATGCAGAAGAACTATCCTCAAGTAACCGAGCTGGGGAATCAAACTCTAGAACCTTACCTGTAAGAGTCAAAGAGTTGACGATGAAAATCATCTCACCTAAACAATACCAAGTATTTCAATAATCGTAAAATGTTCTCTCTTATTTCTCTTTGGACTAGGTCCATGTACTAGTATTATTATATACGATTACTGTGCTACAATTGCTAAAGTGGAATGATGTATCAATTTTAGGACATACCAATGAAGCAGCTTTACTAACAGTTATAAATGATATAATCCTTGTTCTTTTTTATTCAAAATTCTTGTATTTTTCTTTAACTTCCTGAAAGAAAAATATCTGTAACTCTTTCAGCAAATCTTACAGTACCTTCATCTAGCACTAGAACCAAGTCATTGTCAATAACAGTCGGAATCCTGTGAGCCACAGTGATGACGGTGCACCCTCTCGTTTCAACCCTTATTGTCTCCTGAATTACAATATCTGTTGCCGTATCAATGGAGGCTGTGGCTTCATCCAAAACCAGAATTTTCCTTTTCTTTAAGAGCAATCGGGCAAGGCAAACAAGTTGCCTCTGTCCAACACTCCAATTTTCTCCATCTTCAGCAACTGCATTATAATCCAGATTTTCAATTGAAGTGTAAAAGTCAGTGAACGAGACAAAGAAGTAATTTTGAACTGCTATGATTATATGATTGCCTAGATATTCTAGATTTTCATACCAGGTGCATCAAGAAGCCTCTTGTCCTGCCTAACGATCTCTGCCAGCCGACATTTATTCAGAACCTGAGGATTTGAATCATATGAGTAAAATTACCACCAAATCATGCTTTTAAGGAAAGAGTTCTTATTCTAACCTCCCAAATTTCTTGATCAGAATGCTGTTGCAAAGGATCCAGGTTTGTTCTCATGGTTCCTTGAAATAATGTAGGGTCTTGTGGAATTATGCTCAACCTTGACCTTAAGTCCTGCAAGCCTATTTTAGAAATATCGACACCATCAATAAGAATCCGTCCTTCCGAGGGTTCTACAACTCTAAACAGAGCTTGGATCAATGTGGACTTTCCACTCCCCGTCCTGCCCACAACTCCAATTTTCATGTTTCCAGGGAAGGTGCAAGTAATTCCTTTGAGAACAACTGGAAGAGCTGGATTATATTGCACATGAAGGTTTTCAAGTTCAATAGTTCCAGCCATTGGCCATTCAGGGATTGGTCTACATTCTTCGATCACTAGTGGTGCCTCACTTGGTACATTTGTGAATTGAAGAATTCTCTCAACTGATATCATCTTGTTTTCTACATTGCACAGATTCCATATCACCCAAGCCTGCAGGACATTGAGGTTCAAACCATAGGTAGCTGCCAATCCTGCCAAACCTGACATCAAAGCAACGAGTCCATTACAATAGGAACTTAAGTGGGACAAGCCATCAGATACAAAGTTAACTCATAATGCTAATAGTTCTCATATATCCTCTTAACTATTTCGTAAATCACAATAGAGCATCAGGGATTAGATGGGCTTACTAGGATCAATGGCAGACCGAGGCAGGCTCACCAGGATGATAAGAAGAAGAAAGAAGACAAGGTTGAAAAGAAAATTGGTCCGAACAGACAGCCACTCCATTGTTCCATAATTGTGAAAGGCTACACGGGAATAATCGTCAATCAGGTCCATTGTCTTCATCAAGAATCGGTCTTCTTGATTAAAACAACGAATTGTTCCTGCTCCTGTGATTGATTCTGAAAAATGATGGAGGATTGGAGCCTTGCGAATTCCAACCATCCTGGCAAGTTCTCTGGCTGTAGTAATGTAATAAGCCTGCAGAACATATAAAACAAAATGAAACATCTGTGCACCAAAGTACCTGAATTGAGCTGGAAGAATCTGAAACTTTTAAGTTCAACATGAACAATAACCCATAATATTGTCTTTGTTATGTGATGCATGTATTGCAAAATGGAATATACAATTGGCCTTCCATGTGAACAGAAGGAGTTTACGACGGTCAAAATTTTGAACAATGGAAAACACTAATCAAAACAGGGTTTCTTCTTACCTGATACCATATGGAGAGTGCAAGAACGGCAAGGAAAAGAACAAAGACTTGCCAGGCTACTTGAGACATAAGGATGATGATGCTTATAAGCTGAATGAGGGCAAATGCCAGTCCAGCCAATCTGTAAGGAATATCCATGTCTACCGTGCTCTGATCCGTAGAAGACTGTAACAATAATGTTTTAGTAAAGGAAAATAAGAATTAAGTTATAGAACTTGAGTTATACTGCAAAGAGTTCGCAACATAGAATCCATTAAACTTGCAAGAACAAAAAAAGAACTAACCCTGTTGAGGATTCGACTAGAAGGTGTAGAATCGAAAAATGAAATTGGTGCTCGGAAAACTGAAGTAATCATTCCAAGGAAGAGACCCTGAGCTGTCTGAATAGCAATAGTGGCCAGAAAAACAGCTCTTCCTAATATGAACATGGAACTCCCGCCAGACAAAAGAGCATATACCAACATCAATCGCTCTTTGCTCACTTCTTTCTCTGTTGCCCAAGCAATCCAGTAATTACTGCTCATCTGTAATCCCTGGAAGAGAACTTGACAAAGAAGGATGACTGGGACAAGAGCACCTTTATAAGCAGAAGTGACAAAGGTCGAGTACACATGCCATTTCACCCGACCAGTTTCTGCTTCTTCTTCATGATTCTTTTCTGAAAGCTTGCCAGTGTTGAAAGGCTCTTTTTCTTCTAAAACCTCTATTAGATTAACATGGTGAGGTCTACTCTTAAAGGACTCAGCTTGTTGGCGCGTGCTAACTTGGTCTAATGATTTTTTATGTGCAGCCATTTGTCTGACAAGTTCGCAATTGGGATCCGCAATCAAATCTTCATATTTTCCAGACTGAGCAATTTTACCATCTTTAACTACCTAAAAAGTAGAGAGAGATAAGAGATTTGGTAAAATCTGTTAGCATCAGAGTAAACCAGCAGAAAATTCCAATAGCTTACCAGGACAAGGTCGGCTGCTTCCAAAAATTCTAATTGGTGGGTAGCGTAGATGACAGTCTTCTGGGACAAGTGTTGCAAGAGACATTTCTGGAGAGTGTTACAATTTCTAATTAAATACATTTCAAGATATATAGTACAAACACAAATTTATCACTGCATGAAGAATAAAGACAAAAACGAGGAGAGAAATTTGGCTTGCCTTGAACAAGTGTGTTCCTGTATGTGCATCAACAGCGCTGAAAGGATCGTCCAAGATATACACATCCGAATCACTATAGATAGCTCTCGCCAGTTGAATCCTTTGCTTTTCTCCCCCACTTAAGTTCATCCCTCTTTCACCCACTACAGTCAAATCCCCATCTGCCCACGTCTTGACATCCTGGTCCAGAGCACAAATTTCCAAAACATCCTCATAAAATCCCCTATTCATTTCCTTGCCAAACAACACATTCTCCCTTATCGTTCCAGTTTGGATCCAGGAACTTTGTGGAACATAAGCTTTTGTTCCACAAACCTTGGCTCCTGCCCCGGAAATTTTGGGGATCTCACCAAGTATACTAAGTAGTAGGCTTGACTTGCCAGAACCTACAGAGCCACAAACTGCAACCTTGGATCCTTTCATTATCTTCATCTTCTCGGTTATTTTCATACTAGGTTTCTTTAAGTTCTGATCACTTGTTTTCCACGCATATTCTCCTGTCTCAATCACAATCATGACATCGGATCCTTTTGAAGTATGACAGGGAATCTGCTTCATTTGATCTTCTTTGACGAAGTCTTGAATACGATCCATTGATACCTTAGTCTGAGTAATCATGGAAATGAGCTCTGGCAGGTTGTAGATAGGCTCTTGTAGGATTCTGAAAGTAGCTAAAGCAGACAAAACTGTACCCACAGTTAATGGTATATTCAGTATAATGCATACACCAAAAGTGGTAACTGAAACCAGAGTTGGAGAAGCCCAGAACAGAAAGGCCACTGCTGAACATGTATAAAGGTATCTCTTCAGCCAACTTCGCTCGGTATCCCTTAGTTGAAGTAGCTTCCTCAAGAATGTGGATTCCCATGAATGAAGCTTCAAAACTCTCATGCTCTTCAGAATCTCAGATGTCATTTTGATTCTTGAATCCTTTGCTTCCATGATCTTGGAATGAAGCCTTTCTTGCATATTGGCCAACGGTGTGTTGCATACCATAACCAAAATTGTGGAAAGAAGAGCAGCAGCAGACGGGGCGGCTCCAAGATTCCTGTAAAGGATAGCTAAGGCCAAAAACACCTGAAGCGGGAGCAACCAAACACCATGAATAAACCAGCAGAAGTCTCCGATTCTTTCTACATCCACATTGATCAAATTTATAATTTTTCCATTGCTTGGACCAGAATACTTAATAGAAATAGATTTTTTGTAAATCAAGACAGTGAGAGCTGCTCGTACGCGAACGCCAATCAGGTGAGCACCGAAATACCACTGTCTTTGACTCAATGATTCCAATGTCTTTGCAATGAAGAACACGAAAGCGAGAATCAAACCATGGTGGAGGCTTGAATTATCATCCTTTTCGAGTAAATAGTTCACAAAGTTTGTAATTAAGAAAGGACCAATGTATGATGCAGCGGTATTGGCTCCTATCAAAATGAACACAGGCATATAAGAACCTGCAGGACAAAGAAAAACAAAGATAAGACAGAAAAGGGATCAAGAACAAAGAATTACCTGCAAAAACAGCATTTATGGCTAATGATTTTCGTACAGCCTGCATGATGGCTTTTGGCAATGAAGAGTCCCGCATCTTTTGTTTCAGCAGTGATTCATCAAGCAAAGAGGAAGAAGTCTCTGCTCTTTCAGACGGAGGAACAGACGGTATATGACGCAATTCGAGCTTTTCAATGCGACCCCTTTTGAAAAGGGGGTTCAGCCACTGGAATGTGACCTTACTCCAAATTCCAGCATCAGTGTAAGTATCACTGTGCTGGAGAGGAACTTCTTCTTCCTTCTCGAGTAATGACTGTTTAAGGTCATTGTTTTTTAACTTTCCATGACTAAATCCACTGAAGCAAAGCAGCATGGACAAAGGAAAGGCTGCAAATTCCACTATGCTAGCCTTAGGAAGAAATTTTGGAAAATATATGGATTTGAAGCTGGCAATGAGGTAAAGGCACACAGAAATTGTGTAAAAAATGCTGGAAAAAGTCCACCAGAATATGAGGACCCAGGGCCACCTTCTTTCCTCATTTTGAACAATTCTGTTCTTTGAGCAGTACACTGTAACTAATGCGGCTAAAACCCAAGTGGTGCCAGAGAATATTGATTTACAACTCACAATTCCATCCTCCCAATACTCATAAATCCCAAAACCCAGGTAGAAACTTGAGATTAAAAAACTAGCAAGAAAAGTGACCAAATCAAGAACTCTACATCCTCTATATCCCAAATATATAAGACTACTCCCATCTCTTCTTCTTCTCATCATATCAATCAAAACCCACGTCAATAACACTACAAAAAACGCTACATTGGCAATCTCTGCAGAGATTTCCATAATGGGCTGCTCAAAATCCTAAAAAATTCCCAGAAAAATGAACGCAAAACTCAAAAATATGAAAGATACTCTGGCTACGTGCAGAGTGTTTAATCAATCAGACCTACACATAGAATGCAAATGGGATAAGAACAACGAAAACCCAATTCAGACAAGCATGCAAAGATTGACACTTGAGACAATTTCCATTGAAATATCGCAGTTGCAAACAAGAATTTTTAGGATTAACATGGAATTCTGAAAAGCAAATAAATGGTTTTTTAAAGGTGCAACCTGTGAATGTTTTGAAGGACGCACGTGGCCTAAAGAGGGAGGGTGGTGAAATGATCGGCTACGAGGAAGAATCAAAAAGGAGAATGCTTTGCACACCTACTGCTATAGTGTTGTGTGCCGGTGGGCTCTGTGAACAATCCCTTTGGATTCTTATAAAGAAACTCGCGCACTAGCAATGTAGGCAAGTACCAAGTTTGGAATCTTTCCCATTCTATTTCTAATAAAATGCCAACATGAATTATTCTCTTATACCAAAAATGAATGTATGATTCCCATGTAAATGAGTGAATAGATGAAACATAGTTGATGTAATTGTCAAATATTACTGTTTACTAATGGAAAAGGTCAAATTGGATATTCTCCTCCTCTACCAATTTGGTATGAATTTTTTTCATAGAAATAATATCAGTAGTGGATCTGAATTGGAGATAAATTCCGATATTATAAAGAGAAATACTAGTAAATTACTGCTAGTTAGTTTAGTATGAATTAGACTTGGACTGTTTTTATCAAACTTGATTGATCGACTTCTGCCGAATATTCTATTTTACAAAGCCTTCTCCGTGCATCAAGGTTGGATCTCCATTGTATTCGAGTGGAAGGACAATTAAATGTCTTCATGAACATCATTAGTGGAAGAAAATATTTCTAAGCCCATTATTCTTGTTTGACATAATTATATTGTGATGAAAATTACTTAGTACCATTTTAAAGAGGAAATTAAAATGAAACACTTTCTGCATATTCTTTTTGACTGTTTTTGGTTTGTAGAAAAGGATTGATAGGAATGAGAATAGAATTGATGTGAATAGGATTATTGGGAATAAAAGGTGGGCATGAGAAAAAGAAACTCATTACATTGTTTGGTTATATTAGGTGTGAATGAAAAATAGATGGGAATGTGTATTGAAATTAGAAATAAATGTGTTAATTTTATTATTATATCCTTACTTTTTTTTTAATATGATAATTTTTTAAAGTAAAATGGTAAAATAAGTGTTAAATTTTCTTTCCGTGGCCCGGGAATACAAATCCCACCTTTAAGGTGGGATTAAATTTTCATTCTCATTCTCGTAGATCCCATCATTTTTTACATGAGCCCGAGAATAATTTTTTATTCCTACCCCAAACATGGGAGTGAGAATCAGACCATTCCCAAAAAAGGCAACCAAATTCACCCTAAACCGCTAATTATATATTGGGACTTAAAATTATCCTCAATTTCAAGTGGAAAAATACATATTCTTAACCACCTACCAAGCCCTTTGAAGAACCGCTTCATGTATTTGAGTGGAAAGAAATAGAGACAGAGACAAAAATTGACACGTCTTAATGTATGGATGGACTATCCACATCATTGCAGTCTTGGCCCCGGACCCGGTCACAAGTTTGCATCTCTATCCCTTCCTTAACTATATAAGAATTTTTCTCAATCAAGATTAATAATATATCTCCATAGATATGTGGAATGGGGCCAAAATCTTAACATCCGTACCTACTTATTTATTAATCAAAGACTATGCTGATCTGTCCAACCTTTCAATTTCATGAAGCTTAGAATGTGTTCATGCAGTCTTCATTTCAAGGATATAGTACTAGAAAGTTCTCCGGATCATCCATTAATGCCTTTTAATGCCTTTTGTGTTTAAGTTTCTGTTTAGACACTTGCGTTCATATATAATGCCATCTGGATGGCGTGGACGGATAAAAGAGCAAGGTGTTATAAATTCACTTAGTTATCAGTTGAGTAAGCAAGAAAGGGAAATAATTATGGTCATATAATGGCAACATTATTACCAAACTTTCACACCCTATTAGTTAGTTAATTCCCTAGGGACCAGAAGAGGGCCTGTGGATTGTGATGATTTGGGTGTGACAAAACTTGTTGAGGGCGTGTGGCCAGCGTAGTGGTCCGGACCACCCGGCTGACTTTAATCGGACCAGGCGCATGGTGGCGGGACCTCGGCCGTGTGCTGGGTAAAAGCTAGTGCACAGTAAACGTGTGTGGCCCACGTGCCAGTTCTCAGCTGTATCATCACCGATTTCCATCCAATCACTACAAAATAATCACATTTTTAGTAAGGGAAAACGAATCATTATTTTAATAATAACTTTACATGGCCGCTATCTTTTCTTTTTTTCGCCAAAGGGTGCTATCTTTTTAACAGCAACCAACCACTAGTGGGCAACTGGGTACCTAAGTTGTGCAAAAAATAACATGAAAAAAGAAGTGGCAATTCAAAAGTGATGATCCATCCAAGGTCAAAATTCTTCAACTTACCCTATTGGGGGTGAGTGCAAAAGCTTTGAGCAGTCTCCTTTATATCATGTAAAGTCCATTCAAATTTTCAATATAAAAACGACATCTGATAACCAAATCAAATACGTAAACAACACATTAGTGAGTAATGCACTGCTAGGACAATTTCTAGACCAGATCCTTATAAGATTATCAAAGTTCTGTAACTACGGGAAATGAAATGCCACTCCACTTCTCGTATGATTGGTAAAGAACAAAAGGATATACAATGGGGGAATCCATATTTGGATCCTCATTCTTCAAAATGAGACCACAGATATTCCTGTCCCACCGTTTGGAATTTGGAGCTTTGTGCAGTAGAATTGTGAACCAAATGCAATTCTTCATCTTTAGCAATTGCCCTTTATGCCTTTTGTATTTATTTTTTCTTTTAGAAAGATCAAACCAATGGCACTATCCACTTAATTGTTCACTGTAGAGTGTGATCCATGTTCATAAATGAAGTGTAACATTATCCTTTTTGTACTACTACTCTTTTCTATATTTTATTCCCTGCGTCCAGATCTCCTTTGCTTTTGGTATGTAGTTCCATTCAAACCCATGTGGTTTTGGACCCATTTTGTCATGCCGCTCACCAACATTACAAATCACTGTTACTAAAATAATCATGATCAAGTGAGTTTTATGGATTCGAAGTGACAAGTACTTAGACTCAAATGAGCAGCATATTTTAAGGAAGACTGAAGAGGCCAAATCAAACCCATGGACATCAGTTTCTTTCAAAAAGAGACTACTGCATGTTAAATCATTGAACAAATTCCAGAAAAAGTCTACTGCAACTGCAAGAGTCTTTCCAGAAATGAGCAAATGAATGAATACATGGTGTCGACATTTTTTTGAATAGTCTATACGTCAGAAAAACAGAGAGAAGAGGACCACACATGCACCTAACCTCAACCAGCACCTCAACCAGCCATTTGGTTCAGGCCTATATTGTACCCATTTTCCTGGAAAGCTCCAGCTAGCACTAGATGATCATCTGCAAACTTGCTTTAGCTTTTCCAGATAGCTACCAAATTACATGTGCGCATGAATTTGGAATATTCACTATATCTCGTGAGCTCTAGAGATCTACTTAACTTCTCCGTGACAAGTGTGTGTATATATATATATATGATGGTATATGAAATTGAATTTCAAAGAAAGAAATTTATTAAAATGCTTTTACTTAAATGGCTACATACCTTTATTTATTAAGGATATTTTTTGAAAAAAATAATATTTTTTTCATCTTAGATACCCTTAGCTTTATGTATATCCAAGTTATCTCATCATTTTTTACCAAAATATAGCAACTTGGGAGAGGTTTTATTCTAAATTATCATTGGGCAGCGGACAACTTTATAAATATCCAAAATATAGTTTATTTTTTGCAAATACACCTTTGTTATATAAGACCATCTCTAGCAATGGAATTTAGGTAGATTAACTACTATTGGTCCTGGTCCAATTTTTCTATAAAAAAAAATTACATCTTTAGCAATGGGGTGGCTAAAGAATTAAAGGGTCATCAAAAGGGCTAAGGGGCTTGAGGGGTGGCTACTTTTAAACCTTTAGGTAGCCCTTTAGCCTCCTTTTTTGTGGTGCACACACAAAATTTGCCAAGCCCATATGATCAAATTTATGGAAAATCTAAATCTTAAAAAATTTTAGATGGCTAAAAATTAATCATATAGCCCTTTACCCCCTTTATAGCGAAAGATGGCCTAAAGACCTGATAAGAATCGTAACACTTATTCATCAAAATACCCCCTGCCACTCACATTTAGTTTCAGTTTGCCTCCTGTAAGTTAAAACGACTCACTTTGCCCTCTGCCACTCAAGTTGTTGTCTCCCGTTACTTCCTAGTTAAAACTTCCGTTAGTTTTTGCTGACATGGACTGCCACGTGGCAATTTTATATTGGCTTAGACAAATTTGTGGGGCCCTCTTTCCACCAATCACAAACCAACTATTACTCGACGTTGCCGTTTTGGTGCTCCGCATGGTGCCTCGAGCTTCGTCGTTCCGGTGAGGACGCGATGCTGGGCTGCTGCTTCCTCCTCTGTGCTCATACCTTCACTTCAACGACGTTCTCCATCTCAAAATGCACCGTTTTGCCACTGCACTCAATCCACCCACCCACCATGATCGCACAAGAACCCGAGCTTCCTCTCTCTGCCCAATTCGCCTCACTCTCTCCTCTTCTTTCCTCCCCCAACTCCAAGCTCCGCCCTTTTTCGGCGCCGCCACCGCCCGTAGGAAAACAAGCTTCAGAGAAGCAGAGATGCAGCAGCCCAGCAGAGAAGCAGAGAAGCAGCAGCCCAACAACCGCTCGCCGGAAAACAAGCTTCAGAGAAGCAAAGAAGCAGCAGCCCAGCATCGCGTCCTCACCGGAACGACGAAGCTCGAGGCACCTCGCCGGAAAACAAGCTTCTCTGAAGCTTGTTTTTCGGCGGGCGATGGCGGCGCCGGAGAAGGGCGGAGCTTGGAGTTGGGGGAGGAAAGAAGAGGAGAGATTGAGGCGAATTGGGCAGAGAGAGGGCGCTCGGGTTCTGGTGCGATCATGGCGGGTGGATTGAGTGCAGCGACAAAACGGTGCGTTTTGAGATGGAGAACGCCGTTGAAGTGAAGGTATGAGCACAGAGGAGGAAGCAGCAGCCCAGCATCGCGTCCTCACCGGAACGACGAAGCTCGAGGCACCACGCGGAGCACCAAAAAGGCGACGTCGATTAATAGTTTGGTTTGTGATTGGTGGAAAGAGGGCCCCACAAATTTGTCTAAGCCAATATAAAATTGCCACGTGGCAGTCCATGTCAGCAAAAACTAACGAAAGTTTTAACTAGGAGGTAACGGGAGACAACAACTTGAGTGGCAGAGGGCAAAGTGAGTCGTTTTAACTTATAGGAGGCAAACTGAAACTAAATGTGAGTGGTAGGGGGTATTTTGATGAATAAGTGGAATCGTAACACCCTCATAGTACAAAATTTCATCAACCACAAAAACCTTTTCTCATTTCCTCTATCACTTTCACAGACAAAATCCATTTTCACAACTTCCGAAACTTCTCTAAATCAAATTGTGAATTCTCTTTGCTCAGTTTTCGATAGTTCATGGTGGAGTGATTCTTCATCAAAACCCTCTTCTTCTTCATAAAAAGTTGAAGAAAACAACCCCCAAAATCACAATCTTTATCATTCTACGAGTTGGGCACCTATGATTTTGATTGAATTAGTACAAAAAAGTTGTTTTATGATGATGCTGGTTCATTTTTAGTATTAATTGGATTTTTATTAGCATTATTAATGGAAATTAAGTTGAAGTTATAGTGGGTAATTATTTTGGGGTCTTCCACCCTTTCTTCTCCTACAAAGGCTTGTGACATATCTCTCATTATGCAGATAGGTGTGAGTCATAAAACGATTCAGTTGGGCCATTGTATTCTTAAGGGGACAAGTCATGAGATATATTGATGCACAAGTGGGCTTGAATCTCCTTAAAGAGAGCAAGATATCTTCGCCTCAGTCTAATTGCCTATGTGCTTCTTGGAAGAAGAGATTATTTGTATTTGTAATTTCCTTGTAATTCCCCCCAAAAGATTGATTTGTTGCATTTATAATAATCCCTAAATTCATCGTTTTCATGGTAAATTGGAATGCTGCTGAGTTGGGTGGTGATGGTGATGGTAGTGGCGGTGGTGGGAAGCCATGGATCTGGAAATTTGCATGCAGGTTCTATCGTGGTACTATAATGGGAAATGGTACTATAATAGGACTACATGGTACCTACAGAAAATATGAGGTTACTGATGTTGTTGCAACCTCATAGTATCTACTTAGTAACCTCGTAGTCCCTGCAAAACAAATACTACGAAGAGACTATGAGCATATGTCCGGCAGACACTATGAGGTTACTACAAAGTAACTATGAGGTTGCAACAATGTCAATAAGCTCTTTCTGTAGAAACCCTATAGTCCTATTATAGTACCATTTCTTGTCATAGTACCATGATAGAGCCTCCGTAGTGTTTTGCGTGCAAATTTTCAAATCTATTACCCCCCCCCCTTCCCCCCCCCACCACCACCCAAAAAAACACAAACCCAAACCAAAAAAAAAAAGATAAGGAAAAGAATAATAGAAATGCATTGGAACAAAACAACACAAAAAAACAACTATTTAATTAAAAAAAAAAAAAAAAAACAAAAAAAAAAAAAAAAAAAAAAGGAGAGGGTTATTTTTTTTGTTTTTCTCTTCATAAAAAAAAAGAAAAAAAAAAGAAAAAAAAAGAAAAAAAAAAAAAAAAAAAAAACCAAATCGGTGCTTTTTCAGTTTGGTTGTGGGTAGAGAGAGAGAGAGAGAGAGAGAGAGAGAGAGAGAGAGAGAATAAATTCCTAGATCGTGTTAGGAGCACTATTCTAAAAATCGGAGCCTAGCGCCGCCTAGGTGTTGGAGTTGTGCCCTAAAAGCCAAATATTTTGTAATATTATAAACAACTAAACTATATATAAAAGGGCAAGTATTTATTCATTCATGAGCGTGGCTTTTATATTATTGAGATATTATGCTATGAATGAGTCCATTGGATTAAGGTATGACTACAATGTCCTAAACATCGTTAGGGCAAGGAGACTTATAGGGCATAATACTTAATCCACAAAATTATTCCTAGCCAATGGAGAGTCAATTGGGCGTTGACTATCCTGTGAGGCCAGTGTATATCGCATCAGGGTTAGCATGGTCTCGTGCTACGCGTATTGGATATGTGATGGATATACAGGTGCTTGTTATTGACCAAGTCCACTAAACATGACAGCCCCGAAGCTTAAATGTATGGATGCTTACCACATGTCAAGCGTTACAGAGTTTCAGGTTGTAGTATGTAACTAGTCCTTAGACCTGAGGCATCTTGGGATATCTTGTGCTTAGTATCATAAACTTTGACTTTACTTCAAGGTCACTACATGGTTCAGTGACCCATGGGTAAAGATTGGGTTTATGGTTATCGGTACGAAGGTACATGAATGCACAATATGGAATCTATCACCTTCCTGTAGTCAGTTCAATGGAAGGAGATATCCCTCAGAAGCCACTTGACGATCCATCTTAGAAATCTCTGTGCAGAGTGTTTATTGATCAAGCGTAGGTCTGTAAGAACCGCTTCGTCAGAGATGGATCTTGGTGATTGAGATTCTTTATAGTGATTTGACAAATCTCCATATCACTCACATCTCAATCGGGATATAGATGATCGAAGGACCGTATTACATTGTAACTACAAACCAAGGTTCGAAAAAGGTAAACATGATTTAGTCACGTTCACTTCTATTAATCCGGGTAGCCATGACATGTTGTTAGGCGTCAACCATGGTTTGTGGAACGTATTGTTTCACTGTTGGCTTTAGTTAGAACCTAAGAGGTCACACACCTATGGTAGTGCTGACGACATTAAAGGATGATGGATTATGTAATTAAATGTTAATTACATAGATATATATGATTAATTGTTAATTATATATACTGAATCAATTAATATTGGGCTTGCATAATTAAATTAGAAAGCATTGAGCTTTATTTAATTATACAGTTGAAAAGTCAACAACCCATAAAGGAGTAGAATTGGGTCGAGGCAAAAAACCTGTGGCGCCAACCCTAGTAAGCCTGCGGTATGGGCTTGCATATATAAATATGCAAGTCATGCTATTTTTCTCATAAGTTCAAGAATTGCTACAATTTGATTGTGCAAGAGTCCCAAAATTCCAAGAGAAAAAAATACCTAGAGTGCCTAGATACATTGTGTGTGCCGCACCTTTCCTTGTCTCTCCAATTGTTGGAGATCGATTGATCAGCTTGTGTGAATAATCTTGCTAGCTAGCACAATTGAGAGTTCATTCCGTTGTCCGTCGTCAGCGTTCCAGTGTGGATACTTTTAGAGGCTCAACACTTGAGGAGCTAACGTGATTGAATCCAAGATTATGGCAAGCAAGAGGAGCTCAACAATATCATATGTCGGTGGAAGAAAGACAACAAGTATGTTTGCTCAATCTCCTATTTGTTTGTTTTTTCTATTTTGCGAATACCAACCGGATATATAATTGGGAATTACATGTTTACTTTCCGCTGCGTATTATTTATTGATTATCGAATTAAGAAAATCTCAATTATATGCCCGGAAACCCAACAGTGGTATCAGAGCCAGGTAGTGATCGATAATTGCGCAATTGTTCATTGTTATGGTGAATTCTTGAATTTTTTTTATTTAACATTAGGTTCATGATAATATGAAATTGTTTCTTGATTATCATGATTGTTTTGTTCATAATATATGATATGATTGAATGGGGTTTGATGCATAAAGGATTGGTTGAAAAGTGGGAGGAAAAGGAATTGAAAAAAATCAAAGGAATTCTCGGCTGGACGTTTAGTAGCGAAACGGTTTCGCGGCTAAAAGCTCTGCCATACGGCAGGCTAATGTAGTCAGTCAGCGCGTCAGGAGGTTTTTGCGGCGGCAGAGATGTATGCAGCAAAAGCTTAGTGCGGCAGAAACTGTTCTGAAGCAAAAGGCAATAAATTCCAAAACAAAACAAAAAAACAATTTTTCAGATTTCTTTAGGCTTAAATGTTAAGAAAACTTATTAGAACCCTCAAATCAATATGTTTCCTTAAAGAATTGTGAATTCTAATTTTAAGGAAAGTTGAGTGAAATTAGGAATTTCATTCCATATTGAATTTGGTTTCTTTAATGTAAAGAAATTAATAATTCTATTTTGACAAGGAAAATGTTTTCTTGTTGACTAGGGATTCTTAAAAGTTAAGAATCCAAATAGAATTTGTATTAGGAAATGGTTTCCAAAATCCTCTTGGGATTTTAATTAAGATTGAGTTAGCTAATTTATTGAATTCTTTAATTGTTAAGGAATTTAATTTAAATTAGGAACAACAAATCTTCTTTAATGTAAAGAAATTAATAATTCTATTTTGACTAGGAAATTGTTTTCATGTTGACTAGGGATTCTTAAAAGTTAAGAATCCAAATAGAATTGGGATTAGGAAATGGTTTCCAAAATCCTCTTGGGATTTTAATTAAGATTGAGTTACCTAATTTATTGAATTCTTTAATTGTTAAGGAATTTAATTTAAATTAGGAACAACAAATCTTTTTAAGTAGTGGGAGCTACAATGGATTACTTGTTCGACAAGCTATCCTAGACCCATGAAAAATTCGGCATCCCCTAGGGTTACAAAGCCCATGATGTATGGTCCATCTAGGCCCTTTTATTTGTAACCCCAAAACCTAGTCACTTAAATACATAATTAGAATGAAGAATTATTTATTATAAAGTGTTATTTTAAATAATTGAAAAAGGATGATCATGGACTAGACCACTATAATTGAGCTACTTGTTTGGTCGTTTTTGCTATGGGGATTATGTGCGTGACACGTTAAATTGGTTGTTGGTTTTATTTCCGGTTTTTTTAAATGGGGGCTGCGTGCCCTACTCCCTCTTAATTCTGGTATTGTAAAAGTTCTATCTCCCTCCATATTGTACCTCCCCCTAATCCAAACTATAAGGATTAGGTTTCTTTTGTTTTTATGTGTGTTTTGAAGAAGACGTGCAAACTTTGAAAAATTGGAGGTCGACGGCGTTGGAGAAGACGGACAGTGGCTAGGTGGTTGGTGCGCAACCCGAAGCTAAAAAAAGCCCAGTAAAGATGGAATGAATATATGGGCAAGGCCCTGATGGCTTGCATTGTTTGTTTATGCTTAACCATTTAATCAAAGCCGGGGACGGGACGTAAAATCAAACAACAATTGCAATCCGCCATACCTAGGGTTTGGGCTTGTGGCTCGCGCCCAAACGAAGTCCATGATCAGCTCCTTAAATCCATGTGATGCGATTCGCTGGATCTCTTGTTTAAATTATGTATCTTGACATATACTTGTGAAACCAGTAACAAAACCCTCAATTTTAAATATTGAATTTGTAAGGGTTTCTTGGAATTGTTCTAGTGGACCCAGGCCTTCCACTGAAACCTACTAATCTTTTAACCAGCGCACCCCTCTGTTTCTTAGCATGTCATTCAGGGCATTTTGGGCGGCAATGGGAGGGTTAGTAGGACACAAACATTGGATGTCCGATAATACCAGAACTCACGGTGTCTTAGTATGTCATTCGGGGCATCGGGGTTAAATTTGGTCCCTTATCGATTTGGTGGGATTTTGATTCAACTAATAATCACTTATCTTAGGTGTTCTCCAGGGTAACGGAATATTAGAGGCCGAATGTCGGTAATTGCATAAGATGCAAAGGAGTTGTGAACTCTCTTGGGTGGATAACTGGTAAAGGTGTTAGCGACACGGGCGTCTTGGCCCTCCTACCGCAAGCCTCCGACTCTGTCTATGGAGGGATCTCACGAGTAGTGGGAGGAACTCACGTCATCGTAGAGGGTAATTTCGAAGACGAAGAAAAGTAGACGGAAGCCAACTTAAGATAAAGACCCATCTTATTTTGGTGAATTTCAATAATTTCAACATATTGCTAATTAAAATCTGGTTTTATTTTCTTTAGATAATCATCTTCACAGCTCAATACTACAAAAAAAACCCTGATAACCAATTGATTGAACAAAGGAGGCAAAGGACTTTCGAGAAAGAAGTTATTCTGGAACTCGGAACGGATTTTGATCCGAATGTCGTTGCCATCATGGGTTCAATAGATGCAGTACAAACTGTCAAACCCTGGATACTGGATTCAGGAGCTTGCTATCATGTTTGTAATTCGTTGCATGGCATGAAGATTGACAGACATCTAGAGAAAGGCGCATTATCATTGAGAATGGGGAATGGTTCCCGTGCGCATGTTTGTGCCATTGGCACAATACTCTAGATCTACCTAATGGCAAGTGTCTCTTCTGAAAGAGTGCTACTACATCCCGACATGTATTTATAATATTGTGTCGATATCTTGTTTAGATTTGGATAGGTATTAGATCCTCACTGGAGGATCCAAATGTAATATCACATATAAGGATGAAGCCATTGGTAATGGGCACCTTGTGGGGCGCCATTACATCCTAGAACAGGAAGGTGGGATTTACTGTAACTCGAACGATAATAGTGGGAGCAAACGACCCCAGGAAGAGGTCGATCTTGGCAAGAAGTGGCATATGCGACTAGGTCACATCAGTGAAAAACGTTTGGAATGTTTGGCTAAAGATGGACTAATTAGTCTTGAAGCTTCAAAGCCGCTACCACCCTGTGAGCCATGCCTCATGGGAAAGATGCCCAAGTCTCCATTTGATGGAGTAAACAAGCGTGCTGATGAGATTTGCGAGCTGATACATACTGATGTATGCGGCCCCATGAATCACATTGCAAGAGGAGGCTATCCTTACTTCATCACATTCATCAAGGATAAGTCACGGTACGGATATGTGTATCTTATGAAGAACAAATCCGAGTCTTTTGAAAAGTTCAAAGAATTCAAGAATGAGGTGGAATTGCAAACAGGCAAAAAGATCAAAATCCTACGATCCGATCGAGGAGGTGAGTATCTAAGTGCCGAATTCACAGACTTTCTGAAAGACTGTGGAATATTATCACAGTGGACTCCTCCTGGAACGCCACAGTTGAATGGCGTGTCTGAAAGGAGAAATCGAACTTTAATGGATATGGTTCGATCCATGATGAGCTATACTGATATGCCTATAACCTTCTGGGGTTATGCGCTTGAGACAGCAGCATATTTGCTGAACCTTGTGCCAACTAAGAGTGGAGAAAAGATTTCGCACGAAATGTTCGTGGGAACGAAGCCTAGCTTAAAGCACTTGATGGTATGGGGATGCCCGGCCTATGTAAAGACATTAGAGCCAAGAAAGTTGGACAACAGGTCTGAGAGATGCCATTTCATTGGATATCCGAAGGAAACTTATGGATACCAATTCTACCTTGTTGAGGATCAAAAGTTGATCGTCAGCAAACATGCCCACTTCCTCGAGGAGGAATTCGTTAAGAACGATGGACAGGGCAAAAAGGTAGACCTTGTAGAGGAAGCAACAAATAGAAAAGGGGAGACTACAGAGTCTGCGCAGCGAGCCGAAGAAGAGACATCCCCAATGGTTGACGCTGGGGAGTCGTCTTCTCAACCTGCGCCATCTCAAGGACTAAAGCGCAAAAGACCCGAAGCAGGAGAACCTACTCGTAGGTCAACTAGAAATATCATTACACCAAATCGTCTGCTAATGATGAATGAGGATAATGACCATACGGTCAATGATCCAAAGACTTACGAGGAAGCGATGTCAGACATCGATTCGAGAAAATGGCAAGAAGCCATGAAATCCGAAATAGAGTCTATGTTTTCCAACCAAGTTTGGACCTCGTAGATCCTCGTAGTGGTAGAGTACCAATAGGAAACAAATGGATTTTTAAGAGAAAGAGAAATTCAGAAGGCAAAGTCGAGACTTACAAAGCTAGATTGGTAGCTAAGGGGTATCGACAGAGAGAAGGAATTGACTTTGAAGAAACTTTCTCTCCGGTTGTCATGATGAAATCTATTCGAATTTTGCTTGCAATAGCTGCCCATTATAATTATGAGATATGGCAGATGGATGTCAAAACAGCGTTTCTGAATGGCTACCTAGAAGAGGAAATATACATGGAACAACCCAAGGGATTTGTCCCGAAAGGTGAAGAGCATAAAGTATGCAAACTTCAACGTTCCATATATGGCCTCAAGCAAGCATCTCGAAGTTGGAATGTGAGATTTGACGAAGTCATACAAGGATATGGTTTCGAACAAAACTCAGATGAGCCGTGTGTTTACAAGAAACTCGACGGTAGTTCAATCACGTTTCTAGTACTTTATGTTGACGACATATTGTTGATTGGAAACAGCAAAGTGATGCTTAATGAAGTCAAAGCTTGGTTATCAAGTACATTCTCCATGAAGGACATGGGAGATGCCTCTTACATTCTGGGGATAAAGCTATATCGAGATAGACTCAATAGAATGATTGGCATATCCCAGTCCAATTACATAGACAAGATTGAAGAAGTTCAGCATGGAGAAATCAAAGAGGGGCTTCCTCCCTGTTCGACATGGCATTGTTCTGAACAAGGAAATGTGTCCTCAGACTGAACGTGAGAAATTAGAAATGTCTAAAATCCCTTACGCATCAGCTGTAGGGAGTCTCATGTATGCCATGCTATGTACTAGGCCCGACACCTGTTATGCCGTGGGCATAGTCAGCAGGTTTCAAGCAAATCCTGGCCGCCAGCATTGGGAGTCCGTAAAGACCATCCTTAAGTACTTACGAAGGACTAAGGATATGTTGCTGGTTTATGGGGGTAATGTGGACAAGGTGTTGTTTGTAGTAGGCTTTACTGATTCCGACCATTTGGGATCTGAGAAAAGTAAGTCCACTTCTGGAAGTGTCTTCATTATGAATGGAGGAGCTGTCAGCTGGAGGAGTTGCAAGCAGAAGTGCGTGGCACTCTCTACCACAGAAGCGGAATATTACGTTGCTTCAGATGCTAGTCGAGAGGCTGTTTGGATAAAGAAGTTCGTCACTGAACTTGGAATAGTTCCTACCATTGAATCACCGTTAACTTTGTTCTGTGATAACAACGGGGCGTTAGCTCAAGCCAAGGAACCTCGGTTTCACAAGTCTTCCAAACTCATCGAAAAGCATATCACAAAATTCTCGAATTTGTGAAAAGGAAGATGATTCAAGTTCCAAGAGTTGATACTGAAGAAAATGTAGCGGACCCGTTCACTAAAGGAATGTCACAGAAGCAGCTTGATCGACACCTCATAGAGATGGGTGTGCGTTATTGTAGACATTGGCTTTAAGTGCAAGTGGGAGATTGTTGGAGTTGTACCCTAAAAGCCAAATATTTTGTAATATTATAAACAACTCAACTATATATAAAAGGGCAAGTATTTATTCATTCATAAGCGTGGCTTTTATATTATTGAGATAATATGCTATAAATGAGTCCATTGGATTAAGGTATGACTACAATGTCCTAAACATCGTTAAGGCAAGGAGACTTGTAGGGCATTGACTATCCTGTGAGGCCGGTGTATATCACATCAAGGTTAGCATGGTCTCGTGCTACGCGTATTGGATGTGTGATGGATATATACAGGTGCTTGTTATTGACCAAGTCCACTGAACATGACCGCCTCGAAGCTTAAACGTATGGATGCTTACCACATGTCAAGCGTTACAGAGCTTCAGATTGTAGTATGTAACTAGTCCTTAGACCTGAGGCATTTTGGGATATCTTGTGCTTAGCATCATATATAAACTTTGACTTTACTTCAAGGTCACTACATGGTTGTCACTACATGGTTCAGTGACCCCATGGGTAAAGATTGGGTTTATGGTTATAGGTACGAAGGTACATGAATGCGCAATATGGAATCTATCACCTTCCGGTAATCAGTTCAACGAAAGGAGATATCCCTCAGAAGCCGCTTGACGATCCATCTTAGAAATCTCTGTGCAGAGTGTTTATTGATCAAGCGTAGGTTTGTAAGAACCGCTTCGTCAGAGATGGATCTTGGTGATTGAGATTCTTTATAGTGATTTGACAAATCTCCATATCACTCACATCTCAATTGGGATATAGATGATAGAAGGACCGTATTACATTGTAACTACAAACTAAGGTTCGAAAAAGGTAAACATGATTTAGTCACGCTCACTTCTACTAGTCCGGGTAGCCATGACATGTTGCTAGGCGTCAACCATGGTTTGTGGAACATATTGTTTCACTGCTGGGTTTATTTAGAACCTAAGAGGTCACACACCTATGAAAGTGCTGACGACATTAAAGGATGATGGATTATGTAATTAAATGTTAATTAGGGTTTATATATATATAATTAATTGTTAATTATATATATTGGATCAATTAATATTGTGCTTGCATAAGTAAATTAGAAAGCATTGGGCTTTATTTATTTATATAGTTGAAAAGTCAACAACCCATAAAGGAGTAGGATTGGGCCGAGGCAAAAAGCCTGTGGCGCCAACCCTAGTAAGCCTGCGGCATGGGCTTGCATATATAAATATGCAAGTCATGCTATTTTTCTCATAAGTTAAAGAATTGCTACAATTTGATTGTGCAAGAGTCCCAAAATTCCAAGAGAGAAAAATACCTAGAGTGCCTAGATACATTGTGTGTGCCGCACCTTTCCTTGTCTCTTCAATTGTTGGAGATCAATTGATCATCTTGTGTGAATAATTTTGCTAGCACAATTGAGAGTTCATCCCGTTGTCCGTCGTCGGCGTTCCAGTGTGGATACTTTTAGAGGCTCAACACTTGAGGAGCTAACGTGATTGAATCCAAGATCATGGCAAGCATGAGGAGCTCAACAATGTCATATGTCGGTTATGTCGGTGGAAGAATGACAACAAGTATGTTTGCTCAATCTCCTATTTGTTTGTTTTTTCTATTTTGCGAATTATTGATACAACCAACCGGATATGTAATTGGGAATTACATGTTTACTTTCCGCTACGTATTATTTATTGATTATCGAATTAATAAAATCTCAATTATATGCCTGGAAACCCAACACTAGGAGCTTGGCGGTACATCTCCGTCCTGATTTTGAGCAAAATCCTCTGAAAATCGTTCAAGCGGGGTTAGGCGGGCAACTAGGTGGGGCTAGATGGGATTTTTTAAAATTTTTTTGGATGAAATTTTGAAGTTTTAACTTTCTTCTTTTCATTGTAGTACTCATATACTTGATTCATGTTTTCAATCAATTATGATCATTTATTCTATTTATCTATCGATTTTTCATGTTTATGCTTGTCAATACAGCTATATAAATATATATTTTTATTTTATTTTAAGTAGTTACAGATTAATCCTTGATTAATCTTCTAGGCGCTAGTTCCCTTCTTACCGTCTAACTTCCGCCTAGCGCTTTTTAGAACCTTGGTTATGAGAGTATTATGCGGACTACGATTGTTTTCATGCCTTTATATATAAGGGGCATATCTGCAAAATTGCTACAATGAAAACAAAAGCATTTTTTATTACTCTATCTGGATATCTTAAATTTCGTTGAAAACTGAGCTAAAAAGAAAGCTCAAAAATTGGAAAAGACGAATGTACCCAAACATTGATAGAAAAATTAATGGAATTGGAAATTGGGTATGAATTGATAACAAACACCCACCACAGGGGTCTAATTGAGAATTTTTGCACCACAGGGGTTAAATTGATACTTCATGCCCAACACAGGAATTATACGTGATAATTGGCCTTGCAAAGTTTGGCTATCCACAAAATGAAGAGCTGCCCATTGCCAATTTTTCCAATTTCAAACAAAATGTTCCCCAAATTGACAATATATACAATTTCTCATTAATAAATTAAGACGCTAGAATACATACAAGAGTGCATTGCACCACGAATTTTAAGATATCCAGATAGTGTAATCAAATATGGGTCGCTTTGGGATAGGGCCCTAGCTCTTTGGAAGAACACAAGGAATCTATCTTATTGAGACTTCAATTATTTGTATGCAGTTCCAAGTTTAGTGGAACCTCAACTCAGCTTTCACATCAGCTCACTGACACGGCTATCACCCTTATGTATTCCTTATGCATGTAATCACATGGACTATGTATCTCATATGCATTTTGTTGTAAAAAAATACTCAGATTACAAAAAAGGTGGTGTTATTTGTATTTAAAAGTTTTTTCCCACACTTTACTTTTTTTTTTTATATCTCTACTATTATAAAAGCAAACATAATTTTTTTATAGTTACTGAATTTGACCAAAATTCCCTTACAAAACACTACAATTTCAAGGAAATCAAATTTCACTAACCTTTAATGCAAAAAACAACAGGGGTATTTAATCCAATGGAAAAACCTTCATAAAGTATTAGACGAAACCATAAAACAGAAATTATCAATAAAACATGTTCTCCCTTGCTATGGATAATATTGTACTTTGATCAACCAACCAATCAAATTCATCCTGCATTATATCAAGAATATAGCTTTTCTAAATACACCCTACCATAAAACAAAACTATATTTCAATCCGACAAAAAAAAATCCACATACATAAAGAGTTTCTCTATATCTCAAATTCAATTCATGTTCGCCACGCGAGTATCGCAGACATTGTGGCTAGTTTATTTTATACCAAGTCTTCAAACTTCCCCGCGGGCTACTTCTCGTATATATAAATGGAATGTGATAAAAAAATTTTGAAGTGCCAATGATATTTCGTTCACCAAAAAACCTAATGAATTATCGATAATAGATAACACTATAATAAAAGTTCTAGTGTAGTTAATAAAAAACACTTGCACTTCTCTTGTAACTTTTGTTTATGAATTGTAGAGGCATAATTTTGCCTTGAAATGCTAATATCGGGCTGCGTACCTATATCATTATTACATGTGAAGTGTTTTAACCATACAACGTTTGATATTTTGTCATACTATATCATTGCATGTCAAAGATCAATTGTGTTCAGCATCCAAGCACGTTTCATCTTTTTTCATAATAGTGCGCCTTATTTGAGTCCCAATATCTCGAAGGGGAGATTTTTATTTTCATGAACACAATGAACGCAATGACATTTTTCAATCTAAACCTCCAGAATTACAATTTTTATCAAGCTCCAAGATCAGAATTTAATTTTTATCAAGCTCCAAGATCACAGTTAGAGATGATGACAAATACCGAAAGGAAAAAAAGATTGAGGAGTCAGGGAAAATGTTTAATGGGTTCATTCCCTTGTATGATCCAGCCACGGGGTTTCCCTTATTCGATGTCGTATCCCTTTTTTATCTAACTTAAGGAGATATGTCGTATTTGATTTATCTGACCACAGAAAGGTTGTCGTATTCGTCCTCATCTTACGTGTCAGTCAGGCACCCTTGCTACGTGGCAGCCAATGGGAACCGGCGACAGAGCAGCCTGACCCCACTTTCATCTCATAAAATGTCGTAAAATTTAAAATGTTACCGTTGCGTTGGCCCCAAGACGGGAGCAAAATCAAAACAAATAAAAACTAGCCGTTGGTTTTGCACTCGAGCCCCCAAAATAAAAAGAAATCGATTTCTTCAACCTCCTCTCACCGCCGATAACACAAAAACCGCTTTTCGCTCGCAAAGAAAAAAAGTTCACAAGAATTTTCTCTGGTTCCAAACAGCATTCAATAGAATCTTTACTGGGTCGTAGCGTGCGTAGTAACAATGGCTTCAAGAACAGCGACCAAAGATATCATCACTCTGCGCGGTTCTGCCGCCATCGTCAGCGAGTTTTTCGGTAATGTTAATTGTCTAATTCAAGAATTCTGATTAGCGGATTTGATTTGATTTACATTTCTCTTTGTTGGGTTTTGTTCGGTTTCGGAGAAATCTTTGTCTGATCTGTGCGGTTTCGTGTTTTCTTTGCAATCCCTCTTTCAGGATATTCAGCGAACAGGTAATGGGCATGGAAACTTGATCTTTGTTATCGTTTTTTATGCAATATTTTTTGGGGTTTTGAAGTTGATTATGGTTGGAAATTTTGGTGATTTTATCTCAGCATTCTCTACAATCGAGGAGTGTATCCTGAAGAGAGCTTTGTGAAGGTGAAGAAATATGGACTGCCCATGTTGCTTACTCAAGATGAGGGCCTCAAGTCCTTCATTGCCAACCTAACTGCTCAGCTTTCTGGTAAGTTCTAGCGATTTACGGTCTTCATCATACCGGGTGTATTTTTTTACCTTAAACCTTTAGCATTGAAACTATGAAACAATTTATATATGTTACCCTTAGACTGACATGGTTTGATTGAGAAATGTTGTTGTTGGGAACTGACTTATTTTCATTTTTTATTTTTGTAAAGAATGGTTGGAATCTGGCAAGTTACAGAGGGTTGTTCTGGTCATAATGAGCAAGGCCACTAATGAGGTTCTAGAGAGGTGGAACTTCAGCATTGAGACTGACAGCGAGGTCGTGGAGAATGGGTAATTGAATTCAATTTAGTCCTCTAAGTGTGTCGCTTATTTTTACGCAGTTGTAATTGTTTAGGATTCTTTCTATGTTATATTGATTCGTCTCGTTTGATTGAAGTGTGTCGAGGGAAAAGAGTGACAAGGAAATCATGAGGGAGATTCAAGCAATCATGAGGCAGATTGCTTCGAGCATTACTTACTTGCCATGCCTTGATGAACCTTGTAAGAGCAAAAAAAACACCAACATTCTTACCTGCCTAAATGAAACTATCATATTCAGCCACATGGGTATTTATCATGTTCTTGTGTTCTGTTGTTTGCTTTAGGTGTATTTGATGTTTTGGCATACACGGATACACATGGGTATTTATCATGTTCTTGTGTTCTGTTGTTTGCTTTAGGTGTATTTGATGTTTTGGCATACACGGATAAAGATGTTGCAGTCCCATTCACTTGGATCGAGAGTGATCCCAAACTGATTTCCAATCCACAAATGGTGAAGTTGCATTCTTTCGACACCAAGGCAAGTAGTTTGCAAAGATGCATTCGTTCGTGTAGAAATTCTTCACCATTAATAAAAGAGAAATGGTTTGACTGCTGACTGTTGATTATTTTTTTGGCTGGATTATGCAGATTCATAAGGTTGATACGCTGGTGTCCTACAAGAACGACGAATGGGATGAGCAGTAGGGAGGAGATATCCATGTTCGTTGACTCTTGGTATTGTGAATCTTTTATTCACATATTATTAGATAATTGGAAAGAAGACAATGACTGGTGTGCTATCTTCTCCGCAAGATGTTTTCCCTCTTGGTCTTTCTCTACATGAATATTGGATGTATAATTCGTATGTTTGTGTGAAAAACGTGAGTTTCAGTTATGTTAATTTCAGACAAGTAATCTAGTAGTTTTCATATATGAAAAGGTCTAGAAGTTTCCTAATTCTTTTGTGTGCACACTACACATAGATCACACAAATCGCATGAACAATCAGTCTCATGTGTAAGTACAAACTATTCCTGTTTCACGCCCGCCACTCTTCAAATGACGATTTGGACAACAACTTGTCGCTGGTCTTTTATGCAGTGAATTAATTTAGGCTAGCCGCTACCAAATGAGACCTACACAACTCTGTTTTTCCTGCAACGAGTTAATTTAGGATAGCAGACACCAAACGAGACCTACTGAACCTGTCCTTCGTGCTCCAAATTAGATTAGGATAGCCGTTAGGTCCTTGTTGAAGGAGTACATGTACATCAACCAATGGAGAAAGAAGAGGGATAGAGAGAGCGCTGAACACTAGTGTATTGGTGGATCGTTTCTGCATTCATCATTAAATGTTCGGCCCAACAAAATGGGTCTTGCCTAGTAACACCAAGTTCACATCATAACTGAGGAAATTTGGATTGGAATTCGTTTGAATGCAAATTTTGTCCGATGATGACTTTCTGCTAATTTTTTGCCAAGCTGGGCATGCTTTAAGTTCTGTTCGCCAATTGCATGAATAACCAATGTTGCAAGGACTGCATCAAAGCCATTGAACATAAAGCGGTTGATTGGCTTCGAATTATATTCTACCGTTTATGCTCAGGTCTCGGATACTAAGGCAAAGTCCGTCACCAGGCACCAGCTAACAGAAGGAAAATAAGACATGGGAAATATCGGTGAAGAAACGGAAAATTCCAGAACTACAGGAGTATCGCAGAAAGATGTACACAGGTAGAATTGGCATATGAAATCACAGAATGATAGTGCCCAGGCCACTATGTGCAAAGAAATGTTAGAAGGCTAAATCTGAGAAAAAAAAAAAAAAAAAAGAATCTTAGAAGGCTAAAAACTTAACTTCATAACGTGAAAGTATATATTTACAAAATGATAGTGCCCAGGCCACTATGTGCAAGACTAGACTCTGCCTGAGTACTTTGACCTTGTCCTAGCATAATACAAGATGCGGAGTGATAGTGCCCAGGCCACACTATGTGCAAGACTAGACTCTGTGCCTGAGTACTTTGTCCTTGTTCTAGCATAATACAAGATGCAGAGATGACCTCGATCCATGAATAAATCGGCACTTACATTAAGAATGAAACATCAGAAAGATACATGGTTCAACTCACACCACGATATATGGCACCTGGTCGAAGGTCATCCATGTTTTCAATATTTCTGTACGCATTAAACTCCCTCAGATATGACCACCCCCGGCGGGTCAGAAATTCGCGATAATCATCTTCCGTGTAGAATATCTTCTCCTCTGTATGTACTGGTAGATGGTCTGACTCATCATAGAGGCACACTTTGATGGCCACCCCTGAAATTAGGACTCCAGCATGAAGTTTTCATTATGAAAGCGGAAAAGAACATTATTAATTTAACGGAATCTATGTTCAAATGAAATTATGATCTCTGTGAATAACAGTTTCCAGATTTCAGCCACTTTTTCATTCCCTGCAGCCAAAGGAACATATAAAAACATTATCGCGGGGATGAAAGATGAAATGTATACCTTCATCAAGATGAAGGGTGTAATTCCCCAGGGGCATGTCCCTGTCAAGACTTCTTACGATCTGGTCTTCATCCTCCAACCAGAAGGCGCGCTTTGTTCTCAACCTAAAAGCCGACTTGATTGCTTCCTTAATGGCATCAGCAGTGCCATCAATACCAACTCTTCTAGTGTAATCACCCCAAGTGACTAATATGACTCTGCCACCATATGATTGAGTCTCCTCACCTGCCAAAAGGGGAAAAAGAATCTGAAAATCATTGAACCATTGACTCAGATTTCAGTCAGAAAGTGCTACTCATCTGTGGACTACATTTGAAGTATGACCACATATAACAAGACAAACAAGCAAATTTTACAATTACATTGCAATTTAATTACTTACCATTTCCAGGGGTGTCTCTCCAATTCCAAGGCGGGACTCCATTTGCTGTAACTGCTTCAGTTGTAGTGATGGCAAGAGGATGACCATCATGATCCAAACGTCTTTCAAGATTGAGTGCTGGCCTGCCACTAGCTGCACCCCAAGGAACTTAAAAGAGAGGACGGACATCTCTTTGAAAACATATTCAACTACAAAAAGAACATGATTCCTAGAAGCAGTAGACAGGATAGATATAACCCGTAGAAACGTTCGTGTTCTCCTATTTCACATTACTACTTGCACATGAAGAACTTAGCATTTCCAACTCAGAGAAAAATGGAAAATGAACTCATGAGTGACAATAAAAAAGGACGAACGAATTATTGGTGATGATCATGCCTTCCATCTAGTATGCTAATTATACCTAATATAAGCCTTGAGATCACTTATTTGATATGCCTGTAGCTGAATAAGTATAATAATCATTTCATCCCCAAAAGATAACAAGCAGCAACCCTGGTTTCTAACAGTGGTCGTGATTCGTGAGTCTAATTCTAACAAATATGTTGATATGATATACCTTCAACAGGTGCAAAAGAGATGCTTGCATCTTCAATACCTGCATGAGCAACATATTAGTCAAATGGCTTCTCGTGTTATCAAACATATAACCCTTACTGCAGAACAAACTACGAGATAAGATAGCAGAACTTCTACACCATAGACTGAAGAAAATAACCCAAGTGAAAGAAAAGAAAAGCAAAGCACTGGAACATAAAGGTGGGCAGGGCTCACCAAAGCTGCAACGCATCCCAAATTAAGAAACATATGGAAAACCTCTGAGAGATTAGGACATAAAGGGAAAATGTAGCTATTTGATCTGTAGAACGCATTACTGAAAATGTAACACCTGCAGTTGATGCCATAGGACATCGTAACAGGAAACTTTTTTTATATGGCTTATAATGTGTCAGCTCAGGACAGACTGCCGAATACCATGAGAAGGAGAAAAACAACTGAGTCCTAGAATGGTGATTGATTACGCAGGACTACCTTCTGTATGAGCTTTGTGTTGTATGAAGGAATCTTAAATACATACACTTAATAATATGCACAATACACAATTCTCATTCCCATTCAAATACTCCTTAAACAGCATAAAGCATCTCCATATTCAACATTATAGCGGTCTTTGAAGAAATTGCAAACAGAACACATTCAAAACTAGAACACTTGACAATCCAAATATTCTTTCTTGCTTCTTCCCACATATTTAGGTCCATTTAAGTTAAGGAAGCAATAGCTACTGTCCCAACTCTCAATATAAGTCTGCAACTGAGAAGAAATTGGCTTTGCATAGGTTAAATTAATTTCTTAAACCCCCATCCACTGGTTTATAATATGTGCAATCTCTTAATCAAAACTGGAATTCAGATCCAAATTGCACAGTAAGCATCATGACCCTAAGCCTAGCCCAACCTGTTGATTCCAGTTCTCAAGGCTAACAAACTCCAGAGTCCAAACTAACTACCAGATATCATCAGATTTCTAATCAAGATATCTTCAACCATGACTCCCAGATGTCCTTAAAGGTTTGTTATATGTGTCTAAATGCCATTATTATTGCATGAAGCACTGAAAACACCAGTTTGTAGAAGATGACTTGATTTTTTTCCAAAAGAAAAAAGAACATGACTTTACTAAGGTTGCCTACACAGCTTTCATACTCCACAATCCTAAAAATACCCATTTTCAGATACAGAAACCTTTCTAAATCCAAACACTAAATGAAACCTTCTAAATTTAGCCTATAAAGCATTAACATTACACCCAGGAAAAATGGAAAACTAATGAAGACCAACATACACAAAACAGGTTAGGTATCCATCAAAACCCCCATAATCACATAAACCAACCTAAACCCACTTCCAAATTCACACAAATATTCACCCAGCAGCTCGAAAAACCCGGAAAAAAAGCCGGTACCTTTATCGGAGAATTGCACAAAAGAATCCACCTTTGCTGGAGTAGGACTCTTATACTGCGCATTCTTGCTCCTCTCCTTCAAAATCTCCTCAATCTCCTTGTAATACGACATCTTGGCCGACCCACTTCCTCTATCCTGGTGGTGCTTGGCCTTCTTGAACTCCTTGAGCAAGTTCCTCCACTTGTCGGTGCACATGGTCGGCAGCCGATCGAACCCTTTTTCCCTCATTTTCGCCGAAATCTGCTCCCACAAGTGCTTGTTCGACTTCGAGGTGTTGAACATTCCGTCCATTTCTCGCCGGAAAGCTATCAAGCTCCGGGTCTCCTCCTGGACCCAAGTTTCGGCCCGCTTTTTCGGGGCCTTCACTTCGTGGTCCTCGCCGCTGCTGTTGTCGCCCAACACCATCTGGTGCGGCTGCTGCTGCTGCTGTTGTGGGTGGTGGGCTTGGGATTGGGAGATGACGTCGGCGACGCCGCCGCCATTGGAGACGACCTCGATCATCATGTCGCGGCTGTTTTCTTCCTTGTAGAAATCGACCGGCCGGGGCTTCTCCGCCGAGTACATGACTGGGCTTTGTCGAAATTCGGAAACTCGGGTTTCTCTTAGAAATTAAAGGGTCGGGTGAGAATCGGGTCGATCGGAGAAGAAAGCTGGCGTCACCGTGGCGTCACCCGTAGCAGCAGCAGCAGCAGCAGAAGCAAGGCCATTTTTTCAAAAGGATGGAGAGATTCTCGGGTTCGTTGTTTGTTTGGTGAAAGATTGTTGCTTTGCTTTTGCTTCACTTTTTGGAGACGAATGAGTTTGTGGGTTTTTGGGTTATTTTTGGGTCGGAGCTTGGCTTCTGCTGCTAAAACAGGAAAGTGGTGGAGAGAGAAAGTGCGTCAAGTGAAAGCTTCCGTCAGTGATTAGCCAAGAAAGTGAGTTCAACGGGGCGAACTGCCCATTCTTTATCTTGATATGTTCATCATCATGCTACAAACGCAGCGTTTCGCAGCCGTTTTCGTGTCATAGTTGCAAAAAAAGTTCTCATTATCCCGATTTAAGTCATAACAACTTATACACTGTCATATGAAGGTTAAATCGTTACATAAAAATAAACTTTTGGTATTTCCTGTTTAGGATTAGGCGTAGTGCTGTTTTGGAGTAAAATTGCAAACTGTGTCGTTTCAAAATCTCAAATTAAAATCAAATCGCTCATTAGCAACTTTAAACAGTATAACTAACTGCAATTAGTGATTTGGTACTATTTGGTTTAATTTTTGTGTATATTTTCAAATTCTATAATTCATACATATTACAAAGTAGTTCAAAATCACTGCACTAAGCGGTTTGATTTAATTGAGTTTGCGATTTTTCAGTTTGGTGTCCACCCTTATTTCTGTTGCCTATGCTGTACAGTATCTCATACTCAAGGCCTTACCCTATTGACAATTTGGAACTATACTCCTCAAAACGGAATTTTCCCATTCTAATATCTACATGGGACTCCAATTTTCAATGTGGTGCTTGTATAGAAACGACGACGTAGCAACTTGACATAAAAATAGTCTTCTGCGTCACTGGAAACAGAAGGTTATCATTTGCTATTGCTACCCGCCCAGAGCCCTCTTTATCCGTTTTTTATGTCTGATTTTTACAGTAGCGTAAACCCTAGCAATGGTTGCCAGCAATTTGTGATAGATGAAGCTCATTCAACTATCTTCCTCTCAGTCCAGAGCTTCATTTAGCTTTCTCCATGGAGGATTACCTTCCCACAATCTCAAACCAGCATCTGCTTCCTTGGCAGCTCTCAAAGTCGGAGTCTTTAACCCAAGCCGTCTCTCAGGTATAAAATCAAACACCTTCCGTGCAATTTTTTTCCCATCATATTTGAACCCAGTACTGTTCATCATCTGGGTTTTTGTCCTTGAAAACGAATTGGGTTTTTCTTCGTTTCTTCATTAACATTACTTGTTTGTATATTCAGCTGAATTCTGTGTTTTTGCTTATTAGTGTTTGCCACCCAATAAAGTAAGGGATGCAATGGTGCAATCAGTAAGAATATAATTGGTTGCTTGTCCTGAAGGTGGAAGAATAATATTTGCTTCACTTTGTGTTTTTGAATCTTTCTGTCTAATGTTGTGTGGGAAAAGCTAATATCCAGTGTTGGGATGAGATTTATGTGATAATTTATCTTTTCATATAGAAGCTCAGCGATATGCATTGAGGATTTTTCAGCTAAACTTTCAAGCAGTGTGTGGCTTTTGCAGGACTCATCGCCGAAGCAAAGTAGCTATGCGTGGCATTGCCATATCAGAAACGAGCAGTGCTTACTGCACCAGGTTCTGCAGCTTTCACCATAAGGCAGTAGAATTGCTATCTTCGAGAAGATTATGTGGAAATGTGATTTTGAGACCTTTTTCGACATGCACCTCACGAGTGATCTCTCCAATTGCCCCTCTCGTCGTGTTTGCCCCTCGGCTTTCACCATCTGATGCTCCCCAACGCTCGGAGGAGTGGTTTGCCCTGCGCAAGGACAAGCTGACCACAAGCACCTTCAGTACTGCCTTGGGCTTTTGGAAAGGAACTCGTAGACCAGAGCTCTGGCAAGAGAAGGTATTTGAGTCAGAGAAACAAATCTTGGAAGCTTCTAAGAGAGCCATGGAATGGGGCGTGCTCAATGAAGAAGTGGCCATTAACAAGTACAAAAGCATCACAGGTCGTGAAGTGGGTTCGTATGGATTCGCAACCCACACAGAGGAGCGGTATGATTGGATTGGTGCCTCCCCAGATGGTCTCCTTGATGGTCATATTGAGTGCTATCAAGGCGGTGGGATACTGGAAGTGAAGTGTCCATATAATAAGGGAAAGCCTGAGAAGGCTCTCCCCTGGTCAACTATGCCTTTCTATTACATGCCTCAGGTGCAAGGTCAAATGGAGATAATGGACCGAGAGTGGGTTGATCTCTATTGCTGGACGCCAAACGGAAGCACAATATTCCGTGTGTGCAGGGACCGCAGTTACTGGAACTTGATGCATGGAATTTTAAGGGAGTTTTGGTGGGAAAACGTGGTTCCTGCTAGGGAGGCTCTACTGCTGGGGAAGGAAGAAGAAGCCAAGCAGTATATTCCAACTTCTACACACAAGCAAACGGGGCTGGCAATTGTTAAGAGCTTGAAGTTAGCCAGTGAATCCAAGTTGTTGTGCAGAGAGATTGCTGGTCACGTTGAATTTTTCTAGTGATAATGGGGCCTCAACTATCAAGTGAAAGGATGAGGAACTGACACTCTTGTTTTTCCTCCATTTGAATGGCTCCAAATGTAATTGCCAATTGTATTACATCTCTTGGTATATCTATGGCTAGAATATTTTCACTCAATTATATACTTTTTGATCTGCAATTTTCATTTTGCTTCAATTAGTTCATAGGCTACTCTTATGGCGCTTCATTTGCAGTATGCCTTTTATGGTCACTGGTGCTTGACAGTTGAAACATTCCAATCTTGAAGGGGAGAAGAAATACTTACCTAGCGCGTGTTTAAGCTTTTCATCTGTCTCTTTCCTTCTTATTATCTCTCGATGGGGAAAGAGATATCAGGGTTTCACACGCCGTTAAATGTAAGTTTCTCTCGAACAAAAAACAATGTGGATTGCGGACGGCAAGAATAATGGTCTCCAAGAATGGGAGTAACTGATGACACCGATGGTTATAATTTACCAGGCTTGCCATGAATTTAGGTTTGAGGCTTGTTAAAACAGACTTGGTCAAAGAGTTCTTGGTGGGGAGCCTATTCTTCCACAATAACCAAATTTAAACCCCTTTTTTTACCTCAGTCAAATAGAGAACATAATCAAATTAGGAATCCAAATCGGTTTAACAAACTTGCAGTTACAAAATAAGCAAAAGACAGTTAAATAAGTTTCTAAACTTGTGTCATCCGAAATAACTAACTTCTGCCAAGCCTGGTTCATCCAATGGAACTAAAGGAAATGCAGCATGGAGTTAAAATAAGCAAACTACCCTGTTGCTACACATTGCCAAAGCTCTTCATCTAAAAGAAGCTCCAAACCAAGATAGCGCGGAAGAAGAAATAAAGAAGTGAAAGAGGACATGGATTCTGGTCTGTCCTGGGCTGATCAATGGGATAACCACCCTGACCCGCCGCCTCAGGGAACATCCGATGACAAGAAGAAGGCCAAGGATGGGTCAAAGAACAGCTTTGGGAAGGCGATTTTGAGCTGCAAATGGGTGGAAAAGCTCCGCAAGAAATCTCAGAAAGAATAAGAGATAATGAAAGAATACATGTATTTAACAATGTAGCCTCTTCCAGCTCCTTGGAAACAATACAAAGTCATGAACCTTTTTCATCCCAATTGTCTTCATTTACTACTGAATCTTTATGGTAGTTCTGCCACCTGAACAATTGGGTAATAATAACATACAAAGTTTGCTGATTACTTCAGTTTTTGGCCGGAAACTTTGAACCTTTCAAATACACATTTTCTGGAGTGACTACCCTTTTTCTGTTTTCTGAGGAACCGTAGAATCTTGAACGTTTGTAGATCTGGCATTAATTTCCTTTTCTTTTTATCATTATCACCATTGTACTTCTCGCTTCTTTGCTGTGAAACGGAACATCCTAAACAATCATCACATAACTAGTAAACGACATCTCTGTATGTTACCAACAAGAAGCAAAATGAGGCACATAACGTACTTATAATGATTCGAAATGGCACGTCAATCATTAATTTTTCGAACAATTGCTACTGTTAACAATCTGATAGAAGAAGATGCAGCACACACAATTGGCCAAAAAGTCATCGTCTTAGATGTAGCACGTCTCCCATTCCCAGACATTCCTAAGCACAGGGAGGGGACATTCAAAACGTGAGAGGTGGTTTTAAATGCTGGAAAACTTCCAGTCCACTTCTTCCTTGCATCTCAACTATGCATTTTGTTTGTAAAAACCTTAAAGGGAAGTGTGTTTCCAAACTTACATAACCATACGGATCATTCTTTCCGTGTGATCTCAGATCTATGGACAAAGATGAGAGAAAGTTCTTGATGAAGTCCATACACGTTTTGGAATGACATCCAGGCCAACTACAGAGTGTTAAAACGTGAGCAAAACGCTAAGCCAAACATAAACACTCAGAAAGATACAAGATATAGCTAGTAAACGAGAGAAGTCCCACGATCTATCCACGAAAATCTAAAGAAAAAACATTGCAAGAATCTTGACAAATACATCCCTGAAAAGGAATTATTTCCCCTAATGTTTATACAATTGTTAGGCCCCTTGACGTAAAGGCATAAATCCATTGTCAAGTACACATTACAACATTCATCCTGAACAAAAGAAACATATGACTTGTGCTCAGTCCAATTTTGAGCACACAAAAGATAACTCCAATAACACGTGAAGCAGCACCTGTAGTTCTTTGGCCAGAGAGCATACTGTTCTACTGCCAGAAACCAGAACTGAGAACGACAAAGATCCTTCTCAAGAGCAAGAACAAATTTACATTCCTCGCTTGAGATAAGCATAATTTTCCATGGTAGGAAACATATATAGCTGCATTCATGACCAAGCAAGAACGAACCTGGCAAATGACATTGAACATGATACTAGAGAAATATCAGTGCATATACCAAGTCAAGTAGAAGAGGTTCAGTCCTGCATGGGGCTTCATTATTCACCAATGACACTGCTACTCCATCAGCAATCAGCAACCCTCGCAGCAAAAACTGATGCACTGTTAGAGCTACTCCCACAACAATCTTCCTAGCATAAACAGCTGCACAGACTGCTAAGCCAACAGAAATTGCCCCAGCATTGAGAGAATAACTGATACAATTCATCTTATGAGTGTAAGAAACTGGGCATGTCCCACTTCACAGGTAACAGATGACTGTTTCCATGAGCCAGTAAAAAGCTCATGGAACATTCATGTATGCATAGTACACAAATAATTCACCTTTCCAACTTTGCTGTGTACAAGGTCTACTCCCCTACCAATCACTGTTCTAGTAGGCTACCTCACCTTTTCTTGATTGAATCCCTTAGTAACCACTTGCAATTTTCTCATCCATAACATGAAACAAACTGATTTACACAACCAACAGTATCTAGCCATGTCGACCAAAGCTATAACTGTGTTCTAAGAGAACAGAAGACTTGGATGCTCCATGCTTCCCATCCTGCCCCTCTTGAGACTTAAGCAACTGCTTCCAACAATCAGAGCAAAGCAATTCCAGACAAAAGGTTTCCTCGTATTCACTATCATTAATGCAGCGACCACATTGAATACACCTCCCTATGCAAAGTGTGCATGCCCTACATTCCTGAGTTGGATGTTCTTTCCCTTGACAAGCCTCAGCAGGGCAATCATATACGAGCCTCAAGTTCTGGCATCTAGGGCAAGTTTCAATATCAATGTCGCTCTCATCATCCCAGGGTAGATAAAAGTTCCCTCTGTGATAAAAATGCGGCTTGCGGGGATTCCGCGGCATCTGACTAGCAGTGCCCAACAATAATTTCAACTCTTCGAAATGTTCCTGCGTCACGCCATAGAGTCCACCTATCCGTAAATGCTTTACACCTGGTCCACCTGTAGACTTAAAAGCCTTTAAGCTATTAACGATGCCCTCAATACTGAGTCTAGTACATCCAGGCACACTCAACTGCATAGACAAAGAAAACATTTCAGAACATCTAACAAGGTTATGGATTAAATAAGTGGAACCAAAAGAATACAAAAATGGGGAAAGAAGCAATCTACCCTCACGAAGAATGACACAGAGAACATGAAATAAAGAAGAGGCTCCAGATTTAGGCAAATGAAAGCCTCAAATACCATTTAAATTTTATTGTTGGAATGGTGATGGGGTTTCAGGGCACAGAAGCAAGACGGAGAAAAGTAAAGAATCCCAGAAGTGTTATTTTGCCATTATTTACCGCTATGCCAAATTAAAATCACCACGAAGATGTCTTTTGGTCTACCCCCATTCCAGTGCTGAATTTGTCCATGATCGGATAATTTAAATCATTACTAGACAAGAACTCACCTTAAATCAAGATAGAGAAAAAGAAAAGGTAAGCCTTAGCTAAAGATCGATTCAGAGTTAGTTTATATGCATATCTGGGTTAGGAACTTGGGATAGGACTTATCAACAGACACTTTGTGGGTCCGCACTTTGGTACAAAATAAACCTGCAGACATAAGATATCTCGTCCTATCCTTTGAACTTGTGAGAAAAGTTACCCTAGAATAAGTATCATGTATAGAAAAAAAAAAATACACTATAAGGCCAACTTCGTAAAAAAGCAGGAAAAAAAGGATAGCCAACTCTAAAGCACTGAAGGCCCAATCCATATAACTCAGAAATTAAGCTGTAGAATTATCTCAAAAGTTAACTTAAATTCTAAACCATGAAGTTTAAGGTAGACATTAGTGATGATCAATTAACTCTTTCAGGGATAGTAGTACGAAGGTATATGCTTCCTATAAATTTAATAATAAGGAAAACACTGAAACCATTAAAATAAAGAGGAAAAAACACCGTAATTGCAGTGCACGAAACAACAAATATAAAATATAGTCATACTGACCTTGGTTATCCTAGGATTACTTTCAAGCACACGCTTTAGACCATCATCAGTTATCCTTGGGCATTCCACCATGCTCAAGCATTGCAGATTTCCTTGAGCCCTATCAGTTAATCTCACAAGAACATCATCGGTAATCTTCTCGTTGAGTGGCTGATCTATATGGATGCTTCTCCACAAAAGGGGGTCGCCACGAACTGTAGAATGGAGAGATTTGCAAACACTTTCCACAACAAGAAGATCTCGGACACCCAGATAACCAAGGGCAAACATCAAAGCCCCGTGAGGACCTCCTCCATCTCCATCAGCACAAATCCCATTGCCATCCTGAAACTCTACATTTTTCTGATGGGAAAAACCAGAGCTTTCATTGCCAAAATTCAAAACTTGAGGCACTGCACAAACTGATCCGAAACCACCGTGGCTGGATGCATCAACAACTCCCTTGCCTTTTGAGCAGCAACCAAATGCACTTCCTACATTACTTTTGTGATCAACCCAATTGTTCCCAGGGAATGTCTGGAACCTCATGGCGTTATTCCAAATAAAATTCAACCCCGCGAAAAGTTCATAATTACCATTACTTGTCCCCACCTCATCCCTTCTGAAACCACCGTAGTCCACCTCCAAATCCTCAAGCCAGCCCGTGATAGCTGTAAACGTGGTACTTATATCCATACCAAAAGGATCCGAAGGCAAAATATCGAGAATGTCACCCGAAACTGGCTCATGTGACCCGCCCCTGTCACATCTATCTCTCCCATAATCAAAACAACCTTCCACTTCGCGGTTCGACTGCCACGGCCTACCGAAACCATCCCCATTCCTCTCCGGCATAATCCTCATTGGCGAAACCAGATTGTCCTCGGACAGATGCCCCGTAAAGACTGGCCGATGGGAAAAATTCAAGGCCATTGAATATACACAACCCTAACCTCAACTTTCACAAGCCCTAGATTTCCCGAAACCCTTTTTTTTTGTTGTTTTTCGTGTTGGAGAAGGAACAAATGAAAAGAATATGACACAAAGGATTAAAGATCTAACAAGAAAACCCTCAATTTCTGATGGCAAACTAAAACGACGCCCAAAAATTTCACCGAGTTTCTCGCCAGCAACCTAAAAGCAGCTACAATTGACACAAAGGGAAAAAACCCATAAACCAGAACCCAATTATCTACACCAAAAGAATCAAAGAATTCACCTTTTTTTGAATTTTTTTTTTCGACGAAACTAACCTAGGGTTTCAGAGAAACAACGAAAGAAAACAAATTTAACGGATCGAAGGAGCAATACTGGGACAAAACTCAAGATAGAAAATTGGGATAATCACATGAATCGAAGAGAATTACCAGAAACCCCAAATTTTGATCAGACGAACGCAATCGACAAAGCGAAGCCTCTTGGCATCGAACCCTCGCGGAAGAAGAAGGAAAATAATCAAAAAAAAAAAGAAAGAAAAAGCTGCTTTCTTTTCGATTGGGGCGGAAGATTTTCTAGGGTTTTTTCGTGCAGTTTTTCTGTGGTTGGAGGAATCGAGTTTCGGAGGACGAGCGCTCGTCGATCGAGTTTCGGAGAAGGCGGAGGAGGAGGACGGACGAGAGAAGCCGAGAGGGGAAATTGAATATAAGGTGTTAAAAAGAAAATAATAACAAAAAGGGGGGGCGAGAAAAATAAATATTCTTGAGGTAAAGTGAAGGGCAACGGTGAATTGTCCTATTTGAGGGAGAGGGGCGTGGGGCGAAGGACGCGTGTCGGTGGTTGGAGAGGGTTACCGCTTTGTCGCAGGAAGATGTGGCGGGAGAAGGAATTGTATGCTTGTTTCTCTCTCTGATTCCTATCAGTCTCCTCCCCGCCCTCATCTGTCGCTCTTATATACATTTTTATTTCCTTATTTTGATTTAAAAAATAGTGATTTCATGAAGGCATGTATATAGCGTGTAGTTTTTCATTTATGATTAACGAATTTTTTATTCAGTATGGTGAATATATATGAATGATTAAGTGATACTCAGGCTGATTCGGTGTTTATAAAGATGATTTCATGTGTACTTCCACAATAAGTGCTTTTCGCTGATGAAATTTGTACAATGAAAATTAATTAGCTATAGATTGATAGATCATAAATACATTTGAAATTTTGCACATCTGAAAAATGTGAATCTAGAGTTTCTATATGTGGCCGTTTATTGAAAACACTTATTAACAACCGTCTATTTAGCTACTGTATTGGGAAGAGTAGCATTGCATTCAGAATCTTGAAAAAGTAATTAGTTAAGTGAACCCAGCTGATTACAAGAGCATTGATAATTTTTCGCATAATATTGACCAAACGTGCTTTGTTCGTCTAAGTTGACCCTAGAATTCGGATTAGAAGTTTCTGTTTATTTGTGGCCGTCCGATGTGCTTAACGAGCATGAGGGCAAAACTGTCAATGCGGTATAGGTTTTGGTGGGGGAGTAGGGTGAGTTGGAACTTGGAGGGATAGTTGTTGTGTTGTGGGGGAGCGCGTGCTGGAGGAGTTTCGTTCAAAGCGGTCGCGGTTGGAGATGGGTGACCCGGACCCACTTTGTAGCGCGTGGTAGATTTGATTGGGCTTGGTTGCCATTGGCATTATCTATATGGATAATCCGAATCCGACCCCTTTCACAAGTTTTCTTTTGTTTTGGTCACACCTCCCTTCAAGAAGTTTTCTCATTTGTTTCTTTGGGAAGTTTTCTTCTTTGTTTCTTTGGTCAACAACTCCTTGCGCAAGTTCCTTTTTTTGTTTAAAAGACCCCTTTCAGAAGTTCTTTTGAAAAGACACTTTACATTGAAGCAGAATGATCATTCATAACTCAAATGTGATAGCCGTGAATCAAAATGGAATTTTAATTAGAATATTTTGCATGAATGTAATCACAAAGAAAAAAAAGAATAACACAGAACAAATGGCATATATGCATACTCAAAAGTGAAAGTTGTGTAATATAACTTCGTTCTGAAGTTAAAAGAGGTGCTTTCCACCCTCTTTGTCCTTTGCTGTGTTTAGTTTGTATACACTAAATATCTATAATCTTATGGTATAGAGTTCAAATAGTTAATTCAATGAAATTTATGACCATTGAAATTGTCAAAGCCTTGAAAAAAGTAAAATGAACAGTGTGTAGAATGAGGAGAGCTGCTTTAAAATTGCTTGAACAGTGCTAACGCAATTTGCTCAAAAGATAGTCTATAGACTGATTTTTATATTACGATTTTAAATCAAAAGTTCTTATGAAACCCCTGTCTCAATTTTCATTGTCAAGTTTCTAATTTATAGTATACAATATTTCATCAGTGTTTCCACAAAAAAATAGCATCAGTGTACCATATAATATAAGTAGACAAAACAAAGAACTAAAATATAAATTTATGTTTTCTTCTCAAGCAAGGTGATGATGCCAAGGTTAAGGGCTAAGAATTCCTGTTAACTTGGAGTCATCTCCAAGAACCTTCAAGGAAATCCATGAGGACAAGGCATCTGACATTTTATACCAACAAACAAATCCATCATCCGTTGAGGAACCAAAAATGCCTAATCGCACTTCTGGTTCTACAACCACAGGACATGTAATACACATGGTCATTTTTGCATACACTTGAATTTAACAAGTACATACACCAGATTGAGTTAATCAATTGTAGACATCATTACCACAGCTGAATTTAACAAGACATGGCAGTCAAGATCCGCATCAAGTTCACTATGGAATCGCTCGTTTTCATTGTCTAGGAAATAAGCAGCAAAATATCAGTTTAGTTACTGGGGAAAAAATTAATTATGCAAAACTCAGCAAGTTTTAAGGAAAAAAATTCAACAAAATTAAATGGATTGTTTAAGCTAGTTCCTAGACTTTTTCCTTGACTTAGATGAAGCCTTGGATGGCTCTGCAACTGCATTCTGCGAAGCTCCTTTCGAGGTAATTGCTTGGTTTGATCTTGAATTTGACGTGGTGGAAGTGGCAGCTTCATGTTTATCTCTAGCTACGGAACCCTGAGAGCCTCTTACCTTTCCTCTCTTGGGATGCTACCTTTCTGGATCCGGCGGTGGCCCTGGGTTCGCAGGCTCAAACCCTTTAGGATATTTGGGCTTTCTCTTTCTCTTCTTCTTTGCCTTGGGCCGTACTCTTCCCCTCTTCATATGCCTCAGTGACTAGAATTAGAAAGGGAAAATGCCCAAAAGGGCCACCGGGCGGGGAAAGAAGGGAGGGAAGGAAAAAAAGAAAGGGACCTATAAAAAAACCCCCCGACAATAAAAAAAAAGGCCAAAAACCCCCAAATATAAAAACCAGAAGGGGAGGAGCGGAGCGACCCCCCTCCTAACAAAGCCCCACCCCCCCCCCCCCCCCCCCCCCTCCCTCGTATAACCCACTCCCCCCCCCCTCGCGGCCGCCCCCAACAAGGAAGGGGGGAGGGGGGAGAACAGAAAAAAGGGGAGCTGGGGGCCGCGCCCAAGTCCCAAACACAACACCACAAACAAGAAAAAAAAAAAAACCCTAGAATTAGAATTTGATTACAAACTGTGAAATTGATGGAATTGCTATAAGTGGAATGTATTTTCGTGATGGGTATACTATGTGGTATATGATTGTGGGGGCTGCGAATGTCAATTTGATGTCGACCTCTTTGTTGGGTTTGTAAATGATTGTGTGGGTTGGGTGTGTTGGCTATATTATGTTGTCTGTTGAAGGAGGTTAATGGATGTGCGTTAGTTAGAAATGGTTTGTTATTCTTATGATGGGTTCTGAGTATGCAAAAAGAGTTCACATTGTCACTTTTGTCATGAATTGATTCCTTCAACTTTGAATCAATGGAGGTAGGGATTAGGTTTCACAATTTGGCATGGTTTGTTTGTCTGCCTATCCAATAATGTGGTTCAAATGGAATGTCTTAATGAATGTCTTTTCGTTTGCAGTGATGGATAGAGGTTACAGTTTACTCGTACCAGAGGGTGAAGGAGTGCCTACAAGTGTACAACGGTGTTGTGCACCACACAAGTGCCTACCACTGCTTAGAGAGAATGGGGAGGTGTTCAACATGTTCAGGAGTAGTGTTTTCGGCAAGTTTGAAGAATTGGATAAGATGAATTGGCAGCAGCCGCTCATCCACGCACTGATGGCACGGAAGGTAATAGGTCCGAGTCTGAATCCTATTGAAGGCCCTTGTTTTCTTATTAGCAACCAGGTTGTCCAGTTTACAATGAAGCAGTTTGCATTAATCACTGGGCTAAACTGTGGGGAGATACCGGACAGTGGAGGTGACGTGAATTATGGTAGGTTGAAGGAAACGTACTTTCCGGATATGAAGAAAGTTCGAATATCTGAGCTAGAAGAAGCGTTTACAGGTTGTTCGGTAGTAGATGACAAACACAAGTTAGGGCTTGTATACTTTGTGGAGGTTGTGTTATTGGGTAGGGAACCAACTGGGTTCATCAACTTGGAGTATTTGAGCCTCGTTGAGAACATAGAAGCTTGGAATGATTATCCTTGGGGCACTGTGTCATGGGGATATACAAAGGATTCGCTTTTACGGGCTCTTGATCCTGCCTATTTGAAGGTCAAAGAAAAGAATCCAGAAGAGGACAAGGATAAAGTGGGTGAAAGCCGTCAAACAAGGAAGGGAAGCAAGAAGGGAAAGAAAAGAAGTAAGGGAAAGGGGAAACTTGATGACGTAGAGGGGACAAGCAAGCAAGGAGAGGGAAGGCGGGAGGCATTTGTTGGTAGGATGCAGAAGAAGTATAAGCTCCGGGGATTCGCCTTTGCTTTTCAGGTAAGTCCATAATACGTGTAAATATTTTATGTTGTAGGTTGTCTATATACCTTGTATATGATTACGTTTGAACGAATCATTTTATTTGTATTCTTTTGTAGGAAGAATAAAGTTGCAGTAGGCTTCGTAGGCATAGTGTGCATGTAGTTGCAATGGGAATATGTAAACTTTGTATGATGTGATGATACTGACTACTGATTGTGTTGGCTTTGCAGGCATGGGCTTATGAACTTCTCCCAGCGCTGCGAACGAATTTTGGACTTGTACATAGAGCGAGCAAAGTTGGGCAGCCACGACTGTTAAATTGGGTTCCCACGAAGTGTGGTGATAATTTTCAGAGTCTCTACAAAAATTTGTTATGTACAAATCAGGTATATGTATCATTGTACTATGAACAGATGTTTGTGCGTTGTATTGGTGTAGGATGAAGCTATGTATCATTGTACTATGAACAGGTATATGCATGTGTGTGACTTATATGAAAAACATGTGAATGCAGGTTGAATTGGAAGTCATTAGGCCAACCGAGGAAGAAGTAAAAGCGGGTTACTGGCTTTGGGGAACACCCGAGGAAGATGCTTTTGTTCCGGCTTTTGTTGGCGGAAACGTACCAGATTTGAGAAGTCCGGAAGGCATGGACATAGGCGAGTTGCAAAGACAGATGGGGAATGTTGTAAGGAGCTTGCAAAGGGTGATGGACGAGAACGCCACGTTGAAGTCCGCTGTTTCAGCGTTGAAGCAACAAGTATCAACGTGTCAGGCCGAATTGGAGGAAGTGAAGAAGCTGGTGAAGGATGCGGGAGATGTAGACAATACCTCCCCAAAATCTGCCCCCGCGGCAGCCGAACGTAGTCCTTCACCATTTACAACTCCATTGTCCGGATGTAGTCCATTTCCTACTGACACCCACATTGACCAAGACGTGTTTGATGGCAGCATGACACCTAAGCGTACAGATGATGCACCCCTGAAGAGCATGGATGTTTTAGTCGAAACTGGTGAAGCTGCCGACATGATTGAGAACATGGTTGATGTTGTCGAAATGCAGCCAGCAGAATCTCAACCTTTAGCATCTCTGTTGCCTAATGTGCCTGCTGTGCTTACAACACAGAAAGAGTACAATGTTCTGTGCAAAGAGTTGGGTCGGTTTTTGCAAGAAGAATGTGCTAAGCTTAGGGGTACGAAGAAGACGGCAGTTGCTGCTGTGGAGGAGGATGACAGTCCGGATGTTGTTGTTACGAAAGTTGAAGTATTCCGACGTCGTCGTTCAGGTCGGAATAAGGGAAAGGCAGCGACGCAGGGATCGACATGTACGAGTATGGTCCCTTGGATCCCTCCCAAAAAAGATATTGCAGATGCGAAACGGGCGAAGAGGCCAGCGGCTGTTCTGTGCTCGCCATTTACGGATCCATCGACGAAGAAGCGGCGTGTGATTCCCGATGATTATGATGCGAGTGCCTCGGGTTTCAACCCAAAAGCGCCAGTCCCGCGTGAAGACATCGTTGCTCTTGTGGACACGCTGCATATGTTGGCCACTACAAATTCGTGAGTCGCCTAAATATATTCTGTGTTCATGTATTCATATTGTTACTTGTATCAATATCCTAAAACTTGGTTATTTTAATAACATGATTATGTAACTGTGCAGATCTCTAAAAGGCACTGATTACCTTGGAGCCTTTGATGTGGACCTTCCATTTTTCAAGAATCTGCTGCTTTTGGATGGTTGGTTAAGCTGCACGGTAAGCTACATATTGCCTATACTTCTTATGTTCTTTACACTAATTACCAGGCTTTGCATACTGAGTGGTCAATTCTGAACACGCTGCAGCATATAGATACTGCCCTATATCTTTACCGAAAACGGCAGTTAGCTCACCCGGAGAAGTTCAAGTCTGATTGGACCACCACTGATTGGTTATTTCAGGTACATGTTAACATATGTTTAAATTCCACTGCAGTTACATATTTTGCCTTGTGGTGGTAGGAATACGGTTTTAGGTACAATGTCGTTATAATCCAATTAGGACAAACACCCCAGAGAGTATTTTCAAATCACTTTTCGTCAATTTAATTTAACATGTCTGAAACAACTTGGTTTGTATTTGGGATGACTACTGTATAGCAGAATTATCCTTCTTCGGGTTTCCATTTGACTGCATTTTGGTCAAGTATGAGGTTAATAAACCTGAGAAGGATAATTGCACTGCATACACACCACATGTACTTGTTTTGTTTCGGTTTGCTGAATGACTTGCCTATGCGCTTGCAGACGTTTCTATGTAAGGCAGCAGAGGAGGAGTTCCCTGCGACTGGTCAGCTTCCACCGAATTTGCAGTACCTGGCAAATTATGTGAATGGAGATCAACCCGCACTTGCCAAACCATGGACAGCTGTTGATAAAGTGTTCATCCCCTTCAATTTACACAATGATCATTGGGTGCTTGCTGAGTTGGATCGTCCCAACAAAATACTTACGATCTATGACTCTTACCACGACAAATTTTCAGATTCCAAGTTGCAAAAGCTGTTGTACCCACTGACTACAACTCTCCCATGGGTTCTAGAATGTTTTGGGGGTCATTGTGTACCTCACAATGACAAAGCCTGGGAATATTATAGGCCAGTGGATGATATACCACAACAAGTGGATGAGTATACTTACTGATTCTTCAAATGTTGCTTTACTTAATATATGCAGCTTATTTTTCCTAATAGTTTCCTACAATTTGATTTGCAGGGGTAGCTGTGGTGTTTATGTAGTGCAATTTATTAACCACCTAACTTCAAACCAGCCAGTGGAAATGTACTGCGACGCAGGTGACATCGGGTTGTTTAGGGTAAAGATGGCAGTGGAGGTTTCCAAACAGGAAGCCTATCATTAGTGTTTGTCAATATAGTTGAACAATGGTTGTAGTTTTCACCTAGAAGAAGACATTTTTTGATTTTTTGCTTCTCACTAGTTGTAGGCCATATGTTGAACAATGTGGAATGGTTGTGACAATATACGTAATGCAGCAATCATGGTTTTTTTTTGTTGTACATGTGGTACTTAACGACATTGGGTTTCAGTTTGAATGTAGTGCTTATTGTTTGGTTTGAATATCTGGTTTGAATATCTGTGTTGTAAGGTTCAATTTACATCTTTGGGTATGAAGTTCTGGGTTTTACTATTAGTTTCTGGGTTGTAGAGTTGCTGATTCCGTGTTTGGTTTTAATTTCTGAGTTTGTGTTTGAATGCTTTATTTAGGGATTGATGTTCTGGGGTTTCACATTCGTTTGTGGGTTTTATAGTTTACAGTGTAGGGGTTAGTACTCGGGTTTAGGGTTTGCATTTCAGGTTTGAGTGTGAATTTAGGTTATTGGGATTGAATTTCTGTGTTTTGATATTAGTTCATGGGTTTTAGAGTTTAGCGTTTAGGGTTTAGAGTTTAGTTACACCTAAAAAATTTGGGGTTTAGGACTCGGGGTTTGGTTTGCCCATCTGTGTTGTTGCCTAAATCTGTCTGGTTCGCTTTGGCTTGAATTTCTGGGTGGAGTGTTGAATTCATTGTTTAACGGTATGAATGTGTGGAATCTGACTACACATGCACTATGGTAGTCCTATAGGTAACTATAGTTGCACTATAGCCGCTCTATATCGAAATGGTATGATTTTGTCAAACATTGCCAAATCACTATACATGCTCTATGTTAGTCCTATAGGTCTGAAACAAAATGATTGTAATGAATAGTCCCAACACTCCCAAATAATGATGCATACATTATGGTATCCCTATAGGTAACTATGCATGCGCGATGAGCTGAACTTGTTGTGAAGCATTGTGTGCAAAGTTGCCAAAGGACTATAAACGTTCTATGGTAGTCCTATGGGTATCTATAGATGCTCTATAAGCGCCCTATGCTTAATTGCACAGATTGTGTGCAAAGTTGCCAAATGACTATACATGTTCTATGGTAGTCCTATGGGTATCTATAGATGCCCTATGAGCGCCCTATACTTAATTGCCCAGATTGTGTGCAAAGTTGCCAAAGGACTATAAACGTTCTATGGTAGTCCTATGGGTACCTATAGATGCTCTATAAGCGCCCTATGCTTAATTGCACAGATTGTGGGCAACGTTGCCAATGGACTATACACGTCCTATGGTAGTCCTATGGATATCTATAGATGTCCTATGGGCGCCCTATACTTAATTGCACAGATTGTGTGCAAAGTTGCCAAATGACTATACACGTTATATGGTAGTCCTATGGGTACCTATAGATGCTCTATAAGCGCCCTATGCTTAATTGCACAGATTGTGTGCAAAGTTGCCAAAGGACTATGCTTAATTGCACAGATTGTGTGCAAAGTTGCCAAAGGACTATAAACGTTTTATGGTAGTCCTATGGGTACCTATAGATGCTCTATAAGCGCCCTATGCTTAATTGCACAGATTCTGTGCAACGTTGCCAATGGACTATACACGTCCTATGGTAGTCCTATGGATATCTATAGATGTCCTATGGGCGCCCTATAGTTAATTGCCCAGATTGTGTGCAAAGTTGCCAAAGGACTATGAACGTCCTATGGTAGTCCTATGGGTATCTATAGATGCTCTATAAGCGCCCTATGCTTAATTGCACAGATTGTGTGCAACGTTGCCAATGGACTATACACGTCCTATGGTAGTCCTATGGATATCTATAAATGTCCTATGGGCGCCCTATAGTTAATTGCCCAGATTGTGTGCAAAGTTGCCAATGGACTATGAACGTCCTATGCTAGTCCTATGGGTATCTATAGATGCTCTATACGCGTCCTATACTTAATTGCCCAGATTGTGTGCAAAGATGTCAAAGGACTATACACAATCTATGGTAGTCTTATGGGTATCGATAGATGTCCTATGGGCGCCCTATACTTAATTGCACAGATTGTGTCCAAAGATGCCAAAGGACTATACACAATCTATGATAGTCCTATGGGTATCTATAGATGCTCTATGGGCGTCCGATGCTTAATTGCACAGATTCTGTGCAACGTTGCCAATGAACTATACACGTCCTATGGTAGTCCTATGGATATCTATAGATGTCCTATGGGCGCCCTATAGTTAATTGCCCAGATTGTGTGCAAAGTTGCCAAAGGACTATAAACGTTCTATGATAGTCCTATAGGTATCTATAGGTGCTCTATGAACGCCCTATGCCTAATTGCACAGATTGTGCAAAGTTGCCAAAGGACTATACACGTTCTATGCTAGTCCTATGTGTATCTATAGGTGTCCTATGGGCGGCCTATACCTAGTTGCACAGAATGTGCAAAGTTGGCAAAGGACTATACACATCCTATGCTAGTCCTTTAGGTATCTATAGGTGCTCTATGGGCGCTCTATACCGAAATTGCACAGTTTGCATTGTGTCCAACACTGCCAAATGACTCTACATGCACGATAATAGCCTTAGAATACATTTTTGTAGTCATTTATTATATAATACATTGACGGCCTTCAGTCCACATAAGGCATGGTAGTGCAGTAGCACTATCACCAACATATAGTCCCACCACAAAAAGAGATTCCCTGAAATGCATCACCCTATACTACAGACGCACCACACACTTAGAACATAGTAGAGGTACAATGATTGGTCTAACTCACACATACAGTGACCAATGCAAAATCCTCGACGCAAACTACCTTAACTGTACTAATATCATACATATCTTTCAAAGCAGCTGACATGGAACTACGGCCGGTAGTCAGTACCCAATTAACTTCCCATCCCATTCGTGCACGAGGATTGCGCAGCTTCCTCAGAACCTTTGTCTAATTCCAACACTTTCGTAACATCACGAAAAAGGTCGTACCCTGTTGCATGAGATGCTGCTAGTTCATCCTTGAATGTTTTGGATTGTTTGAAGTTGTATATCGCTTCTTCTTTAGCTTCTTCCAACTTTATTTCAAGTTCTTTTAGCTTGGCTGCTCGACTCTCTGCCAATAATGTCGCTTCAAGCTCTTGGAACGTGGCATTCGCTACCTTCATCTTCAGATTGTCCAGGTATTCGCCATGGACGAGTGCCTTCGTTCTCCACCATTGACTTGTTGCCTGCAGATATTGTAGGGACTTCTGCACATCTTCTATCCTCTCCACTGGATCATGCAAATCCCCCTCCTCAAGACACCCCCTCATACCTAATGAACAATGGATTGTCAACTAGGACAGGGAATGAAGGGAACGGGCTTTCCCAGGGAAAATCACCCTCAAAACATGGATCAGTATTTGGTGGCTTTAACCGCTGAATGAGGTTGTCAAACTCAGACATAGTGTTTGCTTATACAACTGTTACTCACTTGGGAACTATGCAAACAATGACAACATGAAGAATAATCAATTGAATGAGGTAGCCCCATCTAAATACCTCTACCGCCTGCACGCCATAACCCTTGACAATCTATTGTACAGATTTTGGGGCCCACACATTGGATATGTCTTTGTTCTTTGGGATTTTCATTATTATATTAGTGGTATACTAGGACTATATTGTAATTATAAATATGATCTTTTACTACCAAGCACTACGAATGCACTTTGAATACAGAAGGCAGTAAATATGTTACCACTAAAAGCAGGGTGCATATTTTATTGCTTGGCGGGAACTTGGGGAGTATAGGGATAGTGTAGTGTATTATAGTGACTAAATTGGGGGGAAAGTGACCTAAAAGGGCGTGTACTCCAGCTAACCTGACCGACTGACCACAGCTTTTTCATTTATGTTGCATTTGTTATCTCCACCTACTCCCACATCTAGTGCAGCGGGCATTGAAAAAAAATCCCCTCAATCCACCTCAGCTGCAATAAATCGTTTTTGCATTCATGGCACCCAAACCCCATCGGCCTTTAAGTCCCCTGTCATCCGTGGGTAGTTCGGGCCCCACTGTTATCGGAGCTGAAAGTGGAGTGGAAGGTAATTCTCTTACCCAAGCCAACCTATCTGACCACAAAGAAAAAGAGTGTTACCGCAACTGCATCCGACTTGGAATTGCGGATTGCGTGTCAGATGCGTTGATGTGGAAGAAACTCCATGAGCATACCGTGGCACACATACTGGAGGACCAAAAAAGGTTGGCTAATATACGGAAACGCACTATCCGTAAGAGATATCAAGCACGGATGAATCTTCAAGGCATTAAATCCGTGGCAGCAGCTCTTGAATCGGTTCCCAGCAAGCATATTGTAGAGTATCTCCAATCTAATGACATGGCTAAAGAGAAAATGGAGTCCATGCAATATGGGTTTGATTGTGCTAGAGCATTTTCCAAGATCATTGCCCCTGAATGTAACTGGGATGACCTCACTGTTGCAGGTGCGATGAATATCATGAAGGGTGGCCGTCGTTGAACGCTTGCTGTGTTATGGGAAAGTTTTTTTCTTGCGTGTGATGCGTAAACGTGATGCCCTAATCGCCATGTTTATAATTTGTGCTTTTGCGTAGGTTTGATGGTGTTGTATGTAATGAATTAACTTTTTTTGCTGTGTTGTAGTGTTGGTAAGTCATGAAGCCTGTAGGTTTGATGATGTTGTATGTAATGAATAACTATGTTTGCTGTGTAGTGGTGTTTGTAACTCATGAAGTCTGTAGGTTTGATGGTGTTGTATGTAATGAAAGTGAATGTAATGAAAAAATGGTTCACGTTATAATTTCGTTCATCATTCTTCATTTCCTCAGAGTTGGTGGCAGTTAGCATTTACTGATTTGCACAACCACCTTCAAACAACAAAGTAATAGATTACAACCTGTATTGGTAGTCATATGTAGTGTCTCATAGTGTGGACATAGTACGACCATAGTACCTTATAGTGCCTCATATTCATTAGTTAACAAAGCTACATTATACATCCAGGGCTGTCATAGTCCCTCATAGAGTCATGAATAGGCAGTACATAGTGCCTCGTAGTCCTCCTATCACAGTATGATGATAATACCTTATAGCGCCTCATAGAGTGAACGTAGGGCGTGTATAGTCCCTCATAGTGCCTCGTAGTCCTCCGATCGCAGCATGCGTACAATACCTTATAGCGCCTCATAGGGTGAACGTAGAGGGTGTATAGTCCCTCATAGGGTGAACGTAGAGGGTGTATAGTCCCTCATAGGGTGAACGTAGAGATTGTATAGTCCCTCATAGTGCCTCGTAGTCCTCCGATCGTAGGATGCGTACAATACCTTATAGCGCCTCATAGAGTGAACGTAGACCGTGTATAGTCCCTCATAGTGCCTCGTAGTCCTCCGATCGCAGCATGCGTACAATACCTTATAGCGCCTCATAGGGTGAACGTAGAGGGTGTATAGTCCCTCATAGTGCCTCGTAGTCCTCCGATCGCAGCATGCGTACAATACCTTATAGCGCCTCATAGAGTGAACGTAGACCGTGTATAGTCCCTCATAGTGCCTCGTAGTCCTACTAGCAAACAATGTAATAGTCCCTCGTAGTCCTGTTATCACAGAATGCTAATAATATCCATCAGTGGCGTAGTGCCTCATAGGGTGAACGTAGTGATACATAGTGCTCTATAGTGCCTCGTAGTCCTTCGTTAATAGAATTATTGTAAATATGCACATAGTGCGTTCAGACATCATCGTACTGCTTTCATAGTCTCAGTTGCAAACCATCACAACAACACAGTCCGTAGCATCAACAAAAAGAACCAACAGAGGCAAATTAACTACAACATTCATTACACACGAGTCAAGTGAGATAGTCCTCAATATTATACAGTCAGCAAGCCTTCCACTATACAAAACATCATACTTCCAGTGGGAACAAAAAAAAAATACAAAACCTACGTGCCAACCAACATTTCATTAAAACATTTCATTAAACATGTGACGTACTCATAAGGGGGATTGCGGCTTTACATGTACCTTGATTGTGTCCACTGCCTCCGCACCTGGAACATTTTCTTGAAGTCCGTTCCTCTCCATGGGAGAGAACGCGTTGCTTCTTACGACGTCCTGGCATCACTTTGGATATAGGCGGCAACACAACCAAATCCTTCACATGTGCAGGAGTCTCCCATTTATCTGGTGTGAGTACAGGGTAAATAACTTCAAAGTATGCAGCCTCCCAAAAGTCACGACTGTATAGAGGTGATGCCAATCGATACACCGAAAAGTTCATTGCCCTACAAACCGCCAAGGCGTGCTTGCAAGGAAGTTGTTCCAAGTCAAACTTCCTACAAGTACATGTCTTTAGGGATAAGTTTACCTCCCCATCTGTATCCCCATTGCTAACATGATAAACATGTTGATCAACCCGTACAACAGTCATTCCGGAGGCAGCTCGCTTTCTTTTGCGTAATTTGTGCTCTCCTAATTTAGGGCACAACTGGGATGTACATTTCCGTGCTTTTGCCACACGTTCTGCAATCCATCGCTGCAACACACTCCGGATATACTCAACCAGCTGTTGCACGGGCAGAAGTCTTGCATGACGGAGCATTCCATTCATAGACTCCGCAATGTTTGTGGTCATTACATTATACCTTCTAGCGGCACAATGAGCACGAGACCACTTCATAATTCCTATATCAAGAACGTACTTCCGCACATCTGGATCAGTAATTTGCCGGAAATGGCCATCAAACTCGGCAATACGATATGACTTACAAGCACGATCAAAACAGAACAACGCATGATCATACTTCTTCAACCTAAACTTATGTTTCATGTTACCTTGCAAGTGGTAATAACACAACCCGTGCAGGGCTCTATCAAACACCTTTGCAAATGCTGAAGCAATATCCTGTTTTCGATCAGAGACGATGACAAGTTTAGGGTCATCGCCAATAACTTCCGCCAGCTTTCTGAAAAACCATAACCATGAATCTTCCGTCTCCAAATCTGCAATACCGAATGCAACAGGGTATATTTGTCTATTCCCATCTAATGCGGTGGCTACAAACATAACTCCCTTGAACTTACACTTTAAAAAGGTTGCATCAACTGCTAGAATAGGTCGCATTGTTGAATTAAACCCCCTAATGCACTGTCCAAGTGCCATAAAGAAGTACTTAAAGTGATTTCCACCTTCCGTATGAATGCAGGTCACCGTCCCAGGATTCCTTCGCTCCAATTCGTAACAGTAAGCTGGTAGCCGACCGTAAGACTCCTCGGGTGAACCTCTAATTTCCTGGAAGGCCAATTCTCTACTTCTCCAGGCTGTAGGATAAGATACCTTCAAGTTAAACCGCTGTTGAACGTCATTCACAATGTCATTGGCTGTAAACTGAGATCTTGGATCCTTGAACTTCAGTTTAACTGCATCACAAACCAGCTGCTTCACGCATTGTCTCTTAGTGGAGGATCTGTCAAGCTCGTCACATTCATGGACTCCATGGTAGGCTGTAATTACAAACACCAAAGTATCTTCTATTTTACGACTGTTCAGAAACCATGGGCAATTTGCTTCCCAACAAATAACATTTAATCGGCTTGTACTGCTCTTAACCACCCTGTATTGAAAATACCCACGGCTAGCTGCTAGTGTAATACTTGATAACAGTGCCCTCTTGGTCGGAAACACAGTTCCCTTTTTGAATTTTGCATCCCACTCTCCTCCTCCGAAGCGGGCTGCATATACCATGTCTTGAGGCCGATGGTTATATGAGGTTGCTTGCACATGCTTCCTATTTACACTTCCACGATCACTGCCTTCACAAATACTCTCACCTGCATCATTGACATGGATAGTATTATACACTGTTTCCGCTTCTTTGTCCCCGATATTTTCTTCATTTACACGTTCATGCTGCCTTCCCGCTTGCTGCTGCACTCCAGGTTCATTAATACTCAAATCCCCTCCATTTGCATTACCAACCGCTTCAACCATTGCATAATTATCATTCACTTCCCCACTGCCTACACATTGGATACATGTGCTTTGAATGCTTGCGATGATAGGAACCACATTTGACTGTATCACATCCCTATTGTACTTTAGAAAGTAATCCAAATCACCATCATCCTCAATTGCTATGTAAGTTGTCCCCATATGTGACAGAGGTGCTGGGTAATTCAATTCAACATTACCCTCCGGTCCTTCACCCTTCATAAGCACATATATTTTCTTTTTCAGCTCACTCAGAGTTACATTACGGCTAACTAATAGCCCCTTGCTTTTCCCTCCTTCATATATACGCTGCCCATCGGTGTTTATCCATATCCCATTGTAAACCACCATTATTCCCTCACTGTCATCCATGCATACAGTACCCCTGCATCAATATACATCTATTTTCAATTAACCAAATATAAATAAACATCATTATACTAAAAAGTTCACTATAGTCCTATATAGGTACAACATAGTCCTACATAGGTACAACATAGTCCTACGTAGGTACACCATAGTCTTGCCTAGGTACAACGTAGTCCTCCATAGGTTCACCATAGTCCTATCTATATATGCACCATAGTCCTACATAGGTACACCATAGTCCTACATATGTACATCATAGTCCTACCTAGGTACAACGTAGTCCTCCATAGTTTACATCATAGGCCTACATAGGTACATCGTAGTCCTCCATAGGTACACCGTAGTCCTACTTAGTTGCACCATAGTCCTACATAGTCCTGCGTCTTCAACCATCCCCCTTTTTGGTTCCCAATTCCAATCTACATATTACCAGCATACTCCGACTACAATTTTCTCATTCACCACTACATTTTAACATGTATATGAATTAACATTAATATATGGGTGACCAAATTTCTTCAATTTTCCCATTCCCCACTACAGTGAACCATATATACGAATTATACCTGTGGGTGACAACCGATGTCCCAGGAGAAGTGTAGCCAACGAGTTGCAGCTGCGGGACAGAATTGGTGTATTCGAATGAGGATGAACTGGTCGAACAAAGCACCAGATTTGGTTTACCTGGGGAACGCGGCCGCCCTGTCTACTTCACCCCCAAACAATCTGGTGAAACAAGCTTGGATTTGAGCAGTAGCGGATTTGCAGGGGGATTTCACTGGCGGAAAGGCACCCCATTCCAACTTTTTTTTTTAACCAAGGCGGAGGAAAATTTTTAGGAGAGTATCTCTTTTTCTCTACGGGGGGGGGGGGGGGGGGGGGAGGAGGCCACGAAGAGAAAAAAAGAAAAAATACAAAAAAGTATAAACTGCCCCCCCCCCACAAAACAAAAAAACAATAACCCCATTTCCGCCACATACCCCAACCCCCCAATTAGAAATACCCTCATCGCGTTTAGTCCCAGAAGTCTTCTCCAGACTATCCACATTGACTCCCTTCAAACCTGTAATGGTTTCAGTTTCTGCTCATAAACTTCGGCCTTGTTGACATCCACAAGAGCAACTGTACGTACAAGCCCAACCAATGCTTCCACGCTTCCCTGGCTTTTCACAAGCTCCTCAAATAAACGGGAAGCGTCCTCTTCTCGCCCATGTCGAAGCTTAAATGAAGCAGCCTCTTGCATTAAAACACTAAGGGCCTGTTTGGTAGGCTTCACTACCTGGTACTGGACTGGACAATTCTTAAATTGTCCAATAGCCTGTGTTTGGTGTACAACCGGACTATTTTAAATGGTGCTAAATAGCACTCGTGTTTTTATTTGAGGGGATTAGCTCGCCCTAAATAGCGAGCTGCAAAAGCAGCTCACTAAATAGCACGGTGTCGTTGCCTCCCTCACGACCCCACAGTGCCTCTCGCCTCTGCCCAACGACACCCAACGACTCCGACGTCTGGCGACTCCGACACCCAACGCCCGACATCGTCTACCCACGCCGACACCCAGCCACTCCGACGTCCAACGCCCGACATCATCTCCCCAAGCTGATGCCCAACGCCGCCTTCTCACGGACCAGCATCGACGGTGCGCATCAGGTGACACACCCCGCCCCGAAAAGTGGGGCCTGGGAGTGCGGCCATCACCAACACGCGGTGACGAAGCCTTAGACAACCCAAAACGACAGAAAGACTCCCACTCATCGTGACCCATGACAGAGCTACCCTGACTTCAATCGCCCGTCTCCGTGGTGCTCAACAGTAACAAGACCTGAGGGGGCGTAAAAACAAGGGTGAGTGGACAGGGAAAATAAACGTCAGTGAAAAACAGTTATAAAACATACATTAATAACGCCCACAGTTGAAAACCAGTAATAATAGTATACGACTATACTATAATAAGCATCCAGCAATAACCAAAAACACAGCACAAGATAAGGAACAATAAACCATCACACATAAACAGAATATATGGCCATGATCGAAGGGTAAGGGGACTTCACCCCAATACCGATGGGTGGCAAGGGGACTTCACCCCAATACCAATGGCAAGGGGACTTCACCCCAAACCAATAAATAGGGTAAGGGGACTTCACCCCAAACCATCACAGAAAGGGCAAGGGGACTTCACCCCAACACCGATATAAAGGGGCAAGGGGACTTCACCCCAATACCGATGGGTGGCAAGGGGACTTCACCCCAATACCAATGGCAAGGGGACTTCACCCCAATACCGATAAATAGGGTAAAGGGACTTCACCCCAAACCAATAAATAGGGTAAGGGGACTTCACCCCAAACCATCACAGAAAGGGCAAGGGGACTTCACCCCAATACCGATATAAAGGGGTAAGGGGACTTCACCCCAAACCATTGAGCGGCAAGGGGACTTCACCCCAATACCGACATAAAGGGGTAAGGGGACTTCACCCCAAACCGACCTGCACCTGCACATGACAATACCGAGCAATCCACAAACAACCCATCATAACCAGCACATACATATCTCCCAAGCTCCATAACAGTCAACATCAACAAATATCCCACGATCACATCATCATATCATATATGTGTATACACATAAACATACTCGAATGATACTCAAAACCATACGCCAACAACCAACCAACATATCACCAAAGCATACTGATAAGTAAACATAATATAAAGCATACTCAAACAATACTTTAAAACCAAAACCCGTCCACTCACAGTGATACCGAGCGATCGTAGTCATCGTCGTCCGTAGGTTCGGGTCGGAGCACTGATTCCTCAGGAATTGATCACCTAACAATCCCAATATCATAATAATTAATAAACGAAACCGAATGAATAACCGTAAAACCCTAATTCTCCATGTTTCACTCAATTGGGGTACAACCGTATCTCGGATGGCAAAACGGAGTTCGCCATTGGATCCGGAACGTCGTTTCCACTCGGAAAAGTGGTCGGTCAAACTTGGTCAACGCCGGTCAACGGTCAACGGTTTGACCAACGCCAGCACTCCGTTTCTGATGCTCCGGCGCACGTGACACAGCTGCTGACGGGCACCGAATGCTGACGGGCGCCGACTCAGCGCTGAGGTGGCAGTTGACGTCATCATCGGTGATGACGTCATCACCGATTTCAAAACCCTCTGACTTCCTCAATTCTCAACCAATCCACAATCTTTATATGGAAATTCATCAACGGAATGAGAGGAATCCAAAAATCATACTTTCGAGGCTCACCTCCAACTGTGCTGGCCGGAATCTCGTCGGAAAGCTCGCGGATTCCGTGCATCTCTTTGCCGGCGATTCCGACGGCTGCTAGCTCCGATCCTTGGTGCTCCGGCTTCGTCTCGACGAGGGGAAGAAGATGCCGGTGGTCGCCGGCTCGATCCGTCGCCGGCGAAGGGTCAACGGCGTTGGGCTTTTCTCGGCGGTTTGGGCGAGCTCCATTTCCGTTTTTGGAAGCTGGGCTGCGGGTTTGGGTTTTTAAAGCCCAAACCGACTTCCAAAACTTTCCAGCAGCTTCCACCCAATCACGGGTTGCCACGTGGCAATCCCACTACACCACAATTCCGTTTTTCGCCCGTAACTTCTTCGATACAACTCGGAATTCAATTCCGTTTTCGTGGACGCGTTCGCATCGTCGAGCTCTTCGCATAGAGTCCAGTATTGGATATAAAAATCCCAACTGTTCACAAAGTGCCCGTTTGGCATGTGCTTTTTCAGTGTCAAAAGCGCTTTTGATTTCTAGAAAGTACATCATAGGTGCTTTTGCCAAAAACGCTTTTCAATTAACCATAACCAGTTATGCACACAAAACCATTCTTATCTATTTTAAAGTATTTTTGCTCAAGTGAAAAGCACCTAGCATGTGTTTCCAAAATTTTCAAAAGTGCTTTTGACACTGAAAAAGCATATGCCAAACGAGCTAAAAGTCAATGTTTGACCAATCAAGAGCATTTTGGTCATTTCACTCCAAAAATGGGAAATTTTCGGAACGGATCGTATCATCAGGTGCCGGCTGCTCGCATCCCGGTCTCGACAGTGGCGGCCTAAGCTCTCGACGCCTGATGCCGAACGCCCAACGCTAGTCTCGACCACAGCGGCCCAAGCTCGAGAAACCAGTCTCGGCCTCGTCTTCTACGGCGTCCTCGGCCTCGACTTCTTCGGCCTGGTCATGAGGCGGCAAGTGACCCACAGGTCATTTGAGCTGGCGGCGAAGGTCTTCGCGTGTGATTGATGGGTAGGAGAACTGTTCTGGGTTGATTGTGAATGTTGATTGATGGGTAGAATTGTGAATTTTGATTATGAATTTTGATTGATGGATAGGAGAATTGTTCTGGGTTGATTGTGAATTGAGTTTGATTATCAAGTTGTTAAATTGCATTCCATGTGCTGAGTTTGATTCGATTTAGGGGAATTGAATTTTGATTGATGGGTAGGAGAAAGGTGTTGGGTTTGATTCGTTTTGGTCTATTATTGGTTTCGAAAATTGCAGGTTAGGATTGGGTTTTTCCGATTTTGTTGTCTGATTGGCAGTGGTGGGTTTTGTCGGAGTTGATGTCGGACGAGCCAATTTTGACAGTTAATTTAGTTTTTTAGTCCGATGCAACACCAAACGTAGGTCAGGACTCAGTTCGGCATAAGCCAGTCCAGTCCCGTTCGATCTAATCCCAGGACACAGTCCTATCCAGTCCAGTCCTGGGTGCCAAACGAGCCCTAAGGTTATTAACTAATTGTCCCCGGTCATGGAATTTGACCACCAATTGATTGCATCATCAAACACAGATGCTGCACCCTCAATGTCCCCGACACGCTCTTTAAGAGACATGAGAGTAGCAACAGTTGCAGGCATGTGCCGGATATCAGGTATCTAAGAAAGGGACTCCGCAGCAATATGAGAATGGCCAACAGCTACAGCAATCGGTGCTCTCACTAAGAGAACCACTTTGCAATTAAATTAAATTTTTCAAATTGAAAAATGGTGGGATCCATGTGTGCCATATTATCACTTAACGGCTAAACTGATGGAGTTGAATGGGAAAGACCACATTTGATACGGGCAATCAATATTAAGAATGAAATTTGACAAAAAAAAATATATAAATGACCACTAGCATCTAAGCACACGCTCCCGCATGTGCCAATCTGCATTTCTATTGTAGTAATATATGAAATTGAATGTTAAAACAAAAAAGATGAAAATATCCTCACTTAAAAATGACTTACTTTTGATTTATTAAGGGTATAAATGAAAATAACTTATTTCACCTCCTTAGGTATACTTAAGACTAAGTATACCCAAGTATTTACTTAAATATATAGATAGATAGATATAGATTAGTGTAGCTCTACTATATTGCCAAGCCTGCAAAAGAAGGACGAGCCGGAGGCGTCAACAACCCCCCCCAAAAAAAAACTGTTGTAAAACGGACGGAAAATGTAAGTGGTGGAAAGTAAAGGGGACACAGAATTTAACGAGGTTCGGCAAGTGTGCCTAGTCCTCGGGGCGGTAGTGCTAGTTTCTCTCATTATATGGAAACACTGGAAATGTATACAATACAGAGTATCCTCACTATTTCTCTCCCCCTGACCTAAGCTCTTCTTCAGGAGAAGAGGTTCCGTGGCTCTTCTCACTTGGTTGTGTGTTGGTGTATTGAATGAGAGGCATTGCCTCTTCTTATATAGGCAAAGGGCTTGGGGAGGATGACTTCATGGATGAGTGAAGCATCCATCAAAGAAGCTTCTACAACACTCCCCCTTGGATGCACACGAATCCACATGAATGCTTCTGAATGCACCGCCTTGGATTGTACTCATTGATTTCTTTCAAGGCTGTAACGATGCACTTAAATACTTGATTGCTCCCCCTGATGAACATCGTCACAGCTCTGCAAGTGATCCGGGAATGTTGAGGTTGAATCTGGCTGGATCCTTGAATCTCACCTTCATCTGAAGAACAAAGGAGAAGTCTGATGGAGAAGGTCCAGCGCAGGCTTATGAGAACTGTCAAGATTGGAAGCATGATATGAGATACATTTGCTTCCAATCTCCTTGATATGAAATACATTTGCTTCCAATAAACATATGAAAGGCAAATTGTGCATGAAAGGCTGGATGAGTGATCATCTAAAGGAAATTGGGAATGCTGAGAGACTTCTTCTACCAAGTGCAGAATGCTGAGGATATATACAGCAGCAGGAGAATAAATGGCTGAGATGCGTTTTCTAGTTATCTCAAGACAGGTAAGGCGCACTCCTTGGGATCCGAGAACGCTTGAAAATATCTCGTGAGTGATTCAACGTTTGTTGAAATTAGTCACCCTTGGAACACGTGCGGCCAATCATCTGAAATCAGATCCGAAGTTAATGGGATATGATCTTCAATAAAGTAGGTTCACCTGTCGGGTCTCGAAAAGAGAAGATCCATTTTTCTCTACATATCCTCGGTGCAATTCATCTGTGGAAGTCACATCTTTGAAGACTTTCTCTTGCAAACTATCTCAGCTTTAGCCCTCCAATTTTCCTAGCATTTCATACCTTTCTTTCTTTCCAGTAATGGCTTCCTCCTCCAACGTTTCTCCTGATTTGACTCTTGCTCCCCCTGGAGATTCGACGCCAAGTGTTAAGATTTGGCATCCCACTTAAATTCCAGCACAGGCCCGCTTACTGTTAAGGACTCAGTAATGCGCAATGATGGTACTGCATCAATAGTGGCCTGGAACATCTCGACTCCAGAGGACGAGATGTTGTTAGCGGGGCGTTCTGACAAAGAAGCCATGACACGTGCTATGACTTCATGTGTCCAAAGTGCAGCAGAAGTGTCAAATCTGGCCAAACGACTGGTGGCCCGAAACTATGAGCTAGACGTGCTCAAGAAGGATAACCAATCATTGAGAGAAGAGAACCGACGCTTGCATGCCATATGCAATCGGTACTCAACAGAGATGAAGGACAAACTTGACTGGCTGGAGTCCAGATCCTCTGTTCTACCGCATAAGGATTCTTGATTGCATCCATTCTGCGATAATATCAATTCCAGGACTTTGTGAAAAACTTTATATTACAAGCTTTGCCGTATGCCTTGTAATCTTGTTTTTCTCATTTTCTTGTAAAAAGACCCACTTGTAACCGTCATGGTTCACATTGGGCGGGGTTTGACAGACTGGTCCGAATATATTACAAGAAATTCAAATTTGCCTAAATTGCATATTTCAAACATATCTCTGTATTTAGATCCCCATAGAGATATCTTGCAATCATATCCATAAGCTGCATATTCAGTTTTTCGGAAACTAACAAACTGATTAGGTAGTGGAACGTAACAACGTCCATTACGAGAGAATACATCTCATCGTAATCAATGTCAGGGCTAATGAGAGAAGCCTTTTGCCAGAAGGCGTGTCTTTACACTATTTCATTCTCATCATTATGCTTCCTTACGAAATCCCACATGTAATCTACAGGATTCACATTGGGTAGTATGGGAACTTCAGGCCCAAACACTTTTCGCTAAGGAGTCTAAATTGACCTGCATTGTTTCTTTCCATTTTCACCAATTAGTTCAACGTTGTGCTTAATCAACGGAACGCGGTTCGATATCGTCGCACTTTGTGATTCAGTGGCCACTGCATAAGCAAAGATATCATCGATGATTATCTCATTTCGATTCCATAAACTCATCCGGACCGAGATATCTCTGGTCCTCGGGAATTTGGATTTGGGGTATCACCCTGGGACGTCTCCCAGGACACTTCCATAATCCTGCGCAATTTATGAGTTGGATCGGTTGAGATAGCTATAGGATTCAATTGTGCCATAGTTTTCCTCTTCTGGGGAGTGAATCCATCGAACCGAGTCTGTCTCGCTTCTAGCCGAGGACAGAGTATTGGCTAGCCGCCGATGTACCTCGTTCATCATGACGGAACATCCTACCGGGATGTCTTGTGCGTCCTACAGAACACCTTCATTACAGGCTTGTTTGCAGCTGGTATATGTGATCTCGTCACTTTAGTAAGGTCATAGAGGATGTCTGGCTTATTTACACAACACTCTGAAGATCTAGAATATGTCGCACTTGCTTATCATATTGTGCGATGCGAGGATCAAGATGAGACATAGTGGGTACAGCCACGTCAATTCGCGTCGTTCTTCAGGAACGTTGACGTTCTTTTCTCCCCCTAACGGTGGGAATATTGTCTCATCAAAGTGACTATTCGCAAATTTTGCGAAAAAGAGATCGCCTGTCAATGGAAGGGAAATCATAACTAACAAAGATTTCCAAATTGAGGACCCATATTGGTACGTCACTAAACTGCACACCCAACATTGCGTAAGTACGGTGAATCATGTCCGTACCCAGTAACCAACTGTAACGCTTAACATAAGTGGGTGGAGATGGGTCTAGGCGGACCAATATAACTGCATGCAAAATTGCATGGTTCCATGCAGAAGCAGAAAACTTGGTGCTGCACTACCAAGGCCTTGCGATCATTTGAAGGCGTTTTATGAGTGTTTCTGCGAGACTTGTGGGAACATAGGGAAAGACATGTTCAACCACAATCCAAAGGAACGTGCAATAATCATCGAAAGCCTTCGATATAAACTCTCTGGTGTTATCCGGTCTTCTAGACTGCCACAGATAACTAGGGTGGTGAGCCCTCAACTTATGCCAGAAGTTTAGCAAATGCAGTATTAATGTGGACAGTAGTCATGTGACCAGCGAGTCGGTACATCAACCAAAACCATAAAATCTTTAAATGATCCGCGTTTTGGTTGGAATTGTCCACAAATTTCCCTTCAATCCGCTGTAGAAAAGAAGGAGTTCATTAAGTGTCTTTGCAGGGAAAGGTAGAGCTATACAATATTCCCAACGAGCATGCTTGGCAACGTGTATTTAAAAACACGAGATCTCTACAAACATAGGGATGCCCGTTGAAGATACGGTGCATCACATCTCGACCTGGATCCCAACCGGTCATGCCAAAGCAAATAAGTGCTCGAGTTGGCTAGCTTCATGCTACATGGCCTCAATCAAGCAAATGATTGTGCGATACAACTCATTTGGGAGGCATTCCAACTTCTCCAATATACGCTTACAGCCATATAAGTAGGAGGTAATGCAAAGATTTTCCTTACCATTTTCTTTTAGCGGTATCATCATGGTAATTGTTCAATCGAATATCCTTATAACTCAACAATGTACTCCTCGAATGTGATGGGTATAAGGCCTTTGTAGGTCTACATGGAGGTATGAAGTTAGTAATATATCTCCATTCAGGGAGAATATCTTGCGCAGCCGCGCTATCAGCCAGATAACTAACTTCCCACTAGGCATACCTCAACATGGATTAATTGAATCGGTCACATGATAAAGGAAACTGCTAGTTCCAATTGATTCAATTAATTGATATTCGTGAACAAAATCCGGATAAGACTGAAACTTAAATCCGGATGAGAGCAAAATCTGCCTCTCAATTAATCCCAATGACTTTCAGTCTGGATTTGATCAAGGAACTTCATGTCTTATCATGAGGATCAAAGACTTCAGGTTCCGATCTCTTGCATGATATGAAATATCAAATAATTGCAAGACTTCATTGCTTATGATATTGCACTGGCATACAATATCAAATGGGAACTCATAAAATTGTACCATCATCCCACAACCAGAATTCAAATTACTGAAATTAAATGACAGAATTTAAATTTCCGAAAGTAAATGACATAATTTAAATTGCTGAAAGTAAGTAGCAGAATTTAAATTGCTTAAATTAAATATGGAGAGGCGGTACAACCGTCCAACGTCCCACATTTGCAGAATTTAAATTGCAGAAACTAAATAGAGGAATTTAAATTGTAGAAAGTAAATCGCGGAATTTAAATTGCTGAAAGTAAATATGGGATGGGGGAAATCCGCACCATTAACCTACAAAGTTAAAAATGTAGTTTTAATACAGTAACTTCTGTTTTGAAACTCAGGTTCATTCGAAACTTTCAGGTTCGAGATATGTTGTGAACATCGGTTCACTGTACGTCAGTACAATATCAGTAACTTCAAGTTCGATTATAATTTCACTTGAAATAATACTGAGGCTAAAAAGCCCACAACCCAGACAAAAGTTTTGGGTACGCTCGAAACTTCGGGTTCAGGTCTATTGTGAACTTTGGGTTCACTATGGGTCCAATTGACTAAAATTGGGAGCTCTTTAAAAGCCTCAAAACCCACTAAAACTGGCCCAAAATAAGAGCCCAGCCCATTCATTTCTCAAGGCCCAAACGGCCCAAATCCAGCCCAAAAATCCAAGGAAGGCCCAGCCCAGAACGTTCGTGATTGGAGTTCCGAACAAATAACAAGGTGCGCGTTTGTTCGTGGGGGTTCCGAGGGACAGCCCAGCGCGCCGGGTTCGTCGAACAACCCCACCCACCCAAAGTTTCTCTTCCACCTCGGATTTGTGTTTAGTGATGTTTTCCGACAAACAGACGTCGAAATTAACCAAGCAATTGATCGGCGCATGGATCCTGGTCTCTTACCCTGCAAAATGGGAGTGGAAAAATCAGCCCATCACCTGCCCTTGATTTATAAACAAACAAAGCAACCAACATCACACAAGAACAAAGTTAGAATCATCGTCGTCGGCAACTTCTGACGCTTCGAGAAACGGCGAGGACTCGCGACTGCTGGAGAGGAGCCAACCGGCATCTGCACTCCTGGGCAGCAGCGACGGCGGATGCGAGCAGCAAGTGGCAGGAGCGACAAAGGCGCGAGCGGTGGTGGACGCTGCTGGAGCGCGTCAGCGATGTGGCGATGGGTTGTGCTCGTTTAGACCCAGCGGAGGCCTCGCGTCGCGACCGTGCTGGTTCTAGCTCTATTTTTGGGTTTTCTGGTGAGCTCTTGGAGAAAACAATTAGGGAGAGAGAAGCTAGTTTGGTGAGTCTGCCAGAGAGAAAAATGAATGTGTGTCTCCTTTGTGGACTGAATAAAATGATAGAGTTGGTATGCGGTAGGTGAGCAAAGCAATATCAATTCTTTTATCCATGTCCGTCACTGACACTTACACGAGAGCAACTCGTGCTGATAACGTGTTGTAAAACGGACGGAAAATGTAAGTGGTGGAATGTAAAGGAGACACAGAATTTAACGAGGTTCGGCAAGTGTGCCTAGTCCTCGGGGCGGTAGTGCTAGTTTCTCTCATTATATGGAAACACTGGAAATATATACAATACAGAGTATCCTCACTATTTCTCTCCCCCTGACCTAAGCTCTTCTTCAGGAGAAGAGGTTCCGTGGCTCTTCTCACTTGGTTGTGTGTTGGTGTATTGAATGAGAGGCATTGCCTCTTCGTATATAGGCAAAGGGCTTGGGGAGGATGACTTCATGGATGAGTGAAGCATCCATCAAAGAAGCTTCTACAACAAAAACAATAATCAATTTCAATAAGTGCAATTTATCGCCCGTGGCTCAAAACTTGGGTCCGTTTGTCTTTTGCCTCTCTTTTCCGCCTATGATACGCACAAAATTTCCCCCCCCCCCCCGCCCCCCCCCCGGTGGGGGAGGGAAGGGGAGGGGGGGAAGGGAAGAGGAGAGGGAGAGGGGGGCAGAGGGGCGGGGGGGGGGGGGGGCCCCCCCCCCCGCCGCCCCCCCCCCCCCCCCCCCCCCCTCGCCGTTAACATCGGAATCACCGCCTTCAATTCCCACCGGAATAACAGAAAGAAGAGAGGTATCTTCTTCAATACTCATTTGTGATTTTCTTGTTCGCCGAGTTCAGTTATTGTGCTCTTCGTTTTTCAAATTTCTGTTGTGTTTGTAAGTTGCAGATCTTCAGGGCTCTAAGGTTCGGGTCAATCTATCGGCGTCCGAGATTTTGAAATTGGCGAACCGAATCATTGCCAAGGCAAAAGAGGTCCACGATGCGGTCGCTGCGATTCCACTCGACAAGGTGTTAGCTTTTATGCTATTTGTACATTTAATGTGATAATCGAGCTGATTTAGCTTTTGCATTTGAATTTCTATGACTTATATGGTCTTTTGAAGCTCTTTCGATTTGAAATTTCGGAACTCAAATGATAAAATAGCATTAATTTGTAACAAGAATGGGTTTTTTGAACTGAATGTATTATGAATGCCTATCTCTTATGGAGGAAGTTTTTTTTTTGTGACTATTTTGAATTGATTTTTGTTTTTCACAAGTGTTGCTATTTACAGGTTACATACATGAATGTTATTGTACCTCTAGCAGAGCTAGAAGCGCAACAATTTCCACTAGTCCAATCTTGTGTGTTCCAAAAGATGGTAACCACTTCCGCTGATGTCCACAAAGCAAGTGCCGAAGCAGAGCGGAGAATAGATGCCCATGTTCTGACTTGCAGGTATTTCATTTTGAAGTAACTTGAACTTTGCATAGAGTACTACTTTCGGCTTTAATATACACCTTATGTGAACATCGCTGGACTGAACTTTAGATGATTGAAAAGAAATAAATAACCTGATAACAAGTGGTCTGTTTAAAGGCTTATCTGATGTAATTGTCCAACATAGTGTGGACTCTTGTATTCTTCTCTATAAAAGCAATACAACACCTATGAGAAACTCATGGCATTTCATCACAACTTATAAAGTCTTATACAACCCACCTTTTCTAATGCAAACTGAGCAGCCAACGGGAAGATGTATACCGTGTTGTCAAAGCTTTTGCTGCGAGAGGGGAGTGGGTGAATGCTGAAGTAAAGCACTATACTCAGGCCTTGGTAAGAAATAGTATGATTTAAAACCATTATTTTTTTGATGGGTGCTTTCTTTCCGAAACTATTACATTAACTGGAACCTATTTTGGGGAGGGGGGAGGCAATGGGCATATCAATGTTTTCTTGATATGTTGCTGGAATGTCTTTTTCTATGTAAAAAGAAGAGGGTAGATGTTGATTCTTTCCCAATCAGTGACAGATTAGAGACTTTGAACGCAATGGGTTGAATCTGACTTTAACTAAGAAAGAGGAGATGCAGCGCGTGAGAATCCAAATCGATGAGCTAAGCTTGCGATATATCCAGAATTTAAATGAGGATGGTACTTTCCTTCTTTTCACGGAGATGGAGTTGGCTGGGTTACCGCCAGAGTTTCTGAAGGTGTAGTTATTACTCCTCATTTACTATACTTCTGTTTGTAACCATTTTCAACATGCTAGATGTATCACGTATGTAAGGAAATAAAATACAGACATATCAGCGTAAATAAAATGTAACACCCCTGTTATTTTTGGTTTACATTTTCTGTAAATAAATAACTGAACACTATACTAGATACTCCTTTCGTTTATTAATAATTTTCTCCATGTAGAGCCTAGCCAAAGCTGCAGATGATAAATTCAAGGTGACCCTCAAAATTCATCATGTGGCAGCAGTACTGGAACTTTGTGAGGTATGATATGCTGAATTCATATTAAACAAAAAAATTTCCCCAAACATCAGTGGCAATTTTATCAACTTTGACATTTAGTTTGTTTTTTTATTTGACAATTTGAGTGTCATCATTAATGTCTTTGACAAGTGCATTTTGAGCCTTTGTAAAGGTTGGAAGAACAAGGAGGATGGTGGCAGTAGCGTATGGAAAGAGGTGTGGAGAAGTCAATCTTTCTATCTTAGAAGATTTGGTAAAATATTTTTATTTTCTTTCCTGATCATGTTACTTCTAAATAGATAATTAATCTGAAATCCATTGCAGTCTTGTAGTTCTGTGAAAAATTTTATCTAGATCACGAATACTTGCGGATAAAATGCTTTCTGGGATTTCAGTTTTCTTGGTCAAGAATGCAAAACTTATAAGTTTCCAAATAGTTGCAATTTTTAAATAGGTGGCATGCGCTTTTCTAAGTGTGAAACCAAAAGATGTTATATTCTTTCTGAATTCTTGAAAATTCACTTTTTCATGGTTATAGTTTCTACTTACCATTGATTTTCTTTATCTCCATGCATATCTCACTGTTTTGTTGGTTTAGGTTCAACTACGCCATAAATCTGCTCGTTTACTTGGCTATTCAAGTTATGCTGATTATGCTGTTGATCTTAGAATGGCAAAGTCACCCTCAAAGGTTTGTATTACTTTACATTTTCCTCAGAATATAATGCGTGCTCTTCTTTGTGAATTTGATGACTGGATACGTTTCCCAGCTGGGGAAACCATAACTGATTCTTTATTATTGATTTGAATTATTAATGAGCTAGTATGATGACAAAGAAAAGGATGAGAGATAGCGTCTTTTCTATTGGCTTGCTGGATGAGAGATAAACCGTACGCGAGCCTTTTCTAATGGCCTCGAGATAAGAATTGCTTTCCAATGGCTTATTCTCCACCATGCTCATAAATCTACAGAAAATTAAATTCTAGAATAATTCAAATTGCTCCCGCATCAACCCATCCCGATGAGTACTTCATCATTAGTGGGACTTTAATCCCTTTTGAAAATATTTATGGGGTCTATTCTTCCATTGCCAAATGCTCTTTATTTTAAGCGGGCTAAGGCCATGCTTACTGATAATAGCAGTGGATATTGACTGCTAAGGGAAAGGTTATTCAGTCTTGATGAGGCTTATTTGGTTGCCTTGATCCCTAGTATGTCTTGTATAGCCTTGTTTGAAGTTGCACCATACTTTGTGCTGTGTTCTTAGTAAAGATGTTTGGTCAAGTAGCGTAGTAGTCATACATGGCCTAAAAGTATGCAATGAGCCTCTATTAGGAGACCATCTTCAGATTTATGTCCATTTGCCTGCAATTGTTGCTCATTGCTCATATATATGAGGGTGCTATTCAGGTCTTTGAGTTCTTAGAAGACATCTCAAATAGCTTGACTGACTCGGCTTCCATGGAGCTTTCCATGTTGAAAGATTTGAAGGTTAGAATACGTTTATAACATGTCCTTATACACCAACATAATACATTTTGGTTTCTCATTGCTTTGGTTAATTGCATGTCTGATTGTTTTGTGTGTTATGGTGTTTCAGAGAAAGGAGGAAGGTGACCATCCATTTGGAATTGAAGACCTGCTATACTATGTGAAGAAGGCTGAAGCACAGCAGTTTAATGTGGACATCACAGCTCTTAAGCAATACTTTCCAGTGAATTTGGTCCTATCTGGGGTCTTCAAGATAGTGCAAGATCTTTTTGGTTATTTTTTTATGATATCTTGATATGTCCTATTGCATTGTTCATTTCATAAATGAAATACTGAACTGCTGATTTTATTTCTGCAGGTTTAAGATTTGAGCAAATTACAGATGCAGAGGTTTGGCATTCTGATGTTTGCGTATACTCCGTTTTTGACTTAAGCTCTGGTGAACTCTTGGGTCATTTCTACCTTGATATGTACATAAGGTTGACAGACTTCTTTCAGGATTTAACTCTTCCTTGACAGCATTTATTTTAGCCGCTAAAGTATGCATTTGTTTTGTTTGAACAGGGAAGGGAAATGCAATCAGACCTGTGTGGTGGCTCTTCAAAATGGTGCATTATCATCCAATGGGTCACGTCAGGTTGGTTTTCAATTTGTAACTATAAATATTATCTGTGTAATAGAAGATTTGTTGTCAGATTGAAACTAATGTTTAATAGGTGTACTGAAAGAAACGTTATTGATTTTAGTGATTTGAGCTTCAGAATCATATTAGAAACCTTTTTGGATCATGGTTTTTGGTATAAAAACGTTCGTGTGATGTTGATTTGTTCTCAAAAGATCATATTCATGTCTTCTTTCACTGCCAAGTGAAATGAAAATGGCTCTAAATATTTTTGTTCAGATATCTGAACATCATGTTTATCTAGGGGCTAGATTTTTATCTAAACAAACCATTGAACTTGTGTTATTAACTCACCATTTGTTTTATACATTTTCGTAACTAGATCCCGGTGGCATTGCTGATATCTCACTTCCAAAAGGATGTCAGTGGTAGCCCTGCATTACTGAGATTTTCTGAAGTTGTGAATCTTTTCCACGAGTTTGGCCATGTGGTATGTTGTTTCATAATTCACGTACTTCTCATTAATCAATCTCCATTACTGCATGTTGTTCTTTTTAGAAATTCTTTCATGGTAAGTGGGATTCCTTGTAATTTGGAATGCTGCACCTTAATTACCTCACCTTCATCCTTTATTATCCCATCTTTACTAACTCAATATTGGAAGCTAAGATGAACTGGCCTTTGAAGGACTTTAAACATGCCAGGAACTGCAAAATTTATGGTAAATTGGCATAGGAATGTCTGAGTACTAGCAATGGCTGCATTACTGAATTTGGAGCTTCTTAGTATCTAGTTACCACCTTGTTTAGAAACATCAGATTAAGACCTTTGCCCAGTGCCAACTACAGTGGTCCTCCCCGAGTAGGAATGTGCTGAAATGGGAAAAATGCTTTCTCCTTATGGTGAATCCTGGCAGTAAAGTCCACCTACTTCTACTGATTATCCTTACTCTAAGCCTGGCTGGCATCCTTAATCGCCCAGTGGGAATAGTGCATAAGCTTCCTCTTGTCCTGCAAAAAAGCAGGAAATTAACAACTCACTAGCATGCAACCGGCATGAAGATGAATAAGTGACGGGCCTCCTAGTTTTATTGTGGACCAGTGAGCTTGAATGTGGTCTTAACGATGGCAAACTGGAACCTTGTTTAAGTTTTTTAACATATTAAGTTAATGACTGGGTATCTTTTAAGTTCTAAATGACTATAGTTGAAAGGATGCTTATATAATTGGAATGGTCACCTCTATAGCTGATTTATTGGAGAAAGAAATTTAGTGCGGAGCGCTATGTATCTAAGTGTGCTGTACGGTTTTCGCACTTAAATAAAGTTTTTTAGTATGCTATGTGGCTCAATAGTAACTGGTTCTTTGAATTATGAACCTCTAGGTCCAGCATATTTGCAATCGTGCATCGTTCGCTAGATTTTCTGGGCTGGGCTATGATCCAGATTTTGTTGAGGTTCCTGCTCTGGTGCTAGAGAACTGGTAATTACTCGATTGGAATGTTCACTTTCCTGATTACGCATGGCCAAAATTCATGCTTCTTAACAGTGAAATATTGCAGGTGTTACGAAAGCTTCACTCTGAAGTTGATTTCTGGCTTCCATCAGGTAGCAAATACTTATGCTCAAGTTTGATCCTTGTTGTGGAAAGTTGTTGAGAGTCTAGTGTAAATACTCTGTAAATAAAGTTGTTCTTGACGATATATAACTTGAGTTAATTGCTGATATCTTTTGAGTTTACATGTAGGATATAACAAAACCTATCAAAGATGATCTGTGCAAATCCATTAAAAGATGGAGATATTCCTTTTCTGCTCTCAAAATGAAGCAAGAAATTCTGTATTGTAAGTCCTCTTACTACTTCTACATCTTAGAAGCTACACTTCAAGGATTATTTGTAGAATCATCTTTAAGGCTGTATTTGGTTAGTAGTAGAGAAAGTGTATTGCCTAAAGTTGCAGGTAGTGTCTTGGGGGGTTTATAATTGAATGTTAGAAGTGCTAGAATGTCAGGATTATCATTTATGATTTTGGTGAAACAAATTGAACAAGGTCATTTTGTCAGGTATTTTCGATCAAATTATACATTCTACTGAGAATGTTGACATTGCTGAGTTATTCAAGCATCTTCATCCAAGGGTATGTTGTTCTTTTCGGTAGTTCATTTGTGAAGCTGCATTTCATGGTGTTACTAACTCCGTTTCCTCACCTCAGATCATGTTAGGTTTGCCAACGTTGGAAGATATCAATCCTGCTTCACGGTTTCCATCTAGTGCCATTGGTCATGAAGCTTCTTGTTACAGTCGTATTTGGAGTGAGGTTTGTTACCCATCCATTAGTGGAAATATCCCAGCAACATATCCTTCTTACTTAGCTTGTCAAGTTTCAAATGACAATTGTGGCCATATGCATTGGTTGCCCAATGGTTATGTTTGATGGATTCTAATCATCCATGGGTCGGTGGCAATTAGTGTTGATGGTTTGAATGTCACATGCATGTAGGTTTTTGCGGCTGATATATTTGCTTCAAAGTTTCATGACAGTTATTTGAACCAGTATGTTGGCATGCAGTTCAGGAACAAGGTAAAGAAGTTTCTAAATAGAAAGAGATGATGTCAATAATTTCACTGAAACCAGTCGCTATGTCTTTATTTAGGTGGTGTGTATATTTAGGTGTAATTTCCCTTTCATATTTATTATATTGGTTATCGTCTTTGTAGGTATTGGCCCCAGGCGGAGCAAAGGAACCTATCGAAGTGTTAACCGGCTTTCTTGGGAGAGAGCCATCACCTCAAGCATTTCTTGACAGCAGATCCCAGTACAGATTGTGATGCGGACAAAATCTCCCTTGAGCTGTAACCGTGTTCTCCGAGAAATGCAAGGCGGTAGTCACTCAGCATCTTGCGGTGTTGGTTGCCTGGTAGCAATATTTAGCTTCTATCGAGATCACTTTCGTATGCTGGATATGTTTTTCACCTCTTGTGTTTAGCATTGGTATCATTCGTAACCCCTCATAGCAGCAATGAGTTTTCTAATCGAGGTTAGAGCTAAAGACTTGCGGTGTAGATTGCTTCATATCATTGCTGTTTTGGTCATTCCAGAAAGCAATTTTCGTTCTTGTAATTATTCTTCTCTCTTGTTCATAGTGAGTTATTTATTCATCTGTTCTGTATCCCGCCACCAACTTATGCTGAATTGGGTCAACAGGTGAATCGGTGTTTTTGTTCATTATCCTGCTCCTTTTAAAGCCTTGAGACTAGTTGATTTAGCTGACTGAACAGAATTATATATGATTAAGACTACATATGAGACTTTTTTCCAAGACTCGTATTTTACTGCTTCCCTGAGCTGCAGAGCATACTTAAATATTATAAAGAGATAGATAATTACCTTCTAATAAAAGTTTGTTCTTGTTAAACATAAGAGGGATACAAAGAAGAAAGATGATCAGTAACATATTATAGCTAGCAAGTAATGAAGATGAGCTGGAATTATTTTTTCTAACATAAGTACATTCATGACACGTTTATTTCACCGGAATGGGAATCAAGGAATGGGAATGAAATGAAAATGATTCTCATTCCGGTCCGTAACACATCTGATTGAATGCCAAAAAAAAAAAATTTTCTTTGCAAGGAAACTTGGAATGAAAATGATGCAGGTCCCACGGAAACAAAAATGATTCTCATTCCCAAATTTGGGTGAATTTGATTCCAATGGGGGGTTGGGGTATTGGGGGAGGAGGAAATGGAAATGGGTTCTTATTTCCAAAAATGCCCTCATCTTTTTTTAAGTAACAAAAATAAACAACATAACAAAACCATATTTTCTCTACAATAAAACAATGTTTAATGCTGGCATGTTTTTGCACAACAAGAAAACAATGTTTAACGTTGGTTTTTTTTTTAGCAAATGTTATTAATCTTTGTAAGATATGTTATTAAACTATGTGAGATAGGATAATTTTAAGTAAAATTGTAGAGTAGTTAATAATAGTGTAGAATAAAGCTTAATAAATCTTTATTATCTATCAAAATTGAATATATCTTAATAATATGTTATCTTTATAAAAGGGTATTTTGGTAATCAATCCGAACAGTTAGTAAATGCTGGAATGGAATGACTGATTTCGATTCCCGCTCATTCCGATTCCTGCCCATTCCGATTTCGAGTTAGTAAACGTGCCCGGTAGGATTATATAAAATGAGGTTTTCATGTCCTCGGCCCAACCGAACCAATCTTGATTGGTTCGCAGTCCTCTGGATGAAATCGTCAATGGCCCAGAATGGAAGCATATAGCGTTTCGCTGACACCGGGGGGAACACTGAAGCCAATGGTAAATCAATAAAAACAGCTCCGTCTCCTATACTTTGTACATTAACCTACCGGTTGTTTTCTTCTCTTTCAATGAACACCAACTTATACACATGATGTGCTATAACACGCAATAGGTCTCCCTTGTTGACTGCACAAGAAATGCCATAGGTTGAGGACAAATGGCATTTTTATTTACTAGGTAGAAGAATGGAAGAAATGAGAATTGTTAGGAATCATCCCGTTTCCTTGGTTACTTTATATTTACTAACACACTTAGAATTAGAAATAAAATTTTCGTAAGCTGTACTCCAATTTAGGGACAAAAACACTTCAATGTCACTCTATAGCATTTTTTATTTATATTTCCGATTCCCTCTTGTAAAGTGTATCAATTTTAGTGCACCTAATATCTCAAATGAAATATGTGATTCAATTTTAATCACGTTTAACACTCATAAGTCTGAATGTCATATTTCGACATTTTCAACTCGGCTTTGTTACACCATTACCCCTTTTATGTTATCCATCAATTTTGGAGCACCTACAACTCAATTTTAGTCATATTTAACACATGTAAACTCAATTTTAGTCACATTTAAAACTCATATGCCCAAAATGCTATATTTCCAATGCCTTTAACTCGGTTTTGTTACATCATTACCCGTTTTATATTTTCCGTCAATTTTGCAACACCTGTAGCTCTGTTAAAGTCACATTTAACCCTCTTTAAGTCCAAAACGCCATATTTTCCATACCTTCAAGTCGGTTTTGTTGTACACCCCCCATGATGAAAAATATTCCTTTATTTCTAGAAAGATTCCTTGTGAAGCATGAGCGTTGAAGGATCATACGCCAATGCTGCTTTGAACGATTGTATTTTATTGAAACAAAATGCCATTTTTTGGAAACAAAAGCAACATGAATATGATGAATGGGTTCCAACCCTAGTTAGTAAAATACTGAACAGGGTAGAGTACTTTAAACATATGTACGTATATAATTCGAATTTTTTTTTTCAAATAATACGGTGAAAAATTAAGCCATTTATAATATATTAAATTTTTTTGTTATAATTTATATTTTTTAATAATACGTGAAAAAAGAGAGGATAAAATACATGAATAATACATGTATTATTATATAACTTCTATAACTTACGCGTATTATTCTCACAAATATGTCAATACATGTATAATTCATGTATAATACTTCCAATATGAAAAGCATGCGTTTTTTTACCATATCTTTGAAATTAGTGCGGATACGGACTGTATTTTTTTAAAAATTCATACGTACGCATATAATACGCGTATTATACACGAACTAACTAACTAGGGTTCCAATAATTTATCGAGAATCAGAAAGCTAAGGGGTCTTTTGGTTACGTTTTCACATGGCATTTTCTGCAGTTTGCACCCAGAAAATGAAAATGATAAAATGAAAAGTGTATGCTAATATAACAGTAAATTTTTTCAAAAAATAATACAATAAAAACGTGCTTTGTAGAAGTATATAAAAAATGATCAAATCTTTCTTGGTCTCTTCCATGCTGTCTTTCCAAAACCCACCTCCTCCTTCCTCGACCTCCCCCTACAAAATCCAAATCCATATCCGAACCCATCCAGAAAAAAAAAATAAATAAATTGTTTTGTTTTTCTAGGTCACCAGCACGAACCCATCCATAACACTACAAGAAATTTGAGTTTGGTACAACGGATTCGTCACTAATATGTAAATTCGTCACTTTCGATCAATTGACGAATTTTTCTCACGCCTCCGTCACATAAACACCGTTACCGAAAGTCTTAGGACGATTAACCAATTCCCACTGAAATTAGGCTTTTGTGACGAAGAGTTCCTCACTGATGCCCAACGCTTTCATATCTATTCATCATTAGTGACGATTAGGTCGTCACTTAAGAATGTTTTCTGTGAGGAATTTTCGTCACCGAATTAACTTATACGTGAGATTCTGGCGTCACTTATCCATTACACTTGTGACGCTTTTTCTCACTTTTGGTCAAATGTGACCACCTATTTGCTTTGAAATTTCCTTTTTTACACATGATGCATAATAAACATGAATATTGTCGGATTACCATTGATAAAAACAATATTGCATTCTTCCATTGCATATAAAAAGTCACAAAATCGAATACAATAGATTTAATCATCAAACAAGTCTACTATGTCTACCAAGTTCCAAAATAATAGTAAAGCTAAACTCCATAAATCACCAACATGTCTATTCATGCCCGCAACCTCCCCGAATCATGCATCATAGTAGTCACCTTCATCTTCATCATCATGGCCCGAATCATGCATCATAGTAGTCACCTTCATCTTCATCATCATGGTTACCAAGCTCATCAAAATATGGATTCTTTGGCTGCACACCACTAGCATTGGAATTTCTTGGATGGTGGGGGGAGAAATCACTCTTTGTATGACCTTCAGTGGTAGCCAAAAAAGCCTACAGTTGGCATTAGAAACTAATAAGTGTGCAGAAAATTCGTGTCATGTATACGTACTAATTTAATCAATTGACAAAAGGAAAATACAAAACTTAATGCTTAAGCTAATTGCTTATTTATCTGGGCATTAATGAGTACTTAGTCTCTAAAGGGTATTCACCCCTACTACATTGTTGATAAGGGCATAGGAAGAGGTAATAATCATATCAATCTCACTGCCGAGTACTTAGTCTCTAAAGGGTATTCACCCCTACTACATTGTTGATAAGGGCATGTAAAGAGGTAATAATCATATCAATCTCACTGCAAGAACATACACCCCTACAACATTTACTTATCACGAATATTGTAAATAACTTATGGCTAAACTCAGTCCCAGTCAATAAATTTTCTTCCCGTTTTAGTATCTAAGTTGGGATTAAAGTGTTCAACTTCAATCATAAGAAGAGACATAGGCATTCATCATGAGAAGGCTAACCTATTACCATCTAGAACCATCATCCCTGCTGACAAGCCAACATTTACTTTCAATTTCAGGTTAGAAATTCAACACCAAACTCAAATGTAAAGTTGATATCTAAAACTTAAAAACACAAATTGGCAGAAGAACGAGGGCTCCCAAATAATAGCTGCAGTACTAAAAGCAAACCTTTTGCATCTTTAAACTTGGAAGGATTCAACCATTGCAAAGACACACAAACACATAAAACCTTATGATAATTAGAGGAGTCGTTTCCCTTGACAACTAAATTGGGGCCGACTAATGTGCTCTACTTAAGAACCCACACAAGGCATTGAACTAGATGAGACTCTAGAATACAAAAGCAAATTAATAAACCCCCGGGTCACAAAATAGTATGTAATTGTATATATAAGGAACATGTCAAAAGAATCTGCAATGAATAGGGAAATTTAGATAATCAATATTCATCAATCCATATATTGCACCTGTACTCATGCTGTATCAGTCTTAAGGTTGCATTTCAACTCTGTGAAAAGTTGAAGGATAATTCGTAATCAGAACTGCAAAGTTGAAGAACAAAAAATCTGTAAAACTAGCAATAAATCTGGTATTAACCACAAAGTTGAAGAAAAAAATGTGAATAACCAAATATTCATCATAAAACAGATAACACAAATGACATATTAAAACTAAAAGAAAAGGCAGCATAATTCACCATGAATCAAACAGTAAAATAGTAAACTTACAAATGACAGCACATCTAGCACCAGAATATTATAGCTTTCTGCATCAAGCTATAAGTTATGTACCTTGGAAAATGCCTTACTAAGAGAGCCGTAAAAGAATATGACTCTCTACATGTGCAGTTCTTCCCAGTGACCTTGTCTTTGCAAACTCTTTAATCACTGTGAGTGAAAATCATATGATGATTGAGAACCCATTCCTGTACTACAACAATATACCTTTGTCAGTTTGAGGAGCCAGAAACTGACAAAGTTGTAGGACTAAAAACAAACAAGATTGGATTCTCATTAAGCAACTTACAGCATTGAAGAGCTTCACCACTGAAAATCCAGCACTTTTCGTGCGTGCTCAAGTAATTCGCAGGTATCATATGCACTTTTTCTCTCACCTAATAAATCACGAGGCACTAAAAAATAAGCACAACCTCCTAACAGTTTTACACACATTTACACTCAAAACCAAATTGAACAAATGAATTACCCTTGGCATCTATAATATATATTCTCAATTCGCTCGCTCTCATATGATACGAGCGAAGAGCGAAAATGCTGCAGCTTCAAGCCACTTATCTATATCAGTTAGCATGCAATTACAATTTCACAGCAATTTTATGCACACCCTTAACTCAGTCGTCCATATATTTACCTCACATTACGAAAACAATAACCATTACGAAAAATGAATAAAAGATAATCCAAAAGATTGGGAAAACCCTTGAAAAATCACAATAAAAAACAATCTAAACCAGCTAAAATTGAGCTCGCATCAGTCCTAACATCTCCAATCCGAAACACTACAGGTCCAGTTAATCCTAAGAAATTTCAACAACGATCAAAATCAGAACCAGATCATATCTGAGCACCAATCACAAACCACAAAAATCCACAAAAATCACCAAAATTGAACTCCAAATCCGAAATTCAAAAACCTATATCCTCAATTCATTTACAGCAATTCAAAACCCTAAATTCCCAATTTCGTAAACCCTATATTCTCAATTCATTCACACCAAACTGAATAATTTCCATCAACTTCAATTTGTAGGAATCAAAGAATCGAATAATGTACCTTGAGAAAACATTAATGTCTTTGCGCATATTCGCTGAAATCTCAACGATTTCAAGAGAAGAAGAGACAATCGCGGGCGTAGTCATCAGTGGAGTCACCGGTGGAGTCGTCGTCGTCACCAACAGAGTCGTCACCGCCGCAGGCGCCGCACTGATGGTCGTAGCGACGGTCGAGCGGTGGAGTATCGTTTGGGTTCAAGAGAAGAAGCGACGATCGCGGGCGTAGTCTTCAGTGGAGTCGTCGCCGGTAGATTCGACGCCGTCGAGTCGTCGCCGCACTGATGGTTGCAGCGAGGTTGAGTGGTGGAGTATCGAAGCGGAGAAGAATTTTACGTTTTGGAATTTTTTTTCCCATTTGAAATATTTGGTTTAATGTGTTTTCCCATTTTAAATAATTAAAATAAATATTTTGTGAGGAAGTTTCACACTTTTCGTCACCGAAAGAGTTTCGGTGGGTTGGGCTTGGGATCTGTCAAAACGATTATGTGATGAATTGAACGGGAAAATAACGCACAAAACTATTTGTGACGAAGTGCAAAAATTCCTCACATAAACTTTGTATCAGTGACGCTTTTGTAAGCGTCACATAAACTTTGTATCAGTGACGCTTTTGTAAGCCTCACATAAATTTTCGTCACCTATTGTCAAATTTCTTGTAGTGTAATAAATAAAAATTTCTAGGTCACAAGCACGTACCCTTCCAATCTCATTTTTCTAGGTCACCAACATAAAGCACGAAGCCGTCCTCACAAGAATGAAGCCGACCTCCCTCCATAGCTTGGACCAATAGCCCGGCCAAATCACTCCACCACCGAATTGTATTGGACACCTTGCGAGCAAACATTAATGGCGTCTCTCTCCCGACAATCCTCATTCCGGAGCTCGCCACTGCCCACCGCCTTGCATGGCCTCTTGGGTAATCAAATTCAGATTCTCCTTGCCCATCTCCTCGCCTCAGCTCACCGCCTTTCAAATTCGGATTCTCCTAGCGTCGCCGCATCGGTAAATCTTCTTTCGGAGGTGAACTTGCAGGGGGCCAAGTCCACGACGACGATGTTGGGTTGGGCAACAACATCAACAAGGTTGGGTTTGGACGAAAATGAGTGTGTATTCAACACCCTAGGGTTAATTTGGAGTCTGAAAAGGAAGTGGTGTTTTCTCCATTTCTGCAACTGTTTTCATTTTAAGCCCCCCGAAAGTGTATTTGTTCATTTTCTGGGTGTGAAAACAAAAACAAGGCTGCGAAAATGTTACCGAACTAGGCCTAACATTTTGAGGATTGTTTCTCGCATGAATAACCACAAAGTGTTGACAATTAGATTCGTAATTAGGGTTCCGATCTCTGTCCTTAAAGCCTCTGTCCCTCTTTGTGTCCCCCTCTAAAAAACTGGCATGTGTCTATGCACTTCAATGCCCACATAAAAGATTTAACTTCAATTAAATTACATTTTCAATAAAATAGTTAAAACTAGAACCCAGTAAGCACCCAACAACATCAAGTTCGGCAACCATGTGACCCAGAGGAACGACCGCACCACATCAATATCAAATCTGGCGGCTGTGGAGGTTTCTCTTACCCGCAATTCCATGAAGTTTTCGGTTCATAAAATCATAGGATGACTGTGAAAATTGGGTCCTCCTCCTTCTCGCCAATGGATTGATAATTCAGCTTCGAGAAATACTTGCCGGCTTCATGGTTGGCTATTTCCTTGAAATCCACTGAAGTCTCACCTGCAAGTAAACTCTTAAATTTGGAAATAATTTGGAGAGAGAAGAGATGATTAGTAGCATATCTTCATAACTATAGATTGAGGTGGTATTGTTGAAAGGTGCTGGCATTAGGGGAAGAGAGGTGTAGAGCATTTCCACCCTTTGCCTAAAGGCAAGAGGCAAAGGGTAAGGAATATTCCCAAAAAGCAATCACTATTCACGGTTGGCCCACCATAATAGTAATCGCCTTTCATTTTTTGTTCCACCCGCAAAAGGTAAGGGAAATGACAATTACTATTCACAAATTAATTATTTATTTATTTTTATGCAAAAAAGATAGGTTGAAATAATTTGTATGTAAGAGGAAGAAATAATTTGTGATGTTTTGATGTGGAAAATGTAAAAATTGGATTGAGTATTTATAGGGAAAAAATTAATTTTTTGCTCGGAATATTTGTAGCCATTGGATTAAAATGGATGCACAAGATTTTGCGACGTGTCAGCGCATTCAAAATTGGAGCCGTTGGAGCTGACGTCAGCATCCACTATCTCAAGCTGCCGTTGCAGCAGTGCCGAGCCTCAAGAGACGCGCCCTCCCTGCGTGTGAGATACAAGCGCCAGCATTAAAAAAAAAAAAGTACTCACGCAAGTGGGCTGACGTCCTTTCTCCTGGAGGCTGGCTAGCAGGCGGAAACCCGCCTTTTGCCTCGCCTGTTGCCTCGCGCAAGTGGGCTCAATGCCAGCAGTGAAAGGCAATTTCATCACCGGTGGAAACACAAATTTGACAAAAGGCAATTTTTTTTTTTCCTCTGATTTGCTTTTGCCTCTTTCCTGCCTCCACCCGGTGGAACTGATCGTATGGAGATAAATGATGGAGTTCGATTCGCAACATCCCCCTTTGGTTTTTAGATTTTTCTTTATTTTTTAACTTTAATTTTCAATTTAGAAATTTAAAATATTAATATAATTTAAAATGGCCACGTATAAGATTTCAATAGGAAGACACAAGGGGTGTGAAGATTTTGAGACAACCAACCCTCTGCCTGTAACTAGTAGTCAATCAAACATCCATTGAATAACCACAAAGAAGTGAAGAAGGGTTTTGTTGCTTGAGGCGTTAGGAGGAGTGGCCTTATAACCTTAGAACAAAATTTCCATCGAAAGATGGAAATTTCGAAAATTTTGGAAGTTTGAAACTATCGAAATTTACCGAAATTTTCATAATTTTGGCTATCTAAATTTCCATCGAAACCAAAATTTTAATCCTTGCTTATAACCTAATAAGAGTTCCTCGGTGAAGTAGAAAATTACAAAATACTAACGACCTTCTTGTGGAATAAGGAAACTTCAACTATAAGTAATTTGACTTTAAATCATTGTAGTTCATACTCCCTTTTCTCAAGTACGTGGGTATACTTTCAACATTCATTTATGTTTATTTACTCAAAATGTGGATTTGCGAAATTTAAAATATGGGAAAGAAAAAGTGGAAGTGGATAAAAAACCCAATTTCGATAGTCTTATTACCTAGAATCTACACACCAGTTTCAAATAAGGAAATGCATTATTGGTTACTTTCTAGTTATTGGTTACTTTAATAACCTTGAAAGTAACCAGTAACGAAAGAGGGAAAGATCCGATCTCAAAATGAAACGGGTTATATCATCCTAATTGCCATGCTCTGAATAAAATGTGGAATTTGGTCATCCCTCCGAAGGTCAAAATATTTAGTTGGCTCCTTTTATGTGATCGTTTGCGTACTAAAGATAGACTAAGCAGATTCTATCCACACATTGACATTACCTGTCAACTTTGTTTGTCTGATGTGGAGACTTCTGATCATCTTTTTCTTGATTGCCCGTTTGCTCAAGGTGTTTGGACGAAGATGGCAGATATCCCGCTACCTCCGCCTGATACCTATACTATGCTTAAAGATTGGTTAGCACGCCTATTTAGTGATCACTCCTTCTCGAAGGAGTCGTTGGCTAGATGTCTCCTAGTTTGTTGGCAGATTTGGGATGCGAGGAATAAACTTGTTTTCCACCATAAAACTACTCGTCACTCAGGTTGTCCACCGTGTGCTTACTGTCAACAAGGAGTACTATGCTGCAAACTCTTCGTCTCAGCCTCCTCGTCCTCCCTCCTCCACTCACATTAGGTGGAAGCCGCCTGATTCTTCTCAGATCAAGATTAACTTTGATGGCTCGGCCAAGGACTTGGGAGCTGCCTCGGGTTTTGTAATAAGAAATGAGATGGGTTCTCCACTGCTTGCAGGGGCTCGTTCTGTTGGCGCCGTTTCTGTTCCCACTGCCGAGGCTCTTGCTCTTCGTGATGCCCTTCTATTTGCTCACCAAAATCAGTATGAGCGCATCTCGGTGGAGGGTGACTCCAAACTGGTTATAGATTGTATTACTATTGCTTGTGCTACACCATGGTCGCTACATGCTATTATTCGAGATATCCGGCAGTTGGCTTCTCGGTTCTACTTTATTACTTGGACTCATATCTTACGTGAGGCCAATTTTGTTGCTGATGCGGTGGCGAGTCATGGTCACAGTTTATCTAATATGTATATTTGGTAAAACTCTGTTCCGCCTAGTGCCCGGAATGCTCTTGTTTTTGACTCTTTTGCCTCTGGTTGCCCCAGAGGCTTCTCTATTTAATTAAAGTCTTTTGTTATAAAAAAAAAAATGAAACGGGTTACCCGGTTTTCAAATTTTGACGCAATAAATAAATACACGAGCTGGTCTGGTCTTATTTTGGGTTTTGATTTCCTGTGGGTGTTCTAGTTTTGACTTGGACTCTTTCCAAAGCAAAAGGCAAAGAGCCCAGAAAACAGTAGAAATTACAGAGCGATTGACCAGAAAGCTTCCGACGCGAGAGAGAGAATAAACTGAATGAATCAACCAACCATCAACCATCACGACTCGTGATTCACGAGCAGATATTCAAATTATCAAAGAAGGAAAAATTGTTTCGTTCTTGGTCAACAAACTACAACGAAAAAATAGAGAATAAGCGAAGGGCCGAGTCGTTGCTTCGCAAACTCGTAAGTACCACCAAACCCTCTGTTCTTCATTGTTCCCATCTGGGTTTTCAGTTTTATCATCTGGGCTTCCTCTGTTTTGTTGCATGTGATTTTGGGTTTTGTGAATTTTTAGTTTTTCAGGAGCACCCATTTTGTGCAGTTGTGAATATATTTGCTTTTTGGGAATTGGGGAGAGTAATGTGGTGAATATGTTCTGATTTTTCGTCTTTCTCGTTTGATTTGGAAAGAACAGAGAAGGGAGTTCGGATTGGTGAGTTAAAGTTGGACACTTGCTGTTGGGTTTTGAGTTAAGAGTGAATTTAGGCATCTGGGTCTTCAGTTTTTGAGAGAAAGGTTTACTTTTTGTGGGAAAAAAATTGCAGGGATTTCTGGAGTTGTTTTCTGTTTCCCTCACTAGGGTACTAAGCTGAAGGGTTTTGGCTGATCTCTGGTGTCAGACAAGTTAGTTGAAATTTTTCGGATGAGAAGGGGGTTTATGGCCCCCTCTGTTGCTTTGTTCTCTGAATGACAGGCATAAAACAAGCTTCTGAGTTTATACTTATTTGCTGTTTGTCCTGCTCATCAGCCCCGGGCCAGTGTTTTCGCAATAGACATCTGGAAGCTTGAACACCGGTCTTGTGCTTTTAGAGGGCGGCAGATTGTTTGGTTGCATTAATCATGTTGAAACAGATACTAAGTAAGCTTCCTGGGAAGTCTTCTAAGAATTCTAATCGTGATGGGAGGAATAATTTGTATTCGGACGCGCCCAGCACAAAAAACAGTGATTTAGGGACCAGTAAGTCTGCAAATTTGATTACGTCTTTCCCATCTGGAAACTCTGTATCAGATGTAGGGAAAAGTTATGGAAGCAAGAATGTGAAGGGTGCAACCCTGAAGCCTAATGGCTTTGCGCTCTCTTCTTATGAAGCATTGCCTGCATTTAGAGATGTTCACAATTCTGAGAAGCAAAGCTTATTTGTTAAAAAGTTGAGCATGTGCTGTGTTATATTTGACTTCGCTGACCCAACTAAGCACCTTAAGGAAAAGGAGGTCAAGCGGCAGACACTGTTAGAGCTAGTGGATTATGTGACTGCAGCAAATGGTAAATTTACAGAAGCTGCAATGCAAGAAATTGCAAAAATGGTTTCTGCAAATTTGTTTAGGGCTTTCACCCCGCAGCCACGTGAGAATAAAGTTGTAGAAGGCTTTGATTTGGAAGAGGAGGAACCTTCAATGGATCCTGCATGGTCTCACTTGCAACTAGTGTATGAGTTTTTGTTAAGGTTTGTTGCATCACCCGAGACAGATGCAAAGTTAGCTAAAAGATACATTGATCACTCCTTTATTCTCAAGTTGCTGGATCTTTTTGACTCTGAAGATCCTAGAGAAAGGGAGTATCTGAAAACAATTCTGCACCGAGTTTATGGAAAATTTATGGTGCACCGCCCATTCATCAGGAAATCTATTAACAACATCTTTTATCGTTTCATCTTTGAGACTGAGAAGCATAATGGGATTTCTGAACTCTTAGAAATTTTGGGCAGTATTGTCAATGGGTTTGCTCTACCACTGAAAGAAGAACATAAGTTGTTCCTTGTTCGGGCTTTAATTCCCCTACATAAGCCAAAATGCTTAGCTATGTACCATCAGCAGTTATCTTACTGCATTACGCAATTTGTGGAGAAAGATTGCAAGCTGTCCGATACTGTCATAAGGGGATTACTGAAGTATTGGCCGATCACTAGTAGTTCAAAGGAAGTGTTGTTCTTAAGTGAGTTGGAAGAAATTTTAGAAGCAACTCAGCCATCTGAGTTCCAGCGCTGCATGGTTCCCTTGTTTCGCCAGATTGGTCATTGTTTGAACAGTTCTCATTTTCAGGTAACGAATTCTTTCTTTGCTTTTAAAAGTTCCTATATGCTTGTTTTGAGCGAACCTTTTCACTTTACAACTTGCTCTTCTGCTACATGAATGATACTCAAGGTCTGTAGTTATTTGCTTCCAAACTGGAATAGTTCTCCGCATCATTATTTTTCTTGTCAATATTTGGGCTGTAATGCATATGATATTAAGAACGCATGTGCAGATTTCGTTTCTCTTTCCAGCTGTGGTCAAAATAGCTCTATAGTTGATATCTTGGGTTCCCATATTGTGGGTTATCCATTTTTACTTGTCCTTTTCATATGCCTTGTTTCTTTTTTCAACTGAGGGCTTCTTTAAAAATGTTTTCCTGTGTTAATTTGATGTACTATTTAGGCCATCTGAACCTTGGATCCTGTCTGTCAGCCATAAAAAATCCCCATTCAACGTCGTAAAATTGGATCTTTCTATTGTAGCTTAAGTTTCAGACCTCTATGTATGTGTTTGGATAGGGATGAAATCTGTCAGGTTTGGAGCTCAAATTAGGCATGATTAAGCTTCTAACCCACAAAGATGTGCATGGTATATTGACACAATTTGAGGATAACGCATGAATACTTTCTCAGTTCTGGCGGAAATTGGCAGTTGAGAGTTGGGAACCGATTTTGGTGTTCCTTGTCGTTGGAGTTGATAATAAGATAACATAAGTAAATAGATAAAATGCATTGTACAGCCAACTTCATGACTGATAGTGCAGTTGTTAATGTATTGGAGGTCCACAATAAGTATGTATGAACTTTGGAAGAAAGTCTAAAAATCAGAAGAGTTAAAAGTTCAATCTCTGCTAGAGATCCCATTGGTCAAAGTAGTCGTCCTACAATGCTTTGATTATGCTCCTGCCATATTGTTTCAGGATTTTTCGTGAGGATTAGTGTGGACTGTTGGAAGGTTCCAGATATTGTGCTGGAAATTTGGGTGGTTGTGGGATGTTCCATGTGGTGGCGTAGTGCAAAATCTATTATCTCTGTTTTTTCATTTTGTTCTGAGTCGGTCAAGAACATTAAAAATAGAATTAGGATGCTCTTACTTGAAAATTAGTGTCATTGGCAGTCCCATATAACAGGAGTCTGGAATTCTTACCAGCCCATTATGTAAAAATTTGAGATTACTGAATAGACTCTATGAACTTGAGCCTACTTTATGTAGGTCGCACTTTAGACTGAAGCTTCCACTTTTCATAGAGCTAATAGACTATTTGTCTTTATGTCATGATTTCTGTGAAGTAATAACTTCCTCCCATGGCAGCTTTTGGTTCTTGAATCTAATGCAATCAATTCTTGCTGTATCAGGTGGCAGAGAGAGCTTTATTTTTGTGGAACAACGATCATATTGAGAACTTAATCAGACAGAATCGTAAAGTAATACTGCCCATTATCTTGCCTGCGTTGGAGAAAAATGCTAGAAACCATTGGAACCAAGCTGTCCATAGCTTGACCTTAAATGTCCGTAAAATTTTCTGCGATCTTGATCCTGAGCTGTTTAAGGAATGCTTACTCCAGTTTGAGGAAGACGAGTCAAAGGAGGATGAAGTTAAATCGCGGCGTGAAGGCACATGGAAACGCTTAGAAGAAGTTGCTGCCAAGAAAGCTACGAGCAATGAAGCTGTACTTGTTTTTGGTAAAGCACCTCCCCGCACCACTTCACTTTAGTTGAAGCTATGGACCTGTTGACAATATGGTGACATTTACGGTTGAAATGGGATTGGTAGTACTGGCAACATGGTTCAGGTGGCAAAATGCTCATACTTTGTTGTAGTGCTCATTGCTAGTCTGCATCTGGACACTCCAAGATCGTGTATGTTGTAGTTCTAGCTAGGAAAGGCTGTGGCAGAAAACGTTATGCCTCATTGATTTGTTTATTTAGAGTTGTTTTCTAGTTCTTTTTGCGTAAAATGATATACACATTATGCAGTTCTGCAAAGATACAGTATGATTATTGCAACCAAAGGCTTCAAGATGATTAACAATGTTGTCGTAGTGATAGATTGATGACATATCATGCTTCAAGGTTGATTAGTTTTTTGCTTTCTATACTATGGGGATTTGAATTTAGAATCTTCAATCAAATAAAAACAAAACAAAGGAAATTTCAATAGAGCTTTCGTTCTTTAATGAATTTTTTTCTTATTAAAATAAAGTAGACTTTGTCCCCACTTGTTGAAGAAGTCGCATTACTTGCTATTCTTATGTCAAGTGTAGATGCATTACGTGATTGTCAAACTGGCCATTATTCTTAACTAAGAAATATTTGCAAGTTGCTTCAATTCCTGGAAATCATTTTAACACTCTTTAAGATTCTATCAATTTATATTATCTATTGGTTTGACCTTTTGATCTTCCATTAAATTGTAGGAATATGACATTTTATAAGGGAAAATTTCATTTACACCCTGATGCAGCGGAAATTATAGAACAAACTCAGACAAGCGTCTAAAACCAAGAGCACACACTAGAATCCTCTAGCACTCCAGAATCCACCAGAAAAGATAGAAAAAACTCTCAAATATATTATATCAAACAAGTCTATCTAAAATACAAGCATAGCTGCGCCTTTATATAGGCGATGAATCTAAATCCTACTAAGGATTGGATTCCTAATTGACAAGGGAAAATAAAGAGAAATCCTAATAAGCTAGGGAAATAAAACACCTAATCCTTAATGGAAAGGGAAACATTAATCCTAATCTTTCCTGAATCTTCCATCCTTGAATATCCTTATGCGACTCGAAAATCCCAACAATATGCCTTATGATCCTTTCTTGCCAAATACTTGCCATTCGGTCGCAACTTTCCGTTCTTGCAAGCTTGTTTAATTGTTCTAAACCACTTTCGTAATTTTGACCTTTCCCACTTGAGTTTACCCATATTTTGTCCTATGTCACACCCCCTGAGGTTTAGCTATATTCCAATCAGCCCCCACAAGTTTTATTTATTTCAGTCGTACCCCAAAATTTTAACATCCGTTAATGTTGTCTAACGGCTCAAGGGCAAAACTGTCTTTTATGACACCACTACTTTAGCCCTAAAATTTTGTTAGCTGATTCCATCTGCCCAGATCGAAAACTGGGCGTTTGGATCGATGCTATTAAGAAACTCAGCTTTTAGGGCCTCTTGTGATCCCATCGGCAGATCAAATGTTGGGTTAATTGTTGCGTTGTTGTCTCGTATTCATTGGACAATGAAGTCTTTCTACAAGACATTGTGATAATTCAGCAAGAAAACAAAAATGAAACAAAAACAACTCAAATTTAATAGTATTTGAAAGGAAATACGGCCATTCACATGTGTACATCTTCTTGCGCAGGACAATCGGCAAGTCGTCGGGATGAGTTGTAGTGCACGAACTCGATCGCCTCAGTGTTGAATACAAGCAGCGTATAGTGCCCTTGGATGCATATTGGAATGAAGATGTTGGTGGCCTTCCCAACTTGGCTATCAAGCAGCTCTCTCACCGATTTTAAGTTGGATTTGAAATAATTTGCATCGGTGTCCTTCATGTCCAAGTCTAACTGTTTATAAAATTAGAAAGCAACATTAGTTCTTAATGACCGTTGTGTTTTACTTTGAAGGAACACCGCCTTCTTTAGTTTGAAGAACCAAATCCTTCAATTAAAGGAACACTTCCTTCAATTTGAAGGAGCAGTTCCAATTTAAAGGAACACCACCTTCAAATTGAAGGAATACATCCTTCAATTTGAAGGAACACCTCCTGCTATTGAAGGAACACTTCCCTCAATTGAAGAATCAGTTCCCAGATTGAAGGAACACTTCCACCAATCTGAAGGAACACTTCCTTCAATTGAAGAAATACTTTCTTCATTTTGTAGGTGTAGAACCTTCAATTTGCATGAACAATAATTGAAATTTGTCAAAACGGAAGAATAAATTTTTTTTTTTTTTTTTTTTTGATAATTAAAAGAAATTGGCAGAGGTGAATGTAACTTACAAAGTAGTATATAGGGATATAGCAGTTCTTGGGGAGGGCTGCATTATTTTCTCCTTCTTCTCGGATGATATAGCAAAAGGCGTCGATGATATTTGTTGAGATTTGAGCATTGGCATCGCAGTCTATTATATCGGCCCTTAATACTTAGCCAACAAAGTTGAAGAAGGCAGTGGGCTCTGATTTCCAGTACTCGTCCAAGTCTGTCTCCTTCCAAAATTTATTGAACTTTTCTTTATCGGCTTTGGACAATTGTCGAAACCAAATCCCCCTTCCAAACTATTGGCTTATTCACTAGTTTGGACTTTGTTGCTGCCTCTCGCTCAGCCGAAATGGCTTTGCTGTTCTTCTTCCTCCCTCCACGATCCTTGACATGCTCTTTGAAACTGGAGCGCACTCGAACTTGAGTTGTCAGAGCTTGGGGACTTTCCTCTGCATCACCTTCTTCAGCTTGCTCATAATTAAGATTTATTGTTGCTGGAGGCGCGGCTTCTTCAGCTTGCTCGGAATCAAGATTTACAATTGCTGGAAGCGTGGCGAATGGGTAGTTTTCGCTTTGATTGGATTACCTTTCGTAGCTTCTTCTATTGCTGAGCAACCACCTTGAGTTTGAGCTTGCTGGGACTTTATTTGCATGAGGATTCCCTGCAGCTGAGTTACCTCATCCTCCAACCTGGAAATCCGAGAATCCCTTTCTCCAAGCTGATTTTCCAACTCAGCATTCTGATTGTTGAGCTTCTCATTTTCAGACTCTAGAAACGCAGCCAATTTTTCTGTTTTTTTTTCTCCCGCTTCAGCTTTTGTATATCCGCGGCTCGGAGTGCAAGCTGCCTCTTCGCCTCGTTTATTTCTTCAGCTTTGGATTTTTCAAACACCTCCAGGCTATCTTTGTACTGCTTGCATCAGTCATTCAGCTGCCGCTTGCTTCAGCCACCTGTCAGAAAATATTGTAAAGCTTGGGGGGTTATGTATTTTTTTACATCACGCCAGAATTGAAGGAACATCTCCTTCAAATTCCCAGAAGCTGAAAGGAAGACAAAGAAATGTAATTATAAATTGGTAGTTCATAGTTTTTTTAGGACCTCCTCAACGTCTTCATCATTTTTAGAGTCTCTCTCAGTTTGCTTCCTCTTCCTCTTCCTCTTCCTTTTGCCTTCATCCTCTGCGGACAACGTCCTATCATCTTGTTCATCGTCTTCATGATCTATGGTAATGAAATATAGTTATCTTCAACATCTTTGACATAGTTGGTGTTACACACAAGAACAACGAAAACCCAATCAAATTGCAACGCGAGAGGATTTAAGCGGTGGTGTGTGAGTGAGGTGCTATTTTTTATTTTTATTAACTTTCACAACCCACTGCTATATGTATGTTTTGGCGGTGGGATGTTTCTAAAGTTTATTGAGATGTCTTTCACAACACACTACTTTATGATATCAACCAATCTTATCAAGCAAGCGCTGTACATTACATGATGATCTTCTATGCATACCCATACCTTTAAACTGGTGCTCTATGGTTGAGCTACTTTTGTCAGCTTTTCACAATCTTATCAACAAGTTTTTATATGATATCACTACATTTTTTTCTCACTATAAGACGGAGAGCAGCAAGCAATCAAAGGCTGGCATCTTCACTTCACATCCCACGAGTTTCATTACAAACCTTTCCCTAAGAAAAGATGGAACACGGGGCATCCTCCAGTCATGAGCCTATTCATTGGGCTTTCATTAAGCCTACATTGCCAGAAGCTAGGCAAGCTGTGACCACGACATCTGCTAACATCAGTGAGCTAGTTGGTGTACCTTGGGCTAACCTTCAGCCGTTGTCGCCTCGTCGTGCACGGGTTGTGCCAACCACCTTTGGAGACGATAGAATCTCCGACACAGAAACTTTGGTGGAGATAGACAACACGAGGTTCCACTCTGAACACAACTGCAGTGAAGTATACTTTTGGGAAATGGTGGCCAATGGATCTCCAGAGAAGCTGAAGCGGGTTACAAAAATAGCCAATTGGAAACGTTTCCAGCACCAAAAGCACATCATCAAGGCCACAAGTAGGGACTTGAAGACAATAGGTATCCAATGGGAGTCAGACACTGCTGTCAGGGATGCACTTGAGCTTCACAAAAAAAAAAAAGTTGAGGCGGCATACAATGTAGGGTTCGAGGGAATGAGAGGAATCGCTGCAGCCATGTACCCTGATTACAATTGGAATTATATCACTGTTGCAGTTGCAAATGAAGTTGTCTGCGACCATGACCCCGAAAACAACAAGCACTTGATAGCGGCTCGGCAGTAGCCTTCAGAGGATTCCCACAAATGGAATTAGTAGTCCAGGCATGTGTAGGCGGTGTTTAACAAAAGTTACTTTTTTTTATGCTTCAACATACAACTGTATTTGTATGTTGTAAGACTATTATGTTATTTTTTGCTTCATTTCCAGTTAAGCTTGAATCAACACTCCAGTTAATGTTATGATTCAAGCTTAACAGGAAATGAAGCAAAAAACAACATAGTAGTCTTACAACATACAAACACAGTTGTATGTTGAAGCATAATAATAATAAAAAAAAGTAACCTTTGTTAAACACCGCCTACACATGCCTGACCTATTAATTCCATTTGTGGGCATCCTCCGAAGGCTACTGCCGAGCCGCTATCAAATGCTTGTTGTTTTCGAGGTCATGGTCCCAGACTACTTCATTTGCAGCTGCAACAGTGATATAATTCCTATTGTAGACAGGGTACATGGCTGCAGCGATTCCTCTCATTCCCTCGAACTCTACATTGCATGCCGCCTCAACTTTTTTGCTTTTGTGAAGCTTAAGTGCATCCCTAATAGCAGTCTCTGACTCCCATTCAATACATATGGTTTTCAAGTCCCTACTTGTGGCCTTGATGATGTGCTTTTGGTGCTGAAAACATTTCTGGTTGGCTATTTTTGTAACCCGCTTCAACTTCTCTAGAGATTCCTTGGCCACCGTTTCCCAAATGTCTACTTCACTGCAGTTGTGTTCACAGTGGATCCTTGTGTTGTTTATCTCCACCAAAGTTTCTAGGTCGGAGATTCCATCGTCTCTAGAGGTTGTTGGCACAGCCCGTGCACGACGAGGCGACAACGGCTGAAGGTCAGCCCAAGGTACACAGGATACCTCATTGATATTGGCAGATGTCGTGGTCACAGCTTGCCCAGCTTCTGGCAATGTAGGCTTAATGAAAGTCCAATGAATAGGCTCATGACTGGAGGATGCCTCGTGTTCCATCTTTTCTCAGGGAAAGGTTTGTAATGAAACTCGTGGCATGTGAAGTGAAGATGTCAGCCTTCGATGTTTGCTGCTCTCCATCTTATAGTGAGAAAAAAAATGTAGTGATATCATACAAAAACTTATTGATAAGATTGTGAAAAGCTGACAAAAGTAGCTCAACCAAAGAGCACCAGTTAAAAGGTATAAGTCTGCATAAGAGATCATCATGTAATGTACGGCGCTTAATTGATAAGATTGGTTGATATCATAAAGTAGTGTGTTGTGAAAGACACCTCAATAAACTCTAGTAACATCCTACCGCCAAAACATACATATGGATGTGGGTTGTGCAAGTTAATTAAAATAAAAAAAATCACCTCACCCACACACCACCGCTTAAATCCTCACGCGTTGCAATTTGATTAGGTCTTTGTTGTTCTTGTGTGTAACACCGACTATGTCAAAAATGTTGAAGATAACTATGTTTCATTACCATAGATCAAGTAGGCATACTCAACCCACTAGATTGGTCAATTACAGCGTTGTAGTCACTGACATCGTTCTCTCGCACTGCGTTGTTCATCTGTAAAAACTCATGCTAGTTAATTCAAGGAATGAACAAATAGTGGACGATTTGTAGCTCATAAATAAGACTTTTTGTTGGTACCTTGAGGCTGTTTGAGCGCACGATGTGCATATATGCATGGACGACAGTGAGACTGTATCTTACAGCTAGGGAAAGTCATTTTGCGTGCCCCGGATAGCCGGTATTTGTCCGGACCGAGTACATATATAATACTATAAACAAAAGGCAGGTAAACTGTTAGGAAAATAACATCTTCATTTGTGTTTTGCAGCAAAATATAATGTTAAAACACAATAAAATAAGCAACTCACCAGCAATAGTGGCACGCCGCCACTAATGGTAACCCTCTTTCTGCTTTCCAATGTCCAGAAGTCCGCTGTGAGGACTCGAACAAATCAAAAGCGGCCTACCATTAGCGGCGATGTGCCATTATTGCTGGTGGGTTGCTTATTTTATTATGTTTTCACGTTATGTTTTGCTACAAAACCCAAACGAAGATGTTCTTTTCCTAACAGTTTACCTGCCTTTGTTTATAGTATTGGATATGTACTCGGTCCGGGGCACGCAAAATGACTTCCCCTAGCCGTAAGATACAATCTCACCTTCGTCCACACACATATGCACATCTGCGCTCAAACAGCCTCAAGGTACTAACAAAAAGTCGTATTTATGAGCTACAAATCGTCCACTATTTGTTCATTCCTTAAATTAATGAGCATGAGTTTTTACAGACGAACAGCGCAGCGCGAGAGTACAATGTCAATGACTACAATGCTGCAATTGACCAGTTTTGGTCCAATCATGAAGACGATGAACAAGATGACATGACGTTGTACGAAGAGGATGAAGGCAAAAGGAAGAGGAAAAGGAAGCAAACTGAGAGAGACTCTAAAAATGATTAAGGCGTTAAGGAGGTCCTAAAAAAACTATGAACTACCAATTTGTAAGTACATTTCTTTGTCTTCATTTCAGATTTTGGGAATTTGAAGGAGATGTTCCTTCAATTTTGGCGTGATGTAAAACAACACACTAACCCCCCAAACTTTACAATATTTTTTGACAGGTGGCTGAAGCAAGCGGTAGTGGCCATAGGGCGTCACCCCTTCAAGGACAACAACCGGGCCGAGACGAAGTAGCCGTGTGCAGTTGAATGACTATTGCAAGCTGTACAAAGACAGCTTGGAGGTGTTGAAAATTTCCAGTGCTAAAGAAATAAACGAGGCGAAGAGGCAGCTTGCACTCCGAGCCTTGGATATACAAAAGCTGAAGCGGGAGAAATAAGACTGAAAAATTGTCGGCGTTCCTAGAGGCTTAAAACCAGAAGCTCAACAATCGAAATGCTGAGTTGGAAAATCAGCTTGGAGAAAGGGGTTCTCGAATTTTCAAGTTGGAAGATGAGGTAACTCAGCTGCAGGGAATCCTCATGCAAAAAAAGCCCTTGCAAGCTCAAGCTCAAGGTGGTTGCCCAGCAACAGAAGAAGATACGAAAGGTAATCCAATCGAAGCGAAAACTACCCGCGATTGTGATACTAAGCCAACCCCAACAGCAACCATTGCCCAAGATGCATTCGCCACGCTTCCAGCAGTTGTAAATCTTGATTCCGAGCAAGCGGAAGAAGCCACACCTCCAACAACAATAAATCTTGATTCTGAGCAAGCTGAAGAAGGTGATGCAGAGGAAAGTCCCCAAGCTCCTGCAGCTAAAAAGGGGAAAAAACTTGCAACTCAAGTTCGAGTGCGCTCCGGTTTCAAAGAACATGTCAAGGACCGTGGAGGGAGGAAGAAGAATAGCAAAGCCATTTCGGCTGACCGAGAGGTAGCAGCAAAGTCCAAGCTGGTGAATAAGCCAATAGTTTGGAAGGGAGATTTGGTGTCGACAAATTGTCCGATAAAGAAAAGTTCAATAAATTTTGGCCTGAGACAGACTTGGATGAGTACTGGAAATCAGAGCCCACTACCTTCTTCCACGTTGTTGGCAGAGTATTAAGGGTCGATATAACAGACTGCGTTGCCAATGCTCAAGTCTCAACAAATATCATCGATGCCTTTTGCTATATCATCCGAGAAAAAGAAAAAAATGATGCTGCCCTCCCCACAAACTGCTATATCCCTATCTACTACTTTGTAAGTTACATTCACCTCTTCCAACTTCTTTTGATTATCAGAAAAAAATCTTCAGTTTTGACAAATTTCAATTACTGTTCATGCAAATTGAAAAATTTGCTCCTTCAAAATGAAGAAAGTATTTCTTCAATTGAAGGAAGTAGTGTTCCTTTAATCTGGCAACTGATTCTTCAATTGGAGGAGGTGTTCCTTCAAATGCAGGAAGTGTTCCTTCAATTGAAGGATCTGGTCCTTCAAACTGAAGATGGAGGTGTTCCATCGAAGTAAAACACAACGGTTCACTAAGAACTAATATTGCTTTCTAATTTCATAAACAGTCAGATTTGGACAAGGACACCGATGCAAATTATTTCAAATCCAACTTAAAATTGATGAGAGAGCTTCTTGATAGCCAAATTGGGAAGGCCGCCAACATCTTCATTTCAATGTGCATCCAAGAGCACTATACGCTGCTTATATTCAACACTGTGGCGATAGAGTTTGTGCACTACAGCTCATCCCGATGACTTGCCTATTGTCCTGTGCAAGAAGATGTACACATGCGAATGGCAGCTTGCACTCCGAGCCGTGAAAATACAAAAGCTGAAGCGGGAGAAAAAAGACAGAAAAATTGGTGGCGTTCCTAGAGTCTGAAAACCAGAAGCTCAACAATCGGAATGCTAAGTTGGAAAATTAGCTTGGATAAAGGGGTTCTCGAATTTCCAGGTTGGAAGATGAGGTAGCTCAGCTGCAGGGAATCCTCATGCAAATAGAGTCCCAGCAAGCTCAAGCTCAAGGTGGTTGCCCAGCAACAGAAGAAGCTACGAAAGGTAATCCAATTAAAGCGGAAACTGCTTGCGATTATGATACTGAGCCAACCCCAACAGTAACAACTGCCCAAGATGCATTCGCCACGCCTCCAGCAACAATAAATCTTGATTCTGCGCAAGCTGAAGAAGATGATGCAGAGGAAAGTCCCTAAGCCAATTGACCATGATTCTTTCAACTCAAGGCATTAGCACCACATTTGCCTTGCCCGGTTGATAATCAAGCAATCATAATCACTGATCAACTTCATCCACCTTTGTTGCCTCATATTCAAAGCCCTTTGTTCAAACATATACTTTAAGCTGTTATAGTGGCACCTAATCTCTAAAGCAAAGACCACATCCACCAATTTGAATGGTAGTTCATCTCATGACACTTTAAATGCCTAAAGGTATAAGCGATGACATTACCATTCTGCATCATCACACATCCTAGACCATTCAACGAAGCATCACTGTAAATTTCAAATCGACATCTTCCTCGGGAAGTGTAAGTACCGGAGCACAAGTGAGACGACACTTCAGCTCCCGGAAACTTTGTTCACAACTCTCATCCCAATCAAATCTCACCCCATTGCGAGTCAATTGTGTGAAGGGTCTGCCAATGAACGAGAAATCATGTACAAACTGCAAACCACCTATAATAACCTGTCAAACCAAGGAAACTTCATATTTTGGTCACATTGATAGGTCTCTCCCAATTCTTTACTGACTCAATCTTATTCTGGTCCATCCAAATTCTTTCACCCAAGATCATAAGGCTGTCTTTGGTACATCCTCAGCTCAAATACGGAGTTGATGGTAACACTATCTCAAGTCAATCTTAGATAACGCACTAGCCCCCTTTAACTGATCAAAGAGATCATCATTTCAGGGTAGAGGATAACGGTTCTTCACCGTTGCATGGTTGAGCTGCCTGTAGTCAATGCAGAGTCGCATACTCCCATTTTTCTTCTTTACAAACAACCCTTAAGCGCCCCAAGGAGACACACTTGGTCGAATGAAACCTGTGTCCATCAACTCCTGCAATTACACCATCAATTCTCTCAACCCTGCTGGTGCCATCCTACACGGTGCTTCAGAGATATGTTCGACACTGGGAACTAGGTCAATAACAAAATCGATCTCCCGTGAGGGTAGTAGTCCAGGGTAGATCTTCCGGAAATACATCAACATAGTCTCGCACTACTGACACCTCCTATACGATCATCTTTGACTCAGTCTTCAATACCACGTGAGATAGATATCCTTGTCGTCAACATCGATATTAAACCATATTGTAGGGCCTTCCTTTCACCTTGGAATCTGATGGCTGGGAACCCAGGTCTCTTAAAATCTACCTTGAAAGATAACCAAAGACGTGGTAGTTCACAACCAAGCCGTGCACCAAATATCGACAAATATCGACATAAACGTATGCTTGAGGTGAGCATTTCTTCAGAGAGCGGTATAGAATGGGTCGGCACGTCATCGATCGCATCATGACAGATCTTTGGACCCACAAAAATTACTTCGTGCAAAAAACCAATGGGTCGGACAGATGGGACAACTAGGTTGTCCTACATATGCTTGCATATGGAGGGGCTGTTGATCAAGTGGATGAGATAGTTAGGTTGGGCAAAAGTACTGCCTTGGAGGCTTTTCGGTATTTCTGTGATGGAATTTATACTGCATATATGGCCCTTAACACTTGCGTTGTCCAACAGAAACTGACTTGAAGATACTTCTCCAACCAGGTGAGCAAAGGAGCTTTCCAGCCATGATTAGGAGCATCGACTACATGCAATAGGAGTGGAAGAATTGCCGCACCACATGGCATGGCACCTACCAAAGCTGGAAGGGGACAAAAACTTTAATACTGGAGGCTGTGGCATCCTTCAATACTTGGATTTTGGCATATGTTTTTCAGATGTCTAGGATCCCAAAATGACATCAATGTTTACAAACAATCTGATGTGTTTGCCCCCATTAAGATTGGAAATGCACCTCAAGTTCATTATACTCTCCACTGATATAACTTTACGGGTGCGTATTTAGCTGATGGGATTTACCTTGAATTGTCAATATTTGTGAAATCAATTTTGAGGGCCTAAACTGCCAAGGAGAAACTATTTTCTACCAATAGGAGGCTCATGTAGAGGTATTTTGGCATCTTACAAGCACGTTGGAGATTTGTCAGAGAGGATGTTCATATGTAGGACAAGGAAACTATTTGAAAGAAGATCATGATGACTTGCATAATCCTTCACAACATGATTATGGAGGATGAGTACGACTACGATGCAGCATAAGTTCTTGAAAAGGATCCATATAATACATCAGCAACAAGAGTCTACGAAGCTCCTTTCTGGAAGAGACTGGAATTCTAGAAGACAAATCATTAATAGTTATATGGGGATGCAAGACCGCGGTACTCACACGGTAAGAGTACTTACCTATATGTGTATGTGTGATATTTCTCATTGTATTGGCAAGAGCACTTGGCAAAGAAACAAGCCGGAGGTTTTTTGGCATCTTCTATTGGAGATAGATGTGACCAATCAGATAATACGTAAGGTTGCTGAGAGGGATAATTCGTGGTTGCAGAGGTCAACAGAAAGGGAAGTAAATATGGAAGATCGAAGGCAGCAAAAGGAAGAAAAAATGCAAGCTTGAAGGCAATTAAAGGAAATAGAAAAGGAAGGTCCAAGGCAACAAAAGGAAGAATGAGAAATCATGACCATGAAAATAACCAACATGACTCCGAATGCAAAGGCTTATTGGGCACAGAACGAGCGGGTATCGCGGCTAGGAAAAGGCTTTTTAGGAAGGGTTGAAGTTATAGTTCCTCCACTAGAAACACAAATTGGTTGGACTAGTGAGTAGTTTGTAATGTTTATTTTTTACTTTGAATAAGTTAGTAATTTGTAACCCATGCTTTTATTTTCAAACCAATGAGTGAGAAGTTTGTGATGTTTACTTTACACAATGATTAAAAGTTATTCGACTAAATGTAGAAGCAAGTTTATTATGGCAAAGGCATCCACTAATAAACACACAACGAGAAATATAACACTCATACATATAGATAAGTACATTTGTCAATTATTGAAAGCAAGGGCAATTGTCCGTCATTAACCTTCATGTTCCATATCCCAAATATGCTCCATCAATTCTACTTGACGTACCGTGCGAGTACCGAGATCTCGCATCCCCATATAACGGTTAACAATTTATCTTCTAAAATTCCAATCTCTTCCAAGAAGTGGGTGTTGCAGAGCTTGTCCATTTACAATGGGAGCATCATAGACTCGTGTTAATGATGTATTGTACGAGTGCACTTCAAGAACTTCTGCTACATCATAATCGTACTCATCCTCCACAATCATGTTGTGAAGGATTATGCAAGTCATCATGAAATTCCAAATAGTTTCCTTGTCCCACATACGAACACTCCCTCTGACAATTCCCCAATGAGCTTGTAAGATGCCAAAAAGCCACATCCTTCATGTACACCTCCTGCTTGGCAACAAATAATTTCTCCTTAGCAGTATTGGATGTCGAAATTGACTTCACAAATATTGACCATTTAAAGTAAATCCCTTCAACTAAATGATACGCACCTGTAAAGTTATATTTGTGGATCCTATAATGAACTTGAAGTGTATTTTCACTCTCAATGGAGGCAAATACATCAAATTGTTTGAGAATATTGATGTCATTTTGCGATCTTCGACATTCGAAGTACGCATGCAAAATCCAAGTATCGAAGGATACCATAGCCTCCAGAATTAAAGTTTTTGTCCCCGTCTAGCTTTGATGGGCGCCATGCCATGCGGTGGAGCAATTCTTCGACTCCTATTGCATGCAGTCGATGCTCCCAATCATGGGTGGAAAGCCCCATTGCTCACCTCTTTGGAGAAGTCCCCTCAAGTCAGTTGTTGTTGGACAACGCAAGCACTAAGGGCCATATACAGTATAAATTCCATCACAGAAATATCAAAAGGCCTCCAAGACAGTAGTTTTGCCCAACATAGCTATCTCATCCACTTGATTAGCAACTGCTCCATATACAAGCATGCGTAGGACAACCTAGCTATCCAATCTGTCCAACCGCATCGGGTTTCTACACGAAATAATTTTTATGGTTGCAGATATCTGTCATGATGCAGTCGAAGACGTGCCAATCCATTCTATACCGCTCTCGGAAGAAATGCCCACATCGAGCATACGTTCTTATGTCAATATTTGGTGCACGGCCTGGTTGTGAACTACCACGTCTTTGGTTATCTTCCTCCATCTGCACCGCCGCTGCAACAAGTGCAACTTCTTCATTTATCTCCTCATGTTTTATAGCATCATTGATATGTTGTTCAACATCATCTCTCATCCCATTTTCTAAAAACTTTATAATGAAAGATATTGGAAAATCATAAATGATACAACGGAAAGATGAGAATTTGGTTTTGAAGTGGATCTAGACTCAAGTATGGGTACATGATGCAGATGAGGGAGATATTTATGGAGGATTTGGTGAAATCTTCAGAAATAAGAATCGACACGTGTCACTTTTTGTCAGTGAAATTTTCCAATAGATATCCACACGTGTCACTTTTAGATTACTTTGTAAAATTTTCTAATGGATTTGAGCACGTAGCATCATCTAATTGGTCGAAAATTATATCAGAAACGTTATATGGACATGTGGCACAATCACAGCAATTGAATATGAATTAATCTCAACCATAAGATAATTTTATATTTTTTATAAAGAAAAATACATAATAAAATATTATTTGGAACAAATTGCCCTCACCCTCGCCCTCCATGGGTGGAAATAGCGAGGGCAAGCAAATTGCCCTTCCCCTTGCCTTTGCCATAAGATAATTCCACATACATGAGTGGAAATGCTCTAAGGAGTAAGAAGTTAAAGCAAGAAGGACCGTATTCGGTCCTAATGGTGTTTCACCAAGAAGCAAACACCAAATGTGGTCAGTGAGATATTGTGGTGAAGTCCTGAAGAGAAAGACCAATGATGTTGTGGTATAGATGACCTTCGACCAACTCATCTCTCATTTACTTAATCAATTTTGTATACCAAATGTCCAATTTTAAATGGAAACATTTGTTTGTAGGTGGTAACATGCAAAGAAAAAGATGATCATGTGTGAAGAATTCCGCAAGAAAAAGTTCATCTTGTTTGAATAGTGTGATTATAATGTTCCTTAGAAAACAAAAATAATGTGATATTCATTTCAATTAGAAAAAGTATTTAGACATATTCAAATGTCATTCTACTCTAATTTAAATTACATATTAAATTACAAGAATAAGAATTTGAATCAAGCAAAGAGAGCACATAATCTGAAAAACATTCAATTTAATTACATTTTTTCTCTTATTACAAAATAAAATAATCTGACAAGTATTGCATATAAATAACATCATTTGCTCTCTTTATATTGGTAACATCATTCGCTCTTGCAACACCATTATCCTATATTTTAGAGATTTTAATGCATCAAAAAGTAGTCTTAACGCATAAAAAAAAACTGATTTTTGATGTCACACCAGCAATGTCTTTCCATTTTCTCTTGTGCTTATTTAAGACAAATTTCAAAGTTGAGAGCCTAAATCCTGAATATATTTCCGTAAAATGAAAATGAGAAAATGAATTTGCATTTTCCAGATTTGAGAATGAGTCTACTAGCTTAGTTGAAAATAATTGCAGAAAACAAAAACAATGAAAATGTGTATGGTAATGAATTGTAAAAATAGCATGCCATTAATGAAAGTAAAGAATATTTTAGTCAATCAAATAATTAGAATCATTCATGAACCAAATATGTGTTTCTAAAAGAAATGAGTTCTATTTTTTCACAAAAAATTGGAAGATATATTGATGAAAGTAACAAACCAGCATACATTAGTCGCAGCCTACCAGCCTACCACCCATCTGATAAATCAACCTAGAATTTTATCTCTTTGGTTCTAATGCGTTGGCCCATTAAACCTTAAACTATTTACTACCTTCTACATCTGCGGTGTCACAATTCGTTACAACATTACTAATCAACTTTGCAACGATAGCGATTAACTAACAAGTAATGCGATTCAATGGAGTTTAGCGCATTTCTAAATTATGTCAGTGGTCAACCAGTTTCATCATGGGACACACGTACCACTTAAAAGCATGCATTTTTCTAAAGACAGAGACATCAAATTATTTTCTCAAATATTATTACGAGTTAGACCTACCTCTAGGGCAAACTTGCTACCACTCCGCGAATCTCATCAGCCTCATAAAATTGCTCCCCAATCAGTGCCAACAACTACACCATACATAAGAACCCATTATTATCAAATTTCAAATAAAAACAAATGTAACATGAATCAACCTTAGTTCAATACACACAATGATCACAAGGCTACAGCGAGCATGATGCACCAGCCATCCTCATGGTGAGAATATCAGCAATGCATATATACAGCAATATCCAATGTCCATATACTTATGCATGCTATGTTTCACTTTCAACCAAAACCCTTTAAACAAAACCCTTTAAGTAGGTAATATCACCGCTTGATATATTTGTCCATTCAATATTCTAGCAATATATAATGCCATACTCTCATTCTTAACATACATGCAAGTCAATAATGAAAAACAACAAGGGCATTGTGATCTTACGATTTCTAGCCACATTGCTATCAAGATTGGACTTTACTCTTCTAGCCACATTGCAAACTCAAGGGTCCTCCCATTTTGATTCTGCACCAGCCCTGAACTAGTGGAAATCTGCATTTGCTGACAACTTGCTAGGCTTGAATACCTGATCATACAAGCCGTAAAGAGAATTTTCATACTAAGGGATTGAAATCAGTTTAAAGTTCAGAATTGCATACAACCAGAGTTTCTCGATCCAGAATTAAAAATTGAAATGATTTAAATGGAAAAGAAACAAGAAACTGGCAAACACAGTGATAAAAAGCATAACGTTGAGAAATTTTCAACTTCAACTTTTGGGTTCAAGGGGAGCAAACAGCCCATTAAATTTTACATCTATTCAACTATCATTTCTTTAGATGTTCAAGAAAGTATAGTGAGTAAAGCTACAACCAAGAACATGATCTCAAGGAAAAAACCCTTTTAACACCACTTGAAGCAAACCATCTCAACCTCAAAAAACTTAAACTAGAAGCATAAGTGACCAAAATTCAGTTTATGTGGCCGCAACCAACACGCTGATTATGGACTCTAAGCTGTTTTCTTACTTTATATCATGCTAATTGTAGTAAAGAGAACAAACTGCTCAAATTTACTTAATAGTGCATACTAATTTGAGTATTTTCGAGTACCTAGTGCATTTTCTACAGACTTTTATAGAGGGAAAACTTAGCCCAGATCTCTCATCATCAAAAACCTGTCATAATAGGAAAGTGAACGAATTTCGAATACTAGAACACAAAATTTTGAAATTTCAATTTGTTTAGAAGTAAATGAGCTCGTTATGCAAAACCCAAAAGACGATTGCCTTTGAAGCAAAGTTATTGCCATTACCTGTGAGAACCAATCGTACAGCACAACGCAAGTGCAAAATCAGTACCAAATTTAAACAAATTCAATCAAAGTCAGAGGATAAAATTGGAGTATATCTGGAATATTGATAATCAATTTTTGAGAAACGAATACCCTAAATACAGATCTCAGCCAAATTGATGGTCTGAGGAAAAACCCACAAATCCAAACCATCAAAAACCTAAAACCCAGAAAGAAAAATCGAAACTTTAATAAACAAACACCAAGAAAGAGAATCGAGAAAATGGGTTTTTTAACCATAAAAAATAAAAAAAAAGTCCTGCTTGAAGCGGAGTCGGTGGAATTGAATTCGTCGGACCATCAGTGCGAGTTCTCGGGCGCGACACTGTTGACGCCGGCAAGTCGCTGCCATCTGCAACCACAATTAACTCTAAACGATCAAAACCCACTTCAATTTGAAATCAACATCTACAAACCCAAACTTCCCAATTCCAGAGGCAATTCAACAATTCAACAATCAACTGCATTGATCTCGATCTCGAAATTTCGGTTAAATTTCGGGAATGCTTTATATAGCTTGTCAATGAGTTGTTGGCTTCTTTACCTTCAATATTCTTGAATCCTGACAACTTTCTTTGTGTCTTCTTGCTTTCTTTAATCATGGTTCTTTTCTCTTTTGACTTTCTCCCATACATTGAACGGTATATGACTCCAATAATGCATCATGCCTTCAATATCCTTTCATCTTTCTATTATTACATTATTGCTTTTGAACTTGAGCGATATCTCCGAAGAACTTAGATATTTTTATTGAAAAGTTCTTGCTTTAGTTTATTCAAATGTACACCTACTTACTGAAGGTCCTTCAAGATCAACTATCTTTGTGCATTGGTGGATAACTTCCAAGTACGCAAGGTCACGAATCACAATATCTTATTTGAGTTCATATCACGGTATGTCCCTCTTTTGTGTTTTTTTTTTAAAAAAAAATTTCCCAAACTTCCCAACTTCTCATTTGTTGTCCATCTTTTTCATGTATTTGTAGTTGTTTATGAGAAAGATATTAAAAAATATAATGATTGATTATGTTAAACTATAATTCTAAACCACAATATGCCTAAATGATTTATTTATATGTTCTTGTAGAAAATGGCTAGTAGCAGTGAGGCTGGAAATAAAAGGGAAAAAGACTCAGCATGGGAGTATGCCCAGTTGAAGGTAACAAGCAAAGGCACAATATGTAAATTTTGTAATCAAGTAATAATGAGTGGAGGTATCACTCGATTGAAGTATCATTTGACCCGGCTAGAATCTGCAAAGAATTCAAAGGCATGCACTCGTGTTCCACCAGAAGTTAAATGCGAAATTTCTTCATAGGTGAAAAAAAAATTCATGAGAAGTCTAAGAGGGTAGCTGATGATGAGTATATTCGAGTCAACTTGCGAGGTGATGGACCACAAGAAGATGATGAAGATGATGCTGATGATGGTGATGATGAAGGGTTTATATGTCCAGATGATGTAAACCCTCAAGCTTACCGAGATGCTATAAGGCAATCACAGGCAAATGAATGGAACAAGCAGCATAGATGGGGTCAAAGATCTGGTCTTGGTGGAACTAGTAGAAGTCAACCAATGATCCGGCGAGCACAAAGTGTGCGAATAGACCGCCCCATTCCTCCAATTGCACCATCACATTATAAGTCAAAGGATGCAAAGCAAAGATTTATTAAAAGTATGTTGGGCAACCTTAGAGAGAATCTCAGTCGAGCGGCTTCCAAATTTTTCATCTATGAAACCAAATAAAGCAAAGTCGCATCATTTCCATAATCTAGTCACGGTATGTCAACAAGTAGGTCCGAAGGTACCCCCACCAACTCCATATGAGATTACAAACAAATACTTGGATATGGAGCACAAGAAGATAACAGCTTATGTAGATAGCCACAAAGCTACATGGAAGTCACATGGATGCACAATAATGGCAGATGGGTGGACAGGTCCAACAAAATTGTCTATCATCAACTTCATGGTGTACTCGAAGGGCCGCACTATTTTTCTAAAGTCGGTGGATGCATCAGATAAAATTAAAGATCACAAGTACATTTATAAATTGTTAAAGGGAGTGGTTGATCAAGTCGGAACAAAATGTTGTACAAATATGTACAGATAATGGCTCTAATTATAAGAAGGCTGGTTTGCTGATGGAGAAGAATTATCAGATTTATTGGACACCATGTGCTGCACATTGCATTGACTTGATCTTTGAAGATATTGGAAAGCAATCAAGTGTGGCAAATGTGGTCGGTATCTACTTTCACAAATGCGAGAAGTATGAGGAGGAGATCTAGTGCGGCCAGGCCCTACCCGGTTTGCAACGAACCATATTGCCCTTGAAAGTCTTTTAAGAAAGAAAGCTCCACTCAAACAATTGTTTACTTCTAATGCTTGGGTTTCAAGTCCGCTTAGTTGAATTGTACAAGGAAGAACAACTGAGCGTCTGATTCTTGATAATGGATTTTGGGATCATGTGGCAAATGTGGTCGGTATCTACTCACCTTTGTATCATGTCCTCAACTAGTTGACACTGAGGTTGTTCCTACAATGCCAATATTGTTTGATCTATTCCACCAGATGAAAGCAAAAGTGCAACAGACCAGGAGTACAAAATGGGTTTTGAATATTATCAACAAAAGATGGGAAAATACTTTGTTTACCTCATTACATACAGCAACACACTACTTGAATCCAAGGTTCCAATATGAAGAAGATATTGGTAATGATCCTGAACTGATAAATGCTGTTCATGAGGTTTATGAAAAGTTAGACCCAACTTCCATCGCAAGTGGAGAGTTTGGAAATCAGGTACACATCTATGTAGTTATTATTATTATTTTTTTTGTATTTTTGATAGTTCAATATTCATATTTTCATACTAATTAGAATTTATTGAATTTATGTAGCTCATGTTCTTTAAAGAAGAAAAGTATGGATTTGGTAATCATCATACGGTGGCCTCAAGGAAGAAAATGGTTCCATCAGACTGGTGGATGATGTATGGAGGTGACTCCCCTTTAGTTCGTAAATTGGCAATGAAGATTCTAGCCCAAACAGCATCATCTTCAACTTGCGAGAGAAATTGGAGCACATTTAACTTAATCCATACGAAGACAAGAAATCGTCTTGCATATGCAAAGCTTGAGAAGATAGTTTATTGTTATTATAACATGAATCTAAAATTGAGAGACATGCAAGCTGAACAAGAAAATGTTGCAGAGACTAATTATTTAGACCTTCTTGATGTGGCAGCTGACACTGGTGCAGAGGATGGGGCTGATCCGCTGTACCAATGGATTCGGCCTGTACATTTGGATAACGCAGAATGGCAACCTGATCCACAAATAGGTAACCATGCTTGTCAGTTGTGGATTGATGTGGACAATGTGATGGCTCACGAAGTAAGAGATACATCTCAACAAAGTAATGAATCATTCGAAAGGACTCTGTCAACTTCTCGTAATCATGATGATGATGATGATGATGATAGTAATAATGGTGGTGGTGGTGGTGGTCATCATGGGGGTAATCAACATGAAGGTATGAATGAGGAATATACTTCACAACGACAAGGTTATAGTCCATATACTTGTGAGAATCAGTTTACACATGCTACCCAGGATTCAAATCATGGTACTAGAGAAGCTAGTCCTGGAATTGGAGCAGTTGGAAAGTCATATCCAATGAGACGTAACAGGTATAGTGAAGGTTTTCCTCAATCTGAATATGATTTCATTTCTTCGAATTTTGGGATAGTGAACTTAGAAAATGAATCCACTAATATGTCTATTGATTTTAGTGCTCATGCCCCTCATTGTTATGGTTGCAATCCTATGGGATCTAGCTCTGATAATACTTGAGGTTTTTTTTATTATATTCAACCCTGAATGTCCTATAGTGGTCTAAGCACTAGTACATATGGTTCATATGATTGGGTGAACCCAGCATATCCAATTTTTGGAGAGACTGTGGGAGAGATCAAAGTACGTACAATAGGTATATTGAATGTTATGTTCATTTCGCCAGCCGACAAATGTCATGGGAGCTGTCAGGACACGCCCCGGATTTTCCCAAAACCCGAGGGTGCCCTGAAGAATCTGACACACTTCGTATGCCAGACTCCTTACTTCACTATAGCTTCGGAACTCTAATTACCACGCAGCGGAAAAGTACGAAAGTAGTGGATAATGATGATAGGAATGCATCGACGTGCCACTGGTCCGACCTCCATTAGCTAAGAGCCTGAGGGGAAAAACATAAAACTATGAGGAAAAGCCTCAGTGAGTGGACAAAATAAACTTTAGAAAAATAACCAACATGACACGCAAATCCCCGTTTACGCAAAAACCCTTTCATAAATAGAACTCAACAAAATATCGCTTTCTCAAATACAAGTACGAGGGTATAACTGAAGTCTCATCATAATAGAATTCTCAAGCTTTAGCGTAAAAACCGGAAAAATACCATAAACCATAAGTAATATCATCAAAAGCTGAAAAAAAAACCTCAATGATCTCAAAACCATAGTTTCATCACAAAAAGCTTTCTATATAACCATGGAAATCATCTTCAAGCCGAGATGCATCAATAAAACCACATCATAAGCATCAATAAACCATATCATATATACTGAAGGCCGAGATGGAGTAATAGTGTGAAAACCCTACCATCAATACCGGAGAAGCTAACCTCGCCAAAGCGAGTTGGCCACACATGGGGAGCACCCTCAAGACCCACGTGAGCTGGCCACTCATGAGGAGCACCCTCAAGACCCATGAATGACAATGTCATACGCGCGCAGACTGCCCCCAAAGGGCTAAGCATCCTGACACACGACCCAAAGCCTATATGTGTGCCAAAGACCTAACTCAGCCACATGTGAGGAGCACCCTCAAGACCCACATGTGATGGAGATGATGACATGAGGAGCACCCTCAAACCCATGTCATGAGCCACATATGAGGAGCACCCTCAAGACCCATATGTAGCCATTATACTGCTACTCAGTATAATGGTGGTTTCAAAACCGTAGAAGTGAAGATACTCCATCTCTTCACACATATATATCTATAATAAACATGTTCTCAATCATAACTCATACGGAAAACCTTATAAATCATAATAGAAAACTATTGCACAGTAATCTATGTAAAGCTTCCGAAAACACTTCCTCAATCATGCTCAAATCCAAAAGAATGCCATATATATAATAAGAACCATAAATAATAACTATAAAAGAAATCACAAAATATATACCGAAAACCAAACAAAAAAAAGTGAAACAAGGTCCACTCATAGTGCTTTGATGCTAGGCTCTTAGCAAGATCGTCTTAGGAACATGGAATCGGAAAACCTCCAATGAAACTGGGCGTAAGTTAACTCCCCCCGACCCAAAAGCCGCCCCGCAAAAAACAACCGAAACCCCCCCCCCCAACCACCTCTCCCCCCCCAGCGGGGCCCCCGTCCGGGGCCCCCCTCTCCGGGGGCCCCCCCTCTGGGGGGCCCCCCCTCTATGCCCCAAACCACTACTAGGAACAACCAGCACGACACCAAAGCACCCACACTGCAAAATAAATTACGAACAAGCCCTCACACACCCGCCCTCACCGCCACCCGTCTCCCTCACCATTCGTATCTCATTCCTCCATCTATCCTTCTCCATCAAAACAACAACAACGACCCTACTTTTCTTTCCGACTCGTTTCCACTCTGTCCAGTCCGCCGGCCGCCCAGGTCCGCCCTGCACCCATGCCCGTGCGCCCCGCCCCGTGGCGCGACCGGCACCACGTGGCGCTGCCTGCCCACGTGGCGCGCTGGCGTCCGTGGCGCGACGTGGCGCCACGCGCCCGCGTTCTCCCGGTCGCCGCAGCCGCCGACGTCGCGCCGCGTCCCCACCGTTTTCCGCCTTCCCCATCTACCTTCTTCTCCCATCCTCGATTTTTGTCAAACCTCTACTCCAGGATCAATCAGTTCCCTTCCCGCCCCCCCTCGCCCTCGCTTCCGCCGCTCCCGTTCCCTGCTGCTCCGATCTTCTCCGTGCTCGTGAAAGCGAAGCTATAGTGCTCCCCCCTCCCCCCCACCCACAACCCTCTTTCTTCCCCTCTCCGCACCAGACAATAAAAACAACCCAACCCCCCCCCCCACCCCACACACCCCCTCCACCCACCACACTTCTTTTCCTCCCTTTCTTCCACAACTTTTTCTCCCTCCCCCCTCCCTCCTCACCCACAAACAAAAAAAATAAAAACACAAATCACAATAAAAACAAAACAACAACCACCAAGCCTTACACAATCTCATATCGACCAAGTGAGGCATCGAGCATTGACATGCCCACCAAATGCACGAAAAGTCCCCATATGCCCTAACATCAATACCCAACTCGTAAATAACTTCTTCAAGGTCGAATGAGCGTAATGAACATTATCAAAAGTTCGGTTACTTAAATGGTCCACAAATTCAACCCAATCCTCAAACCATAATTAGTAACCGGAAATCCAAATCCTCGTTTATTTCCCTCATTAGCAGATTTCATACCATTCTAATGTTTAAATTGTGTTCATATTCAAATTCGGAACACGAAACGGCTACGGAAGGTGGCGGTCACTGTACACCGCCGTTGACCGGTGGTCAACCACCTCCCACAAGTCAACTTTTACATATCAACTCCAAACACAACGATTCTATAGCTCAAATTGAAGCCAAAGAAACAAGGAATCTGAATCTACCTTCGGTTTCTCGCTAGGAAGCACCGATACGCCGGCTGATGGCCGTTTCCCATTTCGGAAACGGTTTCCGATCCGAAACTCCTTCGAAACGCCTCGAAACAAGTTTCGAAGAGAGGGACAATTCGAAACGCCATAGAAACCGTCCGAAACTTCAGGGAAACGTTCAAATTGGCACCGGAAACGAATCTGTGTCGGACTCTCTCTGTTCAAAAATTTTCTTGTCAAACTATGCAGCATTTGGATCAAAATTTCAGGTTATTTATTAAGCCCAAACCATCTTATACTCATTAGCATCAAATTCACCCCCAGGAAGCTAACTCTCACTTGCCTTTAGAGTTGTCTTCTTCATTTGTTGCGGCTCCGGCACGACTACAGTACTTTTCGTTCTGCTTGTTTTTCATTCTAGTTCTGGTGGTGGAGTATAAAATATTATTTGATTGAAGGCTTATGACTATAATAATATAGATATGGAAAGATAAGGCCGTCAGGTCAGGGTATGCAGACAGGTGAAGGGATCCAAAAAGAAGACCATTAATTGATGTCCTGGCCACTTGTGAACAAATGTTGCCTAATTTGGATTTGAACTTATATTTTTTAGTGGGATTTTAATTTTTTGTATTATATGAAAGTTGAGAATATTAATTTGTATATATTTTATATAATTTTTAATTAACGTTTCGATAACGTTTCGTATCCGTGTTTTTTCACATATGACGAATCGGCGTTTTGTATCGTATCGTTTCGCTGTTCTCGTTTCCGTTTTAATGCTTCATAGGTTTCTCGAGACTCCGCCGGAGTTGGCCGGGAAAGTTGCCGGAAAAGTCACCAATGGCCAAAATCCGTTCTCCTTCGAAACAGCACCAAATCACACAATATTTATATCATACTTCATCTAAACAATCTAACCAAGCTTTCTAAACCATTCCCAAACCTTACCTTGGCCGGAATAGGCCAAAAACTCGCCGGAAAATTCGAACTAATATGCTCTAATTCACCAACGATGATACGCTGGAAACTAAGGGTTAATGTTGGCTGGGTTATGTCCAAAATGATGAGAGGAACACGTTTTGGGTGTTGGTTCATCCCATATGTCGCCGGAATCCGAGAATTCGTCGGAAACTACCTAAACCGTTCACGGACTGTTCTCTCTCCACAGTCGATCTGAGGCTGCAGGTTTGGTGTCTGTGGAAAGAGCGTAACGATACGAATCCAACGCAATTGATTTCGTATCAATCGGAGTTCGGATGAAGGAGTTATGGCCAAAACATTATTTGAAGGTTAAAGAGAGGAAAATGGGGAGACGACGACGACGCCCGGGAAAAACACGAGTGCTGGCTGGCTAAAATGGAGAGCACGGGAAAGTTCTGGGCTTCCCCAGAATTTTCTAAAACTTTATGAAAAATTACCATTTTACCCCTCCTAAAAAAGAATCCTGGACTTTCTCAATATAGCTCCGATTTTCATGCCGTTTGCATCCACGTGCTTGTTAGCTCGTGCTCATTCCAACCAAGCCATGTCCAAGCTCCATAACTTTATCTTCACTATTCATCTATCAAGAAATCCGAAACTCCCCCAAGGGCATTTTTGTCCAAAATATTTAAAAATTAGAATTTCAACGAAAAACTTTGGAATGGGGTGTTACATGAGCAATGTTGTTAGTTCACTGATAATGTTGCAAGAAGTAAACAGGAGCCTCATCGTAATAGTTTTATATATTAGAATAATATGTGTGTGTAATTCTGGTTTATTATATTCCTTAAAACTCTTATATTATATTGTAATATTAATGTATGGTTAATGTATGTTTCATGAGTCTCACCTTAAGGTATTGTGCTGATTGATAGCTTAGTAGAATACAAAACACGAATTCTTCTCCCTTATGTATATAAAAGTTAATCCATATGGACAATGCTATATAGTTTAAATGTTAAATTGCATTATTTGTTGCTTTTAAAGCTTAAAGAAAGTAAAAATATTAATTTATAAGGTTTCTAATATGTTTTTCGTCTTTTTTTTTTAAACCGAAATTGAAATTTTAACCGAAATTTTCATCGAAACCGAAATTTTGTTCCTTGGTTAGATATCCCTTCTTGCTTAAGAACCCGTCATTAATATTTTTTTTTTATGATACCCACAAAAAACCCACCACCTTGCTCTACAGGATTTAAGATGAATTTTGAGGATCATAATGGAGTTATATAGATATGATACCAGGTCTGCATTGTTTGTCTACTTTGTAACATGGTGTGCCAAGCTCTGTTTCAAACTTTCAAGTTTAGAGGTTTTTGTCTGATCGAAAATTTGAAGAAGATATATTGGATATTTGATCCTCATCTGTGAACTTGGCGTAGAGATTTTCTTCACCATTTGTCGCACATGAACAGCCTTCATCTTAGGAGTATATCACCAAATTAATGAGTAGCTTCACAACAACATACACGAAGATATCAAGAACTCTAAGTCCATCTCCAATCGTTGGAACCATTATCCCAAATTTGACATTACAAAATACAACTATTTATCTATACGAATTCGACATTACTCCCAATGATGAAATACTCAAATTTAATTTTATACTTTAATTAATTGAGTATAATATCAATTTTTTATCCAATTATGATTTTTCTTAAGTTAATTTTTATCTAGAATTTCTTAATTTAATTTTATGAATATTTTGATGTAAAAAAATTAGGATTTTGAAACATATATTTTTGTCATTTGATTTCAAATAAGGTTAATAAACAAAGTAGATATGTGGGAGCCAACCTTCCCCCCACAAATTCAAAAAAATCGGATTATTTCTTCCCTCTTTGTGCATAAGTTGGGGACCCAAAATTTTGACATTGGAGTAAAAAATTGTGTCAAATATGAGCTAAAATTTGACACAATCTCAAATTTGAGATTGAAAATACATGCATTGGGGGAGATACTGTGGCAAATATGGGTTTGAGACACAACCATTGGAGATGGTCTAATGAGACACAAGCCGTTCAGAATCCATGTTTCTAAATAAACATACAAGTCAATATATAAACAGCAGCTCATGTATAAGCAGTACTCATGTACAAGGATTTAGATACGCATCAAAATTGGTACTAAGGTTCGTTTCTTCATTTCAAAACCTACCATTACTCGGCTAGCTCATTCTCACACGATCAGAAGCACTTTATCACTCAAGTCCGTTTCTTCTGTTACCCATGCATAGCGACTAGGGTGGATTGTACTTGTTGAAAGCATATGAAGAAATGAAAAGGGAAAAATTTGTACTGAATTTGGTCGGTTGTGACATATTTATTAAGATGACCATTAGGCTAATTTGGATATTTTATTAAGTAAACAGATTATTATTATTGGTATTTCACAACAATGGCCAGTATATTAACCTAAATACACCTGCATAAGAAAATCAAATTAAGGATCTTATATGTGTTCACATTCAATTTATTTCGTGTAAATGAAAAACAAAATAAAATTATATATTCGAAAGGATGACTAGCTTGAAAAGTTAGCACCTTATTTAGTAGTGTGTAGTAGGACGATTAGATCCAAACCATATATATCAAATTCATTCCCCATCTGCAAAATTCATTGAAGGACCTCTTAAATGATCCTTGCCTTGTTTCTAATTTAAAACGGCTTGTGTGCAAGGTTCAAAGTTTCGGTTTCGGTTGAAATTTCGGTTGCCAAAATTTATGGAAATTTCGGAAAAAGTTTCGATTTCGGTGGAAATTTCGGTAAAAAAAAAGAGGATGAAAAACATGTTAGAACACCTATAAATTAATATCTCTATCTTCTATAGGCTCTAAAATCAACAAATAATGCAATTTAACACTTAAGCTATGCAACATTGTCCATATGGATTAACTTTTATATACATAAGATAGAAGAATCCGTGTTTTGCATTCCACTAAGCTGTCAATTAGCACAATATCTTAAATGTTATCGTGGAATACTTAAGCTGAGTCTCATGAAACATACAATAATCATTACATTAATATTACAATATATCATAAGAGTTTTAAGGAATATAATACATCAGAATTACACACACATATTATTCTAATACATAAAACTATTACGATGAGGCTCATGTTTGCTTCTTGATATATTATCTTGGAACTGACAATATTGCTCCCATGACATTTGGTAGCAAGCAGAGTGAATGTAATATTCAACATGCATATTGTACGTATTTTGATCTCTCCCTACGGTGTCTCCAAAAATTGGATATGCCGAGTTCACCCAATCATATGAATCATATGAGCATAACTATTGCATTGAGCTTGTTAATTGACGGAGGAGTGGAGGTGGGAGGGAATCATAAAGTAGAAGCAGCCTAGTGTTTGTTTGTATGATAGATGATGAAGGTAGAGAGAAGTAAACATAATGGAAGAAGCCTATTGTTTGTTTGTTAGCTTGATAATTGACGGTGGAGGTGGTAGAGAGAAGCTATGTAAATAAAACATCTTCACCGCAATTTCACCGAAATTTATCGAAATTTCCAACATATTTCCGAAATTTCACCAAAATTTCACCGAAATTACCGAAATTACCGAAATTTCGGTATTTTTCCGATGATATTGAGATATACCCCGATTTAAATTTCGGTGCCCCAATTTTTCCGAAATTTCGGTCTTTGGACCGAAATTTTGAACCTTGCTTGTGTGAAACCTCATTACTTGTGTGGTCAACTCCATGTCCATCAACGGGTCAAACAGACACGCGGGATGTCACACATTCTATGTGGGACCCCTGGTGCCAACGTGGATGTGAAACTGTGGGTCCGAATGCGTAAAGCGAAAGAACATTTCCGGACCACCACAAGCTTACGTGTGCCAGGCGTTTGTCTACTTAAATTTGGCAAGAATGCAACGTGAATGTAAGCCTGACCAAAGGAAAAACAAACAGCTTGTAATCTTTGCCCAATTGATTCTGCGTAAATTTCCATAATTTTCTATCTATTTGTATAAATTCCAAGCCTGTTTTTGTGTTATATAATAAACCAAAGAGAAATCTCAAGTTAGAATTCCAATGGCGCCTCCGGAGAGTTACTATAGCGACCCCGAGGCGGCGGCTAAGGCCACTAGTGACGGTGGTGCAACAGATGACGATCATGAGACGTGCCCAATTGAAGAAGTAGCATTGGTGGTGCCGGAGACCGACGACACGTCCCTGCCGGTGCTCACATTCCGGACATGGTTCTTGGGCCTAAGCTCATGCATACTCTTGATCATACTCAACACATTCTTCACATTTCGGACACAGCCGCTGTCCATCTCCGCAATCCTCATGCAAATTGCGGTGCTGCCCATCGGCAAGTTCATGGCCTCGAAGCTCCCGAAGGACGAGTACAGCGTCCTCGGGTGGCGCTTCACCTTGAATCCGGGGCCATTTAACATGAAGGAGCATGTTGTGATCACCATTTTTGCAAATTGTGGGGTTTCGACAGGCGGTGGTGATGCTTATCCGATTGGAGCCATTACCATCATGAAGACCTATTACAAGCAAAGCCTCGGTTTCCTTTGTGCCCTCTTCATGGTCTTGACCATTCAGGTCAGTCATACAAATTATGGTCTACAACAAGAATACATAAATATAACTAACCCCAAAAGCAAAATTATGAAGGAATGGTGCATAACATTTTGTTCTTAAACCACTATGATATAATCTATTTTTCCAAGGTGAGGCAATTGGGTCCTAACATTTTGTCTTGTTACTGTTTCCTTAAAGTCTATCTATTGGCCTTGTTGAAATTTGATCCATTGTTTTTCTTCAAATTACAATGTACATATCTGGATTTCATGATTTTGTTTTGCAGATATTGGGATATGGATGGGCTGGGATTCTAAGGAGGTACTTGGTTGACCCGGTTGAAATGTGGTGGCCTTCCAACCTTGCTCAAGTTTCTCTGTTTAGGTACTCACTTATTGTCCTCTGCCTTTTGCTCTGTTTTCCTCGTATTTTCTATTTCAATTTCAAAACCTTGTAGCCTTCATGCCTTATTTGTAAGCTGATCAAAGGGAGGGTGACTTGATCACATTTCTTGTCCTTTTCAAATTTTTCTGCTGAAAATTTTTCCCTTTCTTACTCTCTCTGGACAATATGTGTGAAGATTTAAAGGTTTACAATTTGAATGTATGCTGTAATTGGTCTAGTAATATATAATGTTGATCACATCAATGACCAATTGCTGCTGCTGTTGTTATTACAGAGCACTCCATGAAAAGGAGCACAAATCGAAAGGCCCTACCCGGATGAAATTCTTCTTAATTGCCATGGCAGCGAGCTTCGCATACTATGCACTCCCAGGCTATCTTTTCCCAATCTTGACATTCTTCTCATGGGTCTGCTGGGCTTGGCCAAAGCGCATCACAGCTCAGCAGATTGGATCAGGTTACCAAGGACTCGGCATTGGCGCCTTCACTCTTGATTGGGCTGGCATTTCAGCTTACCACGGAAGCCCCCTCGTCACACCATGGTCTACCATTCTCAACGTTGGTGTTGGCTTCGTAGTGTTCATCTACATCATTGTCCCTCTTTGCTACTGGAAGTACAACACTTTCGATGCTAAAAAATTCCCTATATTTTCCAACAAGCTCTTCACAGCTAACGGGCTGAAGTATGACACTACAAAGATCTTGACATCCAAGTTTGATCTTGATGTTGATGCGTATAATAGCTATGGAAAGCTCTATCTGAGCCCACTTTTCGCTATGTCTATTGGATCAGGATTCGCAAGATTCGCAGCTACACTAACTCATGTTGCACTCTTTCATGGCAGGCAACTTTCAATTCTGAAGTGCTAGTACATTAGTCAAATTGTTATTATTGTTTAGTCTACATATTGTTGGCATCTATAGACCAAGTTTCACTGATGAAGATATCATTGATTTCTGTTTTTCTAGTGACATTTGGAAGAGAAGCAGATCGGCGGTGAAGAATGTGAAAGTGGACATCCATGAAAAACTGATGAAAAGTTACAAAGCTGTGCCGGAGTGGTGGTTCCTCATCTTATTAGGGGCGAGCCTCGGAGCGTCCCTGTTAATGTGCCTTGTATGGAAAGATGTTGTGCAGCTGCCTTGGTGGGGTTTGCTATTTGCGTTTGCGTTCGCTTTCATTCTTACCCTCCCAGTTGGGGTCATTCAAGCAACAACCAACCAAGTAAGTTTCTAATTTCACGTGAGTTTGCATTGCACAACTACAAATTGCAAATATCAATCAATCAAAGGTCTGAATTAATTTTGTGGCTTGTGTGATGCAGCAACCTGGATTCGACATCATAGCGCAATTCATTATGGGGTATATTCTACCTGGAAAACCAATTGCAAACTTGGTTTTCAAATTCTATGGACGAATCAGTACCGTCCATGCTCTCTCCTTCTTATCCGACCTTAAACTTGGACACTACATGAAGATTCCACCCCGCTGCATGTACACAGCTCAGGTACTTTTCGATACAAAGTTAAGTTTCTTGAAACTCTTGTTCCAATACTTAAAAACAATTTCTCTGTTCCATTTCAGCTTGTGGGAACTCTGGTTGCCGGTGTTGTCAACCTCGCTGTGGCCTGGTGGATGCTGGAGAGCATCGAGGACATATGCGACGTTGAAGGGCTTCATCCTAACAGTCCGTGGACTTGTCCTAAGTATAGAGTCACCTTTGACGCTTCAGTTATCTGGGGACTAATTGGACCATCGCGCCTGTTTGGACATGGAGGAATGTATAGGAACTTGGTGTGGTTGTTCTTAGTTGGAGCTTTCTTGCCAATCCCAATTTGGATATTCACCAAAATCTTCCCCGAGAAGAAATGGATTGCGTTGATAAACATGCCGGTCATTACTTACGGCTTTGCTGGAATGCCACCGGCAACTCCCACCAATATCGCGAGCTGGCTCATCACTGGAGGCATCTTCAACTATTTCGTGTTCAAATATCATAAACGCTGGTGGCAGAAATACAACTATGTTCTATCTGCAGCATTGGATGCCGGGACAGCGTTCATGGCTGTACTAATCTTTGTTACGCTGCAGAACGGGCACCATAATGTGAAGTGGTGGGGGAGCGACCTTGATCATTGTCCTTTGGCAAGCTGTCCTACTGCACCAGGTATCGTGGTTAAAGGATGTCCAGTTTTCTGAATAGACATAACATAAAACTTGAGACAAAGAGAGGGATATTTGAAGATTCTGAAACTTCAAGCTCATTATTATTCAGTTGAAATGTGCTTGTGTGTGTGTGTCAATTAGTTATACATGTATCAAGTTTGAGTAGAATAACTAGATCATTTAATAGAATGTTTACCATTTCTGTGCAATGCCATTCTTCTTTCTTTTGTCTTACCCCTCTAATTTTTGTTTCACATCTTTCAGAAGTCAGAACAGACCATATCAGTTAGGTATTAGCACAATAGCTTTTGCCAAACACCAAGATTCAATAGCAGTTGTAGGAATCATAACAACAGATGTTTTAGGGACACATCAGTCACAAAAACACCTAAACTGCTTTAATGAATGACATTGATGCAGGACACTTAGTAGTAAACAGCTTCTTTTTGTCAAACAGCTTCGAACTTACAAATGCTCTGCTGCAGAAGCACCTTCTTCATTAATCTTCCGATTAATAAATAACTTTCGCAGCAGATCTACCTTAATGTACGCTGTTGGTTCCAGGTCATACATGTCTGCCAGATTAGCCATATGACGCAGTGTGGATTTCTCATTTCATGTTTATAAATCAGATCTCACAGTGGCGAATCCGAAGTTAACACCCAAGGTGGCTGTGGCACCTAGGACCGGCCCGGTCTAATTTGGGGCCCAAAGCAAGAAAAAAATTGGGATTCTTTGGAACAAAATTTTGCATAATATTTGGACTGTGTAGTATTATAGGATTAGGAATTTGAGCTTCTACAAATATAAGGCTAAAAAAAAAACAAATTGGGGCCCTTTCCAACAGGGAGCCCAACATCTGGGAGTTGCTTGCCCAAGGGGAGGGCCTGCCTTGGTGGCACCCCAATCATTTGAACATCGTTCTAAACAATGCACTATAGATTCACCAAAAGAAAATTGCATTATATAGTACGTATTAGCATCTGGATTTGCTATTGAATTGGATGCGTTACTGGATACACAAATTCCTAGACGAGTCCTTCCTATTGTTCGATCCAAAATGGTCATTACTGGCACACCAAGTAAGCGGATTGCATTCGAAACTGAATCTACAATAGTTCCACCAATCCCTGCATGCATTGTTTACCTGTGGAAGTTTCAACAATTCTCATTCAGTTCATTAGTTAGGGTTATTCCTTCGAAACCAAGAACCACCCAAGACTGTACATTCAATCGAGAAGATTATAACATTCATGTGAATTACTTTGAGGCTTCATATCCTTTTGGCTACAGCCTAATACTATGGTCAACATTTAATGTACTAGGAGCACCATATTTCACCAAGTCTGTTCACCAAATAATATAACTCACCGGACCTTAACTTATACAAGCGAAATGTCATCAAGCATACGATACATGCAACACTACTCGTTCTTATATCCCTCTTATCCGGCTACAGAGAAACATTACTTCAGTTTTCTATGCAGGTCTACCTCACACTTTTGTATTATTAACAACACCATGATACCATGAAAATTGGTTCTCATTGGCACGAAGAGATCCAAAATACTTGTTCTGCTTTCTTGTTCTTTTGTAATTGGATGCATCATCTGCAGATCAGTCCTATGCTTGACTGATTAAACAACTAATCAGGAGAAGGAGACATAAACAACTCCATTTTTACCCTGAAAAATCAATAGCAATGCGACAATGTATTTCATGATATAATTGGGGTGGGATTAGATTAGGAATAGGCTCCCTTAGAAAAGTACTGTTCTTAACACAACTGAAATACAAAATTGTTGCACCAATAGTCGTATAAACAATGCTCAAGTCTCAGACAAGTCTCAGAAAACAAAGTTGTTGTGCGTGTAGTTGCTAAAGATTGATGTGCATCTCTCTTTTCCTTCAGAAAACAAGTTCTTCCTGGCGATCAACATCTCTTGGATATGGTGCATGTTATAATTTATTCTTTTGGATGTGTGGGTTTTGTTTCTGGATTGCTGGTTGGTTGTCTTGCTTTTCGTGACCAATTTGTATTGTCATCTATAGATTCACAAAGCTATTGCATCTGGTTCATGCTTGAGCTGTTTTGCCTATAATGTCTGTTACTTTAGTGTTAGAATTTAGAAATTGTTCCTGGGAGATATGATTGCATCTGATTCATGCTTGGGCTGTTTTTCCTATAATATATGTTACTTAAGTGTTAGAATTTGGGAAATTGAATAACTATTATCTACATGGCTTCATCATCAATTACTTGATGCTTTATATTGGTTTTTTTGGCCGTTTGCGTGGAAATTGTTTGTTCCAGCTGCTATTTATATGTGTATTCTCATCGGTGCATATCTTAATGCTGCATGTGTTGCTGTTAAGTATACTGTTATTACATTTACTCTTGTACATACCATACAAGGTTTTGTAGATAACAGGCTGTTCTTGCATACTTAAAGTGGTCCCATATTTCTGATATAAGCATTAATCAATGATGTTCTTGCAGATAATCAGAAAGAGTCATGATTGATACCTGAGATGCTTCCCGTATTGACTTCAGCCTTTTTCTTACTGAATTTTGCTGCATATGACAGAACAGAATCCCAAATGGAGAGGAAAGTGAGATTGCTTCACCGGAAACTGTTGAACAAGTGAAAGGAAATGTAAGTCATTATTAATACTTGAAAAATGCTAGTTGATCTGATTTCCACTTTGTTGACTTTGTTACTCCCTACACCTAATTAGATAACAGTGGCAGAACTTGTCGAAGCCTATGAAGACTGCGTTTCTAGTTTACGAAGGTCCCAAACAAGACGGTGCATCAGTTCTTTGACGAGAGTCTCCCGGCAAACTTTACAAAGGAGGTAGCGTTGAATTTCTAGTATCTCCGATCTAGTTGGTACAATAGTACATCAGCCATTAATGTGTTTGCATCCTCCTCGTACTCCTCTTCTGGGTTCGATGGGCGTGTTATCTAGACCATGTTATGAAGCAATCCAAATCCCATTCTTGTGCGCATGTTATCTAGAACTTCCTTCTCAACATGTGAACTTGCTGCTATTTCTGTGAAATTTTTGTGTAATTTTACTTCTCTATATTTCTCTGTAATTTTATTGTTAATTTTGCTAACATTTTATTCTGGTCCAGAAATATATGTACGCCAGAAAAATAACAAGATTCGAACTCTGAAAGCAAATAAGCAAACATGGAAATCAAAATACCAAAATAGAATAGCAATCCACAAACTAGCTCGCCTCACTTTTCGAAAAAAAAGTTGCGCTTGTTAATTGTCCCACATCGGAAGCCTGCCAAAGAGTAGCTAGTCTTCACTCAATAAAAGGCCAGCGTACAGTAGCTTATTTTTCATTTTCCAACGCGCATTTCCTCCGCGTGCTTTTTTAAGTTTCTCATCATCGCATTGCGCTTCTTTTCTCAGTGGGCCCCTTCCCTCTAGGACTAGGATTCCTACTCGGATTAGGATTCCTGCTTTTATAGTCTTCTCCCTTCATTCATACACACGAACCTAAACTCCCAGATCTCTTCCCCAGAGAAAAACAGAGAGAACCTCACGCTGTTCTTCTTTAAAATTCTCGTCGTCGTTTACTAGTATTTCATTTTCCGTTTGATCGAGTATACACAATGGCTTGCGAAATAGTCCCTACGCTGCAGAATGTGGTCTCCACTGTGAACCTGGACTGCAAATTGGACCTGAACGCGATTGCCCAGAAAGCTCCCAACGTCCAATACAACCCCAGCAAGTTCGCCAAGTTGACCTTGAGGATCAAAGACCCCAAGGCCACCGCCTTGATTTTCGCCTCCGGCAAAATCGTCTGTACCGGGGCTAAGAGCGAGCGAGACTCCGAACTCGCCGCCCGGAAATTCGCCCGGATCGTCGAGAATCTCGGGTTTCCGGTCAAGTTTAAGGACTTCAAAATCCAAAACCTTGTTGCCTCCTGTGACGTCAAGTTTCCCATTAGGCTGGCGGGTCTTGCCGAGTCGGCGACCCATGGACCCTGCTCCACTTATAACCCGGAATCGTTCCCGGGCTTGACGTACCGGATGAAAGGGTCGAAAATAGTGATTCGGGTCTTTTCGTCCGGCAAGATTGTCGTGACGGGGGCTAAGGTGGTAGCTGACACCTCTGCGGCGTTTGATCACATTTACCCAATTCTTCAACAGTTCGGAAGAAACCAACAATGATATTGATTGTTTCAATGGACTGCCGTGGACTTGAGTTACACATTTTGATCACACGACCAAGTACATTTTGCTGAATTTGTAATTTGACAACACTGAACATCTGATCTGAGTGGCATTTACCAAATTTTGGAGGGTCGGACCTCTGTGGGGGTGCCCTTACAATGTTGTTCATTAAATTTTTTATGTAAAGAACTGATATCATATTTCAATTGAAATTGTATTTTCGAATCAATCCCGTTACACTTAAAAGTTCTAGAATCAAAGGATGCATAAACATTCCATAAACAAATAAATTGAACAAGTAGTACGTTGTTAAATGGATGAGCGATCCATCGGATGAAAATAGCCTGCAGGATTTCCCATTCTCAATTGGATCAATTAATCTCGATCGGACTATACAAAACCAACAGTTCAAAACCAGAAAACCATCTGTAATTTAAAAGGAATCCAAAAATTGATGACTAGAATCGTGAGGACCCTAGCTCGTTCCATAAGCACAAAACATTTCGCTTCGTGCTCACTGTATGGCTCCTTCAGTTCTAAAACAGCTTGCTGGTTCAAATATATACCACACTCATTCACCCCCGCTTCCACATTGACATTGTAGTAGATGTGGGATAAGGCCAGACATACAGCACTGAAATCAGTGACTAGTCCAAGCAACAACATAACACAGACCTTACTTCCACAGTCATTTTCTATTAGCATTATTTTCTTGGAAAGTTTCGACAGAATTTCTGTTCGTTGCTCGACTTCTAAACTGTACAAACTTTGTAGTATGAATTATGAAATGTTCATTGGAGACGCCACCCTCTTGTAGGCTTTCAACAGCTTTGAGACCCCTCTTCACATCTTCAGCAGTTAGCACTGTCAGTCAAAGCCAATTCCCTAGCTATTCGGAATCCAAGTCCTTAATTTGAACCTGTAACAACAGCAGACCTGATAAAACCAAAGATCACATTACGATTAATGAAGATGTGGGTGCTAATTTGACAAAGCCGTGTGATGTGAAGCTTAGACACATCAGAGAATCAGTGGGTATAATACCTCTTTGTTGCTTCTGCCATTGTTGAGGGGATTGCAATTTTCTTATTCTTCTATTAATATTTAACATTGCGTTTGCATGCTGCTTCTCATTTATTTTCAAAAGTTCAAATTTGTGGGTTGCTTTCTTTTGTTTGGGGATTCCTTATTTGCAGACTCTGTATATGAGTTTAACTTAAACAATGCAAGACTCTATATATGAGTTGCCAAGGAGGTCCTGTAAATGACGCATCTGCTTCTCAAATTCACAAGTACGAAACTGGTATTTGCTTCTGAATTTGATGAATTGAATGCGTGGGATGGGTGGGTGTGAGACTTGAAGATAACAACACAATTTTTATTTTGTAAACAAACCAAAACCTTATGGAAGAAAGCATGCTAAACATGCCCCACGCAAATAGGAACCAAGAGACAACCAAAAAGCCAAGAATCATCCAACCCACTCAACCTCAAAGAACCAGCTCCATTAACATCATGAGCACAGAAATTCATTTTCGTCAGTCTTACAATTGCAGAAGCCAAAAATTCTTGCTGTGATTAACAATTACTGAATCTAATAATACCGAAAGTCGAAAAAACATAAAATAGCACTCATCAAGACTAGAATTGTTCATAGAGATCTGTATTGAAATGAAAACTGAAGATCAAAGAAACACATATGAAGGAAAAATCTCGTATTCCATTCAAAATAGCTTTCATAAAATTCACATATGCATGATATCTCAGCATCAAAACTGACCTGTCATCAACAACTACAATGAATAATTACAATTTCCAGTGAAGCCTATAAAAAAAACTCTCATTAAAAACTTAACAAAAGAATGTGTTAGAGCCTATAATTCTCCATCTTCCCACTTCATTGCCGAACGTGGCTTCTTAGGGCAACCGGGCAGAACCCAGTTGGGTGGTGCCAACCTCTTAACGCCGTTAACTTTCTGTTGATTCTTCTTCTCATCAAAAGCCACATTGAAATACTGGCCATGAACCAAGCCGGGAGCCAACGGATGATGATGAAGAAAAGGGCTTGAATTCGAGGAAGACCCCAAAAAGAATCTGACTTTCTTGAATTGATGATGGTGGGTCTTGCTTGATCGGTCTTGTTTCTCAATCAGAGCACCGAGGGCCAACATCAGGCGATCAACTGAGCACATAGACTGGTGAAATTCGTCGCCAAAGTTGACGCCTTTGAAATCTTCCATTGTCAAAAAGCCCATGTCTTTCGCTTTAACTTCTCCTCCTCGGCTCTGTTTGGACGAGCCGAGTGACAACGCCATCACATCAGATTGACCACAGACTCAGAAGTGAAAAGGGTTTCTAGGGTTTTGCCCCAAATGGATTGAAATCAAAGTAGCCAACTTTGAAATCGAACGCAGAAATCAAATGACCCAACTTTGGAATCGAAGGAATCGAATGCGGAAATTCAAGACCGTCGAAATCAAAGGAATCGAACGCGGAGATTGAAAAACCCTAGAAATCGAAATTGAAATTGGGCGAGAAGCGAGTGTGAATTGTGGAGTGAAAAAGTGAGCAGAGAAGAAAGTGAAGAAAGTGTGATGGTGAATTGGACTTTATAGGATCGCCAAAGGTCAAGTGGATATTCAAAAAATTTGGGGGCAAAGCAAAGCAATAGCCAAGTAGAAAACAAAAGTGAAAAATAAAATGCTTGCTGTTGTGACCACTTTTTGACGCGCTAAAATCCCTGAAATATCGGATAATGGTGTTGCAATTTGCAAGAGCAAATGATGTAATTAATCCAATCCGTGTCAGAACATTTCATTTTGTATTAAGAACAATTGTAACTAATGTTTTTTTTTTATCGAAAGGAATGCAACTTTATTGTAACTAATGTTTTTTTTTTTATCAAAAGGAATGCAACTTTATTGTAACTAATGTTTTTGAAGCTGAAGGTTCATTGTTTTGAATGCTCCATCCATGGTTCGAATCTAGTATAAGAGTTTATTTGCTTACTTATGCTCTTCTGCTCTACGGGAAGGGAAGTCCATACATTGCGAATTGTTGTGCTGATTTTATCCAAACCAGCCAATGGTATGTTCATTTCTTGTGCATGGTCGTTCCAAACCCGCAGGTGGAGGATAGGAATAACAATATGAAAAAGCTCAGGAGTTCCAATGTTGATGATCTGATTGTGAACACATTTTGGAGCTTTTTCGGACTCAGATGATACTCTTTTTTTTTTTCAAACTTTAGTTTGCTCGAGTAAATTGTGTTGCCACTAGTAAAAATTTGGGCAATAGTAACCAATTAGTAACCAATTGTTGGTAACTAATAGAGGGGTTACTATTGCCATTAGTAACCAATATTGCAAAATATTGGTGACTAATACCCTTAGTAACCAAAATATTGGTTACTAATACCCCTTAGTAACCAATAAGGTGTTGGTAATCTAGAGAGGGGTTACTAATGGCTTTAGTAACCCCTTCGTTTTGGTAATTAACGGGTATTAGTAACCAATATTGGTTACTAAAGGGTAATTATTAGTAGTATTAGTAACCATTCTTTTATTGGTTACTAAAAAAGGGTTACTATTGCCCAAATTTCTACTATAGCTGATACAAAATTTGTTTCAAAATTGGACTTTGGGGGTAAACATTTGAGAACAGAACCCTGCTCCTGTTTTCACGTATCACAAATCCCTCAATGAATTTGATAAAAGTAGTTATTCTTGCGTATTCTTTCTTTGGTTGGTTATGTCAGTTTACGTATTTGTTGCAGTTGACTTGCTTATCTTACCTGCTGATATTTTACAACCCTTGGTCCTAATTACTTTTGTACATCACAATGCTCACAGTCGGGTCCCATAAGCCCTTCTGTTGTCATTCAAAGAGATTGTAGTTGCCTGGTTAGTTAAAAGGATCAAAAGAAGCGTCCTACATCAAGATGCAAATAGGAAGGGATTCACACCGTAAAGACATCTTTGGATTGAATGAAACCCAGAATTTGAACAAGTGTTATAATTGCACGGGATTACAAGCAGTCAGTTTTACATTGCCAACAATTAGTCCTTCTCTTTGACAAAAATTAAAAAAAAAACAATTAATGTCGAAGTGGAAGTCGAAATCGATGGAAACGGTGGGTGCTAAACAAGTGGTCGGGATCGTTGTCGGCAAACGAAGACGGCGCTGTATTCTCATCCGTGCCAATCTTCTGGACCGAAACAAGCAAGTATTCATTCTCTTAGTCGTCAGTGTTGTTCAATGCGTGTTGTTAAATTGCAAATGCACTTCAACTCCAGAGCAGTCCATGACTCAAATCATTGTTGGTTTCTTCCGAACTGTAGAAGAATTGGGTAAATGTGATCAAACGCCGCAGAGGTCTCGGCTACCACCTTAGCCCCCGTCACGACAATCTTGCCGGACGCAAAGACCCGAATCACCATTTTGGACCCTTTCATCCGGTACGTCAAGCCCGGGAACGATTCCGGGTTGTAAGTGGAGCAAGCTCCATGGGTCGCCGACTCGGCAAGACCCGCCAGCCTGATGGGAAACTTGACGTCACAAGAGGCGACAAGGTTTTGGATTTTGAAGTCCTTAAACTTGACCGGAAACCCGAGATTCTCGACGATCCGGGCGAATTTCCGGGCGGCGAGTTCGGAGTCTCGCTCGCTCTTAGCCCCGGTACAGACGATTTTGCCGGATGCGAAAACCAAGGCGGTGGCCTTGGGCTCTTTGATCCTCAACGTCAGCTGGGCGAACTTGCTGGGGTTGTATTGGACGTTGGGAGCTTTCTGGGCAATCGCGTTCAGGTCCAATTTGCAGTCCAGGTTCACGGTGCAAACCACGTTCTGGAGGGTAGGGGCTACTTCGCAAGCCATTGTGTTAACTGCTCTCTCTTTTGTATAGTCGATCAAATGAGACTGTTTGGAGAAGAACAGTCAGAGGTTCTCTCTTTTTTTCTCCGTCGGAGAGATTTGGAAATTTTGTTTATATAGGTAAAGGAAGCAGGAAACCTACTCTATGATGAGCACAGTTGGTTGGGAAAGTACGATTCCTAAAGAGAGTAGGAATCCTATTCTTAATAGGAAAGAGTCACTAATTTCCGAAGACCATGCAATGAGACAATTCAAAGAAAGCAATACGCGGACGATGTTTGGTTACCTTGAAATGCAATGGGCCCACAGCAGTGCGCCACGTCACGAAAAGAACAAGACAAAGAGAGGAGAAAAATAAGCGTTGCGAAAATGATGACAAATGAGCGTTGAACAATTGAACAGCATTCTTTAGTACATTACGCTTTTATAAGTGGAGAGTAGCAACTATTTTGCCAGCCTTCCGATGTGGGACAAATAACAGGCGAATTTTTTTATTTTTTTATTTTTTTTTTTTAAATGGAGGCCAGCTGGTCGATTCATTGTTATTCCATTTGGGTCTTTTGATTTCTTTGTTTGCTTATTTGTTTTCAGAGCTCGAATGTTGTTTATTTATTTTCCTAATGTCTACAGAGATGCTACACGCAAATCCAAAACTGTAGAGAGCATACTACCTGCACCATATCGAGAAGATGTTGAACATTAATATAACTTGTTTCTTTTTTAACAAAAAAAATCCAGATCAATCTTTAGCAACCACACACATTACTCTGAAATACAAAATAAATTAATCAGTTGTATGCTTCACGAATCCATATTCATTCAGTGTTTCTCTATGGATTTTAACCTCTCAAAATCACAAATTAATTTCATGTGATGCTTTTCCTTAATGGTCATGAGTAATGAATATTTGTTTAGAATAGACCCATTTAGTTACCCCCAAAGACTTATTTCTTGAAGGTTGAACAGTTTGTAGCCGAATTCCCAGTTGATATATAGTTTTGTAACACTTCAGTGTACTTCATGTAACACACACGCACAGAGAGCGCTGCTATATGTCAAACGGGTCTGTGCACTGGTATAAATAAATAAATAAAAATTAAAATGACAGGATGCCAAATTGATGCTTATTTTAAAAGGTAATTTATTTACAGTAAAACCTACATATAACATACTCTATTAGAAAATAGGAAAATAACCTTCATATAAGAATAAAATTTCTCGTTCCCAACGCAGGCCAGTTATATTTTGGGAATACTCTCTACAGTGTTATCTTTCATATGTTTTTTAAGTCCAAATTTAAAAATTTGCCTTCATATAGTCATAATTACGAAGAGAAACCAAAAATATGTGAATTTACAGTAAAATTTAGATAAAATGTTTTGTTTTTCAGAGTTGCTGCCACACTTTTGAGCTTTCTAGTAAGTAATAACTGGTTAATATTGAAATTAAAATGTTTAATTATTCTCGTAATACTTTAGACACATGCAAGTTTCGTTAAAGAATAACAAAGTTAAAGGTTAATATCTGCAGTTAAACCTTATTAAGGATTCTAGATTGTGGCTTGATATCCTTATGTGAGCCATATCTATATGTGGTCATTGTATGTTGATGTGGTCTTTATTTTGTTACATGTGAATGTTTTGTAGAATTTTTTTATATTACAAATGTCAGTTGTGTAATTTAAGAAATTTGATGCTTGGCTAATTATGGCCATTTGTTGGAATTTTTGCTGGGGAGAAACTTAGCTGTTGTTGGAATTTTTGCTGGGGAGAAACTTAGCTGCTGAAGGCTAAGCATTTATCAATGCTGAAGGATGACGTGTTCCAAATAAAATGATGACATGTGTCATCTTGAAGTTGGGCTTACCCCTGCATCCAAACACCACTTTTCTCTTAATCTCACTGGTGCCTCTTCTCAACAAATCTCCGCCGGCTGATTCTGCCGTTGACTACACCGCCACCGCGATCATCAGCAGCCCGAAGAAGTCGAATACCGAAAAAAACCAAAGATATTGCAGTAAAACCTTGCTCCTTCCTCCGTCGCTCCCACCACCGTCAAATACCACAAAGCGGTATAAGATATTGAACCCAATCAAACAACCTAACACAACCAGACGCCAAATTATCTTATTGTGCATCAAAACCATAGTTACCTCCTCATACCCAGATTCAAGCAAAAGAAGATCAAGAAATTGAAACTTTTCTGAGAAACCCATTAAGATTTTCAATAAATTGAAAGATGCACATATCAATTTTAGAAGATTCATAGCTGAAATGAGCAACCCATATGAAAATTACAGAAATTCTCAAGAAAAAAAGGTTAAAATTAAAGCTTTCGAGAAATTCGAACATTGATTTCCAAGATTGGTTGTGATAATGAAGAATATTAGCGATATTTCGGTTTCAACAGCTTACCTTTGGGTTTGGAAGTGCGCGAGCATGTTGATTGATTTTCATATGCAAAGACAAACAGAAAGAAAGAAAGACCAAAAACCAAAACTCGTCGTTTCGAAGATAAACACTTGTGGCATCCATCAAACACAAACTCCCAAAACCCACACGGGAACCCCCCCCCCCCCCCCCCCCCCCCCCCCTTTTTGCTGAGGCATAGTTACTTACTAGATGGCCAGGCAAGTGCAGGTGCTGCTGTTGACAAGACAACTTGGCTGCAACAATTGTTAGCGCTTTTGTAGATGTAGGATTCGGTCAGATAAAGCATTTAAAGTTGATGAACCCTTTAACTGTGGTCGGATTATGCTGAAATTCTCAACTGATGGTGCTATAGCCTGGTAAAATAGGTTGATACTGGCGGCACAAATGATGGTAAGTTTTATGCTTGTATATGTGGCTTCAACCATCCTTCTTTGCTGATATCTTTTCTCTTGTAAGTGGGTCGATTTGGATAGAAATGTCTAGGTGAAATTTTCTGTTTTTCTTAATAGAATTGAATTTTATGTAACGTGTTGATATTGCTTAAATACCTGCCTAGCACGACATTTACAATTTTCCTTTGGTATTGCAGGTACTACCTGTACTATAATCCCGACCAGAGCCATTTACATCAAAGGACACAAGTCAATTGCTGCTAGGATGAACGCGATGGACCTAACACGTGGTATTGAAACAACATTATCAGTTATAAGATATCTCTTTTATACTTTTCTTGACCTGAAAATGATCTCTTTTGTGTTGTAGGTTATTACGGAAGAGGCAGGATCCATATTCATGCGAGGAAGATTCTGTTTACGCAGACCCAAGGGATAAGTATTCTTTGTTTTTGTTTCAACAGAAGCGATATTGGAGGTGGGAAGGGAAGCGAGCTCCAGAACTAAGCGCAGGAGTAAATTCTCTTACTCAATCGAGCCACACTCTCCTTGCACAATCGATAGTCATTTGAGTCATTAGATTTGTCGTTACAAGGTCGACTAGAGGCTAAAAGATGAAGTAATTCCGAGATAAGGGAACTGTCGTTACAAGTTTAGCGGTGAGCATTTTAGATAACTACATTTGATTAGTGTATATAGTTGACAAAACAATGATTTATCGATATAAATTCTAGATTTCAGATTGTAATTTGACAGGCAATGAATTGTTGTTTTGTTCAAAGTATGAACACAAGAAACGTTGAAAGGTTTAATTGTAAAAGTATGAACTTGATTGATGTACCAACAACATGACAGCTTGTAGCACATAATTGTCTCACAAAATTTTAGAAAACAGATGTATGTCCTACATTCTCCAGTCAAACAGAGAGACAAAAGATGAATCAGTCCTTAAATTCTTGGCAAGGTTGACGACCCAGATTAAACCTGTGGATCTGAGAAGAACTTGTTGATGGATGGCATGATCATGGGGGCTCGGTTGCGAACATACTTCCTTAGTCCGTGTTCTGCGTATCTCTCACCCTCTGCATGGTTATCAAGCACCCCAGCAGCCCTGTTCTGCTTCGTAACCCTGTAATCATATTCAACAACAGATTACTCAGACTTACCTCCGTTGAAATGGTTTAGCATCCGTCCAACTATTTTTTGAAGATACTCAAAAATGGACCTGCAAGCAATTTAAAAGTTGAAATTGAGAGCAGAAGATGGTAGATATGTATACCTGACTTCAGGGTTTCCGGTGATGTTTCTAACAAGTTGCATGCCACAGATTCCAACAGCTACACCAACTGAAGCAAATAGTGGGTAGACCTGTATTTCATAGAAGGCTATTCAGAAATCTACACTGATAAAAATAGATGAAAGCAATGAAACAATAATTCATGACCCTTTTCTTCTGAATTAATGCACAAGCACATGCAACTCAAAACAACTGAAACCCTTTTTCTGTGCTGAGGCCAAAACAACAGGCAAACACATCATTCATGACCCTCTTTTTGTTAGTTTGAATAACCAATCAAAATGAAAGTAAAGGGAAACAAAGAAAGTAAAAGTACCTCGGGCTTGATCCATCTGGAGGCCATATTGAAGTTGGAGGAACGAAACAAAGAGAAGAAATAAGAAGATGAATATGATGAGATATTCACTTCTCCTTCTTCTCCAGGAATCGAATGAGAGACACTGAACAAGGATGAGTATTTTCACAATTATGAAATCTGTATTTATAGAAGGTCCCTAATTCCTCAATCTGGACAATAGACTCCAAAACAAACAGAAGGTTGTGCATAAACCGCAAGGAAAAAAACAAGGACAGCCTCTAACAGATATTATACTGTAATTAGCTCAGAATTTGTTTAGAATTAGAATTATGTATATATTTAGCCTGTGTACATACATAGAAAAAGCAAAACCTTGATACTCCATGCTTTTTGGGACATGTTTGTCACCAACACTTTGGTCTATGCAGGCAAGGCTCCCGAGCCTCTACATTTAGGTTCTCTGCATTTACCCACATTTCATCAAATACAAACTATATATTCTAGTAACCTGAAGACTTTACACATGAGAAGTCAAACTGTGAGTAGTACTATACCTCCAATCCCCTACTCAAATGGATCTCGTCTTTTCAAAAAAGGATAACTTATCCACGTTTGCTATGTTGGTGGGAGAATTCTTAAGGAGATCTTCCAGGAGGAGTCACAGGAGGAATTGCTAACTAATATCCGTTAGTGGAAAAGACAATTGAGCAGCACTAAATAGCATGTCCTTTTGCTCGAAGATTTTGCCTATTATTAAGTGGTTGCTGGAAAACTATCATTCGAGGTGTGTATGTGTGTGTTTGAGATTTTCGTTTTTCACTTCATTGTTATTTCATATGCAACCTCGATGTTGATGGTTTTATTAACATCAAGAAGATACACCTGAAAGAGACATAGATTTTACTTCCAATTCCATGCACTTTAACCACCTTGAGCAGATACTGCACTGCATTTAGAATAGATATAGCTAGCCTTGGTGTATAAACATGTATGAAATGAAACAAAATCTTTGTTGCTGCTTGCTCTAGGGGCATGACTTTTAGAATACAATTTCTCTGAATCGTTTATTCAGAGATAGCTCATCTAATTCATGTTTTTGAAGTCATTGGTAGCAGAAATTTCTGTTGAAGGTCAAGCTCCTGAATTGGCTGAGTAAAGGGAATGAAGCAAGAAAGGAGCTGAGGTGGAAGCACGCCACCCCACGGACAAGAGAAGAAAAAAAAGAAAAAGAAGAAGAGGGGAAAAAAAAAACCCACCAAAAAAAAAAAAACCCCTTAAAAAAAAAAAAGCTCATTTTATTCTTTCTCTGCTCTCTTTCCTCTCACCAACTCCCTCACACCATTATCGTCTTCCCCAAGCAACAAGCATAAACACAGAAATACAATACCTATCAATACTATCTCAAAATCTATACACTAACCACATACAATCCAGTAAACCACAAAGCTTACCGTACAAGTAACTAAAACAGAGAAACATTTACATGGTATCAGAGCCAGGTTCCTTCTAATACTGGGTATAGAGCTGTGAAAACATGTTGATAGGCCGATCTTAGGCTCAGGAAGAAAACCCCGTTCGAACGGCCTTCATCGAAGCTCTCCGGAAAAGCTCCAGTTGATCGTAACTTCTCCAAGACTTCCGGCGAGAAAACCCAGAATCCGGCGAGAAGTCCAGTTCCGACGACGATGGCGGGTACGAACAGTGTCGAAGTGAAAGGACCACTGTTCACCGGCGAGAGCTACGAGTTCTGGCGGATCAAAATGATCACCATCTTCAAGTCTCATGGGTTGTGGAAGCTGGTGGAGAAGGGTATTCCGGTCACACCGAAGAAGGAAGAGACGAACGTCTTCGCTGAAGCTGAGTCGGAGGATGAAGAAGACGAGAAGTACATGCTGTTACTTATGAGGGATGCAAAAGCACTAGTGATACGACCCGTTCCGAAAATTTCCCAAAATGCATGAAATGACCAAAATGCCCTTGATGGTCAAACGTTGACTTTGTGAACAGTAGAAATTTACATATTCGATATTGGACTCGATGCGAAGAGCTCGACGATACGAGCGCGTCCGCGAAGACGAAATCGAATACCGAGTTGTATCGAAGAAGTTACGGACGAAAAACGGAAATTTGGTGTAGTGAAGTGCCACGTGGCAGCTTCTGATTGGTCGGTTTGGGGAAGATATTTTGGGGTTGTTTTTAAACCCGGTTTAACCCCGAGTTTCCCAAAAGGGAAACCCGAGTTCGCAGCTGAAGTCCGAACCGCGAAAAAACTGCCGAAAACTTCCCACCGCCGTCGATCCTTCGCGACGGATCGGGCCGCGACCGCCTCATCTCCTTCCCCTCGCCGAGACGAAGCCGGAGCACCAAAGATCGGAGCCAGCAACCGTCGGAATCGCCGGCAACGACGTCGACGGAATCCGCGAGCTTTCCGGCGACTTCGGCCAGGACAGGCCGTGGTGATCAGACTTTCGAGGAATGAGGCATAACCGAATCGTGCCTGGAGAGGAGGACGACGACGATCGCCCGGTGTCACTTGAGTGGACGGGTTTTGGTTTTAAATGTGTTTGAGTGTGCTTTGTTTTCGTATATTTATATTCGTATATTTTTATGCTTATAAATTGGTTATGCTGCTGGTTGTTGTGACTATTGTTGGTAGTCGTTGCTTGGTTGTTCCTAGTTAGTTTGTTGTGATTAGTACTATTAGGGGCGCATTATATGGATCGGGTGGGTATGGCCCTCGTCCATTAAATCATGGATCGGGTGGGTATGGCCCTCGTCCATGAGAGATATATTATGGATCGGGTGGGTATGGCCCTCGTCCATTAAATCATGGATCGGGTGGGTATGGCCCTCGTCCATGAGAGATATATCTCAGTCGGGTGTTATGGCCCTCGACCACATTACGTTTTAGTGTTGGGAATGTATTGTGTGTATAGGTTGCTCGGTTGTTAGTTACTGTACGTGTTGGCTGGATTGAGGTATGATATTATTATACTATCTGTTTTGACAGAGGGGGTTATTGGCATATCTGTTAAATGTTTTTCACTGACTTCTTTTTCCGTCCACTCACCCTTGGTTTTGCGCCCCCTCAGGATCTGATTCTGAAGTGCATCACCGAGTCGACTGAGACCTGCCGATAGCTCTACTTCCACCAACGAAGGGTAGGAGATCTTCGTTGTCTTTGTCAAGGCAGGTTATGAGTTAAGCTCTACAGCTGTGTATTCCGCCCTTGGGGCAGTTGTAGTGTGTTGTTTCTCTTCCGCTGTAGATGCTCTGATATTAATTGGTATTTCCTTTTCTTCCGTTTTTGTCGTTTTTATTTGTTTAAGGCTTCGTCACTCTTTGGGGGTGATGGCCGCACTCCCGGGCCCTACTTTTTGGGTCGGGGTGTGTCAATTGGTATCAGAGCTCTAGGTTTCCGACTTCCTGTCAAGTCTTGTTGGTCAGTGTTGTTCTTGAATCCCTTTGTTTTGTTTTTGTCAGAGCTATGTCGTCTCAGCGTGGTGCACATAGGCAGCGGGGTGGACGTGGTATCAGTAACCCCCATATTGTCGACAGATTTTCCAGCTTAGGTCAACTTAGCACTGCGTTAGAGAACGTTATTCCGGTCAACCGAGGTCAGGGTAGGAGACCCACTTTACTGGAGATGGCCCGTAATCTGGGGGTTCAGGAGTTGAATAACATCGGAAGGAATGTGGCTACCGAGTACTGGTGGGAGAGGATGGAGACAGTGTTAAGGACCATGAACTGTCCACCGAGCAGAAGGTAGAGGTGGCATCCTCTTTCTTTTTCGGGAGACACTGCAATATGGTGGCAGGATATGCAGAGAACCTACCCCGAAGTTACCGTTACTTGGGAGCAGCTCACGAGCATCTTTTGTGAGAGGTTTTTCAGCCCCGAGTTTCAGTGGAGGAAGATGTCCGAGTTTATTACCTTTCGCCAGGAGGAGCTATCCGTTAGTGATTATGAACAGCGGTTTCGAGAACTCTCATGTTTTTACCCTGGAGCAGCTGATCGTCCGCTTGAATTGATGATCCAGTTTCAAATTGGATTACGAAATGACATCAGGCTGGCTGTAGGTGGTAGGCGGTTCACCACTTACAATGATTTGTTTCAGGCAGCTTTGAGTGTGGAGCAGTACATGGTAAGACGGCCTTTTGAGTTGAACTACGAGGGCAGTGCCAGTGGAGCTGGTCAGGGAAGTGCTAGCAGTTCTGTCACTCGTGGCTTCCGGCGCCAAGGTAGGAATCGACCCTCGGTGGGAGGGCCGAGGCAACAGCAGTCTTTTAGGAGGACATCACGGAGTTCCGGATCTTCTAGTGGAGCCTCTAGCTCGAGTGGAAGATCTTGGGGGGCTCTCGTGTCCCGGGCTCCCGCCGATCCGATGATGGTTCTGGATGCCGATCTCTGTGGAGTCAGAGCCATTGGCAGCGTCAATGTCCCTTCAACTGGAGGAATGTGCATGGGGAGTCGTCCCAGGGTAACCGGATAATGCAACAGGAGCGAGTCATCGATGGGAACACGTGGACGAGTTGAAACTCCGGATCAGCTTCTAATTGGAGTGGCCGACAGTGTAGGCCAGGGAAACCGTGCTAGACGTCGAAATCGGGGTCGTGGAGACCGAGGCAGAGGTTGGGCACAAGGGCAAGTCTACTCCATGAACCAGCTGGAAGCTCAGTTTAATCCCGACATAAATACTGGTATGTTGTTTATCCTTGGTTGTTTGAGTTGTGGTGGGGAAACGGTGGTTTTCCCAAATACCTTGGTTACCCAATGTTTGGTTTGGGTGAGCTGAAGGCGTAGTAGTTAGGTTGGTCACCACCATTTTGGGTGAAGAAATTCTTGTGTAATAGTGGTACCGATTACCTAGCACGTGTGATTGGGAACCTGAGACATGAAGATGCTACGGGACGCACTTGTGGTAAGAGCTTCTCGGATGCCAAGGCACCAACCGTTATCTTTGGGGATGGAGGTATCCCATGGACCTCACTTGGGCAGTTATATGTGTCATCAATTGCTACGTTGGTCAAGTCAAGGTAGTGATCGCATACTCCTCGTTACCGGACTTGTGAGCGTACTCAGTTTTCTGTGAGGAGGTGATAGACTCACTCTACAAGCGGATTTCTGAAACTGAAGATGATGACATGTGAGATTGCACGCAAGGAGTTGAGAGATCTACAAGGCAGTGAAGTTGCTTTGTTCAGAAAGTCATCATTAGGTGAACTATCTGCTTGGGTGATTTATGAAGGCGTGATTTAAGCGTAGCGAAGATCATGACTTTTGGTTCAGTGTGACACTAAACAGGGGCAAAATTTGAGGGCTGATGCAAGTTTAAAGATGGAGTTGGTTCTGCAGGTAGACCAGTGAGTCTACCAAACCCCTACATCAGCCGAGTTTATCAGTGTTGAAGAGTTGCCAAAGGAGAATGAATTGATGGCTTTGGAGGGGGTCATGTTATTGTTTTAGTGGTTGTTGACCCTTTTCGGGAAGTTAGTTAGAGTTTTGTTTCGTTGGCTTGTTTGAGTTGTTTGGGACCTTGTGAAGTTGTGGGTTGGTCATTGACGAAATGTTTCCTTCAAGTTCAAAAAGTTTGACTTGAAGTCGGAAAACCAAAGTGGGATTGTTTCGGCACTATTGTAGCTCTCGAAAGGTTCTTTTTGCTGGTGAAGGTGACTTCTCCTTTTCTGCTTGCTTGGCTCAAGTTTAAGGGAGTGCTTGGTGCTGCATGAAGTTGATGTGTATGAGATGTACGTGCATCCATACGTCAAGTGGAGGAAATTTGGGATTTACCTTTAACCTTCTCCATGCAGGCCATTCCTTTGGTTGCGTTAAAGAGACCTTGCACTCTTTCAGCACCACTATTCATCTCGGTCTCTCCATCGTTGGAAGTCAACAGGAGGATAGAGTCAACTTAATCGTTGAAGTTCCGGCATGATAATATACCTTGGTAGCCAGTTGACTTTTGGTAACTAAGGATTGGTGATGTGGTTATCGAAATGAGGTGACAAGATGGCGACAATCTGTGTGGAACTTTTGAGATCTTTTCCATTCTTGTACTGAGGGTTGGAAGTAGAGGAAGCGATGATGACACGACCCGTTGTCATAGAGTTGGTGACGTGGCATATCAGTTGGGTTACTACCGGAGCTATCTTGGGTGCACAGGGTGTTTCATGTGTAGATGCTCCGAAGGCGGATACCAGATTCGTTCTATGTCTTGGAATTTCAACCACTTGGAACGGGGTTAAGTGTGTTTTGAGAAGTGGAAGGACCGGTTTACTCAGAAGGGTGGAAAGATATAGGCCTGCGCGATCGAACGTCCTAATGGTGATTGTCTTGTGCAACACCCACGGTGATGAGGAAGCCACTTGGGAGACGGAGGAATACATTGGAAGGAGTATCCGTACTTGTTCTAGGTACGTACCTCCTCCCTTGGGTTGTTTTTGAATTTCGAGGACGAAATTCTTATAAGGGGGGTAGATTGATACGACCCGTTCCGAAAATTTCCCAAAATGCATGAAATGACCAAAATGCCCTTGATGGTCAAACGTTGACTTTGTGAACAGTAGAAATTTACATATTCGATATTGGACTCGATGCGAAGAGCTCGACGATACGAGCGCGTCCGCGAAGACGAAATCGAATACCGAGTTGTATCGAAGAAGTTACGGACGAAAAACGGAAATTTGGTGTAGTGAAGTGCCACGTGGCAGCTTCTGATTGGTCGGTTTGGGGAAGATATTTTGGGGTTGTTTTTAAACCCGGTTTAACCCCGAGTTTCCCAAAAGGGAAACCCGAGTTCGCAGCTGAAGTCCGAACCGCGAAAAAACTGCCGAAAACTTCCCACCGCCGTCGATCCTTCGCCGGCGACGGATCGGGCCGGCGACCGCCTGCATCTCCTTCCCCTCGCCGAGACGAAGCCGGAGCACCAAAGATCGGAGCCAGCAACCGTCGGAATCGCCGGCAACGACGTCGACGGAATCCGCGAGCTTTCCGGCGAGATTCCGGCCAGTACAGGCCGTGGTGATCGAGGATTTTCGAGGACGAGGCATAACCGAATCGTGCCTGCAGAGGAGGACGACGACGATCGCCCGGTGTCACTGTGAGTGGACGGGTTTTGGTTTTAAATGTGTTTGAGTGTGCTTTGTTTTCGTATATTTATATTCGTATATTTTTATGCTTATAAATTGGTTATGCTGCTGGTTGTTGTGACTATTGTTGGTAGTCGTTGCTTGGTTGTTCCTAGTTAGTTTGTTGTGATTAGTACTATTAGGGGCGCATTATATGGATCGGGTGGGTATGGCCCTCGTCCATTAAATCATGGATCGGGTGGGTATGGCCCTCGTCCATGAGAGATATATTATGGATCGGGTGGGTATGGCCCTCGTCCATGAGAGATATATCTCAGTCGGGTGTTATGGCCCTCGACCACATTACGTTTTAGTGTTGGGAATGTATTGTGTGTATAGGTTGCTCGGTTGTTAGTTACTGTACGTGTTGGCTGGATTGAGGTATGATATTATTATACTATCTGTTTTGACAGAGGGGGTTATTGGCATATCTGTTAAATGTTTTTCACTGACTTCTTTTTCCGTCCACTCACCCTTGGTTTTGCGCCCCCTCAGGATCTGATTCTGAAGTGCATCACCGAGTCGACTGAGACCTGCCGATAGCTCTACTTCCACCAACGAAGGGTAGGAGATCTTCGTTGTCTTTGTCAGGCAGGTTATGAGTTAAGCTGTACAGCTGTGTATTCCGCCCTTGGGGCAGTTGTAGTGTGTTGTTTCTCTTCCGCTGTAGATGCTCTGATATTAATTGGTATTTCCTTTTCTTCCGTTTTTGTCGTTTTTATTTGTTTAAGGCTTCGTCACTCTTTGGGGGTGATGGCCGCACTCCCGGGCCCTACTTTTTGGGTCGGGGTGTGTCAACTAGGTATCATTCAAAACCCAGTTTCACATGAGATTTTCCCTAGAATAGCTAATGCAGAAACCTCTAAGGAGGCTTGGGAGTTGTTATATAGAGAATATCATGGAGGAGATCAGGTTAGATCTGTGAAGCTACAGAACTTAAGAAGGGAATTTGAATATGCACGTATGAAAGATGAGGAGAGCCTTTCAGTGTATCTCACCAGGCTGACTGAGATTATAAACCAAATGAAAACATTTGGTGAAGTTCTTTCAAACGAAAGACTTGTGCAGAAGGTGCTGATCTCACTCACTAGAGCCTATGATCCTATATGTCTAGTGATCGAGAATACAAAGGATCTGAAGGAAGTTGAGCTACAAGAGATAGTAGCTATTCTGAAAAGCCAAGAGCAAAGGTTGGATCTACATACTGAGAATGTAGCAGAAAAGGCATTCTTGAGCTTTGGCCTTGAATCAGAAGCACCAGTCAAAGAATACTGGTTCATCATCAAGCTCAAAGAAGAATCACACTGGAAAAGGGAAGAAGTGGGATTCTAAACCCAAGTCCAACCAGCCAAGAGCAGCTCAGGACAACTTCAATACTCAGAGCACTAATGAGGAAAAACCTCAATGCAAAGTGTGCTCTAAGTATCACTATGGTGAATGTAGGTACAAAGGGCAAACCAAGTGTCACAGTTGTGAGAGATTTGGACACTGGGCCAGAGATTGTCCAAACAACAAGGCCAAGGCCAACTGTGCAAATCAACTTGAAGTCACAGGAAACCTGTTTTATGTAAACAATGCAGTCACAGAGAAGAAATTGGATGGTGACTGGTACATCGATAGTGGATGTAGTAATCACATGACTGGCAATGCAAGTTTGTTAGTGGATGTGACTACAAATATAGGTGGACAGGTTCAGTTGCCTAATGGAGTTATAGAAAGAGTTGCTGGAATGGGATCACTTGCAATAGAGACTAACAGTGGAAGGAAGTATATAAGGGAGATTATGTATTTACCATCTTTGAAAGAAAATCTTCTAAGTGTGGGGCAGATGGATGAGCATGGATACTATCTGTTATTTGGAGGTGGGAGATGCAGTGTGTTTGATGGTCCTAGCCTAGAACATCTAGTTGTTAGTGTCAAGGTAAAGAATAACAGGTGCTATCCTTTGACACTAACTACACCAAATCAGGTGGCTATGCGTGCAAGTGTTGTACATTGTACAAAAACTTGGCACAGGAGATTGGGACATCTTAACTATGAAGGACTGCAGAAACTGAGAAATAAAGATATGGTCCATGGTCTACCTCAGCTAGAAGGTTCTAAGGGTATTTGTGAGGGTTGTCAGTTAGGGAAGCAACATAGGGAGTGGTTTCCTAAAGGGCAGGCTTGGAGAGCAAGAAAACCCCTAGAATTGGTACATACTGATCTCTGTGGTCCTATGCAGACAGAATCTCTAGCAGGGAATAAGTACTTCATGCTTTTGATCGATGATTTCAGCAGGATGTCTTGGGTCTACTTTCTGAGGAACAAATCAGAAGCATTCACATGCTTCAAGAAGTTTAAGGCAATGGTTGAGCTACAATCTGGTTTTAAGATTAAATGTCTTAGAAGTGATAGAGGAGGAGAATTCCTATCAACTGAGTTCATTAGTATGTGTGAGACAGAAGGGATTCAGAGGCAACTAAGTGTAGCCTACACTCCTCAGCAAAATGGAGTTGTGGAAAGGAAAAATAGAACAGTAGTGGAGATGGCCAAGGCTATGCTACATGATAAGGAAATCCCATATTTCCTGTGGGCAGAAGCAGTTCACACAGCTGTATACTTACTCAATTGTTGTCCTACCAGTGCTCTAAATGACACAACCCCATTTGAGGCTTTCAGTGGTAGAAAACCAGGAATAGCACATCTTAAAGTCTTTGGTTCAGTGTGCTATGTGCATGTGCCCAGTGAGCAAAGACAGAAGTTAGATGCTAAGAGTTGCAGAAGGATTTTTGTGGGATATGGTACTTGTGAGAAAGGCTACAGAGTATTTGATCCTACTACAAATGCTCTAACTCTGTCTAGAGATGTGGTTTTTGATGAGGAAGCCAAGTGGGACTGGAAAGCAGGAGCTGAACAAACTCAGTTTCAGCAGTATATTGAAGTTCAGGAAGCTGGAAACAGGTCTGGAACTATACCATAGAATGTCTCAGACAAGGATAGCCTTTTTCAAAGTCCAAGACAATTGGAGAGGGTTACCAGGAGTTCTGTTGGTCAATATACACCTGGAGCTAGTTCATCAAAAGGAGCCGAAGTGACTGACACTTATGATGATACACCTCTGAGATGGAGGAATGTTAATGAGATTATAGCTAAATGTAATCTCTGTGTTATTGAGCCTGAGAGGTTTGTGGATGCTGCCAAAGATCAGTCATGGGTGAAGGCTATGGAAGATGAGCTAAGTATGATTGAGAAAAATGAAACCTGGGAACTAGTCAATAGGCCTACTGATAAACCAGTGATTGGGGTAAAATGGGTTTACAAAACCAAACTTAACCTAGATGGTTCAGTTCAGAAAAATAAGGCTAGACTAGTGGCCAAGGGTTATGCTCAAAAGCCAGGTGTGGACTACAATGAGACTTTTGCTCCAGTGGCCAGATTGGATACCATCAGGACTTTGATAGCCCTTGCTGCACAGAAGAGATGGCAGCTGTACCAATTGGATGTGAAGTCTGCTTTCTTAAATGGGGTTCTAGAAGAAGAAGTTTATGTCGAGCAGCCAGAAGGTTTTGAAGTTAAGAACCAGGAAGACAAGGTTTATAGGCTTCATAAAGCCTTGTATGGTCTGAAGCAGGCTCCTAGAGCCTGGTATGGGGAGATAGATGGCTACTTCAACCAATGTGGATTTCAGAAAAGCCAAAGTGAGGCAACTCTGTATACAAAGGCAAGGGGAGACAAGTTACTGATAGTATCAATCTATGTGGATGATATCATCTACACTGGGAGTGATCAAGGATTGATTGAAGAGTTTAAAGCTGATATGATGAATAGATATGAGATAACTGATCTTGGTCTGTTATATCACTTTCTGGGAATGGGGATTATCCAGACAGAAAACAGCATCTTCATACATCAAAAGAAATATGCAGAGACCTTGTTGAAGAAATTCGGGCTTATGGAGTGCAAACCAGTTGCAACACCACTTGCTGCAACTGAGAAGCTGAGCAAAGAAGATGGCAGTGGCTTGGCTAAAGAAGAGGAATATAGGAAGCTAGTAGGAAGTCTACTATACCTCACTGCCACAAGACCAGATATTATGCACGCATCTAGTCTATTGGCTAGGTTTATGCATGGACCAACTCAGAAACATTTGGGAACTGCAAGGAGGGTTCTTAGATATATCAAGGGGTCACTGGACTATGGTCTAGAGTATGTAAAAAGGAAAGGAAATGTACTCATAGGCTACTGCGACAGTGACTGGAGTGGTTCCCAAGATGACATGAAAAGTACATCTGGGTATGCATTTACATTTGGCAGTGGGATCTTTTCTTGGGCGTCAGTCAAGCAACAATGTGTTGCACTGTCAACTGCTGAGGCCGAGTATATCAGTGCCTCAGAAGCTACTGCACAAGCCATTTGGCTCAGGTTTGTACTGGAGGATTTTGGAGAAATGCAAGCTGAAGCAACACCTATGCAGGTGGATAATACCTCAGCTATAGCAATTACAAGGAATCCAGTCTTCCACCAGAAGACAACACATATTAACAGACGCTATCATTTCATCAAGGAAGCGCTGCAAGATGGAATTGTGGATCTGGTGTACTGTCCAACAGATGAACAAGTGGCAGACATCTTTACTAAACCACTATCTAAGGAAAGGTTTAATTACCTAAGGGAGAAGCTAGGAGTGAAACCAATTCAGCAGCTTAAGGGGAGTGTTGAAGGTCAAGCTCCTGAATTGGCTGAGTAAAAGGAATGAAGCAAGAAAGGAGCTGAAGTGGAAGCATGCTCAGTCCACGTGACTAGAGAAGAGTTAAATGATGTAAATGAAAGATGTGTGATACAAAACGCACACTTTGTCAGCTAGGAATATAAAAGCTGTACTCTTATCATTTGCATAGTAATGAGAATATTCATTCAATTCTGTTAGCTCATTTTATTCTTTCTCTGCTCTCTTTCCTCTCACCAACTCCCTCACACCATTATCGTCTTCCCCAAGCAACAAGCATAAACACAGAAATACAATACCTATCAATACTATCTCAAAATCTATACACTAACCACATACAATCCAGTAAACCACAAAGCTTACCGTACAAGTAACTAAAACAGAGAAACATTTACAATTTCAAGTAAACTTCCTGGAGCAAGGAGGAACTCAATTATTTTGTGGTCTATTTGTTATCTCAGATCTAAATTCTGTTTTGGATTTGGTCCTGCATATTGCCTATTTTATTTCATATTTTAATGCCATTTTGCTCCTGTGTGTTATGTTCAACCAACTATGATTTTTAAATTTTGAAGTGTAATTTGACACAATGGAGCCTGTTGCTTTGTTTCTCAAGCCACAAGCAAACCTTGCGAAAATTAAACTTCCCTGATACACCAACATGGCAAACTGCACCACATTATTGTCCCATAAACCTTTTACAAAGCAAATGTTTGTTCTACACTCTCCAACTAAGCAGATGCAGAATCAAAAAACAAATCACATCATCATTTGATTAGTTTGGAAGCTGTGGGTCGGAAAAGAACTTGTTGATGGATGGCATGATCTGGGGGTTTTTGTTTCGAACAAATTTCCTGAGTCCGTGCTGTGCATATCTCTCACCCTCTGCATGGTTCTCAAGCACCCCAGCAGCCCGCTTCTCCTTGGTAACCCTGAAAGCAGATTAACAGCAAAGTACTACTTAAACTACTTTTCAAGATTAAATTGAGCAATGGTGGACTAATTTAAGGTTTGCAAATGGATTTGCAAACCAAAATTTAAAAGCCCGGAATTGAGTAAAGAAGCTGATAGATATACCTGACTTCGGGGTTTCCGGTTATATTCCTAACAAGCTGCATACCACAGATTCCAACAGCTACACCAACTGAAGCAAATAGTGGGTAGACCTGCAAATCCAACATAGAGAGAGGGAAACAGAACAACCTGAATTAGAGAAAACTCTTGTACCAAAATATTAAGATATCTCAAATAATATCATTAAAATGTAAAGATGGCAGACTATTAAGGGATATATCAAAATTAAAACTTGAAAGTCTATGTCTATCAATAACTTAGGGCTCGTTTGAAAGTAATACTCGTAATGGTAAAACAAATTTTGGGGATGTGCTTCTTTTAAAGATCAGTCTTGAAAAAGGACCTATAGCGAATTCCCTAAGTATCAATACACAAATGTATGCACCTTCAATCAAAACAAATCAAACCCTATTTCTGATGCCAATGTAACAAGCAAGCACATGATATCATGACCTCCTAATTTCTGTTACTTTCTCTCAGTTTCTCATCAACCAAACAAAAGGATAAAGATCAAATAAAACGGATAGAAATTTAATTACCTCGGGCCTGATCCATCTGGAGGGAGCCATGTTGATGTTGAAGTCGTTGAAGGAATCGAAGAGAAGAAAAACAGAAGACGAGTATATGAGAATATTCTCCTTCTTCTTCTTCTCTAGGATGGCATGAGAGATTCGACAAGGGAAGTTTTTCACAATTATGAGCTCTGTATTTATAGTAGGTTTTAATCACTCAATTAAGACAAATTTAGACTGCAAAATAAACGGAATCCTATCCGTGTACAAAACGGAAAAAAAAAAAAAAAAAAATCAAATCTGGCCATCCTTAACTTTTTTTAGACAAAAATTAGTGGTAGTAGCACGTCTGATTTGGCAGATCAATTATTTTGTGGCCTTTCTAATGTGTACGTACAGTGGCGGAGCTAGGATTGGAACTTCACCCGGGCTAAAATTTAAGCTTAAAATTTTTTTTTTTCGACAATGAATATATGTACTCGAATTTATTATGCATGCATGAACTGACTAAATTTATAAATTTTTTTGAAGCAAAACTCAACCGTACAATTGAATTTTTTTGATAAACAAAAAAATACAACTAGTCAAGGGGGACGTAATGAGGCTTACTCCAAAATATACATAGTTATGCATTACAAAATAAAAAATTAACAAAATCAAAACATGAATGACAAATGCAATACAAAATTAAATTATTTAAATGATACCCTATGATTCTTCACAGCTATAAAATCATCAATTTATCGAATCTGAATCAATACTATCAACCAATTCATTTTCAATATGGACAATCACACAATCACCAAAAAACTCATTTTCTATCTTGTTTCGAAGTTTGTTCTTAATGATACTCATAGTGGAAAATTCAAAACCTAAAAGAAAATCAGTGGCGGATCTACTTGAAACAATGGCGGAGCTAGGATTTTGGGACTAGGGGAGTGGAAGGTGGAAGGGGAAAGGGCAGCAGCGGTGCTAGTGGAAACGATTGATGAGCCAGGAGAAACGGCGGCGCCGTTTTGTGCAACTCTTCCTAATTACCAGATTCACGATTCAGTCTGATATGTGATACGACTATGGATACACGATACACAAATTGAGCAATGAGTGATTCGATAGGGGTGTACTCATTGGATTCGTGATTTGGGTATGAGATTCGCTTTCGAACTTCATTTGATTCGATTTTATTATATTAATACAAATTAAAATATTTTAAATATTTTTTAGTAAGAAATTTATGAAAAAAAGAACCTTATTATATCAAGTTAAATGCATTTACGTTTTGGAATAGATAATACATTGATGTTAAGTGGTGGAACTCAACACGTCTGGGTTGGGCTCTCTGCAGTTGTTGGACAAGAAAAAAATACATTTAAGTGTAAGTGGTGTGTGACTCACTCAACTCAACAGTCTCTCCACCATCGACTTCAACAACAAACGAACACAGAAGCTCGACGGCCATGGCATTTCTTCAATCCAGAAGAAAATTCACCCCTCAAATCTTCAATTTTCAATTTGAAATCGTCACAGATCTACCATTTCTTTGAAGCCCATGATATTTCTTCCTTCAATTTCTTGTTTTATTCAACTCTTAATATATAACTACTACTAACAATATTTCTGGGTCTCAAATTTCAACCCGGGCTTCAGTCCGGGTAAGCCCTCCTATAGCTCCGCCCCTGTGTACGTACTTAGAAACAATTAGCTTGTTCCAATTCCTTGTATCCCTGATATTTTTATGAGTTTTCTCTGGAACGTTTACGAAGAAATATGTGAGAAGTATTTACAAACCCGTTATGGACTCTCTACCAAATCTCAATTTACCACTAGAGAGTAGAATAATATCAAACATTTCGTCATTGGAGACGGGCTTGTGGGTAACAGAAAAATAAGAGCATTTCCACCCTAAAAGTGGGTACTATTCATGTATGGCCCACGAAAATAGTAATTGCCTTTCGTTTTTTGTTCCACCGCAAAAAGGCAAAGGCAATGAGTGATTACTATTCATAAAGCTCATTTTTATTTTTTTATGAAAGAAAGAGATAGTTCCACCCACAAATAGTCCTAAAATTTGGTACTTTTGTACTAAAATTAATACAAAAAATTTTATTTAAAAGCTCAAGCAAAACATTACATAATTTTTTTGAATTTTTTGAAATTTATTTCTCATTTTCAGCATTTTTTATTATTTTTTTACATAAATTGTTTCTAAAAAATTTTGGCCGTTGAATGTAGAGATCCACGGCCCAAAACGCGCCACTTGTCACGCACACAAAGAAAGCCGCTTCTCCCTTGGCATATGTAGTGCACGTGCCGCATTAAAAAAAATAATAATAAGCTGCTGCTCAATGGACAATGACATCAACTGCCTCCCAGGCAAGCCCAGGGGCAAATTTGTGCCCTTTGCCCCACCCGTCCGCCCCTCCCTTCATGAACAGTGCCACCCCTGCGTCTCCCGGTGGAACTTGGTTCTTGGAGGAGGGGGGTGACACCTCACCTTCTTGCCCCAATTCTCGATTCTAAATTTTTGCTATTTTTGGGTCAATTAGTAGTTGACACGTGGCGAAAGAGAGGTCTACTACTGGGATTCCAAGATCCCGCTTTTTTCAAAATTGTTCTCGATCCCAATTCCTTATTTTCGGGGCAGAATGCAAATCTCAATTTTTTAGGACTGGATGACGTCGGCATGAGATTTTTCAGATGGGGTTGGGTGAAATTCGAAAATCGGAATAAAAAACTCAGCCCTAGTGTTTGGAATAGTTGGGGTGACTGTTGTTAACTAGTTATAGCGTAGATACGAATGCACCTTTTAAGATGTGATTTGGCCTTGTAATCATATGGGAGATGCTAGACATGAAGTAGTCCGAAATAGGACGTTACTTGCTGAAGAAGGTAGAGTTGTCTACGCATTAAGCCCTCCTGGACGTCCTAAAATTCTGCCTAGCCTCTGTAAATCTTGGTGGGCTCCGGCCTGAAGTAATACTTTTAGCCCAAAGGCCAATTTGGAAATAGGACCGTCTTGTAGTAATACTTTTAGCCCAAAAGACGTCCAACTTTAATATGGCATTGCCCAATTGTTTGAATGAAGGATTCGTGCTCCACACACTTGACCCAAAAATGTATGTATTGTCTTAAATATATACGAATACCTTGGCATCCATTTGATTCTACTTCCTAATGAGACATGCTTTGAAGTTTGAACAACAAAGGAGGACAACATTCCTGCCCTGTGCTCAAGCTCTTGAGAACGTTCGAACATATAGTCCGGCTCAACCTCAAGCTAGTTGTATCTTTCTTTTTCTGTTTGTGACCAGGCCGAAATCCTTACAGCAAAGGAGCTAATGTACAATGAATTATGAGCTTTCCTATGACACTCAAGTAGCAACATTGCATTACAAATAAACCGCTGTTAGAGCATCTCCAAAAGCATTAACAAATTTCACTCTTCAAATTACTCTGTGTTGACCTATGTGGCATTTTCTAGAGTAAACTTTTTTTCTTGTCTCCAACAAACTCTTCAAACTAACTTTACATTTATCATAATAGTAGAAAGAGAACCAATGAGTGTTAAGAAAAAAAAAAAAGAACCAATAAACAACATAAGTGGTTGCCAACACACCATTTTTAATAATAAAATAAGTTTGTGGACTACTCCACAAAGTTTTAGATTTGAAGAGTAGTCCACAAAATTTTGAATTTGAATAGTGTATGTATAAAGTCTGTTGGAGGCTACTTTTTACCTTTTTTGCCTACGTGGCTCTATAAATTGTTTTTGTTAACTCTTTTGGAGATGCTCTTACTACATTTGATAAACAATTGATTCAAGGCCTTAGCTATTACCCAAAACACACACACTCTCCTCCGTTCCCCAAAAAAGCCAAATTTGAGCCGCCTGTCTTTTGTTTTAGCTTGGGGTCGGCCAACCCTCCTGCTCTCGGTCCCCGCTGCTCTGCGCTCCCTCTCTTCTTGTGAGAGCCAATTTTCCCACTCCTTTGTGAGAGTCCCTCATCCATATGTTCCATTCCCAGCTTCATTCAGAAATTGTTTATCCAATTGGGCGATAATATTTTGTGTTGGAACCTATAGAACTCATTAGATCTGAACTAGTTTTTAATCAGACCCACTTACAAAATTGGACCATTGTCTTGTCATCATGCACGCTTGATTTAAAAATTGTAACGAAAGGAAACATTTGTTTCTTTTTATTTTATCATTATTATTAAAATGGAAAAAGTATTTGGGAGTTTGGAGCACGATATTGAGTGGACTAGCATTTAGATTAATTAATTCAGTCCAAGAAAATTTGATTTAAAGTGGCATGAATTGAACTTCAATACCATATTGATTCATAGTTATTATTTAGTTGTTTCAGTCTGTAGTCTCTCATTTTATGCTTATGCCATTGACTTTACTAAAGAAGCTCACCTAAGTACAATCACTATGAATCCACTCTCCTTTGGTTGGTGACTTTCATGTTTCATGCACGCCTATATATTTAAGTATTTCATTTGCTATGTTGAAAGACTTTTGTGAAATTTCTAATTTAAGAATACTTAATTAAAAAGGTTTTTTCTTCTTAAAATCTTAGTGCCGATCCTGATGTAATCAATAAACTCACAAATTTTGTATAAATCAGATGTTAACTGAAAGTAAGTATGAATCTATCCCAAATTAAAAAATCTGAGACATCTAAGGGTGTAGAAATAAGAAGCTAACCCAAATTTTATAACCCAAAGTAAGTATGTAAGTAGAAGTGTAGGTTTTTTGAAATGCCTATCAAGCTCCAACTTCAACTTCTACATGGGGACTCCTAATATTAGCAAAACCCTAAATTTTTGTCTAGCCGCTCTCTCTCAAAAAGCTCCAAAACCGCAAACCCCTCCGCCCCGCCGCCGCCGGCCCTTTGTCTTGCCTTGAGGTCGACCGGCCACTCTTCCTCCCCTTTCTCCCCCGGTTTTGATCCTCTTCGCCACCGCTGCTGCCTAGAGTCCTCGGGGTTGTAGCTTTCCGGTTTCTTTTTTTCTTTCTTCTTTTCCTGTTTTGCAGGCTTCCCAATTGGTATGTTGTGATGGGATCCATCTAGTGGCGGCTGGTGTAATTTTCTGTTTTTCGATTGCTTGATGGGCATCGGGTCTCGATTCTGCCTTACTTGGCAGGTGTTTTTTCAGGTCTCGGGTTCAGCGGGTTCAGATCTCAACAGATCTAGTGGCGGCTAGTGCAGATTTCTGATTCCGCTGGCTTGGGATTTAGGTTTTCGGTTCTGCCATGCTTGGCCGGTTTGTCTGCTTAATCCGAGCTAGTGGCGGCTTGTGCAGTTGTTAGATTCAGATTGCTTGATGGGCTTCGGGAATCAATTTTCACCATGCTTGGCCGGTTTGTCTGTTTCTATCCGATCTAGTGGCGGCTGGTGCAGCTTTCAGATTCGGATTGCTTGATGTGCTTCGGGTTTCAATTCTGCCTGGCTTGGCCGGCTTTGTCTGTTTGGGGGTTCGCTAGTTTGGTGTTTGTTTTTGTTTGCTTTGAAATAAGGATTGTTGGCTCGGGCGCCCCGTGCTGGTGTTCCAGTTGCAGTTGGTCTAGTTGCATAGTTGGATCTCTTTACAGTTGGTTCTCTATAGTTGTCATTTTATAGTTGTCCCCATAAAAGTTGTGGTTAACCGGTCAAGTTGATCTTTTCCGGTTGTACTGATGCCTTCTCTAACGAGTTGGCTTGCTTTCTGCTGCCTAGTTGCAGTGAAGTTATTGGTCCTGTAGGGGTATTAGGCATTCCTTGTTCGGTCGATATCTGATTTGTACTCCTTTGTTTGGCTTACCAAACGCTCTTATAATATATTTCGTTACCAAAAAAAAACTTCTACATGGGGAGTATTAAATCTAGGATAATTATGGAGTTTGTGGATTTTGGTGGTCATTGCAAATGTAATGGAATTTATCAAAGTCTAGGGCAGCGTAGGGGTATTCAAAAAAGGATTTCTAATGATAATTTACAAGTCTATCGAAAAGTCATAAGGTATTCAATTAAGAGTTTAAATGACTTTTTAGAAATCCAAGTGCAATCAAATTTTCACTGATTTCTTATGCTTTGTTTTAAAGGTGAATTTTTATGAACTTTGGTGGATTTTGAAGACTAAAACTTCCTTTTTTGAGTTCACCAAAATCTTTCTTCCACCCTCAAGATTTCTAAGACTTTGGGTGGATTCTCATCGCTTAAACTAGACTCTATGAAAATCTATGAAAAAACAACCTTGATTCTATAAAAGTCTCTGAAACTCTACAAAAGTTATCACTTGAAAACTCCAATCTAAATTTGAATACACCCCATAAAATCAGTTGTAGAGAAAAGCTTTGGTTTGATATCATTTAATTTGTGATTGAGGAAAATCGGATCAATGGTTTAACGTATAATGGTCATTAATGCTTAGTAATAAGAATAAGGGCAAATTACAATTTAGTACCCTGTGGTTTGGGTCAAGTTTCAAAATGATACTCGTGCTTTTCTTTTTTGCATTTTCGTACCCTATACTTTCAAAAAGTTGCAAACGTGTTCTGCCGTTAGAAATATTGTTAAGTGTCTGTTAAGTTGCTGAGGTGGCTTATGTGGGGCCCACCAACGGCAGTTTTGGAGACAAAATATGATTGTTTTTGTTGTTTTTCTTTCCATTTCTCAACAAACAACGGAGGCTTCTCACAAAAAAAAGAAAAGAAAACGGAGGCGGAACTGGGCGCCGACGAATGAGGAAGACCAAGAGCACCACCACCGACGGCGTCGGCGAATCTCGGCGAAAACAGAGACAACGGCGAAGAAACCGAAAGTTAGACCCGAACCCGACCCTATTACAATTAGACTTTGCAATTAATTAACCCACACACCAAAGAGTATTATCCTTTTTCCGACCCAAATAAATCCACGAGTTATCAATCAAATCAATCCATCGTCTTCCCCCAAATTCGAAACCCATCAGAACCCTAGAGATGGACCTGCTCCAGTAAGAAATCGCCAAGAAACGGTAGAGATTGAAGGGAGACACCGGCGGCAAGACTACCTTCAAGCGCTCCGAGATCAAGTAGAAAGAAATCCAGAAGCTTCGCGAACAAGAGAAGCGCAAATTGGAAGCCAAAGCCCAGCGCCACCAGCAAGCCAACCCAAACCCCAACGCCGCCCCCGCCGACAAGCCGAACTCAAGCTCCGCCGCCGCATCGACGGAAACCTCGGCCGCATCAAAGCCCCTGATCGACGAGCAAAACATCGACAAGCTCCACCGGAGGTCGTCCGCCGGCTCCGGATCCTGAAGCAGCCGGTCACGCTCTTCGGCGAGGACGACGGCGCTCGGCTCGACCGGCTCAAGCACGTGCTGAAGGCCGGCGAGTTCGAGATTGACAGCGACGTGACGTCAGGGCAGACAAGGACCTGAAGCGGTTGAAGTCCGAGATTCGCCGCTGTCTCTATTTTCGCCGGGATTCACCGGCGCCATCAGCGGTGGTGCTCTTGGTCTTCCTCATTCGTCGGCGCCCAGTTGCGCCTCCGTTTTCTTTTGTTTGTGAGAAGCCTCCGTTGTTTGTTAAGAAATGGAATGAAAAACAATAAAAACGATCATATTTTGTCTCCAAAACTGTCGTTGGTGGGCCCCACATAAGCCACCTCAGCAACTTAACAGACACTTAACAATATTTCTAACGGTGGAACACGTTTGCAACTTTTTGAAAGTATAAGGTACGAAAATGCAAAAAAGAAAAGCATGGGTATCATTTTGAAACTTGACCCAAACCACCAGGGCCGGCCCTGAGGGCATCTGGATGAGACGGCCGTCTCGGGCCTCCGCTTCAAAAAGGCCTCCCAAAAAAAATTATATATGTTATATATATATATATATATATATATATATATATATATATATATATATAAATAGTTGTAAGTCCTATTATTTATGTTTGAAGTATTCTGGTGTAGTGGTAAGTTGTTTTATGTAGCATTTTCATGACCCAAGTTCAATTCTTTTTGGAGCCACTTTCTTGTGTTTTTTTTTGTTTTTTCAAACTTTCTATTTTCATGGCCTTTTTTCTTTCCCATTTTGAGAATCCGTCTTGGGCCTCCGAATTCTCAGGGCCGGCCCTGCAAACCACAAAGTACTAAATTGTAATTTGCCTTAAGAATAATTTACTTTTCTAGTAACCTATACTTTTCAACATGGAAGACAGTCAAACCCAAGACCTAAGACCTAAGACTTGCTGACTTTTATTCGTATCCCAAAACCAACTGCAATGAACCATCAAATTATGATTTGTTAGAGGGAAAATTTCATTGACTCCCCCTCAGGTTTGGTGATATTCCAGTCAGCCCCCACAGGTTTTATTTATTCCAATCACACCCCCTATTTTTAACATCTGTTAGCTTTTTCTAACTGTTAAAGGGGTAAATTGGTCAACTTACCCTAATATCCACTTTTTCTTCTACTTCAACAATCCTACAATCACCGCCGCCCGTAGAATAAAAGCCGGCCCCTAGTTCCAATAAAACCCATGACCACCCATCCACCTCCGGCTATTCTCCTCCAGCAACCTCGCGCGGGCCAAGGAGGAAAAGGAGCCATGGTGGAAGGACTCCATGGACAAGCTCCGGAACATCGGAATCTCCGCCCACATCGACTCCGGCAACACCACCCTCACCGAGCGGGTCCTCTTCTACACCGGCAAGATCCACGAGATTCACGAGGTCAGGGGCCGCGACGGCGTCGGCGCCAAAATGGACTCCATGGATTTGGAGCGCGAGAAGGGCATCACCATTCAGTCCGCTGCCACTTACTGCACTTGGAACGGCTTTCAGGCCAGTCTCTTTCGGATGCCTTGTTCGGAATATTTTAGATTCTTCCAATGTTCAAATTACATGTCTCTGACTGGTCCTAAAATTTGGTATTTTGCAGATTAACATAATCGACACGCCCGGTCACGTTGACTTCACCATCGAGGTTGAAAGGGCTCTGGGTGTTCTGGATGGTGCCATTTTCGTCCTTTGTAGTGTTGGCGGCGTGCAAAGCCAGTCGACGATGTTGGCGGAGGCGGAAGCTTTGTTGTTTGGCAACAACAATAACACTTCATTCATGTGTTTTGATTAGTTGTTTTTCAAATTGGGTTTTAAGTTAATTTTATTTCTTCTAAGTTTTGCATCGTCTGACGTTTGAAGACTCTTAGTTCAGATGACGTTGCCGTCACTCGGGTTTTACAGATCGGGCCTTGCCGAGTTCAATGATGGTGGCGGTGATGGCACCACTTTCGTCCGTCCGGGTTCGACGATGGTGGCAACAACAATAACAGTTCGTTCATGTGTTTTGATTAGTTGCTTTTTAAATTGGGTATAAGTTAATTTTATTTCTTTTTAGTTGTAATGGCGTCGGCGATGGGAAATGTATTGATCTTTTGATGTCAATGGCAGGGACCTTGCCAAAGTTTGGTTGTGGTTAGCAGTGTGATGGGTGGTCATGGGTTTTATTGGAACTGGGGGCCGGGTTTTATTCTACGGGCGGCGGTGAATGTGTTGAAGACGAAGAAAAAGTGGATATTAGGATAAGTTGACCAATTTACCCTTTAACTGTTAGAAAAAGATAACAGATGTTAAAAATAGGGGGTGTGATTGGAATAAATGAAACCTATGGGGGCTGACTGGAATATCACCAAACCTGAGGGGTGTCAATGAAATTTTCCCTTTGTTAGAACACGTAAAGTGCGAATGTATCGTGGAAAACCCGGCCAAACCAGACCGGGTGGTCCAAATCCGAATTTTGAATTTACCGGTCTAGTTGCCAGGTCCTAGCAGATGCTATATGACAGAAGTTAGAACAATCCAGAACATCACGCTGGAAAGGTATTTTTCTTCTTTCTGTACACTTGGAGGTCATGTGAGCTCTCTCTTGGGGCAACATTAGTCAAACCAATGCCGTGGACTTTTCTTTCCCAAAAAGCCCAATTCAATTTCGCCACGTCCTCCTTACCTCACAGCACACCGCATCCGCTTCAGAATATTCCAGAACTCCCGACGCTCATGCACCGCACGTGTCCCGCCGAACCACACCTTGCTCTCCACGCACAGCTTCATAATTGCGTGATCTCTTATGCGATTTCCAGCGCGTGACCTTCCAAAGCAAAGCCCCCCGTCATATTAAATCAGCGGCTAGTACAAAGCCCTCGAAATAATCAGCGGCTAAGGAGCGACTTTCTTTTTCCTCAAGAAAAAACCGCTGCACGTGATCGCAACCCACCCACTGGTTTGCTCGTGGTCGACCTCCTATATAAACCCCCCAATCAACACTCCCTCTTGTCACACTACCACCTAAAACCCTCTCTCTACTTTTCTATCTCATTTTCGATCCAAATCTCTGTTATTTTCCACTCTCTTAATTCATCATGGGTAATTATTTCTCTGATCGATTTCGCTATTTTTGTCATAGATCGATCTTGTGTTTTTTTTTTGGTTAATTTTGTGTTATTGATCCATTTTTTTCTGTGTTGTTCTTGTTTGTATCGATCAGTTGGCAAGATCAAGATCGGAATCAACGGTAATAATTCGAGCCCGATCCATCTCTTTCTGGTGTTGAATTTTTGATCTGTGATTTTCGGATTTTGAGATTTAGTTTTGTGGTGTATGATTACGATCTGTGAATTGATTGAGAAAATGAATTGGGATTTTGTTAGGGTTCGGAAGAATCGGTCGATTGGTTGCTAGAGTTGCTCTTCAGAGGGACGATGTCGAGCTCGTTGCCGTCAACGATCCCTTCATCACCACCGACTACATGGTGAGTGCTTTGATTTGGTCTTTTGATTGATTGATTTGTATTTGTATTTGTATTGGATTGTTGTGGTTTTGGTAGTTTCGATTTGGAATCGATTAGTGATTGGTGTTGATTTGGTTGTGTTTAGACCTACATGTTCAAGTACGACACTGTCCATGGCCCATGGAAGCTCCATGAGCTCAAGGTCAAGGACTCCAAGACCCTTCTCTTCGGTGAGAAGTCCGTCGCTGTTTTCGGGCTCAGGTAATAATAATTTTGCTTTTGAGTGTTGTTAGTTCAGACAATTGTGTATGCTGATTTAGCAAGTGGAGTACAGATTAGGTTGTAATCAGTCTTGTATTTGCTTGATCTATGGCAGAAACCCAGAGGAGATCCCATGGGGTGAGGTCGGAGCCGATTTCGTTGTTGAGTCCACTGGTGTTTTCACCGACAAGGACAAAGCTGCTGCCCATTTGAAGGTATACTCTCGGTTCATTAGTTTTGTGTAACTCCCTAGCATTGTTGTAGTTGTTACATTTATGTTGTCATAATCTTTAATTAATTTGTAGTTAATATGAGTGGACTAGTGTAGCACCTGCATTTTTTATACCGGTTTGCGTATTTTGGGATATCTAGTTAGGTTAGTTTGTTGAGCGGTTTCGTTTCGTGTCCAGGGAGGTGCCAAGAAGGTTATCATCTCTGCTCCTAGCAAGGATGCACCCATGTTCGTTGTTGGTGTCAACGAGAAGGAATACAAGTCAGACATCAACATTCTTTCCAATGCTAGTTGTACTACCAACTGCCTTGCTCCTCTTGCCAAGGTTATCAACGACCACTTCGGAATTGTTGAGGGTCTTATGACTACAGTGCACTCCATCACTGGTGAGATTTAGTTTGGGACTTTTTGTGGTGTACTCGCTGTTAGATGCATGGTTTGAAACTAACGGAAGTTCGTTTATACCTTTTTGTAATCAGCCACCCAGAAGACTGTTGATGGCCCATCACAGAAGGACTGGAGAGGTGGACGTGCTGCTTCCTTTAACATCATTCCCAGCAGCACTGGAGCCGCCAAGGTAATTGATGACTTGTTAAATGACAATGCTTATTGTCTTGAAGTAGCTAGCAGTGGTATTGTTTCTTTTAGACGTTTGATTAATGTGCTTGCTGTTTTGTGTTATGTGAAGGCTGTCGGAAAGGTGCTCCCCGCTCTTAATGGAAAATTGACCGGTATGGCCTTCCGTGTGCCCACCGTTGATGTTTCTGTGGTTGACCTGACTGTCAGGCTTGAGAAGAAGGCAAGCTATGACCAGATCAAGGCTGCTATCAAGTAAGATTTGTTCTGTTTGTCTTTTCATCCGTAGTTGGCATTGTTATCAAGTATAGTTGCAATATGCCCATGCATTTGTGCTGGTTCTAATTTGTCTCTTCAATTCTGTCGTGACCAGGGCCGAGTCCGAGGGCAAGTTGAAGGGTATCTTGGGATACACTGAGGATGATGTTGTGTCCACTGACTTCATCGGTGACAGCAGGTATAACTAATGTTATAATCATTCTTCATTATTGTTTATGTTGGAACGGAAAGCCATTGTCCTTGCGGTGATCCGACTTGAAATCAGTTTCGCCTGTTTGGCATCTGTACTGTTCTGATACCTGTTATTAATCATGCCAAGAAGTTTAGAGGTCCTATTATTGTGATGCCAAGAATTTAGCTAATCAGATGTCTGATGCTCATGCAGGTCAAGCATCTTCGATGCCAAGGCTGGAATTGCATTGAATGACAACTTTGTCAAGCTTGTCTCGTGGTACGACAACGAGTGGGGTTACAGTACCCGTGTTGTGGACTTGATCGTGCACGTAGCATCCACCCACTAGATCGCTGATGCTCGAGGCTTTGATTTCTATGTTTTTGTTCGAGTCTCTAAAGTTTTAGGTTATGGTTTGGAATTCCTGAATAAGATCTTTTGTGTCCACCTGAGATTAAGTGCTTCGGATTGTCTATTTTGGTTTTTGACATTCAGTTAAGGATTCCTCCCCTTTTACTAATTTAAAGTGCAATATGACATTGTACTCTAGTTTCACAAGTTTATGAGCAAAATTTATGGGGTTGCCATATGAATGAGTTGCTTTTATCTCCCATGTTCCTGTCATTTTTTTCTTCTTTATATCGCTCCATAAGATATCGCTTAGGTTAATTGTCTCTTTTCTTCTGATCGTCGTTTCGATTAATTATATTCACTTGATGAATCATCATTCTTGTTAGTCGCATTTGCTTACGATCCTTGTTTCGGATTATTCACTTGGTTCTTTATCTTGCCAAATCTTATGAATACAAGTACATTACCAAAAGTTTTCGCTTTGTCGGCAGAGTTGGTAAATGGCTATTGTCGATTGGTCACTTGTCATTGTCTCTTGTCCGTTGCATTGGTTTGCGTGTCAATATTCCTAAATTTGAAAACACCTCAAACCAATAATCTGTATCTAGCGACTGTAAAGGTAAATTCGGTAAGAATTTTTTACTAAACCGTGAAGAGAAAATTCAATCTAGCTGAACCCATCAAAGAAAGTCGTTGACATTGCAAGAATTTAGTTAGTTTATCTCTCTACGCCGTTAATATTTTTCTCCATATTTGAGGTGATCATGTATATGTTAACTGATTATCTACATGTTAACGACGACGTATCATCCAGACTAGAAATACAGAATCCGTCGAATTACTCTTCACGTCTCGTTGACTGTTGGTTGTGGCACTGGCACTATGAATATGGAAAGGGGAGTCACGTGACCCTACCATGTTGCACCCAATAAAGATATGATATGATGGTGAGATGAGTTTGTTTAGAGAATCCGTAGTTGTTGTCGTGATCCAATACAAATTGCAGTGGCGATGGAACCGAGAAAACAATTGTGGTCATAATAAGAAGCTGGACTTGAATTTTGCAGAAGCACTTCTTGTACCACAAATTGCGTTAAGCCTACATACCATACCTTTCTACTTCACTACTGGCCACGAACTACCCCATGTGCCAGCAAACATGGGCCGATCTAATTTTAATTATTTGGCCACTGCTACCTGCCTGCTTCCGGAACCAACAAGACCCCTTTTATTTGATTTACTTCCATTTACCTATGCGTCTCATGGCTTTTTAAGTACGAGAATGCTAGAGAGCGGGCCTAATGTCCGCGCCTATTGACAGCGCCCTCCATGAACCCTTCATCTTCATCTCAACGGCCAAAGAAAAAAAAGATGGCACGAAATTCAGACTTGTGATTCTCTGCATCTCCATTCACTCCGTCAACTTCTCCACTCACTCCGTCTCAGTGTTGGAAAAATCGGCCTTGGCGGCCTCTGTTTTAGATCTAGAATCCGCTCCCAAATTATACCCAAACACTCCGCGAATGCATGCCTCCACGCTCGGGAAGACAGAGATCGAAAATGATTTCTTTGTGCGATTCTCACTCGCCGATCTTCCATGGCTCCGCCGCTGACGCGTTCGTGACTCAGCCGGCCTCGGAGGTGCTGTCTCCACATCCTTCATTTCACTGACCAAAACTCCAGCTGAGCTCCCATGGCGGACCATCTGAATCGCCGCCCGACGGCCCCAATCTCATAACACTCTCGCGCCGCCTCACACTCCGATTCAAGCTCACTCCTCCGCCGCCCATGGCCCACCCCCGTCTTCTTCTCCGGCCGGTCATCTTACTCATCCTTTTATTCTTCGCCCCAATCCTCCATTCCGAAGCCGCCTCGCAATCGGTCCCCGCCGGCGAAGATTTCTCGGAGGAGTTGCTTCTCCGGCCATTGCCGGATCGGAAGGTGCTTGCCCACTTCCACTTCCGGAGCCGAGCTTCGCGTGCGATCTCCAATGGCCATAATCACCACCTCTTCCCCAAATCCATATCTCAGCTGGTAATGTAGTTGAATTGGTTGAATTTGATGCCTCTGCCCTCTTTTTTCTGTTTGAATTGGTTGAAATTTGCATTGAGTGAGGTCAAATTTAGATAAAGTTTGGATCTTTTTGCTGGGTTTTGTGTAATGATTGTGCCTGAGGTAGTAATTTAGCTTAATTGGTGTTTTTAGTTTTTAGTGTTGAAAATTAAATTTTTAAGCTTTGAAATGAGAATCAAGTTCAGTGTTTTTGATAATTTGCGCTTTGGTTGATGTGGGCACCTTTTTTTTTTGAGCTATTTGTGTTCTGCTTGAGTGTCTTTGGTATATGCTTGTGTGGTGTTTAGAAGGACTAGATGGAAGCCTTATGTTAATTGCTTCGTTTAGCTTAACGCGCATTAAGCACAATGTTTGAGGGGTTTGCACCATCTTCATGAAAACTTGGTAGTATCTTAAATTATGAATAACTTGCGTGAAACTGTTGGTTGGACAGGTTCAAACGTTTCACGTTAAGGAAATGGAGTTATCCTTCACACAAGGTCGCTGGAATTACGATCGCTGGGGTGGGTTTGATCCCATAACAAGCAAAAATTCCAAGCCTCCTGGAGTTGAGTTGTGGGCTGTCTTTGATGTCCCTCCTGAACTGGTGGATGATTCTTGGAAGAATTTAACTCATGCTCTTTCCGGTCTCTTCTGTGCTTCAATCAACTTCCTAGAATCGTCAACAACATATTTTGCTCCTGAATGGGGCTATTGTCCAGCGTCAGGCAATTTGAGGTATGATGCATTGCCCTGTGAGGCTGTTTGCACTGAGAACCTAACTCCTTGGATGAAGCTCCTTCCTTGTAAAGATAAATTTGGCATTTCTGCATTAATGGATGGACCATCTATCTACAAAGGATTTTATCATTCACAGAGGTTGCGCTTGACCTCAAGTGAATTTGAATCAGAAGGGGTGAGTTCAGGAATTGTTCTACAACAAACACTCACAGTTGTTGTACAGCCTGATACTCAGAGAACTATAACAACTTATTCCCATGATACAAAATTACAACCAAGCTGGTCCTTGACTTCAATTTTTGGGAGGAAGGTCACTGGAAAATGTGAACTTTCCAAGTCTTCAACTGTATACCTTCAGCTTGATAGGGGACTCGCTGCTCAACTGGATTATATGCAGAATCAAAATGATCTATCTACTACTGATAATTCTGTATCTGAAGGGTTTAGGAGTAACCCGGGCTTTGAACTTTCTGTGAAGGGCCAAACAGAGTATTGAACGAACTGAATAGCTTTGGCAAGAACCCATCTGTTCTGTATGAATTTCCTATTGAAAATTACAGTGAGTCTAATCCATTTGATTTAGGCCTAACTTGGAAGCTTCCTATTCTCTGGTCCTGTCAGAAAGCACCATTACATGCACAATAGGTGACAATTAGGTATTTTGGATAATGCGTATTTGATATCTGTTTATTGAGTTAGTCACTGAGTTTTAAGGGCCATTTTTTGTTAGAGAAGAACTAAGATATCGAGACTTGGCTCCTAAATTGTTGTTTACACACTTTACAGTACGCATTTGAAACTGGTTATAATTTTATGAAGCAGGAAGAAGCTGAGGTCATATTACACTTGCATGTTTTCTACATTTCTACTCTTTTAACGAATAGCACATCTAATTTGGTCATACTATGTTGTCTAGTGATACGGAACCGAATTTTGTAAGTTCTGCTAAGAATATGCCTCAATAAGTTTGAAGAGCCTTTTTTTGTTTGATGAAACTAACTTTGGAAACCCTTCCCCCTACAGTGTTGTTTATAGTTCACCTGAAGGATCTGCACCTGAAGGGTCTAAAAAGAGGTATGACTACCATCCTCTTGGATTTTGTTGATGAGATTCACCTGTGTGTTTGTGTTTCGATTAACTTGTTATTTTGATATTTAATTGTAGTCATGCAAGCCATAGAAAAAACACTTGTTCACTCACAATATTTGCAAAAGTCAGCAGAACCTTGCTCCCAACTGACGACTAAAGTGGAAATTCAGTACATCGGTCAGTGGAAGCCCACGAGTTCAAGCAGAAATGTGACATTAGTGAAGAACACATGTATTCTTTTCCTGACCTTTTCTCAACACCATAGTCGTAGATATGATACAACCAGCAAAACAAGTGACCATATGAATGTTAAATGGCGATAGTATGTTAGGTGGAGTTTATTAATTACCTTAGTATGTGGATGAAGAGATGACTCTCAGTATTTTAGTTGGGAGTTGCAATTATATTAGAGTGAAGGAAATCTAGCTTCAAAATAAATGTGCACTATGTGGACCTAACTTTAGCTTTGTGAGTTATATATTTGTGGTGTCTTTTGTTTGACAATTTGTCTCATGTCTTTAGTTCTCCATCATAAAATTTCTGATATTAGTCCAGCATAGACTACCTCCTTGCCCGAAGCTTTTAAACAATTAAAGAGGTTTTATATTATATTCTTTACCTTGTCTTCTTACTTCAATGTCAATGTCAATGGCAGTGTTTAGATTGATGCTGATCTACTCACCCTTGTGTTTTGGTGACAAACTCTAATTTTTTACTTGAGAAAATTTAAACAATACAACTTCTAGTTAGTGATAGTGGTTTTAAATTTTGGTTTCTGGGGAATATGAAATAATCCCGCCGCTACATGGATTGATCATTATGATGCACACTGGTTTCTTTGTCTCTATGCAATTCAGATCATTATATGCTTGATGCATGGAATAAGAACCTAACCAAGAAGTAGCAGTTCTCATCAATATCCCCATCTGCTTTTCCTTCTTTGTATAGGTCATAATTTGGCAGGATGGGCGATAAACATCTGTCTGCATTGGATCTAGTACTAACCTTTGAAACTTAATGAATGTGGTACAGGATCTTCGACAAAAACTTCAAGTTACTTGCTCTCTGTTTCCATGGCAAAACACCTTGCAGTTCAGCTTAACGAAAGACATTCCAAAAGAACTTGGCATTGGAAAATGAGAGTTGTAGGCCTTGAAATTGTGTATAGCATTTACGTAGTGGTGCTTGTAGTTAAGGAAACTAGGAATTCTGAAAATCTTGTATTGAAATGTATACTTTTGTAGATCAACTGTTAATTTTGTGTAAATAAATGAATATAACTCTTTTCTAGAAATGAATATTATTTTTTGTTTATGCTATATACGCAGTATGGACTTAATATAAAATTGCAAATGTCGTTTTGGTTTAAGAATTAGAATGAATGTACAATTATTAGTGTAAATGGTGACTGTTCTTTAAGGTACATTTGACTGCTCTTCAAGGAGCAGCTGACTATTCTTTTACGTACTGTAGACTGTTCTTAAAGAACAACTGACGATTCCTTAAGAAACCATTGACAGTTCTTTAAGGAACAACTGACGGTCATACATCGGGAAAATAACGGTCGTACCACGGTCATAAATGGGTATAACAAAGTTATACCACGTGGCATCCTGTGATTGGCCGATCAAGCTGACTGTTCTCAATTTTCCGGGACACTTCTCAATTTTTTCGGGACACTTACATTTTTCCCGGGCACTTCTCAATTTTTCCGGGACACTTCTCTTTTTTTCAGGACACTTCTCAATTTTTTCGGGACACTTCTCAATATTTCCGGGGCACTTCTCAATTTTTCCGGGGCACTTCTTAATTTTCCTGGACACCTCTCAATTTTCCGGGACACTTCATATGACCATCTTATGACCATCTTATAACTATCTTATGACCATCTTATGATCGTCTTATAACCTTAATTTACCCACTTAGTTTATATTATGTCTTATTTATTGTTTTACCTTTGTATGACCATATTATGACCATCTTATAACTATCATATGATCATCTTATTACCATCTTATGACTGTCGGCTGATCAAATTTCAATTTCGCTATACTGTAACTTTCACGTGCTAACCCAAATTGATGTTCGGTCTTCGTTGTTGCATATTGAGGCACTACACAACTTTCATGAAGGACTTTTCCCCCAAGTTACCACCCCTTTTTGGTAAATCGGTACATTCATTTGTGACGGTCCATTATCGTTTACGTTCACACTCCACTACGGGGACTATATTAAGTATTTTTTTGAATTTTTTTGTGAAAGCGTGACATCACATAAGACCGCAAAAGATAAATGGTTCGGATTGTCAATATCACGTTTTGATATTCACGATTAGCACAAATAACGCTTGGTGTTTAGAATGTTTCGTAACACTAACCCCTCAACGTCCATATTCAACCATTCCACAAATATCGAAACGTGATATCAACGATCCAAACTGTTCATTATCTTCTATTTAAAAGAAGACCATGTTTTTGGTGAAAAAAAATCCAAAAATTGAAATACAGTTACAAGAACGCAGTCATTGACATAACGGTAATCGATGACATAACGATAATCGATGGTTCTGCGCAGATCGTTGAGATCGCATTTTCATATTTACGATTAGCTCAAATAACACTTGATGTTTAGAACGTTTCATAACACTAACCCCTCATCGCTTATATTCAACCATTCCACAAATATCGAAATGTGATATCGATGATCCGAACCGTTCATTCTCTTCTATTCAAAAGAAGACCAGGTTTTGGTGAAAATAATTTCAAAAACCGAAATACTGTTACAGGAACGGAGTCATCGATGTAAACGGCAACCGACGGTCCTGAGCGAATGTAAGCATTCAGGATCTATAGTGATGTAATTACTATTCGAGTCCTTCATGAAAGTTGTACAGTGCCTCAATATGAACGCAACAGCGAAGACCGAGCATCAAGTTGGGTCTGCACGTGAAAGTTTCAGCGTAGCAAAATTGAAATTTGATCAGGCGATGGTCATAACATGATCATAATATGGTCATAATATGGTTATACGATGGTCATAAGAAGGTCATATTATATTTTGTTTATATTATAACCATCATATGGCCGTCTTATGACCATCTTATAACCATCATATGACTAGCTTATGACCACTTTATGACCATTGCCCGATCAATTTTCAACTTTGATACACTGTAACTTTCACATGCAGACCCAACTTGACGCTTGGTCTTCGCCGTTGAGTTTTTATTGAGGCACTTGTGGTCAACGTCGCATCCCCGAATTACGGCCACGTTCGCTGTGATTCGGTGCGTTCATCCGTCACCATTCATTCCCGTTTACCTTGGCTCTCCATTATGCAGTCTCCGTTCAGTTTTTCCCGAATTTTTTTCCCCAACTTGGGGTCCATCGCACGCCCGCAAAATATGAACAGTTCGGATCGTCCATATCGCATTTCGATATTCATGAACGGTCAAAATATAGCTCAATGTTAAAAAAGTTTCGTAACACAAACCCCCTAACGAACCTGTTCAACCATCCGACATACTTCAAAACGTAATCTGGACGATCTGAACCATTCATTCTCTTCGGTTAGCCGGAAAACTGTGTCTTGGCCAAAAAAATTCAAAAAACGGATCCACTATTGCCGGATCAGTGCAAATACGTACTCGGGAACCGACGGTCCCATGCAAATTTCCTCCATCCCGGGCCCTCCTTTATGTAATCACTGTTTCGATCCTTCTCGAAAGTCGTAGGGCCCGCTCTCACGAGTCCAACGAATCTGACCGTGTCTCGAACCGACGTTGTATCGCAAAGTTATCCCTGCCCAAGCCCACTGTTTTTAATCACCCAATCACAGCGCGCCACGTGGCGCTCTCCCTAGCCAGCCCCCTTTGGGCTCCGACGTCCCTTTTCCGGCCAACCAACGGCCGCCGCTCCCCCACCAAACGCTTCCTCTCTTCATTTCGCACCGAGCCCAACCAATCCCGGCCGGCAAGGTTGCCGGAAAAAGTAGAGGCGACTGCACAAGCATCCGGCCGTTATTTCTGACCGAATTCCGGCCCGAAAACGGTGAAGTTGGACGCCGAAATCGCCACCAATCGATTTCTCTCCTCGCGCACTTCAATTTCCATTATTCAATCGATCAAAATGGCGCCGATTTGACCCGACACTGGATCGTCGGTTTTCCCCAGATTCCGGTGAACTGTAGAAGGCGATTCTCGCCGGAACGGCCGTCGCGACCCCACCATGCCCTTCCCAGCTTCATTTCGGGTCCAACCCAACCGGTCCGACAGCCCAGTTCCATCCGGCGACTGAGCGGCGATGTCGCCAACAACCGAAGATGTTTTCCGGCTACTTTCCGACCCGAAATCGGCAAAATTGGACCTCGAAAACTGTCCCAATCGCTTGGTCTCGTCTCGTACTTGAATTTCCACTATTCAATCGATCGAAATGGCCTCAATTTGAGCTGGTTGCACTCTTTGTGCACTCGCCGGAAAATCCCCAGTTTCCGGCGAGATGCAGCGGCGGAGATGGAGGACTCGCTGTTGTCGGTTTTTACTGTTCCATGAACAGTACCCACTATACCCTCACAGTACCCAATACCCTAAACCCTCACAGTACCCATTAGCCTAAACCCTCACAGATGCATACATTCGCGCAGAACCATCGATTATCGTTATGTCAATAACTCCGTTCTTGTAACTGTATTTCGATTTTTGGATTTTTTTTTCACCAAAACATGGTCTTCTTTTAAATAGAAGATAATGAACGGTTTGGATCGTTGATATCACGTTTCGATATTTGTGGAATGGTTGAATATGGACGTTGAGGGGTTAGTGTTACGAAACATTCTAAACACCAAGCGTTATTTGTGCTAATCGTGAATATCAAAACGCGATATTGACAATCCGAACCGTTTATCTTTTGCGGTCTTATGTGATGTCATGCTTTCACAAAAAAATTCAAAAAAATACTTAATATATTCCCTGTAGTGGAGTGTGAATGTAAACGATAATGGACGGTCACAAATGAATGTACCGATTTACCAAAAACGGGGTCGTAACTTGGGGAAAAGTCCTTCATGAAAGTTGTATAGTGCCTCAATATGAATGCATCAGCGAAGACCGAGTATCAATTTGGGTTAGCACGTGAAAGTTACAGTGTAGCGAAATTGAAATTTGATCGGCCGACTGTCATAAGATGGTATAAGATGGTCATATGATAGTTATAAGATGATCATAATATGGTCATACAAAGGTAAAGCAATAAATAAGACATAATATAAACTAAGTGGGTAAATTAAGGTTATAAGACGATCATAAGATGGTCATAAGATAGTTATAAGATGGTCATATGAAGTGTCCCGGAAAATTGAGAAGTGTCCAGGCAAAATTAAGCAATGTCCCGGAAAAATTAAGAAGTGCCCCGGAAAAATGAGAAGTGTCCCGAAAAAATTGAGAAGTGTCCCGAAAAAATTGAGAAGTGTCTCGAAAAAATTGAGAAGTGTCTCGGAAAATTGAGAACAGTTAGCTTAATTGGCCAATCACAGGATGCCACGTGGTATAACTTTGTTATACGCATTTATGACCGTGGTACGACCGTTATTTCCCGACGTATGACCGTCAGTTGTTCCTTAAAGAACTGTCAATGGTTTCTTAAGGAATCGTCAGTTGTTCTTTAAGACCAGTCTACAGTTCGTTAAAGAACAGTCAGCTACTCCTTGAAGAGCAATCAAATGTACCTTAAAGAACAGTCACTATTTACACTAATAATTGTACATTCATTTTAATTTCTTAAACCAAAACGACATTTGCAATTTTATATTAAGTCCATACTGAGTATATAGCATAAACAAAAAATAATATCCATTTCTAGAAAAGAGTAATATTCATTTATTTACACAAAATTAACAGTTGATCTACAAAAGTAAACATTTCAACACAAAAGATTTTCAGAATTCCTAGTTTCCTTATCTACAAGCACCACTACGTAAATGCTATACACAATTTCAAGGCCTACAACTCTCATTTTCCAATGCCAAGTTCTTTTGGAATGTCTTTCGTTAAGCTGAACTGCAAGGTGTTTTGCCATGGAAACAGCGAGCAAGTAACTTGAAGTTTTTGTCGAAGATCCTGTACCACACCCACAAAACGAAAACATGATGTAGTTAATAAACACATCATAGAAACAATATAGGTCAAGTGCAGCATTCATAGCATAACATGCGGCAATAAACCCTCAAAGAGAGGATATGGAGTGTGAAATGTAAAGGCATTGTGCGAGCACAAGATTGTGAAATGTCTGTTGCAAAATTCATTTAAATAAACATAAACAATCAAATTTTAATTGGATTATGAAGAAATTTTCTCATAACTGAGCACTTTTGATGGACTAGGGTAGCAACATGAACTTCCAAGAGTCTTCGGATCATCTATACAAAAAACTGGTTTGTATTTTAATCCAAGTTAGTCCCCAAAATATAATTAGCATCCATAGAAGTCTAGGAAAGCACTGAGAGCATAGCAGCATCTTAACTCAGTTTTCTGTATGCGTATAATTTCCATATTAGAAAATGGTTACACTTGGATCACTGTTAACTCATCTCTTAATAGGAGCTCCATAGATCCACAGACCGTTCCCACTTATAACCGCACACAAGGAGAAGCTCTGTATCATGGCATATGTTCAGAAGCTGCCTACTAGGCATGTGAAGAGCCAGCCAAATCATGATAGTTTGTTCTTCAGAACTATACAAACATGAAGGAACAAGAAAGAACAAGATAAAGTACTAACCGACATCTTGATCAATTTTATTGCTTGCAGAGGTTTATATGAGAAATTATGTCTCTTCTGATCTCGAGACATGCAAATTATAATGTCATGTCCATGCTGCGTTGGAAACTCTCAATGCTGTTGATCACATTGACTCAACTACATAATCAACATGGCCACTAGCATTGTGATACGTCCCACGGGTGAAAACTCTTTTATCTAAAAGTTGGAATCATGCAAATCCTTACCAAAAACATAAGAATTACTTTTATATACTGGAGATTGTGACTTAATATGTACCAGACGCTCAGGGACTGAGCTGTCATAGGGAACATCTATACGCATCTGTAGTCTCAATAAGCATTCCTCCTGAAAAAATCAATGGCAGAAAAAATGCAAGATAATGTTACCAAGGAGATGCAACTCATTTGCACAAAAGCATACGTCCTAAGTGAAATAGGTCCAGGAAAGCATATATGTACAGATCCTTGGTAAGTGTTTCACATATATCAGAAAACAAAAGTTATTGGATCACCAAAGAACTCTTACAATTGTTCTCCCAAAAGCCGCTATTGCTCACCAAATGGTTTAGGGTGTCACCATCAATGACAGAGCCAAGCCTTAATACGCCCATCTTTTGACATACACTTGCACTCACTGAAGCATCAGATTATCCTGAGATGAATTGCAAGCAATGAAAGAACAAACATCAAGTGTGAAGAATGAAAAACTTCAGCAGAAAGGTACTCACTTTTTGGGGCATAGTGAATCTAATCAAACCTAGAATAAATCAGAACTGAATAAATGAACAAAATACGGCTTTAGAAATAAAACCATAAAGATATGAATCACAGCTGTTCCAAAATCTAACAGTTTCTCTCAAGCAGGTGATCAGTGAAACCAAAATTAAAAGCCACAACTTCAGAGCCTCTCGAATCTTGTAGTCAAATACCGAACTAAAAAACACAAATCAATTTGAGGGAGAAATTTCTCACTCACAGATTATCAAGTACCCCTGTTCCTGGCAAGCTTCTCCATACCCAAAAGAACAAGGGCAAACAAAAACAATCAAAACCCGCAAAACAAAATCACAATTATCGAAAACCCAACAACAAAAAGACTGTTTTAAATCAAATAGAAAATGGGGAAATGAGAAACCTCGACGACGGTGACGTACAAGGCCAGGTGGTTTTGCCGACGCGGGAGTCAAAGAGGTCGCGCCAGTACTTGCCGTCGTAGTTCTTGAGGGCGGCGAGGTCGTACTGGACGTCGAGGAGGCCGCCGGAGTTGGATCGGTAGACGATCTCGTCGAGGGAGTAGGACTCGACGGCAGAGACGGAGGAGGGGGAGGGGTTGAAGGAGGCGTAGCGGGCGGAGAAGTGGATGGAATGAAGATCAAAATACCGCCTCGGGTAAAAATGATGGACATCAGAAGGAGGAGGCAGAGTTAACGGATGTTAACCTGGGGTGGGATTGTGTACATACGGTGCACTATAACTTTTGTTCACAACCTTTAGATCTTACTTTTAAGGGCTTATTTCAATCTAATGGTGGAAAATGATGGGGCGCGCACGATAGGCCAGTTCGATAAGCCCGCTCTCTAGTCGGACTCTTTTAAGTATCGATAATTGGACCGCAATGCGAGCACTTTTCACGCAAAAGTAAATAATCGTGTTGAGGAGCGATATGAATATAATCTATACAAAAGCAGAGCCAGATTATAGAATTAAAATGACTCGTTCAAACTAATTCATTTTGAAACCTGTTGGCCCTACATTTTTCCAGATATAGATTTCATATTGGAGGTTCCCTTATATAGGGTGTAAACAAGGAACAACATTTCGGCCGAAACATCGAAATTTTGGGAATTTTGGGGGGACTGAAACTTGAATCGGGGTACATATCAATATCAGCGAAAAAATACCGAAATTTCGTGCCTCAGAAGCTGAAACTTTCCGAAATTACCAAAATTTCGGTATAATTTCCTTTATGCTTTGAATGAGTTGTTGCCTTCAATAATGCTTACTTTTAGTTCTTATCTTCAATAATGCTTCTTGAATCTTTCCTAACAACTTTCTTTTGGTGCCTTGAATAACTTTCTTTTGGTGTTTTCTTGCTTACCTTCAATAATGGCTAATGTATATTTCATGAGCCTCACCTTAAAATATTGTGCTGATTGATAGCTTAGTGGAATACGAAACACGAATTCTTCTTCCTTATGTATATAAAAGTAAATCCATGTGGACAATGCTATATAGCTTAAATGTTAAATTGCATTATTTGTTGATTTTAGAACCTAAGAAAGTAGAGATATTAATGTATAGGTTTTCTAATATGTTTTTCGTCTTTTAAAAAAAAAAAAAAAAACCGAAAATGAAACTTTTTCCGAAATTTTCATAAATTTTGACTACCGAAATTTTGTTCCTTGGGTGTAAATGAGCCAAGCACCAAAATGCTTGAGCTTGACTTGCAAAATATTTTTGATGCTCAAGTTCGGCTCTACAAAAACTTTCAAGCTCGAGCTTAACTCGACTTTGTTCATTTATAAATCTAGCTCAAACGAGCCGAGTTTTTTATCGAGCTCTCAGCTTGGCTCGTTCAGCTCACTAGGCTTTGTTAAAATAATAATAAATTTATAACAAACAATTGCAAAGATAATAATATTCAACTAGTACAATTAGTACATTATCACAAATGGTACCTAATCTTGGCATTACTATCACCAATAGTCACTAATTTTTATTTTTTTTGTCAAATTTGATCCTCAACGTTGGCTGTTCGTATCAAATGTGGTCATTGCCATCCAATTCCGTTAGTTTTACCGTTAAGTGCTAATGTGGCACATGTGGACCCCACTATTTTAATTTTTTTTATATCTAATCAATTTCTTAAACAAAAAAAATACTAATTATAAAAGTACTTAACGACCTAGTCAGTAAAATATAGAATAGGTGTAATACGTTAAATATACATACATGTATTATTCGGTAAAAAATTTCAAATAATATGGTGAAAATTCGGCAATTTATAATATATTAATTATTATTAACGTAGTATAATTATAATTTTTAATAATACGTGAAAAATGTATAAAATATGTGATTAATACTTGTATTATTGTTAAATTTCTAAAATATATGTGTATTATTTATTAAAAATACATCAATATGTGTTATCATTCGCATATAATATTTCCAAGGTCAAAAGTACTGATTTTTTACCGTATCTTTGAAACAATACGAATATGAACCATATTTTAAAAAAAAACTCATATGTACGTGTATAATAGGCTAATTAACTAACTCGGCTTAACGGCAAATTTGATTTCTACGTGTTAAAAAAGGAAGAAACAAATAAAGTAAATTGGGATTGATGACTTTATGTTTAATTCTAATTTATCTTCTTCTTTTTTCAATTCTTTTTACAAGAATTAAATTTTAAAAAAATTAAAAATAGTGGAGTCCACATGCGCCACATCTCCACTTAACGGTAAAACTAACGGAATTGGATGGCAATGACCACATTTGATACAAACAACCAACGTTGAGGATCGAATTTGACACAAAAAAATGTTATTGACCATTGGTGACAGTAATGCCAAGATCAGGAGGTATCATTTGTGATAAAAACCCTTAGTACATATAGGGTAACTAGGATTTTAGGTTTTTTTTTTTATCAAAACTAGGATTTTAGGTTGCTTGATAGGCTAGTCACTCATTTTAGGTTGCTTGATAGGCTAGTCACTCATTTTAATTTTGATAAGTATAATATAAAAATGATTAATGACCTTATAGTCCATAAAATAATCTCTTTTTCTATTATATGACGTGAAATTAGAATCTTTTCATGTGAGGACAAAAAGACAATTGGCACATGTCTAGCCATTCCATCCTCACGCGCCTTGTCTTTTATCCTCTTCCCCTTTACACTTTCAGCTACAAATTTCCCTTCCACACTCTCTCGTCACCTGCTTCAATGGCGTCCTCACTCAACCTTCACCGCCTTTTCTCTTCATACGTCATCACCAAGTCCATCTCCGACTCTAACCTCCACCTAATCGCTACCTTGTCCTTTTGCCTCCAGGCTCTTCAACATCAACTTCCTCTGCAACTCCGATGACGATGACAATTAGGCAGCCACCCTATTTCTTGTCGCTCTAATTTCATCTTGTCATGGTCTTCGATTTGGTGGTGGTGGGATCCACATGGGTTTGCCTCTTGTTCTGTGACTAGGTTGTGAAGCTTTTGTTATTCATTGTTAGGTAAAATTGGTAGTTGAAAATTGAAAAAGATGAAGAAAAAGGTGTATAGCATAGATTTAAGAGTTAAGCGAGGGTGGCTGTTGAGGCAGTTTTTGTTGCTATTGCGGTTGAATTGGCTATTGGAGTGGATTTTGTTGTTTTTAGATTTAAAGCAGCTTTCTTTCTTGGTTTTGTTGAATGATTTGAGCTGAGTTTGCTTTATTTTTACTTTGTAATGCAAGTGCTTTGAGAGAGAGTGGTTTCGAGCTATTAGTTGCATTCTGTGTTTTATGGGATTCAAAAGTAGTTGTGGTAGTGAATTGAAGTTTTGATAATTGTCACGAACTGTTGTTGTGTTGACACAAATTTTTTCTATGTTGGCATAAACTATTTACTGTGTTGGCGTGAACTACTTCTGTATTGGCATAAACTATTTCTATATTGACATGAACTGCTTTTGTTTGTGTGACAAACTATTTCTGTTTGCGTGATTTTTGAGAAGTGGGTCTTGCGAGAGTTGGTTTTTTTGTGCGCGTGGGTTTTGTTTGGTTGTCAAAGTGGTTCCATTATTTTGTCATTGAATGTAAATATTTGAAATTTATAACCTATCATATAATTAAAGGGTTTATTTTGTACTTTGAAGTCATTGTCTCATACAAAAATATTAAATTTTTTAATAATAAATATTATTATTTATGTGTATTAAATTACGAGCCGAGCCAAACTTAGCTCAATTTGAATTGGCTCATAAATATAAGAGTTTATCATGAGCTTTATGAGCCGAGCATACTAAAGCTCAAACTTAACTCACTATTTGAATGAGCCTAAAAATAAGCTGAAACTTAGCTAATTTTTTGTAGGGAGTTTAGCAGCTATAAACCGGCTCGCCCGGTTATTTTCCTAAAAGCACACAGTTTTCAATATTTTCCTTTCTATGACACATAAATTTCATATCACCACAGTAGTAGCAGATATCATAATCCCATAGATAGAGGAAATTAACCCAAAACTTTGAACTCTTGTTGGTGCCATTATAGCCATAAGCAGTCATATTGTCACAACCATCAGTCATGGACTCCACATATGAATCACGATAAAAATGATTGAAAGGGTTTTGCAAGTACATAATATCAACATCTGACAGAAGAACTAAGGATGGAAACTAAAAGATCTGAATGGTTGATATGAAGTAAGAACAAGAAGCCTCACCTCGAGCAGCTCGATTGTGACTACGTTTAGGTAATGGAGATCTCCACCATCTCTGTTTCGATTCGATTCAACAACCTTACATCACCATCAACTGGTTTCCTGAGGGAGAGCTGCAATTTACCAAAACATTTGGGTTTTCTGATCAGGAGGCGCTGAGAATACTTGTGAGAGAGAGAAGTTGAAATTTTTTTTTGGGATAACATACTAAATTGGGATTATGAGAAGTGCTGAATGGTGATAAGGTATTTACTAATCCTAGGAAAGAATATATCAATGTTTGGGTGCTTTTAAGTGTTCCATAGCTGATATTTTTGCTTTTTTGTAACAAACAAACTTGAGTGAGCCGAAAATGAGCCAAACTCGAGCTAATTTACAGCCTCACCCTTGTAGTACGGTTTTCGATTTATGCACTCATGATTGTTAGGTCAACCCTACCTGCAGGTGCCACAGTCGGATCCATTATCCTTCAGCATGCATGCCCCTACTTAAGTTGGTAATATTAAGTTGGAACTTGGAAGCGATACAAAGTTGACCATTTCGTTTTATTCTCCCTTCTTCTCTCCCCACATGATACTAAAGTAAATCATAAGCAACATATTCACAGTTTGGTTGATTAAGAACGCCCACACATGTGCACGAAGTTATTCGAGCGCCCACTTATTTACACCTTGGGATTAATATATCTCCTTCATGCAAACATGAAAAACCAAATGTGATGTTAGTCGGTGATAATCCCCTTCATGCAAACATGAAAAACCAAATGTGATGTTAGTCGGTGATAATCCCCTTCATGCAAACATGAAAAACCAAATGTGATGTTAGTCGGTGATATGTATGTCTGAAGACAGCCTTTACATGATAATCTGATTCTAAAAATGAACTATTTTCAAACACATGAAAATCTAAAGACGTGACTCCCTCATCCTCCTCCATCACATACAGCTAAAATCCCATAAAAATATCTAAAACCCTCAAATCTGCGAACTCAAAAAAACTACCTAGTTTGGTCCGTCGCCATCTCCAATGCTACATTAATATAAAACTCTCACTTTCAATCTCTCACGGACGGACCCAGTGGAATCTCCACCATTCTATGCTTTTGTCTTCAACTTTCCCTCCACCATATATAATGAAATTACCCTCCAAAAATCTCAATCTAATCAAGTGGACATTCTCGTTTTGTTATCTTCCAAATCTGCTCACTTTCCTTTTGCGGTTCACTTATTCCACTGTTCCATTGTTTTTCTCTCTTTCCCTCCAAACTCTTCATTTCCTGGAAAGTTCCCATGATCTAGTTTGGGTTTGATCCAAAAGTACAAGATGGGTCAGTTTTTCATTCTGTTTTATAGCTTTTGTTGTTGACTGCCCTGTTGGACCTCTCTTTCCATTCAACTTATATATATGTTTTTTTGGTTTAACAAAATTTACTTGGCATTGATTCGTATACCTTCGATCCAACAAAAAGCTTCAATCTTTCAGCTTTTTGGTAATTTCCCATTTCCTTTTTTTGCTTTTTGGGTCGTTTCACTTTTCTCTTTTTGTACCATCTCCGTTCTGGTTGGTTTTGTATCTTGAACACCATGTGTTCGATGAATTTCCTGTAAGAGTTGGTATCCAACATTTACACTCATTTTCTGGGTTTCGATGCCGCCAACTTACTTTCCTCTAAGGTGGGAGAGCACAGGGGACCAGTGGTGGTATGCATCACCCATTGATTGGGCTGCAGCCAATGGGTTGTATGATCTGGTCAGTGAGCTTCTTCACCATGACACTAACCTCCTCATTAAACTGACCTCTCTCCGCCGCATTCGCCGCCTTGAGACCGTCTGGGACGACGAGGCTCAGTTCGATGACGTTGCGAAATGTCGGTCTCATGTTGCCAGGAGGCTTCTTCATGAGTGTCAAATGCAGAGGGGTCAGAACTCTCTGATCAGAGCTGGCTATGGTGGATGGCTTCTCTACACTGCTGCCTCAGCTGGGGATGTGGGGTTTGTTAAAGAGTTGCTGCAAAGAGACCCTCTTTTCGTGTTTGGAGAAGGAGAGTATGGTGTCACTGACATCTTTTATGCTGCAGCCAGGAGCAAGAACTCCGAGGTTTTCCAGCTGCTGCTTGATTTCTCAGTCTCCCCAAGGTTTAGTGTTGGCAATGGAGAAGTAGAGGAGAGGTTGGGTGATATTACTTCGGATTTCAAATGGGAAATGAAGAACCGGGCGGTTCATGCTGCGGCTAGAGGTGGGAATTTGGAGTTTCTGAGGGACCTGCTTGGGGATTGTGATGATGTTTTGGCTTATAGAGATGCTCAGGGGTCCACCATCTTGCATACGGCCTCTGGAAGAGGGCAGGTTGAGGTGAGGCTCCTGTGTTTTATAAGTCATAACTTGTACTCTAGCTAGATTGTTTATACACATTCTAGTTAGTTGGTTCAGAAAAATTCTTTTAGATTCTGGAATACGATTACTACGTATTGTTTCTTAGTGCATTTATCTGATGGAAAGCACCCTAGATCTAGCAGTCAGTAAATGATGGAAAAGTGGAAGAGACCTTGCTCATTTATATTATATATTTACTTCTCGATTTTATGTGAATTTGTATAGCTGAAATAACATGGTAAATATTTCCATTTGAAAAAAGTAAATAAGAGTGAGCAGTGGTTAACTTCCATTTTGTCAGAGTTGCTGTCATTTTGGATAAATATATAGTTGGTAGCTTCGCCTTTGCACCCACTTAGAATTAATTAGCTTTTAACATATCGATGGCTGCTCACCGAATTTAATGCCCTCACAGGCACCACAACTTCCCTGAATGCTATTTCCGTAAATGATAGGAAGTGCCATTTCATTGTTTTCAACCCACTTACTTGCTTGGTTATATTTGGACCGAAGATAAGTAGCATCATTCATCAGTTAATGTGCATGGAGACAGTTGTGGATGACTGTAATTTTTGAACTTTCCTTTAACCATTGAACTATCACTTATAATGCTGAGGTTTATCATTCTTTTCTGCAGGTGGTTGAGTATCTAGTAGCATTCTTTGATATCATCACCATTGTGGATAATCAAGGGAACACAGCTTTACATGTGGCCGCTTATAGGGGTCACACAGCTGTGGTGCAAGCACTAATTTGCACATCTTCTACGTTGACCTCTTCATCAAACAACTATGGGGATACCTTTCTACATTTGGCGGTGACAGGTTTCCGAAGCCCTGGTTTTCGCAGGCTGGACAAGCACATCGAACTCATTAGGCAACTAGTGTGTGGGAATATCGTGAACATGCAGGACATTGTTAATGTCAAGAACAAAGAGGGACGTACCGCTCTTCACATGGCTGTAAGTGAGAACGCTCATTGTAACTTGGTGGATCTCCTCATGTCTGTTCCATCAATTGATTTGAACATCCGTGATTCTGCTGGTATGACTCCATTAGATATTCTGAAGCAAAGGCCAAGGTCTGCATCTTCGGAACTTCTGATCAAGCAATTGATTTCAGCTGGAGGGATCTCCAAATTTCAAGATCGAAAAGCCAGGAGTGCCATTGTTTCCCATTTGAAAACGCAGGGTATTGGGAGCAGTCCTGGAACCTCTTTCAGAATTCCTGATGCAGAGATATTCTTATACACAGGCAATGGCAATGCTTCTGATGCTAGTTTTGATCAGTCAAGTGAGCAATTAAGTACGTTCTCAGGGCAGCTAAGTCAGTTTGGGTCAGCCAACAAGAAGTCAGGCTCAGTAAACAATGCTGCAAGGCGCCTTAAGGTTCTTCTTCAGTGGCCAAGGAGGAAAGAAAAAAAGGAATCTAGCAGAGACTTAGGAGATGATGATTCTGTGGAGTCATTTAGTACATTTGCAGATTTTAACGACAGTCCAATCCCACTTCGACAGATGTATTCAAAGTGTTCTTCTCTCCCAAACAATAAAAGGACAGTTGCTGTTCCCAGTTTTCTTCCAAGCCCGTATACCAAAATGAAATTTACTGCTGGTTTATCACATGGTGTGATTCAGGCGAGGCCTCACTTAGCTTTTCTGTCCCAATCATTTGCTAGTCCTCTGTCAAGATCGTCTATGTCTTCACCCACTTTCATTGACAAAGGGAAGGATGTTGACATTTTGGGACCCTCAAGCTCAAATGGGAAAGGACCGAAAGTAAACTTCAAACATAGTTCCTTCAACAAGAAGTTAGTCAATAAATATTTGAGTGTTGGTGCAAAAGGCCTGGACACGGAAGAATCAATTAGCTCTACATGGTCGAGCCAGAGTTACAAACACTCCAGTTCTTTAGTTGCGTGATGATCAGACTGTACAGACAAGTTGGTGTTCTTGGTCAAATGTATATATAGAATAGAACGACGGGTGAGTTCTCAAAATGATCTCTTTGTATAGATATGGTTTCTTTCTTTTTTTTTTCCGTCTTTGCCTAATTTAGATCATCTGCTTTATAATATCTGTGGATTATATACATTGTTGCATACCAGGTGTAAAATTTTGTATGAATAACACTGAAGAAATTGTATGAAAGTGCTCTGTGTTTGGCTGATTTTGGCACACCCCTTTTCTCCTCTTGCACACCCTTGTTTATTTTCAGTCACTGGATTAAATGTTCAAATGAGAGTCAACGGTTAGAATTGAATAATGGTGTGTGAAAATCACAAGGGAAACTGCAAACACCATGTGTGTTGTATATGAATTTTGGCCCTTTCACTCTCATTGTAAGATGGTCGAGTCAGCTGAGTTTTAGGCAGCCTAGTACTCATGAATGAAAATACATTAGCTCCTTAGTTTTTGCAAGATTGGACATTGCATGTTTGTTTCGTAGTTCTTTTTGTTTCAAAGTCTTTTCTTGCCAACTTTTTGGGTAAAGGAATGAATATGTTCGCTGACTTTTTCGTTGTCTTTTACGTCTCTGGAAACCTTTGATATCAGCTAACTAACTGCTAACACAAGTCTTAGATTGCAACAAACAGGAATGGACATTATGTTTAATTTTTCACGCACATGATGATGATTGAGATTTGGCTGACTTGTTCTGTCCACTAGTTTCTTTCTTATTTTGCTTGAGCACTTGATACACCGGCCACAATGCACATAGCCTTGTTTATAGGAATGCTTGGTATACTGATCCAAGCATTCAGCAAGATCATGCACGTAAAAGCTTGGTAGGGAAATTTTTCACAGAAGGGGCAACAAGCAAGTCATATGCCATTTTAGACGGGCTGACCTTATTTCTACCCATAAGTTAATACCACCCCGAAAAACCCTATAATATTGCTGGACGAATTTTCGATTAAATTCAGTTTCTTTCTGCTTGTCGGATTTTCAGTTCTCCCAATTTCTGACGCGTCAACATGCCAAGCTTTATTTTCTCATAAATAACTTCTGAATAACAAAAAACTACCTAAAATTTGACCCATCTCCCGACAAATATAAACTGGAAAAGGGTTTGGATTATGATAGGTCATTGCTTCAGTTTATGATAAGTCATTAGTTCCGTTTATCAAAAAAGAGAATAAAAAAAATACAATTAATTAAAAACATGGTTAGATTTCACTTAGCTACTAATAAGCTAGCCAGTGGACATGAGAAGCCTGAATTGAGACAATGATGGGAAATTCTGTGGAGATGTGTGTTTTTTATTTTCTTTCATACGACCGACATTGATGTATGAAACAAAGAATCCCGCGATTTTCGCTGTCCTAAAGCTGAATCTTTGAATTCGTTGATATAGTTTTCCATACTAGCAATTTTACGGTTGGCCCCTCTGGAGGTTACAGGTAAAAACTAGTTGTTAACAGTGAGAAAATAGGGGCTTGGTGGTAATTAAAACTGTCAAACAGCTAAACAACTCCCCTAAACAGACGGCTTTCTTTTCGTAGAGTGTAAAGAGAAACTGAAAGTTACTAACTTGGCCAACTTTGCTATTTTTAGCTTCTTTTCATTACCATGAGTAGTATATAGACCATGGGATTGTGTGCACTAATCAATTGCTAGCTTCTGCACTATTCCTTTTGACCTTGTTGAGTTTATCTAATTTGCTAAAGCCGGGAGAGAGCAAATGGTTCAGGCAAGGGATGTCGAGATTGACAGGCAGAAGCAGATTGATGATTGGCTTCCCATCACCTCTGCTAGGAATGCCAAATGGTGGTACTCAGCTTTCCACAATGTCACTGCCATGGTGGGTGCTGGTGTCCTCAGCCTTCCATATGCCATGGCTGAGCTTGGATGGTATGTATACCTTCCATATATGTATACATGTTTGTTTCATTTCATTACTTTTATATCAACAATTTGAGTTAGGAAACATCTGTTGTGGGAATTTGTTATTTTTTGTTTTGTTTATGTTTTGTCAACGGGGGAAGGGGATTTCGAACTTGGGATCTCTGTGAATGTCGGGGAGTGCAATATCACTGCATCAGGGCCGAGCTATTTCTAAAGACAAGGATTTTTGTAGATGATTTCCATCTTCCAATTAAAACTGACATTGATTCCAAATTTGCTGCACTCGTTCATAACTTCCTAGGAATATCTCAGTTTATATGCAATGTAGGGTCATTCCATATTGTGAAACTGATTTTGTAGATTAAACGAACTAAAGAGTTTTTCTTCTGCTCTCTTTGTTGGAAAAAATTAAAACTACAGGGGTCCTGGGGTGGCTATCATGATTCTGTCATGGATCATCACCCTATACACACTATGGCAAATGGTTGAGATGCATGAAATGGTGCCTGGGAAGCGGTTTGATAGGTACCATGAGCTGGGTCAGCATGCCTTTGGCGAGAAACTGGGGCTATGGATTGTGGTGCCCCAACAGGTAGTTGTGGAAGTTGGTGTCAACATAGTGTATATGGTCACAGGAGGCAAATCATTGAAGAAGTTCCATGATGTACTTTGTCCCAGTTGCAAAGATATCAGGACCACCTACTGGATCATGATTTTTGCTTCTGTGCACTTTGTTCTGTCCCATCTCCCTAACTTCAACTCCATCTCCGGTATCTCTCTCGCTGCAGCAGTCATGTCCCTCAGGTAACTTGATGGCCGGACCTTTATGTTTGAATTACTATTCAATCTCTCAACAACCAAGCAATTATAGAGAGACCAACTAAAAAGCAAATCCCCTGAGTTTTAGATCCCAAATGGCGCAGATAGTATTCTGTTCGTCATATCTATGTCCCTTCTAACACCAGCAGGCGATTATTTGGTGAATAAAACTTGGGAAATATATCAGTGATTGCAGTTGTCTATCGACTGCCCTGTTTCTTATGATTATCGTATTCCTTATGCGGTTTGCGATTCTATGCAGTTACTCAACTATTGCCTGGACAGCAACTGTACACAAGGGGATTGTACCAGACGTGGACTACAGCTACAAAGCAACAACCTCAACCGGTAAAGTCATGAACTTCTTCAGTGGGTTGGGTGACATAGCATTTGCCTACGCAGGTCACAATGTCGTTTTGGAGATCCAAGCAACCATTCCTTCTACTCCTGAAAAGCCTTCCAAGGGTCCAATGTGGAAAGGAGTGATTGTGGCATACATAGTGGTGGCTTTGTGCTACTTTCCTGTAGCATTCATTGGATACTGGATGCATGGAAACACTGTTGAGGACAACATCCTCATCTCGTTAGAGAAACCTGCCTGGCTGATTGCTGCTGCTAACATGTTTGTTGTGATCCATGTCATTGGAAGCTACCAAGTTTTTGCTATGGGAGTGTTTGACATGGCTGAAACTTTTCTAGTCAAGCAAATGAAGTTCGCGCCTTCTTTCACCCTTCGCTTTGTAACTCGCACTACATATGTCGGTAAGCAACCAATTATGTTAACTTTGGATCTGATCAGTACTACTGCAAAGCCTTATTTTAATTTGCATGCTAATGGTGCAGTACTGATCATATACGTTCTTCTTAACTTGCACAGCATTTACTATGATAGTTGGTATGGCTGTCCCGTTCTTTGGTGGCCTTCTCGGATTCTTTGGAGGATTCGCTTTCGCCCCAACTACATATTTCGTAAGCAAACTACACTATTGAATGCTCTCATATAACCCTACAGATATGTATCCATCGGCTGTTTCTAGAGATCTGCCAAATGCCAATCATCATATCTAAACTTATTGATAGGCATTTTGGCAGATCATTAACAGATTAACTCGTATCCCCAGTTTCGAAAGTGAAAATTGGGCATCCTCTCTAGAATTTGTCCATGGATGTGTTGTTATTGTTGACTCCAAATCACATTAGGGCCTTTAATTACATTTTGACCCTCAATTAGGCCTTATGTAAAGCGGTACAACCTTTAAGTACCAAATAGAGCTTGACATTTTTATGTTCTTATTTTGCAGCTTCCCTGCATCATGTGGCTTGCCCTCTACAAACCAAAACGATTCAGCCTATCTTGGTGCATAAACTGGGTATGTTCTGTTGGTTTCAAACTTTCGGTTTGATTAATTGCCTCTAAACTTTCGTACATGTCGCAGTCATTTCGTAATGCTGACTGACTTGTTCATTCATACATTTCAGGTATGCATTATACTTGGTCTTACTTTAATGATTCTAGCACCCATTGGTGCCCTAAGGAGTATCATTATTTCAGCAAAAACCTACAAATTCTTCTCTTGAACTAGTATGTATGGAACAAGGATTCATATACATACATAAATTCAAGCTCAAAATCAGAAAGACGATGAAGTTGATGATGAATGCACAACAATTGACCATCTGGGCCTACCTTGAGCATTTCTAGTCTGGTGCTGGGCCTGGAGATATTATTACTTTGGACACAAGGGTGGCAACATCCTCTTAGAGTTCTTACAGAATGATTCGTACCGTTTATTGTTGTTGCTATTACACTAAGATTTATTTGGGTTAGTAGGTTATGCAAGAAAAATTAGTGTAGTTGAAAATTGAAATGCAAAAAACATTATTCATTATGCAATATAGGAGGAGTTGTTTCAGTTCATGTGAGAAAAATATATCTGTTCTCCCTTTCTTTCCCTCTAGAATTGTTGGCAAAGTCATCTTACATTTACTAGATTTGCTCCAAAATTTCGAAGATTTCATGCAAAAAGAGAAGGGGATTTGAACTCTGGCCTAGGCAATACAGTATATTTGTAAACAAAATTCAAGCTCTTGCCCCAGGTTTTACGCATGAAATGTAGTGCTTGAATCCGACTTGGAACGGGATCAAACCACAGAGAACTTCATAAATGCTTACATTTAGGTAAATAGTTGTCCAACCTTATACGGCCTGCTTGTAACCAAGCATGCCATTAAAGTAACGACTTATAAAATACAAATTGAATATATCACATGATCGTAATATCTTATTAATCGAATTATAGATAAATCCGTTGACTAGTCTTGCACATGTATGTGTACAATTTTGTTGTGTGAGATAAGATACCTAAAACGGCAGGTCGTTTTAAGAGCACATACACCAGAATCCCAATTCTTCCCGCCATTTCTCTGCAACTCCTAAAGTGGGCAGCTTCCGAAACCCTAGAGAGGAGCAGAGAGCCAGAGCACCAAAATGGAAGACGAAATAAAAAAGGAGTTCATCAACAGCGGCTTCACCCTCGACGAAGAAAAGGAAATTCTTCAAAAATGTAAGACCTTTGGCTGCTTTTCATTTTCCCCCAATTGGAAACTCCGTACCCAATTTCAAAACACTGTAAATTGATGGCGAAATCGTCGAATTCAGGTGTTACATTCTGCATCAATTACAGTCTCACGCCTTCCGATCTCGTTTCAAGCTGGGAACTTTACTACCTCAACAGGTATATCATTCTCCCCAGTTGTTCAATTTACCATTATATTGATTACTTGAATCCATAATTGATGTATTTGGGGATAGTTTTTAACTTTGTTTTATTCTTCTTTTCTATGGTCACCCGTGAAAAGGGTTAACTTTGGATTATGGGTTTGTGTTGTCATTTGTTATCTGGGTTTTTATGTGAATTCATAGTTTTTGTAATTTTGGGGATAGTTTCCAACTTTGGTTTTTGATTTGTTTTCTGTTGTATTTTTCCTTTTCTAATGGTCACCCGAGGAAAAGGGGTTAACTTTGGATTATGAGCTTGTGTTGTCAATTGGTATTTGGGTTTTGATGTGATTTTTGGCAGGCAATTGAGTGAAACAGTAGTGCGAAATGCCGAGATGGATGGGTTTGTAGGGCATTTGCAACATCAGCAGAAGGAAGCCATTGAGGAAAAGGATAAGCAACTTGGTTTGCATATCTACTCTAGCAGAGATGTAGACATGTAAGCACAATATATGATGTTTAGTATCTTTTGAAAATCTGAAATTGCTTGTGTATGGACATTGGATTAGTATGACTGATATCGGTATTTGAGTAGTTGATGGGAAATCTTGTGCAGGATTTTGGATGGCGAAGATGGAGATGCAAAGGAAGAGGTTCCTAGCACTCCACCATCCAAATCTCAGAAGCATCACTTAGAACTGTCCGACTCAACTCCCCGAACAATAGGGGACATTTCTTCTGGAAAACCAACCAAACTTATAACTCCTTTTGGGCGACGAACAGATAAGTTTGTTGTCAAGTTCAGCATCAGTAATAAGCCAAATGAAGAGAATGGGGAAATGGAGCAGGATAATGAGAATCATGAGGATGATGACATTATCAGGAAGGTTAAGCCCGGAAAGAGGTGTTCGTTAGTAATCCATGGCTCAGGTCCTGAAATAGGTTGTAGGTTTATGTATGATAGGATTGAAGATGGGGTAAGTGAGACTTACTATAGTATATTCACATCCATATATATTCTATACTAATTGAAGTTTTTGTTGACTTAGTTCAACGCACTTGAAAACCGAATTAGAAAGTATGCAACTGCACTGGTTTCATCTGGCCTGTTTGAAGAACCAGTGGACCCTACTGTTTCTTCTCAGGTATGGTAACTCTAACTTCTCTTCACTGGTCGGGATATGTTTCCGATACTCAATCTCATTAAAGTCACTCTCAGACTTGTTATGATGTAACCTTATACTACTGCAGAAAATCATATTTACAGTCGGTATGATCTATTGTGATGGAGAGGGCCATTTGAACGACAAGTCCACCTTGTTGCAAAGCAGGTAGAAAGTCATGTACTTACATTTCAACTCTTCATGTAACTAAGAGACCTTTAAGAAAGTATTTTTCCTGTTTTGTGAAGGATGTCAGGAGATTGAGAACATTCAATACACCTTAAACCCATGCAATGGTTTTGCTTTGATAATTTAGATGCATGCAATGAGATTAGTGTATGAAAGGCTAGAAAAAAATTGGCAGTACCTAAGTTTAGTTATTAAACAATAGTATTTCAGAATCCTAGCCTTCTCTTATGCCAATTAGGCCCTGGTAGGGATTCCACAGTTCTTTCAAGCCTAGAACGGCCTAACCATCTTTCATCACTTTTGGAATGGGCGTGTTAAATGCAAGGCACCACTCCCTATAGTTGACATGTGAGTGACTGCTGGTAATCCGTAAATATATGTGAGATAAGTTTTTCCTTTATGTTTTGTATAATTGGCAGTGCGGAGCTTTCTGGGGGCCAACGTGTTCGTCTGGAATTACAAAACTTGAGCCATTTTTCGATCTTTCCAGGCCAGGTATGGTATGAGAAACATAGAACTTTTGAAATGTTGAAATACTTGTCCAATTCTACAATCTAACATGGACGGAGTGCATTCATGCAGTTAGTAGGTATTGAAGGGATCAATCCTAGTGGACACTGCTTCATTGCTTCAAAACTGGTTGATTCGATCCCTTTGCCTGTTAATTCTGATGAAAACTTGCCTCCTGCAAAAAAGCAAGCTTTGGATCAGGAGATTATGCCAATTGGTTTGTCCAGTACACAACCAGAGCTATCAGTGGTGCGTAAGCTTGTAGTTTGTGTTAATTGATGAGACATAGCTGTATTTTATTATAATTGTTGCTTCTTCGCTAAAGCTGATGTTATTTAGTGTACTACTGGCGGCTAAACTATAGAATTCATCTTTCAAATTGACTTGCCAAGGGATGAATCTAAACGTGGAATGTCTTTTCTTTTTGCTTCGAAATGGAGAATTTTTTTGCAGGTTACTTAATGATAATATGACATCAATATCTGAAATGGTTGGACTTTTCTGAATTCCATGCAAACCTCTTGATCCCATTTGGTAACCTATATTTTCTGTGTTTAAACAGATTATCGCATCAGGCCCTTTTACCACAACAGATAACTTATTGTTTGAACCTCTGAAAGAGCTGCTAGCATATGCAAGCAAAAAGCTGCCTCAGTTGCTTGTGTTGGTAAGTACCTACTTTTCTTTAATTGAATTTGCTTTGAAAGAACCATTACTGCATGAGTCATTCTTGTTTGTTAATGTCAGCTAGGACCATTTGTTGATTCTGAACATCCAGAAATTAAGAAGGGAACTGTGGACAGGACCTTTGATCAAATATTCCATTCAGAGATTCTTAGAAAGGTATCTACTTTAACGATTTTTGAATTTCTGTCCTGATTCCTGAAGAAGTCTCTTCATCTGTTTAGTCTTCATGCTTTTTTCCTTTTATCTTTCTTTTAGTTGCAAGATCATGTCGAATACATGGGTTCACATGTACGAGTTGTTCTTGTACCATCTATTAGGGATGCTAACCATGACTTTGTTTTCCCTCAGGTAATCTTACTTCTGATTCAAGTTAAAATATTATTTATATCTGATCATTTATTAAGCATTTATTGAGATGATAGAAAAACAAAATATCAAGATGATAAAATCTTCTTGGTTGTGCAGCCTCCCTTTGATATTCGTCCACTGGATCTTAAGCACCAGGTACATATCTGTAAATTTCGAGCTTTTATTTTTTCTGACAGGTTGACTTTATGCTGTTAAGCTTACTAAGTACTTCTGCAGTTATGCATAGTGAGTGATATTACATATTCTAACTCACAGATAACCAGTCTCACAAATCCAGGGATTTTCGAGGCAAATCAGGTAACCCGTGGCACTTGTCCTGAAATTATGAATACCTGTGTAACTTTTCCAAAATGAGTGTTGATCTTTGGTGCCAAAATTTACTATTGTAACATGCTTAGGATGCAAGTTTAGAAGACACTTTTAACGAAGATGGATTGAAAAACAAATGTGCTGTAGCTAACCCACAAGTTTGATTGAGCTTCATCCAGGACCCATTTCAATATTATGTGTTAAGCTTAACAGATCTGTTTTTTTTGGGTTACAATAAGGTTAACAGATCTTTCATTCCTTGCTTAAGTTGCATTCATAAGAATCCAGAGCATGAGAGAGGTGTAGAACAGAAAATCATCCACAACTTTTGGTTTCAGGTCAAGATAGGTTGCTGCTCTGTGGATATTCTTAAGCACCTTAGTGGAGAGGAGATCTCTCGTATTCCAAAGGACGGAAAATCCAGTGATCGCATGAGTAGACTTGCAAACCATATAATTAGCCAGCGGAGGCAAGTTTTAATATCTTGAAAGTTTTTTCAACTGATGGTAGTAAGTCTGTATATGATTTGCTCTAGTATCCGAAATTCTGAACTTCGTAATTTCTGGACAGCTTTTATCCTCTATATCCACCAGCAGAAAGCGTTCCCTTCGATTTTTCACTTTCTCCAGAAGTTCTAAACTTCTCATTGATCCCAGATATTCTCATCTTACCCTCTGACATGAAGTCTTTTGTGAAGGTAATTGGTTAACAATTTCAATATCGAATCAATTCTATCTATTGTCAGACAAGAAACATGCCTGCCACCTTAATGTTATTAGGGTTTAAATTTTGTAACTTGGAGACGTTTAAACCAAGTTGATGTTGAATGTGACCCCAGAAGTTAACATGAGTTTTACTTTGGGTCCAGGTACTGTCCCTAGGTGAAAGAGGTGAAGATAAAGAGCACGTCAAATGCATTTGTATCAATCCGGGAAGACTGGCCAAGGGAGAAGGAGGAGGTACTTTCGTAGAGCTTAACTACTATGGTAATCCAGACACAACCAATGCTTCGATTATAGGCATATAAACATCGAGTTTCTTTAACTTGCTGCATAATCTAAAAGAATGATCCGAGATGCGGTATCTTGCAGGAAGTTTAGGTTCACATAATGCAGAGTTAAAATTTGTTGTATTCTATAGGGTTTCAGAAGCTCCATAGGCTGTAGTAATTGGATTGCCAGTAACATGGCCATGTTTCAATTAAATGCTTTGTAATGACTGATACGATTTATATGGCATAGTTTGCAAATATCAGCCAGATTTATTGTTATAGGTCCCCCCCAAAAGAGCATCAAACTCATGTATATTAAATCCAATTGAGACCCCGAATGGAAATTTGAAACCTTCTCCATAAATGAACACCAACAAGTGAAGACCAGCCTGTCTAAAGGTTACATTAGTAATTATAGACATACATGAATCTTATCTTGCAATTTGCACACATTGTACAAACATTCAACAAAGAACAGAATCCTAAAGCAGCTGGCAGCTCGATTTGTTGAGAGCATTTGCTCATGCATTTGGAGTCTAAAGTTCGATTTCCCGGACTCCCCGATGTCGCTTGTATCAAATATATTAAACAACAGTCCTACAGCGGATTCCAATCTGGTCTATTTCACTTTCTTCAGCACTTTGTTTCTGTACCAATGGATCCAACGGTTCAGAGCCCACAAAATGCTAAGGCAGATGGCAATTGAAATCACAGCCATCCAAGAAATCCATGCCCATCTGGGAACTTTGGGATCACCTCCTCCACTTAGAAAGAACACCCCCATCTTGAACATGAACAGTGGTCCAAGAACACCTCTGAAAACACTGTAAAAAGCATAAAACCTTGGGGACAAGAAGTCATACAGCTTAGCAGCAGCAGGTGAATCCGCCTTGCGAATAGCAGCAAGGTTCCAAGCGTTCTGGCAACCACTGGTGATCTCAGCAAGAAACAGAAGCACAAGGATGCCGTAGGCCCCGTGAAGAACCACGTAACGACATGTGGAAAACACGTAGAGCACGGCTAAGTGGTGGAGAATGAAGAGGAAGTCGTTGGGGAAGAAGATCAAGTAGTGAATGAGGTCCAGCACAAAGTAAGCTATGCTGAATTCGAGTATGGTATTGTCGAAAGTGGTGTTGGGGGAGGCAAAGGTGGAGGTTTTCGGGTTTCGGAGGACGGCGTAGGCGGCCATGAGAGCGACCGGAGGGCCATGAGCCAGGGAGATTATGCAGCTTGAAGCTTCTGGGCGGTGCTTTGGACCCCAGTTGCGGAAAATTACAAAATAGGCTAAAATATAGATGAGGAGGAATATGGAGAAGAATGTTGTGAGTGTTTGGATGCCAAGAATTGAAGTCTCCATGAAAATCCAACCCAGCTACATAGAGGGTTTAGTGCAGAGAAGAAATCAATGGTTCAAAATTGTTGAGAGGAAAAGGAGTTATGGGAAAACTGGATTTTTTTTTTAAGGGTACCTACTTTTGCAGCTGAGTGCGGGAGCTTTAAAGTTTAAGAGGTTGGGAAAAATAGTAGAAGCAAGTCTCTAGTGGACCTGTACTGTACGACGGCCTTAAATGCACTCCTCGTCCTCGTCCTAATCCTAATCATAATCCTAATCCTAATCCTAATCAATATATACTCATAGTGGGTATAGATTGAGTAACATCGTGTTATTAAGTCATGCGTTATAATTGAGTAACCGTATTTATGCCACATCCAAAGAATTCTCCTTGATTGCAGAAAGAGGTTGACAATATCAACACCACCACCACTTACCTCAAGTACGGCTATTGAGTTAAAGGTGAATAAATGGAAGCTTTGAAGGTATTTCTGTTTTAGACGGTCGCTTGAGAAGAGCCTTGAACATCACGGGACATTTGGTGGAATATTCGGATACAAACTCTGGACCCTATCCAACACGTCATAATCTCATGCTTGCAAGAAAAGAACTATCCCTTGAATTGGAAAAGAAAAAATCAGTAATTCAAATGTAGACCGGAAATAAGAAATTTGTAGCTTGATTGGTTAAAATAATTTATTCATGACACTAGCTCAAGTTTGATATCTCCCTCCCACCCCTAAATATTGTGTTACAATCCCGGAAAATAAAATAGTAGGCCAGGAATAAAAGGAAGGAACACCTTCAACATGGACTTATTTGATATTGAACGACCCCTATTTGCCGAGGACCTCATTGATCCACTGACTTCATCAAATCTTCTGGTTGTTTTTTCTTCCAAACCCAAGTTGCAATCAAATCTCTCTGAGGACCAAAACCATACTGGAAAAGTAAAAGGGAAACGATATTTCTTTCTTTCTAATCAGGAAAGTTACAAATTCTAGTTCCAATGGAACCCACAAACTGTAAAAGGACGGCGGATGGTTAAAAAGAAATGTCTACCCTTTTTTTTGTTGGTGATATGTCCTCTCAATTCAATAGCATGTTCTGTGAATACAATTGCAGTGCTGTATGACTGGACTTAACTACAGTTCCACATTTCGGCAGACAAGTTCCATAAGTAGGTCATTGCACAGCTCTTTTAGTGACATTAACAAAGCTAACTGAAAATTCTATCAAAATTTCTTATTGTTGAACTACCTTAAAAGTAAAATTCTTGTAACCGAACTCTCACATAATAATACATCATACCCCAACAGAATCTGCTGATTGTATTTCGTAATGGGATTTTTAAAGCCGGTAGTGTACTGAGCTCACATCACCATCCCTCCATCAATGGCAAGCACCTGCAAGACAGGTGAGTTAGGGTCATTGGTGAAACTTTCAGAAGTTGTTAAATGATGTACAAGGATCAACCAGGAAGTCCAAAGTAATAAAGCCAACTTCACTCCTTAGAATAAACTTTGATAAAAAAAAAAAATTCAAGAAAGGTTACTAAACAATAGTATTGGGCTACCCATTAATTAAACAATGAACAAAGCTCCTTACTCCAAACCATAGTCGCCACGATATGCAACTACTACCTCATGATCTATGATCTGGGGTTACATGTCCAAAGTTTGATGCACTTCATTCTTATACACTAATTTGGTGATCCAAAAACGTTTGTACTCTTGCTATCATATTTTTGATCAACTAAAGAACTCTATACATCATGATGTTTTCAGAAACAAGAGGCGGACATTTCATTTAGACTTCAATATATTCAAACTTCATATTAGAAGGTTTATGCAAGTCAAATTCTGAGTCCCCACCAAACCGTCATTCCATGTTCAGGATTGTGGTATATATTACATTCCTATTTTCGTTTCACCAAATCAATTCAGGTTTTTTGGTAACTAGGAGACAAGCCAATTACATGAAGCTAGAACGATTACTTCCAAGAATCTTAGTATATAAAACTAATTCAGAAGAAATGAAACCTGTCCAGTCATGTAACTGGCTGCAGGACTAAGGGCCAAGAACTCCACCAATCCAGCAACTTCTTCAGGCTTTCCATATCTTCCTGTAAACAGAGGCAACACGAAATAAAGTTAACACATTATTCCTTGAAAACTACCTGAAGTGAACAAATAAAACTTTCCCGACAGCCTCACCTAATGGGATGGTCTCTAAAATCTTCTTCTCAATGTCAACCCCAAGCTTGGCAGTCATGTCCGATGAAATAAAGCCCGGGGCAATAGCATTAACCTTAAGGAAATCCATTGTTCAACTAAAATGAGTGCAATCTTGAATGTCTCTGACTACTAAAATGAATCCAAAAATTATTGGGATGCTCACATTGATGTGTCGGCTTGAATACTCCTTAGCAACGGCCTTTGTGAAGCCAATGACTCCTGCTTTTGCAGCACTGTAGTTGGCTTGTCCAACATTGCCAACAAGACCAACGACTGATGATATATTGATTATCCTCCCCTGGAAAAAGCATCATTTGACTGAGATAATACTTTAGACCAAAGGGAGGTGTAAATATTTTGACAGGAATGGTACTTACCTTCTTCTTCTTCATCATAATCTTTGCTGCAGCCTGAAAATAGAGAAGTTTTTTAGTTCCACATATTAGTAAAGTAGCATTTTCAATGCAAAAACAAATTTCACAAGCACATACCTGGGTACATAGAAATACACCGGTAAGATTCAGATCAATGACATCTTGCCATTGTTGTTTTTTCATTCTCATCAATAGACCATCCCTAGTAATTCCTAAAACCATTATCGAAATGTTAGAGGACTAAAGTAGACATTGAAAAACTCCAACAAAATAAGGGGAAACTTGCAATAACCTGCATTGTTGATCAGCACATCAACAGTTCCCCAAGCATCAACCGCCTGCAAATGTAAGACCATGAAGGTTACCACAACTGGAAATAGCATAATGATCTCAAACCAAAACTGATCAACCATGAGAACAAATGTTTGCTTACCGTTTTGAGCATTGCTTCAACATCTTCTTCTTTCGAAACATCTCCTCCGAAAGTCAAGGCCTGTCCACCCAATGCCTCAATCTGCAAGCAACCAAAATCAAATTCACATACACTATCACTCAACCACTACCGCCGAAACCAGCACGCATGACATACAAGTTAATTACAAAATTCAAGTACGTAAAATGGAGTCCTATGCTTTGCATAGGTGATTTGAGTGTACCTCTTTGGCAACATCCTCGGCCTCCTTTGACGACCTTGCGTAATTAACAAGGACCTGCAATTGTATGTGAAATCATCGATACATATATCGAAACATTAACGAATACAACGAAGTTCTAGAAATGACCAATTTTGAGTACTGGCTATGGCTCCTAAACTGCTAACCTTACAACCAGCTTTCCCCAACGAGAGAGCAATGGCTTTCCCAATGCCTCTAGAAGCTCCGGTCACTACCACCACCGGACTCTCCACATTTTTCACCGCTCCGGCGCTCGCTTGCTCCAGCGCCGCCACCTGAGCCCTCACGTGTCCTGCACGTGCCGCCACCACCACCACCACCATTATCATCAAAATTACACCATTCAAAATCCCTAGTAATCGAAGCTAACCGAAATTCGAAAACAAATTGAAATGCATTTGGAGCAAAACGAATTGTTCGAAGAATAATTCAAAAAATTGAAGTTCGTACCGGAGGGAGTGGAGGAGCTCCTGGATCTGTAACGGAGGCTAATGCTCCGACCCGACCCGAATACGTTGCCGATCGGAGACCATTGCTGGAAATGGGAAGCACGGGTATCGGCGGGAGCTCCGAATTTGTCGGCGGATTTGAAAGCGACGACGTTTGATGCGGCGATAGAAGCCATGAGAGCAAAGGAGAGATGAGAAAGAAGCGGAAAGGGAGAGAAGCGGAGCTAGAAATCGAGAGCAAAAATGGGTGGGGCTTTATAAGAATTGAAATTCAGAAGAAATGTCGTTAGGTGTGGGGTGGTTATTTTCAGTGCTGAAATGCTTTGGGAACTCCGGAGAGTCGGAGACTGTTGGGCAGTGGCGATGGAAACGAAGTTTGAACTTGTTTTTTGCCAGGTGGATGACGAAATTCGAGAATAGGGCTTGGTTTTGCATATATTTTACCATGCAGCCACTGTGGGTGGTGGGACTAGGAGGGGCAAGATGGAGATGGTGATATTGGGGTCGAAGGAGAAAGACTTTCCTAAATTAAGTTTTTTTTGTCCTAATCATCTATGAAGCATGGAAATGGAAACGGGAACGTCGTAACAATACGATATGAAACGGCAATTTTTCAAATCTCAAAAAAGATAGATACGAAACTTTAATTAAAAATCACTTAAATTTATATAAACCAGTATTATGAACTTTTACAACATAGAAAAAATTGAAATTCAAATGAAATACTATAAGTTCAAGTTGAAGAGAATGTGAAGCTAAGGTATGAAATTAGTTAATAATCTAAACAATTTTGTTAAAATTTTTCTCCATGTGGAGTTTCAAACTGTTTCAGTAATGTTTTTTCTCTTATACGTGTTTCAAAAAGTTCCTGCCGTGTTTCGGTCCCGAAACGTTTCATGTTTCTGAAACGTTTCCAAAATGCGAAACGACAAGTGCTCGGAGTTTCGGTGCTTCATAACTGATCAGTTAGAAATTGATACGTAATGAGCTTATAATAACTTTTGCATATGTGATGGTTTCTATTTAGTTTGAAATAATTAGTTTGGAATAATAATCTTACTATAATGAGTTCACATAAGTTCTTCTCAAGTGGAATAAAAGGTTTTCTCATTATTTCTCAAAAAAAAGTGGAATAAAAGGCTTTTGTGGAAATTTGGAATTGATGACCAGGGAAATTAGGTATGTCTGCTTAACCGATTATCTGCAAGGGTGGAGCTACACTTAAACTCTAGTGTGCTCCAGTCCAATTGCAATTTTTAAAAAAATTTGTTCACACAAAGTTTTCTAACTATTGCAATTTTATCCTTTCTGTTGTATTAATTTTTTTTCAGCATTTTTTATAAGGAAAAATTACATTTTGATACTACTTGAAGATCAAAATACCCAAAAACACTACTACACTTTAAACATTACAATATACTACTACTTTGACACATGTTGATTTATAATTGGGTTGTACACTTTAATAACAACTTTTAACTTCACGCGCGCTCCAAAATACGCTCAATCTCTTCATCCATGCTAGAAATCTCCCTACAAAGTTCAAAACACTTTTTTACCCATAACTTTCTCATCCGAACTCCGTTTGACACGAAATCAATAGGGTTGGATTCGTCTCGTCGCCCTCTTTCCATAGACACCAAGATTGTTACCCCAGACCCACTGTAGAGAGAGAACAGAGCAGCAACGTCTTTACGTTTTCCGGCGAGATTCTCCGATTCCGGCAACAAATGGGACAAACCACCACCAAAAACTTCATCCTCTCATCATTCTAGACACAGCCCAACCAACATTGAGCCTTAGTTTCCAGCGGATCATCGCCGGAGAGCCTCACATAGTGGTTGAAACTTTCCGGTGAGTTTCCGGCCAAGGTAATCTTTGAAACTAGTCTAGAAAGCTTTGTTGGGTTGTTTAGATGAAGATTGATATAAAAAATAATATGAATTGATGGTGAGTCAACACAACTATTCTTTCTCCTTCATTTTGAAGGACTTCCTTCAAATTGAAAGAACACTTCCTTCAAATTGAAGGAGCACATCCTTCAGTTTGAAGGAACACCTCCATCAAAGTTCAGTTTATGGGAATTTGAAGTACAATAGTTGAAGGAAGGAAGACATCCTTCAGTTTGAAGGAGCACATCCTTCAGTTTGAAGGAGCACATCCTTCAGTTTGAAGGAGCACATCCTTCAGTTTGAAGGAGCACATCCTTCAGTTTGAAGGAACACCTCCATCAAAGTCCAAGTTTCTGGGGAATTTGAAGTACGGTAGTTAAAGGAAGGAAGACATCCTTCAGTTTGAAGGAGTACATCCTTCAGTTTGAGGAGAAAGAATAGTTTGAGGAGCACTTCCTTCAATTTGAAGGATCACATCCTTCAATTTGAAGGAGCACATCCTTCAATTTGAAGGAAGTGCTCTTTCAGAGTCTGGCCAAACCGTCCTTCATATTTTGAAGGAGCACTTCCTTCAATTTGAAGGATCACTTCTTTCAATTTGAAGGAGCACATCCTTCAATTTGAAGGAAGTGCTCCTTAAGGACTTCCAGGGAACATGTCCTTCAGATTTTTGAAGGATCACATCCTTCAGATTTGAAGGAAATCCTCCTTCATTGATGGAAGTCCTCCTTCATTTTGAATGAAATCCTCCTTCATTTTGAATGAAGTCCTCCTTAATTTTGTAGAAACACTTCCTTAATTTTGCAGGACTTCCTTCATTTTGAAGGAAGTCCTCCTTCATTGAAGGAAGTCGTCCTTCATTTTGAAGGAACACTTCCTTCATTTTGAAGGAAGTCCTCCTTCCCCACAAACTTCAAAACACTCTTTCACTCATAACTTTCTCATCCGGACTTCGTTTGACACGAAATCAATTGGGTTGGATTCGTCTCATCGCCATCTTTCCATAGACACCAAGATTGTAACCCCAGACCCACTGTAGAGAGAGAACATGGCAGTCCTCCTTCCCCACAAACTTCAAAACACTCTTTTACCCATAACTTTCTCATCCGAACTCCGTTTGACACGAAATCAATTGGGTTGGATTCGTCTCGTCGCCCTCTTTCCATAGACATGAAGATTGTAACCCCAAACCCACTGTAGAGAGAGATCGAGGCAGAAACATTTTCACGTTTTTTAGCGACGGAGGCGGAGGTGTGCGTGAGTCTCACGCTCGCGTGAGCTGTAGTGGGCTAAAAAAAATAATTTTATAAACTTAGTAAACAATTCATATATTTAATCTAGCTCAGCCCAATCGAAAATTATGGCTCTGCCCTTGGTTATCTGACAGGTAGGCGACGCATTGAATGCGTTTTTCCAATACAAAGTGCATTGCCCATTTGATTTGATTTCTTTTATTTTAAGAAAATGACCAAAAAAAAAAGGCGAAGCATTCAATTCATTCCGAATTGAAGAAATTTTACAAACTTATAGAGGTGTCTTGATATTTCTAATTTTAGCATCACCCACCTCCAATGCATCGTCATCATCACTGGCTGAACCATCATGTGGTTCATAGTCCATTTGATGCACTTCTACTTCGCCCTCATAGATTACAGGCCGCGAGGTGTTTCTTTGCTGTTGTTTGACCCTTCAAACTCTTTTCGAACTTGGTAGCTTCAATAAAAACCTCCTCGAAATCTGGGAACCCCTCTTTCCTGACCTCCTCCCCCACCCCCCCCCCCCACCCTCCCCCTCCCATGTTCATCATTCAGCGCACAGCAAAAGGAAATACTCCCCCCCCCCCCCTCCCGGGCGCCTATGAAGGCCCAGTTTGGCATTGCTCTGCTTTCGCGAAAGTACTTTCGTAAAATCACTTTCGGGAAAGCAGCTTTCGCAATAATCAGTTTGGCGTTTGGTAAACATTCTGTCAAAACTGTTTTGGATGATCGAAAGCAGTTTTAGGCGTTTGGTAAACATTTTTAGGAAAGTGCTGTGAGGTGTAAATAATGAGCGAAACAGACATATTATTAAATAATTATTTTAATAAACTATCATATATATCCATCAATATGTACAAAAAATCAACACAAAATTAATACTTCTCCAATAATTTTTTTTTAATTTTTATGTAGATATTTGAAATAATATAAATTTGTATGCATACTTTGTTGTTATGATATTAGTATAGAATAAAATAGAAATTTGTTCTAATATAGATTTTTATGTAGATATTGTTCTAATATTAGTACATAACCAAATTGAACCAAAAAAATGTACCAAACAAAAAATTGAACAAAAACCAAAAAAAAAAAAAATAGAACAGAACAAAAAAAATTAATACAGAACCAAAAAAAATTTCATCGTCTTTCTTCTCTTTGCACTGAACTCGCCGCTCGGAACACCACCCCACCTCGCCGCCGGAAACACCACCCCACCCCACCCCATCCTTCTTGACTGCATCTTCCGGGTTCGCGAAGTGGAGATCGGCCTCGGCGGGAGGCGCTGCCAGCAACGTCCTCTGCGGGTCTGCTGCGCGATCGGCAACTTGGGATGGGGACGGCGACTTGGGACGGCTGCTTGGGCGGCGACGGCGGCTTGGGCTGCGACGGCGGCTTGGGCGGCGACATCGACTTGGGACGGCGACGGCGACTTGGGATGGCGGGTTGGAGGTCGACTGGGTTAGAGAGGCCGATTGAGAGTGATGGCATTTCAAGTAAATTGAAATGTTAAGGAAGGGCATAATAGGAAGAAAAAATATTCATTAACAATTTTGGTAATTCCCAACGTGTCCCAAATGAAAGCTGCTTTCGAAAGCTACTCCTGACCTGCTTTCGATAATCTGCTTTCACGAAAGTATTTATTGCCCGAAAGTACTTTCGTTTATGTTTACCAAACGCTTTTTTTGGCCAAAAACTTTCGCGAAAGTACTTTCGGGCCATAAGTACTTTCGCGAAAGCAATGCCAAACACAGCCGAAAGTCCTCTGTTGACTCATGTTCCCTTTGTTTCATAGTCTTACAATCATTGATGGTGGTTCAGTTCAATAGAACTGGTCATGGAAAGCTGCTTCCATTTTCCTCCAAACTAAGATGGAATTTGGTGGCAATTTGAATACTAAGTGAAAGCTTACCCAGACAACGAGCTTCCAAACAACCTGAGCTTCCAGAATGAACCATAGTGCCCCCACATTGGTAGAAAAACGATGAAAAGAAGATGTCAGGTTGTCCTCTGTTGACTCAAGTTTATTTTTGGGTCCGGAAAAAATGAGTCCCTTGCAATTGAGTTGTGCTTGTCTCTGGGAAGGAGAGAATCCTCACAACTTAGGATATTCGATCCCATCGAGGATGCTGATGAGATTCGACAATGCTTTGTCAAGTACCTCATGGTAGATGTCTCCAATACCACATCGTGCTCATGATGTTCAGTATTTGGTGGACTACCATCGTTTTCAACACCTGAACTTCCAAAGTACGTATGAGAGCATGACACAACATGCACACATCTTTACGGGTGAGACTAAAATCACCTTTCTTGACTTCATGACTTCTACAATTCCCATAAGTCAACATGTCACTAAATTCATGAGGACTTCAAAGTAAACATGTTAACCTCTTAACCACTCTACATAGGAAGATTGTCAACAGGAAAATCGAAAAATGAGATGATCGGTTCGAGGTGGTAGCCTCTATCGTGAAGCAATCTCTCTGCTAGTTAAGGTCTCATGGTTGGTTGTGGTTTTGTCTTGTGGAAGATGCTTCTGTTGGTTGGTGTTTTTGTTAGTGCTCGAAGAGTTGGGTTACTCTCGGTCGTTTTAGATGTGTTGCGGTTGCTCCGTTCGAAGGTCTTGGGCGTTAGTTTGCCTTTTCTTTAGGGGCTTTTGCCCTTCCCCAGTACCAAAAAAAAAAAAAAAAGTACTAGTACCAACTATTTCCAGAAGTACTAGATATCTAATATTAAAGCCAAAAATGTCGACAGTCCAGTGCAAATGACAAACTTCAAGAAAATTTCAACTAGCTAAAGGTCCAAAATGTACACTTGGAATAAGCATGGAGCTTTAGGATAAGCTTCGTCACGTTAAAATGGCAAGGGTTGGATGGAGGCATCTCATATCTAAATACTGATGACTATGCCCTTTTCTGTGCTGGTTTGTTCAATGTTGGTTTCCGCTTGGAGTTGTTCTTGGGACGAACTTTCACAAAAGCCTTCTCCAAGTCCTGAATAAAAAGGAATAATAAATTTAGAGAATTTACGTGCAAGGACTTTTTGCATCATATGAGGCACAATTACTTTGCATCTGCATAATATGATAGATCCTTTTACACCCTAAGTTGGAAAAAAGTAGCATCAGCACCAATACATTTATCATTGATGTTGTGCTCAAAAAATAGATGTTATTTTCACATAGTACTAACGATATAACAACATTACCAACTGAGTAATGGTAACCACACAAATGACAATATTATCTGCTACACTAGCAAGTTTTTGACATTCTGGCCAAGTAAAGTCTCCAAATTGCAAAACAAATGAGAGAGCACAGACTTCAGGCAGCAATACCGGAACTTTACTAAAAGCTTTCCTATACCAGAGGACCCTAAAAACCTACTTCGCTTTTAAATTTGTAGAGGTAAATATATTTATGCCAACTGATATCAGAAGCCAAAAACTACAATATGACCTATGAATTTCTGAAAGGTTTTGAAAAACCTAAATTAACATGAAAACTAGCCCCCAGATCCATCAGGCTAATTCCAGATAACCAAAATCTTTTCTGCAACCCATCAAACTTGCTCTATTGTAAAAATAACGTACTGTATGCTTCTGTGCATGAGAAAAGAATGAATTGTACAATTGACTGAGATATTGGCTAAATCATTGTGCTATTTTTTCATCTGCCTTGACATGAGGAATTAAATGTTTGCCTGGTTGTATCAGGATATAAACCTAATTATTTCAGCAACATATCATGCTAGAGAAACACAACCATCAAATGTAATATTGATAACGTAAGCGTGAATTACTGCTACACTTAAGGTGCTTGTAAATCTCCTGAAAAATGCTTGGGTAATAGAATCTCCCAATAACATCATTGGTAGAATTCTAGTAGTGCCAATTGGTTGAGAATGCATGCAGAAGTAGTCTATCATGCAAAGCAAATTTACCTCAAGTGATTCTTTTTCAGCCGGCGGCTTGGTCCAAAGATCCTCCAAATCATAGTAGAGCCTGGCCTTCTCGTCAAGAGCATGAACTATAACTTTGCCTAAAACGACGAAGACCGTTACAGAACCCAAAAGGAAGAAGAGAAAAGACAGTATATCGTATCCAATATGGAGGAGCCATGCATACAAAAATCTACAAATTCCTTAATCCTACAGTTATTTGTAAGTTTTCATGTGGTTACTGGAATAGGAAATACAAATCGCATTAGTTGTTTCAAAACTCAAACTAGAATACAAACAACAGAAAATCGATGCCCGCTAAATGCTCATACGGGTTTAAGAAATTGAATCAAGCACACCGTTCATAAGTTAAATATACGAATTCAAAATTGCTTTCAGAAAACGCAACAATGGAGCACATACCGGAGTCAATGACAACCCACTTTCCGGTCTCTTGTCCTTGTACACTGGGAAGCAATAACCTCTTAGCCCCTTTCTGTTTCTCCTTAGACTGCTCATACAAACAAATTCAACAACAACAACAACAACCAGATGGTGATCAACTTCATCATCCATAACCACCAAAATAAAACCCAATTAATCAAAAAGCAAACTTTTTACATCATGATTAGATATTCAACTGGTAATAGGCAAAATTCAACAACAAACAACAAGCGCATTGCAAATTGAAGCTTCAATAGAATGATCAATTGAACCAATAACGCCAACAAAATTAGTAAGAAAGCGAACCTGCCTTGAATATTAGGGCTTGGGCGATGTTCTTGACGTGCCAGGTGGACTTGCCGGTGGCGAGGACCATGAAATCGGCCCACTCGCAGCGGCTGGATGCCGGAATTACCTTCACGTCCTCCGCCTTGACGTCGCTGAGAACCTTCTCGACCTCGTGGAGGTCCAGCATGCCCCTGTCGGGACACGTGGAGAACGCCGGGGCGAGAGATGGAAACCCTAGCTTCCATTGTTGAAGCAGCGATGACGGTGACGCTGAAGAGGGTGAGGAGAGAGAGTGTGATCGGGATCGTATCGCCGCCCACATGATCGCCGCGGAAAGGTCGTGCTGCTAAGTGGTGATGGCGGTGGCAGTGCAGGGTTCGATTTTCAGATGCATCGTGGGAGAGAGCACCTAAACGGCGGCGTTCAGTGTGTTTTGAACGTGCAACGCAGCGTTTCAGGAGAATGGGTTCGTTGCTGACTTGGTGGAAAAAGTAAATGGTAACACAAAGGTAAATGTCAACGGTGAACCATGACCACCATCAAGTCCTTCACGTGTGCTTGAAAAGAAAAAGTGAAGAATCTTAATCAACAAAGACAAAGTGAAGATTGAGTTGAATTTTCCCAGTGTGTGTACCGAGATTTGAACAGTAGGGACAATTTCCATTAGTAATTTCTAATCTCGATCATTAACAGCATTTACAATGAAGGTGCTAGATGGGGTGTCATTATGAGTTGCTAAATTTTACTGACAAAATAAAAAAGTTCTACAATCGGGTGCTAGATTCTACAGTGGGGTGGTGGTAGAGTTACTAATACTATTATGTGGAACTACCATAAGAAGTTAAAAATTTCTCCAAATATATGGAATATCTTAGAATTTCTTGTGGTGAGGCAACCCCATTTAGCATTCCCATTGTAAAACTTTTTTTTTAAAAAAAAAAATAGTAAAATTTAGCAACCTATAATGATGCAAACCCCATGTAGCACCCCATTGTAAATGGTCTAAGGGCCCGTTAAGAAAGTTCTTATAATCGATAAGCGTGTGGATTGTTATTTTATGTTTTGTGGACACCATGGAATTGTCTCTTCTTCTATGATAGGTTTGAAGTTCTTTGAAACTTTATGACAAAACGATTGGATACTTATTCATACAGATTTATAATAAGTTGCTTGCTCAATTCTTAACAACACAATACTAACTAATCTTTTGCACTCCAACTTTAAAAATAATTATATATATATATATATATATATATATATATATATATATATATATGTGGAACTGCATCAATATGAATCGAATATAATATCTCCTATAATGTAGAGAGATGAAATTTTGTTAGGCCAGATAAATTGTACAAGCTATTTGCTAAATTGTACTTTCGATGGGTGGCTGGTTGGATACACAATTAGTAGAGCAATGCTAGCATTAGGAGCTCATGCACAGATACATAAATGTAATTTGTTAATCATATAGTCAAACAATCTATTAATTGATTCAAACAAGTGTCATAATACATCAACTATTCACAAGTACTAATATTAATGCATGTATAAACCACTGACCAAAGCACAAACAACTAGTGTGATATTAGTTTTACGAATTCTTTTATGAAAGAAGATTGGTTGGGAACCCATACATTGAAAAGAAAAAAGAGTTATGATGACAGTGGAGAGGCTTCTAAGTTTTCTCCATCACCTACCAATAAAAATGACATAATTATGTATCTTTCCATTAGTGCAGAAGCTGATGATTACATGGTTGTTATGTAATCGCTGTCCCACTCTTTATTAAGTGTTCAGTACCTTTGACACTTGCAGATCATATTCTTCACTCGTAGTCATACAAAGAAAAAGTTATACTCGATTTTTGTCGATTGTCCCAGTCATTGACCAAATTAAACTTCGTAAGTAAAACAAAGTATCATGTAATGTGATTTTGATCGCTTCTTATGAGAGGGCCAGTTTTTTTTGTTTTTTTTTTTTACACACTCCATATCAATATGATGGATACGCATTTAATTCGTGTGAAAAATGCTAAATAGTTGATGAGGAGAAGTTGGTGATTAATTAATCAGAGAAAGAAATATTGGTGGAAGAAAAATATTATTCGGCCAATAACTAGTTGGTTTGTTAACGTATATATTAATGTATAAAATTGCAGTAAAAAAATTATGTTCTTGGGCAGAAGAAAGATAGTCCTATTGGTTAGTACATATTATCACAACATGGAATCAATAAATAAGTTAGTCCTTTGTTGGATCCAGTTACTGACTTGAAACAATTAATGTTATGATCATTAAAAATGTCATTCAATCAATTGCGCTACATTTAAAAGAAGAAAAATTGGAGGGCAATTGCTCTGCTCCAAACTATGTATCTGCACAGGTGCATAGTACTTCAAACAATAAACATTCCATCAAAACTAATTGTTATTCCAACTAATCCATATTTTCCCATGGACAAAAATTGTAGTTTAGACATATGTATCAAGTCTAATCAGCTTTTTATTCAAAAAAAATGATAGGGACTGGGGGATATAAGCAAATACGAGAGATATAATACTAAATGTGAGAAAATGCAAATACAAAAAACTACTTAGTTGCAGAGATGGACATGGACAGTATGCTTTATGCCTCTATGTGCGCCAACATCTCCCCTTTCACACATGGTAGGTAATTTTTGCTTCCTAGTGACACCAGCCCATATCTTTGCTTTGGGTTTGCTTTTCTATCAACCTCTAATACTGTAGATTAGAGACGGCAATGTTATCATGAGACTAATTGCTGACACTCTTGCTGCTATTCTGCAAGTTTTACTCTTTTGTTTGAATTCGATAATAGAATAATTATCACGGTATGGTTTCGGTTCGACATTTTAACCCCAATTTCCAAATTAGTAAGAAATCATTTTGGTTGTCTTTTGTCCTCCTCTCTTTTTTCTTATTAGGGAAAATGACAATACTAAAAGGCCGTTGTGCTGAAATGATTTCGATAAATAGACTGGTCTTAATACAACGGCAGTGGCACGGTGGTAAAAATTATGAAGACGAGAAATTGCAATGACAGAAAGCAAGAAAAAAAGAGAAAAAAAAAAAAAGGAAAAATTGAAGAGCAAAAGAAAGAAAATGAAAGCTTGTTGTGGAGGACAGCAGCAAATCTAGACGACAACAAACGCCAGGCCAGTTTTGGAACTCCCTCGAATTTCACTTTCTCGCTCTAGCACAAAATTTTCTCGGGAGGAGAGAGAGAGAAGAATGCCGGAGAATTAACCGCACCGAAACCGATCCATCACCACCGCCTTTACTTCCGATCCGTACCGCCCCCGAACAAAGCAGTGAATGCTGTAGATCCCGGCCGTCCGATTCAGCATTCGTCGTCGGGCTCTCGGCGGTTTCGGTTTCGGGATCGCGGTCGCCGCCATTGCTTTCTGCTGAAGTCGTCGTGGAGTCAAAGTATACTGCGAGTAGTTTTGGGGGCTTGCAATTTGGGCTTCAATGGAGGTGTGGAGAGGTTAGTTGAAGCTAAATTGGGGTTTGAATTAGGTTCTTTATTTGGCTGTGGTCGGTGCTCTCTCTATTTTGGTTTCCATAAAAGGAAAAATCTAGGGTTTTGAGGTCGAGGTCCATGATCGTAATTTGATTCGATTGCAGAGGTGGATTTTAAGCCTCCGCATTGCCAACTCGGTACGGGTGTTTAAGTTGCTAAGTTAATTTATGCAATTTTGTATTGGATTTTGCAAAAGATTTCGGCTTTGAGTTTAGTTGGACCTGGCCTGTTTGATTCCAGTTGGTATTATTAAGTCACTGGAATTTGGGATATTATTAATTTGATGCAATTCACACGGCCGGCGAATCAGAAATGTGCTTGGTTTCTTAGGTGAATTGGTGCAAGTGATTATTTTCGGCTTAAGGTAGTTCCGTTTTGAGTGGTAGTTGGGTGTATATGATGGGTTACTGCTACAATTTCAGTTGTGTGGAGAGTTTCGAAACGAAGGTTTTGAGTGTGTAAATTTTGTTGGTGAGAGATGCCTCCTTCACCGGCATTGAGATGCTCTCCGGGGCGAGAGTCCAGAGCAAACCATCACAGACGAGGTGGCAGTTTCGAAAGCGGTATGCTTTTGAAAGAAAAAGATGAAGATCTTGCCTTGTTCAACGAAATGCAGACTCGAGAGAAAGAGGCATTCTTGCTTCAGTCCACGGATGATCTGGAAGACACATTTTGTAAGATGGCATCCATTTTATGATTATTTCAGGGGTTTGTATCTGATGGCAGTGCTGACATGGTTTCACTAATGTTTTCGGTTTTACAGCTACAAAATTGAGGCAATTTTCGGATTTCAAGATCGGAATCACCATTCCTACACGTGGGGAGAGTAGTGACCTGCTTAATGTGGAGGGGGAAAAAAATGACTATGACTGGTGAATAATTTTTTTCATTTTCTGATACTTTAGTTTTCATTGCTAAAATTAGTAGTTATAGGATATATGATATGCTTTGCATTCTCAACTAAGCATGACTGAATTGCATCTGGGATCAATTTATACGTGTTTTCAAGTGTTTTAAAGCAGGATTCAGGTTGTAGGACTATTGCCTCTGTCTAAGAAATGGGAAAATCTATGTGAACCAGAATAATAATACAATTAGTTCTTGAGTAAGAAAAGGTCATTTTTTTCCCAAGAAATAAAAATTATATTAGAGTTTGTCTTTTATCAGTCAAGAAAATGTATCTAGTTTCATGTATGTTTGTTGCATCTTATCTGTCTGTGAATACAACTGTTTTCTGTCGAAATGCTGGAAATTCCACTGCCCTGTTTGTTTATTCACTGAGCAGAAACTGATTGCTCAGTGGTATGAGAATCCATTGCATTTTGTTCTTTTCGCGAATCTTTGAACCAGTATCTATCTGCTGTTCACCCTGGTTCTCTTTTTAACTTTGATGGAATAATCTGTTATTATTTTCAAAGGTTATTAACGCCTCCGGACACCCCACTTTTTCCTTCCTTGGATGATGACCCACCACCAGATAATGTGATACAGAGGGGTAGAACCCGAAGTCAACCTATTTCAATATCAAGGTCATCCACGGTAAGGGGTCAATTCACTTTTATGTGATTCAGTTATGCTACTTACAGTATCTGAAAGGTTTCCTTATAAGATCACATGCTGATATTTTTCACTGTTCTTGCATTCTTTGCAGATGGAGAAAAGTTATCGAAGTAGCAGGGGTAGTGCTAGTCCAATTCGCTTAAGCCCGTCCCCTCGTTCTGGAAATAGTACATTGCAACCAAGGCGAAGGCAGTCACCTGTACGTCATTCCAGTCCAACCCCAAGTGTACGGCCTGCTACTCCATCACGGAGACCATCTACTCCGTCACAGAGGCCATCTACTCCCCCAAGTAAATCCCCTTCACCGGCTCCGAGGTCTTCTAGCCCCACGCCCCGAAGGGTGAGCACTGGGTCAAGTAGCTCTGTCTCCTTACCAGGTATAAGGGGAACTTCCCCCATAAAGGCAAGTCGAGGAAACTCTGCATCACCAAAAATAAGAGCATGGCAAACAAATATTCCAGGTTTCTCCTCTGATGCGCCTCCCAACCTTCGCACTTCTCTTGCTGATCGACCAGCAACATATGTGAGGGGTTCCTCACCAGCATCTAGAAATGGTAGGGACTCTCCTTCCAATTACAGAAGGCAGTCAATGTCTCCAACTGCTTCTAGAAGTGTCAGTTCATCTCATAGTCATGATCGAGACCCATTTAGTTCTCACAGCAAAGGTTCTGTAGCATCTTCTGGTGATGATGATCTAGATTCTCTACAATCTCTTCCTGTGGGTAGTTTAGACCGAGCAATTTCGAGAAGAATTGCTGCTTCTCCAAACAATAGAGCTGTGGCCCTCTCAAAGAAACCAGCCAAAATGGTGTCCTCATCTTCTGCTCCAAAAAGATCCTTTGATTCTGCCCTTCGACAAATGGTACTTTATGATCCCTTTTATTTAATTGCATCCTTTATGATAAGATTATTCTTGCATTATTTAATAACTATTTTTCTAAAGGTTTTTTTTTTCTTGTTCATCAACCGTTAATCTTGAGGTGTTTACTTATAACAGTATAATTTCTAGAATTCTGTTGTCTTTAAGTGTGCTCTATTTCTTGTTTAGTTCACGGTTTCTCTGGTGTGCATTCCTTTGTCAAGTAGTGTCCATGACAACGGGTTTAACTGAAATAATAGAATACAGGCAGTTCACTGAACTATTAAAATTTCTCCCTGTATTTGTGGTCTAGTTTTTTCAATGAACTATAGAGCACTGGAATCCTCTAATTGCTGACCTTTTTACATTTGCACATCACCGATGTATGTGCAGGATCATCGGAAAGGTCCTCAAAATATGTTCAGGCCGCTCTTGTCTAGTGTTCCCAGTAGCACCTTCTATGTTGGAAAATCAAGTCCCGCATATCGTCCTCTAATTTCCAGGAATTCCTCAGTCACAACTAGCAGCAATGCAAGTTCTGATCTAGGCACCAATGCTGCACCTGATACTGAAGGGAGCGATCACAACCAGGATGATATGGCCAGCGAATCTGAGCAAGTGCCATATTCTGATGTTCATGAGGAAGTATTTGACTTTGATAAGAGGGATGTAGTCCATGAAGACAGTGGAAATGATATCCATGACAAGTCACATGACATTCATCATGTTGACAAGAATAAAGGAATTGCAGTTGAGTGTGGAGGTGCTGACTTGGAAGATTCTGGTGACCCCTGTATCACTGTGGAAGTCAGTCCAACCTCTGAAGATAATCGTGTTAAGGGTGGTTGTTTGGAAGTTGATAGTCTCGAAGACATGGAACTTTGTTTGAAATGTGGTTGTAGGTATCCAGTTTCTGATGAATTGGAGAGGAAGAATCGATTTTGTCCAGAATGTAGTAGGAAAGATAAACTTCTGACTGTCCTCATTCCGGAGGTAACTGTAGATCCTGATTCCCCAGCTTTATCTGGAAGATTTTTAGAAGGGGAAATGCCAAAGGATGCAGCGGAAACCATCATGGTACCTGCATCTCCACAAGTTACTGATTTGGGAAAATCAACAAGTTCCCAGGGTGAAGAGAATACTGATGAAGGCCAAACTATCCACTTCGAGCACATGCCTAATTGCTCACAAGAAAAATCTCTGGTACGGTCAGTAGTGGATGGAGGTCAGGATGGGCTAGCCAACCAGAAAGAGGTGTGTTCACTGACTGATGGTTGTGGCCCACCTAGTAGTGACACAGGGGCACAGAAATTGCATTCTAACACTTACCCAAACACGAGGGTTGACATTTCAGAAGGGGCAGGAATTTCCATATTGCTGAAGAGGACAAGCAGTAGCAAGGGGGCTTTTGTTCAAGGCAGGACGTTTACAGCCGCTGCCATACCTTACAATGATCTATCGTATGCTAGAGATAGTTCAAACAGTATGAGAAGCTCCATTGGATATGGTAGTTTCTCTGGATCATCTTCAGTTGATTTCAGCTCCGGTAGACAAACAGAGATTCGTGTGCAGCGGCAGTTGAGTGGCAAAAGATCAGACATGGAGAACCACAAGCATGACACAAACCTGAAATCCCAAGGGTCATCTTACAATGAAATTTCAAACCATGCTCGCCAAACGTCGAGTCTTTCATCAAACACACATGATGATTTTGAGCTTAATGTTGGAAATGTGGAATATGATGCTGCAGAGGCGATGCAGATAACATCCCAAGATCGCTTGCGAGCTATAGAATGCATCGAAGATGTTACTACTACATCTACCAGGACAGCTGTTGATGAGGAAAATGCACCTGAGTTGAGTACTAGCAGTAGAAGAGTTGACGCTTCTACCTCAGAATTGTTAAACTATGCAGCAAACACTCCATTAGAGGATGATTGGGTGGCAACATTTTCAGATCGTGAAAATTTTGGTTCAAATGAGCACTGCGATGAATTTCAAAACAATGGTGCCACAGATGTAGTAGGATCTGTTATATCTCCAGAGTTTTCATTTAAGGAGGAAAATACCAGTCTCAACAGCATTTCTGACCGAGTTAACACAGAAGAGGTTGCTACTGACAGCTCTTTGATTACAGTATCAATGTCAGAAATAGAAACTGAAAAAAGTCATCAGAGTGCCCTCGGTTCACGGAATGATGATGCTTCCCTTGAATTGAAGAGCACCATGGAGGAATTTGAGGAGCCTTCCATCCCAATTACTTCTGACAGTGATATTACCTCATCTGCTCCAGAAACCAACACAACCAATAATGGATCTCGCTTCCTAGGTATGATATCCGTCGCAATATAATAGTTGTATGTACATGCTAATTATAGTTTCAATAACTTCAATGACTTGAACACCATTATCTGGGAGTGAGTTTTGTGTGGAATTCTTGATTTAGTTTACTATGGGCCCCCTTAATGCTAACTGACACTCATGTTCCAGTTATTGAAAGAAGCATGATACAATCTCTTTCTTGTTCATTTGCCTCTGACCACCTATACTGTACTATGCGTAGTGTTACTAATTCCCTGTTTTGAACTTTTTAGATGGAATTGGAGTGTAACTGACAAGTCAGATATTTTTTTTTCAGAAGAGGAATCAACAGTAATGGTTGAGTGTCTAGGTCGAAGTAAGGGAAGAAGCTTAACACTAGAAGAGGCAACAGATACAATACTCTTCTGCAGCTCCATTGTCCATGATCTGGCCTATGAAGCTGCAACCATAGCAATGGAAAAAGAAAGCAGAGTTCCACTAGAAACGTTGCAGCCTACGATACCAACACTGGGGAAATCCAATCCCGAGAGAAGGGAACCACGTGGCAGACCTTCTGGGAGACGTTTCTCAAAGCCTCAAAAGAGCAGGCCAAAGTGGGTGGAAACAGATGGGGAACCCCCTGCTAGCAAGATTGAGAATGATGAGAATGTGGACGAGTCTATGCAACGGCATGTAGGGCTCCCCAACAAGGTGGACGGGATGAAGCCTCCAAAGCTGGAATCCAAGTGCAACTGCACTATAATGTGAGTGTTCATTCTGCTAGAGTCTAGTCCTGCTGAAAGTGCTTGCAGTGCATTTTGGCCACTCCCTTCAGTGATTCAGTTCAGTTCAGCCTATATGAAGGAGATGGAGCTGGGTATGTACCTGTATTTTAATGGTTTTACGTTTGAAGGGGGCGCTTGGGGTAGTTGCCAATTGTTTTTTTTTTTTTTGGTTACGTCATATTTGTAAGAATCCACGTTGTTACGATGACGTAAATTGTAAAGTTGTTCTTGTCATTAGGCTGATAATGGTGAGAGGCATTGGAGGTTTGTGTATGCTTTCCAGTTGCCACATTCTTGTTAGTGAATCAGTGGTTCCTATGTGGTCCAGTTCCTCCATAGAGTAAAGTCTGAACGAAGAACCCATTCATTAATATTCATTATGATTTTTTCATAGTTTGTGGAGGCATAAATAATATGTTTGTTTATAGAAGAGATATGAAGCAAGGATTTAAATTTCGGTTTCGATGGAAATTTTGGATAGTCCAAATTTATGGAAATTTTGGAAAATATTTCGATTTCGTAAAATTTTGGTAAAAAAATTAAAATATAAAAAGTATATTAAAAATCGTATAAATTAGTATTTTAACTTTCTATAGACTTTAAAATCAACTAGTATTGTACTCAGTTAACAAGTAAGGTATACCTCAATCTTCTGTATGCTCGAAAACCTATAAAAATTGACATTTTGCATGTTACTAAACTTAATATAATAAGAAATAAAATTATAAATACAATCTTAATTTTCTTATCTAGAATCATTTTTATTTGTTTTCAACTTCTCTATAATAATTTAACTAATAGACATTTTAATATACTTATTGGTGTCACACTATAAAAACCGAATGGTGTGTGATATTGAAAAAAACAAATGAAGCGCATACATAAAAAAAACCAAGAAAACCATACAAGATTAACTCACACGTTTTTGGTCTTTAATAAAAAAGAAATTTAAGAATGAAGATGACAAAATGTCCAAATATTGGGAAAATTACAAAAGCATCTTTCTTCCTCCCAAAACCCAGTTTCGCCTCTCACATTGCGCCGCCCCCACCTACCGCTGCACCTCTAAGATTTCTTCCAAATCATTACAATTTTCACCGAAATTAGTTCAAAAGTACCGAAATTTCATCGAAACTCAACCGAAATCATCGAAATCTTCAAACTTCACGAAATTTCGGTGTTTTTCGGTAATATTGAGATATACCCTGTTTTTTGTTTCGGTACTCAAAAAAATCGAAATTTCGACCAAATTTGGGGTTTCAGTCTTTTACCGATATGAAGGACAGTACTTATGTTGCAGCCCCGGTAGAACCTGCACGTCTATCCCTTTTGTCATTAGATCTTCGCAAATATAAGTATCGCAATCGGAATTGTTCAATTTCTAAAACACACTTTGAAAAAACACACTTTGAAAGTCATATCTGCAAAAAAATCAATATACTTGGAAACATATTTATTCATCATGAAGAATTCATATTTTTAGATAACTGCATGCCCTTAAAGGCATGGCTTATGATATCAAAGGTTCAAATGATTTTCAATTAAATTGATTTTTTGTAGATATGATTAGGGTGAACAAAATATTAACTGGGCTCATACTAAGGTGGGAAAACATACGTTGGTTTACAAGAGGGTTTAAATTTAGCGGTAAAAAAGGCGGGAAAACCATTACATATCGGAAATGCTCAAAACATGGCGGGAAACTCATTAAGATGAGTAAAGGACTAGAAATTTCGATGAGTTTCCTCAACCAATTCACACCATGGACTCCGATTCTGACTCAGACGGCTCTCACATCTCCGCCACTCCTCCACGGCGAACCAAACCCTCTCCACGGCGACCGCCGCCGCCACCACCGCCGCAGCCAAAGCCCAAGCCCAAGCCTTTGGAGCCGAAGCGTTTGCAGTCAAATTCAAGATCCATACTCCGAGTCAAAGCACCGTCTAAATCCAAACCCATTTCCGAACCCATACCTCCTATTTCCGAGCCCACCCGACCCGACCCATCTACCCTTCTCTCCTCCAATTTACCGTACAAGATCTGCCGACGGCCGTCCGATCCTCACCGCGCCGTTCCCACCGTCGATTCCGTCGATATCCTTATCGCTTCACAAAGCACACACGTCTACAACTCACCGTCGATCCCCAAAATCCGACGAACCGCCATCAGTTTCGATTCTTTCGAAGACGATACGCCGTTGTCATCTCCGGCGCCAAAGCCTCAATCAACGGCTGAGATTGGCGGGCCGGATCCGGTACCGCCGGAGCCCAAACGCGAAACGAGGACAAAGTCTGCAGTTACAGCCGTAGCTGTAAGGAAGCGAGTCGATCTAGTCGGAGCTAGTGTGCCATTGCCGCCGGTGAAGTTTCGAAACGGTGGAGCTGAAGGGAACTTCGTGAAGCTGAATCTGAGAGGCAGGAAACGAAAATTTGTGAATAGAGGCCAAAGAGGAAGCACCAATTCGTCGAATCGTCGGAAATTTTATAGAAAGGGTAAAAGGAAATTGAAATCTCAAGGTGAAATTGATGAAGAGACTGTTTGTGAAGAAGGTGAATTGATTGCAGAAGCTATTGAACAACAGCAGAATGGGAAGCAGGACAGTAAAAGACCAAAATTCGATTCGGAATCGTTTGAGGAGGCCGTTAGTAGGGCTAGAAATGAGATGTCAGATGAGAATTTGGTGACACTGTTGAGGCTGACTTATGGGTATGATTCGTTCCGAGATGGGCAGTTGGAGGCAATCAAGATGGTACTCGAGGGAAAATCGACAATGCTTGTGTTGCCTACGGGTGCTGGCAAATCGTTGTGTTATCAGTTGCCCTCATTGATTTTACCTGGGGTTACTTTGGTTGTTAGTCCATTGATTGCTTTGATGATTGACCAGCTTAAGCAGCTACCACATATGATTCATGGGGGTCTTCTTTGTAGCAGTCAGGTGTGGTTTGTTTTCGCACTCCATCCGTCTCTCATTGCCTGAATACAAATAGGTGGGTGAAGTTTAGTTGTTTTTGTTTTTTTTGTAGAGACCTGAAGAAGCTTCTGAGACAGTAAGGCGTCTTCAACAAGGGGACCTAAAGGTGAGACCATTAACATTTGTAGTAGTCAGCAATAATGTGAATGAATTACGGATTCTGTTATCATGATCATCTAGATTCTAGTATTACATTTGTCTCTAATAAAGTGTACAAGTTATTTTTGTTTGGATTAGTTCTAGAGAGCTAAGGTTTAGTGGGTTGTATTGTAGGTGCTTTTCGTTTCCCCGGAGAGGTTTCTGAATGCTGAGTTTCTGTCTATATTTTCCAACACAGTTGTATCTCTTGTTGTGGTAGATGAAGCTCATTGTATTTCTGAATGGTGAGTGAATAGTGATGGTTGCTGCCACCTTAGTCTTGTTGGTTGCTAGTTGTCTTAATATATCAGCTGTTATCCTTCAGGCTGAACTTCATTTCTTATTGCTTGTAGCCCCCTTAAAGACTCACCTTTCAAGGTTTCCACAGGTCACATAACTTCCGTCCCTCGTATATGAGGCTTAGAGCATCTTTGCTTCGTGCCAGGCTCAATGCCAACTGCATTCTTGCCATGACAGCTACTGCTACAGCCACAACTTTGGATTCTGTTATGTCAGCTTTAGAGATTTCTCCCACCCATCTCATTCAGAAAGCCATCCTAAGGGATAATCTACAGCTGTCAGTGTCATTGAGCGGAAATAGGCAAGTCTGGATGCTTCTTTATCCTCTCTTAGGTCTATCAGTTTCCTAACAAAGTATACTAACCTGCTATGAATACAACAGAATGAAAGATTTGCTGATGTTGATCAAGTCTACTTCTTTCAAGGGTGTTCAGAGCATCATTGTCTACTGCAAGTTTCAGGTACCCATTCAGTCATTTAATTGACTTCTATTATGTTTTATAAAGAGATTTTGTGACACTGTGTATTGGATACTTTTAAGGTGGTCTCTAGGACACCATTTTTAACAAGCTTAGGTCGTCCTGTAATCTTGTCTGTATTTTTGACAAACTTTAGATTGTCATGCTATGTGCACCTAAATAAGGGTCACGAATGAATCACTTTTGTAGAATGGTGGCTAAGGATTGTTATTACTCTTTGCAATGGAAATACAGTCTTTGTTAATGCTCATTTGATGTGGATTAACATAGTATTGTACTGTGTTATATATATTGACTGGAAATTGTTCCTCTCTACTTTTGCAGTTTGAAACTGAAATGATCGGCAAATACTTGAGTGACAATAACATCTCTGCAAAGGTTAGTTTGCATGTTTCTTAGTTACATGATTCACAGCTTATAGGTAACTCTTCAAGAATAGATAGAATTCTGACAACACTATCATATAAATCTCTAGAGTTACCATAGCGGTATCCCCTCAAAAGATCGTAGTCGTGTACAGGAGTTATTTTTCAGTAACAAGATTCAAGTGGTAAGAATATTACTCTACTCATGCTTCTGATGCATTAATTTTTTTTTTCTTTTTCCATATAGAGCAAGTTTAAGTTTCACATTCTTGGTTTGACTTGTATGTTTTGATGGAAGGTTGTGGCAACTGTAGCATTTGGCATGGGCCTTGACAAGAGGGACATTGGTGCTGTAAGAGAAAATATACTCAATTTTTTCCCTTTCCTCAAATACTCTTACAGTTTTTAGCTTATTGTTATTATACACTCATAGTCATTAACAACCAAATTAACTGATTGTTGATAATTGCATCATCTTCACTGGAGTGGTAGCCTGACAAAGGAAATATTTAGTGCATATACTGAATAGTCTATTGGATTAGTGTATGAACAGCACAATTTGTCGTGGCCTGATGGGGTAGCCTGATAAGTAATTTTGCCTTGTCTCCTAGTTTCTTAGTCCAGAATCAATTGCTGGTATTTTCCCCTCTAAAAAAGAGATGCATAATGTCATGACCTATTTAGCTCATAGTGTAAGTTCATTAGCATGCATACATAATGACAGGTATGCACATGTTTTCTTCATGACCATTGCAATATGCTTACTGGATTTCTCTCAATTATTTCTGAAAAGGCCAGATTGCATATTTTTCAGGTGATTCATTACACCTTGCCTGAAAGCTTAGAGGAATATGTTCAGGTGGAACTTTCTTCAAGACGAGTGATTGTTCTGAAAGATGTTCTTTATCTCAGAAATGATTAACCAAATGAATGATAAAAAATCGTGCAGGAAATTGGACGAGCTGGACGGGATGGGAGACTGTCCTATTGCCATCTTTACTTTGATGAGAGCACATACTTCAAACTTCGTAGTCTTATGTATAGGTATTTACATATTATCCGATGAACAGCTTCTATTAACTTCACTGTAGGAAATGCTTTCATGGTTTGAGAAGTAGTTCACAACTTTACCGTTTTGTGTTTTCAGTGATGGTGCAGATGAATATGTGGTAAACAAATTCCTCTGTCAAGTGTTCGCTAGTGATGAGAACTCACCTGGGAAAATTTGTTCGTTGGTTAAAGACACTGTATCTCGCAAGCTTGATATGAAAGAAGAGGTCCTCCCTGCTACTATTGCTGTTCATTATTATGCGTAAATTCATGATAAAAGAATCATTTAGGAGTTTCAGAAGCTATGTACTTACATGTTCTATTCCTGGTATTTTTTTTTGTGTGGCAGGTAATGCTAACACTTCTAACACAGTTGGAGTTGGGCGAAGTACAGTATTTGCATTTACTTCCAGAGTTAAATATAACATGCACTTTGAATTTTCATAAGGTAGGTTGTGAATATGTTTTAGGCTTATGTTCCCCCCAAGATTTAACTTTGAGTTACATTTTTACAAAATTGACTTCTTGATGTGGAATATTGTGGCACTTGCATTGCATGAACACAGGCATCTCCGGCTGTACTTGCTGTAAATGATGATGTTGTTGCTGCAATTCTGAAAATGTGAGTATCGTTAGTGGTTTTGACTACACACAGCATTTGAATATGAGAAAATGTGGTGAACCATCTTATGCTTGATGACATTTTCAGATCTGAGACTAAGCACGGACAATATATGTTTGACATACCGGCTGTTGCAAACAGCATTGGAGTGACAACTGCAGTCGTATCAAATCATTTACAGAATCTAAAGGTTTGAATATTTCAAAAGAAAGTCGTTTTTTTTTTTTTCTGAGAAATGTACTATTGAAGTTGGAAACAGAAAATGGTCCCTCCACATGAATTTTTTTGGAAGTTTATGGAATGATTTGATGATCACAATTGGGCCTTTGATAAGCAACAGTTATTTATATGCTGTACCCCCACCCCTATGTATTTATACCATTTGTTTACATACTTATGCCTACCTTTTCTTTTTTATATTATTTTAGTTGAAAGGAGAAGTAACATATGAAGTCAAGGACCAAGCCTACTGTTATACAATTGTGGAAGTCCCTGCGGATCTATGTTCTCTATCAGAAAATCTTACAAAATGGTTATCGGAGGTTGAAAGTTGCAAGGTAAATGATAACATGTTATCAGATTAAAGTTTTCTCAATTCCATTGCCCATTCCACTGTAAACAACAGCTTGGAGCCTCCATTACCATTGCTGTTCATTAGCAATGTGCGAAGACAAGTACTTTCTCTTGCTTATGTGCGCTAAAGCTCCTTTACAATATAGTGGTCACTGCACTTTACATTAGCGTATCCCAATGAAATCTAGTGTGAAGTTCGAACTGATGGTAAAGTTTGGAAATAAACCTATATACGCTATAATTTTATCTGCACTTTGTGGGATTTTATAACCCGGTTGATTGTCCTGTTGCCGGTTTCTTTAACTTTTGTGTGTGTATTCTCTTCATGCATCCATAATTTTCTGTACAAATAATTTGTTTTCTGCTTTTGATGTAGGTGCGGAAGTTGGACGCAATGTATAATGCGGCAGTCTTTGCTGTTGATACTTGCAAGAAGACGCAAGGTTGTTGTGATGTCCAGCACACAGTATGTTTGCAAAGGAAGATTATGGAATATTTCTCTGGAGATGATAATTCTGAAGTCCCTAATAATATGGGTAAAGCCAGGTCGGTATGATGAAGTCATACTTATTTCTACCAGCATTCTTAGCCACTGATGTCATTAATCTAGAGGATTTTCTTATATGTTGAAACTTAAATGGCTTTAGCTGCTATTCTTGCCTATATTTTTTTAATCTGTGGCATGAAGATTACCTTGCTAACTCGCTTTGTACTGATACCATTATCATTTACATGTGCAGCCGGTTCTTGCGAGCAGATATAAAAGTAAGAATCTACGCACTTGATTAGATTCTATACTAGAGGCAAATCGTACTCAGCACTTCTAATGTATTGGCTCTTCTTGAATGACAGGTCTTTCTGCAGAGCAATTCACAGGCCAAATTCACCCCCAGAGCCATTGCAAGGATAATGCATGGCATTGCAAGTCCATCCTATCCTTCTACATTCTGGTCCAAAACTCACTTCTGGTATGCAAACAAAACTGATTCTTGGAAATGTGGTTGTTTGATTTGGAGCGTTCGACACCATTGGAAGTGCTAAAGCCACTTTCTTGGCAATGCGCTTTCATATGGTATCAAATATCTTTATTAGGAACCAATTTGAGCTAACATACTAATTTGCTAACTCTGCACTGCAGGGGAAGGTATACAAATATAGACTTCCAGGTGGTAATGGAAGCCGCAAAGGCGGAATTGATCAATTTTGTGGGGAAGGATGCAGTCTAGCTGCTCAGAATCAGGCATTCTGTGTTTAGCAATCAACAGGGAGCATGAAGGTAATCAAACAGTCCCTTTTGCCATGTTCTAAATATAATTCAAATCAGCAATTAGTTGTCCAGTGCAATCAAAGAAATGATCTTTTCGTGCCAAAATGAATGCAGCCTCAGCCAGAGAGATCAAACTGCGCCTTTGATTTTAGGACGTTCGGTTTATGCATGCAGTTTGGAATCAGATAAACAGAAGAGCATGAAGACGAACATATTTGCAGTCTGATTTGTGAAGGCTTCAAGCTGGAAAAATGAAAAGGATGTAAAGGGGTGTTTGTCATTGTCGATGGAGTAGTAAAGAAGCAAAAGTAACGAAAGGAACCCAAACAACATGCCAACCTTGTAAAATGCCAATATTTAATTTATAGTATACAACACGTGCACGTTAAGGTTGCAATAGGAATTGGTTTACAAGTAAAAAAAATGAATTTGTAAGTCTCTTTTATTGAATTATGATGGAAGGAGAGTGCAAGGCAAGGGTAACTTCTGAATGAAGTGGAAACATATGAAATAGAAATAAAATCGAAGTTCAGCCTCAAATTAAGCTAACCCGCATGAAAAGGTTACTACTCCAATTAACTACCATGGTGCAAGTTTTACGGATAATTAAGCCAACAATTAAGTTCAGAGATGATCAAGCAATGGTAGTAGCAGCAGCTAAAATTATGTTCAAGTAGTCTCTTCTTTTTTCAGGCCGGAATATGCTCTTCTCTTTTGGACTTCTTTTATTAGCTTCTATTTTTCAGATGCATACGTAAGATATGTAAAATGAAATTATTGACGATAATACTATCGTACTCTATTGTTTAATTTCTCTATATGTCATCATTCTGATACATGTAGACAAGCCAACGTGATTCAATTATTAAAACTCACCACATAAACACCATTCATCTCAAAAGTGTAAAAAAAACACAAACTAGAAGTCTAGAAGATGTGGCATATTCTAGTGAAGCCTAGCACAAAGAGCATATTCATCATAATTCATTCTTCATTATTGCAAAAGAGGCAAAGACCGTTAGTTATAAAACGACCGCAGACCGCCATTGCAGCTGATCACATCTCAAAAACATAAAACAACGACACCGAAAACGCTACAACTTTCTAGAACCAGTCCGCCCTCATATCGCAATCAATCTCAATCAAAGACTTTCGATTTCGTTTGATTTTTGCGTTTTTGGAATTTCCAATCTTTGGAATTTGAACGGAGGAAACGACGATGGTTGAGGTGGCGGCAACCGCGGCGTCGTCGTCGTCGTCGTCAATCTTCACCAACTACCCTCTTCTCTCTGCGCTCGCGGCTTTCGCCATTGCCCAATCGATCAAGTTCTTCACCTCCTGGTAACTGTTCCGTCTCTCTTTTCGCGCAATTCTTGGAATTTGGATCCGGCCCAATTCGTCAATTTTAGATTTTTGTAATGCCGTGTTGCGTTAATGTTGAATTAAGTTGAATTGAATTGAATTGTACGAGCTTAGCGCATTTGTCTAGATCTTGATTCTTGATGTGTGAATATTGGTCAAAAGTTGTTGAATCCGTTGAGATGGTGTATGATGGTTTGGAAATCTGTTTCGATAATCGTTTTCGACAAGAGTAGAGATGTTCTTGGCTGTTTGGTGAATGCTGATTAGTTGTTTATCCTAAGAGTTCTTAAACTTTGATAGATTTGCAGGTACAAGGAAAGGAGATGGGATTTCAAGCAACTTCTTGGATCCGGGGGGATGCCGTCGTCTCATTCTTCGACTGTCACCGCTGTTGCTACAGCCATTGGGTTCCAAGAAGGCGTCGGCGGACCAATCTTTGCAATGGCATTGATCTTAGCATGTGTTGTAAGACCCCTCTCTTCGTTGTGTTGCGTTTTTCAGATAACATTTGGCCTTGCATTTCTGTTTTAGTTGTACTTCTCTCAAGTCTGAAAGCACCATTGAGCTTACACTGAATGTTGTGCTTATCTCGTATAATGATCATACAGCCAGATGAAAGATGTGTATATGCATATAGATAGATCCACAGACTTGAAGCACTTTAGAACTAATTGACAAGTTGGTTTATTGTCCTCATGTTTTCTATATTGCACATGTCATTAGCAGTGCTCTGATGTAGAAAATTTTCTGGCAGGTGATGTATGATGCAACTGGTGTAAGGTTACAGGCTGGACGCCAAGCAGAGGTTAGAAGTTAATGTTTTTGCTTCCCCTGATTCTCTTTTAACGTTTACCACCCTTCTCCTGAGTTTGTGTCACCATATTTTATCTAACAAAAACTTCATAGGAAAGTTGATGTTTGACCACTATGCTTTTATTATGCGCTTAATCTAATTGAGCTACTTGAGTATCCTGTTTGAATGCTGTTCGATTTGGTTATATATATTCACATTGGATATAATTATTCTTCAGGTTTTGAATCAAATTGTCTATGAACTTCCTGCTGAGCATCCGCTGGCTGAGAGCAGACCACTTCGTGAACTTCTTGGCCACACGCCCCCTCAGGTACTCTTTACGGCCTTAATGTGCGACCTGATAACTAGTTTAACATAACCAGATAGTTTATGTATGAGTATTGGTAGCCCAGATTTATTATAAAAGAGACCTTTCCAATGGTTTTTGTTTCCATTTGACAGGTCATTGCTGGTGGGTTGCTTGGAATTGTCACAGGAGCCATGGGCTATCTGATTATTGTAACAGTCAGGCATACGTGATTCTGGAATGGTTTACATCTGCATAGATACTGATACAATGAAGTAGCATCTCTTAGTTCCTTATCTGTTAAATTTTTGGATTGCAAATTGCAGATCCACTATCATACAGAGGTATTTTTCAGGGTTGAATACAGAGGCCTTGTCTATAGTCCAGATAGCACGCCCTTCATTAGACTGGTTCAATTTGTGTAAACACATGCCTTTGCAAGATGTAATATGATTGCCATAATGCCATTGGTGCTGTCTGTGATGAAACGGTCCTGTTGAGACAAGTCTTGTCAAGAATAGGTGAATTTGCATATTTTAGGATAGTTCATGTATGGTTCTGAAATTGTTTTCGACTAGTCCTTGAGCAATTTGAAAATGATCTCGGATTGTTGGTTGATTTATGTAGATAATAAAAATTTTAGAAACTATATTAGGTATATCATGTGTACGTTTTTGAGAGTTATTTTTAGATTTTGTTTCACCAATACAGACTTCGAACATGAATATGCCTTTTAGTGGTCTTGCTTCGAGGATTGTATTGCCTATGTTTGTTGCCAAGCCAACGCTGTGGCCCATAATCTAGCGAGTTTCTATTCTGCGCATATGTGACATGTAATGTAAGTATATGCTTGATTCAGGCATCGGACCTCTCGCCACCTTTGCAAGAGAAATCCACTAGGTAAGGACTAGAGAATTCGAAACAAATTTGCTAGAATAGTATAATCGTGACTTGCAACTTCCTCATCCAACACATACCATTAGATGTGCTGTTCCAGACAGGTTAATATTGATCCAACCTAAACTAATAGACTAACAAAATAGTTCAAATTGTTCTCTGTTATGCTCATTCTGTTGAAGAAGGCAGAAAATGAGGATGACAGATGATCTGGGAATTAATTTGTTCTTCCGATGTATGACAGTCAAGAAGAGTAACCAAAGAGACTCGCATTTCTTCACAATGATTGAAGGGCTTCGTTCTTTTCCCGTTACCGGCGTCCAATGGGTTGCTCATTAGTTTTGTTATTTTTCTTTCCAACTGCGATCTTCTATCGATTCATATATAATAAACACAAGATTGATCAGCCGTAAAAGAACAAATGAATAATGAATTAATACAATGGATTCTGTCGTAAGTCAAGCTTCTTGATCTCTAGAATGTGACTTTACGCCCAAAATAGCTGAAAACACCCTTCTCATTTCCTTCATAGGATCCCCTGCAACCCCCGACTTCACACGCCATGCAACATGCTCATCAGGCCGTACTAGAATGGCTCCCTTCTCAGTCATTTGACACATATCCCACCATGAGGATGATTTTGATGAACTTTTAACTTCAACCACATCAATGTAGTTCTCCCACGGTGTCAATAATGCCCCACTTCCTACTTTAACTCCTTTAGCACTCCCAGCAGCCCACAACACGCACACCTTTGCAGAAACTTTGAATTCCTCAGCCACTTGGAATGCCGCATGAGCGAGATGGTAGGATGGCTTTGTTGGTGCTATAATGAGGAGAAACTCAACTTTGTCTGCAGATATAAGATCCAATGTAGATATAGTAGCCTACAGAAAATTTTGAAATACAGTTAATTTCCTACAAAAGCTGTTTGACACTTGAGCATAACAAAGTGTGTATTTCAAGTCAGGATCTAAACAGTAAACCAACACAATTTATGGAGTCACAACCCACAGACTAGACCGACATAAGGCCAAGACGATGAAAAGAAGACAATTGGCCAATACCAACCACCGCAAGCCATCCAGCAGACATTTTTTTTTTTTATGTAAATATGTATGAAAGAAGCCACATACCTCACTTGAGGAATTTGACAATATCCGCACATTCATGTGGAGGAGCCTTGAACCTGGATTGACAGAAGGAACATAGTCCCTCCGGCGCCCAGTAGGTCCTTCGGGAGCACCCAGTGCACCATCACTATCAGGAATAAGTGCACCTTCTCGGTACCTAAATTGAGAGCCTTAGAATTAGACACGTACAAACCATTCTTGCTGAAGCTCAGAATCCACATAGATCTTGAGTGAAACTCCAAGAATTTGAAATTCAAGTAGGTTGAATAAAGTGCGATACCTGAAACCAAGATCTTCTGCTGGGAACTGGAGTTGAAGGCTCTTTCCTTCTTCAAATATACTTCTCAAATTAGCTAGCCTCGAAGACCCAAGTGGGTTGTCTTCATTCAAAAGAGATTCTGATAGCTGTGCACGACCTATTGTGAAAATTCCATCCAAGATTACCCTCTGTAATCCAGATGGTAAAATGGAACCAACCCCTTCATTTATAACTCGATGTACTGCAAAACAAGAATACGGAAGTTCATTGTCTTATATCTCTTCAAACAGCCTACCATGAAAAATGTGATAATAGGTTAGTTTACCTGAGTTTGCAATAGTTGGATCGAGACCAAGTGCAGCGGGAACAGCCATGGCTGCTCTGAAGTTCTGAATGCTAAGTTCTGTATTGAAAATGGCAATCTGACAAGAAGGCATAAAAAGACGATTAAGATGCACTCTAATTTCACAAGAGATTTATACATAAAAGTCCAGATAAAGCCAATACCGGCCTACGCTCTGTTTCGTACGTCATAAGTATTGAAGATGGTGCAATACCCTTTACTACAGAAGCTATTTTCCAGGCAAGATTATGAGAGTCCTGAATTCCAGTATTCATTCCTGCATAAATCACATGAAAGGTCAAAAAAGTATCTTCTAGATAAATACCAGAAGAGTTTCCCTTAGATGCATAGCAAAAGAAAGTTACTAACCAAATCCTCCAGCAGGAGGAAATCTATGAGCAGCATCACCAGCAAGTATTATCCGGTTGTCACAACTAATAAACTTCTCAGCAACTTCAGCATGCATAACCCATGGTTTTATGTCAATCACATTTATGTCTCCTAGCTCTCGACCAACCAACTTGAAGATTATTTTCTCACATATCTACAAACAAGACAGATATTCTTATTAAGTGGAAAGAGTCACAAGATCAAGGTTTTAAATGTTCATGAGGTTAACTTATCAACGAAGAAAATACCTTGCAACTGAAATCTTCAAGGTTTTGCTGAGGTGGATAAAATGGAATCTGTGAAATGACAAGAGAAAATCAATTTAGTAGTACATTTATATCACCATAATCCTATTTAAAACACTTTCAAAGCCTGTAATACCTGCAATACAAATTCCCCTTGCTTGAGATCATGAGCAACAAGGACCCCTATAGCTTCAGTATTGAAGATAAAAAACAGCATACCAGGTCTCTCACTGAGCAAGTACTTCCCAAGATCTCTGCTCAAGAAATGGACACTCACAAGCTTCTGCAAGTCTTTTTCACCTCGCATATCAACTCCAGCCAGCTTACGTACAGTACTTCCAGCACCATCTGTACCAACAAGAATATTACATCTAATGTTCCTCTCCATACGCTTCCCATCCTTCAGACAAGATGTAGTCACAGAGACAAAATCATCACTGGATTTGATGGAAACACACTCATGCCCCATTAATAGTTGCCTTTCCTGCAATGACCCATGATTAAGGGCTTCCAACTCGTCAGGCATAGACAACTTGAAGTTGAGATTCTCAAGCTGCTTAAGTAGTAACCTAATCAGTTTGTACTGCGAGAAGTGTGTGACAGAGACCGGGCTGACAACTTGCTCAAAATCTGATGAACAAGTGAAAACATAATGAAAATACAAAAGACCAAATCCTATACGTATATGCATAGTTAAGCAGACTCAATAAATGAATGCCTAAGTTTTGCGTACGTGGGCATATCATCATTATGTTGGAATCTAATAAACAAATAGAACGTCTAGCTGTCTAATCTCAAAGTCTCGTGAGTTAGAGACTTAAAAGAGTACGTCAAAGGGAAAAGAAAGAGTTTAATTGTACCTTGGGGTTGCATATGGTCAACTGACCCAAGAATTGAACCATAAAGCGAAGTGCAATATATGAACTTCCTCCATAAGTCTACTGGTGGTTGAGACCTGTGGATCTCCTCTGCTAGGCCATCCAATTTTCGGAACACCTAACATACAAGTAGAAATGAGGCTTGAATTCCATGAGATACCTCACATTGTATATTTACCGGATATGAAAACCAACCTCCATGGATCGATTGTTGATGAAGTGAGCCTGAGGATGTTGTGAGAAAGTCATGCTTTTCTCCAAAACCGAACACTTGACCCCTATAAAAGGATAGGAATAGAATAGATAATTATATCTCAAGAACTTATTCCAACTCACACACATGGATAAGACCAACTACCAAACAATCAATACAGAAATCAAGTAAACAAGAGCTACCACATTCTTGAATGAGAATTTCTTGCAAAGGAAAAGTTCCCAACTTCAGACGAAAAATTAAGATTTTAATCCTATACTCTACATTAACAGATGCACCATCACATTCTCAAATATCATTCCATCCCAAACATTATCAGAAATGTCAAGCATGATTCCTAATTACAAAGAGTCCTAGAACATCACAACCATAACAAATTCCAATTTACTGCTAATTTGAGCATAAAGAACCAAACTTTCAGAAAAATAAGGCATGAGGACTAAAAACAGGAGATTGGTTAGAAGAAAAAAGTACCTAGTTTTGTCAAGAGTATAGAGAGAACAAGACCCACAGGTCCTGCGCCGACTATCAGCACCGGAAGCACAGTATCGTCGCCATTGTTGAAAACCTTGGTGTCTGATAAGGCTCTTCTGTGTATATAGCCATATGGGTACGCTTCGATTCTGGCATTAGCTCTGTATATACCGCTAAACCTCTTGAACAACCCCGAAACCCCCATCACCCTCAAAGACACTCAAGTTTGCAATGGAAGAAGAAAAATTGAAGCAGTGGTCAATGGCGGATGGGTAGTGGGAGAACAACGGGGGTCCAATTGACCTCTTGGAATCCAAAAACCTCCATGGAAGGAGTGAAAATTGAAAATGCCCACCAACTGTTCGACGAAATGCCGAACGATTGCGTAGTGTGTATTAAGCAGACGAAAGTCGGAGAACAAAAAGAAGCAACTTTCAAATCGAAGACGTGGTGCAATTTACAGCATTTGGTCATTGCATTGTGGAACAAGAAAAAGCGACCAAATTGTGCTTAGGCCCTCTCAAACCAAGCCCAATTTGCCATACACATACCTAATAGAAATGGCATCGTTGTCATTTACATTAGGTATTATCAATAGCTCATTCACATGATTCACGATTCATTAGCAATGTGGCGATAGAGTCAGTTGCAAAGAAGGGCATTTCTTTCCATTGGGGGGCATTTTTGCATAGTATTGAAGAGGTTATCTTGGAATTGCTACAGTACTTGTATAAACGCCAAATGGACCTCAGTCGATTGAGCAGAAGGATGTCTGTATGTAGCATGTGAGCATTTATCGTTGGGGTATGGTAATCATATTTTAGAACAAAGATCAAAAGTTCACCGAATTTCACTAATTTCGGCCGGAAGTAAAAACTGGCTTACATTTCTCTTTGCCGGAAAATACCAAAATATCGTACATTTTCTATCAAAATGCTAGAAATTTCTGAAATTTTGGCTGCAATTACAAAAAAGTTTCAGCCTCCTTTGCAAGAATTGATATTTTCAAAATGGCTTGAACACTTTACTGAATTATGAATCGGCCTCATAATCCACAATTTGCTATAAATCAGTCCCTAGTTTGAAAATTTTTACAAATCAATTCCTAATACGAAAATAATGACTTGTTCTTCGAATTTAATGCTTATCTAATATCAAGTCGATTCATTTCTACCCAAAAACATGACATGCATATTGACAAATGTATGAATAAAATCATTTTGAACTTGACTGATAGCTAGCTTAGTGATATGCAAAATGCCATTTCTATTACTTAATGTGTAAATTGCATCTATGAGTAACAAAGGTACATACCATACCATACATGTTAGGTGGGTACATTATTGGTTGATTTTAGAGCGTGTAAAAGGTTCAATATTAATCTATAAGGTTTTTATCCTGTTTTCGTAATTTTTTTTTTACCGAAATTTCCATCGAAATTGTTTTTTTTTGTTGAAAATTCCGTAAATTTGGGCTGTCGAAATTTGAATCCTTGTTTTAGAAAATAAGTATAACTAGACCAATAACTAATAGGTCTTTGAATGTTAGGAAATGTTATTAGCACATAAGTTTAGGGTAGTGATTTTGGCACACTTCTTTTCTGCATTTGTGAACTCATGTTCAATCATATCCATTGATTCTCCCTTTGATCACTTAATCCAATGGCCAAAATGAAAAGGGTTTGCAGGTGGAGAAAATGGGTTTGCCAAAAACAGCTCCCAAAGTTTATTGTGCACTCTATTCATGTGTATAAATAAAGAATAAATGCAAGAAATAAATAATTTTTTTGAAGTGCAAATAGAGAAACACACTAATGAGTCATATAAATGTTTTCACTATTTCTCAAGTATCATGGATTGCATCTTTAGTCGAAAGTTATGTTTCCCTTTTTTAGTCCTAACCAGAAAAATTTGTAAGAAATCTTTTCCTTATATGCAACAAAATTATAGTTGTGAGTTTAGTAATGAATTTTTGATTAAGTGTTTCTGGAAATATGTGTTCCTATAAAATCATTAAATATTCCTGCAAAATGGTAAAGTGTTCCTGCAAAAATCGTAAATTGTTTCTGCGAACCTAAAGTGTTCCTGCAAAACTGTAAAGTGCTATGCAAAAAATCATAAAGTGTTCTTGTAAAAATTCATAAAATGTTCATACAAAAGTGAAAAGTATACCTACAAAATCATAAATTGTTCCTGCAAAAACTGTAAACGGTTCCTGCAAAATCATCTTTACTGAATTAATAGACGGCGCGTAGTGAATGTAGGCGTCCCCAAACAATTTTGGCGGTCCTCATACCAGGTATTATTGGACTGGAGACCAAATGGTAGTTTTAAAATAATTTAATAAAAAATAAAATAAGCTAAATATTTAAGCATAACGCCAATCATTCATTCCTTTAGACAGTATTTATTCAGGAGACACACACACAAACAAACCTACAGCACAGTGACGTTGTTTTCCCAAATCTGAGTCCCCTGACCTCCAAATTGCCTTGGCTAGACGATGACAGATTAAGAAAGAGTGGGGTGCGCAATTTAATAGCCCCACTACATATATCTTCACCAAAGGCCCCCACCAGATGGCATTATCGTTGCTGATCACTTCGGAGCCATTATAATGCAATTCACATAACATGATACCATGTGATGCGAGTGATTCGTTTGCCAAATTTCACTTAGTAAGTTATAACTTTGAAATAATTATAAAGAAGTACCGTCTCACAATTATGTAATAATCGTATGAAATGAGTAAATATATTCTCCTAAAATTGAAAGCACGTAGGCGAGCAGCTAGTACGAGAATAGAGTGCAATGTGATGTGCCCATTCATTGCCACTTTGTGAATCTGCAATTGCTCGCTTATTTTTCTGATGGGCTAGTAGCAAAGCTTTCAACTAGAAAAGCATCACTATCTTGGCATTCATGACCCATAGCCAAACGACATGTCGATGACGTCCACACAATCATTTATTAACAAATTTGTACCACCCTGCAGACTTTGCAGAGGCTGGTTTATTCACCATGCCCACGTGAAAAGGCTCAGAGACCCATATTTTATTTTCTATTCAACTCCCCTCCTCCCATTATCAATCCCAGTCCGACATTGCATCTGAGGACACTGACACTCACTCGCGTCCATCTTGACCGTCCACGTGTCACTGTCCTATCACTGAGGAATTGCAAGGGCGTTATCCTCGCACAAGAAGCTAACTTCGACTAATCACTAATGTGCTTGAATTAGTAACAAAATTTTCTTTCAAGATGTGCTCGAAGCAACCGAATTAGTCTATTTCCAACATACAGGCTCAAATTCTCTGCCAGTATGGTCGTCAAAATTTAGATTGCACCTTTGAAATTACTAAGGACTGAAAATTAAATAAACTATATAGGATTCATATTATCTCTTTTTACTAAATTTTAAAGAATTTGAGGATGACGAGTGAAGCACACAATGTTAGTTAATATCGCAAAATAAGTCATTGAAACATTCAAATCCTATTTGGAATTGCTTCGTAGTTTCTGGACGATTGGAATAATGCATGTCTTGAACCATGATCTATGTTGGACGTGAATGCCTTTCACAATATGTCAGGAATTTTGAGTTTGTACGCCATCCTGCTCACGCAGTATGCTCGAAAATTTTGAGTGTAATAAATTAAGCAATGTCAGTATTTAAGTACAATGCATGAATTTGATTCATTTAAAAAATAATTTCACCAAATAATATAGATACCAAAGGGAGAGATTCTCCATCCTCTAGTTACCGTTTGAAAGGACAGCCGCATTTCGAAACCTTTTCACTCTCTAGGGACTGCAGCCGTCACAATATTCCGTAGGGCGTGACGGTGAAGGTTAATTGTAAGTTGTAACTTGGCAGTTTCTTAAATCAGTGATAAACTCCACAAATTCCCAGGTAATTTCCTTTTTTAATGCCTACATTTTTTCATCTTTTACTGCCATGTGTGGGTGGTTAATGCATCAATCATTCAATTTCGTCACCTATTTAATTGGCAGAATGGATCTAACTTTCATTTGTAAATGCTGCAGGTCACAATATTCTATGTGTAAAAGGTTTAATATTATCAGAGGACAAGGGTTCATCTGCAAAACCCATCTGTCAATAGTTGTGCTTCCTCAGCGAACTAATGTGCATTACAATTTACCCAACCAGAGCTATCTGCAGTGAGCTTTTTTGACCTCGTGTTTGGGGGATGCTTTCATTTTCAGGTTAAAATGGGTACTTAATGTTGTTACCTTTGGAGGTTAGTTGGCAAAACTGTGGATAAATCCAAGATGGGTCCTGGGTCCCTTTGCTGCAGTGCTTGGAAGGTTTAGATATTTCTGGGTTTGTGTTATTTCTATGAGTGTGATTAATTTTTGTTTGATGCAACAATTTTGTCCGTTGTATTTTTGATTACTGATAAACTAGTGGGTAGGGAAAGGATTATTAGGTGCCTCATATGGTCCATCATGTTATGCTGAAGAAAATTATATTTGTTTAGTATGGTCATCACTCAAGCTGCATAAAACTAAATAGCTTGTTTTTCTGCAGAATTACTGGGTCTGGTTTTGCTTCCCAGATCTGTTTTAGATGTGATATTGGGGTGGAGGGATTAGAACTCGGAACCTTGAGCTCAGGGGTATGAAGATTGTGTTCATGTTGACCATGGTTGAGTGAAATGGAGTTCTGTTTTAGTGGCAGTATAGTTGTCTAGTTTGAGGAGTTGGTTTAGTGTGAAGTTATATTTTTGTTTGTGGAAAAATGAGATCTATGGAGGATAAGGAGATTGCTGGGAGCAATGCTATAAACTTTGAGTTTCACAAAGCAAATGGAGCTAGCAGGACTCCACATCACAGAACAGCATTGGGGAAACCAACACCATCAAAGTGGGATGATGCACAAAAATGGTTGGTGGGTTTGTCAAGAGGAGCAGAGAAAAACCAATCCAAAACCAAACCGAGAAACTCGAATGCAGATGACTTGAGACTCATAGCCCCTGTGCCACAGAAGGAGCAAGACTATTCCAGCGGTGGCGAAGATGAGCAACAACAAGAAGAAGACGACGAAGAGAATGAGTGTTCTGGAAATGCAATCGCAAATCAGTATGCTGTGGAGACAAAGAAAGTGGACTGTGATGACTCAGTTTGGAGAAGCAACAAGCCTATGGAAAAGCCAATCTCAGCTGTAAGATCTATATGTTTGAGGGACATGGGGACAGAAATGACCCCAATTGCAAGCCAGGAGCCTTCAAGAACAGGCACTCCACTCCGGGCCACAACTCCGGTGGCACGCAGCCCAATATCTTCGGGATCCTCCACTCCGGTGAGACCATGTCAGCATGGGATGAGTCAGGGGTATCAAAAATCAGTAGATGGCAGAAGTACTCATGAGGTAAATTCATGTGGTAGAGGGAGTGGTGTAGCAGCCAAAAGGTATGTGGAGGAACCAAATGCTTGCAAGAATATGCCTGACAACCAGAGTTCAGATCAGGATGGGAAGCCTAGTCCCCTCGAAACCCGAGCCATGGCATGGGATGAGGCCGAACGTGCCAAATATATGGCAAGGTGAGTGACTAATACTATCTTCTCTGGATATTTACAATCAGTTGCATTTAATTGTTTTTTGCAGAAGTTAAGTATTTTCTACTCAAATGTTTGGATATATCGGGGCAAACTTACACACTAAATTTGTGTTGTATTTGTAGGTATAAGCGTGAAGAGGTGAAGATACAAGCCTGGGAAAATCATGAGAAAAGGAAAGCAGAAATGGAAATGAGAAAAATGGAGGTAGGTTCATTCTTTAGATTGTGTTTGTAATTTCAGATTTCTTCTAAAAAAAGACTTCCTACACGTCGGGATCTATTTTTCTGCTTGTTTAGATCCTAGATTGAAATTGTGAAACTTGGTGATTTTGTTTGTATTTGCTGGTACCTAAGCTAGTGGCCTTCATCAAGTTTCTCTGTAGTGCAAAGCATCAGCTCAGATTTCCAGGAGAAGCGTATTACAGATCTATATCAAAATCAGTTCGTGGGTTTCATAGGAATATCAAACTAGCATTAGCATCAACCCATTTACCCCAAGTCGCTTAACTATGCAGATTCCTACATAACAATGGCAATGTAGTTAACTTTAGATAGTGCAGATCGATGCCTCTACCTGGATACTTGACAGGTCTGACTGCAACTGCTTAAAATGCTAAATCCTTACATTTGTAAAACAACATCAGCAATTACATGTAGTTCATTAAGTGTTGGTGGTTCTGAGCTTAAAATGCAGCCAAGATGGGGAATCTAATGCATGTAACAATCGACATTTTTCATTTTGACTTCTTATTTGTTGCTCTACCAGGTGAAAGCGGAGAGAATGAAAGCTCGGGGTCAAGAAAAGCTAACAAATAAACTTGCAGCAACTAGAAGAATAGCTGAAGAAAAGCGGGCCAATGCAGAGGCCAAACTCAATGAAAAAGCTTTGAGGACTTCAGAAAAGGCAGACTACATAAGGAGGACTGGCCATTTGCCTTCCTCATTCTCTTTCAAGTTGCCTTCTCTTTGCTGGTGAAATTTCTTTAGTACATGTAACATCTACTACTCATTTTTCTTCTCTGTATTGAATATGTAATTGAACTCTGCTATGATATCTGTTAACTTACATGTTTATTTTTTTTACCAATACCTTTACTTTTACTCTTTTACCTTGGTTTATTATTTGTATGTATGAAATCTTAAGTTCCAAAAGCTCCATGGATTTATAAGGGAAGTTGCATGTAACTATCATGTGGCCCATCTTTTTGTACAGGTCAATGTATCTAGCACCAGAGCATCTCCACTGTTAAGTTGTAAATTTAGGCATGTAAAGCCTCTTGTACATCACTACATCAATTTATTCCGTTGAGAGAAGATGTATACTCGGGGATGTACATTTGATTGCTGATGTGGAAAAGATCAACTTAGCATGAATCATTTGGTTCAAAAAACAATTAGACTTGGTCCTAAGTCTAGCCGTCAATTTAGAAAGAGAAAATTGCACAAATAACACCTAAAATTTTCATTTTTGTGTATCCATCACCAAGATTTAAATTTTTTAAAAATTAATCACATAAACTTTATTTATTTTGATAATCTACCACCTACATCAACTTTTTAACCATAAAAACATCAAATACGATCATTTTATATATATGAGATCATTTTTTGAGACCCTATCTTTTGATTCATAACGCCACGGAATATATTTCTTTGCAAAATTAAATCCGAAGATGAATGACTATGAGTTTTTTTTATTATTTTAAATTTCTTGAATTTTTGTATTTTTGAAATTTATTTTCCTAAGGACATCTCAATTAACAAAATTTACTTCAAAAAAGTTAGTTCGAGCAACTCACGCTATCAAACTTAATTAAATTGGTGATGAAAATTACTTTAGGTGGTATATTGTCAAAAAGTAATAAATCTAGGTCGTTAACTATGAATTTTGGATGGTAAATGCACAAAAATAAAATAATCTAGATGACATTTGTGTAATTTTCCCATTTAAAAATAATTCAAAAGCGACTATAAAGTGAAGACCGGAACAACTAAGCTATGGTGCTATATTTAGGGATGGGAAAACCTGACCTGAAACCTGGAAATCGACATGAACCCGACCCGAAAATCATAATAGGCTGGTTTTTCAATGATGACATCATCAGTTTGGACCCAAAACCTGACTTGGCCTGTGAGAATTGGTCCCAAAAACGGGTTCTGATTTGTAGAACTCGGCTCAGCCCAATGAAACCCGAATATATTATTTATTATTAAATATATATATTTTACACATATTATATATTTATTGGGTAAAAAGTTAGGGTACACCTATCTAGAAATAAAACATACACACTATATCCCTACCCCAATGAACCTTAATACATTTTCTTTTTCTAAGTCTAACATTTCACCCGTCTTCTTCACGAACCCACACCGCTCTTATCTTCACGTGCCCACACCGACGACAAGACAATGAGACAACGAGGCGATGAAGCTGACGAGACGACGAGCACGTTGGTAGAGACGATGGGCCCACGCTGCCTCTTCCTTCGAGAAGACGAGGCCATGCCTGCGCTTTTTACGATGAGATGACGAGCCCACCCCTCTGACGAGACAACGAGCTGACGTCGCTGATGAGCCCAAGCAGCCACCACCGAGGCCGAGACAACAAGCCAACACTAACCTGGACCTGAACCCCAACACTTGTGTGTTTTTTTGTTTTTTTGTAATGGAAATGGAAAGATAGGGTTTTGGGGTTTGGAAAAGGTGGTGACTCTACTTTTGGATTAAGCCTTCAAAGACTAGATTTTGTAGGTTTGACCGCATCCGGTTTAACCCAACCCGACATGGACCCGGCATGAACTCGAATACTTGAAAACCTGACTCGACCAGACTAAATTAGAAGCTCGAACGAGCCTAAAATCTCAAAGCCTGACCATTTTCGGGTTTTATTCGGGCCTTATAAAATCTCGGCCCGGCCCGATCCCATCCCTACTTATATTGGCTTCAACTCCTCAACTTCATCCTAATTATCCAGTAATCAAGGTATCCAAACAACCAAAAGAGTTGCCTAACAAGACTTCGCTCAAATCCATTTGTGAACATGACATCATGAAACCTTTTTCCATCTTCTCATTTGTCATTAGAAAGGCTTCGACGATAACTTATGGCTAATGGAAAAACTTATTATTTCTTAATTTTTCAGTACAAGATGATAATTTTAGTAGTCTAGTGTCCATAAAGGGAAAGAGGAAGGAAAGGGAAGGAGGAGGAAGAGACTCAGTAGGGAGTTGTGTGGTTGTGATTGAGTTTACAAGTTTTTAGATTTCAGTATGGGTATTTTTCCAATGACACAAATGCACTTTTAGGGGGGTGTATTCAATTGGGATTTGGAAGAATTTTAAATGGGATTAGAAATTTGGGTGTATTCAATTAGGAATTTAGAAGAGTTTATAAAAATCCAGGTGTATTCAATTGGGATTTCAGAGGACTTTTTAAAAATCCATCTAAATCCTAGTGTATTCAATCGTGTATTTTTAAAAATCCATCAAAGTTTAGGTGTATTCAAAATTTTGGTGATTTTAAAGGATTTCATAAATTGATGGATTTGGAGGGGTTTGGGTGGATTCATATAGTGTAATTTGTTCTTGAACAAATCCTACCATCCACCTCAACCCTTGAGATTTTGGTAGGATTTTTATTTTGCTCTCATTCCCTCTTCCTCTCCACCATCACCACCCTGCTGCCTCCCTGCCTTCAGGCACAATGACATTATCTCTAGTATTTTTCACTCGGCAACAGAGGACATCATCAACAACGAGTCAATGTTAATTCTAATCCACCGGTGATTATGGCGACGACGAGCGTTAGTACGATACGGCCCCTGCTGTGGGCATCTCGAGGTCTCCAAAGCTCACCGCCGCCGCGTGGCTTCGGCCGAATCGTGTGGGAATTTGTTGCTTGTCACGTGCGAAAACCTTGACGGAGATTGAGAGCTCTCCCCACGAAGACCATACCATATTGCTGTACTGTAAAATGTTAGCAGAAGGGGCTGCAATGCCCAATCAATATACTTTCCCTTTCGTTCTTCAAGCTTGAGCGTACTTGTTTGCTTTGTCCAAAGGGAAACAAGCTCATGGGAATGCTTTGAAACTTGGGTTTGGTTCGGATGTTTATGTTAACAACAATTTGGTTCATTTGTATGCGTCTCGTTGGTGTTTGGGCTTAGCACTGAAGGTGTTCGATGAAATGCCTGAGAGAAGCGTTGTGTCGTGGAATGCGATGATTGATTCGTATGTTCGGGTGGGGGAGTTTGAGACTGCTTTGAAGCTTTGTGGTGAATTGCGGGTGATGGTTGAGCCTGATGGGTACACAATGCACAGCGTTGTGAATGCTTGTGCTGGGTTGGGTGCTCTGTATTTGGGGTTGTTGGCTCAAGATTATGTAGTGAGGAAGTGTGATGGCGGTGTAGCTATTGATGTTTTGGTCAATTCTTTATGTGTTAAAGTGACTTGCGTGTTCTTTATCGAGTTTGAATGTTTATATCACCTTCATCCCTTGAGTTTTTTTAAAGGATTTCAAAGGATTTTAAAGAAATTGAAACTCCTCAAAATCTGTTAAAATCCATGTTAAAATCTATTAAAATCCTTTAAAATTCATAGTCAAATTTCTTCAAAATCAGTCAAACTCCTCTAAAATACATAGAATTTGAAGGAGTTTTAACTCATTTAAAATCCTTCTAAATCCCAATCGAATACACCCCCTTAGATGTTTATCAATTTTTAAAACAATATTTAGATTCTAACTAAAAATGAAATATCGAGACATTTTTTTTTTTTGATGAATATCGAGACATTTTATATTGCTAGACTTATTAAAAAGCTTTGAAAGCACCGTACCTATTTGAAAACAAAAATGAAATAAAAGTAAAGCAACATACGCCACACCAAAAGCCCAACCCGATCTGAAATTCACGCACACGAACCTTCACCTCTGTACGTCTTGGTTCCAAGGTTCTCTTTCTCTCTCTCTCTCTCGCTTCCAATCGGCGCTCGCCGCCCTCTATCTTTTTTTCCAAGTTTTCAGCCTTAAAAGCACTATCAATCAATCCCTTTCAAACCCTAATTCCCCCAGTCACACTCATTATTTCTTTTCCGGCTTTCAATTCGTACCCTGTTTCAATTTCTAGGGTTTCATCGAGTAACCTCGGAGGCTACACAGCTCGTGAAAAATCGAAGGAAGTAAGTGTTAGTTTTTACTGCTTTGTTGCTTTAATCTCCTGCTGCTTTTGGATCCGTGTCTGTTTGGGCTTAGGGTTACGCATTGATTTGATTGTCGTCAAATTTTGTAACTTTTTTCAAATTGGAGTATTGGGGGGATTGGTTTTGGGTGATATCGTTGGGGGTTTAGGGTTAGGGTTTTATAGCTGAATTTGAACTGGGATAGGGGTTCCCTATTCTGTGGTGTTTGGAGCTTGGATATAGATATATGGCTGCTGGAAGACATGGTGATTATCGCGAAAACGAGTTCAGGGACCGAGAGTCCAATTTTGAATTGCCAAAGAGCGATTTTGCTACAGCTAAGGAGGACTTAGAACGCATTAACAACGGAAACCGTGATGCCGAAAGGGGCCGAGTTAGGGATTTGAGAGATAGAATTAGGGATAGGAAGAAGAATATTGAGGAGAAGGTGGCAAATGGTGGGTATCGCTCCTCTTCAAGTAGGAGTGATTCGGGCAATAGCGGTGGTGGTGGTGGTGGTGGTCCTGGTCCTAAGCAATATGGGTTTCCTGCTAGGGCATTGGACAGAGAACCGGGTGAATTGTCCAGTGAGAGTGGGTCTGATGATGCTATTGAATCTGCATCCCAGATTACTAAGGTGGTGGAAAATGGGACTCAGTCTCCTCCTAAAGAGAAGAAAAGGAAGTTTTCGCCTATTGTTTGGGATAGAGATGACAAATCCGTGAGCAATTCATCGAAAATGTGGACCACCACCATAAAAAAAGCTCTTGCCCCTCCTCCGCCGCAGTCTAGGTTAAAACACCAGTCTCCCAAGGTTGTTTCAGATAGCATTGTACAAGTATCTTCAGTGAAAGTTGATGAGGTTGAGATTTTAGAATCTTCCTCTTCAGTTAAGCCACAGGTGGCACAGGTGTCTATTAGCAATGGTATCTCTGAGTCCCTAGTAGGGTTGTCTTCACCAAATCAGCAATTGGGTGATTATCATGAAGCAGAGCATCCGGAAGATGACGAATATGTTCCTGCACGGAATATATCATCCTCGAGATGGGCAGCAGGAAATAATTCTCCTGGCGATGAAGGTGAAATATTAGAAAATGAGGAAATTCTTAAAAGAAGGAAGAGAATTCCGCTTGTAGGGTCAGTGGGAGACAGAATGCGCAACCATTCAGTAACTCCCGAGTCCGGGGAGCTTAAGAGAGATGGATCTGAACAACCCATAGGTAGGTCTTCTGAATCTGATGAAAGAGCTGCCCAGACAAGGTCTTGTAGTAGGGATGCTGATAATGATTCAGAGAGATATGATTATATGGATACTGATGAGGAACAGGGTAACAATGACTCTGGTGTTAGTCAGTCAGATACAGATTCTGAAGATGATAATAATCTTGGTGAGACGGTAGAACCTCCGGCTCCTCCACAAAGAAGCGTAAATATGCTTCAGGGTTGTAGAAGCGTTGACGAGTTTGAGAGACTAAACAAGATAGATGAAGGAACTTATGGTGTTGTATATAGAGCCATGGATAAGAAAACTGGGGAAATTGTGGCCTTGAAGAAGGTAAAGATGGAGAAGGAAAGAGAAGGTTTTCCATTGACTTCTCTTAGGGAAATAAATATTCTTCTTTCTTTTCATCACCCATCAATTGTTGATGTAAAGGAAGTGGTAGTGGGAAGTAACCTTGATAGTATTTTTATGGTGATGGAGTACATGGAACACGATCTTAAGGCACTCATGGAGACAATGAAGCAGCCATTCAGCCAGAGCGAAGTTAAATGCCTTATGCTCCAGCTATTGGAAGGTATCAAATATCTCCATGATAATTGGGTGCTTCATCGTGATTTAAAGACATCGAACCTGCTTTTGAATAATCAGGGCGAGCTGAAAATATGTGACTTTGGTTTGGCTCGTCAGTATGGAAGTCCTTTGAAACCGTATACTCATTTGGTGGTTACTCTCTGGTACAGGTGAGCTGAAATTACTCTTTTAGGTTTGCCTTACTATGCATAGCACTATTATCTGATCCTAAGTTTACATTATAGATGTTTGACTTTATCTCCAGTTTGATTTGTGTAGAGGGACTTACAGTTTCACGGATTTCTAATTGTTATTATATTTAATTCTTGTTCTTCTCAAGTATTTTGGATGTACGTATGTGGAAAATTGGCTTCCTTTTGCTTTCAATCAAGCTAAACTTAGCTTGTTAGTATTGGTATCTCTCTCTTTAAATTTGAGATTCACATTGTATATGTTTTCAACGTAGTTTGTGTTGATTGTGTTGGGTTCAATATGATAAGAGCCTTTTATCTGAGGCATCCTGTTTCTTACAGTTTCGCTTTAATTAATTTGTTTTACTTGTTATGTAGGCAAATAAATTTGTTGTATGAAAATTGAAACATTAACACTCCTTCAATGCAGGGCACCTGAGCTCCTGTTAGGAGCTAAAGAATATTCAACGGCAATTGATATGTGGTCACTTGGTTGCATAATGGCCGAACTATTATCGAAGGAGCCACTTTTCAATGGCAAAAATGAAGTTGACCAACTTGACAAGGTAAGTTAATTATTTGATGTGTTTGATGTTTGATTAAACTCTTACCCATTCAAATGTGAATTTCCACTCTTACCCATTCGAACATGAATTTATGTATCTGTCTGTTTAACTGTGTAATCATGACTACTGCAGATTTTCAGAATCCTGGGAACTCCAAATGAGACTATCTGGCCTGGATATTCCAAGCTTCCTGGAGTGAAGGTTAACTTCGTTAAGCATCCGTAAGTATGAATATTTACTCAAATGAATAATTTACTTTGTAAATGACATCTTGATGTTCTTATTCATGCTGCTATTTTCCCAGGCTTCCAGCTTTGGGTGATTCTGATCTGGCTATCTGGCCTTCCTTGGTGATGCCTTCATATACTAATCTTTTCATTTAAGTATTAACTACTGACCTGTTTCCTTCAGGTATAACCTTTTGCGAAAGAAGTTCCCAGCTACAGCATTTACTGGATCTCCAGTTCTTTCTGATGCAGGATTTCATTTGCTGAACAAACTACTAACTTACGACCCTGAAGAGGTAAGTTTTCTACCTGGACTTACCTTATTTGAGTATATTCGTGGGTATAATTACTCATATGTGTATATTTTGATATACAGAGAATTACAGCTGAAGATGCTCTCAATCATGAGTGGTTTCGTGAGGTTCCTCTTCCCAAATCCAAGGAGTTCATGCCTACATTTCCTGCTCAACATGCTCAAGACAGGTACCTTGATCCCTATAAGGCTACAAGCAAACAGAACTCATACATTTTGGTTTCATTTTCCAACATGTAACCACTTTTTGCGTGGTTATGCATTTTATAAATAGGCGGACGCGGAGAATGTTAAAAAGTCCAGATCCCTTGGAAGAGCAACGTAGAAGGGAGTTGCAGCAAGGGGAAATAGGAACTGGTGGTGTGTTTGGCTAGTAGAAATGAATCATTGATTAGCAGTGTTGACACATACCTGGACATGGCCGAGGTGAGAGACATGCATAGAATGGAAGTTGCAAAAATTCTATGTCAGAAGATCATTTGTGCTGTTTTTAGCAGGCACTTCCATGTGATTGGATGGAGAATTGTATTTTTTTCTTTTGCTTCCTGTCAACCGGATTTGTTGCAGGTTAACTATGTTCTTCATCTTTGATCATCGTATGGAAATGCATCTGTGGCATCGCTTTCATTGCGAGGTGTAGCATAATTGCCTGTTCTTAGAAAGAATTAGTTTCAGTTGAAACTTGTGTTTGTAACATATTTTTGTTGGTACTTTGTAAAAAATTCTCTTTTTGGTTTTTCATGTTAGCTCTCTCAGTTATACTGGAACATATTTAATATTCACGTTGTGTTTGCAAGAGGCAGTTGGTGTGAAGTGGAGGGGGCATTCTTTGCTTTTCTTGACGAAGAATTTGACAGTTAGCATAACATTTTTCAAGGTAATTTGTTGCTTTGATGTCCTTGGACTGTTGTGGGGGATGAAGATTCTATAATCCAGAAGGGCTTCTTTAATATTAGTTTGGATGTTCTGGAAGCATAAACTAATATAATGTGGTCTAGCCCTGATTATGTCAATAATGCAACTTATTTTGACATTTCATAACTAACTTCCTGAACAAGTAGGAAGGAGTCGGTATCTTTGTAAGAGCCATTATACCAATGAATATTGTATCTTTTTAGCATCCATGGGACCTATTATCCGTTTCACAAATAGTGCAGATATGTCTATTCAGTAGCATGACTTGGAAGAATAGTCCTGCTCAGAAGTTAAAGGGGGAGTAAAAAGCAGAAAACCAAAATCAATTCGTTTTTGTTATTTTGATGCGCATCATTGGTTTGAGTAACTTTGCTTTAATGTGGGGTTGCTGTCTACTGCTAAAAAAGACTGAAGTGGAACTGTACTGCTTGTTATTAAAGATTGATTTTAACTTCGTTTGAGCTGTGCACATGTGTTCTTGTGGAGATAAAAGAGCTATACATTTGTCACTAATTACTGGTTACCTGATATGATTTTGATAAGTTATGTACTGCCTTGCTCAACATGATAAAAGAGCTATACATTTGTCACTAATTACTGGTTACCTGATATGATTTTTGATAAGTTATGTACTGCCTTGCCTTGCTCAACGTCCCTTCACGTGTGGTTCAATTCTCAGTGCCAACACTTTGATAACAGTGATTCTGAAAAAAGATGTCATTCCCTGCACGTGATTGAATACTTGATAGGTTTGGACTTTTGGCAGATGTTCACAAGAGCTGTGACCTTTGCCATTCTCTTCTTCATCTATGCTGTGGTTGGAATCGATTGGTCAGATATAAAGTTTATTGCATACCTACGGATGGTTAATTCTTCTGTTTGAAAATTTGTAGACAATTCGTAGTGAATTGGTTTTTATCTTGTGGTCAATCTGTTTTGGTATAGGCGTCCATTTTAATTGCTTCAGTGGCCTTGTTTGGTCTGGTTTAGTGATTGTTGGCATTTCACCTCCATCATTGTTTGTGGGCCTGAAGAATGATTTTGTCAATATATTGTCTTGTGTTGCTTCTGGGGGGTGCGTAAAGAATCAACATATCACTAGTTCTAGAATTTTTTATGACATATCTCTGCGTATGTCGCTGCAGTATCAAAGCAAGCAGGTTGAGGAGGTTTCCTGCACTTCCAGAAATTTATAGAACTTCAATTAGTTGTTCCTACAGACTCACTGGAGGTACTATGCAAACTTTGGTTTGTTTGGATTTTGGTCTTATCTCGTGGAATCTTTCCTTCTTTGAATGATTCTTGACAGCGTTTAGTTTATTTTATTTTTTCTTTTGGTTCCAGAAGAATGTATTAAGAAATGTATTAAAGGAAAAAAATAATTTCTGATTTCATTTCATGGACAGTTTACAATTTAAGGTTTAGAAAACGTCAGGTGCAATGCTATGTCCTGTCTAAGTTGCTTCTTTTTTGTTTACATAGTTGAATAAAAACAAATACTCGTGAAAAACTAACTATAGATGTTGAAATGAGAACGGATGGTACTACAAAATATTTTTCCATTTAGCTCTTGCTTTTGAATAACTATTTTCTTGCTTCACCTCTTAGAGACAAATGAGTAGTTAGTAGGTGTACTCTTTCAAAATTCTTCTATGTAAGGAATATTGCTTCTATGTAACTTGAGGTCAGAAATTCATCAGTTCCATCGTAATTAGAACCATAACAGATTAATCTAGAGTAAAGTTGTGGAACAATGTTAAATATTCAGTTCTGGTGAAGATTTGAGTTTCTGATTCCCATTTGATCATGGTAATAGCAATAGAACAGCTGCTTCCCTGTATGAACTTGTACATGCTTCTGTGTCATTAAAGGGCAGATTCCTTCAGCAAGCTTCTGCATATATTTATTGAGATGCTTAGTGTGATTTAGATAGATCCTCTTGTGGAAACTATGTAGTTTTACACTTCTTTTTTCTTGAGGATACACATTATGTTGTCTAGTTCAGTATGTTTTCATTATTAAGGTGGTCTTAGGATGTATAAAGATGACTGTCTCAAACATATTCAGGTTGATATACCTCATTCCTCTGGCCATGGTACTCCATCTTTTTTCTGCAAGTATTTTTTTGTCTCCGTTTTTATGATTTTTAATATGTATAAATCTTGATTCATGAATTTTTCACTTGATGGTGTGAAAATGACTAACCTGTACCTTCAACTGATAACGAATAAGAGCCTGACTGTATATTAACATGGATTATTGATCTATGAACACTATTGGAATTTGGTGTAATTGTATTCTGATACTGTGGGTATAGGGGCTTGGTTTTGGGACTTTTTTCTCCTTGAGTGATATTGAGGATCATCGTTCTATATCTGGTTATTGCTGCTTACATTCGGCATAATTCTATTATAGGAATGGCTGGAGTGGAATGGGTTGCTTGGAGATGGAATGTAATATGAAAATGTTCGGCTTCCCATTCACTTAACCAAATAGCATTTGAGGAGATTCAGTAAACTTTAGGTGGGTTTATGGAAAGTATTTTCCACTATGCTTTGTGCAAGTAGCGACCGATGAGATTCTCCAAGAGTACAAGGCACAAGGCACACTGTTGAGTGGTATGTAAGAAATGAAATGTTGTGGCATATCCTCACGTGCTTGTAGATGGCTGGTGAAGTGTCCGAGCAGCTAATGTGCCCATATGTGGCTTGATTCTGTTCCATGTAATCGAAAATGTTAGGTTGCATCCGCATTAGGTGGTTTGTTGATCATATAATTAGTTCTTGATCAATTAGAAATATTTGATGCTAGGTATATTGGACATTTTTCGTGTCCTGTGACCATGAAACCTTGTTAGGTATGTTTTCAGAAAATTCTTAATGGACACCATTTTATTGGCGGTTAATGTACAAGTTTTGGTTTTGTGTCCACTCTCATTGAGAATTCCCGTGTACCAAAAGTGTGACATTATGTCGTGGTAGGGCTGATTTTCGGACTGAACGGATCGGAAACAAGGGTTCCAATTTCCGTTCCAAAAAAGTTCGGAATGAAATTTTCTTTCCAAATTCGGAATCTTTGGAAATCGGAAAAAATTTGGAATTTTTCGAATCGGAATTATATCGGAAATTTCGGAAATATATCGGAATTTTTAGGTTTTCAAAGTGAATTAAAATAAAATAATATACAAACTACGCTTACGAGATGAATACATAGTCTAAAGCAAGTAATAAATGTGTCCGCAAGTGAGAATAAGCAAAATGAAAGTAATATGATTAATTCTAAAATATTATATAAGCTTTATAATAAGTAAATTACTATAAAATATATGAAATGCGTTCCATTTTTTTGATCGGAATATGTTTGGAAATCTTCGGAAATAAGTCGGATCAGAAAGTCGGAACTTTCGAATTGAAAATGTATGTTCCAATTTCCGTCCAACTTTTTTCGGAATTTTTCGGATTCAGAATTTTTTGGCATCGGATTGGAATTTTTCCATTTGGAATTGGAATTTCCAATCCAACTTGCACCCCTATGTCGTGGATTAGTTTGAAAGAAATACTATATATTAAACGCTGGTTAGGGAGTAGCTTGCAAAGTCTATCATAATTTTCCAAAAAATACAAACATAAGGTCATGATAAAATTCTAAATTTTTTGATTTTGTCATATGGTTATATGATAAAATTTTGAACATTTGATTCATAATGTTCTAATAAAATCTTAAATCTTTTTGTTCTGTTGTAAGATTATGAAAAAAATTCGATTTATAACGGTATGATCAGATTTTGAATTTTTCTAATTTTATCATAAGATTATGATAAAATTCTAAATTTTTTTCTTTTGACAAAATTTTGTAAATTTGAATTTTGCCATCAAGTCATGACGAAATTCTAAATTTTTTGATATTGTCATAAGGTCATAACAAAATTTGAATCTTTTGATTGTGTCATAAGATTATTTAAAAAATCTATTTTTTTATTTTGTTCATAATGTTCTGATAAAATTCTAATTTTTTTTGTTTTATTATAAGATTATGATAAAATTTGATTTTATTATAACGTTATGATAAAAATTTTAAAAATTTAATGATTTTGTCATAAGATGGCCAAAATTCTACATATCTTGATTTTGTCAGAATCATGAAAATTTTTAAATTTTTTTATTGTCATATGGTTATGAAAATATTCAAAATGTTTTTTATTTTGTTGTAAGATTATGACGAAATTTTGAGTGTTTTAATTTTGTCATAAATTTATGACAAAATTTAATTTTTTTAATTTGTTGTAAGGTTTTGAAATTTTTTTCGAATTTTTTGATTTTGTTATAAAATTATGACAAAATTTTAAGTTTTTTATTTTGTTATAAGGTTATGACAAAATTTAATTTTTTTGAATTTTTTGATTTTGTCATAGGGTCATAAAAAAATATTAATTTTTTTATTTTGTCAAAATTCTAAATTTTCTTGATTTTGTCATAAGATCATGATTTTTATTTTTAATTCTGCGAAGGTTGCGACAAAATCAAATTTGTTTGTGACAAAGTTGTCATGTCATAAAACCAATTTTTGTCACAAAATTCCGTCAACTTAACGTCACCACACTATTGCTCCGTTAAACACTTTACAAATGTTGGAATCCTTATTTATGTTGTTTGTTTTTAGGAAGTTCAATCTATCATAACTATTATTATGTTGAATGAAATTTCTTGATATTATGATTATATATTGGGTTAACTACATATAAGCACACAAATTATGATGTCAATTTCAAGTTGGTACCCAAACTTGTAAAACTCTACAAACACATATTCAAACTTTACAAAACCTTACAAATTAAATTCTCTATTAGTAAATTCGTCAAAACTGCCGTTAATTGCTGACTGGCTATGCCTAGTTGGCAATTTCTTGCTGACGTGGGGTTTTGACTGATCCCAAAACTTCATTTTCCCACCCTTTATGATTTAGCCCCACAATGAAATATAGCTCCTTTACGTTTGTTATCAAGCCTTGTTTCCAAAATTAAATACCACAATATATACGCAGCAGATATGCATCTTAAAGACCAATTTTGATCATTAATGCAGCCAATACTACACAAAAAGAGTTCCATACTTAACTCAAAATGGCTCCATCAATGGCCACTTAATGAGTTTCATACACAACTCAAAAAGATAATCACATAATGAAGCTTTGGGGTCAGTCAAAAGCCCACATCACAAGAAATTGCTAACTGGGCGCATAGCCAGTCGCTAGGAATTAATGGCAGTTTGACGGATTTACTAATGGAGGACTTAATTCGTAAGGTTTTGTAAAGTTTGGATATGTGTTTGTAGAGTTTTACAAATTTGGACCAACTGGAAATCGACCTCATAGTCTTGTGTGATTACCCCTTTTTCAATTCTCTTCAACTTTCTTCTTCCAGTTTCATTTCACATTTCCCAATTCATTAACTAACCACCAGAATTTCTTCTTCAAATTCACAACGAATATCAAAATCCCAGTTCTGCTCTCTCGTCCATCAAATTCTACTTCCTCCAATTTGTGGGGACGACAAGTATGTTTTTCCCTCGTCTGGGTGCATCAAAGTCAACAATGTTGTGGATGGAGGTCAATGGCCCTTTTAGATTGCATTCAAAACTCCAGTTCTGCTCTCTGGCCCATCAAAGTTTACTACCTCCAATTTGTGGGGACAACAAATATGTTTTTCCATCATCTGGGTGCATCAAAGTCAACAATTTTGTGGATGGAGTTCAATGGCCCTTTTAGATTGCATTCTCCAACACAATGATAGTATGTCTATTCTGTAAAAGACTCTGATTTCAATGAGTATACAACAATGGGCCGTTTTTGTTCATTCATGTCGATAGGGGTTTATTTCTTCCTCTGTTGCTTCATCAAAACCTCAACTTTTTCGCAACCTTTTAGAGAAGACACAACCTTAAATCATAAAGATGGCAGCTTTCAATTGGGTTCTTCGAAAACCGGCCATGGCCGGAGTCTGTTGGTGGAAGACGACTGTGACCATCATGCGCGTTGCGGCGCCAATGGATTTTGCTCCATAACTTTGTCCCCAGTTTGCAGTTGCCTAAAAGGGTTTAATCCCTACTCACCTCAAAATTGGAACATGGGGGAGCACCAAGAAGGTTGTGTGCGCGCTCAAACCTTGAGCTGCCAAAATAAAACTGGGTTTGTTACATATTCTGGGGTGAGACTGCCAGACCTTACGAATTCATGGGACAATCGAAGTTTGAGTCTTGGGGAATGCAGGGAAGCTTGCTTGAGAAACTGTTCTTGTATGGCTTATGCAATTAGGCCCAATGTTGAAGGAGGAGGCAGTACCTGCACCATATGGTTTGGTGGCCTGATCAACATCAGAGAGGTTTCGGATGGTGGAGATGATCTGTTTATTCGAATGCCTGCTTCGGAATTAAGTATGCTCTTTTAATGTGAACAGTTAACTTCCCATGAATTGTTGCGATTACCTGTGATTAACATTTGTTGTTTTCCTCTCTTGCAATGAACTATGAAGAGGGGAGTTCGCGTAAGATGAAGATAGCAGTGATAGTGGTGTCTGTTGCTGCCGTTGTTTCCATGACACTCTTAGCTGTTTATTGCATTCACAGAAAAAGAACAAAGTTCAAAGGTAACTAGAACTAGGGCCATATGGCCATTCCTGTTATTCAGTTGCCTATCTTAAAGATAGGTTGCTTTTTTACATTCACTCTGCAATGTAGTATCGCAACACTATTTTTTATGTGCTCCTATTCAACCTCAACTATGCTGTACTTTAGAAAGGAATTCCATAATTGGATTGGAAGAAAAGAAATTTTTGCCACATTAATAGCATGTCATTGCCAAGCCAGTGTCTGCCATGGTCCATCAATGGCATTAGCCAAAATGATTTTGAAACCCAGTAATGTTCATGATATAGATTTAGTTCATGTGTAGATTTTCCCTTGCACTATGCGTTAACTTTACATCAATCATCTTTCTGGATTCCATCCTAACTCATATACTATGGCATCAACCGCTGCCTGTTTGATTTTACCAATTATCTCTTTCATAAGGTGTTTTCGTCTTTCTAACCACAGCATGAGACTGCATCATGGGCGATCCATTCAATCCCATAAAATTCCTCCCAGTGCAGAATCTGGATTTGCAGTAATATGTGTTATAGGCTCATTTATCTGAATAAGACAGTGACCCTTCTAAGAGAATGAATGCATGACTAGAAACTGAGAATGAAGCAGAAGAGATGCTCTGCACTTATGTTTTAATTAATTGGTCTATAGATATTACTTTAAATGTACTCATTTCACGCTTCTCATTCTTCATACTGGATGAAAGTTGATCCTGTTTATCTGTACGTATTCTCTTTATTTTAGTGAAAATGCGCGCTAGCAATGCAATCATGTGTCATAACAATGAAGGACAAAAAGAAGACCTGGAGCTACCAATATTTAGTCTGTCAACAATAGTCACCGCCACTGATAAGTTTGCACTCAACCAGAAGCTTGGAGAAGGAGGTTTTGGATCGGTGTACAAGGTAAATCTCCTTTGTGTAGCATAACAATTTCAAGCGTCAATGAACTAGTTTGTTTCTTGCGGTGGAAATCTGTAATCCTTATGCTAATGAGAATTTTCAGGGTAGACTAGAAGATGGGCAGGAAATTGCTGTGAAGAGGCTCTCACGAAGTTCAGGGCAAGGACCAAATGAGTTCAAAAATGAAGCACTGCTAATAGCCAAACTTCAGCACCGAAATCTTGTAAGGCTTCTAGGGTATTGTATTGCGGGAGAAGAGAAATTGCTGATATATGAATATATGCCCAACAAAAGCCTGGACTACTATATTTTTGGTTCGAATCCTTAAAATACTTGTTGAAATAGTTTTAGACATTGTTGTTCCGTAAGTCCTAAAGCTCTTCAGTTTGTGCTTATGAGATTTTACATGGAAGTAACATGATTCAAAACTTATCAGATCAAACTCAGAGTAGATTGTTGGAGTGGTCACAACGCTTGACAATCATCTATGGGATTGCTAGGGGTCTTCTGTATCTGCATGAAGATTCCAGATTGAGGATTATACATAGAGATCTGAAAGCAAGTAATATTTTACTTGATAAGGAGATGAACCCAAAAATCTCGGACTTTGGCTTGGCTAGAATATTTGGAGGAGATCAAACTGAAGGAGTTACGAGAAAAGTAGTTGGAACTTTGTAAGTAGAGATTTCATCTCTCCTTTTTAACTACTAGTCTAGTTCATGTTCTTGTTCATTCCATATCTGCTTGTCATCTAATATGTTTTTGATTAATGTGTTTTGTTTCTTTTGAATTCAACAGTGGTTATATGGCACCCGAATATGCCATTGATGGTCAATTTTCTGTGAAGTCCGATGTTTTTAGTTTTGGAATTTTGTTGTTGGAGATAGTAAGCGGGAAGAGGAGTTCAGGATTTTATGATCCCGAGGATAACCTTAGCCTCATTGCACATGTAAGTACTCAATATCAAATACCTCTTCTACGTGTGCTTGATCTTGTGGCTGACAAACACATTATGTGCTTTAGGCATGGAAATTGTGGAAAGGAGAGAGGTCTGTAGAGTTGATTGATGAAAGCTTAACTGACTCGTGCACTCTGTCAGAAGTCTTGCGTTGCATACATGTTAGTCTTTTATGTGTGCAACAGCTTCCTGAAGACAGGCCAACCATGTCATCTGTGATTCTGATGTTAGGTGATGAGTGCCCTTTGCCTGAACCCAGAAAACCAACCTTCTTTGGTGGAGGACATTCATCTGAAGCGGATTCTTCGAGTAAGACCAAAACATGTTCAATATATGACTCTATCATAACTATACCGGAGGCTCGATAAGATTCGATTGAAATTGCACATCATGTACCGTGTAATTTATTCATTGTTATTCAACGTTATTATTCTTAGGGTTAATACATATGAGCACCTGAACTATGGGACCAATTTCAAATTGGAACACGAACTTGTAAAACTAAACTGGCATACCCAAACTTCACCAAACCTAACAAATTACACCCTCAACCACCGTTAACTACTATGCCCAACAACCAAAAAACAGCACCACATTTCATTTGTAGTCTCTCTCCTCCCGCTGGACTTCCCCGAAAAACCATGATCATGGATTCACAAAAACAAACCCAGAATGCAAGATAAGTGGGACACCAATGACAATCAACATAACAGAACTTTTTCCCCATCACAATTCCTCACGCAATCCAACTCAGAAGGATAAAACAACATCAAAAACCAAAATTTTGAACTAAAAAAACCGGGCAAATCACAAAATGGTGGCAGCAGCATGAACTTCACCATCCCAACTCCTCTGTTGAAACACTCCTTCAATTTCTCAGCTTTCGGAGCTACAAGGCGAGCATTCGGATTGTTCTTGTTTTTGGTTTGGTGGATGTTCATTACATTTTCAATAAGACAGAATAGGAATGCAAGAACAATCCGGATGCTCGACTTGTAGCTCTCAATTTACCTGAACTTGTTCAGTTTAACCAGAGCAGCAGCAGCATCCTCAATTAGGCACATTCAAAGAGTAAAATCTACGCAATTTAATCTCCACCTGCAAAATCAATCGATCAACACATTAATAATCCTCATCGATTCAAAAGTTGAAGAAAGGACTAGAAATATTAAAATCAATTACCTGCTCTGTGACGCCTTCAATTGGTAGATGAGGAGGAACAGACACGACCCCTTCGAGATAGGCAGTGCCGGGACGTTTCAATGTCGCCGCGTACTTCACCATCTGCGGGATGACATCACCAACGCCGGGGGGGCTCCGACGTCACCACGCACAGTACGGTGGTATACATTTGTGACAACACTCAGATCACCTTGTTATCTTCGACACAGACTGGCCATCTGTGTGTCCCTCGTACGGATTTGAAGTCTTTTGGAAGTCTTGTTGTTCATGGAATGACGTGTATGCCCTCTAACTTTGTAGTTTATATAGGCATCGATCCTTAGATATGTCGTGCCCATCAAGTGACATAGTAATTAATCCTCTCTTGATGAAGATTGCTTGAGGATCTAAGTTGGTATCTAAATTGGATTTACTTTGCCTTTTTGGAATGGCGGACTCATTAAGAGGCCCCACTTGGTCATGGCCTCCGGTTGAATTTCAGAGTAGTGCGCAGTGGACCGAGCATTACCTATATTGTTTCCAATTTAACCATCTATCAATTTTAGGTGTGAGGTTTTATTAAAAGGCCTTGGTGATATGAAAAGATAATTAGTTTATTATTAACTGTATGATATTTGTTTAAACTTCCGATGTGGTTCAAGATATCATTTCAACTCTCGGAAAGAGTAAATTGCCCCAAATGTAGGTACTATTCATGTAAATTATCAATGAATAGTAATCATATTTTGGCAATGGGTCATTATTATTCACAAAATTTATAGTTTCCACTCACAGATGTCTATCTTACTATTCACGAAATCTGATTGAGTATTTAGCAAAATAATAATTATTAAAATTCAAATTACATTTGAAATTGACTAAATTTTGAACTTCGGACAATCCTTCACAAGCTCCCAACATTCATGGTGGACAAAATCCTCAGTTGTCTTTGCTTTCACTTTGTAAAAATTTTGAAGCTACAAAAATGGTCATGTAAATAAGTTAATTCTCTCATGTTGTAGGTGATAAAACAACTAATATAAGTAGGACAAAAAAATAGTAGAGCTTCAATATTTATGCATATTTTGTAACTAAAATAACGTGGGATAGAAAAGATACAAGAGAGGAAGAGAAAATTTGGGCAATTTTCATTTTGAAATACAAATTTTTGATTGAGTATATATAAAAAAATTTCCCAATTTTTACAGAATTTTTTCGTCATTTTATGCACAAAAAATTCTAGTCATTGGATATGAAGATCGACGCATAGGAATGCGCCATGTGGCTCTCACTTTTTTTCCCAAACGTGCCTATCTAACGCATGTAATGCACGCACCTTAAAAAAAAAACTTGTACTAAGTGAGCGTTGACATCAGCTTACCCATAGGCGGTCTGCTAGGCAATTGGTTACCCTGTCCATGAACAGTAACCAGCGATTTCTTCACTAGTGGAACACCATTTTGTCCAGAAAGGGGCGACACCTAGGCAAATCGTGCCATTGTCCCTTGCCTTTTGACTATGGTGGAAATGCTCGGCATACCTTTCAATTCTTATTGCTAGTGAGAAATAGGAACAAACTTGTCATTGTAATTTTTATTTTTTTTTGTGAAAATGTTGTAGCTTTATTATGATAATCAATACAAAAATCATAAACCCAAAAGAAGTAGACTATCTGTCAGGATAAAAGCTAGATCTTACTAAAGATCCGCTACCTGATGATAATCATGGGCAATGATATCGTATTGAAGCTACAAAGGTCTACAAAAGACCAGAGTCTAAAACTAATAAACATCATATGATCCAATTATCGGCAACCATCATACACCATGCCTAAGAAGTTCGATCCGTTGCTCTAGGAAATTTGATTTTAAACCCTTCACCAAGGAAATCCAGCTTTAAGAATCAGCCACCCAAACCCTGGTCACCTACAACCATAGACCAAATAAATTGCAATAAGTAACATATCAAGTAGGAAGAAACAAACTAAAATTGACAACAAAAGAAAAGGAAGAAAAGAAAATAAAGAGAGGACCCTCTTTGGACAGAGGGTAGGCCCTGGCTAGGAAATATAAGAAAACATAGAAGAATACAAGATAGCCGAAATAACGTTAGGAACAACAAAGTTTATTAGAATCCTATCCTAAACCCTACACCTATTCTAAGCTACTGTAGACTAAACTAAAACTCGCAACACACAGGGTAGAGACCTTATCTTTGTACTAAAAACCAGCCACCAAACCTATCATAGATCAAATAAATTGCGATAAGTTACCTAATAAGTGGGAAGCAACAAGTTAAATTTGACAACAAAGAAAAAGAAAGAAAAAACAAGAGAGGAACCTCTTTGGGTAGAGGCTAAGCCTCGGCTAAGAAACAAAAGAAAACAGAGGAGAATATAAACTAACCAAAGAATAATGGAGAGAAAATAACACAACAGAGAGTAAACCAGTAAACAAAGACCAACCTAACGTAAAGAGTAGAGAAAATACCAGAACAGAAAGCATAATAACGTGAGGAACAACAACAAAGTAAATTAGAATCCTATCCTAAACCTACACCTATACTTAGCTACTCTAAACTGAACTAAAACGCGCAACACACAAGGTAGAGACCATGGCTGTGTAAAAACCCCTTCTACTAAACCCAGAACAAGAAAACCAAAGACACAATAGAACAAATAGAAAAACAGCAAAGGAAAATAAAGGCCAAAAGGCAATATTTAGCTTCGTCCAATGACCTGGAAACCCGAAACAAAAGATATCAGAAAAGAATTACAAAGATGAAGGCAACCAAAACAAACTTTGAACCAGCATACTAACTAGGAACCTACCCTAAATCCTAAGACTACACTTTATTAACGAAACCTCGCACTAGAGATCAGAATTTTGGAATTTCCTTCTTGACTAAGAACCAGCCACCAACCTATCAAAACAACAGAAATTAAATCAAATAGAAAACAATTACACTAAAAGCCAAGTTGAGTGAAGTACTGTAGGAGCCTAACCACCCTCAACTTCTGACATCTCCGTTGGACACACTACTTTGAAAAAACAATGGTCTAAAACATTCCTCACTGCTTCATCTGTCCTTAGTGGCCAATAGTGTACTTCAATTACCAATTGTAGCTTTGTGGTAATCAATAAAGGCGAGAAACCCTACTGTCCTATTCCACACCCTTGAATATACTCATACAAATTTTTTTAAAAAACGCTCTCTAAACTGGGCGGTGTAAAATTTGCTCTGACAGTATTAGAACCATAAGAAAATTGGATATCAACTGTAAACTTAGATAAATCTCAATTAAAATAGTTACCCAAAGACTCAGCCCGTAAATTGGTTCTGTAAATTCAGGACAAAATACTACACTACTAATGTAAGTCAGTATATACCAATAATGACAAGGCACAAATCCTTCCTTTACAACACAGACGACCGCCAAAATTAGAGTAAGCCTTGTATAATAAGCACTATTAACTAAATGCCAACATACCAGAACAGAAACAACAACACATATCTCAAATCCATACATTATTACTGATTAAACTATGTCCAACAGCAATACCAACACAACACAAATATAAATAACAGACTTACTTCCAAGAGAATTTACTATCAGGTAATTGACACATCAGCCATAATAGCATTCGATAGCCAAGGAGGTCCTTCTTCAATCCATACTTTGAAGTCTGGAGATTGAAGAGCTTTGCGGGCCAGTAGATGTGCAACATGGTTACACTTGCGGGGTACATGTTGACAAACCACGTCTTGAAAGAGACGTATATAATGTAAAGCCTCTGCAATTATTGCACCATCGGCCTCCATACATTCTCCTTCTGCCGTCAAGCTAAGAATGACTTCTTTGGCATCCATTTCCAAAATGATAGCACGATGACCCATCTCGTAGGCCACTTGTAATCCAAAACAAGCAGCCATGATTTCAGTTGTCTTGGGAGAAAAATTTCCTTGTACCCCTTTTAATGCTGCCACCATTAGTTCCCCGTTGCCATTGCGAACCACCATTCCCAAACTTCGTACACCATCAGCATGATTCACTGCTGCATCCACATTTAACTTGACATATGGATCAGATGGTTTCAGCCAATGACTAGATTGTTGCGGGCGGGAATTGGACCTCTTGTCCCTCTTGTTTGCTTCTTGGAACTCTTGAAACAAGGTATATGTACGGTCGACCAAGGATGCTGCATTTATTAAATTTCCATTTGCCCATTGCTGGTTTCGGTAATACCATATACTCCAACATAGATAGGAGATTAAGGCCAGCTCATCTTTGGACAATATAGTAATGATATAACGGTATAACTCAGCAAAGTTTCCCACCTTCCATTGATTTACCAGAGTAGACAACGGTGACTGTAACCATACTTTTTTAAACTAAAGGACCCCCCCAAAAAGCATAAAACACACTCCCCCTTTTTGTTCTTGTCATTGTAATTTAGAAATTTTTATTTAGGATGAACGACATAATTTATATTAATTTAAGGGTTTGATTCCTATGACATCTTTTTTTTGACACGCATTATAACGTCCTTTTATATCCATTAGATTGAATCATTTTAATGGTAGAGATTCACTCTTATTTTGACTAATTAACTTTAATAACAAATTATTTTTAAATGATAAAAATGTAAAGAATCCAAAACCCAAGATTTTGACTTTCAGATTTTGGTCGTCTTCTTCTTCTTCCTGCAACTACAAAACCCAGAAACACTACCTTTCATAGCAGTGATTGAATCCGTCGATTTTGACATCAACCCAACACTCCAATTTTACTCCGATCAGGAATTTCAAATCCGACATCATTGATTGCCAAAGTCAATTCTGCTTATCGAAAACAAAATCCTCACTTCAATTTGAAAGACGAATAGGGGAGTGAAAGGTGAATAGGGGAGTGAACATAATCGAAAGCTGCAGTTAAAATTAATAAGTTTCTATGAACCTCAATAATGGGTAACCTTGAATTCGAGTCAGATTTTCTGGAGATTAATAAACCTCCTCAAATTGCTCATTTGCAGCTAGCGGCACAGGTCTTTTTTTTCTTTTTCTTTTTTGTATACAATCGGTGCTGAAGGAATGGAGGAAGATGGGAACTCTGATAAAATTGCAAATGGAGCTTTTTTGGTTTTGCAGAGAGGGAGAAGAAGAGCCTCCATCGGATACTGTATATTTTGTGTTTCCAATACAATAATGAAAATTTATCATTTAAAAATATTTTTTTGTTAAAATTAATCAGTCAAAATAGAGTGAATCTCTACCATTAAAATAACTAGAAGTTGGCGCCCGCGCGATGCTGCGGGTTTGAAAATAGCATAAAAATCTATAGAATGTTGAAGAATATAAAGGAAAGATAATAGTATTTAAATATATTTTGATAAATTAATGAACATTCGTAAGAAAATGTAACCAAAAAACAAACTTTAATAGCAACATAGAGGGAGCTGGACGTAACAATTCATATAGGCTAACTTGTGGCAGTCGCTTCCTGATGGTTCTTAGCTTGGTTCACTGCTTTGACATAAGTTGGAAGAGGCGGTTTCCCTTGCTTCTTGTCCAGTGGACGGGTTCTCACTTTGTTACCACAAATTTGTAAATCTGTAGTCCATACAATAAGTATGATCACAAACTTAACTTCAATAAATTAACAACATAAACCACACTTCAAAACATTGAGCATTCTACTAATTTGCCACAATTCAATTACTTCCAAGTGTTCTACTAATCTGACGGAAAGAAAATGAGGGCAATCAACAATAGGGATAATTTCTGAAACTTTAAAGGCAACACAACAGAATACAACAACAATAAGAAAATCCTCAACTGCATAAGCCTCACCAAATTAAATCCTCAAAAACCCACAGAGCATCAGCAAACTATCGTTTATTGAAGAAAAGAAAGAGAGGGGTAGAAAAATAGCAAATGAAACCTAGATCCAACAAAAGCTTGCTATTTTAACCAAAACTATCAAACTAATACATGATGTAAACTTACACTAAGCAGAATGTTTACATCAATAAGGTTATAAGCAAGACATAAATTATAGGAATTTCATGTGGATAAGGACATCTTGTTCCATTGCACAGATTTAATTTACCATAACCTTGCTTTACCAACCAATACCTTGGTATTCCAAGCATATATTCGGGCACATATTCTCTAGGAATCGCCAGCATTATGTCAATGTCATTTTTTATACTCCATAGTCTCAATCAAACATGTTCCCACTGAAAACTAATAGGGAAATTATGGAAGCAACAATCATAAGCTGCCTTTACTTACAACCAAAGCATAAAGCAAACTTAGGGTTAGAACATGATACACGTCGGCATATTTCGAATCCAACAGGTCAAAAGTGCAAAGGCATATAGGATAGGGTTTTTAGACAGTCCACTCAAGTGCTCATTTCACCAGTTCAGTTTGCTTTTGTCCTACATTGTGGCTTACACAAAGAATTACATATTTTTATCCTAAATTCCTAATTGAAATGGCAATCAAAGACTTCAGCCAGTTATAGACTTAACTTAAAGTGGTTACCCTTTTTTTCTTGTCCTTGACATCAACCTGCTGTACAAAATTCAGTTAAAAACTCCAATCAGTTAGTTTTCCTTCTATTTGGTTTCTTATGTTTAATTGGACACCATACTATTCAATATATAGAAATAAATCAAACAAAAACAAATTTTTTTAACTATAGATGCAAACATCAACGCCAGTCATTAGTCTTTTCACTTGAGTAATTAATACAAATATAATTATCAATTTCAAAGACGTACTCGTGTGTATATCTCTTTTCACAGTCAGGGTATGGACAAATATGGTAGTTCTCTTGTAAATGTGTTTTCATATGCGACCTAAGGTTGAAGTTGAAGTCCAAGGAGAATACCTGCAGATGTCAAAGATGACATTAATTACAACACAAAAGCATTTCCTCTGTGCCATACACACCCACAAACAAAAGGAAATATCCATAACCCAAAAAGCTTACAACCTTATAGAAGGCAAAGAACTGGATCAAATATGCAGCTGGAATGAAATCGACAGATTTTTTTCTTTATAATCAGTAGCATTATATTGTACCTGAATGACAATAATAGTATCTTAAGGAGCCCCATCATACATGTCCAAATTTAATGATAAACTTTTTTAAAAATTATTGGAATTCTATTTTTCTGATCCTAGACACTTCAAATACTTGTTTTCATCGGAGTTAATTCAAAACCAATTTCTAGGGTCTATCAAGCCTATTATTGACACACTGAGAATGTGTTCCTTATTAGGACTAACTGCAGCATAAATAGCCTTGCCAATGCGACAGGAAATTAGCTGAAGAATGGCATCCTTCAGACAAAGAGGATGATCATATTTTTTGGTACAACCAATAATCAAAAGTTCAACATTAGATGCCAACTACCAAAAGAAAGCAGCAAGGCAAAAGTATGGAAAAGCCTTTAACAGTGGATAAGATGATCACCTTGTCACAACCTTCATGAGGACATACAAAATCTCTCTCCAGTATGAATAAGAAAGTGTATCTTCAACTTTGAACTATCCAAAAATATCTGCAACATTCGCAAAATTCATTTTAGTGAACTGACAACTGTTCCTATATATTTTGAGAAGAAAATAACTTGCTATCTCTATTCCATAGCTTTGCTGTATCTGTGTACAGACACAATAAATAACATAATGATCAGAAAAAAAACCTTTCCACAACCCTCATAGTGGCAAACATATGGTCTCTTCCCATGGTGTGAGAATGCTTCCTCGAAGCACCAGCATCAATAAAGGTCTTCCCGCAGCCATCGAAGCTGCAAAGAAAGACCACTTCAGTTGTTGGTTCTGGCTCTGGCTCCAGTCCCACGGTTTCTTTCTTACTCTCATTCAAAACTTTTATCCTGTCAGATAAAAAGACAGAATAAAAGACAGAAATCAGGCCCAACTCATTGTCACCCTAAGACTGAAGACCGCACATATTCTCCCAATCATGTCAATCCCAAAGATCCCTTAAGCGTAAAATAAAGTTGATGTTTAAACAAATAATGCATCACTTCAATGAAATATCAAGAAATTAATACCTACAAACTTAATGCTATGACCTTATTAGGCACATGAAACCATGAACTCAAGAAGATTACAACCTTCTCTCTCTGAGTTTTAAGTTTTGCACCTAAAATTTGCTATTTTGTTGCAAATTTAAGTGATCAAATTGCATTATACAGAATCAACAGTACACATACCGTACGAAGCAACAAAATATCATAAGTATTACATTCAGAATATACTAAAAAGATCGAATTATAACATATGTAAACTTTATATGCAATAAATCAATTAGTTGAAGAACAGTCTAACAACTAAAGAATAGATATAACTAATACAATGAACAATGATAAAACTAACCTCAGCTTGTATTAGAAACAGCAGGTAAGTAATTAACTGAGAGATCCAAAACCTACACAAAATTAGCTATAGATTAACAAATAAAAAACAATTATAATTCCCTACAATTTCTGATTCTAAGATTACAACTAAATTAACCTATTTCAAATACATTAACATCAGTCAATATCAACTGCAGCTGATCTATTATTCTTAAATACCTTATATAATATAAATGTACTTCAAACTATTACAGATTGAAAGGACTTAAAAACTATCACAGATTGAAAGGAATTATAACTTCGAATTTGACAACTTATATCTCTCTTTACCTAAACTTAATATCCAAGCACACAACCAACAATTCAGCTACACCATTTTGCACAACCGAACATCAATAACAACCAAATTTCAACTGAATTTACCAAATCCAAACTCTAAATCATAATAAAAAATCATAACCCAAACTCTTCAGCAGTTTTACTAACAAAATCTACATTCTTTACTGCCAAAGCTAGTAAATGCTTACTGATTCCGATTAGCAAAGCAAAGAACCACTTCACCATAACATGATATCCAACATAAAGCTTGCCTCTTTGAGCCTATAGACATCAAAAACACACAAATTAACCCCAAAAGAACAAACATTTCTTTCTACAAAATGAAGCTTAATTTAAGTTCAGAATTGTCACCTGCTCTTCCCAGTAAGCGTGATTCTCAATGACTTCATAGTGAATCAAAATACACACCACAGAGAAATCTACAGACCATGAATGGAAAAGCTCAATAAGGAAATCGGAAAAAAAAAAAAAATAGAACAAAGAAAAGCATACAATTTGGAAAACCCAGCTAGAAATCGGCGTGGCAGAGGTTAATTGCAGCAAAACTAAGCAAAAAAGCATTCATACAGTTTGGTTGAGGCATTCAAACAGAGGTTAATTTCCAAGTAGTTTCAAAAATAGGAAGAGAAGAATGGTTCGGAGGAGAGCGGCTGCGGGAGATTTTTTTTTTTTCCTGGAGATTTGTGGAGAAGAATCGAGAACTCATCAGAAGAAAAAGAGGCCGAAGTCCAGCGGAAGGACAATGAAATCAACGAATGGATTTGCACAATTCCTTCCGCCTTTCAAGATGAACGACACAGATGGCGCCACACAAAAAGCAGAATACTGGCGTCAACAGAAGCCACCGCCATTGCCGAAACCAGCAGTCCAAATGCAACCAGGTAGTCCCAAGAGAACCAGAAGGGTACCAAGCGTACTTTCACTGTGATCACGGCCAATCAGAAAGCGTTTAGGAAGGGCTAAGGCGGAATTTCCAGCTCACTCTTTATATATATATAATTTAATCTAATGGATACAAAAGGATGTTATAATGTGTGTCAAAAAAAGGATATCCTAGGAATCGGACCCTTGATTTAAATGATGAATATAGGAGGAGACTAAACTCCTACCTACATAGTTAGGACCCAACATCAACTAGAGAGAAATTTACAATCAAGCTAGGAACCCAGCGTACATGGACAGTCAGAAAAAAGCAGGACTACCACTATCTAACTCTATGGTGTGCTAGATGCGGATGTAAAGAACATACAACCAGGGAGGTGGCAGTGGATGCATCTAGCCCTTAAGCGCACAAGGGCTCAAGTGGCCCTTGATCTGGACAACCCCGGATCATTGTACTTGGCCATAGCAGAGGCTACAAAAACCATAGAGATAAAGTATTTGGGATGTCCATGTTTTTTTGGGTCAAAGAGGACCTCACAAGCCTAACCCAAGCAATAGCCAAATAGTAAGCCAAGTCAAACAATTGGGTTGGGTCGAGGAACCTGAGCAGATAGACTAGGTCAAGTGAGCAACCGGGTCAAATAGCGAAGTCGGATTGGAGAACCCAAAAGCAAGGTTTAAAATATCGATGTCGATAAAAATATTGATAGCTCAGTTTACGGATATATCGACGGATATTTCGAATATCGATGTCGATATCGACGGCCGTCAAAGAAACTGATGGAAATCAGCTTAAAAATTAGAAATTTTGAATGAAACTGTAGGAAGTATTTAATCATCTCACAATGCATATTTAAGACTGATAAATATCCTAAAATTCTTGATGATATAATAAGAACATGATATGTATAAAGATAAATTGTCTGTAGATTGAGAATATGATATGAATAGAGATAAAATGTATGTAACTTACAACCTATAACATTTGACCAATGAGTACAATTTTCTGCTTGTTTTTCGCTGGATTGTGGAGTGGAGAGAATAATTCGTTCAAAAGAAACAACTAGAATATAGAAGAACATAGACAAAACTCTTTGGCTAGTATCAAGTCCAATATTCCAAAAACCACTTCAAAATTCACAAATTGTGATTAATTTTCCAATGTTCAATTTCTATTAGTGAAGTAATGAGTTTTCAACTCAGTTTGTTAAGATCACTTCTGCTGAATAAAGTTTTGAATTTGATACTTTTCCCATCGGTTTTTGTATAAGAATGAGAAGAAGAAAAAGAAAAATTACAAATTTGGTATCATGGTAAAAAAAAATCCACATAAGCAAAAAAAGGCAAGAAGTGGGTCCCATCGACGTGTATTGTCCAATGACTGAAGAGTGTAACCAATATGGGACACTCGAAGCACGGGCTCGGACTCCTCTGCAGACCGGCTCTCTGCAGAGCCGGTGCAGATCCGGCCAAACGGGGCCCTATCCGGGGGTGAACAGTAATCCGAACCGTTCAGTTTGTAGCTAATCTAGCAAAGATCATGTCCACAAAAAATGAATCAATTCCGATATCGTTTGATTACCTAATTGTGCGAAACAAATACTACATATATGGACGGCTAGTATAGTCACTCAATTGGACCGTTCATTTGTTTCGTATATGTTTCACACAATTAGGTGACCAAACGATGTCGGAATCGATTCATTTTTTGTGGACATGATCTTTTCTAGATTAGCTACAAACTGAACGGTTCAGATTACTGTTCACCACCGGAAAAGGAGCCTGTTTGGCCGGATCTGCACCGGCTCTGTAGAGAGCCGGTCCGCAGAGGAGCTGGACCCCTCGAAGCACTAAGTCTATGTTTCCTTCTCTGACCAAAACCAGAAGAATAAAAAAAAAAAAAATTTAAAAAAAACCCCAAAAGGGAAAGAAAGAAAGCGAAGAAGACGAAGATGCATTCATTTGGGTACAGAGCCAATGCGCTGCTGACCTTTGCTGTTATGATTTTGGCCTTGATGTCCACTATGGCCTCCATCTCATATAACTTCAACCATCCCACTCCGACTTCGCAAGTCCAGGTGGGCGCTTTGTAAATTCTAAGCTAGATCTGTTGGATTTTGGATGGAAAAGAGTTTGAATTGAAATACCCAGTTGGGTTTTGTTTGTGATTTTGCGTTTGTTTAGGTGCTCAACATCAATTGGTTTCAGAAGCAACCGAATGGAGATTTTGGAGACTTTCACCGAGCTTGTTCGACTTCCTCCGATATTTCGGTCGACATCCGTCGACTTCGGCCGACATTGCCGATTCTGGGGGAAGCTTCACGCTTCACCCCCCGTTTCCATATCAGAGCCTCCAAAAAACGACATATTGGCGACATGTCGACCGACTTTGTCGATTTTTCAATCCTTGCCCAAAAGATGCCATGCACTAGCAAGAGAGGAGCCGGGTCAAATAGCCAGAGCAGGAAATTTCATGGTTCAAAATTGACTTTAAATAATAGAAATGAACTAGCCCGATGCCATGCATGTTGTTGTGGATTGCAAAAAAGTATAGTGATTGTACAAACGCTTAATACCTCAAATGACACTTGTAACTCAAAATTCGTCACATTTAGCACCCCTAACTCCAAAATGCTTTATTTTAACACTCTCAACTCATTCCGTTACTTTTTAGCACTTTTCACGTTTTCCCCTTACAGTTGCTGATGTGGACCAATTTGCTGTCCAAAAGTGGGGCCCACGGTGTCTAGTTAACTGCCACATCATCATCTTCTTCATCATGTTGGCAGTGGAAAACAGAAGAGGAAGACAGGGAGCTGTGGTCGTCGGGTAGCGGTCGTGAAAGAGAAGGTGGAATGATACCGTGTGGGGTCCGAGGGGTGGTGGGAGAGCTGCGGTCGGGTGGGGGAAGGGAAGGAGACGACGGGCCGGGGAGGAAGAAGACGACGGCGCTCCGACACGGAGAGAGAAAGATACTAGAATCAAACCCAGTGAAAGTCTCAAATCAAAACTCAAAAAAGAAGGAAATGGTGCCGGCAAATCAAATCCAATCTCATCCTCATGGCTTCTACTCCTCAAAGTAACTGCTTTTTGGGTTTCAAAATTCTCTTCTATCTACAAAGATCCTTGATTTCGTGTTTGGGTGTTGTCTTTCCCTATGTTTTTGTTGTTTTGCGTTGCATTGAACTTTCCCAGAGGCAAAGCCATGAACTTTAATATAGCTACGTTTTTGTGCTCACGGGTTCAATTTGTGTAATTGGTTTCCTTGTTTGATTCGAAAATTGACTCATTTGTACCCTTTTGAGAACGAGTCACGAGCGATTCAGATTTTCTGGGCCCTGCATTTCCAGCAAGTTTCTGTTTGGTTGCCAAGAAAATTGAAAGCATTTACAGTCATTGGCAGCAAAAAGTTTTTATTTTTGGTGAAATTATTTGATTTTGAGTATTCGTTGCAGAGCTTTACGGAATTGGAGTATCTGCTAATTGGATTGGTTTCAGCAGTCGCCACCCGCAACTTCGTCACCGTCTTCTTCCCCCCTCCCTTTCTTCCTCTTCTGCCCGGAGCGCCGTCGTCTTCTTCCTCCCCCGCCCGTCGTCTCCTTCCCTTCCCCGACCCGACCGCAGCTCCCCCACCACCCCCACCACCCCTCGGGTCCCGACGGCATCAGCCCACCTTCTCTTTCGCGACCGCTCCCCAACGACCACAGCTCCCCGTCTTCCTCTTCTGTTTTCCACCGCCAACATGATGAAGAAGATAATGACGTGGCAGCTGACTGGATACTGCGGCCCCCACTTTTGGACAGCAAATTGGTCCACGTCAGCAACCGTAGGGGGAAAACGTGAAAAGGGCTAAATATGTAACGGAATGAGTTTAGAGTGTCAAAATAAGTCATTTTGGAGTTATGGGTGCTAAATATGATAAACTTTGAATTGCAGGTGTCATTTGAAGTATTAAGCGTTGTACAAATCTATTTAGGGTTAACTACATATAAACACACAAACTATGGGGTCAATTTCAAGTTGGTACCCAAACTTGTAAAACTCTACAAACACATATCCAAACTTTACAAAACCTAACAAATTAAGTCCTCCATTAATAAATCCGTCAAAACTGCCGTTAATTGCTGACTGGCTATGTCCAGTTGGCAATTTCTCGCTGACGTGGGATTTTGACTAACCCCAAAACTTCATTTTCCCGCCCTTAATGATTTAGCCCCACAATGAAATATAACTCCTTTATGTTTATTATCAAGCCTTATTTCTAAAATTAAATACCACAATGTACGCAGCAGCTATGCATCTTAAAGACCAATTTTGATCATTAGTGCAGTCAACACAACCTAATTTCAATACTACACAAAAAGAGTTCCATACATAACTCAAAATGGCTCCATCAATGGCCACTAAATGAGTTTCATACACAACTCAAAAAGATAATCACATAAGATAATTCATCACACATATCACATAACCAAAATAGACATGTTCAGAACACCATTGTACCACAAATACCAATATTTTCCCAAAAAGTTGTGGCCTAGAACATTACTCACACTAATCAATTCCTACCATCTCCAGTGGTTGCTTTTGGAGCAGGAAAATGAAGCTTTTTGGTCAGTTGAAAGCCCACGTCAGCAAGAAATTGCCAACTGGGCATAGTCAGTAAGCAATTAACGGCAGTTTTGACGGATTTACTAATGAAGGACTTAATTTGTAAGGTTTTGTAAAGTTTGGATATGTTTTTGTAGAGTTTTACAAGTTTGGGTACCAACTTGAAAATGACCTATAGTTTGTGTGCTTATATGTAGTTAACCCATTGAAAAATGGTGGGAAGGAAAGAGAGAAAGAGAACAGCAGTGCCTGCTTGTTTTCCAGGAAAAGGAGAAGACCCACGAATAGCGCTGGATTGAAGAAGAGTCGTGAAGTCATGAAAGTAATAAGTGGTTGAGACTTCAATGAGGAAGCCATTTCGACCAAAGTCAAAAGGCTAACCATAGGATAGCTACCCTGGAGGGTAGCGTGGGCGGCTATTAAGAAGTGGAGCCTACTTTGACATGCTACTACTTCAAGTAGGAGTGCCGTTTTTGCTCCGCTTCGATTTTGCTTATTACTGAAGGAGTAATGATCAAGTTTAAATAAATGAAATTTTTGAGATCATACAGTGATTTTACTTAAGATGAGACAATAATACTCATTAGTGGCATGGTTGAGATATGAAGGGCATTGCGCGAAATTTATAAAATAACCCGTAATTAATATATTGTTTACAAGGAACAAAAATTTCTCTTAAAAAATCCCAACTCATGAGCAATCCATAAAATTTCCTCAATAAAAGCATAAATGAGTAAGAATTTTGAACAAGATGGTATGAATTTTTTTTATTATGAAAATGTTTCAAATCTTCTTATTCTACTAATTAAAAAAAGTAAGATCAATAAAACCAATTAACATATGCACAAAAACTAATAAATAAAAACAAAATTGGGGGCCATTTAGAGTTGAGGGCCTTGTGCAGTTGCGCTGGTGGCACCCACATCACTACTCGCCACCACTTTTTTGGTGATGAGTAAAAATGAATCTATTAAATAGACCACAAAAGTCAGGAATATTATAATGGATGATGGTAAAAAATTGATTATATAAACGTGGGTTCTGCTAGCTCATGAGTACGATCCGATTTTCGTTTTAGAATTAAACTAGAACATGTATCGGAATCGTGTCCTCCACAGAAACTAACGTATGCGCCTTCAATAGGTATTAGCTAGTGCGGACGCGCGGCGCGGAGATCCTGCCGGGATGAGCCCTGCTTTGCTCGGAGATTGAGGGTCGACAATGGAGTGCCGGAGAGTCAGAGGCGGTGGCAGAAAACCTGCGTGGCTCGCGGCTTTAGTGCGAGGAGCGGCGCAACATTCGGTAGCAGCCCCCGAACCTTGGTTTGGGGTGTTTGCGAGGGACAAGGTCTTCGGGTCTTGTTCTGCATACACTGCTGTGTTCGGCAATCATCAAACCATAATTTCCAATTTTTCTTCTTTGTACAACAAACCATTCAACCATATCCAACTTGATAATTTACAAAAAAGTTTTTATCATAAATGATGCTTGACCTTTCACTGGCCAGTCTTCATAGTGTCTGAACTTTATAATTGATCAATTTGGTACTTAAACTTTCAAAAACCAGACTTCATAATGCCGGAACTTTAAAAGTGATCAATTTGGTACCAGACTTTCAAAAAAAGGATTATGTGGAACCTCCGTCAATTTTTTGTCAAAGTTTCGTTAAAATGAAAGATAAAATGATCTTTTGATATTAATTTTCATATAAAATACTATTTTTACCTCTTAATTTCTATATAAATATGTTTTATGATGTTTCAAAAAATATGCATATGGCTATTGCAAAACAATAAATAAATTGATGAATAACAATATACTTGAGTATTAAAAAATATTTCTAACATAAATTGAATAATAGTGAAAGTGACACCCCGCCCCCGAAAATGTGAGGCCCAAGAGGTGCGGCCATCACCCGGACGAGGTGACGAAGCCTTGACCAACACGTAAAGCCTAAAAAAAGGACAAGTCCGGTCTAAACTCAATAAATACAAACACAAGAGTATATCAGAGCGTCTAACAGCGGAAGGAAAAAAACTTAAACAACAGTATTGTCCGAAGGCGGAATAAATACAACCGAACTATGTACACAAGTTTGAAGGACAACAGACGACAAAGAAATTCCTACTCTTTAAGAAACAGAACAAAGCTATCCTGAGTCTTGCCTCTCGTCACAGTGGTGCTCAACAGTATCAGGTCTTGATGGGGGGTAAAAACAAAGATGAGTGGAGAGGGAAAATAAATGTCAGTGTAAAACACAGTTAAAATATTTAACGATGATAACCCCCACAGTTAAAAGCAATAGTATACTACTATACTACAAACATAGCCAGAAATAGTAATACAGTTAGTCGGTCACACAAAACAAACCACAATATATCATAAATCTACGGCTGTGATCTATTGGACGAGGGACTTACAGCCTGACCGTTATATTGTGCATGGATGAGAGATTTACCGCCCTATCGTGATCTATTAGACGAGGGACTTACCACTCGACCGAAGTGTGACACTAACTATATTAACAACAATATACTTATACTCCAGCAAAGCACACATACTACTACCACCATAATTGTTGTATTAAATAATCTATATCTATGTGGGTATAGATTATTCTTGTTTATATTTTCGATTTAAGGGTTTAGATACAGATTTATGAACATTCACACATATTTTACATCTATAAACTACAGTACGATTTGATAAGATATAAACTTGCAAACTTAATAAAACAACAAATAGAAGTAAGAAATAACAGAGATATAACAGCGGATTATGAAAAACTGCAATTATAGATGATATGAAAAGCATAGAAGCTTACATATATTAATACTGCTAAATTCTTGATTACAGCAAGAACACACCAAACTTGGTTCACTCTTTTTACAGCGGCACACTTGCAGAAAGTAATTTGTTACAGGATCACACTTGCATAAGTAAACACTCCAAGCTACAGCAAACTAAAACTCAGAGCTCGCCAAAAACAGGTGCTGAGCCACGAACATACAAAGCCTATTTATACAAACTTCAGAAGGAAGTTGTTGAGAACAGGTGGACGACATCCAGCGGTCGATAAAAAAGGCAGCCTGCATAGTTGGGCGGCATCTTCACCTTTAGTAAAGAGCTGGCCACGAGTCTTGTCTTCACTTGGTTCTGGAGTCAATAAGTCTACAGTAAAAATCCACAGTAAAACTCCAATAATTTACAATAGTAGCGGATGAGGATTCTAGCAGACTCCCGCCTTTATTTCTCACACTGACAGAAAGATAAGATGAAGGGTTTTAATTTCAAACCCATGACTTTTTCTAAAAGTCTGTATAGCATTAAACTTTTTCTTGGCCCTTAAGTTTAAAGGCTAATCAGGATACTTCAAGGACTTATTTGAATCCTTCTGATCTTACAATCTTTTGGTTCTAGGCTAATTTTAAGCCTCTCTTTTAAAGCCTTATTTTAGGCCTCAAATTTTCTCTTTGCCTTTGGAACTGTTTCTTATTGGGGGAAGAATCCCATAACAGCCATCCTCATTTTCATATGCATAATCGATTTGAGACAACCCATTTTTGGACTCATCCACGCTATTACCTTCGCTGTCACATTCCAAAAGAAACTTCATTTTTTGTTTGCGTGTCATACCTTGCATAAGATCGATGTCAGTTTGAGAAAGTTGTGGGGCTAGTAATGCTTTCACTAGCTGAGCTTTTGTAGACTTGGAACTATTGCTAGCTGATTCTTCAGGCCTGGTGGGAGCCACTTCCCTTTCTGGTAGATTTTCTACTAGGAGTTGTCTGTGTGAGCCTACCTGTGATCTTTTGAATTCATCAGGAAATAAATGATCTCCCGAAAACTTGTCCCACCATTTCGTATAGACTCTTCTTTCCAATTCGGGGAGAAAGGACCACTCTGTCTCTTGTGATTCAGAAAACTCCTAATTCCATTTAAGAATTCAGGGTAATTCATTAAGTGTCAGAAATTGAGTAAAGAGTTTTCTTGCGGGAATTGATGGACGAATTCCCGTAAAATGAACTTCAAAAGATTCGCTGATAGGGTCTGGTAAATATTCCGGAATTGGTCCCCAAGATACCATCCAGAAATAAAACCAATTTGGTGGGGCAATGCAACTTCCTCTTTTAAGATCCCACATGGCCAACGGAGAGGGATTCCCTTTCCACGCCCCCCCCCTGACCAACCCTTTTACCACACCTCCGAAAAAAACTAATAGTCAGTAATAACTATCAACTCCACAATTTACTCCGTTCTCTAGTTTCCAGAAACAAACGTGAGGGCCAGGGGGAGTGCCAAGCGGACATATCGTGCTACGGCGGAGCCCAGGATGTGACAATTTGGATTGAGCCCTCTCCGTGTGGTGCGAGTGTCCGACGAGGACGTCGGCCTCCTAAGGGAGGGGATGGCCCATCGGCCAACGGAGAGGGGTGATTGCCTTATATGACAATCCAAAACCAATTTTGTGGGGCAATGCAACTTCAAAAAACACCTCTTAGTTTGAACTGAATGAACCAAGAGTGAGAAAATTTTTCATTCTGGAAGGTCAAGATAATCTCCCAAGTATTTTGATAATCATAAAAGGTGTAATCTGCTCCTTTAATTTGAGAGTTTTGAAATGGCTTTCTAAAGCTAGGATCATAATTCCAGTCTGCTAAGACAAGATATTGGTGATGGTTAGCTTAGAAAACTTAATTTCATTTTTGCTATTGTGCCTATACCTGTGCAGGATATAGACTGAACCAGAATCAACTAAAATATTTTCATACCACCATCTTGGATGAGAAAGTGGAAACATGTGATTCACCAGGTATCTATCTGCGGCCAACTTTGGGGGCAAATTTCTTTCTGACTCAGAAACCACTGCTATGGGGATTTGGCCGGTCCAGAAATACTGAGTTTGTTTTGCATTGGGCTCCCTTCCCTTGTTGTAAGGAAGAACTGTGGTTAACGGTTTTGGATTGTCGGGAGAGGACTCTAACAGCGCCAGAGCGTGGTTACCACCTCCGCGAACTGAGGGGTTGATCTGTCTGCCCCTTGTCGTCTCTATGGCTTTCCTTTGGCTTGCCCTGCAAAAATTCACACGTTAAAAAATCAGGCAAACTATTATTTTCTCCTTTTATATATTCAATATCAAAATCAAAAGCAGATAAAATTCCCTGCCATCTAGCAAATATTTGTTTCGAAGCTAAGTTCATAACATCTTTAAGCAGAATATCTTTTGCTGCTTTGCAATCTACTCTAATAAGAAATTTCTTGTTTAGTAGATCGCTTTCAAATTTTGTGACTGCATGAACAATTGCCAAAATCTCCTTTTTTTACGGTCAAATAATTCTTTTGCGCTGGCTTCCAGACGCCTGAAGTGTATCTAACTAGCACTTCCTTCTTCCCATCCATTTGTTTTAAAATTCCTCCATATCCATCATCAGATGCATCAATTTCAACGATTTTAAATGCATCGGGGTCCGCTAGGGCCATGCATGGTAACTCCTTTGTTCTTTGTTTAATCTTCTTGACAGCTTGAGTCTGTGCTATTGTCCATGGAATTTTCTTCAACCTGTCATACAAGGGTTTGCTATCTATGGCAAGATCCTTGTAAAAATCATTAATATAATTCAAGCTTCCTAAAAACCTTTGAAGTTGCTTTCTATCTGGAATTTGATATGGGAATTTATCAGCAAAGCTGATAGCTCTATCTATTGGCAAGATTAGGCCTCTATGAATATTATGGCCCAAGAACCGTACTTTTGTTTGAAACAATTTCATCTTTTTGGCGGATACTACCAACCCTGCATTTATTAAAACCTTCAAGAAAATAGTCAAATGCTTTAAATGTTGTTCTAAAGAATTCGAATAGACCAACACATCATCTATGTAAACAATAGTGAAAGTAGAGTATGGATTAAAAACGTCATTCATGATGTGCTGAAATTCAAAAGGAGCATTCTTGAGACCAAAAGGCATTACATTCCATTCATAATGTCCAAATGGGACATTAAATGCAGTCTTATACCTGTCCTTCTCTGCAATTTGAATTTGCCAGTATCCAGATTTCATGTCAAATTTTGAAAATATAACAGCTTTGCACAATCTATTAAGTTAATTCTTTTTATTGGGAATTGGATACCTGATCCACCTCAAAGCCTTGTTTAAAGGCTTATAGTTAATGACTAACCTTGGTGCTCCTCGTTCTAATTCTGCAGCATTTTCAACATAAAAAGCTGAACAACTCCAGGGTGAGTAACTGGGTCGGATTAACTTCTTTTTAAGAAGTTCAGAGATCTCTTTTTTACATATCTCCATCAATCTGCCATTCATCTGAATGAGTCTAGCTTTGGTTGAAATCTTCTTTTTGTCGAAACCCGGTTCATACGGGAGTTCAACGATGTGCCTCTTTCTATCCCAAAAAGCATTTGGGATTTCTGCACAGACGTTCTCTTCAAAGTCTTTCTGAATAGCTTCAATTTTTTCTTTTAATTTTTTGTTTGTTAGCTGTTCTTCAACTCTTCTGTAGTGGACATCTTCTTGAAGTGAACAAAGAAAATTTTCTTTGTTTTTAATCTTTTCCTGCAGAGAGTTGACATATGCAATTTGTGACTTTTGAACAAAGTTGAAACATACCTTGACTCCTTCCACTTCTGTTTCAATACCCTGTTCAGATACTTTAAAAGGGTAGATCATGTTCAAAAAAGAGGTTCCTAGAATCATTGCTCTGCTAAGACCTTTGACCATTACAAATGAAGTTTTGAACGCAACTCCGTCTTGTAGTACGGCTATATTAGAAATTTTGTATCTCACCTTCATTTGCCCATCATTAGCATTCCTTAACCCTTGTGTTGTTTTAGAAAAGAATTTTACTGGCAAAACTCCTTCATTAAAGCAATTCAATCCAGCTCCTGAGTCGATTAAAGTTTCTGCAGAAAACTTATGTATTCCATTAATAACGAATTGAATGTTAGCAAGCCATTTTTGTGACATAAGTCTGTCAATCTTATTAATTACCTTTATGGCTTCTATCTTCTCACTTTCTTCATCTGAGATCTTTAAGCTTGGTCTTTTGTCCGAAAATTCGGCAAATAATGTTTCAAGCTGTTCATCTCCATCTGATTGTTCTTCATCTAACTCTTGTCCTGATTGGAACAATTCTAAGATCTGGACCATTTTCTTAAGTTCTTTAAGCTCATTTTTGGTTTCTTTAATTTCTGCTTGTAGTTCTCCAATGGATGGTTTTTTGACTGAGCTTGTTCTATTCATCCTTTGAATTACGGTTTTCAAACTATATGGTTCAAATTTCTTTGGTTCAATTGGCTTTTCTATTTTCTTTTCTCTGGCCATGGCGATATATTTTTCAAACGCCTCTCTCTTTTCTATGGGATCTTCAATTTTATCAATCAAATCTAGGACCAAACTTTCTTCTTGAGTAATTACACATAGTTCTAGGTCTTTCATCTTGCATGTGCACTCATCAGACTCTGACTCATTACTACTAGATGAGGTATCAAATAGTTCTTCATCATTTAATGCTGCAACCTCCCTATCACTTTCTTCTGAATTAGACGAATTCAACATTATTTGCATAAGTTGTCTCTTAAGCCCTTCATCAATTGAAAGATGATTTATTTTTTCTTTCATTTTACATTCAAACTTGTAGTGACCCAGTTTTCCACATTTGTAACAAACTGGGGGTTTAGTGAAATTTCTACGATTTTGAAAATCTTTCTTTTTTCCCTTACTTTTATCCTCTCTTCCTTCCCCCCGGGGTTTTGAAACAAAGCGTTTTTGGGAGTACCTATAGGGTTTGGAGGTACGGGAAGAAAAGGCTTTGGGATGTTTTTTTTATAAAATTTAAACTTTTTGGGAATTTTTGGGAATTCTTTTGTTGATGGAAATCCAAACTGTTCACAAAAATCTCCCATTTCCCTTTTCCCAAGATTCTTTTGTTTTTGAAGTTGTTTAGTCAATTTCATTTATTACAAAGAGAAACACCTACTGCACAAAGTTCAGAAACTAATTCTCCAAAAGTATACCTATGATAAGGTATAACTCCTCCCCATCGATCTCTCATTCGGGTTCTAACTTTATCAGCAAAAAGAGGAGGTAAACTAGCAATAAACTTTTCTTTCCAAAAATCTGAATAACCATCAGTTCTTTGGAAAACCTTAACAAAGAATACATATATCTTTATACCATCTAAAATGGGATAAAGTAGGACATTTGGAGATTCATAAGAATCTCTGTAGGACATCGGAGATTCATAAGAATCTCTTTAGACCTATCTTCTAAGAGTTCTGTATTCCCTACAAAGTGTAACGCAATGGTATGGACCAGAGTATTTACCGCATCTTGGACAATAGTTGGCTGACCATTTTCCTCACCTATTCTAGTTGCATTCAGAATTTGCTCTTTTCCTTCAGTGCTTACGCAGTGATCCCAACATCCTTGTAGTTGCCCAACCAAACCTGCAATTTTTGCTTAGGCAATACCTTTGTCTGTATTCCCATGCAATTGACTTGTTGTGGAATAAATTATTGTAGGTTATTTTATGATTGGCTATCCTTGTCACAAAAACATTGTAAAGAATGTAACAAGCTCAATTAGTCTATAAGTTTTGTTTCTAGATCATTAGGAAAATTGAAGAAGCTTGGAAGATTGAAGATAGATGATGGTTGAAGATGCATTCATATTTAGTGTTCATTTGCATATATATTTTGTGTCAAAACATAGGTCTTAATGTTTCTAGTCAAAACGTTTTTAAAACACTTTAAGGTTTTGTACTTGTTTTCACAAAAATAAGGATTGTAGATCCTCTGTGACTAGTCATCTATTTCATGCACGTGAAGGTTGACTGCTTTATTGATAGAGTTGATTAGATAGTGTATGCTTTTATCCAGCGGTCAGTCAACTGCGCCCCACTCACTCGGATCTGCCTAGGTTATTTTAAAAAGAGAGTTTAAGGTTTAATCTTGACCGTTTACCTCTTATCCTTTTGTGTCTATAAAAACACAACTTCATCTTCAATAACGGCTAGGGTTTTCAAGCTAAAACAACTTTTGCATTTTCTGAAAAACTCTCTGTGTCTAGCTACATTTTTCCTCTCCGGTTCTTACTTGTCTTCTTGAGTGCCTAGTTCACTTATATAGAAGCTCCATAAGATTGTGAGGTTTGCTAGCTTTTGAATCTTGTTTTCAAAGTTGTTTTTCATAGAAAACATATTAAGCTAACTTTGAAAGAAGATTCATCTTTCCTAGTTCGGCTTGTTTTAAAGTTTCCATACTTTGAGTCGAGTTAGAAGTGTGCAACACTAGTCTCTCATGTTCATGCATATTTGTAGACTTTGTTGAGTGTTAGAGGTCTTTGACCTAAGTTGGTTTGCTGCCTAGTTTGTAGCTGCAAGCAGCAAACACAGTCACCATTTTATTTCCTGCAAGTTTACTGCTTTCTGGAAATAAATCTGTGACTGGTCATAAATCATCACAGCATACATTTTCGGTGCCACGTTAGAGGAATACTTGTGTATGTCCTTGTAGCGTGTTGACCAAGTAAGGATCCGCTGGAAGTGAAGTGATTGAGAAGAAGCCGCACGAGGGACTGCTGCATCTAAGTTAGGTAACTAGATATTGAGCTTGGTCTGAACCTTATACTGGGCATCTTTTGCCATTTCACAGTGGAAGGCCGGTCTGATAGACCCCCGGTTTTTTATCCCTTTGTGGATTTTTTCGGGTACCAAAACTCTGTGTCCATCTTTGTGTATTGTTAAACATTCGGCTTAATTAAAATTTGATTTAATTTTGCACCAAATCACTTAACATGCAAACTGGATAATTCTGCCTGACTGGTCATCTTAACTGTTGCATTAGAAACGCTGGTTTGATATAGTTGTAGTTGTGGATAGCTCACGAATATCAAACTCACTGGTTTCGTTGAGGACCTAAGTTGGCATTGCATCTGAGTGTTGTTGATCAAATCACAAGCATCCACAAGTAATACCTATCAAGTACTTAATCTAATTAATTTATAAAGTTCATCACACTGTGACTGGTCATCTGTGTAATCATTGTTTGTGCTGTTTGTTAAACAAAAGGGAATTAGTTTTAAAATACCCCCCTTGCAGGTTGGCAATGAGGGGGGTAATTTTCAATTAAGTCACGGCAAGTACAAACAATTCACACAACAGATTACTTAGGTGACCAGTCACCTAAAGTAATGAACTCTAACCTTTGTTTCTGTACTGAACAACGTGACCAGTCACTTAGTTTCCACACTGAAATATGTGACCAGTCCTTTAATTAACAGTTTGTGTATGCTTGTGAAGTTGTTCAAAACACATTCGAATGCTATGCCAACTTAGGTTCCCAAAACAGATTCAGTGAAGATGAACTCTGCGGGCTATCCACAACTACAGCCTACTCAATTCCAGCGGTTCTAATGCAACAGTTATTTTGATGATCAGTCACACAGTTTGTCCGGATTGCATTGTAAGTTAAGTTGGTGCATAATTAATTCCGATTTTATGACTAGTCAGCTTGTTAACAAATCACAGAGATGAACACAATGTTTTGGTACCCGGAAAAACCCCAAAGGGTAAAAAACCGGGGGTCTATCAGAAGACCGGCCTTCCACTATGAAACAGCAAAAAGATGCCCAATACAAGGTTCATACAATGCTCAATATCTAATGTACCTAGTCTTATATGCAGCAATTCCTCGTGCGGCTTCTTCTTCAATCGCCTCACCTCCAGTGGTACAGATGACTGGTCATTCACTTTCCAGAGGATACACACGTATGTCTGGTCAGCGGCACCAAAAGTATAAGCTGTGATTATATGTGACTAGTCACCAGCAGAGTTACAGAGAGCTAAAGAGCTTCAGTAAAACCGCTGGATAACTGAGTGTTCTTCTGCAACAGTTACAAAACTGGGCAGAAAAACATGAAGTCAAAAGACTCCTAAATATCAACCTTGTCTCAATTAATGTGTGAACATGGGAGACAAGATCAAAGACCACTATTTCAACTTCTAAACTAAATGAGTTTTGAAAACAAGGAAGTTGAAACGGTGAAGATGAGAACTTCTTCAAGGTTTCCTTCAAAGATATGATTTTGAGAAGAACCGAAACTTAGAAGAAATTCATGTGCATGCCATCTTATGAATCCTTGTAGAAACTTAACAAGAATGAAAGCTCACAAGGATGTAAGATATGATTCCGAACAAGGAGGCAGCAAGATAAGAGAGTTTTTGAAAGATGAGTATTTGAAAAACTTTATGCAAAAACCCCAAAGAAAAGAGGCGGATAGAGTTCGGCATTTAAAGCCAAGGAAGAGGTGAAAGGGGCGGCTCAGATCTCACAAGAGGAGCGGCTGAGATTTTCTTAAGCAATTTTAACCTAGGCAGAATCGAGATAGTGGGATGCATTTGACTACACAGCGGTTAAAAGCCTGCCTCAACCGGATAAAGACATGACCTGTCTAAACCGGGTAAAAGCGTGTACTGTCAAGTGATCAATCACTTTCACTGACAGAGAAACAACGGGATCTAGGGTGACTAGACACCGAATATGCTAAAACAGAGATTTTTGATGAAGGACACATTTTTCTCACTTTAAACCTAAGTTATAAAAACTTTATGTATATGCAAATGACATGAGGTGCTGAATTTGGTCGCGGTGCTTTTGAATATTTCTTCACTTCTTGTTCTTCACTTCAATCACTTATTTCTAAGCCTAATGCTAAACTTCTAGAACCTAGATTGAGCATGAATGATATTACAATGTTTTTGTTGCAAGGATAGCCAATCTTACAATAAGTGTAAGATACAAATATCCTACATCCCTCATTGCCAACCCTGCAATCATCATATGGCGTAAGGTATTTAATACCTGATCATCTGCTTGACCATCAATATTCCATTCGATGGTAGACCTCCCCATCATACTGAACTCTTTCAGTATAGTCATTTTCTTCATACTGCACATCAACAGGTGAAGGTCTACGATAATAATTATGAGTTAAAGCAGTTCTTTGAACTGGCTTACCAAAAGTAACTTTATTAATCTCGGCTGCCTGAGAAATATTTTTGAACTGGTCTTCTAGATCAGACAGGTCATCATCAACTTCTTCTTCCTCTAAAGTGGCTATCTTTGGCTCTTTTGAAAATTTTAATGTGTCCATCCTTTTTGTCAAAGCATCAATAAAGGTTTCGTCCTCTGTGAGAGACTTTCCAAGTTTGAAACCTTTTAGCTTGTCAACCTGTGGTTGAAATAGTGCTAGCATCGGCTTGGACTCGTCTAGCTTTTTCTTCTCTTCGCATTTAGAACTAGATCCCCATTTTGGGTTTCTAGGTTCCCAAATGGAAATAGGTGTCACCTTGGTCAACCCGGGAATAGAGTTTTCTATTCGCGTTGCCTATTTTCCTAAAGATTGAAGAAAAAGATTAGTATAATTATTCTGCTGAATAACAGCAGAGACCCCTTCAATGACGAGTTTTCTGGAATTTGAGTCTCGTTGCTCTCTCAATTCTCCTTTGTATGGGACAACAAGTGTTCCTTGGGTGTTCACCTGGACCACTTTCTCCGGAGGGTGGATGGCACTTTCTATCTTTCCTTCTTTCAGCGTGTATACTCTGAAAGGGTTATCAATAGTTTCTACAAAATATTCTTCAAAATTATATTTTTTCGCACAGTACTTAAACCAGTCAAAAAATCTAGCATTTATCTTCTTTTTCTTTAAATAAAGACCAAATGCTCTTTCTAAAATTTTTCTTCTTTCATGAGAATATGTTTGCTCATACCAGTTTCTTTTTTCTTTATTTTCAAGACTAAAATAATCTTGATTAATTATATCCTTTTTAATTTCAAATTTTTCTAAAACAAAAATTTGTGAATCCACATCAGACCAAGCAACTTCTGGCTGGGGTGGATTTCTTACCTGTGCTTCTTCCCAATAAACAGGGATTTGAACATTTTCTGGGGTTCGCCTTAATCCTTCCAACACTGCCCTTCTTTCCTGATGCTGCAATGATTCAACACTTTGCCTTGTACTAGAAGTAATTCTAGTACTGCCTCTATTATTAAAGATCAGTTCTACTTCTCCATTATCGTGTTGGATAATTTGGCTTGGATGCCTATTTTCTATAGGCTTAGGTTGAACTGCATTGGTCAAGTTCCACCTTTCTGGCATTTGAACATCACTCCATTTGATAGTTTTAGGTATGACCATGTGAGTCTTACCTAAATTTGCTTGAAACAAGGTGGTTTCTCTTTCAACACTCATAGCCTTTGCTCTGGGAACTATGGTGTTCATGGCTTTGTAGGAAATCTGGTATATGATCGCCAGATTTTGACTTCCTTTATCTATATTGTATCCTTGTGTATCAATACTCAAGGATAATGTCTTCAGTATACCCTAAACCTAGCTACCTCAGTATTGTTTACCCTCATAATGTCTGGTCGTCTCCTGCTACTAGAGCCTTCGTCACTACTGTTGTTTGATCTTCGGCTAAGTGATCGAATTAAACAGGCCATTTTTAAAGAGAGTTTCTCTACTTCTCTGTTCCGAACAAGCAATTCACCTGCTACAGCACCACTGCCTGCGACTACAAACGCCTTCACACGGCTACAAACGTCGATATGGCCGGCTGACAGATCCTTCTTGCCTGAGTGAGAAGTTCTTGCAGAGTATCTTAATTAAAGAGACTAGAATAATCGAAAACTAGACAAAAAATCTTACCTCAGTAGTATCCCTCCTAGAGGTTTTTGGCTCTGATACCAGAACTGTCCCAGGTAGTTAAAGCACACATAATTGTTGTATTAAATAATCTATACCTATATATATATATAACATGCTCAAACGATAATTCAAATCAAAACCAGTCCACTCACAGAAAGGCCGGCCGATCGTCGTCCTCCTCTATCTGTGAGGCTTGGTTACGCTGTTACTGTGGAATCTGGTCGCCTAATGGTTCCAACAAATAACGATTAATAAACAATACGTAACGAAAACCGTAAAACCCTAATTCTCCTTGTTTTTCTCAATAGGGCTTTAACTGTATCTCGAATGGCGAAATAGAGCTCGCCATTGGATCCGGAACGTCGAAACGCTTTGAAAAATGGTTGGTTGACCTTGGTCAAAGCCATTGACTGACGATCAATGTCATTGACCGGCTGTCAACATTGACTTTATTCGATCAACGTTGACTTGACGGTCAATTAACGGAATCTGGAAAATTTTCAAATTTTGGCGAGCTTCATCGACGCCGCCGAAATTTTTCCAGATTCCGACGACTTTCCGACCGAACCTCAAAAATCCTAACTTTCTTAATTCTCAACCATTTTTCACGATCTTTATATGGAAATTCATCTACGGAACTCAAGGAATCCAAAAATAAGGTTTTGAAGCTTACCAAGATCGGACGTCACCAAAATTTCGATTGGAAAGTCACGGTTTCCGTTCGTCTCATTTTCGGTGATTTCCAAGGTTTCCGTCGATGATGCTTGGTGCTTCGAGTTCGTCTTGACGAGGGGTAGAAGATTCCGAGGTCACTTTTCTCGATCCGTAGCTGGCGATGCATCGTCGGTGGCAAAAGGGTGTCGACGGTTTTGCGTTTTTGAAAATGAAAACCCACGGGTTTGGTCCTGGTTAAATAACCCAAAATGCAACAACGAATAATTGGTTGACATTGTGGCAATGGCCAATCAGGGCCTGCTAGGTGTCAATCTCCACAACACCACATTTCCCTTTTTTCATCTGTAACGAGTTTGTTATTACTAGGAATTCGATTCCGTCTTTGCGGATGCATTCATGTCAACAAGCCCTACGCATAGAGTATAATATTGATAAGTTACGTTTCGAACTATTTAAAATTCAACGATTGACTAATTAGGGGCATTTTGGTCATTTTACTAATTTACGGGAAATTTCACGAAACAGGGTTGTAACAAAAAGTCTACCATTAAAAAAAATGATACGTCAGCCATGTGATATTGGGTAAAGTCAGGAAAGTCGTACGTGATAAAGACAATCGTTTTCTTCAGAGAGAAATCCTTAACCGAAGATGAATTGATGGAGGTTTTGATGTTTTTGTTGTCCGCTCCTATGATATTCGATAGACTTGTGCTCTACTTTTATATTAGAATTGTGTTTATATTAGAATTGTAGTATCATTTGTACCATTACTCAACTTATGCTAGAAATCTTTGTTAACATTCGAGTATATTTTCGTTAATCAATTTATTTATTGTTCTAAAATAGCTATATGCACATTTTCATTTTTTTGAAACTCCATAAAACACATTTATATAGAGGTTGAGAGTAAAAAAATAGTATTTTATACGAAAGTTAATGTCATAAAAGACCAATTTATCCCTCATTTTAATAGAACTTTGACGAAAAATTGAAGGAGGTACCACATAGTCCTCTTTTCGAAAGTATGGGTACCAAATTGATCTTTAAAGTTTAGGCACTATGAAGTCCGGTTTTTTAAAGTCTGAATACGAAATTGATCACTTTTAAAGTTCATGCATTATGAAACCCGGATAGTAAAAGTTCAGGTTCTTTTCATGATAAAAACCCTTTACAAAACATAATCATCATATGAATTCACATAAATTCAGAAGATAGTTTTAGAATTACTTGATGATTGGTTTGGGTTGGATGAACGATTTGGAATTGCATGGTGGCATGAGCTCTCGAACGAGATTCGTCAATCTCCTACGACAACGGTGGAACTTCGTGCTGATAACGTGTTATAGAATTGAACAATAAGAGAGAGAGAGAGAGAGAGAGAGAGAGAGAGAGAGAGAGAGAGAGAGAGAGAGAGAGAGAGAGAGAGAGAGAGAGAGAGAGGGAGAATAACTCAAGGGTTAGATTTGTACCATCATCCCTCATAGTGCCCTTTATTTATAGTGATCCAACCTAGGGTTTTGCCAAATCCTGATGGGATTGGGTCCGTCTATTACATAGAGTAGTTTATATAAGTTTTCTACTTCTATTTTACACAATCACACATAAATAAGGTAACTGCAACACAAGTTAAATTTTTTGATAAAACTTCAGTCACAAGGAGAAAGAGGTAAGGGGAGAGAGGATCCCCTTGCCTCAACCTCGTTGTAGGATAAAAGGTTTTTCCTGGTCTCCCATTCAACATGACGGCAAAGGAAACTATCGTAATACAACTCATAACTAATTGAACCCACCCCGGATGAAACCCCATTCTAAGCAACGTAGCTTCCACAAAATCATAGGCTTTATTCATTATTTTTCATCTTTAGGTAATGGAACGTCTCATGTGCAATTGAGGATATTATCTTGAATTTGTCGATTTGGGATGAAAGCATTTTGGTGTGGTAGATGATATCATTGAGAATAGGTTTGAGTCGATTGGCTATGGCTTTAAAAAAGATTTTGTATGAATTATTGCAAAGGCTTATGGGTCGGAATCGAGGTTCTGGTAGTAATGTGGAACGAGCCACGAGTAAAGTATTGAAAAGGAAGGTGAAGAGAAAAGGGCGACGGATAATTAAGCAAACGGAATTCAAGCATTGGAAGATTCCTCGCTTCTAAAGAGGACAAGCGTTGGCTTTACTGGATATTTTGGGTTCGCCTGAAGTGGCGAAACTTTGGGCAGATGTATCCAATTTGGACCCATAATATGTCGATTTGAAGGGAAACGCCCAGATCTACAAGACTCAATGTTCCACAATGAGCCTTGTTAGTTTACGGTCGAATAATGGTGTATCCGGGTTCAAATCCGGGTTTTAATTATTTAGTAGTTTTTACCTATTCTAGTTTAATTATATTTCTTGTTCTAATTGTATTAGGATTTCATATTTATGTTGTTTACCTATTTTAGGTTTACTAGGGTTATTGTAGCTTAGGGTTTGATATCTCTATATAAAGAGATTGTTTAGCTTGTAATGTGGGTGTGGTTTATACTCCGAACAAGCGTGTTGCCATGAGAGAAATCAATGGCAGTGCCAACAATAGTTTCATTGATGTGCTGTGCTCCCAAAACTTTTGATAGTCTAGTGGGAGGGAACAGACAACAAATGAAAAGTGATGCACAGACAACAAATGAAAAGTGGTGCTGTTTTTGGGTTGTTGGGCAGTGGGAGTAATTTGTTATGATTCGTGAAATTTCGGTATGTCTGTACTACAAGCTCATGTACCAACTTGAAATTGGTCTCATTATTTAGGTGCTTATATGTGTTAACCCTAAGAATAACAACTTTGAATAACAACGAATAAATTACATAGTACATGATGTGCAATTTTCAATCGAATATCATCGAGCCTCCGGTACAGTTATGATAGAGTCATATATTGAACATGTTTTGGTCTTGCTTGTAGAATCCGCTTCAGATGAATGTCTTCCGCCAAAGAAGCCTGGTTTTCTGGGCTCAGGCAAAGGGCACTCATCACCTAACATCAGAATCACAGATGACATGGTTGGCCTGTCTTCAGGAAGCTGTTGCACGCATAAAAGACTAACATGTATGCAACGCAAGATTTCTGACAGAGTGCATGAGTCAGTTAAGCTTTCATCAATCAACTCAAAAGACCTCTCTCCTTTCCACAATTTCCATGCCTAAAGCACATAATGTCTGTCAGCCACAAGATCAAGCACAAGTGGATGAGATATTTGATATAGAGTACTTACATACGCAATGAGGCTACGGTTATCCTCTGGATCATAAAATCCTGAACTCCTCTTTCCGCTTACTATCTCCAACAACAAAATTCCAAAACTAAAAACGTCGGACTTCACAGAAAATTGACCATCAATGGCATATTCGGGTGCCATATAACCACTGTTGAATTCAAAAGACACAAAACACATTAATCAGAAAATTGACCATCAATGGCATATTCGGGTGTGATATAACCACTGTTGAATTCAAAAGAAACAAAACACATTAATCAAGACATATTGTTGACAAAAAAAATCAAGAACATATTAGATGACAAGCAGATATGTAATGCAACACGAACATGAACTAAAGACTAGTAGTTAAAAAGGAGAGATGTAATCTCTACTTACTAAGTTCCAACTACTTTTCTTGTAACTCCTTCAGCTTGATCGCCTCCAAATATTCTAGCCAAGCCAAAGTCCGAGATTTTTGGGTTCATCTCCTTATCAAGTAAAATATTACTTGCTTTCAGATCTCTATGTATAATCCTCAATCTGGAATCTTCATGCAGATACAGAAGACCCCTAGCAATCCCATAGATGACTGGCAAGCGTTGTGACCACTCCAACAGTCTACTCCGAGTTTGATCTGATAAATTTTGAAATCATGTTACTTCCATGTAAAATATCATAAGCACAAACTGAAGAGCTTTTGCACCTAAGGAACAATAGTGTCTACAACTATTTCAACACTATACTGTAACTTTTAAGGAGGATTCGAACCAAAAATATGGAAGTCCAAGCTTCTGTTGGACATATATTCATATATCAGCAATTCCTCTTCTCCCGCAACACAATACCCTAGAAGCCTTACAAGATTTCGGTGCTGAAGTTTGGCTATTAGCAGTACTTCATTTTTGAACTCATTTGGTCCTTGCCCTGAACTTCGTGAGAGCCTCTTCACAGCAATTTCTTGCCCATCTTCTAGTCTACCCTGAAATTCTCATTAGCATAAAGATTACAAATTTCAACAAGAAACAAACTAGTTCATTGAAATTGTTATGCTACACAAAGGAAATTTGCCTTGTACACCGGTCCAAAGCCACCTTCTCCAAGCTTTTGGTTGAGTGCAAACTTATCTGTGGCGGTGACTATTGTTGACAGACTAACTATTGGTAGCTCCAGGTTTTCTTTAAATATTGGTAGCTCCAGGTCTTCTTTCTGTCCGTTATTGTCATGACCCATGATTGCGTTGCTTCTGCCCATTTTCACTAAAATAAAGAGAATATGTACAGATGAAGAGGATCAACTTTCATTAGAAGCGAGAAATGAATACATTGAAAGTAATATGTATGGACCAATAAATTAAAGTGCAGTGCATCTCTTCTGCTTCTTTCTCAGTTTCCAGTCATGCATTCATTCTCTAAGAAGGGTCTGTCTTATTCAGATAACTGAGCCTATAACACATATTAGTGCAAATCCAGATTCTGCACTGGGAGGAATATTGCGGGATTGAATGGATCGCCCATGATGCAGTCCCATGTTGTGGTTGGAAAGCCGAAAACACCTTATGAATGAGATAATTGGTAAAATCAAACAGGCAGCGGTTGATGCCATAGTGTATGAGTTAGGATGGAATCCAGAAATATGATTGATGTAAAGTTAACGCATAGTGCAAGGGAACATTCCACACTGAACTAAATCTAGTTTCAAAATCATTTTGCCTAATGTCATTGATGGAGCGCAAGTTTCACCATTTCAGACACTGACTTGGCAATGACATGCTATCAATGTGGCAAAAATTTCTGTTCTTTCTTGGCATGTAGCCAATTATGGAATTGCTTTCTAATGTACAACATAGTTGAGGTTGGATAGGAGCACATAAAAAATATTGTGTTAGGATACTACACTGCAGAGTGAATGTAAATGCAAACTATATTTAAGATACGTAATTTAATAACAGGAATGGCCATATGGCCCTAGTTTTACTTACCTTTGAACTTTGTTCTCTTTCTGCAAATGCAATAAAAAGCTATGAGTGTCATGGAAACAGTGGTAGAAACAGACACCACTATCACTGCTATCTTCATCTTATGCGAACTCCCCTCTTCACAGTTCATTGCAAGAGAGCATAACAAGAAATTTTAATCACAGGTAATCGCAACACATCATGGGACGTTAAATGTTCACAAAAAAAGAAAAGCATACTTGATTCCGAAGCAGGAATTCGAATATACAAATCATCCCCACCATCCAAAACCTCTCTGATGTTGATCAGGTCACCAAACCATATGGTGCAGCTACTGCGTCCTCCTTCAACATTGGGCCTAATTGCATAAGCCATACAAGAACAGTTTCTCAAGCAAACTTCCCTACATTCCCCAAGACTCAAACTTCGATTGTCCCATGAATTTGTAATGTCTGGCAGTCTCACCCCAGAATATGTAACAAACCCAGTTTTAGTTTGGCAGCTCAAGGCTTGAGCGCGCGCACAACCTTCTTGGTACTGCCCCCTGTTCCAATTTTGAGGTGAGTTGGGAATGAAGCCTTTTAGGCAACTGCAAACTAGGGACGAAGTAATGGCGCAAATTCCATTGGTGCCGCAACGTGATTGATTACAGTAGTCTTCCGCCAACAGACTCCGGCCATGGCCGGTTTTCAAAGAACCCAATTGAAAGCTGCCATCTTTATGATTCAAGGTGGTGTCTTCTCTAATGGGTCGTGAAAAAGTTGAGGTTTTGATGAAGCAGCAGAGGGAGAAATAAACCCCTATTGACATGAATGAACAAAAGAGGCCCATTGTTGTATACTCATTGAAATTACAGTCTTTTACATAATAGAGATACAATCATGGTAAGAGCACCTTCGGACCCAGAATCGACCGGCACTTACTTTCCTTGCTTCCACCGCTGCGAAATCGAACTCGGGCGCGGGCGAAGGCGAAAATCTGACTCGGACTCGCCTGCGGGCGATTCGGTTGCTGACGTCAGATTCTTACTTGTTAAAAAGAAGAGATTTCTCAGAAACTTTTATGAAGCAGCTTTCTTCATCGAACCACTGGCGATATATATGACATGCAGGAACAGCTTCAACTTATAAAGAATTCAGGAAGCTAGAGAGCTCCGATTGAGCTCATCTTTGGATATGTTTGAATAGACACCATTACGAACATTTTCTCTGAAGGCGTCATCTCAATCCCAAAACTCTAAAGTTGTTTTTTGGGGCTTGCAATCTGAGGGACGGAAATATGTGCTGAGGAAGGATCTCGGGTTTTGTGGAGAATAACAAATTGTTAAAGCTGAATATAGGTACGTTGTGGAGTTGAAGAACGAATTGCCCTTCAAATTGCCCTCCATGGAAACAACAAAGGCAATAAAATTGAAAAGTGGTGGAAATGCTCCAATGGAGAATGCAATTTAAAAGGGCCACTGACCTCATCCACAGCATTGTTGACTTTGTTGAATGCAGATGACGGAAAAACTAGAGGTAGTTGAATTTGCACATTCAAGAAATTAGAGGGGGGTGGAGAAGACGAAGAGGGCACATTTGCAAATAATCATGTGGGGGAGTTATGCATAATAAACAAAGTTGTGCTTAATGTGGAAATGTCCAAAGTGCCTAACACATTTTGACCTTCTTGGTGAATTTGAAGGAGAAATTCTGGTGGTTAATGAATTGGAACATGTGAAATAAAACTGGAAGAGGACAGTTAGAATTGAAAAATGGTGGGAAGGAAAGAGAGAAGGAGAGCTACTAGAAGACCACCCAATTAACACTCAATATCAATGTGGTGTACATGCACTATTAATTTCATCTTACAATTGAAAAATTATTATTTGTACATTTTGGTAATTTTTTATTATCAATTGGCACCAAAGCATCATTTCAGTTAGATTTTTCGTCCAAATTGAGCATGTGCCTAGCACATACAAGGGTAAAATTGTTCTTTTCAATTATTAATTTAAAATTATAATAAAAAAATTTAACTGAAATGATGCTTGTGTGCGAATTGATAACAAAAAGTCACCATACGAGTACAATTGGTAATCTTTTTTACTACAAAGATGAAATTGATATCGCATATCCATCTTGCATATCCATTACTGAGATATTCGATATTAATTGCCCTTATGAACATGACAATAGGACGATGGTGAAAAACGGGTTACATACATGTGGGGAGGGTAAATACTAAATTCACAGGTCATATCTCAAGTTAAAATTATAGTCTTCGATGTGAACAATTTGCAGATGAAATCAAGATGGACATATTATGATGGGAGTAAATATCTTCCAATCTCTGAGCCACACATTTTTGACTATTGGGTACCACAAGTCAAGATTGAAAGTTAATGGGGTAGTCTGTCAAACATGAGATATGACTAATTTGGTTGATGTATCCTGCATGTACATGGGGATTTGGCTCCTCTATTCGGCTCCCCTCTGTTGGGCCGGTGTTCATCCGACTAAACGACGTCATTTCACGATAATGAACAGTGATCAGAAACGTTAAGTTTGTAACTAATCTAGTAAAGATCATCTCCATAAAAAAATGAATCAATTCCGACACTGTTTGATCACCTAATTGTGTGAAATATATACCAAACATATGAACGGTCCAATTGCGTGACTATACTAGCCGTTCATATGTTTGTTAAATGTTTCACACAATTAGGTGATCAAACGATGTCGGATTCGCTTCATTTTTTGTGGATGGATCCGAAATCTAACAAACTTCAAGGAGCAAAATCAATTGGATTTTTAAATAGCCAAGTGCTAATTCAACAATAATCGCATAATCTTTGCAGTGCGTCAAGTGCTAAAGAACCTTCCCGTCACAGTTTGGTCTTCCTTGTACTTATAAATTGCTGCAAGGTGTTGTGCTGCAGGCTGTATGACCTGTCTGATATCGATCTGAGCATGGAATGATGTTAGGAATTGTAATTGTATTAGGTTGTAATTATGTTACTTACCTAGTTTGTAGCACTAGTTATTAGTGTACTTGTTGTACAAGGAAACCTTGTCTATATATCTATTCCTATCAATGAGAATTAAAGTATTCTGGGAAAACTATTTTGTGCCTTTTCCTACATGGCCTCAGAGCAGGTTAACCTAAAACCCTAAACACCAAGCATCATCAAACTGCCGCCATACCATGGCAGCCGACAAACCAACCAAATCTAACCCTAGCGGCGAAACCGAAGCCACCGCCGCCGATCACTACTATCTTCACCACTCCGATCATCCCGGACTACTTCTTGTCTCGACCAAGCTTAATGGAGACAACTACAATACTTGGAGCCGTGCTTTTCGCATGTCTCTTAGTGCCAAAAATAAGACCGGATTTGTTGATGGATCACTCAAGCGACCATCCACGGAGAAACACCCCAATGATGCCGCCGCTTGGCAACGTTGCAATGACATGGTCCAATCTTGGATCAATGGGGCAGTGGAGCCAACCATTGCCGACAGTATCATATATGCAGCTTCAGCACACGAGGCATGGGAAGAGTTAAGAGAACGCTTCTCCCAAAAGAACGCTCCAAGGATCTTTCAAATCCGACGTGACATAGCCTCTCTCACACAAGGGCAAATGTCAGTGTCGGCATACTATACCAAATTGAAGACTTGTTGGGATGAATTGGGAGCCTACAAAGAAGCCACATCGTGTACATGTGGTGCACAAGACGAAACAGATAAGTTGATGCAATTTTTGATGGGCTTAAATGAAAGCTATAGTGCAATTCGAGGTCAACTACTCTTACGGGATCCTCTACCATCCGTACGAGTAGCTTACAACTCGATTGCCAACGAAGAGAAGCAAAGAGAAGTGGGGGCCAAACGCCCTCATGAGGCAGCTGCCATGGCGGTGCGCAACGCACCAAATTCCAACAACTCCTCCAACCGCTCTCAAGATCAACGACCTAGGACCGAAGGAAGAGCTCCCACCGGACATCTATGGTGCACCAAGTGTCAAAGGAACGGTCATGATTTGGCGGGGTGTTTCAAGATCATTGGCTACCCCTTGGACCACCCTGCACATCCCAATAACCGTGGCAAACCCAACTTCGATGCGGGTCGTTGGGCAAGCCGCGGCAACAGTAGCCGCTCCCAACCACAGCAGCAGCCGCAACAAGCAGCAGCAGCCACGGCAAGCAGCAGCCGAGTCCATCAAGTGACTGCACCGTCCCTCACTGACCTTAAAACAGCGATGCCGCACCTCTCCGACGAGCAATATCAACAAATCCTTTCTTTCGTCAAAGAGGACAAGAAAACCGGCTCTACCATCAATGCCACCTCGCTTGGAGCTTTTTCTAAAGGTTTGTCACCGTTAGCTCCTCTTCGTGATCAATGGATCATCGATAGTGGAGCGACGGATCATATTACATCATCTACACATGCGTTGAATAGTCGTGCATCTAACCATGATTTGCCACCCGTTTCTTTGCCAAGCGGAGAAAAAGTTTCTATCGATTCTATCGGCACCGTTACTCTAGATAATATACAATTGAAAGATGTCTTGTGTATACCGAGTTTTAATGTTGATTTACTTTCCGTGAGTAAGATTACAGAAGGGTTACGTTGCTCAGTGACTTTTTATCCTTCTTGGTGTGTCTTGCAGGACTTGGTTACAAAGACGAAGATTGGTGTGGGTAAGCGACGAGGCGATTTGTACTACCTTGTGGCGTTGGCCTCACCACCACCTCCTCACCACCAACCGGCCTGTCACCATGTTTCCAGCACCTCCGACCTATGGCATTGCCGTTTAGGCCACCCTTCCGCTGTTCGTCTCCAACATTTAGCCAATCACCATCTTAATTTTGATTTCTCTTCCAATTCCGTTTGTGATGTTTGTCCATTAGCTAAACAAACTCGTCAAGTTTTTGGTCATAGTTCAATTTCTTCAACAAGAATCTTTTCCCTTTTGCATTGTGATATTTGGGGACCTCATAAACATCCCTCTATTAATGGAGCTCATTATTTCCTTACTATTGTTGATGATTTTTCTCGTTACACTTGGATTTTTCTCATGCGTCATAAACATGAAACTCAACAAATTCTCAAGAATTTCTTTGCTTTCGCCTCTACCCAATTTGAGAAAAAGGTCCAAAACATTCGCGTTGACAATGGGGGAGAGTTTTTCTCTATGCGCGATTTCTTTTCTGAAAATGGCATTGTATATCAACATACTTGTGTTTACACGCCCCAACAAAATGGGGTGGTTGAACGCAAGCATCGTCACCTTCTCGAGGTTGCGCGCGGCCTCCTCTTTCAATCACGGCTTCCCATCAAATTTTGGGGTGAAGCCGTGCTTACCGCCGCCCACCTCATTAACCGTCTTCCTACTCCCCTTCTCAACAAACAAACCCCTTTTGAGAAACTTTTCCAAAAATCTCCCACATATGATCACCTTCGGATTTTCGGTTGTCTTGCTTATGCTACCTCCGTTCATCCTCCTTCCAAATTCGCTCCCCGAGCTCATAAATGTGTTTTCATTGGTTACCCATTCGGTCAAAAGGCCTATAAATTGTATGATTTGGAATCTCATAAAATTTTCACAAATCGGGATGTCCTATTCATTGAAGATCACTTTCCCTTTTCTACTTCTCCTAATCCTACTCCTACTCCACCACCACAAACCGGCCCACCCTTACCCATCATTAGTGAAACCCTAGCCGGCCCTTCCCCACCAACCCTAGCCGACCCTTCCCCCCTCGCCGATTCCCAAACCCTAGCCGCTACTCCCTCTAATCCACCACCTCTAGAGCCCATCACCCCTAATGATTCTCCAACCCTCGAGATCACTCCTACCGCCGACCCACAAACCCTAGAGCCCACATCCCCTACCGCAGACACACAAACCCTGGAGCCCACTCACCCTGCCGACACACAAACCCTAACCCAACCCACCACATCCCCTACTGCCGACACACAAACCCTAACCCAACCCACCACCGACTTCTCCCCTTCCACCGCCCTTCCCCGCCGCTCCACAAGGCCTCCCAAACCCAATCCACGGTACAACGACTATGCTTGCTCGCAGGTGATGCTGCCACCCCACTCCACATCGTCTCTTTCGTCACCCGGTCCCGCCAGAGGTACTCGTTACCCTCTCTGTAATTTTATCTCATATCATCGGTACTCACCTGCTCATCTTTCTTTTGTTGCATCTATTAGCCGAAGCATAGAACCTTCTTCTTTTGCAGAGGCGAATCGAGACCCACAGTGGCGTCAGGCTATGGATTCCGAGCTTGATGCACTCACTACCAACAACACTTGGACTCTTACGCCCCTTCCTCCGGGCAAACATCCCATTGGCTGTAAATGGGTTTACAAGATCAAGCACAAGGCTGACGGTTCCATTGAGCGCTACAAAGCTCGTCTGGTGGCTAAAGGCTTCACCCAACAAGCCGGTATAGACTACCATGACACTTTTTCCCCCACTGCAAAGATGGTGACCGTCCGCTGTCTATTAGCTCTTGCTGCTTCCCAAGGTTGGACTCTCCAACAGTTGGACGTCAACAACGCTTTTCTACATGGTGATTTGGACGAGGAAATTTATATGACTCCCCCGCCTGGTCTTCGGCGACAGGGGGAGAATTTGGTATGTCGCCTCAACAAATCTCTCTATGGTCTTAAACAGGCTTCCCGTCAATGGTTTGCTAAGTTTACCGAAGCAATAATTGATGGTGGGTTTGTGCAATCCAAGGCCGATTATTCCCTCTTTACATGTAAGAATGGTGACTCGTTTACAGCTTTATTGATCTATGTGGATCATATAGTGATCACTGGTAATGATTCTCATGCTATTGACTCCATTAAATTGTTTCTTCAATCCCGATTCCGTATCAAAGACCTCGGTGATCTCAAGTATTTTCTAGGGATTGAAGTTTCACGTTCCAAGAAGGGCATTTACTTGTCACAAAGAAAGTATGCACTTGAAATCATTCAAGATGCCGGCTACATGGGTGCACGCCCCATTGAGTTTCCTATGGAAGAAGACAACAAGCTCTCCGATAAAGGAGAGATTCTCAATGATCCAGAAAAGTACAGAAGGTTAGTCGGCAGATTGATTTATTTAACGATCACTCGCCCTGATATTACATATTCAGTACATGTATTGAGCCGATTTATGCATGAACCACGCGCACCACATTGGTATGCGGCCCTGCGAGTTGTAAGATACTTGAAGAACTCGCCGGGACAAGGAATACTGTTAGCAGCGGATAGTAAGCCCAGTTTAATAGCATATTGCGATGCTGATTGGGGAGGTTGTCCAATCACGCGTCGTTCAACCACAGGTTACTGCGTATTCCTTGGAAAGTCCCTTATCTCTTGGCGTACTAAGAGACAGAAAATAGTTTCGAAATCATCAGCAGAAGCCGAATACAGGGCTATGGCAGGTACGAGTTGTGAAATCACATGGCTTAGATATTTATTGGAAGATTTGCGTGTTCCACAAACGAGTCCGTCCTTGATGTATTGTGATAATCAGGCAGCATTACACATTGCTGCCAACCCTGTTTTTCATGAACGGACTCGACATATTGAGATGGATTGTCACTTTATCCGAGAGAAGATTATTGATGGTTCTATAGCTACACGCTTTGTTGGTTCAGCACATCAACTAGCGGACATGTTTACTAAGCCCCTTGGGCGCGATAAGCTCTTAGCATTGTTGAACAAGTTGGGAGTTATGGATATTCACTCTCCAACTTGAGGGGGAGTGTTAGGAATTGTAATTGTATTAGGTTGTAATTATGTTACTTACCTAGTTTGTAGCACTAGTTATTAGTGTACTTGTTGTACAAGGAAACCTTGTCTATATATCTATTCCTATCAATGAGAATTAAAGTATTCTGGGAAAACTATTTTGTGCCTTTTCCTACAAATGATGAGCTAAAGAAGGGGTTTACATGTGCAACCGGATCTAAACATAGAAACTTAACTTCATAGATTCATAAATGCTAATCTCAACATTCCGTACGTACTTCTATAATCTAAATATTCATTGGCAGCACAGCACTTCTTGCAAACTAGAAATTCGAAATGAAAAGATAGCTTTGACATTGGAGGATTCAAGTATACAATTTATGATTATATAACCTGCGTAATAGCTGCATCAAGTATCAAATGATCCTTAACGAGCCTCGAGTAGGGTAATGGTTAATCCATTAGAAGATACTTCATTGTTAAGTACGGGGTAATCCTCGTTGAGGACATCCTTTTCTGGTACAAACCCTGGTTCCTCGGGCTGGGGCAAGGCAATTTCACTGCATAGCATCTGAACTACAGCTGACATGGTTGGCCTGTCCTTGGGTTGCTGTTGCACACATAAGAGACTGACGTGGATGCATCGTAGTACGTCTGATAGGGTGACTGAGTTGCCAAACCCTTTGTCGACCAGTTCTAACGGCTTTCCTTCTTTCCACAGTCTCCATGCCTAAAACATGTTCAGCATCTTTCTCATTCATTGGTTGAAGACGCAGAAGAAAAAGAAATGTGTGCCAGAATTACTGTTGTAACTTACATTTCCGATAAGATTAAGGGGGTGATGCAAATGGTAGAATCCTCTATTTTTTTTTTCCACTTATTATTTCCAGCAGTAAAATACCAAAGCTGAAGACATCAGATTTCACTGAGAACTGCCCTTCAGTAGCATATTCAGGTGCCATGTAACCACTACAGAAATAGATCATTGGAATGAATTTAATATGTTCAAATACAAACAGAAGCAGAATGCAAACAATGCAAAGGGCACTCCAAGTACTTACTATGTTCCGACCACTCTGTTTGTATTTCCTTCAGTTTGGTCTCCACCAAAAGTTTTAGCCAGACCAAAATCTGATATTTTCGGGTTCATCTCTTTGTCAAGTAAAACATTGCTTGATTTTAGATCTCTATGTATAATCCTAAGTCTAGAATCCTGATGAAGATAGAGAAGTCCCCTAGAAATCCTACAGATAATTTGGAAGCGCAGAGGCCAATCTAACATTTTACGTCGTGTTTCATCTGGAAAGTTTTAAACTTCAACTATCAGAAGAATAGTAGGCTAGTACCACAAAACTATCAGAAGAGATAAAAACAATAAACAAAGTCCAGCGAGATTTGGAATTTTGAGGGAACAAACCGAAAAGGAAGTAATCCAAGCTTTTGTTTGGCATGTATTCATAGATCAGCAACTTCTCTTGTCCTTGAATGCAACAACCAAGAAGCTTTACAAGATTTCGGTGTTGAAGTTTGGCAATAAGTATCACTTCATTTTTGAACTCCCGTATTCCTTGTCCGGAACTTTTCGAAAGCCTCTTCACTGCAATCTCTTGTCCATCTACTAGTCTACCCTGAAGATTATTCACATTTTAAGAAAGATTGTTATGTCCTGAAGAAGGACGTGCTTCCCGAAATTAAATCTTATCTTCGCAGATTGAAAAAGTCACCTTGTAAACAGGTCCAAAGCCACCTTCACCAAGCTTATTGTTGATTGAAAAGTGATTAGTGGCAGTCTCTATAGTTGTCAAGTTGAACAACGGCAGCTCCAGGTCCTCTTCCTTCTGTTCTTCATTGTCTTTACCTTATATACCATCACAAAAAAGTGATACCAATCAGTGATGTCCTAAACTTCATTGTTATGACCTTACTGATATAGCTAGTCTTGTTCAAGACAATGGATTATGATTATACTATTATGTGAAGATATATTTGGCTCTAATAATAGCTGCAAAAGGTGCTTAGAGTAGATAATCTTACCTTTGACATCTTTCTTGCCAAGGAATCTCAGAACGTAACAATAGCCAACTAAGAACATCCCAACAATTATAGCAAAGGTCGATGCAGCCACCCCTATCTTCCACTTCTCATATTTCCCTCCTTCTTCGAAGATTTTAATGAAGACAGTATGCAGACATAGTTATAAACATAATATAATCATAAAGTCGAAAAGGGACTATTAAAAAAAAAAACACAATGGAAACAAGTAGTTAAGTTCATACCTATTTCTGAAGCAGAAACCTTGATGTATAAATCTTGGTCGCCACCCGGAATTTGCCTAATATCGACTAAATCACCGAACCAGATGGCGCATCCACTGCCTCCTCCTCTGACATCCATGTTTGTATAAGCTGAACAAGAACAATTCGACAAACATTTGGCCTTGCATTCATTGAGGTTCATCCCTTTATCAATCCAACTATGCTTAGTATCCGGCAATTTCAACCCCCGATACTTAGCAAATCCGTCATTCTTGCAGCTCAGCGGCTTCCTCCGCACGCAACCTTCTGAAAAATCATCAGTGTTCCAGTTCTCTATTGATGTAGGAACGAACCTTTCCAAACATTGACAAATAGACGAAACAAGAACACAATTTCCATTTCCACCACATCGGCCATAAGTGTCACAAGGGTCTCTGGGAAATGATGCGTAGAGAGTCCATTTCTGGTCTGCTTCGGGCCAAATCCACGACTCTCGAATACTTCTGGTTTGGTTCATCATCATCCTCTCAATCAAAGACTTGTTCACCACGTCCACCGTCATGTAAACCTCATTCTCATTGGAGACGAAGTTGTAATTCAAAGCGGGAAGGGCCTTGGCCGCTCCCCCACTGAACAGAACACCATTCCATGGGCCACTTCTCACGAACTCTTTGGACCCCTGCCACATAACTAGCTCAGGATAGTTATGCAGCACCATTTCCCAGATAAATTCTCCTGGAGACGGATCATCCGGGCTCTTCCATGCAGTTAAACGACGATTAAGCCCGGTTCTTAAGTCCCAACCGAGCTTCATCCCCGGCAACAAAGTATCAGAAGGGTAGTCAAAGCTCTGCCACAAGTAGTTCTCTGAATTTGCATCTTTCTCATCTTTCAAGACAAGATTACCATTGTCCAAGAGCTGCAGCAGAGGACTAGTACTACTCCTCCCGGCTTGTTTCGAGGAATTTGCAGACCAAACAACCGTCTTGTTTGCATGCAGAAGGACCAGATTTCCTGTGGAGTTGATTATCAAGCTCCCTGTGGAACCATTGATTGGAGTTTGCCTATTTGCAACCCAAACAACAGTTTGAACTGGGATTTTCTTGTACCAGATTCCCAAGTACCGGCTTTTCGAAGTGCCTGGACTGAAGAAACCTAGTGCAAATACTCCATTAGAAGAAACTAAGGACCTGCCATCATCACTAAGGGATTGAGGTGAGGTAAGGGTGTTAGCAGCTGATGAAGTTTTGATCAATGAAAAGAGTAAGCAAATATTGAACACCATGAAACAGAGGAGGTCCATTGCCTTCAAGGTTTTGCTGGGAATGGAGCTTACTGGTTTGAAGTTACAACTTTGAAGTAAAGATACAGTTTGGTTTTCAGGATTAAGAGGGCAAAGACCGGGAACTGCACGCAGTTGACTTGGCTGTGGTATCAGACATTTTTGGTCCCAACCTAGGAATTAAGAGCACAAAGTTTGAAAACGAAAGCATACACAAGCCAACCATCGTACACGTTGTAAGCTGACTAACTAGCTCTTAATCTAGAACTTTTCACTATTGGAAGATGTCTTAAGTTCAAATCTCCAATTGGAGCTATCTCTTAGTGTGCGAGGATAACGAATTTGCGAAACATGAAAGTTCAATTATGATTAGATGGGGCTTCAGCCTACTTCCGTTTTAAAAACAGTAAGATTACAACTCTATAAGAACGATTAGAACCATTAGTTATGGTTACAGTGCAATAAGGTTCCTTCGTCTCCTATATTCCGATCAAATCATTTAGGACATGGAAACTCATTGTCAAGCCCTAATGCATTAGTGCGCTGATATGATCACCCTGATGTATCTCTTTACTTATATGCTTCGGCCGATGATTTAGAGATAGATCTTCAAGGGGCTCTTGGAATATCAACCTTCACTGATTACCTAGAAGGTGACGAATCCCATTTTGCGCATTCACAAATCTCCATGCTTGAATCCATGCACCCAATCCTCACCTACTTGGCCCAAATCATTCTTGATGAACCGTGAGATTGAGGTCAAAGTTCAAGTCTTCCAACACGAGATATCTGGTGAAGCCTCAGGTCTAAGAACTAGTTTGCACCCATAACTAGCCAGAACGTTGTACGATTGACATAGTAGGTAAGCCTCCATTCGTACGCTTTGTGGTTAGTCAGTGTTCAGTGAACTCGTATCTATATACGAGCACCTTCATGCCTATTTCATATCACTATATGCTTAGTCTGAGATAGACTACTATATACGACATGAACCGGCCTTAACGGATAACCAACAGCCCTAGCTGAATATCCTATGGCTAGGAACGTTCTTTAGGAGTTGAGGACAATAGAGAACGTATCTCAAATCACAACCTCTTTGTGATTCCATCACTACACTCAATATTCTCCTAGGACTCACCCTGGCATTCGACCGCGAGCCTCCCTAATACACTTATTAGGTCACACGCTCCGTCGAGGGTGTCTATATTTGCCCTTGCTGTTGATTTCTCAACTTTGTATTGACACGTGTCTCCCGTCACGTATTGCCACGTCCATGCCTTAACGGGCACAATCCAACACATACCACATCAGCTCTCTTCCTATCGGATCTTCTCCCATCGCCGTTGTCTCCCCCTGTTCGTCGCCCTCTTCAGTCGCCAATGTCGCCTATAAGGCGTCCTCACGAATATTGGGTAGCTGTCGTTAAACCCAGTAGAATACTTTATGAAATTAATGGAGTAGCAGAAAATATAACTCAATTCATTCTTTCGGGATAGGAATGTAGAAACAAAGGAATTGGTGTTTTGGATGAAAAAAAAATGAAGGTTTCTTTTTTTTCTTTTTTTGTTTTGAACAAATAATATATATATATATATATATATATATATATATATATATATATTTTTTTTTTAATTTAGACTTTTACATTGAAAAAGAAAAAATCGATAAAAAATGATATATTCAACCTCAAACCCATTTGAATGTAGCGGATAACAGCGAGGCTCGACAACTGATGTTTATTTGAATCTAAATAGCTAGTAATAGACGATATGCACATATTGGTGACGTTATTGTTGCTGTAATCAAGGAAGCAGTACCAAACACACCTCTAGAAATATCAGAAGTGATTTGAGCTGTAATTGTACTTACTTGTAAAGAACTCAAACATGACTACGGTATGAGAATACGATATGATGACAGTGCTGCAGTTGTTATTGATCAAGAAATAAATCCAAAAGAAATTTGATTTTTTGGCGTGATCGATTGGGAATTAAGACAGTTAAATTTCACTGAAATAGTTTAATTAGTACCTAAAGTATTATAAGATAAGACCGTAATATAGTATTTGAATGAGACCACCACCATTGACACCAACATCCCCCCTTCCTTTTTTACGATGCCGACCTGCATACCATATCAGCCCTCTTCCTGTCGAATCTTCTTCCATCGCCGTCATGCCCCGCTGTTCATCGCCCTCTATTTTCTGCCGTAGCTGTTGCCTATCATGTGTCTCTTCAAATTGATCTGGATCCACCGCCCAGACCCCATGCTCATCTTCGACTTCATTACCTGCTGTCCTCCGGTTCTTACTCCTCTAATGCCGCTCCATTGAAGTTCGCTCCACCATTGTTCACTAGCTTGTTCGTACCAAGATCAGGTTGAGGAACCTTTTGGGCTCTCGAATCCGACCTAGCCATTCGACTTGGCTGCTCACTCGACTCGGTCTATCTACTCGGGCTCCTCGATCCGGCCCAATTGTTCGACTCGGCCTACTGATCCCGACTGGCTATTGCTTGTATTGGGCTTGTGAGGTCCTTTTTGACCCTAGTAAACATGGGGATTCCAAATGCTTTATCTCCATGGTCTTTGTAGCCTCTGATGCCACCAAGCACAATGATCCGGGGCTGTCCGGATCGAGGGCCCTTGTGCGCATAAGGGCTAGACGCATCCATTCCCACCTAATTAGCTATATGTTTGTTTACATCCATATCTAGCACACAATAGAGTTAGATGGAGGTAATCCTGCCTTTGGCGGTCTATGTACTGGGTTGGGATCCTAGCTTGATTGTAAGAGTTTTTCCCTCTAGTTGGTGTTGGGTCCTAACTATGCATGTAGGAGTCTGGTCTCCTTCTATATTCTTGAGGGCAGATTTACAAATAATTATATGGGGTAGTTATGCAAATAAGATAAAGTTGTGCTTAGTGTGGAGTTGCCCAAAAATGCTTATTTTGGACAATTCCCTTTTGATATTCTTTGTTAATTTGAAGGAGAAATTTCGGTGGTTAATGAACTGGAACATGTTAAATAAAACTCGAAGAGGACAGTTAGAATTGAAAAATGGTGAGAAGGAAAGAGAGAAGGAGAATAGCTACTAGAAGACCACCCAATTAACACTCAATATATATGTGGTCTGCATATACTATTAATTTCATCTTATGATAAAATAAATTTCAATTGTACCTTGTGGTGATTTTTTATTATCAATTCGCACCAAAGCATCATTTCAGTAAGATTTTTCATCCAAATTGAGCATGTGCCTAGCATATACAAGGGTAAAATTGTCTTTTTAATTATTAATTTAAATTATTAATCCTTTTTTCCCCACTATTGTTTATTACAAAAGATTATAATAATGGATGAAAAAGATTGAAAATTCGCACACAAAAAAAATTAGTAAAAGTATTATTTAGAAAAGACAATTTTTGCACGTGCAAGTTATGTGCCCAATTTAGACAGAAAATTTAACTGAAATGAGACTTGAGTGCGAATTGATAACATAAAGTCACTACAGGAGTGCAATTGATAATTTTTTTACTACAATGATGAAATTGATTTTGCATATTCATCTTGCATATCCATCACTGGGATAATCAATATTAATTACCCTTAAGAATATGACAATAATGGATGATGGTAAAAAACAAAATATATACAAGTGGGGAAGGTGTATGCTAAAATCACACGTCATATTACAAGTTAAAGTTACAGTGTTCGATGTGAACAATTTGCAAATGAAATCAAAATGGACATATTAAGGTGGGAGTATATATCTTCCAATCTTTGAGCATATTAGGGCTGACATTTTTATACCGAAAACCAAAAACCGTACCTAACCGAATTGAAACCGTACCGGAATTTTACCGAATCGGATTTTTACCGAACTGAAATTCCGGTTTTTGTACCGAACCGAATACTCCTGTACGGTAAACGGTATCATACTCTAAAAATCCGGTATACCGAAACCGAATTACCGGGACTAATTTTATTTATTTTATAAATATATATACATTATATATGAATAATTGTGTATAAATATATTAATATAAATAAGAATAAAACACTAATATACTATATGCATTATTTATGGGAACTAATTCTCACCCAAATAAAAAAGAAAAAGAAAAGAAATCTAATCTACAACTACAACCAACTTATACCACTACGCCATCACGCACGGGAGAAAAGAAAGAAAGCACAGAGAGCAAAGAGAAATCGCAAATGGCAGATACCAAAAACTCCAAGCACATCTACCACACCCACTAAAAACTCAAATGCCTCCTCCTTCTCCTCAACCTAGTAGTTCTACAACGTTTTCACTTGCCTCTCCAACTCCAAGAGTTTCTACTCCCGAGGCCCTTCCTTCTATATATGGTTCATCTTCAACTTCATCATCTAGAGCTCATGGTGCTTCATCTACTTCCCTTAGACGTTGATGATCTTCGCTTTCTACCTCTTGAGTTAAGAAAAAAAACTCTAATCAAATTTGATGCTTTTGTAACTTAACTTTGGTTGTGTAAGACTTTTTGCTTGGTGTTGCTTGTTTACATTGTTGAATTTGAAGTTTGATTTTATAACTTGAGTATGTTGCTAAACCCTTGAACAACAATGCATAAATTGCAAGTTGAAGATTGTTGAGCATCTTTTTTTGGTTAAACTTGTATGAAGAAAGAGTTATGCAATTGTTATTAGAACAAAAAAAAAATGTTCATGAATAAATCCGGTAAATGGCTAATACCGACCGAACCGGAATATCGGTAACCGAAAATTTAGGTACGGTAATGGTATTAAAAATTTTTAAAATTTGGTTAATATCCAGTATTGGTAACCGGATTTTAGGTATGGTAACCGAACCGAATTCACCCCTACCTAATATACCCTCCCTGAGCCACACATTTGTTGACTTTTGTGTACCACAAGTCAAAATTGAAGTTAATGGGGTAGTCTGTCAAAAATGAGATCTGACTAATTTGGTTGCTGCATCCGGGGTTATAGATCCGGAATCTAACAAACTTTAAGGAGCAAAATCTATTGGATTTTTAAATAGCCAAGTACTTATTTAACAATAATTGCATAATCTTTGCAGTGAGTTAACTGCCAAATAACCTTACCATCACAGTTTGGTCTTCTTTGTACTTATAAATTGTTGGAAGGTGTTGTGCTGCAATCTGCAAGACCTGTCTGATATCGATCAGAGGACAGAGTGATGAGCTAAAGAAGGGGTTTACATGTGCAACCGGAGCTAAACATAGAAACTATAACTTCATAGATTCATAAATGCTAATCACAACATTCGTACGTACTTCTACAATCTACATTGGCAGCACAGCACTTCTTGCAAACTATAGAAATTAGAAATGAAAACATTAATGTAGCTTTGACATTGGAGGATTCAAGTATACAATGTATGATTGTAAAACCTGCATAATACCTGCATCAAGTATCAAATGATCCTTAACGAGCCTCGAGTAGGGTAATGGTTAATCCATTAGAAGATACTTCATTGTTAAGTAAGGGGTAATCCTTGTTGAGTACATCCTTTTCTGGCACAAATCCGGGTTCTTTGGGCTGAGGCAAGGCCATTTCACTGCATAGCATCTGAACTACAGCTGACATGGTTGGCCTGTCCTTCGGATGTTGTTGCACACATAGGAGACTCACGTGGATACATCGTAATACGTCTGATAGGGTGACTGAGTTCCCAAACCCTTCGTCCATCAGTTCTAACGGCTTTCCTTCTTTCCAAAATCTCCATGCCTAAAACATATGTTGAACATCTTTCTCGTTCATTGTTTTAAGACGCAGAAGAAAAAGAAATGTGTGCTAGATTACTGCTGTCACTTACAGTTCCAATAAGATTAAGGGGGTGATGCAAATGGTAGAACCCTCTATTTTTCTTTCCACTTATTATTTCCAGCAGTAATATACCAAAGCTGAAGACATCAGATTTCACTGAGAACTGCCCTTCAGTAGCATATTCAGGTGCCATGTAACCACTACAGAAGTAGATAATTGTAACGAATTTAGTATGTTCAAATACAAAAAGAAATAGAATGCATAAAGTGCAAAGGGCACTCCAAGTACTTACTATGTTCCGACCACTCTGTTTGTATTTCCTTCAGTTTGGTCTCCACCAAAGGTTTTAGCAAGACCAAAATCTGATATTTTCGGGTTCATCTCTCTATCAAGTAAAACATTTCCTGCTTTCAGATCTCTGTGTATAATCCTAAGTATGGAGTCCTGATGAAGATAGAGAAGTCCCCTGGCAATCCTACAGATAATTTGGAAGCGCTGAGGCCAATCTAACAATTTACGTCGTGTGTCATCTGGAAAATTTTAAACTTCAACTATCAGAAGAAAGTAGGCTAGTACCACAAAACTATCCGAAGAGAAAACGAAAAACAAAGTCAAGCAAGATTTGGAATTTGGAGGGAACAAACCGAAAAGGAAGTAATCCAAGCTTTTGTTTGGCATGTATTCATAGATCAGCAACTTCTCTTGTCCTTGAATGCAACAACCAAGAAGCTTTACAAGATTTCGGTGTTGAAGTTTGGAAATAAGTATCACTTCATTTTTGAACTCCCTTATTCCTTGTCCGGAACTTTTCGAAAGCCTCTTCACTGCAATCTCTTGTCCATCTACTAGTCAACCCTGAAGATTATTCACATTTTTAGAAAGATTGTTATGACCTGAAGAAGGACGTGCTTCCCGAAATTAAATCTTATCTTCGCAGATTGAAAAAGTCACCTTGTAAACAGGTCCAAAACCACCTTCACCAAGCTTATTGTTCATTGAAAAGTGATTAGTGGCGGTCTCTATAGTTGTCACGTCGAACAATGGCAGCTCCAGGTCCTCTTCCTTCTTTTCTTCATTGTCTTTAACTTATACCATCACAAAAAAGTGATACCAATCAGTGATGTCCTACACTTCATTGTTTTGACCTTACTGATATAGCTATTCTTGTTCAAGAGACAATGGATTATGATTGTACTATTATGTGAAGATATATATGGCTCTAATAATCGCTGCTAAAGGTGCTAAGAGTAGAAAATTTTACCTTTGACATCTTTCTGGCCACGGAATCTCAGAACGTAGCAATAGCCAACTAAGAGCATCCCAACAATTATAGCAAAGGTAGATGCAGCTATCACGTCTATCTTCCACTTCTCATATTTCCCTCCTTCATCGATGAATTTGATGAAGACAGTATGCAGACATAGTTATAAACATAATATAATCATAAAATCGAAAAGGGACTATTTAAAAAAAAAACACAATGGAAACAAGGAGTTAAGACCTATTTCTGAAGCAGAAACCTTGACGTATAAATCTTGGTCGCCACCCGGAATTTGCCTAATATCGACTAAATCACCGAACCAGATGGCGCATCCACTGCCTCCTCCTCTGACATCCAAGTTTGTATAAGCAGAACAAGAACAATTCGACAAACATTTGTCCTTGCATTCATTGAGGTTCATCCCTTTATCAATCCAAGTATGCGTAGTATCCGGCAATTTCAACCCCCGATACTTAGCAAATATGTCATTCTTGCAGCTCAGCGGCTTCCTGCGCACGCAACCTTCTGAAAAATCATCAATGTTCCAGTTCTCTATTGATGTAGGAACGAACCTTTCCAAACATTGACAAATAGACGAAACAAGAACACAATTTCCATTTCCACCACATCGGCCATAAGTGTCACAAGGGTCTCTGGGAAATGATGCGTAGACAGTCCATTTCTGGTCTGCTTCGGGCCAAATCCAGGACTGTTGAAAACTTGTGGTTTGGTTCATCACTATCCTCTCAATCAAAGACTTGTTCACCACGTCCACTGTCATGTAAACCTCATTCTCATTGGAGACAAAGTTGTAATTCAAAGCGGGAAGGGCCTTGGGCGCTTTCCCACTGAACAGAACACCATTCCATGGGCCACTTCTCACGAACTCTTTGGAACCCTGCCACATAACTGGCTCAGGATAGTTATGAAGCACAATTTCCCAGATAAAGTCTCCTGGAGAGGGATCATCCGGGCTCTTCCATGCAGTTAAACGACGATTAAGCCCGGTTCTTAAGTCCCATCCGAGCTTCATCCCTGGCAACAAAGTATCAGAAGGGTAGTCAAAGCTCTGCCACAAGTAGTTCTCTGAATTTGCATCTTTCTCATCTTTCAGGACAAGATTACCATTGTCCAAGAGCTGCAGCAGAGGACTAGTACTACTCCTCCCGGCTTGTGTCGAGGAATTTGCAGACCAAACAACCGTCTTGTTTGCATGCAGAAGGACCAGATTTCCTGTGGAGTTGATTATCAAGCTCCCTGTGGAACCATTGATTGGAGTTTGCCTATTTGCAACCCAAACAACAGTTTGAACTGGGATTTTCTTGTACCAGATTCCCAAGTACCGGCTTTTCGAAGTGCCTGGACTGAAGAAACCTAGTGCAAATACTCCATTAGAAGAAACTAAGGACCTGCCGTCATCACTAAGGGATTGAGGTGAGGTAAGGGTGTTAGCAGCTGATGAAGTTTTGATCAATGAAAAGAGTAAGCAAATATTGAACACCTTGAAACAGAGGAGGTCCATTGCCTTCAAGGTTTTGCTGGGAATGGAGCTTACTGGTTTGAAGTTACAACTTTGAAGTAAAGATACAGTTTGGTTTTCAGGATTAAGAGGGCAAAGACCGGGAACTGCACGCAGTTGACTTGGCTGTGGTATCAGACATTTTTGGTCCCAACCTAGGAATTAAGAGCACAAAGTTTGAAAACGAAAGCATACACAAGCCAACCATCGTACACGTTGTAAGCTGACTAACTAGCTCTTAATCTAGATCTTTTTATTATTGGAAGATGTCTCAAGTTCAAATTTCCAATTGGAGCTATCTCGGAGTGTGCGAGGATAACGAAATTGCGAAACATGAAAGTTCAATTATGATTAGATGGGGCTCCAGCCTACTTCCGTTTTAAAAACAGTAAGATTACAACTCTAAAAGAACGATACAACTTTGGTCATGTGGTCTCAATTCCCAACCCCGCTTGCTATAATTTAACCCACCCGCTTCAATTGAAAACCTACACCGTAACCTTTATTCTCTTTCACCTCTTTGTCTACCATCATTTCAGAAAGAAAAAAAAGAAAAATATGGATGAAGCACCTGCTTGGTACGTCTTTTTCGTATGCTCGGTACATCAATGGCTGAAGCACCTGCGGAAGATGGATGATGCTTGTGTTGATGGCTGTGTTGCTGCCCATGGTACAAGAGAACTGAGTCATAGTGAGTCCTCCACCGAGTTATGCACGGCTTCCAAGAGCACATGTGACTATCAACAGCTATTGCAATTTTTACTTCCCAAGGTAATTAGCTCGGCTGGTCACTTTACAGCATCTTCTAGACCACCAGGTTATGGCCTATCTTCCATACCACTGAATACACTTGTCTCTAGCCCTGTGGTACCTAGTCTTGTTCCTAAATCACAGCCAACTAGTCTTGAAAAAGCCTTAGCATCAATTTCTAAAGGGTTATTTGCAGCCATAGACCGGCTCGGCCGGTTATTTGCAGGATTCGAACCCGTTTTCAATTGGGTTCCGATTTAGGCCTTATAAATAAATATATCCCATTACAGATGGATTAGATTGCTGGCCTTCGGGGTACTTTAGGATTTAGGGCGAATTCATTTTCTGTCCCCAAATTCCTTTGCTCCCGCGATTCCGACCTCGGAGGCTATCTTCCCGGCGTCGCCCAACCGCGATTCCGACCTCGGAGGCTCATATCTTCCCGGCGTCGCCCATCCCGACTTCCACACGGTACTCTCTTTTCTCTTTTCGAATCTCGTTTATGTTTTCCTGCATCAATTCGGTCACCCTTTTGTTTGTTTAAGCTTTCATTGCTTCTAATAGTTGAGCGATATCGTTTGCATTCACGCTGAATTGGTGTGGGTTTGTCTTGGTGTCCACTGTACTAGTTGGATCTGGGAGCTTCTGGGTTTGATCTGTTTGTGCTCTATGTTAGATCTATGGCGTTCGTTCTGTGTTGTTGGGTTTGGATTTTATCTTTGAGCTTGTGGATTTATTCAAGTTGCTACCTTTTTGATGAAATTCCTTACTTTATTTCTGATTTTTTGTTGTTGTGGATGTCTAGTAGTAGTTTTCTTTCTTTCTCAGTCAATTGCTCAGAATGTTTGAACACAAAGGTCCTATTAATGTTTCTCGGTTAAACTGCACTTCATGCTTTGAGAGTTATACAGATATCTCAAATGTAGGCATTCTTTTAGTTCTATCAAGCATATGAATGATAAACACTTATATTGACAGCCCATTATTGTCTATAAGTTCACTTATATGCTGGTAATCTGGTTTTCAATTGCTTTTGCAAGAGAGAATTGGCTATATTTTCGGTTCATCAAAATTACATTCTTTTGGGGCACTAATCTTATGTCTTAGCTGATTCACTTTCCGCTTATTTTGTTGAACATGAAGCATTTTGTCCAGGTCGTAAAATGTATTCCTAGATGATGCAGGTCTTTCGGGGTTCACTCATTTGGATATTTTTTGGCCTCATCTGTCCGTTACGAAAGCATGCTGAGTTGTGATCTTGTTGAATGTGTATTGAGTTTGCTGCTGTTTTATTTTTGTCAAATGTAGGTTGTATTTGTAATGTGATGGGGGCAACGCTTACTGAAATATGCTTGTTTAAAGTATGTTGTAAATTTACTATAAAATTTGAACGTTTTGTGGTGTTCCAAGATTAAATTGTCTGGTTACGTATGGTGTAGGTAGGCACCGAGCATTGATCGAGTGAAAATGGAAGAGTCATCGTATCTGCTCTTCCAATACAAGAATGCGCCCCCTGGAAAAGTCAACTCGCTGTCTCTCTTGAAACCGAGTTTAGAATTAATTAGAAAGAAGTTGAAGGCTGAGCAGTTTCAAAAGTTTCAAAATAGTGCTATTGGTAGGCTAGTATATGCTGAAAATAAGATAAAGTGGCAGGGCCATTGTATACACGGTCTGGTTTTGAGGAAGGCAGAGGGGAAAGAGGTAGACAACCGAAATGCTATAAGTTTTATGATAGGTGAGCGTGTCATGGAATTTACGCAGAAGCACTTTTGTTTGATTACCGGTCTTAAGTTTGGGAACACTCCACAGCTTGAAGATGCGAGAAATGAAAACTGCTCCTTAAAGTACAAATATTTCCCTGAAAAGGATTCCATTGCGGTCTCAGATCTTAAAAAGGCCTTAGAAGGGTGTGATGATGAAGAAGATGCAATGAAGTTAGCGCTAGTGTTTTCTGTGGAGCGATGTTTACTAGGAAAAGAGTCTAATGTCAATGTTATGGATGGGTACTTGAAATTGGTTGAAGACGAAGGTGCTTTTAACAACTTCCCTTGGGGCACAATTGTGTATGCTGAAACATTACGTGCAATTTATAGGGCACTACGACCTGAAAACAGGAGAGGGTCGAACAAGCTTACTTGCAAGAATGTGACAAAAACGAGTATCGTCCTGAAGCCGGGCTCTAAGATCGATTACCACCTTAAAGGCTTTGCCTTGGCTTTGCAGGTAACATGAAGATGGTATTTTTTGTTTGACAAATAGTTTTGTAGGACTTTGGGAATTATTGAAAAGCTGGAATAACTTGTGCAGGTTTGGGCTTATGAAACATTTCCCGACCTTGCCAAGTGTTGTGCTGATAAGGAAGGACGTACCAATTATCCTCGAATACTGAACTGGAGAAGCAAAGCTAATCCACAACCATTGTCTGAAGTAATGAAAATCTTTTCTAAAAAAACTGTAAGTATACACAGTCAATGGTTATGAATTTGAAAATAATAATGGGTTATATTTTATGTAGTTGATATGTATTTATATGTTGAACATGCCCAGGTCCTTATCACAGATATGGTTGCAACGCCTACTGAGATGAAAAAGGATTATTGGAATTTTGGTGAAGAGGTTCAGCAGATAGAGGTTGACATAGGGGAAACATCTAGTTCACCAAATGAAGATGGGAGTAGTGAAAACCCGAAAATTAGGCAATTGGAGGACAAACTACATGACATCTGCAACGACTTGAAGATATGCATTGATTCGAACCGAGAGTTGACCAAGAGGGTGGCGAGTCAGGACATAGAAATAATGGAGTACAAGAAAGAAAAAATTCAGTACAAGCAAAGATTGGATTCGTTAGAGAATACTGTTGCATCTCTGTTGAATGTGCAAAGCACTGAGGAGCGCACGGAGGATGTCTTTGATGCAGCATTCAATGCTGGGTCCTCGGTCTCTGCATCTTTTTTGGAAGCCACCCTTGATGTACCACACTCGAGTTATGGAAATGCAACTTGGTCTGATGATGCACCACCCCGTTCCATTGAAACTGATGTGTTTGAGCAACATACTCCGGTTCATTTCACAATTGCAGAAAATATAAAACTTCATGCACTGAATGTTCCTGAATAAGAAGGCAAGGTAGAGAAGATTCCTGAACAAGAAGGCAAGGTAGAGAAGAAGAAGAGTTTGGAACTTTCTGTCCTTGTCAACAATGAACCAGAAGTGTTGATTATCGATGTAGATACTCAACATGTTGATCCAGCGTTGGAAGAATTAGTGAAATTTGATCTCACCTGCAGCAGAGATGATGCCAATTACGCTCTCAATATAATGAATATGATAATGGAGCATTTGAAAGAACGGGAATCAGCTTGCAGTCAGGTGGTGCAGTCGGGCATTGGGAATTACAGAGTGAATGATGGGAAAGTTGTCATTGAAAATTATGATTCTTCCCCACTGAAAGCTGCAATTATTTCATCACATGATGTCTTCGAAGAGAATCCTCCCATCTTTCCGCATGGTAGGGGTCGTAGGAAGAGAGAAGCTGCAATAATTTTGCGTAGTCCTTATACCAACCCCTTGAAAAAGTGTAAGAGAAATAAAGAGGTCCCTCCCAGTCACCCGTGTAAATCATTTGATCCTTCCTCTCCAATTCCCAGGGAACACTTAATTGGACTCCTTAAACTAACAAGTGCATTGGAGAATGAAATTAGGTGAGTTCTAGTATAAGCTGGAGTTAATTACTGCCTTGTTTGCATTCTTTTTAGGTCTCACTAGAAATTGAATATGTTAATTTGTATTTGCAGCTCTGAAGTTGAGTTGGGTTATTTTAAAGTGGCTGGAGCAAACTTCTTCTGGAGACTTGTTTCTCCAAATGGGTGGCTTTCTGATGAGGTCAGTACCAACAGCCAAGTTTTTTCCATTGGTCCCTTTTACTTTACCAAATTCGTCTTTTATAAGTAATTTCTGTTAACATTTGAAATTGTTTGACGTGTATTGTTGTTTGCAGCATATTGATTTTGGGTTATACCTGATACGCAAACGCCAACACGAGCATGAGAAACTGACCGGTACAGATTGGACAACCACTGGTGGTTATTTCCATGTAATTCTTAAAGAACTATACATCTTTTTAGTTTTTTCCAATATTGGTTTGTATTTACTGCTACGAGGTGAACAACTAATTTACACGAGCACGGGAATGATGTATTATTTCAGCAATATCTGGCAGCGAGTAGGGAGATTACCAGATCGACACGGAGCGGTCCATTACCTTCAAACGAAAGGGCTGTTAAAGGAATAGTGGGAGGGAAGTGGCACTTAGCTCTAGGGCGACCTTGGAACAAAGTGAAGAAGGTATTTTCTGTCTTCAATATTTGCGACAAAATGCATTGGGTTGGATTTATTATAGACCTCGCTGAACAGAGCATAACTGTACTCGACTCTTACATTACTCTCGTAACACCTGATGAGCTGCTAATCATGATGAGGCCCCTCACTCACACCTTGCCGCGGATCCTACACGAGATGAGTTTTTATGACTCATACTCAGTGCTCGGTGTTGATAATAGCAAATTGAAGACCTCGAAGGCATGGCCTCTTCATCGATTGTCCTTAAACGCCCAACAATCTGACGGGTAAGATCTATTATTTTGTACATGTACATAAATGGTAATACGTATAGGAACAGACTTATGAACCAATTACATGTCAACTTTGCAGGAGTGCTTGTGGTGTCTATACACTGAAATTTGTTGAATGTTATAGTTGTGGGATTCCTATTCCCGAGGACATGGCAGCGAGCGTCCAATATTACCGCCTACGACTGGCCATTGAGTTTTTATGGGCTGCACTTTATTGATTTAGGGAAATCAACGTGGACTGCTTTCAATTATTAATGGCTTTGCTAGCATTGCGGGAAATTTTTTTGCTTTTTGTCTAGATGGGTTGTAGAATGCAATGGATTGCTTGTCTACACATTTAGTAGTACGCAGACAGCACTTTTAGTTTGTGTAGATATGCATTGAGGACTATTTTGTTTAAGTTAATGGTATGAATGATATTTTGGGTAATCTGGGCAATCACGGGATTCTGCCCAATATGGGCATTAAGATATAATTCAATATAACACAAATTATGGCAATATAGTGGGTTATAACTGGATATTCCAGGGGGTGCTTGAATGGATGATTGATCTTAGTGCATAATTCTCTTCAGCAGATTTGCCAGATTGCTCATGCTCATTACGAAAACATGAGAAATCTCAAACTTACTTTAACCTTTGAATTCAATTAAAGTGATTCCTACTCTCGGATTCAATGTACCTACGCGATGATCAACGGAGTTAATTATAGTTATAGCCACTATATCGCATTAAACTAAATTATATCCAGTTAAGTATGTGGTATATCACCTTATAATAACCATCTTGACTTAATATGCAAAAAACATTAATATACATGGAAACTTTAGCAAAAAATACATGTAAGACCATTAGTGATGCATCCATGTCCATATTACCAACAGCAATGGTCTCCCATTTGGACAAGGATGCATCATGATTCATGCCATACTAACCCAACACAAAATACAAACGCATGCAACCCGGAACCAACCCCGAATTGAACTAAAATTCAGATCGTTTCTTCAAAAGCGACGACCGGTCGCAAGCATCTCCTTCGCATCCGAAACAGTATAATTCTCCCAATTGGTTTTCGGGTCAACCAATTTTGCAAACTCAATAAATAAAGCAAAGCCTCTTGCAATGGCGTCCTCCTTTTCTTTAGCCATTTCATTCGAAACTTTGTACTGAATCACAGCACGAACCGGCGTCTCCACCTTGTCTGCCAACGCCACATCAATAGCCTTCTTGGCACGGCGGGTCTCATACTTCAGTTTGATTGTGGAGGCACGAATGACATGCAAACGAGCTCTTCCCTCCACAATTTTCTTGACAATTGTTTGATGATGGTGCTGCCAAAAGAGGGTGTTCTGAACCAATTCTTCCATTTCGTTATCCCGCCGTTCCTTGTGCGCTTCATCCATGTTGGCATAGTTGGACTCTGTGTTTCATCCAATTAGGAGGGAATCGAATGCTTGCTCTTCTTTAAATGGTCTTATTGTCCCACGGGGGTATTGAGACTCATTGGTTTGGTGGTTAGGAGTACACATTGTTAGGCTAGCGTGGCAAATTTAATGGAGTATGAGGTTGTTGGCAAGTGTTTGGTGGAGTTATGAAAGGAATTATGAAAGATATGGAGTTATGAAGGGAGTTATGAAGGATACTGAGGAATTAGGTAGTTGGTAGTAAGTATTTGATGAAGTTATGAAGGGCAGAGAGTAGTAAGGATATGAAGTTATGAGGAGTTAAGAAGGGAGTTTTGAAGGATACTGAGGAATTAGGTAGTTGGTAGTAAGTATTTGATGAAGTTATGAAGGGCAGAGAGTAGTAAGGATATGGAGTTATGAGGAGTTAAGAAGGGAGTTGTGCTTCAATAAAGGGTTGCTTCAATAAATAGGGAAGCATTGGCTCGTTGTCACCTGGCGGGAAGCATTGGCACGTTGGAAAACCTGGCGGGAAGCATTGGCGCCAATAGATAGATAATGCAGAGATACTTGCATGCATTGATGTTGGCAAGTTTCGGGCCCCAGTTATTTGCTTATATATATATCCCAACCACCACACCCTAGTATCATACTTCCCTCAACCTATTGCATAGTCCCTCCACTAATAGCAGAGAACCATATTCTTTTTATTATTTTTGTCCTTTGCGAAAACCCAATTTTCCTCATGGACAAAATTGTACCTCCTAGTAATGCTCCTTGCTATCCAAGTGATTTGGAATAGCATGCAGCGTTTCCAAAACGCAAACTTTTTCCAAATACATGCGGGGAAAATGATGGCGAACGTGATGTGCCTGTGCATGGACCGGAGGCAGTCCTGCAGGTAGCTAATGACCTACAGTACCTAAATGAAGCCAGCAACTTTTTCGAAGAAAAATGCCATATCCATGGGGCGAAACTTAGTGCTTTGAATGCCAATCTCAACTTGGTATACGGGGAAGAAGTCCATGCAGGTGCTGAAGTCGTGAATGCTGCCAGAAAGCTTGAGTCTATTGAGGATGAGCTATACATCATGAAAGGCAAGGCTGTGAAGGACTTCAAGGTTTCCAATGAGTATAGCAAGGAAATACACAGCTTGCATAATGAAGGTTTCAATCTTGCACGTAACTTAGCCACACTTGTGTCGCCCAACAACAATTGGGAGGATGTCGATTCAACTGATGTCTGGATGGTGAAGCGTTCAAATGAGGGTGCAAACCACCTTTTTGTGCGTGCAGTCAAGAATAAGGGAAAGAGGGTTCTTGACTAGTTCGTACAATGCTTTCGATGGTTCAAATCATAGTCTTCTGCATTTATCACCTATTATGCTTGTTCACTTCTACGTGGTAGTGTTAGTACTTTTTGGTTTGTAAGTTTCAAGGTTTCGTAGGCGTACAAGGGAACGAAGTCCCTTGGGACTTCAATTTTGTGGAATTTGTATTCCTATTTTGAACTCGTATATGTCATGGATCATTGTCAACGGATATGAAATAAAAAAGTATAATGTTTGTTTAATGTTTATTATCCTATTATTCGCATTGTTTTAAGAGGTTACACATGAAATACATAAACTTACAATAATGATGAAGTTTGGTGCTGCGGTGAGTGGTACTATGAGGGGTTGCTTGGTGTTGATTGTTGACTAGACTATTAATTTAGGGCTGCTTAGAAATGATGCCCTTGTCATGTGCATGGAGAGGGAGGGGTTACCCACTGTCATCATTGTTTGTATTAGAAAGCGTGCCCCATATTTTATGGATTTTGAGGTATGGGTAGGGATGGGTCAGAATCACATTTTCTTACCCATTAGATTATATCGAATTAGGTATTCCTTATATCCTATTTAATGTAATCTATTCGGAGGACCCTATATTAGGTATTTATTAATTTTTATAATAAATAAATGTATATATGTCGTTTAAAAAATAAAAAAAAAAATTACCGAATTCTCACACGGGTGTGTGTAGTCCTTGGCATTGAGTGTGGTTTACAAAACTTATACCATAATGACTTTCTTGTTTTCGTCTATTCGCATTGAGTGTGGTTTACAAAATCTCATTCATTCCATAACTTTAACCAAGTATCAATTTCATACCATAACTTAAACCAAAGTACAAGCAATCCATTTCATCCATCCATAATTCAAATTCTCATTCGTACGATAACTTAAACAAAATATCAATTTCATATACTACACAATATATCTAGGTAAAACTTACTATATCTCCTTATATTTTGTTATATTGAATTATATCCGAACGCCATAATCTTGTGATTGTACAGATTACCTATAATTTCCCAGAATGCAAGTTTGGGAAAGTTTGGTCACCCACATTCAAAATCTCATTCATACCGTAACTTAAACCAAAGTACAAGCAATCCATTTCATCCATTCATAATTCAAATTCTCATTCATATGATAACTTAAACAAAATATCAATTTCATAAACTACACAATATATCCAGGTAAAACTTACTATATCTCCTTATATTTTGTTATATTGAATTATATCTGAACGCCATAATCTTGTGATTGTACAAATTGCCTATAATTTCCCAGAATGCAAGTTTGGGAAAGTTTGGTCACCCACATTCAAAATCTCATTCATTCCATAACTTTAACCAAGTATCATTTCATACCATAACTTAAACCAAAGTACTAACAATCCATTTCATCCATCCATCATTCCAATTCTGATTCATACGATAACTAAAAACAAAATATCAATTTCATATACTACACAAACTAAAACTGATCCAGCGAACTACTAAAAGTGCAACTGTATTTTTGTAGCCCATCCAAAAACCACAAAATGTGTAGACAAGCAATCCATTACATTCCTACCCACTACATCTTATGTAGACAAAAAGCAAAAAAAACCTCTGCAATACCAGCTAAGCCATTAATAATTGAAAGCAGTCCAAGTTGCCTAAACTAAATCAATAAAGTTCTGTGCAAGCAGCTATCGTAAACGACACTTGAAATAGCATAATTAGTGAAATGAGTAACTGACCGTGAATGCAAAACAGATTGGCCAATGAGCAAGTTCAAGTTCAATCTTTTCTGTGCCGATTGGAAGCAGAAAAATAACTTAGTGGAATGGCCCCTTTGCACCTAGCTCTGTTGTGCCTATTTGAACCGCACCGAGAGCAATGATTTCTTCTCTTCCCCTCTCCTTGTGACGGAACACGCATCGTTTTCGGCCTACCTGGCAGCACTTTTGATATGGGCGGCAGCATTTCCCTATCCTTTATTTCAGCAGGCACTGACCAGGCTGCGGGTGGTGGAACCGAACAAATTGGCTGAGAATAAGCTATCAACCATGTGGCTCGGCTGTAATATGGATGCGCAAGGGTGTACGGATTCAAACCTAGAATGCGTGCAACAGCCATAGCATGGACGCATGGTAGGCCTTCCAATTGGAACTTTCGACAAGTGCAAGTACGCAAGTGCATGCCAACTTTACCGTCCAGTTTACCATCTTTGACATCATACTGTGTAGCATTGATTTGCACAACATTTATTCGAGCAGCAACCGCAGTCCTTTTTTTAAGCTTTCTCTCCCCAAACTTAAGGCATAGGGTCGATACACATTTGGTCGCCAGCAAGCACCTTTGACTAAACCACTTCTGTAAGAGAATCACAATATCCTCAAGTATCTGCTCGACAGGAAGGAACCTGGCAAATCTGAAAATGTTATTAATAGATTCGGTGATATTTGTTGTCATCACATTGTATCTCATCCCCCCACAGTACGTTCTCGACCACTTTTGGAAACCTGCATCTCTTAAGTACTTTGCCATCTCTGGATGTTGTTCAAACATTGGAAACTTACTCTCAAACTCAGCCACACTATATGCCTTTGCTGCCCTCCGAATTTGCTTAACAAGCTTATCCTTCTTTTTCAGCTTGAACTGTGTTTTAGAGTTATCTTGAAGGTGATAGAAGCATATGCCGTGTACAACATTGGGGAAACTGTTTTGAACGCTTTCTCTATGCTAAGATTTCTGTCTGAAATAACCACTAGATCTCGACAGTCCCCGATAGCACTGTGCAACTCACTAAAAAACCAGCCCCATGAATCATATGTCTCCAAATCACCAATCCCAAAAGCAAGTGGAAAAATACCCCTATTTCCGTCAAACGCACTTGCAGTGAACATGACACCCTTGAACTTACCCTTCAAGAAAGTCGCATCAACAGCTAGCACAGGCCGCATTGCATCCTTAAAGCCTCTAATGGAAGCCCCAAGTGCCATGAAGCAATACTCAAAATGATTTTGAGCATCTGTCTTTAACGCTGTCTTTGTGCCAGGATTCAATCCCTCCAACTCATAAAAAAACGATGGTAGCAATGCATACGAATCCTCTCATCTTCCCCTAACAGCATTAAGTGCGTGCTCGCGCGCTCTTCATGTTTTTGTATAATTTATTGTCAAACCTAACTCCTGCTTCATATCTCTCATTATATCACGGGGAGTGTAAACCGTCTGGCAATCCATATACTTGCGGTTTACAGATTCTCCAATCAGTGAAGCACTAGCTTGCTTATGCTTTTCCTTCAGATTCTTCAAATCACATGTGTGCACCACTGTGCACTTTGTAATCATGAACTCCAGATCAGAATGGATGATTGCTCTTACGTGCCATTGGCATGGAACTCCTATGCATGACACACACAATCGCTTCGTACTTGAACATTCAGTCTTGTATTCAAATTGGCCTTTGATCGCTGCTAACCGCAACTTCATAAGCAGGGCATCCTTAGTAGCGTATACCTGCCCCACATCAAATTTAGGAAACACATTTGACCTGGCCGCTTGTAACTCACAATGGTAAGGTATAATAGCATCTGTATAACTGATGTTTAAGACTTCCGGATCCCCAGGTACAGGTGATGAACTACTACACTTCATCCCCTTTGTTTTACCCACGGAAGCATCACAATCCACAAGCCCATGATACCGTGTTTCTTCACCATGCCTAGTGGCCCAATTACTTGCATCATCTTTTTTTTGCGCTTGTTGTTCTGCCACAAATGAGTTTCCACTCGCATTACAATGAACACTAGCATTTTTACGACCTTCAAGAAAGTCGCATCAACAGCTAGCACAGGCCGCATTGCATCCTTAAAGCCTCTAATGGAAGCCCCAAGTGCCATGAAGCAATACTCAAAATGATTTTGAGCATCTGTCTTTAACGCTGTCTTTGTGCCAGGATTCAATCCCTCCAACTCATAAAAAAACGATGGTAGCAATGCATACGAATCCTCTCATCTTCCCCTAACAGCATTAAGTGCGTGCTCGCGCGCTCTTCATGTTTTTGTATAATTTATTGTCAAACCTAACTCCTGCTTCATATCTCTCATTATATCACGGGGAGTGTAAACCGTCTGGCAATCCATATACTTGCGGTTTACAGATTCTCCAATCAGTGAAGCACTAGCTTGCTTATGCTTTTCCTTCAGATTCTTCAAATCACATGTGTGCACCACTGTGCACTTTGTAATCATGAACTCCAGATCAGAATGGATGATTGCTCTTACGTGCCATTGGCATGGAACTCCTATGCATGACACACACAATCGCTTCGTACTTGAACATTCAGTCTTGTATTCAAATTGGCCTTTGATCGCTGCTAACCGCAACTTCATAAGCAGGGCATCCTTAGTAGCGTATACCTGCCCCACATCAAATTTAGGAAACACATTTGACCTGGCCGCTTGTAACTCACAATGGTAAGGTATAATAGCATCTGTATAACTGATGTTTAAGACTTCCGGATCCCCAGGTACAGGTGATGAACTACTACACTTCATCCCCTTTGTTTTACCCACGGAAGCATCACAATCCACAAGCCCATGATACCGTGTTTCTTCACCATGCCTAGTGGCCCAATTACTTGCATCATCTTTTTTTTGCGCTTGTTGTTCTGCCACAAATGAGTTTCCACTCGCATTACAATGAACACTAGCATTTTTACGACCTTCAAGAAAGTCGCATCAACAGCTAGCACAGGCCGCATTGCATCCTTAAAGCCTCTAATGGAAGCCCCAAGTGCCATGAAGCAATACTCAAAATGATTTTGAGCATCTGTCTTTAACGCTGTCTTTGTGCCAGGATTCAATCCCTCCAACTCATAAAAAAACGATGGTAGCAATGCATACGAATCCTCTCATCTTCCCCTAACAGCATTAAGTGCGTGCTCGCGCGCTCTTCATGTTTTTGTATAATTTATTGTCAAACCTAACTCCTGCTTCATATCTCTCATTATATCACGGGGAGTGTAAACCGTCTGGCAATCCATATACTTGCGGTTTACAGATTCTCCAATCAGTGAAGCACTAGCTTGCTTATGCTTTTCCTTCAGATTCTTCAAATCACATGTGTGCACCACTGTGCACTTTGTAATCATGAACTCCAGATCAGAATGGATGATTGCTCTTACGTGCCATTGGCATGGAACTCCTATGCATGACACACACAATCGCTTCGTACTTGAACATTCAGTCTTGTATTCAAATTGGCCTTTGATCGCTGCTAACCGCAACTTCATAAGCAGGGCATCCTTAGTAGCGTATACCTGCCCCACATCAAATTTAGGAAACACATTTGACCTGGCCGCTTGTAACTCACAATGGTAAGGTATAATAGCATCTGTATAACTGATGTTTAAGACTTCCGGATCCCCAGGTACAGGTGATGAACTACTACACTTCATCCCCTTTGTTTTACCCACGGAAGCATCACAATCCACAAGCCCATGATACCGTGTTTCTTCACCATGCCTAGTGGCCCAATTACTTGCATCATCTTTTTTTTGCGCTTGTTGTTCTGCCACAAATGAGTTTCCACTCGCATTACAATGAACACTAGCATTTTTACGACCTTCTAACCCCCCCCCCCCCCCCTTATTGACTCAGTAGAACCATCCCGAGCCAACAAAGTTGCAATAAGGGGGGTCACTTGTCCACCCAATTTGAGTTCAGTGATGTGCTGTATTATATATGTATGCGACATTCTCATCGTCTTTTATCTTCATATACTTTACTACCTTCCCAAGATCTATGCGCGCCTTCAACTCCACCTCATAATCTTTGCTATTTGTCTCGTACAATCTATGAACACGCTCAACCAGCTCAGCATGGGTGACTGTACGCGAGACCACAGCCCCTTCCACTTCACCACCAACATAACTATCTGTTCTCTTTCCACGTGACCATTCCCCCTTGTACCATATTACAATGCTCAAGGTATTCATTCCTGCAACAAAAATCATTTGTCTCATCATTGAGCTAACTTTAACTTACGAGTACCCTTTTCCATGATTTCATGTACTAACCCACCCTTATAGAAGACAATAGTACAAAATCTAAGTGATGAACAATATCATATCTGAAAATGGACATATTATTCACTCCAACTGCATTGCTCATGAATCACTACTGATCAACAAGATTACAACAATAAATTGATTGGCAAACACCATCTCAACAAAATTGATGTCCACTGCTCGGAGAGTACTTCAATTTCAGCATACATTTAAATCCATCAAATTCATCAACTTTGCTTTGCATCACAAACCACTGAAACAATGAATATTGTCTCTCTAGAGGTTTGCACCATAAAATTATCATCTAATCAGTCATTTGCCAAACAATTCCACCAAATTTCTATTACTTTTCACACCTGTTTGAAGCACAATATTAATCAAGAATACTATGTCTTCTCATTCGGTAATACTAATAGTAGTGGGATTTATGAACAATTTTCAAAGCCCTATGTGTATGATTTTCAAATTAAACTAAATTTCACAGCACATTGTCAAGCTTCTGTAAATTTGCTTCGAGTTCAACAATCACAATTTCCAATTTCAACAATCACAATCGAAGAATCAATAATCACCGACAGTCACACCACTGTAACATTATGAACTTTGATTTCTCAGTTAGATACGAATCAGCAGCAAAAAATTGTATTTTGGTTTCGGGATTTAACCGGGTTTATGAATTTATGAACGCATTACCTTGTTTGAATTGAAAATTCATGTAAGAACACCAAGATTTCGAAACATTACCTAATCGACGGAGCCCAATTGGAGGGCGTGATCGACGAGCTTGGCCTGATTGGCGTCGGATGACCAAGACCCGAGGAGGCGCTCGAAGGAGCTCGAAGACAATGGCGAACGGCAGAAAATCAAGCTTTAGAGGATCGGAACCCGAGGAGGCGCTCCAAGGAAAAGGCGATGGCGAACGGCAGCGAATCGGAGTAGTCGAGAAAGGAGGAGATTTGGAGGAAAGCTTGGTGGCGGAGGAATTTTTTTTTTGTTGAAGAGAAGGGTCGGCATGTTTTTGTTCGTAATTGCTAAATTCTGCTAGGGGCAATTTAATCTGATATAAGTCTATATATACGTCCTACAAGTGCATAGTTTACTATATCGGTTCTCTTTTTGCAATTTTTTTTTTTACCTGGCCTAAAGCCGGAATTTTTGCATTTCTAAACCTCAAAACCCACAAATCCCGCCTTCTGCCCCTATCTGACATGACCATATCACAGCAGTGGCATTTACCAAAACAGAGCTCTAGTTTTACCTTTCAACCACAGAAAAACCACCCAAATGTTTGGGCCTCATTTACCTAGGGTAGGGTAATGGGGCCAGCCCAAAATCCAACCCCAAGAACATCTGCTTCCTCTTTCAATAATCATATGCAACCCCGTGATGGGCTCCAAGAGTTGGACCTATCACGAGAAATGATTATGTTGAGTTGGAACATTCGTGGTTTGGGTAACAAGTGAGTGTTCCGAGCTTTGACTGCTGTGATCAAAGCTAAGAAACCCGATGTCATCTTCCTTAGTGAAACTAAGATGACAACACAACAATTGATGGACACATGTGAGAAACTTGAGTATGCTGGTTGCTGGGCGGTTGGCAGAGAGGGTCGGAGTGGAGGTTTGAGGTTAATATGGGCTTCGGATTGGCAGGTTACTATTCTCTCGGCATCTAAAGGCCATATTGATGCTAGAGCAATAGGACCTAGGGACTCTTTTAGAGGTTGAGTGACGGGTTTCTATGGTCATCCTAAAGCTAACAAGCGACATCAATCATGGGAATTACTAAGGAGGCTGTCCACTTATTGCACTGATGAAGCTTGGTTAGTGGTGGGAGATTTTAATGAAATCTTAGAGGACTCAGAAAAGCAAGGTCGACGACTTCGACCAACATCGCAAATGCACAGCTTCGCTCATACTCTTGAAGATTGTGGTTTGGGGGGAATTAGAACAACTGGCCACCCTTTCACATGGAACAACAGGAGGGCTGGTGCGGAGAATATACAAGAGAGGCTTGATAGGGCGGTGGTTTCACCACTTTTTCAAACTCTTTACGAGTCGACCAGGGCACATCATGTAATGAGATGGGAGTCAGACCATCTTCCAATCCTTATATATACGGATCGACCAACACGCAATCGCCGAAAGTGAGGAAGACACAAATCATGGTTTCATTTCGAGGAATTGTGGACTAGGAATGCAGAATGCGAAAATGTCATTAGACATCATTGGAGGCAAGAGAATGGGGCTGACAAGACAAACTTAGCTACATGTGCTCATCAGCTGCAAAAATGGAATGAGGCTTCTATTGGATCCATACCACGGAGGACAAGAGAGTTACAAGACAAAATTGAAAGTCTAATGAAAGAGGCGCCAACAACAGAGAATATCAAAACAAAAAAGGATTTGGAAGTTGAACATGAGAAAGTGCTCCAGGAGGAGGAATTGCTTTGGAAACAGCGGGCAAGAGCTAATTGGCTTAAACACGGTGACCGTAATACTAAGTATTTCCACCATACCGCAAAGGCGAGAGGGAAAAAACAGTACATGGACGGCATCAAAGATCAGAATGGAGTTTGGCAAGATACGCCTGAGGGGATTGGTGAGGCTTTTTCATCATATTTCAATTCTTTATTTCATTCTTCTTGTGGTCTCTTGTCTGAACAGGCTCTCCAAGGTATTCAACCACATGTTACTAGAGAGCAAAATGAAGTCCTCTTACAGGCCTTCACCCGAGAAGTAATTGAGAGAGCCCTAAACCAAATGCACCCAACGAAGTCACCAGGACCAGATGGGATGCCGGCACTTTTTTATCAAAAGTATTGGAATATTGTTGGCAGCCAAGTTACACATACATGTCTACAAATCCTCCACCAGGAAGCTAGTGTTCGAGAACTTAATAGCACATACATAGCTTTGATTCCCAAAAAAGAGCAAGCGACGGATGTTACGGATTATCGTCCTATTAGCTTGTGTAATGTCATATACAAGCTAGTAGCCAAAACCATTGCTAACCGGCTGAAGTTGGTAATGCCTCATGTCATCTCCGAATTCCAAAGTGCTTTTGTCCCCAATCGCAACATCCATGACAATGTGGTAGCAGCTTTTGAGACCATCCATTCTATAAGCAAGCATGGTAAATCTAGTCGAAAAAAGATGATATTGAAGTTAGATATGTCAAAAGCTTATGATAGAGTGGAGTGGGCATTCTTGGAGGCCATGATGGCGAAAATGGGCTTCCACCACAGTTTTATTGCTCTGATTCATGATTGCATCTCTACGGTCTCTTATTCGGACTTATGCCAAGGGAAACCAACAGGAAATATCATCCCAACTAGGGGTTTGAGGCAAGGTGACCCGCTGTCACCTTATCTTTTTCTTATATGCGCCGAAGCTCTGAGTTGCTTTCTACAACAAGCGGAGCACGATGGAAGAATCCATGGAGCAAAAGTTAAAAGGGAAGCACCTTCTTTAACCCATCTTTTCTTTGCTGATGATTCGATGATATTTTGTGATGCCTCTGTCAATGACTGCAGCAATATCCAAGATGTCTTCAAAGAATATGAAACTCTCTCCGGGCAGCGGATCAACTATGATAAATCGGCTGTTTGTTTTAGTCCACACACACCAGCGGAGGTTAAAACCAACATTGCAACTAGTTTGGGAGTTCAGGTTGTCCAATGCCATGCTCGCTATCTTGGCTTACCGACTGTGACCGGAAGGAGCAAGAAGAATTTGTTTCGTCATCTGCGTGAGAGAGTGGCCTCTCACCTTCAAGCATGGAATGTTAAAACTCTCTCAATTGCTGGGAAGGACACACTAATCATGTCTGTTGCACAATTGATACCTTCTTGCTGCATGGGTGTTTTCCAACTCCCCAAGTCTATTTTTCAAGGCCTTAACTCACAAATTGCTTGTTATTGGTGGGGAAAAGGAGGAAAAAAAGGGATCCATTGGAAAAAATGGTCTGTGTTATGCCAAAACAAATTAGAAGGAGGCCTTGGATTCAGGGAATTTCAAAGCTTTAATAAAGCAATGTTGGGAAAGTTGGCTTGGAGAATACATTCTAAGCCTAACCTTCTAGTTGCCAAGATCTTGAAAGCCAAATACTTCAGACAGTCTGATTTGCTCCATGTGAGAAGCTCAAAGGATGATTCTTATGCTTGGAAATCAATCTTATGGGGAAGGGACTTATTAAGAGCAGGGATGCTGCGAAGAATCGGGAATGGCCAAACAACAAATGTACTTGGTGATTGGTGGATCCCTTTAGTTACAAGACATCGCCCAATTCGCTCAAGCATAATTCCTATAAATTGGAAGGTCTGCAATTTACTACACCCGTATGGAACTTGGAATGAGCAACTATTGAACCACTTTTTTGATGAAGAATAAATACGAGCTATTCCCAACCAAACCCCCACGCCCAACAAACAAGATGAAGATATTTTTTTCTAATAAAAAAAAGAAAAAATATCCAAAAAATCCTGGCCCCCTCTCTCCCTCCCTTAAAAAGAAGGCACTCCTCGTAGAACCCCCACCACAAAAACACCCCCACACGCCCCTCTGTGGGGGGAGAAAGGGGAAGAAAAACCCAAAGACAAGAACAAACATCCCACATGGAACCCCCACACCCCCCCCCCCCCCACGAACACACACCCACACACGCACAACCTCCCCCCCCCCCCCCCACGACACACGACACAGGGGGGGGGGGAACACACCCCCCCCCCCAGGGGGAGAAAAAAAAAAAAAAAGGGGGTAGGGAAACAACCTTCCCACACCGCCCCGGGGGGGGGGGGGGAAAAAAAAATAAATAAGGATGAAGAAAAAAAAAAACAACTACAACCAAGTGCACTTGCACGCTTCATGTTTATTGGGTGGAGCATTTGGAGAGACAGAAACAGGGTCCTCTATGGCGAAAAACCCACCACACCTGCAGAACTTCTCGAATGGGCAATGAACATTCTTCATGACTTTGAAGCAGCTAATCTGGTGTTACTATCTTCTAGAGCTCCAGCAAATCCTCCAATATGGAAGCCGCCAAGTGTTGGGAGGTTTAAGCTGAACGTTGATGGTGCTCTATGTGGAGATAGAAGAAATAGTGGCTTAGGAGCTGTGGTGAGAGATGATCACGGGGCCTTGGTGATGGCAGTTGCTGAAAAAGGTCCAAATACCTGCTCAGTTTTTATGACTGAACTTTTGAGTTTACGCATGGGATTACTTTGTTGCCTTCAACAAGGAATCTGGCCCACTGAAGTTGAATCTGATAGCACAGATGTGGAGCAATGCATTAACATGAAAAGCCAATGTTGGAACTTACATGGACACGTCATTGAAGATGTGAAGGGCCTGTGCAAAAGCATGAATATCAAAAGAATAGGGTACCAACCAAGGATAACAAATATGGTTGCACACTCACTTGCACAACATGCAATGATTACTGGTTGCCATGAGTTTTGGAATGGCAATGCGCCACCGTGGTTGCAGCACCTTGTTGAGGAAGATATATCTGCCTTCAACTGGACTTGAGTAGTATCTTGAAGTTGTTGAGGCTTAGGGGACATGATATAGAGTTTGGTTTGGGCCTAATTCCCTCTGATGGTTAGGCCGTAAGGAGGTCGACTAGGTTACCGTTTCCATTTCCTGATGGCTATGCCGTAGGGAGAAGGGACGGGTTTCGAACCAAACAATATATCTATGTCTACCTGTTTTCTTTGTTTGCTTTGTGTATTGTTGGAGTATCGGGTACTCTTTTTCCTCGTACACCGCGAGGTTTTTTAACGAGACCCCCGCTTATCTTTGTATTGACTTATCCATGTACTCCTTGATTTGGCACGAGCCAAATCCATTTATAATGAAAGTTCCTTTGATAAAAAAAAAAAAAAAAGAACGATACAAAAAAAATTTGATCAGAAAAAAATAACACCCAAAAAAAAAAAAAAAAAAATAAAAAAAAAAAAAAAAAAAAAAAATACGCATTCAAAAAAAAAAAACAAAAAAAAAAGAAAAAGCAAAAATAAGGCATTAAAAATTTATAAAATCCAAGACAGCAGTTTGTTCCCCTCCCCCCCCTGCCTTTGAACTAGAAATAAAAAGGGGGGGGGGGGGGGGGGGACAACAACAGCAACAAAAGGCAAAGGAGACGGGGGGGGAAAAAAAGAAGAAGGAAAAAGAAAGAAAAAGGAAAGTGGGAGGGGGAAGTGGCGCCAAGCCACGACGAAGAGGGGGGGAAGAAGGAGGGAGAAAAGAAAAGGAGAAGAAAAAAAATCACAACCAACAAAAAAAAAAAAAAAAGAAAAAAAAAAAAAAGGAGGGGCGGAGGGGGGGGCCCCCCCCCCCCCACCCAACAACAAAACCCCCCCCCCCATGATTGGTTTGCAAGTATACAACTGCAGAGGAAAATAAAGGATTGAGCATGAGACAAATGACAATTAACAGGAACGAAGTACAGAGAACGAAACAAAACCATATAAAGTGAAGAAAACAGCGCAAGACAATTCAAGTGCCTCCTTCACCATGAGAACCGGGACAGAATGCTTGAAAGTTTTCAAACGAGAGAAAACATCAAAAACATTTGTTATAGTAAACTGCAACAAAATTTAGAATGATTGGCAATGACTGCTGAACTGAGTAGGTATTATGCAATAAACATTTTTGCATATTTACTGGTATCAATTTGACGTGATGGAAAGTGAGTGGCTTCTTGCTTCCCTTTTAACCTAACAGTAAAATGTATGAGTTCGGTTTGTAATCATATGTACCTTGTTTGTTGATTTATCTCTAATTATAGTGTTGATGAATCAAGTAAATTATAGGATCAAAGGAAAGCTAAATTTTCAATGACCTCTATGACTAATATCTAAGTTAAACCATTTTACTGGAAAAGAAATCAAATTTATTTTAGAGGCAATGTTAGAGAATCCATACCAAAAGCTTGTTTCCTGTGATATGATGACAAAAACGATGCGAGCTGCATATTTCTAGGCATGGCAACATAATCTAGTGACTCCAAATCACTCTCAGAGTAACTATTATGCAGTGAGTTCACCATGTTGGCAGCTTCCAGGTTCCCCATACTGTTCGAATGTCTATGCTGAGATGTATCATTGCTAGTACATGTTACTAATGCATGCCATCTACAGGCAACTGATGCTATGCCTTGAGCTCTATGTGAAGTTTTAGTCGCCGCTTGCAGGGAAAGGAAAAACCCGGCAACCTGTACAATTGTAGAGACCTGCAAAATTTGGGGCAAAAAGAGGGAAGGAAGTTTAGTGCATTAACCTAAATATTATGTGTGCAATTGTCAGAAGTAGAAACAAAATTCATTGAACCTACAGAAAAATCGCCGCCATTTAAGAAGGTGATTTTCCGCTGTATCCAGCCAGTGGTCTCAAATAGAGTCACAAGCTGGCTTGCTGTGACCACAATGAACTGCAGAAGAAGGAAGATCTGGAACCTGTGGCTAATTTTAGACAGACGGTAACGCAGACGAATATGCTCCTCCATGAATACCAACACATCAGATTCCCTTTCCAAGAGGCTCCCATAGTCATCGAAGTGGATGACTTGCAAATTGCAGACCAAGTGAAACAAAATGCGGGCAGTTAGAGTGATTGTACTCACATAAGCCCATGACAGAACCAAAGCAAACAAAACAGCAAATGAGGCCCCACATGAATCAGTATGGACATAGAGTATTCAAACGACCTCACGTGCAGTCTTCAAAAGAAAACAAGGAAGCGCCCACCAAATGAGCAAGCGTATAGAACCCTGCCAAGATTCAATTTACAAGGAAAAATGTTAGTAAGTAAAAACTCAAGTTCCGGACAAAATGTCAATAGGTGTTAAGATGAGCAATGATAAGTGTCATATATATGCTCATGTCACACAGTCACAGCAACATATCTACACTTAAAGTTGATATTCTATTTCAATATTTGCAAGCTGCAGTCAGTGAACAAATGAAGTTACTTGTGGAAGATTTAACAGATTAGCAGAAAGGTACATATGCTATGCCTATGGCCCTGTGAACATCCATTAACAACGCAAAATCGAGACTCTATGAAGATGGAAGATTTTGGATTATTAGTAAAAGAAACATACTGAATTTTGGTAAGAAATTTCATTTACTGAATTTTGGTTACCACATTGTGTGCATACCAGTTATGGTTCCAGGAATATGCTATCAGAACAAAAGGCGACAAACTTTGCTTCCCATTCAAGACAACTTTCCGAGTTGATACACACTACACACAATGCCAAGAACACACAACATTTTGACAATAAAATCAGCATCAACTAGACAAAATCTCAAACGATCATCAGCAGCACCAATCTATTCAAACTCAAAAACATCAAATATCCGTCTTACCTTAATCTGCTTGATATAAGCGTCTCGAAACCGAACCATATGGCCGCTATGTCGATCAACAAACAGGAACCTACGAATGCCATATTTTTTCAAATTGTGGGAGAGGCAGAGCAGGGAGACAGCGACCAATAAAGCCTGCGAGCCCACGATAACGAGCTCGAACCCTTCAATCTGGTACGCCTCGCAGTCTGAGCAGTTGCAGATTACGAGCAACACCACCGGAACCACCACAGGACAAGACTCAAAATAGAAGGTTGACTAAAACCCAATACAATGAGGAAGATTTCTAGCCGTTGAAGGGTTTCGTCCAATTGGGTATCTTTGACTGTTTCCTCCGCTGGTTGGTGGTTGTTATTTTGGCCGGAATCGAGAAGCAGGGTGGTGGCGGTGGTGGTGGGAGGCGGGTCCTCTGTTTTCATAACGGGGTCCGCCATGAATTAAGAGCTTTATTGACGGGTTTAAGGCTTTAAAGTTGTGATTTTGATGGGTTTGGAGGTAAAATGGGAGGGGAGAAACTTAGGTGCTGACCCTTCAGCACCTATGAATACTCACCGATGATGTGGACGAATCAAATATTGACATCTGCTCCCTTCAAGTTGTGCCTGATCTTGTAACCAAACACCACTCTTCTCCTTGTTCTCCTTGGATTTTCCTGTCATCAACAAACACACATCGAATTTTCACGCAGCTTTCGCCGTCGACGACCATGCCACTGCCATCATCGGCAATTTATTTTGCCTTCCTTCCTCGAAAATCGAATCTCGAAACAAAATTCACGGAAAACTTTGATTTTGACAAGAATAGAAGAATACCCAAGAGGTTGTTCATCGGCAATTGTTTTTTGCCTTCCCTCAAAATTCACGGAAAACTTTGATTTGGACAAGAATAGAAGAATACCCAGGAGGTTGATTTTGACTTCAAACTTTGATCTTCTTGAGCTCCTCTGATTGCAAAACCCAAAGACCCTACATTTTAGAGCACTAATTGACTTCAATTCTAATATGGCCCAAATTTTTTTTAAAAAAAATTCAAATTCAGATGCAAAATCCAATTCTAGTTATATGACCAATTCCTCTCGCTTCAATTTGAAAGGTGAATAGGCAATTGAAAACCCAAATCTGAAATTTCATCTACAATTTGAATTCAAATCGCTGCAGCAATTTGGGCTTGGTTTCTTCAATCGGTAGCTGCCGCAATTTGTACATTAGTTTTCCCTCTGCCTCTCCTCTCCATTGATTTGACTGCAGCGAGAGAGACGGAGGAAAGGGTGGGGGATTTTGCTGCCTTATGTTTGGTTTCGTTATCTTCAATATCTTTGGGTTGCTGAGGCTGGCAGTGGCAGCACGGAATCGGTGGTGGAGAAACGCAAAGAGAACAAAGAGAAGAGTGGTGTTTGGTTACAAGATTAGGCACAACTTGAAGAGAACAGATGTCAATATTTGATTCGTCCACATCATCAGTGAGTATTCATAGGTGCTGAAGGGCTAGCACCTAAGTTTCTTCCAAATGGGAGCGAGCCAGTTGACATTTTGGTGCTATAAGGAATTATGAATGTTTTTGTGTAAAATGATTGATGGATCAGATCACCATCAAAACTCAAAGTTTTCTGAATCTTAAGAGTTTTTTCGACCGGAATATCTTGGTGACTTGCTATCTGCACAAAAGAAGCAACCTGGTGATATTGCGAGTTTATATGACCAAGCTGAAGCACAAAAAACCAATTTGAAGTGCGGCCACTAGGGGTGGGCATCCTGACTCGAATACCCGAATTTCGGACCGACCAACCCGATGGGTACCCGATCAAATAGGTTCTGACCACTGCTAATAAAAATAATTCCCGAATCAGACCTAATTGGTCAAATTTGGGTCGGTATCGAGTTCAAGAATCCAGAACCCACAGGTACCCGGATTGGACTGAATGTATTAATATATTAATAATTTATTATTTTTTAATAAAGTAATATACATTTTTAAATAAAATAATATTTTTTTTGGGGAAAAAAAGTCTACAAAAGTTGACTTCGGGCCCGTTTTGCATTGCTGTATTATCGCGAAATCACTTTTGGGAAATCAACTTTCGGGATAATCAGTTTAGCGTTTGGTAAATATTCTGTCAAAACTGCTTTGGATCACAATAATCAGTTTTAGGTGTTTGGTAAACATTTTTAGGAAAGTGCTGTGAGATGTATATAATGACCAAAACATACATATTCTTGAATCACTATTTTAATAAACTATTTGTACAGCACATCACATATATCCATCAATTTGCACAAAACAATCAACACAAAATTAACACTTCTCCGCAAAACTTTATTAAATTTTTATGTAGATATGTGATAATAATATAAATTTGTATATATATTTTATTATTATAATAGTTTTTTAGAAAGATTATTGTTATAATAACACAAAATATTGGTACAGAACCAAAAAAAAATTGGAGATCTCGTCTAGCGGTTCGTTGGCCGCCAGTGGGCCGCGGTTCTGCGCATTACAGTAGTCATCGTCATCGTCGTCTGGGCGTTGTCGTCGAGCCATCTTCTTCGTCGGGCCATCATCGTCATCGGGCTGCCATCGTCGTTGTCTTTAGGCCGTCTTCATCGGCCATCGTTGTCCCGCCCTCATTGTCTTCGCGTTGTCGGCATCTGCATCTTTGCTCCCAGCCTCAACTGCAAAGCATCTGGTCGTTTGAGCCTCGTCGTGGTCATCGTTCCCGGCCTCCTCGTCGCGCCATCGTCGTCGGCATCTTGGCGTTTGGGCGTCTTCGGCTCCTGATCTCGTCGTGCAGGTTGGCAATGAAGGGGATATTTTAAAATTAATTCCCTTTTGTTTAACAAACAGCACAAACAAATATCACACAGATGACCAGTCACAGTGTGATGAGCTTAACAAATTAACTAGATTGAGTACTTGGCAGATATTACTTGTGGATGCTTGTGATTTGATCAACAACACTCAGATGCAATGCCAACTTAGGTCCTCAATGAAATCAGTGAATTTGATATTCGTGAGCTATCCACAACTACAACTATATCAAACCAGCGTTTCTAATGCAGCAGTTAAGATGACCAGTCAGGCAGAATTATCCAGTTTGCATGTTAAGTGAATTTGTGCAAAATTAAATCCGATTTTAATTAAGCCGAATGTTTAACAATACACAAAGATGGACACAGAGTTTTGGTACCCGGAAAAATCCACAAAGGGATAAAAAACTGGGGGTCTATCAGAAGACCGGCCTTCCACTATGAAATGGCAAAAGATGCCCAGTACAAGGTTCAGACCAAGCTCAATATCTAGTTACCTAACTTAGATGCAGCAGTCCCTCGTGCGGCTTCTTCTCAATCACTTCACTTCCAGCGGATCCTTGCTTGGTCAACACGCTACAAGGAGATACACAAGTATTCCTCTAACGTGGCACCGAAACTATATGCTGTGATGATTTATGACCAGTCACAGATTTATTTCCAGAAAGCAGTAAACTTCCAGGAAATAAAAAGGTGACTGTGTTTGCTTGCTTACAGCTACAAACTTGGCAGCAAACCAACTCAGGTCAAGAGACCTCTAAAACTCAACAAAGTCTACAAACATGCATGAACATGAGAGACTAGTGTTGCACACTCCTAACTCGACCCAAAGTATGGAAACTTTAAAACAAGCCGAACTAGGAAAGATGAACCTTCTTTCAAAGTAAGCTTAATGTGTTTTCTATGAAAAACAACTTTGAAAACAAGATTCAACAGCTAGCAAACCTCACAATCTTATGAAGCTTCTATATAAGTGAACTAGGCACTTAAGAAGACAAGTAAGAACCGGAGAGGGAAAATGCAGCTAGCCAAAGAGAGTTTTTCAGAAAATATGAATGATGTTTAGCTTGAAAACCCTAGCCGATATTGAGGATGAAGTTGTGTTTATATAGACACAAAGGGATACGAGATAAATGGCCAAGATTAAACCTTAAACTCTCTTTTTAAAACAACCTCGGCAGATCCGAGTGGGTGGGGCGCAGTTGACTGACCAGCGGATAAAAGCATGGGCTGTTTAATCAATCTGTCAGAAAAGTAGTCAACCTTCACGTGCATGAAATAGATGACCAGTCACGAAAATCCTAAATTCCTTATTCTTGTGAAAACAAGTCCAAAGCTTCAAAGAGTTTAAAACCTTTTGACTAAATAAAGAAAGGACAAGGTTTTTGACACAGAAAGACTATGCAAATGAATGTGTTATATGAATGCATCTTCAATCTTCAACCTTCCAAGTTTCTTCAATATCCTAAAGATCTAGAAATATAAACTTAGTGACTAATTGAGCTTGTTACATTCTTTACAATGTTTTTGTGACAAGGATAGCCAATCATAAAATAACCTACAATCTCCCCCTTTGGCTTTCCTTGACAAAAACAACCCCATAACTCACATCGCTCACACTCACCAAACCTAACTATGCTGACTAGTCAAAATGTACCTGCAGGAAAACTTAAGGCAGCATGCAATAGAATGTATTCTCCCCCTAACTAGTATAGTCATATCAGAGGAACGTATATGTGAAAAAGTACTCCCCTAAGCATGTGATTGAAGTATCTACTCCCCCTTTTTGGCATGGCAAGACAAAGGAAAACAAAACAAAGAGTATTATGAACAGCAGAAGCATAAAAACATAACCATCAATCAACAATTAAGAGAGAATATATAAAGCACAAGCAGAGCTTTAGAGCACAAGCAGCAAACAGTAGTGAGGGAGCACTCCCCCTTAATATCACAACTAGACACAAGCAAGCAATTAAAACAGGAAGAAATGACACTGGTCACAGCAAAGAAAGCCCCAACGTTCATCATGGGCAATTAAGATACATCCCAGCAAAATATCTAAGCATAAAATGTTCTTGACCAAACAGAGTAACACATAACAGAGTCTTTTCAAAGAAAACAACCTAAACAACCGACAACCGATAGAGAATGTGGACCAACGACAAAACACACATATTAGATTTTCCTTTTCTTCAAGAAACGCTGCGAAGACTTCTTCTTTCGTTTAGCACTGATTTCCTTAAGAGCTTTCTTCACTGCAGCATTGATTGTTGAAGACAGATTAGCTGGTGACATTGGTCCAATGGATAGTTTAGCACTCCGCGCATTTACAGCAGCTTTCTCACTCTTTTGCAACATATCCTCGTTCATAGGCCCTTTCAAACACATATAATCATCCTGTGACTCATCCATAGGAACCTCTGCCCTCTCACATAGGTGGTGAATGAAACACGGAAAGACAATTGAAGCACGAGAGCCCACAGTCTTTCCGGTGTTACGCGTTTTAGACAGAATTGAATCGAAGATAATATGACCAAACGGAATAGGAAAGTGATGCTGAATGAGAATGGCTAGTCTAGCGGCTTCCAAGGTCACATTTGCTGCATTGCCGGTTGGCAGTATGTTTGTCTTAATCATGTGAAGCAGCAAACGATAACTTGGAAACAAGTGAGACCTACATGGCTTATCACCTACTCCTAATACCAACTCTGGATCATGAAATGCAATGACAGAGAAATCAGGCATTTGAAATCGACTCGACTCTTCTAGATAAGCAGTATATGCATCATGGTTATCATAACTAGTGAATCCAAAGTATTCATAGACAACAGCAAGACTAAACTGAATTACCCGACCTCTCACAACAATCTCGACAGCATATGTGAAAGCATTGAGTTTAGGAAAGTTTGCGAAAAACTCTCTAACAACTATGAGATTGAACTTAAAGGAATTAGAAGGGGCAGAAAAGAGGTTTGACAGATTGTAGTGCCTAACAACATTTTGGACCCATCCTAGACCTAAGGATTTGACTAATTCACGAGAGAAGGCAAGAATAGGATACTCACGCTCGGTAACAACCATGCGTGTGGAGACTTGGTCATAGTATCTTCGCGCGCTTTCATTCACAAAACGGGTATGGTTGACCATAGGCATAGGATTTCGAGGTGACCGACGGCGGTGATTAGCTTTCTCCTTCTTCCGACCACCACCCTTCTTCTTTGATGACTTGACAGGTGTAACTAGTTCCTCTTGTTCATCATCTCCAACTGGTTCCATCGATACGGCGGTTTCAACTGGCTCCATTGGATCGGCATGCAAGGAGTGTTCGGATGGAGGAGAAGAATTTCCACTGTGAACAGAGACAGTAGGAAGAGGAGGCTCAACATCAATGGGGACTGAGTTGACTGGGCAAGATGGTCCAGCACCATTAAACACGGACCCAGCTGCAGAGATGGATGAATTTGCAGGTTCGGCAGGTGGGGATTCTGGTCGAATGACTTGGACTTCATCATCGAAGTCCGCAGAATTGAAGTACAGATGGGCTAAGGACGCGAAAGCGAGGAAGAACAACATGATTTCTGGAGGTTTGGAAATTTGGGAATTTTCTGGACTGATAGGATTTTGAGACCTCTTGGAATTTTGGAGAGAATTTGGGAACGGCGACTGAACCAAAGACAATGGAAATCTAATGCAATAAAGTGCCTCAAAACCTTCCCAAAGGCTTCAAGGGAACGTCGAAGAAGCCATTGGTACATGCACCAGGTGCAACGTGTCGATCATCTAATGGATGGGAAAAGGTGAATTTGAAATGAAACGACAACTCTCTTTAAGCACCCCTTCCAAAACAACTGAACACTCAACCGGTGCATTAAGTGTCCACACATCATTACAAATTATCACACACATTCAAGGCATCCGAAACAAACATTTTAATGATTAAAGATACAATATCGGATTGACAACTAGGTATAGGACATAATGTGACAACCCAATAGCTAGTGCTTGACAAATGATGTATGTGACAAAGTATAAAATGCATGACTTAATTTTTCTAACCAAACTTGTACTCATATTTAAATTCGAACTCCCAATAACATGATTAGAGAATATAATTGATTTAATGACTAGGTCACATGACATATTTGGGAATGGGAAGTCTAAATCATATTGAGTAAGAATTCCAAAGAAAATCGACTACCATTTGATTACACACTAAATCATATACCCACAACACTTATAGACTTTCAAATATAGTGGCAACTTGAAAATTTGATCTTAAGTGTAGGTATGTGATGAACACATTGAACTTTTAAGGAGTGGTGTAACATTGACACATCTTTATTTTGACTCAAGCCCAAAACTTTATTTTATTTTATTTTTCTTTTTGAATTAGGGCCTTATTGTCCTTCTCGTTTTCATTTTCGAGGAAAATCTCCAATTTTTTTGACTACACATTTCTTTTGAAAACACAAGAGGTAACATAGTTGATCATCAACAAGAAGTAAGAGTTTTTAGAAAAGTGAAGAGAACAAATTTAAACCAATCAAACTTTAAAACTCATACTCTTTACTCTTTTGAGAAGAAATGGGATTATGAACATGTGACTCAACCTAGTACTTCAACTATATTCAACAAGCATTTAATTAAGAGTACCAATTCAAAGAGACTAGACTGATTGAGAATTTTCCATTTTTCATGATGCATGATATGCAGGATACTGAAATATGTACAAGCACCGACTACGACTAGTCACAATTATTCCATAACACAGATTCCAAGACTCTTTCGAAGACCAGTCAAGACCTGATCATCTAAGGGTTTGGTCAATATATCAGCAAGTTGTTTCTCCGAAGGTACAAATTTAAGCATTAAAATCTTTGACTCAACGAGATCCCTAATAAAGTGGTGCCTAATATCAATGTGCTTGGTTCTAGAGTGCTGCACGGGATTTTCAGATATGCATATGGCACTAGTGTTGTCACAGTAAATGGTGAACTGGTCACGAATAATACCATAGTCACAAAGCATTTGTTTCATCCATAGTAACTGTGTGCAACAACTTCCTACCGCAATGTATTCAGCCTCGGCAGTAGACAATGACACTGAATTTTGTTTCTTGCTATATCAAGAAACCATGTTATTGCCATGGTAAAACACACCACCGGAAGTACTTTTCCGGTCATCACTACAACCCGCCCAATCGGCGTCATTAAACCCAACCAAGTTAGTATTGGTATCAAAAGTATACCAAATACCAAATGATAGAGTTCCACTAACGTACTTGATGATCCTTTTCACAGCATGCAAATGAGGCTCTCTAGGATCACTTTGAAATCGCGCACAAACTCCAACAGAAAAGGAGATGTCTGGTCTACTAGCAGTAAGATACAGCAGACTGCCAATCATGCTTCTGGAGAGTGTCTGGTCAACACTCTTGCCCTTCTTATCACTAGACAACTTAGTGGTTCTCCTCATGGGGGTCCTAGCGGGTTTGGCAGAGGAGAAACCAAATTTGCTAACAAGGTTTGCAGCATACTTGGATTGGGAGATGAAGAGACCAATCTCTTCCTGTTTAACTTGCAAACCAAGGAAATAATTCATTTCACCAATAAGACTAATCTCAACCCCACTATTCATAATTTTTAAGAATTGTTGACCTTTATTCCCCAAATACCCCCCACCCACAACACCACCAAAAAAAATTTCTACACCCCCCCCCCCCTTTTTATTTCTCATTTACTACAGACTTTTTTCCAAACACACCACCATGCCTTTCCATTACACAAGATGACACCACCTTACTCTACACCACCCCCTACCGCCCTCCTCTCCCCACACACCCTCTTTTTCCTTCTATACACCCCCCCCCACATCCGACTTCCCTCAACCCTTTTTCTTTTTCCAACAACCCACACTTCCAAAAAAAAACAAATAAAAACCCCCCCTCCCCCCCCCATTTGGTATGACACACCCCGCCCCAGAAAGTTGGGCCTGGGAGGTGCGGCCGTCACCCCCAAAGAGTGACGAAGCCTTAAACCTCAAGAACACGACAAAACACCGGAAGAAACAACAAAAAGGTACAACCACGGGGCGTAGCCCGGCAACTCAACAGTAAACACGATATCAGAGCATCTATACAGCGGAAGTAAAAGGTTTACACAAGTTTGACCTACAACTAAGACAACAACAACAACAACAGCAAAGAGCTTCCTACTCTTTGAACACAGAAAGAGCTACACTGGACCTTGCCGCTTGTCTCGGTGGTGCACAACGGTATCAGAACCTGTGGGGGCGCAAAAACAAGGGTGATTGGACAGGGAAAATAAAGATCAGTGAAAAACGTTTACAAATCAACATAATAACCCCCATAGTTTGAAGAAAAATAGCAAAAGCCTTTACTATAACTATCATGCAGCAGTAGTACAGTAAGGTATCACAATAGGCATACCTGTGCATTCTCACAATATAAACCTACGGCCGTGATCTAATCCGACCTGGGGAATTTAACCACCAGTGACGGTGTGTAGGACAAGGGGAATTCAACCACCATGCCCGGATGTCAGGACAAGGGGAATTTAACCACCAATGCCCAGACATCACATGCTTAGAACCCACTGGGAATTCAACCCACTGGATTCTCAGGTGTGCCATCAACTGTACTAATCATAATCACCATATGCACAAAATCCATTTCATAATCATATATATATATATATATATATATATATATATATATATGTAAATCATATCATGCTCAAAACACATTTAAAATCAAACCCGTCCACTCACAGTGACATCGGGCGGTCCTCGTCATCCTCGACTGGACACTCGATCCAATTGTGCCCTTCTCGTGGACATCGTTCATCCTGAATGCCCCAACAACCACAACATTATCAATAACCGAAATCAAATCGTAAAAAAAAAACCCTAATTCCCATATTTTGCTCAATTTGGGCTTAACCGTATCTCAGATGGCAAAACGGACTTCGCCATTGGATCCGGAACGTCGAAAACCTTAAAAATGGTCGCCGGTCAAACTTGGTCAACGCCGGTCAACGGTCAGTCAACGCCGATCAACGGCGTTGACTGTCGGTCAACATAGGGCTGACGTCAGCACCGGAGTGCTGACGTGGCGCTGACTCAGTTGTGATGTGGCAGTCACGTGGCGTCCAAGTGGCGATGAGGTAGCATCCATGTGGCGCTGACTTGGCGTCCACGTGGCGATGACTGGGCATCTACGTGGTGTCCATGTCATCGCCGGTGATGACGTCACCGCCGCCGCTGCCGTCGCCGGAATCTGGGAAAATTCCGGCGATTCAAACCCGAATTCCGGCAACCTCTAACTTCCTCAATTCTCCACCAAATCCAATGAATTTTATGTCTAAATTTATCTACTCAAACCCAGGAATCCAAATCTACAACTTCTAGGACCCACCATCGCCGGAATTGGCCGGAAAAAGCCTCGGAAGGCAACGGATTCCGGCGACCTTCAATTTACTCAAATCTCAACCAATTTCAATGCATGTTATACCAAAATCCATCTACGCAATCCAACAAAACCAATGGAACAAGAATTGGGACTTACCACGGTCGGAATCGGCCGGAAAAACGATCGGAAAACTGGAATTTCGTTCGGCTTCGTTGACGGCGATTTCGACGACCTCCGGCGTCAAGGTTTGGTGTTCTGGGTTCGTGATGACCAGCTAATGATGACTCTGCGCTCTGTTTTGCCGTTTGGTGGCCGGAGTGGCGAGAATGACGGCGAGGCTCCCACGGCGTCGCGTTCGAGTCATGGCGCCGCCGACGGCGTCTCGCGGCGTTTCCCATGCCATCGCTTGGTGATTCATGTTCGTGACGTTTTGGGCAACTAGATTCCAAGGTCAATTTCTCTGATTGGTGTGGGCGCCGGCGAGTCGACAGGAGCCGAGGGCTTTCGGCGACTCTGCGGGTTCGTGTTTGGGTTTCCGGTTGCGAAACCTGAACTGGTTTTCTCTTTTAACCCAAACCGGCCTCCCCACTTAACTTTCCTATAGCCTATCAAAACATGCCACGCGTCTCACTTGTCCCCCCACTCACAGCATCCTCCATCTTCGTCCGTAACGCCTCGGATACAACTCAGAACCCAATTCCGTCTTCGCGGACGCGATCGGATCGACGAGATCTTCACGTAGAGCCCAATATTGAATATGAAATTCCTTACGGATCAAAGGTCACCTGTTTGACCTTCAGGGGCATTTTGGTCAATTCACTGCTCTTCGGGGATTTTTCGAAACGGGTCGTATCAACCTCCCCACCTTACAAAAATTTCGTCCTCGAAATTCAAAACAGCCCAAAGAAGAGAGTACGTGCTCAGAGCAGGTGCAGATATTACTAACGTATGAACTCCTTCGTCCCCCACGTGGCTTACTCAACACCGTGGGTACAGCACAAGACTTTCACCATCGGAACGTTTGGTCACACAGACCCAGATCTTTCCAACCTACTAAGTAAACCGGACCTTCCCCGTAGCTCAAAACATCTCTTACCATATCCCAAGTGGTTGAGATTCCGAGACAGGATACGGATTTGGTGTATATCCCCGGGGCATCGACTCACTGAACACATGGGGCACCCGAGATAGCTCCAGTAACAAATCTAATCAACATACCACAACACCATTCCTCTCCATACTTCTGTAAGGCCCGATATATCAAGGACTGGGTTTCCCTCGTTCCCGAATTCATACGGTAACCTACGATATGCAAGGACTGGGTTTCCCTCGTTCCCGAATTCATACGGTAACCTACGATATGCTGCTTCTCATCACATCATCCTCAGTCAACTGTGACAATTTCCACTCGCCACGCATCCGCTGCTCAACTCTGATTTCGCACCGAGGTCTTGGATAATATCAAATCACATCCTATCCTGTTTGCTTGCCACCAGAGAGCGGTAACAGTAAGGCTCTTGGAACTCTCATCTAACTCAACTCAAACATGACATCTCGTAGTGAGTGAGAAAACTCAAAGCTCACCTCCACCTTAAACTTTGAGCTACAACCCTTGGCAAGGAGATCGAGACCTCCGTTTTGCAATACCCTCATAATTCAACCCTCTTGAAACAATACTAAACTATTCCATCCAAACTTTTGACATGCAAGTCACCTCCATAATCATAAAATACTCATGCCCTCTGGGTTCCCACACCTAGGGTACACATTTTCACCACTGCAAGCGGAGTATTCCTTCCCCATGTCATCTCAAGTTATAGAGCTTTCCAAAACATGTGACGGGCCGAGCACATACCTCCGAGGCATCCAAACATGGAACATGACACGCACTCAGGACCATTCTATTAGTAGGCCCAACTACAACGTCACCTCATCAATCTCCACTCCAATTCATAAGACTCAAAATATCGAGAATTGAGTCCTCCTCGACTCACGAACCGAACAACTTCTTCACACGGGGCAACTAGCGAATACAAGATCGCCAACTTAGTACGCTCATTCCTTCGATTTGCGATTAGCAGTCTTCCTCAGCCTATCCTGTGTCAGCCAGCAGCTTCCACTTAGTAGTCGTAACAACCTCGTCAGGCCCCTTCAAAAGTCTTCTCCTACCTCAAGCCAACACAACGAAGCCCGTCATGGTTTCCTAGGGTTTGGACAATCCACTTCAATTTGTCCATCGGTTTGAAGACAAAACAACGTTCCAAATAACTACTAATGACCCATTGTATTAGCAACAACTCACTACAACCTTCACTGGAATCTCATGTCGTGACCGACAATAGTGGTCACAGGGACCCCATGCAGACTTACAATTCGATACCAGAAAGCTTCCACCAGTTGCTTCGCCAAACAACTATCTTCACTGACAATGAAAACACAGCCCCAATAAGTCTGTCGACGATGGCTTAGGTCCCAACAGACCTCACTCTTGTTGAAACTAACATACCACTGCACAATCGTCAATCCTTTCGAAAACGACTCTATAAAGTCCCTTACACTAAAACATCCTCTGAGAAAAGACAAGGAGATCCAATCCGCAACAACAGAAAATTCGTGTTCACCAGCTCCAAGAACACCGCGGGGCATTGGTTACCCTGAAGGCATTCTACGAACACACAGTGCCCTCGCCACGTTCGAAAATTGTTTTGGACACACCAGCAGGTCACAAACGGGACTGATAGTATCCAACAGAGATCCCTCCAAAACCTACACGCATCTTGTCCACTGGCCACAAAGATCGTCAGTATGAGGTGAGGAATACCAGACCCTCATCGTTCCTCTTTCCAGCCGTCGCTTCTCAGTGCACATACGCGTGCTTCCGTCTTCCTTCTTCAAAACCTAGACTGGTGTGCCCCAAAGAGACACACTTGTCAATATACAATCCTTGTCAACGACTTCTGCAATTGAATCTTCACTCTCTAAACCCTTCAACAGATGCCATTCGATAGGGTGCTCGGAAAAGGGTTCCACACTTGAAACTAAATCACAAGCACCGTCTGTTTCCCGAAAAGTGGTAACCCTAGCAACTCCCGAGGAAAGGCATCTGATAACCCTTTTCCCACCAGTACGTCCTGTACCGTCTTCGTATTTCAGATTTCTCAACCACATGAGCCACATAACCAAAACAAACATTACTCGGCAATTTCCTCACCCTCAAGCCGATATTTAGCTATACGGTAGTGTCTCCACTCTTTATGGACTTCATCTTTAACACCAGTAAAAACAGTGGTTATCTGGAAGACATTCGGTTTCTCGCGGTGAGAGTAAGAAACTGCTACTCCACTGGAAACCGCTCCAATACTTTCACTTTTGCAGCAAGCGACTGAGGATAAAACAAGTGGATGCAATCACCATCAAAGTTAGCACTCTGCGGGTTACAAATAAGAGGATTTTTCTTCACCACATGTCCATCATGCCATTCAGCCCATTTACAAAAACGAGATCCACACAGGGCCTCTGATGCACCCCATACCCTCCGATGCACCACTTGACTGGGTCTCAGCCACGCGTGTCGGCAACAAACACATAGCAACCCCAGGTAGTGCCCTCTTACACTTAAACATCCCTCAGACCACAACAGCCTAGGGGTAGAGTTCGCTTGAATCTCACAACCACATTAAACACCACTAACACATGTGTAGAACCCACGACAACAAAACTTCAACAAAACCACCAACTGAACATGGCAGCATTCACGTCGGGTTTCCTGCTGAGCATCCCGCTGTTTCATGGTGGAGACTCGCCCCTTGTACTCATCCTCTGCATCTGGTGCGGTTATCCTAGCCCACACCGTCGGTCGTTTCAATCTGAAACTGACCTGAGGTCCCAACCGGTCCATTCGTCTTTCCACTAGCGTCTAGCTCCAGCTGAGAGCCCATATTACACCTGAAAGTCTCCTCCACTTCACCCGGTATTAAGGGACATTTCCGTTATCCATGACCATGGTCACCATCATCATATACTCCGACCATGCATCCAACTTCAAGCACTACAAGAACGAGTTCCCAAACAATCCTTTACTCGAGCTAGGAGCTTCGCTAGTACATATGCGACTCTGCGACGTCCTCTTAAAGGACTGTTGTTGCCTTGGCCCCCTCTACAGAAAGTCAGTTTCTACCACATGATTTAGCACCTCAAATATTCTCACTGCTGCTACCCCCTGATAAAAACATATAACCGCTCAACTTGGAACTGTTTCACCCTCCATTTCACCTGAAACATATCATTGTAAATGGTGACGGTTACCAACTCCAGCCACCCTCACATCATCCTCTAATACAATTTGCAACAGCAACATCAGTCATCAGACTACCGCTACTATAGGTCAAACATGAGAGTTCTCGAAACTGTTGCTCATGATCCCCAACAATCAACTCTCCCGAGAGGGAGGTAAGAAACTTGAACGTCTTCCTCCAATGACGATTAGAGCTGTAGAACTTGTCACCAGACACGCTCATGAACAGTTCCCAGGTCTCAGTACTTCCGGAGTAGTATTCAGCATCCTCAGTCATCAATCTGCGGCCTCCGCAGAAAAGAAAGAGGGTACTACCTCTATCGCCAGCTCTGGCGGACAATACACAATCAGCAACACAATTCCATCCTATCTCACCAGGACTCATCTGCATCATCCCCAACGAGGCCATTCAGCTCCTAAGCCCTCAAGCCATGGGCTACCTCAGGTAGAGTGGGTCCTCCACCCTGGCCTAGGTTGTTCTGTGCGACATTCTCCGTCACAACACTAAGCTAGATAGACTACTGCTGCAAAACTAAGGGGGTTATTGGCACCCTGTGCCTCCCCTGTCCCACATGCACCACATGAACCCATTGCACCACACTGACGAAGCGGCATAGCTCTGACGAGACCAAATACAGAAGTCCAAGAACGACACTGAACGCTGAAAACAACAGGAAAACCGGAAACCTAGAGCTCTGATACCAACTGACACACCCCGCCCCAGAAAGTGGGGCCTGGGAGGTGCGGCCGTCACCCCCAAAGAGTGGCGAAGCCTTAAACCTCATGAACACGACAAAACACCGGAAAAAACAACAAAAAGGTACAACCACGGGGCGTAGCCCGGCAACTCAACAGTAAACACGATATCAGAGCATCTATACAGCGGAAGTAAAAGGTTTACACAAGTTTGACCTACAACTAAGACAACAACAACAACAACAGCAAAGAGCTTCCTACTCTTTGAACACAGAAAGAGCTACACTGGACCTTGCCGCTTGTCTCGCTGGTGCACAACGGTATCAGAACCTATGGGGGCGCAAAAACAAGAGTGAGTGGACAGGGAAAATAAAGATCAGTGAAAAACGTTTACAAATCAACATAATAACCCCCATAGTTTGAAGAAAAATAGTAAAAGCCTTTACTATAACTATCATGCAGCAGTAGTACAATAAGGTATCACAATAGGCATACCTGTGCATTCTCACAATATAAACCTACGGCCGTGATCTAATCCGACCTGGGGAATTTAACCACCAGTGACGGTGTGTAGGACAAGGGGAATTCAACCACCATGCCCGGATGTCATGACAAGGGGAATTTAACCACCAATGCCCAGACATCACATGCTTAGAACCCACTGGATTCTCAGGTGTGCCATCAACTGTACTAATCATAATCACCATATGCACAAAATCCATTTCATAATCACATATATATATATATATATATATATATATATATATATATATATATACTATATATATATATATATATATGTAAATCATATCATGCTCAAAACACATTTAAAATCAAACCCGTCCACTCACAGTGACATCGGGCGGTCCTCGTCATCCTCGACTGGACACTCGATCCAATTGTGCCCTTCTCGTGGACATCGTTCATCCTGAATGCCCCAACAACCACAACATTATCAATAACCGAAATCAAATCGTAAAAAAAAAAACCCTAATTCCCATATTTTGCTCAATTTGGGCTTAACCGTATCTCAGATGGCAAAACGGACTTCGCCATTGGATCCGGAACGTCGAAAACCTTAAAAATGGTCGCCGGTCAAACTTGGTCAACGTAGGTCAACGGTCAGTCAACGCCGATCAACGGCGTTGACTGTCGGTCAACATAGGGCTGACGTCAGCACCGGAGTGCTGACGTGGCGCTGACTCAGTTGTGATGTGGCAGTCACGTGGCGTCCAAGTGGCGATGAGGTGGCATCCACGTGGCGCTGACTTGGCGTCCCACGTGGCGATGACTGGGCGTCTACGTGGTGTCCAAGTCATCGCCGGTGATGACGTCACCGCCGCCGCTACCTTCGCCGGAATCTGGGAAAATTCCGGCGATTCAAACCCGAATTCTGGCAACCTCTAACTTCCTCAATTCTCCACCAAATCCAATGAATTTTATGTCTAAATTTATCTACTCAAACCCAGGAATCCAAATCTACAACTTCTAGGACCCACCATCGTCGGAATTGACCGGAAAAAGCCTCGGAAGGCAACGGATTCCGGCGACCTTCAATTTACTCAAATCTCAACCAATTTCAATGCATGTTATACCAAAATCCATCTACGCAATCCAACAAAACCAATGGAACAAGAATTGGGACTTACCACGGTCGGAATCGGCCGGAAAAACGATCGGAAAACTGGAATTTCGTTCGGCTTCGTTGACGGCGATTCCGACGACCTCCAGCGTCAAGGTTTGGTGTTCTGGGTTCGTGATGACCAGCTAATGATGACTCTGCGCTCTGTTTTGCCGTTTGGTGGCCGGAGTGGCAAGAATGACAACGAGGCTCCCACGGCGTCGCGTTCGAGTCATGGCGCCGCCGACGGCGTCTCGCGGCGTTTCCCATGCCATCGCTTGGTGATTCATGTTCGTGACGTTTTGGGCAACTAGATTCCAAGGTTAATTTCTCTGATTGGTGTGGGCGCCGGCGAGTCGACAGGAGCCGAGGGCTTTCGGCGACTCTGCGGGTTCGTGTTTGGGTTTCCGGTTGCGAAACCTGAACTGGTTTTCTCTTTTAACCCAAACCGGCCTCCCCACTTAACTTTCCTATAGCCTATCAAAACATGCCACGCGTCTCACTTGTCCCCCCACTCACAGCATCCTCCATCTTCGTCCGTAACGCCTCGGATACAACTCAGAACCCAATTCCGTCTTCGCGGACGCGATCGGATCGACGAGATCTTCACGTAGAGCCCAATATTGAATATGAAATTCCTTACGGATCAAAGGTTACCTGTTTGACCTTCAAGGGCATTTTGGTCAATTCACTGCTCTTCGGGGATTTTTCGAAACGGGTCGTATCATGGTACAACTTGAACTTTAGATGACAAGCAATAGCACACAACAACCTAACCGACCCAAGCCCAACAAAAGGAGCAAAACTTCCCCCAAAACCACCCCCCCCAACTTAAAAAACCCCTCACCAACAACCCCCCCCCCCTCCCCCCCCACTTCCCCCCCCCCCCCCTCTTTTTTTTAAAAATACCCACACACCCCCAAAAACAATAAAAGTGACCCCCCCCTAAACAAGACCCCACACCCCTTCCCTACCGAACTTATTTATTTCTTCCTTCAACACCACTCCCCCCCCCCCCACCACAAGACCCCCCCAAACCCCCACCACCCACACACACCCACACAAAACACACCCCACCTCCACCTCTACTCATACTCCTCCCCCCCCCCCCCCCCCCCCCCCTACCCAATGATATTATCTTCAGGATGTCTAGACACTACCCAGTTTGGTTTCTTTTTCGGTGGCTATCTAGAACTCTCTGAACTGTCAGAGTCAGAATCTGATGACCCATCATCATTTTCTGCCTGAGTCTCACTAGCAGACTCAGTGACCTTTCCTGGAAACAACCCATCATCATCTACAGCTTGATCAATTGATGCATCAAGATCATCAATTGTGACATTAATGGATTCCATGATGGTATTGGTTCTAAGGTTGAAGACTCTATAGGCTCAACTAGTCGTGGAATATCCAAGGAAGATGCCTTCATCACTCTTTGGATCAAACTTCGCTAAGTGTTCCCTATCTCTTAGAATGTAACAAGTGCTGCCGAACACCCTAAGATGACTAATCATAGGTTTCTTTCCTTTCCAGATCTCATAGGGAGTCTGATCTGTGCCTGGTCTCAAGTAGACTCTATTCAAGATATAGCAAGCAGTGTTAATGGCATCGGCCCACAGATTCTTGGCTAAATTTTTGCTATTTAGCATCACCCTAGTCATCTCAATCAAGACTCTATTTTTCCTCTCAACAATCCCATTTTGTTGAGGAGTAATTGGAGCCGAAAATTCATGTTTGATCCCCATGCTAGCACAGAATTCAGCAAACAAGGAGTTCTCAAATTCAGTACCATGATCAGTCCTGATTCTAACTAGAGAGGGGTGACCAGCCAACACCTCATTCTGAATTTGTTTGAACACAGTCACAAAATTTTGAAAAGCATCCGACTTTTCTCTCAAAAAAGACACCCAAGTATATCTAGAAAAATCATCAACAATCACAAGAATATACTTTCTACCAGCTATAGACACGGTTTGAACCGGACCAACTAAATCCATGTGAATGAGTTCAAGAGGATGAGAAGTTCCAACATCTTTGACTCTCTTGTGTGCAACACGTGACTGTTTTCCCAATTGACAAGGACCACAGATGTGCTTTGAAGGCTTGTCTAGCTTAGGAAGACCTCTAACAAGTTGTTTCTTAGCCAAGGTGTACAAATCATTTATATTCATATGTCCCAACCTTTGGTGCCATAAGGCAGTGGTCTTATCAGTCACAGAGTGACAGGTCAACTTGGCAGCCAAGGTTTGGCTATCAAGTGTGTAGCAATTGTCACTTGACCTACCTGTTTGAATTAAATTGTGACCATTGCTATCAACAATCCTACAACCTCTAGTAGACATGCAGACCTCATCTGCCCATTGATCACATAAATGTGACACACTAATGAGGTTGGACTTAAGGCCTTCTATATACCTCACTCCTTCAAGCAGAGGCAACCCGGGGAGCTGAACAACCCCTTGACCAGTCATTTTTGCAGTTTCACCACCCCCAAACTCAACAAACCCACCATCAAAATCATTCAAATTTACAAAGACAGATTTGTTACCAGACATGTGTTTGGAATAGCCATTATCAATGTACCAACGAGTTGGATCACGCAAATTCAAGACAGACAAGGCAACCAAACATTTTTCCTTTTTCTTTACCCATTTAGTTTTGGACTTACTCGGTGGTGGAGAGGATGACTCAACAAGTTTTGAAATTCTGGTCACTTCAACAAGCAACAAATCAACCTGTTCTCTAAGTGAGCTATTGTGCTTAGACAAACTCTTGACTTTCAGTTTACTGCACTTAGGTCTGATGTGACCAGTTACTCCACAGTGGTGACACGTGGGTATAAATCTGGTTCTTGTGTGAGCAGTGGAACTAGACAACACTTGGTGACTCTTCTTGTTATTATTGACCCTAGGTTCTTGTGGAACTGTGATGACCAGTGACTTCGGTGAGTGTGGCTCACTAGCTTTGACAAACCTAGGTCGTGAAACTGAAGTAGATGACTCACCAGCAACATATCCTAGACCAGTTTTATCATGAAAACTTTTTCCAACATTAAGCATCTTGTCTAACTTTGCTGAGCCAATTGACAGGTCATTAACTTTTTCTTGCAGTGATTTATTGTAACCAACCAAGTAGACATTAGATTGTTTGAGTGACTCAACTTCTTCTTTCAACTTAAGACTCTTACTGTGCATAAGATTAACACTGTGCTTCGAGTTACTCAACTGATGTCTAAGGTCAATATTCTCCTTTTTAACTCTTTCAAAATCATCAGACAACTGTTCATACATAATCTCAAGTCTTGACCTATGCGACTGGGCATCTGCATTTTCTCTTCCTTTGCTAGACTGACCAGTCTCGTAATCTTGTAAAGTGAGACAAAGTGCAGCCTTTTCCAACTCTAATTCATTACAACGCTTTTTCAGCTCAATGCTATCAGCTTTGATCACACAAGTTTCATCAAACAAGGCATCATACCTTTCACACATCTTCTCATAAGTTTGATTCTCTGGAAGAGAGTCATAATCATGAAAAACAGGACAATACATCTCAAGTGACTGGTCGTCATCAGTCATGTGTTGTGAACCCGACTCGGATTCCTCACCCGCTGAGTTGTGATCAGAAATTCTAACAACAAAGGCAATCTCATTATCTTCGATATCCGAAGAAGAGTTAGAGTGAAGTGATTCCTCATCCTCACTATCACTCCAAGAAGCTTTCAAGGCTTTATCCTTGCCTTTGTTAGACCCTTTCCTATTGTTAGCACAATCAACAGAAATATGACCAGTCCCACCACAGGTGTAACACTTAACTTGACCCTTTTTAAACTTATTATCTCTTGATCCAGAATTCTTTTCAAATTTCCTTTCATTTGACCCTTCACCTTGTGGTTTGAATTTAGACTCTCTAGGGTAGTTCGCACCACCCTTGTAATCCTTCCTATCCTTGAGAATTCTTCTAAACCTTTTGACAAACAAAGCCATGTCATCATCAACCGAAGATGACTTTTCTGTTTTTGAACTTTTCAACTCAACTTGATCAGTCACACTCTACAGTGCAACACCTTTATCCTTCTTATGCATGCTTTCTTCCAATTTTAACTCAAGTTCATAGGTTTTTAATTTTCCTACAAGTTTTGGAAGCTTTATGTCGGACATGTTTTGACATTCCTTGATTGCGGACTTCTTCACGGAAAACCTCTTTGGTAACACCCTTAATATCTTTTGAACAATTGTTAATTCTGAAATAGGTGCTCCTAGACTCATTGCGGCATTGGTGACACTCTCAAGTCTGAGATAGAAATCAGAGAAGCTCTCTGAATCAGTCATCCTGAGTTCTTCAAACTCGGACAGGGCCATTTCAAACTTTAGGTCCCTAACCTGGTCATCACCCTCGTGAATGACACGCAACCTGTCCCACGCTTCCCTAGCTGTTGTACAGTGCTGAATATGTGAATATTGTGCACTGGAGACGGCAACAGCTATGGCGTTCCTAGCCTTTTTATTAGCATTTGATGCATTGACCTGAACCTGTGTCCAGTCATCTCTAGGTATGTTCACTCTCTCACCATCAACAATTCTAAACGGAGGACGCCATTCAACAGACAAATATTGGAAAGCAAATTCATCATACGCATCAAGAAAGATTTCGAACTTATCTCGCCAGGCAGCGTAGTTTGTGCCATCGAAGTATGGAGGTGAGTTCACCGAACCGGCTACTCGATCTCTCTCCATTGTCTAGACCCTTAAACCAACCAACCCAAGACCTTGCTTTAAGTATGTCTAAAGCCCTGCTCTGATGCCAATTGCAGGTTGGCAATGAAGGGGGTATTTTGAAATTAATTCCCTTTTGTTTAACAAACAGCACAAACAAAGATCACACAGATGACCAGTCACAGTGTGATGAACTTAACAGATTAACTAGATTGAGTACTTGGCAGATATTACTTGTGGATGCTTGTGATTTGATCAACGACACTCAGATGCAATGCCAACTTAGGTCCTCAACGAAATCAGTGAATTTGATATTCGTGAGCTATCCATAACTACAACTATATCAAACCAGCGTTTCTAATGCAGCAGTTAAGATGACCAGTCAGGCAGAATTATCCAGTTTGCATGTTAACTGAATTTGTGCAAAATTAAATCCGATTTTAATTAAGCCGAATGTTTAACAATACACAAAGATGGACACAGAGTTTTGGTACCCGGAAAAATCCACAAAGGGATAAAAAACCGGGGGTCTATCAGAAGACCGGCCTTCCACTATGAAATGGCAAAAGATGCCCAGTACAAGGTTCAGACCAAGCTCAATATCTAGTTACCTAACTTAGTTGCAGCAGTCCCTCGTGCGGCTTCTTCTGAATCACTTCACTTCCAGCGGATCCTTGCTTGGTCAACACGCTACAAGGAGATACACAAGTATTCCTCTAACGTGGCACCGAAACTATATATTGTGATGATTTATGACCAGTCACAGATTTATTTCCAGAAAGCAGTAAACTTCCAGGAAATAAAAAGGTGTGTTTGCTTGCTTACAGCTACAAACTAGGCAGCAAACCAACTCAGGTCAAGAGACCTCTAAAACTCAACAAAGTCTACAAACATGCATGAACATGAGAGACTAGTGTTGCACACTCCTAACTCGACCCAAAGTATGGAAACTTTAAAACAAGCCGAACTAGGAAAGATGAACCTTCTTTCAAAGTAAGCTTAATGTGTTTTCTATGAAAGACAACTTTGAAAACAAGATTCAACAGCTAGCAAACCTCACAATCTTATGAAGCTTCTATATAAGTGAACTAGGCACTCAAGAAGACAAGTAAGAACCGGAGAGGGAAAATGCAGCTAGCCAAAGAGAGTTTTTTAGAAAATATGAATGATGTTTAGCTTGAAAAGCCTAGCCGATATTGAGGATGAAGTTGTGTTTATATAGACACAAAGGGATAAGAGATAAACTGCCAAGATTAAACCTTAAACTCTCTTTTTAAAACAACCTCGGCAGATCCGAGTGGGTGGGGCGCAGTTGACTGACCAGCGGATAAAAGCATGGGCTGTTTAATCAATCTGTCAGAAAAGTAGTCAACTTTCACGTGCATGAAATAGATGACCAGTCACGAAAATCCTAAATTCCTTATTCTTGTGAAAACAAGTCCAAAGCTTCAAAGAGTTTAAAACCTTTTGACTAAATAAAGAAAGGACAAGGTTTTTGACACAGAAAGACTATGCAAATGAATGTGTTATATGAATGCATCTTCAATCTTCAACCTTCCAAGTTTCTTCAATATCCTAAAGATCTAGAAATATAAACTTAGTGACTAATTGAGCTTGTTACATTCTTTACAATGTTTTTGTGACAAGGATAACCAATCATAAAATAACCTACACGTCGTCCTGCCCTGTCGTGGCTTCGGAGGCGGCGCGGCCCCCGCCCCCCCCCCCCCGCCCCCCCAAAAAAAAAAAAAAAAAAAAAAAAAAAAAAAAAAAAAAAAAAAAAAAACCCCCAAAAAAAAAAATTATGAAAGCTACCCCTAGCCTGCTTTCGATATTCAGCTTTCGCGAAAGTGATTTCGCTTGCGTTTACCAAACACTTTTTTCGCCAAAAACTTTCGCGAAATCACTTTCGCAAAAGCAATGCCAAGCCGGCTTCTTCCTCAAACCCGCAGCCATCATCCTTTCTTCTCCGTTTTCTTCATCATCCTCTATCACCATCATCTTTTATCTTCCTCTTCCTCCACCACCACCACCTAGGGCTGGGCAAAAGTCCCGGTCCCGTTGTCCCGTTCCGGAGTTTCCCAGTCCCGTTCCGAAAATACACCGGACCGTTTGGGACAAACGAATTTTGTCCCGGACCCGTACAAAACAGGACAGGACTGAGACACGTAGAAGCTGTCCTGGATTATCCCATTTGTCCTGTTACTGTAGCAGCAGAGCAAAAAACATATATTGTTTTGGCCTCAAAGCTTAAAGCCCAAAGCCTATAACCCTTCTTATTAAAAAAAAAAACACTTATATATCAATTTGTCGTCTGCCACTCTACTTCCGTCTCAGTTTGCCTCCTGTAACTTCAGTTGTCTCAATTTGCCTCATGCCACTCTACTTCCGTCTCAGTTTGCCTCCTGTAACTCCAGTTGTCTCAATTTGCCTTCTGCCACTCTATTTCAGTCTCAATTTGCCTCCTGCAAATTATTATTGGTCTCTGCTACTATTTTTGAACTTTTTGTGTTGAAAGTTGGCTGTTTTTGAATGTTTGTAGTGGAAGAAAATTACTGGATATTATTTGATATTCTTCTTTAGGTATGTTTCTTCTCATTTTTTTTTAACACACTACTAAGAATTGGTGTAATTTGGGGTATTATGCTTCTGGGAAAGATGAATGTCATGGATTTTGGAGCAATTTTCCCACAACTTCCCTCCCCCAGATTTGTTTTCCCCCACCCAGATTTGTGTGGGTTTTTACTGGGATAAATTAACTTAATTTATTATTTAATGTATAAATTGTACAGCTTCAATTACTGTGGGCTCCAAATTTTTTGGGTTGCCAAGGCAAACTGGGACTGAAATAGAGTGGCATGGGGCAAATTGAGACAACTGGAGTTGCAGGAGGCAAACTGAGACTGAAGTAGAGTGGCAGGAGGCAAATTGAGACAACTAGAGTTACAGGAGGCAAACTGAGACTGAAGTAGAGTGGCAGGAGGCAAATTGAGACAACTGGAGTTATAGGAGGCAAACTGAGACTGAAGTAGAGTGGCAGGAGGCAAATGGATAAATAAGTGAAAAACAAAACCCAAACCCTTAAAATATCTACATCTTTCTCCCTCTTTCTTATCTTGTCTGACCCCTTTTTTGTTTTATCTTTGTTTTTTCTTCTCTTTGTCTCTGAACCCGTGCGATGAAGAAAGAATGCAGGCATTAAAGGAAGCCTCAACACTGCTTGTTCATCTCCTTCGTTCATCCATCATCGCCCAATCTTCTCATCCATTCCTCCACAGTTGCCAAATCTTCTCGACAACCTCAATATCATCGAGCGAGATCCACTCTCAAGCGCTGCTCTAGCTTGGATCGGAGTCTACCAACAATCTCGCCGGCAACCATCAAAGGTAAATTGGCGATTCTAATTCGAACCCATGTTGGTAAAATTGCTTGATTTGATAGATTTGAGTGAAAATCAAAATGAGGTTTCCTTGATTGTCGAAAATGATTTGCTGGAGGCTGTTTGGTTTTCTGCAGACTGGCTGAAAGTTTATGGCTGGAGTCAGATCGGGATGGCATGGTACCGGACAGGTTTGTCCCGGTTCCGAATTGACCGGGACCAACCGGGACAAAGGCTTGTCCCGAACCGGTCCCGTACCGATTTGTACAACCGGGACCGGGACCAGGACTAGCCGGATCCCGGACTGTCTTGGACCGTGCCCAGCCCTACCACCACCATCTTTTTTTATTCTTTCTTCCTCTTAATCCATCACCAACATTTTTTTTCTTCTTTTTCTTCCTCTTCCTTGATGTAGGTTATTTTAATATTGGCTATCCTTGTACAAAAACATTGTAATAAATGTAACAAGCTCAATTAGTCAATTAGGGTTTATTCCTAGATATTTAGAATTGTTGAAGGAGCTTGAAGATTGAAGATAGGTGGTTTGTTGAAGATGCATTCAAATGTGACAATCATATTGCATATCATATCTGCATATTAAATGTGTCTAGCATAAGTTCTTATATTATATTGTCAAACGTTTTCAAAATACTTAGGTTTTTGCAAAAGGTTTCATTAGAATAAGAATTTCTGTTATTTTGTGACTGGTCACCGATTTCATGCACGTGGGTCGTTGACAATCAGTGACAGAAACTTTTTGATAAAGTAATTTAAACAGAACATGCCTTTACCCAGCAGTCCGGTCACAGTTAACTCTTTTAACCGGTTTTTTCATTGTAAAGTGATAAAGTGGTTTTGTGTTGTCCAATTCTCAGCCGTTGATCTTCAAGCCCTTATCCTCTATTTAAACAACCTTAAACCGGCTGATTCAATTAGGGTTTTCAAGTTATAATTCTCAAAACATTTTGAAAAGCTCTCACCTTTTTTTCATACTTTCCTCTCCGGTTTCTTCTTGTCTTCTTGAGTGCTTTTAGTTCACTTACATAGAAGCATCATAAGATTTATGAGGATGGTATGCTTAAATTAAACCCTTGATTTTCAAAGTTGTTTTCAAAAGAAAAATATTCTAAGCAAAACTTTGAAGAGGGTTTATCTTCCTAGTTCGGCTTGTTTTTAAAGTTCTCTTACTTTAAGTCGGATTAGTAGTGTGCAACTAAAGTCTTCCATGTTCATGCATGTTCATAGACTTAGTTGAGTTTTAGAGGTCATTGACCTTAGTTAGTTTGCTGCCCAGTTCATAACTGTAGCAGTAAACACAGTTACTGTTCATTTCCTGAAGCTTTGTAGCTTTCTGGGAATGCAACTGTGACTGGTCATAAATCACCACTGCATTCATATTAAGGTGCCACGTATAGGAATACTTGTGTATGTCCGTATATCGTGTTGACCAAGCAAGCATCCATTGGAAGTGAAGTGATTGAGAAGAAGCCGCACAAGAGACCGCTGCATCTAAGATAGGTACATTAGATATTGAGCTTGGTTGAAATATTGTATTGGGCATCTTTTGCCATTTCATAGTGGAAGGCCGGTCTTCTGATAGACCCCCGGTTTTTTATCCCTTTGTGGATTTTTCCGGGTACCAAAATCGTGTGTCCATCTCTGTGCATTGTTAAATACTTGGCTTAATTAAAATTGGACTTAATTCAGCACCAACTCTTTTAACATGCAATCTGGACAAATCTGTCTGACTGGTCATCTTAACTGCTGCATTAGAAACGCTGGATTTAATAAGCTGTAGTTGTGGATAGCTCACGAATATCTAACTCACTGATTTCGTTGAGGACCTAAGTTGGCATAGCATCTGAGTGTTGTTGAACAAATCACAAGCATCCACAAGTTATATTTGTTGAGTGATTGATACCTTAAAACATCTGTCAAGTCAAACACAATCTGTAAGTTAACTGTCAAGCCTGACCAGAACGGTGACTGGTCATCTTTTTGTTTCTGTTTGTGCTGTTTATTAATTAAGAGGGAAATAATTTAAAATACCCCCCTCATTGCCAACCTGCACTTGATCACCGCCCGTCATTGCCGCGCCATACTTCTGCCCCCCCCCCCTCCCCCCCCCCCACCTCCCCCTTTTTTTCCCAAATCAAAAACCCAACCAACCCTCCCCCAAAAATCGAAGCCTTTTTGGTCGGGGCCCCCCCCCTTGCTTTTTTTTTCCCCCGCTTTTGTTGCGGGGCTGGGGTAAGAAACACCCCCCTCCCCCCCCCCCACCCCCCCCCTCCCCCCCCCCACCCCTTCCCCCCCTCCTCCTTTTCCTTTTTTTTTTATATTTTCACAAAACAAAGCATACAAACGAGTACATTCATTTTAAATAGATAAAGTTTCTATTTGTTTAGCGTGTAAAATGTTGAAGGAGCTTTTCCAACTGTTCACAATCACCCGAAGCGCTTGCCGTGCTTGATCCGCTGCAACTGGACTTTATACCTTATTGGGTTAGGGTATGAGGTTATGACAAAATTTTGAATTTTTTTATATGTTTATATGAAATCTTAATTTAAAAAAGAAAAAATAAATTTTTAAATTTATTTAAAAAAAAAAAACACAAAAAAACTAATACCCCTAAAAAACAAAAAAATATACTACTACTTACACACTTTTTTTATAATTATTTGGGTTTTCTCTTTAACCACTAATTTCAACCCCACGCCTCGCTAAACAATCCCCCCTTTCTCTTTCCCTTCTCTTTTTCCGTATTTCATTTGAGAAATCTACATACAAACTCCAAAACACTTTTTTCCCACCAACCTCCTCACACGTCTTACTCTAGATAAAAATAAATATGTTTTAGTTCCTTCTCCCCACCCTCTTTCCATAGCACCAAGATTATAACCCCAGACCCACTGTAGAGAGATATCAGAACTGCAACATCTTCACGTTTTCCGGCGAGATTCTCCGATTCCGGCGACAAATGGGACGAACCACCACCCAAAACTTCATCTTCTCATCATTCTAGACATAGCCCAACCAATATTGAGCTTTAGTTTGTAGCGGATCATCGCTAGTGAGCCTCACATATTGGTTGAAACTTTCCGGTGAGTAAGGCCAAGGTAGTCTTTGAAACTAGTCTAGAAAGCTTTGTTGGCTTGTTTAGATGAAGATTGATATAAAAATCATATGAATTGATGGTGAATCAACACAGCTATTCTTTCTCCTTCATTTTGAAGGACTTCCTTCAATTTGAAGGATCATATCCTTCAATTTGAAGGAGCACATCCTTCAATTTGAAGGAAGTGCTCCTTTCTTCCAGGAACCGTCCTTCAGATTTTTGAAGGATCACTTCTTTCAATTTGAAGGATCACATCCTATAATTTGAAGGATCACATCCTTCAATTTGAAGGAGCACATCCTTCAATTTGAAGGAAGTGCTCCTTCATATCTGCAGGGAACCGTCCTTCAATTTTGAAGGAGCACTTCCTTCAATTTGAAGGATCACATCCTTCAATTTGAAGGAGCACATCCTTCAATTTGAAGGAAGCGCTCCTTCATATCTGCAAGAAACTGTCATTCAGATTTTTGAAGGATCACATCTTTCAGATTTTGGAGGACTTCCTTCATTTTGAAGGAAGTCCTCCTTCCCCACAAACTTCAAAACACTCTTTTACCCATAACTTTTTCATCCGAACTCCGTTTGACACGAAATCAATTGGGTTGGATTCGTCTCGTCGCCCTCTTTCCATTTCCAAAATTGTAACCCCAGACCCACTGTAGAGAGAGACCGAAGCAGCAACATCTTCACGTTTTTTGGTGAGGCGCGTGAGCTGTAGTGGGCTTTTTGGGAAAGTAGTAGTATTTTGTAATAATTTTATTGTGGTAGTGTTTTGGGCCAAAAAAAAATGTTAAATTATTTTTTGGGCAGAACCCCTTTAAAAAAAAATAATTTATAAGATTATGACAATTTTAAATTTATTTAATTTTGTCATAAGGTTATAACATAATATTAGTTTTTTTTTTATTTTGCCTTGAGGCAATTGATAAAATTCTGATTTTTTTTTGTTTTTGTTATAAAATTAAGATTTTTTTAATTCTGTGAAGGTTGTCACAAAACGAAATTTATCACAAGATTATCACAAAAAGTAAAGGTTGTCACAAAACCAATTTTGGGACAAGGTTGGACCAAATCAATTTTGGTGATGGTTGTCACAAAGTTCCGTCAACTCAACATCTCCACACTATTGCTCCGTTAAACATTGTGCAGATGTTCGAATCCTTATTTACGTTGTCCTTTTTTAGGAAGTTCAATCTGTCATAACTATTATTATATTGACTGAAATTTCAAAATTGTGATTGCAGATTCAACTGAGCAAAATAAAGCATAGAAATCGGTGATTTAAAGGCAGCTGAAAAGGGGGAAGAGAAAATAAATAAATAAAATCAGACCATTCAACCTCATCCAACAACTAATGTGTAATACAACCGACCCCGTTTTTGCAAATAAATATTAGATGTATTATGCTAGTCTTTTGCTGATAGTTTGACCTTCCTAATAGTAAAAAATCATATTATTACTTTATTGTTTCCAAACTTCAAGTTATTGTATAAACCATTATGGCCGGACCGATGACGTCAATAATAAAAAACGGCCCATTAAAGTTTTCGGGCCGAGTTCAGTTCGGTTTTTGGGTTTCAGGTCAGGTTTTCCCGCCCCTATCACATACTATGTTTCTGAACATTTTACGCTTAAATTATTTAAATTGGTATTATATATGAAAAATTTTATTTACACCCCCAATTTTTAGTGAATGCACCACATTATTATATCATCCCATATCAACTATTTTTGTTAAACAAAGTATATTAATGCACCCTTTATGTTACCCAAACTACCCTTAATGAGAAAACAAACTAAATGGAAACCAACCTAATATGGGAAAATTATTCATTTAATCTATTAAGTGTAATTATTACAAAATTGAACTTTTATTATAGAGAATTGGGCGATGGGCAATAGTATGGTTGAGCATCGATGGGCGATGGTATGGTCCAGCGGCTGGGCGCGCACGGCTATGGGCATGCCTGTTGATGGGCATGGTGGCAAATGGCTCACACGTCAATGAGCATAGCGGCGTAGTAGGCGATCCAAGATAATTAAGTGGTGAGGAGTGTGGGCTATCGACGATGGGCATTGGGGATTTAATAAGGTATGATTATTAATTTAAGAGAATTTCTTAATTTGTACTTATTGGTAATTTAAAATAAAATTATATTAAGTTTTTTTTATTAAATATCAAAATAGGATGCATTCATACCCAAAATAATATGAGATTATATGCCACGAACCTGTCCACCAAAGTTGCATTTAATACATTTGCTATATATATTAGGCCTTCCATAGTAGACCGAAAAATGTGATGTGCAAACTAGGGGTGGGCATTTGGACCAAAACCCCGAACCGTACCGGCACCAAAAAATACTAGTTGACTAAAAAGTCAATGGAACCGGGACCAAAATCGGACCGGACCGACCCTTTTTGGGTCGGTACCAATTCTTGAAAATGAAAAACACGGGAGTCCTGGACCGGACCAAATATTAAAAATAAATAAATAATTTTATGTTTGGACATCATGAGTCTGATGTTCAAACCCATGAGTTCTACTGCAGAAAAATTATTATAGATATTAAACTCAGGCCACCTGAGTTTCATTTATAGATATCAAACTCACCTGAATAATTGTGGAAAGCCTTAGGGCTCAGATTTTGAACTGAACATGCAGATCCTTGGAAAAAAAATTGGAATATGTGGGATCCTTGGAAAAAAAATTGTTGATGAGCATAGCGGCTTAGTAGGTAGGGTTGGGAAAAAAACCCGACAAACTCGACCCAACCCGACTCCCGCCTCGATCTCGATCCCAATTTTTCCCGACCCGATAATTATAAGGTTCAGGTGCAGGTTGAAATTTGAAACCCGATCGGCTACCCGACCCGACCCGACCTAATTTTATTATATATATATGTATATATTAAATAGGGTTTGTATATACAAAGTTTCACCCGACTCCGCCTCCATTTCAACTCAGCCTCCCCGACTCAGCCACCATTCGCTCCCCAAATCGAAATCGAAGCCCTCTAGAACCCAATTTGAATCCCCATCCTCTGCTCAAGCGTCGTCGAACCCAATCGGGCTCTTGTAATTGGTGGTGCAGCTATGGCGGCCTTAGTGAGCTCTGCTGGTGAGGATAGGGAGGAGCTGACCGGAGAGTTCGGTGTCCACCACCTGTTCGACAAATTTCCTGAGAGACTTGGTGTTGAACTCGTGGCTGGAAACTTGGCGCTGGATCTTCCACGTGTCGCCGTCGGTGTTGAAGATGCCTTCGCCGAGGAGGTCAGCGAGGGTGGTGCGAAATATGTAGCCCTAATGGTAGTTGGGGAACTGACAAACCCAACCCATACTCCGTCTCCGTTCGTCCTCGACAAAGCCCAACCCCAAACTTCCATCACCGGCAGCCATTCGACCCCAACCCCAAATTTCCCCGCTATCAATCTTTTCGATAATTTGAATAATTTTGGTTCTTATTTTGTTGATTTCTGGTGCTACTTGATTTGAAATGAGATGGGTTTGACAAATTTTTGTTCTTATTTGTAATCTTGTATGCATATAGCTGAATTTGGTACCGGGGTGTTTGTGGGTTTTATTATGGGATGGAGATACAGAGTTGGGTTGTTCTTGATTGCTGATGTTGTTGTCATTATGGGATGGAGATACAGCCCAATTTTGAAGCCCAATTTGTACTATTGGTAATTTAAAATAAAATTATATTAAGTTTTTTTAATTAAATATCAAAATAGGATGCATTCATTGTATAAATAAAATTAGGAATTTTTACCAAAATGTCCTGAAAAAAATAAAGTGTTATCAAAAAACTTAACTTACTTTTTTTCTCACAAAAAAATCATAATTTTACAATTTATTTTCAGCAACCACACAAACAAAAACAAAACCACCCCCATTAGGTTGAAAGACGGCAACTCACCCAACCACCACACACCCGCAATACAACATACACACACACCCACCCCCCCCCCACACCAAAAAAAACAAAAAAACCACACCCACCCACCGCAATGACAACACCCCCACCCCACACCCCCACCACCCACCAACCAACTAACATCAAAATAAAAAACCCTAAACAAACCTTCAATAACCACCCCACCCACCCCCCCACCCCACAAACACCCACAACAACCCCCCACCACCCCCCCACCCCACTCCCCCACACACCACCACCCCTCCCTCCTCCCCCTTCCCCCCTCTCCCACTTCCACACACCACCCCCCCCCCCCCACTCCACCCCCCCCCACCCCACCACCCCCCACTCCTCCCCCACCCATTTACAAGGATACTTCTCACGTTTTACAGGGACACTTCTCCCATTTTATAGGAACACTTTATAATTTTTGTAGGAACACCTTCCCTAACAATTTCAGCTACCAAAATCAAACAATCTATTCCATTCAAAAAATCCAAAAATTATCAAAACATTCACAATTCCACTTGAAATTCACCATCATCAAATTACATAAACACCAAATTCCACAAAAAAAATTGAATCTAGATTCTAAGCACAAATAGCCTTAACACCATTCATCTCCAACCTCCTCAGCTGCCTCTCGTCCAACTACGGCATGTCGAAGAATAGCGGCGGCCTTGCCGTGGTTAAAGACACCGGGGAAGTTCCGAACGGTCTGGGCTCTCTCCCCAACGATCATGATTCGATCTTCGGTGTTAGAATCGGTTTCTACGAAGGCGGTATACGAAGTAGTTGAACTTTTGAACCACGCATGCTTCGATTATCCTGAAGAATCCAAAACAACAAAACCACGGACCGTCAATTCGCAGACCAACAAGAACCAAAATTCAATGAAAAAAACATAACTAAGAACATCAAACTCATCTGCACCGAATACACAACAAGCCATCCTAGCTCAATAACAAATCTTAAACAAAATCCGGAAGCAAAAGCTACAAACTTCAATCACAATTAGTTTAATATAAAAGCTTGCTCAAGGAATTATTCTTATTCTGCCTAAACAAACAAATTCCTCTTTTTAAAAATATGTTTTTTTATGAAATCCAGAATCGACAATATAAATCACAACATAAGCATCTACAGAACGAACACAACGATATCAATAAAAATTTCAAAACTGAAAACTAATCAAATCAAATTAAAACATATATTAACAATCACTTAATTCAGCGGTCCGCCTAATAAAGCAAAAGTATTGATAACTAACAAGATTACTTCTTTCTTTCCTCCTCGATTTTCAGTGCAGCGCCGGTGGAGGTTGCGGTACAGCGTGGGGGGAGGTTGCCGTGATGGTGATGCTGGTTTTAATGTGTTTGGTGTGCTTTGTTTTTTATTATATTTATTTTTGTATGTTTGGTTGTTGTTTGGGGTTGGTTGTAGTAGTTTGTTGTGTTAGTTATAGGGGGTTGGGGGGGGCCCTTGGTGGGTGGGTATCCTCGTCATGAGTTTTTGGTGGGTGGGATCCTCGTCCTTATGGTGGGTGGGATCCTCGTCATGGTATTCGTCGGTTTATCCTCGCCCTTAGTTTAGTGTGGTGTTTGTGTGTATAGGTGTCGTTGTTAGTTGTAGTGTTGGTGGTTGGGATTATTATTTTTCTTCGAGGGGTTTTGGTATTGTTGTTTTTCTCTTCTTTTTCGCCATCACCCTTGGTTTTGCGCCCCCTCATTTATTCTGAAGTGCATTCACGAGACGCAGACCTCCGATGCTCTACTTCCTCCACGAAGGGTAGGAGATCTTCGTTGTCTTTGTCGGGTTATGAGTTCTTCGCTTATTCCGCCCTTGGGCAGTTGTAGTGTGTTGTTTCTCTTCCGCTGTAGATGCTCTGATATTAATTTGTAATCTTTTTCTTCCGTTTTTGTCGTTTTTATTTGTTTAAGGCTTCGTCACTCTTTGGGGTGATGGCCGCACTCCAGCCCCTTTTCGGGGCGGGTGTGTCAATTGGTATCAGAGCTCTAGGTTTCCGACTTCCTGTCGAGTCTTGTTGGTCAGTGTTGTTCTTGAATCCTTGTTTTGTCTTTGTCAGAGCTATGTCGTCTCAGGTGTGCACATTGGCAGCGGGGTGGAGTGGTATAGGAACCCCCATATTGTGCAGATTTTCCAGCCTAGGTCAGCTTAGCACGTTAGAGAAGTTATTCCAGTAACGGAGGTCAGGGTAGGAGACCCACTTTGCTGGAGATGGCCGTAATCTGGGTGTTAGGAGTTGAATAACATGGAAGGAATGTGGCTACTGAGTACGGTGGGATAGGATGGAGACAGTGTAAGAGCCATGAACTGTCCAGAGAGAAGGTAGAGGTGGCATCCTCTTTCTTTCGGAGACACTGAATATGGTGGCAAGGATATGCAGAGAGCCTATCCGAAGATACGTTACATGGGAGCAATTAGAGCATCTTTTGTGATAAGTTTCTCAACCCGAGTTTAATGGAGGAAGATGTCCGAGTTTATTTCCTTTCGCCAGGAGGAGCTATGTAGTGATTATGAACGCGTTTCGAGAACTCGCATGCTTTTACCCTGAACAGCCAATCGTCGCTTGAATTGATGATTCAGTTTAAATTGGATTACAGGAAAACATCAGGCTGGCTGTAGGTGGTAGGCGGTTCACCACTTACAATGATTTGTTTCAGGAGCTTTGAGTGTGGAGCAGTACATGGTAAGACGGCCTTTTGAGTTGAACTACGAGGGCAGTGCCAGGTGGAGCTGGTCGAGGGAAGTGCTAGCAGTCTGTCACTCATGGCTTCCGACGCCAGGGTAGGAATCGACCCTCGTGGGAGGGCCGAGGCAAGCAGTCTTTTAGGAGGACATCACGGAGTTCCGGATCTTCTAGTGGAGCCTCTAGCTCGAGTGGAAGATCTTCCGGGGCTCTCGTGTCCCGGGCTCCCGCCGATCCGATGATGGTTCTGGATGCCGATCTTGGAGATCAGAGCCATTGGCAGGTCAATGTCCCTTCAACTGGAGGAATGTGCATGGGGAGTCGTCCCAGGGTAACCAGATAGTGCAAAGGAATAGTCATCGATGGGAACATGTGGACGAGTCGAAACTCGGATCAGCTTCTATTTGGAGTGGCCGACAATGTAGGCCAGGGAAACCGTGCTAGACGTCGAAATCGGGGTCGTGGAGAGAGGCAGAGGTCGGGCACAAGGGTAAGTCTACTCCATGAACCAGCTGGAAGCTCAGTTAATCCGAATAAATACTGGTATGTTGTTTATCCTTGGTTGTTTGGGTTGAACTTTTGTTGGTCTAGCGGTGTTAATTTTGGTTGTGAGGCTCAAGCGAACTCTACTCCTAGGTGATTGTGGTGTTAGGGATGTGTTTCATGAGTGAAGAATCACAGGAGTGTCCTGTGATTGTTACCGACGTTGTACTAGGGATTGACTTCCTTCCTTGGAATATCGTTGGCTTCGATGTATCCTTGGAATGGACTGGTCAACTTACTTTCCTGTATGGGTGAGTGGTGGTGGGGAAACGGTGGTTTTCCCAAATACCTTGGTTACCCAATGTTTGGTTTGGGTGAGCTGAAGGCGTAGTAGTTGGTTGGTTATCACTTTCTTGGGTGGAGAAATCCTTGCGTAGGAGTGGTACCGATTATCTAGCACGTGTGATTGGGAAACCCGAGACATGAAGATGCTACGGGACGCACTTGTGGTAAGAGCTTCTCGGATGCCAAGGCACCAACCGTTATCTTTGGGGATGGAGGTATCCCATGGACCTCACTTGGGCAGTTATATGTGTCATCAATTGCTACGTTGGTCAAGTCAAGGCAGTGACCGCATACTCCTCGTTACCGGACTTGTGAGCGTACTCAGTTTTCTGTGAGGAGGTGATAGACTCACTCTACAAGCGGATTTCTGAAACTGAAGATGATGACATGTGAGATTGCACGCAAGGAGTTGAGAGATCTACAAGGCAGTGAAGTTGCTTTGTTCAGAAAGTCATCATTAGGCGAACTATCTGCTTGGGGGATTTATGAAGGCGTGGTTTTAGCGTAGCGAAGATCATGACTTTTGGTTCAGTGTGACACTAAACAGGGGCAAAATTTGAGGGCTGATGCAAGTTTAAAGATGAAGTTGGTTCTGCAGGTAGACCAGTGAGTCTACCAAACCCCTGCATCAGCCGAGTTTATCAGCGTTGAAGAGTTGCCAAAGGAGAATGAATTGATAGCTTTGGAGGGGGTCATGTTATTGTTTTAGTTGTTGTTGACCCTTTTCGGGAAGTTAGTTACAGTTTTGTTTCGTTGGCTTGTGTTAGTTGTTTGGGACTTTGTGAGGTTGTGGGTTGGTCATTGACGAAATGTTTCCTTCAAGTTCAAAAAGTTTGACTTGAAGTCGGAAAATTAAAGTGGGATGGATTCAGCACGATTGTGGCTCTTGGGGGTTCTCCATGCCGAGGAATGTGACTCTTATATTCTAGTTGTTTGGCACAAGATCTTGGCAATACAACCAACATGGTTGCAACTTCTCTCTAGTATCAAGGTACCTTGTTGGCAAAATATTGGAACGATGCTTCACACGTGAATGAATTGAAGATAAGGAAGTACTTGGTGCTACAGGATGTTAATGTGTATGAGATGTACGTGCATCCTTACGTCCAGTGGAGGAAATTTGGGATTTCCTTTAACTTTCTTCATGCAGGTCATTCCTTTGGCTGCGTTAAAGAGACCTTGCACTCTTTCAGCACCACCATTCATCTCGGTCTCTCCATCGTTGGAAGTCAACAGGAGGATAGAGTCAACTTAATCGTTGAAGTTTCGGCATGATAATATACCTTGGTAGCCAGTTGACTTTTGGTAACTAAGGATTGGTGATGTGGTTATCGAAATGAGGTGACAAGATGGCGACAATCTGTGTGGAACTTTTGAGATCTTTTCCATTCTTGTACTGAGGGTTGGAAGTAGAGGAAGCGATGATGACACGACCCGTTGTCATAGAGTTGGTGACGTGGCATATCAGTTGGGTTACTACCGGAGCTATCTTGGGTGCACAGGGTGTTTCATGTGTAGATGCTCCGAAGGCGGATACCAGATTCGTTCTATGTCTTGGAATTTCAACCACTTGGAACGGGGGTTAAGTGTGTTTTGAGAAGTGGAAGGACCGGTTTACTCTGAAGGGTGGAAAGATATAGGCCTGCGCGACCGAACGTCCTAATGGTGATTGTCTTGTGCAACACCCACGGTGATGAGGAAGCCACTTGGGAGACGGAGGAATACATTGGAAGGAGATCCGTACTTGTTCTAGGTACGTACCTCCTCCCTTGGGTTGTTTTTGAATTTCGAGGACGAAATTCTTATAAGGGGGGTAGATTGATACGACCCGTTCCGAAAATTTCCCAAAATGCATGAAATGACCAAAATGCCCTTGATGGTCAAACGTTGACTTTGTGAACAGTAGAAATTTACATATTCGATATTGGACTCGATGCGAGAGCTCGACGATACGAGCGCGTCCGCGAAGACGAAATCGAATTCCGAGTTGTATCGAAGAAGTTACGGACGAAAAACGGAATTTTGGTGTAGTGAAGTGCCACGTGGCAGCTTCTGATTGGTCGGTTTGGGGAAGATATTTTGGGGTTGTTTTTAAACCCGGTTTAACCCCGAGTTTCCCAAAAGGGAAACCCGAGTTCGCAAGTCGCGTCCGAACAGTGAAAAAGAAGCCGAAATCTCTTCGCCGCGTTACCCTTCGCCGACGATCGGGCCGGCGACCACCTCATCAGCTTCGCCTCATCCTCACGAGCACGGAGCACCAAAGATCGGAGCCAGCAACCGTCGAATCGCCGCAGACGTCGACGGAATCCGCGAGCTTTCCGGCGAGATTCCGGCCAGGACAGGCCGTGGTAAGTTTGGAACCTTGATTTTTATTCTTGGATTCCGTAGATGCGTTTTGACATAAAATTCGATGGATTTGGTTGAGAATTGAAGGTTTTAGGATTTTGGGGAACCGGAAATCCCAGGTTCGGCCGGCGCGCCGTCCTGACGTCGCGCCGTCCCGACGTCAGCGACACATGGATGACACGCGTGTGCCGCGTGGCGCCACGTCAGCGCCACGTGTCACGCCATGTCAGCGCCACGTGGCTGCCAGGTCAGCGCCACATCAGCACTGTGTCAGTGCCACGCACACGTGCAGTGCCACGCGACGCCGAGAGCCGTTGACCGGCGTTGACCACGTTGACCGACCACTTTTCCGAGTGGAAACGACGTTCCGATCCAATGGCAACTCCGTTTTGCCATCCGAGATACGGTTATACCCCGATTGAGCAAAACTAGGAAAAGTAGGGTTTCTCGGTTATTCGTTAAGTTTCGGTTATTAACTTTGGATTATTGGGATTGATAGGTGATCAGATTTCGAGGAATCAGCATAACCGAATCGTGCCTGCAGAGGGAGGACGACGACGATCGCCCGTGTCACTTGAGTGGACGGGTTTTGGTTTTAAATGTGTTTGAGTGTGCTTTGTTTTCGTATATATTATATTCGTATATTTTTATGCTTATAAATTGGTTATGCTGCTGGTTGTTGTGACTATTGTTGGTAGTCGTTGCTTGGTTGTTCCTAGTTAGTTTGTTGTGATTAGTACTATTAGGGGCGCATTATATGGATCGGGTGGGTATGGCCCTCGTCCATTAAATCATGGATCGGGTGGGTATGGCCCTCGTCCATGAGAGATATATTATGGATCGGGTGGGTATGGCCCTCGTCCATGAGAGATATATCTCAGTCGGGTGTTATGGCCCTCGACCACCTTACGTTTTAGTGTTGGGAATGTATTGTGTGTATAGGTTGCTCGGTTGTTAGTTACTGTACGTGTTGGCTGGATTGAGGTATGATATTATTATTATACTATCTGTTTTGACAGAGGGGTTATTGGCATATCTGTTAAATGTTTTTCACTGACTTCTTTTTCCGTCCACTCACCCTTGGTTTTGCGCCCCCTCAGGATTTGATTCTGAAGTGCATTCACCGAGACGACTGAGACCTGCCGATAGCTCTACTTCCTCCAACGAAGGGTAGGAGATCTTCGTTGTCTTTGTCAGGCAGGTTATGAGTTAAGCTGTACAGCTGTGTATTCCGCCCTTGGGGCAGTTGTAGTGTGTTGTTTCTCTTCCGCTGTAGATGCTCTGATATTAATTTGTAATCTTTTTCTTCCGTTTTTGTCGTTTTTATTTGTTTAAGGCTTCGTCACTCTTTGGGGGTGATGGCCGCACTCCCAGGCCCCACTTTTCGGGGCGGGGTGTGTCAGGTAGGCTATTAGTTTCATGACGTGGAGGCTTCAATTGCCGACGTGGAGGGTTCACGCCGGCGTGGTGGGAACGACAGCAAAAGCATCGTTGTTGGCAGAGACGAAGCAGAAGGTGGGTGAGAACGAAATCGTCGTTACGCTCCTGTGGGCTGGTTAAGACTGGCGATAGGGGTGTAAATGAACCGAGCTGAGTCGAGCACCAAGGTGCTCAAGCTCGGCTCGCACAAAATTTCTAAAGCTCAAGCTCGGCTCAAGCTCGCATAAACTTCATGGATGAAAGCTCAAACTCGGCTCTATAAGAAATTACAAGCTCGAGCTTAGCTCGGCTCGGCTCATTTACGATGCGAGCTCAAAAGAGCCGAGCTTTTAATCGATCCCTCGGCTCGGCTCATTGGGCTCATTTGTGAAAACAGTAATATAAACAATTGAAAAATTGAAAATAAGTACAAATTACAATGAAAATTAAACTTCACATAACAAATCTTAAGAATTGGAAACCAATTGGAGGCTAGGCCTTCACGCCTTTGTTCAAAATAAAGAAAACAAACATCATAGTTCTAACATAAATAATAAATATAAAATACAAAATACTATATCAGCATAAAGCAACTTGGAGCAGTTTGCAGGTTGTTTGATGAGCTGGACTCTTATTTTAATTTAATAATTATAATATTGAAAGATTAATCTACTTACTAACAAATAATACTATTAATTTATATGCATTAAATTACGAGCCGAGCCGAGCTTTAATGAACGAGCCGAGCGAGCCGAGCTTGAGCTAGCTCATAAATATACGAGCTTCTCATGAGCTTTATGAGCCGAGCACGCCAAAGCTCAAGCTCAGCTCACTTTTTAAATGAGCCTAAAAATAAGCTCAAGCTCAACTCATTTCTATAACGAGCGAGCCGAAAACGAGCCGAGCCTGAGCAGCTTGAGCCAATTTACAGCCCTAACTGGCGAGCTGAGATCCTAATGGAGAGAGAAAGGTGAGTTGGGGGCGTCTTGGTTTTATTCCGTGATCAAAAGTTTCACAGCCAATTCAAAAGTGACATGTGTAAAATAGGACTAAATGGTTAAGATTAAATTGTCATGAGTTTTTTGGGTATTAAATTATTAAAATGGGACTAAATGACCATTTTCTCATAAAATTACCCAAAATAATATGAGATTATATGCCAAAATTACCCAAAATAATATGAGATTATATGCCACGAACCTATCCACCAAAGTTGCATTCGATACATTACCGAACATGCAAATCCTTGGAAAAAAATTGGAATCTGTGGGATTGTAACCCCTAACCTTGCAGTTGATGTACTCTACTCTCAATCACTACGTCAATGCACTATGTCAATGCTGATTTAGTGATAGTATTGTTGTGTGTTTATATTTATTTGATATGTTAGGTAAATTATTAAAAAACTTCTTGACCCCGCCTCTTCATTTTCTCGATATGCTTCAGCCCTCAGCCGCATCACACACACGCACACAAACTATTTTCTCGATCTGCTATCCTCTCCATTTTCGGGAGCCAACGACGAGCTGCCCCGATCTGCTCTCTTCATTTGCTCTCTTCAGCAGCACAACGAGCTCCTTCTTTAGCACACAAACCTACTACAGGCGGTGAGGAGTGACGAGCAGTGGGGAGCGACGAACGACAGCCGGTGACGAGCGACGAGCCTACTTCCATTTCTGTTAGATTATTCTGATGGGTTTTTTTTCAATTTCTGATGGTGGTGGTGGTGGTTGTTGGGTTTTTCAATTTTTTATGGTAGTTGTGGTTGTCGGGTTTCTGTATAATGTTTTTTTTTTTTGTGTTTTTTTTTTTGAGCAAGAGGTTTCTGTATAATGTTTGATGGTGGTTGGTTGCGTAATATTAGATGGTGGCTGTGGTTTTCATTAGGGCTGGGCACAGGTGGAATGGGACGGTTAGTGTCATAACCCACCCTAAACCACAAAAGCCGGTTAATCCAAAAATTAAAACCGCACCCATGATTTGGAGCTTTTAACCTGTGCGGTTCGGTCACCCGCTTCTTTGGTTCGGGTACGGGGCGGTTTCGGATTTAGAAACTCAATATATCAAATGTAATATAAATAAAAGAAATATTCAAATTTAAGAAATAAAAAAAAGAACTACTATATTCAAGTTCAAACATCCATAATCATCATCTAAATTAAGAACATCCGGGTTGTTCTTAATACATAAACACCAAATTAGTAATGATAAAGTGAATGAAAACACATCAAACATTTGGGCACTTGGCGGAACCAGGGGGCTAACTATAACACTGTTAGCTTAAACATTAACAATCAAAACTTATTCTTTGTTGTAGAATAATATGGCCAAGGAGAGAGAAAGAGAGAGAGATATCAGGAATAGGGGATTCATCTCTAACTGTGTGTTTAGCCCCTTGTATATTGCCTGTATTTATAGTGGAGCAATCCCAGGGTTTACCAACCCTAACAGGAATGAGCCTAACTATTACATAGATCCATATAGGATTCCTATAACTGGATACATTGAATGTAGACAGTATTCCTACTTCTAGTTTACATAGTCATACTGGAATACAGTTTACAACACTCCCCCTTGAATGTGTAGAACTCAAGAAGTAGTCGCATCAGATCTTTGTAGGCAGTTGTTGAATTCATTGTGGTAGGCACTTAGGGATACGTATGTCCAAAAGGGATCCATTCAGGGATATGCTAACACCAAAATCTTGCTAAGGAAAAGCCAGTGGGAAAAAGCCAAAGTGAAGGGAAAAAGTGAGCATGCGCATGTCGACACCTAAGCAGTTAGAGGTATGACCAACCCAACACGAGTGCCTCGTTAAAAACCTTGTCAGGCAACAAAACCCAATGGGAAAAAGTTGACCTGTGCTAAGGGAAAAAGAGTACATTAAGGTCAAGCGAGTACACTTTTGTATACTCCCCCTGAAGTCGACAATGCCTACCCCTGAAGACTACATACGTTTCCAATCTGACAATCGACGCAATCTGATTCCACGAACAAGCTTCTAGAAAGTAACTTTCGGTAGAGACTTGGTGAACAAATCTGCGAGATTGTCTTGCAATCAGATTTGCTTGACTTCAATCTTCTGATGCTCTTGTTGCTGATGTGAGAAGAAGAACTTTGGTGCGATATGCTTGGTGTTTTCTCCTTTGATGTATCCTTTCTTAATCTGGTCGATACATGCGGCATTGTCATCATATATGGTTGTCGGGACATCACTAACGAATGACAATCCGCTAGTCTGCCGAATATGCTCAATAACGGCTCGTAGCCAAACACACTCACGTGTGGTTTCATGAAGGGTGATGGGTTCGGCATGATTTGAAGAAGTCACAACTAAGGTCTGCTTCGTAGACCTCCAAGATATCGCGGTATTCCCAACGGTAAAGACATAACCAGTTTGGGATTGTGCCTTGTGTTGGTTTGATAAATAGTCGGCGTTAGCATAACTAACAAGGCAAGCATCACTCCTATGATCAAGGGGGGAATGATCCATCCAGAGATGCACATGGATAGAATAAGCCCATATCCGTCGTACCCTTAGGGTAATGGAAAATGTCTTTAACACCATTCTAATGGCGGCATGTTGGCGCGCTGCTATACCGAGCTAGCAGGTTCACAGCAAACGAGATGTCCGGCCTAGTGCATTGAGCTAAGTAAAATAAAGTGTTGATTACACATAGATATGGAACTTCTGGTTCCAATACCTCTTCATCATCCTCTTTAGGATGGAATGGGTCTCGCTTAGCATATAGCGTTCGGACAACCATGGGTGTACTCGAGGGCTTCGCTTTATCCTCATTAAAGCGTCGCAACACCTTGTGGGTGTAGTTCGACTGATGAACCAGAATACCATCAATGCAGTGCTCAAGCTCAAGGCTTAGACAGAACCGAGTTTTCCCTAGGTCCTTCATCTCAAACTCCAATATCAAGTGCGAGGCAGTAATCTCAAGCTCTTCTGGAGTACCAATGAGATTCATGTCATCGACATGGACTGCAACTATCACAAATTCGGAATGTGATTTCTTGATAAACACGCAAGGACATCATTCATTATTCACATATCCCTTACTGATCAAATATTCACTTAGACGGTTATACCACTTCCGCCCGGATTGATTCAATCCGTAAAGTGAACGCCTCAATCGAATCAAGAGGGTGTTCCGTGGTTCAGAACTATTTGACTCAGTCAGCTTAAGTCCTTTTGAGACTCTCATCAATATCTCTGTATCAAGATCCCCATAGAGATAAACTATAACCACATCCATAAGCTGCATGTTCAGTTCTTGAGAAACTACCAAATTGACAAGGTAGTGGGACGTCATTATGTCCATTACGAGAGAATACATCTCATCTTAATCAGTGTTAGGGCTAATGAGAGAAGCCTTGCGCCATGAGGCGTGCCTTATATCGCACTATTTCATTCTTCTCATTACGCTTCCTTACGAATACCCACATTGGGAGGTATGGATACTACTAGTACAAACACCTTTCACTTTGGTAATAAATCTACTTCGACCAGCATTGTTTATTTCCATTTTGACCAATCAGTTCTACATCGACATTCATCAATGGAACGCGGTTCGATATTGTCTCATTTTGTTGTATCAGTGGCCACTGTATATGCGAATGTATCATCGATGATTATCTCACTCCAATTCCACAACTCATCCAAAACTAGTATAATGGACTAAGAACTCTTGATTCTCGGGACTAGGATCTGGGGTCTCCCCTGGGACGTCTCCCAGGACACTTCCATAATCCTCATCAATTTCATGAGTTGGATCGGTTGAGATAGAGATAGGATTCGGTTGTGCCATAGTTCTCCTCTTCTAGGGAGTGAATCCTTCGAACAGATTAATCTGCCTCGCCTCTGGCCAATAACAGATGATTGGCTAGCCGCCAGTGTATGCTGTCTTTCTAGGACGGCACGTCCCTCATGGATGTTTATTCTTACAGGCATGTTTGCAGCTGGTATATGTGATCTCGTCACTTTAGCTAAATCAGAGAGGGCGTCTGGCATGCACGTGCAAAACTCTGAAGATCTAGAATACATAACACTTGCTTATCGCACTGTGTGGTACGGGGATCAAGATGAGACAGAGTAGGTACAATCCACGTCAATTCGCGTCGTTCATCAGGAACATTGACGTTCTTATCTACCCCTAACGACGGGGAAGACTGCCTCATCAAAATGACCATTCGCAAATATGCGAGAAAGAGATCGCTTGTAAATGGCTTGTAAAAGCACATAATGGAGGCGGGATTCATAACCGACAGAGATTCCCAGCCTCCGTTGAGGACCCAATTTAATACATTGCGGCGGCACAATTGGCACATAAGCTCCACACCCAAAATGCGTAAGTACGAAATTTCTAGTTTGTACCCATTAACCAGATGTAACGCCAAAAAGGGTTGGGAGGAGGTGGGCCTCAAGCGGACCAATATGGCTACATGCAGAATTGCATAGTCCCACACAGAAAACAGGAAGCCTGGTGCTCATCACCAAGGTCCTTACGATCAACTTAAGACGCTTTATGAACGCTTTTGCGAGACTTGTGGGAACATAGGGTGCCATGATTTTCAACCACAATCCCAAGGGACGTGCAATAATTATCGAAAGCCTTCGATATAAACTCTCCGGTGTTATCCAGCCTTCTAGACTTCAAGGGATAACCGGGGTGGTGAACCCTCAATATGGGCCAGGAGTTTAGCAAAGTAGCGTTTCGTGTGGACCATAGACATGTGACCAACGAGTCGGTGCATCAACCAAAACCATACAATCTTTAAATGGTCCGCAGATTGGTTGGATTTGTCCACAAACTTCCCCTTAAATCCGCTGAAGAAAAGAAGGAGAACATTAAGTATCTTTGCATGGGAAGGTAGAGTATACCTCGTTCCCAACAAGCATGCTTGGCGAAGTGTATTTAAATACACGAGGTCTTACACGGGGATGCCCATTGAGTATACGGCGCATCACATCTTGACCGGGATGTCCCAAACGGTCATGCCAAAGCAAATAAGTGCTCGAGTTGGCTAGCTTCACGCTAGCTACATGGTGTGCCCTAGCTTTATGCTAGCGACATGACGCTCCTCAATCGATCAAATGATTGGGTGATACAACTCATGCGAGAGGCGTTTCATCTTCTCCAATATACGCTCATGGCCGTATAAGTAGGAGGTAATGCAAAGATATTCCTTACCATTTTCTTTAGCAGTTTTATCATGGTATAATCGTTCAATCGAATATCCTTAGAGCTCAATAATGTTCTTCCGAAAGAGGGTAAGTATAAGGCCTTTGTAGGTCTACATGGAGGTATGAAGTTAGATCTATATCTCCAAGCAAGGAGAATATCGTGCGCAATCACGCTATCAACCAGACATCTAACTTCCCACTAGACATACCTCAACATGAATTAATTGAATCGGTCACATGATTAAAGAAACTTCTAGTTCCAATGGATTCAATTGATTGATATTCGAGAATAATATACAGATACTAAAACAAACAGCAAAGTCTGAAACTTAAATCCATATAAGAGAGCAAAATCTCAAATTGCTACATCATATCCGCCAACAAGGTTGTCCCATGTCTCTCTTGGTTTCATATCGGAGTTGTACTCATCATCAACATTGGTAGGGGCGAGATGAGTGCGCAACCAATGGATGTACCACTACCACGATAGCAGATAATTGGCTGGTTTGTGATTAGGAAGGTTGAACCTTTCCCCAACTCTGGAAGTTTGGTGCTAAATAATCGCGGTTTGAGCTCCAGAAAACGCTTATGTTTGCTCTCGACAAAAGGAGCGGTTCAAGCTAATGGGACGCGAGCTGTTGTGCTTTTCAACGAACAACAAAGCACTAATTGGATCCAGGGACTTGATGAACTTTCACTCTCTATATTGCCGTTTCATGAGCATATTAGAAGTATAGAAAGTCGAGAAGATCTGCTTCAGGAGATCTTTCTAGGTCAAGTCTGACTTGCAAAGCCCAAGGAGGGATCCGATTCTACAAACTTCAGACTCACGTTTATTCACAAACTTCTAGTCTTGAAACATAAGTTGCCAATCATGTCTTGCTTTAAGCAAATCATGCTTCTCGCGAATACCGTATAAGAGACGAACATCAATTTTGTGCATAAACAACTGACAATAATGGCATCGTCGACTCCAATGGGGAAAACCATTATGTGGGTGCGGTCTCAAAGGTCCGAGCTGAGAGCTCAAAGTCCTTGCTGCCATGAATCAGGCGAGATTAAAATCTCTGCGACGGTAGCCGTGGGCTCTATTCCAGCGAGAAGCACTCCAGCGAGAAAATTGATTCTCTGCGACGGAAGCTCTATTCCGGCGAGAATGTTGGTTCTCTGCGACGGAAAAGTAAGACATGGTTCAGATTTTAATGCATGGAAACTTCATGTTTCACCATGCATGGTGAGTTTTAGGAACTTCACGTTTCTTTGCTCGAAAACTTCAAGTCGAGACTTCTGTATGAACTTACAGTTCAATAGTATTTGCGTACTCAAGCGCATTGCCAAAGTGCGCGAGTCTAACACAAAAGTCATGCGATTTGGTCTTTCAAATCCGCATGCGTTGTGTGGACATTTGGGTTTCAAATTGGAGTGAAATCCAATTGAAAGAAAGGGGCAATAAAGCCTCAAAACCCAAATTAAAATTGTTGGGAAACAATCTGGCCCAAAAATAAGGGCCCAAAACAGCCCACACATAGCCGGCCGAAAATTAATTGGGAAAAACCCATTTTGGGTTCTTGGGGAATTCCGGCCCAAATGGCCCAAGTGGCACTAGCCCATGCACGTGTTCGGTCTGGGTTGTCGAACAAAGTGAAAACCTTGGGGCACGCGTTCGATCTGGGCTTCCGAACAAAAGGGAAAAGAACAGTAGCATGTGTTCGGGCAACTGCTCCGAACAAAAGAACAACAAGCCCGCATGCGTTCGGATGGGTTTGCCGATCAGGACTTGCTTGTGATTTCGGTGTGCTTCACCGAACAACTATGCATCCCAGTAGTTACGTTCGGTCATTGCATCCGAACTCTACTGGTGTTGCTCAAGCTGGTTCTGCCGAACATCACCAATTGTTGTCGCAACTTATGCAGCAATCAAGATCGGCGTCCCTGACGGAGTCGTTAGCTCCGGCATCGCTACGGGGGCCGAGATCTTCTGGAAATCTCGTGGACTTCGGCAAGGTATTCTCGCGTTTGTCCGATCTTTGATGTCGGCGACGAGTTCGCGGCAGTACCATGATCCGTCAGCGACGGCGATGGGGGAAGGCGAGGAGCTGCGGCCGTGGCGACGACAGCATCGTGGCGTGCTCGTCGGCGTCACTGTTGCGGTAGCAAAAACGGCTGTTTCGGTGGCGCCGAATTCAGCGAGTTCTACTCGCGGTTTCTCTCCCCAATTTCGGTGACGATTCTCGCGTGTTCAATGCAATCCTGGCAACGAGTTCTCGACAAAAGAAGTTCGTTGGAGACGAGAAAAGCGACTTGGAGACGGCGTTCTATCTCTCAAATCTCCAGCGACGGATTCTCGCAAATTCGAGGTACGTCAGCGTCGGAGGAAACGACCCGCAAAGCGGCGTCGTTTCTGTGCTAGGCCTCGGCTGGCGCGGATGGCACAGCTCTTTCAGCTTGAGCGGCTTGACCAGCTCATATGGAGTCCTCGCGGGACCCCTTGGTATTACGAGTCGTGGCTCTTGTACACAGCTCAATTCGGCTCCCCGTAGGAGCAGTAGCTTGGGTGGAGTCCTAGCAGGACCCCTTTGTGTTACGAGTCATGGCTATTGTACATGGTTCAGATGGAGTCCCCTCAGGACCCCGATTTTCTGTTATTTTTGTGGCTCCCATCAGGAACTGTGTTTCTTTTCTCAAACTCTGTAAGCGCAGTGTAGAAGCGTGCTGATAACGTGTTGTAGAATAATATGGCCAAGGAGAGGGCAGAGAGAGATATCAGGAATAGGGGATTCATCTCTAAATGTGTGTTTAGCCCCTTGTATAGTGCTTATATTTATAGTGGAGCAATCCCAGGGTTTACCAACCCTAATAGGAATGGGTCTAACCATTACATAGAATCCATATAGGATTCCTATTACTGTATACATTGAATGTAGACAGTATTCCTACTTCTAGTTTACACAGTCATACTGGTATACAGTTTACAACATTCTTGAATATTCAGTACTAAATTTCCAACAACATTCTACATAAAAGAATCGTATATATAAGAAATAAAATGTAGTATTCGAATACACATTTGATAAAAGATTGTTTGTTTGTGATTCCATAGAATATAATAGATTTTTTCTTGGAAGAAGTGGGGGGTTATACTTATATATAGGATATATTTAAAATTTCTTACTGGGCTAAATTATAAATATAGGGGATTTAAGAATAAATTTGATCAAACTTTCACTTGGCTACAGCCCACCAAAGCCTTGTGAGTAGTTCTGCCTAGGGGTGGGATCGGGATGATCCCGATCCCGATTACAAAAATCCCGATCCCGTCCCGATCCCGATTAGAGGCTAAAAATGATCCCGAATCCCGTCCCGATTGAGTTGGGATCCCGACAATAAAATCCCGATTAAGTCGGGATCCCGATCGGGAAACCCGATAAATCCCGACAATTGAATCTCAAGTATAATATGAAATTTTAAACTTTTTTGTGTGCATAAATTTATAATTTAAACTAACAAGCACAACTTATACATGATGAAAATAAAACATACTAACATAGTAATACAATAACTTGAGTGTGTGTGTGGCTTCTTCTATTATCATGAAGGCCATGTGGCCATGAAGGTGTGTGTTCGCATGGGGAGAAGGGGAGAAAACCAGAAAAAGAAACAAAAAGTAGAGAATACGTAGAACTTGGAAGAAAATAGTTGAACTGTTCAGAGCACGAGAAGACCACTTTACGTTGTTCAAATCAAAATATTTTCTTCTTGAAAGTTGTTCACTAGCTCGATTCCTATAACATACCAAAAAATCATATTAATCGGATCACTGTAGCTGCTTCAGTTAGGGTAATAATTAAAACATTAATAAAAATAATTAAATAATATATAGTGTCGGGATGTTCAAAGCCCGAGAAGGCCACTTTCCGTTGTTCAAATCAAAAAGTTTTCTTCTTCAAAGTTGTTCATTACCTCGATTCCTATAACATATCAAAAAATTAGATTAATCGGATAACTGTAGCTGCTTCAGTTAGGGTAAAAATTAAAATATTAATAAAAAAAATTAAATAATATATAGTGTCGGGATGTCGGGATCCCGACTTTTTTCAAAAAAAATCCCGATCCCGTCCCGACTCAGTCGGGATCGGGACAAAATCCCGACTAGTCGGGATTGGGATTGTCGGATCGGGATTTTCTGACGGATTCTGATCGGGATCGGGATCGGGACGCGGGATTCGGGATTTTTTCCCACCCCTAGTTCTGCCACTGGGCACTTGTCAAAATCGAAGAGCAACTAGTCATGTTGTCATCACCTTCCTCTTAATTCCTTAGTTTGCAACATGAGAGTGAGGTAAAGTTAAGTTACCCTAATTTTTGAATCCAGTGTGGAGAGATCCACAATAAGGGTTTACAACACCCAATTAAATGCTGCCATGTGTAAAATTTGTTTAATTTTTAATTAAAATTAATTAATACCGAATAACCGCGGTTACCCACAGGTATGAAAATTCTACCCATATACCAAACAGGCGAAGGACAGTTCAGGGCGGGTTGGGTGGTAAGTTTGACTTTTTTTGGTGAATGCGGTTTCTTACGAGTTTTTTTTTCCTCAATTTCGGTTCAGTTTTGCGGGTTTGCAGTTCTTTTGCCCACCCCTAGTTTCATAGGAAACTGTTTCTGTATAATCTTTGGAATGATCTGCTTAATATTAGAATTAGATGGTGGCTGTGGTTTTCAATTTCTGATTGGGCATTTTCGATTCGGGAAGAATTTGAAATGTTTGAGGCTAGGTTATTGATGGTAATGGCTGCATGAAGGAAGAAATGATGCATTGTTTCCGGTAAAAATTGACCCGAGTCGGTTGATCGAAAGTTCCGGTTTGGTATCGATTTCTAGATGAAGTATGAAATCGGCTTTTCTAGTTTATAATTTACACAAGTTTGAAAAAAAAAAAAAAAAAAAACCCCTAGAGTGAGAGCAATGGAGGCAGGCGATTTAGTCACCACCGTTCTCATGCCAGTTGTCTAGCCGTCATTGATATTGCCGGCGGAGTCTCCCATCTCCATTTGCTCGCGATTGTCCCGGCCTTGGCTCTGTCTCGCTTTCCCGATCCCACCACCATCGACACCAACATCCCTCCTTTTTGCCAATGTCGTCCTGCATACCACATCAGCCCTCTATTTTCCACCAACATTGTTGCCTATCGTGCGTCTCTCCAAATCGATCCGCATCCGCCGCACGCTCGTCTTCGACTTCATGACCTGCTGTCCTCCGATGCTGCTCCATTGCTATCCGCTCCATCGGAGTTCGCTACACCGTTGTCCACTAGTTTGTTGGTAGCAAGATCGGGTTGAGCAACCTTTTAGGCTCTCCAATCCGGCCTGGCTATTCGACCCGACAGCTCACTCGATCCGGCTCAATAGTTCGCCTCGATTACTGTTCCATTCTGGCTATTGCTTGGGTTGGGCTTGTGAGGTCCTCTTTGACCCAAGAAAACGTGGACATCCCAAATGCTTTATCTCTCTCTATGGTTTTTGTAGCCTCTGCTGTGACCAAGCACAATGATTCGGGGCTGTCCAAATTTCTCCTTTTGAGTTGGATTCTGTGAGGAATTGTGAGGTGGGCAACAAGTTCTGATATTTTGATTGTCATTGTGGTCCCACTTATCTTGCAGTTTGGGTTTGTTTCTGTAAATCTGTGATCATTGTGGTCCCACTTATCGAGCCTCCGGTATAGTTATGATAGAGTCATATATTGAACATGTTTTGGTGTTACTCGAAGAATCCGCTTCAGATGAATGCCCTCCACCAAAGATGCCTGGTTTTCTGGGTTCAGGCAAAGGGCACTCATCACCTAACATCAGAATCACAGATGACATGGTTGGCCTGTCTTCAGGAAGCTGTTGCACACATAAAAGACTAACATGTATGCAACGCAAGACTTCTGACAGAGTGCACGAGTCAGTTAAGCTTTCATCAATCAACTCTAAAGACCTCTCTCCTTTCCACAGTTTCCATGCCTACAGCACATAATGTGTTTGTCAGCCACAAGATCAAGCACACGTAGAAGAGGTATTTGATATTGAGTACTTACATGTGCAATGAGGCTAAGTTCATCCTCTGGATCATAAAATCCTGAACTCCTCTTCCCACTTACGATCTCCAACAACAAAACTCCAAAACTAAAAACGTCGGACTTCACAGAAAATTGACCATCAATGGCATATTCGGGTGCCATATAACCACTGTTGAATTCAAAAGAAACAAAACACATTAATGAAGGACATATTAGATGACAAGCAGGCATGTAATGCAACAAGAACATGAACTAAAAACTAGTAGTTAAAAAGGAGAGATGTAATCTCTACTTACTAAGTTCCAACAACTTTTCTTGTAACTCCTTCAGTTTGATCTCCTCCAAACATTCTAGCCAAACCAAAGTCCGAGATTTTTGGGTTCATCTCCTTATCAAGTAAAATGTTACTTGCTTTCAGATCTCTATGTATAATCCTCAATCTGGAATCTTCATGCAGATACAGAAGACCCCTGGCAATCCCATAGATGATTGGCAAGCGATGTGACCACTCCAACCGTCTACTCTGAGTTTGATCTAATAAGTTTTGAAATCATGTTACTTCCATGTAAAATCTCATAAGCACAAACTGAAGAGCTTTTGGACCTAAGGAAAAACAGTGTCTAAAACTATTTCAATAATTTACTGTAACTTTTAAGGAGGATTCGAACCAAAAATATGGAAGTCCAAGCTTTTGTTGGGCATATATTCATATATCAGCAATTCCTCTTCTCCCTCAATACAATACCCTAGAAGCCTTACAAGATTTCGGTGCTGAAGTTTCGCTATTAGCAGTACTTCATTTTTGAACTCATTTGGTCCTTGCCCTGAACTTCGTGAGAGCCTCTTCACAGCAATTTCTTGCCCATCTTCTAGTCTACCCTGAAAATTCTCATTAGCATAAGGATTACAAATTTCCACAAGAAACAAATTAGTTCATTGAAGCTTGAAATTGTTATGCTCCACAGAGGAAGTTTACCTTGTACACCGGTCCAAAACCACCTTCTCCAAGCTTCTGGTTGAGTGCAAACTTACCAGTGGCGGTGACTATTGTTGACAGACTAAATATTGGTAGCTCCAGGTCTTCTTTCTGTCCTTCATTGTCATGACCCATGATTGCATTGCTTCCGCCCATTTTCACTAAAATAAAGAGAATACGTACAGATAAAGAGGATCAACTTTCATCCAGTATGATGAATGAGAAGCGAGAAATGAATACATTTAAAGTAATACGTATGGACCAATAAATTAAAGTAGAGTGCATCTCTTCTGCTTCTTTCTCAGTTTCTACTCATGCATTCATTCTCTTAGAAGGGCCACTGCCTTACTCAGATATCTGAGCCTATAACACATACTAGTGCAAATCCAGATTCTGCACTACAGGAATTATTACGGGATTGAATGGATAACCCATGATGCAGTCCCATGCAGTGGATGGAAGAGAAAAAACACCTTATGAAAGAGATAATTGGTAAAATCAAACAGGCAGCTGTTGATGCCATAGTATATGTGTTAGGATAGAATCCAGAAAGATGATTGATGTAAAGTTAACGCATGGTGCAAGGGAACATTCTACACTGAACTAAATCTATATCATGAACATCCCTGGGTTTCAAAATCATTTTGCCTAATGTCATTGATGGTGCGCAAGTTTCACCATGTCAGACACGACTTGGCAATGACTTGGCAAAAGTTTCTTTCCTTTCGTGGCATGTAGTCAATTATGGAATTTCTTTCTAAAGTACAGCATAGTTGAGGTTGAATTGGAGCACATCAAAAATATTTTGTTAAGATATTACACTGCAGAGTGAATGTAAAAGCAACCTATCTTTAAGATACGTAATTGAATAACAGGAACGGCCACATGGCCCTAGTTTTACTTACCTTTGAACTTTGTTCTTTTTCTGTGAATGCAATAAACAGCTAAGAGTGTCATGGAAACAACGACAGCAACAGACACCACTATCACTGCTATCTTCGTCTTACGCGAACTCCCCTCTTCATAGTTCATTGCAAGAGAGCAAAACAACAAATGTTAATCACAGGTAATCGCAGCAAATCATTGGGAAGTTAAATGTTGACATAAAAAAGAAGCGCTTTTTCTCTCCACCGGTCCTTAGGGACCGGTCTCAGCAGGACCGCGAATCTCCACCGTCAGATGATGATTAAAATTTTGATCTGACGGAGAACAATAGAAATCCGGTGGAGAGAAGAACTGCCTACCGTAAAAAGAAGAGCATACTTGATTCCGAAGCAGGCATTCGAATATACAGATCATTCCCACCATCCGAAACCTTTCTGATGTTGATCAGGTCACCAAACCATATGGTGCAGCTACTGCGTCCTCCTTCAACATTGGGCCTAATTGCATAAGCCATACAAGAACAGTTTCTCAAGCAAGCTTCCCTGCATTCCACAAGACTCAAGCTTCGATTGTCCCACGAATTCGTAACGTCTGGCAGTCTCACCCCAGAATATGTAACAAACCCAGTTTTATTTTGGCAGCTCAAGGCTTGAGAGCGCGCACAACCTTCTCGCTGCTCCCCCATGTTCCAATTTTGGGGTGAGTTGGGATTGAACCCTTTTAGGCAACTGCAAATTGGGGCCGAAGTAATGGAGCAAATTCCATTGGCGCCGCAAGGCGCATGATTACAGAAGTCTTCCACCAACTGACTCCGGGCATCGACGGTTTTCGAAGAACCCAATGGAAAGCTGCCATCTTGATGAATCAAGGTGCTGTCTCCTCTAATGGGTTGCGAAAAAGTTGAGGTTTTGATGAAGCAACAGAGGGAGAAATAAACCCCTATCGACACGAATGAACAAAAACGGCCCATTGTTTTCTGCTCGTTGAAATTAGAGTCTCTTACAAAGGAGAGATACAACCTCTCATGGTTAGATTGGAGGTAGTAGAATTTGTGGGCCAGAGAGCAGAACTGGGATTTTGATATTCGTTGTGAGTTTGAAGGAGAAATTCTGGTGAAGCGGAAAATTCATCTATACTATGAATTTCGGATTTTTCGTTACTCAGTAACTGCCCTTCTTTTGCTTTCGTTTGCTGTAGCTTATGAGGTTGGGTGTGAGCTGAGTTGTGTGGGTTGGGGGTTTTGGAGGAGTTGCTAATCGTTTAGATGTTCGTTGGTCTGATTTAAGGCTGTTTCTTTCCGGGTTGATGAGTGACGCTATATGTTGTTGTCGTAGTTGGAATTCCGTCCATGTCGCTGTCTTCGGCGATCGTGGCGGCGGACAAGGCCACATAGCGATCTTCTGATCAGCCCAGATTGGACAATGAACATCGACATCTTCGATTCCGTCAGTTCTCACCATTGGTAATATATAACCGTGGTTTACCCACACTTCTTTGAATTATTTTCTTTTTTGGTTCAGTTGTTTGTTGTGGCTCTTTTGAGTTGACTTTGTGTTTCTCATCAGCCTAAGATTGTCTGAGTGAATACATTGCTTTGCCCAATTATCTGTTTGGTATCTGCTTAATATGTTTAGAAACTGTTAGTGTTGGTGTGTTTTTGAATCAAATTGAGTGAAAGTTAAAGCTTCTGAATCAAATTTTATTTACTTTTGATTTTGGTGCGTTGGATTGAGATACCAATTGCTTGAGTACGTCAGTAGTTTAGATTGTTAGGTAATTCCAAGGCAGATGAGGAATTACAAGAGGTGGACGACACTCTTTTGACAAGAAATTCAAATCTTTACAGATATTGACATTTCTGGTGCATAAAACTTAGAAAGAATGGTTTCACCAATTTGTTTTCTTTCTGCTCTTGAGTATTAGTTTTGTGCTATTGCAGTTATGGTTGGTTAGCAAAAGTATTCTTTGTGTTGTTCATTAATGGTATGTGTGACATTTCTGAGGCAGGCGAAAGATGTCGTAAAAGCTTTTAAAAAAGGTTGCAGTATAAGAGCCCCATAGTTCAGTTTCTAGCCTTATTTTTTATTTCACGCCTTCTGTTCTCTTCACCACCTTCCATTTCCAACTGTCTGCCTGCATTATTTGAGATCTGCGACCATTTTTTTTAATCATTCAATTTTTTTGAAAGCTTTATTTCTCTAACTCTGTTAAAAACCTAGCTTTCATTTCTATTTGTTGATGTTGTTAATGGGGCATGAATTTCATAATGCAGATTTATGATAAAGCTGCTGCATTTCCAGTTTGATGTGTTGGTTGGATATAAACAAAAATGATTGCTGCATTCCGTGCTTCTATTTAAGTTATATTGTTTGTAGTGTATTGTTTTGTTGCCTTCTTTACCTTTTGAGTGGTTGCTCACCATAAAAAAGGTAGAGGCTGAGTTCTTAGCTTTACTGATTGGTGATGCCTTAAAGTATCATCATTTTTTTTTTTACAATTATTTTCCGATCTTTGCTTATTACCTGTACACTTGCATTTCGAACTGGCATTCATCTTCTGTGAATTTTGTTTTAGTCATTGCTGTCATTTATTAACTAAAGCTCATGTACTTATTATTGGTACCTGCGATCATAGGCTGAGCATTTAACCTGAAAAGCACTTTTAGGGCGAGCAAATGTAAATTTGAATTGGTTTTTTGTTTCTTTTGGAGAATTTTGTTTTCCAGCATTTAGCATAAGTTTTATTTCTTTAGACCGATCAATTTTTCTAATTGTGTCTCAGATTGATTCATCTTGCTGTCCGCCATTCGCCGTTCAGGCTAGGTACATAACTATATATGTTTGCAAAGTTTGTCAATTTAACTGTTTATATTCAGGTAAAATTTAAGAAAATTAATAGCAAGAATACTGTTGTCAGGCTTCGTTTCACAAGGTAGCATTATGTTCATATTGTTTATATATGTGTATAGATCAAATTGCATTTCTCACACGTTTAAGGTAATATGTCTTCTTTGAGAATGAAGTCTTATATGTTGATTCATGGTTATATACTATAAGAACTGGGAATCGTGCAACAAAAAAAAAATTCAAATATTCATTAACAACTCTCTTTCTATTTCTTGATGTTCTGGATTTCTGCAGTAGCTTCTTATAAACAGGGCATAGCAGCAGGGTTGATTTTAAGAAAATTGAGACACCAAATTCGTGTAATAGATGAAAATGTCTTACAACCTTTACATATGAATTCACCTTTTTTAGTGTTTGTCTTTTACGAAAAAATTATTAACTTAATGAACCTAATCATCAATTCCGTAAGGTACGTCCATGTTGGAAGACATTTATGCAATGAAGTATTTGTTTCTGCGTATATATCCAAATAGACCATTACTGTTGTTTGTCTTAGTTGTTTATTTTGTTGTGGTATACTGCAATCTGGGTATTTATATTTTGATTTTATCTTGATCTTTTGCTTTCTGGGTAGTTTCTTTTCTCCATTTCTCAATCGATTTGACCTAGGATTATCAATTTGTAATTTGTATAGCATATTGATGAATGTTATCACCGCCGATCTTCAGCTTCAGCTACTGTTTTGCCAATCAGAACCACCAGTTAGGACTTAAAACTTGCTAATTGAATACCAAAGATGAAGAAAAAGAGCACAAACATAAAAGGGAGGAAGGTGACCCACGATCATCAGGGTTTCGATTTACACACAAAATCTCCACAAATATTCAAGGTCTTATTGTTTGCCTCGTCCAAAAAAAGGGTATAGTGTTTTAAGTATATTCTCTTTATTTAATGGAGTTTCTTTTGAGTTTAGAACTAGCATTCAATTTGTAATGTCTTCTTTTGTTATTGGATGCAAACACCTACCTATCTGTCAATCATTTGGATTTTGTTATGCTTTCATTTCACTCTGCATATAGATTTGCATATATTCCGCTATTTGGGTTTGATTTGATCTGTTCATTATCATATTAGTTTTTATCTTGCATACATTAGGAGGAAATGATTGGTGTTGTACTCGGTTTATTGAGGCTTTTAAGGTCTTTCTAATTAGTACCCTCAGGCTTGGGTTGAAAAATGATTGGTGCTATACTTTAGATGGGTTTGTAAACTGATTTTCAATGGTTGTATATAATTTGCTCACTGCCTCAGGCCTATACTGTTTATGCAAAAAATGAGATCAACGTCAAGGGTCCGGGTCGGACAGGTGTGTGTCAGGGAGCTAGGAGGCTAGCTCCGGATGCTGGCTTTCGGGTGGGCCCGGAAGATGCTGCTCAGAAGGTGGTTCCAGGGACGGAGGTACCTGCATAGGAAGGAAAGCACAGCTTGGGGCACCGGTGGGTGCCGGCCTAAGACCCTCCGAAGTTTAAGTCAGCTGAGAGAGAGAAGGGAGAGTCTTGGAGGCAAGTAAGTATTTTGTGGGAGAGAATGAACTTAGTTTCACTTGTGGAAGTAAGGTATTTATAGTGAGGGGAAACTTAGGGTTCCCAAGTGGGTTAGGTTGCCCATAATGGGCCTTTGGAGGCCTTCCTTGGTGTTGTCTAGGCCCAGGTGGCCTTTGTCTAGGGCCAGGTCGCCTTTGTTTAGGCCCAAGTGGCCTTTGTCTGGGCCCAGATGGGCCTCATACCTGTTGTCTGGAGGAGGTAGCATGTCGGTCCTGGAGGTACGCTCCCGGGAGGTGTGATCCCGGAAGGTGGGCTTCAGGGAGATGTGCTTCCGAAAGGGAGGAGTTGTCCAAGTAGCTTCTTTCTCTGGATGACATGTGGCCGATCCGGGTGTGGTATGAATATATACAACTTTGTGCAATAACTATGTTTTAACAGCATTACTGTAACTTTCTTCTTCCCTTTTTTGCAGTTTCCTCTTTCAATGTTGTACATGGGCTTTGCAAATTGACCCACTAGCTACAGCAATTTGAACGGACGTAGCCATCTTGCAATATCTAATTATTGGAAATTTGTAATAGCTATTGTCTACATCTGGACGGCTTCCTTTTTTTCCCCACATCAACAGCTGTAGTGAAATCATTTTTTTACAAATAATGCATGTATGTATGACAACCTCAACAGCTGTGGTTAAATTAGCTTTCTACACATGATATATTTATCTACTTAAAACCTTTTGTTAAAAAGTCACGATGAAATCCCTATGTACCATCCCCAAAAACTGTTCATATTCTTAAGTGTTTCACTCCACAAATCCCGCGGTTGCTAGTGTGAAAAGAAACTGGAAGAGGACAGTCAGAGAATTGAAAAATGGTGGGAAGGAGAGAGAGGAGAAGAAGGGCAGTAACTTCTTGTCTCGCAGGACAAGGACTAGTGGACAAGTAGAAGACCACACAAGTCAAGCTGGGCGGGGCTCTTAACCTAAAAATGAGCCTATTTTAGCTAGTTCATTTAATATACCAAACTCCACTAACACACGGTATTTTAATTTAAATTAAAATATTTTAATATTTATTTTTCTCATTTGACCCTATCCTTTTTATCTTTTTCCATCTCTTTTCTTCCTCACCGCTGCACCCTACCTTTCTGTATTCTTCCCCATCACTTTCTCTTCAATTTCTTCAAACTTTCCACTGCAACCCACCTCAATTTTTCTTCGAACTCTCAAATTCTCAATTCCCCATCACTGTCTCTATGACCCACCACTTTTTCTCTAGTGGAAATCTACCATTCTTTCTAAAATGAATTGGAGCTGGAATTCATTTGGTACTCATTTTGGAATTTGTTGAGGACAGTCACATAGAGGAGAGAGAGGAAGAGAGAGGTGAGAGAATTTTTTTTTTTTTATTTTTTTTTTTTTTTTTTTTTGTCAAAGATAGTAGTGATATTGATGTGAATAATTTGGCATACGCCAATACAAACATCAAACGGTACAACGAGACAAGTCTCAACACCGATGAACAAAGGGTCTATCTAGAGAAGTTACCCACCTTGCCACAAACACTCGAAGTGTATAAAGGCATGCAAAGGCAAAGCAACCAACAACTAAGTGTACAAGCACAAGACCATACTAATGGGGCATACAACAATTCAAACTAAAGACCAAAAATAAATCCGAAAGCAAAAGGCAGACCCGCCAAAACAACAGGCCCAAGACCCCAAGTGGCAGAGCCGCACGATCGGAATCGACCGAAATCCAAACGGAGCACAGGCCGCTTCCAAGACGGACAGGGTCTTAACCCACCGGAGCTGAATCCCTATGCGACTACTCCCTCGGGGCCTCGATCGAAATCGAGACCCCTTCCTCCGTATCCTTCATAATGGTGTGTACAGACAAATCATCCATCGACAACTTATCCCCCTCCTTTTCCATAGTCATCCCCAAGGTACCATCATTTTCCGACTCAAATGCCTGCGAAGCTGCGGTTCCCTTCTTGTTCGCACTCCCTTTTGGGCGGCCTCGTTGCCGTTTAGTTACCTTCCCTCCAAATCCCGCATTGAAAACTATTGGCCCCTTGGCAAGTGGAGGTGTGACCCTTGCTCTTTTTCTTTCCCCTATCAGTGGCCCAGAGCTCCCACTCCGTTTTGATGGGACCACATGATGACAGATACCTTCTGACCCATTAACCTTATTCACAAGCTTCACATTTGCTTTCCCCACACACTTTCTACTAGCTTCTGCAATTTCACTTTTTCCTCCACACCTTTCCGCCGTCAACCTATCAATAGCCCCTACACACATAATCTTCTTCAAAATCTTCCCATTTGCTTTCCCCGCCCACTTTCCACTATCTTCGGCCTCCTCACTCTTTTCCCCACACTTTTCCCCAATCAATCTATCAATAGCCCCCTCACACATTTCCCCAACCAATCTGTCATCCATGTTTCTTGCATTTTCAAACGACCCACATGGCCCACCCCCATTACCCCCACAAGTCAAAATCACATGCTCAAAACCAGGTGGGGGCCCATCCCTAGCCGATCTGACAGGACTACCGTCTCCACTCCATAGGCCACTGGTCTCCACCCTAGTAATCTGGTTGACCCTCATGCTGAACTCGGAAGTTGAGCCTGACCCAGTGATCGGACTAGGTTGGATTTCGGAACCCGTGGAAGATGCAACTCCGACCATCTTCTTCCCAGCTAAACCAAGAATTGTACTCCCTCTCTCCAACACAGGATTGGAGCTAAGGTGATTTTCGGTCACATGAGAAAATTTCTTCCACGGACACTTAACTGGGTGATGATTAATCTGCCGACAGGAGCAAATTCGGTGAATCCTTAGGTAATTGAATTGCAAGTCCGCCTTCACCGTAGGAGTTACGAAGACCACTTTCTTCTCTGGTAATACCATATCAGTAGGGATCTCAATGCGAGCATTAAAAGCCCAGGTCTTGTAATCTTGCTCAACACGAGTCACTGTACCAAATATACGGCGAAGCGCATCCCGTACAATTGCTCCCACCGCAAATTTGGGTGGAAGCCCCTTGACTTGCAGCCACAGCCCCATTGTTTCCAATGGAACCCGCTGCGGATCCTCCACGCCGTCGTAGAGAGACAACACCAATGGCAGATTGTTGAACATCCAGGTGCCGCCCCCGTATACTCGCTTGCAATCGTGTTCCAATTCAAACGATGCCATGAAACGACCATCTTCAAATTCTGAAAACTTCACTGCTCCCCTGGTTCTCCAAGCCGTTCGGAGGGTCCGAAACAGCAAGTCAAACGTCAGTTGTGTCTCTCCAACAACACGCCCCAACAAGAAATAGTTTTGTGAGACCGAATCTTCCACCACCGAAGGATTGAGATGGATCGGCTCCTCCAGCAGTTGAAAGTTTTCCATACGGGCTGAGATATCTTCTGCCATCACCAACAACCAAAAACAAAGGAGTGGATGATCGGTTGTTTATGCCGATCTCAACTTTACTTCTGTTCAACTTTCCTACTGTTGTAGAGAGAAAACTCGCCCTTCAAAAAAAAAAAGGAGAGAGAAGAACAAAAAGCCACAAACCACAAAAAAAAAAAAAATAAACATCAAAATAAGAACAAGCTACTCCTTTTGTTGCAATAGTAGGTCATCAGCTCACCAAATTGTAGCCATTGATTTGAAATCAATGGTGGACATGGTACAGCCACTCACTAGCTGCATGCATTGATGAAAAGCCGAGTGGGGAGGGTATACGCGAAAATCACATGTCATATTACAAGTTCATTTTACAGTCTTCGACGTGGACAATTTGCAGATGAAATCAAGATGGATGGATGGAGTATATTTCTTCTAGTTACCTTCTGGAAACTGGCCTTCAGCATATACCCTGAGCCACACGTCTGTTGACTTACCACAAGTCACAGTTGAAGTTTGCGGGGTAGCCTGTCAAACATGAGATATGATTATGACTAATTTGGTTGCTGCGTCCAGTCAAACATGGGGGTTATAGATCAGAAATCTTAAACAAAATTTAAGGAGCAAAATCAGTTGGATTTTTAAATAGCCAAGGGCTAATTCAACAATGATTGCATAATCTTTGCAGTGAGTCAACAATAATTGCATAATCTTTGCAGTGAGTCAAGTGCCAAAAAAACTTCCCATCACATTTTGGTGTTCCTTGTATTTATAAATTGCGGCAAGATGATGTGTTGCAAGCTGTAGGGCATGTCTGATATCGATCTGAAGACAGAGTGATGAGCTAAAGAAGGGATTTACATGTGTTTCCGGAGCTAAACATAGAAACTATAACGTCATAGATTCATAAATGCTAATCACAACATTCGTACGTACTTCTACAATCTACATATTCATCGGCAGCACAGCACTTCTTGCAAACTATAAATTCAAAATGAAAAAAATTAATGGAGCTCTGACATTGAAGTATTCAAGTATACAATGCATGATTATATAGCCTGCATAATAGCTACATCAAGTATCAAAAGATCCTCAACGAGCCTCGGGTAGGGTAATGGTTAATCCATTACAAGATACTTCATTGTTAAGAATGGGGTAGTCGTCGTTGTGTACATCCTTTTCTGGCACAAACCCGGGTTCTTTGGGCTGAGGCAAGGCAATTTCACTGCATAGCATCTGAACTACAGCTGACATGGTTGGCCTGTCCTTGGGTTGCTGTTGCACACATAAGAGACTGATTTGGATGCATCGTAGTACGTCTGATAGGGTGATTGAGTTCCCAAACCCTTCGTCAAGCAGTTCTAACGGCCTTCCTTCTTTCCACATTCTCCATGCCTAAAAACATGTTGAACATCTGTCTCATTCATTGTTTCAAGACGTAGAAAAAGAAATGTGTGCTAGAATAACAGTTGTCACTTACATTTCCGATAAGATTAAGGGGGTGATGCAAATGGTAGAACCCTTTATTTTTCTTTCCACTTATTATCTCCAGCAGTAAAATACCAAAGCTGAAGACATCAGATTTCACTGAGAATTTCCCTTCAGTAGCATATTCAGGTGCCATGTAACCACTACAAAAATCGATCATTGGAACGAATTTAATATGTTCAAATACAAACAGAAGCAGAATGCAAACAATGCAAAGGGCACTCCAAGTACTTACTATGTTCCGACCACTCTGTTTGTATTTCCTTCAGTTTGGTCTCCACCAAAAGTTTTAGCAAGACCAAAATCTGATATTTTCGGGTTCAACTCTCTGTCAAGTAAAACATTGCTTGCTTTCAGATCTCTGTGTATGATTCTAAGTCTGGAATCCTGATGAAGATAGAGAAGTCCCCTAGCAATCCTATAGATAATTTGGAAGCGCTGAGGCCAATCTAACAATTTACGTCGTGTTTCATCTGGAAAGTTTTAAATTTTAACTATCAGAAGAATAGTCGGCTAGTACCACAAAACTATCAGAAGATATAAAACGAAAAGGAAAGTCCAGCAAGATTTGGAATTTTGAGGGAACAAACCGAAAAGGAAGTAATCCAAGCTTTTGTTTGGCATGTATTCATAGATCAGCAACTTCTCCTGTCCATGAATGCAACAACCAAGAAGCTTTACAAGATTTCGGTGTTGAAGTTTGGCAATAAGTATCACTTCATTTTTGAACTCCCTTATTCCTTGTCCGGAACATTTCGAAAGTCTCTTCACAGCAATCTCTTGTCCATCTACTAGGCTACCCTGAAGATTATTCACATTTTCATAAAGATTGTTATGTCTAGAAGAAGGACGTGCTTACTGAAATTAAATCTTATATTCGTAGATTGAAAAAGTTACCTTGTAAACAGGTCCAAAACCACCTTCACCAAGCTTATTGTTGATTGAAAAGTGATTAGTGGCAGTCTCTATAGTTGTCAATTCAAACAACGGCAGCTCCAGGTCCTCTTCCTTCTGTTCTTCATTGTCTTTAACTTATACCATCACAAAAAAGTGATTTCAATCAGTGATGTCCTACACTTCATTGTTATGACCTTACTGATATAGCTATTCTTGTTCAAGACAATGGATTATGATTATACTATTATGTGAAGATATATATATGGCTCTAATAATTGGTGCAAAAGGTGCTTAGAGTAGATAATCTTACTTTTGACATCTTTCTTGCCAAGGAGTCTCAGAACGTAACAATAGCCAACTAAGACCATCCCAACAATTGCAGCAAAGGTAGATGCAGCTATCACTCCTATCTTCCACTTCTCATATTTCCCTCCTTCATCGAAGATTTTGATGAAGACAGTATGCAGACATAGTATAAACATAATATAATCATAAAGTCGAAAAGGGGCAATTCCATTCCTAAAGATCACACTGGTCTAATTGAAGAAAAGAAAACACAATGAAAACAAAGAGATACGTTCATACCTATTTCTGAAGAAGAAACCTTGATGTATAAATCTTGGTCAGCACCCGGAACTGGCTTAATATCGACTAAATCACCAAACCAGATAGCACATCCACTGCCTCCTCCTCTGACATCCAAGTTTGTATAAGCTGAACAAGAACAATTAGACAAACATTTGGCCTTGCATTCATTGAGGTTCATCCCTTTATCAATCCAACTATGCGTAGTATCCGGCAATAGCAACCCACGATACTTAGCAAATCCGTCATTCTTGCAGCTCAGCGGCTTCCTGCGCACGCAACCTTCTGAAAAATCATTATTGTTCCAGTTCTCTATTGATGTAGGAACGAACCTTTCCAAACATTGACACGTGGGAGACGAACTAAGATCACAATTGCCATTTCCACCACATCTACCATAAACGAAACAAGGGTCTTTGGGAATTTCTGCGTAGAGCGTCCAGTTCCGGTCTGCTTCAGACCAAATCCACGACTGTCGAGAACTTGTGGTTTGGTTCATCATCATCCTCTCAATCAAAGACTTGTTCACCACGTCCTCTATCAAGTAAACCTCATTCTCATTGGAGACAAAGCTGAGATTCAAAACCGGAAGTACCTTGGCCGGTTTCCCAGATAACTGAACACCATTCCATGGGCCACTTCTCACGAACTCTTTCGACCCCTGCCACATAACAGGCTCAGGATAGTTATGAAGCACAATTTCCCAGATAAAGTCTCCTGGAGACGGATCATCCGGGCTCTTCCATGCAGTTAAACGACGATTAAGCCCGGTTTTTAAGTCCCATCCGAGTTTCATCCCCGGCAACAAAGTATCAGAAGGGTAGTCAAAGCTCTGCCACAAGTAGTTTTCTGATTTCGCATCTTTCTCATCTTTCAAGACAAGATTTCCATTGTCCAAGAGCTGCAGCAGAGGACTAGTACTACTTCTCCCGGCTTGTTTCGAGGAATTTGCAGACCAAACAACCGTCTTGTTTGCATTCAGAAGGACCAGATTTCCTGTGGAGTTGATCATCAAGTTCCCGGTGGAACCATTGATTGGAGTTTGCCTATTTGCAACCCAAACAACAGTTTGAACTGGGATTTTCTTGTACCAGATTCCCAAGTACCGGCTTTTCGAAGTGCCTGGACTGAAGAAACCTAGTTCAAATACACCATCAGAAGAAACTAAGGACCTGCCATCACTAAGGGATTGAGGTGAGGTAAGGGTGTAAGCAGCTGATGATGGTTTGATCAATGAAAAGAGTAAGCATATGCTGATCACCTTGAAACAGAGGAGGTCCATTGCCTTCAAGGTTTTGCTGGGAATGGAGCTTACTCGTTTGAAGTTACAATTTTCAAGTAAAGAGACAGTTTGGTTTGCAGGATTAAGAGGGAAATAGCTGGAACTGCACGCAGATGACTTGGTTGTTTGGTATAAGACATTTTTGGTCCCTACCTAGTAATTAAAAGCACAAGTTTCTTTCTTCACTAGGCCACGTCCCTACCTAGTAATTAAAAGCACAAAGTTTCTTTCTTCCCTAGGCCACGAAAGGCCATAGACAGATGGAAAACCATTGTCTCCATTAAAGAAATATCGTGAAGAAAATTGGTGTAATCTATTGTGCTCACATTAGACAACGGTTTCCACCATTGTCTAAAAGAAATATCGTGAAGAAAATTGGTGTAATCTATTGTGCTCACATTAGACAACGGTTTCCACCATTGTCTAAAATTACGAAAGACAGCTGTTTAACAAGAAAACCATTGTCTAATATGATGATAGACAACAATTTTCTTGTTAACTGTTGTCTTGTATCACGACAATAGTTTTGTTAAACTATTGTTTAGTATGATGATATAGACAACAATTTTTTTGGTTTGTATTCATACTTATATTTATATTGCTACATGTATGTATTTGTATTGGTATGTGTACACATTTGTATTTGTACAACAAACAATTAATCCATCCACATAATCCAAATTCTTTTTCTTTTTTTTTTTCCAATAATCCAAATTCATTAACAAAAACTTATATCCATTCACTAAAGTATTTAACATAAACTTATATTATTCTCAAATCTCAAGTCAGTCCCAACTCTTGGCGCCTATCCCTTGGAGAAGCCTTTAACTCCCCTGCTTCTTGAGCAGAATTCCAAAACCAGATGATATGCTTTTGTACTTTGCAGGGTCAATCTGCAAAACAATTCACACCTTAGATTATCATATTCTTTTGTGAGATGCGGAAGTTACAATTGCTAGTGATAAAGACTGAAGTTTTTTTTTTGGATTGAAGTTGAACAAACAAAAACTCATTACTATTGGAATAGTACGAAGCAACGTAACAACACCAGTGACAAATTGAAACCTATCAATGAAATACATAATGATACGCACAAGTGTACCAATGGATCAATGCGGATTATGATACATAAACACACCAGTAAAAGCAACAAAAATATTTAAATGGAAAATACATAAAAGAAGACCAACTCACCCCAAATCAAAACATAACCCAAATCGACCCTGAAATCGAAGCTCTAACCCAAAATCAACCCCAGTCGAATCATGAAAACAAATAAACCCCAACCTCCAAAATCGATACTTTCTACATGGGTATGCAAAACCTAACTGTTCTCAAAGAACCTAGATTACGAAAACCCTAGCCTAAATCGAAACTTACCACTGAAATAGACTCGTTCTTCCGCTTCGAGATCTCCTCAATGATGAGCCGAAGGAGAAGATTGTAAGTGCCAGATCTGGGGTTTCACGAGGTGAGACAGAAGAGAGGAACAAGGAGAGAGGGACAAAAGGCAGCAATATGCGATTTCCGAAGATTGGAAGACTACGAAATTGATGGGAAATTCGAATTGGGGAAGAGTTGAGGGAGTGAGATTCAGTTCTGTTTTTGGTATGCTCAGATCTGAAGACTTGAAAAGAGTGCGCAGAGTAGCTACTTGGGAACAACAGAAGAGAACACGAATCAAAAATAAGAAAAGGAGAGAGAAAGTTAAAATTTTTGCACGAATAGTGTCTTCCGTGTTTTAGGTTTTGGTTTGCGCACTTGTGTCCTATCTAATATCACTAAAAACAAAGTTTTGTGAATACAGTTAGGGCCCATTTGACATTACCTTCGCGGTGAAAGTGCTTTCGCGAAAGTTTTCGATCAAAAAATTATTTGGTAAACACAAACGAAAACACTTTCGGCTCATAATCACTTTCGCGAAAGTAGATTATTAAAACACTTAATACCCCATTTGCCCCTGCAACTCACCCTGGAGGGATATTCTTGGCTCACCCTATTTTGGGACCTTACATTTCGCCCCAGACTCATGTTTTGGGACATTTTGCCCCTTTTTCCGTTAAGTTTAACTGCACAGTAACTTTTTGCTGATGCATGTCCATGTCAGCAAAAAAAAATTATTTTATTAAAAAAAAATTTTATTTTATTAAAAATTAAATTATTTTTTTAAAATTTTAAAAAATTTTTAAATTTTTAAATTTTTAAAATTTTTTTTTAATTTCTATTTTTGGACATTTTGCCCTTTTATCCAACTTATGATTCAGTTTGCAATTGTTGCAAAGCATTAAACAACTTATAAATTCAGATTGCAATTGAGTTGTTTAATGCTTTGCAACAATTGCAATATAAATTCATAAGTTGTTTAATGCTTTGCAACAATTGCAAATTGAATTCATAAGTTATTTAATGATTTGTACCATTTACTAAACAACCTATGAAAAAAAAAACTACCGAAAAAACATAATATTAATACCCCATTTGCAATTGTTGCAACATTAAACAACTTATTTTTTAATTTTTTTGTACCAAGTTAGTTACAAAGTATTAAACAACATAAATAATTTTTTTTATTTTTTTATTTTTTTGGTACCAAGTTAGTTGCAGAGGGAAAATGAGGTATTAATATTTATGTTTTTTTTTGTATTTTTTTTATAGGTTGTTTACTAAATGATACAAACCATTAAACAACTTATGAATTCATATTGCAATTGTTGCAAAACATTAAACAACTCAATTGCAATATGAATTCATAAGTTGTTTAATGCTTTGCAACAATTGCAAACTGAATCATAAGTTGGATAAAAGGGCAAAATGTCCCAAAATAGAAATTAAAAAAAAAATTTAAAAATTTAAAAATTTAAAATTTTTTTAAAATTTTAAAAAAATAATTTAATTTTTAATAAAATAATTTTTTTTTAATAAAATAATTTTTTTTTTCTGACAACAACAACCCCCCCAAAAAAAAAGGCCCCGGGGGAAAAGGGGAAGAGGAGAAAGGGGGGAGAAAAAAGAAAAAGGGCAAAAAAGAAAAAAAAGAAAGGAAAGAAAAAGAGAAAGAAGAAAACGGGAACAGGAGGGGGAGGGGGGAAAAGGGAAAAGATGGAAAGAGGAGAAAAAAACAAATGGGGGCACCCCCCAAAACCCCCCCTCCATAGAAAACCCCATCATTTTAGCCTTCTAAAACATTTTAATTTACAAAAAAAACCCTTATACCCCAAAATTCCCTACAGCCGACGCCAACTTCTGCAAAACCTCTCGACATCAAACCTCCATCCTCCTCCAACCTCTGCCAAGATCCCGAACGGTAGCCATCGTCGAAAGCCCAGAACCCGTCGCCGTTGCCGTCGCAGTCGCCGAACCCAGAAGCCGTCGCCGAGCTGGTCTCCTGGAACGGTGGAAGTTCTGCAATTCTGAAATTTCAAGCCGGAGCTACCACCGAGACACGAGCTACCAAGGCGGCTTCCATGGCAGATGGACCAACGGCGGCGCCGGAACCAGGAATTCTATCGGGCTTACAATTCGACGAAGTTCTTGCGCGGTACAAGAATTTGAAGCAATGTGATATTGGGTCGGCGATTACATATAGTTTGAAAAGTTTTGTTGAGTTGGGAAGTGTTGATTTTGGCCAAGGACTTAACAGGGATGCTTACAAATCTGAATTGTATAGAAATGGATTTGTGGGTTGTCGCTAATTGGATTGTTATGTGGAGGTGGATGTGTTGTGGATGCACGTAACGTGTTCGACGAAATTAGTGAGAGAGAGATTGTTATGTACACTTCGATCATTTCGGGGTATGCTCAGAGTGGTGGTGATCCACGGGTTGTTTATGAATTCAAGTACTTCAATATTTCGGAGAATGAAGGTGAAGAGGAAGATTGAGATGCTGGGTTACTTTTGTCATCCATGGATCTTTATTCCTTTACTCGTTTATGTGAAGCAGTTTGTTAAACCTTATGCTGTGTTGGAATTTTGCGTTGAATTTGATGCTTATGAGATATTGCTATTAGTGGATCAGAACGTAGATTTGGATTCAAAAAGTTTAATTAGTGGATAACAATATGGTCTGGATTATTTGCAAATTTTTAGTTCTACTATTCTTATCCCTGATAAATTTTAGTCACATACATATTACTGAGCTAATATTAAGGGCCCCAACTCATATGGGACGAACATTTAGAATATGGAAAAAAAAATGGAGTATTTTACTTGACATGTCTAGTTAATGACTTGTGTAAGATAGGAAATTTGTATGATTATGTATTTAAAAATATTTGTATGATTATGTATTTCAATTTTTCTTGTTGACAATATTATGACAACTTTATCAAAATAGTTATTCAAGAATATGTCTGTTTTGGTTATTATATATATCTCATAGCATTTTCTTAAAAATATTTACCAAACACCTAAAAGTGATTATTGTGATCCAAAACAGTTTTGAAAAAATATTTACCAAACGTCAAACTGATTATCGCGAAAGCTAATTTCACGAAAGTAATTTCGCGAAAGTGATTTCGCACGGCAATGCCAAACAGGCCCTACACCATCTACATGATCGATATTTTGCTTAATATCAACTGTCGTGGAAACATTAAGAATTTATCAATATCATTTATACTCAATAATTAATATATTAAAGCAAGATCAGTCAATTTGTCAGGAGTAAACTTGTTCTTGAACCTTCTAATTTAGTGTATCTTGATAAGTTTAGTTGATATTACTAAAATTATTTTCGTAATATCCAATATTTGAAAAATTTAAACCGATATTCTAGCATCACTCATTTTTTCCCCGACATTTCTACCGATATCAAAATATCTCCTACTGACATTGAAACTTAAATCCTTAGATGTAGCATGTGTTTCGCTTTTCCAACTTTTTGAAATGAGGATTGTGGACCAAACAGAGTCATGTGAACGAAACAACAAACAAGGCGTCCCTTGATCTTGGTCAGGTTTTTGCTTCACACACTACCCTTTCAAATAAATAAGTTTGTTGGCTGAATTAGCTGACTCATGGTTTGAATAGCACACTGAATTCAGAATTTCGATTGTTCTACTGCTCTCTCCTATTCATTTTGATCAGTTTAGATTTCAAAGTTTATAAGAATCTAACGCCCAAGTTAGATCCATAATAATTTTTGAAAACCAGTAGCAAGATTCTAGAGGACCAATTTTGTTTGAAAACGAAAGCATACACAAACCACCCATCGTACATGTCATAGGCTGGCCAACTAGCCCTTAATCTAGACATTTCTACTATGGGCTATTGAAAGACGTCTGAAGTTCAAATTTCCAATTTGGACATATCTCTTATTCTGCGAGGATAAGGAAATGTGAAACATGAGAGTTCAATTCTAATTACAACTCTAAATAAACGATATAATACAACACACAAATTTCTTCCGCATAGCATTTCACTCTCTAAACAAAGAACATGATTTGGACAAAAATAAAAAATAAAAAATTTCGCATTTCATTCATATTTGCGATATCAATCAATGAAGCATGAATTCAGTATTTTAAATTTATAATTTACAAGACAGAAGTTCGTTCCTACAAGTTTGTTCCTATTTCTCTCTTGCTGTTGGGCTTGTATTAATTTATAAACAGGATGGTTGCTGGGGAGAACCACATCGTTATGCAAACGCAACCAAAGTCACGGGAAAATAATCCGACGGATGAAGTGCAAACTAATCCAATGGTTCCTGGTAAGTTGATTACGCAACCAACGTCAATGCGGAAGAAAAAGAGTGCCATTTCTTAAGTCGATGAGAAAACTATAGTCTTTCCAAGCACAAATGTAATCAAAGAAAGTTCAATGAAAAAGATTGTGTTAAGGAGGGCTCTATCCACTATCCAACCAAATATTGTGATCCCCCCATGATTGGTTTGCAAGTATACAACTGCAGAGGAAAATAGAGGATTGAGCATGAGACAAATGACAATTAACAGGAACGAAGTGCAGAGATGAAACAAAACCATATAAAATGAAGAAAACAGTGCAATGCTTGAAAGTTTTCAAACAAGAGAAAACATCTGAAACATTTGTTATAGTAAACTGCAACAAATTTTAGAATGAGTGGCAATGACTGCTGCTGAACTGAGTAGACAATATGCAACAAAAACTTTTTCATATTTACGGATGGAAAGTGGCTGGCTTCTTGCTTCCCTTATAACCTAACCGTAAAATGTATGAGTTTGGTTTGTAATCATATGTACTTGTATGTTGACTTATCTCTAATTATAGTCTGATGAATCAAGTAAATTCAAGGATCGAAGGAAAGCTTAATTTTCAATGACCTCTATGACTAATTTCTAAGTTAAACCATTTTACTGGAAAAGAAATCAAACTTATGTCAGAGGCAATGTTAGATAATCCATACCGAAAGCTTGTCTCCTGTGATATGAGGACATATACGACGCGAGCTGTGTATTTCTAGGCATGGCAACATAATCTACTGACTCCAAGTCACTCTCAGAGTAACTATTATGCAGTGAGTTCAACATGTCGGCAGCTTCCAAGTTCCCCATACTGTTCGATTGTCTGTGCTGAGATGTATCATTGCTAGTGCATGTTACTAATGCATGCCATCTACAGGCAACTGATGCTATGCCTTGAGCTCTATGTGAAATTTTAGTCGCCGCTTGCAGGGAAAGGAAAAACCCGGCAACCTGTACAAGTGTGGAGACCTGCAAAATTTGGGGCAAAAAGAGAGAAGGAAGTTTAGTGCATAACCTAAATATTATGTGTGCAATTGTCAGAAGCAGAAATACAAAAATCATTAAACCTACAGCAAAATCGCCGCCATTTAAGAAGGTGACTTTTCCGCTGTATCCAGTGGTCTCAAATAGAGTCACAAACTGGCTTGCTGTGACTACAATGAACTGCAGAAGAAGGAAGATCCGGAACCTGTGGCTAATTTTAGACAGATGGTAACGCAGACGAATATGCTCCTCCATGAATACCAACACATCAGATTCCCTTTCCAAGAGCCTCGCATAGTCATCGAAGTGGATGACTTGCAAATTGCAGACCAAGTGAAACAAAATGCTGGCAGTTAGAGTGATTGTACTCACATAAGCCCATGACAGAACCAAAGCAAACAAAACAGCAAATGAGGTCCCCCATGAATCAGTGTGGACATAGAGTATTCGAATGACCTCACGCACAGTCTTCAAAAGAAAACAAGGAATCGCCCACCAAATGAGCAAGCGTATAGAACCCTGCCAAGATTCAATTTACAAGGAAAATTGTTAGTAAGTAAAAACTCAAGTTCCGGCCAAAATGTCGTTAGGTGTTAAGATGAACAATGATAAGTATCATATATATGCTCATGTCACACAGTCACAGCAACATATCTACACTTGAAGTTGATAGTCTATTTCAATATTTGAAAGCTGCAGTGAGTGAACAAATGAAGTTACTTGTGGAAGATTTAACAGATTAGCAGAAAGGTGCAGATGCTATGCCTATGGCCCTGTGAATATTCATAAACAACGCAAAATCGAGACTCTATGAAGATGGAAGATTTTGGATTATTAGTAAAAGAGACATACTGAATTTCGGTAAGAAATTTCATTTACTGAATTTTGTTTACCACATTGTGTGCATACCAGTTATGTAGTTCAAGGAATATGATACCAGAACAAGAGGTGACAAACTTTGCTTTCCATTCAAGACAACTTTTCGAGTTGACACGCTACACATAATGCGAAGAACACACAACATTTTGACAATAAAATCTCAAACAATCATATGCAGCACCAATCTATTCAAACTCAAAAACATCAAATATCCGTCTTACCTTAATCTGCTTGATATAAGCGTCTCGAAACCGAACCATATGGCCGCTAAGTCGATCAACAAACAGGAACCTACGAATGCCATGTTTTCGCAAATTGTAGGAGAGGCAGAGCAGGGAGACAGCGGCCAATAAAGCCTGCGAGCCCACGATAACGAGCTCGAACCCTTCAATCTGGTACGCCTCGCAGTCGGAGCAGTTGCAGATTACGAGCACCACCACCGGAACCACCACCCCTATGAGCACCAGCGCCGTCCACGACAGGACAAGGCTCAAAATAGAAGATTGACTAAAACCCAATACAATGAGGAAGATTTCTAGCCGTTGGAGGGTTTCGTCCAATTGGGTATCTTTGAATGGTTCCTCCGGTTGTTGGTGGTTGTTGTTTTGGCCGGAATCGAGAAGCGGGGTGGCGGCGGTGGTGGTGGGCGGCGGGTCCTCCGTTTTCATAACGGGGTCCGCCATGAATTAAGAGCTTAATTGAGGGGTTTAAGGCTTTAAAGTTGTGATTTTGATGGGTTTGGAGGTAAAATGGGAGCGACCCAGTTGAGATTTTGGTGCTATAAATAGGAATTATGAATGTTTTTGTGTAAAATGATTGATGGGTCAGCGCTGTCGGGTGAAAGAATCAGATCACCACCAAAACTCAAGTTGTCTCAATCTTAAAAGTGTTTTTTTAAGTCCCTCTTGTTCCGGAAGCAACTAATCAATCAGATCGCCGAAGAGGATATAATATTTAAATTCAACAACGTATGCTAACAGGGCCACTGGAAGAGTTCAATACTAGCCGTTGGATTGTTGTTGCTGACGATAGATAATTTTAAACCGTAGGATTTTGCTGACCACCCTTTTTATTTTTGTAACTTACTGAGCCATAACCTCTTGAAAATACAAGGGACAAATGTAGCCGTTTAATTCTTGAGTATTCAGGTGGTTGTTTTTATTGAGTATCCTTGTGGCCGGGTTATCAATTTGGGTAACCTTGCGACCTACTTACAAAATTTTAAAATTTTTATCATATGCATAAAAAATTATAAAAAGGATGATATGTATTTAGAGGTGTTATAAACAGGGACCATGAGCCTCACGAAGAATATATCATAACTTGGAGACTTGGAAATTGGAATCTTTATTACCTTTTGTCACTCTGAATTCTTTAATGTGAAGAGAAAGCGATGAACATTTGACAGGTATGAGGGAAATAAAGGGACAAAAATGAGTCACTAGAAATCTCGGATCTCTAATCTCAGTATATTTGTTTACGGAACATTCGGATGCTAAAATTTCTAATTCACAAATTCTGGGTTTGTTAATTCTGATTATAAATGGCAAATTCTGTCCGACTCCAAGTCCTTGGCGTTCCCGCCAAATGAAAGAGCTGTTTGAGTTGGGACAATCCTGGCCGCACAAGTCACAGCAATCACTGGCGCCAGCCCATGTGAGAAACAAATTAGCAAGATCATGTTTCATTCTGATTGGGGTTTAGGAAATTAGAAGTTAATAATGGGGATTAGGAAGGTTGGAGTGGTTTGGTTCTATAAGGTGGAGGTGGTATCATTAGAAATAGTGATACTATAATCATGAGTCATTACTGGTTTGTTGCTACTCTCTTTCTAACTCGTATACAAAATTGGCTCATTGAAATGATAAATAGGAAAATTTATCAACTTGTTAGAGAAGGCATCAGTACAACCGGAGAAGGCAACAGAAAGCAAGCCAACTCGTTAGAGAAGGCATCAGTACAACCGGAGAAGATCAACTTGACCGATTAACCACATCTTTTACAGGGACAACTAAAAAATGAAAACTATAGAGAACCAACTGTAAAGAAAACCAACTATGCAACTAAACCATCAGCAAACTGGAACAACAGCACGGGGCGCCACAACCAACAATTCTTATTCCAAAGCAACCGAAAACAAACACCCAAACAGATAAAGCCAGCCAAGCTAGGCAAAATCGAAACCCGAAGCACATCAAGCTATTTGAATCTGAAAACTGCACCAGCCGCCACTAGATGGGATCGAAACAGAAAAACAGGCCAAGCATGGTAAAAATTGATTCCCGAAACCCATCAAGCAATCTGAATCTGACAATTGCACAAGCCGCCACTAGCTCGGATAAAGTAGACAAACCGGCCAAGCATGGCAAGACCGAAAACCGAAACCCACCAAGCGAGCGGAATCGGAAATCTACACTAGCCGCCACTAGATCTGTTGAGATTTGAACCCGCTGAACATGAGACCTAAAAGACACCGGCCAAGCAAGGCAGAATCCAAACCCAACGCCCATCAACCAATCGGAAACAGAAGATTACACCAGCTGCCACTTTATTCATGATTCAAATCTGCACACCTCTAAACATGGAGGTGGAGGCCGGAATTAGGAAACCTGCAAAAAAGAAAAACATGAAAGCAAAAATAGGAAAACAAAGGGAGAAGGCCCGTCGATGCCAGAGAGGGGAGGAAGGGTGGCCGGTGGACCCCAAGGCAAGCCAAGGGGTCGGCGGCGGCAGAAGTTTGTGGTTTTGGGGCTAGGGTTGAGAGACCATTGTACTATCCTCACTGGCTATGTTTAGCATATGTTAGGCCACTAATTTTGAAATGTTCACTTTGAATGACCAAGTAATTAAAGCCTCATTGATTGTCTACTACATGGACACCATCAGAGCACAAACTCCACTCGCGCTTGCCTTCAAGCGTGCATAACTTTTCAATTTTTGCCAATACAGAAACAGTTCATGCCAATACAGACACAGTTCTTACCAACACATAAATAGTTCATGAAAACAAAACACAGGCGCCAACACATAAAGAGGTCATGTCAATACAAAACAGTTTATGACTCAAAGTTCCGTTTCAATCATTGAAATACACAAATTAACTGCAACCAAATTCAAAATTTATCCAAATTCAACACAATAAGATACAATTTTATTTTATGGAATATCAATAATCACTAAAACAAATAATTAACACCCAATTGAAACTTTTAGAAATAACATACAGTTAAAAATTAATATAAGTATATGGAATTGGTGTCAAGCCGCAAGAGATCGAGCTCAGAGTCAACTTTGTCGTCATCATCGTCTTCTTCTTCTGCAAATTCTAAGTGTTCAAAGTGAAGAATCGTTATTTGGGTTCATGGATATGAAAACCCAAAAGGAAGAACTGGAGTAGGTGGCCGAGCTTGAAAGTATTCAAGTCCAGATAAAAAATATGGGCTGGGTTGGACAAGTTTGGGGAATGTGGAGGAGTTGAATCGAGCGGCAAGATGAGGAAGGAGGCGATGCAGAATTAGTGGGAGCGGCGTGGTGAGGAAGGAGCGCGTGAGTGTATATGTTTAAGTTTTTATATTTTAATATATAATTTAATTTTTTGTCTTTATAGGATAATATTTGAATTTCATATCCTATAATGGAAAGAGGGATTGTTCTATAGACTATGGAGTGATTAATCCATATTATTATATATATCATTTATGCCAATCATGCAAATTGTTCATTAATTGATCACAAAGACATTAGTTACAAGTTAATGAACAAATTAACTGTTTAACACAATAAACTGTCGGTCAAATATAATGACCATTCCTGAAGTAATAAGTTGTCAGTTAACTTTATCTAAAGTTTGGCTAGTCTTGCTTGCGATGTTTTTATGTGAAACACAATATAAAGATAAGAAAAAACCACATTATAGTCCCTTTTTCTATATTTTTGAACATTTTAGTTTCAAACTATTTAAATGTTTTTGCATAAAAAGTGAGAGTAGAATGTAAAAAAAAATAAAAATCCGGGAACTACACATCAAAGATCCATATCTAGTTAGTAATATACGGGATATGTATAGTGAGGTTGTGCGCAAAAAGTCCTACAAATATTAAAGTGTTACCAAAATATTTACATCACTTTTTTCCTTACCAAAAAGTCCTAATTTTACCATTTAGTATCATGGGGACATCTATTTAAACCAGCCAACATGGGGGAACACCAACAACAGTATCTGGGAACTACACATCAAAGATCCATATCTAGTTAGTAAAATACGGGATATGTATAGTGAGGTTGTACGCAAAAAGTTCTATGAATATTGAAGTGTTACCAAAATATTTACCTCACTTTTTTCCTTACCAAAAAGTCCTAATTTTACCATTTAGTATCATGGGGACATCTATTTAAACCAGCCAACATGAGGGAACACCAACAAGGGAGGATGCTTAATTTAACCACGGTTGCATGACATTCACGTGCTAACTATTCTTGTAAATTTCACAAGCATTTTTTATTCCAGTATTTTTCACAACTGTTCTTGCATTTTTTGCTTACCAAAAAGTTCTATAATTTTACCATTTATTATCATGGGAGCCGCCATCTATTTAATCCAGCCAACATTGGGGAACACCAACAAGGGAGGATGCTTAATTTAACCACAGTCGCATGTACGCGCCAACTGTTCCTATAAATTTCACAAGAATTTTTCTGTTCCTGCATTTTTCATAATTGTTCATATATGTCACACCCCAACCCGGGGTATGACGGAAGAGGTTGACGAAGAAGAAAAGGAAGCGTGATTAAGCAAAGATTTGTAGAAATATGCTAGGAGCACTTCAGAAGGTGGAACCGGACACAAAGAAACTAAAAACAGATTACTCCACAACTAAAAACTGGAGTCGACCGATTTTGTAAAAATCACCATAAAATGGTCTTTTGAGCTATGAATATGAAACTTTGCAGATCATAAGTCAACATGTAAAACTGACTCCCACCAAAATTTCAAGTGAAACGGAGGTCAAATGCTATTTGATATCTTTAATGCAAAACTGCTGTACAGAAAATGTTCATGAAAATTCCTGCTGCCAGTTTAAGGTAGAATCCTCATAGTACTATGAATACAACCTTGAATTTAATGAAACAAAGTATGAGGCAAAGCTGGATGAGTCTACTATCAAGTCATTGAGAGCTTCAAGAATAGAAATACGGACACATGCCAACATTACTCAAACTGTAATTCAAATCAGTTTAGAGGTCATCCAAGTGACCTAACAAATATTTACAACAAGTAAACAAGGGTCACTGATCAAGCACAGCATAGGAAGTATTGGAGGAATGAGAGATGAGTTCACAGTAGACGACTCGATTCAAAGCCCAGATATGTAGAGTCCTAGAATTAATTCCACACCTTTACCGAAGACAATCTCCAGCATGTTTTTCAAATATCCGCCACTCACACCTCTTGTGACCTTCGAAGTGAAGAGCAGCCGTACTACAAGTGATGGCTGCACTCTAGCTTATTCAGAGTCTTAACTCATCTAAATATGCTACGCCCACCTGAAAAATATTTGGAAAACACACGGGGGTGAGCACAGAAATGCTCAGTAGCATTCTTTCAAAATAGCTTCTTCGCAAACCTTTCTTGTATGCCTCTTAAATACATATATTTCAAGAGTCCAGTAGGGGATCATGATTTTCTCTTCAAAAACACAGCAAGTATAAATCTGTACCATGGTAAAGACAATAAGAATATTTTCTTTAACCAAAACTTCATCACAAATCATTTGTTTGTCATGAACATTATTTCTGTCAGGAAAATAAGGAACTTATTCGAACATACCTTTGCATATACCAATGTCATCACAACAGCCCACACAAGGAGCTTTCCCCGGGGAATTGGGTCATTGTGCCCATACATCAACATCATACCGGTGGGTCATTATGCCCCCATCATAATAATTTCCAGTTCCATTTTCAAAATCCTTGATATCTCAAAATACTTCCTCATGTGCAGTTTTGACAAATAAACATATCAATGAGGCATACATAACAAGTTTTCGAGTGCAAACACTTTAACAGAAAAAGAACAACTTCCTGTCCAGCAAAGCGAAATCTTGTTGAAATCATGTTTTCTTTGAAAACTATTACATAACAAAACTGTTGAGTGGAAATCATTATAACATCATCAATTGGGTGTAAAATAACTCTTAATACTAAAATAGAGCAAACCATATGATCATGCAGTTCAAACTTTTAAAACCCCCTACCTTGTTTCGAAACATCACGGTCACCCACGGAAAGTAGTCCACAGAGAACTAGCAGCCTCTATGCCACCTGCTACCAGCAAATTCCAAGAGCCTACAAACAATAGGGCTACTCAAAATTAACCACCGAGCCACTTAACACTTTCTAATGTGGTTTCTAACCCTTAGTGTAATTATGTGACGTTGTCATGGATTAGTTCAGAGTGCCAAACATTGAACATTAAAGTTGGTTTTCAACCTTGAGCTTAAGAAACCAGAAAATTCCTATGGAAGAATCAGGCTAACTCGCAAGTTCTATGAAGCATTTTGACAAACACTTGCTATGCAACTAGAGGAGCTCAATGAAATACTTCATTGTTGGAGGAATAATAGCTCAACAGACTCAGAGAATCACAACCATAGAAATATAGTTGCTGATTTATGAATAATCAATGACATGCAACAAGGGTTTTCAAACATGCACAGCCTAAATAAGAACTCACACAGCAGGTTCTACTGAGCTAAATTTCTGAGAGCCCAAATGATTAGATTTAGCTAAGTCTTTGATATGATGTAGTTGAGACCAATACAAGAAACTTTCATGAAGGAGGAACTATGAAATAAGCTCTAAATATGAAGGATTTTTGGTCTAGAACAGAGATTACAAACCTGCAGAATATCTTGAGCAGCAACTACGAAACTGGCCTCACAGATCGGTACAGAGACTCGATGGACTTGAGTTTTGGATATGTTATAAAAGACACAATTTTGAACAACTTTTATGAAGGAAGTTTGCTTAACCGGGAAGTGTTTGATGGAGTATTTGGGCTTGCATGCAGACTGTCGGAAGTTTGCAGAAGCCAAGTTTTGGAATGCAGAAATGGGGACGTGAATGGGCTGAGTGTGCACTAAAATAATCAGAGGAATGAGCTAGAACATTAAGGAGATAAATAATGTGTTGATGGGCTCAATGCACATCATAATGTTTTTGGTCTTATAACTACAACTTAAATATTTTGTAACTAATCAAAATTTGAGTTCGGTACACATGATTGTTTGGCACTTAAATGAACTCCAATTTCCTTGGTTTTTTTTCCATGACAAGCAACACATTATACAAATTTCTCGATTCCTAATTCCTTAAACTCCTTTTGTCTCTGAAAGCCTTCAGATGAGTGAAGGTTTACTCGTAAACTAAACACGGGGTCTCACAATATATTTTTCATAATTGTTTATGTAAATATAGGAACACTGTTTAATTTGCAAGAACACTTTACAATTTGTAAGAATACTATACGATTTTTGGAGGAACATGTACCATGATTTTTTGCATGAACACTTTATGATTTCGCAGGAACACTTTATAATTTATCATGATTATTTATGTATTTTTCATTACTGTTTCTGCATTTTTCATAACTATTCTTGCATTTATCAGGACTGTTCCTGCATTTTTCATTAAATTCAAATAACAAATAATTCATCCTAAACACCACCTTGAGCGCCTCCTAAGAGCTCGAAGTTGAAATGGAAAGGATGGGGAAAAAAAGCAAGCTTGAATTTTGCGATTTCATTCTTCAGATGCCGATCATGATCATCATAACCTTGTTCCCCGATTCCCCTAACCAAACAAGATCGTTTCAGGATGTTTCTGCTCGAGTTGGAAGAGCGGCTAGTCCACTCTGATATGATGAATAACTATCCCAAATCTTCAACTAATTAGGGCTTGACAGCTCATTGAGTTGCAGAGAAGAGCTCAAGAGTTTACAATCCAGAACCAATCGAAGGAGAAATCAAATTCAGATCTTCTTCGCCCTCTGGCTCGTTTGTTATGCTAAGCGCATCCACTTCGGCAGATCAACTTTGGTCATCGGATCATGATTATTTACGACAAATCAATAAAGATTAAATTGTAATAGGTATTTTCATAATTAAGCTCCTAGAATGGTACTATTTCGTAATAGTTCTTTTTGATATATTAATTATTTTTTAATTAAATTTTTTGTTATGTTTTTAATAAGACGTGAGAATACATATAAAATAGGAGTTCTTACCAAAAAGTACTAAAAAAAATAAAGTGTTACCAAAAAAACTACCTCACTTTTTTTCTTACAAAAAAATCCTATTATTACAATTTAGTCCTATTTTACCGGGGCACTTATTAATTGCATTTTACCGGGGCACTTATCTATTTTACCGGGGCACTTATCAATTTTACTGGGGCACTTACTCATTTTACCGGGGCACTTGTCCATTTTATTGGGGCACTTATTTATTGCATTTTACCGGGGCACTTATTCCAAATATGATTAAATGGTTAAGACTAAAATGTAATGAGTTTTTTTGGATATTATGTTATTAAAATAGGACTAAATGGGCATTTTCTCTATAAAATAAGCAAATACTATGTATATTATTATTCAACTTTTAAAATTATACGTATCATTAATAAAAGATATATCAATATGTCCATAATTGGCATAATGCATCCAAAGTAAAATATATGCATATTTTACTGAACTTTTCATTTCAAGATGATGAACAAGAATATTTTTTTTTAAAAAAAGGTATATATATATAATATGCGAATTTACCACCTAGGGACCCATAAAAGAATTTTGCTGAATAGAACAAGTTATTTAAAGGTTTGTTTTCTTTGGCCTATATATACATATAGTAGTTTGGCAATTACCTCATTTTTTTTAGGAGGGGTTGTTAATTCCACCCACTTATCTTATTTACAGACCCACAATTTCATGAAGATTTTAACTACAGTTATAACCTTACTGTGAAATGAAGTATAATGACAGTGGCAAACAAAAAAAGAAAAATCAAAATTTATATTTGCGCGGCCTCTTCATTTCCCCCGCAAACCTCCTCCGTCTCCCATGTCTCCCCCCTCCCTCCAAAACCTTCTACAATTTCCTCATTTCTATTCATCCGATTCTTAAATCATTTAATTAATTTTGAGTAAGAAAGAAGACAATGGATGCTGAAAAGAACAATTCCAATGAAGAGGTAAGCAATTTTTTTTCTCTTTCAATTCGTCAAATCTTATCAGTCTTCTTCAATTGCTTGTGCAATTTTGGGAATCGATTTGAGGGTCTATGTAGTTTCTGGGAATAGATAAATTAGGGGCATTTTACGAATAATAGTGGGTGGAAAAAGAAGTTTGTCATTTAGTGGGGTGTAAATATAAAATGGGTGTACAAATAAGAGAAGGGGTGGAACTAACAGCCCCTTGTTTTAGAGTGGTCAGTGTCATTTTGGAATAAAACTCTCCAAACGTGATCCCATTTTGAGATTCTCGCAAGAGAGTATGCTTGTGGGTGATTGATGGGCCACTAGAACTTGGTTTTGGGGAATTATCTATACTAGGCTAAGTCAGGAGACTTTGTTCCAAAATAGAACGGGCACCATATTTCATTCTCAAACTAGGCATAAGTATTGCCTAATTGCATACGAAGCTCCTCCTGCTAAATCAACTCAATCTGCAAAAAAAATTAGTCTGAATCTAAGGGATGGCAGCGGCGGCTGTAGGGGAGAAGAAGCCTAAGGCGGAGAAGAAGATCACGACGGAAGACGGCAGAGTGGAGACGACGATGACGATGAAGGAGGAGGAGAAGAAGAAGGCGAAGTAGAGCATGGAGACATACAAGATCTACATTTTCAAGGACTGCCACTTTTGCTTGTATGATTTCACGAAGACGGTGACGGAGTGTGGAGGAGGACTTGCAGGTTGGCAATGAGGGGGGTATTTTAAAACTAATTCCTTTTTGTTTACAAACAGCAAAACAAGATCACAGTACCAGTACAGTGTGTGAACTTTAGATTAACTGGATTAAGTTGTTAATAGATATTACTTGTGGATGCTTGTGATTTGATCAACAACACTCAGATCAATCCAACTTAGGTCCTAAGAATCAGTGAGTTTGATATTCGGAGCTATCCACAACTAAATATATAAGCGTTTCTAATGCAGCAGTTAAGATGACCAGTCAGGCAGATTATCAGTTGCATGTTAAGTGATTTGGTGCAAAATTAAAACCAATTTTAGTTAAGGAATGTTTAACAATAAAAAGATGGAAGAGTTTGGCGCAAAATCAAAAGGGATAAAAAACCGGGTCTACAGAAGCCGGCCTTCCATATGAAATGGCAAAAGATCCAATCAAGGTTACAAGCTCAATATCTAGTTACCAACTTAATCAGCAGTCCTCGTGCGGCTTCTTCTCAATCACTTCACTTCCAGCGTCTTCTTGCCAGCTACAAGGCATAAAGTATTCCTCTAACGGCACGGAATGTATCTGTGATGATTTATGCCAGTCAAGATTTATTTCCAAGAAGCAGTAAACTTAGGAAATAAACGGTGGCTGTGTTTGATGCTTGCACTAAAACTGCAGCAACTATAAGGTCAATGACTCTAATACTCAACAAAGTCTATAAACATGTATAAACAGGGGCTAGTGTTGCAATCTAACTGACTCAAAGTATGGAACTTTAAAAAAGCGAATAGGAAAGATACCTTCTTTAAAGTTAGCTTAATGTGTTTTCTAAGAAAAACAACTTTGAAAACAAGATTCAAATATAGCTATCCTCACTTTCTTATAAAGTTTCTATATAAGTGATAGCATAAGAAGAAGAGAAGAGGAAAAATCAGTAGTCAAAGAGAGTTTTTCAGAAAAATGATGAAATGTTTAGCTTGAAAACCTTTATAAACATTGAACAAATAAGAATAATAAGGTTCAATACAATCACCAAATAAAAATCTCTATAAAGTGATAAGATAGAGAATGAAGAGGAAAACAAAGGGGGCTGCAGTAAAATGAGAGTTTGAAAGATATGAAAATTATGTTCAAAACCTAATGAAAAAGATGGGGAGGTTTAGCTTATAAAGGCCCAAGAAGATAAGAAATTAATGGCCAAGATTTCATCTCCAAAACTTTACTTTAATAGAACCTAGGCAGATCTGAGTGAGTGGGGCACAATGGACTGACCAGCGGGTAAAAGGATGGGCCGTTTATTCAAACTGTCAAAAAAGCAGTCAACCTTCACGTGCATGAAATAGATGACCAGTCACGAAAAAACCTAAAATCCTCATTCTTGTAAAACAAGTATAAAGCCTTAAAATGTTTAAAAGGTTTTGACTTAATAAAGAAAGCACAATGGTTTTGACACAGAAAATCTATGCAAATGAATATTATGTATGAATGCATCTTCACTCTTCAATCTTCAAGCTTCTTCAACAATTCTAAATATCTAGGAATAAAACCTAATTGACTAATTGAGCTTGTTACATTTATTATAATGTTTTTGTACAAGGATAGCCAATACTAAAATAACCTACTACAGGACTTGACTCACTCGTTCAGTACAAGTTGCTCTGTCCCTGCTGTGACTTTTCTTATCTCTTATTCATTACTTACATCTCTTATCCACCACCACCAGAGCCTCTGTCGCCGCCTCCTGGGACGCTGAATCCTTCTTCCTCTTGGATTGATGTTTTTTTTGCTTGGAATTTGAGTAATTGGTGAGGAATATTGAGAATTTAAACAGATTGTGAATCTGGGTTAGTTTTATTTGCTTGGAATTTGAGTAATTTGTGTTCAATTTCAGATTATTGAATTGGATTGCGAATCTGGATTGGTGTTGTTTTGATCAGGTGGGAAGAATGGTGAGTCAGTTTTGCAAAGCCAAGATCAGATGCTTTTGAGGAGAAGAATGGTCTGAAGTTGTCGGAGGAGACAATGTGAATACTATAAGAGACTATATGCGTACTATAAGTGCTTGTTTGGTGCACCTCATTGGACAAGACTGGATAGGACTGTCTAAAATTAGTCATGTGTCCCATGTTTGGTGTATACCCGGACTAATCTAAATGGTGCTAAATAGCACCCGTGTTTTGTTTTGACCTCTCAAAATAGCGAGCCGCAAGAGCAGCTCGCTATATAGCACGCCCACAACGACATCGACGCCCGACGCCCAATGCCTGATCTGGGCGTCGTCATCGTCGTCCACCCCCGGTGCATCGCCGTCCTCCACCACACTGTCGTCTCTGATGACGACGTCCCTTCAAATTAAGTCGATGTCCTCGGCCTCGTCTTCTTCGGTGTCCTTGGCCTCGTCTTCTTCGGCTACCTCGCCTCGTCTTGCTTAAAATTGGCAAATGGTCTGGCCAGATGATTTGGGTTTGTGTTGACAAATGATTTGGTTTTGAAAGTGCTTAGGTGACATAAATCGGATTGGAAACCAGCTTATGTTTTCTTCAACTGGGCTTGTAGAGGCGATGGACAAAGTGGGTATTCACCTAGGCATTGCGGTTTAATGAAGCGCACCAAGTGTTCGACGAAATGTCCAAGAGAGAACGACTTGGCAATGAAGGGACATATTCGGTTTTACTCAATAGGTACGCGGATGCGCATAAGGTGGAGGAAGCGATTGGTGTGTTTTTACAAGAGGAAAGAGTTTGGTCTCGAGCTTGATACGGTTGCGTTTCAGAAGCTCTTGATGTGGTTGTGCTAGTATAAGCACGTAGAAGCTGCATGGACTTTGTTTAATGTGAAGGGGAAGGAGTTTCAGCATGATATAAAGACGTGGAACATATATTGGTAATTAATGTTATCAATATTTGTCAAGAATGACATTACAAATGCTTATGTAATATGAATTTTTTTTTTTTCACTTTTTATAAAGTTGGTATCAAAATAGGGTTGAAAATTTCTTAAACATCACCAAACATTTATATGTATCCTAGTAATACTTTTTAGTTCGATACAGCACCAAACATAGGTGATCACTATTTTGACAGTCCAGGTTTTTAGTCTGATGCAGCACCAAACATAGGTCAGGATTCAGTCCGGCATAAGCCCGTCTAGTACAGTTCGGAATAAGCTCAGGATACAGTCCTATCAAAGCCACTCCTGCGTGCCAAACGAGCTCTAAGAGACTATGTGCATAGTATAAAAGACTTATGCAAATTGTGATTTTTCAAAAGGAGACTACGGCCATACTATGGTGAACTACTATGGGGAATTCGATCGTACTATGGTGGACTATGATCACACTTTAGGTCCCAGAGATTTAATTGCAAATTATAAATAGTAATTTGTTTTTTCATAACCGGACTACGACCACAGGGATGCTCCACCATCTCTGTTCTTCCATGGGGAGGTTTTGGCTTTTGTTCCGTCCTCCGTGCGTACTGCCAAAATATTTCCGGTAAACGTTACTTGAAATCATTCTTGTCGTTTATGGGTTGAAGGCGACAACAGCCAATCTGCCATGCACATGAATATTGAGGATTGAGGAACAACAATGACACTTGATTATAGTCCACTAGCTAGAACTAGAAGCCAATTCCAACGCAGAACAAGACTTGCAAATAATCGTAAGCTCAAGAAACACAACTCTCAAGAATCCACACTAATTTTCAATCACCTCCATAACCAATTTTGTATTTCTAATCGAATTGAAAACGAAATGGCAGGTAACTCCGCTGCCGAGCATACCAATAGCCGCGGCGGCGACATTGCCATTGATCCGAAGAGCGGGTTTTGCTCGAAAACAAACATCTTCCACAGCCTAAGGCCCAAAGCCCCACTCCCTCCCCCAACCGCCCCTCTTTCCGTCACCCACTACCTTCTCTCCAACCTCCGCCACCACCCCTCCGCCACCGCCCTCCTCGACGCAGCCACCGGCCGCCGAATCCTCTACCCCGAGTTCACTCGCCGAGTCCAAACCCTCGCCGCCGCCCTCCGATCCCAACTCGGCCTTTCCCGCGGCGACTGCGCCTTCATCCTCTCCCCCAATTCCGTCCACCTCCCCGTCATCTACCTCGCACTCCTCTCCGTCGGCGCCACCGTCTCCCCTTCCAACCCCGCATCCTCCGCCGCCGACATTTCCCACCAAATCCGCCTCTCCAATCCCGCCGTCGCCTTCGCCACCTCCGGCCACTGCTCACAAAATCCCCAATTCCAATTCCCTCCGATTTGGGACCGTCCTCCTCGATTCGGCCGATTTCGAGTCCATGATGACAAGCCCGTCGCCGTCGATGGCGGAGACGCGGCGAGTTGATGAGGTCATCGACCAATCGGACACCGCCACGGTTCTGTACTCGTCGGGGACGACCGGGAGAGTCAAGGGCGTGGAGTTGACTCACCGGAATTGGATCGCCATGCTGGCAGGATTCTACGCCGTTTCGAACGCGGCGGCGGATTCATCGCCGGCGGTGGCGTTATGTACGGTGCCGTTTTTCCACGTGTACGGGTTCGCGTACTGCCTCCGGGTCTTGGCGATTGGGGACACGCTGGCATGGATGCCGGGAAGGTTTGATCTGGAGGCGATGATGAGGGCCATCGAGCGGTTTAGAGTCTCCCAAGTGGCGTTGGCCCCACCGGTGGCTGTAGCCATTGCGAAGCTCGGGATTGAGATGGACGGCTACGATTTGAGCTCCTTGCAAGTCATCGGCTGCGGTGGTGCTCCGCTTGCCAAGAGTGACATTCAAAAGTTGAACCAACGACTTCCCAATGTACAAGTCGCACAGGTAGTGTGTTCTATTTGTTAAGAGCCTATGCAAGTAATTATTGTATGGTAATATTAGTGGATGACATTAGCATGCGAAAGATAAACATTTAAACTCATTGGATTAGTCTAGTAGTGAGAGTGAGTATGAAATTAAATAGAAGCCCATCAATATACAAAAGAATTCAACATTTTGTTCCGAGACTAATTGTACTACGTAACCTGAATATTATAATATAAGATATACGATAGTTTCTTCTTTACATTTGTTATTTCTCTTTGTGGGCGAGCAGGGATACGGGCTGACGGAGACAACGGCACGAGTGTTCGCCGCGGTGGGCCGGGAAGAAACTCGAGTAGAAGGAGCTAATGGGAAGCTCATGTCAAATTTTGAGGCCATGGTTGTTGATCCTGAGACTGGCGTTGGGTTGCCTCCAATGATGAGTGGGGAGCTTTGGGTCAGAGGACCCTGCATTATGAAAGGTGAAGTCGGTTTTAAGTTGGGTGCTCTAATTCGAATATGTAATACAACATTTTGTTCTGGACAATTCTTGGCTGTTGAAATTATTATTTTCCGGCTTCTTGGTTGATGCGTGTAAAAATCGGAATTATTCGTTTGATTCATTATCTAGTAAAGATCATCTCTGTAAAAAAAAAAAAATCAATCAAATTTGAGATCGTTTGAGTTATTAACCTATACCAAACATATAGACGACTCATTTGACGTCTAATTACACCGTTCATATGTTTCACAAAGTTAGATAACCAACTGATCTCAGATTTGATTGATTTCTCCAGATAATCTTTACTAAATAATGAATTAAATGAACAGTTCGTATTATAACACACATCAACGAGGAAGCCAGAAATAATGATTTCAGCAGCCAGGAAAGGTGCAGCCAAGAATTGTGCTTGTAATCTTATGGTCATACTCCTAAATGGGTTATTGGTTGCTTTATTTAGTATAGGCTATATTGGTGATGAAGAGGCAAATGCTACTGTTATAGACTCGGAAGGATGGTTTAAAACTGGAGACCTTTGTTATGTTGACAATGAAGGGTTTCTATTTTTTGTTGAAAGGATCAAGGAATTGATCAAGTATAAAGGATACCAGGTTTGTCTGCGTTACCCTTTCAAATTCACCTTCCAAATAAAACATGTTTGATCTAGGAGTGGGTTCTTACTCTGGGTGCTAGAGGCGATCACGTTACCCAGTTCAACTCGCCTAATCTACATCTACAAGTAAACATGTTTTTGCGTAATTGAAATTATTTAGGAGAAGCTGTGTAACGTTTATATTTGCACCAGGTTGCCCCGGCTGAGTTGGAGCACCTGCTTCAATCCCATCCAGATATTGCTGATGCAGCTGTGATTCCGTACGTATTTGCTTCCTCGTACCACCAATCACTTGACGTTATAGCCTGAAAATAGTTCGGTTTAAGCTTGTTTGTATTGCGAATCGTATCTTTAATTGCTCATCAAACTTGTGTTTGGCGAATTGAAAATAATCGACAGGTACCCTGATGAGGAAGCAGGTCAAATCCCCATGGCCTTTGTGGTGAGGAGACTCGGAAGTGCCATTGATGAATCACAGATCAAGGATTTTATTGCCGAACAGGTAATACTACAAGGATAATTTCACCATTTCTAATTATGCTTATGCATGATCATAGCTAACTAAAATGTTTCTACTACCTCCTCACAATAAAGTTTGCTGTGTGAAATGTAGGTTGCACCGTATAAGAAAATAAGACGAGTAACATTCATCAATACGATACCCAAAAATGCACAAGGTAAAGTGTTGAGGAAGGAATTAGTCAAAGTTGCTTTATCCAGGTTATGATTCCCAGTTTTTTTTCTGCTGATATTATATTCAGATATGCAAACTCTGTAATGTAAATATGATTGCTAAATCACCAAGCAAAGATTGTTCATTATTTCAAAGTACTTATTTAGAGGTCAACAGTGCAAAACACACTAATGTGTGCGAGCATGAATGCCTACTTATTATCCAGTGCTGTCACTACAGATAACATGTAGAAAGCCTTCATTCTCAGATTTTCGTTTCATTTCGTGCTGTATCTTTTTGTTATTAGCTGTCAGAAGGAAGGAGGATGCTATATAATATAATGACTGAAGGTTTATTCGCACATACACAACTACATTGATGATTGACTAGTTTCATTCACAAACTAAGATTCCATTAATGTTGTACATTGATTATGATGCTAAGCAAGCATACGCGCCTGTAGACAAAATGAAACAAAAGAAAACGTACCAAAGCATTGACCCTGATCAGATAGAAATGCTGTTGGGGACTCCGCGACCAGTTACCCCAGGGCCGGAAGAGGGAAGCAGCAATTCATAGGGTGGAATGCCTGCCCCACTTCTGTTTTTAAGATGGCTATCTCTATTTTTCTTGTGAATGATCTTCTCTATCTCCTCTAGTCTAGTAGAGAATCTGTTGAACGACTTCAAAATTTCCTGATCGTTGATCCAATGCGCATGAAGAGGGTTTACCTGACCCAAGTACTCTTCATCAGGAGAGTGAGTGGACAGAGTATCTTGAACGGCCATAACCTTGGTTGCTTGAAGCTTAGTAGCCAAGGAAGTCAGGAAAGTTTGCTGTGGGTTACAAATAAAATCCTCATAATCCGGGTCCTCTTCTTGCGGAATGAGTTTCCTCATAAGGGTAGGACGGTTTGGGACATACCCTCCGAAAGGGTACTGACCAAAGTTGATGGCCGCGTGCTGACCTGAAGCGATCCAAATCATTGTCGTAAGTATACCAGACAAGTCCTCTTTGGTGTTAAGTTCAGGCCACCAGGGCTCGTTTCGCTTGTCATGATGACCCTTGTTCTTGATCTCACTCCACCAATCTTGGAGCTCAACATCAGATGTGACAGAATTTGGCTCGGAGTAGTAGTGTTCGACGTAGGATTCTACCCATTCTTTTATGGCAGACCAAATGAGCAGACCATCCGCAGCATATGGGTAGTCCTCAATTACAAGTCTTACGCCGCAAGGAACAGAAGGATCTTCTACAGCCATGCCTCTGCAATTAATACAAGTATCTACAACTCAGTTTGCTTTACATGAATGCTGACATTAAATTCCAAAGTGATAACACATCCAAACGAAACATTACCTTCGAAGAAGATCAGCTGGTAATGCCTCCATGTCGAACCTCCACATACTCTTGTAGGCTGCAGAGCTTACCTCCATTGCATACTTTCCTGGACTGAAAGAAGCTTCAATTATTCCCCCTCCGTTGATTAAACTTTGCCGTGCAAGCGCGTTGATTTCTAAAGTGTAGCGCATATGAGGGTGAAGTAGCTTGTAAATGGGGTGCATTGAGCTAAGCTGTCTATGTGTTGCAATTATGTAAGGTTCCATGCAAGCATGAGTCCTCAACCTAGGTAACACAAAGTACCAACACATTAGGAATGCAATAGACCAAAGTGGCATGACCTAAACTTTGCAGATGCAATATGCTGGGTTTTACCAGTGATTAACTAGTTGATGGATACCAGCGTCGTTTGAGCAAACATGAGCTTTGGCTAGCTTCCAAATCCAATGCGTAGTAGCATGATGCCCGTGGGTATAAACACGTTTATTTTGAGGGGATGAAGCAGTTGGTGGAAGTGAAAGCTCAATAGCTATAGGCCTCATGATACCAGTAGGGGTGAAGAAGAACACTGTCCTAGAGGCATAAGCTTTTCTTCCGGGTAAGGAGTTCATCTTTTCAATAAATGGCATAAACACGTCATGGTAATCAATTATAAACAGCCTCTTCTCCTCGATAGCCTGGTATGATATAATGGTAGGGGTGGAGTTAGAAAATATAGAAAAGGAAAGAATTTACCACTGTTCACTTAAAATTCTATTCACATTTCTCTTTGTTATGAACTTCTACACTTCAGTTTGGGATGACTCCACTTTTAGTAATTCTTAATACCTTTTCGACACTTATCCCGTTGAGTTCTTGCTCTATCAATTCCTTTGTGATAGCAGATTCTGGAGGACCATAAACTTCAGGATCTAACTTGCTGAGAATTGGAAATTCCTGCAGCATAGAACTGAAGTTAAGGACTCTCATAAGGGCATTTCATTTCCAGTACCTAACAATCAACAAATAACTTATTTGTATGTTACCTTCAAAATCTCAATGCTCACTGGATTGACCCCAGCTAAAGTTTGCCTTGCAAACTCATTGTCCCGCAACCAAGCAAATCTATCCCCTGACCAGACAAATTAAACAACAGAAGAAAGGAATGCCCAGTAAATCAACTTAATGCAGTTTGGAGTCTTGAAGAAGTTAATAGTAATAGAATAGAATAGAGCTTCAGATCTTACAAAACAAGCGGAATCTGATAAAGGGTAGAGGGGGAACAAGTGAGATTACCTTTTATAACAGCTGGGATTTCGTATTTCAGCCACCTTTGTCCAACAGTCAAAACCTCTTTCACCATGCTGCCCAGAAACAGCTTCTTCCCTTGTTTTTGCTCGTCTTCTTTCATGAGAACACCCTCATTGTATAGCCTATCAAACTCGGAGAAACATTTGAAGGGGATGTCTGAACTCGACAATGTAGCAGCAAGAGATGGTATAAGATTGTGAAGCAAAGCTTTCAACCTTCCCGTGGAGAAAGTGTTTTGCTTAATTTCCTCAAAAGTCTCATCCCGCGGCACATAAACTGGATGAGGCTTTTCGATTCTACTCTCTGAAAGAGGATCTGTTTGGATTCCATTCAAAGATGTGCAATTAGATGAAGAATGCTACAAAATGTACTACATCGCAAGTAATTTCTTATAGAGAAAAAGATCATAAATACCTGTCTTGGATGGAGGTCGGCCTGTTCTGCAGCGCCTAGGATACGGCCTCTCCTCGCCGCCAATGACTGGTCTAGCTAGCTCTTCACTCTTATCAGGATTTCCCAAATCATTGTAAACATCGTAATCAAAGATTCTCTCATGTGCCTCTCTCCTGCCTTTCCCATCACCCCGAATACTCATTAAGTCTTCTTGTCGAAGATCTTGAAGTCCCGGTGGTGTTTGTGAAGGCAGATATGCCTGTTTAAAACAAAAACACAATGTAAGCTTCCGCATAGCTTCATGCAATGTTTAGCTTAGTAAACTTCAGAATCTCAGATATACACAAATGGAATTCGTACTTGATTTTTGAAGATGATTCTGCTTTCGGGGTTATCCTTGCGCGAATGGATCCAAGTACTTGCAGGGAAGAAAACGGGGCCTCCGTCAAAACCATGAATGACAATCTCCAACAAGTAGAACTCTTTGCTCTGAAGATTGGTAACAAGAACTGCTCCAGGCGACCCAAAGTCAGATGGGACAGTGAAGTCAGCGGCGTATTCGACAATGTGGGCATACTCTGAAGGCAGTGGCTTCGGCAACCACCCTCTCACGGCAGATTGCACACTCTTTGCTGAATTAGTAACTGTACACACAGAGAACAAAGATCAACTGTAATTTCACCCCAGATTTGGAAAAACAATGCCAAAACAGAATTTACATAGTATCATCTTTTCTTTTGGAGCTTCCCATATATTAAATACGAGAAAGATAACAAATGCTAATTCATTTTAGTAAAACAAATAAAACCCAGCAAGCCATTCATGTAACTGATCATTGTTCAAACTTACGAATCCCTGAAATAACTAGCTCAACACAATATGGGATAAAAACCTTGCAAAATCAGTTGATACATATTATTTGAAAGAAGCAAATTTATCAGAAAACATGAAATGAATTACGAATAAGCAAAAAAGTTTAAAGTCTTCGATTCAAAGATAACTCACAAAAAAAAAAAAAAAAAAAAAAAACCAACTTACCGGGATCAACTTGTTCACTGATGAGCTGAATCAGAATCCCCTGCCCAATCCCATTAACGAAGAACTCCCACTGGTCTTCAATCTTCTCCGAAATCTTCTCCTTCATCTTCTTCCTGATCGTCACCACCGCCTTCACCTGAATCCCTCCGCCGGAAGAGGCCGCCCCCAGAGACCCATTAACGTCTCTGCTCTGCAGTGGCGGCGAGGAGGCCTCCACCGCCTTGTCTCCACCGCTGATCACGGCTCTCACTGACCCATACCCATTGACCCCAGAAGCACGGGACTTCCGGACCCTGATTCCGGTCCCGGCGCCGGTCACCCTCCGGTCAACGGGAACGGTTGACTTGAGTGGAGAAGTAGTGGGCTGTTTCACCGCATACATTATTGAATATTTTTTTTTTCTGAGATTGGCGCCCTCCTTTACAGATGTCCGTGATGATGAGAAGACAGCATATAACTTGTACGTCAGCGTATGGTAGTGTCGGTGAAACGACGTCGTACGGGGGTTTTCTCTGGGGCGTTTGGTGGGGTCAAAGGAGGAAATGGGTGTCGACGTCTGAGATTGAGTCGGCACTCAGTGGGAGCTTCTGGTGGTCTTCTTCTCTATATTTATAGTGCAACTTTTCAAAAGGTGCGATGTCTGATTATGATTATGGTGTGTTGTTTTGTACTCAACTCTCAAAGGGCGGGGAATGATTTGGAGTCTACTATGATCCAAAAAATAACCTAAAAACAAATAATTGAGAGCATGGAAAACGTGCTAACAAAAGTATCCAGAAAGGAAAAGAAGCTAAGAGGGAAGATCTCATCTACTTTTAGTTTTACATTATCCTGTTCTCTTCATTTGACTCCTTCTAAGCCTCCTAGGCCAATGAGTATTTGCCACGTGTCTCGGGAACTAATCCTTTGCTACAGTGTCAGTCAGTCATTAAGTAAGGTAAATTGTTTGTGAGTAAATTATAAATTTTATTAAGGTAACTAAATGCAGGCCAATGTGATGCTAAGAATCACTTGAATCAAGAAAGATATGCATACCTATTACGTCGTTCCTTGCTTTAACATTGGCATTGCTCGAACAACTCATAATGACACAACTCTAGTGCGCACGTTGGTTAGGAGCACTTGATTGCAAGTGAGCTCAAAACATAGTTTTTAAGAGATTGAATATCACAGCGGATCACACCATATATTCACTTCAATATGAGTTAGTGAGCATTATGTTGCATTATCGATGCCAAGAAATTAAATAGTTCGTGTGCAGATCTAGGTCTATGTAGTAAATGATTAAAACCAAGTTAATCCCAAGGATTAGGTTGTACTATCCAGCAGTTTGTAGCAATTTCTTACTGAGCTGACACCATTTTTAGTTTAGTATGCCACACTTGTCATGTGCAATGCAATGATACATTAGAAGATTATTGTTGACCAAAAGATTATTAAGTCCCCATCTTATGTGTTCACATGTTTGTTCTAAAATTTGATTTGGATAAAATAATTTATTTAATATCTTCTTTCAGTTGGGTATATAGGCTATGGCCGTCTGTTCTCCAAATGTAACAGCAGACAAGAGAAAGAAACAACTTGTGTAATGATTTGAAATCTAGAAAAACATATGAAAAGCACAAGTTTTGTAGGATAGCAAATTGTATTTCAGACTGCTAGAAGTAGCAGGATCCACATTAATGTGAGGGTGATACTGTTTTACACAAAGCCAAGGGATCAGCATTATTTCATTTTGTTTTATAACAAGCAATATTGGGAGTGGAAGGAATCAAACTCAGGATCTCGAGTGAGGGATGAATACTCTTAACCAACCAAGCTGCAAACCCATTGCAAACCCATGACCAAAATTTATTTGAGTTATTAGACTTGTCATCCTAATGAAAGTGGTAGAGACTAAAACATGAAGTAATTCCGAGATAAGGGAACTGTGGTGGCCGGACTGCAGGTAAGAACCGCGCCATCTGCTGTCACCGTGTATGTCTCTGGGTCAACTGTTATCTTTGGAAGGGCGTCGTTGAGCTTCATGTCAAGTTTGCTAAGATTCCTCACATTCCCCACGGCTTCAACTCTCTTGTTGAGGCCATACGAGTCCTTAACCGAATTATCTATAGCTGCCTGTTTGTACAAAACCAAAAAATGAGCTGCTTATGAATCCTATATGAGAGTGTGCATGTGCCCAGCGAGCACAAGCCTTTGTGTTGTGTGAAAGAGAAAAATACATGCCTTGCTGACAAAAGCAATGGAATGAGCACTACCAGCCTTCCCAAAAGCACCAAACATAGGCCTCGAAATGACCTGCAAAGATGTATTGTTTTCTAGAGTGAAGATCAAAACAACAGATGCTAGGATTATTATCTATGCCAGCAAGAATTTTGAATTCTATCTATAAACTTCAATTGATTAAACATATTTCTCAAATCACATAAAAAGCCACAGGTTTTTGTTTGTATGGGTGTTTGCGCATGTGTGAACACCAGCAGCTTAGATGTAAAATTATCATTATAAGGCAGATTGAGATCTGAGCAGGATGACATGATTTTAAAATTTGTATCTCTGGGCAATAGATAATAGGAGAAATTCTGCATGTCTGATGTCAATGTTCTTGATCCACCAAAATGCACTTCTGTAAAAAATAAACTTTACCGGTTCCGGCGTGGGGAGGCTTGCATTTGGATCACCCATATTAGCCCATGCTATAGAACCCCCTTTGACCACCATTTCTGGTTTTGCCCCAAAGAAGGATGGCTTCCATAAAACAAGATCAGCCAACTTTCCCACCTACAGAAACATATGAAGCTCGTGAGAAGAAAATTCAGCTCAAAATGTAAATTCCGCTAGTTGATGGCAGTATACCAAATGCAAGTAAGCATGCCACTAAGCAAGATGTAATTTTTCTCCACAAGAGATACAAACCCACATAGAGCAACACGTTAACTTTACTTATGTGTGTCTTAAGTGGTCTACTCAAAATAAATTAATGGCAAAAGACAGCTTAGAATGAATAATTTTGATTTTCTGTTAAAAGTAGCATACCTCAACTGAACCAACATATTGCGAAAATCCACTAACTATTGCTGGATTTATAGTGTACTTTGCAATGTATCGTTTGATCCTAAAGTTGTCATTGTCGGAACCACTGGGTTCTATTGACCCTCTTTGTGACTTCATCTTGTCAGCAGTTTGCCAAGTTCTGGTTATTACCTGTTAAGAAAAGTTAAACAAAATTTCAGCTTTTGATTTGTATCTTTGTCTAATGGATACAATACATAGAGGTCAGTAAGACGCTGGAGACAAAAGACTTTAATTGAAGAAATGAAAGAAATCCCTGAATTGGTGAAGAGGGATTATGTTCCAGGTCAATTTCAATACATGCTTTTTCTTATTCCTTTACAGGTTCAATAAATTCTCACATACAAACAGACACACGCAGACAGAAACATCAGTGTATGAGAGGTTTCTATAAGCAAGAGAATTAAGGACCTCTCCAATGCGACCCATAGCCTGTGAATCAGACGATACAATGCTAATTGCCCCCATATCATGCAAAATGTCTTCAGCAGCAATTGTCTCAGTTCTTATTCTTGATTCAGCAAAAGCTACATCTTCAGGAATGTCCTTGTCAAGGTGGTGGCAACCCATCTGCATGCAGTGGAAATATTAAAAACCATTGTCTAAAGATCTAAAAAACCATAGTGCCATATTGTACAATGTCTTCCTTTCTATACCAGCATATCAAGATGCTCATCTATAGTATTGCAGGTGAAAGGCCGAGTGGGGTTTGTTGATGAGGGCAGGACATTTTTCACGCCACATACTTTGATGATATCTGGAGCATGGCCCCCACCTGCACCTTCACTGCCAAAATATACCCAGGACAAACACTGAGAAGCCAAACAGAAAAAGAGAAATAAGAAAGAAAGAGGAAAAGAAAGTAATGAAACGCAGGAATTTGTGAGATATAATCAACAGATAGATGTATACTTTGAAACTTAATTATATTGACAAGTCATGAGTACTTGCAGATCAAAATATAACGGGTCCTGAGCATGTAGAAGGCTTGAAACAAAATTGTAAGCTCATAAAATGGACCAGTATTCAATTTATACCTGTGATAAGTATGGATAGTTCTTCCCTTAAACGCAGCAATTGTATGCTCCACAAACCCAGATTCATTCGAGGTGTCTGTATGGATATTAACCTATCAAGATCATAATTAATTTGGAGATGTGAAACTCATAAGAAGTTCCCACAGGAAGCAAAGCAGCCTATTAAACTTTACGTAGGTTAAACAATATAAAACCTGTATGTCATATTGATCTCCAACAGTCAAACAATTGTCTATTGCAGCAGGAGTACTTCCCCAGTCTTCGTGCAGTTTCAGTCCCATTGCCCCAGCACATATTATATCATGTAACCCATCAGGTTTGGCAGTGTTCCCCTAAAGTAAACCAATAATACTAAGAAAAAAAAGAAGAAGAAACAGATGCAAAGTAAACAGTTTTAGCCATCACTTTGTTTTCGGTATAAAGACAGTGACAGGTTGACCGATGCGGGCAAAAGTAGGGTATGAACACAGTAGAGATGTTTGAAGTGCGGCAATAGTAAGCATACCTTTCCTGTAAAGCCAAAATTTAGAGGGAGGTCATCAGTTGCTTGCAGCATTAACTTCATGTGTAATGGCCCTGGCGTACAGGTCGTGGCACAAGTCCCAGTAGCAGGTCCCGTTCCACCTCCCACCAAGGTTGTGATACCTACATATTTGAAAATGTACCAACTGTAAATGGTTGTTCATCTAAACATTTACACCATCTCTTCCTTGTAGAAACTAGCAATATCACAAAGTTCACAAGAACATGTTGAGCAACAAAAAAATACAAAATATATGAAAATATACCATTCAGACTCTAGAAGACTATGCAAATGCAGCATACCTTAGGTTAATAGAGGAAAACCTTATAAAAAGTGGTGGTGTGATAAATTTAAGGTGTAGTTCCTAGGCAACTTATTACTAGTATCATGCTCTATATACTAAATTACAAAAAGATATATAGTCCATGTAGCTGAGGTAACCAATATAACAAGATGGTTAAGCATCTCTTAGGTTCTGTCATCAATAATGCTTCAAAACAGCAATGCAGTTATATGCATCAGAAGCTCATTTCAGCATATGTATTTGGATTGTAGCTCACCACTGGATATTGCTTCATAGGCTAATTGAGGGCAAATGAAGTGAACATGACAATCTATGGCTCCTGCAGTCACAATCATTCCTTCCCCCGCAATGACCTCTGTGTTAACCTAAGTAATAATAAAGGCACAAGTAAATGCTATTAACTTCCTGGGAAGTTTCCTTGAAAACTGCTGTAATGTTAGATGATATTTACCCCAAAGGTCATATTTACGCCATCCATGACATCTGGATTGCCTGACTTTCCAATGGCAAATATAGTACCCTCTTTGATGCCAATATCTGCCTTAAAGATTCCGCTATAATCAATGATCACAGCATTAGTTATAACCGTATCCAATGAAATGGCTGGTCTGTTCCCGCATGACTGACCCATTCCTTCTCTTATAACTTTACAACCTCCAAATACAGATTCGTCGCCATAAACAGTAAAATCATTCTCAATTTCAGCAAACAAGTTTGTATCACCAAGCCGAACTTTATCACCGGTAGTAGGGCCATACATGTTTGCATATGCCTCACGAGAAACTACAGTAGTGAAAGCTGGATCTCTTCCTGCAACACCTTCACTGCAAAATTATTACTGAGGTAAGGCATCACTGAATTTCCCTTAATCATCTTAGTGGAGTAATTAACAATCAAGCAAGGATATTGCTCTAAGTAAATAGGAGCAAATAGGCAAGTAAACATTTCCCAGGTAGAAAGTCTAGACCTAGAATTTTGTTCTTCCTCATGTCCAAATTTTCTTTCTTCTAAAGCTCCCAAGAATGCCTTGTGTTTGCCATCATCTACAGGACCATCCACAATGCCATTTCCCCCTCTGATTACTCTGTTACCTCCAATACTTACAAGAACCACATGCTTACACTCCCCTGGCTGGCACAGAAAAACAAGCACCAGTAACTGACTTAGAATGCATATAATAGACCAAGTAGAGGAATTACAGAAGAATACCACCAAATTGCGAAGCCAAGATATAGATTTTAAAGATGATAAACTATGCCTTGCCATCTTTGTTGAACGAATTAGAAGAACATATGACAGGCAGAATATGTTTGTAATGAGATAACTAAATTTTTAGCTGCACAACATTGAATATTAGTAATAAAGATTTTATAAGGTAATATAACAATCTTAACCTCAAATCTCTTTGCTGTTCCAGCTGGTATGTTAAGGCGCATGCCGCATGATCTAATTCGATCAAAAACAAGGGCAGGATTGACCTCGATGAAGTGATAGTGACTTCCGACCTAAAATAGGTAGGCTGAGAAATTAATCATAAATCGGTTGCTTAGTCAATACTGTTACAGGCAGAACCAAAAAATCTACCCATTTGATATTACAGTATACATGACTGAAGCTAATAGAAATCAATGAAAAACTGAATATGACTACAGAATTTCAATGTTTCAATAGAAGCCTGATTTCTGCTTTGGTCTTGGTTCTTGCCAGTTCTACCTTTAAGTGTTCTAGAGCAATATACCAAAAACAAAGTCAAGTGTTCTAGAGCTAAGCATTACAGTCTTAGGTATAGATCAAGTCGCAAGTTTTGTTATTAGGATCCTGAAGTTGGAGGAACATGACGTGAGCTTGATTATTAATCACATAGACAACAATTTCAGATTTGAGGAAACTTTGATATCCCAAAAAGCCTCAACTGTATGGCCAAAACGGAAAATGAGCTGCGGCCTACATAATGAGAAATGATAAACACCTGAATAGGTCTGTCTCCTTTGTTAACAACTTTGAGGACTTTTGCTTTCCTACCATGATTGAGAACAACAGTACTACCTCCGAAGATGACTTCACCTGGAATTTTATTATCTTCCATTTCAGGAAACTTGTCTAGTGGGGGAACTGCAGAAACATCATCTTTATCAATTCCCGTAGTATATAAACCTAATGGTTGCAGATGAAAGTAATTTGAAACCTCCAATACAAGATAGACCTTACCAGGAAGAAAAGTATCCTTTAACGCTAGTTCGAGGTTTCCGTTATCACTAGAAATAGGATCACAAATGGTGACTAACTTGGTCCCATCACGAAAGGTTCCTTCAACCTACATGTAGAGTAGTTAAGAAAAAAGAGACTTTCAGCAGCATGTTTTACGCCCCGAGGAAAACAAGTTGGAAACTTTGAGAAATTCTCAGCGGTAAGTAATAAATTTCAAGCTTCTCGAAGCAACAAAGGTACAATAAATTTGTTTCCTCGAATCATGAACACATAAATAGCCATATAGACTTTATGAATATGCTGCAAAGGACCAGAAAATGCAAAGGACAAAGGAGAACAAATGCAAACGAGCAACTGGAACACGGAACAACTTTGAACACTACTCAAAGCACTAATATCTATGAGAGATATTAAACATACATCAACAACTTTACAAAGAGTAAAATATTACCTGCACCATATCCAAAAGATGTGGAACACCAGGCAGAACTTGTTTCCTGATGGAAAAGAGAGATGCAGATCAATCTTTAGCAACTACATGCACAACACCAAAATACAGCACAAATTGGTTGATTTCGCAAAAAGGAAAACAATCCGGATCGTATTCAACAATCTAACGCAATCCAGAAACAAAACCCACATGTACAAAAGCAAGGCAACATGACAATATTTCAGTGTTGGACACCTTTACCTCCCCAAAAGCTGTTTCCCAATGTCCATCAACTCTGCCACGGATTTGTCTCCATTTCGAACAAACTCCAAAACCTACCAAGCAAACACATATCATGCTAATATATTTCCTTTACAAAAACCCTGCACTACCAACCTCTGATCAAAGTTTGGAAATTTCACCCAAGAACAATGTTGAAGCAAAGTGTACAGAGCAAAACACACCTGGGTAGCTATGAGAGCTGCAGCTTCTGGGTGATTAAGCCGCAACCCACGAGCAAGACGCTTCTGTGCTAGAAACCCAGCGCTGTTTAGGCTCAATTTATCAGCTTCTCTTGGAACCAGCTTCATTTTGTGAACTCCTCAGTCCAAAAGTCAACGCGTATCGCCTACAAAGAGATGGTTTTTAATTTATGCTATGAAATTGAAAAACATGATAAGCTGTTGAAGCATTACAATTACTATTTTTTACTTACTTGTTTACAGAACGAAGGCGGTGTGATTTTGTTAGTCCGATGATACTCAGCTTGCAGCTGGGTCCTGCAAACCTATAAAGCACGAAACGAAAATGTAAACGACAGTGATTTGTCAACTCTTAAAAAATTCGATAGAAAACGTCATCATTGTAATTAAAAATCAATTATATTTACAAAAATTAGTGTTATAAAATTTTATAGCATATTAAAACTTGAAAATTTAACTGAAGTAGTACAAGTTCAAATTCAAATATGATTAAGGTTGCGTTTAGTTAATAATAAAAAACTTGCAAAAATTTGCCCATGCATGTTGTTTTCGTGACATTTTCTTTTCAATATGCATTTCAGAGATATTTCGGCCATGTTTCCTTCTTAAAACATTTCCGAAATGCAAAACGTTAAGTGCTCGAAAAGAAAATGTCAAGTGAAGCCCACTGACTAAAATTTTGAGCCTTGAGCACCTAATCATGTGTTTTTATCGTCAACATGTCCTGTTGTTCAACAGTTTTTTTGTTCCATTTTACCCAATTGAATATTATAATTGCATTGTAGTAGGGAGTTTGTATGTCGATTCGTTAAGACCATAATATGTATATTGGAGTTCTTAAAAGTTATAAAAGAGGAGCTGTTGGTGTGTCCCTATCTAATGTAGTAGGCCTAATAAGAAGATAATAATCCAACACTTATTTATTCAAATGTCTCTTGTCACTCTATTTCAGTCTCAGTTTGTCTCATGTAACTCCAGTTGTCTCAATTTGCCTCCTGCCACTCTATTTCAGTCTCAGTTTGTTTTGGCAACTCAAAAAAATTGGGGCCCACAGTAATTGAAGCTGTACAATTTATACATTAAATAATAAATTAAGCTAATTTACCCCAGTAAAATCCCATACAAATCTAGGCGGGGAAAAACAAATCCGAGGGAGGGAAGTTGCGGGAAAATTGCTCCAAAATCTCTGACATTCATCTTTCCCAGAAGCATAATACCCCAAATTACACCCATTCTTGTCGCTGTCGATCAGATTCAAACGATATGCAGTAACTTTCTTCCACTACAAACATTCAAAAAAGCCAACTTTCAACACAAAAAGTTCAAAAATAGTAGCAGAGACCAATAATAATTTGCCACGTGGCAGTAGTTAACTATGAATTAAGGGATTTGGGTTGCAGAGGCAAATTGAGACTGAAATAGAGTGGCAGAAGGCAAATTGAAACAACTGGAGTTATAGAAGACAAACTTAGACTGAAATAGAGTGGCATGAGGTATTTGGATATATAAGTGATAATCCAATCACAAAACAACCGAAACCGAGAACAATTATTTGAGTGCTTTGTTAAACTAACAGGATTTCTCTTTGCAGGATCATAAAACCGATTCTTAAAACCAGACCTCAATTTTGGGCCATTGGATTTTGATCCAATGGATGTGAGAGAAACCACTTTTTTGGTGTGGCCCACCAAGATGCTTAAAAAAGGCAGTCCGGTTTTTGCTTTCCACCGGGTGGAGCGGTAATAATATGAGGGCAGATTCTTACTCTAACCTGAATCAGCACAATTCTATTTCTTTATGTCTCACGGTGCTCTTAATAATAATATCAAAATATTGTTTTTCTATGGTCAGACAAGAACCAAATAATGCTATATGTATCTTATTTGATGATGACATTTCCCTTGTAATTAGATCAAGCGCCGGGTAAATAGACCTTGGTGAGATTTGTGCCCCTAGTATTATGTTTAACAGATACTAAAACCGACGGATGAGAATACAATGTTGAAATTAAATCACAAATCAGTGAATACCTGGGTTGCTTATGCTACTAGTTTAATTATACATGTAATCTGGAAACCTCAGCGAACAATTCGTGTGTAGCATTGAATACCGGGCCCTTATTCCACATCTCCCACAATGTGGAAACGGCGGTGAACGGGTGCGTTACCACTGTGGTGAATACAAAGTGAACCTTTTACTAAAGAATACATTGTGCTCGCCACACACAGTGGCATACACCTATTTTTGGAGGACTCTTTTCCTACGGAAGGAGGGTCCTTACGATTCTAGTCATGAACTTTTTTGCTTCCTTTTGAATAACAGAGATTGTTCTTGCAAAGATATGCACGTAGCTAGTGTGGATAACGATTCAACAACGTAACCCCGTCTAGTCTAGGGAGTTGTTCAACCATTCAACATTGTATTATATACTACCTGAAAAATCTAGAGAGCCTTTTGAACCTCTAGTTGGTTGCCTACGTGTTTTTTTTTTTAATTTTTTTTTATTTTTATGGTTTAGGACTTCAAGTGTATTTGGGATTGATTTGAAAATGCAATTTCAATTAAAACTATTATCAATCATTTACATGAGAAAGTCTTAAAGCTTATCGGGATTGATCCGAAAATATACATTCAATTGAAATATGACATCAGTTCTTTACATGACACTATTCTTCACTGAAAAAGTTACATGACCAACATTGTAAGGGCTTCCCCACAGAGGTTCGACCCTACAAAAATTTGCATCAAACAACCGACGAGCACTCGTTGGTGTTCATTGCGAAAGAATTCAGTTTGTCGAGTTGTTGAATTGCAAATGCACTTGGTCGTGTGATCAAAATGTAATTGAAGTCCATGACTTGCAACCGAAGCAATCAATCAATCAATCATAGTTGGTTTCTTCCGAACCGTAGAAGAATTGGGTAAAATGTGATCAAACGCAGCAGAGGTCTCGGCTACCACCTTAGCCCCCGTCACAACGACCTTGCCGAACGCAAAGACCCGAATCACCATTTTGGACCCTTTCATCCGGTACGTCAAGCCCGGGAACGATTCCGGGTTATAAGTGGAGCAGGGTCCATGGGTCGCCGACTAGGCAAGACCCGCCAGTCTAATGGGAAACTCGTCACAAGAGGCGACAAGGTTTTGGATTTTGAAGTCCTTAAACTTGACAGGAAACCCGAGATTCTCGACGATCCGGACGAACTTCCGGGCGGCGAGTTCGGAGTCTCGCTCGGTCTTAGCCCCAGTACAGACGATTTTTCCGGAAGCGAAAATCAAGGCGGTGGCCTTGGGGTCTTTGATCCTCAAGGTCAACTTAGCGAACTTGCTGGGGTTGTATTGGACGTTGGGAGCTTTCTGGGAAATCGCGTTCAGGTCCAATTTGCAGCCCAGGTTCACAGTGGAGACCACGTTCTGGAGCGTAGGGGCTATTTCGCAAGCCATTGTGTAATTGTTCTCTCTTTTGTATAGTCGATCAAATGTGACTATTTAGAGAAGAACAGCCAGAGGTTCTCTCTTTTTTATCTCTCTCGGAGAAATTTGGAAATTTTGGTTATATAGGTAAAGAAAGCAGGAAACCTAATCTGATAAGGAGAGTTGGTTGGGAATGTACGGTTCCTAAGTAGAATAGGAATCCTCGTCTTAATAGGAAAGTCACAAAATGTAATGATAAAAATTAAGAGTTGAAAATGTGTCGTATTAGAATCAGTACGCTACTTTTTTATAAGGCGAAGAGTAGCTACTCTTTGCCAGCCTTCCGATGTGGGACAAAATAACAAGCGAAATTTTTTTTTGAAAATGGAGACCAGCTATAGTTTATTCGAAATTGTGCCAAACTTTCTTGCGATTAACATGGGCAGATAAACTAATTATCTTCACATACTACCCTTCTCTTCAATGAATGTTCGTATACGCTCCTTGATCACATTTGTTTATAGTGCCGGCTGGTTTTGCCACCGCTGAATGAATCATGATTTTGTGTTAAATGGATTTGACATTATGCTCAACTCTAAAGTTGGGGGTTGTTATATGGATTTGAGATTATGCTCAGTTCGTCTACAAGTCCTTCCCTCCACGCTTGCCTTTTGCAATAGGTCAAATCCAACTCAAAAGAATGTCCAAACTAGATCTCCGCCGAAACAATTCAACTCCAACAGACAACACATAAATAAACTTCGATGCAGTTCCAGGCAGGAAGCCATGCCGGTAGAAGCCCTGGTATGCTCAAGAGATCCTTAACTTGCAGGTCATTAAAGTTATTCTCTTTGTTCTAACTTTTAAGTCTAACTGTACAACTTGTTCTCTTTGTTCATTCTAACTGTACAGCTGGTAATGATATTGTATGTAATCCTAATTCCAGCTATGACCAGCTTATGCTTTCTGGAGAACATGACCCTCGTGTGGGCCTTAAGGAGTTTGTGCTCTATCTTTTACAGCTGAGTTATTGAAACTAGCTAGAGTTGAGCTTAGGCCAAGGGTAAAGAAAAATGCCTGTCGCAACAACTATTCTCTTTCTGTTTTACTGTTGCCCAACACCACTGGCACCCTTTTGGCTGTGTAATATAGCTCTTGTGCTTTACATGTTGTTTATGGATGGTCACAATCAATTTGATTTTGAAAGCCAAAATGTTTAATAAAAGTTTTTGAGTTTCTTTAAGTCCTAGCAAATCTTTTGTCATATGGCTCGGTTGTGGAGGTTAGGTGCCGTCAACCTTATTTTATTGGTACGTTCGCCTGGGCATTGTGTGCTTGTTCTGGTTTACTACTCATCTTCTGCCATTCACAGGATGTATGGTGAGTCAGGATGTATGGTGAGTTTTTAGCAACATTCGGAAGAAACACATTGCACTAAACTCAGAAAACTGAAACTGGAGAGCTAGCTCTTCCAGTTGCTGGACATGCTGCATGGGAGGTAGAGGAAGTAGGTAAATATGCTTTTCTGACATTAGTGTTTTCTAATGAAGAAGTACGTTGTAGTTGGCTTAACGTTTTAGATTTTGAATACCTTTTTTGACCAAAAAGAAATTTAGGTCCTTAAGTCTTGAGTTACCCACAGAGGACCTTATCATGATCTCTTTCATCAACATGATTGTCCTTTTTCCCTTTTTCTCTAGATTCTAGTTTCCATGTTGATAAACTTGTACGCTTTCTAAGGCCAAAGATGGATGAGTGCACTTGTACCCGGTTACAAAACAAAGTAGATTCACATGATTTCAGAAAACTCTGTTGAACTTCAAGTTTTATTTGATTCATAACTGACCCCAATTACGTTCTTAATTGAATTAGGACTTGGTGGCAGTCACGTCATGGTCTTTCATTCGAAGAGCAGTCAAAACTACGCCCTTAGATACCTAAATTCTGAGAACACACAGCCTTGTAGAATGAAGAGAGAGCTTGCGGGTGATCCAAAAAAAACCACCAAGGGTTGCTATTCAAGAACTTATGTCTCAACAATTCAATATAACACCAACAAAGCAGTTCGTAAAAGATCACATTCTAAGTATTAGTGCAAGTGATTCCCATTCACGTATGGTCTTGAACAAGGGATGGCGTTTATGAAGAGAGCCTCACATGCGAAGAGAATGTAGGTAACCTTGTTAAATTTACGTGCAGAGAATGCAACGTAGGGTCGTGGAGTTGGCGATATTGTGCCGGCAATAAAGGGATGTCAAGAATGATCAAGCATAATGCATTGAGTACCACTCCAACTCATAGTAGCACTCGGCCTAAGCTGCGATATATGCTTATTTTCCTTAGTCATAGATGCTCATGATTGGAATTGGGATTTAATGACTGGCTTTCTTGCATGCAGTTCTTATCATTGGCATTGGAGCATGTATCGAGAAATTTTGACATTATGTAATCATCTAAGTACACTACAGGGTTAGGGACTAATCCCTAGATTCTGTCGAATGTGTAGTTCATTTGAACTATATGTAATTGTAACATTGTACTACAGGAATTGTCTGTAATGAGAGGACGAAGCATCAATTTTATGCTCTCTGCCTTCTTGTTTGCCAATCAAGGATTGGGTTATAACGCTTTGAAAGAAAAGAACAAACATCATTTAGTTAATACGTCGTGGGTCTTCGGTAGAGTAGGAATTGGCGTTTGGCCACCAATGGTCGCACTATTGGAAAAGGACAATATTGGGCAGCCCTTGGCTGCTGATTGCATTTTTCACCCTTTCGGTTGACGAGTATCGTGATTGGATTCATATGTTTCACAAAGTTTGATAACCAAACGATTTCGGATTTAAAGGAATATTTTATTGCATAGATGATCTTATCTATATGATCAACAAAATAAACAATTCTGATCATGATACGAATCAATCAAAATGATCCAAAATTCAATCATAGCAACCAAGGGTTGCTCTAACTTTCTAATGGACAATATTGGGCTGCTCCTGGGCTACTTTGATTTCATTTTGCACCCTTTAAGTTGACACATATCGTGTGATTATCGTTCATTGTGTTGATTATACATATAAGATCATCCTTACAAAAAATCACTCAACTATGAAATCGTGTGATTATCTAACTTTGAAAATCATATGATCAATTCAATTCTAATCAAAATGCAACATTTGGAAAAGGAAGAGACCTGAACTCTGAAATTGAATCCACACAATTTACACCTCATCATAATACCCAAGATAATGTCCAAGACACACAAAGAAAATGCAAAAGAAAAGAAGGATTACCTTTCCATTTGTAAACTTCTATTTCTTATAATGGACTCCGACCCACAGATGTTGTTCACAAAAGAAGAAAAGTAAACAACTAGAAGAAACTACTACTCTTTTGGCAACATGAACTACAAAATGGAAAGACAGAACTAAAGCTTAAGAATCTTCATGATGCTAAGACACCTTCAGAAAAGTGTTCTGAGATGGCAGACACTCAAACCAACCTTATCCCTCACTTTTGTGAGTCTGACCCACCAAAAATTTTCTTCCTCGATCGCCTTTATCATTGCCTGTGGGAATCCTTGTTGCTTCACTTGGTGCAATCGAAGGAGAACTGTCGAGGCCACTATGATGAGTTTTATATATATATATAAGAGGAGATATATGAGAAGGAGACTTAGCCTTGACAGACATGAGTACATCAATTGGTTTCGATGAAGGTGTAACTTTTACAGATGTAACATTAGACTAACTGTTTTGTAGAAAATCCACTGCCATCAAAGACTTCCGACATCTTCTCCACGGAGACCGCATTAGCTTGCTGACCACTATTCCCATAATCCATTGGAGAAACCTACCCCCTCCCCCTAATGGAACACTTACAGTCTCCAGTGGTACACCCAACACGTGAATGTCATGAGAATCTTTAGATGTGGAACCTAAATCACGTTTCTTCTTATGAGAACCTCCAAGTGGAAACAACTCCGACCTTGCATTTCTCTCTATTCTACTTTTCCATTCCAAACTTTCTCGCAAGAACCTAGTTTGATTTGTACGTAGGTGCAGTTTGTTAGAGCTAGGGTTTTAGGTTCTTCATTGATGGTGAGTTTCTTCCTTTTATTCTACCTCATTATACTTTCTCTACAAAGAAAATAGAGAACGCTGATGAATGCAAGCCTATTTGAATACGTATCACCGAGTTCGTGATCTGAATTAGGGTTATATTCTATGGGGATCTATCAACGAATTGGACAATTCTTGTGAGAATAACATTGAATTGAAGCTTGCTGGTGAGAGTATTGAAATGAAATTTTTTTTTTGTTATTTCCTCAACAATTGAGTTTTTAAGATTCTTGATGAATAAATCGAATTATATTATGTGTTATCAGCTATCTTTTTATTTGTGCATCATGGATCCTTATTACTTGAGTTTTCATTGTTTTTCAGGGAAACTATGTCATTTTTTCTTAAATATGGTTATTGATGACATTTTTCTACTTTTTTTATTATAATTTTCTTGTTTAGTACTACATTCGGTTGTTTGGTTTTTCTTCTTTGGATGCAGAATGTGCTTCCAAATCTCATACTAATGCCTTTTGGCCTTTTCAAAATACTATTGTGAATTTTTTTTTTATGCAATCGTACCCATTTTCCTACTGCCAACAATACTACCTCATGTTTTACAGCGTTGTTCTCTATCTATTTTGACTTTAATGTCACTGGAAAGGTCAGGTGTGGGTTTAACTTTTTATGTTTTTTCTCGATGCTGATTTGTTTTGATTTTTCAGGGATGAGAATAGCGTTGCTCAGATTACTACTGGTGGGAATAGCGCTCCCCAAAATGCTGACATGAGTAGCCTACCTTTAAGGAAAAAGTTTCCCTACTCTAAATGGAGTAGGAAGTTCCTACTCTAAAATGATGTGGCAGTCTTCTATTGGATCTTTTATCACTTTTTCCAATTCTATTTATTCCACCAAAATTAATTATATTGTCTTTTTATCTTGGCCATCTATTACATCCAATGGTTGAGATTAATTTAGATTTTAGTGAGCAAGAAAAGAAGGAAATTCCCATAAAGAATACAAAAGCTCCCCCTAGGAAAAAAATAGCCTTCAAGGTATGTGACATCTTTGTAGTCCTATTGGATTTGAAAATGGTTAATACTTTATCTTGCTTATTAAACTTTATTTGTTTTGGTCATTTCTTTGACAGAAGTTTGCTTGCACAAGTGAAAATCAACAAAAACAAGAGAGTATTACAACACCTCTACCTCAGACTCAAGCATTCCATACTTTGCCTCAAGTAAGAATTTTATATATACATTTGATTTATGTAGACATGATTATGGTTGAGAATTGAGATATGAAACTTTAAACAAGAGATTGAGTGATCAATATGTATTCATTTGATTTCTGTAGACATGATTATGGTCGAGAATTTAGATATAAAACTTTATACAAGAAATTGAATGCATCAATATGTATTCTACTTATATATGTTGTGCAATGATTCAGTTTTCTGATTTTCATTTTCTTGGTAGTATTCTAGTTTTTTTTTCAACTTTGGCTTCTCTTAATAGGGGTCAAATGCAGCAAATGCAGTTAGTTTTTCATACTCAGATCCAACCATTTTTTATGGCATTCCAAGCTGGCACCACAATATCTCTTTTACTCAACTACTTCATGTGAGTATGTATACAAGCATATATAGATGCATGTCTACTAGATGTTATATTTATTAACATGTGGTTTCTTATTGTAGGAATCAATGCCACACTTGAATTCTTTTTCTCAAGACAAAGAAGGCGAGGGCAATGGGACCTAAGGCCTTTTTTTCTCTGGAGATGGAGTTTTACATGAGAAAAGTAGAAGTAATTTGCTTTTTGTCTTAGAGATTTGGTGAAATGTATAAATTTGGAGAAGTGAGAGATTGTTCATGGTTCACTTTAATTGTATATACTTAAAATTTTCTAAATGATATTTTGGCAAATCATTGTTACATACTTGTTTTTATTTTTCTTAGTTCAAGATATTTTCACAGTAGTAGAGATTGAACTTGAAACGAAAACATATATTAAGAAGTAATTAATCAACCGAAAGTTAGACAAGGGAAGAGACAACACATGGTATATGTTCAAGGGTGTGCTACGTGTTGTTTTCTTTAGGTAGATGTTTCAAATTTTGCTCACTAAAATCTGAATTAATCTCAACCATTGGATGTAATAGATGACCAAGATAAAAAGACAATATAATTAATTTTGGTGGAATAAATAGAATTGGAAAGAGTGATAAAAGATCCAATAGAAGACAGCCACATCATTTTAGAGTAGGAACTTCCTACTCCATTCAGAGTAGGGAAACTTTTTCCTACCTTTAATTCCTATTGTCTTATCAATATGTTCATCCTCAAAAACTGGGTTTCAAAGATATGGAATTCTTCTCCATGAATGTCTGAGTCTCAATCGAAGTATATTATGGATTATGGATTGTCTTTTTATTTTATGCATCATCTGTGATCAATCGATTTGGCCAGAGGATTCTTATTGCTTATGTTATAATTGTGTTTAGGGTAACATTGCCCTTATTTTTATTTTCTTTTCATTTTTTTGGTTACTGATAACATTATCCTACTCTTTTTTTTATTATTATAGTTTGCTTGTTTACTACTGACTGCTGTTATTCCTAATTTAGCCAGAAAAATTTGATTTATTTTGATTCTCCGAGCCTTAAATTAATTCTGTCCTTCTTTTATTTTTACTATTGCATTCGATTGTTTGGTTTTTCTTCTTTAGGGGCTGAAAATACTTTCAAACCTCATTGTAATGCCTTTAAGTCTTTTCAAAATATTACTATGAATTCGGTGATGTACATCGTACCAGTTTCCTTGCTCCCAACCACTCTTCGTTTTTTGTACATTGTTCTTCTCTATCTATTTTGACTTTAATCTCACTGCTCAAATTACTACTGGTGGGAATAGCACTCCTCAAAATGCTGACGTGAGTCGCCTTCCTTTAATTCCTTTTGTCTTGTCAATATGTTCATCCTCAAAAGCTGGCTTCAAAGATATGGAATTCTTCTCCATAAATGTCTGAGTCTCAATCGAAGTATATTATGGATTATGGATTGTCTTTTTATTTTATGCATCAATTGTGATCAATCGATTTGGCCAAGAGGATTCTTATTGCTTATATTTTAATTGTGTTTAGGGTAACATGCCCTTATTTTTTTTTTTTTTTTCATTTTTGTGGTTACTGGTAACATTATCCTACTCTTTTTTCATTATAGTTTGCTTGTTTACTACGGACTGTTGTTATTCCTAATTTAGCCTGAAAAATTTGAGTTATTTTGATTCTCTAAGCCTTAAATTAATGAACTTATTGGGTTATCTTATGTCTTTCTTTTATTTTTACTATTGCATTCGATTGTTTGGGTTTTCTTCTTTGGGGGCTGAAAATACTTTCAAACCTCATTTTAATGCCTTCATGTCTTTTCAAAATATTACTATGAATTTGGTTTTGTACATCATACCAGTTTCCTTGCTGCCAACCATTCTTCGTTTTTCGTACATTGTTCTTCTCTATCTATTTTGACTTTAATCTCACTGCTCAGATTACTACTGGTGGGATTAGCACTCCTCAAAATGCTGACGTGAGTAGCCTACCTTTAATTCCTTTTGTCTAGTCAATATGTTCATCCTCAAAATTTGGGTTTCAAAGATATGGAATTCTTCTCCATGAATGTCTGAGTCTCAACCGAAGTATATTATGGATTGTCGGTTGTCTTTTTATTTTATGCATCAACTGTGATCAATCGATTTGGCTAGAGGATTCTTATTGTTTATGTTTTAATTGTGTTTAGGGTAACATTACCCTTATTTTTATTTTTTTTTCATTTTTATGGTTAACGTTAACATTATCCTACTCTTTTTTTATTATACTTTGCTTGTTTACTACTGACTGCTGTTATTTCTAATTTAACCCGAAAAATTTGAGTTATTTTGATTCTCCGAGCCTTAAATTAATGAACTTATTCGGTTATCTTTTGTTTTTATTTTATTTTTACTATTGCATTCGATTGTTTGGTTTTTCTTTTTTGGGGACTGAAAATGCTTTCAAATCTCATTTTAATGCCTTTAGGTCTTTTCAAAATATTACTTTGAGTTTGGTGATTTACATCGTGCCTGTTTCCTTGCTGCCAACCATTCTTCGTTTTTTTCGTACATTGTTCTTCTCTATCTATTTTGACTTTAATCTCACTGCTCAGATTACTACTGGTGAGAATAGCGCTCCTTAAAATGCTGATGTGAGTAGACTACCTTTAATTCCTTTTGTCTTGTCAATGTGTTCATCCTCATAAGTTGGCTTTCACAGATATGGAATTCTTCTCCATGAATGTCGGAGTTTGAATCGAAGTATATTATGGATTATGGATTGTCTTTTTATTTTATGCATCAACTGTGATCAATCGATTTGGCCAGAGGATTCTTATTGCTTATGTTTTAATTTTGTTTAGGGTAACATTGCCCTTATTTTTTTTATTTTTATTTTCATTTTTGTGGTTACTGATAACATTATCCTACTCTTTTTTATTATAGTTTGCTTGTAAACTACTGGCTGCTGTTACTCCTACTTTAGCCTGAAAGATTTGAGTTATTTTGATTCTCTGAGCCTTAAATTAATGAACTTATTGGGTTATCTTCTGTGTTTATTTTATTTTTACTATTGCATTCGATTGTTTGGTTTTTCTTCTTTGGGGGTTGAAAATGCTTTCAAACCTTATTTTAATGCCTTTAGGTCTTTTCAAAATATTACTTTGAGTTTGCTAATGTACATCGTACCTGTTTCCTTACTGCAAACCATTTTTCGTTTTTTTCGTACATTGTTCTTCTTTATCTGTTTTGAGTTTAATCTCACTGCTCAGATTACTACTGGTCGTAATAGCGCTCCTCAAAATGCTGACGTGAGTAGCCTACCTTTAATTCTTTTTGTCTTGTCAATATGTTCATCCTCAAAAACTGGGTGTCAAAGATATGTAATTCTTTTCCATGAATGTCTGAGTCTCAATCGAAGTATATTATGGATTAAGGATTGTCTTTTTATTTTATGCATCAACTGTGATCAATCGATTTGGCCAGGGGATTCTTATTGCTTATGTTTTAATTGTGTTTAGGGTTACATTGCCCTTATTTTTATTTTTATTTCATTTTTGTGGTTACTGGTAACATTATCCTACTCTTTTTACATTATAGTTTGCTTGTTCACTACGGACGGCTGTTATTCCTAATTTAGCCTGAAAAATTTGAGTTATTTTGATTCTCCGAGCCTTAAATTAATGAACTTATTGGGTTATCTTCTGTCTTTCTTTTATTTTTACTATTGCATTCGATTGTTTGGTTTTTCTTCTTTGGGGGCTGAAAACGCTTTCAAACCTCACTTTAATGCCTTTAGGTCCTTGCAAAACATTACTTTGAGTTTGGTGATGTACATCGTTCCTGTTTCCTTGCTGCCAGCCATTCTTCGTTTTTTTTTCATACATTGTTCTTCTCTATCTATTTTGACTTTAATCTAACTTCTCAGATTACTACTGGTGAGAATAGCGCTCCTCAAAATGCTGACGTGAGTAGCCTACCTTTAATTCCTTTTGTCTTGTCAATATGTTCATCCTCAAAAACTGGATTTCAAAGATATGGAATTCTTCTCCATTAATGTCTGAGTCTCAATCTAAGTATATTATGGATTATGGATTGTCTTTTTATTTTATGCATCAACTGTGATCAATTGATTTGGCCAGAGGATTGTTATTGCTTATGTTTTAATTGTGTTTAGGGTAACATTGCCCTCATTTTTATTTTTATTTAATTTTTGTGGTTACTGGTAACATCATCCTACTCTTTTTTCATTATAGTTTGCTTGTTTACTACGAACTGTTGTTATTCCTAATTTAGCCTGAAAAATTTGAGTTATTTTGATTCTCCGAGCCTTAAATTAATGAACTTATTGGGTTATCTTCTGTCTTTCTTTTATTTTTACTATTGCATTCGATTGTTTGGTTTTTCTTCTTTGGGGGCTGAAAATGCTTTCAAACCTCATTTTAATGCCTTTAGGTCTTTTCAAAATATTACTTTGAGTTTGGTGATGTACATCGTACCTGTTTCCTTGCTGCCAACAATTCTTCGTTTTTTCCGTAAATTGTTCTTCTCTGTCTATTTTGACTTTAATCTCACTGCTCAGATTACTATTGGTGAGAATAGCGCTCATCAAAATGCTGACTCAGTAGCCTACCTTTAATTACTTTTGTCTTGTCAATATGTTCATCCTCAAAAACTGGGTTTCAAAGATATGGAATTCTTCTCCATGAATGTCTGAGTCTCAATCGAAGTATATTATGGATTATGGATTGTCTTTTTATTTTATGCGTCAACTGTGATCAATCGATTTGGCCAGAGGATGCTTATTGCTTATGTTTTAATTATGTTTAGGGTAACATTGCCCTTTTTTTTTATTTTTATTTCATTTTTTTGGTTACTGGTAACATTATCCTACTCTTTTTTTATTATAGTTTGCTTGTTTACTACTGACTGCTGTTATTCCTAATTTGGCCTGAAAAATTTGAGTTATTTTGATTCTCCGAGACTTAAATTAATGAACTTATTGGGTTATCTTTTGTCTTTCTTTTATTTTTACTATTGCATTCGATTGTTTGGTTTTTCTACTTTGGGGGCTGAAAATGCTTTCAAACCTTATTTTAATGCCTTTAGGTCTTTTCAAAATATTACTTTGAGTTTAGTGATGTACATCATACCTGTTACCTTGCTGCCAACCATTCTTGGTTTTTTTCGTACATTGTTCTTCTCCATCTATTTTGACTTTAATCTCACTGCTCAGATTACTACTGGTGGTAATAGCGCTCCTCAAAATGTTGACGTGAGTAGCCTACCTTTAATTCCTTTTGTTTTGTCAATATGTTCATCATCAAAGACTGTGTTTCAAAGATATGGAATTCTTCTCCATGAATGTCTGAGTCGCAATCGAAGTATATTATGGATTATGGATTGCCTTTTTTTTTTATGCATCAACTATGATCAATCGATTTGGTCTGAGGATTATTATTGATTATGTTTTAATTGTGTTTAGGGTAACTGTTTACCCGTTCTAATCCTCAGCCACGTGTCAGCAAGGCCGTAGATCTAGGAAAACGAAATGTCCTTTATTGTTGTAAAAACATAGAAATAATTTATTCAATAAGTTCACGGAATAAACAATTTCCAATCAAAGTAATTTGACCGACGAGCAAGGAACAACCACTCGTCTATGGGTCTTTTCTCAAATCAAACAAGAAGATAAAAGTGCGTAAAAGTAAAGATAGGTGAGCTTCGGCAGGTGAAGCGTCGGTGGTGGGAAATCTTCACGGTTGAAGATTTGTCGTCGGGGAAGGGCTCAAGGTTGAGACCCTTGTCGTCGGGAAGGGCTCGCGGTTGAGACCCTTTTCGTCAAGCTCCGCAGTCGGAGGTTCGTCGGCGATAGTTAAATTACACTACTCCTAAAATAAAGCGCCGCATGGGCATTGAGAGGGTGCGCGAGGCGCGGATAGAGATGAGTTTTGATTGTTTGATGTTGGTTGGGGACCTCTTTGCTGTTGTAGGAACTCTTTTATTTATAATTTTCACTTGATTGCTCACCAAGTCGTAGCATCCTGATGGTGCGCCACCTTCTAGAAAGTGTAGAGTTTTCAGGAATTAGGTGGGCTTCAACTTATGGTCTTCTGATCACAATCTTCTAAAAGAACAAGAAGTCTTCAGATGGGCAATTAATTGCCTTGACTTGCGTTGCCAACTTGAATCAAACTTCTCCACGTGCATGTGGTCTTTAATTGTTAAATTGGAGGCAATTTCCAATTCTTTAATTTGAGGATGCTATGACTTCCAATTCGCTGAATTTCCAAAAACATTGTGACTTCCAATTCCTATAGACTTCCAATTAGGTGCAATTGGAAGAGGGAGAGAGATAACTTAATTGAATGCGAACTCTCCACAATTCGTTTCTTAACACGACTCCGAGATAATCTCATTCGTGTTTCTTGATGGCCAAGACATAGACTTCTTTCCTAACTGCATTCACGGTTTTTACTTGCATTTATTTTCAGCAATATCTCGTAATAGTTACTATAATTGTCAAATTATAATAATATCACGAAACATCATCGAAAACTTCTTCATTCAACGGTCTAGATCGTGTGGACCGCTAGATGCAAATTTTGGTGTAAACAGTAACATTGCCCTTATTTTTTTTATTTTATTTTTTCATTTTTGTGGTTACTGATAACATTATCCTACTCTTTTTTTGTTATAGTTTGCTTGTTTACTACTGACTGTTGTTATTCCTAATTTAGCCTGAAAAATTTTGAGTTATTTTGATTCTCCGAACCTTAAATTAATGAACTTATATGGTTATTGGAATTTTAACATTTAACATCAGAAAAATTGCAAGAGAAAGTCGTGGAAATAAGATTGTAACCACTTACTTTGAATTGAATCAATGAGCCTTACAAGAAAGCTTACGAACTAAACATCAAAATGGACAATCAAAAGTCTGTATCAAAAAGCAACAAAAACTTTTAGTACATAAGTCGTTTTCATAGTGTGATACATAAAAATCAGCTCAACAATCAATTCATCATGAACAAAATAGATGAATTTTCAGCAATATGACAAAAAAAAATCCCAAGATTTCAATTCATATTCATTGGGAACAAAATTGATGAATTTTCAACAATATGATTGATATGTTCGTAATGTTCAATCTTTACACTTAAGTAATGCTTTCCAAAATAATTGATTTATATAAAAAGAAAATGTGGGTTTAACCCACCAAATCAGTCACTTTTAACAATAACCCACTAACTTTTAACATTAGTCCTAAATTTAATATTTTTCATAAATTTCATTAGAATTTTAATCCACATGTGCATTTTTTCCATATTAGTATTGATGAGTAATAAATTATTTGTTTTCATTAATTTTATATGTATTTGACATACCCTTTTTGCCCTTTGAATTAACTAAACCTTACCACCAACTTCCATTATCTAATGGATCGAGTACAGGAGAGTGAGAACTCACTGATCATCTGTTTGTTCACCTTTTGATACAAGGTGGTATACAAAGTAGTTGATCTATTGCACAGGTAAGAGAATGTTACCTGTTCATCAGAATTTTATACCTTTGCTTCACAACAAAAATGATGGCACCTATACTGAAGGTGCATTATGAAATATGAATGAAATTCAATAGAACTCATAATTCATTATGCATATGACTAGAAATTGCAATTCTGTTTCAACATTTTTGTTTTCTTCTTATAAATTACTGCATTTTTGTTTTCCTCACAATTAGATAAGAGTTCCTAAATTACCTCGCAACTAGGTAAGAGAAGTTTGGGGAGGGGGTGTTGGGGATTGGGGTTCTTCTGTATGAAAGAGGAATTCTATGTTTAGGAAGTGAAAATCTCTTCATCAGGTATCTTATTTTGGATGCAAATTGAAACCCATCTTTAATTAGCTACCTATTTTATCATTCGGATCAAAATGATCAAATTATCTTGGGTTCTCCTAAACCTTAATTTTACCTCTCGAAGAGGTTTTATTGTTCTTGTGAACAGGTAAAAAATCCTCAAACCAAATTACACCTGCACCGTAGAATGGGATTGAAAAGAGAGAGGCTGAGATATTGTTTGAACAAAAGAAGAGAAAGAGTCTAGCCTAATGAGGACAATATTGTGGACAAGAAATTCTGCAACCCCCCTTCCCCCCCACCCAATGACCTTCGATTCCTTCACAAGAGAGCATGATATTTATAGGAGCAACTCTACCCATATCTATATTCATTTGAATTTGAACTTTTTTGTGAACGGCCAATATAAATTAATGTTGCCGTCCGGATTCTGAAACGGCTTTCCATTTCAATTCAATGGTAGTGGAGGTAATTTGATATTAATATGATGGGCTTAAATATATTTCTATCTATTTGTTTTATATTACATGTAATGCTGATTAGGATTATATAGAATATTAACTAGAATTTATTTACAATATATGAAAAAGGGCTAAACATAAAAGTGGTCTTTAGCATTGGGTTAAAATCACAATGCCCCTTATATAAACCAGTATGCATGTTATAGAGTAAAACATTATGATTTACATGTATAAATCTCAATAGGCATAACCTCAATTTTAATTACAGCAATCAGGTATACATTAGGCTCCAAATCATAAATAACTAGGAATTTAATAGAAAAATTTATTTTCAATAAACACCAATCGATCATCTCTTTAACAAGATGGGATGACTAGTCTCAACAATGGCTTGATAGCCATTGAAGGATCTTTTGGCTCCAGCTCCACACAATCACAGGAAGGAACAAAATTATTCCAAGTACCATACACAGCAAAACCAAAAAAAGTTTGAAGTTAAATTCATGAATGTTATATATGAAACAGGAATATGAAATTCACATTAATAGAATTGAAGAACTTATCTCAATTCCTCTAAATTGCTGCAAAACATGATTAGCATAAGCATTAACAAGCTCACAACATCAATTCTAGCCAAAACACACAACAAATGCAAACATAATCATGCCAAACGAGTATTAATTCATATAAACCCAAGGAGAATTAACCAGAATAGTAAAATCTGCATCTAGTGGTGAACTCATGATCAAAGAACCTAAATGCAAAAACCCTCAAAATTGATTTTGAGACATGTGGGTGTTGAATCACGGGTTGGTCCTTTTGACTAATTATCCTTAGAGATTTTGGTTTCTGTTATTCAATTGGGCTCGGAAAATAAAGAGAAAAATTTGGACTGTGAGGGGGGGGGCGGCTAACAAAAACAACAAGCTTTGAAAAAATCTTTCCCCTTCTCTGGGCCCTTAAAAGACCAAACGTAGAAGAATAATAATAGTCGTGTTCATCAATTCTAATAGGAACTTAAGCATATGATAACAGGAGATCAAAATCAACTTCACAAGAGACAACTATAGAACCACATATTGGATCGCCTTCAATATAGACGGCAAAACAATCACCAAAAAATGAACCATATGCGCATTGACATAGAGAGTAGACATGCAAGAGTAAGCTTACATACTTGTTAGTCAAATAACACATAAGATCACAATCATAAACACATTATACATGTTATTACCCTGTATACACAATAATTTTAAAAATAAAAAAAATAAATAAAAAAAATTAAAAAAAAAAAAAAAACCTTGTATACACAATAATATACCAACCAAAATAGTCATATAGAAGAATAAGATCAAGGATCAACGAAGACATTGAAGAGGGCCACAAGGAATGTTTTCTATTCTCTATTACAACGATATGCTTAAGCCATGAATAGGGTTTTGACACAATGATAAGCTATTACTATGAGAGCAGGGATAACCTTTATATAGAGAATTAGGGTAAAGGGCAAATTAGACCTATTATAGATAAACCCACCTAATTACTATACATGCTTTTTAATATCCTATTAGAACAAGTAAATGAATGACTTATAATTAAATAAGTCATTATAGGTTATTAAGCTCATTAAGACTCCAAAATTATTGGTCTGTTAGAACACATGATTGATCATCAAATACTCAACTAATATGAAAATTTCTTACAGCAAGTTCCAAATAGCCTCTTCTATACAACTAGTTAGAGTCATTATTGTGAAAATAAGTCCCCAATCATTATAAATAAAATAAGATGTATCTCGGCTGACTTGTATACTCCCTCCCCTCTTGCTATCCTTTACTTCCCTGTAGATTCAGACGTCTGCTAAGTTTTTTGATGTTCACTTTGTGGATCAGATCTTGACAAAGTCTGGGAGGTAATGAATGTGTTGCATCTTATAGAAGATTCTTATACTTTTGTTTCTTTTTATTGCAGGAATTTGCATACAGCCCAGAACATTAGTACGTCCATTGGCATCGCTTGTTTGTGAGAGGATACCCAGAACTTCTACCAGACATTAGAACTCGAGGATGGAAAAGATGGAATTTGCAAAGTCTAAGAGTGGCCCCAAACTATAATTCAAGCACCAACTTTCAATTAGATATATCATTTACTATCAATGAGAAGAAGAAAAAAAAGTAATATATATAAAATGAGAAATTCTATTCATGCTAATCAATTTGATTTTTATATCCGTTACTTATTTAATTTTTGAATTATTGTTGATCTTAATGCAAAATTACTCTTAAAAACATAATATACTCTTAAAGACCTAACACAAATTTCTCACTACACTCATTATCTTCTTCAACATAACCCTAGTCTATTCATCAAACACTATTATTCCTCATTTTCTTAACTCTCACATAATCTTCTATAATCTATAGTGGAGAACTTACATACATAAACAAACATTGTCAACATGTGGAAACATGAGTTGACTTGTTGTGTTCTCTCCTCCTTCCTCACCACCCCATCTCTAACCCAGCATCCGCCACCATAGCTAAATCCATCAAAACCACAACCTAATATTATTTCCCCTCCTCAATTACAGCCAAGCTATACAACAAAACAAACCTACCCTGCTTCATTTTCTCTCTCTTGCCTAAAGACTGGAGGATATTTTTGGCATCCATTTCAAGGATTCTCTGACAGGGGTGTATTGGTTTAGGATTTTAAAGGATTGTTTTGGAGTTAAAAAGTCTCATGGTATTGAATTAAAACTTTTCAGTATAGTTTAAAAGTCCAATGGTATTCAATTAAGACTTTTAGGATTTTTAAAATAGGATGTCAAAATCCAGTGGTATTCAATCCAAACTTTTGACACTTGACAAACAGTCTCATGGTATTCCAAAACTTGATGATTTCGAAGGATTTTATAGAATCGTGGATTGTTTGGGACTTTTGAGTGAAAAATATAAAGACCAACCTCTCTGAAAAATCCCACCCTCCTCCATCATACTTTTCACGCTGACTTTGGATTGTTCTATTTCTCTGGGAAGATGAACAGAGCCTTGATTCCATTCATAAATGTTCATCCCTAAAAATCTTCCCCAAGCTAATCCAATTTTATGGAGTCGAAATCTGACCCAGGTTCTCATTCTACAATTCAAATTCACATCTTCCATTGACTAGTTTTCATTATAGATTTTGGACCTATCCAATTTTGACAACTCCCTACCCATTTTCCAGCCACAAATTCAATACTTCAATCTAGCTTAACCAACCTTCAAAGAATCAAATTTGAGTTTTCTTTTTCTTCTTCTTCTAAATTCAAAACCCAACAAAAATCCAAGACAATAGTCTAAAAGCCGAGCTCTTTTTCTATAGTCGAAAACTCAAATTGGCAAATGAATCCAAAAACCAGCGAAACAACAAAATTGAGTGGGAGGTATAAATATTTTTAAATCCAAAAATGAAGATGCTGCTGAAAAGTGTGGTGGACGGGAAGAGAAAGAGAAAGAGGAATTTGGGTTCGAGGGTGTGCTAGATTGAAATAGAGTGAAGAAGATATGGCTACGAAGCCATGAAACTGATGGGCTTTTTTTTTTCAAGGGTCGTAAAATCCTACAGTAGAAATCTCTTGAAATCCTGAAGACTTTAGTAAAAAGTCTGACCTTAAAAAGTCCAAAAGGAAAAATTCTAATAAGTCATCAAAATCCTCTACATTCTACTAGATTTTTTTTAACTCCAAAACAATCCTTTAAAATCCTAAACCAATACACCCCTGTGAATCTCTTCGATGACTGCCAAAAGCTGCCTTAGCTGGCTTCCTTGTTACGGAGAAAGACTCATAAGTTATAGTTTATTCGTGATTTATTAATTCCATGACAAAGTATTCGGTAGTGTGACAAAAAGCTTGAAGCTCAAAAAAAAAAAAAAAAAGAAGGCTTCAAGAAACAAGATCAAACTCGAAGACAATGCTTGGAGTACAATGTTTTGATATTTTGTAAAGGAATTTTTTTTTTTTTTAGTAAAAGGTTGTATAGATTAATAGTGGGTGTAAAAATCAAATTTAATATTGAATAAGGGGTATTTTTAGAACAAAAGAATGTACTGATAAAATTTGGGGTTTTTTATTTCCACCCCTCATTTCTCTTTTTCCACCCCCCAATTATTAATTAAATCAAAATATTTTTATTATTATATAGAAAATATAAAAATACCCATCATCATTACAACCATCCTTGTCCAGCCCATCCATTCATATCTGAAGGCTTGGGGGAGGACGATGAGGACGGAGAGGCCAATGGAGTTGGTCGGAAGGCCTAAGAGGAATCTAGTCCAATAGCTGAGATCAGAGGAGGGATTGGAGGACAAGTAGGAGTCGAGGAGTGGAGAGAGATGGATGGCGACAATAGGGTCTTCGAAGATGTCCTCATCGACAGCGATCGATGAGGTCAAGGAGGAGGGGAATGGGGTCCACTTGGAATGACTGCTTGTAGAGGCGCATCACCCGAAATATTAATGTTGGTGGTCAAGTTGTTACAATTGAAAAGGATGATGATGATGGACAATTCTGTAATTTAAGCATAGGAATATATGTCTTTTATTTAATTAATAATTAGGGGTGGGAAAAGAGAAATGGGGGTGGAAATAACAAACCCCAAAAATAAAAGGCAAAATGAGATTAATACCCATAAAAATTATTTTCTTTCAATTATAACCCATCTTATATTTTTTTGTTGAATAAGCCACATGACTAGGCATCCAACTCATTTACTTTCTGTATATAGTGATTTTGTAATATTCACCTTCCTAAAACGCCCCTATTAAATTTATTAGTAGAATTTGTTAGAATTATTATCTTATGAAAACCTGAAGTATTCTACCAATTTAAATACATTAAATCAAGATACTACAACAATCTAATGACTCTATCTACCTGAGGAATTCCACGAAATATCCTAAAACACCTGAACGTATCTATTTGAAATTAGAAAACACATAAACATATCCACCTGAATTGGAAAGTACACAAAATATTCCAAAACACCTGAATGTGTCCACTTGAAATTGGAAAACATCTAAACATATCCACCTAAAATTGGAAAACACACAAAATATCTCAAACACCTAAATGAATCCACCTGAAATTGAAAAATATCAAAATATATCCACATGAAATTTGAAAACACCTAAATATATCAACCATAACTTCTACACATTAAACCAATAAAAAGGTCTAACTAATCCTAATTCAAATTCAAAAACATCATTAACTTTGGACATAGTTTAGATTTGTAATTGATGAAAATAGATCCACTTGTTTGAATGCCCCATCATCATATCATGTTCTTTTTTTTTTTAAATGCTATCAGATTATTGATTATCAATTTGAAAAGTTATTTTACTTTTGTGGAAAAAGAATGGCAGATATGTAAATAATTTGAACTAAAATGTTAGTTTATATCCTAGGTGGCAAAACTATTAAATGCTGAATTTTATTCTGCAAGAAAAATATAAATGAATAAAAAAGTAATAGTTTATCTTTGAAAGTCGAAACCGGACTCTCTCTCACATCAAACACTCTGCCTTCTCTCTAGAAACCCTAACAAAACCCCCCGTCGCCACCGGCTCCTAGCCTAGGCTTGGGGTCGGCAGGCAACCTTCCCCTCCTTCACTTTTCATACCCATTTCTCTCTCAACCCTTTTCCCACCACCTACCCCATTTCTTCAGCCCTCCTTGTAGCTTGGCCTAGGAGTTTTTCCGGCGATTTCTTGCCGCGTTGCTCATTCTTGAGCTTGTTACCGGCACATTCCGCCTTTCCCCCTGTAATTCCTTATGGGTTTGGCATCGTTTAGCCTGAATTTCACCATATCTACTTGGTTTGGTTTCTCTCCTAGCATGGTCTAGGCTTTTTCTGGTGATTTTTGCTCCAAATTCGTGGATTTGCTCGTCCTGTGACCTATTGGTCTATGGACTTGAGTGGATCTACTCTGATTCGGTGTGAATTTTGCTGGAATGCTTTGTGGGGTTGGATTTGTTCTAGATCTGCCTTGCTTGGTTTCGATGGGTCTTGTTTTTTGTCTCTTTGTAGGTGTGGAGATGACGATGGTGGTGGCTTAACTAGCTATTTCAATCTTTCCTTCCATATGTTGTAGAGGTGACGATGGTTGTGGCTTACTAGGCTTCGGCTTTAATCATTAGGTGGTGGCGACTAGAATTGTGCGACATGCGGCTCTCGTCCTGCTTCGTCTGATTGATGTCTGGACTAATTTTGAAGATCCACTTTGCTTGGATTGATCTGTTTGTGCTCTCTTTGTTAGTTATGGGCTTGTTTTCCTCTAACTTAGTTTAGTTCTGTTTAGGTTGAACTAGTTGTGCGGACCAGGATTTTAGGTCTTGGTGTTGCTTAGTTGTTCTTTTGAACTTATTGTGGGTGTTATGGTGAGCCTGGGGTATACCCCTTGTAAACTTGTATGTCCCGCTTATTCAATGGTTACTATTTACTTACCCAAAAACAAATATAAATGGATATAAGTCTAATAATTATAAATATTCTGCGAGGTTAATGATACGCAATGCCCAATAGCGAGTTGATTTACATATCTAGAACATAAAGCCTTCGTTAACTTGCGAAAGTCTTGTTGTTTTTCTTTCCATCTGCTCATTTGCAATTCTTGTTGCTAATTGTACTCTAAAAAGGCAAAGGAAAACTTATCCCTAAACCAAGGGGATATCTCGGAAATAAGGAAAGAAAAACACAACTAGGTAACTGATCCTTCTTGGCTCTGGTAACATAGGTCGAAGGTCTCATTGAAGTATCTGAAAAATCTTTCATTGAAGTATCTGAAAAATCTTTCTAGGATCAATTCTTCATTAGCTGCACAGTTCTGCTGGAGTTCTACTGGAATTCACACTTTTTTTGTGTTGACTTGTAAACCTACTTTGATTGGTCTGTGTGAAAAATTCTACCAAAATACAGATAGCAGTACAGAGAATGATTTCAAAGGAAAAAAAAGGAAATGAACTTTGCAATTACCCTTCACGCATCAGTCTTTGGGCTACCCAGGAGCCAGTACGCCAGAGACAATACCATACTGGCTCCCCATTTTGCTCATAAATGACTCTGCAACAACAAAGAGAATGAGGCGGCCGTTTCACTTCGCTAAACAGATATTTCACAAGGAAAAGAAATACCTTTTATGGTACCAATTTCTTGTATTAGCCTTGTTGTTGGCCTATCTAGATAGTCTTGATCAGCAACGTTAAACACATACGCACCATTTAAATCTTGCAAGACTCTTTTCTCTCTGCATATGTATAATAGGCTCAAAATGAGAGCAACTCACATAATGCCTTAGATTACAAATATTTCCAGCAAATATGGCGAGTGTATGGCAAACACAGTGCATATAGTGCAGCATTCATGAAGATCTTTCAATAGTACACGGCAAGATATCCAGAATGCACAGGTAAGAGAATACACACGACTGCCCCATTCCTTCTCTTATAGCTTTACCACCTCCAAAAACAGATTTATACCCATAAAGAGTAAAATCCTTTTCAATTTCAGCTAACAAGCTGAATTTTGTCAGCATTAGTTGGGCATCATCAAACTTCCCTTAATCATCTTAGTGGACTATATAGCTAACAATCAAGGAATACCATTGATTTATTTAAAAAGATGCAAATAGGCAAGTAAACAAATCAGGTAAAGAGCCTGGACCTAGCTTTTGGTACTTCCTCATTTCTGAATCCTCTTTCCTCTATAGATCCCATGACTGCCTTGCGCTTGCCAAGTTCTACTGGACCATCCACAATGCTGTCTCCTCCTCTGATTACTCTATTACCTCCGATATTTATACTCTCCCCGGCTGGCACAGCAAAACAAGCACCAGTACTTAGAACCATAGAATAGACTAAGAAAAACCTGATTATGTGCTAGCCCATTGAAAACATGCCCAGGTCTACCAGCACTAAAAGTGACAAAGTAGGGCCTACTTTCTAATCACAGAAGGAGACCACCTAATTGTGCAACGAACTTGTAGATTTACAAGACAATGAATGATGACATGCTTTACTTGTTGAACAATTTTCACAATGCAGAATATATTTGCAACTAAAGTACCTAAACTTTTAGTCACATAAACTAGAGGTTTTAAAAGGTAATATAACAGTTTTGACCTCAGACCTCTTGGTTGTTCCAGCTGGAATATTCAGGCACACGTCGTATGATCTCATTTGATCAAAAATCAGGCCAGGGTTGATCTCACTGAAGTGATAGTGACTCCCAACTTGAAAAAGGTAGGATGAGCAATTAATCTGAAATTGATTGCTTAGTGATACTGTAAAAATCAGAACCAAATACTCTTCCCATTTGGTACTACAATATGCATGACTTAAGCTGACAGAAATCTATTGAAACTGAATATATATGACTACCGAGTTTCACTGTTTTAAATAACTCAACCGAGCTACAGAAGCTACAGAACCCTGATTTCTTTGTTGGTGTTGACTCTTGCCAGTTCTACTAATTTTAGGCAATCAGAACAACATACACTAAACAAAGTTAAATATTCTAGAATTTACTGACAGAGATCAAATTCAGAAGTTTAGTCAGTAGAATCCTGAAGTTGAAGGAGGAACATGACAAGAGCTTGATTACTAAGGACATAAAACAACTGCTGATTGACCTCTGGCATATATCAGTAATTGTTGATGTGTCCCTAGGTAACATCAGTAGCGTAATCAAGCAAGCCTAGGCTTGATCTGATGACAATGAACCTGTTACAAAAGAACAGCTTTGGATCTCTTCGTTAAACCACTGCAAGCTAACCTGAATCACCTCAGCTATTTCTTCATGTATCATGGTGCTGTTAATAATACAAAAGTGTGAGGCAGAGTTGCATCGAAAACCAAACTATTGCTATTTGTGGACGGATAAAAAACTGAGTAATGTTACATAACTCAAGAGGACTTTGTTAACAAAATGGGAAATGATAAACACCTGAATCTTACGATGCTTAAGCAAAATAGTACCACCTCCAAATTGATTTCATCCGGAATCTCATTATCTTCCATTTCAAGAAACTTGCGTAGCGAGGGAATTGCAGAGAAATCATGCTTCATCAGTTCCCATACTATACAGGGGTAATAGGTCCCAGATAAAAGTAAAATCTATTTCCGGACTTTATATTGTAGGTTTTATTTTATGACATTTCACTTGTAAATTAAAGTCCCGTAAAGGACTATTATTTGATGAACAAGACTTGGTGCAAGGTGGTGCTCTTAGTATAATTGTTTAACATAGTACTAGGCACATTGGACAGTATCACGGCCACATCTTAAAACCAAGTCATGGATCAGTGAATTGGGGCTGCTTAATGCCAAGAAGACCAGGAAGAGTAGTTTAAATATGTAATCTAGAGACCTCAGGGAATAATTAGTATGAAGTATTGAACCAAGGTTAGCTTTTGTTGTTTCTTAAACTGCGTTTAAATTACGAAGTGGAGACATGCGTTTTAAACCAAGGTTATCACTTGGTTTTTATTACTTTTCAGTTGAGGTATAACTGATATCAATAGCAGCTCAAGTTTGATCACATGTTTTATAATCACAACGTCACCCCCGCGGCATCACTGCCGCGGGCTTACTTACTTGTAAACTTGAAATCAACACAGCTGATAAAATAGATTTTGTTGGCAATCAACAAAAACATTCCAACCGATATCCCGTATATACCATAGGTGACACTAGTACTAACGACTGCCACAAGATCAGTAAAGCATTCTGTGTGCAACGATTCGTTCAAGAGCAAACTGAGATCATCATGGATCCGCCTCATGCTGTGGTAGTGGAGGAACTGGTGTTGGCCACCATGGTCGCACAATTGGAAAATAATGTATGCCATCATATCTCTTTCCAATCATTGACCACTCTTTAGTACGAATGTTGCACTCGACAATTTTCACACCTATACGCAGATACAAGATGTCCTCGTTACTAAGATCAAAAGCTAGCAAGTCAGTCTCATCATTAATCACATCGGCCAAAAACATTCTTTCGTCCAGTGGATACACCTTCGTTGTGTTTTCCTGCCAACGTAATTTGACAGCCGATCTTCCAACTTGATCATCTTCTTCATTCAAATCCCAAACAGTAAGTTTCGAAACTCGTTGTTGGCATAGTCCAAGAAGCACATCCGCAGACATCTTCGGTACACACCCAAGCGGTAAAGTACAAGTTCTCTCCCTCCTCCATCGAGTTGAATGAAATGACATTTATAATGATCTGTAATATCATCGCTCCTACTACTACTGTTGCTGTTGATCATGAACGGATCTAACCCAATAAGAATCTTATCAACCTCGCGCTCAGATAGTCCGTCCCAATACAACATTCCATTGTAAACAAAGCCTCGACTGTAATCAAGATATTGAGAACACTTTAGGTCGGCTGATGGGGTAGATACAATTGACTCCATCCATCCACCAGTCTCGAAAGAGAAGATCTGCACTTTGAATTTGGTGAAGTAAAGTTCGTCATCAGGAATAACTATTCTCAGAACCCTGCACCTAAATCCAATGTTAAGCTGGATGCCACGTACTTCCTCATCATCATCGTCTTTCTTATTACAACTATAGTACGGAAGATCGCACATGAGCCCCACTGCAACGGCACAGTACACTTGAGGGGGAGGAGGAAGAGGAACCCATTTGGTTGTATATGGATTGCAGATGTAGTAATCACGTTGATGATGCTCGCTTGCACAACACAAAACCAAGTCATTGTAACTGCCTACCACAACAGGATCTTTCTCCAAACCGTAGGTACTCACCAGCTTACCAAACAGTGGAGTTAAAGGCTTGATAGAGGACGAACCTCTAGAGAGCTCCTCACCGGCCATATTGACCAAAGTAATCTTTGGAGTCGGATTACGATCAATTTGTGCTCTCACAAAACGGCCAATAAAATATGGCTCAGAGATGAGAGTGCACCACCGCTTGGACACACACTTGCACTGAAAAACAAATTTATCGCAGGGAAGTCGACAAAGGATCTCAGCCAATAAGTTGTCAACGAGGTCTTCCATGTGTTTATCTCTTTTCAGCCACATCATGTAGTTAGAATAAGTATTGTGTAATAATTCAGTGAATTCTTCTCTCCACGGAGGAACAATTTATGTACAAATACACGAGACTAAGTTTACAAGTTACCTATTAGTACAAGATTTCTAATCAGATTCAATTAAGATAAAAACCATATTTCCCACGCTAACTAGGCGTAGGACTAATTTCCCATGCCAACTAGGTCTAGGACTCACGCCAAAACATGTTAACGTTATTCGTCACTTTTGATGATGGTGATCTTAATTGCTGCTGCTGACGATGACAGTGGGATATGCTACTGTATCTTTTTCCTGGAGCACCAACATTGTACTATCGCCACCTACCATGGCAAGTGGGAAAGTTAGCTCTCCTTGGGATATTCTATTGCACACTGCATAAAACACTACAGAAGTTAAGCTACAATTATAAAGATCTCTACCATATACTCAGGCACTCCATCACGGATTCGGCTCCTCTGCAGATCCGGTGTAGATCCGGCCAAACGGCATCTTTCTGGTCACTTAATCGATGATCGGAACCGTTGAGTTTGTAATTAAATTTGTAAAGATCATCTCCACAAAAAATGAATCAATTCCGATATCGTTTGGTCATCTAATTATGTGAAACATATACGAAACAAATGAACGGTCAAATTGAGTGACTATACTAGCCGTCCATATATTTGGTATTTGTTTCGCACAATTAGGTAATCAAACGATGTCGGAATTGATTCATTTTTTGTGGAGATGATCTTTACAAGTTTAATTATAAACTCAACGGTTCCGATCATCGATTAAGTGGCCGGAAAGATGCTGTTTGGCCGGATCTGCACCGGATCTGCAGAGATCCGGTCTGCAGAGGAGCCGAATCCCTCCATCACAAAACTTGAATTGACATTTACTGACATGCTTTAAAAAGGTCACTATGTGGTGGAACCAGGGAATTTTGAAAAAGTTAATCCACTAAAGCAAATATTGTAATAAAACTACATGGAAAATATTTAAAAAGATAAGCGGCACGCATGGTTTGCATAAAACATAAGAGAAAAAGTTCACAAACTTCTAGGAGACAAGGATTAAAGTTTCGATTTGAATTGAAATTGTAATATCGGTAGTTCAAATTTATGAAAATTTCGAAAAAAGTTTTAATTTCGGTAAAAAGAAAAGGTAAATATCAAAAAACATGCTAGATATTATCATGGACTTTGAAGATCAACCTTGTGTTAAGAACTGGAGTTTTATGAAAACATTGAAGCGGGTACTTGTACTTTCCTATTGCAATTGATAGTTCATTTCTGTTGGTAGTTAGTGAATTTTGTTAGTTGAATTATTAGTTGATGTGTATTTGTTTAATAATTGTTCATTTGATAATTGTTGATTGTTTCTGTTGGTAGTTAGTGAATTTTGTTAGTTGAATTGTTAATTGATGTGTATTTTTTTTAATAATTGTTCATTTGATAATTGTTGATTGTTTCTGTTGGTAGTTAGTGAATTTTGTTAGTTGAATTGTTAATTGATGTGTATTTTTTTTAATAATTGTTCATTTGATAATTGTTGGTTGTTAATGCTTTTCTGTATAGTTGAGGAATGCTGAGGCAGCAGCTTCAAACTCAAACAACAACAATAATGCTCAATGTGATCCAATGGCAAGAGGAAATGCATCAATTCTTGCAACAGCAGTAGCAGAAGAAGTAGATGATGGTGATGAAGAAGATAGTGAAGATGATGGTCTTGGTGGTGCATACGTTGATGAAGAAGATGCCGTTCAACTTGAATGAGTTAACTGGTCGGCTTTTTTATGCTTTTCTTTTCATATTACGTTTTGGCAAACCTTTTAAAACTTATGAAACTTGTTGTAGTTGTAAACTGTAACAAACTCGTGTTGGATTATGGATGATATCTTGTTGACTTGGAATGGAATCATTGTATGTTATTTTGAAATATTTGAATGATGGATTGGAATTGGAATCATTGGATCATATTATGCTTTTAGTACTGCTTTTTTCCTACCATTTTTGACAATTGAATGAACCGGGAATATCCCGGACCATCCCGAAACCATTCCGGTTCCAATTGGGATGGGACAAATCGGGATGACCTTCTGTCACGAACCAGTCCTGTCCCATTACATGTAATCGGGACCGGGACCGGGATTGGCCCAGTCCCAGACCGTGCCCATCCCTATATGCAATGCCCAATAGCGAGCTGATTTGCATATCTAAAACATAAAGCCTTCGTTAACTTGCGAAAATCCTGTTGCTTTTCTTTCCATCTGCTCAACTGCTCATTGGCTCTGGTAACATAGGTCGAAGGTCTCATTGAAGTATTCGAAAAGCTTTCTAGGATCAATTCTTCATCAGCTGCACAGTTTTGCTGGAGTTCTACTGGAATTCACAATTTTTCTGTCCTAACTTGTAAACCTACTTATTGGTCTGTGTGAAAAATTCTACCAGAATACAGATATCAGTGCAGAGAATGATTTCAAAGGAAATAAACTTTGCAATTACCCTTTACGCAGCAGTCTTTGGGCTACCCAGAAGGCATTATTAAGAGAATTTTCTCAGGAGCCAGAGACAATACCCTACTGGCTCCCCATTTTGCTCATAAATGACTCTGCAACAACAAAGAGAATGAGGCAGCCGTTTCACTTCGATAAACAGATATTTCACAAGGAAAAGAAATACCTTCTACGGTACCAATTTCTTGTATTAGCCTTGTTGTTGGCCTACCTAGATAGTCTTGATCAGCAACGTTAAACACATACGCACCATTTAAATCTTGCAAGACTCTTTTCTCTCTGCATATGTATACATAGAACCAAATACTCTTAAATTGATTGCTTAGTGATACTGTAAAAATAGAACCAAATACTCTTCCCATTTGGTACTACAATATGCATGACTTAAGCAGACAGAAATCTATTGAAACTGAATATATATGACTACCGAGTTTCACTGTTTTAAATAACTCAACCGAGATACAGAAGCTACAGAACCCTGATTTCTTCGTTGGTGTTGACTCATGCCAGTTCTACTAATTTTAGTCAATCAGAACAACATACACTAAACAAAGTGAAATATTCTAGAATTTACCGACAAAGATCAAATTCAGAAGTTTAGTCAGTAGAATCCTGAATTTGAAGGAGGAACATGACAAGAGCTTCATTATTAATGACAGAAAACAACTGCTGATTGATCTCTGGCATATATCAGTAATTGTTGCTGTTTCCCTAGTGTAATCAAGCAAGCTAGGCGTGATCTGATGACAATGAACCAGTTACAAAAGAACAGAAACCCAGAACAAGTACTTTGGATCTCTTCGCTAAACCACTGCAAGCTAACCTGAATCACCTCAGCTATTTCTTTCTATATCAAGGTGCTGGTAATAATACAAAAGAGTGAGATAGAGTTGCATCGAAAGCCAAACTATAATGTTACATAACTCAAGAGGACTTTGTTAACAAAATGGGAAATGATAAACACCTGAATCTTACGATGCTTAAGCAAAATAGTACCACCTCCAAATTGATTTCATCCGGAATCTCATTATCTTCCATTTCAAGAAACTTGCGTAGCGAGGGAATTGCAGAGAAATCATGCTTCATCAGTTCCCATACTATACAGGGGTAATAGGTCCCAGATAAAAGTAAAATCTATTTCCGGACTTTATATTGTAGGTTTTATTTTATGACATTTCACTTGTAAATTAAAGTCCCGTAAAGACTATTATTTGATGAACAAGACTTGGTGCAAGGTGGTGCTCTTAGTATAATTGTTTAACATAGTACTAGGCACATTGGACAAACCAAGTCATGGATCAGTGAGTTGGGGCTGCTTAATGCCAAGAAGACCAGGAAGACTAGTTTGAATATGTAATCTGGAGACCTCAGGGAATAATTAGTATGCAGTATTGAACCAAGGTTAGCTTTTGTTGTTTCTTAAACTGCGTTTTGAATTACATAGTGGAGACATGGGTGAATGAGTGTGGTAGCCTAGTGTACGGAGGAGGGTCCTTATTCTAGTCATAAATTGTTTTTGCTTTCTCCTGTAGGTTTGCTTTCGACTGGTTCAATTAAACTTTTTATGAAATGCTTTGTAGCCGTGGTTTTAGAAATTAAACTGTATTGTGATTGATTCGAAAGTAGAAATTGAATTGAAGATGATATTTCAGTTTTTTACAGGAGAAATTTAATAGCACATTCCCCCCATTTAATGACCAAAAGTTGAAGGCCACTTGAAGTCCAGAGCAGTCCATGACTCGCAACTGAAGCAATCAATCAATCATAGTTGGTTTCTTCCGAACTGTTGAAGAATTGGGTAAATGTGCTCAAACGCCGCAGAGGTGTCGGCTACCACCTTAGCCCCCGTCACGACAATCTTGCCGGACGAAAAGACCCGAATCACCATTTTCGACCCTTTCATCCGGTACGTCAAGCCCGGGAACGATTCCGGGTTATAAGTGGAGCAGGGTCCATGGGTCGCCGACTCGGCAAGACCCGCCAGCCTAATCGGAAACTTGACGTCACAAGACGCGACAAGGTTTTGGATTTTGAAGTCCTTAAACTTGACCGGAAACCCGAGATTCTCGACGATCCGGGCGAATTTCCGGGCGGCTAGTTCGGAGTCTCGCTCGGTTTTAGCCCCGGTACAGACGATTTTGCCGGAGGCGAAAATCAAGGCGGTGGCCTTGGGCTCTTTGATCCTCAAGGTCAACTTGGCGAACTTGCTGGGGTTGTATTGGACGTTGGGAGCTTTCTGGGCAATCGCGTTCAGGTCCAATTTGCAGCCCAGGTTCACAGTGGAGACCACATTCTGCAGGGTAGGGACTATTTCGCAAGCCATTGTGTATAGTCGATCAAACGGAAAATGAAATACTAGTAATCGGCAATGAGAATTTCTGTTTTTCGCTGGCGGAGAGATCTGGGAATTTAGGTTGGTGTGTAAGAATGAAGGGAGAAGACTATAAAAGCAGGAATCCTAATCCGAGTAGGAATCCTAGTCCTAGAGGGAAGGGGCCCACTGCGAAGCGCAAAGTGATGATGAGAAACTTAAAAGAAGCACGCAGAGGAATGAGCGTTGAAAAGTGAAAAATAAGTTACTGTACGCTGGCCTTTTATTGAGCGGAGACTAGCTACTCTTTGGCAAGCTTCCGATGTGGGACAATTAACAAGCGCAACTTTTTAAAGAAAAACAAAGCCAGCTAGTCTATTGATTGCTATTCTATTTTGGTATTTTGACTTCCTTGTTCGCTCATTTGCTTTCACAGCTCGAATCTTGCTTTCTTTTCCTGACTATATGTTCCCGGAACACGGTCAAATCAGAAGCAAAACTGACTAAAAAAATAAGACAACAAAATAGGGAATTAATGGGTGAAAAACTAAATTTTGTACCAAGTTAACAATACACCCAATAGCCCCTTCAATTCTTTGTTCTCTTCGATTTTTATCAATTGAGAAATTTGTATTGTCAGATCTACACTGTAATGATAACAAAGCAAGACTACTTGGAGAAACATATACAATTTTGAACTGTATCAGTATTCTGGACCCATGTACAATTTTGAACTGTACGAGTGTTCTGGACCCATGTCTTCTAGAGGTCGTTCATTGTAACTATAATAGCATGAGGCTGATTATGATATATTGACTTGGGAACTAGAGTCAGTACCTCAGTTTGAGAGTCAGTACCTTGTTTGATTTCATGTAATGTAGGTACCAGTTGCCGCTCAACCCAGCTTCTTTCGTTCCTTGTTAAAATTCACTACCATGCAACTGGTGAATAAGCTCATTTCTTCCCTTTACGAGCAAGAAATCGTTCCCTAGCTGCCAGTATTCTGGATTCACGATCATCATGAACTGCTGCAGCATCCTCTTTCTTTGGCAAATCATCAAGATTTCCCTCTGTCTGCTCTTTAATATGTCCAATCCCACCACTGCATATATGGAAAAAGGTTTCACGCTTGGCGATCTCAATATGAGACCTTGAATTAACAAAAAAATCATTCTCTATGTTATGCTGCATAGAAAGTCGCTTACCTCAGCTTGTTGACATTTAGTTTATTAACTTTGTTCAAAATGGGTGTCACCCACGCAACATTTACAGCACATACGGTACGCAAGTATGGGCGGGAAGTCGCAATGAGTTCTTGATACACAACATAGTCTGGAAATTTCCCATCATCATCTGCTTTTAGCACACTTGAAGGATGCACCTAAAGTAAAAGATAATTCAAATTCACGTCAGCTCCAGAAGATCAAACAAAAAGAGCATGTTTGAGTAATCCAAAAGTTCAAACAAAACAACCTGTACAACATGGGACTTGAACAGTGTTGCAAATCATGAGAATGTAACATGTCTAACATAGCTAAACTTCAAAGATCATACCTGTACTACTTGGGACTTAAAGCCTAAAGTTCGATATCCATTGTGATATACCATCCGCTCAGCAAGCTGATTTGCATATCCAACACACAAAGCCTTCCTCAACTTTCGATAATCCTGCTCACTTTCTTTCCATCTTCTGCTTGTTTGTATATCTAGCGGCCCTGTTTTCCACATATGCAATTTCTTGTCAGTAGAAAGTGAAGGAGAGACATATCAGTTGCTATATTCAGTTGGTAGGTAAACAGTGAAAAGAATGACCAAAGGAGACTACAAGAAGGAAAACCTCCAACTGTGAATTAAGAAAGATATTTGATAGTCCTCTATTATCTCAGTGCATTTTCATCCCACATACTAATGTATTTGGCTCTCATGATCATCAGTTTGCAGATCTATTACAGTTGGCCTTCAAAATATCCAAGAGCTTCATACTATCAAATAACAAGCAATCTCTCATTGTTCTGTGTAGAAATAGTATTGTGTTAATAATTAATTACATTTAGCTGATCCATTGTAGTTGATCTTCATAGTATATACGAGCTTCATACTATAAAATAACAAAGATTGTTTTATCATCAAGGTCTGGCATATTCTAAATTTCATGAATTATCTAGGGTAAGACAATGAGCAAGTGACAGAATGACGCAAAAACCATAACATGCCTTTAGAGCTGTAACTACTCTACGTTTAGTTGTGGCCTGCAAGGTAAGAGCAAATCTTACCATGCATTACAGAAAAACAAAACTTGATGATACTTCCATTGATAGAATTACAGTGGTGCACGATTGCAAGCTCCTTAATAAATATTGTTTACTGACCTTTAGCTATTTTGTGCATGATCTGAGATAGCTGTTTCCGTACATCCCTGACAAACTTCATCCCTCTCACCTACAATCATGTGTTCAGAAACATTATATACATACATACTTTAGAATCATACTGAAGAGGTTACTTTAGAATCATACTGAAGAGGTCCACAGCATGATGAAACTGACGTAGGACAACACCGCAAAAGGGGTTTATGGTAAGATTTGGTGGTTTTGCGGAAGCGTAACAGAGAACAAACGATAAGAAAGCAGAAAATAAAGGGTTTGGCTCACAAAGAATACCAAGGGGTCGACTCACTAAGAATACCTAGGGTTTGGCTCACAAAGATAACCGATTTCTGAGATAAACTCAAATCTTCAAACTCAGCAAATTACATAGAACATAGGTTGGCTTTTATACTAAGCTATTTCTAGAGAACACATGATTCTGAGATAAACTCAATTTTCATAAACTCAAATCGTCAAACTCAGCAAATTACATAGAACATAGGTTGGCTTTTATACTAAGCTATTTCTAGAGAACACATGATTCTGAGATAAACTCAATTTTTATAAACTCAAATCTTCAAACTCAGCAAATTACATAGAACATAGGTTCGCTTTTATACTAAGCTATTTCTAGAGAACACATGATAGTTTTCCTAGTTTATGGCACAAAATTCCTAACTTTCTAAAACAATAAAGGTAACTCACTTAAATTCAGGAAATTAAACTAAAACCCTAAATCATATGCAACCAGTAATTAAAACCCAGTGAAATAAGTAAACAAAAATTAGGGAACTAAATCTTTGCTGATGACGTCCCCATCAGAAACATAATCTGATTGCATTCCCTCCCCATGGTTGAGAAACCAAAGTTTATGCTAGAAACAATTTAAGCAAAGCATGCCTCTCGAACTCTCTATCAAAGCTGTCTACATATATCAGATTTCTGAACAAAATGTACCTGCAATTGATAATCCTTGCACCAATCAATGTCATAGTTGGTTTGATGCCAGCACTCATAGATCTGTAGCAATTGAATATGATCACCCCAGCCAGAACCATCAGGAAGCTCAACAAGATCATGTTTCCTTTTCTTCTCCGTACTATTGCTACAAATGGGAGACATGCACAACAATAATGATCTCAAATGAAATATCATACTTCAAGGGCCACATGCTAATACATACGAAAGTCTTTCTAAATGTCATAGATATATGAATCTTTAACTATGTAGGGGAATGTATATGTGCATGTGTGCAGGTATTTAGTTTCACATACAAGATATGTCAGTATCTCCATATTTTCAAAACAACATGCATGCTATTACAGACTTTCATATACTTACAGTCATCGTCTTCTAAGGAAACTTTAATGAACTAACCTTCGACCAGGAAGCAATGTGGTTTCAGCGGATAACATAGCAGCAACAGTCAAAGCCTGGGATAAGCAACCATACTCATTAGCCTCCATTAAGGTCCTTGACAGTGAAGGTTCTAGCGGAAGCTCTGCATAAAATCACAAAAATACTCATTAAAGATTATGCTCACTGTGCAGTAATAATTTCGAAGAATAATTTCTAAATTCTAACATTATAGTAACAGAGAAAAAAACACCCCGATCATATATCAGATGCAATAACTTTGCAAAAATATAGAAGAAAGTTTTATAAAAGTCAGGACAGGGATGATGTATAATGTATTGGCAACAATGAAACTATATCACGTGTTCAAATTAAAACTAAGGGAATGAAATGAGATTAAATTTATCGAAATTACTAAACCAGTGCATGTTCAAAATAATGGTGACACATAATGAATACTATTAGAGCTTTTCAAAACAGGGATGTGAATCTAATACCAGCCATTGTTTTTCCAACTCTTGTGATCAATCCATTTTCATCGATAGCATCAATAAGATACAATTGCTTCAAAGCATCTTGTAAAGATTCAGCTGCAGAAAAAGCCAATTGGATTTACAATCCATGGAAGGAATTCTAATTCTATGCCTAAAAATAACGAAAATTACAGTAACAACATTTGTCTTACCAGAAGGAGAATCCAGGAAATCAAATTTGAGAATATCAATGTCAGGGAGGTCCAAAGATTTCAAATAAAGAACACTTCCAGCAAGTAAAGAACGTTGTATTTCAGGAACTGTTGCATCTAGGAACTCATCCTCATAAACCGTGGGAGGGTATAATCGATAACACTTCCCTGGACGTGTCCTTCCAGCTCGTCCTGCACGCTGGTTTGCTTGTACCCTGCCACCAATATGAATCCAAATTTTATTAAACAATACGCAGAATCATTCCAGGGAATAACACTTATAAACATGTAATCTTCGTTTTATTGGAATATGGTTTGTGACCCTTGGCACATGCTTTTTCAAAAGTGCCATGCCTAGATTACCTGCAATGGTTTCAGTATCACTAGCTTCTTCAAACGGTAACTATATATTTGTTTATAGATCCCATTGGCACTTTTTATCGATCTACTTAAGAAGCTACCTATGGTGATTGCTTCAAGTTGGCTCAGAATTGTAACTTTTACAAATTAATAAAGAATAACACATGAACAAGGAAAGGGCTAGTGAAATTTGGTTTCAAACATTTACTACACAAGACTTAAATGGATCAAGATTCAAATTAAACAGAACACTAACATAAGCAAGCTGCCCATATCTTCTAGTCATCTGTGTTGGAAACCTTATAGAAATTGGTGGAGTATAATATGTGGGAATAAGAGAAAACATTATGCTTTGGAAAAGTCTGGCAAGTATGGTTATGGTTAAACTACCAGTCTACCATACACATAACCCAAGAAACCAAAAACAACAAAAGAAGTAATAATGCCATCTGAAACTCCCAACTGCTTACTTGCTAATTTGAACTACATCAAGGGAATACATGCCAGTTGATGGGTTGTACTGCCGTTGCTTCACATAACCAGAATCGATAACATACCTGCAAATTACACATAATTTCATAAGTATGAGAAAGCAGAAAATTATTTACCATCATTCGACTATGGCAAACACCACATTAATTGATAGTAAATCAAACTTCAAATATAGGAAGAAATAAATCTGGAATATTCTAGTCAGGCTTCCATGGAAGTAATAATTTTGTTTCATCCAAGTAAAGCTCCCCTTTTTATTCAAAGCACTATAAACAGGAAAAATATAAATGTAATATCTAAGCATTAGTTTCTTCTCTTACACAACACCATCAACAGTCAAAGATGTTTCAGCAATATTTGTGGCAACAATAAATCTCCTACAATTTGGAGGTCGCGGACCAAAAACACGTACCTGCATAGAAAAGATGAAGCACCAAACACAAATTATTATGAGTAGAAAGCCTCCAAGAATAGAACAGAAATACAAAAATCTTGACTTGCCTGCATTTCAGGCTGCAAGGAACCATGAAGAGGCAGGATTATGGCATCCATACAAGACCCTTCTTCCAGGCTCCGAACTCTATCTTCTAATTTAGAGACCAACTTCTCTATATCATCCTATGTAAGGTAGCACTTTTTGGGTAAATAGAAGAACTGTATGTAAATCTAATGCAATCAACAGTTTCAGTCCTAAAGCCACAGCTTCCGATGTACATTGAGTTCCATAGAAGGAAAAGAAAGTGACAAAGCAGTGCCTCACCTGCCCAGTCATGAAGATTAACACATCACCTTCGCCTTCCTTGGTATGGATATCTGTAACAAGAGAACTGGTCAGTTCAACAAGCAAAAATTTTAAACTAAAGTAAGAAGCTATCAAGTTTATCAAACAACAAAGAAAAGATAACACGAAAATCCTATATCATACCGAGAGCTGTCGCTAACGACGACTCGAGATAGCTCTTAGGACGCTCCCGGCTATACACTATTTCAACTGGGAATAACTTCCCTGGGACCCTCAGTACAGGGCAATCTGAAAAGAAGTGCGATACTTTTTCACCATCAAGAGTTGCTGAAGTGATAAGCAGCTTAAAATTGGAGGCACGCCTTTGTACCAAGCGTTTCATCAGCCCCAGCAATATGTCCCTGCATTCACACAATCCACATTGTCAATAAACAAACACACCAGAAGCTCCAAGAAGTAAAAAACAAGTAGTAAAAAACGCAACAAAAACATACGTGTTTAGACTCCTTTCATGAGCTTCATCAAGAATTATCACAGAGTACTGATCAAGCTCCGGATTCGACAGACTTTCACGGAGAAGAACTCCATCAGTGAGGTACTTGATACTTGTCCTCTCTGAAGTTCTATCTTCAAATCTAATAGCGTAGCCTACTTCATCTCCAAGCCCAACACCGAGCTCCTGAGCAACTCGTCTGTGTACACAATTTCAACATTTTTACAGTAAATGACTTATTCAAGTATGGTAAAAAGAACAGACAATCGATTCAGAGGCCTGCAAATTACAGTATGGTAAAAAAACGAGACAATCGATGTAGAGGCGATTCAATCAAACAATGGATTTTGTACAGAGAACCTGGCGACGGAGACGGCGGCGACACGGCGGGGCTGAGTGACGCCGACGATGCCGGAGTTGGTGTAGCCTCTCCGGTGGAGAATCTGAGAGAGCTGCGTGCTCTTTCCCGAACCGGTCTCTCCGATTATCACTACGACGGGGTTTTCGTCTACTGTTTTTACGATTGTGTCCTCGAATTGGAGGATTGGTAGGGCCGCCATTGATGAAGCTCGAAATTGCAGGAGGACGAAGAGAGGGGTTTTTGAGAGGGAATTATTCGGAAATTCGAGGGTTTTAGAAGACTCAGTTGTCAATTGTTCTCAACGGTCTTGCTTGAATAAAACGAGACAGAATGGCACCAATATTTTTCGGTACAGAAGCACTTCTGGTAGAAGTGTTTTTACCCCACCATGCCAATCTGATTTTCGTAAAATAAAAAAATTATTAAAATGTTCTCATGTGGTTTATTTTTTATTTACTTAAAGGAATTTTTAGAATTTACTTGTTTGACTCATTCCCTTAAATATGTAAATAATAGATGTGTTTCTTAGAAAATCATATGTAATGTGCTTCTTCGAAGGCTCTTCAAGATTCAAGAATAGTTCTTTTATCTGAAGCTTTTAAGCGGTTTTAACTGTCTCACAAGCACTTTCAAACCGAACTACATGATTCATAGAAGCAAATCAAGGACTATGCATGTACCGAACATAGAATGAGTTGAAAACAAAATGTCTGACGGCAACTCGAAAAGCAAAACACAAAGCTTCTCCAAATTTTCCATTTGGTTTTGTTCAAAGAATATCAGTAAATATTGTAAATCACTTATTTTCGGAAAGTTGCTACGTAGTTACAAAGATTTCCAGTTGACAGGAAGAGGAGGACTGCTTGATCTGTACTAATAGGAGTAATCTACTATTGCATAAGGAGAAAAATACAACAGAAAGACTGCTTCAATTGAACAGAACTTCCCAATGCACAAAACGTTCACACATTCATTTTTCCAAAAACAGCTTTCATGGTCACAAGCTTGATCCCCCTCACCCACAATTCCGCCGTTTCAATCCCGCCTTCACACACAAAATGCACCTCCTTGTTCTTTGTAGTCACCACATGGAACATTCCAGGTTCATCCGTGTCGAATTTCCTCCTGCGATTCCATCTGAACGAATCGCTAGGCCCGACCTCTGCCTTCCTGCAAATCACATTTCTCTTGCTTGACTTCCCCCACTGCAAAATCCCAGCAGCCCCCACCATTTTCAGCACTTTCTTATGTGGACTTCCTTTACCGCATTTCGTGTGCTTCTTTACATGAGTCCCGCTCAACACCAGTTTTCGGGCAAGCTCATCCAATATCACATTCTCTGCATCATTTTTAATTCCATCTTTTCTTGCAAGCAACAGTGCTGTCTCCTGTCGTGCATTCACAATGTCACAACTAGCCCCTAGCGAAATCAAAAGCGCGCACAACTTAGCGTGGCCTCCTCTAGCTGATAGCATCAACGGTGTATATCCATTACTGTCAGGAGCATTGACATCACAACCATTGCTAATCTGTGTTTGCACGAATTCTAAGTCTCCATGTTGTGCTGCCTGATGTAGGGTGTAAACTGGAACATAAATATCAGGCTCCTTTTCAGGTTCAGGTTTGTGCATTAACTTCGCAAATTCTTCACCGTTCTGATTTAAGTCAAATAGTTCTTTTACGTTCTGGCCATGTTTATTCTGTAGGTCCATGTCAGCCCCGGCATTGATAAGCAATTTCAAAGCTTCCAAGTAACCACCTATTGCAGCAATCATAGCAGCTGAGTACCCACTTTCATCTTGCTCATCAAGATCAGTGTCTGCTTGATCAATCAGCTTCTTTAAAGCCTCAACATCATTTGCTCGAGCCACAAGCATTAGAGGAGAAAATATTGCTCTATTACTTGACTGAACAACCTTTCCAGATCGAATCACGTCGAGAACTGCTTGTCTGAAACCAAGAGCCCACCTAACTGAATCTGCAATTGAGCTTGCACTCTGACCAGCAGAATTGGCCAGGCCAAAATCAGCACCATTTGAAGCCAGAACTTTGAGGCATTGATGGTGTTTATATCTAGTACAGATCATCAGCGCAGTTTCTCCGGATTCTGTTTGAGAGTTGATACAGCAGCCACCATTAATCAGCCGTTCAAGAACTGTGGTTAGTCCAAGCCGTGAAGCCATGTGGATTGGGCAGTCAATTGTTGAAGTCGACGTCTTAATTGGAACTTCTACATCTGCACCACAACTTAACAACACATCTACTGCTCTTTCATTGTTGCATAAGATGGCATGATGAATGAGAGTCCTCCCAAAGTGCGGAATGTTAGGAGAAAGATGTTGCAGGAGCATGCGCAAGATAGCTCCGCTGGCTTCAAAGTACTCCACTGCGCACCAGGTGACACTGTAAGCCTCAGCTAGTCCTGCCCCAACCCGAAATTCTTCCCCGGTATTCACATCCCATGACCAGCCTCCCAGATTCACTTTGATATCAGTTTTGGCTCCAACCTGTTATTTAGTTTCGAAAGGAACAAAAAATTAGATGTGCATTCGACACAAACTTCATAGCATATACAATTTGCTCTAGATTAATGGACATGTGAGATGAGGGGTAATCATATTACTGTAAATGAAATATGATTTAATCTGCTAAGGATATCACCTGCAAAAGGAGTCTAACGACAGAAATCTGCCGGCTAACAATAGCAGCAACAAGGGCATTACAGTCAACGTTGGTGTATAGAGACGGCCTAGAAGATTGAAGCAGCGCTCGATCAGTTTCATCAGCATTCACCCCACACTGCCACCAATCAACATCATCACTGTCATGAAACAAAATTTATACGTTCAACCAATTAAAGCAAACAAGTTTTTCATGATGGAAAACCTTCTTTTTACTAAATTCACACATTATTTACAGTTCGTTTTCGTAAAATGGACTTTTAATTAGGCTATCATGTTAAAATTTACCTTGATGAGGGTGTCAACTACATCGACGAATCCTCTGCAACAAGCAGATACAAGAGCACGTACAGCGGCATGAGGGCGAATCATGTCGGAACCCATGAGCATCTCGGCAGGCCTAGCCCTGCCTACGTAACTTGCCTCCAACAAGGCCTCTTCACATGCCTGCTGCGATGCTCCTCCTTTGATAAGCACATCCAATATCTCAAAGTGACCCTCCCTTACTGCTGCTGTTGTCGCATAGCCCCGGAACAGCTTTTGATTCACATTTGCTCCATAGCTCTGGCACATGAAAAATCACCAAAACAACAATTAAAGATACAAATTGATAATATGAAACTCAAGATGTAGATGCAACTGAATTCAAAATTGGTCATTCAACCATACAAAGCTCCAAATCAGAGTTTTAGTGGTAATAATCTGGTCTATCAACATCAAAATGCCAAAACAAAAACAAGCATAATGATGGAATTATACATCCATTTTCTCTCATTTTCCTGAGAAACTAACAAACGCCATGATCACCAAAAACCAAAACTTTATCTTCTACAACGGTCCAAAAACCAAAATTAAAAACAACCAAAGATCTAAATTACCAGGAGTTTCCTAACAAGCGTCAAATTTCCGGAATGTGCGGCGAGGAACAAGGCGGTGACCTGAGTCTTGAACTCCTCGTACTCGACACGAACCTCGTGCGCCGCCTCCCCTTGCACCACAATCTCCGTCTTCTTCGACTTCAAACAAACCGTTCCGACAAAGTTCACGTCGACAAAAGGATCCGACAAGCACTCGCACGCCGATTTGTAATCGTTGTCGTGCGCCGCGTCGACTAATCTCTGCGAAACCTCGTCCTCGTAGTCGATCGGAAACACGTGCGCTTTGCCGGCCAGCTGGTACGCCGCGGTCGAGCTCCGAAACACCATCATTTCCGAAACCAAACCTCCAAAAAGAGAGATTGGCGAAGAGGGTTAATGGTTGTTTATATGTAGAGTGATAGTTCTGTTTTTGGGTTATGCAGAGTGTTTGGCGTTTTTGGCGTTAAGAGGGAAGATTGATTGAGAAAGAGAGGGAAGACAAATGTCTGCTTGGGGTTGTCTTACAAAGTGAGCAAAATATACTTGACATTGACTTTGTCATTTCTTTCCGGATGGGCCCACTCCAGGGACGATATAGTTGTATCGTTATACAGTCACGTTTTAAAATAATTAGAAATTATGTTAATGTAATTATTATTGTTATTATAGGGTAACTACTGTAATAAAATTATGACCTATATGAAAGGTTATTAGAATTTCTCAAGGGCTAATTGCATTAGGTGGATTAGCTTAGCTGAAAGAGGACCCGTCCTCCAAATCTTCCTTGTTTCTATCGTTTCGATTGGGTATTTATGCCACACAAAATATTAGTGGCGTAATTACTCGAATTAATGGGTGAGATCATTTGTACTTAATCTTGGTCTTATCTGTATTCCATATACCATCAAATGCATTTTATGGAAGCTATCCTAGTTGATATGACGAATCATTTTTCAGTTATTCTACATGATTAATATCAAATGTTAGAAGAAGACGTTAATGGTTGTGAATTATTGTACCTTACTTAGTTCTATCAGCAAAGTAACCATATGTTCCTTTCGAGAAAAATACTCCTGCAAAGCTGGAATTTAATCATCTTTTCTGCGCCCAATTATAATTGGATTATTCAACACCCAACAAATCATATCAGAAATACAAATCCCGCACGAGAATTGGAGAATTTTATAGGCGTTATAAATGCTTATGATTCATTTCTATCTGTAAAGATTTTAACTGGCTGTCAAATTTTAGGATTACTTTTCCGTACCAATTAACACAGTTTTGCAATTGGCCAACTACAAATACAAGCTACACACATATTCTCTGTTATTGACTAAATCAAAAGTGATCATCTATCCATACAGCCAAAAGGGTGGTTCTTATTTGTAACGACATTAGATACCCCTCATGCATCTATTGTGCTTGCTTACCCCAACAATTAACCTTCATCTGAAGCCGGATTCGGCCTGCATTTCATCTGCTCCTATAGGCACAGTACAATAATATTTCACACAAGAACCCACCATTAATTATTAGTTACACTTAATAGATTTAATTTGAAAACAACAAAACGTCCAATTACGTGCAATGTGGTTGCTTACTTGTTCAGCACAAGTCCTTATCTACCCGGATAAAGTCACAATTTGGGTGGCCTGCTAGTTTGCTTAACCCCTCGTTTACTTGTTTAAATAAGTTTAATGCCCTAAGTTCAATTCATCTGACGGAGTTTCGAAGGTCATAGTCATCAGTTTAGTTTAGATATGAGGATGGCGGCCTACTACTTTAACTATGGAGATGGATGTCAGCAAGTCAGCCGTCTCCGCATAACAACCAAAGGGATTTACCAACTCGCGGTTAGTATAGTGTATTTCTTCGTAACATATTAGAGCATCTACAGTGGATCCCCTATAATTTTCATTAAATTTGACTGCAATGTTAAGTTTAGGGAGCCATGCCAATAAGGCGTCTCCAGCGGATCCCCTATAATTTTTCTAACTTTTTTCTAACTTAAGAACATTTAATGACATTTTCAAAATATGTTACAACCAAGTTTTGTAACGGCTAGGTTTTATAATGGCACGATTTCATTTATGTATATAAAAATATATGATGGCATGATTTGCAGTTTATAAATAAAAATTAGGATTAGGTTTAGGAGTCTAGGACTCATCGTCAAAGCCTCTCTCTGCCGCTTTCTTTCTCATCATCCTTATGTTGATGATAAGTAAATTCATGTGAGTATTGATCACAAGGTCGAGGATCACTTGTCAAAAATGGATCAATATACTGTGAGCCTCCGTTGGACATTTCATCACCTACATATTCCATCTGCATCATCTCAAAACATTGTTCTATATATTAGTAGCTTCCAACATAGTTTTATAAGACAACCAGCCATATATTTAACCTTCAACCCGCACAAACAAACCTCACTCAAGTAATATCCAAAAAATTAGAAATTCCAATGTCGCAGAAACCAAAACTGAAACAGAACCTTAATTGGAAGAAAAGCACAATATATGGTTCAAGAAATCAGCAATACCTGAGAGACCGCAGAAGTTCAAAGGAACAGGAGAAAGAGGCGCCGCTTGCAAGTATAACGAGAGAAAGGAGGCCGCTTTGCTTCGTTATTTATATGAACGGGAGAATTTCGAATTGGCGCCAAATTGAAACAAGGGAAAAGAACTGGCGCCAAATTATACCAAAGAACAAAAATTGGCATGGCGCGAACAAAGAAAAGGAACACGCGCAAAATCAAAGAATTGGTATGGACGCGGCGCAAAATTATATCGAAGAAAAAGAACAGGCGCGAAATCAAAGAATTGGCGCCAAACTCAACCGTATGCCTATGTGGCAAAGCTAACAAAATGTTAAATTCTCTCTCCAACTATGTTAAATATAGGGGATCAAGAGGGAGAACTCTAAAAAAATTTTAAATATAGGGAATCCGCTGAAGCAATTTTTGTCAACATTTACATCAAATTTAGCTTAAAAATGATTTTAGGGGATCCACTGTAGATGCTCTTAGTATTCTATTCTTATTCAGTGCAGAAGCGGAATCAGAAAGGATTGTTGGGAGAAAAAATTTATAAAATACTTTCATCAAAAATTTGAAAAGTACAAAAAAATTGTCTATTAACTATTAGAGCATCTCCAAAAGACTCTACAAACATATAAAGAAAATATGTAATTTGATAGCTAATGTGGCACTATACCGATGGATATAGTCTTTAAAGTTGATTACTCCAAGCTAATAAGCAAATGAGTTGAGGTAATTAGTATTATATTGTATATATATAATACACTCTTAATTCATGTGAAGCCCAATTTGTTATAAGGAGTGAGAGAAATCAACATATTCAATTTAATATATTGTGTAGTCTACTTTTCCCCATCCGCTATAAGTATACATATTACACTAGACTATGTATAACGTGCATAGTCATTTGCTGAGTCTTTTGGAGGGCTGTTTTGCTGATGTGGTTTTGCAGAGTTCTTTGGAGATGCCTTAATACATCAAATGGAAACTCGTCGTGTTTTCAAATCTCAAAATTCATCTTCTGAAATTTGTTTGTATATATTTAATTGAGCTTGAACTTTTCTGTAACTGATTGGGTTTCAGATTTGGGAAAAATGAAGAAAATGAAATTATGCAAATGGTTTCATGGTACCCTTGTAGTCCCTTTAAGAAACCGTAGTACCTATGTAGTACTCCCACTGAGAAATGTCATAGCAACCTTTAGTGCCCATGTAGTCCCTTTTATTGTTATATGTTCAGCTCGAGTCAAGTCGATGCTTAAGCCCCTCAAAAGGGGAAAGATCGGTTGCAGCATCGATTTGGCAGCTAATTCCAAAAATAGCACTAGTGAAAAACAAAATAGCTTCGATGCTAAAGCTTATTTTAATGTTGTTTTTGTAATTAATTAATTACAAAATAAGTGCTTTTTTTCACCAGAAAACCGGATAGCCGGTGCTCGAGCCACATTTTCCCCTTGCAAAACTTTGGGCTTTCTGGCCCTCCGCCGTTGTACCAAAATAACGCAGAAGTAAGAACGTAGGCCCAAATCGCGAGCGTTCATCCCTAGACCGAAATAGAAGAAGCACCGCAGCATCTCTCTGTTCTCTACGTGTAACATAAGCTCATCACAAACAGTCACCTCATCTGAACCGTTCATTTCCGGATGGTCCACTTTTCATATTAAGCTCCGCGAACCGAACCGGAGCTGTCTTTTCATCTTTCACCTGAACATTTCCTCTCAATCTCCTCGTCGTCGATTACCTGATTCGCCGACGCATTGAGGTTCATCTCCCGCGTTTGTCGCCATGGTAAGCAACCAATTTCTCGATGCTCCCAATTATCTCTTTTTACTGGATTCGATTTTGAGGTTGTTTCTCACTGCCCTAGGTTTTCACTCGATTCAACTTCAGTTTCATGTTTCGTTAATTCATGTGGGTTTCGCACGTTGTTCGATTCTGAAATGTTGTGTCTTTAGTAGATCTGCTGTGGGTTTTGATTGTTTTCTCCGTGTGATATCCGTTTGTTTTTTGGGGGGAAAGTAGCTGGAAATGGATTGAGAATTTGATTTTGAATGTGTTGGTTAGGGTTTTATTACGTGTTTGAGCTCTCCTTAGCTGAACCCATCTTTAATGGTAAGCTTAGTTGAAGAAATTTGTTGACTTTAGGTTTCAGTTTGATTGTGGGGCTTTCAGTATCGATCATCTCCATTATTATTGTGTCATATAGTGAGGAATCAACACCTTAGGTATCTTGGAGTCAATCAATGTATTCCCAGGTGCAGGGCAAACAGAAGGGAACATAGAAATAGTTATGATAATTTTAGAAGTTCTGAATTCGATATGTACGTGCCACATTACTAGTGTTTTTGTGTTCACATTGCCTTCATGAGATTAAGAATCGATACGCAAATAAGTGTAGTTGGTATGCCGAAGCTTTGTTATATAACACCAATTCGTTTTTTCCTTTTCTCTGATTTGATGCTGGATTTTCTCATCCATGTTTTTTGGGGAAGTTGTTTCATGTCAGCTGTGGTTTATTTTTCTGTTCTTGTCCACTGTAGAGAATACAAGTTATAGGCATAGTTCAGTTTGGAGAAGTCAACAGATCTGACGTATTTTTTTTAATTCATAGGCACCCATCAAGGGTATACTTTCTCTGCAGAGAACAGCTATAGCTCGTCATCACAGTGAGAAGTGGAGTCTAGGGTTTAGAGCATTCAGCACCCAGGGTGCAACAACTGCTACTACTCCTCAACCTCCACCACCTCCCCCACCTCCAGAGAAAACCCATTTTGGTGGTTTGAAAGATGAAGACCGAATTTTCACCAACTTATATGGTTTGCATGACCCATTTCTCAAAGGCGCGATGAAACGAGGTGACTGGCACAGAACCAAAGATATAGTTATTAAAGGAGCTGATTGGATTGTCAATGAAATGAAGAAGTCTGGCCTCCGTGGACGTGGAGGCGCTGGTTTCCCATCTGGTCTCAAATGGTCGTTTATGCCGAAAGTATCTGATGGCCGTCCTTCCTATCTTGTTGTCAATGCTGATGAAAGTGAACCTGGCACCTGTAAGGACAGGGAAATTATGCGCCATGATCCACACAAACTTTTAGAGGGTTGCTTGATTGCTGGTGTTGGGATGAGGGCCAGTGCTGCTTACATCTATATCAGAGGTGAATATGTAAATGAAAGGCTTAACCTTGTGAAGGCTAGAAATGAAGCCTATGCAGCGGGATTACTAGGCAAAAATGCATGCGGATCTGGTTATGATTTTGATGTTCATATCCACTTTGGAGCTGGTGCTTATATTTGTGGTGAAGAAACAGCGCTCCTGGAGAGTCTTGAAGGGAAGCAGGGGAAGCCACGATTGAAGCCTCCTTTTCCTGCTAACGCAGGATTATATGGCTGCCCCACTACAGTTACAAATGTTGAAACAGTGGCTGTTTCTCCCACCATTTTAAGGCGTGGACCAGAGTGGTTTGCCAGCTTTGGGAGAAAGAACAATTCAGGGACAAAATTGTTTTGTATTTCGGGGCATGTAAACAAGCCTTGCACTGTTGAAGAGGAGATGAGCATACCATTAAAAGAGTTGTTAGAGAGGCACTGTGGTGGTGTAAGGGGTGGATGGGACAACTTACTTGCAGTAATTCCTGGTGGTTCTTCCGTTCCATTGCTTACCAAGGATATATGTGATGATGTATTGATGGATTTTGATGCACTGAAGGCTGTCCAGTCAGGTTTGGGGACTGCAGCTGTTATTGTGATGGATAAATCAACTGACATTGTGGATGCAATTGCGAGGCTTTCTTACTTCTACAAGCATGAGAGTTGTGGGCAGTGCACACCGTGTAGGGAGGGTACAGGATGGCTTTGGACGATCATGGAAAGAATGAAAGTTGGGAATGCAAAGTTGGAAGAGATTGACATGCTTCACGAGGTGACCAAGCAGATTGAAGGGCACACAATTTGCGCTTTGGGGGATGCTGCTGCTTGGCCCGTACAAGGTCTAATTAGGCATTTCAGGCCAGAGATGGAGAGGAGGATCAGGGAACGCGCAGAGAAGGAATTACTGGAGGCAGCTGCTTAAGTGCTTCACTCAGGTTGCTTCTTGTATCTATTCTGTATTCGTTTCTTCATTGAACTTCTGAAAGTAAGAAAATAAAGGAGAAAAACAATTCAAGTAGCTTCAACTTAGGTATTTTGGAAAATGTTTGTTGTTATTGTGATGTAAGATCACCTATCAATTGGCCTGATATGATTGGCTGAATATACATGAGAGTTTTCTTGTGTTAGTAACGAAAGTAAACCATTAGAAGGTTATAAAGTTTACCCATGTGATGGTTTATCTTATATGTTTGTCTTCAGCAATATAGGTGCTACTATATTGACTGCATGCTCGCAAGTAATCTGATTTGTTGTGTAAGTTACAGTATGTTCTTGCATTTCTCCGTTCATGGGTTGATTAGATATGTTACTTGGAAAAATATCATATGTTCTAAATTCTAACTCTAAAAAGAGTGAATTGTGGGAGATCTTAACGTGCAATGTAAACTTTCATATTGTGAAGTTAAGAACACTTAGATAAGTAGAAGATTAACTACCATTACATCCCGCCATTGTCTTCTGAGTAGGTATGGGTGTCTTTGGCAGAATGATTCAGTTGCGTCTTTGATAATTGTTTCGCTCTTTGCTAAATGATAGGTTGCTATTGGTGACTCAGTCTGTACTTTTCTACGGTCTAAAACATTTCTCGCTTGGTGTAATAAAGCATTTCTCTCTTATGTAGGTTAAGCTTATACTGGTGGAAACCATTGAATAAAATGAAGCATGTGGCCTTGATTTGGAGAGGATAGGTGACTCGGGAGCAGCTGGTGGTCCAGCTGCTATTCTTTGTTTTTAAGCTGTACCAACTATATGAACTCAATGTCCCAGAGAAACTATATGTATTGTGGGTGTGTCTGGGCAGGTTTATCATTTGTTTCCAAATCATGTGTTCTGGACACAGTTCGAATTTTGTTAATAAACTGTCTTTCGTTCCTTGTTTTATGAAACGAGCTACTCGGGTAGTTTATGTCACATTTCCCTGCTGCAACTTATGATTCCGACATAAAACACTGAGATAAAAAGCAAAATTATCGTCGATCGGCCGCTGGCGGTGGTTTCATTCATCTGTGGTTGTTCCTGAGAAGATTGTGCTGAAGCTGTCCCCGGCTTACGTTGTAAGGCAGTTATCATCACCAACTAGGTTACAGTCATTGAAACCATTAGTTAACAGCACTGAGGAAATCAACTCCAATCTGTCAGTAGGTATTGAAAATTATAGCATCCGATCAATCTCCATTGGCAACCTGGCATCTTTACCAACTTCTGCAGTTGAAAGGTCCTCCCACCATCAAATCAGTTAAAGTATCTACGGCCAGCCAACCCGTTAGGTTTCACAGTACAACTAAAGGCCGACACGTCTTAAAAGTTTGATTCCCGTCCCATGGAAAAAGCTTGCCAAAACATCAAAGTAAACTCTATTAACTTGAGAAATTATAAAGTATTACGTTATTATGGTCACATGTTATAACCAATTTACATATTATAATATACGTGAATCACACGATTAATGCATCAAAAATGATTATACGTGTATTACTGTACCTGCTAGCGTCAACACTGCAGCTTCTGGATATAACCAATTTACGTGTTTCTCCACCGACTAATTTGTTCAACAACTCTGATTATGGAGAGCCCTATCAACATGATACGACCTGGTATTGGGCTCAAAGAAGAATAGGCCCAGATCGCCACTGGCGAGAAACAGTTCCTTCCGCAAATCGCGGTTCTAATCCAACGACCTTTCTCTTTCCTCTTTTTTGTATCCTCACACCACTCATTTCAATTCTTTTCACACATTTCCAAGCAACGTCGAAAACTCCAGAAAGCGCACAAACTCCGGCGAGAATCAGCACCGGCCCCACCGCACCACCGCCGCGCTCCGTCGCATTTCTCCATTCTCCTCCGCATTTCACTCGTCGTTGTAAGTCCACTCACAGTCGCTTCGATTCTTCACAAGCTCTCCGATCTAATGCGCCGCAAATTTCAAATTCCGCTTCCAATTTGTGGTCGTAGATTTTAGGTTTTCTCATCACTTTTGATCTAATTTTAAGTGTAAAGTCAACTTTTTTGTTTGTTTTTTTCTTGTTGATTGACTGCTGCTGTTTTGATCATCCTTCTTGTCCGTTTCAATCTGTGCTAATTTTGCTCTATTTTCAATTAATATGGAGTTAAGATGCTTTTGTCACGATTAGTTTTGAGTTTTTGTCGCCATTTGTTTATCGAATGCAGCTGAATGAGTGGGGTGGGTGTTAACACAAAATTATTAATCTTCTCCACGTTGTATTTTAGAACTTGTTTTGTCTTAATTGGTCAATACTAGAACCGCCCATTACTTTTTGTTTTGGTTGTGTTGTGCTTGGGTGCATTGTATTTCAGTGTTTATATGATCTCATTGTGTTGAGATCTTGGGAAACTTTTACCATTCATCTGATTTTGTGAAGTTTGTCGTTTTTGTGAGCAGATTTTCATGAATGTACAAGCATGCTAAGTGGTTTTACCAAGAAAGAGCTGTCTGGGAACTTGTAGTCGAAAATGGTGCTTGGGATAAGATCAAAGAGCAGGAAGAGTGCAGCGGTTGAGGTCGACTACCTTATCCATGTGCAAGAAATCAAACCGTGGCCCATGTCTCAGGCTTTGAAATCTGTTCAGTCTGTGTCACTTCAGTGGGAAAATGGTGATCAAGCATCTGGATCCTTCTTGTGTGACGTTGGAGATGGGAAGATCCATTTCGGACAATCTTTCCCACTTGCAGTCACTTTATACAGAGAGAAATCAAGAAAAAGCACGGCTCGTGACAGTTATCTGAAGAACAACTTGGAGCTTTACTTGTATGAACCTCGGAAGGAGAAGGCAGTAAAAAGTCAGCTCTTGGCTTCAGCTGTGATAAATCTTGCAGACTACGGGATCATTGAAGAGGCACGAAATGTCAGCACTCCTCTGAACTGGAAGAAAAGTTTTAAGAGTTCTGTTCAACCACTTCTTTATCTTAATATTCAGCCAAGTGGTAAATCTAGCTTGTCCAGAGAAGCATCTCTGGAAAAAGATGGAACTGAATCTGTCCCAGAGTCTACGAATGATGACATTGCCTCTTTTACTGATGATGAGGATGATGATGATGATGATGTTTCGTCACATTCATCACGTACGATAACCACCTCTGCTTTTGAGACAACCGTGAGTTCATCGCCTAGTTATGAAAAGGTATGTGGAGCTGATTTTGAAATTTTCCCTTTAGATTGATTCTTTGCTTCCCTGGTTTTATAATTTTGAAAATTTTACGTGACACTTCCTTACTGTGTGATTGATGACACAAAAATAGAATTATTTACTACGTATCATCTCTTTAGTTGTAGTATCTCCTCCTAAACAAAAAACTTGCCTCTAATTTGTCATAGAGAATTATGTTTAGGGAGTCCAGTTTAATCGTGGATCCTTGGTTGCAAAATGCTATAAGTAACCAAATTCTGTTATCAAGTATTACCATAATATTTTCATGCTGAATATGCACATGCATATCCCAAAGCAAACTATATACTAACATGGTTGCATCCATTCAGTTGATTTGCTTTGGTTTTTGTGGGCTATTTCTGCATGAATCAAAATGGTGGAAAAACAATTTCTATGACCTTAACTGTATTTGACCTGATGGGCTTCTACTGTTTTTGCTTTGAGTAGGTTTGGATTGTGTAATAGCCTTATAGTTTTAATTGCAGAATAGTTTAGATTCAACAACACAGAGCAGTAGGCCTGCTGTACAGTCTCTATCATCAGTTGCAGGCACATGGGTAAATCCGGTCGCTAAAGCATCCAAACATCAAAATGGAAGTTCATCTCCGTCGTCATCCGTAGGCTCTTCCTCCTCTGTCCGGAAAAATGCAAATGATGTGGCATCTTTGCGTAACATTCGAACTGAGAGCCCAGTACCCATCCTGAAAAAATCTCTAACCCACTCTGTTCAATCATCTTCTATATTGTCTGGCATTCCTGATAACCATCAAGAGTCTGGTAACGGTAACTTTAAGGCCAGCAGAATTCAAGGAAGTCTTGCTAACAACAGTGCCAGAATGCAACAAAATGATCGAGAATCCATCTTGGATGATATTGTAACGAACCATGCTGCTGATTATTTGCAAGCAATGTCTCATGAGGACACAAACTCAATATTTTCCAGCAATGCAGATTTACGAGCCTCCACAGCAGATGATCATCTCTTAAAGGCGAAGGAATACTCTTTTGATGACAAAATAGCGTCTAGATTTTCACAAGATACTAATAGAAAGCAAGTCAAATTAAAGAGTGAAACTTTTACATTCAACAGGAAAAGTGTTGGGGTACAGGGAAGTAAGGCTAAAGGTAATGAAATAAAGAATTTGAAGTCTTTACAGGTACCCTTTGTCCCTTCTGAGACCAACACACTGCTAAGCAATAATGAGTTTATTGAAAAGACAAAGGAACCTCGAATTCGTGAAGATGCTCAAGTTGGTGGTATGGTTTGTGCCAAGAATGATCGAGAAGATAGAACAACCAGTGTTTCTGATAGCAGAGTTGAATTAGAGTCTACAATTGAATTTCTTAGGGAAGAGTTGAGAGAAGCTGCTGCTGTTGAAGTTGGCCTGTATTCAGTTGTTGCTGAGCATGGGAGTTCCACAAACAAGATCCATGCTCCCGCCCGAAGACTATCTAGATTCTATTTTCATGCTTGCAAAACGAGCTCTCCATCCAAGAAGGCAAATGCAGCAAGAGCTGCTGTTACTGGATTAATTTTGGTTTCTAAAGCATGTGGAAATGATGTTCCAAGGTACCTTATTCTACACAAATTGAAATTGAATTGTTTTCTATAAGTTAAATTCCATATTTTTATTATCGACCCAATGCTGGACCGATTTTTAAATCAGAGGAACCAGAAGCCCTAGTAATTAGTGACCCCAAGGACAGTTGATTATCCCTTTTTGATACAACTGCTTATACAAAGGATTATGATGCACTACACTGTGACTATGAGTAAAATCTTTGTCTCCAATTAGTTCTTTACTGTCTTTTCCCTTAGTGATCTCTGATTTCTCAACATCTTGCCGGATTTGAAAGCAGTTTTCTCAGTTTGACAACTTTTTCTATGCTTTGTTGCCTATAAACAGGTTGACTTTCTGGTTGTCCAATTCTATTGTGTTGAGAGCTATTGTCAACCAGACCTTAGGGAAACCACGCCTTTTCACTAAAACTGACAGTCGTGTATCAGCAAAGAAAGGGTATCCTCCTCAAAAGGAAGAAAATAAAAGTTTTGATAATTGGGAGGATCAGCAGGCCTTTATGGTTGCTTTGGAAAAGTTCGAAGGTTGGATCTTCTCCCGAATTGTGGAGTCTGTTTGGTGGCAGGTCAATCCATATCTTTTTCAGGGTTCATCATCATAATCATGTGCTGTACATTGTTCATATCTGATACTGTGTCTTACTTTCCCCTCCAGAATATGACTCCACATATGCAGCCTGCAGCTGCAAAGGGCTCCAGCTCAAGGAAAACCTCTGGAAGGAAGTATGGTTTGGAGCAGGGAAATTTTTCTATAGATCTATGGAATAAAGCTTTTAAAGATGCCTGTGAAAGGCTTTGTCCTGTTCGAGCTGCTGGACATGAGTGTGGCTGCTTGCCTCTTCCGGCTCGTTTGGTATGTTTCTGGAATATATTATCTTCAATGTGCAGTACATATTTAAGTTTTTCACTTAACCTGGAAACTTCTAAAGTTTACCGTGAAATCGTACTCATTCATAATTTCAGTGTTTGCATTTATGCATCCAGCTCCTGGTAGGAACCAATTTTAACTTAGAGAGAGCTGTTACTTTTGCAGCATGTTTCCAAAGTCATTAAGGATCTGATACTTGATTTGCTGCTGTAACAAAAAACATTTGTGTGAACTATAAAGATGTCAATCTATGGTGTGTAGGTAATGGAGCAGTTGGTGACTAGATTGGATGTGGCTATGTTCAATGCTATTCTTCGTGAAAACGCTGAAGAGATGCCCACGGATCCTGTGTCAGACCCCATAAGTGATCCCAAGGTACTCCCAATTCCAGCTGGGAAATCAAGCTTTGGGGCTGGTGCACAGCTAAAGAATGTGGTGAGTGCGGATACTTTATTATTTGAGGTTACTTCTACCAACATTTCACACCATAGTTGCAAGCTTAACTCTCCCCAATTATCATACCAAAGCTGTTTTTTTATTTTATTTAATTTAGTTATCAAGAACTAGTAATCTTGCATTTCATTGATGAGAGTACTTGGATTCTACTTGTCTCCCCAGATTGGAAGCTGGTCAAGATGGCTTACTGATCTATTTGGCATTGATGATACTGATGCTCCTGATAATATGAATGAAAACAGTGATCACAAGGGACCACAACCTGAAACATCCTTTAAAGCCTTCCGTCTTCTTAATGCTTTGAGTGATCTGATGATGCTTCCGTTTGAAATGCTGGCAGATAAATCCACCAGAAAAGAGGTAAATACTCGGACTTTGATGCTCTCACTTCTAACTCACTGATAAGTCAAAGTCGATCCTTCTCATTTGGACTATATCTGGTAATTCTACTGTCTCAATCACTGTTTTACTGATGGCTTGAAGGTATGCCCTTCATTTGGTGCACTGTTGATCAAGAGGGTTCTTTACAATTTTGTTCCAGATGAGTTTTGCCCAGACCCAATTCCCGAAGCAGTTCTTGAGGCTCTTGATCAAGAGGTAACCAAGAGCCCTGAATAGTTCTAAAAATGACTATTTTGCTTATTTTCTGCGCTGGCATTTTGTTATTTTCACTAGCTGCTCTCTAGAAACCAAGAATCATTGACCTCTGGGTGGAAGCCCTTAGTTTTGTGGGTTCCAAATTGTACATTAATCTGTTTCCGTTTGTCTTTATGTAGGAGAATTCAGAGGCTGAAACTGAGTACGTTTTCCCATTCATTGCAAATCCCACTGTGTATTTACCGCCTCGAGCTACTTCACTAATAGGCATTTTAGGATCGGTGGGAAGTCCGACTTTCTTGAGGAATGGCTCTTCACTGCTTAAGAAATCATATACTAGTGATGATGAGCTTGATGAGTTGGATTCACCAATGGCTTCAATCATGACAGCCAATTGCCCAGTTTCACCCAGTTCATTGAAAGCCAACTCATTGCTCAAGTGGAAGGGTGGTCGTGAAGTTGTGAGATATCGACTCCTCCGTGAAGTTTGGAAGGATAGTGAGTGATCTTCTCTTTCATGTAAGTATTTGATGTACTGGTACGTTGTTCACTTTGGATTGTACTTTCCACTCCTGTACAGATATGAGTATTTATACAACAATACCTATACTAGGGCAGCTTAGTTATCGGGTTCATTGTATATTAGTCTAAGCTTTCATGGAAGCCTAGTAATTTTTGAATTAATAAAGGCCTCCTGTAGAAAATAGAAGTGATTCTCGTATCCTTATTCCTATAGCTTATATCTCTATTTCCTTGGAAAGATGCATTAGCTAGCTGAACTATTGAACGACTCATTCGAACTGAGAGCAAATCCACCGCAAACACACCAAATCGACCTGCGCCAATCGACCGAAGGCGCAGGCGAAAGGGAGGTTTTTTCTCGGCCGATTGCGTGGGCAATCTAACCGCCCGGTGAGGGATTTCGCTCGGCCGATTGGGTGGATTGAGCTTACCTAGGGAAACGGGAGAAAGGGACGAAACCGATGGTGTGACGTCACGAAAGGGGCGAAACTGTAGGTGAAGGCAAAGGCAATTTTCGCCCTCGCCCTCGCCCTCGCTTGCGCCCTCGCTCTCGATCGCGCCGACCGATTCTTCCGCGTTGGAGGCCAATCTCGCTCGCCCACGGTCGATTTTGTCGATCGACCCACCCGATCGACACTGCGGTGGAGAAGCTCTGATGATATGAGGTTCTTGTTTAGAGGTAAGTGTTCATGCCTGGAAACAATGGTTATGAGCAAATCAAAAGTGAAGTTTCTGAATATAACTACAGCCTAATCGCCTTTGTGGATATATGACTACAGTCTGACGATTAAAAATATATACACGCAATTTCAATTGAACTGAACAATTTTCTTAATGCCAACTTCACAAGTCTAACAATGACCGAGTATTCGATTTGGAAGTTCATTATGGAAGCTAAATGAAGCTCAAAGATGAAACCAAAAAAATAATATATTCTTTTCTAAACGAGAGTATGTAAAAATGGTGACCGTTCATCACACGTGATCGAATACAAGCACCACAGCAGCTCTACCGTTGGTAGTAATACAACCTCATCACAAACACTCAATTCATCTCAACCGTTGGAGTCTAGTTTTTTTCCTTTAAAAACAACCTCTAACATGGAAAGTGACCTTAACTGTTTAGCAATTCCAATATATATCCACTTTGATGCGGCTATATTCATGTACACACAGGATATTAAGTCAAGTGTTATATTGATAATTAGTCTGTAAGTGTTGTGTAAAGTCAAGAAATATAATCCATCTTTATAATTAGTCTGTAAGTGTTGTGTAAAGTCAAGAAATATAATCCATCTTTAGATCATAGAGTGCAGATAAAAAATAAAAACAAAGAAGTCGCCGGGTAGTGATTAATTTATGAATTGAAAAAGGCGCAATCACTGACTTAATTATCAACTCCCACTCGATGGAGAAAATGGTTGCCAGACGTCCATTTCGAAATCCAAGTTCTAGAAGGGAAATCTTAAGGATCCGATTCCTCAACTAGTTTAGAAAAGAAAGCGCAAGCATGTCAGGTGGCAATCTTAAGGATCCGATTTATTTTTGGGTTGGAATCTCAACTTTCTTTAGTGAAAGAAAGCATTTTATAAGGGTCTTTAGACCCAGAGATGCTATAAAACATATGTGGTCTTTTTTGAAATTATTGACAATATGCAAAAAAGTGCTTATAAGATATAACATCAACAACTAGAATTTCTACGGCATCGGCACAGCCATTAGAGGCTGAGCCATCAGCAAACTGATGCCAAATTTCTGCTCCATGTTCATGGTCTCCGGAAACACTCCATCTTCAAGCTTCCAGTTACCAAATGAGTTGATAAGTGAACCCAACATCAAGTTTAACATCCGCATCGCCAACGGCAACCCGGGACATATTCTCCTCCCACCACCAAACGGAGTAAGCTCAAAATGTCTTCCCATGACATCAATTTCCGATCCCAAGAACCTCTCTGGGATGAATGAGTCAGGCTTATCCCAAATGCCGGGGTCTCTGCCGATGGCCCATACATTGACCCACACTTGTGCGCCATTGGGTACAATATACCCGCCAATCTCAACGCTAGCTTCTGCTTTACGAGGGATTAGAAATGGAACCGCAGGGTGCAAACGAAAGGTTTCTTTGATTATTGCTTGCAAGTAAGGCAACCGAGCAATGTTCGATTCCTCAACTAGTTTTCCTTTGCCAATGATCTCCGTCAGCTCTTCTTGAGCTTTTGCCAGTTTTTCGGGGTTGCGTAATAGTTCAGCCATTGCCCATTCAAGTGTGGATGAAGTTGTATCTGTGGCAGCAACAAATAGATCCTACAGGTGACAAAAATCAGCTGCAGTATGTAATCAACTAATAAAACTACTATGGTAGACCATCTTGCATAAGGCTACCAATTTTTTCGACAAACAACCCAATAGTAGTTTAGATAATAGAAATAGCAGTAGTCTTAGATCACAGTAAATCTAAAACTAACAAGAGAGGTATAGTATAATAGTATGTAATACAGACTAACCAGAAGCAAATGTTTAGTTTCAACCATGTCCATTTCCTCATGTTTCTCTTCACAGCCATTGATAAGGGAATCCAACATGTCATTAGTCATGATATAATCAGGTGTTTTTCTTGATTCTAGCCTCTGGATGATCAATCGATTGAAAATGTCAAACAGCTTCTGGAAGTGGTAAGCCATACGCCGTCGTATCCCCATGGGATCAATCTTCTTAAGCAGTGGAAAATAGTCAGACAAGTTTGGTTTCCCAGCATCTTGTGTAATACTCGACACCAACTCCTTGAACTCTCTAGAGCTCTCGCTATTAGATGCGTCTGCTACATCGACAGAGAAGACCGTGCGTGACAGCAAATTGAGCGTTGTTATGAGGGCTGCCCTTCCAATCTCTACTGCCTCGCTTTTCACCGCGCTTTCCCTAACATATTCTATGAGCTCTTGCACTTTTAAGTGACGGTTGGCTTGGTTGGCGTCTAGAGTCTTGGTGGCAAATAATTCTGAGTGGCATATTTTGCGGTGGTTTCTCCATTTATCAGAAATAGGTATAAACCCAAGGCCATATTCGCCATGTTTGCAGGCTTGGAGTGCCTCCACGACTGTGCGGTTGCAAAGGAATTGGTCATGGGTTCGAAGGACTTCTTTGGCTAGAGAGGACGAAGAAACTACAACGGTGGTTATTTGGCCGAGTTGCAAGGTCATAATGGGGCCATAGCGTTGGGAAAGCTTGGTAACAGAAAGATGGGGTTTTCGGCCAAGCTCTAAAAGATTGCCAATGAAGGGAAGTGGCTTTGGCCCAGGTGGAAGCCTTGTAGAAGCTGTTGGTCTTCTTCCAAGTGAATGATATAGGGCATAGATTGAGATCCATGCAACCATAAAACATAATAGCATGCAACTCAAGAAATCCATCTCCTTTTCTTCTTCAACCCTAATTAATGCTTCTAGCAGCCGGGTAGGGATATTCAATCAACCACCAACTTTCCAGGCTTCTCCTTTCAATCTTTAGCACTTTAAGCTTAGTGCGATTGAGATCTTCTTTGAAAACCAAGTTGGAAAAAGTTAATATTAATTAATCTTATCTAATATCACTTTTCTTTTTGTTAAGTTGTACAAAAATTTGTGATAAGAATGAAAGCCAAATAGATATCAACATCCTCGATCATTGCATCAAAAAGTCAAATCAAACAAAAAGGGTATTAGCCAATTTGCCCCCTCAACTTGTACCTCACTTTTGATTTGCCCCCTTAACTTACACTCTGGAAAATTAACCCCCTTAACTTGCATTTTTAGTCAATTTCCCCTCTCCAATCTAAATTAACTGATGGAAAGCAATTTGGCCATCAAAAAACACACGTGACTTGCACATGGTGGGCATTTTAGTCAAAATGCTACTTCTTCTCTCCTTTTGTTTCTCAGAAAAACTAGGATTTCGCGGAGCTCTGCAAAAGCGACTCCGTGATTTCGCGCACCCAACAAAAGCGACTCTGTGATTTCTGCTAGAGTGTGGGTGAGGGCGGCGCCGGCGACGCCAGCTCCGACGATGATGACGTCGATGTCGCCGTAGGTAGATCTGCATTCATTGTTGGAGACCATGACGCTCTTCACGCACTCGCTCCGATTCTCCAGTAGCAGAGCTCGACTGCGGCGGTTGTTGCTCTGCCGCAGCAGCGTTTGGTGCAACGCGACGACGGCCAACACAGAGCGAAGATCCACCTGAGAAAGTACTGTTCCGCCATTGCGAACCGAATCGATTCGAGAGCGCTAGAGAGACGACGAATGAACCTACAAACCGACGAGCGAAAATCCGATGTATTCATCGAGGTTCGCAAAATTGAAAACTCTATGTCAATTCTTCAATTCTGCAGTGTTCTACACAAATTCAAGGCTTTTTTTGTAGCTATAGTCCCTGTGCTCTGTCACATGTCTAGCTTTAGTCCCCTGTGTTCTAATGTGTCTCACTAGAGGTCTCTGTGCTCTAGTGTGTTCTCACCAGAGGCCCCTATGCTCTAATGTGTCTCACCAGAGGCCCCTGTGCTCTAATGTGTCTCACCAGAGGTCCCTGTGCTCTGTCACTGTCTCACCAGAGGTCCCTGTGCTCCAATTTTCAATCTCAAGTTACTCCAATCCGTGGGTTTGAAAATTGGAGCACAGGGACCTCTGGTGAGACAGTGACAAAGCACAGGGACCTCCTGTGAGACACATTAGAGCACAGAGACTAAAGCTAGATATGTAACAGAGCATAGGGACCTCTGGTGATACACACTAGAGCACAGGGACTAAAGCTAGACAAGTGACACAGCACAGGGACCTCTGGTACAAAAAAGCCCAAATTCAATCACTGATTAAACGGTGCGTTTTGCTGTGTAGGATTTTGGCCCTTGCTCTTCCCTCCTGGATTCGTAGAAAATTCTCGGATTTTATAAGGTAATTTTCGAATTTTCACTTTTTTTTTTCTTGGAATTTTGAATTTATTTTCTATGCCGACCAAATCGAAAGCGGATTCGACGAAGATTAGTTTTGATTTTTCATTTCAAATTCAGTTTTATTTTTGTTGTTTTGGGGCGCGCGAAATTAGAGAATCGCTTTTGTTTTGTAGTCGATGATGGCGAACACCACCAGCTGCCAGAGCTCCCAGAAATCCCAGTTTTTCTGAGAAACAAAAAGGGAGAAGAAGTAGCATTTTGACTAAAATGCCCACCACGTGCAGGTCATGTGTGTTTTTTGACGGCCAAATTGCTTTCCATCAGTTAATTTAAACGGAAGGGGGAAATTGACTAAAAATGCAAGTTAAGGGAGTTAATTTTCCAAAGTGTAAGTTAAGGGGGTAAATCAAAAGTGAGGTACAAGCTGAGAGGGCAAACTGGCTAATACCCCCAAACAAAAATATCAGTCTACTGATTACCTAAAAGTTTGAATTTACGAGTAATTAAAACTGCATGGTCTGCTCATAGGTGGAACCAATATGAATAAGCACATGGTTCCATATTGCCTCACCACTGTTCCATCTGATAAGATGACAAATATTTGTGATGAACAAGTCGTTAAAACTGGAATTATAAGGGCCCGTTTCATTTATAATTTTTTGTTTCCCATTTTTGTAATATACTATAAAGCAATAATTAGCTGGTTTAATTAGCCACCATGAAGCAAATCAAATAACTAGTGTGTATTGTAAATAAAGAGGAACAAAGAGAGAAATATTTAGAGGAATCAAGTGTACTGCTCTCCTCTCAATGAGCTCATATATATAGGTGACTAGATGGCTAGGAAATGGCCATCTACTACCTAAGTTTAGAATATAGAGAGTATACATATGGTCATCATCAACATACCATTTTATTTTAAACCATCTGATGTGTCAATCAATCTAACCATTCAACATTTAATGAAATAATAATCAATTAAAATCTTATGCAATCATCACCTGCCACATATGGTTTAAGAGATGGTTTAAAAAAACATGGTCATTCTAGCGTTATTGCAACATTAATATGGATAATACAAAATGTCATCTGTTTTCCCCCACCTCAAAGTAACAAAGCGATCGTACCCTTCCATGGAAGCACCTAACATGGGTATTCCGTTCCCAAGCACGTTTCGAGATACGCCCCCCGACGCGCCGGCCCACCTCGAAACCCGCGCGGAAGCACTCGCATCCAACGGTGCCTGAGCCCAAAAACAAAAGATAACATATGAAAGGTGCACTTATCAATGGATAAAAGAAAGATGTCCTCACCTCTCTATAAAAGAGAGTCTAAGGGCAAAGGATAAACTTTACTATTCATTAACTATTTATCTCACCTCTTTTTACTTAAGCACGAGCCCCACGCGCAAAGTGTTGAGCTTAACACTTTGACTTTTAGACTTCAAGGGCAAGGACTTAAAAGCGCCTAATCACTTCTTCGAGCTACTTACAAACGTGGCCCCCGCTTCCACGCCTCTCGTACGTTCAGTCCCAATTTTCCTCAACAGTTGGCGCGTCTGGACGAACTACTTCCGTGTTTTACCGCTCTTTTAAGCATGTCTACGCCAACACTCTTCCCGATCCAAAGAGCAAGAGATCTCCTACCTGACAAGAAGCCGCCAACCACCGCGAGGACGAGACCCGCGGCTGAGCTCCATGTACCGAGTTCGGCCGAGGGAGCCCAGAGGAAAGTCTCAAGCATTAGGCCAGATGATGCTCGAGGGGAATGAACTTGGCCAAAAAACCACATATATATATATATATATATATATATATATATATATATATGAGTTTGTTTTATAAATGATATGGATATATATAATATATAAATAATATAGGAGTTTGTTTTATTATATGAGTAAAAAATATCATAAAAATATATGGAGCCATAAGTGTAAAAATTAACCCACATATATATGATATTATATTAAGATATTTGTTGGAACAAATTATAAAGAGAATTAAAAAAAAAAAAAAAAAAAATTTTAAAGATTAGGATGGATTGAAGAAAACTTGCCGCCGCTTCTACTGCCGAATGGCGGTATGCTCCGCGTGTCTTCTTAAATCGCCTCTCCTAAGAAGTCGTCTAATTTTGTTGTTGTTGAGTGAAAGTGAAAAATGAATCATTTCATCTATTATAGGGGAAACCTAGTTTCATTAACCCCCCACAAAAGGCCGGGATGTTGCAGTGTCCTAGTCGTGTTCGGCGGTCTAACCAGTCAGAGGGCGCGGGGGGTGGGGGGTGGGGGCCGCGGAAGGCCCCGGGAGGCGCAAAGAGCCGAAGGGGGAGAGGAAACGCTCAGCGGCCCAGGGAAACGCCCCGGAGAAACCCGGCAAGCGGCGCTGATGCGGTGGTAGATTAAAGAAAAAAGAAAAAAAAAAAAAAATCGCCCAGCAGCGAGGGTCGAGGCCGAGTGTCTCGATCGCTATAGTGCAGATGAAGGTCAAGGGTAAAAGAGCCACAAAAATGCGACGCTCTCAAAGCGACTTAAATGAGGGTAAGGGCTGATTCCCCTATAACATCCTAGAGAATGGTAAGAGGTAAAAAAGAGCCCTCGACTCAAAAAAAATGGCGACGTAGCTCTAGATTAGAGGTCAAGGTCGAGTCCTATTGTATGTGTATGAATGAGATAAGAAAGACCCTCTCCAACAAAAGGCGAGCTCTTGAGGATTGTTGAGGGAGTCCGTTGACTATTGGTAATATGTGCTAGATTAGATATAAGGTTCAGGCTCATAGGTATGAGGTCAAGACTATAGTTCAAAGGAGTTTCACTAATCGGCTCCCCATTGAGGTTCACGAAGAGCTCATATTAGGCTCCAATGGGTTCAAAGGAGCTCCCACAATTAGGTCTTTGAGGCTTCCACGAGAAGCTCCCACTTAGGCTCCAATTGAGGCTTCCACCAAGAAGCTCCCACTAATTAGGCTCCGAATTGAGGCTTCCAAAAGAAGTCAATTGAAGCTTCCACAAGGAAGTTTCATATAGGCTCCGCCATGAGGCTTCAGAAGAAGCTCAAATTAGGCTCCCAATTGAGGCTTCAAAAGAAGCTCGCAATTGAGGCTTCCACAAGAGCTCCATATTAGGCTCCCGAATGAGGCTTCACACAGCTCCATAATTAGGCTCCGGAATAGGCTCAAAAGCTCCATAATTAGGTCAAGGCTTCCACAAGCTCCATATTAGGCTCGCATGAGGCTTCAAAGAAGCTCCATAATTAGGCTCAATGAGGCTTAAGAAGCTCCATCAATTAGGCTCCCATTATTAGGCTCCATTAGCTTAGAGCTCCCATTTAGCTCCAATGAGGCTTCATCAATTAGGCTCTCAATAGGCTTCAAAAGCTCCCACTTTAGGCTCCATGAGGCTTCAGGAAGCTCCACTCATAGGTCAATATTAGGCTCCATGAGGTCCAGAACGAGCTCCATATTAGGCTCCCATTGAGGCTCCACAAACGAAGCTCCCAATGAGGCTTCAAAGGAGTTTCATATTAGGCTCCAAGGCTTCAAAGGAGTCTAATTAGCCTCAATTGAGGCTTCCAAAGGCTCCATTAGGCTTCCTCTTCATTTCTACTATCCAGAGGCGTGGTTGTATATTTAAATGACATTCAGTCAAGAGTGCCCTTATAGAATTTTTTTATACATCCACTAAATAGGTCTAAAAAGCGCTGCTTAGGCCATCAAGAAACTAATATTGGTATTCAGCAGTTTAGTACTACCCCAAACTTAACCAAAAATAACCTTGGTCTAACATACCTCTTAAAGTGGGCCTACAGGGCCAAACAAAAGATAATAAGGTTTATCCATATAAAGAAGTTTCTTCACTTTGATTGTGTATAATTATCCTTTTCATCCACATTAACATTATCACAACACTCACTCCTTGGATGACCGTGTATAAGAGTTCAATCCGAAATAGACCATTGAAATCACGTTGGATGCACAAAAAGATGTCAGATTAAAAAACTTACTAAGAAAAATCCAATTGGAAAAAACTTGGACAAAAGAAAAAAAAGTACAAAGCGCATTTAATTAAAAGATCCATATTGTGAGAGAATCGAATACAAAATCTAGTTAGCTGTGAAAAAGGGTAATATATATGTATTATTGTTTGGGAATCTAGCAGCACTTCATTAGCTATAGTATGATATTGAAGGGGGTATATAACTTGTCAACTTTAGTTCGGCTCATCCAACAAGAAACATATTACTAATATTTGAAAGTTTCAATCATGACCCGTGAGATATGAAATATCACAAACAAGGTCTTTAAAATTGAAGCTGATACGAAAATTTATTTTAAATACGGAATGGGCACTGTGATTAGAGGCTGAGCCATCTGCAAAACGAGGCTAAATCGATAGTTCATTTATAATTTATAATTTCCCATTTTTGTACTATACTATAAAGTAATAATTAGCTGGTTAATTAGCCACCATGAAGCAATCAAAGAAAATGGAACTGATTACAAACTTGTGTGTATTGTAAATAAAGAGGAACAAAGAGAGAAATATTTAAAGGAATCATGTGCACTTCTCTCTTCTCAATAGGCTCATATATATAGAGGTAACCAGATGGCTAGGAAATGACCATCTACTTCCTAATTTTATTTTACATTAGAATAGAGAGTATACAAATGGGCATCAACATTAATATGCATAGTATAAAATGTCATCCACATTAATATTATCACAAAACTTCCCCCTTGGATGACCGTGTATAAGTTCAATCAGAAATAGACCATTGATATCACGTTGGACGCACAAAGAGATGTCTGATTAAAAACGTTGCTAAGAAAATTGACACACTCAGCCCCAAAATGTAGGGTCCGGGAGGTGAGGCCGTCACTCGGACTAGGTGACGAAGCCTTGACCAACAGAAAACAGACAAACGAACAACAAAAAGACAAAACAAAAGACAAGCAGGGTCAAAGCACAATAAATACAACACAACAGTGTATCAGAGCATCTACAGCGGAAGGGAACAATTAAACAACAGTACTGCTTGAAGACGGAATAAAAACAACACAACGATGTACACAAGTCTGAAGGACACAGATGAAAAAGAGTTTCCTACTCTTTCAGAAACAGACAGAGCTTTCCTGAGTCTTGTCGCTCGCCACGGTGGGGCTCAACAATATCAGGTCCTGAGGGGGCGCAAAAATAAAGGTGAGTGGACAGGGAAAAATAAATGTCAATGTAAAACAGTTTAAACATTTAACAATAATAACCCCCATAGTTAAAACTAGTAGTATAAGCCTATACTACAATGAACATGCATCACAAGTACAGTACAACATCACACATGTAAATTTTTGCAGATTACATATAAATAGAATCTACGGCCGTGATCTAAATTGGTAAGGAGACTCACCCGCATACCAATGTAAAGGGTAAGGGGACTCACCCACATACCATTGTACAGACAAAGGGGACTGATCCTGCTTCCCCTATATAGCTGCAAATAACCCATTATACAGACAAAGGGGACTCACCCTGATTCCCCTGTACAATGAACTACTAAATGTACCGGACTGTAACCACAATCAACATACATATAATCCAGTAAAACCACTTTAAGCATATACATATACTATATATCATGCTCAATAGACAGTTTATACCAAAACCCGTCCACTCAGAGAAAGGCCGAGCGATCGTTGTCGTCCTCCTTTGTAGACGCGGCTCGGTTATGCTGATTCCGTGGAACCTGATCACCTATAAGTCCCAACAGATATCGATTAATAAATTAACCGAAATGTTAACCGTAAAACCCTAATTCTCCGTGGTTTGCTCAAATGGGGTTGAACCATATCTCGGATGGTGAAACGGAGCTCGCCATTGGATCCGGAACATTGAAACGCTTGGAAAAAGTCGTTAGATCAACGTTGACTGATGCCTGACGAAATATTCCGTTAACTTTAACGAAATATTCCCTCTGATTAATGGTTGACTAATGACGTTCAACGTTGCCGTCATTGCTGATGTCAGCGCCACCACGCCGGTGCCGGAAAACTCGTCGGAATCTGGAAATTTTCCAAATTTGAGCATGTTCTTCAGCACCATCGGCTGAAACCCCAAAATCTAAAATTTCTCAATACTCAACCCATTTTCACGATCTTTATGTCTAAATTCATCTACCGAATGCAAGGAATCCAAAAATGAGGGTTTCGAAGCTTACCAAGGTCTGTGCTGGCCGGAAAATCAATCGGACACTTCGGGTTTCCGTTCGTCTCGTCGCTGGCGATTCCTGAGGTTTCTGTCGACAATATGGGGTTTTCTGAGATCGTTTCGACGAGGGGAAGAAGATTTTGGGGTTTGTTTCCACGATCCGTGGCTGGTGTTTTGATGGAGAGGTGGCAGCTGGTTTGGGGTTTCCGAAAACGGAAACCCGGCTTGGACTGGGTTAAATAAGCCCCAAAAAGGGCTGACCAATTATTGGTCACCACTGTGGCAGCAGCCAATCAGGTTTTGCCACGTGGCAAGCTCGCAACACCACATTTCTGTTTTCGTCCGTAACGTGTTCGTTACAACTCTGAATCTGATTTCGTTTTCACGGACGCATTCGTATCGTCGAGCCCTATGCATAGAGTACAATATTGATTATTTTCATTTCAAACTATTTAAAAGTCAACGGTTGACTGAGTAGGGGTATTTTGGTCATTTCACAATTTTTCGGGAAGTTTTCAAAACGGGTCGTAACAAAAATCCAATGGAACAAAACTCGGGCAAAAGAAAAGAGAGTACAAAGCTCATATAATCAAGAGATCCACTTTGTAAGAGAATCGAATACAAATTCTAGTTAGCTGCAAAAAGAAATAATATATATGTATTATTGTTCGTGAATCTAGCCGCACTTAATTAGCTATAGTATGACGTTGAAGGGATATGAAACATCACATGACCTTTTAAATTGAAGCTAATATGAAAATTTATTTTAAAGGCAAATTACAATTACGTGGCCTGTGGTTTGAGTCAAATTTTGAAATGATACCTGTATTTTTTTTCCTTGCATTTTAGTACCTTATACTTTCAAAATCTTGCAAACTTGTTATGCAGTTAGTTTTTCTATTAAAAGATGACATGGACACTGTGGGATCCACTAGTTTATTCTTCCCTCATGTGTTTTCAAGGGTAATTTTATCTTTTTATTTCGTTAAAATCTAAAATAAATTCTTATAAATCACTAAAACCACCCTCTACCACCGTCATCGTCCTCACTCTTCTCATTCTCCATGAAAGCTAACCACCAAAACCTACCCAACCACGATGGAAACCATCATCCCCCTGGAATGCTGATCGATCTCAACTTTACCGATTTCAAATTTCTTGGTCTCTACTTATCCATCAAGCACCGTCGTAGTCTCAATCCTAGCCGTCATAGTCTCCATCCTTGCAATATAGCCAAAAAATTCTTGATGAAATTCAATTTCAAAACATAAGCAAACTAACTAACAATATTCAAATAAAAAGACAAACTTACCCTTGAAAACACATGAAGGAAGAATGAACTGGTGGGTCCCACAATGTCCATGTCATCTTTTAACGGAATAACTAACGGTCAAGTAATGACAGAACAAGTTTGCAAGATTTTTGAAAGTACCGGGTACAAAAATGCAAGAAAAAAAGTATAGGTATCATTTCAAAATTGTCCTTATTTTAAATACAGAATGGGCACTGCGATTAGAGGCTGAGCCATCTGCAAAACGAGGCCAAATCGATAATTCATTTATAATTTATAATTTCCCATTTTTGTACTATACTATAAAGTAATAATTAGCTGGTTAATTAGCCACCATGAAGCAATCAAAGAAAATGGAACTGATTACAAACTGGTGTGTATTGTAAATAAAGAGGAACAAAGAGAGAAATATTTAGAGGAATTAAGTGTACTGCTCTCTTCTCATTAAGCTCAATATATATATAAGTAACTAGATGTATAGGAAATGACCATCTACTAGCCAACCGATAAGACCCAGATTTTTGCACTTTTCTACATTTCCCATCCATATTTTAAAATTTTACAATTTACCACTTAAACTTTATACATTTTGACAATATATCAGCTACATCAACTTTTCATCCTTAAAAAGTCAAATACGATCATTTTATATATTTGAGATTACTTTTTGAGACATCTTTTGATCCATATGCCGCGAAAGATGTTTCTTTACAAAATTGAATCTAAAAAATAAATGACTATGAGGTTCTTTATTCCGTGACATTTTCAAATTTTGTTATTTTGCAGTTTATTTTCCTAATAATGTCTTAATTAACAAATATTATCTTTAAAAAAAAGTTAATTTGTGTGATATATTATTGAAAAATAATAAGTCTAAGGTGATATTTGTGAAAGTTTTCCTACCTTCTTTCCTAAACAAGAGTACGTTCAGATCGTGACCGTTCATCAAACGTGACCGAATACCAGCACCACAGCATCTCTACCGCTGGTTGTAATACAAGTACAACCTCATCACATGACACTCATTTCATCTCAACCGTTGGTTTCCGGATGGTCCATTTATTTATCAGACATTTTTCCCGCGAACCAAACGCAGTCCTCGATCTCGTTGTCGTTGATTACCTGATCCGGCGACGAACAGAGGTTTATCTGCGCATTCTGTTGGGATGGTAAGCAGCCAATCCAATTTTTGTTAAATTCTGCCCTAGTTTTCACCCGATTCATTTTCACTTTGATATTTATCTCTCTCTCAATCCTTGTGGCATTTGATTCTGAGATGCTGTGGTTGGTTTTTGTTATTCTTCTCCGTTTGATTCGTTGCTGGAACTGAACAGAAAAAATATTGTTTTTGAAGAACCCATCTCTTAATTAGGCTTGGTTGATGGAAACTTGATGGCTTTAGGTGTAGATTAAGTATTGTATGGTGGAACTATCTCTCTCCCAGGTTAAACCTATGTAGCTTGGTTAAAGGGGAAATATAGATGGTTAGATAACAGTAGAGCTTATAATTTGGGGGTGTACAAAGCCACATTTGGATCTTCTTTCTACTCTGTATGCTCAAATAATAAAACTTTGTGGTGGATATGCAACAGTCCTTGTTCACAAAGCATTGGGAGGGTTACAAGGATTTCTGGTGTGAGAGATTCTCCTTCCTCGACAACTATTCCAAGTTCGTCAAGCGCGATAAGCCTCTTCCGCCCTGGTCTGACTCCGATGTCCGAGCATTCATTGCTATTGACTCAGTTCATGGCCCTGCTGTAATCTCTAAACCTTCAACTTTTTCCATTGTGTCTTTTCTGATTATTTTTTTTGGATCTATATGCTATCTTCTGGTTGTTCTAAATTGCTCTTTGTTGTTGTTCCTGCTTTCATCATCTGGATTGAAATTTCTTTTTGTTCTTATTTCTATGCTGGTCAACTCGGTATCTATGTCTCAAGTGTTTATTTTTATCCAAGGATGATGATCCTGGGGATATATGCCTGGGTCCTTCCTCTTTGCTGAGGTTGGCTTTCTCTTGACGGTAATGGTCCTTCATAAGTTCCGCGTGTATATGTTTGCTATCTTTTTCTGAGTGATGGAACTATTAATACATGGGTGTTAGGTTGAATGGCTTATGAACATGGATAAATGAGTCTACAGAACTTTGCTTAGATCGCTTTTGAGATAGCTATGCTTGTAGCAGGAAAGTTATCAAACTGCCCGTATTGATAAATGCTCACATTTAAGTTTTGTGAGATACATGCACACACAAATACACGTGAGTGTTTGGATTTGAATTTTAGACTGGAAATGAGTTGTAAAGTCCAAAAACAATGAGCATGAACTAATTGAGAAACCAGGTACTGTGCTGGAAAACTCATTCTTCTTAATTTTTCTTGCATGTGGTCCTGGTGGCATTTTGTGTAGGACATTTTGGAATGCCTTTCAAGCGTACATGTCTGCTTATGTGATCCTAGAAACTTTAAGATTTTTGATTGTCATGTAACTGTGTCTAGATACAGGAGCAAACAAGGAAACAACTAATCAGGTTTCCCCTGCAATTTATTGAGGTTTACGCCAAAGAACAAAATTGTTTTAATTATCTCCACAGTTTGGAAAAGCAACATGTCTAATGTGCTGGTCTCTTCTTTTGGTATATTTCCTTATGTCTGTTATCTGTAAACCAGCCTCAACGAAGATGCAGCATAAATTAAGTGGATCAGAATATTGGCTTTCATCCCCCTTTTATGTTTTAAATGTCTAATTTTTTTCTTTTCCACTGCAATCATGTACTTTTTAATGTACACATCCCTGCCGATTCCAATCCTTATTTGATATACTCTAGTATGTCCAGTAAGCAATCTTCTGCCCAGTACTAGAGAGATGTTTGATTATATTTTTTGTTCTCAGCTTATGGTTCCAAGGCACATATTTTGTTCAGTTAAGATGGGATTGCTGCTTTGGAAAACCTTACTTGACATGCTTTGCTTTTTCAGCTGAAGACTACAAGATAAGCGGTGAACTTTGGTCTTACAGGAAGTGTTATTGGAGCAGTGTCAACTGCTGGCTTTGCATGGAAATATTCGAGGAGTTTGCACGGTAGCCTCCTATTCTCTTTAGTGTCTTGACTATCTGATGTTTCTATCTGAAGTTATGAACAATTACTGCATATGGATGTGACGTGTTTGGTGATCTCTTTCTAGTTTTGCATGCATGCTTGAACAGTTTTATGATGGTGTCAGTGATTAGATTAGATTAGATTAGCTAGCTATTGAAACTCTAATCATTTCACTTATTATCTTCCTCTTGTTATATTTGTTCTTTCTTTAAACCAACATGGCCTTTTGCACTGTACATGTAATAGAATGACATAATTTGGGTATTATTTTATTTTACAACGCTTCCGATATGTGGATGTCATAAAAAGCTAGTGCTTATCCAGATCTCATGCCGGTACTACTACCATATTTTCTGGAAAAAGTTGCTGAGTATTGAAACGCTGGTGCTTCTCCAGTTGGCTTTGACATAATGGAATAATATCGATCAAATTTGTAAAAGTGGCAAAGGAGATTATGAATGAAAACATGTTTTTTTTTCCTTGTAAAAACATGATAGACCTGCTTCAGTTTGGTTACTTCTTGCATTTCAAAGTTGTGTTTCTGATTCGACAAAATGCAAAGTTGTCTTGATACTTCTATGTCCACTTGGCCTGCATTATTTATCTATGTTCTGGAATCATGAATTTATGAATAAAACTTACATATACTTATTATATATATCTTTGTTTTTCGTTTTTATTTCGGTATGCTTTTGATGTGCACGGGTATGTATGTGCTGTGAATAAATTACTTTCAGAGAGCTGTTATTCACACTTAAAACTAGTAATCTTGCACTACATTCATATACACACTACATCAAAGAAGTGGAGTGCCACTAACAGTTTTCTTTCTTTTATGGTTAAAGAGCATTCAGAATAGCCACAAGTTACGTTTAACAATTATGTAAAGGTCATAAAAACGAGGACCCTTTGTCTGCTTTGTAACTTCAAACTGCAATCTCAAGGTCCAGATTCTGCGGAATAAATTTTACTGAAACATCTTGGTAGTTTAGCTTTTGTTAGTTAGTGTGTGTTTTAGCTCTTTTCCTTTGCTAAAGGCTAGAGTTAATGTAGCATGTAGCTTTGATTGTTGAGAGCTAGTTAAACATCAAGTTTTCAAACGTTGGTAGAGATCCAGCGACACTTGATTAAGATAGACCGCTTCGTGCAACTATTCATCTGGCTGAAGTTGCATGGGAGAGATAAAGGGTGTTAGTCTGAGTGCTTAAGACTGATTTTGCCAAGCACCTTCCTTTCTGATCTAGATATTTGGTTCGTACATGTTTCAGATTAGCTTAGGCTAAACTATATAATATCAAGATGTAGTAAGATGGACTGGTGTAAATCAGCCTCAATCTGATTCATCTTACTATATTAAACTGTATTATGGCAGATGACCGATTTACGTTGGTGATGCATATGACATCTTGTGTATTTTAATTTGCAATCTGGGCAGATTTCCTGATTCTTTCAGAATTTGGAGTTTTCCTTGTACTATAGGATTAATTTACTGGTTTGAGTAGGATTTAAGTTTTTTCCTGTGTTCTAGGAAAAGGGTATTATAAATACCCTCATTCTATCTTTTATGTAAGATCAGATTTTGAGCATTAAATTGAGTTTTTTTTTTTCCAGTGATTGGAGTTCTGGTGTGAAGCCAAACCCCTTGGTGTGAAGCCTTTGGAGTAACTCCAAATCCTTGGAGTGAAGCTAAGGCTGTTGTGAATCCCCTGGAGTGATTCCTAATCTATCTTTCTTGTTTTCTATTGTTCTCTTGTGTTTATGCTTGCGGAAACTTATAAACCCTTATTCCCTCTGTCTTATATCAGCATTTTAACTTGTCATTTGGATATTCTTCGTCATGAAACATAACAATTAGAGTCTTCATATTAGTGGTTGTTATGTTGTGTTTTGGAGGAATTTCTAGTTTCTAAATGGTATGGTATTTGACAGGTGCGGGGCTCTCTTTCCTAGCTGGAGGTGTTTTTGGTTGGACAATTGGATAGGAAGTTGCAAACCACTGGCTGCAACTTTACAAGTTGGACACATTGACTGCACAAACTAAGTTTCTGGAGTGGTGGGAAGAGAAGGGCAAGAGACAGTCTTAAAACTCGGCTTGCTTGTGAAAGCGATAAAATCATCAATATGGCCAGTTCTGCAATAAAAATCAAGCACATTTCTGTTGAAAAATCTAATGGTAAGAGCATGCACGTACTTTTTTCTAATGCTAGATTGTTGTTAATTGAGGCTCCAGGAATTATCTATTCCTTTTTCTAAATGAATATATGATGGATTGCAGCATTTTGTGACAGTTTGGGCATCTTTAAACTTATTTTTCTTTCAACAGTTTTGTCAATTGTGATGAATTTGAGGATATTGTTTGGTGATAGTGTTCATATCTCGAAACAATTTATGAACTAAGCAATAGAAGTACTGTTTGAAGTTTCTGAATATGACTACAGCCGAAGTGCCTCTGTAGTTTATCTCTGGCTGTACCTGCAAAATTGCACCAAACCCCACAACAAAAGAATAGTAAGACACCAGGCTTTTGCTCTATACATCCGTCTGTTCATGATTTTTAGGGGCTTACCTGGACTGTGCACCAGTAGATGGACCACGCAGCGCATCATAGTGTCCATAACCGTGATAAAGTACGCGAATGGGGTTATCCTTACCGTACTCTTGACCATATTCTGCTATGATTTTCAGGCTACCGGAGTCCTTGTCCAGCATATGGACTGTTATGGGCATCCTATAATCGAAAAACTGCATCATATATAAGAAGATGAACTTCCTTGCACTTCTATGAAAGGCTTGAAAATTTCAGAAGAGGATTTACCGTAGGACATGTGACGACATAAGCAACTCAGGTTCGCCTCCCCAAATGTGGGGTTGTCGCATATGTACAATGTATGTCTCGAAATCATCTTCAAGAAACCTGCTAAATACATGATTGGACATGAGTATCTACCCTCAATCCTCTTATAGGACGTCCTATATTCAGTAAATGTCAGTATTGCCAAGGTGTAATTATAATGCGTAATGTGTCTTACCATTCGGTGTCTGCCCTCCTCTTAATGAATTCATCTGCTACCTGTCCAGAGTCATATATTTGATAGTTTTTTTCAGAAAATTCCTTGTCAAGAAAAAGGGACATAATTCTTGGCAAAATAAAAGCAGGGAAACAATTGGCAGAAAAAGAATTAGAGAAATTCAAGGCTGTTAATCTTGATCAAAAGCTACTTTTTGTTTTTTAAAGCTCACAAGAAATGGAGTTCATTAATTTTTAAAACTTTTAATGGAGTTGATTTTGTACTTTTGTTCTAAGCTCATCTGCAAGGTCTCTCTCAAGGCTGTCATTTGGAGATGGCTTCCCTGCTCTTAGACGAGCACCGTGAACTACGGATCGGAACAAACATCTTCCATCTCCAGGTATACCTGAACGAAACAAACACAAAGCAACTCAGCCCGGTTCCATTCTGGACGAACATAATTCATATAGCTATCGCTAGTTCTTCTTGCATCTAGGGAAAAATGCATTAAAGAAGGCATCACTTTGAAAAATGTATTGCAGCATCAAAATAGAATATAAGAGGGGGAAAGGAGTGGTGGGGAAGATATAGAACAACAACAAATCAACCAACCTTGGTTGTAATCCATATAGTATATGACGAAAAATCGCTTAACAAAAAATCAAAGGAAGAAAAGGCAACAAATAGTGAGGAAATGGCACAAATTTGATTGATTCAACGAACGAATCTATGAGCAAACCGAAAACACAAAGAAATGTACTGATTAAGTTAGGAATAATTAAATACAACAGAACTTGAATTTGCACGGAGTCAAAATCTGTTAACGTAATATAAATAATAAACTAAATTTATGTTACCTAGCGGATTCAATTTCGACATCGGCTTAATTTAGAGCGAGAATAAAAAACCAAGCCCCTTATAAACAAAATTATGTACCTCCTCGTTTGCTTCTTGATTTAAATGTTGAATCGAAGTTCCACCGTCGGATGAACTCGTTAACGATGAGATAACAACAGCTCCTCCACAGTCCACAACTTTTTGCTTACAAAGAATCGAATTCGATGCCTTCTCTGCTTTTACAACTTTCAAGCCATCAACGGCTAGGATCCGTTACGTGCGCCCAACTCCAAATCTCTCCCTAGATGACGTCGTCGCGGGCACCTTAACACGCGTCAGCAACCCATATGATTCTCCCGCTGAAATAATGAGGGCCCGTTCGTTTCGCGCCCCAAAAAAAAAACCCGCCCTTCCAAACATTTTTCTTGGGGTTTTTCTATAATCAGGTTCTTCAAATTTAGAGTCATCTATTTCTCTTCACAATTTCAAATAAAATAAATACAAGATCAAAATCCTTGCAACAATTTCCAGATGATGGATTCCCGGGCATCTTTGGCGACCCAGGTATGCAATTCCTCCCCAATTTAAGTCTATTTTGTAATCAATGTCTTTTAACATTTCTGATTGATTGACATGTTAGTCGAACTTAATATCTATTGCATTTTGAAACAACAAGCCTTTTATTTTGATCTAATGAATAACAACAAACTATTGTTTCATGTCCCACATCATGTTTTGAATTTCATATGTTACATTTTCCATATATATGTAGTTTGAGTACATTTCCAAACTATTAACTTTTTAGGAATCAACGGCTCACATGAAAATGATCAGTCCTCGAAGACGCCCGTTACACACGTGTGCGGTCACAATCTCATTGATATTTAACCGAGCCTTCAGCATAGCCCAAGGCCTCAACGGACCGTTAGGGCTCATAATATATTTCGCAGCTAGACTAGCCACATTGGCCGGACCCTTTGCCTTCGCCTTGTACCACCAATGGCTCACAATGGCGATCCTCTCATTCATCGACGACCGAATTCTTGCCTTCGAAGACGTGATTGAGAGAATTTACCCTCCGTCACACATCATGTTTAACAAGATTGATGACCTTATCAGAGTCACCGAATCACTACCGAGCAAATTCGACACTTTTGTGAGTAGATATCACATTCCCAGATATGTAAGTCTTTTTTCATTATTGGATTGGACGTTAGTTAGTGTGATTTCGTTGCTCAATTTCGTGGCGGCTACATTGTCGTGTTGGAGAATGTCAAAGTGTACAAAGGAGGAGAAGGAGATCAAGGTTGATACAAGCAACAATGTTATGGACCGAATCAACGAACCGGGTTTGATTCGTGAAGTTGACTGGCCCAAAGAACGGTCAACCGATAGAAAGGATCCACGTGGCGGTCAACATAAGAGTGATCATAATATGTCTCCTCCGTTAAAAGGTGCTACATACAAGGACGTACTTCTGCAGAAGGCAAATTGTAAAGAAGGGAACATCATGAAAAAAGAAGAGAAAATTAATAATACCAAGGATCAAAAAGTCGAAACCAGCGTGGGTGATGATGACGAAAGTGAACGCAACTCGAAGGATGATCTCCTCAAACTGTTCGAGTCCGCGTGGCTTATGACGTCGCCCGGGAGACGTGCGAAAGGGAATTACACGCCACGCTCTGTTTCATTCACGTATTAATAATACGAGCAAAAATGATAACTTGCGAATTATACTAGTGTCGTGCATTTTTGCTATTATGCACACCAAGGTAATGTAAAGTTTAGAACTTTCCTATGTTTCTGGAGAGAGAAGCGGCAGTGCTTGGGATGGGCTGTCGAAATGTATATAATTCTGTGTAAAGAACTGTATTAATTGATTATGTACTTTAGTTGTGCCCAAGGTTTAAAATTTCGACCAAAACCCCAAAATTTCGGATTTTTTGGGTACCGAAGTTAGAAACGAGCTATATCTCAATATTACCGGAAAAACATCGAAATTTCGGCGAAGTTTCGATGATTTCGGTGATTTCAATTGAGTTTCGGTGAAATTTTGGTACTATTGAACTGATTTCAGTGAAATTAGTTGATGATTTGGCAGCGGCGGGAGTCTGGGTATTGAGGAGGCGTTGGCGGCTGATTCTGGGAATGGACGAGGCAGAAGATAATATGTTTGTAATTTACCCCAACTTTTGGTCACTTTGGTCATTTGATAATTATACTTCTTTTTTATTAAAAAAACCTAAACGTGTAGTGCCAAATATTGACACCTGGGTCCATGTTTTCTCTGTACCTTCACATGTGGACTAGAATTGCGGTGTCCGACTTGAGTTTTGTGGTTTTGTTACTTGTTTTGTTTTGTTTAGTAAGTTTTTTCTTTTTTCTTTACAATCTTTTCTTTTCTATTTTTTATTTTTTTATTATTAAGTTGAATAGCATGCAAAATAACTTTTTTTTTTTAGGATTTCAAGCATATAGGAAGTTGATGTATACCTTACTTGTTAAATATAAGAATTGGTGTTTATCATCCTTTTTTTGGAAGGAGTGTTATTAAAAAATTCTATTTTTATTGCGTAAAATGTCAACTCTTTGACTTTATATATGAATGTAAATAATTTTACATACTTTACATGTGAAATAGGTGCATTATGGGTTGATTTTAAAGTCTATAGATTGATAATACATTAATGTATAGGTATTTAACATATTTTTCATCTTTTATTTTTTTTTTACCGAAATTTCCATAAATTTTGACAACCGAAATTTCAACCGAAACCGAAATTTTGAACCTTGGTTGTGCCATCATTGAAAATGAGAAATGTAAAGGTTCAAAACTAGTATTTTGAGTCCCTAAAATATTAGTTGGAAAACACATTATATTGCTCATAAAATGGACAATGAAATGGAGATACTGTAGATTGTGGGCCTCACATATGTCACATATGCAAATTTGACATTGGATTGAAGGAAAAAAAATTGCTGCAACAAATCGACAACTATATGGTATTAAACTGCAAAAATTGAAGCCAGGAGTGCAATACTGAAAGTTGGCCCAAAACATATAATAACATTCTGGGTATTGACCTTTGCATAATACCGAATAGGATACCTTGGAGTAGTAGGTCCTCAATAGAGATATAACTCGCCTATTCAGCCTGAGCCGGTCCATTACATGCTCCAAAAAACTCCACTCCACACGATCATAAGCTTTTGACATATCAAGTTTTAAGATCATCTTCTTGTGCTTGTTTCTTCTATTCTTGTTAATAGAATGGATGGTTTCAAAAGCAGCTATGTAATTGTCGTATATGCTTCTTCCAGAGACAAAGTCGCTTTGATACCCCGAAATTATTGACGGAAGGGCTTGCTTCAGGCGAGTTGCAATTGTCTTTGCAATTATCTTGTAGAGGACATTGCACAAGCTAATCGGACGAAAGTCAATCACCTCTCGAGCTGCCTCCTTCTTCGGGATAAGGGAGATCAACGTAGGGTTGAAATTCTGGACACTATCTCCCTCGTTCAACACTCCTAAGCAAGTAGCAGTAACCTTATCTCCCACAATATTCCAAAATTTCTGGAAAAATAAAGCCGGTAATTTGTCTGGTCCCGGTGCCTTATTTGGATGCATTTGCTTTAAAGCGATTTCAAGCTCTTCTAGAACGAAGGGTCTTACTAACAATGCGTTTTGCTCATCCGTGACCCTTGGTTGAAGGGCTTCCAAGACCTCTTGTGAATAACCATTGCTCTCAGTTCTGAATAGCTCATCAAAATATCAACCAACGACGTCCCCTATTTCTTGGACGCTCTCACACCACCTCCCACGTTCGTCAAGTATCCCTGCCAGTGATGTCTTCTTGCTCCTCTCTCTGACATAATGATGGAAAAACTTCGTATTACGATCCCCTCCTCTCAGCCAATCAACTTTTGATCTCTGCCTCCAAAGTGTTTATTCTTCTAACATTAATCTATCATGGTCGTCTGCTAGGGTTTCACGGATTATGGCATTTGCTTTGGTCTCCCCCTCCTTTAAAACTGTCTCTATTTTGTTTTGAACCTCCCTTGCCTGCTTAGGAATGTCACCCACTACATCATTGTTCCATGGGGTAAGGCGGTCAGTACATTCCGCCATGGATTCTAATATGTCCCCTTGATGTTGTTCACCCGAATGATGGTTTCGCAGTCGTCCCTTTTGGTCCACAATTCCTCGAAATGGAACCTACGCTTGAATCTGTTTCGGCGTCCTCGGTCGAGTGTCGGCTTATCCGTATATACAAGTATTGGCAGATGGTCGGACTCCTAGCGCAGCATATGATGAACTCGGGTGCATGGGAATGTAGCTTGGAAGTCTTGATTGATCACTGCCCTGTCAAGCGGAGCACATTATCCCGTCCATTTCGTCTATTATTCCATGTAAGAGCATAACCTGTTGTCTTAACACCAAAGAGGTCGCAAGCGGCCAATGCTTCGGAGAAACTTTGCATCTGTTGGATCAGTCTGCTATTTAATCCCTCTTGCTCCACATCTTCAATAATCTCATTAAAATCGCCAACTACGATCCAGGGTTTGTTAGTAATAGAGCTTGATAGTCTCCCAAATAACTCCCAAGACGGGGGACGAAGATGCGCATTAGGATTACCATAGAAAGATGATCTCCTACTATTCTTAAATCGATATGCCCAGGCGACGATGATAAAACTTGGACCGTCCATCCTTCTTTCCATAAGAACCCTAGACAACCCCCTTTGCCTCTTCTATCCACAACCCAGTAACTCTTGAAGCCCAACTGCATGCACATGTCCCCTGTTTGGTCTTCTTTTAATCTTGTTTCACACAAAAAAAAAAAAATCGGGCTTCTTGACCTTGATTATTGACTTCAAGGCCCGGAACGTGCGTTTATTGCCCGGAACGTGCGTTTATTGCCCAATATCCGGACGTTCCAGCTTAACAGTATCATTTCTTGTGATGGGCCTTTTGGTGCTAGGCCCATCACGTTTTTCCTTGTGTTGAAAGTAGACGAAGATGAAGCTGCAGGCGGTAAGTAACTTGTCTTCGCCCCCGCTACTCCACCTGACGTAGCCGGGGCTCTTCCATTTGGGTATTCATCACTTGAAGCATGAGGTGCAGCATCCTGAACTGGGGTGGGTCTAGCGGGCCCATAAAGTGCGCATAATGTCTTTTCTTGTTCCCCAAGTAACACCAGTGCGTCCGTATTATTAAGTTTGTTAAGTTGGGCTTCAATAAATTCTAAAGTCAGGTATAGACCGCCCTTAGGTGTAACCGAGTCAGCTGCCCCTTCCTCATTGACTTCGAGCCCACCATAGTGTGTTACTAGCTTTGCCACATCACCCAAATCTTCAATTACATTGCTCCTGCCTTGAGTATCGCCATTATGCGCATAATCATGTGGGGACATGAACGGCTCCCCCGCATTAAGGGTGTTCTCCTTCAATGATTCAGTAATGCCGCTGACTTTTGCGAATGATTTCCATTCCACTCCCATCAATGCTGCATTAAAAACCGAATAACTTTCCACTCTTGGCCGTTTCTGACGGGTTCCGTCGTTGTCCTTGTCGTCCTCTCTCTCTCTCTCTCTCTCTCTCTCTCTCTCTCCGCCGCTCGCACGGTTGCAATCCCCTTGCTGATCCTCATCATCCTCCTCGAACTCCTCCCGAGTTTGGACTAAACCAACCACTCCCATTTCCGAAACCCTCATAATCCAGCCTAGCTTCGAAGCCCTTGTTGTAGGGCTCACATCCAGATTTACGAACGAGATCAAACTTCTCAGAGACTACTCTTCTTTTGGTACCTTCAGCTTACTGTCGTAGTACTCCACATGATCAACTCTTTCCCCATGAGTGAGGCTGCAATCCTCCATTTTAATATGATCGAAACGTCCACAAACGAAACAGAATCGGGGGCACTGCTCAAATTGAAACTTTGCAAACACCGGTTCTTCTCCAGATGCTAGGCGGACCTTAACTCCCCTACACATGGGTTTCGTGATATCCATGCGTACTCTGACTCGCATGAAGTCACCATCACCATGCGTATATCTCTTCCGATCACAATCTAGGAAACGTCCCACTTGTTGGCCAATCCGCTGCCCTAGTTGCATCGATTGGAAAAACGAAGGTACCCCTCGCACCCGTATCCAAAAATCTTGTGTGGTTAGTGCTGTCGTCTCGCATCTCTCCATTGTTCTATCTCCTGTAAAACCACCAGAGCTTGATTGAATGTCCATGGGCTTCTATTCAGTACTGCTTTCCTATCACCGTCACTCTGGAAAGCAAACAAAATTTTATCCCCACCAATTCCGCCAGCATGAAAGTCCTCCTTGGTTTTCCATAAATTTCTCATCGTGCCGATCAAACTACCTTGGTTTATCTCCTTTCTGAGTAGCAACTTACCAACGAGAAGAAACTTGTTTGGTTGCTGATCAAGATCCTCCCCTATTTCAACCACCGTTTCCTCCTCCTCTTCCGTCCAGTTGATTCGATCTCCAAACTTGGTCACTAGATCCTCCATCGCCAAAGAGAGAAATTTCCACCATGTAACTAGAATTCCTAAGCACTTTAGGACAAAACCCCGCAAAAACACTTGCACAAATCTGTAGATCAACACTCGATTTGAAACATGCAAAATCACGCCGCCTATGAGAGTAAGAGAGTTCCCAAGGCACCCATGGTTTCTATGTTTTTCTGTCCTCTAGCATTTGGATGTAGAGAAACATCTTAATATCGATAATGTTATTATTTTAGTATTATATGTTTTGGGCCAACTTTCAGTATTGCACTCCTGGCTTCAATTTTTGCAGTTTAATACCCATATAGTTGTCGATTTGTTGCAGCAATTTTTTTTTTCCTTCAATCCAATGTCAAATTTGCAAACATGACATGCGTGGGGCCTACCATTGCAGTATCTTCAGTTTACTGTCCATTTTATACGCAATATAATGTGTTTTGCAATTAAAATTTTACGACTCAAAATACTAGTTCGAAGAGTATCTTCAACAGAGTTGCATCTTCCCATCTGTCAGCAGAGTTGTAGATATTCGCTAACAGAATATGAACGCTAAAGCCACTTGATTCAATGCCTGCTAACCTTTTAGCCACCCTTTCACCCATATCAACATTTCCATGGATTCGGCAAGCACTAAGCAAAGCATTGTAAAGCGGAACAATGATTTCATATTTTCCTTTTGGAACCCTTTGGATTAACTACTTTGCTTCGTCCAACCATCCAGCGCGACGAAGAGTAGAAAATAAAAATAATATGGAACAATATGACTCTTTATTATATAAAACTCGGATATGAAACCCTATGCTTCTGATACAATCTTAATATTCCTCCCACAATCCATCCTATTTATAGGGAAGAATGTGGTTACAATCCTTAGGATAGCATTGTTGGGTTTCCGGGCATATAATTGAGATTTTATTAATTCGATAATCAATAAATAATATGCAGCGGAAAGTAAACATGTAATTCCCAATTACATATCTGGTTGGTTGTATCGATAATTCGCAAAATAGAAAAACAAACAAATAGGAGATTGAGCAAACATACTTGTTGTCTTTCTTCCACCGACATATGACATTGTTGAGCCCCTCAAGTGTTGAGCCTCTAAAAGTATCTACATTGGAACGCCGACGACGGACAACGGGATGAACTCTCAATTGTGCTAGCAAGATTATTCACACAAGATGATCAATCGATCTCCAACAATTGGAGAGACAAGGAAAGGTACGGCATACACAATGTATCTAGGCACTCTAGGTATTTTTCTCTCTTGGAATTTTGGGACTCTTGCACAATCAAATTGTAGCAATTCTTGAACTTACAAGAAAAATAGCATGACTTGCATATTTATATATGCAAGCCCATGCCGCAGGCTTACTAGGGTTGGCGCCACAGGATTTTTGCCTCGGCCCAATCCTACTCCTTTATGGGTTGTTGACTTTTCAACTATATAATTAAATAAAGCCCAATGCTTTCTAATTTAATTATGCAAGCCCAATAGTAATTGATCCAATATATATAATTAACAATTAATCATATATATCTATGCAATTAACATTTAATTACATAATCCATCATCCTTTAATGTCGTCAGCACTACCATAGGTGTGTGACCTCTTAGGTTCTAACTAAAGCCAGCAGTGAAACAATACGTTCCGCAAACCACGGTTGACGCCTAGCAACATGTCATGGCTACCCGAATTAGTAGAAGTGATCGTGACTAAATCATGTTTACCTTTTTCGAACCTTGGTTTGTAGTTACAATGTAATACGGCCCTTCTATCATCTATATCCCGATTGAGATGTGAGTGATATGGAGATTTGTCAAATCACTATAAAAAATCTCAATCACCAAGATCCATCTCTGACGAAGCGGTTTTTACAAACCTTTGTTTGATCAATAAACACTCTGCGCAGAGATTTCTAAGATGGACCGTCAAGTGGCTTTTGAGGGATATCTCCTTCCATTGAACTGATTACCGGAAGATGATAGATTCCATATTGCGCATTCATGTAACATCGTACCTATAACCATAAACCCAATCTTTACCCATGGGGTCACTAAACCATGTAGAGACCTTGAAGTAAAGTCAAAGTTTATGATGCTATGCACAAGATATCCCAAGATGCCTCAGGTCTAACAACTAGTTACATACTACAACCTGAAGCTCTGTAACGCTTGACATGTGGTAAGCATCCATACGTTTAAGCTTCGGGGCGGTCATGTTCAGTGGACTTGGTCAATAACAAGCACCTGTATATCCATCACATATCCAATACGCGTAGCACGAGACCATGCTAACCCTGATGCGATATACACCGGCCTCACAGGATAGTCAATGCCCAATTGACTCTCCATTGGCTAGGAACAATTTTGTGGATTAAGTATTATGCCCTACAAGTCTCCTTGCCCTAACGACGTTTAGGACATTGTAGTCATACCTTAATCCAATGGACTCATTCATAGCATATTATCTCAATAATATAAAAGCCACGTTCATGAATGAATAAATACTTGCCCTTTTATATATAACTGAGTTGTTTATAATATTAAAAAATATTTGGCTTTTAGGGCACAACTCCAACAAGCAGAATTCCTAAACCTGATGGAAAAAAAAAATACAAAAAAAAAAAAAACAAAAAACCAAAATCCACCAAACAAAAGAAAAAAAAAAAACCCACCCAAAATAAACACACTTTCCCACACCCCCCCCCCAAACCCACTATTTAGTTTGCCAAGAACAAACTAGAACTATACGACTTCGATTCGAACCTTTGTCTCTGCAACTTTGGAACTTTGCTACTTCAATTTGGAACTTTGAAACTTTGAGACTTTTACGACTTTGGAACTATGAAACTTTTGGAACTTTTGAAACTTATGGAACAATATATGGGACTATGCTTCTGGATTTGGAACTTCGCGGTTCTAATTCCATAACTAATCGTCTTGAGAGTTTGAATTTCCTACCTTGGTAGTGGCAATTCCTGCTGAGGTTCTCTCAGTTACTTGTTGTGATTTGCTATCTTCAACTTCTACAGTTGTCTTTTGAGTCTTCTTCTTTTTGCTAGGATCCCACCATTCTGGATACCCTATAATTTCAAAACAACGAGCTATTGTATGACCCTTTTCTCCACATTTATGGCATATAACATCAGCAAACGGTTTGTTTGAAAGGGTTGAGGATCGAGTTCGGGACACCATTGCTGCACTATTCATAGATTCTACGTTTGTATTCATTGTTGTTCGCCTTAGTGCATCACGACGAACATATGCATATGTTTCTTCCAAATTTGGAAGTGGATCTCTTTGTGGGATTTCTCCCTGAATTTGCTCAAATTTAGGGTCTACTCCTGTCAGGAAAATATGCACCCTTTGTCTCTCAATTAACTTTTTGTATGCTTCGATATCATCTGCATCCTTCCTGATCACCTTATCACGATGATCCAATTCCTGAAAGATTTCTGCCAACTCTCCATAATAGGTGGATAGGGCTTTTCCATTCTGTTTGGCCTTGAAATTCCTTTGATTTAGAGCGATTTGAATCTCATTTGTTCCATCATAAAATGCTTTTGCAAGAGCATCCCAAACTTCACGAGCGGTGCGCAATCGGATATAGCGCTTCTGAATCTCTAAAACAATAGACATAAGCAACCAACCCTTGACTTTCTGGTTATTAGCATACCACTTATCATAATTTACTTCTCCTTTAGTGGGTGGTTGACTTTTTCCACGAATGTATTGAATCTTCTCACGTCTGGCGATATGCATCTCCATCATTAGAGACCACACATCGTAGTTTGTTTCAGTTAGGGTTATTTCGGCATTGAATCCAGAACTTTCAGATTGTATAATAATTGGAGAAGAAAACTTCCCTCCTGATGAGGTGGGTTTTTTGTCGTCGGTACTCAGGGTGATGGTGTGGCGGCGTGGCAGGCGAGCAAGCGGTGTGAACGATTTGCTACTAATTGGGTATAACACCCAAGATCTTTTCTAACCTGGATTGTGATACCAAGTAGAAAATAACAATAATATGAAACTCTGATATGAAACTCAATGCTTCTGATACAATCTTAATAATCCTCCCACAATCCATCCTATTTATAGGGAAGGATGTGGTTGCAATCCTTAGGATAGCAGAATTCCTAAACTTGATGGAAAAGGTAAAGGATTCAACTTTCCTAATTCTAGTACAAGTCATAAATCCAAATCCTATTAGACTAAGGAACATAATAATACTTACCAAATCTAATCATACTTTCCAACATGAAGAAGGTCAATCAGACATCCATAGTGCTCTAACTTTGGTTCAATTCCACACACTTCTGTCATGGAATCGAAGAATTTGCGACCTTCATCAACCAACCCTGCATGACTACAAGCTCTTAAGGCAGCAATGAAGGTGATATCACAAGTTATAGTTTGGTTAATGAGCTTTACACATAATTATATGCACTTTGATGTTGTTCTATATTGTTTGCTCGTATTGTTAACTCGTTTGCCGATTGGAAGCTGCAGGTTGGCAATGAGGGGGGTATTTTCAAATAAGTCATGGCAAGCACAAACAATTTTCACAACAAAACACACATGTGACTAGTCACCTGATTTGATGAACCTGATAGTTTGTTACTACACTGAAATTAACCTAAACATGTGACCAGTCCTTTACTTGACAATTTGTGTATGTTTGTGAATTTGTTCAAACACATTCAGATGCTATACCAAGTTAGGTCCTCAACAGATTCAGTGAGATTGAAAACTGCAAGCTATCCACAACTACAACCTATTAAATCCAGCTGTTATAGGATGACCAGTCACATTGTTTTATCTAGATTGCATTTCGAGTTGAGTTGGTGCATAAATAAATCCGATTTTAAGATTAGTCAACTTGTTAACAATTCACAGAGATGGACACAATATTTTAGTATCCCGAAAAACCCCCAAAAGGGTAAAAAACTTGGGGTCTATCAGAAGACCGGCCTTCCACTATAAAATGGAAAAAAGATACCCAATACAAGGTTCAGACAAGCTCAATATCTAATGTACCTAGTCTTAGATGCAACAGTCCCTCGTGCGGCTTCTTCTTCAATCACTTCACGTCCTTCAGATGACTGGTCATTCACTAAATGGACAATACATAGGCATTTTTGTTTAGCGACACTGATTATATAAATTGTGAAAACTATGTGACTAGTCACCAGCAGAGTTGCAGAGAGCTATGAAGCTTCAGCAAGGACTGCTGGACAACTAAGTGAATTCTGCTACAGTTACAAAACTGAGCAGAATTACCAAAGTCAAAAAGACTCCTATAACTCAATCTTGTCTAAAAAATGTGTGAACATGGAGGACAAGATTTATGACCACTATTTCAACTTCTTAACTAAATGAGTTTTAAAACAAGGAAGTTGAAACGGTGAAGATGAGAACTTCTTCAAGGTTTTCTTCAATAATGAGTTTAAGTGAAAACAGAAACTTAGAAGAAATTCAAAAGCATGCCATCCTTAGAATTCTTGCAAAGGCTCTATGTAATTGAAAGCTCTCAAAAATTCAAAGTAAGAACCGAAGAAGGAAGGTAGCACACAATGAGAGGTTTTTGAAAGATATGAAATGATATTTTGAATGCAAAAACCCTAATGGGGTCTAGTTGACTACCCAACAGTTAAAAGCATGCTCAGTCAAGCCGGATAAAAATATGATCTGTCGAAACTGGATAAAACCATGCTTTACTAAGTAACTGATCAGCAGTCGCTGTCAGGAACTGAACTATCATATGTAGAGTTAAGGTGACCAGTCACCAAACATATGAAAACTGCAGTTTTTATGAAGAACATATTTTTCTCAAAATTAATCCTAAGTTATGAAAACTTATGCAAATGCAAATGATGTTACGTGCTACTGGATTCTGAGAACACATCTGAACACGTCTTCATATCATGATCTTCAAGCCAATCACATATCACTAAGTCTAAAACTAAACACTAAACGGCTAAATTGAGCTTGTGAATGATTATACAAAGTTTTTGTACAAGGATAACCAATATTACATAATTCAGTTTAAGTTCTTTTTAATAATCTTTCAAAGTCTATAGGTATTCAATGGATTCTTAACAAGTACCAAACAATCCACTTGTATTCAAATTTAGAAGAATTTAGTTGAAAGATGAATTCTTTGGAACTTTTAAGAAAAAATATATAGATTACACCTCATGAAAAATCCTACCATCCCCCGTCATACTTTTCAGTTTTTTGGAGGACTTTTTAAACTCGACTACCAAGTGGGGGAGCAGGGAGGGAAACAAAGTCGGATTTGTAGAGATGAATCTGCAGAGTAATCGTTCCTTCCCAGACGAACCTTTCTGCTTCTGTCTCCATTCTTCTTCTTCTTCTTTTTTTATTTTTTTTATTTTTTATGTTTTTTTTTCAGATGTATGGGGTTTTGCCAATTGCGATCAGCAAGCAATTCAAGAAAAGACTTATAAATTTGGGTAATTCGTAAAAGAACCCCTGAACTTGTCCACCACTTTCTATTTCCCCCAAAACTACTTTTTCAATCAATTTCTTTAAGTTTTTCTAACTTTTATCGTCAATCCACTTCATAATGTCTAAATTTGTTCACCGTAATTGATGCGTCCACATAGCAGAGGCCCAACTCCACTACTCTTCAACCCTTTTAAGGCCCTTGTCTTAGGCCCAGTTTCCATCCTAATAATTCTAGAATGATCGTTTCCTTACCTGGGTAGATAGGATCGTTATTGCATATCTTAGCTGGCATGTTGCAGCTCATCAATCCCTAGGGTTGGTAGAGTATAAATGCTGTCTGTAAGAGATATTGGTGGCTATGAATGAAAAAGACTTTATTTCCTTTATTTCTTGTTTACCAAACCAAGCTTAGAAACACTGAGCCCATCATTTTGGTATCCAGAGCCAGTAGCGATGTCCAAAAAGGGCGGCTCGGGTCCTGTGGACTCTCCCTCCTCCAGCGCGGTGGTGGCCCTCGACGTCCGGCAAGACCTTTTGGAAGATCAGTTACACACCACTCAGGACACCGTGTCCTCTCTCCGAGCTCACTAAGAGGTTCATGCCGCTTCTCTTTCAACCTTGCAGCTTTCGGTGGACTCGATTTCAGCGGCTGTCTCTCACCTCACCTCCTTGCTCACCAACGAGTCCCGCCTCTCAAGGTCTCCACCGGCTACTACGGTGCCTTTAACCACCCCTATTCCCCTCACCTGACCTTTTTCCCCATCCCCAAATCACCGGCCTTTATACTCTGCCCTTTTTTCCTCCCCAGCCCTCACTTCCGCCATCCACAACTAACCCACCTTTACGTACACCACCTCCACCCCTACAACCTCCACTCCCCTGCCCCACCCTAACTCCACCTTTCAACTGCCCCCACGACCTCCCAAAACCCACATGAAACCATTTCGCCTTGACCTTGAGAAATTTTATGGGAAAGACCCCCAAAGTTGGCTCCTTTCGGTGGAACGTTTCTTTGCATATTACAACGTTCCCGACCATGAACGTGTCGCCATAGCTGGTGTGTAAATATATGGTGAGGCAGCGCATTGGGTAACTTGGTTTGATACTCGGCAGCCCCCAAGCTGGCCTCTTTTTGCCGACCTTTTCTTACAACATTTCGGGGGCACCGACTCTAGCAATTTCGAAACAGAATTATCCCACATCACTCAGACCGGCACCTTGGAGGAATATGTGGATACTTTCACGCGGTTGTCGTGCAGAGCGGTCGATTGGTCCGACTCCCAGCTGAAATTCATTTTCATAGGTGGGCTGAAAGATGAACTGAAACATGATGTCCAAGCCCACCAACCAGCCTACCTCTCCGATACTAAGCGCCTGGCCCGCGTTTTCAACAGAAAAATATAGGCCCGCAAGCCCAACCCAGACCTTACATTCCTCGCTACTCTCTTCCACCCCTAATCCCAGCTTCAGCGCCGCTCCCTTCCAACCCAACCCCTGTTCCCCAACCCACGCCAATCGGACCTCGCCGTCTTTCACCGGTGGAAGCTCACGACCGCCGTCTCCGTGGCCTATGCTTCAATTGCGATGAAAAGTTCAAGCCTAATCATCATTGTGCCAAACCATCAATCGCTATTATTGAAGCCGGCCCCTTGGATGATGAAACCCTTGAGTTTCATGATTGTGAACCATTTTCACCGACCCATCCAACCCCCCTAATCGCCTCTCCCTCAGATGCCACAATCCACTCTCACAACACATGCTTTTCCGTCCACCATGAGATTGATCGGGGAAATTCAGCAGCTGCCTATACACATTTTCATTGATTGTGGAGCAACCTTCAACTTCCTCCACCCCCAAATTGCTAAGAGGTTGCGTCTCAAGGTCGTGAAACACTCCCTCTAACTCTGCTCACAGCCAATGACCAACCGGTGCAGACAAGAGGCTCTACAGAACCAATCACAGTTACAGCTCAAGGGTATTCTCTCACTACACCTTTTCGAATTTACCCGATCTCTAGTTGTGATTTATTACTTGGTGTTGAATGGTTTGAGACTCTAGGATGGTTCCAATGCAATTTTCTGGAAAAAAATTTTCACTTTAAAGTTGATGGCAAACCTTACACGCTGGTTGGTATTGAAAATCCTTCATCTATATTCGTCGACCAACACAGTGAGGAGGATGTGTTGTTGACCCGTAAAGCTAGCATTTTGGCGCAAATTGTGAGTGATACGACCACAGTTCCATCACAATGTCCTGTTCCAGTGTATATTGCAGCCTTGTTAGAGGAATTTGTGGACCTCTTTGCTTAGCCCACAGCTTTGCCTCCATACCATCATATCGACCATAAAATTCCTCTTACACCGGGCTCTTCTCCAGTCAATGTCAGGCCGTATCGATACCCTCATTTTCACAAGAGCACAATAGAGAAGCTGGTACAAGATATGCTCACAACTGGGGTCGTTCGCAGCTCATCCAGCCCATATTCATCTCTTGTTCTTTTGGTTCCCAAGAAAGAAGATGACTGGCGGCTGTGTGTGGACTATAGAGCTTTAAATTCACTGACCATTAAAGACAGATTTCCCATCCCAGTGGTAGATGAGTTACTGGATGAACTCCATGGAGCCAAATTCTTCACGAAGCTGGACTTGCGCTCGGGCTATCATCAGATACGAATGCATCCTGATGATGTGCACAAAACAGCCTTTCGTACTCACGAAGGCCATTATAAATTCCTAGTTATGCCCTTATGTTTGTCTAACACTCCATCTACTTTCCAAAGTCTCATGAATGAGTTATTTCGCCTTTAATTACGGAAATTTGTGCTGATATTTTTTGACGATATCCTAATCTATAGCAATTCCTTGCATGAGCACATTCTACATTTAGCCACTGTGTTTCAGGTACTCCGGTCCAACAAGCTGTTTTTGAAACACTCCAAGTGTTCATTTGGACAAACTTCTCTGGAATACTTGGGCCATACGGTTCCTATGAAGTACCCCTATTTAGCAGTCACGGTTGCGGACTTATTCGTCAAGGAAATTTTCCGCCTTCATGGAATACCTAAATCAATCATTTCCGACCGTGATCCATTGTTCATGAGCCAATTTTGGGAGGCTTTCTTCACCATATATGGCACCCAACTATGCCGCAGCTCAGCATATCACGCCCATTCAGACGGACAAATCGAAGTGGTCAATCGAATACTCGAACAATACTTCCGCTGTGCTGTTGGCGAAAAACCAAAATCTTGGTCAGCTTGGATTCAATGGGCTGAATGGTGGTACAACTCCACCAATCAAAGCACAATCTGCATGACTCTGTTCGAAGCAGTATATGGTTACCCACCTCCCCCCATCACTGCTTACTTACCAGGTTCTACAACAGTTCATACGGTTGATACAGCCTTGAAAGACCGGGATGAGATAATTGCCACTTTGCGCCATAGCATTCAAGTAGCTCAAAATCGGATGAAGGTATATGCAGACCGTCATCGAACCGAGCGCTCCTTTGAAGTCAATGATTGGGTGTTCCTACCGTCAGCAAACCTTGACTCGTCGCCATTTCCATAAGCTCTCTCCTCGATTCTACGGTCCGTTTCAAATCATTGCAAAAGTTGGCTCAGTTGCTTACAAGTTGGCTCTTCCTCCACACTCCAAGGTTCACCCAATATTCCATGTTTCTCTACTGAAAAAGAAGCTTGGGGCCAAGATCTCTGCTTCTACTGAATTACCCCCAATGACAGCCACCGGTGAACTCAATTGGTACCTAGAAAAGATTTTGGACCGCGGCATCTTCAAGATCAACAATCTCCCAGTGACAAAATGGTTAATCAAATGGAAAGGCACTCCTGATTCAGATGCAACCTGGGAAATTGCTGAGGAACTCTCTGTCCGATTCCCTCATTTGACTTGAGGACAAGTCATTGGTTAAGGGGGAAGGGATGATGCATCCACATAGCAGAGGCCCAACTCCACTACTCTTCAACCCTTTCAAGGCCCTTGTCTTAGGCCCAGTTTCCATCCTAATAATTCTATAATGATCGTTTCCTTACCTGGCTAGATAGGACCATTATTGCATATCTTAGCTGGCATGTTGCACCTCATCAATCCCTAGGGTTGGTAGAGTATAAATGTTGTTTGTAAGAGATATTGGCGGCTATGAATGAAAAAGAGTTTATTTCCTTTATTTCTTGTTTACCAAACCAAGCATAGAAACACTGAGCCCATCAGTAACCATCCAACCCAATACCTAGTTTTTCTTTTTTGTTTTCGTATGCTTAAAAAATTATGGTGATCTTCAATTGCATCATCTACTTCACCAATTCTTTTATCAAATGGGGTGGCCCATTCATAATTTATCGGCGAGTTCGTTATGCGACAAACAATTTCAGTTCTAACATGGTTAGTGGAGAAGGTGGACATGTATAAAGCCACAAATGGAAATGGTGAAGCTACGGCAGTGAAAGTCCTCAAAAGCAGACATTGTTCAGTGGTAGATCTTTTTCGAGAAGTAGAGTTATTGTCCTGTATGAAACATGAGAATATTGTGTAGATAATAGGGTTCTGTGATGGCGGGGAGATGCAAGCGATTGTCTATAATCTTCTCAAGGAAGTTTGAGTCAGAATTTGATGCACCTACAGCAGAGTGAGAGGATGAAAGTTGTGATTGGCGTGGCGAAGGCATTGGACTACCTTCATCATTCTCACCACCCTCCACATGGTGCATTCTTATTGATCAATATATAATCCATTGCAAATGATCTGTGAAATCCTATAAAGTCTGTAACACAAAATCTTCCTATTTTAAAAAGTCTTTGGAAATTCAAAAGATAAAGTCCAAAGTCCTAAACAGTACTTTAAAATCCCATGGACTTTTAAGCTTTAAAAATTGAAATCTCAAATGAATACACCCCTGTAAGTCAAGTGTTATATTGGTAATTACTTTGCAAGTGTTGTGTGAAGTCAAGAAATGCAATCCATCTTTAGATCCTAATGTGCAGATAAAAACGAAGAAGCCGTCGTATAGTGATTAATCAATGAATTGGAAAAGGCGCAATCACACTCACTTAATTATCAACTCCCACTTGAAGGAGAAAATGGTTGCCAGATGTCCATTCCGAAATCAGTGGCTTGGGTGAGAATTCAAGGATTTGATGTATAATTTTAATCGGCCCATTGAACTATAATCATACAATAATTTTTTGAAAAACGTAACATGTTAGTAACATAAAGAAAATTTCGAAATAGAATTCAAATAAACTATTTGAAACAAGATTAAATCATAGAAAGCACAATCCAAAGTCACCTTATTGGAAGAAAATAGAGAATTGTGGATTGTGGACTAAGAAGAAACTTGTGGCAGAGAACTAATGGCACATTTACTAACTCGGAGTGGGAGTGAGTAGGACTTGAAATGAACAGGAATCAGAGTGAGCAGGAATCAGAATAAGCAAGAATCGGAGTGAGCACATTTACTAATTGTCCAGAATCGGAGTGAAAATTAAATTGATTGTCATTAAACTGTGTACTAATTTTCATGAATCGGAATGAAAATCAATGAAAATCAATTAAAATACCCTTAGTATAAAGTTTCAGTTTTTTCAACATAAAGGTGAAAATTAAAGTTTCTAGTACAAATTTCTCCTGTCGCCGAACATTTGCTACTCTGTTTTATAAAAGCAATATTATTGAGAATTTTAGTTTAAACATAATTATGATTAGTCTTCAGAAGAAAATAATCATGTTCTCCACCAGAAACTTCATACCAAAACAATTGTAATCTTCATGCCGGGTCTCTGCCGATGGCCAATACATTGACCCACACTTGTGCGCCATTGGGTACAATATACTCGCCATGATGCAGAAACCATGAAGTACTCAACATGATGAAGAACTGAATATATTGGGTCCTGGATGACGAAGAAACTACAATCGTATTCGTATTGGATCCTTATTGAAGTTGATGATAACATGCTAAACATCAATAGCTAGAATATTCGGGATATTGGCACTGCGATTAGAGGCCGAGCCATCTGCAAAGTGAGCCCAAACTTCTCTTCCATGTTCATTGTCTCTGGTACAACTCCATCTTCAAGCTTCCAATCATCAAATGAGTTAATAAGCGAACCCAACATCATGTTCAACATTCGCATCGCCAAAGGCAACCCGGGACATATTCTCCTTCCACCACCAAATGGGGTCAACTCAAAGTGTCTTCCTGTGACATCAATTTCCGATCCCAAGAACCTCTCCGGCATAAATGAGTCAGCATTGTCCCAAATGCTAGGATCTCTACCGAGTGCCCATACATTGACCCACACTTGTGCGCCATTGGGCACAATATACTCGCCGATCTCAACGTCAGCTTCTGCTTTACGAGGGATTAGAAATGGAACCGCGGGGTGCAAACGAAAGGTTTCTTTGATTATTGCTAGCAAGTAAGGCAGTCGAGCAATGTCTGATTCCTCAACTAGTTTTCCCTTGCCAATGATCTCCGTCAGCTCTTCTTGAGCTTTTGCCAGTTTTTCGGGGTTGTGTAATAGTTCAGCCATTGCCCATTCCAGTGTGGATGAAGTTGTATCTGTGGCAGCAACAAATAGATCCTACAATTGACAAAAAGCAGCTGCAGTATGTAATCAACTAATAAAACTACTATGGTAGACCATCTTACATAAGGCCACCAATATTTTCGACAAACAACCCAATAGTAGTTTAGATAATAGAAATAACAGTAGTCTTAAATACAGTAAATCTAAAACTAACAAGAGAGGTATAGTATAATAGTATGTAATACAGACTAACCACAAGCAAATGTTTAATTTCAACCATGTCCAACTCATGTTTCTCTTCACAGCTATTGATAAGGGAATCCAACATGTCATTAGTCATGACATAATCAAGTGCTTTTCTTGATTCCAGCCTCTGGATGATCAATCTGTTCAAAAAGTCAAACATCTTGTGGAAGTGATAAGCGAAACGCCGTTGTATCCCCATGGGATCAATCTTCTTAAGCACTGGAAAATAGTCAGACAAGTTTGGTTTCCCAGCATCTTGTGTAAGACTCCTCACCAACTCCTTGAATTCTCTAGCGCTCTCGCTATGTGATGTGTCTGCTATATCGACTGAGAAGACAGTGCATGACAGCAAATTGAGCGTCGTTGTGAAGGCTGCCCTGCCAATCTCTACTGCCTCACCTTTCACCATGCTTTCCTTGACATCTTCTATGAGCTCTTGCACTTTTAAGTGACGGTTAGCTTGGCTGGCGTCGAGAATCTTTGTGGCAAATAAATGGGAGTTGCATAGTTTGCGCAGGTTTCTCCATTTATCCGAAACAGGTATAAACACAAGGCCATATTCACCATGTTTGCAGGCTTGGAGTGCTTCCGTGACTGTTCGGTTGGAGAGGAATTCATCATGGATTCGGAGGACTTGTTTGGCCATGGAGGACGAAGAAACTACAATTGTTGTTATTTGGCCGAGTTGCAAGGTTATGATGGGGCCATAGCGTTGGGAAAGCTTGGTAACAGAAAGATGGGGTTTTTGGCCAAGCTCTAGAAGATTTCCAATGATGGGAAGTGGCTTTGGTCCAGGTGGAAGCCTTGTAGAAGCTGTTGATCTTCTTCCAAACGAATAACACAGGGCATAGATTGAGATCAATAAAATCATAAAACATAAAAGTATGTAACTCAAGAAATCCATCTTCCTTTATGTGCAAAGGTATAAGCGCCTGAGCTTCTTTTATGTGCAGAAGGGATAACAAATCGAGGGACTGTAGTAGATCATAGAAAACATGTGGTACGACCCACCTCCATAATCAACTAAAAAATGGCATTTTGCGTTTAGTAACTTTAGAGAATGTGCGTAGATATTATTAGATGAACACCTCGTTGTTTCTTGGCTCAAATTGTTTTGGTGGTGTTTGAGAAGGTCACGTGACTCTTGCTTTTGGCTCTTTGTTTTTTTCTTTTCAGCCAATTACATAGAAGCTTGTGGAATTTTGACAAGCAAACGGGACGCAGTGTTAAAGTAACACAATATTACGATTTGATGAGAGCAAAGAGAGAGAGAGAGAGAGAAGAAGAAGAAAGATCAATTGGCAAAAGGAATTAATTCAAACTATATGCGTTCGAAATTTCATGTAAACATTTCGATCCTGAAATCGTTCAAGTATGCGTGTTCGTTATATTAAAGTTGATGATAAATTATTATAGTACATACAAATCAATAGTTAGGATATTCTAAGGCACCGAGACTGACATTTTTATTAGAGGTTGAGCCATCTGCAAAGCGAGGCCAAGCTTCTGTTTCAATTATCAAAGGAGTTAATTAATAGCGAACCCAAAATCAAATTCAACATCCGCATTGCCCAAGTAAATGCTTAATTGTAGCGTTTACCATTGGGTGTGTTGATCCAATTATAAGAAGAAAATAGGCCTACTAAACCGGGCTCTCGGAAGGCCATAGTACGTACTGGAGTTTTTATAAAAAATACATAAAAATTAACACTCAATTTCAAAATTATCACTTTTTTATAAATTTTTTAATTTTATACAACTTCTCACTTACATTGAATTAAATACCCTTTATTTAATCAAAATAACTTTCAATTAGAAAACAACACATATATACATGAATTTTCTGGTTCGTTCCATATCATATTCTATAGGATTTACATGATATATTATACGACAAACATATTAGAAACTGAAACTGCCGACAAACATTGGCTACGATGCTGAATTATCAACTCAGAATTTATTTCATTTATTAATAATGGTTGGAAGGGTTGCTGTGTCTAGCCTCCTACCAAATTCTATTGAATGTTCAACCACTAGTGCTGAAATAACTATTGAAGGTACGTACAAAAGGATTGTAGGGATGGGACAACTAGACGTCCGTTAATTTACATGGAAATCATTGGTTTTTTTTTTTAGATCAATAGAAATATATTATAGAAGCGTTTGGCGAAACCAAACAAAGGAGTACAAATCAGACATCGACCGAAAGGAATGCCTATACTCCTAACAGGACCCATAACTTCACTGCAACTAGGCAGCAGGAGCAAGCCAACTCGCTAGAGAAGGCATCAGTACAACCGGAAAAGATAAACTTGACCGATTAACTACATCTATTACAGGACAACTAAACCACTAAATCAACTTAACAACTAAACCGGCAAAGCATGGTGAACCTGAATCCCGAAGCCCTTCAAGGAGTCTGAATCTAACAATTGCACAAGCCGCCACTGGCTCGGATTAAGCAAACAAAACCGGCCAAGCCTGGTAGAAGGGAAACCCGAAACTGCACAAGCCGCCACTAGATCTCACCCACTGCACAAGCGGCAACTAGGACGAGTGAGATCTGAACCTGCTAAATCCAAAACCTGAAAAAACACCGGCCAAGCAAGGCAAATATCGAGATTCGATGCCTATCATAACAATCGGAAATAAAATTACACCCGCCGCCACTAGATGGAATCCATCACAACAGACCAAATAAGTTAAAACCGAACTTAGATCTTCCATTATTCGCCTTGTGCAAGACAATGATTTGCACACCTTTATTCAAACGAGAAGCCTGCAAAATACATAAAAGCAAAAACATGAACAAAAACTACAATCCCCCGCGACTCACCTCACAAAGAGGGTTAACCCAGGGGAGAAGGATATCAGATCTAGAAGGAGGAGGAAGGGTGGCCGGCCAACCCCAAGGCAAGCCAAGGGGCCGGCGGCGGCGGGGGGTTTTGGTTTTGGGGTTTTTTGAGAGAGAGCGGCGACGGCTAGGTTTTGGTTTTTTTGTATTAGTTTGTTTCTAATTTCCCATTTACTAAAGGGAGGTGCTTGAGTCCGGAGGCTTCAGGACCTCCAATCCTGAGTTTACCCACGTGGGCCAATTGATTGATACCACCTGTATTTCAATTAGAATTCAATTCACCTATGTAAAATATAATATTTTAAATGAAAAAAAGAATTGAGAAATCCCTTCGTCTTCCTTCAAGCCGCCGACGACCGCTACAATCTTCAGCCTGCAAGAACATGTGGTTGATTCACATTAAGTGCCAGGCATGCTCAACAAGAAAACAAATCTGTCTCCTTTCATAGATTGTCTCTATGTCTACAATTCTTTATAGAAAATTGGAAACTGCCCCACAAACACAACAGAGGACATTGACCTTCCGAGCAACAAATTCACAAAACCATGGCATTTTTTAGCATGCTGATGGTAGATTTGGCTGATTGGAGGTTGAAGGTCGTCGGTTTGGTTGGTGGCAGTTGAAGCAGGCGCCAATTTGGGGGTTATGTTGATTGAGGATAGATTGAAGCCAACGCCAATATCTGATATGGACAATTGGAAGTTAGAGTCGTCGCCGATCTTGGGGACTTGATGCTGGAGGTCCCCGATCTCGATGAGCCGTCGTCGATTTGTATGGAGGTTGCACACCGTCCATTGAATTTCCAGTTTTTTTCCTTCTTATTTTGGATTTTAAATGAATTCTTTTTAAAATACTACAAATAATTTTATAAAAAGACAGGTGGCTGTGGATGATTGGATCACCTCATTTAATCAGAATGGGAGGCACTACAAGAATTTTGGTTATTAGAGACCAACATTTTTGAAATTAATTTTCTTGTGGTCTCTAATACCCTTTAGAATCCAACAAAAAATTTGGTAGTTGGTAAAAATATTTTGCAACCAAGTGTTGGTCTCTATTAGTTAGGAACGGACTCCAATAAGGACAATAGGAACCAAATCGGTCCCTAATAAGATTTACTTCCGACAAAATATATTGCAACAAGGGCACCGGTTCCTAACAAGATTTGCTTCTGACAAAAAATATTGCAACAGTTATTGGCTTTGCTAATATGCCCTTAATGACTATAAAATTTTATTTAGCATCCCTGATATAAATACATACTTTTCACCTAAACATAGGGTTAGCACTTCTTATTCTTCTCATTTCTCCTATCTGCCGTCTCTCTGCACTCCATTTCCTCTCTGCACAGTTCACCCCAAAACCTCACAAACCTCATCAATCATGTCCCAAACTCACTCACTGTGTCACCAATACCCTCCATTTTCTCAGCCCCAATCGTTATGGTGCAACCCACCATGCCAACGAAACCATCAAATCTCTATCCAAGCACCATGTCCAGATCTACACCGAATCTACTCTGCATAGTGTCACAATACCCACAATTTGTCCAGATCTGCACCGAACTTGTCTGTATCTCAGCCTCAAACACCCCAATGCCGCCACCATCCGGTTGCTCTAAAAAAACCACCGGATCCCAACGGAACCCACAAAACCTGATGAAAACCAAAACAGCTTTTAGGGACCAAAACAGTCTCTAATGCCCTTGTTAATGTAATCAACATTTGGTCTCTAATGGCCAAAATTCTTGTAGTGAGGTCCTGGAGCCTCCGGACCCAAGCACCCCCTATACTAAAAGTGCTTTTCCTGTTCCATAAGCATGACTTACTATACGATTCGCTCGGCAGCTGTACAACAAATATTTGCAATTGACATTAATCAGTTATAAACAAACAGTATGAATAGCTTACAAGAAAAGCAAAGACAGACATGTTCTTTATTGTAGTTGATATGCCAATATATATATATATATATATATATATATATATATATATATATATATATATATATATATATATGGGAGAGGATCAAGGGACACACCTTTTTCACAAACACTCTTTCTTGTCCGTTGGATCGGTAACTTTTTGTGGGACCCATTGATAATTGGTCCGATCCAACGACCAAGAAAGGATGTTTTGAAAAGGGTGTGTCCCTTGAACCAATATTTATATATATATATATATATATATATATATATATATATATATATATATATATATATATATTAAAGTATGTGAAAAATCAAGACCAAGGAGGCTAGGATCTTCTACGGCATCGGAAGTACGATTAGAGGTTGAGCCATCTGTAAAGTAAGGCCAAACCTTTGTTCCATATTCACAGTCTCAGGGAAAACTCCATCTTCAAGCTCCCAATTACCAAATGAGTTAATAACAGAAGTCCAGCAATGTCTTATTCCTCAACTATTTTTTCCTTTTCCAATGAACGACTTTAGATCTTCCTTAGCTTGTAAGAGTTTTTAAAGGTAGCGTAAGAGCTCCGCCATTGCCGATTCCAATGTCGATGATGTTGTAACTGTGGCAGCAACAAATAGATCCTATAACAAGTCAAATGAAAGATTATTCCAAAACAAAACTCTCCATTCTATAGTTACTAATAATACTGCAAGGACTTCTGCAAGATCTTCTCAGTTTTCTTAATAACAAGATTCTTTTGTTGTTCAAATTTTCCCGAACACTCTGGCTCATTTTGGCTTCCAAAAAGCATTCAGTAGTTACAAAGGCTTGGAGATTTCAGGCTCTTCTAGATGCTGATTTCTATGCACTGGCGGAGGTAGGTGAGAACCAAGAGGGGCACGTGCGGAAGAAGATCTTTTATTCCACTTTTTTTGTTCCACTCTTCTTTTTTTGACATTTCAGATAATCCGTGTTATGATCCAAACCGTTCACTCTTTTTCTTGTCTAATAAAGATCATCTTTGCAAAAAAATCATTCAAATCCGTGATCGTTCGGTTATCAAACAATAAAACATAGCCGAATCAACTTTGTAAAGCATAACCGGATCTTTATATAACCTAAAAAATCACGGATTTAAATGATTTTTTTTGCAAGGATGATCTTTACTAGACCATAAAAAAGGTGAACGGTTTGGATCATAACATGGATTATCGGAGATATTGAAAAAAGAAGAGTGGAACAAAAAAAGTGGAATAGAGGATCTTGTTCCGGCACGTGCCCCCTTCAACTTTCTTCTTTCCCTATTTTTATAGTTTTTTTTAGTGATATTGTAAACGATATAGATTAGGACCCATTGAAATTGAAAATTATATACTTTTATGGCCATGAGGATTCATTTGAAGAGCCTATGTAAAGAGAAAACTTGCAAAATTTGTATCATTAGATCTACTTTTGTTTTTCTTCATCTTGTTATATAAAAAAATGGCCCTCCAAGTTTTTCTTACATCCGTCAAAATAAAAGAGGCATTAATTTTTAGGTCCCTAAACACTAATTCCTATTTTTAATAAATCCTAACTAAAAGTTCTTATAGTTTTAGGTCCTTGAATTCCCTTTCATCCAATCAAATGTTTACAAATCTTATCCTTTGTAACATAATTATTTTACCCTTTAAACAACAATTACACAATACTGCAACTGTACAATGGCCTTATAGGCTTCGGCAAGCACGCCACAATTACGGTACTCATCAATTGTTAAAAACTTGTTGCCTTATTGTAGTGTTGTTTCGAAGAAAATAACAATTACCTTATAGGCTTCGGCAAGAACAACACAATTACAGTAATCTGCAACTGTTGTTTAAAAATTTGTTGCCTTATTGCACTGTTGTTTCGAGGAAAATAACAATTACAAATCCAAATATGATGATTAAAAAAGGTTGCAACTTAATCTAATGAAAAAATAACAATTGCATTGATAAATTGCTGTCGTATCAAACATTGACATGTTGATCGATGCCTGTGAGCCTTGGGGTGGCTTTCGAGAGAGGCAAGAAGCGGTGGCAGCGGCCACAACCGGGAAGAAGAGGCAGCAACGACCCAACGACGAAGGCAGACAGAAGACTACCAATGGCCAGTGGCGAGCTTCAAGGTTGGAATTGACGCCGGAAAGATCGGGGCAAGCTTGGCCCTGTGGTGCAGATGGAAGAAACGAAATTGAAGAAAGTGGGAATGGAGTCATGTGCGGCCGCAAGAATGATGGTGAGAGGTGCTGGTGATGGATTTAAAAGCCACTAGGGCTAGTGGCAGAAAAGTCAAATAAGCATAATAAAAAATGGGGGCTGTTATTTCCACCCCCCAACTCTCTTTCCCCACCCCCCATTTTAAAATTAATTCCAAATACAAATTAATTAGTGTGTAGAATTACAAAAAAGGACAAACCAAATGGTGCTTGGGTCCAGGTCCGACCCAACTCCTACCTCCTCGCCTCCATCTCCGGCCTCTCCTCCGTCTCCCTCTACAACTCCTCCCGCTGCTTCTGGAAATACGGCGCCCAGCTCGCAAAACACCATCAATCAAAAACTAATAAAAAGCTCCAATCAATCAACAGAAGCAAAAAAAATCCAGTAAATCCTTCTGTTTCCATCAATGCCACCCCAAACCTTTCCATTATCTCATTTATGTCGGTTGCACCAAGAACATCAGAAATTAACTTGTTGGAATTGACATTGTATTCCAACACGGTGTCAAATTGGAACCAACTCAAGCCGGAACCAAAAAGGTATTCCGAAGCGGAGGCAACAGAAAAGGCGGAAACAAACCAGTCGGGGATCGAAGTTGTAGTGCGACACGGCGACGTCAGGCTGCGTTTCATCGGAAACATCGAAACTGGACTGGGCAAAAGAATCCCGCACTGGGGCGGCGTAGGATTCCATTGCGAGAGGATCAGATGGCGGTTTTGAGAAAGCCCTAATTTTCAAAAGAACCAAGATTTCTAAAAATCCAATCTTTTTCACCCTTTCTCCAAAACCAGCCCTAAAATTCAACGAATTCTGCAAGAGATTTGATCTTTGATGCAGACAGAGGCCGGTGGAGGAGTTGTAGAGGGAGACGGAGGAGATGGAGGCGAGGAGGTAGGAGTCGGGCCGGAGACCCAAGCACCATTTGGTTTGTCCTTTTTTGTAATTCTACACACTAATTAATTTGTATTTGGAATTAATTTTAAAATGGGGGGTGGGAAAAGAGAGTTGGGGGGTGGAAATAACAGCACCCTAAAAAATTTCAAAATAAAAAATTTGGGGACTTAATAAAAACAATAGAAGAAGTAGGGATTTATCATCCTAAGTATTTTAATCTAAGGACCTTTTATTAGTTGGAATAATTACTCATAAGGACATAAAGAAACACCTAATTCAATGCTAGGACACATAGTTCAAATGTTCACCAATTATGACAAGTGATAATTTGTCAAATTTTGATTGGCAGCTGGTTTTTAATGGGTTATGTGAAATTTCCCACGCTGCCCCTGTTCTGTTGCCGTTTTCAAACCGGCGTTAACGGCAACCCGCATGTTTAAAAACTGTCAAAACGCAATTCAAATTCGGTAGTTTGAGCTCCAAATGGCGGAATAAAACACAATACAGCTACGTACGCCAACTACGGTCAAAAGACGGATGGCAAAGAGTCTCCCACTCTTTGTGACCTAGAACAGAGCTATGTTGACTCCTACCGCTCGTCTCGGTGGTGCCCAACAGTCTCAAGTCCTGAGGGGGCGCAAAACAAATGTGAGTGGATAGGAAAAATAAACGTCAGTGTAAAACAGTTATAAAACGTAATAATAATAATAACCCCCACAGTTGAAAACCAGTAGTAATAGTATACGACTATACTATAACAAGCATACAACAACAACCAAAAACACAGCACGAGATAAGGAACAATAAACCACCACACATAAACAGAATATACAGCCATGATCGGAAGGTGAGGGGACTTCACTCCAACACCAATGGGTGGCAAGGGGACTTCACCCCAATACCGACATAAATGGTAAGGGGACTTCACCCCAATACCGATATATAGGGTAAGGGGACTTCACCCCAAACCATCGCATGAAGGGCAAGGGAACTTCACCCCAATACCGATACGCAACTGCACATGGCGATACCGAGCAATACACAAACAACCCATTATAACCAGCGAATAAGCATATACGTATATCGCATATTCCATAACAATACCACCAGCATAGATCCCACGATCACATCATCATATCATATATAGGGCTGTAAATTGGCTCGAGCTGCTCTGGCTCGGCTCGGGTTCGGCTCGTTTTCGGCTCGTTCAAGCTCGCTCATTACAGAAATGAGCTGAGCTTGAGCTTATTTTTAGGCTCATTGAAAAAGTGAGCCGAGCTTAAGCTTTGGCATGCTCGGCTCATAAAACTCATGAAAAGCTTGTATATATATGAGCCGACTCAAGTTCGGCTCGTTCGGCTCGTTCGGCTCGTTCATTAAAGCTCGGCTCGGCTCGTAATTTAATAGATATAAATTAATATTATTACTTATTAGTAACTAGATTAATCTTTCAATATTATAATTATTAAATTAAAATAATAGTCCAGCCTATTAAATAACCTGCAAAACTTAACCCTAATTATCTTCTATACATAACCAATGCACATTGAATTGAAAACAACAAAGAGGCAGAAACAAATCATTGACAAGTAAAGAAAGGACAAAGTCATCATCATCTGGTCCGTTTCGTGATGGAACTTCTTGCAGGCAGACTAGTTCATTCTTTTTTACTTGCTCATTCTTTTTTTTTTTTTTTTAAAAAGTTAAATTATAATGATTATATAATTTTTTTACTTAGTTTGATATAAATTAATTATTTGAACAGAAACTCAAACTAAAGAGGTTGCAAATGTTCATAAGATTTGTTATAGTGATGTTCAATTTTCGTTGTAATTTGTACTTATTTTCAATTGCAAATTTTTTTATTTTAAATACTGTTTTTACAAATGAGCCCAACGAGCCGAGCCGAGGGCTTGATCAAAAGCTCAGCTCATTTGAGCTCGCATCGTAAACGAGCCGAGCCGAGCTAAGCTCGAGCTCGCAATTTTTTATTGAGCCGAGCTTGAGCTTTCATCCATGAAGTTTATGCGAGCTTGAGCCGAGCTTGAGCTTCAGAAATTTTGTGTGAGCCGAGCCGAGCACCAAGGTGCTCGGCTCAGCTCGGTTCATTTACACCCCTAATCATATATGCATATATATGTAAACATGCTCAAACAATACTCATAAACCAAACAGCATCAACCAACCAACATACCACTAATGCATACATATATATATAAATACACAAACAACAATCACAAACCAAAACCTATCCACTCACAGATATGCCAGGTGATCGTCGTCGTCCTCCTCGTCTGTCTAAGCGGTTCGGTTATGGTCGTACCTCGGGAACCGATCACCTCCAACTGTGCTCGCCGGAAAGCTTGCGGATTTCGTTGAGCTTGTTGCCGACGTTCCCGATGGCTGCTGGCTCCAATCCTTGGTGCTTCGGCTTCGTCTCGGCGAGGGGTAGAAGATGCTGGTGGTCGCCGGCTCGATCTGTTGCCGACGAAGGGTCCACGCCGTTGAGAAGAAGCGGCGGTTTTGGGATTGCGTTTCCCTTCTTTTTTTTTTTGGGAAACCGGTTAAATACCCAAACCAGCTATCCCAATCCCTATTTTACACTGTGGCAGCGGCGAATGGGAGCTTGCCACGTGTCAAGGCTTCAACCCCTTTTTCATCTTTCGCCCGTAACTTCTTCGATACAACTCGGAATTCAATTCCGTCTTCGCGGACGTGTTCATATCGTCGAGCTCTCCGCATAAAGTCCAATATCAAATATGGAATTCCTCAATGTTCAGAAGTCAACTGTTTGACCAAAAGGGCATTTTGGTCATTTCACTATAATATGGGAAATTTTCGGGACGGGTCGTATCACTAAGGCAGTTAGATTTCTATATGGTGGTGATGCATTGATTGTTCGTCCTTCTGATATGATCATTTCTGATGCGTTGTGTACGGAATTGTGTCGTAGGTTCCCCAAGTTAAAAATGGGTGGTTTTGAGTTGAGGTTTTCTCTTACGGACTCCCCTAACTGCAAGTTAGAGTGTGATAACGACATCACGTCGATGTTTTATGTGGGGGTTATTATAGACAGTCCTATTATAGACATCGTGATTCATGAGAATCCTGAAAATACCGAGCTGGCTGTTGTTAGTGCCCCTGTACCGATAGATTCTAGGCCTAGCAGCTCTGCAGGGGCAAGCTATGATGGTTCTTCAGCTTCGGGTGTTACTGATGAAGACGGTATGTCTGATGCGAATTACTTTTTGGGGAAGTATGGTTCTTCGGGACCTCACTAGTACTTGAGTGATGAGTGGGGTACTTACAATCATTCGCGTGGGTCAAAGGTTTGAAGATGGAGTTATATGTTTTCGCCAGAAGCTTAAGATGTACAGCATGGACATTGGTTTTGATTTTGAGTATAAGAAGAATCACTCGAGTCTAATTATGGCTGTTTGTTCAAAGAGCGTATCTCAGGGATGCGGGTGGTTTGTGTACAGTGTAAAGTATAGAGATAATGGCTTCCTTTACATAAAGAAGTTGGACAATAATCACACTTGCACATGTCTGATCTGGAAGAAGAAGCACAAGTTGCTTGGGCCTACTCTCTTATCTATGCTTGTGGCAACTAAGGTTCGATCAAACCTTATGGTGAAGGCGTATGATATCATAGATGATATGAAGGTGAATGATAGTGTGGATATCAACTATAAAACTGCTTGGTGTGGGAATGAGATAGCCAATGTGGAAATCAAACGGGATAAGACTCTATCGTATGCTTACCTTCCTTGGTATCTGGATACTTTTACCAATCATAACAGAGGCTCTTGGACTCATCTTTAGTTCAGTGCTGAAAATCGATTTGAGAAACTATTTTTTGGTTTTGGACCTTGTGGGCAATGCCTTCTGTTTTGTCACCCTATGCTTTTTCTAGATAGGACATTCATCAAGAACAAGCATAAAGGCATGCTGCTTGGCTGTTGTGCGAAGAACGGGGTATGATGCTAAGTTTCTTGATTTATTTTTCAGTAAGTTTTTTTTTCCAAACTGAAATACTTGGTGTCTTTCATAGAAGCCGTTGTAGTATTATGTTTGGAGAGACAGTTGTGTTGATTGTTACTTAGAACTGGCGTTGTTGTATTTATATCTAAGTAAGCGTTAACGGTTGTACTTTTATGTTTAAGCTCTGAGATTTTTCCAATCTGCTATGCTATTGTTGATTGTGAAAATGATGACAATTGGAGATGGTTTTTCGCATTTTGTTGTTGAGTTTGTCAGCAGCCAAGGACTCTTACCTTTTCATATGATCGACATTCAGGTCTGGTGAATAGCATTAAGGAGGTATTTCTAGGATCTCCTCATTGTTATTGCATCAAACATTTGAATTATAACATTGAGATGAGATTTGGTAAATTTTAGGTCGGGTGAAATGTTGGATATGTTTGGGAAGATAGCATATGCTTGCACCAAACCTATTTTCTAGGAGGAATTGGATAAATTTTTAACCGTAGGTAAGAGAACAGCAACTGAAATCCTACAAGGCTTAGAACCAAAGCATTATTCTATTGCTTGGTTTTCGGGGAAGCGATTTGGTGAGATGAGCAATGCCACCGCAGAGTCGTTCAACAAAATGATTGAAAAGTTTAGGCATATGCCCGTAATGGACATGGTTGAGGCGCTAAGGATGAAAGTGATGGAGATGATCTCTTTTAGGAGAGACTCACTGAAAAGTGGTGTACAGTTTTGTGCCCAAAAGAAAGAGGAAGAGATGAAACTGTCATTAAGAAGGCATGCATTGACGAATTTTGCGAAATCCAATGATATTATTTACGAAGTTCATGGTCATATGAATATGTGCAAGGTCAATGTCTACGATCAATCATGTTCATGTGTACTGTTGCAGTTCAATGGCTTCTTTTGTGCGCATGCCCTGCAAGTTTTGTTGCATGGAGGGTTCACTTTGTATGATTACATTGAGTACTAATGGATGGTTGATTTCTACAAGCGCATCTACGAGTATTTTTTGTTCCCTGTTCCAGATCTTGACAAGCCCGAGTATGATCTACCAACGGCTCCAATTAAACCTCCAATCACCAAGAAGCAAGCTGGTAGACCAAAGACATTGAGGTGCAAGTCCCACATAGAACTTGGAATTATTAAGGATTTAAATATGTTTTGGTGCTCATTTTTCATTGTTTTTATGTTATTACGTTTCAGGACCTATCACATTGCTGTAGTTATTGTATTCCTTTGTCATTTTCTGGCTTTTTTTGCTCATTTCTGTTACACTTACTGAAACACACAAAAACAGTTACTGCATACACAGAAACAGTTAATGAAAACACAGAAACAGTTCTGGGTTCACATGAACTGTTTTTGTGAAACACATAAACAGTTAATGTAAACACAGAAACAGGTCTGGGTTCACATGAACTTTTTCTGTGAAACACAAAATGTTGAGTTCCACAACTCCAGTTTTTATCTCTCCTAACATTTTACTTCTCTCAAAAACACTTAATATGATTTTCATAGATACACTTGATTCATTTTGAAATAAGGCTTTTGAGAACATTTAAAATGCATTGCTGTAGTTATTGTTTTCCTTAGTCATTTTCTGGCTTTTTTTGCCCATTTTTTTGTTACACTTACTGAAAACACAGAAACAGTTACTGCATACACAGAAACAGTTAATGAAAACACAGAAATAGTTCTGGGTTCACATGAACTGTTTATGTGAAACACAGAATATTGAGTTCCACAAACCTAGTTTGTGTCTCTCCTAACATTTTACTTCTCTCAAAAACACTTAAAATGATTTCCACAGTAACACTTGATGCATTTTCAAATAAGGCTTTTGAGAAACACGCTAAATTATTATTCATATCAAGTGACTCCATCCAGAAAGTACCAGTAGAAGTAGATAAATGAATCAATCCAAGTTGAGAATGTGATATATAAACAAATGTACTTCTAGATAAACGAATCTAAACATAATCAAGTCTCATTCAAGGTCAACTGCTTCTTGAGAATCCACAGTAGAGCGTCTTTTTTGACGTTTTGTCACTTCAAGATCGTTGTTGGCTTCCCGGTAGTTCCAACTCAGCATGTTCTTAATAATTGTTGATGCTACATGTGCCCGAAATTTGCAGATGTCTTCCTTTGCCAATCTGTCTTCCATCAGAAGGCCTTGCGAAAAGTACATCACAAATACAGCGCAATCCACCCTTGAAATACAGGAAGAGCTTTTTTTAGTTCTAAAACACTTAATGCTAACACAGAAACACTTAATGCAAACACAGATACACTTAATGATAAAACAGAAACACTTATTGCTAACACAGAAAAACTTATTGCAAACTCAGGAACACTTAATTTAACACAGATACACTTATTGCAAACTCAGAAAAACTTACTTCTAACTTAGAAACACTTACTTCTAATATAGAGACACTTAATTCTAACATAGAAACACTTATTGCATAATCAGATCTCAAATTCAGAAACGCTTAATTCTAACACAGATACACTTATTGCATAATCAGATCTCAAACTATGTACGAAAGTAGGGGGAACTTACTTTCCGATCTGCTGCGGGCATCGTGTATCCTCAAACACTTAGAACTCCTTCTTTTCTATGTCACACATTTGATTGAGAGCCCGGACATATTCAACTGTTTTGTTCTCTTGCGATGCAAGTGGCAGGTGGAAAGGACTAAATTGCTTGAGACATTCCTCGAAGAATCCTTTCTGCATTTAAGTCCCATTTTTATTGCAAGTGATTAAATGTAGTACAATAATTAAAATAGAGAAAAGGAGTTGATATATTTTTGTAGATGCAGAAATGATTGTGTTTTACCGCGATTACTGCATTCTTGTGGTAAATATCTCCCTTGCCAGGTTCCTTTTCTTCCGCTCTTGCCGAGTTGTAGTGGCAGAACTTGTACTCTTTGGTGTTGTAAACTAGGACCGTGAAGTGATCATAGTGAAGCAACGGAATGAACACCTTTTCAGCATTGCCAAGCTGCTCGTCGAGTATTTTGAAGAAAATAGGCTTCTGATGGCGAAGCTGTATGTCCGTAGCAAGGTCCCTCTTGTGCAGATTTGATTGTGCATAGGGAGAATAGAAAATATATTATGCGCAGAAACAGTTTGCAGGTTCCACAATCAAGCATTTGAACAAACTATATTTGCATATTACGAAATTAGAATTTGCGATAGTACTTACAAAGAATTGACTAGGTATGTAGCAGTTTTGTCTTAAAAGTTCATCGTCTTTCTTAGCCTTCGTAAGCATGTAGTTGTAGACATCGATGCAATTCAAGCCAATTGAGCTGGTACAGAGCAGTAACTTGATATCTTTCCATAGAATTTTTGTGGGAATGTACCAGAAATTGCAACTCTTTGGATCGACAAACAAGTATTCCTCCCTGTTTAAAATTCTCGGTAGGGTTAGTGAAGTTGGTTGCAAAAAATAGAAATACAAATGGAAAAAAGAAGGTGAGTTTTCTATTTTTACAGATCCGTCTTTGTGTAGAAACGGTTGAGCTTGTCTTGGTCCTCATCATTGAGGTTGCTGTAACCCCTATGGCCGCTCCATTTCTCTTTCTTGCGCAAGTCTGGCAAATCTTCCCCCTCCGCCTTTTTGTGGGTGCCCCAGCTGTACTTGAAGCGTTTGTCCATTGTTGTCTTTCGGTCATCTCATACCTTAATGTCTTTGACTCTGCTTGGAATATCCTCCTCTTCCGGTTGCTTCTTGGTTGGTCTCTGGCGCTTAAAAGTTTGCAGGTTGGCAATGAGGGGGGTATTTTAAAATTAATTCCCTTTTGTTTAACAAACAGCACAAACAAGGATCACACAGGTGACCAGTCACAGTGTGATGAACTTAACAGATTAACTAGATTGAGTACTTGGCAGAGATTACTTGTGGATGCTTGTGATTTAATCAACAACACTCAGATGCAATGCCAACTTAGGTCCTCAACGAAATCAGTGAGTTTGATATTCGTGAGCTATCCACAACTACAACTATATCAAACCAGCGTTTCTAATGCAGCAGTTAAGATGACCAGTAAGGCAAGATTATCCAGTTTGCATGTTATGTGAATTTGTGCAAAATTAAATCCCATTTTAATTAAGCCGAATATTTAACAATACACAAGAATGGACACAGAGTTTTGGTAGCCGGAAAAATCCACAAAGGGATAAAAAACTGGGGGTCTATCAGAAGACCGGCCTTCCACTATGAAATGGCAAAAGATGCCCAATACAAGGTTCAGACCAAGCTCAATATCTAGTTACCTAACTTAGATGCAGCAGTCCCTCGTGCGGCTTCTTCTCAATCACTTCACGTCCAGCGGATCCTTGCTTGGTCAACACGCTACAAGGGCATACACAAGTATTCCTTTAGCATGGCACCGATGTATGAATGCTGTGGTGATTTATGACCAGTCACAGATACATTTCCAGAAAGCAGTAAACTCCTAGGAAATGAACCAATGACTGTGTTTACTGCTTGCAGCAACAAACTGGGCAGTAAACCAACTTAGGTCAATGACCTATACTACTCAACAAAGTCTACAAGCATGCATGAACATGAGAGACTAATGTTGCACACTCCTAACTCGACTCAAAGTAATGAAAACTTTTAGAACAAGCCGAACTAGGAAAGATGAACACTTCTTCCAAAGTTTGCTTAATGTATTTTCTAAGAAAAACAACTTTGAAAACAAGATTCAAATACTAGCTATCCTCACTTTCTCATAAAGCTTCTATATAAGTGAACTAGGCACTCAAGAAGACAAGTAAGAACCGGAGAGGAAAAATGCAGCTAGCCAAAGAGAGTTTTTTCAGAAAATATGAATGAAGTTTAGCTTGAAAACCCTAGCCGTAATAGAGGATGAGGTTGTGTTTATATAGACACAAAAGGATAAGATATGAACGGCCAAGATGAAACCTTAAAACTCTCTTTTACTGGAACCTAGGCAGATCCGAGTGAGTGGGGTGAGGTTGACTAACCAGAGGATAAAAGCATGGGCTGTTTATTCAATCTGTCAGAAAAGCAGTCAACCTCCACGAGCATAAAATAGATGACTAGTCACAGAAAAACTGAAAACCTTATTCTTGTAAAAACACGTGCAAAACCTTAAAGTGTTCGAAAAACATTTTGACTCAATAATGAAAGGACAAAGGTTTTGACATAGAAAATTAATGCAAATGAACACTAAATGTGAATGCATCTTCAATCATCATCTATCTTCAAAACTTCCAAGCTTCTTCAAAATACCTAAAATCTAGAAATACAACCTATAGACTAATTGAGCTTGTTACATTCTTTACAATGTTTTTGTGACAAGGATAGCTAATCATAAAATAACCTACAAGTTTTTGGTTGAGGAGCAACGGTTTGTGCAGGAGTTTTGATCATCGTCTCCTCATGCTGGGCTGGAGCTTCAATCACCGTCTCCTCACGCTTGGTAGGAGCTTCCATGGTTATTTCCTCCTCTTGGCCAAGAGCTACATATACCACTTCGATCTCATTATCGGTTCATTGAGAGCCACCCTCTTGTGTATCGATCATTTTTTCGAGGTTTAACTGTTCCTCGCTGCCCCCACTCGTCTTTTGTGTTTCTGCCTCTGGGGTTTTCTTTCCAACCACAACTTTTTCATCTTCATTCTTTTTTACTTTCTTTTGTAGCTGAGAGGTCAATGAATGAACCTTATTCCTAAGACGGGTCACTTCGAGTTGAAGAAGGCCTCTCTTTTCCCTCTCTGTTTTCCTCAGCCGAAGAATTGCACTTTCAAGCCGTTCAATCTTCTTATCTTTTTCGGCGTATCATTTGCTTTCTGGAATAGTGGTACCAGGTTGCCTTGAACTTGAAGGAGCATCTCCAGGTGTTTCCTCATCCTGGTGCAACTTGAAACCATCACTCTGTGCAAATTAAAAAACAAAAACACCATTAAACTGGGGTTCTTACAAAACAGAGAAACACAGAAACAGTTACTACAAGCACAAAAACAGTTACTGCAAACACATAAACACTTAATGCAATCACAGAAACAGTTACTGAAACCACATAAACACTAAATGTAGACACATAAACAGTTTTACAACACAGAAACAGTTTTATGCACACACAGAAACACTTTTTCAACATGGTAACAGTTATATGTACATACAGAAACAGTTACTGGAACACAGAAACACTAAATGAAATCACAGAAACACTTATTGAAAACTTAGAAACAGTTATTACAAACTCAGAAACACTTAATTCTAACACAGGACCAGTTTCGAGCACACACAAAAACACTTATTCAACACATCAACAGTTTCAAGCACACACAAAAGCACTTCTTTCCAATTTGAAAAACATGTTGTCCAAACTTTTGTAAAACTTACCCAGTTGTTCAATGTGCTACCCACCATGTTGTCTAGCTCTTTTTGGCTTATCGTTTCCTCGCTTTCCTTTCTAGGTTGAGCTGGTTTCGCTCGAGACGTTTTGTCCTTGGTTTGTTCACCCTTGTCAGCCAGTTTCCCCTTCTGTTGCCTTTTCGATTCCTCGGCTCCCTTTTGCTTTCGCGCAGCATTCTTTCTGGGATAGGCAGCTCTTGTTCATTTTCAGCTAATTTGTAGAGCACCAGGTCAAGATCTTCACCGTCGAACTCAAACGTCCCGTTGTTTATCTGTGAACATGCATTCAGAATTTTAGAGAAGTATGGACAAACAAGTTTGCACTTAAAATAAACCCTAACATACACAGAAACATTTCTTGAAAAACACAGAAATAGTTCTTGATAAACACAGAAGCAGTTCTTGAAAAACACAGAAACAGTTTATACAGAAGCAGTTCTTGAAAAACACAGAAACAGTTTATGGAAAACACATAAACAATTCTTGAAATACACAGAAACAGTTTATGCAAAACACAGAAACAGTTTACACTCAAAATAGACCCTTAGACCATCTCCAATGGTTTGGCTCAAAAACTCAAATTTGAACCTACAAAATACAACTATTCTCGTATATGAATTTGAGATTTCCCCCAATAATGAAATACTCAAATTTAACTCTATACTTTAATTAATTGAGTTTAACATCAATTTTTTATCCAATTATGATTTTTCTTAAGTTAATTTTTATCTAGAATTTCTTAATTTAAATTTATGAATATTTTGATGTAAAAAAATTAGGATTTTGAAACATATATTTTTGTCATTTGATTTCAAATAGGGTTAATAAACAAAGTAGATATGTTGGAGCCAACCTTCCCCCCAAAAATTCAAAAAAATGGGACTAGTTCTTCCCTCTTTGTGCATAAAAGTGTGGGGACACCCAAAATTTGACTCCATACTCAAATTTGAGCCAGTGCATACAGACCAAATACCTCCATTGGGAGGATTTTTGGCTCAAATATGGGTTTGACACTCCACCATTGGAGATGGTCTTACATACAAAAACAATTCCATCACTATACTCAAAAGTGAAAGCATTTTTAATATTGTGATATGCATACCTTTAATTTGCCATCTCTGAGCTTTTGGATATGCTTGTGTAGCTTGGATAAACACCATCTTGCAGCAACAGGTTCCAAATTCTCCTTCCCCAAGCTTGGCCTGACTATTTTTGTTCTTTCTAACAGCCAAATCTACATAGAAAACGAAAGCAAGTTAGAAAGAGTTATTATTTTAACACAAACCATATTTTGAGTTCATGTGTTCGAGTTTCTTACCTATAGGAGGGGAACACAACCGCTCATTGTTGCTCGCTTCCCTTTCCTCTCTGTGGATTCGATTGAACAGTGGATTCCAGAAAGCTGGTGAGCAAGTATACCCTTTGCCCAATTGGTTCAGCAGATGGTGTCTATTGATGAGCAATGCTGGATGAAACACCAAGGGACATTCATCCCTGAATTGCTCATTAGCATGCTGACCAGGAGATGCACGATTATCAAGCACGCTGCATCTTTTGCGCCTTTTAGTGTATATGGTCTGTCTAATGCCACTTTTATGGTTTCTTCAACATCGGGCTTGAACAACCGCCCCTTCAACACCCCCAGTTTGCTGCAAAAGAAATCATCCTGGAGTGAATGTTCCCCAAAATTCCCTCTCCTTGAACTTGATGACTTTGGCGCCTTCTTTTCGCCACTGTTTGGAATGGAGAATATGTGGACGACATCTTCAACCGTGGGTCGACTGTACCCATTCTCAAACTTGAAAGCTCTTTTCTGCAGATCATATATGCTGCAGATGTCCTTTATGTCCCAGTCGTACTTTCTCGCAGTTTCGAGCTTCACATGGCCTGCTGCAAACGCTTTGATCAGAGGTCCAAACGGTGTGCGGTAAAATAAGTCCATCACCTCTGGGCGATCTTTCAATGTCCCTTTGTGTGTTTCCAGCAACTTGTCAAATGCCACCATGTTTGACTTTATCTGCCTATGAATGTCTTCGTCTTTGGATTCCTCTCCACTTCATTGTCGTTTTTTTTATTTTTTGCTTGGAGTTGGCCTAGGGGTACTCTTTGTTTTTTTTTTATGTACTCTTCCTCTATGAAGGTGGAGAATAGAGCACCATATCCAATGTCCAGTTCTGCCTTTCATTAGGGGACTTCTCCCTTTCGGAACCCTGCAAAAGGCGAAGTTTTAGAATATATGGCTTAAAACTAATCCTAGGAATGAAATTTAGTCTGTGAGCAATCACTTTAAGAGTTATTTGTTTCACAGAAACAGTTCTATGTTTCACAGAAATAGTTCTGGGGAACACACAGAAACAGTTCTGGGAAACGAAGAACTGTTTCTATGTTTCCCAGAAACAGTTCTGGGTTTTCACAGAAACCGTTCTGGGAAACGAAGAACTGTTTTTGCGTTTCACAGAAACAGTTCTTCGTTTCACAAAAACACTTCTTCATTTTCACAGAAACAGTTCTGGGAAACGAAGAACTGTTTCTGTGAAACGCAGAAATAGTTCTTCATTTTCGCAGAAATAGTTCTGGGTTTTCTCAAACTTATCTTCTATTCGAAAGTGTTATAAAGTGTTGTACAACTTCTACAAATTACACATAAACAGTTCACATTCAAAATAAAACCTAATTACAAAAAACAGTTTTTACGAATTCAAACAATTTACTATGCATACAACCAATTTACAATCATCAAATCCATACCCAACAACTTTAACATAAAAATTGAAAACGGTGGAGTCAAATTCAGCAGTTACAGAGGTTTTACCTGTTGCATTGTTGAAGGTCGTTCGCCGGTAGACGTTTCAGATGCCAGCGATTGTGCCATTGTTGGAAAGATTGGGTTGCGCCGAGAACAAGAGAGCCCGCAGCACCACAAATTTGCCGAGAACGAAAGTTGTTGTAGAAGTTGATTTTTGCAGAAGTTGAGTTCCAGTAGGAGTTTGAGTGGGTATGGGAGGAAGAAGGTAGGGTTTGAATTTGTTTTGGAAACAAAGAGTTGAATCTTTTGCTTTTGTCCAAAAAACCGAAACGGTTTCTGAGGTATGAGTCCACATGTCATCATCTGGCGAGTGCTGGTTGTTAAACGTGGGCAAATGGACGCATCGGAAGCTGTGGGGGCGGTCTGGGGCTGTTTTAATGTGATGGCAGAACCGTAAATATTAGTAACGGCGAGTTGGTTGCCGTCAGGGGCAAACGGGCCAACTTGCTTCGGGCTTTTTCAGTTGGGCCGTTTTTGGGTTGGGTTGTTGTCCTTGGATGTGAAGATTTTGAATTGTTGGCCTACAATAGAAAGGGGGGTTGGTTTTTGTCGTTAGGGGTCTTTGTCCCATATTAGTTTCCCTAAATAAATAATAATAAAAATAAAAATAAATAAATAAATTCAAAAAAACGAAAACAAGAGAAATTTTTTTTTTTTGGAGGTTTAAGTGCAAGAACCAGCACAAGTGCCTGTTAGGTGCTTGTGCGCTGTTCATGAAATCAATTTCTCCGTTCAAGCCTCATTTTTTCATGAATTGTTAATATTTGAAACTACTATGTCTTTCAAATTCAGTATATGATGTATATTATAAGTTGGATTCAACAACAATTTGATTTTTATGCGAGATTGTGTTGAAAGACATAGTAGTTTCAAATATAATGAAGAAAGACTATGCCATTTTAGCTTATAGATGACGCTATATAGATGACGGACCCAAAAAAAACCGTCATCTAAAAATAATAGATGACGGCTTCTTCAAAAACCGTCATCTATATGAGCAAGACTACTTGAATAGATGACGGTTTGTGAAAAACAGTCATCTATAAGCCAATAATAGATGACAGTTTATCAAAAACCGTCGTCTATGGAAAAAAACAGATCACGGTTTAGACAAAACCGTCGTCTGCAAATGAAAAAAAAAAACGGAAGGCGGAGGCTGTATTCTCCTTTAATTAGTTAGGTTTCCACTCTCACCTCTCCCTCATTTTTCTTCTTCAACATCTCTCCGCCTCCTCTTCGCCTCCTCTCCCAGTCGTGCGAGCCCAAGACCGTCCAACCTGTTTCAAGCTCATCCCTAACCCCAATCGCCGCCCCGGTTTTCCTTCTCCGCCTCCACTCTCCAGATCTACAAACCTTCCTTTATCCAATCTGCCGTCACCTCATCTCCCTAGATCTACAAACCTTCGCCTTGTATCTCCAGCTGGTCGTCAATTCATCGAGGGTCCGAACCCAGGTCATTGACATCATCAAGCCTTCACCGTCACTGTTCTTCACCGAATTGGCCGTCACCGACACCACCCGCGAGCCCCGGCTTTCCTTCTTCGCCTCCCGATACCGCAGCTCACCTCGTCTCTGGGGAGACACCTGGATCATCTACGTAAGCTTTTCTTTCTCTTCAAATCTTAATTGGTGTTTGATTTCAAGTGGGTTTGCGTTTTCTTGGTGAAATTTTGTGGGTTCTCTCTGTTTGGTGAAATTTGCAAAGTTATTTTGACCAGAAGATCGATTACGTGTTTTTTCTTGGTGAAATTTTGTGGGTTCTCTCTGTTTGGTGAAATTTGCAAAGTTATTTTGACCAGAAGATCGATTACGTGTTTAAGGTGGCTTTGAATTTTGTGTAGGGCTTGCGGTGGAGGGTAAAATCGTAGTCAGGTCTCCGTCTTCAATCTCTCACTACGGAATTCGCCTCACCGTTAACGGATCCGTCAACTTGCAGGTTCGAATTTCGCCCTTTCTGCTTTTTGTGGATGAAGGCCACAATATCATTGACAAGCTCTCTTTAAATGGATTTTTGCTGAGTTGTCAATCCCTGGTACTTTTGTTTCTCTTTCTTAGTGCTTAAGAATGTAAAGTTTGAGAAAGAATGTAAAGTTCTGCTGATATGTTTGTGAAAGAAGGTAAAGTTTCTTTTTGATTATCAAGAAGAATCTGTTATTTTTGGCCATGCATAGAGTTATAAGCCTTTATTTGGTTAATCTCATGCATGATGTAAGGGTAGAAATGTTTTAAGCTATCAACGATAGAAGCTCTGCTAGCTGGCTTATGGTTCAGAAGTCATAGTTAGTCATATCTGTTTGTTGTGTACATATGATTACCACACAAACACTATAAGGAAGTAAGTGTTCTTACAAAAAGAACAGGCCAATAAGATGCAGGGAGTAACTTTTATTACACTAGCTGCCTTTGGTGATGGTTTTGTATGACAAAGCATCTGTCTTAAATGTAGGGAGTGCTGTAATAGGCTCTATGCATATGCTATATTACGAGTCCAATTTTTTATCTCATACATTCCATAAGCGAATACTATTATGATTTGTGATGCTGGTGTTCATATTTGTGTATTCATCAGTATGGCAGTTTCAGCAAGTTTCCAGGGGAGCTGCCGGATTTGTATCACTCGTATTATGGGTTTACGGCATTCAGTCTCTTGGAAGAACCTAGCCTAAATCCACTCTGCGTTCTGTAGGGAATGACTACTATTGCTGCCATGGGAATCTGACTTCTTTATACTGCTCATCGGTGCATAATCTTGGTGAGCTAAACTCATGACTCTGCTTATCATGTAAGCTATTTTTCTTTTGATTTATAATTCAATAATTCCTAAAGCCACATTGTAATCTGTTTTGTGTAGGACACTCGGGAGAGGTGGTGAGCTGGGAGAGCTACCTACCGAAAATGGTGCCTTCTCAAGAGTAAGAACAGGGTAGACATTGTGTTTTGCAAACATTTGATAGTCTCTTCAAACATTTGAAGTTAGAGTTGATTAGGAGAATAATATTGTATATAACAGATTTGTATTCATTTGTGGCTCTTTTATTCATTTGTATAACAGATTTGTATTCGTTTGTATTAGAAGTACAACATCTAGTTTCCCCCTCATTTGTATAACAGATTTGTATTCATTTGTATTAGTAAGTACAACATCTAGTTTCCCCCTGTTTTGCTAAATAATAGCATTTTTTTTTTTTTTTTTTGTCTTTATAGATGACGGTTTTTACAAGAAACCGTCATCTATAACTAGTTATAGATGACGGTTTCTTATAAAAACCGTCATCTATAACAACAGTATAGATGACGGTTTTGTCAAAAAACCGTCGTCTATAACCGTCATCTATACTGTTGTTATAGATGACACTTGCAACGATGACGGTTTTTGAGGCCTTTTAATGACGGTTTTTGACCATCATCTATGACCAAAAATGGCATAGTGAAACTACAACGGTCGTTATTTGGCTGAGTTGTAAAGTCATAATAGGGTTATAATGTTGTGAATGCTTCGTAAGTGAATGATGGGGTTTGTTTCCAAGCTCTAAGAAGTTGCCGATGAAGGGAAGTGGCTTCGGTCCAGGTGGAAGCCTTGTAGACGTTGATCTTCTTATACGTGAAGAATAGAGAGCATAGATTGAGATCCATGTAACCACACAAGCATGCAGTCCATCTCCTTTTCTTCGCCACACTTAATATGCTTAATTAGCACAAATGGTGAGCGACATGAATATAGGGGTGGGCATACGAGTCGAATAACTAGCTATCTCGGCTCGTATTACTTGATTCGGTGCAAAACGAATCGAGTCCTTTTTTTTTTTCCAAAACGAGTCCAAAAATTTCTGAACACGAGTACTCCACTCAACTCGTTTAAAGATGTGTAATACACATGGCTTCCTATGATTGAGTTTTTTTTTTTATTGGATAGATAGCTTTGAAAAGCAAAGATATTGTAGTCTCCAATGCAGCACTAGACGTCAATCTCGTTACGAGAAATCAAGAACTAAAGCGTATTCATCATAAGAAGGTACACTGTTCTGATATCACAACTTAATGTGACTGTGTAAGAGATTGGAAATATGACTTCATGATAAATGTAACTATCTGCACACGAAATAGACATAATTAAGTACCTAAAATTAGAACAAAACTCAATTTTTAGATAACAAGTTAACCAAACCCAGTGCTAGACCCACATGGAACCAAACACAACCCACACAAAAGTAAAACAAGACCTAAGAAACGTAAACAACAAAGAAAGACGAAAGAAATAAGAGAAAAAAGAAGAAAGAAAAACGAAAAAATAAAACACGTGAAAGAAAAGGGTGAAACTAAAGCTAAGAAACTGATTAGTTAGAAAATTAAAGGAGTTGAAAACACCTGGCATTTGGAGTCCGGCCAAAATGTCTCAGATGCAACCGTTCCAATTTAAAGAGATAGCAATAGTCATTTCGTCATCACCCCAGCCACAAACCAACCGTCTCCTCCGCCTCACCCATACCAGTTGTACCTGCAATTCCACCAGCAACCCAAAACCAATGAAATGTCACAATAACCAGAAAAAGCATGAGTCATAGAAAGGGAAAACATGAGTCAAAAAAGACCAAACAAAACATAAGTTAGTCTGAAAAGAAACGCCTTCGACAAGAAACTGCGAAGGGAAACACACGAAACAAGTAACGCCTTCGACATAAATTGTGAAGGGAAATAACGACTTTGACTGTGAAGAGAACATAAAAGTCATATTAAAGTCAGACAAAGCAAATATACACCAGAAGAAAAAGTCCGGTAATAACTGCCACCATATCTGTGAACGATGAAACTATGTCTTCAAATATGGCATCTGTTATCTTCCTCTCTCACGAGTATGACCAACATATTCACTTGGAATTACTATTTAAAATTCGATTTACTCCTTCCTATGATTGATTTAAAAAATATGTAATACATATAAGAATTTATATTTAAAAAGTATTAAATAAAACTTCTTATATCCAAAAAAACACACAATTTTTTTGTAATATCCACATAATCCAAATTGTCAATGTGACAAAATTTTATTGGACAACTTAAAAGTTAGTTACACCAAATAAACTAACGCCGTTACCCCCTAAAAAGTAATTGTCGACGACGCCGACGGCCACCAAACTCCCTGAAGAACAACTCCATTCTCTTCTCCTCGACCTTTTCCGCTGCTTCGGACCACCGCTTTTTTTCTCTCTCTCTCTCTCCGGTCAGTTGGGTTTCCGGTGAGTTAACTCCTCCGATCTCTCTTTATTCTCCCGTGAATTTCGCTCTTCTTCTTCTCTGCAACTTCCTTCATTTCTGAGCTGCAGCTACTGCGGCGGCGCCGTTTTAGTTCCTTCATCGGAAGTTGTTTTGAATTTGATTCCGGCTCGATCTTTACCTCCACTGTAGTTGTTTCAACTGCATCAGAAACTTACTGTTTTGTGTTGTTTCAATTCTGTGGTTGGAGCTGTTTTTTTGGGCTGTTGATGGTGAATTTGACTTTGAGCTTGTGATTTCAGTTTGGTGTTTGGAATTTTGAAGCTTTTTAGTGATAATATGTGGTTTGTTTGTTGTTCATTTGTTGACTAAGTGGATCTGAATTATGAAGTTGGGAGCTTGGGAGTTGAGAGTTTTGTGTAATCAATTTGGGTTTCTGAAAGGTGGAATTTTTAGTACTTTAGTTTGATTTGGTGATCATTTCTTCTGTTTTTGTGCGGTGATGAATGTAGCTCGACGCGGTGGAACCCAGATTCAGTTGGTTGGTTGAGTTTTTGGTGTAGAATTTTGATATATATAGAGGAGGAGGCGTCGAACAAGCTCGAAAAGCTCTGCGCTTGCTGCCCTTCTCGCCGGCGCGACATCGTTTTGAACGGCGGCGTCGTTTTGGTGTAGAATCTTTATGAATTTTTTTATTTTTTTTTATCAAAACTTCATGAATTTTAGTTAGTCTTTGATAGTGATGTGTGTTTTGTTCTTGTTTAATTAATTATTTATTTATAGCCTCCTCCTCCTCCTCCTTCTCCTCCTTCATCCCCCTAAGTTTCAACAACCACGATCTCATCTGCGTTCTTCACTCTCTCCTTGCTCTTCACATGGCATATGATCTACAAAGACAGATGACTGTGACTGTCTCTGCAAAGACAGGTGAATGTCTCTTAGAGACAGCCACTCTCAAAGAAGGTGAATGTCTCTTTAGAGACATGCAGCTGTCTCTTTAGAGACAAAGGGCTGTCCCTGGAGTAGAGACAGGTGACTGTCCCTATAGAGACAGATGGCTGTCCCTCGAGGGCGGTGGATGTCTCTGTAGAGACAAGTGACTATCCAATTCTTTTGTTTAGCACTTTCAAATTTAGTGTCTCTGTAGAGACATTTGACTGTCTATGTAAAGACATTTTACTGTCTCTGTGGATACACATAATTGTCTTTATAGAGATACTTTACTGTTTCTACAGAGACACTTACTGACTCTGTATGTGAAACTTGCGAAATTTTTCTGCGAAAAACATACTCAATATGGATCTTAAAATGTACATCTCACTTTTACGAATAAATTAGTGAAATCAAATTTTCATTACGATATCTATATCAAAAGTTATGATTAATTTAGAAAAACAAAAAAATTGAAAAAAGAAGAAGTGAGAGAGAGAAAGATGATTTCTGTTGGTGGGAGTTAGTTACTTTTGCTGAGTTGGCATTGGTTTTGGATTATATAGATATTTAACATTTTTTATGTCTTTTTTAGATATTTAGGTTGTTAAACTCGTATAACTCACTAACTCGACTCGAGTCGAGTCCATTTTTTTAAAATACAAAACTTGGACCGAATCGAACTCGTTTCAAAATAAAACAAGTCGAGTTAGAGTTCATCAAAAATATGCACGACCCGACTCATGCCCAGCCCTACATGAATATATCTCTTCATAAGTATGTATATATGTGTATATGTATAAACATGTGACGCGCAAAAGACAGTGATTTCTTTTTAGAAGATTGCTTATTATTGGTTCAAAAGTCAATTCTTACATTGTTAATTACTCTGCAAGCAAGATGGTATGAAGTCAAGAATTTTTAGGGCTTCTACCCAAAAACTACTATCACACTTTTATTATGCCCAAAAACACTACCACAATAAAATTATTACAAAATACTACTACTTTACCAAAAATACACTAAAAAGCCCACTACAGCTCACGCGAGCGTGAAACTCACGCGCCTCACCAAAAAACGTGAAAATGTTGCTGCTTCGGTCTCTCTCTACAGTGGGTTTGGGGTTACAATCTTGGTGTCTATGGAAAGAGGGCGACGAGACGAATCCAACCCAATTGATTTCGTGTTAAACGGAGTTCGGATGAGAAAGTTATGGGTAAAAGAGTGTTTTGAAGTTTGTGGGGAAGGAGGAGTTCCTTCAAAATGAAGGAAGTCCTCCAAAATCTGCAAGAAGTGATCCTTCAAAAATCTGAATGACAGGTTATTGCAGATCTGAAGGAGCGCTTCCTTCAAATTGAAGGATGTGCTCCTTCAAATTGAAGGATGTGATCCTTCAAATTGAAGGAAGTGCTCTTTCAAAATCTGAAGGACAGTTTCCTGCAGATATGAAGGAGCACTTCCTTCAAATTGAAGGATGTGCTCCTTCAAATTGAAGGATGTGATCCTTCAAATTATAGGATGTGATCCTTCAAATTGAAGGAAGTGCTTCTTCAAAAATTTGAAGGACAGTTTCCTGCCTGAAGGAGCACTTCCTTCAAATTGAAGGATGTGCTCCTTCAAATTGAAGGATGTGATCCTTCAAATTGAAGGAAGTCCTTCAAAATGAAGGAGAAAGAATAGCTGTGTTGATTCACCATCCATTCATATGATTTTTATATCAATCTTCATCTAAACAAGGCAACAAAGCTTTCTAGACTAGTTTCAAAGACTACCTTGGCCGGAAACTCGCCGGAAACTCACCGGAAAGTTTCAACCAATATGTGAGGCTCACCGGCGATGATCCGCTACAAACTAAAGCTCAATATTGGTTGGGCTGTGTCTAGAATGATGAGAGGATGAAGTTTTGGGTGGTGGTTCGTCCCATTTGTCGCCGGAATCGGAGAATCTCGCCGGAAAACGTGAAGATGTTGCGGTTCCGATATCTCTCTACAGTGGGTCTGAGGTTACAATTTTGGTGTCTATGGAAAGAGGGTGACGAGACGAATTCAACCCAATTGATTTTGTGTCAAACGGAGTCCGGATGAGAAAGTTATGGGTAAAAAAGTGTTTTGAAGTTTGTAGAGAGATTTTTCGCGTGAATTACGGAGCAAGGAAGTCAAAGAAGAGATTGAGCGTATTTTGCAGTGCGCGTGGAGTTAAAAGTTGTTAGTAAAGTGTACAACCCAATTATAAAATAACATGTGTCAAAATAGTAGTATATTGTAATGTTTAAAGTGTAGTAGTGTTTTTGGGTATTTTGATCTTCAAGTAGTATCAAAATGTAATTTTTCCGAAAATTAAACCATTTATACAAAATCCTAAATTCTAAATATGTGGGTACGATACGATCTAAAGGAAAGATGGGATATATATGGACAACTGTGACACGCAATCTGATGATCAATGTTTTAAATTGTTACTCTCGAGGATCTCCGGCATGAATTGCATATGGGATCGTTCGTTGTTCATGCATTCAAACAGTGGCAGAGTCAATAATGCTAGTCAAGGGGTGCGAAATTTTAAGCTCTTTTTTGTTGTCAAAATTTAGTTTATTTGTCTCAACCATTTTCTGTGCTAAATCAGTGATATGCTCAAATTTGAGAACCTAGATTTGAACGCATATCTGCAATGTAGTTCTCAAGCTGATCAAGATCCCGAAGATCAAGTTCAGAAAAAATCTTTTCGATATTTTCGGGCTAGAGACATAAGATTTTCTTTGTCAGAAGCAAAGAACAAGTTTCTTGGATTCAAACATGCTACACATAAGCTTCTGTAAGAATTGTGACAAATCATTTATAATTCCGAGCACTTTTCATCGACTGTAGGTTGAAAATAAACTCAAATGTTTGGAGCCAATCAAGTAGAATCCTTGCTCGAAGTTTTTACTTCGCGCTTCCTTTCTCGGTTCGGTTAAGCAATTAGATTGCCTTTCCTGTCCAGGGTCTGTTCCATCTACTCTTACAATTTCTAGTACCTATATCACAGATATGAACAATTTTTGTCTTTCGAGTCTTTAACCTTTTACAAATAAAAACCCAAAAAGCAAAGGGTGTGCAAGGATGGCACCTCGTACCTATGTACCTCCTCCCCCGCATTAATTCATGTCTTTCTAGAACTCTCCGGCCCTCTCCCTATATGGATCCGCTAGATCAACAGAGATTATAGTACATGATAACAAATTGAGAGTAGTTGTGACAGCTGCCCTTCCAATTTCTACTGCCTCACCTTTTACCATGCTTTTGTTGACATCCGCTATGAGCTCTTGCAGTTTCAGGTGATGGTTGGCTTGGCTGGCATCGAGAGCTTTGGTGGTGGACAATTGGGAGTTGCATATTTTGCGGAGGTTTCTCCATTTGTCTGAAACAAGTATCCAAGGCATGCTGTACTCGGCATGCTTGCGGGTTTCTTTTTCAGGTTCAGTTGGCCAGCCGAATATATTCCATGAAGCAATGTAGCCAGTGAATCATAGTTCTCCAACTACACAAGTGCAGATAATCTAATTCAAGAATCTATAACCCCAACCAAGTGATGATCAGTCATGATATAGATGGTGCTCAATGATGCAAGAATGCACAAGCAATGAAATGAAAGATGAAGAGAGTAAAAAGGACGGAAAACTTACTTTTTCACACATGGGATGCTTGATGGAGGATGCATTTTGAATGAATGCCCAATTGACTCAAAATCTTCAGCACCCTGCAAAACCTACACCAACCCTTTTTCCACTTGGGCATCGTGGTTAGCTGAAGGAGAGAGTACGACCGCAAGACTTTCTGCCAAGGTGTACCACTCAACTGGAGACCAAAGAACCCGAAAGAAAAGTATGAAATCAGCAACAAAGATGGCATTTAAGACATAACTGATATTGGCAAGCAAATAAAAGCAATTTCAGACTGACTCCGAAATCGCAGTCCATATACATTGACAAACTATTATGCAAATCAACTGTGCTGTGTATTTCTCCACCACCCTACTTCAAGTTCATCAAACTACAGAACTTGACTTTAAACAATTTATAAATGCAAAATGAAGGCTTGTATTCCAAAGTACCACAAAAAAATGACTTATGAACTTAGTTCCAAACGTATTTGAATAAAACTATTACCATAATCCAATAATTAGTAGGAATGGGCCCTTTCATTCCCATTTGATTCCCTCCAATCAAATGCCACCTCAGAAGCCTTACGCTATCCAGATTGTGAAACCAGGTTCATTACATATCTTTTAGCTACTATTGCAGTCAAGTCATATTGTATAATACCCCACACTTATGTACACCAAAACAGAAAACTACCTACTAATGGCTACCGTATGGGTACAGAAGTACTTAGCACAGCTGCGCAGACGTACATACTCAGATTTACTGATACAACTACTGAAAGCAAACACCATTACTGATAAAACTAAAATATAAGACCTAATAGTAAATCATATAGAACTACATACAAATTGTAATTACTTCATATTTTGAACCTAACCTTTAGTAGCCGTAGGCTACTAACTCTCGAATATAGATTGGTACATGTTATTCCCGAAACAATGACTTACAAATTACTTCATATAGAGAACACAAAACGTACTGCTTCTGGTGCATGACTTAGTTGATAATCTTCTTGCTCTTCAAGCAATACCAATCTCCCAGTCCCAAAAGGAGCAGGATACCTGAACTGTATAAAACCTTCCTCAACTGTCAGCACTTCTCAAACTCTCGAACCAATTTCCGATAATGCCTTATGTACCTAAAAATCACCGTCTACTGTCAAATCATTAGTGTGTATATGCCCAATCTTCTTCATTCTTCCATGTAGATTGCAAAGTAAAGAGTACATAAGTTTAGATTGAGAATGAGACTTATCACCAACCACAAATACATGCACCTTATTTCCAACTTCTATCCAGCTGCAACCCGGCTGCTTCTTCAATCCCTTTTCTTTCATTTTCATTCTCATCTTTGAAGCTTCTGCCCATTTCCCATATGAGGCATATATGTTACTTAACAACAAGTAACTGCCTACATCATCTGGCTCCTCCTTTAGAAACCTATCTGCAGCTAGTTTTCCAATATCCATGTCACGATGAGCATTACAACCAGCAAGAAGAGCCCCCCAAAGTGATGTGGATACCTTAGTCCCCAGCTTCTGAAGGAAATCACATGCCTCCTTCAGCTTCCCTGCCCGACCACAAAGATCAACCAAGCATGTGTAATGATCCTCCCTGACTTGTATTGATCCATCTCTAACAAGCTCATCAAAATACTTTAGCCCCTCTTCCACCAAGCCAGCATGGCTGCATGCAGAGAGCAACCCCACATAAGTAACGTCATCAGGCTTGCATCCTAAATTCCGCATTTCATTAAACAAGTCAATTGCCTCAATACCACATCCATGATGCGCATATGCTGCAATCATACCATTCCAGGAGATCAAATCCCTCTGGGCTGTCAATCCATCATCAAATATCTTCCTTGCAGTGACTAACTCCCCGCATTTTGAATACATGTTTATTAGTGCAGATACCAAGAATGCACATTCCTGATGGACTGTCTTACTTATCATCTGATGTATTTGCCGTCCCTCACTAAAACCGGCTAAGTTACTACAAGCACTTAGAACACTTACAAAAGTTCCCTGATTAGGTTTCACTCCATTATCCGCCAGCATTTCTGAAAAAATCTTCAAAGCCTTTTCATTTTGCCCATCTTGTACATACCCCGTGATCATAGTAGTCCAAGAGATGACGTTCTTCAGGGGCATTTGAACAAATAAGTCCTCTGCACCCATTAAATTCCCATTCTGAATAAAGCCTGTAATCATCGTATTCCAGGAAGGCATGTCCCTCTCCGGCATCATGTCAAACAATTTAAGTGCCTCATCTAATCTCTTATTTTGGGTGTAGCCCGTAATCATTGCATTCCACGAAACCACATTTCTTTTGGGCATTCTATCAAAAATTTCTCGTGCTTCATCAATCATGCCATTTCGTGAAAATCCAGCGACCAGTGCTGTCCACGAGATAACATCCCTTTCCGGCATCAAATCAAAAAGCATCTTTGCCTCTTTGATCCTGCCACATTGTGCCAAAGCTGTTAAAATTGTGTTCCATGAAACGATATTTCTCTCGGGCATCCTCTCAAACAAGCTCAATGCCATATCAACCTGGCCATTGCGTGCGTACCCATCAATCATGGTGTTCCAAGAAATCACATTCTTCACCGGCATCTCATAAAACAACCGCTCTGCCTCCTTAATTCTTTTCTTTCTTATGTACCCACTGACCAATGCAGTCCATGTTATCACATTCTTCTCAGCATCCACTCTGTCAAACAGCCTCCTCGCCTCTTCAATCATCCCAAACTTGATGTACGCGGTGATCAATGTTGTCCATGTGGTCACATCTTTGTCAGGCATTTCATCGAACAGTTGGCGTGCTTGGGAAATTTTTCCATCTTTGCTAAACTTGGTAATCAGCCAGTTGGATTGTGCCACGTTGTAACTGGCACTCAAGTCTCTATCCGGAGACGTGATTTTCGGCATCACCTTGTAGTTCATGGAGGAATGGTGCAGAGATTTGAAGTTGGATCGCACGGGGAGGATAGTTTGAGCAATGCTCAAGAGGCACAATCCAGCTCTGTTTCTAAAATGTGTCGCGGTAATCCGCACTTGTAACATTTGTAGCGTTTACAGCATCTGGCTCCGAAGTTTCAAGCCCCTTCTGTCTCAACTCGCATGAATATCATTCAACCTGCTGCTGGTAGAACTCAACCAGACATCCCGTGTTTTTGTTAAATGGGAACCCTTGAGTATGTTTAAATTTACAAATTCCGCCCCCTAGCTTTAATGATTGAATTTGTACATCTTTCCTCTAGTCTTTGCATCTTTATATGTCCATGCTGCTTACTTGCCAAGAGATTGGATATGGTAACTCGGTTATCTCTTTAGTTTCTTCATCTGTGTGGTTGGCAGAAAATTTGATATATAAAGTACTTGCACAAATTAACCTTATCTATGCATATCGTCAGTAAAAATCCATCAACTTATGCACTGAGGTCTTGTTTCATTCACTTGTCTTAACAAAACCATAAAAAAATATTTTTAACATAAATTGAGTAATAGAAAAAGTCTACTATTCGAGTATATTTTCATTAATCAATTTATTTATTATTCTAAAATAGATATGTGCACATTTTTATTTTTTTGAAACACCATAATACACATTTTAAAGAAAACTTTGACAAAAAATTGACTTGAGGTACCACATAGTCCTCTTTGTGAAAGTCTGGGTACCAAATTGATCACTTTTAAAGTTCAGGCACTATGAAGTCCGGTTTTTAAAAGTCTGGGTACCAAATTGATCACTTTTAAAGTTCAGGCACCATGAAGTCCGGTTAGTGAAAGTTCATGCATCATTCATGATAAAAACCCTTTTTAGAGTTACTAGTCTCGAGAAAATGAGGGTACGCTAGTCTTGCTAGTACTTCTGCTAATGGAGAAAGTACACCAAGGTAACTGTAAAATTTGGAACTTTGGTAAGTTTGTAGATATAAACAAGTGGTAGTCGTGGCTAGTAGGGCTCACCATTTGACCCGGGAGTTTATGGGCTGATGGGGACTGCATGTTGGCAATGAAGGGGTATTTTCAAATAAGTCATGGCAAACACAAACAAATCACACAGATGACCAGTCACCTGATGTGATGAACTTGATAGTTTCTTTATATTTGGAATTACCCTAACCGATGTTATGTGACAGGATCTTTATACCAGTGTTAAAAAAGCGTTCTAAGCGTTCTAAAAGAGCGCTTTTAGTGCACGATTTAGCGTAGGGGTCCAAAAATTCTACAAAGGGGTTACATAATGCGCAATACCAAAAAAGCGTACGCTATTTTATGCTTTTTTTACGCTTTCTATGTTATTCCAAATTCCCGCTATTAGTGCGCTATTTTGGTTTTTTTTTTTTCAAAACAAAAAAACCAAAACGACGCCGTTTTGGTGCTTTTTTTTTGGTTTTGACTTAAACCTATTTTCTTTCTACGAGTGCCATCCGCACACATCCCATTTTTCACTACATCTTCGCCGACTCACCGCCCAGTGCCACACACATACCAAAAAAAGAATAGACTTCAGCATAAGAGACTTAATGCTTTAGTATATGTGAAATATAATACGGCTTTGAAAGAATGTAGTATGCAAAGGAAGAAAAAGCTTGATCCAGTCATGGTGGATGACATTGCATCCGATGATGAATGGATAGAGGAGGTGGAAAACCCGGCTATAAGGAATCCTTGTTTGATGTTGATGCCATAAAGAATGTGCCAATTCCTACAATTCAAAATGGCTCACAATCTCAAGAACAAATTGTTTGAGAGCCTCCTCGTAGGGAGCCTAATCCTCCTCGTAGGGAGCCTAATCCTCCTCGTAGAGAGCCTACTCCTCCACCAAGGGAACCTACTCCTCCTAATTCTCCTATAGAAGCTCCCATTATTCATTTGAAACGGGCTCGTGGTGCAAGCTCAAGTAAGTATAAAGAGAAAATCATTAAAGTTATTTGTACTTGTTCATATAGTTTTATAAGTAAATGATAATTTTAAATTTGATTATTTCTAGGTAATGATAGAAGAAAAGATAAGACTCAAAGAAGCAAAACCGTTGTCAATGATGTGGATGTAGATGATATGAGTTGGTTAGATTGTCATCCGCCCATTTTAAGAGAGGAAGTTAGGAATGATGATAGAGGTGAATATTTTGATCATGATGGCTTTGATTTGGATGATGAGGTATTTGAGGATGAGGATGATGATGAAGATATGGATGTTTGAAGCAGTGTTTCTTTATTATCTATCTGTAATATTATTAATCTTGTTGAATTATTTTTTTCTCATGTTAAAACTATCTATTTTGACGATTGGATATTGGTAATCTTGTTGAATTATGTTTGAATATTGTTGATTTGTTGTTGAATGATATTTGGAACTTTATGGATGATTATGTTATAGTCAAATAATATGTATTTTCTTTTATACCAAAAAAGCTTACGCGAAAACGCGGAATAGCTTACGCTAGTGAGCTAACACGCTACGTTACGCGAAACTGCGATTTCAAACATTGCTTTGTACTTAACAGTTTGTGTATGCTTATGCGTTTTTCAAACACATTCAGATGCTATGCAAACTTAGGTCCTCAACAGATTCAGTGAGACTGAAAACTCAAAAAAAAAAAAAACTGCGAGCTATCCACAACTACAACCTATTTAAATCTAGCGGTTCTAATGCAGCAATTCTAGGATGACTAGTCACACAGTTCTGTCCAGATTGCATTTCAAGTTAAGTTGGTACATAATTAAATCCGATTTTAAAATTAGTCAACTTGTTAACAATTCACATAAATGGACACAGTATTTTGGTACCCGGAAAAACCCCAAAAGGGTAAAAAACCGAGGGTCTATCAGAAGACCGACCTTTCACTATGAAATGGCAAAAGATGCCTAATACAAGGTTCAAACAAGCTCAATATCTATGTACCTAACTTAGGTGCAGCAGTCCCTCGTGCGGATTCTTCTCCTTCACTTCACTTCCAGTGGTTCCAATGACTGGTCAATCACTTTCGAGACAATACACACGTATTTCTGATCAGCAATACCAAATGTGTATGCTGTGAAAACTTTATGACTAGTCTCCAGCAGTGTTTACAGAAAGCTACTGAGCTTCAGTAAAATCCGCTGGACAACTCACTGTGTTGTGCTGCAGTTACAAAACTGGGCGGAACAGCCGAAGTCAAAAGAGACTCCTATAACTCAATCTTGTCTTCAAAAATGCGTGAACATGGAAGATAAGATTGCACACTACTATTTCAACTTCTAACTATATGATTTTAGAAAACGGAAGTTGAAACAGTGAAGATGAGAACTTCTTCAAAGTTTCCTTCAATTATGAGTTTTGAAAAACCGAAACTATGGAAGAAATTCAAATGCATGCCATCCTAAAAATTCTTATAAACGCTCTATGAACTTGAAACTCTCAAGAATTCAAGGTATAATACCGAAGGAAGAGGGCAGCAAAATATGAGAGGTTTTTTTAAAAATACAAAAGATGCATGACTTGAAAACCTCTACTGCCTCTTCAAAATGGCCTTCATTCATGACAGCAGAAACAAGTGCAGTCCATGAAACCACATTTCTTTCCTTCATTGCATCAAACACAACCACTACCAATCCAAACTCCCGATAGTTAGCATAAAAATCAATAAACGCATTCCCAACGAAAACATCCGAATCCAACTCCTTCCTTATCACAAACTCATGAACTGTAGGCACAACATACTTATTATGCATCATGCCCTCATCAACCATCGACCAAAAAAACAAAAATAGGTCTTCTCCCTACTCAGGCCGACAATACGTGCTTATTAACGCTGCGTACGGTAATGTTCTTTGGGGAATATAACACTTCAAAAACTCATATCTTTAGAGTAAAGCATAGCAAGCTTGTTTCCTATCCATTTATTCTCTTCAATATCGTCGTCAAGGACCAAACATCTTCCCATTTTCTTCAGTTTTCTCCGTAGCCAAACAATAACTCTATATTCATGAATCATGATCAAGTATAGAACAATAGGAAATGTACCGATGCACTAGAAATAAATAAGAGGTACCAAAACACCAAGGACCATCCACGAGGCGGCGTCGTCGTCGTTCTCCGTAATCGGGTCATTGTGGTTTACCGATTTGGACCCGGTGGTGACACTCGAGTCTGATCGTCCACCGAGCGCGAGTCACAAGATGGGGTCGCCAAAGGCGGAGAACGCGGCGGAAAAGGTTAAGGTTTTGGTGAAGACGGATGTGCCGAGGGGCAGCGGTTGGGTGATGATGCCGACGATGGTGGCGAGGAAGATCGCAGGGAGTTGCCACACGTTCTTGGTGACTTTGGTAGGGATGGGGAAGAACAAGAGGATGATTCCAATGGCGATCATATCCGTGAAAACGTGGTCATCTCGAGCTGGTCGCCGAATCTCGGCGGCGAGAGCTTGGGGAAAAAGGTGCAGGGCGGGTCAGAGGCGTTAAGAAGATGTTGTAAGCGCATCAGTTACCGAAAAGGACTCAACCACTTAGAAAAAATGGCATGTGGCAAATATGATTAAATGGTTAAGACTAAATGTAATGACTTTTGTTGGTATAAGAGCCATTCTTCATTGTTTAGGCAGTTGTTCAACCAATGAGGCGCAAGGGCCAAGGTGCTTTGGGAGCTCGCTGCGATTTCATCGGTTCACCCACCAATCTGGTAAGCAAAGATCAAATCTTCTTCTCCGCAAAAGTGATTATATAAAACTTAAGATCAAGTTGACTTTCTGAGATTAATTGGTTGATCTAATTTGACAGATAATGGTGACTGCCACAAGCCTGATGTTATTTGCTGGAAGATTTGGGTTGGTGCCCTGTAGATTGATTAATTGTTAATCTAAAGTTTCAAGCATTTGGTCTTAAGGCTAATTCTTTCGTGCCAACAAATGCGCTTATGTTTCTGCACTAATATGCTCAAGGTCTAATCCAAAGCACTACACCAATAGCTAGCAAGTTTATTGGAATTCGGCAGGAGGTTTCTATTCTGTGCTCTATTTCATTTGATTTTGGTTAATTGGAGGATGATGAAGTTATTTTTTTGGTGAATTGTTGCTGGTAATGTATCAATTGAATTCAAGAGGAAGATGATGATGGACATTTATGTCCTTTCAATATAAAAATATAAATATTTTTTATTTTATTATTACTAGGTGGGTGGGAAAAGAAGATTGGTGGGTGGAACTAACAGTCCCCAAATAAAATTGTGTGTAAAGATCAAATTAATAGGTGTGGATAAAATCACCCAACTGAAAGACAGGACAAGAGAGTGAAACTAACAGCTCTCTAAAATATTATAATGTCTAAAAATCAATAGCTAGGATCTTCTACGGAATCGGCACCGCAATAAGAGGTTGAGCCTTTTGCAAAGTGAGCCCAAACTTCTCTTCCATGTTCATGCTCTCTGGTTCAAGTCCATCCTCAAGCTTCCAATCACTAAATGAGTTAATAAGTGAACCCAACATCAAGTTCAACATCCTCATCGCCAATGGCAAACCAGGGCATATTCTTCTTCCACTTCCAAATGGGGTAAGCTCAAAATGTCTTCCTGTAACATCGATTTCTGATCCCAAGAACCTCTCCGGGAGAAACGAGTTCGGGTTGTCCCATATGGTAGGGTCTCTACCGATGGCATATACATTGACCCACACTTGTGCACCCTTTGGTAGAATGTACCCGTCAATCTCAATATCGGCTTCTACTTTACGAGGGATTAGGAATGGAACCGCGGGGTGCAATCGGAATGTCTCTTTAATGATTGCTTGCAAGTAAGGGAGCCGAGCAACGTCCGATTCTTGAACTGGTTTTCCTTTGCCAATGATCTTTTTTAGCTCATCCTGAGCTTTCAAAAGCTTTTCCGGGTTGCACAATAGCTCAGCCATTGCCCATTCCAATGTGGCCGAAGTTGTATCAGTGCCAGCTCCAAATAGATCCTAGTCGTTGGTAAATAGTAGGAAAAATAGACATTAGATACTGAAATAACAAAAGGCATCTTTATCAAACAATTCACGGAAAAATCGTCTACCTACATCGAAAGTTATGACCTTGTTCAAACCTTTGTAGTCCAGACAAAACTAATGTGTTGAATCCAACTACTGAAGGTCTAAATTTACACTTACTGTTGAAATTAATAATAATCGTAACTAGTTTTCTAGTATGTACCGTTCTGTGTGTTGAGCCATTTAAAAAACCAAGACCTGCGTAGCTCTCGATTGTGGGAAGGCCACATACTGGTTTTTGTACTGTGTGGCTGTTGTTTTGACAATTCCTTAATAAATATCGAACTATAAATAATGACAGAAGTAATTGACCCAAAAAAAGGAGAGAGAAGTGTAAGGTGGAGAATAAGGCCAGTGGAGGACTACAAAATTGTCTCCATCACAAAATTGTCTCCACAATATAGTAAAAACATACAGGTGGTTTAGGCATCCATTAAAGAGCCGACCTGTGGAAATTCACATTTCTTATTCTTTCTTTAAAAATATATGTACCATGTTAGTTTAGTTATATATTTCATTAGCTAGATTAGGTATAGTGAATCTTAATGTAAAAACAGAACAGTATATGTACCATGTTAATTAATTTGCTATACCATTTAGGATTTCTTCATTAGTAGCTCAAACTTTTAAATAATACTAACTTTTCATTAAGAGACAATAATGATACGCACATATACAGAACTTAGTTCTGTGGTTATAGAATTTAGTTGAAAACCCAGAAAAGCTTGTTATAGCGAGTAGATAAGTAGTAGTGTATATACTAACCAGAAACAGATGTTTAATTTCCAGCATATCCATATCCTCATGTTTCTCTTCACTGTTATTTAGAAGAGTATCCAACATATCATTAGTCATGATATAATCGCCTGCTTTTCTTGATTCCAATCTCTGGACGATCAAAGAGTCGAAAAGATCAAACATCTTTTGGAAGTGATTAGCCAAACGCCGTCGTATCCCCATTGGATCAATCTTTTTAAGCATTGGAAAATAGTCAGCCAAGTTGGGTCTCGCAATCTCCTCCATAAAACTCCACACCAACTCCTTAAATTCTCTAGCCCTCTCGCTCTTTGGGTCCGCTAGATCGACTGAGAAGACGGTACGTGAAAGAAAATTGAGACCAGTAACGAACGTAGCCCTTCCAACCGCTAGTCCCTTAAGTTTTGCCGCGCTGTCGCTGACATGAGCGATAAGCTCTTGCACTTTTAGGTGACGGTTGGACTGGTTATCGTCGAGAACTCTAGTGGCAAACAATTGGTTGTTGCATATTCTGCGAAGGTTTCGCCATTTTTCGGAAACTGGTAACCATACCATGCTGTACTCGCCGTGCTTGCATGCTTGGACCGAGGCTGGGATTGTTCGGTTGGAAAAGAGCTGGTCGTGGGTTCGGAGGACTTCTTCGGCCATGGACGACGAAGAAACTACAACAGTCGTTGTTTGGCCGAGTTGCAAAGTCATGATGGGGCCATAGCGTTGTGAAAGCTTCGTTACAGAAATGTGGGGTTTATCGCCGATCTCTAACAGATTTCCGATGAACGGAAGCGGCTTCGGGCCTGGCGGAAGCCTCACAGAAGCTGATCTTCTTCCGAATGAGTAATAGAGGGCACAGATTGAGATCCATGCAATTATAAGAGCTACTAGTATGCAACTCAAGAAATCCATACCTTCGCTTTGTTTTGGTGTTGAAAGGTAATGAGTCTATTATCTATAGATCTTCATTGTGAAAAGGTGTAGCTTGAGATGTAGATGCAATACCAAATTGTGGGGACTCTATTTTGGACCATCAATGAGTCTAAAATTTTATGCTCGGAGTGGAAGGTACCCATCAAATGATCATATATAGTGTTATCAATACAGATAATATGTAGAATATTGCTGAATGCGACACAAAATTAGAACAAGAAAATAGGTAGCGTCACCAAGTAAGTAAGAGAAGTAATGCAGCTTTGCCATATAGAAATTCAAATGAGAAAAATAAATATCTCATACACGATCGAAGAAGTGTGAAGTGCGCACCACCGACACCCGAAGATAAGACGTATAGGCCATTCAATATGCGTATGTAAAACAAAAACAATTTTGTACCATTTTACAATATAGATTAAGATCCATCATCCATACAGAAGACGTGCCTTTTTGGGCATGAAGATGTGTCTTTGCGGGGGCCATAAGAAATTGTGTGGTCTTTCTGTACTCAAGTCGAAAATCACGAGAGTACCTTCCTACCTACGTGTCAAATTCTATCTACCGGGATGGATAAATAGTGTTCCTGTCCTGTTGGATATGCGCAAATCTGCATAAGAGAAGGTCACGTCACTCTTGCTTGGGGTCTTTTTTTATCAGCTACGTACATAGAAGCTTTGTTGACTTTTTAAAGACGAGCAAAGGTCGTGAAGTAACACAATTCCAATTTGAGGAGAGCAAAGAGAGAGGCAGCGGCGGAGCTACATACCCTCAATTTTTGCACTTTGATATATTACTAGTACGCGAATGTGACAAATCATTGTCCCTTGCGCAGCTGGTTGCGCACCGTCATACTAGCATTCTGGTTGGAGGTTCGATCCTCCACCTTCTGCATACTTATTGAAATTTTTTATACCCTAATACACTTTCCTGGCTGTGCTGCTGAAGATAGATACGTATTTACCTTGGGCCGGTTGAACACTTGTGTTGGGTGAGGGAAGAAGCAACAGCTAGTCCATTCTTCCTCGCTACTCCACTCTTGCTCATAACACTTTTATATTATAAAGTAGGGTTGGGCATACTAACTTGGATTGTATTACTCGACTCAGTGCAAAACAAGCCAAGTCTTAATTTTTCTCAAAAAAATCCGACTTTGGATTTGACTCGTTTGTAAGGAGTCCAAATCGAGCCCAAAATGCCCTGAACACGAGTACTTAGTTTGACTCGTTTAAAGATGCATAATACACGTGGTTTTCTATGATTAGTTTAAAAGATACGTAATACCTATAACTTGTAACACATTAGAAACTCTAAATCCTCTGAAAACTATAGAGTGATCGTATAATTTTTCATGCATAAAAAAACACACAAAAAATCATTAAAGAGATAGACCATACGACCATTTCCATAGCCAACGCTTTTCTTCTTCATTGACCATTTCCATAGCCAACGCTTTTCTTCTTCATATGACCATTTCCAAGTTTCAAATATTTTTAGTAGCAGAGTCATATGGAATATCATGTTAAATTTTTAGTTTTGGGTAGATACCTAAATAACACTACGCCAAAAACGGCCTATTATAGCATGCGAAGAACGCTATTACTGGCTTCAGTGGCGTTTGTTGGAACGCTGTATTTGCCCACGCTAAGAAAAGTGGGGGTCTATTATAGCGTTTTCTGGGTGCTATAAAGAGTCCATTATATAGCGTTTGGTACGCGCTATCGTATCGCTTTTTTATAGCTCTGTGATAACGTCATGGTTGAATACTCGGGAAAGCTATTGTGTCGCTTTTACAGAGTGTGCAGGATGCTGTAATTGTAATATTCCAAAACTCATAGCATTTCTAAAACTACATCATCCACAGAACTTCACAAACACATTCATAAGTAAGCAGCCAACAACATTCAAAAAAGCATTCATTGCATTTATAAAAACCACAACATCCACAGAGCTTCATATCAACTGTATTTTACAATGAGAATCTGCATAACTAGATTTCAGCAACCTCTCACTACACTTTCTACAACATCCAGTAGCCAGCTTGCAAAGAATCCAACCAGTTCATATTCTAATGCCTTGCAGATAAAAACTCGCATTATGTAACCGAATTCTTCTGCCACTTACTTGACTATTTGGGCTGAATGACTTTATCTGCTGGCCATGCTACGATCATGCCAATAACATCTTCCATGCAAGCCATATCGGACGTTGGCCTCCATAGGCATGCTTCAGGATTTCTAACATTGTCCACCCACATTCTAAAAGCATTTGGTCCAAGATGGGTGTGGTGGACAAGTACGGTAGGATCTTTGGAAGACAACCTACCTTCAGCCACAACTTCTCCGGATCCTGTACAGTCCAACAGCTTCCATTTCCCATTTGATCGAGCACTCACATTCTACAAACCAGTTACAAAGAGTATATAAATATTTATTCATGTACATAGGCTATCTTAAAGCATGAATTTGCAAGCCACAGAATTTAGAGCCTAGGTACACAAAACCTGACAGCAAGACATAAAGGAACACAACACTTGAATTCTTACCACCGAGCTTAGCAAACACTTAACAAAGAACATGCAAAAGGAAACTTGCAAACAAAATTCATATGGTCAAGTAAAAAACCTTAGATAGCAGCTATATACATATTTTCAGCCTAACAGTCAATAAAATTAGTACTGAAATGCTAAATTGTCATTGAACTTACCGAAGTGGAAGATACATTATCTGGAGACTTGCTGCTGCTGTTGATGAGAACTTTTGAAGCAGGCCATGCTAGTAGCCTACCTACAGCATGTTCCATTTGAAACATATCTTTCGTTGGCCTCCACAAAAAAGTCTCAGGTTCTGTCGCAATATCCACCAACACTTTCATCGCATTTGGTCCAAGCGGTACATCATTAACAAGAGTTTTTGGATCTTTAGAGCACCAACGTCCTTCACCATCAACTATCTCTCCAGATTGAGACCAATCTAGCAGCTTACACTTATTGTCATTGCTAGTACTCACACTTTACAAGACAATTTGGACAGAAATTATGAACCAGTATCAAATACAAACTGAAATGCACACCGACAAACGTTTAAATGTGCTAGATACTAAAGTAAATTTGTCTTACCAATGGAGATGATAATTTAGGCCCTTCACTTCCAATCTTGGTCACTTCAATTTTGTTTGCCGGCCAAGCAATTTCAGCATTAACAGCGTCTGCAATGCAGTACATATTAGGAGAAGGTCTCCATAAATATGTATCAGGCTCTATCGCTGATTCTACGAATACTTTTGCTGCATTCGGTCCAAGAGGAATGTTATTAACAAGCACTTTAGGATGAGATGATACGATCCAACCCACAACAACTATGTCTTCTTGTCCATTCCAGTTTAGAATATTGCACTTGTTAGATGTTTCACTTTGCATGCTCTAATGAAAACAAACAATATCATAAGTATTGGCACTTTTAGAGTTTCTGCCATGATAAATAATAGTAAATGCAAAGCTATGTTACCGTTGGAGTTTGAGCACTTCCCTCTGTTTCAGCCTGACCCTACAATACACATAGTTGAAAAGCTAAGCATTATAGCAAGTCAAGAAAAATATATATGTCAATCAGTTGGTGAAACTTGCCTGAGCCTTCATTAAAGTATTAACTATACCAACCAACTTCTCCATCTTAGTTTTCAATTCCCCTTGTTGCTGTTCAAGTTGAATGACGTGATGGTCTCTGCCTTGCAGGAAAGACAATTTAGTTAGTGTCATTCCCTTTCCCATTGCTCGAAGCCGCCCCCTACTATCTGGACCAAGTACTTGACTAAGTGCATCTTCTTTCACAGTGTTTGAAGACGATGTTGGTGTATCCTTGTCAATCGCTTCCAACTTTGCCCAAATTATAAGAACAAAGAAAAGCAAGTTCGTCAAATTGTTAACCCCAAGTTTAAAAATGAATCATATTACAGAAAAACAAAAGTCCAAACATAGTCGACGAAAGGTTAAGACCTACCATCTTGAGTGTTCACAGGCCTACCATCTTTTTTTGTGCGCGATTTAATCCACACTGGTACTCGAGAAATAGATGCTGGATTTGAACTCTTTTCCTTCTACATAAAGCAAGACATGATCTCAGCTATATTAGCTAACCATTCCCTATATTATTTTCATTTCAGTCTTAAAACATATAACTCACCAACTCTTGAGCTAGTCGAACCATTCCTTTCCGACTAGTTGTGTGTGGGATCTGTTTTCCCCTCATCTTTTGAAACTTTTCCCTTTTAGCCTAAAGTAACAGTTCACATTCAAGCCTCTATTTGAATAATCCTAAAACATAATGTGAATATTTCGTGTAAGCCTACAACCAGTGTACACTTACCTTGAATGCTTCACTTGTCTTCTCCTTCACAAACTTCCTCCATTCTTGAGTGGAGGCAACATTTGCAGGGCGAAGTTTAAGCCTCTCTAGGTGATTTGGTGCACTAAGAATTTTGCTGACCAGTAATGACTTGGCAGTCCTAAATAGTGCACCCATCTGTCTAAAAATGTAGTCTTCTTGAAACCCTTGGTCCACCTTGTATCTTGCCTACATACAATTAGAAACCCAAGTTAAGCTTATATATACATTTTATATTACAAACCCAAGTTTGGCCTTATCATATATATATATATATATATATATATATATATATATATATATATATATATATATATATATATATATATATATATATAATTACAACCCCATGGAACATTGATAGTGTACCTGAATCGATTTCCACAATACTTTCTTTTTCTCATCAGAAAGCTTCCTCCAATCTTTCAATGTTACCGGTACAATCTGTCTCACAAGAGGTCCTAAAAATGAAGATAAGCTAACAAAACCTTCTCCATATGGTTCACCTGTAGGAATCCACAAAACCTCAAGACGATTGATAGGATCAGTAGCAATGGACTTCTTTTTGGTGGGGCCTCTAACTCGTTTGGAACCTGGTTGCGTTTGAGTCTCTTCATCTGCAACTGGAGTTTCTTCTGGAATTTCTGTTTGTTGTGGGACTTGTTCATCTTCTGGCTCTTCATGTTCCTCAGCCACTGGAGTTTCTTGTGGCTCTTCATAATTTGGGGCCTCTTGCTGTTCATTGGCAGGTTCTTCTTCTGGCTCTTGAGTATCTGTAATCAAGGTATTAACTACAGAAGAGGCTGGTTAGAGTTCCTAACTTCAAAAATAGGTTCATATGCCTAGCTAATTTTCACAGAATACCGATAAATTATATACCTTCGTTTACTAAGTGATCTTGTTGAGAAGGTGGATCTTCTTGCCTAATTCGAAGTGATCGTCTAGGACCCGTTGTTGATTGCACACCTTCATTCCCAAGTAAATGATATAACCTCTTTCGAGCTTTTGTGGGTGAAGGCCTTTGAGATAATTCAGGTTCTCCTTCCTTGTTTTCCAATAGATGCATCTGCTTTCTTCCTGGTATTTTTCTTGCAGGTTTCTTGCTTGAACCAACCATGGTTGCTAATGTGCACAACATCACAAAAGTCATAAATAAGAGATTATACAGTACAATAAAGTCCATTAACAAGGAAAACAAACACAGAAACAACAAGACTATAAGTCAATACTACATATTGATAGATGTAACAAACCAGACAACAACCAACACAGAAACAAGATTATAAGTCAATATTTTAGATTGATAGACAAAAAAACAAGACGATAACCAACACAAACATAAGATTATGCCAACATTCAAGTCTCATATATTCCTTCACAATCCTCCCTAACATATCTAATATCCTCGTCATTAGATTCCTCAAAATCAATCTCAATCTCATCCAAAGTAGAATCCCCATCTGCAATTCCATCATGAATTTCCATATCTTGCAAGCCTCTTGGTGGAGCCTTTAATACGATATACCAAGTCGATTTATCATCTTCTCTAGCATAAAAAACCTTCTTCTCTTGAGATGGTAGGATAAACGGATCTCCCGAACAACGATTCTGCCCTTGGTGCTTAGCTAATGCAAACCTCTCTTCAAATTTCACACCATTTCCAGCAGTTGCCTAATTGCACTTGAAAACTGGAACATAATAGATGTGGTACTCTAGCAAGAGTATCTCAATTAAGACACCATAATATGTAACTTCATCAGCTCTATATGCATTATCCTTTCCGCTGGCTCTACACATGCTTGCCGCTTCTAAAGAAATACCACTGTTTTGAGTTTCCCTCTCAACCCCTTTTATGTGGAACCTCTCTTCATTGATCATATAGCCTGTATAAGACAGAGCATCATCTACTGTGGGACCATGTGCAATCCATTTTAACACTTCAGAATGGTTAGGATCAGTAGAGTCGAATGGAATTTGCATGAACAAGTTAAAAATTTCAGGCTAACCCAAAGTAACTACTGAGTCTAAAGTAGATATATTGCAAAGATTCACATAAAGATATCAGAATTTATTTGACCCATGAAGTACGACTAAAACAGGTCCAAGACAATGATAACAATTATAACACCACTTCAGAATTTAAACAAGCTTACAGATAGATGAACACTTTATAAATCCTGAATCATCTTTTAGATTTCTATGTGTATCTATGTTTCAATGATAGAAGGCATACTACATGAATCACATCATTCTCAATAACCTGAAAAGTTTAGTTTGATAATATGCTATAACACCTTAAAACATGTAACTTCTGCATACTTTTGCACTCTTGCAGAATCTAACTGTGCAGGACACATATACATACTGTCATTAGCAGTGGGTTGAAAAGGAGGGGATGAGATGTGACAAGGTCTTTCCAGCAATGGGTAAAATTAAGGCTGACCTCAGAAAGAAAAAAAAAATCATCCGATTGTAGAGCTAAAACAGTAAGCATTAGTCTTTTCTAGGTTTTCAACTTTCACTATGTAAATATCATACCTTCTCTTTTATCCACTCTCCAAATGTCTCTGTATGTCTCTTCCAAAGTAGTGTTTCATTTTGTTGAAAACTTGTTCTCGATTGCCTTAATTCTTCCAAATGCAACTTATTCATATGACTATGTCAACAATTGGTAACATATCACAAACGCAGATTACACAACAAGTGTAAACTACTGTTACTTACTGTAAATAAGGCTCAGTAACTAGAGAGTTAAACAACACAATACGATGTGCTAGTTCTTTATCTCTGTTACTCATAACAACTCTTGTTCCCTTAGAAATTGGACGGCCTTCAAGAATAATTGCATTTTCTGATTCTTCATTGGCAACTTCAGAGTGATGAACTTCGATTGATTTCTGCAAGAAATCACTACACAATTCCGTGCACTCTTCTGCAACTTCTCTTTCGGCAATGCACCCTTCCGGATATGCATGGTTCTTTACATATCCTTTGAGTACTCTCATATGTCTGAAACATAAAATTAAAAAGCTTAAACCATGACATTGATCAGTAATACTAAGTTATGCATAACTGGAAATGGGACACATGCTACTAACCTTTCAAACAGATACATCCATCTAAAGTGGATTGGCCCACATAATCGTGCTTCTCGTCCCAAATGAAGAACTAAGTGAATCATAATGTCGAAGAACGAAGGTGGAAAGTACCTCTCAAACATACATAAGGTTTCAACCACCTCACTTTCAAGAGCTAGCATCTGTTCTCTATCAATAACACGCCGGCAGAGCTTTTTGAAGAACGAGCACATTCGCAATATTGCATTTCTTACACCCTTTGGAAGCAATCCTTTTAAAGCTACAGGTAGTAACAGCTGCATTAGAACATGGTAGTCATGGGACTTGAGACCAATGAGCTTGCATTCTTCCACCGATACACAATTTCCGATGTTTGAGCTATAACCATAAGGCAATTTGAGGTCAAATAACAGCTTGCAAAACAATTGCTTCTCAGCCTTTGATAATGTATATGGAGTTGGAGGAAGATACTTCCTTTTTCCTCTATCTTATGGATGCAAGTCTTTCCTAATGCCCATTTCTTGTAAATCCAGACGAGCATTCACTCCATCTTTAGATTTCCCACTATGTAATATGGTGCCGATGATGCTTTCAATAACATTTTTCTCTATATGCATGACATCCACATTATGCCGTAACGGCAAATCCTACAAAATGATTTAAAAAGAATCAGAATGTATCTTACATGCTTACAAAGAGTTTTGAAGGAACAAAATTATGATATAAGAAGACAAACCTGCCAATATGGTAAATCAAAAAATATCGAACGTTTCTTCCACACTTCTGATTCATCAGCAGTCACGCTTTTCCTTTTGCCACCTTTTCCAAAGTCATTAACAAAATTGTTAAGATGTCGCATAATGCTTCTTCCAGTCATGATTCTAGGAGCACTTCCATGTTTTTCTTTACCATTAAACCATGACGTTTTCCTTCTAAAAGAATGTGACGGTGGAAGAAATTTTCTATGGCCCATGTATGAGAACTTTTTGCTAAATCGTAGCCACTTATGGTGTGTACTTGGGCCACACATAGGGCAGGCAGCTTTGCCCTTGGTCTTGCATCCAGCTAGATTTCCATAAGCTAAGAAATCATTTATAGTCCACAGTAACTATGCTCTTAGATTGAAGGTCGTTTTGCTAACCACATCATACATTTTCACTCCAACATCCCATAGTTTTTGCAAGTCTTCAACAAGGGGCGCTAAATATATATCGATATCATTTCCTAGTTGCTTCTTTCCCGGGATCAATAATGATAGCATAATATGTTGTCTTCTCATGCATAACCATGGAGGAAAGTTGTATGTAACAAGAAGCACCGGCCAACAACTATATGAAGAACTCAAATTGGAAAAAGGATCAAAGCCGTCCGTAGCAAGTCCGAGTCTAAGATTACGTGGATCCGCTGCAAATGATGGCCATTTATCATCCACTATTTCCCATGATATGGAATCCATTGGATGTCGCATCTTCCTGTCATTGCTTTTATTGTCAAAATGCCATCTTAAATCTTCTGATACTTTTGGAGACCAAAACATCCTTCTAAATCTTGGGATGATAGGAAAGTCTCTCAATACTTTTGCAGGCACCCCATGTTTAGGCTTCTTTGTTCGTCGGTCGATCTTCCATCTTGAAGAACCACATTTCGGACATGTCTCCAACCCCAAGTACTCCTTTCTTAAGAGAACACAATCATGTATGCATGCATGTATCTTTTCATATCCAATGTCAAACATCTTCAGGAATTTTTTCATCAAGCTCAAAGATCTTGGAAGTACATAGTTTGCTGGTAGCATGACACACCCCGACCCAAAAAGTAGGGCCCGGGAGTGCGGCCATCACCCCCAAAGAGTGACGAAGCCTTAAACAAATAAAAACGACAAAAACGAAAGAAAAGAAATACAAATTAATATCAGAGCATCTACAGCGGAAGAGAAACAACACACTACAACTGCCCCAAGGGCGGAATACACAGCTGTACAGCTTAACTCATAACCTGCCTGACAAAGACAACGAAGATCTCCTACCCTTCGTTGGTGGAAGTAGAGCTATCGGCAGGTCTCAGTCGTCTCGGTGAATGCACTTCAGAATCAAATCCTGAGGGGGCGCAAAACCAAGGGTGAGTGGACGGAAAAAGAAGTCAGTGAAAAACATTTAACAGATATGCCAATAACCCCCTCTGTCAAAACAGATAGTATAATAATATCATACCTCAATCCAGCCAACACGTACAGTAACTAACAACCAAGCAACCTATACACACAAAACATTCCCAACACTACAACGTAATGTGGTCGAGGGCCATAACACCCGACCGAGATATACCTCTCATGAACGAGGGCCATAACACCCGTCCAAGATATAATGTGTGGTCGAGGGCCATGTCACCCGACCGAGATATATCTCTCATGGACGAGGGCCATATCTCCCATACCATGATTTAATGGATGAGGGCCATACCACCCGATCCATGATTTAATGGACGAGGGCCATACCACCCGATCCATATAATGCGCCCCTAATAGTACTAATCGCAAACAAACTACCTAGGAACAACCAAGCAACGATTACCAACAATAGTCACAACAACCAGCAGCATAACCAATTTATAGGCATAATAACATACGAATATATATATACGAAAACAAAGCACACTCAAACAACATTTAAAACCAAAACCCGTCCACTCACAGTGACACCGGGCGATCGTCGTCGTCCTCCTCTGCAGGCACGATTCGGTTATGCTGATTCCTCGAAATCTGATCACTTAACAATCCCAATAATCCAAAGTTAATAACCGAAACTTAACGAATAACCGAGAAATCCTACTTTTCCTTGTTTTGCTCAATCGAGGTATAACCGTATCTCAGATGGCAAAACGGAGTTCGCCATTGGATCCGGAACGTCATTTCCACTCGGAAAAGTGGTCGGTCAACAGTGGTCAACGCCGGTCAACGGCTGCGACGTCAGGACGTGCGCGTGGCATTGACACAGTGCTGACACGGCGATGACCTGGCAGCCACGTGGCGATGACCTGGCAGCCACGTGGTGCTGACGTGGCGTGACATGTGGCGCTGACGTGGCGCCACGCGGCACACGCGTGTCATCCACGTGTCGCGACGCGAGGAAGCCGCGCCGCGCCGGAACCTGGGGATTTCCGGCTTCCCCCAAAATCCTAAAACCTTCAATTCTCAACCAAATCCATCGAATTTTATGTCAAAACGCATCTACAGAATCCCAGGAATCCAAAAATCAAGGTTTCAAAGCTTACCACGCACTGTCCGGCCGAATCTCGCCGGAAAGCTCGCGGATTCCGTCGACGTCGTTGCCGGCGATTCCGACGGCTGCTGGCTCCGATCTTTGGTGCTCCGTGCTCGTGAGGATGAGGCGAAGCTGATGCAGGTGGTCGCCGGCCCGATCTGCGCCCGCGAAGGGTCAACGGCGGCGAAGCATTTTCGGCCCTTTTTTCCCTGTTCGGACCCGAGTTGCGAACTTGGGTTTCCCTTTTGGGAAACTCAGGGTTAGACCGGGTTTTAAAACATCCCCAAAATATCTTCCCCAAACCGACCAATCAGAGGCTGCCACGTGGCACTTCACTACACCAAAATTCCGTTTTTCGTCCGTAACTTCTTCGATACAACTCGGAATTCGATTTCGTCTTCGTAGAAGCGTTCGTGTCGTCGAGCTCATCGCAAAGAGTACAATATTAAAAATAACATCTGTCACTATTCAAAAGTCAACGTTTGACCAAGCAAGGGCATTTTGGTCATTTCATACATTTTGGGAAATTTTCGGAACGGGTCGTATCATAGCATGACATGTAGAATCTGTAAAAGTTGATCAAAACTTGTATCAGTCCATCCATTACCAGCTTTCAGCTTGTACAAGGTGACAATGGTAGATAACTTGGTGTATTTGGTGCAGTTCACATATAATGGAGCTTGTGCATCTACCAAATGTTCAACAAAACCATTGCACTGTCTTTCTCCAGTTGGCTCACTAAAGTCTTCATCATGAAAGTGGACCGCTTTATACAGGTTATATGCCTCACACATCTCGATATCTTCTACATCTTCATCTATACTTGCTTGTTCTTCATGATGATACCAATCTGTGTTTGTTGGATCCATTCCCTTTATCACAAGATGCTCATATACCACATAAGAGTGCTTGTAACTTAAGTTTCGGCAATCTTTGCATGGACACAGAATTTGTTCGGGATTCCCAGAATTCTTCTCAGCTATTGTGGCAAATTGCCATGCTCCTTGCATATACTCCTTTGATGTTCTATGTGTAAAATAACAAAGGAAAGAGAAACGTCCACTAAGACTACTACCTAAATTTACCTAGTTCCAAGATAGTCATTATAAGTTGTATTACCTGTTAAGATGGACCCAATCTTTATCTATCACCATAAGTTCCTATAAGATGAAGGCAAGCCATAATATATTCAGAAACTAAATGACTAAATCATGAACCTACTCTTTATCTATCATCATAAGTTCATATAAGACCTACACAAATTCAAAGCACACAACACCTATGCATTATATCTAAGTATCTGCAAAACCAAATATAATGAACAACATTACTGCTAGAAAATTAAGCCGAACAACATTACTGTAAAACCAAATATTATGAATCCAAACCTCTATTCAGATATATTGTGAACTTTTTCAACCAAAAACAACAGACTTTAATATTATGAACAACATCAGATAAGAAAAAATGGGAATTTGACCGGTGGTAGAAGTTCATGGAGAAAAAGAGTGACGAGGGGACCTCCAATTTAAGCAGCAACAGCAAGCACAGAGCAAAAGAAAAGACAAATTAGAACTCAATAAGCAAAGAAAAGATACAAAAACTCGAAATTAGAACTACACAAATTTCAACATTCAAAGTCCCAATTTGAAACTCAGAAATACGAGAAGAATTGAGAGGAAATGAAGTTCTTATCCTAAATGATAGATACCCAGTGCTTCGAAGAACTTACTGTGCTTTGGACCCCGAAAGAAACCCTAAATTGAAAATTGTTGTACTTTCAGCCCTAATCTAAACCCTAAATTGAAATTAAACCACCCCAACCTCAGACCCACTATACATGAGAGCAGATAGAGAGAGAGGGTTGATATTTTGGGGTGGCGGAGGCGTTGGTTGATGAGCCCAGATAGATCTGGTGAGAGCTTGGAGTTTGGTGAGCTGAGGGTTTGGCGGAAGTTTGGAGAGCTGAGGGTTTGGCGGTTGATGAGCCCAGATAGATCTGGTGAGAGCTTGGAGTTTGGTGAGCTGAGGGTTTGGCGGAAGTTTGGAGGCGAGTTATGACTTAGAAAAATTTTCACCCCAAAAAACACATCCCGCCTGCGCTCAACTTTGAAAAAAATCCCCCGCGTGTCCCCTTTTCCATTCCCAGCGTTTTTTAAGTTGCGCCCGCGTTATTTTATGGCAGTTTGAAATAAGTGTCATAACTTGATGCTCTAATAGGCCATCTTTGGCGTAGTGTAATTTCTATCTGAACTCTTGTAACTCGCAAACTCGACTTGTTTTCTAATGATTCCAAAAAAACTGAGTTCACTTTTGAAAAGACATAACTCGAACCGAATCGAACTCATTTTAAAATCAAACATGTCAAAGTTAGACTTCATAAAAAATAGGGTAATTATCATGAATGGTGCCTGAACTTTCCTTGACCGGACTTTATGGTGCCTGAACTTTAAAAGTGATCAATTTGGTACCCAGACTTTAAAAAACAGGACTTTATAGTGCCTAAACTTTAAAAGTGATCAATTTGATACCCAGACTTTAAAAATGAGGACTATGTAGTACCTCAGTTAATTTTTTTTTATCAAAATTCCATTAAAATGAGGGATAAAATGGTCTTTTGACATTAATTTTCATGCAAAATACTATTTTTTACCTCTCAACCTCTATATAAATGTGTACTATGGTGTTTCGAAAAAATAAAAATGTGCATATAGCTATTTTCGAATAATAAATAAATTGATTAACAAAAATATACTCGAACGGTAGATTTTTTTCTATTACTCAATTTATGTTAGAAATATTTTTTTTATGTTCGAATATATTTTTATTCATTAATTTATCTATTGTTTTGCAATATCTATATGCATATATATTTTTTGAAACACCATAATACACATTTGTATAGAGGTTGTGAGAAGTAAAAAAATAGTATTTTACATGAAAATTAATGTCAAAAGATCATTTTATCTCTCATTTTAACGGAATTTTGACAAAAAATTGAAGGAGGTACCACATAGTCATCTTTTTGAAAGTCTGGGTATCAAATTGATCACTTTTAAAGTTCAGGCACTATGAAGTCCGGTTTTTGAAAGTTTAGGTACCAAATTGATCACTTTTAAAGTTCAGGCACTATGAAGTCCTGTTAGTGAAAGTTCAGGCACCATTCATGATAAAAACCCTAAAAAATATGCATGACCCGACCTGACTCGTGCGCAATAGCTAGAATCTTCGGGATATTGGCACTGCGATTAGAGGTTGAGCCATCTGCAAAGTGAGCCCAAACTTCTCTTCCATGTTCATGGTCTCTGGTACAACTCCATCTTCAAGCTTCCAGTCATCAAATGAGTTAATAAGTGAACCCAACATCATGTTCAACATCCGCATCGCCAAAGGCAATCCGGGACATATTCTCCTTCCATCACCAAATGGGGTCAGCTCAAAGTGTCTTCCTGTGACATCAATTTCCGATCCCAAGAACCTCTCCGGCATAAACGAGTCAACATTATCCCAAATGCTAGGATCTCTACCGAGTGCCCATACATTGACCCACAATTGTGCATCCTTGGGTACAATATACCCGCCGATCTCAACGTCGGCCTCTGCTTTATGAGGGATTAGAAATGGAACCACAGAGTGCAAACGGAAGGTTTCTTTGATTATTGCTTGCAAATAAGGGAGTTGAGCAATGGCTGACTCCTCTACTTGTTTTCCTTTACCAATGATGCTCTTTAGCTCGTCCTTTAAAACTTTTAAATTTTTTTGGGTATGCCACAGAACCCCCCCCCCCCCTCCCCACATGGTGCGTGTTGTGTCGCCGCGAGGAGGGAAAAAAAAACCCAACACCCAAAAAAAAATAGACAAACAACATATACACAATCCCCCCACCAACACCGCACCCCCCTTCAATCATAAAAGATAAAAAAAAAAAAAAATAAAAAAAAAAAAAAAAAAAAAAAAAAAAAAAAAAAAAAAAAAAAAAAATATACAAAAAAAGAGAAAGGAGAAAGGGAGGGGGAGAAAAAAAAAAAAAAAAAAAAAGGGACAAAAAAAAAAAAAAAAAAAAAAAAAAAAAAAGAAAACAGACCCAAAGGACGACGACACAAAACGGGAGGGGAGAAAAATAAAAAAAAAGATAATAAAATTAATGTTAATAATGAAAATAATGATTTCAAAGTAGAGTACTGGAAATTACTTCTTGTATTGATTTCTTACTTTGGATACAAAAGGTTACTGGGGATAGATGGATATATCGAAAGAGATAGGATACATGAACATCACAATAATTTTGATGTCTCAAGTATACTAAAACTATCTTTTAATCCTGACTATGAGGCAAATTGAGAGCTGAAGTGTTCTTGGATTGAACTTCAGGTTTTGTTCTGAAATTTAGCCTGCCTGACTGAATGACTGAGGGTCTTCTTATATAGAAGTCTGAAAGGAGTGACTGCATTATTGCTCACCGAAAGATGCGGAAATTGCGGTGACAACTGTTCAAAAATAGTAACTTGTCTGGGCCTTTTACTGTTGATGAATAGTAACCTGCTTTTACTGTTGCTGAATAGTAACTTGTCTAGTGACTGTAGAGCTGCATGAATTTAACTGCTTAGCCGGCCATGTCGAATGGATCAATGTCGGCGTAAGGATTTTGGGCATCTTGGAAATTTTGATAATCATGGCGATCATCAGTTGGGTGATCCTCATCACTTGGGTAATCTGCCCATCGAAGAGGTTTTACTGGACTAGGTGCTGGTGTTACTGCTGGAGAGGAAGAGGCTGAGTCTTCTTCCTTGTTGACTTTGTTTTCTTCTTCATTACCATCCTTCTGGTTGGCTAGGAGAAGTAATTGACTTGCCATTTCTTTCAGTTCTGCTTTTGACTTTCCTTCAATGCTGAGAGAGGAGGAAGATGACTGTGAAGTAGCTGGCTTGACTTTGTCTTGCTGAATGACTGGAAATTCTTCATTGACTTGAAAAATAATCCGTTGGTGGTTGAACTTATCCCACCATTTGACTGAAATGAGCCTACTGAGGACTCCTGAGTTGACTGTATACTGCCATTTCATGATCCATGGCGTCTTATATTTTGACATGAATAATAATAACTGTGGAAGTTTTAAATTCTGCTGACTGGGCTTGTATCGAGTAGAGAAGTGCTTGACTGAATTTTGAAGCTCAACAGGGAGGAGATCCCATGTTGGGCCAAACATTGCCCACCATTTCTGGAACCATAGTGGGAGCTGACTCTTGAATTTACTGTCAAAGCATATGAACCACGAGTGACTGAAATCTTCATTCTGGTGGGTGAAGATTTTGAACCATGCTTCCATGTAGTCGTAGTAGTTGTATACTACTCCTTCTGAAAGGGTCTTGGGCTTCCATGGTTGACTATCCCATTGCTCCTGGGTGATTACTCTGAGAATGTAGATGGAATGATAAAGGAGTTTGGGCTGGTTACTTTTATCATAAATGGGCTTAATGGCGATTGACTGTGTAGAGAATAGGATATCTCTGAAGTATGCAAGTGTTTTACTGGGGTGCATTGGGGCATAATGAAATCCAGGGGGAAAGTAAGCCTTGGCTAACTGACCTGGGTTCTTGATATGACTAATACATTCTTCAATATAGAATAATGGGTGACTGGGAGTTTTTGGGTGGTATGGTGATGACTTTGGGAAAGTGACTGATGGTTGGCCATGTTCCTGGGATTTTGACTGGAAGGGATCAAACTGAGTAACTAATGCTGACTGATAATTGGGACGGATTTGTCCTAAAGTTGTGAATCTGTTGGTTACTGCAATTGGGGAAGCTTGACTAAAGGGTACCAGACTCTTGGGATGATTGTTCTGGTCTGACTGATTTCTGGGGAGTTGACTCTTGTTTGGCGGATCGTAGGGGGTACCTAGATCCCATCTTGTTTTCCCTGTAAAAACTCTCTGGTTAAGAAATCAGGGATTGAGTTTTGACTACCTTTAATGTATTCGATTTCAAAATCAAAAATACTAAGTATAGCTTGCCATCGTGCAAAAATCTGTTTTGATGCAATGTTTTGAACATCTTTTTCTAAACATGTTTTGCAGATTTGCAATCTACTCTGACTAAAAACTTTTGGTTTAATAAATCATCCTGAAATTTACTGATGCATAATACAATAGATAATATCTCTTTTTTAATAGTACTGTAATTATGCTGTGCATGATTCCAAGTTCCTGAATGGAAACGAACAATTTGTTCAGGACCGGAATTGTTGACTTTTTGCTTGAGGATGCCGCCGTAACCAAGTTCTGAGGCATCTGTTTCGACAATCTTGAAAGAATTGACTGTAGGAATACCAAGACATGGAAGAGATTTGACGAATGTCTTGATTTCTTTGACTATGGAAGTATGAGTATCGGTCCAAGGAGGAGGATTGTTCTGGAGCCGATCAAATAATGGCTTACATTTGACTCGGAGACTTTGATAGAATTCTGCGACATAATTTAATGATCCTAGGAACCTCTGTAACTGGGTTTTGTCTAAGATCTTATCTGGGAATTTTTCTGCAAACTGGATGACTCTGTCGATAGGAACTACGGTTGACTGATGGATGTGATATCCTAGAAATCTGACTTTAGTCTGAAACAGCTTAATCTTTGGGGCTGAAACAACTAAACCGTTAGTTTTAACTGCAAAAGAAGAATGACTTAAGATGTTTCCAATGTTCTTCTAAGGAATTAGAAAATATGAGAACATCATCAATATAAACAATTGAAAAATGACTGAATGGGTTAAATATTTCATTCATGATATTCTGGAATTCACTAGGTGCATTCTTCAGACCGAATGGCATAACATTCCATTCATAGTGACCAAATGGGGTGACAAATGCAGTTTTGTATTTGTCTTGTTCATGAAGTTGAATTTGCCAAAATCCACTCTTCATGTCGAACTTACTGAAAATGACTGCTTGACTAAGTCTACTAATGAGATCTTTTTTGTTAGGAATGGGGTACCTAATCCATTCTAACACATTGTTGAGAGGCTTGTAGTTGATGACTAACCTGGGGGCTCCTCTTTCTATCTCAGCGTTTTTCTGAACATAGAATGCTGCACAAGACCAGGGAGATTTACTTTTCCTAATAATACCTTTACTGACTAATTCTGTAATTTCCTGTTTACAGAATTCCATAAGTTCATAATTCATCTGAATAGGTCGTGCTTTGGTAGGAATGTTCCTTTCATCAAATTCTTTGATGTAAGGAAGTTTGACTGTGTGGCGCTTCCTGTTCCAGAAAGCATTAGGAAGATCAGAACAGACTTCTGTCCTTAGTTGTTCTTCAAACAAGAGAAGTTTTTGCTTGAAGTGACTATGAAGTAATTGTTCTTCGATTCTCCTGAATTTGATTTCACTTTGAAGGTGACTAATTTGTCTAGTTTTACTATCAAGGAGACTGACTGACTTGGAAATAGAATCTTCCTGTAAGGCATGAATTTCTTTAAGTTCTGGATGACTAAGAAATTTAAACTTGACTTTTTCACCCATTGGATAGGTTGTAATCCCATCGTTTTCTGTTGTGAAAGGATACAACAGAGCAATGAAAGGAAGACCTAAGATGACTTGATCAGTTAGGTTTTTGACTAAAACGAATGAAGTTTTAAAACAGACTTGACTCTGGCAGATATGAGCTTTGGGAATTTCATAATTAATTTCCATTTTACTACCATTAGCTGACTTGAGAGACTCTTTGGTTTTTACATAAAATTGGGTAGGAATTAATCCTTCCTGGATGCAATTTAGATCTGCACCAGAATCGATTAAGGCTCGGATTTCAAGTTTGAAATCTTTGATGACTATGGTTATCCTGGAATACCATTTGCGAAGTTGGATTCGTTCTAGGTAGGATAAGACCTTTTCATAACTGTTTTTCTCTTCTTCAGTTGGTGTTTTCTGAGGAAGTTTTAACTTGAATATTTCTAAATCTTCAATGATTAAATGTTGACCTGTTTTTAACTCTTGATTTTGTTGCTTAAGAATTCTGACTTCTGACTTGAGGTGATTGACTTCAGAATGTAGGTCTTGAAGTGTGGGTAACTTATCTTTTCGTTTACTGAATTTTTCTGAGAGTGGTGCTAAGACAGATTTTGGTTTCTGGAGTCTTAGGCTGGCTTTCTTCTGACTGGAGCATGACCTTTTTTAATTTCTTCAAATACTCGACTTTGAGTTCTGGGTTTTCTAGCTTACTGATAAGATCAACTAAAAGCTCTTCCTGTTCTTCTTGTTTTGTAAGAACATTTACTGATTTACAGCAAGTGTCTTTACAACCAAAATTGATGTCAGGAGAACTAGAACTTGATTTATCAGAGGCTGACTCTGTGTCTGACTTGGGTTTGACTCTAAGTTATCATCACTAGTTTCTCTGATCTGGAGAATTTTAAGAAGTTCTTCTTTTTCTTGATCGGAGATTTTTAACTGACTGATAGTTTTCTTGACTCTGCAATCTTTTGCATAGTGACCTTTCTTTTGACATTTAAAACAAGTAATACTGCTTTTATCTTTTGACTGGTATTTTTGACTTGGTTTGGTATTTTTCTTCCAATGACGTTTGGGTCTGGGTTTGGAATAAAATACATCTTTGGCAGGTTTACCTTTTTCGTATCGTTTGTATTTGTGATATCTTTTGTGACTCGGGTATTTATGACTGGACTTGGTATTTCTGGAGGGGGCTATTGGTGGTAGACCGTATTGTTCACAGAAATTACCCATTTCGTATTTAGCTATTTTTCTGTCACTATTGACTTGTTTACTGATTTTCATATCAATACACATCTTCAAACCTTCTTGTTGAATTGTATTGATAATGTTACCGTAAGTGAGACTGTCGTAAGGAATGACATTGTGTTCATTACTGAGGACTTGTCTAATTTTGTGTGCGAATAAATTTGGAAGACCATTAATGAACTTTTCTTTCCAGAAAGGCTGATTACTGTCTTCACGGAGCATGACTCTGGATATAAAGACATCTTTATACCATCTGAAATCACTGAGAGTTGGACATCTAAGATTACTGAGTTGGTCATGGATTCTAGAGGTGATTTTACTAGGGGTTCCTACGAAATGTTCTATAATAGTGAATAGAAGAGTGTTGACTGGATCTGGAATACCTTGTCCGATGGTTTCATCGAAGATTGGTAGTCCATCTTCATCTTGTTTGACTGCTGATCGAATGGCTTGTTTGGAATCAGGAGTGAGATGGTTTTCCCACCAAGATAAGAGAATGCCGGTGAAACCGGTGACTAGAAGATCAAGGATTTCGATTTGACTGATTCTATGAGTAGTGGAGTAGGTGTTGGCCACCATTGACATATGTTGAAGTTTGTTCAACAATTCTTGTTCTGACAGACCATCTATGTTCCATTCATAAAGCTTGTCTGCAGAAACTGCGAATTGGTTTGAGAACATTCTTTCCTCAAACTGCATGTCAGGCGGTGTTGGCCTTGGATACCAGTTTTTTGTGAGACTGGTAGGATTGACTCGAGTTTTGTTATGGATTCGTTTGACTTCAAGGTTTTTGAAAGCATTTTCAATTTGACTGATGTTGTCTGATTCTGGTTCTGAGGAATCGGACTGTTGACTAGTTTGGGAGACATTTATCATGTTTACTGAAGGGCCTGATTTGGTTGGGGTTAGGTCCTTAAGCATTTGTTCAATTTTTACTAGCGTAGGGTCTTTGGTTTTTAGACTTGGGCCTGGTTTAGAATCAAACTTGACTAATGGGTTTTCTTTTTTGGAAGAACTGGGCTGACTGAGGAGCTGATCAGTGTTGGTTTCAATTTTGTCTAACTGTTTTCCAATGGTGATAAGGCATTGGTTGGCATAATTATTTTGTTCGATGACTTTTCTGACTTCGGAATCTTTGTCAGGGATTTTGAATGGGGAGGCAATGATGGATGTTTCTAAGTGTGGAATAACTATTGTTTCAACTGGAGGATGACTGGCAGACGCATGTGATTTGTCCGGTTTGTTCCAGTTTTGTTTGGTAACTACATTGATGTTACTGTGTGACTCATCAATGAAATCCAGAAAGAATATTTCTTTTTGGCTTTCAATCATTGTGTTTTTCCACTGACTAAATAGTTCCTTCTTCTCTGACTCAGAAAATTGTTGGCGGAACTGGTTTCGCCTTTGGATGTTTACTTCGTGTGTAAAATGCTTATCAAGCATTTTCCAGTTGATTTTGAATTCTTTGGAAAGAGTGAAAAGCTGAGGGTTAATAGGAGGAGTAACTTCAAAATCTGTAGCTGTGGGTGACTGTTTGTCTGACTCGGTATCTTCGTTGTTTGTGTAACAAGGATGAGTGACTTGGGAAGTAGTCTGTACTTCTTTTAACTTAAGTTTTTTAAATTCTTTGTCGATATCTTGATCGCGTCGGAGAACTCCTTCGGTTGTCGCTGACTCGGCAAAGGAATGTCTTGGCGGTAAGATACGATTTGATTGACTCGGAACAGTGTGGATACTGGGTGGTCTTGGATCTGAAGAAGATGGTTGACCTCTAAAGTTTATTTTGACTGTACCATCTAGGTATTGCTGGATGTAATCTAGAGATGACTGAGTATTTTGAATATCTGTCGGCTGATTTTCATTGACTAGTAACCAATCGGTTGGAAGGTTGATTTCTGACCATCTGAGTGTTTGGGGAATTCGGATATTGGCATTTGATTGGTTACTCTGAATGAGAAGTGTTTGGTCTCTGGGACTTTTGTTGACTGCTTGGACATTCAAGTTGGTACCAGTACATTTATAGTAAATCCTATAAATGAGTGATAGGGAATGAACGCCACTGAGGACTTTGTAATTCGCTGTTTTAATGTTTAAAGTTAAGACTTTTAAAATGTGAGGATCATTAATGCTTACTGTGTAATCGGGATAACAGTCGAAATGAATCGGACCATTATACAGACTGGATTCAATAACTCCAAGGATGCTATCATTGAAGTCGGTGAATCTGGCATCTCTAAGACATAAAAGGACTGAATTGTTCAGACCTTTTCTGGTTAAGGGTTTGACTGCAACTTGAACACAACCAATGTGAATATAGTTGTATCCTTCTTTTTTATGGGTTTTAATTGACTCTTGACTGAATAACTGGCAAGTTTCATGTTCTTTACTAATGGCGTAGACTTGTTCTACCGTTTTGACTTGGTGTGATGACTTGAAAGCATTGAAAGACCATTTCTTTCGGTATATGCTTTCTTTGGGAATTTTGGGTATGTTCCAACCCGTGAAATCAATGTTTTCATCTGACTGATATTCAATATGTTCTTCGTTTACTATATCTGGTATTTGGCCTAGGTTGGACCTAGAACTGACTGAAGAATTAGATCGAAACAATCGACTCATCTTGGCAACTGGCTGGGAAATCTAAGAACTGACTAACTTACTATTTATCATCGTTTTCTATCTATGTGTACCTGGAACCTTAGAAGATCTCTTCCTCACCGCTCGTGCCCGCCGCTCATGCCTCACCTGGGACTTACTGTTTGGTCTTTGGCCTTATCGTTTGGACTTTCGGAATACTCCTAAAGCAGAAGACAAACAAGGATAGAAAGACAGGTAGATAAACAGCAAATGAATCAACAGATAGATAACCAGCCACTTGGGCGGAATGAGATGACTGAATCGAAAGAAAACTTCAAACAGATAGCTGGATCTCAACACTTATGGCTCTGATACCATAAGGGTAAACAGAGTGACTGATAAGAAAAATGCATGCGGAAGGTAACTATAATAATAGAATGAAAGTAAGAAAGATAATGAAAATAATATAATGTAAATAATGAAAATAATGATAATGCGATTGCAAAGTAGAGTACTGGAAATTAACATTCTTGGAATATTGATAACGCCTTCTTACTTTGGGTACAATAGGTTTACTGGGGATAGAGAGATATATCGAAAGAGATAGGATACATGAATATCACAATAATTTTGATATCTCAAGTATACTAAAACTATCTTTTAATCTCGAATGTGAGGCAAATTGAGAGCTGAAGTATTTAGGAATTGAACTTCAGGTTTGGTTCTGAAATTTAGCCTGTCTGACTGAATGACTGAGGGTCTTCTTATATAGAAGTCTGAAAGGAGTGACTGCATTATTGTTCACCGAAAGATGCGGAAATTGCGGTGACAACTGTTCAAAAATAGTAACTTGTCTGGGCCTTTTACTGTTGATGAATAGTAACCTGCTTTTACTGTTGCTGAATAGTAACTTGTCTGGTGACTGTAGAGCTGCATGAATTTAACTGCTTAGCCGGCCATGTCGAATGGATCAATGTCGGCGTAAGGATTTTGGGCATCTTGGAAATTTTGATAATCATGGCGATCATCAGTTGGGTGATCCTCATCACTTGGGTAATCTGCCCATCGAAGAGGTTTTACTGGACTAGGTGCTGGTGTTACTGCTGCAGAGGAAGAGGCTGAGTCTTCTTCCTTGTTGACTTTGTTTTCTTCTTCATTACCATCCTTCTGGTTGGCTAGGAGAAGTAATTGACTTGCCATTTCTTTTAGTTCTGCTTTTGACTTTCCTTCAATGCTGAGAGAGGAGGAAGATGACTGTGAAGTAGCTGGCTTGACTTTGTCTTGCTGAATGACTGGAAATTCTTCATTGACTTGAGAAATAATCCGTTGGTGGTTGAACTTATCCCACCATTTGACTGAAATGAGCCTACTGAGGACTCCTGAGTTGACTGTATACTGCCATTTCATGATCCATGGCGTCTTATATTTTGACATGAATAATAATAACTGTGGAAGTTTTACATTCTGCTGACTGGGCTTGTATCGAGTAGAGAAGTGCTTGACTGAATTTTGAAGCTCAACAGGGAGGAGGTCCCATGTTGGGCCAAACATTGCCCACCATTTCTGGAACCACAGTGGGAGCTGACTCTTGAATTTACTGTCAAAGCATATGAACCACGAGTGACTGAAATCTTCATTCTGGTGGGTGAAGATTTTGAACCATGCTTCCATGTAGTCGTAGTAGTTGTATACTACTCCTTCTGAAAGGGTCTTGGGCTTCCATGGTTGACTATCCCATTGTTCCTGGGTGATTACTCTGAGAATGTAGATGGAATGATAAAGGAGTTTGGGCTGGTTACTTTTATCATAAATGGGCTTAATGGCGATTGACTGTGTAGAGAATAGGATATCTCTGAAGTATGCAAGTGTTTTACTGGGGTGCATTGGGGCATAATGAAATCCAGGGGGAAAGTAAGCCTTGGCTAACTGACCTGGGTTCTTGATATGACTAAGACATTCTTCGATATAGAATAATGGGTGACTGGGAGTTTTTGGGTGGTATGGTGATGACTTTGGGAAAGTGACTGATGGTTGGCCATGTTCCTGGGATTTTGACTGGAAGGGATCAAACTGAGTAACTAATGCTGACTGATAATTGGGACGGATTTGTCCTAAAGTTGTGAATCTGTTGGTTACTGTAATTGGGGAAGCTTGACTAAAGGGTACCAGACTCTGGGATGATTGTTCTGGTCTGACTGATTTCTGGGGAGTTGACTCTTGTTTGGCGGATCGTAGGGGGTACCTAGATCCCATCTTGTTTTCCCTGTAAAAACTCTCTGGTTAAGAAATCAGGGATTGAATTTTGACTACCTTTAATGTATTCGATTTCAAAATCAAAAATACTAAGTATAGCTTGCCATCGTGCAAAAATCTGTTTTGATGCAATGTTTTGAACATCTTTTTCTAAAACATGTTTTGCAGATTTGCAATCTACTCTGACTAAAAACTTTTGGTTTAATAAATCATCCTGAAATTTACTGATGCATAATACAATAGATAATATTTCTTTTTTAATAGTACTGTAATTATGCTGTGCATGATTCCAAGTTCCTGAATGGAAACGAACAATTTGTTCAGGACCGGAATTGTTGACTTTTTGCTTGAGGATGCCGCCGTAACCAAGTTCTGAGGCATCTGTTTCGACAATCTTGAAAGAATTGACTGTAGGAATACCAAGACATGGAAGAGATTTGACGAATGTCTTGATTTCTTTGACTATGGAAGTATGAGTATCGGTCCAAGGAGGAGGATTGTTCTGGAGCCGATCAAATAATGGCTTACATTTGACTCGGAGACTTTGATAGAATTCTGCGACATAATTTAATGATCCTAGGAACCTCTGTAACTGGGTTTTGTCTAAGATCTTATCTGGGAATTTTTCTGCAAACTGGATGACTCTGTCGATAGGAACTACGGTTGACTGATGGATGTGATATCCTAGAAATCTGACTTTAGTCTGAAACAGCTTAATCTTTGGGGCTGAAACAACTAAACCGTTAGTTTTAACTGCAAGGAAGAATGACTTAAGATGTTTCCAATGTTCTTCTAAGGAATTAGAAAATATGAGAACATCATCAATATAAACAATTGAAAAATGACTGAATGGGTTAAATATTTCATTCATGATATTCTGGAACTCACTAGGTGCGTTCTTCAGACCGAATGGCATAACATTCCATTCATAGTGACCAAATGGGGTGACAAATGCAGTTTTGTATTTGTCTTGTTCATGAAGTTGAATTTGCCAAAATCCACTCTTCATGTCGAACTTACTGAAAATGACTGCTTGACTAAGTCTACTAATAAGATCTTTTTTGTTAGGAATGGGGTACCTAATCCATTCTAACACATTGTTGAGAGGCTTGTAGTTGATGACTAACCTGGGGGCTCCTCTTTCTATCTCAGCGTTTTTCTGAACATAGAATGCTGCACAAGACCAGGGAGATTTACTTTTCCTAATAATACCTTTACTGACTAATTCTGTAATTTCCTGTTTACAGAATTCCATAAGTTCATAATTCATCTGAATAGGTCGTGCTTTGGTAGGAATGTTCCTTTCATCAAATTCTTTGATGTAAGGAAGTTTGACTGTGTGGCGCTTCCTGTTCCAGAAAGCATTAGGAAGATCAGAACAGACTTCTGTCCTGAGTTGTTCTTCAAACAAGAGAAGTTTTTGCTTGAAGTGACTATGAAGTAATTGTTCTTCGACTCTCCTGAATTTGATTTCACTTTGAAGGTGACTAATTTGTCTAGTTTTACTATCAAGGAGACTGACTGACTTGGAAATAGAATCTTCCTGTAAGGCATGAATTTCTTTAAGTTCTGGATGACTAAGAAATTTAAACTTGACTTTTTCACCCATTGGATAGGTTGTAATCCCATCGTTTTCTGTTGTGAAAGGATACAACAGAGCAATGAAAGGAAGACCCAAGATGACTTGATCAGTTAGGTTTTTGACTAAAACGAATGAAGTTTTAAAACAGACTTGACTCTGACAGATATGAGCTTTGGGAATTTCATAATTAATTTCCATTTTACTACCATTAGCTGACTTGAGAGACTCTTTGGTTTTTACATAAAATTGGGTAGGAATTAATCCTTCCTGGATGCAATTTAGATCTGCACCAGAATCGATTAAGGCTCGGATTTCAAGTTTGAAATCTTTGATGACTATGGTTATTCTGGAATACCATTTTCTAAGTTGGACCCGTTCGAGATAGGACAAGACTTTTTCGTAACTGTTTTTCTCTTCTTCAGTTGGTGTTTTCTGAGGAAGTTTTAACTTGAATATTTCTAAATCTTCAATGATTAAATGTTGACCTGTTTTTAACTCTTGATTTTGTTGCTTGAGGATTCTGACTTCTGTCTTGAGGTGGTTGACTTCAGAATGTAGGTCTTGGAGTGTGGGTAACTTATCTTTTCGTTTACTGAATTTTTCTAAGGTGGTGCTAAGACAGATTTTGGTTTCTGGGGTCTTAGGCTGGCTTTCTTCTGACTGGAGCATGACCTTTCTTTAATTTCTTCAAATACTCGACTTTGAGTTCTGGGTTTTCTAGTTTACTGATAAGATCAATTAAAAGCTCTTCCTGTTCTTCTTGTTTTGTAAGAACATTTACTGATTTACAGCAAGTGTCTTTACAACCAAAATTGATGTCAGGAGAACTAGAACTTGATTTATCAGAGGCTGACTCTGTGTCTGACTTGGGTTTGACTCTAAGTTATCATCACTAGTTTCTCTGATCTGGAGAATTTTAAGAAGTTCTTCTTTTTCTTGATCGGAGATTTTTAACTGACTGATAGTTTTCTTGACTCTGCAATCTTTTGCATAGTGACCTTTCTTTTGACATTTAAAACAAGTAATACTGCTTTTATCTTTTGACTGGTATTTTTGACTTGGTTTGGTATTTTTCTTCCAATGACGTTTGGGTCTGGGTTTGGAATAAAATACATCTTTGGCAGGTTTACCTTTTTCGTATCGTTTGTATTTGTGATATCTTTTGTGACTCGGGTATTTATGACTGGACTTGGTATTTCTGGAGGGGGCTATTGGTGGTAGACCGTATTGTTCACAGAAATTACCCATTTCGTATTTAGCTATTTTTCTGTCACTATTGACTTGTTTACTGATTTTCATATCAATACACATTTTTAGACCTTCTTGTTGAATTGTATTGATAATGTTACCATAAGTGAGACTGTCGTAGGGAATGACATTGTGTCTCATTACTGAGGACTTGTCTAATTTTGTGTGCGAATAAATTTGGAAGACCATTAATGAACTTTTCTTTCCAGAAAGGCTGATTACTGTCTTCACGGAGCATGACTCTGGATATAAAGACATCTTTATACCATCTGAAATCACTGAGAGTTGGACATCGAAGATTACTGAGTTGGTCATGGATTCTAGAGGTGATTTTACTAGGGGTTCCTACGAAATGTTCTATAATAGTGAATAGAAGAGTGTTGACTGGATCTGGAATACCTTGTCCGATGGTTTCATCGAAGATTGGTAGTCCATCTTCATCTTGTTTGACTGCTGATCGAATGGCTTGTTTGGAATCAGGAGTGAGATGGTTTTCCCACCAAGATAAGAGAATGCCGGTGAAACCGGTGACTAGAAGATCAAGGATCTCGATTTGACTGATTCTATGAGTAGTGGAATAGGTATTGGCCACCATTGACATATGTTGAAGTTTGTTCAACAATTCTTGTTCTGACAGACCATCTATGTTCCATTCATAAAGCTTGTCTGCAGAAACTGCGAATTGGTTTGAGAACATTCTTTCTTCAAACTGCATGTCAGGCGGTGTTGGCCTTGGATACCAGTTTTTGGTGAGACTGGTAGGATTGACTCGAGGTTTGTTGTGGATTCGTTTGACTTCAAGGTTTTTGAAAGCATTTTCAATTTGACTGATGTTATCTGATTCTGGTTCGGAAGAAGAATCGGATTGTTGACTAGTTTGGAAGACATTTATCATGTTTACTGAAGGGCCTGATTTGGTTGGGGTTAGGTCCTTAAGCATTTGTTCGATTTTAACTAGTGTAGGGTCCTTAGGTTCTTGAGACTTGGGCCTGGTTTAGACTCAAACTTGACTAATGGGTTTTCTTTTTTGGAAGAACTGGGCTGACTGAGGAGTTGATCAGTGTTGGTTTCAATTTTGTCTAACTGTTTTCCAATGGTGATAAGGCATTGGTTGGCGTAATTATTTTGTTCAATGACTTTTCTGACTTCGGAATCTTTGTCAGAGATTTTGAATGGGGAGGCAATAATGGATGTTTCTAAGTGTGGAATGACTATTGTTTCAGCTGGAGGATGACTGGCAGACGCATGTGTTTTGTCCGGTTTGTACCCAGTTTTGTTTGGTGACTACATTGATGTTACTGTGCGACTCATCAATGAAATCCAGAAAGAATATTTCTTTTTGGCTTTCAATCATTGTGTTTTTCCATTGACTAAATAGTTCCTTTTTTTCTGACTCAGAGAATTGTTGACGGAACTGGTTTCGTCTTTGGATGTTTACTTCGTGTGTAAAATGCTCATCAAGCATTTTCCAATTGATTTTGAATTCTTTGGAAAGAGTGAAAAGCTGAGGGTTAATAGGAGGAGTAACTTCAAAATCTGTAGCTGTGGGTGACTGTTTGTCTGACTCGGTATCTTCGTTGTTTGTGTAACAAGGATGAGTGACTTGGGAAGTAGTCTGTACTTCTTTTAACTTAAGTTTTTTAAATTCTTTGTCGATATCTTGATCGCGTCGGAGAACTCCTTCGGTTGTCGCTGACTCGGCAAAGGAATGTCTTGGCGGTAAGATACGATTTGATTGACTCGGAATAGTGTGGATACTGGGTGGTCTTGGATCTGAAGAAGATGGTTGACCTCTAAAGTTTATTTTGACTGTACCATCTAGGTATTGCTGGATGTAATCTAGAGATGACTGAGTATTTTGAATATCTGTCGGCTGATTTTCATTGACTAACAACCAATCTGTGGGAAGGTTGATTTCTGACCATCTAAGTGTTTGGGGAATTCGGATATTGGCATTTGACTGGTTACTCTGAATGAGAAGTGTTTGGTCTCTGGGACTTTTGTTGACTGCTTGGACATTCAAGTTGGTACCAGTACATTTATAGTAAATCCTATAAATGAGTGATAGGGAATGAACGCCACTGAGGACTTTGTAATTCGCTGTTTTAATGTTTAATGTTAAGACTTTTAAAATGTGAGGATCATTAATGCTTACTGTGTAATCGGGATAACAGTCGAAATGAATCGGACCATTATACAGACTGGATTCAATAACTCCAAGGATGCTATCATTGAAGTCGGTGAATCTGGCATCTCTAAGACATAAAAGGACTGAATTGTTCAGACCTTTTCTGGTTAAGGGTTTGACTGCAACTTGAACACAACCAATGTGAATATAGTTGTATCCTTCTTTTTTATGGGTTTTAATTGACTCTTGACTGAATAACTGGCAAGTTTCATGTTCTTTACTAATGGCGTAGACTTGTTCTACTGTTTTGACTTGGTGTGATGACTTGAAAGCATTGAAAGACCATTTCTTTCGGTATATGCTTTCTTTGGGAATTTTGGGTATGTTCCAACCCGTGAAGTCAATGTTTTCATCTGACTGATATTCAATATGTTCTTCGTTTACTATATCTGGTATTTGGCCTAGGTTGGACCTAGAACTGACTGAAGAATTAGATCGAAACAATCGACTCATCTTGGCAACTGGCTGGGAAATCTAAGAACTGACTAACTTACTATTTATCATCGTTTTCTATCTATGTGTACCTGGAACCTTAGAAGATCTCTTCCTCACCGCTCGTGCCCGCCGCTCATGCCTCACCTGGGACTTACTGTTTGGTCTTTGGCCTTATCGTTTGGACTTTCGGAATACTCCTAAAGCAGAAGACAAACAAGGATAGAAAGACAGGTAGATAAACAGCAAATGAATCAACAGATAGATAACCAGCCACTTGGGCGGAATGAGCTGACTGAATCGAAAGAAAACTTCAAACAGATAACTGGATCTCAACACTTATGGCTCTGATACCATAAGGGTACAGAGTGAATGCATGCGGAAGGTAACTATAAAATAATGTAAGAAAGATAATAAAATTAATGTTAATAATGAAAATAATGATTTCAAAGTAGAGTACTGGAAATTACTTCTTGTATTGATTTCTTACTTTGGATACAAAAGGTTACTGGGGATAGATGGATATATCGAAAGAGATAGGATACATGAACATCACAATAATTTTGATGTCTCAAGTATACTAAAACTATCTTTTAATCCTGACTATGAGGCAAATTGAGAGCTGAAGTGTTCTTGGATTGAACTTCAGGTTTTGTTCTGAAATTTAGCCTGCCTGACTGAATGACTGAGGGTCTTCTTATATAGAAGTCTGAAAGGAGTGACTGCATTATTGCTCACCGAAAGATGCGGAAATTGCGGTGACAACTGTTCAAAAATAGTAACTTGTCTGGGCCTTTTACTGTTGATGAATAGTAACCTGCTTTTACTGTTGCTGAATAGTAACTTGTCTAGTGACTGTAGAGCTGCATGAATTTAACTGCTTAGCCGGCCATGTCGAATGGATCAATGTCGGCGTAAGGATTTTGGGCATCTTGGAAATTTTGATAATCATGGCGATCATCAGTTGGGTGATCCTCATCACTTGGGTAATCTGCCCATCGAAGAGGTTTTACTGGACTAGGTGCTGGTGTTACTGCTGCAGAGGAAGAGGCTGAGTCTTCTTCCTTGTTGACTTTGTTTTCTTCTTCATTACCATCCTTCTGGTTGGCTAGGAGAAGTAATTGACTTGCCATTTCTTTCAGTTCTGCTTTTGACTTTCCTTCAATGCTGAGAGAGGAGGAAGATGACTGTGAAGTAGCTGGCTTGACTTTGTCTTGCTGAATGACTGGAAATTCTTCATTGACTTGAAAAATAATCCGTTGGTGGTTGAACTTATCCCACCATTTGACTGAAATGAGCCTACTGAGGACTCCTGAGTTGACTGTATACTGCCATTTCATGATCCATGGCGTCTTATATTTTGACATGAATAATAATAACTGTGGAAGTTTTAAATTCTGCTGACTGGGCTTGTATCGAGTAGAGAAGTGCTTGACTGAATTTTGAAGCTCAACAGGGAGGAGATCCCATGTTGGGCCAAACATTGCCCACCATTTCTGGAACCATAGTGGGAGCTGACTCTTGAATTTACTGTCAAAGCATATGAACCACGAGTGACTGAAATCTTCATTCTGGTGGGTGAAGATTTTGAACCATGCTTCCATGTAGTCGTAGTAGTTGTATACTACTCCTTCTGAAAGGGTCTTGGGCTTCCATGGTTGACTATCCCATTGCTCCTGGGTGATTACTCTGAGAATGTAGATGGAATGATAAAGGAGTTTGGGCTGGTTACTTTTATCATAAATGGGCTTAATGGCGATTGACTGTGTAGAGAATAGGATATCTCTGAAGTATGCAAGTGTTTTACTGGGGTGCATTGGGGCATAATGAAATCCAGGGGGAAAGTAAGCCTTGGCTAACTGACCTGGGTTCTTGATATGACTAATACATTCTTCAATATAGAATAATGGGTGACTGGGAGTTTTTGGGTGGTATGGTGATGACTTTGGGAAAGTGACTGATGGTTGGCCATGTTCCTGGGATTTTGACTGGAAGGGATCAAACTGAGTAACTAATGCTGACTGATAATTGGGACGGATTTGTCCTAAAGTTGTGAATCTGTTGGTTACTGCAATTGGGGAAGCTTGACTAAAGGGTACCAGACTTGGGATGATTGTTCTGGCCTGACTGATTTCTGGGGAGTTGACTCTTGTTTGGCGGATCGTAGGGGGTACCTAGATCCCATCTTGTTTTCCCTGTAAAAACTCTCTGGTTAAGAAATCAGGGATTGAGTTTTGACTACCTTTAATGTATTCGATTTCAAAATCAAAAATACTAAGTATAGCTTGCCATCGTGCAAAAATCTGTTTTGATGCAATGTTTTGAACATCTTTTTCTAAAACATGTTTTGCAGATTTGCAATCTACTCTGACTAAAAACTTTTGGTTTAATAAATCATCCTGAAATTTACTGATGCATAATACAATAGATAATATCTCTTTTTTAATAGTACTGTAATTATGCTGTGCATGATTCCAAGTTCCTGAATGGAAACGAACAATTTGTTCAGGACCGGAATTGTTGACTTTTTGCTTGAGGATGCCGCCGTAACCAAGTTCTGAGGCATCTGTTTCGACAATCTTGAAAGAATTGACTGTAGGAATACCAAGACATGGAAGAGATTTGACGAATGTCTTGATTTCTTTGACTATGGAAGTATGAGTATCGGTCCAAGGAGGAGGATTGTTCTGGAGCCGATCAAATAATGGCTTACATTTGACTCGGAGACTTTGATAGAATTCTGCGACATAATTTAATGATCCTAGGAACCTCTGTAACTGGGTTTTGTCTAAGATCTTATCTGGGAATTTTTCTGCAAACTGGATGACTCTGTCGATAGGAACTACGGTTGACTGATGGATGTGATATCCTAGAAATCTGACTTTAGTCTGAAACAGCTTAATCTTTGGGGCTGAAACAACTAAACCGTTAGTTTTAACTGCAAAGAAGAATGACTTAAGATGTTTCCAATGTTCTTCTAAGGAATTAGAAAATATGAGAACATCATCAATATAAACAATTGAAAAATGACTGAATGGGTTAAATATTTCATTCATGATATTCTGGAATTCACTAGGTGCATTCTTCAGACCGAATGGCATAACATTCCATTCATAGTGACCAAATGGGGTGACAAATGCAGTTTTGTATTTGTCTTGTTCATGAAGTTGAATTTGCCAAAATCCACTCTTCATGTCGAACTTACTGAAAATGACTGCTTGACTAAGTCTACTAATGAGATCTTTTTTGTTAGGAATGGGGTACCTAATCCATTCTAACACATTGTTGAGAGGCTTGTAGTTGATGACTAACCTGGGGGCTCCTCTTTCTATCTCAGCGTTTTTCTGAACATAGAATGCTGCACAAGACCAGGGAGATTTACTTTTCCTAATAATACCTTTACTGACTAATTCTGTAATTTCCTGTTTACAGAATTCCATAAGTTCATAATTCATCTGAATAGGTCGTGCTTTGGTAGGAATGTTCCTTTCATCAAATTCTTTGATGTAAGGAAGTTTGACTGTGTGGCGCTTCCTGTTCCAGAAAGCATTAGGAAGATCAGAACAGACTTCTGTCCTCAGTTGTTCTTCAAACAAGAGAAGTTTTTGCTTGAAGTGACTATGAAGTAATTGTTCTTCGATTCTCCTGAATTTGATTTCACTTTGAAGGTGACTAATTTGTCTAGTTTTACTATCAAGGAGACTGACTGACTTGGAAATAGAATCTTCCTGTAAGGCATGAATTTCTTTAAGTTCTGGATGACTAAGAAATTTAAACTTGACTTTTTCACCCATTGGATAGGTTGTAATCCCATCGTTTTCTGTTGTGAAAGGATACAACAGAGCAATGAAAGGAAGACCTAAGATGACTTGATCAGTTAGGTTTTTGACTAAAACGAATGAAGTTTTAAAACAGACTTGACTCTGGCAGATATGAGCTTTGGGAATTTCATAATTAATTTCCATTTTACTACCATTAGCTGACTTGAGAGACTCTTTGGTTTTTACATAAAATTGGGTAGGAATTAATCCTTCCTGGATGCAATTTAGATCTGCACCAGAATCGATTAAGGCTCGGATTTCAAGTTTGAAATCTTTGATGACTATGGTTATCCTGGAATACCATTTGCGAAGTTGAATTCGTTCGAGGTAGGATAAGACCTTTTCATAACTGTTTTTCTCTTCTTCAGTTGGTGTTTTCTGAGGAAGTTTTAACTTGAATATTTCTAAATCTTCAATGATTAAATGTTGACCTGTTTTTAACTCTTGATTTTGTTGCTTAAGAATTCTGACTTCTGACTTGAGGTGATTGACTTCAGAATGTAGGTCTTGAAGTGTGGGTAACTTATCTTTTCGTTTACTGAATTTTTCGAGAGTGGTGCTAAGACAGATTTTGGTTTCTGGAGTCTTAGGCTGGCTTTCTTCTGACTGGAGCATGACCTTTTTTAATTTCTTCAAATACTCGACTTTGAGTTCTGGGTTTTCTAACTTACTGATAAGATCAACTAAAAGCTCTTCCTGTTCTTCTTGTTTTGTAAGAACATTTACTGATTTACAGCAAGTGTCTTTACAACCAAAATTGATGTCAGGAGAACTAGAACTTGATTTATCAGAGGCTGACTCTGTGTCTGACTCTGGGTTTGACTCTAAGTTATCATCACTAGTTTCTCTGATCTGGAGAATTTTAAGAAGTTCTTCTTTTTCTTGATCGGAGATTTTTAACTGACTGATAGTTTTCTTGACTCTGCAATCTTTTGCATAGTGACCTTTCTTTTGACATTTAAAACAAGTAATACTGCTTTTATCTTTTGACTGGTATTTTTGACTTGGTTTGGTATTTTTCTTCCAATGACGTTTGGGTCTGGGTTTGGAATAAAATACATCATTGGCAGGTTTACCTTTTTCGTATCGTTTGTATTTGTGATATCTTTTGTGACTCGGGTATTTATGACTAGGCCTGGTATTTCTGGAAGGGGCTATTGGAGGTAGACCGTATTGTTCACAGAAATTACCCATTTCGTATTTAGCTATTTTTCTGTCACTATTGACTTGTTTACTGATTTTCATATCAATACACATTTTTAGACCTTCTTGTTGAATTGTATTAATAATATTACCATAAGTGAGACTGTCGTAGGGAATGACATTGTGTTCATTACTGAGGACTTGTCTAATTTTGTGTGCGAATAAATTTGGAAGACCATTAATGAACTTTTCTTTCCAGAAAGGCTGATTACTGTCTTCACGGAGCATGACTCTGGATATAAAGACATCTTTATACCATCTGAAATCACTGAGAGTTGGACATCGAAGATTACTGAGTTGGTCATGGATTCTAGAGGTGATTTTACTAGGGGTTCCTACAAAATGTTCTATAATAGTGAATAGAAGAGTGTTGACTGGATCTGGAATACCTTGTCCGATGGTTTCATCGAAGATTGGTAGTCCATCTTCATCTTGTTTGACTGCTGATCGAATGGCTTGTTTGGAATCAGGAGTGAGATGGTTTTCCCACCAAGATAAGAGAATGCCGGTGAAACCGGTGACTAGAAGATCAAGGATCTCGATTTGACTGATTCTGTGAGTAGTGGAATAGGTATTGGCCACCATTGACATATGTTGAAGTTTGTTCAACAATTCTTGTTCTGACAGACCATCTATGTTCCATTCATAAAGCTTGTCTGCAGAAACTGCGAATTGGTTTGAGAACATTCTTTCTTCAAACTGCATGTCAGGCGGTGTTGGCCTTGGATACCAGTTTTTGGTGAGACTGGTAGGATTGACTCGAGGTTTGTTGTGGATTCGTTTGACTTCAAGGTTTTTGAAAGCATTTTCAATTTGACTGATGTTATCTGATTCTGGTTCGGAAGAAGAATCGGATTGTTGACTAGTTTGGAAGACATTTATCATGTTTACTGAAGGGCCTGATTTGGTTGGGGTTAGGTCCTTAAGCATTTGTTCGATTTTAACTAGTGTAGGGTCCTTAGGCTTGAGACTTGGGCCTGGTTTAGACTCAAACTTGACTAATGGGTTTTCTTTTTTGGAAGAACTGGGCTGACTGAGGAGTTGATCAGTGTTGGTTTCAATTTTGTCTAACTGTTTTCCAATGGTGATAAGGCATTGGTTGGCGTAATTATTTTGTTCAATGACTTTTCTGACTTCGGAATCTTTGTCAGAGATTTTGAATGGGGAGGCAATAATGGATGTTTCTAAGTGTGGAATGACTATTGTTTCAGCTGGAGGATGACTGGCAGACGCATGTGTTTTGTCTGTTTTTACCCAGCTTTGTTTGGTGACTACATTGATGTTACTGTGCGACTCATCAATGAAATCCAGAAAGAATATTTCTTTTTGGCTTTCAATCATTGTGTTTTTCCATTGACTAAATAGTTCCTTTTTTTCTGACTCAGAGAATTGTTGACGGAACTGGTTTCGTCTTTGGATGTTTACTTCGTGTGTAAAATGCTCATCAAGCATTTTCCAATTGATTTTGAATTCTTTGGAAAGAGTGAAAAGCTGAGGGTTAATAGGAGGAGTAACTTCAAAATCTGTAGCTGTGGGTGACTGTTTGTCTGACTCGGTATCTTCGTTGTTTGTGTAACAAGGATGAGTGACTTGGGAAGTAGTCTGTACTTCTTTTAACTTAAGTTTTTTAAATTCTTTGTCGATATCTTGATCGCGTCGGAGAACTCCTTCGGTTGTCGCTGACTCGGCAAAGGAATGTCTTGGCGGTAAGATACGATTTGATTGACTCGGAATAGTGTGGATACTGGGTGGTCTTGGATCTGAAGAAGATGGTTGACCTCTAAAGTTTATTTTGACTGTACCATCTAGGTATTGCTGGATGTAATCTAGAGATGACTGAGTATTTTGAATATCTGTCGGCTGATTTTCATTGACTAACAACCAATCGTGGGAAGGTTGATTTCTGACCATCTAAGTGTTTGGGGGAATTCGGATATTGGCATTTGACTGGTTACTCTGAATGAGAAGTGTTTGGTCTCTTGGGACTTTTGTTGACTGCTTGGACATTCAAGTTGGTACCAGTACATTTATAGTAAATCCTATAAATGAGTGATAGGGAATGAACGCCACTGAGGACTTTGTAATTCGCTGTTTTAATGTTTAATGTTAAGACTTTTAAAATGTGAGGATCATTAATGCTTACTGTGTAATCGGGATAACAGTCGAAATGAATCGGACCATTATACAGACTGGATTCAATAACTCCAAGGATGCTATCATTGAAGTCGGTGAATCTGGCATCTCTAAGACATAAAAGGACTGAATTGTTCAGACCTTTTCTGGTTAAGGGTTTGACTGCAACTTGAACACAACCAATGTGAATATAGTTGTATCCTTCTTTTTTATGGGTTTTAATTGACTCTTGACTGAATAACTGGCAAGTTTCATGTTCTTTACTAATGGCGTAGACTTGTTCTACTGTTTTGACTTGGTGTGATGACTTGAAAGCATTGAAAGACCATTTCTTTCGGTATATGCTTTCTTTGGGAATTTTGGGTATGTTCCAACCCGTGAAGTCAATGTTTTCATCTGACTGATATTCAATATGTTCTTCGTTTACTATATCTGGTATTTGGCCTAGGTTGGACCTAGAACTGACTGAAGAATTAGATCGAAACAATCGACTCATCTTGGCAACTGGCTGGGAAATCTAAGAACTGACTAACTTACTATTTATCATCGTTTTCTATCTATGTGTACCTGGAACCTTAGAAGATCTCTTCCTCACCGCTCGTGCCCGCCGCTCATGCCTCACCTGGGACTTACTGTTTGGTCTTTGGCCTTATCGTTTGGACTTTCGGAATACTCCTAAAGCAGAAGACAAACAAGGATAGAAAGACAGGTAGATAAACAGCAAATGAATCAACAGATAGATAACCAGCCACTTGGGCGGAATGAACTGACTGAATCGAAAGAAAACTTCAAACAGATAACTGGATCTCAACACTTATGGCTCTGATACCATAAGGGTACAGAGTGAATGCATGCGGAAGGTAACTATAAAATAATGTAAGAAAGATAATAAAATTAATGTTAATAATGAAAATAATGATTTCAAAGTAGAGTACTGGAAATTACTTCTTGTATTGATTTCTTACTTTGGATACAAAAGGTTACTGGGGATAGATGGATATATCGAAAGAGATAGGATACATGAACATCACAATAATTTTGATGTCTCAAGTATACTAAAACTATCTTTTAATCCTGACTATGAGGCAAATTGAGAGCTGAAGTGTTCTTGGATTGAACTTCAGGTTTTGTTCTGAAATTTAGCCTGCCCTGACTGAATGACTGAGGGTCTTCTTATATAGAAGTCTGAAAGGAGTGACTGCATTATTGCTCACCGAAAGATGCGGAAATTGCGGTGACAACTGTTCAAAAATAGTAACTTGTCTGGGCCTTTTACTGTTGATGAATAGTAACCTGCTTTTACTGTTGCTGAATAGTAACTTGTCTAGTGACTGTAGAGCTGCATGAATTTAACTGCTTAGCCGGCCATGTCGAATGGATCAATGTCGGCGTAAGGATTTTGGGCATCTTGGAAATTTTGATAATCATGGCGATCATCAGTTGGGTGATCCTCATCACTTGGGTAATCTGCCCATCGAAGAGGTTTTACTGGACTAGGTGCTGGTGTTACTGCTGCAGAGGAAGAGGCTGAGTCTTCTTCCTTGTTGACTTTGTTTTTCTTCTTCATTACCATCCTTCTGGTTGGCTAGGAGAAGTAATTGACTTGCCATTTCTTTCAGTTCTGCTTTTGACTTTCCTTCAATGCTGAGAGAGGAGGAAGATGACCGTGAAGTAGCTGGCTTGACTTTGTCTTGCTGAATGACTGGAAATTCTTCATTGACTTGAAAAATAATCCGTTGGTGGTTGAACTTATCCCACCATTTGACTGAAATGAGCCTACTGAGGACTCCTGAGTTGACTGTATACTGCCATTTCATGATCCATGGCGTCTTATATTTTGACATGAATAATAATAACTGTGGAAGTTTTAAATTCTGCTGACTGGGCTTGTATCGAGTAGAGAAGTGCTTGACTGAATTTTGAAGCTCAACAGGGAGGAGATCCCATGTTGGGCCAAACATTGCCCACCATTTCTGGAACCATAGTGGGAGCTGACTCTTGAATTTACTGTCAAAGCATATGAACCACGAGTGACTGAAATCTTCATTCTGGTGGGTGAAGATTTTGAACCATGCTTCCATGTAGTCGTAGTAGTTGTATACTACTCCTTCTGAAAGGGTCTTGGGCTTCCATGGTTGACTATCCCATTGCTCCTGGGTGATTACTCTGAGAATGTAGATGGAATGATAAAGGAGTTTGGGCTGGTTACTTTTATCATAAATGGGCTTAATGGCGATTGACTGTGTAGAGAATAGGATATCTCTGAAGTATGCAAGTGTTTTACTGGGGTGCATTGGGGCATAATGAAATCCAGGGGGAAAGTAAGCCTTGGCTAACTGACCTGGGTTCTTGATATGACTAATACATTCTTCAATATAGAATAATGGGTGACTGGGAGTTTTTGGGTGGTATGGTGATGACTTTGGGAAAGTGACTGATGGTTGGCCATGTTCCTGGGATTTTGACTGGAAGGGATCAAACTGAGTAACTAATGCTGACTGATAATTGGGACGGATTTGTCCTAAAGTTGTGAATCTGTTGGTTACTGCAATTGGGGAAGCTTGACTAAAGGGTACCAGACTCTGGGATGATTGTTCTGGCCTGACTGATTTCTGGGGAGTTGACTCTTGTTTGGCGGATCGTAGGGGGTACCTAGATCCCATCTTGTTTTCCCTGTAAAAACTCTCTGGTTAAGAAATCAGGGATTGAGTTTTGACTACCTTTAATGTATTCGATTTCAAAATCAAAAATACTAAGTATAGCTTGCCATCGTGCAAAAATCTGTTTTGATGCAATGTTTTGAACATCTTTTTCTAAAACATGTTTTGCAGATTTGCAATCTACTCTGACTAAAAACTTTTGGTTTAATAAATCATCCTGAAATTTACTGATGCATAATACAATAGATAATATCTCTTTTTTAATAGTACTGTAATTATGCTGTGCATGATTCCAAGTTCCTGAATGGAAACGAACAATTTGTTCAGGACCGGAATTGTTGACTTTTTGCTTGAGGATGCCGCCGTAACCAAGTTCTGAGGCATCTGTTTCGACAATCTTGAAAGAATTGACTGTAGGAATACCAAGACATGGAAGAGATTTGACGAATGTCTTGATTTCTTTGACTATGGAAGTATGAGTATCGGTCCAAGGAGGAGGATTGTTCTGGAGCCGATCAAATAATGGCTTACATTTGACTCGGAGACTTTGATAGAATTCTGCGACATAATTTAATGATCCTAGGAACCTCTGTAACTGGGTTTTGTCTAAGATCTTATCTGGGAATTTTTCTGCAAACTGGATGACTCTGTCGATAGGAACTACAGTTGACTGATGGATGTGATATCCTAGAAATCTGACTTTAGTTTGAAACAGCTTAATCTTCGGAGCTGAAACAACTAAACCGTTAGTTTTAACTGCAAAGAAGAATGACTTAAGATGTTTCCAATGTTCTTCTAAGGAATTAGAAAATATGAGAACATCATCAATATAAACAATTGAAAAATGACTGAATGGGTTAAATATTTCATTCATGATATTCTGGAATTCACTAGGTGCATTCTTCAGACCGAATGGCATAACATTCCATTCATAGTGACCAAATGGGGTGACAAATGCAGTTTTGTATTTGTCTTGTTCATGAAGTTGAATTTGCCAAAATCCACTCTTCATGTCGAACTTACTGAAAATGACTGCTTGACTAAGTCTACTAATGAGATCTTTTTTGTTAGGAATGGGGTACCTAATCCATTCTAACACATTGTTGAGAGGCTTGTAGTTGATGACTAACCTGGGGGCTCCTCTTTCTATCTCAGCGTTTTTCTGAACATAGAATGCTGCACAAGACCAGGGAGATTTACTTTTCCTAATAATACCTTTACTGACTAATTCTGTAATTTCCTGTTTACAGAATTCCATAAGTTCATAATTCATCTGAATAGGTCGTGCTTTGGTAGGAATGTTCCTTTCATCAAATTCTTTGATGTAAGGAAGTTTGACTGTGTGGCGCTTTCTGTTCCAGAAAGCATTAGGAAGATCAGAACAGACTTCTGTCCTAAGTTGTTCTTCAAACAAGAGAAGTTTTTGCTTGAAGTGACTATGAAGTAATTGTTCTTCGATTCTCCTGAATTTGATTTCACTTTGAAGGTGACTAATTTGTCTAGTTTTACTATCAAGGAGACTGACTGACTTGGAAATAGAATCTTCTTGTAAGGCATGAATTTCTTTAAGTTCTGGATGACTAAGAAATTTAAACTTGACTTTTTCACCCATTGGATAGGTTGTAATCCCATCGTTTTCTGTTGTGAAAGGATACAACAGAGCAATGAAAGGAAGACCTAAGATGACTTGATCAGTTAGGTTTTTGACTAAAACGAATGAAGTTTTAAAACAGACTTGACTCTGGCAGATATGAGCTTTGGGAACTTCATAATTAATTTCCATTTTACTACCATTAGCTGACTTGAGAGACTCTTTGGTTTTTACATAAAATTGGGTAGGAATTAATCCTTCCTGGATGCAATTTAGATCTGCACCAGAATCGATTAAGGCTCGGATTTCAAGTTTGAAATCTTTGATGACTATGGTTATCCTGGAATACCATTTGCGAAGTTGAATTCGTTCGAGGTAGGATAAGACCTTTTCATAACTGTTTTTCTCTTCTTCAGTTGGTGTTTTCTGAGGAAGTTTTAACTTGAATATTTCTAAATCTTCAATGATTAAATGTTGACCTGTTTTTAACTCTTGATTTTGTTGCTTAAGAATTCTGACTTCTGACTTGAGGTGATTGACTTCAGAATGTAGGTCTTGAAGTGTGGGTAACTTATCTTTTCGTTTACTGAATTTTTCTAGAGTGGTGCTAAGACAGATTTTGGTTTCTGGAGTCTTAGGCTGGCTTTCTTCTGACTGGAGCATGACCTTTTTTAATTTCTTCAAATACTCGACTTTGAGTTCTGGGTTTTCTAATTTACTGATAAGATCAACTAAAAGCTCTTCCTGTTCTTCTTGTTTTGTAAGAACATTTACTGATTTACAGCAAGTGTCTTTACAACCAAAATTGATGTCAGGAGAACTAGAACTTGATTTATCAGAGGCTGACTCTGTGTCTGACTCTGGGTTTGACTCTAAGTTATCATCACTAGTTTCTCTGATCTGGAGAATTTTAAGAAGTTCTTCTTTTTCTTGATCGGAGATTTTTAACTGACTGATAGTTTTCTTGACTCTGCAATCTTTTGCATAGTGACCTTTCTTTTGACATTTAAAACAAGTAATACTGCTTTTATCTTTTGACTGGTATTTTTGACTTGGTTTGGTATTTTTCTTCCAATGACGTTTGGGTCTGGGTTTGGAATAAAATACATCATTGGCAGGTTTACCTTTTTCGTATCGTTTGTATTTGTGATATCTTTTGTGACTCGGGTATTTATGACTGGACTTGGTATTTCTGGAAGGGGCTATTGGAGGTAGACCGTATTGTTCACAGAAATTACCCATTTCGTATTTAGCTATTTTTCTGTCACTATTGACTTGTTTACTGATTTTCATATCAATACACATCTTCAAACCTTCTTGTTGAATTGTATTAATAATATTACCATAAGTGAGACTGTCGTAGGGAATGACATTGTGTTCATTACTGAGGACTTGTCTAATTTTGTGTGCGAATAAATTTGGAAGACCATTAATGAACTTTTCTTTCCAGAAAGGCTGATTACTGTCTTCACGGAGCATGACTCTGGATATAAAGACATCTTTATACCATCTGAAATCACTGAGAGTTGGACATCGAAGATTACTGAGTTGGTCATGGATTCTAGAGGTGATTTTACTAGGGGTTCCTACAAAATGTTCTATAATAGTGAATAGAAGAGTGTTGACTGGATCTGGAATACCTTGTCCGATGGTTTCATCGAAGATTGGTAGTCCATCTTCATCTTGTTTGACTGCTGATCGAATGGCTTGTTTGGAATCAGGAGTGAGATGGTTTTCCCACCAAGATAAGAGAATGCCGGTGAAACCGGTGACTAGAAGATCAAGGATTTCTATTTGACTGATTCTGTGAGTAGTGGAGTAGGTATTGGCCACCATTGACATATGTTGAAGTTTGTTCAACAATTCTTGTTCTGACAGACCATCTATGTTCCATTCATAAAGCTTGTCTGCAGAAACTGCGAATTGGTTTGAGAACATTCTTTCTTCAAACTGCATGTCAGGAGGTGTTGGCCTTGGATACCAGTTTTTGGTGAGACTGGTAGGATTGACTCGAGGTTTGTTGTGGATTCGTTTGACTTCAAGGTTTTTGAAAGCATTTTCAATTTGACTGATGTTATCTGATTCTGGTTCGGAAGAAGAATCGGATTGTTGACTAGTTTGGGAGACATTTATCATGTTTACTGAAGGGCCTGATTTGGTTGGAGTTAGGTCCTTAAGCATTTGTTCGATTTTAACTAGTGTAGGGTCCTTAGGCTTGAGACTTGGGCCTGGTTTAGACTCAAACTTGACTAATGGGTTTTCTTTTTTGGAAGAACTGGGCTGACTGAGGAGTTGATCAGTGTTGGTTTCAATTTTGTCTAACTGTTTTCCAATGGTGATAAGGCATTGGTTGGCGTAATTATTTTGTTCAATGACTTTTCTGACTTCGGAATCTTTGTCAGGGATTTTGAATGGGGAGGCAATAATGGATGTTTCTAAGTGTGGAATGACTATTGTTTCAGCTGGAGGATGACTGGCAGACGCATGTGATTTGTCCGGTTTGTTCCAGTTTTGTTTGGTGACTACATTGATGTTACTGTGTGACTCATCAATGAAATCCAGAAAGAATATTTCTTTTTGGCTTTCAATCATTGTGTTTTTCCACTGACTAAATAGTTCCTTTTTTTCTGACTCAGAGAATTGTTGACGGAACTGGTTTCGTCTTTGGACGTTTACTTCGTGTGTAAAATGCTCATCAAGCATTTTCCAATTGATTTTGAATTCTTTGGAAAGAGTGAAAAGCTGAGGGTTAATAGGAGGAGTAACTTCAAAATCTGTAGCTGTGGGTGACTGTTTGTCTGACTCGGTATCTTCATTGTTTGTGTAACAAGGATGGGTGACTTGGGAAGTAGTTTGGACTTCTTTTAACTTAAGTTTTTTAAATTCTTTATCGATATCTTGATCGCGTCGGAGAACTCCTTCGGTTGTTGCTGACTCGGCAAAGGAATGTCTTGGCGGTAAGATACGATTTGATTGACTCGGAACAGTGTGGATACTGGGTGGTCTTGGATCTGAAGAAGATGGTTGACCTCTAAAGTTTATTTTGACTGTACCATCTAGGTATTGCTGGATGTAATCTAGAGATGACTGGGTATTTTGAATATCTGTGGGCTGATTTTCATTGACTAACAACCAATCTGTGGGAAGGTTGATTTCTGACCATCTGAGTGTTTGGGGAATTCGGATATTGGCATTTGACTGGTTACTCTGAATGAGAAGTGTTTGGTCTCTGGGACTTTTGTTGACTGCTTGGACATTCAAGTTGGTACCAGTACATTTATAGTAAATCCTATAAATGAGTGATAGGGAATGAACGCCACTGAGGACTTTGTAATTCGCTGTTTTAATGTTTAATGTTAAGACTTTTAAAATGTGAGGATCATTAATGCTTACTGTGTAATCGGGATAACAGTCGAAATGAATCGGACCATTATACAGACTGGATTCAATAACTCCAAGGATGCTATCATTGAAGTCGGTGAATCTGGCATCTCTAAGACATAAAAGGACTGAATTGTTCAGACCTTTTCTGGTTAAGGGTTTGACTGCAACTTGAACACAACCAATGTGAATATAGTTGTATCCTTCTTTTTTATGGGTTTTGATTGACTCTTGACTGAATAACTGGCAAGTTTCATGTTCTTTACTAATGGCGTAGACTTGTTCTACTGTTTTGACTTGGTGTGATGACTTGAAAGCATTGAAAGACCATTTCTTTCGGTATATGCTTTCTTTGGGAATTTTGGGTATGTTCCAACCCGTGAAATCAATGTTTTCATCTGACTGATATTCAATGTGTTCTTCGTTTACTATGTCTGGTATTTGGCCTAGGTTGGACCTAGAACTGACTGAAGAATTAGATCGGAACAATCGACTCATCTTGACAACTGACAGGAAATCTAAAAGCTGACTGACTCACTATTTATCATCGTTTTCTACCTATGCGTACCTGGAACCTTAGAAGATCTCTTCCTCACCGCTCGTGCCTGCCGCTCATGCCTCACTCGGGACTTACTGTTTGGTCTTTGGCCTTATCGTTTGGACTTTCGGAATACTCCTAATGCAGAAGACAAACAAGGATAGAAAGACAGATAGATAAACAGCAAATGAATCAACAGATAGATAACCAGCCACTTGGGCGGAATGAGATGACTGAATCGAAAGAAAACTTCAAACAGATAACTGGATCTCAACACTTATGGCTCTGATACCATAAGGGCACAGAGTGAATGCATGCGGAAGGTAACTATAAAATAATGTAAGAAAGATAATAAAATTAATGTTAATAATGAAAATAATGATTTCAAAGTAGAATACTGGAAATTACTTCTTGTATTGATTTCTTACTTTGGATACAAAAGGTTACTGGGGATAGATGGATATATCGAAAGAGATAGGATACATGAACATCACAATAATTTTGATGTCTCAAGTATACTAAAACTATCTTTTAATCCTGACTATGAGGCAAATTGAGAGCTGAAGTGTTCTTGGATTGAACTTCAGGTTTTGTTCTGAAATTTAGCCTGCCTGACTGAATGACTGAGGGTCTTCTTATATAGAAGTCTGAAAGGAGTGACTGCATTATTGCTCACCGAAAGATGCGGAAATTGCGGTGACAACTGTTCAAAAATAGTAACTTGTCTGGGCCTTTTACTGTTGATGAATAGTAACCTGCTTTTACTGTTGCTGAATAGTAACTTGTCTAGTGACTGTAGAGCTGCATGAATTTAACTGCTTAGCCGGCCATGTCGAATGGATCAATGTCGGCGTAAGGATTTTGGGCATCTTGGAAATTTTGATAATCATGGCGATCATCAGTTGGGTGATCCTCATCACTTGGGTAATCTGCCCATCGAAGAGGTTTTACTGGACTAGGTGCTGGTGTTACTGCTGCAGAGGAAGAGGCTGAGTCTTCTTCCTTGTTGACTTTGTTTTCTTCTTCATTACCATCCTTCTGGTTGGCTAGGAGAAGTAATTGACTTGCCATTTCTTTCAGTTCTGCTTTTGACTTTCCTTCAATGCTGAGAGAGGAGGAAGATGACTGTGAAGTAGCTGGCTTGACTTTGTCTTGCTGAATGACTGGAAATTCTTCATTGACTTGAAAAATAATCCGTTGGTGGTTGAACTTATCCCACCATTTGACTGAAATGAGCCTACTGAGGACTCCTGAGTTGACTGTATACTGCCATTTCATGATCCATGGCGTCTTATATTTTGACATGAATAATAATAACTGTGGAAGTTTTAAATTCTGCTGACTGGGCTTGTATCGAGTAGAGAAGTGCTTGACTGAATTTTGAAGCTCAACAGGGAGGAGATCCCATGTTGGGCCAAACATTGCCCACCATTTCTGGAACCATAGTGGGAGCTGACTCTTGAATTTACTGTCAAAGCATATGAACCACGAGTGACTGAAATCTTCATTCTGGTGGGTGAAGATTTTGAACCATGCTTCCATGTAGTCGTAGTAGTTGTATACTACTCCTTCTGAAAGGGTCTTGGGCTTCCATGGTTGACTATCCCATTGCTCCTGGGTGATTACTCTGAGAATGTAGATGGAATGATAAAGGAGTTTGGGCTGGTTACTTTTATCATAAATGGGCTTAATGGCGATTGACTGTGTAGAGAATAGGATATCTCTGAAGTATGCAAGTGTTTTACTGGGGTGCATTGGGGCATAATGAAATCCAGGGGGAAAGTAAGCCTTGGCTAACTGACCTGGGTTCTTGATATGACTAATACATTCTTCAATATAGAATAATGGGTGACTGGGAGTTTTTGGGTGGTATGGTGATGACTTTGGGAAAGTGACTGATGGTTGGCCATGTTCCTGGGATTTTGACTGGAAGGGATCAAACTGAGTAACTAATGCTGACTGATAATTGGGACGGATTTGTCCTAAAGTTGTGAATCTGTTGGTTACTGCAATTGGGGAAGCTTGACTAAAGGGTACCAGACTCTGGGATGATTGTTCTGGCCTGACTGATTTCTGGGGAGTTGACTCTTGTTTGGCGGATCGTAGGGGGTACCTAGATCCCATCTTGTTTTCCCTGTAAAAACTCTCTGGTTAAGAAATCAGGGATTGAGTTTTGACTACCTTTAATGTATTCGATTTCAAAATCAAAAATACTAAGTATAGCTTGCCATCGTGCAAAAATCTGTTTTGATGCAATGTTTTGAACATCTTTTTCTAAAACATGTTTTGCAGATTTGCAATCTACTCTGACTAAAAACTTTTGGTTTAATAAATCATCCTGAAATTTACTGATGCATAATACAATAGATAATATCTCTTTTTTAATAGTACTGTAATTATGCTGTGCATGATTCCAAGTTCCTGAATGGAAACGAACAATTTGTTCAGGACCGGAATTGTTGACTTTTTGCTTGAGGATGCCGCCGTAACCAAGTTCTGAGGCATCTGTTTCGACAATCTTGAAAGAATTGACTGTAGGAATACCAAGACATGGAAGAGATTTGACGAATGTCTTGATTTCTTTGACTATGGAAGTATGAGTATCGGTCCAAGGAGGAGGATTGTTCTGGAGCCGATCAAATAATGGCTTACATTTGACTCGGAGACTTTGATAGAATTCTGCGACATAATTTAATGATCCTAGGAACCTCTGTAACTGGGTTTTGTCTAAGATCTTATCTGGGAATTTTTCTGCAAACTGGATGACTCTGTCGATAGGAACTACGGTTGACTGATGGATGTGATATCCTAGAAATCTGACTTTAGTCTGAAACAGCTTAATCTTTGGGGCTGAAACAACTAAACCGTTAGTTTTAACTGCAAAGAAGAATGACTTAAGATGTTTCCAATGTTCTTCTAAGGAATTAGAAAATATGAGAACATCATCAATATAAACAATTGAAAAATGACTGAATGGGTTAAATATTTCATTCATGATATTCTGGAATTCACTAGGTGCATTCTTCAGACCGAATGGCATAACATTCCATTCATAGTGACCAAATGGGGTGACAAATGCAGTTTTGTATTTGTCTTGTTCATGAAGTTGAATTTGCCAAAATCCACTCTTCATGTCGAACTTACTGAAAATGACTGCTTGACTAAGTCTACTAATGAGATCTTTTTTGTTAGGAATGGGGTACCTAATCCATTCTAACACATTGTTGAGAGGCTTGTAGTTGATGACTAACCTGGGGGCTCCTCTTTCTATCTCAGCGTTTTTCTGAACATAGAATGCTGCACAAGACCAGGGAGATTTACTTTTCCTAATAATACCTTTACTGACTAATTCTGTAATTTCCTGTTTACAGAATTCCATAAGTTCATAATTCATCTGAATAGGTCGTGCTTTGGTAGGAATGTTCCTTTCATCAAATTCTTTGATGTAAGGAAGTTTGACTGTGTGGCGCTTTCCTGTTCCAGAAAGCATTAGGAAGATCAGAACAGACTTCTGTCCTGAGTTGTTCTTCAAACAAGAGAAGTTTTTGCTTGAAGTGACTATGAAGTAATTGTTCTTCGATTCTCCTGAATTTGATTTCACTTTGAAGGTGACTAATTTGTCTAGTTTTACTATCAAGGAGACTGACTGACTTGGAAATAGAATCTTCCTGTAAGGCATGAATTTCTTTAAGTTCTGGATGACTAAGAAATTTAAACTTGACTTTTTCACCCATTGGATAGGTTGTAATCCCATCGTTTTCCGTTGTGAAAGGATACAACAGAGCAATGAAAGGAAGACCTAAGATGACTTGATCAGTTAGGTTTTTGACTAAAACGAATGAAGTTTTAAAACAGACTTGACTCTGACAGATATGAGCTTTGGGAATTTCATAATTAATTTCCATTTTACTACCATTAGCTGACTTGAGAGACTCTTTGGTTTTTACATAAAATTGGGTAGGAATTAATCCTTCCTGGATGCAATTTAGATCTGCACCAGAATCGATTAAGGCTCGGATTTCAAGTTTGAAATCTTTGATGACTATGGTTATCCTGGAATACCATTTGCGAAGTTGAATTCGTTCGAGGTAGGATAAGACCTTTTCATAACTGTTTTTCTCTTCTTCAGTTGGTGTTTTCTGAGGAAGTTTTAACTTGAATATTTCTAAATCTTCAATGATTAAATGTTGACCTGTTTTTAACTCTTGATTTTGTTGCTTAAGAATTCTGACTTCTGACTTGAGGTGATTGACTTCAGAATGTAGGTCTTGAAGTGTGGGTAACTTATCTTTTCGTTTACTGAATTTTTCGAAAGTGGTGCTAAGACAGATTTTGGTTTCTGGAGTCTTAGGCTGGCTTTCTTCTGACTGGAGCATGACCTTTTTTAATTTCTTCAAATACTCGACTTTGAGTTCTGGGTTTTCTAACTTACTGATAAGATCAACTAAAAGCTCTTCCTGTTCTTCTTGTTTTGTAAGAACATTTACTGATTTACAGCAAGTGTCTTTACAACCAAAATTGATGTCAGGAGAACTAGAACTTGATTTATCAGAGGCTGACTCTGTGTCTGACTCTGGGTTTGACTCTAAGTTATCATCACTAGTTTCTCTGATCTGGAGAATTTTAAGAAGTTCTTCTTTTTCTTGATCGGAGATTTTTAACTGACTGATAGTTTTCTTGACTCTGCAATCTTTTGCATAGTGACCTTTCTTTTGACATTTAAAACAAGTAATACTGCTTTTATCTTTTGACTGGTATTTTTGACTTGGTTTGGTATTTTTCTTCCAATGACGTTTGGGTCTGGGTTTGGAATAAAATACATCATTGGCAGGTTTACCTTTTTCGTATCGTTTGTATTTGTGATATCTTTTGTGACTCGGGTATTTATGACTAGGCCTGGTATTTCTGGAAGGGGCTATTGGAGGTAGACCGTATTGTTCACAGAAATTACCCATTTCGTATTTAGCTATTTTTCTGTCACTATTGACTTGTTTACTGATTTTCATATCAATACACATTTTTAGACCTTCTTGTTGAATTGTATTAATAATATTACCATAAGTGAGACTGTCGTAGGGAATGACATTGTGTTCATTACTGAGGACTTGTCTAATTTTGTGTGCGAATAAATTTGGAAGACCATTAATGAACTTTTCTTTCCAGAAAGGCTGATTACTGTCTTCACGGAGCATGACTCTGGATATAAAGACATCTTTATACCATCTGAAATCACTGAGAGTTGGACATCGAAGATTACTGAGTTGGTCATGGATTCTAGAGGTGATTTTACTAGGGGTTCCTACAAAATGTTCTATAATAGTGAATAGAAGAGTGTTGACTGGATCTGGAATACCTTGTCCGATGGTTTCATCGAAGATTGGTAGTCCATCTTCATCTTGTTTGACTGCTGATCGAATGGCTTGTTTGGAATCAGGAGTGAGATGGTTTTCCCACCAAGATAAGAGAATGCCGGTGAAACCGGTGACTAGAAGATCAAGGATCTCGATTTGACTGATTCTCTGAGTAGTGGAATAGGTATTGGCCACCATTGACATATGTTGAAGTTTGTTCAACAATTCTTGTTCTGACAGACCATCTATGTTCCATTCATAAAGCTTGTCTGCAGAAACTGCGAATTGGTTTGAGAACATTCTTTCTTCAAACTGCATGTCAGGCGGTGTTGGCCTTGGATACCAGTTTTTGGTGAGACTGGTAGGATTGACTCGAGGTTTGTTGTGGATTCGTTTGACTTCAAGGTTTTTGAAAGCATTTTCAATTTGACTGATGTTATCTGATTCTGGTTCGGAAGAAGAATCGGATTGTTGACTAGTTTGGAAGACATTTATCATGTTTACTGAAGGGCCTGATTTGGTTGGGGTTAGGTCCTTAAGCATTTGTTCGATTTTAACTAGTGTAGGGTCCTTAGGCTTGAGACTTGGGCCTGGTTTAGACTCAAACTTGACTAATGGGTTTTCTTTTTTGGAAGAACTGGGCTGACTGAGGAGTTGATCAGTGTTGGTTTCAATTTTGTCTAACTGTTTTCCAATGGTGATAAGGCATTGGTTGGCGTAATTATTTTGTTCAATGACTTTTCTGACTTCGGAATCTTTGTCAGAGATTTTGAATGGGGAGGCAATAATGGATGTTTCTAAGTGTGGAATGACTATTGTTTCAGCTGGAGGATGACTGGCAGACGCATGTGTTTTGTCTGATTTTACCCAGCTTTGTTTGGTGACTACATTGATGTTACTGTGCGACTCATCAATGAAATCCAGAAAGAATATTTCTTTTTGGCTTTCAATCATTGTGTTTTTCCATTGACTAAATAGTTCCTTTTTTTCTGACTCAGAGAATTGTTGACGGAACTGGTTTCGTCTTTGGATGTTTACTTCGTGTGTAAAATGCTCATCAAGCATTTTCCAATTGATTTTGAATTCTTTGGAAAGAGTGAAAAGCTGAGGGTTAATAGGAGGAGTAACTTCAAAATCTGTAGCTGTGGGTGACTGTTTGTCTGACTCGGTATCTTCGTTGTTTGTGTAACAAGGATGAGTGACTTGGGAAGTAGTCTGTACTTCTTTTAACTTAAGTTTTTTAAATTCTTTGTCGATATCTTGATCGCGTCGGAGAACTCCTTCGGTTGTCGCTGACTCGGCAAAGGAATGTCTTGGCGGTAAGATACGATTTGATTGACTCGGAATAGTGTGGATACTGGGTGGTCTTGGATCTGAAGAAGATGGTTGACCTCTAAAGTTTATTTTGACTGTACCATCTAGGTATTGCTGGATGTAATCTAGAGATGACTGAGTATTTTGAATATCTGTCGGCTGATTTTCATTGACTAACAACCAATCTGTGGGAAGGTTGATTTCTGACCATCTGAGTGTTTGGGGAATTCGGATATTGGCATTTGACTGGTTACTCTGAATGAGAAGTGTTTGGTCTCTGGGACTTTTGTTGACTGCTTGGACATTCAAGTTGGTACCAGTACATTTATAGTAAATCCTATAAATGAGTGATAGGGAATGAACGCCACTGAGGACTTTGTAATTCGCTGTTTTAATGTTTAATGTTAAGACTTTTAAAATGTGAGGATCATTAATGCTTACTGTGTAATCGGGATAACAGTCGAAATGAATCGGACCATTATACAGACTGGATTCAATAACTCCAAGGATGCTATCATTGAAGTCGGTGAATCTGGCATCTCTAAGACATAAAAGGACTGAATTGTTCAGACCTTTTCTGGTTAAGGGTTTGACTGCAACTTGAACACAACCAATGTGAATATAGTTGTATCCTTCTTTTTTATGGGTTTTAATTGACTCTTGACTGAATAACTGGCAAGTTTCATGTTCTTTACTAATGGCGTAGACTTGTTCTACTGTTTTGACTTGGTGTGATGACTTGAAAGCATTGAAAGACCATTTCTTTCGGTATATGCTTTCTTTGGGAATTTTGGGTATGTTCCAACCCGTGAAGTCAATGTTTTCATCTGACTGATATTCAATATGTTCTTCGTTTACTATATCTGGTATTTGGCCTAGGTTGGACCTAGAACTGACTGAAGAATTAGATCGAAACAATCGACTCATCTTGGCAACTGGCTGGGAAATCTAAGAGCTGACTAACTTACTATTTATCATCGTTTTCTATCTATGTGTACCTGGAACCTTAGAAGATCTCTTCCTCACCGCTCGTGCCCGCCGCTCATGCCTCACCGGGACTTACTGTTTGGTCTTTGGCCTTATCGTTTGGACTTTCGGAATACTCCTAAAGCAGAAGACAAACAAGGATAGAAAGACAGGTAGATAAACAGCAAATGAATCAACAGATAGATAACCAGCCACTTGGGCGGAATGAAATGACTAAATCGAAAGAAAACTTCAAACAGATAACTGGATCTCAACACTTATGGCTCTGATACCATAAGACGGTACAGATTGAATGCATGCGGAAGGGAACTATAAAATAATGTAAGAAAGATAATAAAATTAATGTTAATAATGAAAATAATTACTTTCAAATCGTGCGTCAAAATATCTTCTCTTTGATATCTAACTTGGGATATATGAGTTATGGATATATATATATCATATATATATATATATATATAATATATATATATATGGGATTGAGGGTCCAAGGATACAAACTATTTTCAACAAATATCCTATTCTTGACCAGAATTGGACCCTCAAATTCCAATACTATACTATACGTCATATCATTACGCGTAAGAAATAGATGGGAGATACACGCTCATATATGCGCATATCCATATAGACAATCGCATACATAAATATGGCCATATACGAATACCCCTATCATACTAAGGTATCCCAAAATCATATATATATATATATATATATATATACCTATATATACAATATATATATATATATATATATATATATATATATATAATATATATATATATGGGATGGATGAAATATAAGTATATAAGATATACATATATATATATATGAAATATATACTAAAAAGCTAATATATATATATATATATATATTATTTGTGAAGAGTGATCCAAGAGGAGTAGTACAAGCTAACCAGAAACATGTGTTGAATTTCAACAATGTCCAACTCCTCACGTTTCTCTTTACTATTATTGGTAAGGGTATCTAACATATCATTAGTCATGATATAATCAGATTCTTTTCTTGATTTTAACCTCTGGATTATCAATCGGTCAAAAAGGTCAAACATCTTCCTAATGTGATTTTCCAGACGCCGTCGTATCCCCATGGGATCAATCTTCTTAAACTACTGGAAAAAAGTCAGCTAAGTTTGGTTTCACAGCCTCCTCCATGGCACTCCACACCAAGTCCTTGAACTCTTTGGCTCTCTCGCTATTCGGATCCGCTAGATCAATAGAGAAGATAGTACGCGATAACAAATTGAGAGTAGTTGTGAAAGCTGCCCTTCCAATTTCGACTGCCTTACCTTTTATCATACTTTCGTTGACGTTGGCTATGAGCTCTTGCACTTTTAGGTGACGGTTGGCTTGGTTGGCATCGAGAATCTTGGTGGCGAACAATTGGGAGTTGCATATTTTGCGGAGGTTTCTCCATTTATCTGAAACAGGTGCCCAGGCTATGCTGTGCTTGGCGTGTTCGAAAGCTTGGAGTGCATCGGGGATTGTTCGGTTGCAAAAGAATTGGTCGTGGGTTCGGAACACTTCTCTGGCCAAAGATGATGAGGAAACTACAACTGTCCTTATTTGGCCAAGGTCATGATGGGGCTGTAGCGTCGGGAAAGCTTGGTAACCGAAAGATGGGGTTTTTGGCCAAGCTCTAGAAGATTTCCAATGATGGGAAGTGACTTTGGTCCAGGTGGAAGCCTTGTAGAAGCTGTTGATCTTCTTCCAACTGAATAATACAGGGCATAGATTGAGATCAATACAACCATAAAACAAAAAAAAATGTAACTCAAAAAATCCATCTTCCCGTATGTGCAGAGGTATAAGCCCGTGAGCTTCTATTATGTGCAAAACGGACAACAAATCATGGGACTCTTGTAGACCACAAAAAACTTGTGGTACAACCCACCTTCATAATCAACCCATCTCATTTGCACAATTGCCCCACTTTATATTTACATATCTGCCCTTGAAGAAATTAATTTCACTATCTTTCTTGACATCACCTCCAGCGTGGCCATTTTTGATCTCTATTCCGACCATCCCCGGTCGCCACCTCCATTCGCACCATTCCCTCAAACACCACCATGGCCAGCTGATCAGGGTGTGTCGATTTTACATATATTTTTATATTCTTATTCTTATGTTCTTGCTATGTTCTTGAGTAATTTTAGTTTTTTTTTAACTTAAGTTTGTAATTGTACAGATTTGAAGCGAAATATAAAGAAATGAGCAAAAGGAGTACTTAAGAAGTCAAAATGTGTTTCAAGTGTTGCAGACTAGCCAACTCTACGGGAAATTTTGGACTTCTTCAGAGAGAATCAGATAGCAAGTTATATATCATTGGAAAGATACGGATGTTAGTTTCAAGAAAATTTTTACGGCATATCAATCGAAGTAGCGTGGAAATCGTTATGACCATTTTTGTACAAATCGGCCTGTACCCTAAAGTAACTATACACAATAAATATATATAATGAAAACAAAATTAAAAGTTGGATGGGAAAATAAGAAAAGTGGATGAAAATAACAGCACTCACCAATAATATTCTACTAAGCTTTACAATGTTACAAGATAACTAATTATTACTGACATTAATCAATCAGTCAAAAACACTGAAAGGGGTACATGTAGGGATGGCAATGGGGAGGGTTGGGGATGGGATGACAATACCATCCCCGTCCCCAATACCCATCCTCTCCCCCGTCCGCGCCCCCATCTCCTATTTGTATGATTTGAAGACTCCCCATCCCCGTCCCCGCCTAGGAGCACTCTCCCATCCCCGCCCCCGCCCCCATCCCCATGTTTTTCTATTTTCATATAAGTAAAATTAACAAACGAAAAACTTTATCATCTCAATCATTGAAGATTGATAGAAATGTGAAGAAGAAAAGGCAGCCGCACGTAAGAATAGAAGTTTTCAATTAGGTTTTGTTTTGTGGTTAGGTTATAGTATTTATCTTTTATATTCATATGGAAAAATTACATTTTGATACTACTTGAAGATCAAAATACCCAAAAACACTACTACACTTCAAACATTACAATATACTACTACTTTGACACATGTTGTTTTATAATTGGGTTGTACATTTTACTAACAACTTTTAACTCCACGCGCGCTGCAAAATACGCTCAATCTCTTCTTCGACTTCCTTACTCCGTAATTCACGTGAGAAATCTCCCTACAAACTTTAAAACACTTTTTTACCCATAACTTTCTCATCCGGACTCCGTTTGACACGAAATCAATTGGGTTGGATTCGTCTCGTCACCCTCTTTCCATAGACACCAAGATTGTAACCCTAGACCCACTGTAGAGAGATATCAGAACCGCAACATCTTCACGTTTTCCGGCGAGATTCTCCGATTCCGGCGACAAATGGGACGAACCACCACCCAAAACTTCATCTTCTCATCATTCTAGACACAGCCCAACCAATATTGAGCTTTAGTTTGTAGCGGATCATCGCCGGTGAGCCTCACATATTGGTTGAAACTTTCCGGTGAGTTTCCGGCGAGTTTCCGGCCAAGGTAGTCTTTGAAACTAGTCTAGAAAGCTTTGTTGGCTTGTTTAGATGAAGATTGATATAAAAATCATATGAATTGATGGTGAATCACTCCTTCATTTTGAAGGACTTCCTTCAATTTGAAGGATCACATCCTTCAATTTAAAGGAGCACATCCTTCAATTTGAAGGAAGTGCTCTTTCAAATCTGTAGGAAACTGTCCTTCAGATTTTTGAAGGATCACTTCTTTCAATTTGAAGGATCACATCCTATAATTTGAAGGATCACATCCTTCAATTTGAAGGAGCACATCCTTCAATTTAAAGGAAGTGCTCCTTCATATCTGCAGGAAACTGTCCTTCAGATTTTGAAGGAGCACTTCCTTCAATTTGAAGGAGCACATCCTTCAATTTGAAAGAAGCGCTCCTTCAAATCTGCAAGAAATTGTCATTCATATTTTTGAAGGATCACATCTTTCAGATTTTGGAGGACTTCCTTCATTTTGAAGGAAGTCCTCCTTCCCTACAAACTTCAAAACACTCTTTTACCCATAACTTTCTCATCCGAACTCCGTTTGACACGAAATCAATTGGGTTGGATTCGTCTCGTCGCCCTCTTTCCATAGACACCAAGATTGTAACCCCAGACCCACTGTAGAGAGAGATCGAAGCAGCAACATCTTCACGTTTTTTGGTGAGGCGCGTGAGTCTCACGCTCGCGTGAGCTGTAGTGGGCTTTTTAGTGTATTTTTGGGAAAGTAGTAGTATTTTGTAATAATTTTATTGTGGTAGTGTTTTTGGGCATAATAAAAGTGTGATAGTAGTTTTTGGGCAGAAGCCCTATTCATATTTATTAGTTTAAATTAATAGATATTTATTTATTAATAATAATTATTATATAATATCAGGGCGGGTTTGGCGATGGGGATGACAATATCATCCCCGCCCCATCCCCACTGGAGAATTTTACTTTTCAGGGACGGGGATCCCCGTACCCTGTTGCACCGGGGATTCCCCCCCGGCGTAGGGTACCGACTCCATTGGGTATTTTTCTCATCCCTAGATACATGATATATATAGGTCCTATAAGAAGTCAAATGAAAGATTAGTCCAAAAACAACTGTTGCGTTTCAAGAGTGTCAAATCCTTAAGTTTATCTTCATAGTTGTTGAGAAAGGTATCATACAAATAAGTTAATTAGCATTCTTGAGACATTTTCGATCATCTTGTGCAAAATTTGGTTAACTTCGAGAAGGATCGAGCACAACAAAGCATAAGCTTACAGCTAAAGATTGAAGCTTTTGAGCCCGAGAAGGATCAAACATTTATTTTCCACTAAGCTTAACAATGTCACAAGACAACTAATTATTACTGACATTAATTGATCAGTTAAAAACACCGAAAGGGAACATATGTATATTTATATACAATCACTATGCCAAAAAGGCTTATAGACGACATGCAAAAAACGTTGTCAGACTACCCCAAAGAGCGTCGAAAATGGCAGTGTCATCTATGAAATCAATAGACGACGCTACCAAAAAACGTTGTCTTTTTATTTTTATAGACGACGTTTATTTCACGAAACGGGTCGTCTTATAGGTTCTAAATTTGCTCAACTGAGCCATAAGCGTCGTCTAGAACAAAAATAGACGACACGTTTCTAATACGAAACGTCGTCTATTTACATAGTTATAGACGACTATTTCCTGAATAATGTGTCGTCTGACAGCTATATAGATGACGTGTGTTTCCCAATAGCGTCGTTTATGATGTCTATAGACGGCGTTTTTCCTAATGTATTGTCGTCCATTATCTTCTGATGTCTTCTGAACACTTATATAAACGATGCTTTATATACTATAAACGTCGTCTATTATTAGAATAGACGACATGTTTTGGTAGAAAAGCATCGTTTAATATAATAATAAATGACGCTTTATCATGAGGAACGTCGTCTATTAGTGGAGTATACGACGTTTTTTTGTAAAAAAGCGTAGAGTTTTTTCTGGTAGACGATGTTTACCTAATTGTAGTGTCGATGCTTTTTTGAATAAAATTGTCGTCTGAGATAGAATTTGATACATTTAGACGACGTTTTTTTCATTGTTTGTGTCGTCTTTAATTGTTGAAAGTGTCGTCTATTATTCAGGGTTTAAGTACCCAAAATCTGCAAAATTTTGCAGCTGCATTTGGATGTAAACATTCAATAAAACCTGCCCAAAATGTATCTAAATATGCAGAAATCTAAAGATACAATCCAACCATTTGCAATATATAATCAAACACATTCCGAATAGCCAAACAATACACAAATCGGTCTTCTAGTATACATTCGTACCAAAAAAGACATTAAGTGCAAAAATACACTAGCTGCCCTTATATTACCTTAGGCTACCAAATATACACTTGTACAAATAACTACATAATTCCCCTACATATTACCTTAGGCTACCAAATATACACTTGTACAAATAACTACATAATTCCCCTAACCTAGCTTCATCTTGTAGTACTTAACATCAAATTTCCCCAAAATTGGTACACAATATGCATTGTTCTAACTTATGTAAACATGCTGACCAAGGAAACAGATTACATCACTTACGCACAGCATGAGTACACAAACTGTGCCCACTCATCCCGAACTTCATCAATATCTATTGGCAAATAGACATAGTTGGATCTCCTTGCCCACTGTCATAACATACATAAAAGTATGAAAATCAGTACACTTTATACAACCCTTGATTTATATAACCTAAGATTATAACACTTTACCACCCAAATTTATCTAACCCAAGTGAAAGTCTCCACCTCATAAAATCAAAACTTTCAATGAGAACGTCCATATTAAACTTTTCAAAAGCAAATTTAAATCCCTTGACAAGTTATCAATATACAATATCTTATCTTCAAGTCCAGTTCTATGTCAAAGGATCTAAACTTAAACTCAAAATATTACATCTGTAAGCTCCAAAACTTAATCATTTATATCAAACTGAAAAAAACTACTCGGCAAGAAAAATTAATGATAATAACACAACATCTAAGCAAGAGAGTGTTCCTGTGCACCTAGTTCATTGAAGACCATTGTATCAAATGATGACCTGTATGAAACAACACAACATGTACAAATTCAAAAAGAATTAGGCCGAGCAAGACAAACAAAATAAAACTTGTTATTAACGAAATCGAAATTGAAAGTATAAAAAGTGAGAACCAAATCTCTCAAGCAAAATCCCAAAATGAATTCAATTTCAATCCAAAACATCGAATACTAATGATAATCGTTTAAATCTAAAAACTGAGTAAGCAAATGAGTGAAACACAATGAGTGATCAAATCAATATCACTTGCCACTTCAATATCCAAATGAGTGAAACACAATGAGAAATGCATCGTAGAGAATTTGATTAATTGAAACAAGAAACAAACCTAGATACACAAAATTATGGTAACCTCGTATAACTTTCAAACTTTTGGACTTTCAAGGATTTGATTGGTTAAGCATTGAATTAAAGTAACTTGGTGCATTGTCACTAAGAATAGAAGCCTGAGTTCCTTAGCATTAAGCATCCTACGCAGCTAACAAAACAAGTTCATAATCTCTCCATTCTACAAGAAAGCAACAGATTTTGATGTACATACAAATCAACTACCAAACTTCTACCTATCCTGGCCACAAATAGTGAATACTAAAGAACCATACACAAAATAAGAGAAATAAGAATCAATTTTTACCTCAAGATGTTGAGCAGCTTCACTGGTCAAACCAACTGTTGCAGCAGCTAATCCTATCCATCCACTCTACACAAAAATTGCCAAAGATTCGAACTTTATTAACTCAACAACTCAAACAACAACTGCAAAAACAAAACCAAAAGCAAATTGAAGTTCAAAAACAGACCACTCAACTTGTTTAAAGAAACTGAGTATCTGAACTTTAGAACAAATAAGGCTAATAGCAATTACTTGATATTTTTTCAAAAAAAGTTCAAAAATAGACCACTCATCTTATTATATACCCCACTGTTATAAAAAAAAAAATCTTATTATATACCCCACAGTACAAAATCTAAGTTGAAGTACAACAATTACTTGATATTTTTTCAGCAATTACAAAATTTAAGTCAAGACCAAGCCATTTTGCACTCTTGTCATATGCCTCACTGATTGCATCAACTATTGTGGTCCCAAGTTGTATATAGTCTCCAAGATCACGAGCAAGAATGAGTAGATTATGTCCTCCTAAAGACAGATAACATAAACAGTAAGGAAGCTTTATCTTTTTTGGTCAATGCAAGGAAGCTTTATGAAACCCGATGCTCTGATCTAACTCAACAATCTTAGGTTTGCAAAACTGACTTCTAAACCTAACCAGAAAATTCAATCCCAACCTCCCCGCCAGAGAACACAATATAAATAGAAAATTTCTTCAAATTGATCAATAAGAGCATATCTAGATCTCCCACTAGTCTTTCTAAAACGAAAAGTTTCACAGCTTTAGATTGTTAGCATATAAAAGTTAGGTGTAAGATATAAACTTAGCTTATGCATCACATCACAGGACTACCAATGGACTTGAGCGATGTCATTTCGTCTAAAAGTTCAGATGACAGCTGAATGAAATATCAGAAGGACCTAATGCACAAAACATGTAGAACCTTATCCTATCGGAAACAAGCAGGGCCATGAAAGGAAATTGCAAGTCTTTCATTAAACCTAATAGAACATGAAAAGGGAGTGAAACAGGTACGCTAGTGTAAAAATCTCAAACACCTTACTCACAACTTAACTTAGAAAGAGTAATATAAATTTTTTTTATTAACAAAGCATATCGAACGGCTTACCTCCAATTTGTCCTCTTTCGCCCTGTGATTTTGTGGAAGTGTGCGGAACTCATCAGTCAACCGAAGGCACTCACCAACGCTTTCAGGTGGCACAAATTCAAGTGCAACTTTAATGCACGACTGGAGAGAAATAAACTAAACCATTCAAGTCATTTTTATGTTTCATAAAGAGATCAATAACATTTTTGATCGACCAAGAGTACTTTAAATTTGAGATGATATGTTACAGTCACTGAAAGATTGATAACAATTGAGAGGATATGAATGAAATATAATACAAAAAATCTCAACATACTAATATATATTCTCTTTCCAACTTACACATCGACAAACTACCACCCTCAAAACTGAAAGAACATCAATTACAGGAATGGACTCTTTATAGCTCATCAAGAAAGCACGAGTATTTATGTTATGATACTATGCATTAATGTTTTTACAAGGAAAAATTACAAAATAGAATACGAAACAAGGCAAAAAGATGACAGATGAATGTCTGAGACTATAAATAACCACGTTTATCATTATGATTGCCAAATTTGTGGAGGCCTGTGGGCCACCATATGCATGCCTTGAACAATTGATCTTCAAGATGGTACTGGCACATGTCACCATCAAAGTTCCATAGGTGGATAATGCTAATAGTCAAATCCTTCAATACACAAGTGCTCAAATGAGAAAGCCAGAGAAAGATTTGCTTAATCTAAAGCTTATTCTAAAATCCTTATTCTCAAGACGAAAAAGTAGTGCTAATTGGTAATATGTTTAGTGGTTAAATAGCTTTTGAAATGAAGATTCCATGACTACTGTAGGATATTTGTATCTTAGAAAATAATGTAAATTGGCTATCCTTGCACAAAAAACTTTGTATAAACATTCACAAGCTCAATTTAGGTTTTAATGTTTAGATATTAGAATAAGTGAGATGGTGGTTGACAAGAAGATCAAGATGTGAAGAAGTATTCCCAGACTTCTACGGCATTAGACATCATTTATGTTTGCATATGATTTCATAACATAGGATCATTCTTGAGAAAAACATGTTCTTTACAAAACTACTGTTTTCATGTATTTGGTGACTGGTCACCTAAACTCCGCATGTGACAGATTTCCTGACAGCGACTGATCAGTTAGATTAACAGATCATCCTATTATCCAGTTTTGACCGAACATCCCTTTACCTGCTGGGTTGTCAACTGTTCTCCACTAATTAGATCTACCTAGGGTTACATCCCTTGTTAATGAAATCTCAGCCGTTCATTAGATGAAATCTCGGCCCTCCATTTCATATCTTCTTTGCCTATAAATTCTAAACCTCTTCCGCCATTTTCTCTTGGGGTTTTTGCATAAAGATTTTCATCATTCACATTTCAAAAACTCTCTTTCTGCCTTCTTGCTTTGAATTGTTTCTTACATTCTTCTTGACTTTCATTCACATAAAGTTCATACAAGAATTCATAAGATGGCAAACGATTGAACTTCTTTCAAAGTTTTCAGTTTTTCAAAACATTCATCTTTGAAGGAAACCTTGAAGAAGTTCTTATCTTCACCGTTTCAACTCCAAGTTTTCAAAACTCATTTTAGTTTAGAAGTTGAAATAGTGGTCTTCAATCTTGTCTCCCATGTTCACACATAATTTGAGACAAGGTTGATATTTAGGAGTCATTTGACTTCGGGTTTTTTCTGCCCAGTTTTATAAACTGTTGCAGCAAAACACCTAGTTACCCAGCTGATTTACTGAAGCTTTGTAGCTCTCTGTAACTCTGTTGGTGACTAATCATACAGTTTCACAGCTTACTACATTTGGTGCCGCTGACCAGACATACGTGTGTATTCTCTGGAAAGTGATTGACCAGTCATCTGTACCACTGGAGGTGAAGTGATTGAAGAAGGAGCCGCTCGAGGGACTGCTGCATCTAAGACTAGGTACATTAGATATTAAGCTTGTCGAAACCTTGTATTGGGCACCTTTTTACCATTTCATAGTGGAAGGTCGGTCTTCTGATAAACTCCCGGTTTTTTACCCTTTTTGGGGTTTTTCCGGGTACCAAAACATTGTGTCCATCTCTTTGATTTGTTAATTATAAAATCAGATTTAATTATGCACCAACTTAACGTAACATGCAATCTGGACAAACCCGTGTGACTGATCATCCTATAAACTGTTGCATTAGAACCGCTGGATTTGAATAGGTTGTAGTTGTGGATAGCCCGCAGATTTCATCTTCACTGAATCTGTTCTGGGGACCTAAGTTGGCATAGCATTCGAGTGTGGTTGAACAAATTCACAAGCATACACAATCTGTAATCTAAGGGACTAGTCAGATACTTGAGTTTGGAAACAACGTGACTGGCCACGTGGTCCAAGTATTAAAATAAGTATCAGGTTCATCACATTAGGTGACTGGTCACCTAAAAGTGATCTGTTGTGTGAATTGATTGTACTTGCCGTGACTTAATTAAAAATTACCCCCCTCATTGCCAACCTGCAATTGGCATCAGAGCAGGGCTTTAGACATACTTAAAGCAGGTTTAGGGACTGGTTGGTTAAGGGTCTAGTCATGGAAAGAGATCGAGTAGCCAGTTCGGTGAATTCACCTCCCTACTTCGATGGCACAAACTATGCTGCTTGGCGTGATAAATTTGAGATTTTTCTTGATGCTTATGATGAATTTGCATTCCAGTATCTGTTTGTTGAATGGCGTCCTCCGTTTAGAATTGTTGACGGTGAGAGAGTGAATGTTCCAAGAGATGACTGGACACAGGTCCAAGTCAATGCGTCTAATGCAAACAAGAAAGCTAGGAACGCCATAGCTGTTGCTGTATCCAGTGCACAATATTCACATATTCAGCACTGTACCACAGCTAGGGAAGCTTGGGATAGATTGCGTGTCATTCATGAGGGTGATGACCAGGTCCGGGATTTAAAACTTGAAATGGTTCTGTTCGACTTCGAGGAACTCCGGATGACTGATTCCGAGAGCTTCTCGGATTTCAGACTTGAGAGTGTCACTAATGCAGCGATGAGTCTAGGGTCACCAATTTCAGAGCTTACAGTTGTTCAAAAAATCTTAAGGGTGTTGCCTAGGAGGTTTTCCGCGAAGAAGACCGCAATCAAAGAATGTCAAAACATGTCGGACATAAAGCTTCCTAAACTTGCTGGTAAATTAAAGACTTATGAGCTGGAATTAAAATTGGAAGAGAGTATGCACAAAAAGGACAAAGGTGTTGCACTACAGAGTGTGACCGATCATCCTGAACCCAAAAGTTCTAAGTCTGACCAGTCATCCTCTGTTGATGATGATATGGCACTGTTTGTCAAAAGGTTTAGAAGAATCTTAAGGGATAGAAAGGATCACGACGGTAGTACAAGTTATCCTAGAGAGTCAAAGTTCAAACCTCAGGGTGAAATGACTAATGAAAAGAAATTTGAAAAGAACTCAGGGTCTAGAGAGAATAAGTTCAAGAAGGGTCCTGTGAAGTGTTTCACCTGTGGTGGGACTGGTCATATTTCTGTTGATTGTGCTAACAATAAGAAAAAGTCATACAAAGGGAAGGATAAGGCCTTGAAAGCATCTTGGAGTGATAGTGAGGATGAGGAATCACTTCACTCTAACTCTTCTTCAGAGAATGAAGATGATGAGGTTGCCTTTGTTGTTAGAATTTCTGATCACAACTCAGCGAGTGAGGAATCCAAGTCGGGTTCACAACACATGACTGATGATGACCAGTCACCTGAGATGTATTGTCCTGTTTTTCATGATTATGATGCTCTTCCAAAGAATCAGACTTATGAGAAGATGTGTGAAAGGTATGATGCCTTATTTGATGAAACTTGTGTGATCAAGGTTGATAGCATTGAGCTGAAAAAGCGTTGTAATGAGTTGGAACTGGAAAAGGCTGCACTCTGTCTCGCTTTAGAGGATTACGAGACCGGTCATTCACATAGAGAAAGGGAGAGTGCAGATGACCAGGCATCTGAGTCTAGATTTGAAGTTTTGTATACACAGATGTGTGTTGAGTATGAAAAGGTTAAAAAGGAGAATCTAGATCTTAGACATCTACTGTGCACCTCGGAAAATGATATTAATCTCATGCATAGTAAAAGTCTTAAGTTAAAAGAGGCAGTTGAGTCACTCAAGCAATCTAATGTCCACTTGGTTGAATACAATAAATCACTGCAAGTAAAGGTTAATGATCTGTCAATTGGTTCGGCTAAGTTAGACAAGATGCTTAATGTTGGGAAAAGTCACAATGATAGGACTGGTCTAGGTTTTGTAGCTGATGGGTCACATAAGGCCTAAGTATCCGAAACTTAAAATCAAAAGTCAGACAAAGCATAATGGGTCACTTAAAGAATAGGTTGATTTGTTGCTTATTGAAGTAACCAGGATTGCTAAGCTTGTTGGGTCATCTTCTTCTTCACCTAGTGCTCCTAAGAACAAGTGGGTAAAGAAAAATGAAAAGTGTCTAGTCGCTTTGTCTGTTTTGAATGTGCGTGATCCAACTCGTTGGTACATTGACAGTGGCTGTTCCAAACACATGTCTGGTGACAAATCTGTCTTTGTAAATTTTAAGAATTTTGATGGTGATTGTGTTGAATTTGGAGGTGGTGAAACTACTAAGATGACTGGTCAAGGTAGTGTTAAACTTCTGAGTCTACCAGTCCTTGAAAATGTAAGGTATGTAGAAGGCTTTAAGTCCAACCTTATCAGTGTATCACACCTGTGTGATCAGTGGACTGAGGAAGTCTGCATGTCAACAAAAGGTTGTAGGATTATTGATAGCAAGGGGCGATCTAGTCAGGACAGGCAGATCTAATGACAACTGCTATACTCTTGATAGTCAAACCCTGGCTACCAAGGTGACCTGTCACTCTGTGACGGATAACACCACTGCTTTATGGCATCAACGGTTAGGACATATGAACTTCAATGATTTGTACACCCTGGCCAAAGAGCAGCTTGTTAGAGGTATTCCTAAACTAGATAAGCCATCTAAACACATTTGTGGTCCATGTCAGTTGGGCAAACAGTCACGTGTCGCACACAAGAGAGTCAAGGATGTTGGGACTAGTTACCCCCTTGAACTCATTCACATGGATCTTGTTGGTCCAGTTCAAACCGTGTCTGTTGGTAGTAAGAAATACATTTTTGTAATTGTTGATGATTTCAGTAGGTTTTCTTGGGTGTCCTTCTTGAGAGAAAAGTCTGATGCTTTTCAAAATTTTGTGACGGTATTCAAGCAAATTCAGAATGAGGTTGTGATTGGTCACCCCTCTGTTGTCAGGATTAGGACTGATCATGGCACTGAGTTTGACAATTCCTTGTTTGCTGAGTTCTGTGCCAGTATGGGCATAAAGCATGAGTTTTCGGCTCCAATTACCCCTCAACAAAATGGAATTGTTGAGAGGAAAAATAGAGTCTTGATTGAAATGGCTAGAGTGATGCTCAATAGCAAAAATCTGGCTAAGAATCTGTGGGCCGAGGCCATTAATACTGCTTGCTATATTTCCAATCGAGTCTACTTGAGACCAGGCACAGACGAGACTCCATATGAGATCTGGAAAGGGAAGAAACCAATGATCAGTCACCTAAGAGTCTTTGGTAGTACTTGTTACATACTGAGAGATAGGGAACACCTTGCCAAGTTTGATCCCAAGAGTGATGAAGGCATTTTTCTTGGGTTCTCCATGACTAGTCGAGCCTATAGAGTTTTCAATATTAGAACCAATACCATCATGGAGTCCATAAATGTTACAATTGACGATCTTGATGCGTCAGTTGAGTTAGCCTTAGATGAAGATGGTATGTTTCCTGAGAAGGTCATTGAGTTTGCTAGTGAGACTCAGACAGAACAAGATGACCAGTCATCTGGTTCTGATTCTGAAGGTTCGGAAGTGTCTAGTCAACCACCAAATAAAAGGCCAAACTGGGTAGTGTCTAGACATCCAGAACAGAACATAATTGGGTCAGTAAAAGAGGGTGTGAGGACTAGAGGTCAGATCCAAAGTGAAATAGCACATGTGTGTTATGTCTGCACAATAGAGCCCAAGAACATCAAAGAAGCTCTTGTCCATGAGGAATGGGTGCTTGCCATGCAAGAAGAGCTGAATCAGTTTGAGAGAAATCAAGTCTGGACACTGGTCAAGAGACCAGTCACCTCAAATGTCATAGGCACTAAGTGGATCTTTAAGAACAAGAGTGATGAGACTGGTCACATAGTGAGGAACAAGGCTAGACTTGTTGCTCAGGGATATTCTCAAGTTGAAGGCATTGACTTTGAGGAAACTTTTGCACATGTAGCTAAACTTGAGTCAGTCCGTTTGTTGTGTGCTATTGCTTGTCATCTTAAATTCAAGTTGTATCAAATGGATGTCAAAACGGCATTTCTCAATGGATACTTGAATGAGGATGTGTTTGTTGAACAACCAAAAGGCTTTGAGGATCCTCATATGCCCAATAGTGTGTATAAGTTGAAAAAGGCTTTGTATGGTTTGAAGCAAGCTCCTAGAGCTTGGTATGATAGGTTGTCTAGTCACCTTTTGTCGAATGGCTATACACGTGGATCAGTTGACAAGACCTTGTTCATTAAGCGAACTAAAAGTGATGTTGTGGTTGCTCAGATTTATGTTGATGACATTGTTGTTGGTTCCACATCCGAATCCCAAGTTCAACAGTTCATAAAGATTATGACTAGTGAATTTGAGATGAGTCTCATTGGTGAATTGAATTATTTTCTTGGTTTGCAAGTTAGGCAAGAAGAGACTGGTCTCTTCATTTCTCAATCCAAGTATGCTGCAAACCTTGTTAGCAAATTTGGATTTTCTTCTGCCAAACCCGCTAGGACCCCCATGAGCAAATCCACCAAGTTGTCTAGTGATAAAACAGGAAAGAGTGTTGACCAAACACTCTACAGAAGTATGATAGGCAGCCTGCTATATCTTACTGCAAGTAGACCAGACATCTCCTTCTCTGTTGGAGTTTGTGCTCGTTTTCAAAGCGATCCTAGAGAGTCACATCTTCATGCTGTAAAAAGGGTCATTAAGTACGTTAGTGGGACGTTGTCTTATGGTATTTGCTATACATTTGATACTAATACCAATCTTGTTGGGTTTAGTGATGCTGACTGGGCAGGATGTAGTGATGACCGGAAAAGTACCTCCGGTGGTGTCTTCTATCTAGGAAGCAACATGGTTTCTTGGTATAGTAAGAAGCAAAATTCGGTCTCATTGTCCACTGCAAAGGCTGAGTGCATAGCGGTAGGTAGTTGCTGCACGCAGTTGCTTTGGATGAAGCAAATGCTCAGTGACTATGGCATAGTTCAGGACCAGTTCCTCATATACTGTGATAACACAAGTGCTATATGCATCTCGGAGAACCCAGTGCAGCATTCTAGGACTAAACACATTGATATTAGGCACCACTTCATTAGAGATCTCGTTGAGTCAAAGACATTAATACTTAAATTTGTGGCCTTGAAAAAACAACTTGCTGATATTCTAACCAAACCTTTGGAGGATTAGGTTCTGACTGGTCTTCGCAAAAGTCTTGGAATCTGTTCTGTTGATTAGTATGACCAGTCACAGGTAATGCTTGTATTTTTTCAATTCCTGCATATTATACATCATTTCTAAAAATTGAAAAACACTTCTCAAGCTGGTTTGTCCCTTGTGTTGATACTATCAATTGGATATTTGTTAGTTATAATTGAAGCACTAGATTGAGTCAAATAGTCATAATCCCGTCTCTTGATCAAGAAGTAAAGAGTGCATTTTCTAAAGATGGTTGATTTAAATTTGTTTTCAACACTTGTCTAATTCCCTTACTACTTGATGATAATTGATCATGTTGACTCTTGATTTTTCAAAAGATGTGTAGTTAAAAAGAAAATGGAGATTTTCCTCGAAAATGAAAACGAGAAGGACAATAAGGCCCTAACTCAAAAAGAAAAATAAAATGAAAAATAAAGTTTTGGGCTTGAGTCAAAGTAAAGATGTGTCAATGTTACACCCTCCTTCAAATCAATATAATTGATCTACACTCAAAATTAATTTGTGCAAGTTATCACTTGTTTGAAAGTCTTAAGATGTTGTGGGTGCATGAAATAGTGGTTCATCAAATAGTAATCGGTTCTCTTTGTAATTTACACTCAATATGACTAGTCTTCCCCTTCCCAAATATGTTGTTTGACTTAGTCATTGAATCTTTTTTATCTCTTGAATATGCTATTGGGAGTGTCAAAATAAATGTGAAAATCAGTTTGAGTACAAAAAATACAATGCATGCATTTTACTTGATTTATTTATGTTTGCATCATATTGGTTAAAGCATTAACTAGGACAAATCAAGCTGATTGATAATGTTTAGTTGTTGACCGGTGAGTTTAAAATTGATTATTAATGTTTTTGTTTCGGATTCTTCAAATAAGAGTGGGCCTTCATATTTTTCTGTAAGGTTTGACTGTGGTAGACTACCATAATGAACGTTACATATTTGAAAAGGGGTATGGTTTCATGAACCGGTTCCTCTCAAATAAGCTTGGTCTCCCAGGTTGTCCGATTGGCTGCCACGTGGACTCTGGTCATAAACCATTGTGTTCTTTCGTGTTCCATGGCAGTGTTTCCGAGAAAGGTTTCAGTGGGTATTTAAGTCTAGGTTACGGCATCCTTAATCTTCATTCCTCATCCGCCGCTTCTAAGCCTTTGCCCTAAAATCCTCAAATTTCTGGAAAGTTCAAAATCTCCAGAAATTCTTTCGAACCCATCCTTCTCTCACCGCCACCATGTTTTTAGCACTGCTAATTGCTCATATGGTGCACCTTCGATTCAGATCAGATTCCGATGAAGAGCCTTAGGTCGTGGTGACTGAACCCATTCCTGAACCGCAGCCAGACTTGATGTCAGAATCCCCTGCTGCACCAGTCACAGACGCCCGCAACTCCGATGAACTACCTGAGGAACTCTCTGCTCGTCCCCCATCTACATAGACCAACCCATCTCCTCCTCCTCGGAAAAAGGGTAAACATGTGAAACATTTGGCCCCGCCGCGAACATCTCGCGGATCCACCCGCCAATCATCGTCCAGTCAGTTCCGGTTTGTGGATGAGGATGCACAGAAGTACTACAACCAAGTCTCCACCCGGATGATTGTTTCCGAAAGAGGGTATCCAGTTCTTAACTTTTCCTCTAAATTGGTCAAGTCCTTGGGTTTGGGTTGGGTCCGAGAGGTGATTAGGGTGTTGAATCTTGAAAAATTGGTTGATGGGTTTCCTAGTTCCTTCCGTTTTAATGCATTTGTTGTCCGCGAATTCTATGCTAATTTTCCTGTCTTGGATGAATTTGAGTCGGGTGTGAATGTTATGGTTAGGAGTATAATGGTCAACTTGAGCCCATCAGTCATCTATAACTACTTTTCTCTTCCTGCACCGTTAAGTCATGATGTATATGATAATTTCCTTGACGAGCCAAGTCGATACTTTATGCATGACTTCTCTGTGTTGGCCTTTCATGACTCTGAGTTGGTATTAGCCCACGGTGATAAGCCTTCTAGGTCTCATTTGACTCCTAGCTTCCGATATCTACTGCATTTCATCAAAACTAAATCTCATTCCAACCGGAAATGCAGCCAATGTCACCTTAGAAGTAGCCCGTCTAGCCATCTTACTGTATCATCGTTTTCCCATTCCTACTGGTCATATCATTTATGATTCAATAGTGTCTAAATCTAGGAACTTTGGGAAAATGGAAGGGTCACGAGGTTCAGTAGTGTTTCCGTGTCTGATCCATCATCTCTGTGAGGAGGCTAGTGTTGATATGTTTGGTCCTGAGGATGTCTTTCAGGCTCCCACCAGTCCTATGACTGAGGACTTTGTGCGCAAGAGTGAAAAGGCTGTTGAGTCTTCTAGGAAGTCCAAGTTGAGTGTGGAATCAGTCAACGAAGTATCCTTGTCTGCTACCGTTGAAGCTGCTGTTAAGGAAGCCACATCAAAGCTTCTTCAAGCATTTGGTGTGAAGAAAAGGAAGAAGTCCAAGACCCCATCTGACCAGACTGCTGATCAAGAGTGATCATGTGTTGAAATTGCCTTGTTATGTTATGTGCCTCATGTTGGTTACTTGTAGTTTAAATTCGTGTCTAGTCGTTGTGAACAGTATTATGATCGTTTCCTACAGTTTGTAACTTAATTAGCCCTTGTGAACTTTGGTGTTGTAATGTGTTTCAATTAAGTATTATCGTGGTTTAGTGTCTCTATTTGTTCATAAGTGTTGCTCTGATTATTTCTTGACTAGTCATGCTTGCATTGCACAGTTTGCTTAACTTTCGTGCTTGATTAAGGGGGAGTTTCCCTATCTTAAGTGTGTATCTGCATAGTTTGTGTATCTATTTCTCCTGCTTATTATGTTTAAGTCTTCCGTTGTTTCTACTTTGTCTTCCCATGACAAAAAAGGGGGAGTAAGTTTGGAGTTAGGGGGAGTAGATATTGCAATGATCATGGAGTTAGGGGGAGTAGATATTGCAATGATCATGCTAACTCCTTCTGCCATGTTCTACAAATGATATCATGTTGTGTTACTAAGGGGGAGCAGCTGCATAGGAATATACATGCTATTTGAGTTGTTTTGCAGGTACTAATGGTGACTAGTCACTAACTAGTTAATCTTTGGTGAGTGTGAGTGATGTAAGCACATGGGGTAGTTTTTGTCAAGGAAAGCCAAAGGGGGAGATTGTAGGATATTTGTATTTTAGAAAATAATGTAAATTGGCTATCCTTGCACAAAAACTTTGTATAAACATTCACAAGCTCAATTTAGGTTTTAATGTTTAGATATTAGAATAAGTGAGATGGTGGTTGACAAGAAGATCAAGATGTGAAGAAGTATTCCCAGACTTCTACGGCATTAGACATCATTTATGTTTTCATATGATTTCATAACATAGGATCATTCTTGAGAAAAACATGTTCTTTACAAAACTGCTGTTTTCATGTATTTGGTGACTGGTCACCTAAACTCCGCATGTGACAGATTTCCTAACAGCGACTGATCAGTTAGATTGACAGATCATCCTATTATCCAGTTTTGACCGAACATCCCTTTACCCGCTGGGTTGTCAACTGTTCTCCACTAACTAGATCTGCCTAGGGTTACATCCCTTGTTAATGAAATCTCAGCCGTTCATTAGATGAAATCTCGGCCCTCCATTTCATATCTTCTTTGCCTATAAATTCTAAACCTCTTCCGCCATTTTCTCTTGGGGTTTTTGCATAAAGATTTTCATCATTCACATTTCAAAAACTCTCTTGCTGCCTTCTTGCTTTGAATTGTTTCTTATATTCTTGTTGACTTTTATTCACATAAAGTTCATACAAGAATTCATAAGATGGCAAGCGATTGAACTTATTTCAAAGTTTTCGGTTTTTCAAAATATTCATCTTTGAAGGAAACTTTGAAGAAGTTCTTATCTTCACAGTTTCAACTTCCAAGTTTTCAAAACTCATTTTAGTTTAGAAGTTGAAATAGTGGTCTTCAATCTTGTCTCCCATGTTCACACATAATTTGAGACAAGGTTGATATTTAGGAGACATTTGACTTCGGGTTTTTCTGCTCAGTTTTATAAATTGTTGCAGCAAAACACCTAGTTACCCAGCTGATTTACTGAAGCTTTGTAGCTCTCTGTAATTCTGTTGTTACTAGTCATACAGTTTCACAGCTTACTACATTTGGTGCCGCTGACCAGACATACGTGTGTATTCTCTGGAAAGTGATTGACCAGTCATTTGTACCAGTGGAGGTGAAGTGATTGAAGAAGGAGCCGCACGAGGGACTGCTACATCTAAGACTAGGTATATTAGATATTGAGCTTGTCGAAACCTTGCATTGGACACCTTTTTGCCATTTCATAGTGGAAGGCCGGTCTTCTGATAATCCCCCGGTTTTTACCCTTTTTGGGGTTTTTCCGGGTACCAAAACATTGTGTCCATCTCTTTGATTTGTTAATCACTTGGCTAATTATAAAATCAGATTTAATTATGCACCAACTTAACGTAACATGCAATCTGGACAAACCCGTGTGACTGATCATCCTATAAACTGTTGCATTAGAACCATTGGATTTGAATAGGTTGTAGTTGTGGATAGCCCGCAGATTTCATCTTTACTAAATCTGTTCTGGGGACCTAAGTTGGCATAGCATTCGAGTGTGGTTGAACAAATTCACAAGCATACACAATCTGTAATATAAGGGACTAGTCAGATACTTGAGTTTGGAAACGGGACTGGCCACGTGGTCCAAGTATTAAAACAAGTATCAGGTTCATCACATTAGGTGACTGGTCACCTAAAAGTTATCTGTTGTGTGAATTGATTCTACTTGCCGTGACTTAATTAAAAATTACCCCCCTCATTGCCAACCTGCAACTACCATCCTTTTTGATATTCAGAAATGGATGCATGTATTTGAGAAATTAAAAGATCTATGCACGGAAAGAATAATCCATTGTCTATTTTCAGATCTTTGCTAGTTTAAAGGCATAACATGTTTATGAACCACAAGATAAAATCCATAAAAGCATCAGTCAGCAATACATGTGTGAGGACTCGCTTAAGCTTGTTTGAACCCAATAATATAGTTTTTTTTTCCACATGCACCAGTCAATTGCTACTGGAAACTAACTAGACATTACACGATTTAATCAACAAAAATAAACAGAAAGTAAAAGGAAAAAAAGTGTATTGGCATACCAAAGGCCTTTCGACTAGAGAGTTAAATTCAAACTATGAAAGATTAAACATGAAGAAAAAGCATATAATAATAATTTTGAAACTCCAAAAGGGTTACAGCAGTTATTTTGGAGAGAGCTAGAACGGCCAGAAACCTACAATCTAGAAAAGAAAATGTCAACATGAACATCAATTTGCTTTTGTAGTAAATTACCTTCAAATTTCTGACTTGGTGTGGACATCCTGTAGGAATTAAAACAGCGTCTCCAAGTTTCTATATGAATGTCCACGGTTCAATTCCTATTGAAAGGTATAACAGCATGAGATATATAATTTGTACCCAAATTAATTAAAAATTTGATTGCAATAATACATAAGTACATAATGAAGCAACCATATTCTTCCTTGAGCTTCCTTATGTGTTCCAGAGTCAGATAAAAGGTTTCATCATGAATGGGATGCATAACCTGCAAAAAAGGAAGCGTTTCCCTTTAGGATTAAACACTAAATCAAATGGCATTCAATTTTGCGGCTGGAAACTAAAGTTAACAATGATCTCATCCAAAATTAACTCCTTCTCATCCTCCTTATTCCTCAAAATTCTCTAGTTCTTTTCAACCGAACAAACCATAGGAGATCCAATACAGCTAGGGGTGGGAAAACCCGGCCCAAAACCCGGAACCCGGCCCGAGCCCGACCCAAAAAACTCAAATGGGCTCTTGTAATTTTAAGGCCCGAAGCCCGAATGGAAAAAGCCCAGCCCGGCCCGATTTTTTCGAGCCCAAGTACGGGCTCTATTTTTCAAAGCCCGGCCCGGACCGTTAAAACCAGAATACACGTGTCAAGATATTATTCGTTAAACAAATGGTTGCATTTGTATTAAAATAGAACCTAAACACCTAATAATTTTTCACACCCTCAATTTTCAACCGTTGAATTTGATCCAACGGCTGTAACAAAGGGAAACCAAACTCGTTCATTGTCTCGTCATTTCCAGCAGGTCGCCGTCGCCGTCCAATCTGGCTCGTCGTCACTTCCAGCATGTCGCCGTCACCGTTCGATCCAGCTCGTCGTCCAATCCAGCATGTCGCCGTCGCCGTCGCCGTGCAGTCCAGCTCGTCATCTTCGTCAATCGCACCCAACCTCCGTTCGCGTCGTCGTCCAGCTCGTCGTCTGTTCAGCGTCGTCGTCAAGTCTTCAAGCCGTCTTCGCCACACCTTGTCGTCGTCGTCCCCCACAGATCTTCAAGTCGTCTGCGGAATTGGCTGGGTGGTCGCGTGATCGTCTTCTTCATCGTTATCGTTTGTCGGCGGCGTCTTTTTTTTTTTTTTTGTTTGGGGATAATTGGCCGGGCTTTAACCGGCTCAACCCGAACCCGGCCCGAATTTTCGGGCCCAAAACCCGACCCAGACCGAACAGATTGGGCCCTTCAACGGGCTTGAAAATTGAAGGCCCGATCCCTTTCGGGCTTTTTTCGGGCTCACCCAAAACCCGGCCCGACCCGATCCCAGCCCTAAATGCAGCACATCACCAAAAATCCAACCAAATAGTACCCACAAAGACAATAACAGAAACAGCTTCTAATGAACATCCAACCAAGCTAAACATCTCCAATACGTGCATCCTATCTACCTAGTAAACCTAGAGTGCAAAAAGTAGGTGGTCCACATACTCCTTCAGTCCACTTCATAATATTGTGATAGGAGTTGTAGAAATCCAAACAGATCACCTTTTCTATGTACCCATCATAATTGAATGGTTTTCACTGAGAAAAACCATTATCTAGCATTGTTAACTTCAGCAGCCATCATAGTTTCCTTTATAAGCTATTCATGTAATGTTCACAAAATGTGGCCTAGCGGCATTGCAATCGGACTTAAATTCATGTAAATTAATGATGGATAATGGAAAAACTTAGAAGCATGCCACTGAAAAAAGACTTACACTAAATGGGAAGTGCAGGTTGGCAATGAGGGAGGTATTTTAAAAATAATTCCCTCTTGTTTAACAAACAGCACAAACAATGATCACACAGATGACCAGTCACTGTGTGATGGACTTGACAGATTAATTAGATTAAGTTCTTGATAGATATTACTTGTGGATGCTTGTGATTTGATCAACAACACTCAGATGCAATGCCAACTTAGGTCCTCAACGAAATCAGTGAGTTTGATATTCGTGAGCTATCCACAACTACAACTATATCAAACCAGCGTTTCTAATGAAGCAGTTAAGATGACCAGTTAGGCAGAATTATCCAGTTTTCATGTTAAGTGAATTGGTGCGAAATTAAATCCAATTTTAATTGAGCCGAATGTTTAACGATACACAAAGATGGACACAGAGTTTTGGTACCCGGACAAAATCCACAAAGGGATAAAAAACCGGGGGTCTATCAGAAAACCGGCCTTCCACTATGAAATGGCAAAAGATGCCCAGTACAAGGTTCAGACCAAGCTCAATATCTAGTTACCTAACTTAGATGCAACAGTCCCTCGTGCGGCTTCTTCTCAATCACTTCACTTCCAACGGATCCTTACTTGGTCAACACGCTACAAGGACATACACAAGTATTCCTCTAACATGGCACCGTAAATGTATGCTGTGGTGATTTATGACCAGTCACAGATTTATTTCCAGAAAGCAGTAAACTTGCAGGAAATAAAACAGTGACTGTGTTTGCTTGCTTACAACTATAAAATGGGCAGCAAACCAACTTAGGTCAAAGACCTCTAACACTCAACAAAGTCTACAAACATACATGAACATGAGAGACTAGTGTTGCACACTCCTAACTCGACTCAAAGTATGAAAACTTTAAAACAAGCCGAACTAGGAATGAAGAGGAAAACAAATAGGGCTGCAGCAAAATGAGAGTTTGAAAGATATGAAAATTATGTTCAAAACCCTAATGAAAAAGATGGGGAGGTTTAGCTTATAAAGGCCCAAGAAGATAAGAAATCAATGGCCAAGATTTCATCTCCAAAACCTTACTTTAATATAACCTAGACAGATCCGAGTGAGTGGGGCACAATTGACTACCCAGTGGGTAAAAGGATGAGCTGTTTAATCAAACTGTCAGAAAAGCAGTCAACCGTCACGTGCATGAAATACATGACCAGTCACGAAAAACCTAAAATCCTCATTTTTGTAAAACAAGTATAAAACTTTAAAGTGTTTAAAAGGTTTTGGCTTAATAAAGAAAGGACAATGGTTTTGACACAGAAAATCTATGCAAATGAATATTTATGTATGAATGCATCTTCACTCTTCAATCTTCAAGCTTCTTCAACAATTCTAAATATCTAGGGATAAAACCTAATTGACTAATTGAGCTTGTTACATTTATTACAATGTTTTTGTACAAGGATAGCCAATCATAAAATAACCGACAGGAAGTCTATGAAGAGAAGATGTTACCTCCTTGTAAGCGGAAAGCTTCAGATATTCGCCATCTCCAATAGCCTTCTTACGTCTTAGTTCGGCTCTTAAAACACAAACCATAATAGATAAGCACCAAGATTCTCTTTTCATGAGCTTGAGTCTTGCCATTTCCCTTCCTTTTTGTGGAGGAGAAGCCAGAAAAAAGACAACTCATGAAAAGAATGAATCCGATGTTAAAGAAAAATCATCAAGTGATCACAACAAGGTATATATGCAGCTGCTAGGATCGTTTTAAGATCAAAATAATGTACATACACTTCGAGTTGCATAGTTATTATCAAGATCCATCACACATGTCAACCAAAAAACATGTTCATGTAACTGGTTAATTAAGCAACTGGTTCTTGACCACTTTTAATGACCTTTTCGAATAGTCAGTTTTGAGCTCAAAAAGCAATCTAGCTAGTTTATGCAGAAAGTTTATACCGAACAAGATGCAGAACTCAGCACAGTACAAAAGATTAACCAACAAATTTCAAAAGCTATCCCTAACAAAATGCAAGCGAATTTGATTGAATGATGAAAGCCAACAAAGCACACAAAGTATTTGAATTTCAATGTGCAACAAGAAGAACAAAACCCATTTCAGAAAACCAAAACCACACCCATTATATGCAAATCGAAAAGGAAGGGCACCAAAACCCCCAAAACCCAATTCAACCCACCACAAATTTCATGAATAGTTCACAGAATTCTTCAATTGTATATACAAATTTGGGGGAAAAAACACCCGAGCTACAATGAATCAACAAGAAAATAATTCGAACATGAACAAATCTCTCAATAACATTCAGATTTGTACAAGGAGCAGTGAACATACCATATAAAGAAGAAGAATCTGCTGGGCTCTGATGGGTTTTGATGAAGCTGAAGATGAAAGATCGGTAGATGAAGCATCGGGTTTGAGTTGGATGAAGAATCGGCAGATTTCGATTTGGCAGGGAGAGAGGCGTATGAAGACGAAGAAGAATTGGCGAAGTGGGAGAGAGGCGTTTCTGGCTGTTTGGGGAAACGTCGATATGCTGGAGCGATGTTTTCTTCACGCACGCAGCCCCTGACTCGGGGCCGACCGTAGCGGAGGAGAAGTAAAAGTTGCGGTGAAGGACGAAACCGGATAGCGCAGAAGCGGCGATGGTTAGGAAATCGGAAATCGGATGGGTTTTGGTCTCTAGGTTTGGGAAATCAAATTAATTGTTGGTGGCATGGGAGCTGGGTTTGGGAACGGGGAGTTGGGGACACTGAGTTTCAATTGCGGAGTGTAAGGGTTTTTTTTTACTAAATACCTATTTCAGAGCTGGGCGGTAAAGATACCACGTTTTTTTTTCCCTTAGATAGACGACCGTTTCAAACAAAGTGTCACCTATAACTCCCAATTTTAAGAGAAAAAACGACACTTAACTCAAAAATGTCATCTTTATAAAACTTTTAGACGACTCCTTTTTCGTAAGTGTCATCTATAACGTGGAATTTCAGTAAATAGATGACACTTTAAGTCAAATTCGTCATCTTGAAAATATAGACGACAAAAACATAAGGAAGCGTCATCTAGATGGTGTCGTCTATAGCCATTATTGACTTAGTGAATCTTTATTAAAGTTGATATGATGCCACATTAATTCAAAACCTAGCCAGTAGATCCTAGGACTTTCTACGGAATCGGCACTGCCATAAGAGGCTGAGCTTTCTGCAAAGTGATCCCAAACTTCTCTTCCATGTTTATGCTCTCTGGTTCTACTCCATCCTCAAGCTTCCAATCACCAAATGAATTAATAAGTGAACCCAACATCAAGTTCAACATCCGCATTGCCAAGGGTAACCCAGGACATATTCTCCTTCCACCACCAAACGGTGTAAGCTCAAAGTGCTTTCCCGTGGCATCGATTTCCGATCCCAAGAACCTCTCAGGCTTGAATGATTTCGGGTTGTCCCAAATGGTAGGGTCTCTGCCAATTGCCCATACATTCACCCACACTTGTGCACCTTTTGGTACGATGTAACCACCTATCTCAACGTCTGCTTCTGCTTTGCGAGGTAGTAAGAATGGAACCGCGGGGTGCAACCGGAAAGTCTCTTTGATTATTGCCTGCAAGTAAGGAAGTCGGGCAATGGCCGTTTCCTCAACCGGTTTTCCTTTGCCAATGATCTTCTTTAGCTCTTCTTGAGCTTTGGATAATTTTTCCGGGTTGTGTAATAGCTCAGCCATTGCCCATTCCAATGTGGCTGAAGTTGTATCTGTGGCTGCAGAAAAAAGATCCTAAAAATGACAGAATCGTTTTAGTCCCAAAGGTAATCGAAAAAATTAAGATTAAAATTACTTTTAGAGCACGTGTAAAGACTTGCAATAATCGAAGTAGCTTTACGCAAAAGGAAAAATTTTCAACAACTACTATTGTAACAAATTGGTCTTAATCAAATTGATACTCTCAATCAAGGAAGAAAATTTCGATTTCGATGGAAATTTTAGTAGTCAAAATTTATGAAAATTTCGGAAAAAATTTTGATTTCGGTGGAAATTTTGGTTTTAAAAAAAAAAGACAAAAAAACCTATAAATGAATATCTCTACTTTCTCTAGGCTGTAAAATAAAAAAATAATGTAATTTAACATTTAAGCCATATACCATTCTCAAAACATTATTTTGGAACTGACAATATTGCTTCCACGACATTTGGCGGCTAGCGAAATAAATTTAAAATTTAATATGCCAATTGTACGTGCTTTGATCTCTCTCCACAGTCTCTATAAAAATTAGATATGTCGGGTTCACCTAATCATATGAAACATACGTGTCAGTGCTTGGACGACTATATGACATTCCGGGTTAAATATAATAAAAAAGACCCCATGTATTATCAAAGCTAGATCCTATAGGATTGCCACCATAACAATGATGCGCATGAGCACTAAAATCAATAGATATGTTAGTGGATTCATTTTCTAAGCTCATTGTCCCAAAATTTGAAGAAATGAAATCATATTCAAATTGAGGATTATTGGAGGTAACTGAGAAAACACTAAAATAAAATTGTTGAAGGCACCAAAAGCAAGATGTCAGGAAAAATTCAAGAAGCATTATTGAAGATAAGAACTCTAAGCAAGCATTACTGAATGCAACAACTCATTCAAAGCATAAAGGAAATTCTACCAAAATTTCACCGAAAGGTTACCAAAATTTATATGGAAATTTTGGTAATTTCGGAAAGTTTTAGCTTCTGAGGCGCTAAATTTACCGAATTTAAGTATTTTTCCTCTGATATTGATACATACCCCGATTCAAGTTTCGGCACTCCAAAATTCCAAAAATTTCAAGCGAAATTTCGATGTTTCAGCCGAAATTTTGTTCCTTACTCTCAATTGATTGCTGACTTTGTATATGTAAAAACAAAACTATTTGCAACATATTAATCTACCTCATAATTTGACCCAAAAAAATCTATCTCATACAGGAATCAGATAATTAGTTTAGAGGGGAAGAGCATATATAGTAGTGGAGCTTTATACGTACCAGAAACAAATGCTGAGTTTCAATCATGTCCATATCCTCATGTTTCTCTTTGCTATTATTTAGAAGGATATCCAACATGTCATTAGTCAGGACATAATCACCTGCTTTCCTTGATTCCAACCTTTGGACGATCAAATGGTCGAAAAGGTCAAACATCTTCTGGAAGTGACACGCCAAACGTTGTCGAATCCCCATTGGATCAATTTTTTTGAACACCGGAAAATAGTCCGCTACGTTTGGTTTCCCAGCCTCCTCCATAATACTCCTTACTAACTCCTTGAACTCTCTGGCCATCTCACTGTTCGAGTCCGCCAAATCAATAGAAAAGATGGTGCGAGAAAGCAAATTGAGGCTAGTTTTGAAAGCGGCCCTTCCGATCTCTATTGCCTTACCTTTAGCGAGGCTGTCATTGACATCAACTATAAGCTCTTGCACTTTTAGGTGACGGTTGGCTCGGTTGGCGTCGAGAACTTTGGTGGCGAACAATTGGGAGTTGCATATTTTGCGGAGGTTTCTCCATTTGTCTGAAACAGGTATCCAAGGCATGCCTTGCTCGCCGTGCTTGCTAGCTTGGAGTGCATCTGGGACTGTACGGCTGCAAAAGAATTGGTCGTGGGTTCGGAGGACCTCTTTGGCCATGGATGATGAGGAAACTACAATCGTCGTAATTTGCCCGAGTTGCAAGGTCATGATGGGGCCATAGCGTTGTGAAAGCTTTGTAAGAGAAAGATGGGGTTTGCTACCAAGCTCTAGAAGGTTTCCGATGAAGGGGCGTGGCTTCGGGCCAGGTGGAAGCTTGTTAGAAGCTGAAGTACTTCCAAGTAAATAATAGAAAGCATAGATTGAGATCCATGCAACCATTAGACCTAAGAGTATGCAGCTCAACAAGTCCATCTCTCTTTTTCGGGGCTGAAAACTCAAGAATAAATTCTGGTGGGACTCCCAAATGATGTATTTGGGATGTATTTCTTGGGTGATATTTGAGATTGTGTCAAAATTATAATCATATTTGACACAAATCTCATTTGTGGGACTCAATCTTGTGGCTCACATTTGAGCAATTTTTTGTTAAATTTGGGTTCGACACTCCACCATTGGAGATGATCTAATGATGGATAATGGTGTTAAAAATGACAACCCCAACTCATTGAGGCTTCTACAAGCTTCTCCAAGTTTCCTCAAATGAAGATAAAGTCGGTGGCCGAATTTGTTTGTTTAAGTCGCCAATGATCAAGTGGCTGCCTCAAGTTGGTAATGATCAAGTTGTAGCCAACTTGTTTGCTTATGTGGCAGCATGACATGTGGCTGCAAATGAACATGCAGCTAGGCATGTGGTGGCAAATGATGACAAAGTTGTTGAAGCCAAAGGCGGTGGCTGCAAAAGATCAAAGTCGGTGGAGTTCAAGTGGACACTACAAGAAAAATCAAGATAGGCATCGGATAAATAAAATCAAGATAGGCATCGGATTTTATCCGATACCAAAGACCCATAAAACCCGATGCCCTGCTCGGTGTTGCCTAATACTAGGGTATTAGGCATCGGATAAAATCCGTGGCCTTTTCTTCATTTGGCATCGGTTTTTATATAAAAACCGATGCCTATTTGCTTTTACATATGCTTATTGGGTTGACTTCCGATGCCTAAAGTACCTTTGGCATCGGTATTTATATATAATCCGATGCCTAAAGTGGCTTCGGCATCAGTATTTATGAATAATCCAATGCCTAAAGTGTCTTTGGCATCGGTTTTTATGCATAATCCGATGCCTAAAGTGCCTTTGGCATCAGTTTTTATATATATACCGATGCCTATGTACACTTACAGCAACGGTTTTTTTGCAAAAATTTGATGCTATTAACCTTATTTGGCATCACTTTTCCCTAAAAATCTGGCAACATTATGATTCTTTGGCATCATCATTACCCTTATTTAAGCAAATCATGAACTACAATCATGAGAGAAAATACAGAATTCTTATATATACTTCTCATGAATTACAATTTGTCCAAATGATGATGAACTACATATTTCATGAAATGTTACCTACCCCATACTTATCAAATACATATTGTAACAACTTCTGCCAAAAAATCAATCCTATATACTAACTTGAAAGAGCTTTGTGAGTATGTTAAATTCTCTTCGACACTTCACCTTATTTCCTTTTTACCTGCCATAATATGCAAACCAAGATATTCATTAAGTTATTTCACACTTGTGGAGTTTAACTCAAACCAGCTTCTAAGTTCTAACAAAAGAATTCGATACAAATGTAGAATTGGGGAAAGAAAACATTGATGATCAAAATTAATAGCAATACATTCAAGTGCAAGAAACTGAGTAGTAAAGCAAAAAAATCAAAACTTGAAAGAATCACTCATAGACTGTGCATACGACCGATAAGCAAACACTCTGATTCCAACTCAAGTATACTAATTTAGTTGCTCCAAAGAACTCAACAACAGTACAATGTATCAAGAATACTGAATCGAATTGAAAAGGTATATTGACACAACCAAAATCAAATCTGCATATATGTTTAAGCAAGTAACATCAACTAGAACCTATAAAGAAAGCAAAGCTTGGGATTTCCTATTGCCAAAATCTAAACTAGCTAACAACAGATGATGACCAAACAGAAAAAGAGATAAGATTTAATGACATATAGCTCTGGTCAACTTGCAGTCTGTTTAAGTTTGACAGATTATCAAGTTCATCAGGTAATGAACTGGACAACTTGTTTCCACTCAAGAGCCTGCACCAGAATGCACCCCACAAAAAAAACGATGAAACTATTTAACTGTAAACCATTGACAGTCTACAAGTCATTTCTATCCCATTTAGATTTAGGGATGCATAAAGAAACCTTTCTTTTGCAAGAGTGTATGAAGACGACTAGGGATGCACAAAAGTACTTTGAAAGATCAACATGAATTTAACTTACAAGAGCTCCAGGATGTCATTTTTCCAATCTCCTTTGGTATGGTGCCACTTAAGTCATTCCACATGAAATCCCTTCAAAAAGAGAACACATGAAATCCCTAGCCTTATTAGAACTCTACCTGCAAGAGATTGAGGAACAAGAAAAGGGTTAGTTCTTTTTTCCTTAAACTTGATAGATCATAATCTCAGATCCAAGTATGATTCCCAAAAAATTTGGCATGAATCTATCAGAGCACATTATGAATAAATGCACAAGACACCCAGAGAGAGGAACAATGCGAGGAAAATGGGAGGAAACTCTTATGAACATTGCATGTGCATTTCTACAATAATTGAAGAAAACCAAGTAGACCAGCAGTGCCTAATACCAGTTCACAAATGAAATTAAGTCTAAATTGATGAAAAGAAACACACCTACATGGAGATTGTAGATTGTTAAAAATGAATTATATATTTCCTAGCCATCACTCTGGAGTTTCAAGACATCCAAACCAACGGTCCTAAAACTGTGATAAACATTTTTTCTCCAACTCAAAGTCAAAGATTAAAACATTCACCCAGAGCAGGACTTCACTGCTATCACAGACAGTTTGGGTAACCAAGATCCCAGAAGGATGAACAAAAGCTAACAGTTAGCCTATTCCCGAGAGATTGAGATGACCAACTTGGCCATCATTAAAGCACGACCAAACAATGCAGCACTTTCTTCATCCTCATTTAGTGCACAAAGGAGTTTCAAATCTTACCACTTTCTTCATCCTCATTTAGTGCAGTTTTATTTCAATGATTTACCCTTTACAAAATAGGAAATGAAATTCAAAGAGAGGCTAGGTACAAAACTCTTGCAAAAAAGCATAAACCAAAATAAATTCAAACCTGCTTGTCAATAATTGTGAAGGTTGCAGTTCCTGAAGCAATACAATAAAAATGTCAGCAATACCAAGAAAGAATCAAACCATTACACTAGATGCAATTGAAGTACTGAATTCCCAGTTTGAGCCTTCCTATCAGTGTGACTAACAAGAAAACCATTGCTCCATATACACGACAAAATGAGAAAAGTGTAGGCGTGTTAAAAGGAAACCACAATAAAGATGTCCATAAACAACAAAACAGTTGTCAATGAGAGCAAAAAATATTTACCATCGTCCTCAACAACGTGATCTAAACAAAACAGCTGTTAGATAAAGGCCAAGAAAAACCTGATTAAAAACAGAGCGCGACAATTGGAAAACAGCTCAAGTGATCAAGTGAGTAACAAATGCGACAAGTCACTTCATCATGACATGCTATCTCCCTCCATCTCTCCCCACAAACAGACGTACATACGATGCACTCACGCATATTATAGCACTAAAGAGTATCACTTTCATTTATAACTATTAAAAACATGCCAGTGAGATTAGTTATGGGTTGCACTTTTTTGATCTAAGAGCAGCGGGTCCACTCCATTCATACACACTCAAAAGTCCAAACAATGAGGCGGAAAATACCGATGTATATATACATAGCGACCTGAGCAGATGAAGCAAAAACTCTCACTCAATACTACCCTTCCATTTCCAATATTTTTCCACAAATTTCTCAGGATTTGCGAAAACTTCTTTTATCAAAGATATCATCAACACCCAAAACTTGTAACAGAAAGAGGACTACATAAACCAGCATACTGAACTGATCTGTAAACTATACAACACTAAACCTAAGAGGAACCGCTGTTTGTTGACTTTCTAAGTTCTAAGCTCAGTCACACCAGTCAGATTCACAAAAAATTATACGAAATTGGAGAAAACTAAACCATATGGTGAAGAAAAAAGACAGATCTTTTATTCATCGCGAAATTCAAAGCTAAAATTGCAATAATAAGTCAACCGGAGCTATCATCTATAAGTTTGAGCCAAAATCAGCAGACCCATATCAGAAAAATGCAATATTTTGTCTCAGAAGACAAAAAAAACTGAAATTGAAGTTATGAGATTTCAAAGAATCGAACTTTACCTCAGATAACCCCTTGGTAAGAAAGAGAGAAGATGAATACGGTTGTGGATTAGAACAATCTGAATCAGGTCCGCTATGCAAATGTGTCTTTCACCACAACAGAAACCGATAAGCGACTATAACATGACTAAACTTGAAAAAAACAACATCAAATTTAAGCTTAGTGAAGTTTAGTGAATCAGCATGAGTATTTAAGACAAAACATCAAAATTAACAGCAAATCGACAGCGAACAAAGAAGCAAGATTAATAGAAACTTGTGAAACCTCAGTATTAATGGAGACGAACCCAATTAGATTCCGAAGCTGTTCAAATCGACGGCGACCAACGACGACCAAGCAAACGGCCAGTATGCGAATTGGACGAGGGCGACGGGGACTAGGAATGGGCAACAGAGACGGCGACGGCGACTGCGAATGGGCAACGGCAACGAGGACTGGGACTGCATATAGGTAACAGCAACGGCGACGGCGAATGCGAATGGGCAACAGCGACGGCGACGGGGACTGGGACTGGGACAACGACAAGGAATGGGCAACGGCAATGGCAACATTGAGCTCCGGGTTGGGTAAATCTGGGCGAATTGGAAGCTATGGTTGGGGTTTCAATTTTGGGGAAGAGTTCGCGCCGACCGGCGAGATAAACTTTTTGAAATTGAACAGGACCGACCGCGTTTCCTACATTTGGCATCGGTCATACCTTTTTTTTCAAACAAAAGGTGCACATTGCAATTGGCATCGGTTCTTATAACTTAACTGATGCCAAAGTGCAACTTAAAGGCATCACTTTGGCATCAGCGCAATATGTACTGATGCTATAGCCCCTTTTGGCATCAGAAAATATGGAACCGTTGCCTAATACACAAATGGCATCGGTTATTTATTTTGCTGTTGCCTAAGGTGATTTTTCTTGTAGTGGGATGACCGACTTTGTTTGTCATAGGCGGCAAACTAGGCGGCAAAACAAGTCTATAAATAGAGGCTTCGTGCCTCATTGTGTAGTAACCCACCCAAAGTAGAAATCAGGGTTCTAGCGTGTGGATGTACATAGAGAGTGCATTTGTTGGAGATTAATAAGAAGATTTGTTCTTATGTTAGTTTTGTAGTCGTACTGGTTAGATAAGAGTGCTTGTAAAAGGTTGTTCTTTTGAGTGTTATTGTGGTGTGTTGTAATCTATTGTTAGAGTTTGAATACAAGTAATTTGTTTACTTCTTGTTTACCCCCAACAATCTTATATTAGAGTTGTGTACTCTAAGTTGCTCAACAATTGATATCAGAGCTGCGTGAACTCTATAATTGGTATAAGAGCTGCGAACTCTACAAATGGTGTATTTGAGAATGCGGTGTTGTTCTTTGGCTAGTAGTGAAAAAAGTTTGCACGTGTTATTAAAGAGGTTAGACTGGTCCCTCTTAGCGTTAATTAGTTTTGAATTTGAATATTAACTTTCTTCGGCCTAGTAATAATATGTTCTCAAGTTCGGGGTGTGGATCAAAGATTTTTTTATTTAGGTGCAGCTTATTTTACAAGCTGCCTGACGTCATAAATATTTCTTTTAGAGGCAGCTTATTTTACAAGCTGCGTGACGTCAAGAAAATGATCCTTAAGTATCCAAATTCTGATAATCTAGCTCCGAAAGATATCGATTAGTGTATGTATGCTCATTCCTTAGAACTCATGGAAAAAAAATTGTATCATTTCATTGTATCATGCACCACAAAAAGACGGAAAGAGGCTTGGAGAGAATAGAATATTACATAGCTGGTTGAGGCGCGGACCGGCTGGGACTAGTACAACATACGGAGGCGTCTGTAGAGGTATTTTTTCAATCGTCAGCGCTGCATGCCACATTGAATATGCTTCGCGCCTAATTTCATCATGTTAGTCTTCATCTCAAAACTTTTTGGTAGAGGGAACTCGGGCGAAAGAGTGGTGTATTTGGTGTGAATATGAAGCTGCTAGTTTTATCAAAAATGATGATGGGCAGTTTGTTCGGCTTGAAATTTTCTTTCTGTTTTTAATATTGGACTTGATGTTTTACTATTTTACCTTTGTTTCTTAAAACATTGTGGTTTGATTTGTTCTTTGCACCCAGGGATAATCTAGGAATATTGAATGTTTACCCCTATACACCCTTATTTGCTTAGTATATAAAAATTGTCATGCCAAAGTTCGTTAGACAAGAGAAACAAGAGTTCACCAGTCAATTTCACAAAACGTATTTTATGTAGGATTAGTTGAAATTCTCAGATTGTAAATTCTAAATTCTGCAAAACTCTACTGAATTCTGCAAAATTGTACTAAATTCATGCCTCAAGGCATAGCTGGCTCCACTACGACAAAACACGCATCAAACGACACCACTCATATGACACTTTCGTATTTTACTGTCGTCTGATTATTTCAGACGACAGAAAACAAAAATCTGTCGACTGATAGCTCAATATTTGACACTGCAATTTTCATTATTTCTTTCCACGCCAGTTCTGAACTTAACACTGTCGTCTGTTCCACTTAAAAAAAAAAAAAAAAAAAAAAAAAAAGCGGCAAAATTTCCCCCCTTCAAATTTCAGTTGACTCTCAATTTTGACTTAGAATCCCTGAATGGCATTCGATAATATAGCCAGAAAGTGAGAACAAACTTCAAGCTCCAAACTTCGAACTTCTTTCCTTCCTTTCTCCGCTCATCCTTTGGTTCTCCAAGCTTTTTCCTTTCTCTGTTCTCAGCTTTTCCTCATCACCTCACCAACAAACCCAGATCTACAAACCCATACCACTAAACCCAGATCTACAATCTCATATCTCACCAATAAACCCAGATCTACAAATTAGGTAATCTGTGGCCTCCACTACTGCACCCGTCGCCGTTCATCTCCGTCCACAAAACCCCAGTCGAGGGCTTGCATGTCGACATTCAGGCACTTCGAGTGCCGAGCGAAGCGTATTTGGGAGTTCCACTGGTGAGTCCGTCAACGTTCATCTCCGTCAACGAAACCCTGGGCTCTTAGAGAGGCTATCAAAGATTATTTGGGTTTGTTGTTTCTGAAATTCTGATTTGATTTGTTGGGGTTCTGGTTTGGTTTTGTGGGTCTGTATGTATTGAATGTTTGAATTTTCGATTTTAGGTTCTGATATGGTGACGCAAAACGAAACTTCAGTAGCGTCTCTGACTTCGGTGCTCGAGGAAGAGGTTAGCTTTCACTTTTCTCAGTAATGGGTTCTCTATTTTTCATTTGAAACGTCCTTTGATTGTCCTTTGTTTTTCTCAAAGCTAAAATCCACTGAATCTAACCTAAACCCTCCCAAAAGAAGCAGCAGCGTCAAACAGCGATGGCCGGAGAGGAAGAGAACAGCGAGTTCTACCTGTGGCACTACATCGGGCACAAGGGCAAGTTCGGTCATGAGTTCTTGGAGTTCGAGATCCGAGCCGACAGCAAGCTTCGCTACGCCAAAAACTCCAATTACAAGAACGACACCATCATCCGCAAGGAGGTCTACGTCACCCCCACCTTCGTCAGAGAGTGCCGCTGCATCATTTCCGACAGCGAGGTCTTCCATTTGAAACTCTTTGTTTTCTCTATTGGGCTTTGTAATTTTGTTGGGTTTTGGCGTTTTCGTTGATTGGTTTGGGAATTAGGGTTTTTCTAGGGATTTTGATGGGGTTGGGCAGCGTCTCAACTGTCCCACATTGAAGGAGGACGATTAAGATTTTCCACATTGATTAATTTGGGAATTAGGGTTGGTTTATGTTATTTGTAGGGGTGACATTTTAATATCAACTACCAAATACCTCCCCGTACCATACAAATTGGTATGGTACAATTTCGGTATAGTTACTATTTGGTATGGTACACTACCGTACCGAAAACTTTGGTACGGTACACGGAATTGAATACTCAATACACCAAGTACCGAACTATATATATATAGAGTGAGGATCAAGGGACACACCATTTTCAAAAACACCCTTTCTTGGCCGTTGGATATATATATTTTTTTAATAACATACATAATGCATATTCTACCCTAATATTATAAGGAATGTACAGGAATGTGAAGAACTAGAAAGATGTAAGTATTTAAATTTTAAAAGAGTTGTTTTTATCTTACCCTAATATTACTTCATATTCTAATGATATCTTTTTTATATTTAGCTATGCAAACAATGGGACTTTCTTCAAGCCAACCCAGAAGCAAGCCAACTTGAAAGTTCAAATGCATCCGCCGCGCCGCATATATAGAGCCTTTGAATATGGTGTCCTTACTATTTATTTTTCCGCTCAAAAAACTCTTGAGTGTGTTTTATTTATTATTATTGCATTTGAATTTGAAGTTGAATTATGTAATTTGTTATTTAGATGTTGGGTTGTAAAACTATGATACACGTTGAAGTTTTAGTACATTGAACATGATGGATTGATAATATTGGCTTTGAATTTAATTTTGTAAAATATATAGGTAGATAGTTTGGTATTGTACCAAAACCAAACACTATCATACCGTACCAAAACTTTGGTATACCGAAACTTTGGTACGGTATTGTTAGTCGTTTTGTAGAAATACCCTTAGTACGGTTGGTACACGATATTGGGGGTTTGGTACGGTATACCTACCATACCCACCCCTAGTTATTTGATTGTGATGTTTTATTAAATTAGTGGAATTTGGGTATGTGAGTTTGTGTTCCGTCTTGGAAATCTTGATTGTGTGGAGTGGAATTTAGGATTGTGGGTTTTCTCTGTTTGGTTAGCTGCAGAAGGAATAGAGTTGGAATTTAGGGTTGTTGTGGGTATTTCTTTGTTTGGTTTCGCAGAATGTGCAGAAGGTATAGAGTTGGTGTTCTATTTGAGAAGGTTTTTGGGGGGTTGGAGTGGTTGCAGCTTTTAACTTAGCTCATGAATTACATTTTTAGGCTTTGGAGGTTCTGTGAATGTGGACAGGGGAAAGAGGTGGCATTTGACTTTAAGAAAGATCTGTGGGTGGGCTTGTTTGAGGAGCTTCAGTTTAAGAGCGTATTGATAGATTAGGATTATGTATTTCACTGTTGAGACCTCACAAGTAGAATGCCCATTATTTGAAGCACTTGTTCTTTCCCATTAACCAAAACTGAAAGGAAATGTCGTTATTGGGTGCATTAGGTATGTCTTATGAGGATACAATGGGAAGAATTACCATTAGTTCTATTTGTTATTAAACAGTGAAACTACTTATCAAACAAAAATATGCAGTACAAATAGTTTCTGAGCTTTGGTCAAAGATATTGGCTGGGTCATCAACCACTTAGCCTTTTTGTTGATTAGTTGTGGGAATTGATTGATGTTGTGAATTGTGTTCTACCCAAGTTTTATAGTGGAGTGTTTGTCCTGGTTTCCTAAATTTGTTTGCTATTTGCTTCTACATAGATCATGAAGGAGGATGATGTAAACTGCCCAGAACCTGACCGTGTTGGGAGGCAGGAGCTTGAAATTGTTATGGGGAATAAACATATCTCCTTCGCCACTTCAAAGATTGGATCTCTTGTTGATGTCCAGAGCAGTAAAGATCCTGAAGGTCTTCGCATCTTTTATTATCTTGTTCAGGTTGGTGGATTTGCACTTTCTTTTATCGTATTAAGTGTATGCCTTTCCTTTTATCAGGTTTATACTGTATATGTAGGGATCTATGGGTGTTGGCCATTACATGTTAGTACTCAAATTATGTCCTCATTCAACGAGTTGATGATGTGAGCTTCTTTGGTCGAAATTTGATTCCATTAAGCAATGGATTCGTCAATTTTATGTCCTAGAAAGTGAGGTCAAGTAATGGTTTTTGGTGCATTTAAAAGTTTTCCGGAATGATGCTTCCTGCACTATGTTATACACCTTGGCAGAAGTTCAAGATATTTTGGTATTGTATGGCTTTTGTGGGGATGCATGATATAATAGTAGCTCTGCCCTCTTAATATATACGTGGTGGAGGTCTGGCATTGTTCTTTTTATGACACACGGCAGCCTAGCTTTTCACCCTCTTATATTAGCACTACCTTGCTGATCACCCTGGCTTGGTACTTGTCACTACTGCACAGGTGTAGTTTTAAGTAAAAAGTTGTTTCCTGTATGAATGACAAAATGTATATTTTCACTAATTGTTATTCTAAATAACCAGGGTGAGAAGCTTCGTAAAGAGATTGGTGCTGTGTAGAAAAGTATATTGAGCCAGAATAGTTATTCATTGACTAAACGGATGGTACAAATACAGATGGTATTCTTGTCCTACAAGTATTCTATGCTACAAATCAGGATTACAATTAGGAAAGGATCGGCTGTACAATTCGTTTCCTAATAGAGTTACAAGACTTTCTAACACTCCCCCTCAAGTTGGAGAGTGAATATCAAGAACTCCCAACTTGCGCAACAAAGCTGAGAATTTGTCCTTGCCTAACGGTTTAGTGAAGATGTCGGCTAGCTGATTCGAAGAATTAGTGAACCGTGTAGTGATCGTACCATCCATAATCTTGTCTCGAATGAAATGACAATCCATTTCAATGTGACGAGTCCTTTCGTGAAAAACCGAGTTGGCTGCAATGTGTAGCGCAGCCTGATTATCACAAAACATATATGATGCATCGGAATGAGGCAGATGCAAGTCTTCCAATAAGAAACGCAGCCAAGTAATCTCACATGCGGTACCTGCCATAGATCTGTATTCAGCTTCAGCGGAAGACCTCGAAACCATTTTCTGTCTCTTTGTGCGCCAAGAGACTAAAGAATTTCCCAAGAAAACACAATAACCCGTGGTGGAACGACGAGTAACAGGACATCCACCCCAATCAGAATCACAATAGGCAACCATCTTTAACTGATTATCAGACGGATAGAACAGGCCTTGACCTGGAGTAGACTTCAAGTATCGGACAATTCTCAATGCAGCATCCCAATGAGGTTGTCGTGGCTGATGCATGAATCGTGACAAAACATGCACTGAATAAATGAGGTCAGGTCTTGTGATAGTGAGGTAGATTAGTCGTCCTACAAGCCTGCGATATTTAGCGGGATCCTCCAGAACATCACCCTTGTCAGAAAGTTTGTCTTCCTCCATTGGAAAGTCCACGGGTCTAGCACCAAGAAAACCACAATCCTTAATAATTTCAAGCGCATATTTTCGCTGTGAAATATTAATACCTTTCCTTGACCGAGAGACCTCAATGCCCAAGAAATACTTTAAATCGCCAAGATCCTTAATGCGAAAACGGGTATGCAGAAACTCCTTAAGAGAGTTAATAGCATCCAAATCATTTCCTGTAATGAGAAAATCATCAACATCTATCAACAAGGCAGTGAAAGATGTCCCATCTTGTCGAGTGAACAGAGAGTAATCAGCTTTAGATTGTGTGAAACCAGCAGCCAAGATTGCTTCAGTAAACTTAGCAAACCATTGGCGTGACGCCTGCTTGAGACCATAAAGTGACTTGTGAAGGAGGAGGAGACATATAGATTTCCTCCTTCAAATCACCATGGAGAAAGGCATTATGAACATCTAACTGCTGGATGATCCAATTCTGACTAGCTGCAATGGCAAGAAGACATCGAACAGTAATCATCTTGGCAGTAGGTGAAAAGGTGTCATGGTAATCAATACCTTCGGTTTGAGTGAAACCCTTGGCAACCAAACGAGCCATATAACGCTCGATGGAACCATCGGCCTTGCGCTTGATTTTATAGACCCACTTGCAACCAATGGGACGTTTGCCCGGTGGGAGAGGCACAAGAGTCCAAGTCTGGTTGGTTGCAAGTGCTTCAAGTTCAGAATCCATCGCTTGCCGCCAATGGGGGTCATCTGCAGCCTCTGCAAAAGAAGAAGGCTCCACATCTCGACTAATTTGAGCAACAAAAGAAAGATGTGATGGTGAGTAACGATGATAAGAAATAAAATTACACAATGGGTAACGGGTACCTGGCATACTTGGCGCCGAAGACGACGAGGAAGGGTGTGGTGGCAGTATCACCTGCGAGCAAACATAGTCTTTGAGACGAGTGGAAGGGACCGTGGGCCGAGTGGAACGACGAAGAACTGGAATGAGAGTGGTCGGAGACTCGGGTGGGTCAATAGGTGCAGCGGACGAAGTAGGCTCTAAACAATTGGGCTCATGTGCAGGAGCGGCAAAGTCAGGTGGGGGACCAACAGGTGTAGTTGCGGAAGCAACAGGCTCGGATGCAGGGGGTTCGCAAGGAACTGGCTCGGGCTGAGAGATGGGCTGAGGGTCAGAAACGGGCCCAGTGGTATGGGAAGTGGTGGATGAGAGTGGGCTGTCGTCCAAAGGAAATGAGCTAGGGTCTGGGCCGAGTAAATCAGCAGAAGAGGAAGATGTGGGGGATGACAAATAAGGAAAAGAATCTTCCATAAAAATGACATCCCGATTAGTGAAGAGTTTACGATTTTCAAGATCATACATTTTATAAGCTTTCTGACCAGGGGGGTACCCAAGAAAGACGCACTTGGAAGCGCGAGGGGAAAACTTAGAAGTCGGATTAGGAGAAGTGGCGTATGCAAGACAACCAAAAACCTTCAGATGTGTATAGGTGGGGGGTTTGTGGTGGAGGCGTTCAAAAGGGGTTCGGTTCGAAAGAAGAGGTGTAGGGGTGCGGTTAATGAGATAAACAGAAGTGAGAATACACTCTCCCCAAAATTTGATAGGCAAATGAGATTGAAAACGTAAAGCTCGAGCAACTTCAAGAATATGGCGGTGCTTGTGTTCTACTACACCATTTTGTTGTGGTGTATAGACACAAGAGTGTTGAAAAAGGATCCCATACTCGGTAAAGAAAGGCCGAAGGGAATGAAATTCTCCCCCATTATCACTACGAAATTGTTGGACTTTCGTGTGGAATTGTGTTTCAACATAAGCAAAGAAAGATTTTAAAATTGACTGTGTTTCATGCTTATGACGCATAAGAAATACCCAAGTAAAACGAGAATAATCATCCACAATAGTCAAAAAATAATAAGCACCAGTAAGAGATGCAGTTTTACAAGGACCCCAAATATCACAATGCAAAAGGGAAAAACAATTAGAAGACGAGATAGAACTAAGACCAAAGGGTTGACGAGTTTGTTTCGCCAACGGACAAACATCACAATGATGACTGGAAGAAAAAGGAAAATCTAACACATGGTTAGCTAAATATTGAAGACGAGCGGAAGATGGGTGACCTAGACGACGATGCCAAAGATTAATAGGAATGGTGACCGAGTTGCAAGACGGTTGGCGAAGTGATGAGGTGGTGGATGCCAACGCCACAAGGTAATAAAGGTCGCCTCGTCGCTTACCCACACCAATCGTCGTCTTCGAAACCAAGTCCTGCAAAATGCACCAAGTAGGGAAAAAAGTTACCGAACAATGTAACCCATCGGTAATTTTACTTACAGATAAAAGATCTACTTGAAAAGTAGGTACACACAACACATCCTTCAATTGCATATTAGAGTTCAAATTAATCGTGCCAGATGTAAGAATTGGAGCCTTCTCTCCCGCCAAGAATTTGGAGCATAATTGGTCAATGAATCAAGCGAAGAAGTAATGTGATCCGTTGCCCCGCTATCGATAAGCCATCGACTGGAGGCAAGCGGTGACAAACCTGAAGAAAAATCGCGCGCACAGGCAACATGGGCTTGTGGACCAGCGGCGGAGGCTTTGGGCTGGGGCTTCAAAGCTGCAAAGATTTGATTATACTGGGCTTCAGTGAGATTGGGTAGGGCCTGCTGCACCTCCTTGAGAGAAAATGTGTCCACCTGGTGGGCCGAAGGCCCATTGCCGCGGGAGACAGGGTCTGATGAAGAAGTGTTGTTGCCGCTGCCGCCATTCCTGCTTGCACGAGATTTGTGCCGTGGATGCCCAGGGGGGAATCTGTGTTTCTTCCAACAGAAATCTTCGATGTGGTTGTCTCTGTTGCAGTAGGTGCAATGAAGGGGCTGCTTGTCGGCGTTTCGAGAATCCGAGGATGCTCCAGACTCTCGATTGGCTGGGCGCTTGGTGTTGTCTCTGTTGCCGCGGACCGCCATGGCTGCCGGTTCGATGGTGATGGAACTAGCAACTTCACGTTGCTTTTCCTCTGTGGCGACGGAAGAGTAAGCTTGGCGCACGGAGGGCAGTGGGTTCATCAACAAGATTTGACCCCGAATTGCGCTGTATCCTTCGTTCAAACCCATGAGAAATTGCATCAATCGATTGCGATCTCCATTGACGCCACAAGTGCAAACCGAATCACTGTAAGATCCCAGCTCATCCCAAAGTGATTTCAGTTTCGAATAATAAGCAAAAACTGACAATTGGCCTTGTTGAAGGAAGGCGATGTCACGTTGAAGCTGAAAAATGCGGGGTGCGTTGCTCTGCGAGAAACGCTCCTGGAGATCCACCCAAACGTCTCGAGAACAGGTTGCATAAAGGATGCTCTCGGTGATGTCTTGTTCACAGGCGTTCCAAAGCCAAGACAACACCATGTCGTTGCATCTTTTCCAGAGAGCATAATCATCCGGTTTCTTGTCGATGGAAGGAGCTTTGAGTTTCCCATCAATGAAACCGGTCTTGTTCTTGGCGCTGAGTGAAACAGTGAAAGCTCGGCTCCAAGAATTGTAATTGCTGCCATTGAGGCGCTTTGAAACGAGAAGAAGGCTGGGACTATCCGAAGGATGCAGATAAAAGGGGTGGTCGGCAGCGTTGCCACTGCCGCCGGTTTTCGAGTCGGAGGTGTCGTCCATATCAAACAAGATGTGCCGATTTGATAACGGCAGAGGAAAAAATCAAAACAGGTTAGATCTATCCTGCTCTGAGGCCATGTAGAATAGTATATTGGGCCAGAATAGTTATTCATTGACTAAACGGATGGTACAAATACAGATGGTATTCTTGTCCTACAAGTATTCTATGCTACAAATCAGGATTACAATTAGGAAAGGATCGGTTGTACAATTCGTTTCCTAATAGAGTTACAAGACTTTCTAACATGCTGCTGCCTATTACATAGAATGCAGCTCAAAAACTCAGCAGGTATGTCTAGACTTGTACACATTTTTATATCGCTAGTAAGCTGTGCAGTTGCATATTTTTATCAAGTAAGTTTTCACCAAATAAACCAACTATTCTGAGTAGATGATCCGTCATATTGAGTCCAAAACTTCTGTAGATTGTGTGCTGTCACTTCCATGGTAGATTGATTCATAAATTCTCCATGATTTATTTTCATTGTTTTTTGGGCAAACTACATTTTACCCCACAAAGTTTGGGGGTGGACATCATTAACCACAAGGTTCTAATTTGGGCTGATATTCTAGGGGTTAAAAATAACACCCTAAAGATCTAAAAAAGACATAAAAAATGTTAAATATCCATATAGTCCAAAACCAATGTCAACTCAACAAAAGTAACTAACTCCCTTTAATGGAAGTCATCTTTCTCTCTCTCATATTTATTATTTTTTTCAATTTTTTTGTTTTTCTAAATTAATCATAAATTTTAATATACAAATCGTAACGAAAATTCATTTTCACCAATTTATTCGTAAAAGTGAGATCTACATTTTAAGAACCATATTGAGTATGTTTTTCGCAGAAAAAATTTCGCAAATTTCACATACAGAGACAGTAAATGTCTCTACATAGACAGTCAAGTATCTCCACATAGACAGTTATGTGTCTCTACATAGACAGTCAATTATCTTTAGAGAGGCATTCAAGTGTTTCTGCAAAACAGTCACTTGTCTTTATAGAGACAGTCTCCTGTCACTACAGAGACAGACTTCTGTCTTTGTCGAGACAGACGCTTGTCTCGACAGAGACAGTTGCTTGTCTCAACAGAGACAGTTGCTTGTTTCGACAAAGACAGTCGTCTGTCTCTTAGAGACAGATGCATATCTCTACAGAGACAGACGTCTGCCTCTACAGAGATAGCCACCTGTCTCTACAGAGGCAAGTAGCAAAATTTAAAACAAAATCAGTACCAAGTAAGAAAATGTTGAATCAACCTCTTCGAACAAATCACAGTTGACAAAACCCACCACTTAAAACGAATCTTGGTGCTTTTCCCAAACGACTTGCAATCTGATAGGCAACAATGAAAATGAAAAGCACCTCTTTTTTATCCAAAAAGGGAAATCTTGACAAATGAAGACCCGTCCTTCTCCAAGCGGCCGAGCTCCGGTCAGAACAATCAGTCGTCGGCGGAGGGGGAATTGGCGTGGGCTGAGGCTGTTGGGGCTGCTGCTGCAGTGCGCTGAGTCAAACACCAGCAACTCGTCGCTGTCCCCACTCACCGAATCGAACCTGACCCGCCCATCCAACAACAACTACAGCTCCACCTGCTTCAAGATCCGACCCGATAGACCAGCATCTCCCTCCGGCCCCTCGCCCCTCCTCCCCCGGCGCTCTCATTGGCGACTCCGCTGCGGGAAAACCTGTAGATCTCCAACAATCTCGCCGCCGCAAGAGGAGTCCGATGGGGGCTCGGGTGCAATCTGCAGGACCGCGATGGCGATCGATACGCTGCCGATCGCGCGTTGGTGGCGAAGGCTCCGACGAAGAACCTGGTGATGGGAGGTTAAGATACTGAGGCGCAGCGAGGCCCTGGTCCTGGAGATGGACAACAGAAGAGCGATGAAGATCCGGATTTGGCGTTGAGGTAACGGCAGTCTGACGCCGTTTGTTAACAAATATCAAAACTGTCCAATCAAATTTTGCGACAGTGGCAACTTGGATTATATGGATATTATTAGAAAGTTGTGTATTTTTTGGATATAAGGAGTCTTATCTTGTACTTTTTAGATATTGTTTCTTCTAATTTCATCAATTTAGACCACAAGTTTTCCATGGTGTATCAATTTGAACCTTCTGATCAAAATAAAATAATAAAATATATTTTCAAGAAAAAATATTTACTATTAAATGAATAAAAATAGATACAAATGAAAAAAAAAAGAAAGGGGGAAAGCCACTACCGCAGCTTGGATAGATACAAATGAAGTTCATGTTGGAAATGGAAGCACAACCAGTGCTTCCCATCTTCTCCTCTGCTCGTAACTAATTTCAAGACTCCGCTAACTGATATGAACTAACCAACACTGAAAATCACTAACTTGATCGTAACTAATTTCAAGATTCCAAAATAACAAACTCTGCAATTCCATTAACCGATATATAAACCACTCAAAGATTTCCAGAAATAACAAATCACACCTGCCTTTTCATCTCCGTCTTTTTCCAACTCCCCCAAAATTCTCCTCCGCCGAAGAGAGCTACTTTTGAAGCACTGAGCTACTTCGCATTCATGCTGGAGCGAAACGAGGTCATCGCCGCCGTGAGGGAAATACTGACTGAAACCAGAAACCGGAATGTTCCTCGTCCGCGTCGGAGTCTAGAATTTCTACGCTTAACACCACTTAGATGAGCCGCCGCTCTCCGACGACGAGGTCTACTACACCGTCAACAACGTCGTCTTCAACACCTTGCTCCCGCTGCCCAACGGCTTCGATGTTTGGAGGGAAGTGGTGAACGAGGTTCGGAGCATCTACCAGGCGACAGGAGGGCGCGTTGGACTGGCGGCGAAGGCGACAGAGGAGCTTGTGAAGTTGTTCGTGGGAAGAGAGAATTTCGACGTCGGCTGCCACCGGGAGTTCATCAAAGAGGCGGTGGAACGGAAGGTGGCGAGCGGCCTGCTCAATTTCGAGAAAGAGATGGATGCAAAGGCCTACGTCATACTCAAAGGAAACGAGGAAGAGGAAGACGAAGAAGAAGAGGAAGATCTGGTGGCTCCGGTGGCCCCAGCGGCGACACAATTGCCTTCGGCGGCGTAAATTTTGCAAAAAGAAAAGACAACACAGAGACCTGCGGTGGTTGCTTGCCCCTTTTTCTTTTTCTTTTTTTATTTGTATCTATTTTTATTCATTTAATAGTAAATGTTTTTTCTTGAAAATATATTTTATTATTTTGTTTTGATCAGAAGGTTCAAATTGATACAACATGGAAAATTTATGGTCTAATATTGATGAAATTAGAACCTTGTCGTATCCACCCCCAAACCTTGTGGGGTAAAATGTAGTTTGCCCTTGTTTTTTACTTTTAATGACCTCTTGGTGCAATTGCAGAATGTAAAAGCAGTTTTTGATGCTGCGATCAAAATGGTCATCAAGCCTCATCAGAAGCAAAAAGAGAAGAAGAAAAAGCCGCGTAGAGGATGCCTAGTGTAAGCACCTTTTCCTCCATTCTTATACGAGCGGAGTGGGCTACATGGGTAATTGCTAATCTGCTAGTGGAGGATTGAAAATTTCATGTAGTTGTTTTATGCTTCTTAGCTAGACAGTTAAGAATTGTAAATGGGTTAAATGGCATAGGTGTTGGGAGTTTGCATTCCTCTCTTAGATAAGTTGCACTCCTCTGTTAGATAGCTATGATTTTTGTATATTTTGGATTGCCATGGATGGATGGATATTGATTGAATAAAGATAGATATGTAAACAAGTTTGTTGGTATGTTGAATGTATGCATTTTCTTGCACAAAAACAGGTTTCAAGAATAGTATTTTCTGGGCAGAATACCCATATTTGCATTCTGGGTAGGAACAGTAAATTTTGGACAGGAATAGTGTCCAGAATTAAAATACATATACAATCATACATAAATATGTATAAAATACGTACAATCACATAAAAGTCAACTATGTTGTCACCAAAGTCAATGAATAAGACGACAGTATTAGTGAAAAACTGTAGTTGAATATACTCTAACACAATACTAAATATATTAAAACTGTCGTAGAACATGCATTCACACGACACAATTAAGCTTTTTTTGCCTCCCCTAAGAGCCTTCAGACGATACTAAATAATTGAAACTGTCGTAAAAGGGTTTATTAGACGATAGTTTTAAGCTTATTAGACGACAGTTTTAACAACTACAGTGTCGTGTGATATACTATCAGACGACAGAAAAAAAAAAAAAAACTGTCGTCTGAAGCATAGTATCAGATGGCAGGACCATAGACGATAGTTTTTTGCACTTATCACACGATGGATTTTCTCCGTCGTCTGAAGTGATTTTTGACGTAGTGCTCCTACAAGTCAATTGCATAAACTGGACCGAGAATCTGACCGCTAAAGCATGTTTGAACGGTATCTCACAAGGTCTATTCATTTGATTAGTTTTGTTTTCCTGTTGTATGTCAAGCTGTTGCATTATATGAAAGTAATGAATACGAGCATAGTACAATTATATTTAAAATTAGTAATTAAACAAGAGATTATGTAGTCATTCATATGTATTAAAACGTTCATCTACTAATGTTTCACAGAAGCGTCTAAATTGGTACTTAATGTTGAAGGTAATTAATACTTTTTCTTTTCAAAGAAAATATATATTGATTAAGTTTGGCAAACACCAAACAAGGAGTACACAGAATTCGCAGTTATACTGGGGCCTCGTTACAATAAACCTCACAAAGAAGAAGAAGAAGAAGAGAATCCACTCCTACTCCTATAAGAACATATAACAAATCAGTCAACAATTCCAAACCCAACCAGCTCAACAGCAACAATCACCAGCAAGCCCAAGCCCAAACTCGGTGAAATTCCTGCAAAACCAAATCGGACGGAACAACTCTGTGGAGATGGAGAATGGTGATGGAGATGGAACCAATTGAAAGCCAACAGGATGCCGCTCCACCAAGCCCAACCAAAACCTAACAAAACAAAGAACAAAATAGAGAAAACAACAACCAAAAGGACAACATCCCAACACAAGGCACCGTCGACAGTCAAACCCAGGAGATCGGATTCGGCGGCTCTCATGGAGGAGAGCACAAAGCTCTCATAGAAGTGAGGGCAAAACTTCCATGGTGGAGAGGGGGGGCTCCCACATAGGAAGGAGAAAATTAACTCTCACCAGGACAAACAAGGAGCAGAGCAATGGGGAGAAGGGGGAAAATGATGCGAAGTGGTCGGCCGACCCCAAGCAAAAGCAAGGGGCCGGCGGCCGAAGGTAATTAATAGTGGATCGTTTGTATTTTTGTGTGTTGAGCCAATTAGAATAAGAAAATAGTGGATCGTTGTATTTTTGTGGGTTTGGACCAGGCGGAAGCTTTGTAAAGGGTGATGTTCCAAGTGAATAATAGAGAGAGGGTTGCTAAATTGAGATCCATGCAGCCATTAGACCTAAAAGTATACAACTCAAGAAATCCATCTTCTCTTGTTGGATAAGGAAAGATAGTGAGCATGTATATTGAGGGCTCTACTTTAGACAATAGAATAATGTGGGTGTGGACACCTTTAATGAAGTCGGTCGAAGAATATCATGCCTAGGAGAGTGAAGTATGGAAAACTTAGCAATGGTTGATTTTTCTTGTGTGGAAGCTACCATCTAGTGACATTAGTTCAAATTTGGAAACCGAAACTTATCCTGCATGAGACTTATTAAAGAAGATGAACACTTGTATTGTAGCTTTGCGATCTTTGTCTAAAGTCAAGAAATTTAATCCATGGCTAAATTCAATCATGTGGGGACCATGCCGCTCCACGAGGCAAAGCTTTAGAGCAAATGCGGTAGATTAGGCAAACTTATAAGGTAAATTTGTTGTTTGATAGCTACTGTGCAATGTTTGTCCTGAGAATTTGCCTTATGAAAAATCTATCTCGGAGCAGATTAGGCAAATCTGTTAAGGTATATTATTATTTTATTAATTTGATACATTGAAATATTCACATGCTATTTTTTAATTAAATAATTAACTAAATAATATTAATATTAATTTAAGCAAACTATTTTTGATAGCCTAGTTTTTGGGTTGGTTAAATTAAATAAAGACTGCTAGAACTTATTTCATGGGATTGCAATTTTTTAGACAATAATTTTAATTTGGTTGTTTTTTTTGCAGCTAATTATACATTTTGTATATGTAATTTTGCTTCTTAAGATATAATCTCAAATTTGTTTAAAAAATAGTGAGAAAGAAATTATGTGTAGAATGTAAATCATTAAACAATAGTTGAGATATATTTTTAACTCTAAAAATCATTTGTCTTATGGATGGAGATAAGGCAAAGTTGACTCAGCATTTGCCTCTCTAAGATATATTTTGCTGACATAGCATAACAAATCCTATTTACTGTGTCAGTTACCTTATCTACATTTCAGTGCAGTAATACAACCACTCTACATTTCAGTTTTTTATTGTAATTGCATAACTTCTTCTAGTGCGATGATAATCATTCAGCCTTGCTGTGACGTTAAGAAAATGATTTAAGGATCTAACAATCTACCTCGGGAAGATATGGAAGAAATATATATATATATATATATATATACTTTAGGGGCATTAATTTCTAAGTCCCTAACTACTAACCCCTAATTTTTAATAAATCCCAACTCCAATCAAATAAATGCAAAACTTATACTGGTTAATAGAGTCCTAAACCCTTAAAATCACATTTACTTAGAACTTCTTCGAACAATTACAGTATTCTGCAATTGTCGTGCCCGTTAACAAAGTCCTTCATGTATTAAAGCACAATTTCAATTGAAGTTCAGAAACCCTACATGATTCATCATAAAGACAATTACAGCGTACTACAATTGTGGTTGAAAGAACCACACGATTCATCCCAGAGAACGAATGCGGACACTGAAACTGTCTTCCCCGAATACTTTTTGGAAAATTTTTTTGCAGAATTTACTCTGAAAGCAAAACAACCATAATTGCTGTATGAGAACATGATGGATTCATCATTCACTAACAATTCCAGAACTTGTTTTGGAAGAAACTAACATCAATTTCAGTTGGATCTGAAGAAATTAACAATAGTTACGATCTGCAAAAAATAACAACAATGCCCCAATTGATCATACTATTTTTGCCGGTGTTGAAGTGGCTGCCGAGTTCCGATAGCAATGTGGAAGGAGGTGGATAGAGGCGAGCCATCTATTCGAATTGGGCAAAGAAGCACGAAAAAAATCGAGCCTGTCAACACACCTCGCCAGCGGCGACATGGAGGCACAAATAAATCATCCACCGCATCTAGCGGCTGAGGCGCCTCCTCATCTTACTCCCACTACTAGTGCAAAAACGCCGCTGTCACGGCAGAAGAATCTGAGTTCGATCGTCGTCTTCACGGTTACCAACGATCCATGTGCGATTTGTTTAGGGGAGTTTAGAATTGGGGAAGTATGCCGGATGTTCGTGTAGCGGTGATGGAGGTAGGCGGCATCTAAAAGTTTGGAGCACGATAGATTAATTTGAGAATAATAGAGTCCTTTTTTTTAGTAAAACTTCTTATTTCCACTAGTTGGGATTTAATATACTAGGGTTTTAAATTTAGGGGCTTTTTATTAGTTTTCCTTATAATTTAAGTATGTTAAAAAGATGAAATGAGTTTTGGGTTAACCAGGAGGAGGCGCATTGGATTGGGGGTGGAGACTTCTCTATTTTTTACACGTGTGCCCAAGATGAATAATTGAACTTTTATTCACAGCCACTAGATCAATCTAATGGCTCTCAATAGAGGTTCAGTACTTGTTTCGTGCCGAACCGGCAGAGAGGAAATATGATTAAATGCATCGAAAAGGGTTCAGTAGTAGGGTTCTTTTTAAGAGTTGATACAGCATTTAAAAAAATGTTACAAATACTACATGCATTAATTATTCAGATGATGTACAAACTGATGTGTTCTATTACTTGGGAACAGCCATTAGAGGATGAGCCATTTGTAAAGTGAGTCCGAACTTCTCTTCCATGTTAACATCCTCCGGCACAACCCCGTCTTCAAGCCTCCACTCGAACGAGTTAATAAGGGAACCCAACATCAAGTGTATCATTCGCATCGCCAACGGCAATCCAGGACACATCCTCCTCCCGCCACCAAATGGTATAACCTCAAAATTCCTCCCCAAAACATCAATTTCACCCGACCCCAAGAATCTCTCCGGCACGAACGAATTCGGGTTGCCCCAAACACTAGGGTCTCTGCCTATAGCCCAAGCATTCACCAACACTTGTGCACCCTTTGGTACAATGTACCCGCAAACTTCCACTTCTTCTACCGCTTTTCGTGGAAGTAGAAATGGAACACTTGAGTGCATCCGGAACGTCTCTTTGATTATTGCCTGTAAGTAAGGAAGCCGAGCAATGTCTGATTCCTCAACAGCTTTTCCTCTGCCTATGATTTCATCTAGCTCTGCTTTCGCTCTGGACATGATGTTCGGGTTTCGTAGTAGCTCTGCCATTGCCCATTCTAGTGTGGACGAAGTTGTATCTGTTCCCGCAGTGAACAAAGCCTAATTCACACATTGCATCAATAGAAATAAATCAACTAATCAATCCTACAATTCAGAATTGTAATTAATTGGAAAGCAAAGGCAACTAACCACAAGAAGAAGTTCAATTCTGGTCATGTCCATTTCCTCACTGTTGGCTTCACTGATGTCTAAAAGAGTATCCAACATATCATTCTTTTTCTCGTAATCATTCAATTTTCTTGATTCCAATCTTTGGTTGATTATTCGAACAAAGAGTTTCTCCAACTTGTAGAAATGATTCAGCATCCGACGCCGAATGCCTTGGAGGTCAAGTCTCCTAAGCAAGGGAAAATAGTCCCCCAAATTCGGCGTCCCTGCCTCTTTCATCAAACCCCACGTAATCTCCTTGAACTCACTGGCCGTCTCGCTATTCGGGTCGGCCAAATCCATGGAAAATATAGTCCGGGACAGCAAATTAAGCGAAGTTTTGAAAGCGGCCCTTCCAATTTCCACGGCCTTACCTTTTGCCCTGCTTTCATTGACGTCGTCAATGAGCTCCTGGACTTTTTGGTGGCGGTTGACTCTGTTGGCGTCGAGAATATGAGGAGAGAACAATTGGGAATTGCATATTTTTCGGAGGCTCCTCCATTTCGCGGAAGCGGCAGATATCCATGGCAAGCTGTCCTGGCGGAGGTCACATGCTTGAATTGCGTCGGGGACGGTTCGGGCGCTGAAAGATTGGTCGTGGGTCCGAAGGACTTCTTTGGCTGTTTTTGGGGAGGAAACTACAACCGTCGTTATTTGTCCGAGCTGTAAAGTGATGACGGGTCCGTAACGTTGTGAAAGCGTGGTTAGGGAGATGTGAGGGTTGTTTCCAAGCTCTAAGAGATTGCCTATGAAGGGAAGTGACTTTGGTCCTGGTGGAAGCCTTGCAGATATACTTGATCTTCTTGCAAGTGAATGATAGTAATAGAGGGCATGGATTGAGATCCAGGCAAGAATAAGACATAAAAGAAGACTACTCAAGAAATCCATCTCAATCTCTTTCTTCTCCAAATGTTGAGAGGACGTGATCACTTTATCCAGAGAGTATGTATATCCTTCCAGAGATAGACTAGGGAAGTGAAATGGTCCAAGTTTTCTTTTGCAACTGGTGAGAATGAAAAGAAATATGAACAAGACCAAAAGAAAGAGATACCGCAACACATGTGAAGCTGAAATTTGACGGATAACAATTAGAAGCTGAAAATGCGATTCGAAGCTGATTTTTAATTCCTTTTTCTTCACCATAAGCACTTTCTCATGAATTCAATGAATGATTAGCAGATAACAACACATGGGTAGCTGCAATTTGCAGGTATTTTGTATTTTTGCAATCACTGCTTTGACTTTCTTTCTAACCAAAGACAAAACTGACATGAGATGTCTCAAAATGTACATAAAATTTCAATTTTAGTGTTATCTAATTCATGAGAATCAATAGCTTTGCTGACCAAGGAACAAAATTTCCATCGAAACATCGAAATTTCCATTGAAATTTCCATAATTTTAGAGGTCCGAAACTATCGAACTATACCGAAATTTACCAAAATTTCCATCGAAATTTCCATAATTTTGTCTATCGAAATTTCCATTGAAACCGAAATTTTATTCCTTGTTGCTGACCTGTTCAATTTACGGCCAACAAATAATGAAAAACAATTGAAGAAGAGGACAGCCGCATTTTTCAAAGAATCTAGGCGTCCGTATTGTAGAAAGTTTATATATCTATATTAATAAAGGAAAATTTTGGGCGTATTTAAAATTAAGTATATTTATAGTTAAAATTATGTTTTTCAAATTTACCCCTAATAATAAAAGGTTAAACTTACTTCAATTTAACTAATAATGGTAAATATGTAAAACTAAAATTTTACACTTAAAACAGAAAATTCAATATGCAGAAAATTAAAAAAAAAAAAAATTGGCATCCCGCTCTAAAAGGCTAGTATATGGATGATGATTCTTAAAAAGAAAATATCCACTATGTTTCTACAATCGAATAACAATTTCAAATGTTAATTTTCAAGGTAGTTAATGCACACATAATTGTTGTATTAAATGCACCAATAATCTATATGTATGTAGGTATAGATTATTCTTGTTTATATTTTAGATTTAAAGGTTTAGAAACATATTTGTGAACATGCACACATATTTTACATGTATGAACTAAAGTACGATTTGATAAGATATAAACTTGCAAACTTAATAAAAGTATAGATATAAGTAAGAAATAACAGAGATATAACAGCGGATTCTGAAAAACTGCAAATATAAAAGATATTATCAGCTTAGAAAACTCACATATATTACACTGAAGAAGTCTTGATTACAACACACCAAGCTTGATTCACACTTTTTACAAGAGCACACTTGCAGAAAGTAATTGTTACTGGATCCCACTTTGAACAGACTCACACTCGCAGAAAGTAAGCACTCAAAACTTTAGCAAACTAAAACTCAGAGCTCGCAAAAACAGGTGGCAAAAAACAGGTGCTGAGCCATGAGCATACTAGACCTATTTATACTAACTTCAGAAGGAAGTTGTCGAGAACAGGTGGATGATATCCAGCGATCGATAAAAAAGGCAGCCTACACAGTTGGGCGGCATCTTCACCCTTAGTGAAGAGCTGTGTTAGATTCTTGTCTTCATTTGACTCTGAAGTCAACATGTCTTTAGAAAACTTCAATAATCTACAATAGTGGCGGATAGGTGGGAATGAAGTCAAAACATCTACAGAACATTCTCATGATTTAAAATATTAGTGGATGGGTGGCATTGAATGTGGATTCCAGCAAACTTCCGCTTTTATTTCTCCTACTGACAGAAAGATAAGATGGAGGGGTTTAATTTCAAACCCATGACTTTTTCTAAAAGTCATCATAGCAATTTTTTGGTCCTCAAATTTAAAGGCTAATTAGAATACTTCAAGGACTTATTTGAATCCTTCTGATCTACGATATTTTGGACTTAGGCTCATTTTAAGCCTTCTCTTTTCCTTTTCCTTTCGGATCTCTTGGTATGGGTGGAAGAATCCCATAACAATCATCTTCATTTTCTTGTGCGTAATCCATCAGAGATGAATTACTCTCATAATCTTTGAGACTATCTCCTTCATCATCATACTCAAGAAGGAACTTCAACCTGTCACGAAAAGACAATCCTTTGAGAAATCCAAGGTCATCCGATAATTTATCAGAAAGCCTATCCGGAGAAGGTCTTCTTTCTGGAGATTTTTCTTTAACTTTACTGCAACTTGCAGAGAACTCTTGTGGAGTAGCATCAACTTCTGGAATAGCATTAAAAGAATTCTCCTGTAATTTTAAGAGATTCCTTTTGAAGGCCCCTAGGTACATATGGTCTCAGAAACTTATCCCACCAACGAGTGTAAATTTTCCGATTAAGTTCGGGGATAAAACTCCAATCATCTGGAACTGTAGAAATTTCATACTCCCATTTGAGAATCCATGGAAGTTCATAAAGGGTTAGGAACTTATAAAACAACTTTAACTCTGGAATAGTCGGATGCATCTCTTTAAAATGCACATTAAAAGATTCAAAAATTGGAGTTGGCAAATAGTTTGGAGCAAGTCCCCAAGTTGCCATCCAAACCATGAACCAATTTGGTGGTGTGGGATCTCCTCTTAGCCTGAACTAGATAAACCAAGAGTGGGAAAAATTTTCGTTTTGAAAAGACAGAACTACTTCCCATGCCATTCGGTAATCGTGAAAAGTATATCCAGCACCTCTTTTTTGGGGATTCTTAAACTGCTTCCTGAAAGTTGGAGCATTATTCCAGTTTGAAATAGTAAGAATATCAGTAATAGTAAGTTTAGAGAATTCGATTTCATTCTGACTATTATGCCTATATCGGTGTATGATATAAGCAGAACCAGAATCAGCCAGAACACTTTCGTACCACCACCTAGTGAGAAAGGGGGTTCATGTGGTCCACCAGATATTTATCTGCTAACAGCATTGGTAGGGAGATGATTCTGGCCGCATTACAGCACGGCCCCTGCCTCCTCGGCTACCTCTATGGGTTACGGTTGGAATCGGCCGTCTTCCCCTTGCCGATTCTATCTTCCTCTGATTTTCCAACAAAAATTCTCATGTTAGAAAATCAGGCAAACTATTATTTTCACCTTTTATATATTCAATGTCAAAATCAAAAGCAGATAACCATCTAGCAAATATTTGTTTCGATGCTAAGTTCTTAACATCTTTAAGCAGAATATCTTTTGCCACTTTGCAAACTACTCTAATAAGAAATTTTTTTTTTAGTAGATCGCTTTCAAATTTTGTGACTGCATGAACAATTGCCAAAATCTCCTTTTTTACGGTCAAATAATTCTTTTGTGCTGGCTTCCAGACGCCTGAAGTGTATCTAACTAGCACTTCCTTCTGCCCATCCTTTTGTTTTAAAATTCCTCCATATCCATCATCAGATGCATCAGTTTCAACAATTTTAAATGCATCAAGTTCCGCCAGGGCCAAGCATGGTAACTTCTTGGTTCTTTGTTTAATCTTCCTAACAGCCTGAGCCTGCACTGTTGTCCATGGAACCGGAGTTTTCTTAAATGCAGTCTTATACTTGTCCTTCTCTGCAATTTGAATTTGCCAGTATCCAGATTTAATATCAAATTTTGAAAATATAACAGCTTTGCACAATCTATCAAGCAAATGATTTTTATTGGGAATTGGGTACCTGATCCATCTCAAAGCCTTGTTTAAAGGCTTGTAATTAATGACTAACTTTGGCGCTCCTCTTTCTAATTCTGCAGCATTTTCAACATAAAAAGCTGAACAACTCAAGGGTGAATAGCTGGGTCGGATTAACTTCTTTTTAAGAAGTTCGGAGATCTCTTTTTTACATATCTCCATCAATCTGCTATTCATCTGAATGGGTCTAGCTTTGGTTGGAATTTTCTTTTCGTCGAAATCTGGTTCATACGGGGAGTTCAACGATGTGCCTTTTCTATCCCAGAAAGCGTTCGAGAATTTTGCACAGATTTTTTTTTCAAAGTCTTTTTGGACAGATTAATTTTTTCTTTTAATTCTTTATTTGTTAGAACTCTTCTGTATTGGACATCTTCTTGGAGTGAACAAAAAAAATTTTCTTTGTTTTTAATCTTTTCTTGCAGAGAGTTGACATATGCCATTTGTGACTTTTGAACAAAGTTGAAACATACCTTGACTCCTTCTACTTTTGTTTCAATACCCTGTTCAGAGACTTTAAAAGGGTAAATCATGTTCAAAAAAGGGGTTCCTAGAATTATTGCTCTACTAAGACCTTTTACCATTACAAATGAAGTTTTGAATGCAACTCCTTCTTGTAGAACTGCTACATCAGAAATCTTATATCTCACCTTCATTTACCCATCATTAGCATTTCTTAGCCCTTGTGTTGTTTTAGAAAAGAATTTGACTGGTAAAATTCCTTCATTAAAACAACTCAATTCAGCTCCTGAATCAATTAAAGTTTCCGCAGAAAACTTATGTGTTCTATTAATAACGAACTTAATATTAGCAAGCCATTTTTGTGACATAAGTTTGTCAATTTTATTAATTACCTTTATGGCGTATATCTTCTCATCTTCTTCATCTGAGATCTTTAAGCTTGGTTTTTTGTTTGAGAAGTCGGCAAATAATGTTTCAAGCTGTTCGTCTCCGTCTGACTGTTCTCCACCTAACTCTTGTCCTGATTGAAACAATTCTAAGATCTGGACCCTTTTCTTAAGTTCTTTGAGTTCATTTTTGGTTTCTTTAATTTCTGCTTGGAGTTCTCCAATAGATGGTTCTTTGACTGAGTTTGTTTTATTCATCCTTTGAATTACTGTTTTTAAACTATATGGTTCAAATTTCTTTTGTTCAACTGGTTTTTCTATTTTCTTTTCTTTGGCCATGGCGATATATTTTTCTAATGCCTCTCTTTTTTCTATGGGATCTTCAATTTTATCAATCAAATTTAGGACCAGACTCTCTTCTTGAGTAATTACGCATAGTCCTAAGTCTTTTATTTTGCATGTGCACTCATCAGACTCTGACTCACAACTATTAGATGAGCTATCAAATAGTTCTTCATCATTTAAGGCATCATTTAAGGCTGCAACATCCATATCACTTTCTTCTGAGTCGGACGAATTCAACATTATCTGCGTAAGTTGTCTTTTAAACCCTTCATCAATTGAAAGATGATTTATCTTTTCTTTCATTTTACATTCAGACTTGTAGTGACCCACTTTTCCACATTTGTAACAAACAGGGGATTTAGTGAAATTTTTTCGATTTTGAAAGTCTTTCTTTTTTCCATTGTATAACATAACCCAAACTCACCATTCTACTACAACCGACCACCCTCATCCGATAGGATTTCTTTTTTAGCTCCATGATTGGTTCTGCACTTTTTAGTTGTGCAATTTAAAGACCTTAGAGCATCTCCAACAGATTGGTTAAATTTTTGCTATTTTAGCTAGCCAAAATCTCCAAATGTCATTTTAACTTGGTTCTATAGATAAAGAAGTTTAACAACACTAGCTATTATAGAGATAGCTAAAATATCATAATATTTTTGCTTTGACAGTTAAAGTATTATATTGTTTTTGCTTTGACAGTTGTCACTTACCACAACCCTTTTCTCCTACACCAGCCACGCCACTTTCTCTTCTCCCTTTTCGCCTATTATTATTATAAGTTTATCTTTTTTTTAGCTCTCTCTTTCCTCCTGGCTAAATCCAGCGAGGAACTGTACCACGGGTTAGAATAGCCAGCCTGATGGCTAGGCTGTTGGAAGAAGAATTTGGTGATTTTTCAGCCAAAATAGCTAGGAAATGACATTTAGTTAGTCTCTTGGAATTGCTCTAAGACTCTTTTTCAAGGACAATGTTGTAGTTTTGATACAAGTATCATATGACCAAAAGTGACTTTATTTCTTAAGATTTTGTCTCGGCCAGTACCAATATATAACAGAAACTACCTTAACCATAATCATTAACCCCCAAACTGCAAGTAGCTAAGGTACAATCGAGCAGGTACGTTCAAGTAAATAATATTTTTGATATTTATGGAGTTTTCTTGACTCCGATTTTTGGGTAATATGCGGTCAAAGATAACCTCAAATGTGGGCTTCTTTAGCCCATCTGATTTTAGAGGTTGAGGTTGTTTAATTTTGGGCTTATTATTTTTTGGGGAATTAGCTAAAATAGGCTCATGTGGAAACTTGTTTGTTAAAATAGGCAGCGGTTAGTGCTTCACTAGGCAAAATGCTACAGTAATTTGCAAGTGAATCCCTGAGCACTCAAAGTATGGTCGTAGTCCATCATACTGTGTTCGTAGTCTACCGTAGTGTTATCGTAGTTCACCATAGTGCGATCGTAGTTCATCATAGTGTAGTCGTAGTCCTTTGCAGTTCAATCTCTGGGTATATAGTGCGGCCATAGTCCCTCGTGGTCTTTCGAGTACAAAATCGTTGTAATTCATCAACATGTTCATAGTCCCTCATAGTGCGCCCATGGTGCAGCCATAGTCCCTCATAGTCTTTCGAATACAGATTAGTTGTAATTCATCAACGTGTTCATAGTCCCTCATAGTGCGCCCATGGTGCGGTCATAGTTCCTCATACTCCCCATAGTCTCTTATAGTACACACATATTCCACTCTGTACCTCAGCAACCTCACACCATTCTTTTCCTCCAAACTCCGTCGCCGTCATCACCGTCTTCGTGAAATCAAAGTTTGGCCCAAATACTTTGGTATGAAACATTCATTTTGTGAAAGAAAAATATCATTTGGAGCTTGGCCCAAATACTATGAAAGCTTCTTCAACCGAACAACATACAACGACGTTGAAACCGCTGCAATTGCAGGTTTGGTTCAGAATGATCGGCGTTCCTCGCCGGCGCCGCGAGCTCACCGACCTCCACGGGCTAGACCTCACCAAGTAGTTGGTGTACTCGGTGGGCCACATGCTCCAACCTCGACATCGCCTTCAACCTCCAAATGTAGGAAGCCATGACCGCCGACTGACTTCTCCGGCGACCGATCGAGTGCACCACCGCCCGCTTCACGTTGTCCTCGACGTCGTTGAACTTCTCCGACCAGCGGTGTTCCCAGAAGCCCATGAAATCGACGGCGAAGCTCGACGGAAAACCCGAACTCACCGAAGCCATCTCACCTCCGATCTCCCACCTCCGGCGGCCGATCACGAACTCCACCACTTGGACCACGATCTCCTCCACGCCACGAAGACGGATCCCTAAGAATCTGAGTCAGAAGCCGTCGGGATCGCCAGTAATCGCGAGGGGAGCGACGGACACGTCCGAGGAAGAAGGAGGCTCTGGGTGCAAATTGGCAATATTTTAGCAGAAGGACTTCCATTGCAAATAGCCAATACTTTTTACATTTTAGCAAGAAATTTGCTGACCGAAGATTTTAGCACAAACATTTCTCCATAGGCCTTTTTTAGCTAATTTTCCTTATTTTTTTGAGGGCTACTATTTACACTCAAATTCTCCCTTTGGACACCCTCAGATTTTTTATAAGATACAATTTTGTATCCTTGTATTAAACTACAATTAAGGACTTGAATTGCAAACAGCAAAAATTGATGAGATTGGTACTGATCCGGAGCGGCAGAAGGAGACAGTCAGTGAGCTGGGTGATTTTATTGGAGGGGGAGGAGGGGAGCTTACCTGTGCTTGCTAGGGAATCAGCGAAGAGGACAACGCCATTGATGGTGGTGCCCATGCGGTGTCCACCGCTGCAATCTCCACCGCAGCGCGCTCTTTGTTTAACGGCCCCACGGAAAAAAATTAGCACTTTACCTGTTTAAGCACCCTTCTTTTCGTCTTCTTTATCAAGGTTTTCCACACCTCTCTCTCTCTCTCTCCCTCTCTCTCTCTCTCTCTCTCTCTCTGTATTGCCCATGATTTTTGGAGGAGGCATTGATTGTACATAGTATCTTTCTCAATACTATGTTTCTGTGAAGTATAAGGTTGTTGTTTATGTTCTAGGAAACCGATCTATTCTGTTTTGTTTTCCAATTGATTTGGTAAAAGAGAAGAAATGGATGATGAATATTCTAAATTCGTTAGGCGGATGAACCCACCCAGGTATTTTCCAAATCTTCTGGGTTTCTCATTTTTTTTTTTTTGTTCTTTCAATGGTGAAATTGTTGCACTTTTTGTTCTGTAAAATGCTCTGTGAATTCTTTTGGTTTTCTGAGATTCCAATGGGGTTTGGGTGATTGGCGTATGGCCCACCTTTTGTTCATTCTAATGGTACAAACAAACAAACAACAAAAACTTCTCCCAATTCAAATTGCAGAGATTCAGATATGCACCTCATTTACGCCAAGAAGCAGATAGAATTTAACCACGGTGGGTTTGGCCATGGATGGGGTGGGGACATGGATGGCTTAATTTTTTTTAAGGGTATATATGGAAAATTACAAGTGTACAGAAAATTAAGAGTTTCTAAAGAATAAATATAAGTGTACATTGTAGCCTTCTTTTTATTTTTTATTTTTTATCAAAGGTATGGGGGTTTATTTGGGCTTGCCTGTGCTATCCTGCTAGGGGAGAAGGCGGTGTCAGCCAACACTGCCGCCGAGTAGTTGGCAGGAACCGAGTAGAAAAAAGCAAGGTAGGCGGGTCTCCGCATGAGATAGGAGTTAATAGTTCAATTATGATTTTCAATTTGAGTATGATCGGATAGTAATTTTATCAATGTAAACCTTTTACCCTCTAGTAGTTCAATTTGATTTTCACTTTGAATATAATCGGATAGTTATTTTATCCATGTAAACGTATAGTGACTTGCTGTTTCCTTATACTTGAACAAAAATTAAATAAAATTCTAGTGCACCTTTGTCGGAGAAAAAAAATATATAACCTCAAATAGAAGGAAAAACTAGACTTTCACTTGATCTATAGCAAAGAGTTGAAGATGATAAACAGCTTTCACTGAAAAGTGTCCAATATAGGTTGTCTAAAATGCGATGGGTTGCTGCAGTGTACGATGTACATGTGAATGGCTAATTTCAGCTGCCTCTTTTTCTTTTTTGTTATGTGAAAATTGCTTGAGAAGCTTGTTTGGTATTTCTCACATCTGGTCTGGGAGATTGACCAGGCTTAGAGAAGTTCAATGAAAGCTTTGTAATGTTTTAAGCTTGAGTTCAGAGAGTGGTATATTATATCTAGTAGTCTCAAAGCTTCAAGTGGAAGATTCATATCCCAAATTTGTCTAATAAAACCGCTCTAGATCAATTTGCAACTCAGCTCAGCAATCCAGCAATCGCAAGAAGCCTCATTCATTCACTCTGAAATTCGATTTCCATATCCTCATAAAGTCTTTGACAGTCAAAATGTTTTCCCCAACAAGCATGCCTTCAACTACATCGGTTCTGTCCACGTACACCACATTTTCTGCAGGAGCAATGCTGGTCAGGACAGTGATCAATGAAGTCCAAACCATAACCAGCAAGTTCATACCCCGACAACTCCAGGACAAAATCCTTTTCGCACTTGGGAGGCCTGCTCGGCAATCTGCCTAATTCGGAAATGAGACTCATCATTGAGGAATACAGTGGCATCTTTATGACTGAAATTTACCAGGCTTCAGGAATCTACTTAAGCACAAGGATCGCCCCTTTAATTCAACAGCTGAAGGTTTCCAAGGTCCCTCGCCACAGAAACTGTGATGTGATGATCAACAAAGGCAAAAAGCTTGCAGACGAATTTGAAGGAATCCAGCTAAGGTGGTAGTTCTGCTAATTTTCTTCGGTTCAGGACAGTTTCAAAACCTGTCTATAATTTTGCCTTGGAGGGGCAACTGGTTCCACCTTCAACAACCGGTGAAGTGCCTATATAGGCACTTCTGAAGAAGGAAAAAAATGGGAAATGCCGACTTTCAAGAGAGGAGGTAGGCACTTGGTCTTCAGCCGCCAAAATCCTTAACGAAGTGCCTATGTAACGTTTTTGTGGAGATCTCTCTTATAGAGATTGAAGAAAGTGTCGACTTTCAGTGAAAAGTGCCGACTTTGAGAGCAAATTGGGAGCAGTATAATGAGGTTTAGGGTTTGAGTGAGTTGTGGTGCACGGCGAATCGTCGAGCACGACGACTAGGAGAGGAGAACGAGAAGATTCATGGCTTTCTTCTGGTGCCCGTAACAATTCTCGATGGGTTTTCGACAGTCGGCGAATTCATCTCTTCAGAATTGAGGGTTTCATCCCCGTGGTCGAATTTGAGAGTTTTTTGTGGAGTCGCCATCTCCACCGACAACACCGGCGACGGCGACGGCGACGTCTTGGAAACATCAGACTCCTACCAAAGTTGACTCTGAAGGCAAGTAATTGAACTTCATTTTCTCAATTGGTAGCCATTATATTATGGATTATGCAATTTTAGACTCGTAGCTTCAAGTTTTTATGATCTAGTGTGGAATTCTGCATCTAGGATTTAGTTGTGGATTGTGGGTTTTGGAAATTTGGATTTGGTGTAATAGGTTGAATGATAAGAAATCCTCATCTGGAAGAAGAGTTAAGTAGGCATTACTTTGGCACTGCTGCTGCACCAGTCGTATGGGTGTACCGCCAAGGTGAATTGACTTTACATTTCAAAATTTGGAACTTATGGTTTTCGTGGGTCTCGTTCGGTTTTTTATTTCTGGTTTTTGGTGTGGGTTTAACTTATCAATTTGCTACTTTTGTTCTGAGAATGGTTTTCTTATGAATTCTTGGTTGGTTTCTGGATGTTCAATTTGGTGAATTTGGTTAGTACTCTCCCTGCGTATAGATAGCATATATATGATTATCTGGTGCACAATTGTTGTTTTAACTCCTAAGTGTGTATTGCTGCAGGTATGGATTCTCTCATGGACAACCAGCGGCCAAAAACAACAGCTCCCCAAATTTATTCCCAAGCGAGCCAAAGCTTCCCGCTGTGGCATTTCCCATGATTCAACTTATGAGTCCGCCTATTATGATGCCTTTATCCTTCTTTTATGGGATTTCAGTTACACGGATGGGATTTCGCAAAGGAGGAACCAAAGAAAGAACAGGACAAGTAGGAAGAAGAGAACATGGGGATTTACACATGAGATGTACTATCTTACTATGTACACGTTGAGTATTATGTTTATGTTACAATATTTTGATGGAGATGAATGTGTGTGGAAAGCCAGAGTTGATATACAATTAACATACCATTAGTATATACAATTCATATGAAAATTGTACAAAAAGTGAATGAATGGGTTATTGGTATATCTTGTGTCTATATATCTTGCCTCTGATTATCGATGTGTATATTGCTTGTCTTACCTCTGCACAAGACATACTATCCTCCAATTACCTGCTTATTGATGTTTGACAAGGAAAGTAGAAGATTTCCTATGCATACTAATGCGAATGCTATTCTCATAACTAAATAGATGAAATCATGTGCAACAATTTGACTTAAAAGAAACATCACCACCCAAGCGTATTTGATTATCTAGAATATTTGCACGAGCAATCCAAACAAATAACCACAAAGGCATCTAGACTAGATGCATACATTGCAATCCTTGGGAAAGAACACACTGATTTTCGTGTAGGGATCACTCTATGGCACGAAAATTGTTTTTAAGAAATTCATTTACTGCATAGTGTATAGACGGAGAAGATAATTCATTTGAATTGCATTTCAAAAACGTATCAGAAACCTTTTAAACTTAACTATTTGTCCAAGTTAGAAACGCAAAGGTTTTTACATTTATTTTTCTTTCTATCCACCAATACATTACAAAAAACAAGGTACATGCTGCAATTGATTGCAACCAAAGTTTTAAGGGGCATTTCTTGGTCGTCGCAGTCTGATTCAACCTGCAAAATTAAAGTGAAACAGAGATGAAGGAAAGCTAGAATCTTAGACGAAAATAAAGTAATCCATAAAATGGTACTATTTAACAAAAACCGGAATGTCAAGCTCAACAAGAAGACCTTAGGGGAAATTCCTAAATTAACAAAATGACAGAGGCTTCTTACCAGTTTCCCAGGCATCGTGCCAATAACAGAACAATTGAAGAGCATAATAGAAACTAAAAACATGTATTCTAGAAATTATATGCTTTGTCCCAACAATTACCAATACCAACATCCACCAACATCAACAATAATCACCGAGCGCACAACTCAAGTGTTACACTAAGCAAACTAACATTTTCAGATAATCCATATCATCTCAACAGAACCAAATCTGCAATAATCACCACAAACTTTGTGGTACTTGTTTTGGTTTGCATGTTAGATACTTCAGCTTCCTAAAACTTCCACAAGTAATACAAAACGAAATGCAAATCACACAAACGAGCCTGTAATTGAAGCAATAGTACATGTACTTCGATTGTCAATTGCATTCACAGTTTGAAATTGAGCACAGAATATGTCTCCAATATCAAAGAAGCAAGCAAAATCAAACCGCAAGCGAGAAAACAAATTTAAACAAACACACAATTGAAGTTTGAATTGAATGAAATTAATCAAAATATATAAAGATTTTTCAGCACAAGTACATGGGTACAGCAAAGGACCTTGAACCAAATCCAAGGGTACTTCAATATCTGACCTTTCGCGACAGAGCAAATTGCGAACGATTGGACGGTATGCGAAGGGACTAGGACGCCACCGCCGGGTACATCTCAAGTTGAGATTGAAATCATCAACGGTAGACATGCCGCGGTCTGATATTGGGGAGTCGATGATTCAAAGAGAAAAGATGAGGCGAAAGATGGAGAAATATTGGTCGTGCGAGAGAGGGTAGAAGGAGAAGGAGAAGTCACGTGTGTAGCACGTGTATACAAAAAGCATGACCGGATGACTTGCTGAGCCATTTTCCACATCTTTACATTTTGTGTTTTTCAACTATGAACAGTACTCGGATTTTGAATCCGATATGAAACCAAAAGCACGAATGTTAGGAAGACTATTCCACCTCGGTAGACGTGACCAAACACAAGTCAATTCATCTCAGTTTCCACAAGAGTTAGAGCATTTCCACCCATGTGCAGGCGCGAAGTGAGGTGTTGCCCTCCTCAGGCGAGCAGGCGATGAATAGTGATCGGCAAGCCTTCCGTCAAAAAAACAACGGCACACTCATGTAGGCGTACCCTTAGGCGATAACTAATTTTAATTTTTTTTTTTTTCAAAAAAATGTATAAGAATTACACCAACATTATATTCAAGTAATCGACACATAAAATTTAGACATCTAAATTTCCGAAAATAAATTTGAATAAGAATTATCACCAACATTATTAAATATTCCCTTTTGTTGTCAAATAAATTTTACATACAAATAATTATCATAAAAAACATGTAGAATTATCATATGTTAAATTATTTTTGTACTTACAATTTAATATTACATACTTGAAAAATTTGATATAAAAAATTGTGATTTTTTTATAGAAAACATCTTGAATACTTTTTCACACAAAATTGAATTTTACATACAAATAATTATCATAAAAAATATGTAGAATTATCATTTGTTAAATTTTATTTGTGATTAAAATTTAATATTACATTCTTTAAAAAAATTTGATATAAAAAAAATTGTATATAAAAAAATTTGTGATTTTTTGTAAAAGAAAATGTTGATTTTATATAAAAAATTTAAAAAAAAAAGTTTTGAAGTGTTCGGCAGCCACCGCCGAACACAAAAATCAGTCCAAAACCCCGTTCGGCACCCACTACCAAACGCGAAGGCTCTCACGCTCCCTCAGCGCGCGGCACTGCACGCGCCAGAATAAAAAAAAAAAAAAAAAGGAGTGCTATTCCGCGAGCGGGGCCCACCAGCCGCTCACCGCCCGGAGGCGCGGGCGCGAGCGACGCTCGCCGTCCCGCCCACCCGCCGCTGTCTAGCCCACCGCTCGCCGACCTCCTTTCCTCTCGGTGTGGCGTGAACAGTGGGTCCGGCGGGCTAGCCGGACCGCCCGCCTGCGCGCTCGACCTCCCAGTGGAAATGCTCTTACAGAAAATATGTAAAAAGTATTATGGCCATAATGACTTTCATTGATAATAAAATCGGTATACATGCACAATGAGGTTTCCTTGTATACTACCAACTAGGGTTTACATAATAAATACAAGAAACAATTACATTTTGATACTACTTGAAGAGTAAAATACTCAAGAACACTACTACACTTTAAATATTACAATATAGTACTACTTTGAACACATGTTGATTTTTAATTGGTTTTACACTTTTAATACAAAGTTCACACCACATGCGCTACAAAATACGCTCAATCTCTTCTTCGACTTTTCCTGCTCCGTGATCCACGCTAGAAATCTCCATTTTTTTGTTAACCCCTACAAACATCAAAACACTATTTTACCCATAACTTTCTCATCCGGACTCCGTTTGACACGAAATCAATTGGGTTGGATTCCTCTTGTCACCCTCTTTCCATAGACACTAAGATTGTAACCCCAGACCCAATGTAGAGAGAGAACAGGGTAGCAACGTCTTCACGTTTTCAAGCGAGATTCTCCGATTCCGGCGACAAATGGATGGAACCACCACACAAAATTTCATCCTCTCATCATTCTAGACACAGCCCAACCAACATTGAGCCTTAGTTTGCAGCGAAATCATCGCTGGAGAGCCTCACATATTGAAACACAGAGACGGAGGCGGAGGTTCGGTGAGGTGCGTGAGCTGTAGTAGGCTTTTTAGTGGATTTTTGGGAAAGTAGTAGTATTTTGTAATAATTTTATTGTGGTAGTGTTTTTGGGCATAATAAAAGTGTGGTAGTAGTTTTTGGGCAGAAGCCCTAAATACAAAGATATTTCCTATTACAAATAGAAGATGCTTTAACACTCCCCCTCAAGTTGGAACGTGAATGTCATGAACGCCCACCTTGCTCGTTAAACTGAGAAGCTTGTTTCTGCTCAACGGTTTAGTGAACATGTCCGCCAGCTGATAAGAGGAACCCACAAATCGTGTGGTGATAGTTCCATCAATAATTTTATCTCGAATAAAGTGACAATTCATTTCAATGTGTCGAGTTCTTTCATGAAAAACTGGATTAGCTGCTATGTGCAGCGTTGCCTGATTATCACAATACATCTTGGAAGGCTCGAGTTGAGTAAATCCCAAGTCATTCATCAAATAACATAACCAAGTAACTTCACAACTCGTACCTGCCATTGCCCTATATTTGACTTCTTCTGAAGACATTGAGACAGTCTTCTGTCTCTTTGTTCTCCAAGATATTAGTAATTTACCAAGTAATACACAATAACCTGTTGTAGAAAGCCGGGTTATCGGGCACCCCCCCAAATCGGCATCACAGAAAGCAATCAACTCTGGCTTACTATCTGCCGCCAGCAACAAACCTTGACATGGGGTCGACTTCAAGTAGCGAACCACCCTCAATGCCGCATCCCAAAGAGGGAGACGTGGTTCATGCATAAACCTACTTAACACATGAACTGGATAGGTATTATCAGGACGTGTAATGGTTAGATAAATTAATATTCCCACTAAACGTCTATACTTCTCGGCATCTTTAAGAAGCTCCCCCTTGTTGGATAGTTACTCCTCCTCCATTGGGAACTCTACGGGGCATGCACCCAGATAACCTGTGTCTTGGATGATCTTGAGGGCATACTTGCGTTGGGATAAATTAATCCCCTTCTTGGATCTTGAAACTTCAATACCTAGAAAATATTTGAGATCACCAAGGTCTTTGATGCGAAACCTTGTCTTTAAGAACAATTTGAGAGCATTGATCGCCGTTTGATCATTGCCAGTAATCACTATATCATCCACATAAATCAATAGGGCTGTAAAGGAGCTTCCTTTCTTGCAAGTGAAAAGAGAATAATCACACCTGGATTGAACAAACCCGGCGACAAGGATGGCTTCGGTGAACTTAGCGAACCATTGTCTGGAAGCATATTTGAGACCAGACAATGATTTGTTGAGGCGACATACTAAATTCTCCCTCTGTCACCAAAGACCAGGCGGAGGAGACATGTAGATCTCTTCATCGAGATCACCGTGAAGAAAGGCGTTGTTCACATCAAGTTGGTGTAAAGTCCAATTCTGACAAGCTGCGAGGGCAAGTAAGCAGCGAACAGTATCCATTTTAGCGGTAGGAGAGAATGTATCATGGTAATCAATACCTACGGTATGGGTGAAGCCTTTAGCAACGAGGCGGGCCTTGTATCGCTTGACACTGCCGTCGGCGTTGTACTTGATTTTGTAAACCCATTTTGATCGCCCGTCCGATCCCCAATATTGTGAATGACCAAATGCCTTGATTGGTCAAACAGTTGACTTTTGTATAGTGGATTTCTATTCGATATTGGACTCTGTGCGAGAGCTCGAGTATACGCACGTCCGCGAGACGGAATCGAATTCCGAGTTGTATCGAAGGAGTTACGGACGAAATGGTTTTGTGGGGGTTGTGTGGAGTCCACGGGCGTATGTGGATTGGCTGGATGGTTTGAGATATTTCTGGAGTCGGTTGGGTTTTAAAACCTGACCATCCAGGTTTCCCAAAAGGGCCCGACCGCCCACCGCCGCCTCCACCTTCGATTCACCTCGCCGCACGATCGCCGCGCTCCCATCAGCTTCTCCTCGCGACGAGCGAGCACAAGGATCGGACCAGAGCCGTTGGCGCCGCACGACGTCCACGATCCGAGCTTTCCGCAGATTCGGCCAGCCGGGAGGGATCAGTCCGAGGACACGCTCCGACCCGGCCTCGCGATGATGACTGATCGCTCGGTATCACTGTGAGTGGACGGGTTTTGGTTTTAAAGTATTGTTGATTATGCTTTATATATATGTTTACGTATCTGTATGCTTTGGTGATATGTTGGTTGGTTGTTGGCATATGGTTTTGGGTATCGTTGACATGTTTATGTTTATACATATATATGTTATGATGATGGATCGGGGATATTCGTTGGTGTTACTGGTACGGAGCTTGGAGATATGTATGTGCTGGTGATGTTGATTCTATGTTGGTTATGATGGATTGTGTGTGGATTGCTCGGTATTGTCATGGCAGGTGCAGTCGGTTTGGGGAGTCCCCTTCCCTATTTATCGGTATTGGGGACCCCTCCGCCCTTGGTTGGAGTCCCCTTCCCTCTACATGATCCCTGATCGCCCATTGGTTGGGTAAGCCCCCTACCCTCTTCCGGGGGCCCCTTCCCCTATTTGGGGTCCCCCCTCCCCCTTTGCCCCCTCTTTTTATACTTTTTTTTTCTCTTTTTTTTTTTTTTTCTTTTTTAAAAATATATTATTCTTTTCTCTTTTTTTTTATATTTTTTCTTCCCCTCCCCTCCCCTCCCCCTCTTCCCCCCCAAACAGGGTTTTTTTCCCTTGATACGACCCGTTCCGAAAATCTTCCCAAAATATTGTGAAATGACCAAAATGCCTTGATGGTTAAACGTTGACTTTGTGAACAGTAGGAATTTACATATTCGATATTGGACTCGATGCGAAGAGCTCGACGATACGAGTGCGTCATGGAGCGGAATTGAATTCCAAGCGGTATCGGAACGTACGGACGAAGAATGGTTATGGGTTGTGAGTGGCTCCACGGGCAGCGTTTGTGTGGTTGTTGGGCTGATATTTTGGAGTCGGTGGAACCGGGTTTCAAAACCCAACCAGCCAAGTTTCCCAAAGCTCGCACCGCCCCAACCCACTTCCCACCGCCGCGCCCTTCGCCGGCGACGGACGCCGCCCTCTCCTTCCCCTCGCCGAGACGAAGCTGGACACCAAGGATCGGATCAAAGCCATCCGTCGGCAACGAGCCCAACGATCCGACTTTCGCGTCTTTCCCTGTTCCGTGACGGTGAGTTCTGAAAGCCATTTTGGATTCCTGGGATTCCGTAGATGCGTTTTGACATAAAATTCGATGGATTTGGTTGAGAATTGAAGGTTTTAGTATTTTGGGGGAAACCCGAATTCCTTCCGGCCGCGCGGCGGTGTTACGCCGCGACACGTGGACACGCGGCCGCGTGGCACCACGTGACGCACGCGCGCCACGTCACGCCACGTCACACCACGGGCAGCCAGGCATCGCCACGTCAGCACTGTGCGTGCCACGCAGGACGCGGTCCTACGTCAGCCGTGACCGCGTTGACACTGTGACCGACCACTTTTCCGAGTGACGACGTTCGATCCAATGGCGACTCCGTTTGCCATCCGAGATACGGTTATCCTCGATTGAGCAAAACAAGGAAAAGTAGGGTTTCTCGGTTATTCGTTAGTTTCGGTTATTAACTTTGGATTATTGGGATTGTTAGGTGATCAAATTTCGAGGAATCAGCATAACCGAATCGTGCCTAGAGGAGGACGCGCGTCGCCCGGTGTCACTGTGAGTGGACGGGTTTTGGTTTTAAATGTTGTTTGAGTGTGCTTTGTTTTCGTATATATATATATTCGTATGTTATTATGCCTATAAATTGGTTATGCTGCTGGTCGTTGTGACTATTGTTGGTAATCGTTGCTTGGTTGTTCCTAGGTAGTTTGTTTGCGATTAGTACTATTAGGGGCGCATTATATGGATCGGTTGGTATGGCCCTCGTCCATTAAATCATGGATCGGGTGGTATGGCCCTCATCCATTAAATCATGGTCTGGGAGATAGGCCCTCGTCCATGAGAGATATATCTCGGTCGGTGACATGGCCCTCGACCACACATTATATCTTGGACGGGTGTTATGGCCCTCGTTCATGAGAGGTATATCTCGGTCGGGTGTTATGCCCTCGACCACATTACGTTGTAGTGTTGGGAATGTTTTGTGTGTATAGGTTGCTCGGTTGTTAGTTACTGTACGTGTTGGCTGGATTGAGGTATGATATTATTATACTATCTGTTTTGACAGAGGGGGTTATTGGCATATCTGTTAAATGTTTTTCACTGACTTCTTTTTCCGTCCACTCACCCTTGGTTTTGCGCCCCCTCAGGATTTGATTCTGAAGTGCATTCACCGAGACGACTGAGACCTCCCATAGCTCTACTTCCACCAACGAAGGGTAGGAGATCTTCGTTGTCTTTGTAAGGCAGGTTATGAGTTAAGCTGTACAGCTGTGTATTCCGCCCTTGGGGCAGTTGTAGTGTGTTGTTTCTCTTCCGCTGTAGATGCTCTGATATTAATTTGTATTTCTTTTCTTTCGTTTTTGTCATTTTTATTTGTTTAAGGCTTCGTCACTCTTTGGGGGTGATGGCCGCACTCCCGGGCCCTACTTTTTGGGGCGGGGTGTGTCACATTTTGCCAATGGGTTTCTTAGTGGGCGGCAAAGGGACGAGGGTCCAAGTATTGTTGGATTCAAGTGCAGTGAGTTCAGATTCCATAGCTTCAAGCCACTGCGGGTCTCGATCTGCTTCTGCAAAAGAGGAAGGTTCCACACTTCGACTAATTGATGCAACAAAAGAAAAATGTTGTGGTGAGTACCTATGATAAGAAATAAAATTACATAATGGATAGCGGGTACCTCATGGGGGACCGGCGGAGGAAGACGACGAGGATTGGTGCGGTGGCAGTGTCACCTGTGAGCAAATATAGTCGTGAAGGTGAGGGGGTGGTTGTTTAGGCCGTGTAGAACGGCGGAGGGCCAAGGAGGCGTTGATTGGTGAGGAATGTGGAGAATGGGGGCCGGCTAGGTTTTGTGTTGTGGTTGTAGTGGGAGAGCCGGCGTGGGGTTTGTGGTTGGTTTTGGTGGAGAGGGCCGGCGGCTAGGATTTCGGCTTGGAAGGGAGTTTCGGCGGCTAGGGTTTGGGTGGGTAGGGTTTCGGGTGGGTGGGCTAGGGTTTGTGTTTGAGTAGGGTTAGGAAAAGGGGCGGTCGGTTGGAGAGAGGAAGTGGGAAAGAAATCGGACTCATTATTGTAAGAGGCGAGTAAGGAAGGTGTATTATTGAGGATAGGCTTGTGTGGAGAGAAAGAATCGAAAATCAAGGGAAATGGTGGTGCCGTTTGACTAGGAGATTGGGTGGAGAAAGGGAAATAATCCTCATGGAAGATGACATCCCGATTGATGAGGATTTTGTGCGAATCTAAATCATAAAGTTTGTAGGCTTTTTGACCATAAGGATACCCTAAGAAAACACATTTATGAGCACCAGGGGCAAATTTGGAAGTGGGATGGACGTTGGTTGCATAAGCAAGGCAACCGAAAACATGCATGTGACAATAGGAAGGGGACGACATGGAGGGTTTCAAAAGGAGATTTTTTTTGTGAAGAAGGGAGTAGGGAGGCGATTAATGATGTAAGTGGCGGTTAAAACACACTCGCCCCAAAATTTGAGTGGAAGATTAGCTTGAAAAAGCAAAGAACGTGCAACTTCAAGGATGTGGCGGTGCTTGTGTTCTGCAACCCCATTTTGTTGAGGAGTGTAAACGCAAGTATGTTGATAAAAGATTCCATAAGTAGCAAAGAAATCCCTCATGGAAAAGTACTCGCCCCCATTGTCAACGCGAATTTGTTGCACTTTGGTTTGAAATTGTGTTTCAACAAAAACAAAGAAATTCTTAAGTAATTATTGCGTTTCATGTTTATGACGCATGAGAAAAATCCAAGTAAGGTGAGCAAAATCATCAACGATAGTCAAAAAATAACTTGCCCCGGTAAGAGAAGGAGTCTTATGGGGTCCCCAAATGTCACAATGCAAAAGAGAAAAAGGACAAGACGAAGTGATAGAACTAACGCTAAAGGGTTGACGTGTTTGTTTCACTAACAGACAAACATGACACACATGACTAGAATCAAACGGAAAATCTAAAGAGTTGATAGCTAGATTTTGGAGACGAGCTGGTGAAGGGTGGCCCAAATGGCGATGCCAAAGGTTGGAAGAGGTGGTGATGGCATTACACGATGGTGGACGGTGAGGTTTAGGGCCGGCTGCCAACGCCACTAGGTAGTAGAGGTCGCCACGTCGCTTACCGACACCAATCGTCGTCTTCGAAGCCAAGTACACACCAAGAAGGATAAAAGGTTACTGAGCATCCCAATCCATCAGTAATTTTGCTGACGGATAGAAAATCCACATTAAAACTTGGCACACACAAAACATCTTTCAATTGTACATCATCTAAATTAAGAGTGCCGATCGAAGTGATGGGCGCTTTCTCTCTACTTGGCAAAGAAACGGGCGGTAGGTGATGAGGTACTATACTATTATTCAACAAACTTGAACGAGAAGTAATATGGTCTGCTGCCCCACTATCAATGATCCATGAACCATGATGTGAGGCCAACGGTGACAAACCTTTTGAAAAAGCTCCAAGAGACGCCGCTATAGGACTCATTGAGACTGGTTAAGAACTACAGGAGTTTGTTGGCGTCACTTTGTGCACCACATGTGCATGAGGTGGCTTCACTATACGATCCCAATTCATCCCATAGCATCTTGAGTTTGGTGAAGTATGCAGAAACAGATGAGTGCCCTTGAGAAAGTAGGGCGACATCTCTTTGGATTTGGAAAATACGTGGAGCGTTACTTTGTGAAAAATGCTTGCGTAACTCCTTCCAAGCCACATATGCATAAACGGCATAGATAATACTGTGTGATATGTCTGGTTCAACAGCACCGTTGATCCATGACTGCACCATGTCATTGCATCGTTGCCAGGCTGCTGCATCTTGTGGTTTCTTGTCGATGGACGGTTTCTTCAACGTACCATCAATGAAGCCAAGCTTGTTCTTGGCACTGAAGGACATACGGAAAGCGCGTGCCCAGGTATTGTAGTTGTCTCCGTTAAGCTTGATAGAGAAGAGAAGGAGGCCAGGATGATCAGAATGGTGGAGGGAATAAGGGTAGTCGACATCAATGGTGTCGTTATGTTTGGAAGGGGAACCGTTGGTTTTGGGAGGAATGTCGTTAGGGTTTTTTTTGTGTTAGACCTGCTATGGTGCCATGTAGAAAAGTATTATGCCCAAAATGACTTTCACTGATAACAAAATCGATATACATATACAATGAGGTTTCCTTGTATCTCAAGGATACTACCAACTAGGGTTTACATAATAAATACAAAGATATTTTCCTATTACAAATAAAAGACGCTTACTGAGCTCTTACCTTCCATATGTAGTAGAAAGATCAAAAGCCATAAGCGAAGGAGACGAGGTACTGAAGCTCCATGCGCTTGGAAGCTCTACTTCCCAGTGCAGGCCCCTGGGGTTCCGTCTTCTTCGAACATCCATCTACTTTTGACACATTGGCAATGGATCCCAAGCTGAAGGAGGAATTGATTGCTGATTTGGACAGGTTCGTGAAGCAAAAGGAGTTCTAGGAAGGTAGGCAAGGAAAGGAAACGAGGGTATGTACTTGTTGTATGGTCCTCCTGATACAAGTAAATATAGCTTGATTGCGGTCATGGCCAATCACTTCAAGTTTGACATCTATGATTTAGAGCTCACACATCTTCATAACAACTTGGAGCTCAGGAGGCTGCCAGTTGCCTCTGTAAATTGATCCATATTAGTAATCGAGGATATTGATTGTAGCATTGAGCTGAATGACAGAGGATGCAGAGGACCAAACAATAGTGACAGCCTGGTAACCACGAGCAGCAATCAGCCTACCTAAACTAGTAACCCCGAGCAGCGAAAGGGGCTACCTAAAGGGCTACGGGTAGCCACCCCTTTAGCCCTTTAGTCCCCTTTGTAGCCCTTTGGCCCTTTAGCCCTCACATTGCTAAAGACAGTTTTTTATCCCTAAAGTCTACTGCTAAAGATTGCCGAACTACCTTGGAATAAAAACTCACCATCTTTTTAATGATATTGAAGAATTCATAAGGGAGGTAGAGGTGACTTCTGCAGAGATTGCGGAAAAACTAATGAAAATTGAAGACACCGATAAAGCGCTTAGAGGACTCCTCTCATTCCTCATGAACAAGAAAAAGGTGAACAGCAACGCAAGAGAAAAATTCGAAGAAACAGAAGTCGACAAACAAGAGAGAACATTACCTGAAGAAGAAGCAACATATAGAGAATTAGAGCAATTTACAGAACATGGGACTTAACACTGGTAAACAGAATAGCTCTTGCTCTCCCACAGAAAAGGTTTGTTGAAATATAAGCTTGATCATGGCTTTCTTGACAAAGAAGCTAATAGGCTTCCAGCAAGCCTTTTATCTTATGAATGGAACGTGGTGGTTTCATTAGATGACTAAGGCTAGTACATCGTTGGAGGAAGATTCCTTCTAGAAGAAGGTACTGTGGACTCCTGCTATTGGTTACTTGGTTAGGCAGGATCCAATGGTATGCAGATGTACTAGTATGCTCGAATGGTGATGTATTTTAGCAAATTTACAGGTTGTAATTTGTTATTGTACTTGGCTGAGATTGTTAGATCAACTCAGCAAATTCTTGTGAAGTTAATCAATCAATACAAGCATCAGAGTTGCTCAAGTTTTACACTCTTTACAATTTTTCCTTTCTCTATAAGTTTACAAAGTTTCCCAGAAAACTCAAGAACACTCATACGTGTTCATCAACCAAATCCCAGAAATAAATACACTCCACCACATTTACAAACTTTAACAAGGTTTGCTCATCTTTCTTCTTGACATGGTTTGCACAGAGGCTTTTCTTGAGTAGACACAGGCTTGTCACTATTTTCAATGCAAAGATTTGCCTAGGTTGGTCTTTTTGTCTCTGCTCCCGGAACAGCATTAAAAGCTTTTGAGCTTCTCTTTTCCTCTTGATGTGCCATTCCCCGAAATTGACACCAACGCAGGTATCACCCCTTTCTTTAGGACCATCTGACTGCATATATCAGTCCCGTTACACAACATTACGACACATGAGACAGCTTGTTCCTACTAAATGGGTTGTTCAGAATCCAAAATTTATGTTAAGAGCGCTGATGAGATTTGAATTCGATATCATTTCATCTCTTGCAGAACTACTGGAACCCAAATTGATCAAAACAGCTATGTATTTCTCTATCCACATCTGGTCACCAGAGTTAGCAAGAAGGCATTGGAGACAATTAATAATGCCAGCTGAAAGAAGATTAGGTATATTTGACGGAATGCCAGGAAGATTGTAAAGGGCATGTGTAGAGCATCAAGTTTGCATTGGATTTCGACATTGCTTCCAAGGAGCTGAGTTAAGAAAGGGACAGCAGGACTTGGGGAATGCCAGGAAGATTGTAAAGGGCATGTGTAGAGCATCAAGTTTGCATTGGATTTCGACATTGCATCCAAGGAGCTGAGTTAAGAAAGGGACAGCAGGACTTGTCCCAATTATAGGCTTGGCTTCTTCAAGACAGGACAGATTCAAATACAGGGCAGTTGCAGGTCCACGAGAACTGGGATTGGAGATTATCTCCTCCTGCAACGGAATTACTCCTGATGCTAACATTGTTTCCTTGTTTCTGACAAAAGTATTGAAAAAATGAAATAATTCATAAGTTAAAGTTCAGCAAAGCATAAAAGAGAACAAAGACTTCGACGTGTTGCACAACATGGACTTGAACCACTCAAGGCATCTATATTGATAAAGGAGTAACAGATACATTACACCCACCATTAAACTGAGTGGCCCAAATTCCATAACTCATTTACTACCCCAACAAAATAAAAGAAACATTCCAGCTTCGGTCTGAATATAAAATCACTTTTAGGCAGCAAAAGATCACGAGCTATGAATTATTAACGATATGAGGAATATTAGCCCAAGAATTAACAGTTGAAGGACAGTGTAGCCAAATTTATTGACTCTGTTGCATCATTACCCAGACGCTATAAGGATGCTTAATAAAACTGACTAATCAAGAATTCAGTTGATTGCCTAATCGCAAATTGGATAAGGGTCATATCTGATCCATTTGAAATATGGAATCACTCAAGAAAAGATATATACCTGTTATAGTTGACAGCAATATTGAAGAGCGCCATGGCTCCACTTTCCTCAGCTATATCATTTGCTTCAAGCACACCTGAGTTTAAGAACTGTAGAAGTGCTTCAACAAACCCATTAGCACCCATATACGTCCTGGCTTCTTCGTCGTCCTTCAGCAAGAACCTTATCTAGCGGAGACACGTCTTCTATTCCCTTTCCAGCAACCTTCTCTATTGTGTCACCAAAGGAACCACTTTGACACCCTTCTGGTGAGTTTAATTAGCGTCTAATGTAGAGATGGCGATGGGTTGGGTGGGGTCAGAAAAGTACTATATTCATACACATATTCATTTGTGATTTTTACCTTCATACCCGCATTTAAACCCATTAATTTTTAATCGGATATCCTCATACCCGCCTCCATGTAGGTTACCTTTATACCTGCCTCCATACCCATATATATATATATATTAACAATAAAATTTTATAAATAAGGAAAATGCACTGATACATTATATTTATATTAAACGTGCAAAATATTTGAGACCGTAGATTAACTTCTAATATATTTTAACCATTCATTAGGTTTGAATTAATCACACCATTGATCAAGTTGATTTATTTTGACCATTGGATTCAAAGATTTTTTTAAACACGTTTCATAGGGTTTTGTGGTGGTTGCCATATCTTACAAAGTGGATGCCGTATCTCAAAAAGTGTAAACGACCGAACCCTTGCTCACACGTGAACGACCGGACCCTTGCTCTCGTGGTATTGATCGAACCCTTGCTTCTCTTGCTATTGTGCCTACTCCATGTATTCTCACTAAGTTCATCAATTGAATTTTACCTAAATGTTTGTTAGGGTTTGAATTTCATCATGTTTGAGAGTGGGAGCGTTTCTTATCTAATGACATCTCAGACTCCAAAGACTACATCGAATTTAATCGAGTGAAGAGCCCCATGGAGGATTTTGCATAGAGTTCTAGTAATCAGACTTTAGAGCTAGTTGGCTGACGTCAGCACCAACAGCTATAAACGGGAGGATTTTAGCGCTGCCACATGGCTTCTTCCTAGACGTCGATCTCCATATCAAACAGCCACGATTTATTTAGCAAAAAAAATCCCCAAAAAAGGTGAAAAAATGTAGGAACAAAATTGAAAAAATTGTAAAAAAAATTTCGATAAATAGCCAATCAGATTTTTGCATTTACCACAACAATGTTATATCTCTCTCCCTCTTATATCTATCTTTCATTTGTGTGATTCTTTTAGTTACAAAATGTTGGCATCCGATTCCGTGACTTCGACAAATGAGGAAAACATCCAACTGTGTGAGGCTTGGTGGGTAACTTGTCATGATTCAATCACCGGCAACAAGGTAAAGATAGATTTATTGTGGACTAAAATCAAGGAGAAATTCGATAAGCGATGTCCCAGAACATCCCCACCGCCTCAAGTATTCAAACTCATTGGAAACGTTTGGTCATAAAGTTCAATGCACAAGTTTTGGTATTTTTTTTATCCTTGTCATTTATATATAAAATTTTTTATTTATCTTTATATACATATCTAACTTTGCATGATTTTTTTTTTTGTGTGTAGGAAGATGCCATACAAGCATTTTACAAATCTAAGGCATCAACCACTAGGAATTTCACCAACCATGATTTATGGGATATTGTGAAGCATAGCCATCGCTTCAAAATTGTGGATGATACACCGATCAATATGCACATCCTAGAAGAAACACCCGGTGAAGATTCCCAAGTTCTGAAGAATTTATCTGATGATGACACCCCCATTTGGGTAACAAGGCCTCAAGAGAGAAAGCGGCCAAGGAAGCAAGAGCTGCAAGGAAGAAAACTCCCACTGAGAATTCAAGATTCTTTGAAGAAATTGCACAGCAAGGTGCAGTTTCTATTGAAGAGAGCATGCCAAGAGAAGCGGCCAGAAATGCGGAACTCCATGAAAGAATGGATCAAATTACCAAGGTTAATCAAGATACGCAAGATTTCCAAACTATGTCAATGGATACATCTAAGTTTTCTCTCCTAAAGGTCAATTATTGAAAGGTAAAACGTAGGGAAGTCAATTGTTTCCCGTTGATGATCCCGAGCAAGGTAGAGAGTCAAGCACTAGCAGAAGTCATGAAACCCCATACATCCCATCCCAGAGCAACCTTGGATTAATGATGATGAAGAATAAGTCAGATTGTATCGATTATTATTTTGTATTTAATTTTATATAATGGTTTCTTTGATATTTTAAATAAAAGTTGATGTATATTTTGATTGGATGCCATTTAATTACATAAGTACCAAATTTATTTAAACACAAATATTTGTTTATTTTTTAAATTTTAGTGAATAGTGATTGCCCCTACCTCTATCCCTATTGGGATGGAACCAAAACTGAAAGGTAGGGGCCATTCGAGTGGGGCTTGTGTGAATAGTACCCATCTTTGGGGCAAAACCCTTGCCCCTGCCCCTTGCGGTGCAAATGCTAGTAAAGAACAACTATGAAGGGATTTGGGGAAAAAACCTCAATGATGCCGAGAATTTCGCAGAAGAAAATGATGACAATCATTTAGCATATATGATTTCGCAAAAGATGATGATGATTCATATATACAAACTACTGATTTCTCTACTTGCAAAGAGGAAAATCAAGGTTAGGCTTTGGTAGTAACGATACATCGTTGCTATAGAGTTTGTTCGTTTGCGACAATTGAAATCGTTTGTTATAACACTAGAAAGTTGTTGTTTGTTTATATACTGCTTTAGGTTTTGCTACTGGGTTCGCTACTAACAATTCACTGTTACTGTGGAGTTTGTTTATGACCGTTGTCTTCTACAGTTTCAAAGTTATGTTATAACATCCAAAAATTGTACATGTTTGAGTTATATAATATTGATTAGTGTTATAATGTGTTTTTACTATGGACAACATTCTAATCTTGAAGATATTTTCAAATGTAGAGGAGATTTCTGAGTTTTCTACCCTTGAAGAAAGTGATGATTGGTATGAGCTGAATAGAATTGCTAAAATGTGATTTCAAACAATAGAAGAAGCATATGCATTCTACAAGAAACATGCTAGGTTTGTTGGTTTCATTATTTGAAAGGATGCTCAGGAAATAGAGGATGACAGTGTGATAAAGAACAAGGCGTCGCTAATATTGCAAACAAACTGGACATGATTTACGCAATTGTCGTAACAAAAAAGGCATTGCAGGCGATGAAGAAGTTGGGGTGAACTATCCATCTCAATTTATGTATAGCTCAACATGTTGTTTTGAAGATGATGTTAGTGAGTGAAATGGCATTGTTAAGTTAGCATGTTGGCACGTTTTGGCTTCTTTTTTTATTTTTTTATTTTTTTTTTTTTTTTCTGTAGCCAACATTCTGTGATAAGGTAACTTCACTTACTGCAACTGGATTATAGCATTTTGTATTGAATCAGGCGTTTGAATTTGATGCGTTGCTGTTTGTATGTGTATGAAAAATGATATATGCTTTTAATACTACAACACTTGATAGAACATTATAATGTGAACGTGAATGTTATAACATTATAACGGAGGATATGCTGTGACGCTATACCATTACAATGATATACTATGCTTGTTAAGGCTACAATGGTACCAACGTTCTTCTGTAACGTTACCCTAAATCCTAAATAGTATTATACTACACTATACCATAAACATTTATTTTAATAAAAGTGATAATAGCTTGTACCCTGGAAATCTACTCGCTCATATCACTATATATGACATATATATCACTGCTTCTTCACAATACATACGTTGTAAAGATGACTAACATTACCAATTTAGAAGCAATACTATTAGAAGGTAATCACTTAACAATGTAGTAATCTAACTTAAAACTTTTATAGCTTTATGGATCTTTTGTGAGGCATACACTTTATGAACTCAATACAATGTGTAAATGTTTTGCAATAAGTATTTTCTTTGAGTATAACATGATTTCATTGTGAATTGTTGTCATGTTATGGTAGCCTTCAGGTTGATCACATTCGCATTTTTTTTGGAGTCATATAAGCATTACTATTGACAATTCACAACCAAAGCAATTGTACATGTGAGTCAAACACCACTTAATTGTGGTTAATACAAACTATCAGCCATTGAAAAAGTAATACCATGCTTACAATGTCATCCAAGGGACGTGTAGAACAAATTCCGCCACATATTATAACCAGTCAGTGTTATATGTGCATGTTTTTATTGTAGTCCAAACTTAGACGTTGTTCCGGTGAAAGATGATGCTACAATTGCCGACATATTGTTATAATAAAATGAAAATGGTGAAGACTACTAGAGAAATCAAAAACTATTATTTACAAAGATTGATTGGCTGGATTCTCGAGCCATCCGTCGCAATAAGATTCTCTCTATAATGGATCATACTTATCTCCACTACAATGATAATTGAAAAGGGGCTCATATTTACCACACACAAAAATAAATAAATAAATAAATTGAAACCGAGAAGCCGTTTGAAACCTCACCATCATTCATCCTAAAATTACTAAGCTGATGTACTCAATTCCATCGCCAAGGTGCTCTTTTATAATATCTAGTACACATGCTCTTTATTACAATAGGAAGGACACCAATCACAATATGTAGATTAGGATTTACATAGTAAGGTTTGTAGAGGGTATTAAGAAGATTTACAGTGCCAATGTAGTCCATTACAACATATGATATGAGAATTAAACAAAATATGAAGTCATCCTAGAATTACAAAGCCAAGATACTCAATTCCACTGCCAATTAAATCAAGAGAAACAAATGAAAGAAAAAGAAAGGGGGGGAAAAAAAAAAGCCCAAAAACCAAGGTGCTCTTTTACTATATCTATTACACATGCTTCTTATTACAATATTAAGGACCACAATTACAATATGTAGGTTAGAATTTTCACAGTGAGGTTCGTAGAGGGTATAAAGAGGATTTACTGTGCCAAGGTAGTCTATTACATTATTGTGTAGGAGAATTAAATAAAATATGGAGTCATTATAAAATTACAAAACCAAGTTACTCAATTCCACTGCTAAGGTGCTCTTTTACAATGTATATACACATGCTCCTTATTATAATATGAAGGACCCCAATTACAATCTGTAAGTTAGGATATACACAATGAGGCTTGTATAGGGTATAAAGAGAATTTGCAGTGTCTGGGTAATCTATTGCAATACATGGTAGGAGAGTTAAACAAAATATGAAGTCATCCTAGAATTACAAAGCCAAAGTGCCAAGGTGCTCTTTTACAATATCTATTACATATGCTTCATATTACAATACGAAGGACCTCAATTACAATATGTAGGTTAGAATTTACACTGTGAGGTTCGTAGAGGGTATAAAGAGGATTTATAGTGCCAAGTTAGTCTATTACAGCATAGAGTAGGAGAATTAACCAAAATATGGAGTCATCCCAGAATTACAAAGCCAAGGTACTCAATTCCATCGCTAAGGTGCTCTTTTACAACGTGTATACACATGCTCCTTATTACAATATAAATGACCCAAATTACAATCTATAGGTTAGGATTTATACAATGAGGTTGGTAGAGGGTATAAAGAGAATTTGCAGTGACAAGGTAGTTCATTACAACATATGGTAGGAGAATTAAACAAAATATGGAGTCATCTTGGAATTACAAAGCCAAGGTACTCAATTCCACTGCCAAGGTGCTCTTTTACAATAGCTATTACATATGCTTCTTATAACAATATAAAGGACCCCAATTACAATCTGTAGATTAGGATTTACACAATGAGGTTTGTAGAGGGTATAAAGAAGATTGACAGTGCCAAGGTAGTCCATTACACCATAGTATAGGAGAATTGAACAAAACATGGAGTCATCACAGAATTACAAAGCCAAGGTACTCAATTCCACTTCTAAGTTACTCTTTTACAATGTGTATACACATGTTCCTTATTACAATATGAATGACCCCAATTACAATATGTAGGTTAGGATTTACATAGTGAGGTTCCTATAGGGTATAAAGAAAATTTGCAGTGTCAATGTAATCTATTACAATATATGGTAGAAGAATTAAACAAAATATATATGAAGTCATCCTAGAATTACAGAGCCAAGGTACTCAATTCCATCCCCAAGGTATGTTTTTACAATATCTATTACTCATGCTTCTTATTACAATATAAAGGACCCCAACTACAATATGTAGGTTAGAATTTACATAGTGAGGTTTGTAGAGAGTATCAAAAGGATTTACAGTGACAAAGTAGTCAATTACAACATATGGTAGGAGAATTAAACAAAATATGGAGTCATTCTAGAATTACAAATGCAAGGTACTCAATTCCACTTCTAAGGTACTCTTTTACAATGTGTATACACATGCTTCTTATTACAATATAAGGAACCCCAATTGCAATCTGTAGGTTAGGATTTACACAGTGAGGTTGGTAGAGGGTATAAAGAGAATTTATATTAACAAGATAGTTCATTACAACATATGGTAGGAGAATTAAACAAAATATGGAGTCATCCTAGAATTACAAAGCCAAGGTACTCAATTTCACAGCCAAGGTGCACTTTTACAATATCTATTACACATACTCCTCAATACAACGTCAAGGACCTCAATTACAATCTGTAGGTTAGGATTTACATGGTGAAGATAACATTAAAGAACCAAATTTACCAAGAACTAATCAGGATCACACTAGTTATTAAGGTACATTAAGGTCAACCTTTACCATGCTATTTCATTCATTTCTTAAAAAGACAAACCAAAACAAAACAAAAAAAAAAAAAACCAAAACAGAACACAACAACGTTAATAAAGGAAAATATGCGACGGACAAGCGTCTTGTGACACTAGTATTCCTGGTATGACAAAATTATTCTGTTATAGAATGCCAGAGAAAAATTATAACACAAGTTTATTATTATAACATTAAAAAACAAACTATAACAAGGACTTCTCGGGATCACACTAGTTATTAGGGTACATTAAATTCAACCTTCACCATCCAATTCATTCATCCCTTAAAAAAACCAAAACCAAAATCAAAATCAAACCAACACACATCAGAACAACATCAAAAAAGGAAAGGATGCAAAGGGCAAACATTTTATAACAATAGTAATACATGCATAATAGAACTACTTAGATATAGCACGTTAGAATCAAAATATAATAGAACTTTTCTGGAATAACATTATTATTTGAAGTATAAACAAAATAAGAAGCTACAACATACAAGATAGGAGGTTCGACACTGCAAAATTTCTCACGAAATTCCCATGGAAAAAATAGAAACCAAGTAGATCACTGTCATTCTATCACAAAACAAAAAGTGTTTACTTCTGAGATAAAATGACAACTAACCAAGCATCAAACCCCAAGAATTCACATTAATGAGAAATGCACATGCAAAACTCAAAATTTTGCATCTTCATACATTTCTAATACCAAACTGAGCTATAAAATGATCAATCAAAGCGAAAGCCTTCAAATTTAAGCTTAGAATTACAAAATTTCGAATACAATACCGCATTCTTAGCCTCCACCGGCTGCTCATCGTCAATGCGGCAACAAAGCCCAACAACATCAAAAACTTCAACGCAGAAAGGGCACTGCAAGGGCAAGGTTAGAGTTTGGATTTTGGGCTTGGATAGCGACGGTGACAGCTCGTAGCGGCTAAAACTGGGCCAGGTGGAAGTAAGATTTTGGTTTCTTCTTGATATGACCAAACCCAAGGGCAACAGCTCTGCCATCCTGATGTTATGATCCGGTGACATCAGAGGCGATGACGAAGCCCCTTGCCGATGACGACGACCATGGAAAGTTCATCAAATTTAAATGGGTTTTGGGTTTCCGCGAGACCAAATTAGGTCAACCAAATTTAACATTATCTTGTATTAAAGAAATAGTTATAAATAAACCATGATTTAATAGAAAGAAAATGTATAGGTACATTTTAAAAAGAAAATGTGCAGGTTGGCAATGAGGGGGGTATTTTAAAACTAATTCCTTTTTGTTTAACAAACAGCACAAACAATGATCACACAGATGACCAGTCACAATGTGATGAACTTTACAGATTAACTAGATTAAGTTCTTGATAGATATTACTTGTGGATGCTTGTGATTTGATCAACACTCAGATGCAATGCCAACTTAGGTCCTCAACAAAATCAGTGAGTTTGATATTTGTGAGCTATCCACAACTACAACTATATCAAACCAGCGTTTCTAATGCAGCAGTTAAGATGACCAGTCAGGCAGAATTATCCAGTTTGCATGTTAAGTGATTTGGTGCAAAATTAAATCCAATTTTAATTAAGCCGAATGTTTAACGATACACAAAGATGGACACAGAGTTTTGGTACCCGGAAAAATCCACAAAGGGATAAAAAATCGGGGGTCTATCAGAAGACCGGCCTTCCACTATGAAATGGCAAAAGACGCCCAATACAAGGTTCAGACCAAGCTCAATATCCATTTACCTAACTTAGATGCAGCAGTCCCTCGTGCGGCTTCTTCTCAATCACTTCACTTCCAGCGGATCCTTGCTTGGTCAACACGCTACAAGGACATACACAAGTATTCCTCTAACGTGGCACCGAAAATGTATGTTGTGGTGATTTATGACCAGTCACAGATTTATTTCCAGAAAGCAGTAAACTTGCAGGAAATAAAACGGTGACTGTGTTTGCTGCTTGCAGCTACAAACTGGGCAGCAAACCAACTTAGGTCAAAGACCTCTAACACTCAACAAAGTCTACAAACATGCATGAACATGAGAGACTAGTGTTGCACACTCCTAACTCGACTCAAAGTATGGAAACTTTAAAACAAGCCGACTAGGAAAGATGAACCTTCTTTCAAAGTAAGCTTAATGTGTTTTCTATGAAAAACAACTTTGAAAACAAGATTCAAAAGCTAGCAAACCTTACAATCTTATGGAGCTTCTATATAAGTGAACTAGGCACTCAAGAAGACAAGTAAGAACCGGAGAGGAAAAATTTAGCTAGACAAAGAGAGTTTTTCAGAAAATGCAAAAGATGTTTAGCTTGAAAACGCTAGCCGTTATTGAAGATGAAGTTGTGTTTATATAGACACAAAGGGATAAGAGATAAACGGCCAAGATTAAACCTTAAACTCTCTTTTTAAAATAACCTAGGCAGATCCGAGTGAGTGGGGCGCAGTTGACTGACCACTGGATAAAAGCATACACTGTCTAATAAACTCTGTCAGTAAAGCAGTCAACCTTCACGTGCATGAAATAGATGACTAGTCACAGAGGATCTGCAATCCCTATTTTTGTGAAAACAGGTACAAAACCTTAAAGTGTTTTAAAAACGTTTTGACTAGAAAACATCAAGACCTATGTTTTGACACAAAATATATATGCAAATGAACACTAAATATGAATGCATCTTCAACCATCATCTATCTTCAATTTTCCAAGCTTCTTCAATTTTCCTAAAAATCTAGAAATAAAACCTATAGACTAATTGAGCTTGTTACATTCTTTACAATGTTTTTGTGACAAGGATAACCAATCATAAAATAACCTACAAAATGTACTGAAGACTTCCTAATGTATTAAATATTTTTATTCATCTTCAATATGTTATATATATATATATATATATATATATATATATATATATATATATATAGGGTTCGTGTCGGGGGATAGTAATAACATACCCTCCTCATCCCTATTATGGGGATTTTAAAAATCTTCATACCCACCTCCATCCACATTTAGCTCCTCATACTATCCTCATTAGGGGCAAATACCTATGGGTATCCATATCCATGGAGGTTTTTGCCATCCCTATTCTAGAGTGCTTTTTGCTTATTTCCGTTTTGTACTTCTATAGTCTGTTTACATTGTAATGTTCTCTTCAAATTATAAATGCACGATTTTTTAGTATATAATTGGATACGTGCAATCAATTCTATTGATAGTGTATATCAGATGCCTTTGTTAATAGTTCATCAATAAGCTTGTTGTAATTATTATTTTTTTAGGTTTTTAGGGTTTTGTGTGTGGTTGCAGGAAAGGCATGTTCATCCAGAGAATCGGCCAAAATGATCCCTTGCAGCACAAAATTTTCAAGTGAGGGACTTACTTTCTGTTATTGTTTACTGCCATGATATACCAAGCTTTGTATCCAGGATGTGAAGAATTTACCAAGCTTTCATTTATTGTCGAGTTGTTACGTTATAAAGTGCTAAAGGGAATGCAAGACAATTCAATGACAAGGCTGTTCTGATATGAATACATGTGTTTTTAACCTGAAGATGTTTATCCTCATTGGTTCTTGTTAAGCATAAAGTTGAAATTCTAGTGTTGCGGACCCAACTTCAACTAATGGTGGTGGCTCATATTGGTTCTTTCAATATCTATTGAAAATAATTCAATACCTACATTTTGAAGTTTTTGTGATGTATTTCTATAGAAGATAGCTATTGTATTCAATTGCATCTAGTTCTCATGTTTCAATTTCAGTGGATATATACATTTGCAGAGAAATTCAATGTGATCACACCGAAGATAGCTATTGTATTTTCTATACAAATACATTTGCAGTCTATTTGGATAGAAAATACACTATTTATGATTGAATGTTGTTGATCTCTTTCTGTCTGGTTTATTGATCTACATTTGTGATTTAAACCCAATTTTAATTATACATATTTTTTTTTGGAGATGGGTAATACTATTGGTTTGCATCTATTGCAATTGAATATGCAACGAAAATTTTCATTGCAAAAGCTGTAATCCACTCCTCAAACCACAGTTGCATCATCCATGGTCAACAATATAACCCTGGTTCCCTCGAAAGCCACGGTCGCATCATGCTTTTAGGAATGATACTGTATGTGCCCTTTGTGCAGATTTTTTGTAGTGAAAGATGTTGTCACTGGGTACACATATTTCAATATTCTTTTTTAATTATGTAAAGAATTAGACGAGAGTAACTCCTCGACCATATCCACTCTCCGAAGAAATGACACTTAAAATGCACGTGAATATATATGACCTATAATTAGCGTACTTGAGACATTTTCGATCATCTAGTATAACAAAGCATAAGCCAGTTGCAGCTAAAGGTAGAGCATTGCAAACATTAATATTCTACTAAGCTTTACAATGTTACAAGACAACTAATTATATATAATCTTTATTAAAGTTGATATAACGCCACATTAATTCAATACCTAGCCAGTAGGATCTTCTATGGAATCGGCACGGCCATAAGAGGCTGAGCTTTCTGCAAAGTGAGCCCAAACTTCTCTTCCATGTTCATGCTCTCTGGTTCAAGTCCATTCTCAAGCTTCCAATCACCAAATGAGTTAATAAGTGAACCCAACATCAAGTTCAATATTCGCATTGCCAAGGGTAACCCGGGACATATTCTCCTTCCACTACCAAACGGAGTTAGCTCAAAATGTCTTCCCGTGGCATCGATTTCCGATCCCAAGAACCTCTCAGGCTTGAATGAGTTCGGGTTGTCCCAAATGGCAGGGTCTCTACCAATTGCCCATACATTCACCCACACTTGTGCACCTTTCGGTATGATGTATCCACCCATATGAACGTCTGCCTCTGCTTTACGAGGTAGTAAGAATGGAACCGTAGGGTGCAACCGGAAAGTCTCATTGATTATTGCCTGCAAGTAAGGAAGTCGGGCAATGTCCTTTTCCTCAACCGGTTTTCCTTTGCCAATGATCTTCTGTAACTCTTCTTGAGCTTTTGACAATTTTTCGGGGCTGTGTAATAGCTCAGCCATCGCCCATTCCAAGGTGGCTGATGTTGTATCTGTGGCTGCAGTAAATAGATCCTAAAATTGACCGAATACTTTTAGTCCAAAAGGTAATCTAAAAAATTGAGATTAAAATTACTTTTACAAAACGTTCAAAGACTTGCAATAATCGAAGTAGCTTACGCAGAAGGAAAAAGTTTCAACTACTACTTTTGTGAAAAATGATCTTAATCAAATTGAGATTCCCAATTGATTGCTGAATCTGTATATGTAAAAACAAAACTATTTGCAACATCTTAATCTACCTCATAATTTGACCCAAAAGAATCTACATCATACAGTTTAAGTTAGAGATTTAACTTAGGGACGGGGAAACAGATAATTAGTTTAGAGGGGAAGAGCACAGTAGTGGAGTTAGAGAAGTAGCACGTAGAGTACACTAACCAGAAACAAATGTTGAGTTTCAATCATGTCCATATCCTCATGATTCTGTTTTCTGTTATTTAGAAGGATATCCAACATATCATTAGTCATGACATAATCACCTGCTTTCCTTGATTCCAACCTTTGGACGATCAAATGGTCGAAAAGGTCAAACATCTTCTGGAAGTGATAAGCCAAACGTTGACGTATCCCCATTGGATCAATCTTTTTAAACACCGGAAAAAAGTCTGCTAAGTTTGGTTTCCCAATCTCCTCCGAAATTCTCCAAATTAACTCCTTGAACTCTTTAACCCTCTCACTGTTAGGGCCCACCAAATCGACAGAAAAGATAGTGCGAGAAAGCGAATTGAGGGTAGTTTTGAAAGCGGCCCTTCCGATCTCTATTGCCTTACCTTTAACGAGGCTATCGTTGACATCAGCTATAAGCTCTTGCACTTTTAGGTGACGGTTGGCTTGGTTGGCGTCGAGAATTTTGGTGGCGAACAATTGGGAGTTGCATATTTTGCGGAGGTTTCTCCATTTGTCTGAAACAGGTATCCAAGGCATGCCTTGCTCGCCGTGCTTGCTAGCTTGGAGTGCATCTGGGACTGTACGGCTGCGAAAGAATTGGTCGTGGGTTCGGAGGACCTCTTTGGCCATGGAAGATGAGGAAACTACAATCGTCGTAATTTGCCCGAGTTGCAAGGTCATGATGGGGCCATAGTGTTGTGAAAGCTTTGTAAGAGAAAGATGGGGTTTGCTGCCAAGCTCTAGAAGGTTTCCGATGAAGGGGAGTGGCTTCGGACCAGGTGGAAGCTTGTTAGAAGCTGAAGTACTTCCAAGTGAATAATAGAAAGCATAGATTGAGATCCATGCAACCATTAGACCTAAGAGTATGCAACTCAACAAGTCCATCTCTCTTTTTGGGCGCTGAAAACTCAAGAAGAAATTGTGGTGGGACAATACTTAACAAAGTATATCGTGCCGTGGAGAGTGAAGTATGTAGCAATGGTTTTGCTAGCAAGAGAATTTATATTCAATTTCAAACCATGTGGGTCCGATATATTTTATTCTTTTATCTCCTTTTATTTTGGACTATGTCACAATGGAAGGAGGCAGCGTCTCTAAGATTACTCATAATTAATTTCTCATACGAGCACACCGTAGACCGTAGAATATTGGTCATGTAAGACAAAAATCAGAAAACAATATGGCAAATAAAGAAAAGAAGTTGTCGATGCCGGCAGGGCCGGCCTTAAGAATTCAAGAGTACAAAATGAATTTCCAAAATGGGATTTCAAATATTTTCGATTTTTTATTTAATATATGATACCATAAAATAATATAAAAATTATTTACTATGAAGAAACAATATGAATAGATTCTTTATATATTCATCTAATACAGATTACAGTGCTATACATTGAATTTTATACACACGCGCGAGCCAAAACGTAAACACCAAGCGGCAGCCCTAGAAACATCTAAACAGAATACACAATAACATAAAGACCTCTGATCTTAACTAGGTTCATGAATCTGCTGTGACGATATGACTTCCCTAACATTCCCCCGCAAACTTGATGTCGGGGAGGAGACACGTTTGGAGACCAATTGTTGAAAACTATCCGTTGGTAAGCCCAACCAATATTGAGCCTTATTTTGTAGCGGATCATCACCGGAGAGCTTCACATATTGGTTGAAACACAGAGACGGAGGCGGAGGTGTGGTGATACGCGTGAGTCTCACGCTCGCGTGAGTTGTAGTGAGCTTTTTAGTGGATTTTTGGGAAAGTAGTAGTATTTTGTAATAATTTTATTGTGGTAGTGTTTTTGGGCATAATAAGAGTGTGGTAGTAGTTTTTTGGTAGAAGCCCTTGATTTTATTCATTATATAATAAATAATATCTTTATAAAAAAATTAATTTAATCTAAAATTATTTGGTTATCTCGCTTTGTGAAATCTATAAATGGTATAATTATACATCTAAATATATCGTTTATATATTATACAAAGTTAGATAACCAAACAATCTCATATTAAATTTTATTTTTACAGAGATAATTTTTACCATATAAAAATAGAATTAATATGGTTCCGATCACAATACTCGTCACAAAAAAAAAGCATGAAAAATAGAAGAAATGCAGCCAAGGGGTGTGGAGCCCAAAATTCTCCATATTCAAAAACCACCGATACTGTTAGAAACATTTCGTTTACTTCCGTAAGTTCAAATTAAATGCATTGAAAAGGGTTCATTAATAAGGCTTATTTCTATTTCTAATAGTTGATTAAGCATTTTTAAAACAGTTACAAATAGTAATACCACATGCATTAAGCTTGTAAGGATATATATATGATCCGGTTCAAGGGACATACCATTTTCAAAAACATCATTTCTTGGCCGTTGGATTGGATCCATTATCAATGGGTCCCATAAAAAATTCGTTAATCCAACACAAGAAAGGGTGTTCTGTGAAAAATAGTGTGTCCCTTAATCCACACATATATATATATATATATATATATATATATATATATATATATATATATATATATATCAGATGATGTACAAACTAATATGTTGTTCTATTACTTGGGAACAGCCATTAGAGGATGAGCCATTTGTAAAGTGAGTCCGAACTTCTCTTCCATGTTAAGATTCTCCGGCACAACCCCGTCTTCAAGCCTCCACTCGAACGAGTTGAGAAGGCAACCCAACATCACGTGTATCATTCGCATCGCCAACGGCAATCCAGGACATATCCTCCTCCCGCCACCAAATGGTATAACCTCAAAATTCCTCCCCAAAACATCAATTTCACCCGACCCCAAGAACCTCTCCGGCACGAACGAATTCGGGTTGTCCCAAACACTAGGATCTCTGCCTATAGCCCAAGCATTCACCAACACTTGTGCACCCTTTGGTACAATGTACCCGCAAATTTCCACTTCTTCTACCGCTTTTCGTGGAAGTAGAAATGGAGCACTCGGGTGCATCCGGAACGTCTCTTTGATTATTGCCTGTAAGTAAGGAAGCCGAGCAATGTCTGATTCCTCAACAGCGTTTCCTCTGCCTATGATTTTATCCAGCTCTGCTTTCGCTTTGGACATGATGTTCGGGTTTCGTAGTAGCTCTGCTATTGCCCATTCTAGTGTGGCCGAAGTTGTATCTGTTCCCGCAGAGAACAGAGCCTAGTTCACACATTGCATCAATATAAATAAATCAATTAATCAATCCTACAATTCAGAATTGTAATTAATTGGAAAGCAAAGGCAACTCACCATAAGAAGATGTTCAATTCTGGTGATGTCCATTTCCTCACTGTTGGCTTCACTGATGTCTAAAAGAGTATCCAACATATCATTCTTTTTCTCGTAATCTTTCAATTTTCTTGATTCCAATCTTTGGTTGATTATTCGAACGAAGAGTTTCTCCAACTTGTAGAAATGATTCAGCATCCGACCCCGAATGCCTTGGGGGTCAAGTCTCCTAAGCAGGGGAAAATAGTCCCCCAAATTCGGCGTCCCCGCCTCTTTCATCAAACCCCATACAATCTCCTTGAACTCTCTGGCAGTCTCGCTATTCGGGTCGGCCAAATCCATGGAAAATATAGTCCGAGACAGCAAATTAAGCGAAGTTTTGAAAGCGGCCCTTCCAATTTCTACTGCCTGACCTTTTGCCCTGCTTTCATTGACGTCGTCAATGAGCTCCTGGATTTTTTGGTGACGGTTGGCTCTGTTGGCGTCGAGAATATGAGGAGAGAACAATTGGGAATTGCATATCTTGCGGAGGCTCCTCCACTTGGCAGAAGTGGCAGATATCCATGGCAAGCTGTCCTGGCGGAGGTCGCATGCTTGGATTGCGTCGGGAACGGTTCGGGCGCAGAAAGATTGGTCGTGGGTTCGGAGGACTTCTTTGGCTGTTTCTGGGGAGGAAACTACAACCGTCGTTATTTGTCCGAGTTGTAAATTGATGACGGGTCCATAACGTTGTGAAAGCGTGGTTAGGGAGATGTGAGGTTTGTTTCCGAGCTCTAATAGATTGCCTATGAAGGGAAGTGGCTTTGGTCCTGGTGGAAGCCTTGCAGATATACTTGATCTTCGGGCAAGTGAATAATAGTAATAGACGGCATGGATTGAGATCCAGGCAAGAATAAGACATAAAAGAAGACTACTCAGGAAATCCATCTCAAGAGATAGACTAGGGAATTGAACTGGTTAAAATTTTCTTTTGCAACTGATGATAATGTATCCTTCAAGAGATAGGCTAGGGAATTGAACTGGTTGAAGTTTTCTTTTGCAACTGGTGATAATGAAGAGGAATATGAATAAGACCAAAAGAAACAGATAATGGATGGAGAGCATGCGCCAAGCAACACATGCCAAGCAACACATGAGAAGCTGAAATATAACAGATAACGGATGGAGTTTTTTAATTCTTTTTTTTCACCAAAACCACTTTCTCATGAATTCACTGAATTTTTTTTGGTCAAGGTAACAGACTGCAATAAATTAAAGGCCCAGTGGGGAGCCCAAACCCGTACAAAAAGTAACAAAACCAAACAAGTACAAACAGCACCAAACCAGTACAAACAGCACCAAAACCAAGCAAAGCAATAAATTCACTGAATTGATTGGCAGAGAACAACACATCGGAAGCTGAAATTTGCACATTTTTTACTTTCTTTCTGACCAAAGACAAAACTGGCATGAGAAGTCTCAGTGTACATAAAATTTCAATTTTAGCGTTATCTAATTCATGATAATTCATGGCTTTGCTTATAGTGATTGACTTGTTAAATTTAAGGCCAAAAAATTGTGGTGGTAAAGCCACCTTTGTTGACAAAGAATGGTGGTGGTAAAAGTCAAAAGTGGTGGCTAAAAGATGAACTTGGCCAGGAAGCAAATTCCTTGTGAAACTCTTCATCTATGAGTTTTGTGTAAGATTAGACTTGATCTAATTCACATTAAACAGTGTCATATATTACTTGAGGATCAAGTAATGAACTAATGTAATTAGCTTAACCTTGTAATACTATTCAATGTGTTTCTGAGTTGAATATGAAAAGGAATCCAACTCTAAGATTGAGTATCTAACCCAATCTGATTAGGACATTTACTTAAGATACAAGTAAGGGCATTAGAGTCTTTTATGGGAGGACCTATGAACCCTAATTTTTCTACTGTATAAGCAAGGTCCCTACAAGCAATATGACTAATCGATTCATTCAGTTCTCGTCCCATAGATAGAGAATCACTATATTGCCTTGTGGAAGACACTTGTCGTTCTTCATCAAGTCTTTTATGCAAGGTAATTATCGGTTCATTGATTTAGTTTATGAACTAACCTACTAATGATTTTGTGTCTATGAATTGTGGATACTAGATCCTCTATAAAGCTTACAGGTGGTACCAGAGCAGGTCTTCCATGATCATAGATCAAATAAAAATTTGGTTTACTTGATTTTGCAATCTTGCCAATTACAACATGAACAAAGTGGATATGATTGCATGTCTTCAAATTGCTGCCGAGTAATTTATTAAAAGGAAAACAATTTCGGTTTGGAGCAAGGTTTTCCACTAACGTCATACATCCTGATTGATGTAACCAAAGGGCTGTTCGTTGAATTCATGATAAGGTTTATTAAATATGGTGAAAAAGGAATTCAGTTTTAGGGTTTGGTCGCGGTATGTGATTCACATGGAATATGTCAAGCTACTTTTATTTCTTTTTCAAGTGTTTGGGGGATGAGGGATCACCCCGGTCAAGGAATCCAAGCAGCATGCTAAACAAGGGCGTCGTTCTTCTGCGGGATCATCCCGGTCAATTTGTTTTTCCCAAGTTGTCTTTGCCATTTGTTTTAAATCATGCATGTGTGTATTAAGTCAAAGTTCTACCTTACTTTGTTGACTATTCTCTTGCAGATGATAAGGTTCTTGGGGAAGTTCATGTTGCATACATATGTGGTAAAATCCAAGCAAAAAGTTGTTTTGTTTTGTTTGAGTCGTTGACTACAATTGCATGTTAATCAATTTTGTGAAACAAAAGGCTGCTTTTACTTTTGTTTTGTTATTGATCACGTACAAAAAGACACGCTAATGCAATTGTGAGCACGTGGGTTTAGATGTAAAACCAAAACCCAAAATTGATCTAACCCAATTTTCGTTTTAAGACCAAGTTTCAGGAGCATGCAGGTCACCCACATAATATATTGTGGGAGAAAACCCCAAATCAATTGGGGGTTCACTAGGAGGAAAATGTCGATAGACGACACATTTTTTACAACGGTTATTGACCAAAACCGTTGTATTATGAATGTTCGCAACAGTTTTTCAAAATCTGTTGTAAAACGGCCCTTCAACCAACAGATATATGGGCGCCAATTTTCCGTAACTGCATATACAACAGTTTTCTCGTTTTTTCTGTTGTCCAACGGAAAAAAAAGAGGCGCGGAATTTCCCGCTTGCAATTTTTTTCGCGAGTGTCTTATGTTTTCCCGCTTGCAAACAATTTTCTGACAAATTAAACAAAACCAACAAAAAACCTCTCTCACCTCGAAAACACTCTCAGCAAAACCTCTTACCTCAAATGCCATTAATTTTCTTCTGCAAAACACCCTCACCTCTCACCTCTTACCTCAAATGCCATTAATTCTCTTCTGCAGAACTCCCTCACCTCTCACCTCTCAGCTCTCATAAACTTTAGCTCGAAAACACTCTCATTCTTGCTCACTACTGCAGAAGATTTAAGCTTAACAGAAGGTATTGTTCATTTTAGTGTTCCTCCTTCATTAGCTTTTCAATCAAGTGTTGCATACAGGTAATCTGGGTCTTGGGTAGATTGGGTTTCTGTTTGGGATAGAAATTAGGGTTCCATCTTCATAATAGTTTCAATTTAGGTTTTGGGTTCCATGTTCGTAAATTAGGGTTTGTATTCCTAATCTGGGGTGTGTAAATCGTGTACTGGGTTTTGGGTATATGAGGGTTTCTGTTTCAGATCGAAATTAGTGTTCATTCTTAGTTTCAATTTGAGTGTGGGTACTCCTAATCTGGGTTTTGTAAATTGCGGACTGGGTTTTGGGTAGATTAGGGTTTATTGAGGGCTGCTTCATGGTTGGTCTTAGATTCCAGAATTCAATTCATATGACATAGAATTTGTATTCATGGATTGACTAATTAACATTTGGTTGGGCTTCAATATAGCATTCTGAGTTTGACTCATGGTTGTTTCAGATTTGCAGAAAGTTGAGTATAATAGAGTTGAAGCATCATTGGAGCATTGGAGTTGGGTGGATTAATTCAGTAAGTACTCTTTAAATCCTTCAAATTCGGGTGCACAATATTGTATTTTGAAATACAGTTATGTATGCTTGATGTTTGGTTTATTCTGATTGGTTGCTTGCTTGCTGAATGAATTTTTGTAGTTCCAATTATGGATAAATCATGGATGTTAGCTGATAGAAGATCAAAGATGTATGAATTAGGGGTTGCAAGCTTTTTAAGATATGCTAGGGAACATCTTAGGACCTCAGATCTTCTCCACTGCCCTTGCATGAAATGTTTGAATCATAAGATGTTCAAAGTTGATGTCATTACAACACACTTATACTTTCATGGAATTGACACTACGTACACAACATGGTCTTGGCACGGGGAAGAAATTGATGTCCTTGAGGAAATTGAGACAGAATCTGAAACTGATCTTGAGGCAGTTACTGAACCTATAGGAGATTATACTCGTATGGACTCAGATATTCACCTTGATGGTGAAGAGGAGTTCTCAAAGGACTCTAACGAGTTTAGAGAGTTTGTTGAGGATGGATGTCAACCTTTGTACCCTGGCTGCACTAGTTTTACAAAAATGAGTGCAATAGTTAGAGTCTATAACATTAAAGCTAAACATACAATGACCAATGCCTGTTTTGAAGACATTCTAATAATGTTAGGGGAATTTCTTCCTGAGGGTAGTGAAATACCAACATCGTGTTATGAGGCTAAGAAGACTTTAGCCCATTTTGGTATGGATTACACTAAGATTCATGCCTGCCCAAATGACTGCATTATGTATAGGAATGCACATGAAGCTGCAACTACTTGCCCGACTTGTGGTGTCTCTAGGTGGGAACTAACTAAGGATAAGAAAATTAGAGAAGGCATACCCGCGAAGGTGATGTGGTACTTTCCACTCCTTCCTAGGTTGAAGCAGATGTTTCAATCCACCATTGTGGCTAAAGATTTGAAATGGCATGCTAGTAGGACCATAACTGAAGGGGTAATGCGCCACCCAGCCGACTCTCCGGCTTGGAAGTTAGTGGATACCAAGTGGCCAGAATTTGGGAGTGAGCCGAGAAACCTTCGGATTGCTCTTTCTACAGATGGGTTCAATCCTAATAGCTCTATGAGTAGGGGATATAGCTGCTGGCCAGTTATTATTGTCATTTACAATCTCCCTCATTGGCTGACCATGAAGAGGAAGTTTATGATGTTGAACACTTTGATTTCTGGTCCTCAACAACCGGGAAACAATATAGATGTATACCTCCAAGTGTTAGTCGATGATTTAAAAATCTTATGGGATGGAGTTCCGGGAGTATACGATGCACACATAGATGAATATTTCACACTTCAAGCACTTTTGTTATGGACGATCAATGACTTTCCTGCAGATGGTAACTTGTCGGGTCATATTGTCAAAGGGTATAATGCTAGTCCTATTTGCATTGATGAGACAAAACCAGTACGCTTAGGGAATTGTAATAAGGTGGCATACCTTAGAAATCGTCGATTCTTGGCACGTGACCATCCATATCGAAAGAAAAGGGAACCCTTCAATGGTGAAACTGAGTTTGCTGCTGCCCCAGTTCCTTTAAGTGGAGAGGAAGTGTTAGATAGGGTTTCAAATATTGATTTAGTATTTGGAAAGAAGACTGCTGCCCCTTCGTGGAAGCCAACCGACAACACACCTAGACCTATATGGAAGAAGAAATCAGTGTTCTTTGAGCTTCCGTATTGGAAGCATCTTCTTGTTCGACACATTCTTGATGTCATGCACATTGAGAAGAACTGTTTGGATAGTTTGGTAGGGACCCTATTGAATATTCCGGGAAAAACAAAAGATGGGGTTGGTGTGAGATTAGATATGATCGATATGGGGATAAAGAAAGATTTGAAGGCTCCGGTTGGGAAAAAGTTGTCATTGGCATGCTGGAATTTGACTTTAGATGAAAAAAAAAAGCATTTTGCAAGTCTTTGTACGGTATTAAAGTTCCTGAAGGCTATTGTTCTAATTTGCAAAAGCTGGTGTCATTAGAGGATCATAAGCTTGTTGGTCTTAAGTCCCATGATTGTCATGTATTGATGCAACAACTTCTTCCTATATGTATCTGTTCTGTGTTAGAAGAGCCTGTGCGATATGCCATAATGCGGTTTTGTCACTTCTTCAACGTTGTATGTAGTAAGGTTATTGACTGTTCAAAGCTTTGTAAAACTCAAGATGATCTTGTGGAGACTTTGTGTTTGTTTGAGGTGTATTTCCCCCCTTCTCTATTTGACATCATGTTTCATCTCACATTGCATTTGGTTAGAGAGATAGAATTATGTGGGCCAGTTTGGTTTAGATGGATGTATCCATTTGAGCGATACATGAAGGTTTTGAAAGGGTATGTTAAAAACAAAGCTAGTGCAGAGGGTTGCATGGCTGTGAGAAACATAGTTGAGGAAGCTGTTGAATTATGTGCTGAAAGGTTTCCAAGCTTAAGTACAGTTGGTTTGCCCAAGTTGAAACCTGATACTTGTCATCCATTGTCGGGGGCAACAATAACAGATGTGGATGCAAGTTTATTGAACAAAGCACACTTATGTGTACTAGAGAACACACCAGAAGTGGAAGATTACATTGTGTAAGTATCATTTATTTTGCATTGTTACTTCAGTATTTGTATAGTCTGCTTATCGTGCTAATCTTATTACTTTCAAATGCCAGAGAATACAAGGAGCTCTTAAAGCTACAGTTTCCTAAGAGCAGAAAGAATGTGAAGTGGCTTCTAGATAAGTACAATAAGACATTTAGTGACTGGTATCACTTTTTTTATTTATTGCATTATATTGAGTAGAACATGATATACTATTATTTCATACGGTTTTCAGGTGAGAAAAGAGCTTGAGCAAGATCCTAGTAACGTGTGTGACCAAGTAAGATGGCTTGCAGGTGGACCAACCACACAGGTTCCAAAATTCAGTGGTTACAGTATGTATGGGGTCCATTTCAACACTTTGGACCACGATGGGAAGAGATGTACACAGAGCAGTGGTGTTAGCCTAGTTGCAAACTCATTGCATATTAACAAATCTACTGATAAGAGCCCCATTTTTGCTACAATGGGCTACTATGGGGTTATTAAAGAGATATGGGAGCTTGACTACAAGAAGTATAGAATTCCTATCTTTAAGGTTGATTGGGTAGAGAACTCTAGAGGTGTGAAGAATGATAACAATGGTTTTACCCTAGTTGATTTGAATAGGGTAGGTCACAAGGAAGATCCATTTGTGCTGGCTAGGTTTGTGAAGCAAGTATTTTATGTTGAAGACCCTCAAGACTCTACATGGTCTGTAGCTCTTAAAATCCCGGATCGAGACTACTATGACTATGCAAATGATGATGAGCTTGGTGACACAATTATGGACTACCAACCCTTTACTCAGGGAATTCCATCTATCAATTCCTTTGATAACGGGGGTGCAAATGAGGCACACTATGTCCGAACTCAGAATGAGAGTATTGAAGTTGTAGATTAGCTCTGTTGGTTGTTACCATTCACTTTTGATTGTAATCTGTGTATGTCTATTTGGACATAACTGCTTTGTGTTTGTTGTCACGGTATTTGGCTTTTATGGGATTTCAATGAAAGAAATAATTTCTATACATGTTTGTTAATTACATATTTCTATATTGCTTATTATCATTCAGGTACTTTGTTTATTTTAACCATTTATGTACTTCTATTTTGAGTACCAGGTTTTAACAAGCTATGTTTTGTTTGTTACAGAAATGGTTGGGACCCCGAAAGTTGCAAAGATTCCAAAGTCAGTGGCTCGTGATGTTCCCCCGAAATCAGCTGCTTCTAAGACTTCTCGAAAAACTGGAAAGCGCTCCAAGAGAACTAAATCAGATGCAGCAGATGTAGTTTCAGCTGCAGATGCAAAAAGAGGATCTGTTGCTGATGATGCCACTACTGAACGTGGTCTACGCTTGATGAAGAGGGGTATTGTTACCATGAGTCGGATTACGAGAAGGAATATTCAGGGGAAACAAACTGTTGTGAGGTTTAATAAGAAGGGGAATCCATATGGGAAAGGAGCAAAGGAGATGGCTTCTTATATTGGACTACTAGCAAGGATTACGATCCCGATCAGTGCTTTCACTTGGAAATCTAAGGATATCAGTGACAGAAAACAGCTCCTATGGGAAACTGTGCAGGTAGCCATGATTCAAACAAATACTCCCCATTTTATTCTTGATTATTTTATTTTGTGAAGTCTATTAATTACTCTTCACTTCTGTGTTTATGTAGCTATCATTTGTTTTGGGACCCCAAGACCGGAAGATGGTATTAACCTCAGCTAATAACAAATGGAGAGAGTTCAAAACCTTGCTGACAAAAAAATACATCCACCCATACAAGGCTGATTCTGAGGCACTCAAATATCCTCCTGCAGACTTCCCTGCTATTAAAAAGGATGATTGGGATATATTTGTGAAGTCTAGGTTGGAGGCTTCATTTGAGGTAAATAAATGGTATTACAACCTTGTAATTTTTCTTTGTAAATATATGATTTTACTCAATGTCCAGTTGGTCTTTATAGGAAACACGTCGAGTTCAACAAAATAAGCGAACGTTAAATAAGTATAACCACACGATGTCACGAAAAGGCTATGCAGGACTGGAAGAAGAGCTGGTAATTTATATTTAATCTACAAGTGAACTGTTTTACTGGTATTTTATATTTAATCTACAACTGCTTGTCTATTTTCCAGTCAATTGAGTATCCGGATAAGGAGTTTGATAGAGCTGAACTCTGGGTGAGAGGTCGCCAAGATAGAAATGGAAAGTTCAAAGATCCAGAGGTGGAAGAAAGAGCAAAAAGAATTGTGAGTAACTCGTTCATAATTTTCATGGTTATTAGTAAGTTAATTTATCTAGAGTTGGTGATTAATTGTTTGTGATTGCATAGGAAGAGTTAAAGACAAAGGCGGCAGAGGGAGCCTTGGTTATTGTGGGATCTACAGATGTCTTGACACTTGCTCTTGGGACTCCTGAGCATTCGGGGAGGGTAAGAGGGGTTGGAGGTTCTGCAAAACCTAGTGCATTCTTTAATACGCCTAAGCATCGTAGAGAGAATATCGAGCAAGTTGTTAGACTGAGTGTTGCTAGTATTCTAGCTGAGGAGAAAGAGAAGCTTATTGCACAGCTTAGAGAAGAGATCCAAGCTGAGAAAGAAGCAAAGAAAAATGGGGGCACACAAGGCACTCGGTCCCCAGGAACTCCAAATGGTGGTGGTATTTCCATTCAAGGGAGTTGCGTCGAAGCTAAAGAGGCGAATGGCACACCAGAGATGAAGGTTCAAGAGGAGAAATTGGAAAAAATCGAGAAAGTAGTTCCCACCTTGCAGGTACAACTTCATAGTATAAATTATTTTTGGGAAATAATGAATAATGCATGTTTATTAATGTTTCTGTTCATTTCTTTTGAATGGTTAGGAAATTGATGGGGAGAAGTGCATACTAGTGTTGGAATCAGAAGACAATGTTGTTTCTCATGTGACACTAATTATACCCAAAACTGATCAGCCTGCAAGAATTCATGGAAAAAAACTAAAGAAAGACAACTACCGTGTCTCAATTCATCAAGCACTCCAACCGGATGTTAAAGTCCCATTTCCCATTGGAGATGAGGTAGTCACGGTCCAGAGTGCGCTTAAAACAATGGTGGAATGGCCAAAACAATGGGTCTTGCCCTTCTCTAATGAGGTAATTCATTTGTTCCTTGAATGTATCTTGTGGTGTTTAATGTATAATTGGGGATGAGTTTTGACCATTTATGAATGTATGATCCTAGGAAATTTCAAAACCAGTGGATGACAAGAGGAGTAAGAGAAGAAAGATAGAGGTAGAGTCAGAGTTAGCTTTTGACTTGAAATCACTCTCTCGTAATGTTCCAGCTGCTCTTAAGTTTTTATGCATGTGGGTGTGGGATGCAAAGACACAAGATGGTGTGCTTAAGTTTAATTTGGGGGATAAGCTATTCGGAGCGCCTTGTGAAACCTTTCTGCAGAAGTCTGATATTTACAGTTTTGCAACTTTGCAACCAATTTCAAATGGCTGCATTTTGGTGTACATGAGGTAATTAATTAACTTATTGCTTGTGTTGTAGAGAAAATGTATAGTCAGTAGTGATATGTACCTTTTTTTCACCTTTGTTATTAGGTTTCTTTCTGATGAATTGGAGAAAACAAGGATGCTATCAATGATTGGATTTGTTAACCCAAACACAGTCAGTAGTGGAACTCCAACTTCTAAGGCTCGTGCTATGGCAAAAAGCTTTGGTTCTCGTACTGATGAAGATAAGATTTTTTTTAATTCCATGCAATGTGAAGTAAGTTACTAACTTCCCTATCACATATTAATAGGGTAAACTGTTATAATTTGTGATCTAACTATGACATTCATAATTCGTGTCTAGTAACCATTGGATGTTAACTGTGGTGCATCCGGAGAAGGAAAGAGTGTTCTTCATGGACCCACTGGGTAAGGAACTGCCTCCTCAGGATTGGAAGATTATCGTGAACAAGTAAGTTTCAATTTACATTACTAGTTTAAGTTTTGGTAATCTATGTTGCTGTATGTAATCACCACTGCATCATTATTTCCTTTTCACTGCATTCTAGTGCAATTCAAATTTGGAAAGCGAAATGTGCCAAGAAACGCAGACTTAGCATTGTTTGGAATAACATGGCGGTTAGTCTTTTTTTTCTTTTAGTTTGTAATTACTGAATTTGCATTTAGTTTGGAATAGATGGTGACACATGAATTGAATGCTGCTTTTAGGGCATTCCTAAGCAACCAGGTGCTACAGAATGTGGATATTATGTGTTGAGGTTGATGAGGGAAATCTGTTATGACAAACAATTGGAATTTGAGAAGAAGGTAACAGATTTTTTGTATATATTGGAGTTGATAATATGTGTTAGACTTCTAAGTTTCCAAATGGCCACATTATAACAATTATTGCATTTGTTTCAGTGGAGTGTATCTTCTAATTTGGCATTCACTGAAGCCGACATCAATGAAGTACGCCAAGAATGGTCAACTTGGGTGGCTCATAATGTCCAAGGTGATTGAGTACATTTTTAACGAATTAGACAGTTTTTTTGGGATGTTCAGTAGGGTATGAATTATGTTGATGAATTATGGCACTATTTTGAAACTTGGATGGCCAGCATTATGGAACTTTGTAGATATGGTAGGAGTTAGGCTAGAAAATATGACCAAGGAAAATCTTGGTGTTTTGCTATGGTAGGACTTTGGATCAGTGTTTCAAAAAGCGCTCTAGGCGCCCGCCTAGGCGGCGCCTAGGCGGGGGGGGGGGAAACGACGACCCGGTCCCCCTGAAGGGGGGGGAAAAAGGAGTTCAGCCAATCAGGCGGCGCCCAGGCGGAGCTGGGCGGGCTAAACGGCTCGGGGCGGTCTGGGCGGAAACTTTCGAACAGCTGGGTTGAGAAAAAAAATTTGGATTTTTAGTCAATCCTTTATTGTTCAATTCTGCCAAAACTGATCTATGAAGCTCCATTGCCGCGAGATTGTAGCAACCCCTAGATAGACAAATGATGGGTTTTTGGAATCGAATCCAACTGAACGCAAAAAAGCAATAAAATTGTCTACTTTCTCATAATTTGCAATCATTTTGAACAACAAAGAGCCATTAGATATTGTCACAGGAGATTTTACCATTGCCGTTGTTGTCCAACTTACTGAAGATCTTCTTCATATTCGCTGTTGTTGCCGCGGGGGCGATGCTGGCCGAGGTAGCTCTCTTCGAAATGAAATCAGCCTTCGACATCGCAACGAAGACACAACGAGATATCCAAATTGAAATCAGTGGTGGTGGGTAGATTTCTCCATCTTCCATGTTTGATTGTTTATTTTTTCTTTTATCACAGATTTCTAATTGAAGAAAAGAAGGGGGGGGGAGAGAAAAGAAGAGAGAAGAAAAAAAGAGGAGGAAGAAAAGAGGGGAGGGGGGGGGGGGGGGGAAAAAAAAAAAAAAAAAAAAAAAAAAAAAAAAAAAAAAAAAAAAAAAAAAAAAAAAAAAAAAAAAAAAATACTCTACAAATAAAAAAAAAAAAAAAAAAAAAAAAAACAAGAAGAAAAAGGAAAAAAAAAAAAACAAAAAACAAAAATAAAAAAAAAATAATAAATAAATAGTTTTTTATTTTATTTTAAGAATGTCAATTTATGTGTGTGATATAATATTTAATATATATATCTCATTATGAACTTTCGTAGATATGGTAGGAGTTAGGCTAGAAAATATGACCAAGGAAAATCTTGGTGTTTTGCTATGGTAGGACTTTGGATATATAGGTGCTGCTAGTAAGAATTGCTTAATGTATTTGGTTTGGAACATTATTTAATGAAATGCATTCTTGCTGCTGTGCTAAATGAGATTTGTGTGTAATTGAATGAGATTTTGGAAAAAGAAGAAAGGTTTGATTCAAACAACTGATGTTATGGAAACTATTGTGAAACAGCTGCATATACAACAACAAAATATGTTGTACAAGTACATTAAAGACAACATAGTTATCAGAAAAACTGTTGTAAAAAGGATTCATTTAACACGTTTTTTGCTTGGTTTTACAACAGTCATTGGAATCCGTTGTAAAACACATATTCGCACAACGGATATTATCAGTCGTCTGACCATTTCTGTTGTAAACTAAGTATTCACACAACGGATTATATCCGTCGTCTGAATATTTGCCGTTGTAAAACACATCTTTGTACAACGGATTTTATCCGTCGTCTGAATGACTTCAATACTCGACAGGGGATTTAACAACAGATGACCCACCCCATTGTACAACGGTTTTTCACCGTTGTTAAACGGCATTTTTCTCCTAGTGGTTTTAGGTTCATCCGAATTGGAACCAAGTCCAAAAACAAGCAGGACGATCATTTGGTTACAAATTCAGTATCTCTAAAATTGAGGTTGGATATTAGAATGCTTCGTGAACCATATTGATTTTTAGCAATTCAGGTTTTGATCATTACTTTGGTTTAGATGGATTCAAGTTTCAGTTTATATGCATGTTGAATTTGTAGCTCTTCATGCTATTGCTTTCGCTAATGCTTTTTATGCAGTTCTCATAAAGAATTCAGGTGAGGTTGTCGTGAGGTTCTTTAATAATTTCGTTCAGTTTCATATGTGACCTCATGTTTAGATGGAATTGTTGAGAATCCATAATTTCAGTTGAAATGGGAACTTGTTAATCTTTCTTATGCATTCAGTTTTCAGGAGCTAGTTGCTTCCTCAAGTTCTCATTAAGTTTCAGTTGAGGAGATAGCAATCAAAAACACTTTCTCAAGTTCTGATTAATTTTCAGTTTTGGTTTCAGTAAAACTTCGGTTTTCGATTCGGTATAGCAATTAAGGAGATTGAAATTTGATATGAAGTTCTAAAGCTTAATCAATGTGGTGGTTTGAAGGCTAGAAATAGATGTGAATGTGAGCCGGCCATTCACAATGAAAGTTGTGAACATGAATTGAGATATGAATGTGGTGGTTAGACCATCCCAACCATCCGAAGTTAATGGGATATACATTCAATAGCCTTCACAAACCACCTTTTCCGCCAACCAACTATTAATGTGCAGTGTAAAAAACCTAAAACATATACCCAAAATTTTCCCCCTCATTTCCACCTTCAACATTAGAAAATGGGGTCTAATATTTCCACCCTCATTCCTCTCTTCCCACCCCCCAATTTTAATTAAATCACTTAAAAATATATTATTTGAATACAAATTACATAGATATCCATTCCTCTTTCCCCATTTCACTGCCACTCCAAACAGTAAACGGAATTCCAATTTCTCATAGCTTCGTGCTCAACTCAGACTGCTGAGAAAAGTTTGGGGCTTTTTCCAAAAGCCTCCAATTTTTTTTAATTTCTCGACGAAGGTCCATCAATGACGATGATGGAAGAAATCGACTTGGTGCCCATCGGCCACAGAGGAAGGACCCGCTCGCAGTGCCGATTCTGTATTCCGTTGGGATGGTAGGACCGGATGCTATCGCCTTCGAACGACGACCGGTAATGGACGCAGGGGTTCAGGGCGCTCTACAAGATCAGGGAGTGGTCGGAGATCGTCGCGGGGCCGAAGTGGAAGACTTTCATCTGGCGGTTCAACAGAACCAGAAGCAGCGGCGGGAGACACCACTGGAAGTTCCAGTACGATGCCTTGAGCTTCGCTTTAAATTTCGATGAGGGGCCGGCAGAGGAGGACAACGACATCGGCACGTTTCGGGACTTCTTGGCGCTGTTCGCGTCGATTCAGGTGAACGTGGCGGCGGTGTACGGCTGAAGTTGCGGCAGGGGTTGCGGAGTGGTGGGAATCTGCAGAGATTGAAGATTGGGATTTCGGACGGTGGTGTGGCGGCGGGGAGTGGTCTGGAATTCCGTTTACTGTTGGAGCGGCAGTGAAATGGGGAGAGAGCAATGGATATTTATGTAATTTGTATTCAAATAATATATTTTTAAGTGATTTAATTAAAATTGGGGGGTGGGAAGAGAGGAATGGGGGGTGGAAATATTAGACCCCTAGAAAATTATACATTCTTCCCCCATACCTTTTTCCCCCAACATTGTTTTTACTCTTAAGCAGCATACTACATGTTCAACTGATACTAAACATATTCAGGTTCAATATTTGCATCCACTTGCCATTTAGGTGTGGTCAGATTTTGAACATCGTATCAGTTAGCTTGGTTGTATGATTCAATTAGTACCATATCCTATTAGAGTAGGTTTGGTGCGGTTAAATATGGGGTTTTGATGCCATTTAAGGTTCTCATTTTTAGATCAGTTTTGATCCATGTCAATCTATGAGAACAAGCTAAGGTCATTTTTGTTCAGTTGGTTATAAATCTTCAGGCACCTTAGCAAAACTATTATACTTATTTTGATCAATATCCGATCTATCTTCTTTCGGTAAGTTTAGGGTTTTAATTCTATCCTAAATGTTGTTTGTTCTTGCATACGTTTCCCTTGCGTCATTAAAACATTAGCATACTTGGGAAAATTAGTAGCATGATAGAGTGGATTGTGGTTGGTGGATATTGATCTGGTTATGCAGTTTTGGGTGAACTTTAGCATGCTTGTACATTGGGTTTTAGCATCATTCTAAATTTTTTGCATGGCCTAATTTCAGGATTATGTTTTGGCACAGTTTCTGCATATACAATCTAGTAAAAGTTGTTTTCACAGCTTAAAGAAATAGAAGCTAGTCAATTTAAGGAGACTTGTAGTTCCATCAATAGCATCATGCTTAATTTATGCAATCTTCTATTTCTTCGGGGTGCTTACAATTCATTTTGGTTGATTCAAATTAATTGAAATCAAGTTGCAGATTTTCTAAAGGGTCACTAACTGTTTAATTTGTTTGAGTTAGTGTGATGGATCACAATGTATAAAAGTGCTCAACATACAGTCATATCATCTCGTTTGAAAGATGCTAAAAGTTGAATAAGGTGCATGTTATATACATTGGTCTGGTTATTGTGTACATTGAATTTCTAACATTTTTTTGTCCAAATTTGAGAGGCTACACACTACAGTTTTGGACACTTAGATAATCATATTGCCTGCAGTTCGCATTGTTTGGTACTCATACTCTAGCCATGTCTCCCTTCAGTCTTGACCCTGATCTTTTATAGTCTGGTATATGTTTCATTGAGTTTATGTGTTAAGTTTGACTTCCACGGGTTATTTTGAGCACCAAGTGTCGAAAATACTTTCAAGATTGAATTTAAGGCAATTCAATTGTTTTGAAACAAATCTGCAGAAATTTCATGACAGTTTTCCTATAGTGATTCAAAGTTTTCAATGACATATTTATAGACATTTAAATAATTTGATTCTTGGATAAGTTGTGCACATATTTGCGTTTTTATATAGTGCATAATTTTGTTTTCAAGAGTTTTAGTTAAGGATTCTATTTTGGCGATCTTGTAAGTCACTCTGAAGACTTGAAAATTTCTGCTGATAGTTTTGAGGTTATCCATTCGAAATGTTATTTTTAGGCATTAATTAGACGTATGTCGTGTTTAGTTGTTACTATGTGAGGGTTGATTTCTATGGTTCAGTCGTGCTCCCTTGGTCCCACAAACTGCAAAGTTAAACAAAGTAATTTTTCAAGTGAGTATGTGTAATTGCTGCTTTGGCATTTCTTTTCTGGTTGTTTGGCACATACATGGTACTGTGAGCTTCATTCTATTACTATATATTAGAACAATGCTGGTTTCTCAGTTTTGTATAGTATTTTACCTATAAGTGTTTTAGCCCAAGTGCGAGAATTTATGTGAGTCAAGTTTATGGGCTTCACACTTATTGCATTGTTCTTCAAATCAAATATTGTTCACTACTATACATATATGTATTTCACTTTTACACTAAAGTATATCCCATTTGAGCATAAGCATGTGTGATATACTCCTTCAATCTTTTTGGTATAACCAAGCATTTCTCACTTGAAGTTTAGTTTATATGTGTGGTTCTAGAATTAGCAAAACAGGAGGGGGAATTGTCATTATGTTTTGCTATTCACGATTTTTGATTAAGTTAAACGTTTAGAGCATATGCATACTACAGTCTTGTATTTTTAGTTAGTTTTCTGAAGAGTTCTTGATCACCTATAGCACTTATTATGTTGTGCATCATAAAGAAATTCGGTAATGTGGTTGAAGTCAATTTTGTTAATTTAAGGTTAAAATTAAAGGTCATTGTTGTTATGATCATTGCTCACTTTTCTTGGCATTAAAAATCTCTGTTTGGTTTATGCATGGTGTTCAGTTTTGGTATTGACTCTTCAAAAGTTTGTGATTGTGAATACAGCAAGTAATGTACAGTTTGTTTATGTGAAGCTGCAACTCAAGAATAAGTTCAGTAGGAAACGTGTTTAATGTTTTCAGTTATATCTGGTTCCTTGATTAATGCATATTCCTTGAGCTGCATTTGTCCTCAATAAATTGGCTTTACATACCTTCATATATTGTTTAGTAATGTGTCTTGAGGCTAACAAGGAACATGTGAGATGAATTAGGATATGAATTCGACTGCAGCATGTTTTGTAAGTTTTGAATGCTTGATACATGCATCTGTTCTTTTACATTCCATTAGAAATCGACATGCATCTGACATCTAAAGTTTAAGGTTGTGCATGTGAAAGGAAAAGTAAAAGAAGGGTAAAGTTTATTGGTTTAGTAATGTCTGTTCTCAAATTTATTCACTCACAGTCACACTTTCAGTTTCACTGCTTGAGAACAGTGGAAGCCTTTGCTTCATTTCAGTTCATCACTTTAGTGTTTCTTTTTGAAACTTATACATCATAGAATGTTTTTCATAAAGATGTCCTGAAGTATCTTTTCATAAGTCATTTTGAGTTGGAAACTTTTCATTTACAATTCAGTTTGGCATCAAGTTAAATTTCAGAGAAAGTTTCACTGTTAGCCCATTCTAAAGTTGTCAAGTTTCAGTTAAAAACCATGGTATTCATTTAGTCATTCGAGATTTCAATTTTCAGTTTTCCGCTTCATTATTGGTTTTCCAGCTTTTGAATTTAAGTTCAGTTCACAGTTGAACTCATGTGGATGATTTGTTATTCATGTGGCTGGCCTGTTACATATTGTAGCCGATCCAAGGCTTCTTTTGTTGAACAATATTATAAAGTCCTTCAGAAATAAATCGATGGTGTCCTAGTTTAAGGTTTAAAGTCTCAGTTAATTTCAATTGCTATAGCATTATACAGTTTTTACAATTTCAATTTAAAATAGCTATTATAACTTCAGATTGGAATAATCCAACACTTCAGTTTTAGTTGATCCAAACACACTTCAATTTTCATGTGTTTGATGGGGACCACGTATATGACCACTTCAGTGATCAGAACAATTTTTAGTTCATGTACACTTCAAAAATGTTTAGTGGAGTTCATTGTGGATTGCGGATTTGATAATTGGTGGTTATGGAGTGGTTGCGTTTTTAAATGCTATCCTTTCCATAGTCCCATATCAGCTAAGTGATTTGACAGGAACATGTAAGTTGGATTAAGCATTACACCAGTTCAGGCATGCCATTTCAGTTTACTTTGATCAAACTTTACAATTTGTTTACTGTGTGAATCAGTATCAGTCCAAGTGGGTGAATGTAAGATTGGACTTGATCTAATTCACATTAAACAGTGACATCTGTTACTTGAGGATCAAGTAATGAACTAATCTAATTAGCTTAACCTTGTAATACTATTCAATGTGTTTCTGAGTTGAATAGGAAAAGGAATCCAACTCTAAGATTGAGTATCTAACCCAATCTGATTAGGACATTTACTTAAGAGACAAGTAAGGGCATTAGAGTCTTTTATGGGAGGACCTATTAACCCTATTTGTTCTACTATATAAGCAAGGTCCCTACAATCAATATGACTAATCGATTCATTCAGTTCTCGCCCCATAGATAGAGAATCACTATATTGCCTTGTAGAAGACACTTGTCGTTCTTCATCAAGTGTTTTATGCAAGGTAATTATCGGTTCATTGATTTAGTTTATGAACTAACCTACTAATGATTTTGTATCTATGAATTGTGGATACTAGATCTCTATAAAGCTTACATTGTGTACAACCATGCATTGAGTTGTAAAGCAAGGGATGAGTTGTAAAGGCATTCTAAAGGAAGGAAGTTAGTTCCTTATCTAACTCTTCAAGGATGAGTGATAAAGGAAGTCAGTCAGTTCCTTATCGAACTCTTCAACTTGAGTTGTAAATGAGTTGTAAAAAGGAAGTCAGTTCCTAGTTGAACTCTTCAACTCATGAAGTTTATCAAGTCGTCTTTGCTGACTCCACCGCCATAAAGCACCGTCATTAATCTCCTATAAATACATGACTCTCCCTTTACTAAATGATCATCCTTTGGATCATCCCCATTGGATGGGATCATCCCATTTTGGAGAGAAGAAACATTGAGAGAGGAAAGGAGGTTTAGAGAGCAAGAGAAGGTTTCTCCTAAACACTCTTTAGGTCTTTCCTTTGTAGAGAGGGATCACATCTTAGTGACGATGTAGAAACATTGAAAGAGAAGGGAAGGAGGTTTACAAGAGAACAATTGAAGGTTTCTCCTAAACACTCTTCAGGTCTTTCGTTTGTTGAGAGGAAGTGATTCTCCTACTATAAGAGAGAGGGTATTGTCATTTGTGCTCTCCTTATTTTAGAGACATTGGTGTAATCCTTTTGTTATAGTAAAATCCTTCTACGTTTTGCCAATTGTGTTTTATCAATTTTCCTTAATTTCTCATTTCTACTTCAGTTGTAATTGTGTGCCTCGTACCACAACGCCCTAACAATTGTATCAGAGCTGCGATCCTAACAGTGGTATCAGAGATGTGATCCTAACAAAAATAATAAAAAACAATTGAAGAAGACATCCACATCTTACAAAAGAATCTGGCGTGTATATATATATATATATATAAACAAAAATATTCATCAAATTTTTATGGTCGGATAGTAGGGGTGGGCATACGAGTCGAACGACTCGCTAACTCGGTTTGTATTACTCGACTTAGTGCAAAACGACCTGAGTCCTAATTTTTTTTTTCCAAAACGGGTCGAATCCAATACGAGTTCAAAAATTTCTGAACACGAGTACTCGACTCGGCTAGTTTAAAGATGTGTAATACACGTGGCTTCCTATGATTGACATAAAAAATATGTAATACATATAATTTGTAGTACCATAGCAACTCCAAATCTTCAAAAACCTTAGAACATCTCCAACAGAATCCACAAAAATAAATTGGGGCCCAGTTTGAAGAGCCATATAAGCAAAAAATCTTAAAAATTGTCTCCAAGAGAATCCACAAACACACTCTTCAAATCCAAAATTTTGTGGACCACTCTTCAAATTCAAAACTTTGTGGACTACTCCACAAACTTATTTTAATACTAAAAGTAATGTGTGGCCCACTATTCATCATTCCCTTTTTTTTGGTAAATCAATGAATATATTAAAGAGGGCAAGAAAGCCCTAAAGAGAAACAACAATTGGAGATCCCAGAAACAAAGCACAACTAACAAACCACAAAGGTAAGATAGTTAGACAACAAGCCATGAAGGCAAAAGAATAGAACTAAGGTATAGGTATGTCCCAATTACGTCTGCAGATTAACTGGAGAAGCTCGGAATTTAATAGTGCAAAGCCTACACAGAATTAAATCTACCACAGTGCGCAACAAAACCTCTGCAGAGTGAGGTCTTCCTCTTCCAAACACACGCATATTGCGTTCACTCCACAAACAATAAACAGAAGCGACCAGAGCAAGTTTCCTTACCACCATAGCCAACGACTTCCCCTTCCACTTGGAAGCAAACATGGCAATCGCAAAAGGCCATGGGGGATTAAACCATGGGATACCACATCGAGCAAGAAGATGCTGCCAAAGGCCACCCGCATACGGGCAGTCAAAAAACAAGTGATGGTGTGACTCCAAAGCTCCGTTACACAAGACACAAGATAAGTCAGAGCGAGAAATATATTGGCCTGTCCGGTCAAAGGTAGAAAGCTTGCCTTTAATTGCCAACCAAAGAATAAAGCTAGCACGTGGAATTGCATAAGAGTGCCACACTAGGTGATCCCAAGCAATACAAACACCACTCCCATTCAAACACCGCCACATAGAAGCAGAGGAGAAAGAGCCTCCATTACCATCAACCCACACAAAAGAATCAGTCCTACCAGAGGAGACAACAACAGCCAGGGAAGCAGCTTGGATTATGCGAAGTGGACCATTGGTAGTAGCAGCCCACTCCCACCTCGCATTTACTAGAACAGAACAAAGCCTAGCATTCAGAGAGAGGCCAGAGGCCTTGACATCATCCAAACCAACCAAACCCAACAAAGGCTCATCACCATCCCACGAGTCATGCCAAAGAAAGATGTCCCTCCCATCTCCAATAGAAGCCCAAATAAAAGGTCTAATGTGGGGGCGAATTTTAAGCAACTTTCTCCAATTCCAAGAACAAACCGCAGGCGGATCAAGAGTCCAAAAACACTGGTCTCGAATATAATACTGCCGCACCCAAGAAGTCCAAAAATTATTCGCCTTATCCGAGAAGATATGCCAGATATGACGAGCCATAAGGGAAGCATTCCAACAGACAAGGCTTCGAATCCCTAAGCCCCCTTCATTCTTGGGGCGACAAACGTCCTCCCAACTAACCTTAGCTGTGTACGAGAGCCAGAGGAAGAACCAGACCACAAGAAAGTACGGAGCTTTTTCTCATTCTCACGCAAAATCTTCTTAGGAAGGATAAGATGCAAGGACCAATATACTTGAACACCACATAAAATAGACTTTATAAGGAGAAGGCGACCAGCATAAGAGAGGGAGCGATGCTCCCAACCTTGAATCCTGCAATCAATACGCTCCAACATAGATGCACAGTCATAGTAGCCAAGTTTAGTAGTGATGAGAGGGATCCCCAAATAGTTAATCGGTAACACGCCAGCTTCAAACCCAAAACAATTTTTCAGCCTCGCAGCGCACCTGCTACTAACCCCATCAGTAAAAGATATGACTTTTAGCAGGATTAGGAGAAAGACCAGATGTAGCTGAGAACCTACCCAAAATCCTTTTCATCACTTGAGCAGAATCAACATCACCGTGGCAAAATAGGAACAAGTCATCAGCAAAAGCTAAATGGGAGATACCAACCCGATCACATCTCCAACGGTACCGAAAAGTAGGGGTGGCAGCAATAGAAGTGCACAACATACGCGACAAGATCTCCATGGCTATAATAAAGAGATAGGGGGAAATAGGATCTCCTTACCTCAAACCTCGCCGAGAGGGGAAAAAACCTGCCAACTCCCCATTCACAGCAATAGAAAACCTCGGGGAAGAAATGCAAGAGCGAATCCAATTAATAAGACGAGGAGGAAAGTTGAAAGCAGAGAGAGAACTGAGGAGAAAGCCCCACTCAATAGTATCATAAGCCTTGAGAATATCAACTTTAACGGCACATCTAGGCGGACCCCAGCCAAGTGGTAACCCCTTAATAATTCCTGAACAAGCAGAACATTGTCTCCAATTTGACGACCACCCACAAATGTTGATTGAGAATTGCTAATAATATTAGGAAGGACTTCCTTAATTCTATTGGCAAGGAGCTTAGTAATGACCTTATAAATAGTATTGCAGCAAGAAATAGGTCGAAACTCAGCCATAGAGGAAGGGTTAGAGACTTTAGGAACCAACGTGAAAATTGTGGAATTAAGCTCCCCTAACAAAGACCCAGAATGGAAAAATTCCTGGACCGCAGCAATAACATGAGGCCCAACCACATGCCAAGCACGGTGAAAGAAGAATTCATTAAACCCATCAGGACCGGGGGCGTAATTCGCCTTCAGCTGGAAACAAACCTTCCTAATCTCCTCAGCAGAAAAATCTATCGCCAAAGCAGCTGCAATATCATTGGGAATAGGATTACTGACTAAAGGCCTCAAATCCTCTAATATAGGCTCACAACCACCACCAAGAAGGCCTTGGAAGAATCCAATAGCCTCATCCTTGATTTCCCCTTCAACCATAGTCGTAGACCCATTAGAACGAGTGATGGAGTTAATCCTGTTACGATTTGTGCGCTTCCGAATAATATTATGGAAGTAGGTAGTGTTTAAGTCCCCTTCAGCCATCCACTTAAGTCTAGCCTTCTGCTTAAGGAAGCTCGCCTCATGCCTCAGACACTCAACATAAGACTTCAGGAGAGATTGCTCAAGTGCAACAAGAGTCAGATCAGCATTAGGAGACAGCAAGGCAGACTGACAATTATTCAAAGCAACTTTTGCCTCACTAACAGCCGTAGACACATCAAAAGAAGGACGGTTTAGACTCTTGAGTTAGGCCTTAACCATCTTTAGCTTTTTAACCAACTGAAATTGGCAGGAGCCATGAACATAAGAGTTAAAAGCTTGCTCGACAATAGGTAGGAATTGCTCATACTCAGCGAGGAAATTAAGGAACTTAAAAGGGGACTTTCGCCTGCCGTAATTAATTCCTAAATCAATCACTGTTGGAGAGTGATCTAAGCCACCAGGGGGCAAGAAAGTGGCATGACTACAAGGAAAACACGTAAGCCAAATGCCATTAGCCAAGACACGATCAAGCTTACGGTGGAGAAGTCTCTCATCATACTCCTGATTACACCAAGTGAGAAGAGAACCCGAAAACCTGAGATCATCAAGGCAAGAATCGCGTAAACACTCCTCAAAATCAGAAATAGCTAAAAACCGCGTATCGATACTCCCTATGCTTTCATTTAAGAAACGGGTTATGTTGAAGTCCCCTAAAACCATCCACGGAGCATCCCCAATAGAAGAACCAAAACCACAAAGATTAAGCCAAAGATTACGCATACACACATCATCGTTAGAGCCATAGACAAAGGACACAAAGAATTCATGCCTCGTGCTAGTAATACAAACACGACAATGAATTACCTGGTCCATCTCCCCCAAAGATTCCACCCGCAAAATAGAGGGATTCCACGCCACCCAAATTCTCCCATTAGGGTGGGAAGAGTAATTATTGATAACGTTTCAGGACTTAAAGGTAGAGAGAGCAGAAACAGAAAAATTGGGTATCCGAACCCTTGTCTCTACAACCCCCACCAAACACAACTTATGCAAATCAACAAACTCTCGCACTTCCAACTGTCGGTCGGGATCATTTAACCCTCTAACATTCCAACAAGCAGCTCTAAACATTAGGAAAAGTGTAAGATTTGGATTGAACATGGGCATTTTTAGCACCAACCACCGCATTTGAATTGCGACCATGCCGTTTCTTCTTTTCTTCGACTGCTTCGGTTGGAGCTCAGTCAACGGAAGCTTATCGACAATACGACTCTGATTACAGGTTTGCCACCGAGAGTCATTTGGCGAAACCGTCACATGGACTTCACAATCTGAACCACCATCCATTTCACATAATACCCCAAAGGTATTTGGCGAGGAAGTAACACCATCCACGACAAGAGGCTCAGGCTTAGAATTTGGGGGCAGAATAGATGAGCTAGCAACATGAGGCACCTTGTGATGAACATTGCGTTGCTGGTTACGCAGATGCACAGGAGTGAAAGAAGGCTCAGGACCATCAGACGTAGGAGTAACCACACCAGTAATTGGGCCAATAGTGCCAAGGGAGTTTGGCCCAATAGAGACGAGAACCAAAACAGTAGTAGGCTCCATTGTAATAACGGGCTGGGAAGGGCAGGAGGGCTCGAAATGACCAAACGATTTACACAAAGAGCAAATTCTAGGCCTGTATTCATAAACCACTCTTACCTCCACCGATCTGGACAGCTCCCCTTCCTCCTCCAACGGAATTCGAGGTCAATGGAGTCCACTAATGGTTCAGTAGCATCAACCTCCACACAAATGCGCATAAACGATATCCTGCGCTTGGACACCGTAAGCGAATCCGCATAAAGGGGCTTGCCAATTGCACTAGCTACATGAGAATACCCCTCATGGTTCCAATGTTCCAATGGAACATTTTAAAACTTCATCCAAATAGGCACCTTAGTGTGGAGGTTTTTGGAGAGAATTAATCCTGAGCGCCAGCAGGTGAGATAGATCGCTTTCCCGGAGAAGTGCCACGGTCCAGTCTCCATCACATTAACACAATCACTCTCCTCATTGAACTTGAAGAAGTAGAAGCCCTGGTCATTCTCAAGAACATCAGACAACCCGCGATTTCCCCAGATCTTGCGTGCCAAAACATTGACAGCAACTCCAATCTTTAGCCGCTTCCATCGCGGCCTGCTCAATCACAGACGAGTCATGCTGAATATCTGACAATATAGGAGCAGACCCACAATGTCCCTGACCAAGCAGAGAAGGCGTACACACTTGCTTCGAGGAGGGATCCAGATCTCGAGCACGAGCACCATCACCCAAAATCACCCCCAAGTCCAACACTTGCTCAACACCGGAATCCACCCGACGGTCGGAATCACCATGGCCCAAGCACTGCTCAGTGGGGGAGCTGACACCTACAAACTTGTCGGAGTTTAAGACAATTCCATTCACCATCGTGCCATTAACCAACCGAGAACTGTACATGAGAGTGCTAAGTTGCAGCGACTGACTTCTCAGTGCAAAAAGGGTGGGGGAGTGGCCAGAAGGAGGGCTGGAAGAAGTGGGTCGTAGGGGAGTTAGAGATGCACCATGGAGGCGGAGATTTAGCTCAGGTCTGAGTTTTAACGAGGGGGCAGCCATTGCAGACATTTCATTGAGAGATGAACAAAAGAGAATTAGATGCGGGCTCTATTCATCATTCTTATTGGTTCTTTTTTCAATATCATAATAAACGTAAAATTATTTTAATATGTTTTGAAGAGTTTGTTGGAGACAATAAAATTAACTCACTACAAATTACCACATAGGTCAATAAATTGCAATTTGAAGAGTGAAATTTATCAACTCTCTTGGAGATGGTCTTAGGGTGATAGTATGTAGTATATACATTCTTTTCTGCCACAACAAAAATCATTGACGAGATTCCATAACCACTTCTCTTCTTCATTGACCATCTTCATAGCTGACAATTTTTATGTTGAATATATTTATTTAAGGTATACTAATCATTGTTGTTTTTCTCTACAAATTTTGTTTGTTTTTCTCTACAAATTTTGTTCTATATATGCATCTGGCATGTTAAATTTTTAGTTTTGTATAGCTACTTAGATAATTTGAATATGAACTCGTATAACTCGCAAACTCGACTCATTTTATTACAGATCCAAACGAACCAAGTCCATTTTTTAAACTACAAAACTCGGATCGAATCGAGCTTGTTTCAAAATCAAACGTTTCAAGTTAGAGTACACCAAAAATATGCACAACCCCACTTGTGCCCAGCCCTATCGGATAGTAATTTTAAATGTTCAACTCCAAGGATAAAGCCCAATTCAAAGTATCAAAAACAAAACCCGACTCAAAAAAATCTTGATACACAATGGCGATTTGCCCCTAAGGGAAATGAACTCAATATGGGAGATATTTACACGCGTGTCATTGAAATGAATAACACCATACATAAATTTTGAGTTAATCAAAATTGCTCCTGCAAATTTACAAACTATTTTTGCCTATGCAAAACTGTTTCTGAAAGAGCCACAAATTGTTTCTGTCTATAACTATTCCAGCAAGATCACGCATTCTAATAATCGGATTATCAGACACGCTTCTCAAGCCTTATCGTATTATTTAGGTTGGATTCTAATCGAATTTACCAAATGGACAAAAACCCCTAACTGTTCTTCTCCAATTGTTTAACTTAAAGCAATTGTTTGCTTTGATTTTTTTCCTTCTGGGCCTTGGGCCCACCATTTCAGCATGGAAAGTGGACTAGCTATTGCTTCCCTCATCCAAGATCTTCTACCGGCCCAAGACAGTATGTCTGGAAACTGGAATCCTTCCTTTACAAGGATAGATCATAGACCTTCCTTCTCACAATTTTATCTATTTTTCTCGGTTCCTCATAGAACCATAATCCATAAATATCATGTCATAAAATCACCTCCTAATCCATTTTAATTTCGAATTTCTCATAAAATCATAATCCATTTTAATTTCGGATTACTACTCCTTCTCCACCTCGTTCCCGGTTTCCCCAGACCATCCTCTATAAAAAGTGGCTCACCTCCCAATCCCAATTATTATACTTTCATCCTCTAAAAATCTAAATATGGCTGACAACAACAACAACAACAACAACAGCGTCCCCGCCACCGGAAATGGTCTGATCGTCTGCTTCGGCGAGATGCTCATCGACTTCGTGCCCACCGAATCGGGCGTCTCCCTAGCCGAGGCCCCCGGATTCCTCAAGGCCCCCGGCGGCGCACCCGCCAACGTCGCCATCGCCGTCGCCCGCCTCGGCGGAAAAGCAGCATTCGTCGGAAAACTCGGCGACGACGAGTTCGGCCACATGCTGGCCGAAATCCTCAAGGACAACGGCGTCGACTCCCAAGGGATCCCCTTCGATCCGGCCGCCCGCACCGCCCTGGCTTTCGTCACCCTCCGCGCCGACGGCGAGCGCGAGTTCATGTTTTACCGGAATCCTAGCGCCGACATGCTGCTCAAACCCGAGGAGCTCAATCTGGATCTCATCAGATCCGCCAAAGTGTTCCACTATGGATCCATAAGCCTGATCGTGGAACCGTGCAGATCAGCCCATCTGAAGGCAATGCAAGTCGCCAAAGAGGCAGGGGCATTGTTGTCTTATGACCCCAATTTGAGGCTGCCGCTGTGGGGCTCGCCTGAGGAGGCCCGGGAGCAGATCATGAGCATATGGGACAAAGCCGATGTCATCAAGGTCAGTGACGTGGAGCTGGAGTTCCTCACCGGGAATCCCAACGTCGACGACGAATCGGCAATGGCCATGTGGAATAAATCCGATAACTTGAAGCTTCTTCTCGTCACTCTTGGTGAGAAAGGTTGCAGATACTACACCAACAAGTTTCGTGGGTCGGTGGACGCTTTCGAGGTCAAAGCCGTGGACACCACCGGCGCTGGTGATTCGTTTGTGGGTGCGCTCCTTGCGAAGATCGTTGATGACCAGTCCATTCTTGAAGACGAGCAAAGGTTGAAGGGGGCGTTGAAATTTGCGAATGCGTGCGGGGCCATTACAACCACCAAGAAAGGAGCAATCCCAGCACTCCCTAACGAGTCCGAAGCCCTCACCGTGTTCCAAGGCAAATAGAGACGATGTCTCCATTCCAAACAATTAATACTTGCTTCTCCATTTTCTTTTATTAAGTTTTTATTAGGTGGGACCTATGTTTCAATTTTTTTTTTCCTTTGATTTTCGTTTCTAGAAGCTTTTTTTTTTACCGCGTGTAATGAATTCTTTAGGTAAATGGAAAAATATGAACGGTTAAGATTTTATTTGATTATCCTGTCCTGTTTGTTTTCTTTATTTCTTAAATCCTAACTTCACTACTCGAATTACTGCCACGTTCTTTAAGATCTTTCATCAAAAAATCTTCAGACAGAGTTGGGAACATCCGTACAATATACAAACCCACCACTCTCGTCCAAAGAGGATTTCACTCAATTAGAGGTGACTGGTTTTGGACACATTTTGGTCGTGCAATGTAAAGACCTTAGACTCTTTTTCAAGGATAATGTTGTAGTTTTGATGCATGTATCATATGATCAAAAGTGACTTTAGTTCTTAAGGTAACTGATTTTCCATAAGGACGCGGTGGAGCAAAAAAATTAGGAGAGAGAAGATGAAATGGTTTTTTTTTTTTGGAGTTAATGTCCTCCAATTGTGAGATTATGATATCGGGTAGCGTGGTGGTGATAAGCTATTTATGTGCTCTAAAAACGCATACATTGAAATATGTGAAAATGACCGGCTCGGTATATAGCTGCTAAAACCCCCTTATTTCCACCCCCCAACTCTCTTTCCCCACCCCCCATTTTAAAATTAATTCCAAATACAAATTAATTAGTGTGTAGAATTACAAAAAAGGACAAACCAAATGGTGCTTGGGTCCAGGTCTGACCCAACTCCTACCTCCTCGCCTCCATCTCCGGCCTCTCCTCCATCTCCGGCCTCTCCTCCGTCTCCCTCTACAACTCCTCCCGCTGCTTCTGGAAATACGCGCCCAGCCTCGCAAAACACCATCAATAAAAAAACTAATAAAAAGCTCCAATCAATCAACAGAAGCAACAAAAATCCAGAAATCCTTCCGCTTCCATCAATGCCACCCCAAACCTTTCCATTATCTCATTTATGCCGGTTGCACCAAGAACATCAGAAATTAACTTGTTGGAATTGACATTGTATTCCAACACGGTGTCAAATTGGAACCAACTCAAGCCGAAACCAAAAAGGTATGCCGAAGCGGAGGCATCAAAAAGGCCGGAAACAAACCAGCCAGGGATCGAAGTTGTAATGCGACACGGCGACGTCAGGCTGCGTTTCATCGGAAACATCGAAACTGGATTGGGCAAAAGAATCCCGCACTGGGGCGGCGTAGGATTCCATTGCGAGAGGATCAGATGGCGGTTTTGAGAAAGCCCTAATTTTCAAAAGAACCAAGATTTCTAAAAATCCAATCTTTTTCACCCTTTCTCCAAAACCAACCCTAAAATTCAACGAATTCTGCAAGAGATTTGATCTTTGATGCAGACAGAGCCCAGTGGAGGAGTTGTAGAGGGAGACGGAGGAGATGTGAGGAGGTAGGAGTCGGGCCGGAGACCCAACCACCATTTGGTTTGTCCTTTTTTGTAATTCTACACACTAATTAATTTGTATTTGGAATTAATTTTAAAATGGGGGGTGGGGAAAGAGAGTTGGGGGTGGAAATAACAGCCCCCTTTTTTTTAGTATGTGAAAAGTGCTTGAGAAGCTTGGTTGATGTTTCTCACATCTGGAAGATTGACCAGGCTTAGAAAAGTTCAAAGAAAGCTTTGTAATATTTTTAAGCTTGAGTTCAGAGAGTGGTATATTCAAGGAACAAAATTTCGGTTTTGATGGAAATTTCGGTAGTCAAAATTTATGGAAATTTCGATTTCGGTTAAAATTTCGGTTTGAAAAAAAAAAAGACAAACAACATATTAGAAACCCTATAAATTAATATTTCTACTTTCTCTAGGCTTTAATAGCAACAAGTAATGCAATTTAACATTTAACCTATATAGCATTGTCCATATGGATTAACTTTTATATACATAAAGGAGAAGAATTCTTGTTTTGTATTCCACTAAACTATCAATCAACACAATATCTTAAGGTGAGACTCATGAAACATACATTAACCATACAATAATATTACAATATTACAATAACATACATTAACCATACATTAATCGTTCAACGTACGTGAGAAAGCCAAAAGAGAAAATAACCATGATTAAAGAAGGCAAGAAAACACAAAGAAAGTTGTCAGGATTCAAGCATATTGAAGGTAAAGAAGCCAACTCTTTGACAAGCATTCCCGAAATTTAACCGAAATTTCGGTAATTTCGAGCATTTTTAGCTTCCGAGACACTATATTTCCAAAATTTAACCGAAACTATCGAAATTACCAAAATTTCGGTATTTTTCCGCTGGTATTGAGACGTACCCGATTCAAATTTCGGGACCCCAAAAATACCGAAATTTCAGTATTTCGGTCGAAATTTTGTTCCTTGGGTATATTATATCTAGTAGTCTCAAAGCTTTAAGTAGAAGATTCATATCCCAAATTTTTTCTATAAAACCGCTCTAGATTAATTTGCAACTCATCTCAGCAATCCAGCAATCACAAGAAGCCTCATTCATATTCACTCCGAAATTCAATTTCGATTTCCTCATAAAGTCTTTTGCCAGTCGAAATGTTTTCTCTAACAAGCATGCCTTCCACCGCATCGGTTCTGTCCACGTACACCACATTTGCTGCAGGAGCAATGCTGATCAGGACAGTGATCAATGAAGTCCAAACCATAACCAGCCAGTTCATACCCCGAAAACTCCAGGACAAAATCCTTTTCGCACTTGGAGGCCTGCTCGGCAATCTTCCTCATTCTGAAATGACTCTCATCATTGAGGAATACAGTGGCATCTCTATGAATGAAATTTACCAGGCTTCAGACCTTCAATTCAACAGCTGAAGGTTTCCAAGGTCCCTCGCCACAGAAACTTTGATGGGATGATCAACAAAGGCGAAAAGCTTGTCGACAAATTCGAAGGATTCCAGCTACGGTGGGAGTTCTGTTGTACTGCAACCAAAAGCACGAATGTTGACTATGAAGACTATTCCACCTCGGTAGAAGTGACCGCACACAAGTCAATTCATCTCAGTTTCCACAAGAGACACAGAGAATCAGTATTGAGCACTTACCTGCCATATGTAGTAGAAAGATCAAAAGCCATAAGCGAAGGAAACAAGGTACAGAAGCTCCATGCGCTTGGAAACTTTCCCAGTATAGTGCAGGTCCCTGGGGTTCGGTCATTTTTGAACATCCATCTACTTTTGACACATTGGCAATGGATCCCAAGCTGAAGGAGGAGTTGATTGCTGATTTGGACAGGTTTGTGAAGCGAAAGGAGTTCTATGGAAGAGTAGGCAAGGCATGGAAACGAGGGTACATCATGTATGGTCCTCCTGGTACAGGAAAATCTAGCTTGATTGCAGCCATGGCCAATCACCTCAAGTTTGACATCTATGATTTAGAGCTCATCACACATCTGCATAACAACTCGGAGCTCAGGAGGCTGCTAGTTGCCACTGCAAATCGATCCATATTAGTAATTGAGGATATTGATTGTAGAATTGAACTGAATGACAGAGGATGCGAGGACCAAACGATAGTGACAGCCAGGTAACCAAGAGCAGCAATAAGCTTACCTAAACTAGTGACTCTGCCTATAATATCTACTTACTGAAGTTCTTCCTTTTTGACAGTTGCTCTATCGGGGTTGCTGAATTTCATTGACGGGTTGTGGTCAAGCTGTGGAGATGAGAGGATAATAGTGTTCACCACCAACTACAAGGAAAAGCTAGATCCTGCATTATTGAGGCCAGGCCGCATGGATATGCATATTCACATGTCCTACTGCAAGCTGTGGAGATGAGAGGATAATAGTGTTCACCACCAACTACAAGGAAAAGCTAGATCCTGCATTATTGAGGCCAGGCCGCATGGATATGCATATTCACATGTCCTACTGCACCCCATGTGGATTCAAGATCCTCGCTTCTAACTACCTTGGAATAAAAACTCACCACCTCTTTAATGATATTGAAGCATTCATAAGGGAGGTAGAGGTGACTCCTGCAGAGATTGCGGAAGAACTCATGAAAAGTGAAGACGCCAATAAAGCACTTGGAGGACTCCTCTCATTCCTCATGAACAAGAAAAAGGTGAACTGCAATGCAGGAGCAAAATTCGAAGAAACAGAAGAAGTCAATAAACAAGAGAATGCAATACCTGGAGAAGAAGCAAACATATAGAGTTTGAGCATAACCTCTGCCTTCAATTCCTTTCCCTTCAAATAATTTGGGCTCCCATTCTCCCACCTAAATTTCAACTTTTCCATTTCTTCTGTATGATCCCTAGAAGCAATTATATAAACATATACCAAGCATTTCCTACATTAACTTGAATGTATAACAGCCTATTTCTCATCAAATATTTATATTAATTCCTACCTTAAAGAGGAATGCAGAACAAAATTCTATAGATTACAGGGGCCTGTACATTCCGCTCATTGGAAAAAGAAAAAGAAAAAAAAAAAAAAAAAGAGAAAGTTAGAAAGAAAAGAACTAGGACTGCCCATAAGAAGAGGGCAAAAGAAAGAAAAAGATGATACAACAGCAATTTACAGAACATGGGACTTAACACTGGTAAACAGAATAGCTCTTGCTCTTCCACAAAAACCTGAAAGGTTTGCTCATCTTTCTTCTTGACATGGATTTGCATAGAGGCTTTTCTTGAGTAGACAGAGGCTTGTCACTATTTTCAACGCACAGATTCACCTCAGGTTCGGCAGGCGGTTGGTCTCTTTGTCTCTGCTCCCGGAACAGCATTAAAAGCTTTTGAGCCTTCTCTTTTCCTCTTGATGTACCATTCACCGAAATTGACACCAATGCAGGTATCACCCCTTCCTTTAGGACCATCTGACTGCATTTATCATTCCCATTACACAACATTACGAGACATGAGACAGCTTGTTCCTGCTCAATGGGTTGTTCAGAATCCAAAATTGCTGCTAGAGCGCTGATGAGATTTGAATTTGATATCATTTCATCTCTTGCAGAACTACTCAAACCCAAATTGATCAAAACAGCTATGCATTTCTCTATCCACATCTGGTCACCAGAATTAGCAAGAAGGCATTGGAGACCATTGATAATGCCAGCTGAAAGAAGATTAGGTATATTTAAGGGAATGCCAGAAAGATTGTAAAGGGCATGTAGGGCATCAAGTTTGCATTGGATTTCGACATTGCTTCCAAGGAGCTGAGTTAAGAAAGGGACAGCAGGACTTGCGCCAATTATAGGCTTGGCTTCTTCAAGACAGGACAGATTCAAATACAGGGCAGTTGCAGGTCCACGAGAACTGGGATTGGAAATCATGTCCTCCAGCAACGGAATTACTCCTGATGATAACATTGTTTCCTTGTTTCTGACAAAAGTATAGAAAAAAATGAAATTATTCATAAGTTAAAGTTCAGCAAAGCAGAAAAGAGAACAAAAGACTTCGACATGTTGCACAACATAGACTTGGATCACTCAAGACATCTATATTGATAAAGGAGAGTAAAAGATACATTACTCCTACCCATTAAACTGACTGGCCTAAATTCCATAACTCATTTACCACCCCCACACAATAAAAGAAACATTCCAGCTTCAGTCTGAATATACAATCACTTTCAGACAACAAAAAATCACATGAAAGAAGTATTCCAGCTATGTATTTTGAACGATATGAGGAATATTAGCCCAAGAATTAATAGTTGAAGGACAATGTACCATAAGCTCCATCCAGATTCAATGGAAATTATCAACAAAACATATCGGCAGCCAAATTTACTGACTCTATTGCACCATTACCCAGACGCTATTTGGATGCTTAATAAAACTGACTAGTCAAGAATTCAGTTAACTTCCTAATAGCAAATTGGTTAAGGGTCATATCTGATCCATTTGAAATATGGAATCACTCAAGAAATATACCTGTTATTGTTGACAGCAAGATTGAAGAGCGCCATGGCTCCACTTTCCTGAGCTATATCATTTGCTGCACGCACAGCTGAGTTTAAGAACTGTAGAAGTGCTTCAACAAACCCGTTAGCACCCATATACATCCTGGCCTCTTCGTCGTCCTTCAGCAAGAACCTTATTTGCTCCACGACTTTGCACTTTTTCCTGAAGTGTTCCCCTTCATTCAAAACGATTAAAAGATCCTGATAACTTTCAAATGCATCAAGTTCAGACTCTTCATCTAGCGGAGACACGTCTTCTGTTTCCTTTCCAACAACTTCCTCTATTGTGTCATTCTCCTCTAAAGGAACCACTTTGATACCCTTCAACTTGCAAGAGTTAGCACTACCCACAGATTTTGAATTAGCGGACTCAGACTGTGACAATGCAAGCCTCCAATAGTTGAGGTCAAGAGACTCTGGGGGGGTATCAGGAACAGAAATTCCATTATGTTCGCACCAACTAGCAATAAGACCTTTGACACAGTAATTGGGGGTCAACGAAAGATGAGACAGCTTCTGTTGAGTCTTCGGACAGGTATTATGCCCATCACTGAACCATTTTTCAATGCAAATCCTTTCATAGGTCTGACCAGAAGCAATGATAACTGGATCATACATAAGCTGCAACGATATTGGACACCTTAATTCTTCAGGTGGAAGAGCCATCTGACCGGATTTTCTATTGCCTGTCTTAGAATAAAAAGAACTTGAACTCTTGAAATTAAAAGAATTAAGTTTTGACAGTTGACGATCAAATGCTTGACCATTGTACCCTGAACCAGCATCCTCAGTAGAACCCTGTACAGTGGGTGAACAAGGTGCAGAACCCTGTGAATCATTGTCATCTGAGATTTCACTTCTAAATAACTTGGAGTATTTTCTCATAAGATGTAATAGATAAGCCACAATTGACTCTTTCCGCTTATCTTCCTCAGCACGAGCTCTTTGGATGAGTTTCTTCAGAGCTCTTCTCTCAGTAAGAGCTGCTCTGGAAGAGGTAATACCAAGTTTGATAGCAGCCTGATGAAAAGATTCCAGCTCATTATTGTCATTACGGTTGTCGAACTTCCTCCCTTGCTGGAGCAATGAAATTATTTCATCACCAACTTGCTTCTCTAAGGGATCAAGTAAGAAGACGGTATCCTCAAGTTCACTAACAATCTCTTCAATCTGTAACAATGTCAACACCGTAGGGGGTTAAGGACACAACTAAGCGACAAACAGAAAAGTGGTAAGAGAAAACCAAAAAAAACCCATCGCCAAGGAATGTTTTCATCACCAGTTAATTTCTAAACTATGATAGCCACAACATTCAACTGCAATTAACACCCACCGGGAAAAGAAGACACAAAAGGACAAAGATGAAAATTTACCTGACAACCAATAGATTGTGGAACAATGTCTTCAACACGCCTAAGACTATCCATGAGTGAACATCTTGCCTTCTCAAATTTCGAAAGCACAGAATCTCCAGTTATAGCCTGAATGATAAAAAGTTATTTAGCCTTCACAAATACAACATAAGCTATACACAGTAAAATTCGAACACTAGACCATAAATCAATATCAAATAGTTGTCTGCTTGGCATTCCTGAGTGGGAGACTGCATAAATAAGATAATAAGATAACCAATGCAATACTGAGGTAAAACGTACCAAGTACAGTTTACTACATTCTGAGCAATGTTGAAGAACATTCTTAGACTTTTCAAGTGCTACATGTAATGAACATAAAGCTTGGATGCCAGACTTGCTCCTTGGTCGAGCCGCCTCCAAAGAAGGAAATATTGACATTATTTTGCAATAAATTGCAGAGAGTGTCTTGCACAACTGTCCATGCAACTGCAGAAGGAAACCAAGTTAATTAATCAGTGATCTACACTACACTGATAGAGTGGATAAAGCCATACAAAGGAATACAGATTTTTAAAAGTCTATAACAGGGGATCCATGGTGGCAATGATCCAGCACGAGCACCAGGTCGGCTTAAAAACGAATATAAGCACCTATATGTATATAAACACTTGACCAACTGCACCAAACCTTTGTATTCTCATTGTGACTTCAACTTTTTATTAATATCTAATTCCAAATCATAATCATCTGTATAGCCTGATACCGATTTAAAAAATCAAAAGTTTGAGAGACACAGGCACCATCACCCAGAGGAATGAAATAAGCCATATGCATACGGACCGCAGATACAAGACTTCATAGAGAACCCCAAACTTCTAAAGTACCTTCGATAAATAACAATTACAAACTACACTACCCATAGTCCAGGAACCTCTAGAATCCTAATTTCAGGCACTCAGCTCTTGTAACACATTGTAGAAAGTTAGGAAATACGATGCTGATTCATCCGGTTTCTGTTGAGGTTTAAAACCAATACCACATATTTAAATGTACTGCTTTAAATATCCCATTCATACCTTGGCATCACTGGCAGCAAATAAGTTCTCTTCAACCTCAACAATATCCATAATTTCGAGCTGAATTGCGAATTCTATGATGCAAATTTACACATCTGCATTGCCCGAAAGAGACTAAGACAACATTAGCAAAGCAATAGAGAAAGCAAACAACAAAATCCCAACATCTAGAAATGACTTTTGGCCGCATCCAGCCTCATGTAGTTCATTTTTCCAGTTTCCAAATTTGTAAGTAAAAATCCAAAACAATGACGATAGAGAAGATTGATTAATCATTAAACAAACCCATATTTGGAACACTTGATTTTCTCAAAAACCAAACGAAATCGAAAATTTTCACAAGAAAAAACAAGGGTACGTGCCTTCCAAAACAAGATTGAACAATATCAAATAAAAAAAAGGAAAACGAACTGATTTAGACATTTCATCCAATAGCCAAAATACACAGAATCTCAGCGAAGATTGTCAATTAGCAAAAACAACACGCAATTTGATTGGGACATTTCACCCATTCGCAAAAAAACTCCATTTCGTCAGACAAAAATCATAATCGAAAATGACCTTCTCAAGAACTGCGAATTTCCGCGCACACAGAAAAAGAGGAAATGCGAGAGCCCCGCAATTAAATCAAGGTTTTTAGTACAGCGACAACAACGCGGCAATTGCTTGCGATTCAGACGCGGAACAGGCGAGCGCAAAACACGGAGTTTTTGGATAACGAATTTGGGGATCGTGCAGCTAAACGTTGCTAAAAAAACAGTTTTCGAAAGCAGCTAGGGTTTTCGAGCGTACCGGAAATTGCGAAACGGGACGAACTACGGAGGCTTCATAAAACAGCGGTTGGGAAAATCCCAGGAACCAAACAGAAAGTTAGGGTTGGGTCGACGATGATCTGTATTTTCCCATTTCATTTACACTTCGGTCTGTAAGATTCAAAAATAGAGGAGCGAATTTCTCGGAGTTTTGGGGAGGGAGACGGATTGGAATTTTTTTTCTTTTTTGGTTATTCTGAGCGGGGGAGGCGTGAAAATGGTACAAAAGAAGAAATGGGGATATTTAGAAATATTAGAAAAATAACCTTAGAATGGAAGTGATTAGAGTATCTACAATGCTCCTTATAAAAAAAATAAATAAATTTAAAAAGTAGGTCTTTAGTGCTCGTCTAGAAAATGTTTATGAAGGCTCAAAATTGTTTTTGAATAAATCGATCAATGTAAGTGAATTAGGAAGACTGAGAAACTCTTCCAGTCTGATAATATAATTTATTTACTGACTAAATTCATATTTCAAATGTAAAGCATAAAAGAATTATTTTTAGTTAATTGAGTTCGAAACTCATTATAGTAGTATGAAGTGTTTCAATGATTTTTGTTAAGTCGAAATTTGCGAGTTAGGAGACATGTTAAACTTGTTAGTGTTATTTTTGGATTTATCTGATTTTTTGAATTTATATTGTTAATGTCTTAAATTACTTTTTTATTATTTTCGCCGCTTTTGTCTCCCTAGTTCAGCGGCCGACAGTTGCCGACCTCCTCGTTTGTCGGTTTACAGATCTGTCATAAATGTGTGCGAATGACGAAATTGCCATGGCAATAGGAAATTTGGTTGTATTTGAAGTGGCTTGTTGTACTGTTGTGTAGACAGGCACTCCAAGCTCGTACTATTGGCGCCTAATTTCCTATTGACATTCGATGACATTCCATTCACATGTAAATAATTATTTGTGACTAAATTTAGTCACAGTTTTCCTAATCTAAATCATCTAATCCATTACTATCGGCACTTCGATAGTTTAATTAGGGCAATGTTTATACCTACTACAAGCACACCTACTTCAATGATCCCATTCTTTTAGATCAGTTTCGATAAAAACTAACCCAAACCCTAAATTAGTCAACATTATTACATGATTTAAAGTGGTTTCCTTATCTGTTTTCTTTAATTCAAGGATAGTTCTATGTTTGGTTCATGGGTTGCAAAATTGGACTTCATGGGAAATCATCTCCCGTATCTTTTTCCTAGAGAAGGGAAAGTGGAAGATTGGTTTCCTTTTTTTTGGTTATATTGGAGGACACTGGTAAACATCTTTTCAATTTCATCCTAATCTAAGTTTTGTGCAGGAATCAGAAAATAAATTAATTTATCTAGTTTTTCAATTCGACCCTTGATGGGTTTAGGAACATGCTAAATTTGTGTTTGCTCTTCTATTTCCCGTTTAATATTTTGAAAATGTAACCCAATGCAAAGTTATTTGTTGCTTGTAATAAGTAAACCAAAAGTTCATCATAAAATTATTGTGCAATACTACAATTTACCAAAGAAGAGCCAGCACTTAGCTAGCTGATGTATTTTGCTGAAAACTAATACCATTCTGGTTTGTCATTAGGAAAAGAGACAAAGCAAATGTATTCTAGCACGCAAAAATAATGTTGCTCTATAAACCCAAAAACCTATCTTAAAAACTCAAATTTTCACCTAAATCTCAAATAATGTTGAAGGAATAAGGTGTATAAACCCAAATTTGAGAGGGAAAATGTAAGTTTGGGTGTAAATATACACTCAATTTTAAAGTTTTCCCCTTGATGTGGCATAAGTAGACACCACCATCTTTTCTCTCTCTTTGACACTTGGATAAATAAATGGTTAAGATGAGTTAAATTTTTACATCCAATTTTTCCCTCTCATTTTTCCTCCTTCACATTAGAAAATCATACATTTTTTTCCTTTCAACTTTTTTCACTTTACCTTTTTCCCCCTATTTTTTTCCCCCACATTGTTTTTGCTCTTATAGCAAGTGCAATGACAACTACGTGCATAGTTTTCTTTCAAAAGTTGCGAATAATTGGTGGTCCCTCCAATTCGAAGACGAAATACGAAGTACACTATACACACCTTCAAAAGTCCAAGTGATATTGTGTATTAATACTCCCTACCAAGAATCCCAACCACTGGTGTGTGTATATATATATATATATATATATATATATATATATATATATATATATATAAGTTAACACACCCTTTTCAAAACACTTTTTCTTGGCCGTTGGATTGGACCCATTATCAAATCTGCCACAAAAAGTTGCCGATCCAACAGCCAAGAAAGGGTGTTTGTGAAAAGGGTGTGTCCCTTGACCCTCCTATATATATATATATATATATCGACCAAAATGATACACCATATTACGATATAGTATACTATATATATATATATATATATATATATATATATATATAAAACGGTAATCAGCGACCAAGATAATACACCATATTATGATATAGTATACAATATTGGCAACCAAGTTTTAGTGTAGCTATTATTGTTAAGGATGTACGTGTTTGAGTCAGATTAAGGCTCATCAACTTGGCATGTATGGACAAAACTAAAGTATTGCTAAGTAGAGAAAAATCATTCCAAAAATAAATGAGAAGCATGTTCGACCCCTGGAATTACATGTTTCCCTCCACATTTCTAATGGCAAATGATTATGGATGGCAATGATTTGTTGAAGGGCAGTAACGTCAATCCAAGTCAAACTAATTTCACTGCAGCGGATGTCTCCATGCAGGTGTACGGGAACACGAGTCCTTTATTCTCCATGATTATACAAATGTAGGCTCCGCATCCATCCACATGGTGGTGTTTTTCACGGCCACTTTTAACAGTCTCCTCCAGTCCGCATCATTTGGCATTTCCCCAACCAAATGGTTACAATTTGTCGCACTTTGTTGTATTTACTTATTCACACAGACAAGTAAAATTTAATGTAATGGAGTAACACAATGTATCGTGGTAAGATATTATTCCGACCCTCCTGATAACTATTCGATTGTTTGATTATGCACGATATTGTGATCGAGATATGCCAGCTTAATTGTTCGAATTATAGTTTGATGTCAGAACTTTACTATTGTATATGTATCTATTTTTTTATGACTTACTATTAAGATTAATCGAAAAAAGAAGATGAAAGCAGAGGTACGCACGTCATGCCAATAATCAAATATCTTTCAAAATATCACTATTTCAGAAGTCAAACTTAAAAGTTTTGTGCTAATAAAATCCGTTTGAAGATCTCATCAACAAACTATAGTTAGTCTTCTCTTGATATCTTTATCCGAAAAGAGCAACGATCGACTTCTTTAAAATAATACTTCATTGGTCAACACCATGGCCTACTCCAACCAAGAAAGCAATCGAGGCCACCACTATATTATTAAGCCTTCCAACTTTAAATAAAAACAGAGGGTACACCGACAGGTCCAACTCCATACTGTCTGAGGTAAAGAAAACTATTTCTTTGTTTTTGGTGAAGATAAATTACTGTCAGGTAAAAGGGTAATAAGTTGTCGTTTGAATAGTAAATTTAGTGTAAATTACGTAGCATGTTTTTGTTTCTGCCCCCGGATCTAACCCCTCTATAAAATCAAGGAACAAAATTTTCAGCGAAATTTCGGAAATTTTCGAGGTTTGAAATTATCGAAATTTATCGAAAGTCATCGAAATCTATCAAAATTTTCATAATTTTGGCTATCAAAATTTTCATCGAAACTGAAATTTTAATCCTTGTATAAAATATACTTTCAAACTTTCAAACTTAAACTCTGAAAAGTATTAATCACATTAAACATGAAATTAAGAATTGTGTTTTAGTATCATGCCGCCGAATAAAAGTTTTGGGGAGTAATATTTGCAGGTGCGATCACATTAAACTGTTGATTTTACACGTGTTGACCTCTGGTTTGGCATTCTACTTGTGCTATGCTTATGCAAGAGACTGGTGGTCAAATAGATTGATTATTTATTAAAATCCAAAGGCTCTAATTTTTAGAAGTTATATTGAAATGAGTACATGTTTTCTATTGTCAATGCAAAGGTTGATTCAAAACAAGGGTTTGTTCGACTCCGTTCGTAATTCCATCAATTACTCGTTGTCCAAATTTTCTAGCCAATTTGTGGCCAGTTTGATCATGTTGGATGTGCATCTTTTCTATCGTAAATTTGAAAGGGTCCATTTAAGTCATTTAACCAAGAGTTTGTTCGGTATCACTCATCTTGGAATGTAAATAGGGGATCCAATCAATTTTGACTGATACAATTTAACCAAACCGATGGGTTCTTGGTTCTTTTGCTTTCAACTAAACACTTTAATTAATAGCATAGAATAAAACAAAATACATATAGGAAAATACTAGAGGAATAATATAAATAATAATCAAATACAAAGGTTGGTGCAAATTGGACCAAATGATATATAGATCGTATGGAAGATCAGAATGTGGGTCTAAAATTGGTGTCCTTTGACCAGAGATTAAAGATTGACCATCTCCTTGCTTGCGGGGATGAATAGAAACAAAAGTGTAGGTTAGCATATCATCTCCAAGTCAAATTATGAATTGTTATACAACTTGCTTCTAAATTATACCCTCTGCACCGCTTTATAATGAACTTTTAAGATTTATCCTAAGGGAAAATGCGTGTTTTCAGAGAACCATACTCCATTAATGCAATCATAATTTTCGATATTCACATTTTTTTTATTAAAATCTTTGAATTCCTCCACTCCTAATCATTCATTATGCTTTTCAAAATTCGAGGCTGTCGATCGGCAATTGTTGCCAACTTTAATCATCACAACCATGCATGCATGTTTAGATGTAGTACGTTATCATCATTCGGATTGGTCCTAACCAGCTCCATATATTGGCTTGACGGATTATACATAATAATGTAAGCGACATGCTAATGTTTATATAAACAGACATCTGTACAACACAAATACATCGTTGCATATCGAGGTTGTGACGGCCACACTGAAGAATTGATACTAGATCTCAAAAAAGAAAAAGAATTTGATATTTAAACTTTCTTTTTTGTTATAATATTGTGTGCATCAACCAGATTTGTGATGTTGATCTTAAAATTTGTTAACAATTACTTCAAAATATGGCTGCATATCATTAATTTGGTCCGGGGGGTTGGATTGGTGCCCCATGCGATTGTTTTTGGCGCCATTTTTAACCAGTTGGTTGCATCAATTATGTTATTAGATAGGGGAACTATTATATAGAAATGTAGTTGTACTAGGTGGGTCATAGATTGCATGTGATCTTGAAAGTGTTGGTTCACTCCACGTTCTTTGCATGAAAACTACTTCAAACTTTTAAAGATCGCCCATGAGGGCTGCGCAAATTGGATCTGTGATGCCTAAAGAAAACAGAAAAAGGTTGTGTTGTTGCCTTCTAAATTTGTATTTCTCGGACTAGGTTCAGAACATATAGCGAGATAGTATGGCCCATTTGGAGGGTATATTTAGTTGAGATTGTTTATTTAAAATATCAGATTTTATACAAAATTTAGTGATACATTTTTAGATTTAAGACTTGTCAGTAAAAAATTAGAATTAAGATTATGTAATGATATCAATTTACATAGAGAAAATTCTCTATTTAATCCAAAAGACTTTAGTAAAGTGTACATGAATTTCCTGAGGAACTAAGAAAAGGTTGTGAGAAGGATTTTAAATGGTTTATATAGATTAATATTGCACAAACATTGTATCAGCTGGTTTGCCCGAGAGGTTAAGGGGGAAGACTTAAGATCTTCTGCACATAAGTGCGCATGGGTTCGAACCCCATAGCCAGCAATTTCGTTTTATTTTCATTCCCTTTTTTACAATATAAATAATATCTTGGTCCATTTGGGCCGGGCCTCATCTCGGCCCAAAAATATAAACGCACACAGTTCAGCAGGCCTCTAAAGCCATCACTATTTCACTCCTTTCCTCTAGCACAAGAAAACTCGCTGTAAAATACCCCATTCTCGATCTTTTTTTGTCTCCGATTCATCATCGTCTTCGTCTGCCCAATCATCCATCGCCGAGGTAACTTCACAAACCCTAATTTCTCTCAATTTTTTCGACAGTCATTATCGTAGGCTGCGAAATCGAACAGATTGAACTAGTTTCCAATTTCTAGGGTTTTAATCCCCGAACCGCATTTTCGTAGAATTTTGATCTGATTCAACTTTTTTTCCAGTGAAAAATTTGATTCTCGGAGTATTCAGAGAAATATGAGGCCTGACTTCAGCGGTCTTGAGACAGCAACGCCTCTGTGTGGGCCCAGCGATGGGTTTCTCGACGCCTTTTCTGCCCCTCCCGCTTTCGAAGTTCCGATAACTAATGATGTACGTTTTTGATTCGCTGTTTTTGCTGCTTCTTTTGGCCTCTGAGTTGTCGCATTTGGCTGATTGGTGAGTTTTTTGTTGCGGTTCAGTTTGATGGGTTCCAAAAAGAAGCAATCCAGATGGTGAAGCCGGCCAAGGGGACTACCACACTTGCCTTCATCTTCAAGGATGGCGTCATGGTTGCGGCCGATTCTCGGGCTAGCATGGGGGGCTATATCTGTATGTTTTATTAGCTTCCCTATTGTTATTGTTCCCAATCTTTAATTGCGGTGATGTTAGATGATGCTATAGGATTTTTAGAGTGGTTTTGGTTATGTGACATGTTTCGTCGATTGCCATCTTCTTAAACATGCTAGTTTGGATGTCTTAGAGTGCATCAGGTGGTGTTTTCAAGTGCATGTGCCTTGTTTTTGAATATGGGGCATGGATTGGCATTTACAATTTTGTTACTACATTGGAATGAGTGAAGGATGGCGTATGTTCATCATGTTAGCATCTTCTTTCCATTCTAGTTTAGGTGTCTTAGGGTGTGTCAATAGATGGTTTCAAATCCATGTACCTTGGCTTTGGATACTGAACATCGGTTTACAGTGACATCTTGCTCCTCTTTTCAGCATGGCAATTTTTGAAAATATCATCTTTTCGAAGCATTGGAATATTCTTGCCTAGCTTAGGTATTGTAGAATGTATCAGTTGATGCTTTCACATCATGTGCCTTGTCTCTGGATATGGAACACTTGGGTTCACTTTTACAAGCTTTTTTCTAATCCTTTCAGCATCAAAATATGTGCAAAGTTGACTGTTCTTCGCATTGGGATATACTTAGTTTCTTAGTGTATGTGTGATAGAATGTATGAGTTGATGATTTCATATCCATGTATCTTGTATTTGGAGATGGAGCATGGGTCTGCATTCACATTCCTTTAGCCCCCCTCATAATTCATACTATCTGTGAAAAGTCATCCGCTCATTGCATTGGAATTTTCTTCTAATGCAAGTGTCTGAATGTGTATCAGTTGATGTCTGCATATTCATGTACCTTGTCTTTCGATACTGAATACGGGTTTACATTTACAATCGTCTTCCTAATCTTTTCAGCATCACAATCTGTGAAGAAAATTATTGAAATCAACCCATACATGCTTGGTACAATGGCTGGAGGAGCTGCTGACTGCCAGTTTTGGCACAGGAATCTGGGAATTAAGGTGCTACATGCATATTTTTAATCTTAATTTGCAGTTGTGATTATAGATTTGTCTGCTATGGTTATCTTATCTGTTGAGAGGTTAATTTATATGCTTTTGCAGCGCTATACTTTCATGTTGCTTTCACAAAGATCATTGCAGATCGTTATGCTCCAAAAACTTTATCCCGTGTTAAGTTCTATATTAGTTGTGTCATATTTCCTACGAAGGGGATTATGCTGCTTATTTTAATGTTGTGTAGTAATACTTAGGATAGAATGTCATTATTTTATCTTTCTTGTATGGATTACTAAAAACCTATTGTTTGGTATTGACTCAGTGCCGGCTGCATGAACTGGCAAACAAGCGCAGAATTTCAGTTACGGGGGCATCAAAGCTATTGGCGAACATTCTGTACTCTTACCGTGGCATGGGTCTCTCTGTTGGGACCATGATTGCTGGATGGGATGAAACAGTAATGACAGACAAATCTTGTTACTTGAGTTTTGGGAAAACATTTTTGTATTCATTAATGTGTATCTTTTTTTGGTGCAGGGTCCTGGACTTTATTATGTGGACAGTGAGGGAGGAAGATTGAAGGGTATGCGGTTTTCGGTCGGGTCTGGTTCGCCATATGCTTATGGTGTTCTGGATAATGGGTATGTGCTTTAACTTGCTTGTTGATCCATGGCTTTTGAGCCATTGTTTCTGCAGTGGCTCCTCTTTATTAGCTTTTAAAACAACAAAGACAAGTGCATATGAGTTATTCATTGATAACGAGTCCAAGCTAGTGGAAGTGTAAAACCTGTGTCAATACCTTGAGTATCCTGGGAACTTGTTACTCCCCTCACATCTTAAAGATATGGAAATAAAATTAACTAGAGATTTGGTTCCCACATACTGCTTCCGACTATTCCTTTCCTTGTTTTCTGGTAAAGTTACAAATGATTTTTTTATTTTGGGATATCTTAATTAGGGGAACAATTGATTGGAAAAAAGAAGGAAAGATTATGAGAATGATTGGATCTGCTTACTTTCATCAATTACATCTTTTAAGCATGCACTTTTTGCTTCAGAACCGTTCTGATTTAACCAAAATTGTCTCTTTATGAAATTGATCAGAGCATAAATCTTATATCAGAAAATTTCAAGGCACTACCTTCTTCCATTCTCTAAGCTTTTTCTGAGTTCTGGCACCCTGAAATTGCCCTGATATAGTTGAGTTTATATGTATCAATGCTTGATCTTGTTTTCTGCAGACAGTTTTTGCTAAATGGGCATTCTACTAACTTCAGTTGCTTATGCTAGGTACCGATATGATATGTCTGTTGAAGAAGCTGCTGAGTTGGCTAGAAGAGCCATCTATCATGCCACATTCCGTGACGGAGCCAGTGGTGGCGTTGCCAGCGGTAAATCTCTATCCCTCTGTCGCTCCCTACCAATTCAGATTCATGGTTTCCATTTGTTTTTAACTGGTATTTCTTATCAGTTTATCACGTTGGACCAGACGGATGGAAGAAGCTTACGGGTGATGATGTTGGGGAGCTGCACTACTCATACTACCCAGTAGCCGCAGAGGCTACTGTTGAACAAGAAATGGCTGAAGTTTCTGGAGCCTAAGCTTCTCCATTGCATATTTTTGCTTTGATGTAATGAAACCATATGTTGTAGGAAGCAGAATTCAAAGTTTTCTGTTGTACCACCCTCTGATCGGTATCATACTTCCAGATTGTGGATTCATGTTTGTTCTTCCATTTGAATCAAACTCTGGTCAAACTTGGTCGTACCTTTTCTGCTTGCTCGTATTTCTGCAATATGCATGATAGTTCGAGCATGCTAACTGTATTTCCCTTCCTATGTGGCATGTTCGATTCCCTGATCATTAATATAAGAAAAAAATTACCACTGAAGACTAGCTTTCATGCATGTGGCATTGGGCCATAGATATGCTGATATTTTACGGCATCGTGGACCATTAGCCGTTGAAGTTGAGAGAGACATCTGTATGAGACATCTCTCTCCGGTGATGATCATGAGCGACTCATTGCAAATTGAAGTCGTTCAGTGCAGCTTTGCAAATCACAAGGAAAAGATAAAACAGATGCAAACTGAAGCTGTAGATTAGAAGGGCGAGATTTGACTTTCTTCAATCACTTTTTGGTTCTACCTTTTTTAGGTTTAATCTGACCGATACAACAACCTGCCTTCCCAAGTGAAGTCACTGAAGTATTAAGCACAGTGGCAAAGGTAGAAAAATTATCACGCGGGGCACCCTTAATATAATAAGATGAAGTAAAAAAAAACCTAATAATACAAATTTTATATTTGGTTCATAATTCAAATACATTGCCCAAAGAAGTTGCATAGTTGTGATTGAAAACTAATTGCAAGATTAAAATAGAAACTTGAGGGTTTGATGGAGTAGAGAATCATGGAAGAAGAAATAGAGAAGAAAAAGAAAACTAAAACAACCAAATAGATAAAGGTTTCGATTAATTACTCACAAGGACATAAAGAACTACTTAATTCTATGTGGACAACCTTTTTGAATGTTCTCCCCTTAGGACAAATTGATATTTAATCAATTAAAAAAATAAACTAATCTAAATAAATCCACGCGCTCTCCATCCTCCACCCATGACCGCAACAGAGGGCCACCGAGAGCCCCGCCCCCCCTCGTCACCAACAACGCCCACCACCCCCCACCACAAAACCCACGCGCCCCCCCCCCCCCCCCCCCCCCCCCCCCCCCCCGGCAGCACCATACCACACAGACCACCCCACACGCTGGTCGAGTGTCGACGGATCCCCAAGCCGGGTCCGCCGAGATGGGTCGCGGGATCTCGACGGGAGCTCTTCTTCTCCACGCGAGACCTCGCGCTCATCTTCTCCGCGGCGAGACCTCGCGCTCATCTTCTCCGCTAGCGAGACCTCGCGCTCATCTTCTCCAGCGGTTTGCATTTCGACTTCGGCGAGTGGCGCGATCTCGATCGCGGCATGGGACCCAGGAGAAGCGCGGGCATGAATGGGAGCCAATCGGGTACGGATCGTGCAGATGATACGGTTGATCGCGTCCTAGAGCTTGTGGAGAAGTGGATCGGAGTTAGTCGGCGAACTCCGCGTCGGGGTCATTGTGGAAGGGAAGACTGGTCACGTTTGGTTGTTTGACGGGTTGATTTGGTGAGCTTTGGTGGTGTGGGAGTTTGAGTTGTGAATGTTGGAATTTGGATTTTGTTCGAATTTGAATTGGGGGTTATCTTCTTCGTTATCTTTGGTTTCGCATGATATATTTGATTTTGATTTCAAATTCGATTTGTGATTTTAGAAATTATAAATTATTTTTTTTTTTTTAATTTTTTTTTTTTTTTTTTTTATATTTTATTTTTTATTATAAAAAAATTTTTTTAAATATAATTATTACATTTTTTTTTATTTTTTTTTTATTTTATTCTTTTTTTTTTTTTTTTTTATTTTTTTTTTTTATTTTTTTTATATTTTTTTTTTTTTTTTCTTCTTTCTTTTTTATTATTCTTTTTTTTTTTTTTATTTTTTTTCTTTTTTTTCTTTTCTAATTTTATTTTTTTTTTTATTTTTTTTTCTTTTTATCTTTTTTCCTTTTTCTTCTTTTCTTCTTCTAACTAACTTTCTCATTATTTTCTATTTAGAATACTTCTTAAAATACCTCTTTTGATAAATTTCTTTTTATACCCTTCCCCCTACTCCTTTCCCCTTCTCACTCATTCCTTTTACATTATTTTTTACTTCAATATATTCTACTATTTTTATATCAATCTTTATCCTTCCTTTATCTTTTATTCTTCTACATATATTCTTTCCTTTTTGACATTCTATTCACATAATATGCAAAAGTATAAAGCCAAGTTTAAAGAGTTTGAGACTAATGTGTAAAAAGATAATATGAGAGACTAGAACGTAATTTTTCATATAAGAAATGGGAAAAATGAAAAGGGGGCTTAATGATGTGGGTAAAAATATAAAAATATTAGTTTTCAAGGCATCTCAATCTATTGCAATTTACAAATATAACTCAACAATATTTGTCCTCATGCTCTTCACCTCCCTCCGACCCTGATTATGTATGACCAATATTTTGTAATCGGGTCCCATCTTTTCTCATGATTCAACAACTTTAGAATACTCATTAATTTATGATTATGATTCATGTTAAATCAATTGGATCCCTTAAGTACAAAGCATTGGATTTTCAAATTTTAACCTTGTTTGTCCTTTGTCACACGTATGTCATCACCACTACATGCTACCAAGTATTCCATCTACAGGTTTAAAATTTAATCCAAATTATTTTTTTTCCTTTAAAATTATGAAAGTGACATCAATATGCATGTTGAATTTTAGACTAGCGCATCATCGAACTGGGAGAAGTTAATCCATCATCAATATCGTCCCCAACCTAACTACCTGTCTAGCCCAAATATGAGATTTTATCTTGAAAGGCCTAAGTTATATAGAGAGGAGAATCTACTTATTAAAAACTATGATATGAGTAGATGAAATCTTTTCTTCTTTTACACAAGTATGCTGAATTTTGTTTGATAATTTCACTATCATACTTCTAATTTAAAGACCATAGATAGAGAACGATGTGTGTGAAAAAAAATATGACAATAGTTCATCCCGTATATAATCTGCGCTTGTCCACTCACTTGTGATTATCAATTTTTTGACATCAAATTTAATTATTCAAACCGTTCATATTCTAAATGATTGTTTCAGGATAATTATTGAATAAAATCAATTTATTTTAAATATTTGGAGCTCATATGTATCAACAAAGTGAGTATATCATGAGGAAAAATTAGAATCTTGTTAAATATCTAAACTGTTAAATGTTTACATACATAAAAAATATTTAAACAGTTTGCATTTCAGTGATGATTTTGTAAAGGGACAATGACCTCTAAAGACAAAATAAACCCTCTAATTTTATAATAGGATATCAATTTTGAATATTCACCTTTAAGGAGCCACCCCTGATGGGCAAACAAAACCCATGCGCGGGATCCCCTTTCTAAAAAATTACGAGTTTAGAAACAGTTTGTGTCACACATAAAAAGTTTTGCTGATGCAGAAATAGTTTGTGCCACGCAGAAATAGTTTGTGTCAACACAGAAATATTATGGCGGCACCATTAAGCTTCAATGGTGGTTAAAATGGATTTTACAAAAACTCAATCAAAACTGAAAACAAGTTGTGGGCGTTGTAGGTCTTGAAGAAACAATTGACACCTCACTTGAACTTCGGATGGTTGGAATTGACTAGAATCGGTCGCTTTTGCTGGAAAACATCAAGAATGTTGATGTCTCATTTTCCTTCTATATTAGTTTTCATGTTATGATCTTAGAATTAATAGAAAATAGAGATTGATACAAGTTTAATGCAACCGATCTCATATTAATTGGATTATGAATGAAAAAGTTATGATTAAAATAATTTTATGGAAGTATTTAAAGGAAACTTGAAGAAAAATATCAGGGGGCAAGGAGAAGCTGACATATCACATGCGTAAATGATTGAAAAGTTTTTGACTAATGTAATTGCCCCACATATTTTTTTGTCCTTATTTGAAATAGTTTGAATTTTATAACATATGATAAAGAGAGGATTATTGTATGAACTATTAGGTTATTAATTCTTTTTTAAATATTGTTTGATTTATAAAACTTCATTGTCGAAAAATAATGAAGTACAAAAAGATGGACAGATATGTTCAGCTTAAGCATTGCCTCAAGAAAGGACGATAGCAGACATTGGTAATTAGTTCCTTCAAAATAAATATAAAATGGCCCACATATTTGAATGCAAACAGAGGGACATTAACTTAAAAGTTGGAGAAGTATATTTATCGTTCAAATAATTTATATCATAATAACAGTATTCCACCGAACAGAAATGATGTGTAGTAGATCCCAATCTGTCAACTACTCGAGAAAAAGACAGGAAGATAACAAAACGACACTACAAGCTGGATAAAACATGCTTGCTCTCACTCTCTCTCTCTGCTTTGTTAGCTTCTAAGCATGTTTTCATGATGGAGAATGATAGATAATCATTGTGCAAATTTCTATTCAACAAAACTAATCTCACCACACACATGTATATATATGTATGCAAGAGGCCTTTTTTTTTTTTTTCTTTCGCGGGCTCGATGCATCATATTCTTATGTTATTGGTTTTCTTATCGAGCGTGATGTTGGTTAGTTTTTGGATTGTGATAATAAGATTTTTGTTTAGCATGAAGATTTTTTAATTTATTTAATAAGTAAATTTGTAAGTTTACAATTTTACTCCCATTCTTTAAATTTAATTTTTATTTAATTCTTTTCAATTAGATGCAGTTTTGCCATTATAAATGTTTCATAAAAAAAACTGCTCAACACCACATGTTTTTATGATGGAGAATGATAGATAATCATTCTGCAAATTTCCCCATTCAACAAAATAACTAGTTCTACATGATTAATTAGTAAAACAGTTACATGTTAGAACCGAAAACATTAAAAAGGTTTTAATAAATTATTTGGCACCTCTCCTTACAAAATCGGCTTTAATGGACAAATTCTAAATAATACGGGAGCTTTTCACGTAGAAACCTTAATTAAGATGAAACCTGGACCTGTTGCTAACATTTTACAGTCACACCAATTACCAAATCAATATGGTCAGATATTTAATCACTGACAGTCCTAAAGGAGTAAAGAAATATGAAGGGATTGCCTTCATTAATTTGATTGTTACAACTCATGTCTCTGTTGGCTGCTGTTTATATCCTGCCATCTATTTAGCCCAACTATGGGGTTCACAATGTCATAAATTCGATTTCTATTAAGATTAGACCAAGATTTAAGTGGAAGGTCCTGATCGTGGGTTGTGCTAATTTTTCCACAATTTAAAAGACATAGGTAAATGCAAAACATCATTTTGTGAGTCCGTTTCTTGTTATAAAAAAAAAATTAAGAAACTTTGTTTGTGTTGAGATATAGTCCGAGAAGTAACATGGTTCGTTTTTGCAAAGAACCCAATCCAAGCAAGTAGCAAACCTCATACACACATTTGATTGAAAAATGAAATCTAACTCAAATCATTGACCAAATAATTACGAATCAGAAGTAAATAACATGAAATGACTATATAGTACCTTAGAAAAATTGACACAATATTAAGCAGAGAGAGTTTGTATTTTAATTTCAGTCAAGATATGTCAGACTTTAGGTTGAAGATACCTTGCCTACTACCAGCAAAACTGGTTGCTGCACTTGTAGTTGTTGGCAGTGCCCCTTGCTGTTCATTTGGACCAATTAGACCAAAACAGAGTGACTGTGTGTCACAATAGGCATACTTCTTTATCCGGATAGTAAATAATTTACATGGATTGTCACAATATCAAGCAAATTATTCTAGGCATACATTCACAATAAACACAGAGAGCCCCAGCTGGTCCTCTGCAAGTCCCACGTGCTAATTAAACACTACTTAAATTAGATAATGAACAGTTCTTTGGTTACATAAGGAAGATGGTATCGAACTCTTGACCAATTTCAATGGAAATTTGTCTAATCACTGCATAATTTGGCTCGGTGAACTAGACTTTTCATGAGTTCAATTTTCACTCTCGTCCCGCCAAACAACCAAACAAGTCGATTTGTCATATTAACCCGAAGAATAATTTACGCCAATTTTTTCTGTTTCCTAATCTTGACTTCCCTCATTTCAAATGTATGAATGTGATATCTTGAAACCAAAGCGAAAGCTCTCCCTACACAAAAATACTTGGCACAAAAATGTCCATAAAGTGAGGCAATTTTAATCATACCTACACAGAAACCTAAACTTATATAACATCAGCATCATACAGGGCTAGATAGCTTTCATGATCCAAAACAATAAACAAGCCATACACATTGTAAACAATCACTCTGCTTTGCTTTGCTTTGCTTTTCTTCTACTCCCTCTTTGCCTCCACTCCATATGCTCTCTTTCTCTCTATATCTTTTGGCGGGAGTTGGACCCCACCAATCAAATCTCCTCCTCCATCCCACAAGTCTCTTTCTAATAAATACCGGCAAGAACCAGCAAACCCACCACCTCCAACCACCCTCCCCCTCCCCCCCCCCACCACCTCGAAACTCCGCCATTAAACCACCACCACCACATTTCACTAACAAACCCCCCGGCAAATTATAACCCACTTCCCAAAATCTCCGCATTTTCTCCCCTAATTCAATGGAACCTTCCATTTTCGTCCTCCTTCTAATTTTTCTCGATTTCTGTTCCGCCCTCACCCCCGACGGCCTCTCCCTCCTCTCCCTCAAATCCGCCGTCGACGACGGCGGCGGCTCCGCCTTCTCCGACTGGGTCTCCACCGACCCCACCCCCTGCCATTGGACCGGCATTTCCTGCATGAACATCACCGGCTTCCCGGACCCCCGCGTCGTCGGAATCGCCCTCTCCGGCAAGAACCTCCGCGGCTACATCCCGTCCGAGCTCGGAACCCTAGTCTACCTCCGCCGCCTCAACCTCCACAGCAACAGCTTCCACGGCTCCATCCCCTCCGCCCTCTTCAACGCCACGTCACTCCACAGCCTCTTCCTCTACGGCAACAACCTCTCCGGCCCGCTCCCGCCGTCGATCTGCAACATCCCCCGCCTCCAGAACCTCGACCTCTCCAACAACTCCCTCTCCGGCTCGCTCCAGTCCGACTACTTGAAAAATTGCCACCAATTGCAGCGGTTGATTCTAGCCCGGAATAAATTCTCCGGCGAAATTCCAGCCGGAATCTGGTCCGGCATGGAGAATCTGGTCCAATTGGACCTCTCGGCGAACGAATTGACCGGATCGGTACCGGCCGATTTGGGCCAATTGAAATCCCTGACCGGTACGCTCAACCTCTCGTTCAACCACTTATCCGGTAAGATTCCGAAATCGCTCGGGGATTTACCGGTGACGGTTAGCTTCGATCTCCGGAGCAACAACTTCAGCGGCGAGATTCCCCAAACGGGGTCGTTTTCGAACCAGGGCCCCACCGCGTTCCTCAACAACCCCCTGCTATGCGGGTTTCCGCTCCAGAAATCTTGCAAGGACAGCCCGGGCGGTCGGAGAGAGTCGGATAGTCCGGATTCGGGATCCGGACCCGATAAAAGGGGGCTGAGCCCGGGTTTGATTATCTTAATCGCGGTGGCGGACGCGGCGGGCGTGGCGTTAATCGGGTTGATCGTCGTTTACATTTACTGGAAAAGAAAGGACGATTCGAACGGGTGCAGTTGTACCGGGGAGACCAAATTTGGCGGGAACGAGAAGTCCCATCTTTGTCAAATTTGCGCTTGCATCAATGGCGGGTTCGGGTTCGGGCACGAGGAGTCCGAATCGGGCGAACCGGAAAACCCGGAGAGGGGAAAAGGCGAAGGTGAGCTGGTGGCGATGGACAAAGGGTTCAGCTTTGAGCTGGACGAGCTGTTGAGAGCGTCGGCGTACGTGCTGGGGAAGAGCGGGTTGGGGATTGTGTACAAGGTGGTGCTCGGGAATGGGATTCCGGTGGCGGTGCGGCGGCTGGGGGAGGGCGGCGATCAGCGGTACAAGGAGTTCGCGGCGGAGGTGCAGGCGATCGGGCGGGTCAAGCACCCGAATGTGGTGAGGTTGCGGGCCTACTATTGGGCCTCCGACGAGAAGCTTCTGATCAGTGATTTCATCTCGAATGGCAACTTGGCCTCTGTGCTTCGCGGTGAGTTTTTTTTGTTTTTTATCTTTTTCTTATTTTTGTTTGGTTTGTGAATTTTGGTGGTTTAACTTTAAGTTGAAGGTTTGGATATTTGTTTTGTCTTGTTGGGATTCACAATTACAGATGGGGCTTTGTTCGTTTGTGGGAGATTTTTAGTCTGACGTGTCGAGTTCTGTCTGGTGTCTTTTGGTTGACTAATAGTCATTGACTCTTTGTTGGAAGCATATAGTTTTGGTTTGGCAGTAAGTGTAAAACTTGCTCGTTCAACTTTTGTTTTTTGACATCTACATTTCTTGTTTTGAAGATCCAATATGCAAAACTTCAATGGAAGATTATGTAGTCGTTCATATTATGAAAAAGATTTCACAATTTTGGTGACACCGATCATTGAATTGAGTTTTTTCTGATTTGAAACTTGAATGTTGAAAATTCGTTAATGGCAAAAGGAGTGAACACACATTCTTAAAGAGGGATGCTGGAATGGAACACAAATATTTTCCTTTTCGTTTTGGGCTCTTCTAGATATCTCAATTGTCTATTTGCCAGCTTTGCAAGGAAGAAAACTGATGATTTTCCCATTGTTTCTCCAACTTTTGCCAAGATGCCTTTACCTTGGATAAAAATTTGGTGGCACATTTTTTTTGTACCATGTCTCAGTATGCATATCAAAGACTAAGCTTGGGCTGTTTGATCATGTTGATATTTTATGAACCTAAATGGAAAACATTTATAGACTCTAAATTGGTATGTGTTATAACTTATAAGATGAGTGATTTAGTAACCTCACGTGTTGTCTAAGTACGAAAAATCTCCCAAATGGGACAAGGATTAAACTTTGTAGTGGGGATTGCACATTTATAAACCTCCAGCACAACAGGGTAGGTCAGGGTAATTATCGATCATGATTCAGAGCCTTCATTTCTGGTGACATTTTACTCATAAGTGCTGTGGACCCTTTATAGCTCTATGTCCTTGCAAGTTAATTGCAATAATATAACATTGTCGATCCATATTGGACGATCAGGATCAAAGCTACTTTCTTCCCTGATCTGTTCGACTTTGATCAACATGAAACTTTTGAAGCAGAAAAGTGAGCCATCTGTTTCTTTATTTGATTATTTACCTCCGTGTAGATTACATTACACATATCTTTTGCGAAGAGAAAACTTAAAGAGTAATTTTTCTGCCCTGAAATGATTAGCATCCTTTATGCGTTTCGTTTACTTTTCTCGTTTGTGGCATCACATGGAGCCACCACCACTACACCAACCATTGGCTTAATCTGATTTAATAAGCTTGATTGTATTGCAATTCTTGTACATTCTACTTTGGAACAAAAACAGTGGGTTAATTTGTTAAGCACAAACTATGCATACAATTTCAGCATTTCTTTAATCTCATGGACAAAAACTAAAGCTAATGAAGCAGAAATTTTTTCTTAATTTGCAGGAAAAAGTGGTCAGCCATCATCATCTAGTCTCTCATGGACAACAAGACTGAAAATTGCTAAAGGAACAGCACGGGGCATAGCCTACATCCATGAATGCAGTCCAAGAAAGTTTGTCCATGGAGACATCAAGCCCTCCAACATTCTCCTTGACAATGAATCCCAAGCCTACATTTCTGATTTCGGCCTCAACAAGCTGATCACAATTACAGGCAACAACCCCTCCTCAGGTGGCTTCTTAGGCGGCCCTCTAGCTTACCTAAAGTCGGTCCAAACAGAGCGATCAAACAACTATCGTGCCCCTGAGGCCCGAGTCCCAGGCAGCAAACCTACCCAAAAATGGGACGTGTACTCATTTGGAGTTGTATTACTTGAATTACTCACCGGCAAGTCCCCCGAGCTCTCCCCCAACACATCAACCTCAGTCGAAGTCCCTGACTTGGTGAGATGGGTGAGAAAAGGGTTCGAGGATGAAAACCCTTTATCGGACATGGTAGACCCTCTGTTGCTACAAGAAGTACATGCCAAGAAAGAGGTGATAGCAGCATTTCATGTAGCCCTTGCTTGCACTGAGCCAGATCCGGAAGTTAGGCCAAGGATGAAAACCGTCTCTGAAAATCTTGAAAGGGTTGGATAAATACAGTCATGGAGTCCCACATTCACCCGATTTACTGTGGTTAATTTTTGGTAGGTTTTACCGTTGTGGTATCAATCACGTTCAACAATTTTCTTTCCCATCTAGACTTATTTCTTGGGAGTCAAGCAATTTCCCATAGCATAGTTTTGGTTATACATATTCCTTTGTGTTCGATTGATAATCAGATTTTGTAATTTAATATTCTTTCACTTGTGGTGGTGTCAATGCACATAAAATGGCAGAAAAACAATTCTTATAAAAATGATTTTGTATTTAACTATGGTTTACTATATTAAATGGAGGGTGGATTGGTCGAAGAAGATGGAACGTAAGGTACAAAGCTCGTATTTGAGACAACGACTTTTCCTTACTAAATTTTCATATTCTTACTAAATAATCGAACGGCTATCTTTAACTAGGGATATTATACAAGAGAGAACTATAGTATATTATAGTTAGCATATAGTTACATTTTAGTTATATCATAGTCCATAGAGATTCCGACAATAAATAAAAAAAATTGTACTTAATTTAAAAAATAAATAACTGTTCGTACAATTTTAAAAATATTTATTTTGGTTAATTCCTCTAGAACTTTTTTGGGAAATTGTCTAAAATGGCCTAAGTGGCCAACTTGTGTTCCAATTTGTTTGGGCAGCAAAATCAATTCCAAAATGTCAAAATTGTTGGATAATTGCACATGAAGCCCCTCCACCTCAAAACAAGGCAGTCGAACCTTTGGAAGCTCTCGCCGCCGTCGCTCTCTTTCCGGCAACTTTCTCCGAAAGCCACCACCTGCACTGGCTTCCCAACGTTCCCCAGCTCACCCCCACGAAGTTTCAGCTCCAAAATCGCCTTGGATGGTCGCCGACGAAGCAAAATGGAAAGCCGAACCTTTGGAAGCTCTCGTTGCCGTCGCTCTTTTTCCGGCAACTTTCTCCGAACTTCACCACCTGCTCCAGCTTCCCACAGTTCCCCAGCTCACCCCCACGAAGTTTCAGCTCCAAACTCGCCGTGGATGGTCGCCGGCGAAGCAAAACGGAAAGCCGAACCTTTGGAAGCAAATTCCGGCCAACTCAGGCCAAAGTAAGTCCCAAAACTTGTACCATTGAATTCGTTGGATTGCGTAGATAGATTTTGACATAAAATTCGTCGAATTTGGTTGAGAATTGAAGAAGTTATGAAAATTGGATCTGGGAACGAGCTATAAGAGACTATGGACATACTATAAAAGACTATGGAGGACTATGAGGGACTATGAGGGACTATGGCCGCACTATAGACGCACTATGAAGGACTATGAACGTGCTGATGAATTATAACTAATCTGTACTCGAAAGACTATGAGAGACTATGAGGGACTATGGCCGCCCTATGGGCACACTATGAAGGACTATGAACGCATTGATGAATTACAACTAATTTATACTCGAAAGACTATGAGTGACTATGAGGGACTATGAGGCACTATGGTCGCACTATGGCCGCACTATATACCGAGGGATTCAATTGCAAAGTGTAATAGTATTTTATCTACTGTTGAGTTGCCCGTTGCCCCGCTGGGTCATTTTAGAACAGAGTTTTGCCACTTGGGCCATTTTAGACAATTTCCCAACTTTTTTGGGTCACCAACAGAGACAATCGAGCCACAAGGTCAAGAACCTAAAATCGTTCTGGGCTGGGTTGGGAAGCCTAATTGCATATTGGGTCCAATCCAAAACAACCAAACCAAACCCAAAAAACAATAAAAGAAAGAAATAAACCGCCGTCTTTCAACTATTGGAGGTCCGGACGACTCCGACCTGAAAACCCGAAAGTCGGTGGATTCAGTAATTTTGTTCAGCTCGCCAATTCGCCGCCATTTTTTCATGTCGTTTTAAAATAGCGATTGCAGCGTTCGAATCTCTGAAGAACACGACCAGTACTCTCGCCGACTTTCTTTTACAGGTACGTGCGTGCTGGTGCTTCCCTATTTTTCGCCTCCAAATCTTCAATCTCGAAGCACTTGGATTCAAACCGTTCAAATCCGAAGCTAGAAAACTTTAGGGTTTTGCCCCAATTCGATTGATTAATCCAAGTATACGGGCGTTGAAATTTTTCCGGAGATTGTGAAATTGCGCACAATCTTGTTTGAAAACCTCAAAAGTTCAAAACTTTATGCTCCGGAAATTAGGTTTTGATTTCGCTAACTCATTGCATCTGCAGGCGCCTTTGTTGGTAGGTTTCTTTGGTGTTAGTGGTTTCTCAGCTGATTATCATGGAGGTTAGTATCCCGATTCATGGAAGTTTGGGTAGAAAGTAGAGATTTTTATGTCTTTGCATTTACTGGCATTTTGATCCGCTGATGGGGTTTCTTATATTTTTTTGGTGTTATTGATTGCTGTGTGTAGAAACGAGGTCACAGTGAGGCTATTGACCTGGACAAGACAACGGTGACAATGGAACCCGAGACGGACGGCGGTGGGGGCTTGTTTGTTCCTGGGAAGGATAGAGTTGTTTTCAGAGCTCCAGAGAGGAAATCCCTCTTAGGTAAGATTTATATCAACTTGCTCGAATTCTAGTTTTGGATACTTATCATGACCGCGTAATGGCGGCAACCCATCTGAAATTGAACCAAAAGAAATATACTTGTTGATATACTTAATAGGAGGAGGGTTATAGGCCTTTCCTTACTATGACCTTCTGCGGAAATTTACTTTTAAGTTGCCCTTAATTTTGCAACTAGGATTGCTCTCTGCCTGCGTGCTGCATTTAATCCTGAAGATTATGTTTCTTATTTTTAAAATGATGTTAAAATCTAATGGAAGATGTTTGGTACTTTTGGTAGGATTTTTCTAGTTAGCTAGTGTTTTAAATTGAAGCCAGACAAATCTGGGGTTTCTATTCTTGTTTCTGTGTTTTCTTATATTTTGTGAGATATGCGGAATCAGTATCCTGTTTCCCTCTAATGCAAGTACTAGTGTTCGTTAGTGCATAACATACAAAGATTGTGTCATTTTTGCTAATATTGATTTGTGATTTAACAGGGTTGGATGTACTTGCTATTGCAAGACGTGAAGTGTCTAAGGTTGATGGTGTATTCAAGACCCCCAGAGAAAGAGTTTCTTCTGCTGTCTCATCAATGGAGGAAGAGGACAACTTAGAGTCTACAGTCACAGATGAAAAAGGGACTAATGCATCCCCTTCGGTAAGAAGTCACTCGAGGAGACGATATCGTGAAATATCTGGGAGCGAGACACCGCATGCAGGTACCCTTTGGTTTATGCTGTTCCACTTATTGGTCGCATCTAGATACTCTTTTAATAATTACATGAACCATTTTTCAAGTAGAAATGTTTTTGTGTCTCTATTGAAATTGAACAGGTCAGTTCACGATAATATCAACAACTTGCATAGCACCATACACCCACAAGTCTGTTGCTTTTCCTTTACTACATCCATATGACTCTGATTCTATGCAATAGTATCTGACACTTGCATATTCTCCTATTATGCAAACCGTACTTGACTTTATGAATGGGTTTAACATGCTCTAAGTGAGTTTATACATATTGGACAATTATAAACAATGTGAACTTTTCTTATAATGTGTTGCTTTATCTCTTCTTTAACTAAATCCCTCGTGTTGCAGGAAGTACTATAACAGAAGAGAGACAAGCTGATGATGTGTACGAGACTCGTTATTCAAGGGGACATCTGCGGGAAGATGTAAGTGTACCTATGTCTCCATGTTTATCTTTCTGTTATTTTCTAATTTATTTATGTTTTAATTTTATTGCTTAGATAGGCAAATAGTTCACAATTAATTGTGATTTATACTTACGGGTCGGGTCAAGGGACAATTATTTTGATACCCTTTTTAATAATCTTTGCTGGCCATTTAGATTAGATTACATTCGGCTGATATTACATCAGAGTTTATTGTGAACTGTTTAAATTAAACATTTAAAGCACTTGGGGAAATTAATATATTTTTTTTTCTTCTTAAACCCTTGAAATTCCTCTTCCCTCTTCCTCTGGAGAGAACAACGATAAACCCTCTATCTCTTTAAATGGTGGGCCTGTCTAAATGCTTGAACACTATGGGATATCCGAATTTGAATGAGTGGATGCATTTATTTCTTTCCAAAGCTCTCACAAAATGACCAAAATCTTAAAAAGCTTGAATTTTTTGATTTCTTTTTTGTGGATGAGTAAGTGAAACAAAACATGTGGTCAGTGGTATGATTGATAAATTGGAGGTACCACCATACTTGCATAACTTCAAGTTGTTGATAATATTGGGTAATCCATCTCTCTAGGTTGATAAGAATCGCTAGTTGAAGATCTTGGTTAAAGATAACAACTGGCTTCAGATGAGGATAAACTTAACGCATTTGAAGGGGCTGGTTGAGAAGATAAAAAGGTTATTGAAGAGAGAGGAAATATTTTTTTCCCAGGTGCTTTAAATGTTTAATTAACAATTTTAACATAATCAGGAACAATCTCCTACATCGAATATGCTCTAATCTAATGTTCAGCAAAGAGTCTAAAAAATGTGTCAAAATAAGTGTCCCTTGTACCTGACCCATTCAGTAATTGTTTTATTTGTACATGGTGCCTGGTCTGAATCCATTTTAGTATTGTTACTGAATGACTTAGAACCAGACTTTCAATGCTTTATATGCTAATCACAGTACTATAGTGGTACAATTAGGAAAATGAAGTCTCATGAGACATGCTTGAAAACAAATAGTTGAATTTACTCTTTTGCCTTATGTTTGGAAGAAGGAATATTTATCGGACAATGTATTTTAAAGGGGTCTTTTAACTCTGCTCGTGCCTTTGGTATGGAGGCAAATTTCTGGTGGTGATTAAATCCAATATTGCACAAGTACTATTTTTCGTTTTAGGGTAGAAAACTATGCATGATGCATATGACTTCTCATTCACCAGTTGGTGCTGTGCCAGTAAGTGTTTATCGATTTGGCTATTTTATCTTGGACTTATATCTACATAGATGAAATGAATAGTTGGGGGAGTTGCTGGATTTACATTTTGACATTATTGAATGTGTCTGTCTGAATGGTTCATTATACTCTGTTTTATCTGATTTAATAGTTTTTAATTGGTCATATTTTATATAATCTATCTATGATTTTCTTCACTCTGCTGTCTTATAGGGTTTTTTGTATTCGTGTTAGATTTCCACACCTGTGAAATGCTTTTTTCTTTTCTGTTTCTTATGCTTTGCATTAATAATTAATGATGTGCTTCTTACTGTGCCTCTGGATTGAAGGTTTCGGCCACGCCTAGTAGAAACTCCCACAGTGTCCGGTCACGAAGTCCTAAGTATGACAGGGATGATCGTAATAGTGAGAGAAGAGATTACAAGCATAGGTATGACAGGGAGGACCGTGGTAGTGAGAGAAGAGATTACCAGGGTAGTAGTAGGAGTGAGAGACAAAGATACAATGGTAATGGTAAGGATATGTATCATCGAAGGGAAGGTGGCCGATATGAACAAGAATATGGTGGAGAATATGGAAGAAAGAGGAGCAGATATGAAGATTCAAAGAGGACACCTGGTATGTATTGTCTTTTTTTCTTTCCTTTCGTTTATTTTTTTCTGTTAAAATATTTATTCTTCTTTCTTTTGAAATTAGAGGACCAACTTGGAGATAGTGCATCTTGCGATTTATCTGAAAACAATTATTACATTCGGCTAGTAAACTAGCCCCATATACTTATTAACTGTACATCTTCTCATATGCATATTGACTATGTCATCAAGACATTTTCAGTTACGTTCAAAACATACATGGATAATATTGCTCTCTGACATCAAATTTCGCAAACGTGGCAGGCAGATCAGACTGGGATGACGGAAGATGGGAATGGGAGGAGACACCACGACGTGATAGCAACTATAATAACAGTAGGCGCCATCAACCATCACCATCTCCTATGCTACTTGGGGCCTCACCTGATGCACGACTAGTTTCCCCATGGTTGGGTGGCAGTACACCTTCGGGTAAGTTACACCTAGACATGGAGCTTAATTGGGAAGATATAATTTATGGTTGTGATGGTTTCATTTTGTCTTGATTTTTTTTATTCAACTCTGATGGAATTACAGCAGGTTATGCTGCTTCTCCCTGGGATCACATCTCTCCCTCTCCGGCTCCAATACGTGCTTCTGGATACTCGGCCAAATCTTCAAGCTCAAAACATGGCGTGAGGTCTCATCAACTTACATTTTCTTCAGAAAATTCGCTATCATCCAAGGTATATTTGAAATAAACTGATCTTTGTGATTAATCTTTGGAGATTTTGGAATCAGATCTGACGCCCGTCGGCTTTCCAATGATCAATAATAGTCTTTTGTCCAGGATGGAGAAGCAGATGGTGACGTGGATGAGCAAAAATATGAGATTAGTGAAAGCATGCGTCTAGAGATGGAATACAATTCTGATCGGGCCTGGTAATTAATTATATATGCGAATTCTCTTCAGTGAACCCTTAAATTTTATACTAAGAGGAATGACAAAATTAATGGTTGTGAAGATCAATGTCTGATGAAGAGCACCAACTTGTGAAGATTGTATGGGTTGTTCAAATGATTTTGCGCAGCATTTCTACAAATTTTGCGGATTATCTTTTGTTAAAACATCTTAGCTTTGTTTTAAACTGGAACTCTTACACTGAGTCCTACTATATGACGTGGGTTCTTTAGTAGTTATTGCAAGCAAAGTTTTATCACTGGTCAATAACCTATTTCCTGCATAAATTCCTTGTGGATCGATGTGCTGATTTAGTACAGTATAATTATTAACCTCATCTGACCCATAGTCTTGTTATATAGGTATGATAGAGAAGAAGGAAATACAATGTACGATACAACTGATGACTCATCCTTGTTTTATGGAGATGATGCTTCTTTTCAAAAGAAAGAAGCAGAATTGGCGAAAAGGCTGGTAAGCCTAGTGTCTCCTCTTTTCTTTTCTTTTTTCCCCTTTAATTCATAGTTATATAGAAACAGCATTGTGGTTCATTAGTAAGTATTATAAATTGCTTTTATTCGTATTAAAAGAGTTGACTGAAGGACTGAAAGTTTCTTCTTTATTCTTTTACTAAGTGTGTTAGCTTCTTATGGTGGAGGACTATCGTAAGTGATTATCATGCTGGTTCAGAATGTTAAGTGAAGTGGTTGACATATAAAGTCATAGATAAAGAGTTTTCACCGTTTTCTGAAATTAACAAATATTTCATGCTAGCACATCAATTCTTTATAAGTATGTTTTCATGCATCTTTCTGCATGTTATTTGTTTGGTTCAGGTAACAGTATTTTACTGCCTTACAGACTCATTACATTTGTATGCTGGTCTTAGTACTGTATTTCTTCACTTAATAGTTTGATTACCATTTCAGGTTCGAAAAGATGGGACCAAAATGTCTCTTGCTCAGAGCAAAAAGTTGTCTCAAATGACTGCTGATAATGCTCAGTGGGAGGATCGTCAACTTTTGAGATCTGGTGCTGTTAGAGGCACCGAAGTGCAGACTGAGTTTGATGATGAAGAAGAAAAGAAAGTCATTCTTCTTGTACACGGTAAGAAAATAGTATATTTATTTATATCATTAATTGATGAAATATAGGCTTTCTTATTTGTGCGTAGAAGATTGAAGTCTCAGTTTGCTCTAACTTATATTATTATGTAGATACAAAACCTCCTTTCCTGGATGGTAGAGTTGTCTATACCAAGCAAGCAGAGCCTGTTATGCCAATAAAGGACCCCACGTCGGATATGGCCATCATTTCACGCAAAGGGTCTAATTTGGTTAGGGAAATCCATGAGAAGCAAAGTTCGAATAAATCACGTCAGCGTTTCTGGGAGCTTGCAGGTTCTAAACTTGGTGATATCCTTGGTGTTGAGAAAACGGCAGAGCAGGTACAGAACTTAAGGGAAAAAGCTCTGATTTCTTTGTTTGCATTTTCCAGGTTTTTGGGACTAACCCTTTCTCTTTTTTATAGATTGACGCAGATACTGCTAACGTTGGTGAAGACGGTGAAATTGATTTTAAAGAAGATGCAAAGTTTGCACAACATATGAAGGGTGGGGAGGCTGTGAGCGATTTTGCTATGTCAAAAACTCTCGCACAGCAACGACAATATTTGCCCATATTTTCTGTGCGGGATGACTTATTGCAGGTATGGTGCTTCACCGTTTGTTGTTAATAATTTGTGTACTTGTGAAAAAAGAATTATCTAGCAGATTTGTCCCTTACAGAAAAAGAGCTCTTGAATATCTAAGAAGTTAAGATTTGTTGGTAATAAATTCTATACTTAGTGAAGATCTATGATGCTGATGTTTTGTTGAGTTGTTAAATAAACAGATTGGAAGTTTTCAATCGTCCAACTTTGTATTTTTTAGCTGGGTACTTCTAATGATAATCCATCTAATAGATGGGAAGAATAAATCTGTGCCTTTTACTCAAAACGCATTCAAGCGTTGTAAGAGTGTAGTGCTTTCCATACAAATAAGTATTCTTCTATTCTAATCCTTTTTGTAAGAGACTAATCTGATCCTTATTTTATCTTCATTGGGTAGGTAATTCGAGAAAATCAGATTATTGTTGTTGTTGGAGAAACTGGTTCAGGAAAGACGACTCAATTGACACAGGTACATTTTGCTTTTGTTCACATCTATCATCAGATTTCTCCCAGTTTTTTAAGATTTGTAGAGTGGATGTATTTTTGTGGTGTTAATTTTGTGAATTTTGTTGCAGTATCTTTATGAAGATGGCTATACAGTAAACGGTATAGTGGGCTGCACGCAACCAAGGCGTGTGGCTGCCATGAGTGTTGCAAAAAGAGTTAGTGAAGAGATGGAGACTGAACTTGGTGATAAAGTTGGATATGCTATTCGGTTTGAGGATGTGACTGGGCCAAAGACTGTAATAAAGGTAGTTCTTTTGTTGTCTTATCAAACCATACTGGTTGAAATTCTATGACTCTTCTCCTGTGGGTATCTATTTGTTCTGTGATCCTTTTCCCTCCAACTTAGCTACTGATTGTTTTGTGATCCTTTTCTCTCCATCTTGGCTACTGATCTGGGCTTGATTTTTCTAGTCTAATTATCTTTAGGAGGTGCAGATTTTGTTTCTAGAGAATTGAAGATTACCGCCTTCATATGATTAGATGTTAAATCTTACTTTTCCAATTTTTCAGTACATGACTGATGGAGTACTGCTGCGTGAAACACTCAGAGATTCTGATCTTGACAAGTACCGGTATGAGAAGTGCAAAGTTCAAAAAGCTCCTTCTTTCTCTGCATTTATAAGGTAATTTTCATTCAAAACATATCATTTACTTTAAAGTTGTTGCTTTTGCAGTGTAGTTGTGATGGATGAAGCCCATGAGAGGTCTTTAAACACGGATGTTCTGTTTGGCATTTTAAAAAAGGTGGTCGCTCAACGTCGTGATTTTAAGCTCATTGTGACATCTGCAACTCTAAATGCTCAGAAGTTTTCAGATTTCTTTGGAAGGTAACTTTAATTAGTTTATGGTATTATTTCGTCATGTTTGCCTGTGCTTGCTCAGCTTGCTCAATATGACTATTTTGTTGCAGTGTTCCGATTTTTCATATTCCTGGGAGAACGTTTCCTGTAAATACCTTGTACAGCAAAACCCCTTGTGAGGATTATGTTGAAGGTGCAGTGAAGCAGGCCATGACCATTCACATCACCAGCCCTCCAGGTGACATCCTTATCTTCATGACAGGCCAAGACGAGATTGAGGCTGCGTGTTATGCGCTTGCTGAGAGGATGGAACAACTCATCTCCACCTCCAAGAAAGGGGTGCCAAAACTCTTGATACTCCCTATATATTCTCAGTTGCCTGCTGACTTGCAAGCAAAGATATTCCAAAAAGCTGAGGATGGGGCTCGTAAGTGCATTGTAGCAACCAACATTGCAGAGACTTCTTTGACTGTAGATGGGATCTTTTACGTTATTGACACGGGCTATGGTAAAATGAAAGTATACAACCCTCGAATGGGTATGGATGCTCTTCAGGTGTTTCCTGTCAGTCGTGCTGCTGCTGACCAGCGTGCTGGTCGTGCTGGTAGAACTGGGCCTGGGACATGTTATCGTTTGTACACAGAAAATGCCTATCTTAATGAGATGCTGCCTAGTCCTGTGCCAGAGATTCAGAGGACTAACCTTGGTAATGTGGTGCTGTTGCTCAAGAGTCTTAAGGTTGAGAACTTGCTGGATTTTGATTTCATGGACCCACCTCCTCAGGACAATATTCTCAATTCTATGTACCAGCTGTGGGTCTTAGGTGCGCTTGACAATGTCGGTGGTTTAACTGATCTGGGATGGAAAATGGTGGAGTTCCCATTGGATCCCACACTTGCTAAAATGCTATTGATGGGTGACAAGCTAGGATGCTTGGATGAGGTTTTGACAATTGTGTCCATGCTTTCAGTGCCGTCTGTATTCTTTAGGCCCAAAGATAGGATAGAAGAGAGCGATGCTGCCCGGGAGAAATTCTCCATTCCAGAATCCGACCACTTGACGCTTTACAATGTGTACCAGCAATGGAAACAGCATCAGTATCGTGGGGACTGGTGTGGTGATCATTTTTTGCATGTTAAAGGGTTGCGAAAAGCTAGAGAAGTGAGGTCCCAGCTACTAGAGATCCTGAAGACATTGAAAATACCTCTAACTTCCTGTTGGCCTGATACTGATATTGTGAGAAAAGCTATATGCTCGGCGTACTTTCACAATTCCGCAAGATTGAAGGGGGTGGGGGAGTATGTGAATTGCAGGACAGGGATGCCTTGCCATTTGCATCCAAGCAGTGCTCTATACGGTATGGGCTGCACTCCAGATTATGTGGTGTATCATGAGTTGATTTTGACAACAAAGGAGTACATGCAATGTGCCACAGCAGTGGAACCGCAGTGGTTGGCTGAGTTGGGGCCAATGTTCTTTTCGGTCAAGGATTCGGATACTTCGATGCTGGAACATAAGAAGAAGCAGAAAGAGGAGAAAACAGCTATGGAGGAGGAAATGGAGAACCTGAGGAAGGAACAAGCAGAGACAGAGAGAGAAAGTAAGCAGAAGGAGAGGGAAAAGAGATCGAAGCAGCAACAGCAAGTCTCGATGCCGGGCTTGCACAAGGGATCTACTACATATCTGAGGCCGAAGAAACTTGGCTTGTAAATGTAAATAGTAAAGTTTACTGATTCAGTGCTAGTTTTCTGGCAGATTGTACCATTGTTAACACAAACAAAGGAAAAGTGCCATTTCGCACTGTCTTGTGTTATATTTTGAGCTGCCAAACTGTCTGTTTTACATACATTTTCTTTTAGGCATTCGTTCACAGAGGAATGAAAATGTACATCGCATAACCCATGAAAACTTAAGCGATCGATGGAAATTAATTTATTTCCAAGCTGCATAGAGAGAGAAGGAACAACCCAAAGGAGCGGGCTATGTTCGCATTCTCATGCCGTGCCTTCGGCATTTATCCACTTACGTTTTCTAAATACAACATTTGTTCATGTTTAACACATTTTTCTCTTAGAACTTACAGGGTCCGGATATGTGAAAATGAATCGAAGTAGCAACATCGAGTCTCGATGCTGGGTTTGCACAAGGGCTCTTCTACCTATCTGAGGCCGAAGAAACTTGGCTTGTAATTGTAAAGTATATTATGATTCAGTCCTAGTTTTCGGGCTCGATGCTGGGTTTGCACAAGGGCTCTTCTACCTATCTGAGGCCGAAGAAACTTGGCTTGTAATTGTAAAGTATATTATGATTCAGTCCTAGTTTTCGGGCAGAATGTACTGTTGTTACCACAACAAATAAAGGAAAGGGGCAGACGGAAAAAGAGAGGCTGATCCAGACTGTAGTAATGGTTTTCAGCGTGGAACTTATCATTTCTGATCAGAAGCCAGTTTGCACAGCCTTTTTGGACATAGTTTTTAGTTTTATTCAGTCCTTTTGATCTTGACTATCTATCTCAAGATGCCACTAAATTGAGGTAGTCTTAATATTACTTTTGTTTCAAACAGCATTTATATAACTTTGTTAATTAGTCGCTTATTGGAGATAAAGAGTGGTTTTTTGCGAAAACAAATGATTAGAGTTTGTATTAGGGAGTGATAAAAGGTAATTTACTTGTGAGCCATACTTCATCGTTCTCTGAAATTCTCGAAGAAGAAGCATGTACAAGGAAGCGATAGTCTTCGTATAATTGCAATGACATGACCCTTCATTCATGCATTTATAGTACGGGTGCTGCTTGGCTGCTGAAGCCTTCAGCACCTTTGGCTACTGAAATGGGAGTGTTAAGCTTTCCAAGTTAACGAAAATCATGATCCGAACTGTTCATGTTATTTATTACTTAGTAAAGATCATCTCTACAAAAAATCACTTCAATCGGAGATCGTTCGGGTTATCTAAATATGTCAAACATACGAACGGTTTAATTATATGTTAATTAAACCGTTCGTATGTTGACATATTTAGATAACCCGAACGTCTCCGATTGAAGTGATTTTTTGTAGAGATGATCTTTACTAAGTAATAAATAAAGTGAATGGTTCGGATCATAATTTGCGTTAGCATGGAAGGCTTAACACTCCCATTTCAGCACCTTTGGGTGCTGAAGGCTTCAGCAGCCAAGCAGCACCGTTATAGTACTGCCATTATTTTGATGCATTGAATTGGCAGAGGTTTGAATTTCAACTTGTATTTGACACACCCTTATTTTAAGTAAGCAAAATAGCCTGCTTCATAAGTTTGTAATAAGTATGGTCTTAGGATAGTTTAGTATACTTAAGCATGGCGGTTCATTCATACTGTAACTTGAGCAATGCTGAAATGCTCAGATTCTCATGTTTCAACATTGTGAGCCCATCAGAAAATTTTAAATAAATTCTGGGGCCAATTTCCCGCCTTTCTTCTCTACAATATTATGGGTACGTAGTTAAAGTAGCTAGTGTTTGTTGGAGGAGGTCCTCTTGATTTGGAACATTCCAAAATTGTCAGCCTCTTTTGTTCTCTTGTGATTTTCCTTCTTTTGATTGCATAGCTTAAATTGGATCAATTTACATAGGTGGAATCAAAGAATTTGTTGGGCACTTGGCCAAGAATCTAATGCAACATTTGAATGCACCGGTGAGGCATATCAAACCGTTCAAAGTTTAGTTACGTACCTTGTCCTATCTTAGTTTTCAACACAGCATCTCTCAATATAGTAACCAATTTTTGTACAAGAGGGCACTGTCAAAATACTAACCCTCGATGTATCTAGTGAATTTGTATCGACATTCCACTTATTCTACAATTATTTGAACAAATTGACTAATTTAGACTGCTAATGACAATTTGCGGTTCCGCCTTCATCATTTTGTTTTGCTTCGTATAACCAGTTTTTAGTTCACATAAAGAAGTTGAATTTGTATTCTCCAAAGATTGCCTTTTGTAATGATTCAATGACGTCACACGAACAAATAATAATCAATCCATGCATTGCAAAACATTAAGAACAAAATAAAAATTACAGGGATGACTGCATCAAACTTCCCTAATTACAACATCATCATATGGTGTCAATTTACCTTACATTAATAATTGTCTAAAGGGCTTTTATCATGAACGGTGCTTGAACTTTCACTAACCGGACTTCATAGTGTATGAACTTTAAAAGTGATCAATTTGGTACCTAGACTTTCAAAAACCGGACTTCATAGTGCCTAAACTTTAAAAGTGATCAATTTGGTACCCAGACTTTCAAAAAGAGGACTATGTGGTACCTCAGTCAATTTTTTGTCAAAGTTTTCTTAAAATGAATGATAAAATGGTCTTTTGATATAAATTTTTTGTAAAATACTATTTTTTACCTCTCAACATATATATAAATATGTATTATGGTGTTTCAAAAAATACATATGCATATGGATATTGCAAAACAATAGATAAATTGATGAATAAAAATATACTCGAACATAAAAAAAATATTTCTAACATAAATTGAGTAATAGAAAAAGTCTACCATTTAAGTATATTTTCATTAATCAATTTATTTATTATTCTAAAATAGCTATGTACACATTTTTATTTTTTTGAAACACCATAGTACACATTTATATAGAGGTTGAGAGATAAAAAAATAGTATTTTACATAAAATTAATATCAAAAGACCATTTTATAATTCATTTTAAAGAAAACTTTGATAAAAAATTGACTGAGGTACCACATAGTCTTCTTTTTGAAAGTCTGGGTACCAAATTGATCACTTTTAAAGTTCAGGCACTATGAAGTCCGGTTGGTGAAAGTTCAGGCACTATTCATGATAAAAACCCTTCTCTAAACTCACATAACCTGAAACTACGGGCTAAGAAAAAATGTTTGACATGAATAAATGTTGAAGGAATTTTTTTTTTTTTTTGGATAGATAGCTCTATTGAGCAAAGAAACATATTTTCCAGAGCAACGTTGGACGTCAACCTCAATTCCAAACATCAGGAACTAAGCGCATTCATCATAAGAAGATGCACTATCTGATACCACATATTAAATATGATAGAATTAAGATAAGGTAAGACGTCATACTTCAAGCTTTCTTCAAAGGAACAACCCAATAGGTCCACTGCAAAAATAAAATTGCGTCACTCAACATAATACTTCAAATTAGAAAGATTAGTTATGATAGAGGGAAAGTGTACTCTTATATATATATATATATATACAGGGGCGGAGGTACACAGGGCTGAGATGCTGCCACGGCATACCCTGGATTTTGGGTGGTTTTTAAGTATATGTTACATTAATAGGTTGAACTTGGGGTTCTTGAATATCAGCTTGAGAACTACATTCATTATTCAGCATTTGTGCTTCATTCTTTGAATTTAGCTTGAACAATTGTCAATTATTAAGAGTTTGTTCTTATTGCAGATGATATAAAGTTTGGTAACAAAGAAGATCTTGCAAATTCGCATCCCCTAGTTAGCATTCGTACCTCCGCCACTATTTTATATATATATATATATATATATAGATTTGCTAAGATGCCAACACCCGCAACTTAGTAAAATCTCCGGACATGTTCGCCCCAACGTCCCTAGTGCCCACTGCTCCTTCGTCATCGGCTGCCGTCTCAAGATCATGCCCTCATGTCCGTCGGCTCTCTGATCGACAAACTCATCTCCCCTGCCTATCAAAATCCAAACAAACAATTTCATATTGTCCATCGCATCCAAGTCAACATGTTCATTCTCTAAAGCTTAACCATAAAAGAAAATAAAAGAAAAAAATTAAAGCAAATTACAATTATGTATCATGTGTGGTTTGAGACAAATTTCAGTATGATACTTGTACTTTTTTTCTTGCATTTCAGTACCATGTACTTTCAAATTCTTACAATTGTATTTCACTGTTTGTAAAATCGTCAATTTTATGTTGTTTAATGATGATGTGGACTCTGTGTGTTTGATTAGTTGGTGTTTGAGTAAATGAGTTGTGCATATGAAGCAAAAGCCATGGTGCTGAAACTACCAAGGTCGCATTCTCCAATGGCTCGAAGCTACTTGCTGTACTTGCACCATCCGTTGTAAACCACAAACGACATGAAATAGTGAACATATAGGCCCCGTAGAGTCCACTTCATCACTAAATAGCCAAAAATTGATTTTACAAACAGTGAAACATAATTACAAGAATTTGAAAGATAATGAAACAGAAATACAAGAAAAAAAAAAGTACAGATATCATATTGAAAGTAAATTCAAATCACATAATACATAATTATAATTTACCTAAAAAATTATGAACTCCCAATATTGTGAGTAGAAAGAAATACTACTATGACAATTCACAAACTTTACCTTTTCTTCCAAATAGCCGATTCATAGTGCATAACAAAACTTGGATAGTTGTGGTAATAACTAGTTGTAGACCACAAATGATATGGAAGAGTGAAAATGTGGGCTCCATAGAGTCCATGTCATCACTAAACAACCGTAAATTAATTTTACAAATAGTGGAATACAATTATAATAAGTGGACAGTTTCATGAGTTCTGCAAGTGCAAACTGTTTTCCGGTAACAAAGCACTCTTCTGGAAGTACAGTTCAAATTAAAATACAGTTTTTCTTTTTTCAATATGAACATGTACCCAAGACAATTTATAGTTTCTGCAACTCATAGATCCATTGGATCTGGAAACTCATTCTGTGACTGTAATCACCGTTAAAAGTTTCAAAGTATTGTATACTTGACATAGATTAAAGTATCATACATCATCCAAACACGTTTCTGGCACTGCGAAGGGTTTGGCGGATATTGCTCTCTATGAACTGAAATGTCTGTTCAAACTAAGGCATATCTGGTGTCTTCTCGACCACCACCGGCCAAAAGGGACGGATGCTCACCACATATCACACCAATCTAATGTAGTCATAAAGCACTAAATGTCTTATTATCATGGAGAAGATGCACTTGGATATGAATAAAACTCAATCTCTATTAGTAAATGCTTAATTATATCTCAGAATTAGTTATCTACTATATACGACTAGATTCTGACCCAAGGGGGAATACAGTTTCTAACATTGTTGAATTTCTATGCCGAAGAAAACAGGACATGCATAGCTATATGCCAAGTCTTGAAAAAAATCATGTAAGACTAATCTCACTAGTAAAAATGTGGGCATTAGTAACCCTTTTTTATTGGTCATTAGCTCCCCCTTTAGTAACCAATATTGGTTACTAATACCCTTTAGTAACCAATAAGGTGTTGGTTACCTATAGAGGGGTTACTAATACCCTTTAGTAACCAATATTTTCCAATATTTTGAGCCCTTAGTTACCAATATTAGACACCATTAGCCACCATTCCAACAATGGTTACTAAAAAAGAGTTACTAATGCCCACATTTTTACTAGTGTCTGCTGTAGATTTTGAATAGAGAAAGCGGTATGTCTCCATGTATACAAGCACCTTTACACCCCAGTTGTATTCTTTTGCAATTGAACCACCGACGATTTTTCAAGTTTTTTTTTTTTTTTTTTTTTTTTTTAATAAAAAAAGTGTACAAAACAAGCCTGGGACAAATTTCCCATTCAAAAGCGATGCATGTACACTTTTCACAACATATTCCGGAGACGAAACACACGGACGTTTTGTGGGTTTTCCTGTCAACCTACAATCTTATGGCAACCTTCTTCATTTGAGCTTTCCATTTATTCTTTAGATAATCATGATGCCATTCTATATCTAATACCACTGGCAACGGTCACTTTGATCAATACATACAGGATGATCAATTTGAATTCTAACATTTGCCAACTGCAAGTTTTCTCATAATCGATTATAAGAAAAAGGGCATCCCGTTAATATATTGTTAATTAAGTATACTGTATATATACTACACAAACAACAACACATCATTGACGTATTCTACCAATTGTTCAAGTAAAAACAATTCTGTCTTAAGTAGTTTGTTGGGGAACAATCAAGTAGATAGACAAATACACTATACTTAAGGTAAAATTTCACAATTACTTAGTGCTTGTAGTTTTACGGACATTCATATCACATGATTCAACTATCGTGCTTGTAGTTTTAGGACGTTCATATCACATGATTCAATTATCGATTATGCAATGGCTTTGAAAAATATTTGTTTTCACGTAAAGTAAATATGTTTTTGATTTTTTTTTTGAACTCCTTTTAGGCTTAGGGCTTTCCATTAATTTTTTTTTTGAGAATGACTTTCCTTTATTTATAGAAACTCTAAGGGCCTGTTTGGTAACTAATTTTTTGCCAGTTTTTTGTTTTTAAATTTTTGAAAACAAGACTGTTTGGTAACTGTTTTTTGTTGTTAGTTTTTCTTTAAAAAAAAACTGACATGTGAGTTTTTTTTTATAAGCTAAAAAAAAAACTAGCATACACCTATTTTTTTTTTCTCTCGAGCTCAAAAAAAAAATTATAAACTAAATTGAGTTACCAAACAAGTTTTGAATTTTTTTTTTTAGAAAAATAAAAATTGCAAATTAACAACAAAAAAGTAAAAATTAAAAATTAACAAGAAATGAGTTACCAAACGGGCACTAATGCTTTCTCTTAAAAGGGACCTCTAATACCTTTTTAAAGAGGTATCTTCCAAAGAATGCATCTTTATGTTTAAATTGAAGAATTGTACCCCTACTCTTGAAGAGTTATACCTTATCTTATTTAAACATAATTGCATATTACTTAGTCTTAAACCGAATCCAATAATATGTCAGCTTAAACAAAAATCACAAAACATAGATGCTTTTAAAATTGTGGGACAAAGCATTCAAAACTCCAACAATTACTCATCCGCCTTCCCTCTAGTACATGTTCTATCTCCCACTTAGATTGTGTTGTATTCCCCAATTTAGATTTCAAACGCAAAATGAAAAACCAATTGCCGGACACTCTGTTGGGCACTAGACAAGCATGCTAGCTGACATTAATTCTTCAAATTACCTCAGCAGATATGATTCTTTGCCTTGAATAATTATCTTCGTGTTCGAATTAAGCATACAAAATCTAATAATATGTCCATGGAAGATGGTGTATGAGTAAATATAAATTAATAATTAATTATAAAAAACATAAAAGAAACAGTGACCCTTAAGCACAAAATAAACTTCATAATTCCATGATAGACTATTAATTTTGAATGTTCACATATAAGAACAAAATAATGGCGACCACCCTGATGGTCAAACAAAATCCACGCGCATAAAAAGTCATTGAACATAAAATTTGATTTTCATGTCCTATGAAAAAATAGGTCTATAATTTTGGATTCTAAGGTGATTATCCATACAGTATAATTTCAAAAAGGTCGACGAGCAGATGCACGGAAGTTGCATTAGAAACATCATCAATATGTCCATCTAATCGGAAGTCTGTGTGGTGGGATTGCCTGCACACCCATTACTTTTCTGTTATTCTTTGGATCACCTACTTCTGAGAGTTGGCCAAAAAGTAAAGAACGATTTCATAGAGTGACCATTTCAAATGCTAACGATTTTACACGGTGGGACCCTAAGCCAATGCTTAGCTTTCAAGACCACTCAACTAGTCCACCAGATTCTAGTTGAGCCAAAAACTCCACCACCTTTACTTCCTTATAATGTACAGAAAGCTAATTCTTAAAGATCGAATTATGTGCATTTTAGTTCTTTGTGAAGAAATGGGAAATTGTGTTCCAGTTCCTGCCTCAAAACTCAAATCCTCAAGCTTTTCCAGAACCGAATGCGTCCCGATCGAAAGGCCTATTCGACAAAACCCCATTGGTGCCGCGATGCCCCGTGCCAGCAGCTTTCAAGAACTTGGTATGCATGACCATTTCTTCCAGTGATGTAGCTAGGAATTTTTTTTGGGGGGTTACATTTTGGGGTAGAAATTTTAGGGGTGAAATTGAAAAGAAAGTTATATTTTGTTGGTAGAATTTTGAGGTGAAATTGAGAAGGGGGTTATATTTTGTGGGTGAAATTTTAAGAGTGAAATTGAAAAGGGGGTTACATTTTTATGGGTAGAAATTTTAGGGGTCAGTTTGTAAAAATTTGGGGGTCAGTTTGTAATTTAAGGATAACATATAGTAAAATTTTAAAAATTTTAAGAGTTAATTTTTAATTTTAAGAAAACCAGTGGGGGCCTAATCTCTCCCTGGTTGTATGCTGGCTCCGTGCCTGATTTCTTCACTCATGATTATTTCGAATGTCAACCTTGGTGGCTGCCAAAAGTTTGATTTTGTTGAATTAGTTACTCTTTGTGGCATTTTCATTTTGATCACCATGCTTGCTACTTTGTAGATGCTAAAGAGGATGTGCATTTTAGCCCTGACCCCTGGTTTCACGCGGATTGCGAAGATTTTTTCAGTGTCAATGGCGGTAAGATCAAATTAAATTTGTCACACCTATACTTACACATAATATTTATAACGATTTGGTAGTTTGGTGAATTGCTGTGTTTTTTTTATAAGGCGCTTCAGCAGTACCAAACAAGTACTAAGTTACAAGTCACTTTGGACCTTTCATTTTTACACAGATCTTACCCCATCTAGCAGCAACACGCCAATCCACCCGGACAGCAAAAGAAAAACTCCTCAGATTGATGAATCGCTTTGTTTCGAACCCCATGAACCTGATGTGAAAAGGCAACTGATTGAATTGTTTCGTGAGAGATCTAGTGATGAATCTGGCTCCGAACCTTCCAATTGTGACTCGCCAGGAAATTCAGCGCACAAAATCGCATCTGAGTCTGTAGCAGGTATAGTTCTCAGGAGCGTGGCAAGTTCGAACACAAATTTGAACCAGATGGCAAGAAAAGCTACACAGTTTGCAGAATGCTGCTCACCAAAGTTGTTCAAGAGCCTAAGCTTTAGTGAGAGGAAGAGACGATGAGTTACAAAAGAGTCCAGAATCTCATTTCAATCAATTGCCTAATAGTATCCTAATAGAATGTCATTATAATCTAAAGAAAAGTAAAGCATGGGTGTACTCAACGGTTGCTAGCATCAATTTCATTCACCTTTGCAATAAAGAAAACATCTACAAGTGTTACTTTTACATTACAGATTTCCAAACCCATGCTTGAATAAAAGGCGCGTATCAGCGTGTACTCAACAAATTTTTTAACCAGAATCGTTTATTTTGTCTATTTAATGTATTATAAAGATTGTATATATATGTAACAACACAATCGGATTCAGTACCTTTTTTATTCATTCATATCCGAAATATTATACCACTTAAGTAACATTCAAACTCTCATGGTAAAAAGTTATGAATTAAAAAAAAAGTAACATTCAAACCATCATGATAACAAGTTATGAATGACTGAGTGATCTTCATGAGCGGTGATCCTTGATCAATAAGAACAAACGGTTCCAGTTAGTAAAGTTGGATGTCAAACACAAGGGGTTGATGCCCAGGTGCGCCCATGGGGAAAAAGTTAGGACCACATGGCAATTAATACTAAATATTCCTATGGTAGGAATACTACCAATTTCATCCAATTCCCGTGGTGACTTTCTGTTAAGAATTCACACCCAAACATCATTTCAGTTAGATTTTCCATCCAAATTGAGCACGTGACTAGTAAGTGTGAGGGCAAAATAGTCCTTTTTAATTAATTTTATTTTTAATAATTGTTAAAAAGATGATTTTTGCCCTCACATGAGCTAGCCGCATGCTTAATTTGGACAAAAAAATCTAACTAAAATGATCTTTGAGAGGGAATTGATAACAAAAAAATCACCATAATAGAACAATGAATAATTTTTTTTACTATAGAAGTGGAATTAATAATATATGCGTATCATCAGTACGTTGAAATTGGAGCGAAAGCTTTTCACTTTTCAGATTCCAAATCGTGGGTCTCCTAAATAGGCTCGGGTCTCAACAGCTTACACTTTTTACTCGGACTTTCAGTCAATCAAAGAAACGTTGGCAATGGAAAGCAGAGCTCGAAACAGAGCCAAATCACTCGGCCAAGCAGAGCCGACCATCGTGCAGCCGCATAGCGATCAGACTAGAGATCATCAGACTTCAAATGAAACTTTCAACGACGATCTCAAAGCCAAGCTAGGGCTTGGCGTGTTTGCCTTCTTCGTCACCTTGCTTGTCATCTATGACATTATATGTTCTTTCCAGGAAGTTAAGAAACCTGCTTCAGAGATCATAAGGCCCCCTCAGGTGTTTTTGAATTTCATTTGTTGATTTTTCATTTCATGTCTACTTTTTGAGCTTTGAAATCTAAATGCAGTTTTGGAGATTTTGCAGTTTGAAAGACCACGTGAAAATGTGGAGAGCTTGTATTGGGGAACATATCGCCCTCGTGTGTATCTCGGAATCCGTGCCAGGTATTTCGTTGAATCTTTGCCATTGCCATTGCCATTGCCATGCCAAATAATGTCGTCTTTCCTAATTATTTGTTATATATGTTTATGTTCCTTCACTATGATTGTTGTAGTCCATTGTGATTTTGAGTATAAATTTGTGTTCGAATTCATTCGAATTATTAGTTACTACCAATACTAGAACTACGCATTTTCTACAGCTCGTTGGATAAAAGGACAACTTGAGTGCGTTGTGGACTCTTACCACACTGTTTATGACAATTAATTTCCAATTTGGTTGATCAATTGACAGTATCATGACTGCAATATTTGGATTAATAATGCTGATCAATTTGCATTTGGCAGAAATCCGCGGTCCTTGATTGCTGGATTAATGTGGATTGGTGTAAAAGACAGGAGAACTTTCATTAGGCATGTACGCCGAGAGTCTGATGAGCTGAGCATTTATAGTTGGACGCTTGATAATGAAGGCAATTTTGAGCACCAAGTCATTGTTGACCATGACATGAACTTGGCCACAAGTTTCTACAAATCTAAGGTGGAAGACAGTGGATTTGGAGGAGACTGGGCACTTCGACTCGGTGTGCATAGCAATAAGTAATTGACCTTAAGTAGTCTTATAACATTTGCTTTATCAAATTCCTAGAGTACTGTTGGAAAAATGTGAGGTTGGTTGAGCACTGATCAAATGGATGGTCTCAGACAAATAAGTACAGATGTAGCGATCAATATAATGACAAACCTTTAAGATTTTCACCTTTTGTTTTTCTTCATTTTCGCCTTAAAAGTATTTTTGCATCGGAAAATAGGCTGTCTTCTTTTGCCACTCACATTGGGTCTTTCCACTATACGTAATTCCAGGTCTAATGGAAATGAAGAATTTTGGAGAAATGCAGATCTGTTTTTCTATTTGGCTGACGAAGATGGAAATGCTCTAACTTATGGGGGAGACACCTTTGGCATGCATGATAACTCTCTCCTTGCATCTGGGTCACGTACGGATGTTGGAAGTTGGCAGCTACATCTAAAATCTCTGGTAATGTTGGAAGTATATTTCTGTCTTGAAAGAAATTGTCATATGATGGAAATATATTCCCTGGTTCCGTCCATGATATGACATTCTCTTTCACTTTAAGGAATTGTGCCATACTGTGGTATTCATTTCGAAGACTAGGTAGTAGGTAACACTAATGAATAATCCAAAATTTCATCAGATTTGCAAACTAAATCATATGCTCTTGTTGGCTAGTATTTATCTAAGAGTTTCACCTTTTATTGTCAGTTCACTGCCAGTTTCACACGCGTCGTCTTCTTAATCATTTCCAAGTTGATTGAGATTGTGTGAGGCCTTCCACTCTGATATGTACCAAAATTCTGTCTATTTCCTTTCCAGAATGAGTTGGAAGTTCATTACGCTGGTTTTAAGAGGCCCAATATACATGATTTATCTGCTCTTGTCGAGAAACACTTTGGACCACAAGTATGTGAGATTACCATGCCATATTTGTTATAGGTAACAAGAAATTTAAGCTTCTGATATCCTTGATATTCTTGCTCTCACCTCTTCGCCTTTAACATTCATGGCATGGAAGTTTGGTCAGCTGCAGCTTCCTGACGAATCTATTGCTTCTCCAAATATTTTAGTTTTTCAGGTATGGTTCTTTAACAAGAAATTTGGTAGGGCAAGTTATATCATGGGAAAACATCTTAGTGTATCATAGATCGTTACTCTGACTCTTCTCTTGATTTTACTTGCTCATCCATCTTTTACTGTGTTTCTCATCCTTATGCAGATTTCTGCTAGGTTTCCATTTGAGGCAGATATTGCATTCATATCTGGCAATGATTTGGAAAGTTCAAGAGTGGAAGAACGAGTCAGAAGCCTCACAGGTGTCTCTTCCTTTCAGTTGAGATACAATACAATCCGAATGTGATAAATTCTCAATACAAACTGAATATGGATATAAAGATCCAGCTCTATAGTCACACTTCCACAAAAGAGTTTTATAGCACAACAACAGGAATAAATGTTTCTGGATTCTGAACATGAACCCAGATTGTGGATTTTTCTCCGTCTTACAGCTTATCTCTCCTTCAATTTTTATTTTGTCAAGAACTGGAAAGTCCAATCTTGCTTTGTGATCCTTTTTTGTTCTGCGTGGGTGCATTTCCTAAATTCACGGAAGTGGACTTTCAACTGAGACGTAACTGATCTCCTCCCTAATTTTTTAGCTCTTGTGTAATATGAAGGTAACTCCCTGACAAGTAAACTGATGGAGAAACAAAGAGAATTCAACACAAAGTTTGGGAAGAGCTTTAATCTGGATGGCAAGGTATTTCTATAGGCATCTTCTTAGTATAAATCACTGTAGATTATAGTGTCACATAACATGGTGAGTACTCTGGTTTATTCAGCTTGGTCATTTAGTTTCCAAATATAATGGTGAATCTCAATTCTGATGTTTGTGACCTGTAGAAGTCTTTTTTGTATTTTGGCAAAAGCAAAAAGGGTTCTTAAGTGCATCAATGCCATCTCTTAGCGATGGTTTCCCAAAATCTTATCATGAACAGATGCTGGAAATATATTTGGTTGCGTTTGTCAGTAGATAATAGCGCTATTGGTTTTGAAATCTGAACCCTTGATTGTGCTTTACCGACTATGGTAGTTTTCAGTCTTTATGTATACACTGTCGACTAGCCCTGTAGAAGTGATTGTAGCAAGATTGGTTGGTGCTAGGTAGTGCATGTCCGCTGACTATCCCCATGCTTCTGATCCCACCTTTTTCCAATAGGTTTTGGAACTAATGTATGCACTTATTGAAGCTGGTGTGATAAGTCTACGGTTATATGATGCTAATCTTATATATCCCCTGGTTGCATGGATTATATTCGTAAGCGATCTATTTTCACATCAAGGCTTGAAGGATCTCTGTATGTAAGATTTTTACGTGATATTAACAAGTTCTAGCAGAAATTGATTTATTTATTATCTTCCCAGGTAGATCAAGACGAGCTCAATAAGCATGTTCCTCTTGCTTTTGCTAAGCATGTTGCGAGCCAAGCTCATGGTTTTGTAGATAAAGCATGGGACAAGACCCATAGATTTGTAAAGGATGCTCAAAGTGGGGGTACGGCTATTAATCAGGCAGCTACCGAATATAAACAGTTGCTCTTAAACCAATCTGCAAGTGTGGCAGAGAAGGCTACTTCAGCAGCTGTTTACTGGTCTGGGAAATACAACTACATGGCAGCTACCGAATATAAACAGTTGCTCTTAAACCAATCTGCAAGTGTGGCAGAGAAGGCTACTTCAGCAGCTGCTTACTGGTCTGGGAAATACAACTACATGGCAGCTACCGAATATAAACAGTTGCTCTTAAACCAATCTGCAAGTGTGGCAGAGAAGGCTACTTCAGCAGCTGCTTACTGGTCTGGGAAATACAACTACATGGTAAAGGACTTAACCCTCAAGGGTTATAACATCTCAGGCTATCTACCTTTTGGTTCTGGTAGATAAGACGTCCAAAGGACGTAAGGAGGGTGTGGTGCGACAGGGAGGAAATGCAGCTGCATTTGTTGAGCATACATAAGAGCACTCTCATTTGAATTGAAAAAGTCTTTGTTTGAATTCTTTTGCTGCTTCAAGGTGTCTAGTAGTAAGGAACTTTAGTGCAAGATTGATCGGTGGAGGTGAAGAAGTGTGGGTAGATTAGATATAACCAGAGGTTTTGTTTATTCGGCTGAGTATTGCACTAAACAAAAGCAGAACCTTCCATTTGTAACTTACCACAGCATTCAGCGAATGAAAGCTATATGGTATGAGTCTAGCAGCCTGCCAAAGTTGGTGTTAGTGCAGAAATGCACATCAACTGTAGTTCACAAATTAAATCTTTTGTGGATGTTCTTATACTGTCGAATTGCATCTATATACGTACCAGAACCAGAACAGAACTAGTGCTTTCTGTATCTTAAATTCTTAACTAGTCATTGCCCAAATAAAAGGTCTTAACTAGTAATCTGAGGATACAAGACAAGCTACCAAGGGATAAACTGATTGATTCTTCACATTGTGCAGTTCTTACTTAACAACTCTATTGACTCTTCCAACATTTCAAGAAAGAAATTTATCTCAAACCATACATAAGGGGAAGATTGTTTTCCAGAATCACTTGCATAATATACAGAAGATGTTAAATTTGTTACTGTTCATAAGAATCATAGGAATGATTGTAAATGATTACTTGCATACATGATACTATCACTTGCGCTTCTAGCATTATATAGATGACATGTAACGCCCTATTTTTAGGGCATTTACTCATGTACTCAGAAGTTGAAATTGGATTAGAACTGGAGCTAACTCAGCCCTTTTTAAAATGTGAAGATACCGCTCACTCTGTAGGTTGCCTTTATCAAGGACCGTTAATTACTCTCCACCTCTTCGGACTACTTTAGCTTTAGCTTAGTTTTTATAGGGATCGAGGTCTCAAGGCTCAGCACCTCTTTTATGCGAGCTCCCCCATTTCTCCTCACATATCATTTCCAAATAAAAATTGAAATATAACAGAGCAGAGAGCAGGACAAAGAGGTCAAAATTCGGGAAATTGGAGCCAAGCTTTCAAAATAACGGGCCGGGCAGTCCGGTCGGCCCATCCATTTCCATCTTCTCGTCAAAGTCGTCTTTTTATTTTTATTTTATTTGAAAAACTGGTTGAATAAACAGAGATTCAGCTCCCTGCAATTCCGACTGATCAGTCTTTCAGTCAAGACTGAAACGCAGTCACATTACAGCGACCCCCCAAAAATGGCAGGACCGGGAAAAAGAACCGTTCGGACCAAAGCCGCCGCCGCCGCCACCGTCGACGGCGGCGGAACAAGGCCCAATTTGAGGCCGCCTAGAGGCCGAGGCAGAAACCACAATTCCATCGGAATTTTCAACGTCAATCTCAAACTTGTGTTAGGAATCAGCGTCCTCGCCTTCTTCTCCACCTCGCTTTTGATTTACAACGTCGTCAACCACGTCGAACGAGCTCCGATTCCTCGCGTCATCACGCCGTTCCCGTCTCCGAAGCTCATGGACCTCCCTCAGGTATATCGGAATCCGATTTTTTTCGTTGTTGATTGTTGAATGCGCGCAATTTCGTGATGAAATGCGTTTTTTGGGGGTTTGATTTTCGCAGTTTCAAGGTGAGCACAAGGAGAGCTTGTATTGGGGAACTTATCGCCCCAACGTTTATCTCGGAATCCGCGCTAGGTATGCGGTTTTCGTCGCTAAAAGTACTGTCTTTTCTTGAATTGATCATGAGTAAGTATGATTGTTAATTTTGATTGTTGGATTGCAGTTGTGTATTTCAGAATGTATTTATGTTTTTGAAGTGAATTGGAACTTGCATACGTTGCTAATCAACATTTGCTTCCAACAATTGAAAATGATGGGAGGTGGTGATTGTATCTGTTGCATTTTTACAGGACTCCTCGGTCTTTGATAGCCGGGTTAATGTGGCTCGGTATAAAGGACGGGAGATATTTCATGCGGCATGTTTGCCAAGATTCTGATGATTTGAGCAAATATGGTTGGGTGCAACATGATGGGCGCAGTTTCGGGCATCAAGTCATTGTCGACCAGGACATGAGCTTGGACACTAGTTTCTTGAAATCCAAGGGGGAAGACAGTGGCTACGGAGGAGATTGGGCAGTTCGAATTGATGTTCAGAACAACAAGTAAGTGGCCTGACTTAACTCTGTAACACTTGCTTTATCAAATGCATAGGGTATGGGCAAAGTGTAAGGTGGCCATAGCAGTGAATGGAAGGTGTTAGGACTATACGAAGAAGAAACCTTTGGCTTGTCTCGTAATTTCTGTCTTGGCAATACACTTCCCGGAGTATCTCTTGTTTTTAGCAAATGCATTGAATCACCTATGAATATACATGTACATGGAACATGGAATTTGGAAGAATTAGGCTATCATGTTCAGCCATACACAATTCATCAATCTCTTGTTGATGCTCTTTATCATTCTTCATTCACAGATCTAAGGGGAATGAGGAATTGAGAAATGCTCATCTATTTTTCTATATGGCCGATGAAGATGGAAATGCCCTCACTGTAGGTAGAGATACCTTGGGGATTCATGAAAACTCCCTCCTTGCATCTGGTTCACATATGGACATTGGAAGTTGGCAGCTACATCTAAAATCACCGGTAATATTATGATGACATGGTTTAAGGTTAAAGGAAAGTTATATTTCTATATTTTGAATGGAAACTTCATCGTGGAAACTAGGAATTATATATCCGTGAAGCACCCACTATTCTTGTTCTACCTGCTTAGCCCAGCAGTCATTGAATGGAATCATAGAGTATTATGGTCTTCGTGGTATGTACTGTAAGTAGTAGCTAAAGTCTAAAACCAATGAACAACCTGAACAGTTTGTCACAATACTTATTGAAATCATAGCTCTCTTACAGACCAGTGTTATGAATAACAGATTCACGTAAATTGTCTAAGATCATTTAGTGTCAGTTGCAGCTAATCTGCATTCTTAGTCATTCTTCAATTTATGTCTATTGTTGATGGCCTTGAATACCGTTCCTTGACATACCTCTCTGACTTTACTTTCCAGGATGATCTGGAAGTTCATTATTCTGGTTTCAAGACGCCTCATATTCACAACTTGTCTGATCTTGTTCAGGAAAATCTTGGAGCCCAAGTACGGCATATCTCCTTGACCTCAGTTTATTATATCTAGAACAAATTCAGATTTTTGGTATCTACTATTATTCTTGTCTTCCTCTAATTATGTCTCCATGTTTCTAGGTTAGGGAATTTGGTCGACTGCAGCTACCTGATAGATCTGATGATTTTCCAAATATTCTAGTTTTTCAGGTATCGTGATAAATAATTCTGGCTATTTACTTTGGAAAACATCAGACTAGTTTAACTAATAATTGGCCATTGTTGTCCTATCTTGATTTTACTATCTCATTCTACCTTCTCTTGATGTTTTTGGTTTTTGTGCAGATTTCTGCTAGAACTCCTTTGAAGACAGATTTTGCATTCATTTCTGGAACTGGGGGAAGTTCAAGAGTAGAAGAACGTGTCAGCAGCCTTACAGGTTAATCTTCCGTTTTATTTTGATAAGAAACAGTGACAAAAGTACAAAAGGCTTCACAGAGTGCAACAGTATACAAGAGAAACTCAGAGACTAATTCATGAAAGTAAACTAAACATCAATTTTGACTCCATTAAGCAATCATTAGGACTTAATCAGGCATTATTAATCATGAACTCAAACTGTTGAACCCAGGTTTAATTTGTGAAGTCTAAAACGAATCTTTCCTTAAATTTAAGGCTTTATAGAAACCAGAAATTAGACGCTTTCTGCGACTTTCTAATCTCCATCTGTTTACATTTCCTGATTTCAATCCCAAATGAAATGTTATCTTGTCCTTAACTCTTTGTTAGTTACTCTATAATCAAGGTACCTCATTGACCAGTCAACTGATGGACAAGCAAAGAGAATTTGATGCAAAATTTGAGAAGATCTTTAATCTGGTTGACAAGGTATATTGGAAATCAGCTTCAGGATATTGTATTTTATTAGAAACTTGGGTTGTCCCTGGTACTCGAGTGTCTAGTTGAAAGTGAAATGTGTATTTTCAGTCACACAGTCACGTGCAATTTCCTAGTCGTCCTGTTCTTGATCTGATGAGTCAGTCCACAAATTTGGATGTTCTATGAATTCTTTTCTGGATTTGATATTTATTCTTGACAAGGCCGTATTTGCCTTTTGACCATAATTAATGCAGTTACAAGCTGACTTGAAAAATATTTTGCCAAACTGAAGTAGATATGTGCATCATGAGAAATGAACAATTTAATGTGCTTATATGCTATTGTACAATAAGGTTTCTGAACTCATGATATATGCTTTCAGCTTGATTCTGAATCGATCGTGGTTGGTAAGGCTGCTATCGGAAACTTGTTGGGTGGCATTGGCTACTTCTTTGGCCAGTCAAAAATTGCTGTCTCCGGGAATAATGTAAGTTACTGGTTACTTGGAGGGATTTTGTCTTTTTTTAAAAAAAAAATAATTTTACTTTAGTTTCCACATTTCCTCTTATCTTTTGGTAACTCGGGAAAGATGTGATCTTGTAAAGCAGCATATAACCTCCAAAAGTATATGATAACGATTCCTAGCTAACTTAATAAACTCCAGATAAGAGAAAGCACAAGAATAAATAAAGCAGCAGGTTCTTAAGACTAATAGAATATGATATCAATGGGGTCCAAGCAATAGTGTTTTCTGACTAGGCCTAAGAAGAATAGTTCATTGACTGCAATGAAACTTTTGAGAATGTGTGGCAGTGTTGGAAAGCCCTAATTTTTCTTTTTCCTTGTTAACCATCATCAATGTGTAACTCTGACAAAATCATACAGTTTGCCATTTCCTCTTGCAGCCTGGAGCTCATGAGGATGCTATTTTATATTGGCCAGCCGAGCTTTACACAGCTGTTCCAAGTCGACCCTTCTTTCCGAGGGGATTTTTGTGGGATGAAGGCTTTCATCAGCTTCTGATCTGGTGAGTTGCCTTATGTTTCTCAATCTGCACGTTAATCCATCTTGTCTCAATTCCAGCTACTGCCTTTTGCGATTTCTTCCAAAAACTAAAAAATGAGGTTGAATTCTATCTGTCTACTTTTGGTAAATGAAAACCCTAATGAATTATCTTTGATGTTGTGCAGGCGTTGGGATACAAATATTTCCTTGGACGTGATTGGCCATTGGTTAGATCTAATGAACATTGATGGATGGATTCCACGTGAGCAAATTTTAGGTGCTGAAGCTCTAAGGTGACATTCTTGTTTTTAATGTGTTTAAGTTTAGGTCTTGGGCTATGTGTGTATAAGTAAACTGAAAGCTTTTTTCTGGCGTCCCTGCAGTAAAGTCCCCAGTGAGTATGTTGTTCAGCTTCCAACAAATGCAAATCCACCAGCTCTAGTTTTAGTGTTACATGGTAGGTGAATAATTTCCTTTGTCAACCTTTCTGTCCATACAGTTGTTTCATGCCATTCTTTTATGCTAAGAAAATAATATTTTGTTACCCATCCCCGTAAAAGCTTTTATTTTCTACATTGGTCATGAAAAGAAAATGACATGTTACATCATTATTAGTATTTGACTTCATAGTTTCTTCCTACTTGAAAATATATTATCTTGCCGGATAGATGATTTCTGATGGGGTTTAAATGTTTGCTTCTTCCAGACCTAGTTCATGGTTTTAAGCAAAACAAGTTTCCTGCTGGTGAAAGGGATGCAATATCTTCGTTCCTAGAACGGGCTTTTGTTCGCCTAGAAACATGGTTTCAGTGGTTCAACACTACCCAGACAGGTTTCTGTTCCTCTGTAGTCTCTGCTTTAGGTTTTTTTTTTTTTTTTTTTTTTTTTCTTTTCTTTTCAGAGAAAGATGAGGATTGTGTCATATGTTTATAGTCTGTTAATTTAATAAAACTATTGAAAGGCACGTCTGTGATAACTCTCGACTCTGGGTGATGGAATCAAACACCATGACACTTGTTTGGTGTATTGTACACATTTGCTTGTGTTACAAACTTTTGAGAGTCAATTTTACGACACTGGATTCTTTTAATTTAGAGTATTGTTCTGTTATCACAGGAAAGGAAGTAGGAAGCTACTACTGGCATGGGAGAGATCATACAACAAATAGGGAACTAAACCCGAAGGTTAGTTTTTTAGAATCTCATTCTGTGATAAGATATGATGTTAAACGGATCTTGTTCTCCTTTCCCTTTATCATACACCATGCTTAATTTTGGATACAATGGAATCTCCAGACGCTGACTTCTGGATTGGATGATTATCCTCGTGCTTCCCACCCAAGTGAGGATGAGCGTCACGTAGATCTTAGATGCTGGATGCTTCTTGCAGCAGATTGCATGCATTCCATTGCAGAGTTGAATCAAAAGGAAAATGAATCTGGAAAGGTATGGTAAGGAAGAAAAGATAAATCTGGAAATACAACTTGGATTCATCAGTTACTCATTGAAATAAATAATGCAGAAATACGGTTCTATGGTTAAGCTACTCTCGGATTTTGAAAGTCTGAATCAGGTTAGTTTGTCAATATCATATTTAAAGTATGGTGTTGTCTGTTAACTTTGACAAATATTACTGCAACATATATTTCCCCATTTTCTTTTTTTATGCAAGGGATTCAATGCATTTTATCATACATCTTCTGGGTACTACTAATACTATTGTAGTTCATTATTTTTATATCTTACATGTTATTTGAACAGATGCACTATGACGACACGTATGGAACTTATTTTGATTACGGAAATCATACAGAGAAGGTATGCTTCTTTTATACGTAATTAATGAAATTCCTTTGATGTAATCACAAGAATTAATCACAGAAGTCCATGACCTCTTCATGATTCTTGTTAATATGCTGATATAAACATAATTAGTGCTCTTGAGTGTCAATAACTGCCCATAATTGAATAATGAACATTTTTTTGGGACTAAAAATTTCTAATAGAATCATAGCATTTGTTTTCGTGCCATAAAAGGCATAAATCAATTATGCTATCCAATAGATGGTTGCCTGCTGCATCCGATGCCCATTACTTTCCTGGTGAATAGCCATTTTTGTTGTCAATATTTACAATATTTTTCTTCTAAGTTTGGCCGTTGATTTGGTCATACTAGGTTCGTTTGGTTTGGAAAGAAATGAGGATTGGACATAATTATCCAACTCGAGAGCTCATACGGGAAGTAAAAGAAAGCCCCAAATTGAGACTGGTTCCTCATATCGGCCCTGTTAGTCTTTTCCCCTTCATGGCAAGGATTATTCCAGCTGTAAGTTATGCCACGTGAATGCAAAGACAATATATTGTTAATTATCTACTTTTAGTATCATGTTACCATTGCAGCACTTTCCTCTTGTTTTGTTATGTGCCATGTTTATAAATCGTACAGGATTCAAGGATTTTGGAAAAACAGCTAGACCTCATATCAAACCGGAGTATTTTGTGGACAGATTTTGGACTCCGTTCTCTTGCCAAAACAAGGTGATTATCATAAAGTTAATGTTATCTGTTATTGGTTCTCTTTTCTTGTTAAAGTTAGTATTCTGACTTTGAAGACCATGCTTTAGAAAACACTGACTAGGTCATGTGTTATCCAACAGTTCGTTGTACATGAAACACAACACAGAGCATGATGCCCCTTATTGGAGGGGTCCAATATGGATGAACATGAACTACATGATTCTTTCATCACTCAATCATTACTCTAGAGGTACATACACAAACCCCTCCTACAATGTCCAAAAAAGCTAATAATAAAGAATTAGATGTCCAACAAGCTTCATCCCTTGCTTTCAGTGGATGGGCCATATAAAGAAAAAGCAAGGACCATCTATGATGACTTGAGGGCAAATTTGGTTAGGTATTGTTGACATTTTTATACCCATTTGGTACGTAAACATTTGCTTGTGATTTATATTCAACTGATTTAATTGTATTTCCCTTGTGCTGCAGAAATGTGGTTAAAAATTATCACAAAACTGGTTTCTTCTGGGAACAGTATGATCAGAGAAATGGCAAGGGAAAAGGTGCACGAGTATTTACTGGCTGGACATCTCTTGTGTTACTTATGATGGCAGAAGCTTACCCTAGTTAGGGACCCGCAGAGGAAAGTTCAGCAGGCAAAGAACATGAAATTCAAATCGAATCGATAAATTTTGTTTCTGAATTATACAAGGGCAAGGCTACTTCAAGAGCATTGGACCAGTGTAGTGTAAAATGTTACAAATATGGTATAATCTTATCAACTGAACTGTCACTTGCATAGAATGTAAATGGGTGTCATGGTTTACAAACATGCAAGAATTGTACTATCCAAAAGTTTCTAGATTCTATTGCTGAACGTAATATTCCAAAAGAATGCCAAAGAATGAGGATCCTTTTTCATTTGTAATAAAACGAATCCAATGGTATATGAGGTCTTATGTTCAATCCGTGACCAGTATCTCTTGTATCTGAAAACATCAAATGTTCCCTTGTGGGTGGGTAATATGGGAAGAGGACTCCATTAGGAGTGTTAAAGCTCAATGTGGACGAGTCTAGGCTAACTGGAGCTGGAGTGGATAAATTGGTTCCTGCCAGTTTGGGAAGAGAGGAAATTATTCAAGCTGAAATCTTTGGCATTTCTCATGGAAAATGGTCTAATTAGATTGGCTTGGATAGAAGCATCCCGAGTTGGTTATAAGAGTGGATTTAGCTAATTGTAAACCATGATTAAAGGCAATATTAGAGGGAAAAAAATAAAAAAAATAAAAATCTCCTTGTTTTGGAGTGTCAAAACCTAATTAGATGAACTTGGAATTGTATTCTTTATCATATTCGGAGGGAGCGTAAGATAAGTGGTTCTCCAACTTTAAGACTTCATGTCTTGGAAGAGAGCCTCCTGATTTGTGTTCGCTTCACGATAGAAAATGCTACTTGCAAGGCCTACAATTGTACCTGTTTAAGGCATCAGCCCTCTAGAGCACCCAAAAGACCACAAAACCGATCATAGTTCATGCAATGGACACAATGTCCAATATATCATCCCCAACGATTGTTCCAGAGAGTTTTAAGCACAACGATTGTTCTTGAAACAACCAGAGCTTGTAAGATAATTTGTACATTCCAAAATTCATCACAAATGGTACAAGTAGAAATATGAATTTCATCACTCTGGTCAGCTAAACTCATTTTCATAGCTTCACTCAAAACTAGTCTCCTGTTAAGGTCTGAGGGTTCTAACCTGGGGATGATTACCCAAAAGATTCAATCAACTATTACGGATTAACACAACTAACTAATTTTCTATTTGGCCGTTTCAAGACATATTATCAATTTCTGTTTCCTCAGCCATTATAATCTCCATGTCCCTCATGTCTCGCTTCAAAACATTTCCGAGTCTTGCAATAGCTTCTGTCTGCTGTTGTAAGACCTGCTCCACACAAAAAAGACCATTTATTGACCCAAATTGATGCTTTTATAAGTTTCAAATAGAGACCTGTGCTACAATAATTTGTACAAGAGACAAGAACTAAATCAAAGTAACCTTACGGTGGTTACTTTGAAAAGTACACGATCAAGACAATCAGGAATTGTAAAGAACCTTTTGACACCATGTTGACAATACTACAGTCCTCTTTCCAAACTAAATGTTGTACTTGTAATGAAAGAATACTAATATTCAAAAAGCGAAATGAAATACAGTTTCCCAAACTAATAAACTCTTACCTCTTGCATATGGGCAAGACTCTGCTCATGTATTTTGGTTGATCCGGGAAGATAACTATAACCGCTAGCACCAATAGAGTTTTCTTGGACACGGGATATGGCCAGCAGGTTTTGTACTTTCCTAGAAATGTCAGCTCCCGATCCTTTCAACTGGAGATACATTTACTGGTTAGTACCTTTAACGAATGACAGATGTAGAGTAGGGTTCTTAGAAAAGGGACAACTGGGAAGGAAAAGGTACCTGTCTAGTAATGGCAGCTAACTTTTCAGCCAGTTCTGCTTCCCCTTTCATTAAAGGCAGTCGGAAACCCTTTCCCTCTAGTGCTTCCAGTATTCTCATCACCTTTTGGAATAGCACATGGAAAAGAAGTCAGATATTTGCCCAGATACCAAATTCATATACTACTATCTGCACGAGAATGACTGAACCCTCCAAAAGAAACTATAATTTGACTAGATGTTGTTTAAGCACTACAATGAAGGTAGTTTAATATAAGCCAACTCGAAAAGACGAGGACAAAATGTAAAAAGGATGATTAACTGAGGCACATTAGAAAAGTACATCCTACTGCAGAATTTCATTTACTCATTCTTACAGTTTCTCAAATGTCAAGCAGAAAGTGTACCTACCCTTAAAAGCTTCCTTTGAAGACCTTGTTCTTTTTGCCTCATTCTTTCGATCCTAGGAAGAGTGTCAGCTTGAAAATGCCTTTGAAGCTGTACACAATACGAGATATGAGATCCATTTTCAACTTATACTACAAATGGAGATGCACATTTGAGCAATGGATTGTACCGTCTTGACATTGCTTTGGGTCATTTGCAATCTCTCGGCATCTGAAAGGAGGACTTCATCTTGGAGCTGCATCAATCAATTGCACAACACCAGAAATTAGTTAAAGATGATAAGGAACAGATGCAAAACACTAAAGTTATGTAACCAGCAGAATGAAAAGAATGCTGTTCCGCTCTAATCCAATAATTAAAAAACCACAAGGGAAAAGTATGGCGGTGATTACACCAGCCTAAACTAAGAGTAACTTGAAATAGGTAAATCTTATTGTCCTACTTTCTTAATCTTAATAAATATTAACCAACTAAAATAAACTAATAACAACAAACCATGCTGTTGTCTCTATGAATGACCAGCCAATTAGCCTTGGACATGTGGATTTGCAAGTGCATTGATTTCTAAACCATACTTTTTGAAAGGAATTTCTACTTAAACTTCAATACTTCTTCCATTAAAGCAGTGATCCAACTACAGACATAGTAACTTGACACCAACTCAGGTTGACAATCAACAAGTGAATAGAATTTTCTTCCCAATTGTCAGTCAATTAATGGGGTCACAATATCACATAACTCACAAAGACCCCTGCACTAGTTTATCATCAAGCATTGGCATTTTCAAGCACCAACCAGTGAGTTTTTAACTGGAAAACTTAAAGAGTACTTACATGCACTCTTCTCAACCAGTTATTGGTCAGTGGTTCAGCAACAATGAAAGCAGTATGCAAAAGTACTTAAAATAACATGTCTACTGTTCAAACTAGCAACAGTTACCTTCAGGCGTTGCGAAAGATCTTTAAAACCCTGAACAAGCTGAGGCCAGAGGCGTTCCCTATCAGTACTGTCCAGGCCTTCAAGCTTCCCCATTGCCTCCGCCCACATTATCTGGCAATGCAAACTATTCTCCTAACTTAGCCGGAAAAAAAGAAAATGGAACAAACCAGAGAGTGCCACCACCAATTAACAAATAAAAGGAAAACAATAAACTTACATCTGATACACCAGCAGGCTTCACCCTGAACAGCGGATCAGTCACGCTAAACAGCAAATACTGCAAAAACCAAGACGGTCATTCATTCGTTCTTCACAGAAAAATCTCTAAAACTAGGGAGCTCAAAAATGAAATGTGAACTTCTGCACTCAGCACATTCTCAAACACACACAGTTACACAACCTCAATTTCATTAAGTTTTCTCAGAAATTAAACACAGCAAGCACAGTTTCATAGGCGGGAAACCAATGCATTGAAAACTAAGCCAAGAACAAACCTTAAAAGCGTACTTAGGGTTTCCAGGGTCTTCCTTGTAAGCATCAACAATTGCCTAACGCCGAAATCAAATACGTCAGAAATCAAAACGAAATAAGAAAGCTAGGGTTAGGGATTTGCACTGGAAACACAAAAACGTGAAATTGAAAACCTCACTTGAATATCTCGATCGGCAAGAGAGAAAGGAAGAGGAGCCACAGGAGCCATCTGAGTCGTCAATTGCGAATTAGGGAATGGAGTCGTCTGTTGCGGCGGAGTGAACGGGCTCTGATAATTGGGAAAATTGAAGCTGCCGACACCAGACGGCGTCTGCTGAAACGACGGCGTCTGCTGCGGCTGTTGAAACGACGGCGTCTGCACCTGCGGCTGTTGTTGCTGTTGAGTTTGGGAAGCGAATGGAGTGGAGAACAGAGAGCCGCCGCCGCCGAAGCCACCAGCGCCGGTGGAAAACGACGGCGTCGTCGGAGCTCCGAAGCCTGGGGTCGAAGGAGTAAAGAAGGCCGGGGTTGAAGAGGGAGTCCCAAAGCCAGGGGTTGACGACGGTGTGCCGAAGCCGAAGGCCGGAGTGGACGATGACGGCGTGCCGAAGGCTGGCGTCGACGACGGCGTTCCGAAGAGAGATGGCGAAGACTGAGATCCGAACATTGTCGCTGCTGTGCTGAGAGTGATAGTGGAGCGGAGAGTAAGCAGCGCAGCTGCTCGACGTTATGCTTTGCGTTTTGGTTTTGTCTCGATTTTCAGAGCGCGGGCGCGGCGCAACTTTTTCCTTTATTTTATTAGTCCAATAAAAATTTAAGGCTCGATTTAGTTAACCATTTCAATAGTTCTAAAGTGCAATTTCCGCTTTGTTTGTATAGTTCTAAAATTTAAGGTCAACTTCATAGTCAGCGAGCCTTTGATAAGCATGAGAAAGCAGGCTCACATGGCGTTTGTCCGAAGGAAATTGAAGTTCCACCTCAAAACTAATTGGCAATGGGAGGAGTAGCTCAATCCTTTATGAATAACAGCGAGGTCTCATAACTAACCAATATGAGACTTTTATCACACTACATTCTCAACACGCCCTATTACGCGTGGCGACTCTCAAGCCAATGCGTGAACAACACACACTAGGGACGTGGAGTACGTGCAACCGTTACACCACTACATGAGCAACCTGGCTCTGATACCATGAAGGAAATTAAGGTTCCACCCCAAAACTAATTGGAAATAGGGGGAGTAGCTCAATCTTTTATGAATACCAGCGAGGTCTAATAACTAGCTAATGTGACTTTTATCACACCACATTCTCAACATCTCTCCTTCAACATGTATGGAGACAACGGAGTCGTTAAAAACATCGGGCTTGTCGTGAAACATTTGAAGCATATACATTGGCTCTTGTGACAAATAAGCCCGAAGGAGACAGCTTGGTCCAAGTCACCTTTGATTTTTATCCTCTCCTTTACAAAATGATGCAAGGAAAAAAGGATTAAGGAACTGATGTTGATGTCGCCTTTAGGGGACGAGCAGCAATTGAGGCTGGTTTGATGAAAAATGGACAGAAGTTGTACTTCGAAATCACAAGGAAAAGCTGAATGAAGCCAACATAACTAGAGCAGTAGCAACCAAGCAATTTTTGAACTTTCCCTGCTTTAAATAGACATCCTCAATCATCCTCTCTCATTCAAGTTGGGCAAGGCTAGCGCCATGAAGATGTAGTCTTTGTCTTTGCAATTTGCAAAATTCTATGATCTCATGCGGAAGTCCCATCCAGAATCCCTTGAACATGCATCCTCTCCTCCTATGGCACATTATCCCACAACCTAAAACACCTGCGGGGTGGGCACATTCGCTGCCATCAGAGGATGATGAGCATAAGAAGAACTTTCCATCCTGACTGTCCAGTCTCGTTGGCAGCTCCACCAGCAGCTGAGCGACCTCAGTCGTCTTACTATCATTATTCCTACTATTCTTATCCAAACAGCGCACTGGTAGCAATTGCCCCAGTTTTGCATAAAATAATCTACCTAAACCTCGAGGTGACCCTATTTGTGTATTTTCTCTCTGTGTGTGGCCATTGGTGACCCTATTTGATACTTATATATAAAACTTAGGATGTCAGATGAGTATGATTCATATATATAGCATTGTTTCTACAATGAATATCTTGACTATTGGGACTACTTTGGTACTATGGATTGCTTGTATCATTTGCGGATGCTCAGTCTAGTTAAAAAATTGTCCGATCAAAATTAACGGCATGTTCTTATTTGCCGTTTTCAAAATACACTATGCCAAAAAAGGTCTTAAACGACGGTTAAAAACCGTCACTAGGTGTTGGAAAAAACCGTCGCATGGAGCCCAGTCGACTATACTCTTAGTATAGTCGACGGTTTTTAACTGTCGTCTAAAGGCACTTTAGTCGACAGTTTTTTATAAAACTGTCGACTATTCTCTACTTTAAACGACAGTTTTTGTAATAAAACTGTCGACTATTCTCTACTTTAAACGACAGTTTTTGTAATAAAACTGTCGACTATTCTCTACTTTAAACGACAGTTTTTTCTAAAACTGTCGACTATTCTCTACTTTAAACGACAGTTTTGTTCTAAAACTGTCGACTATTATATGCTTTACACAACAGTTTTGCACTTAAAACGGTCGACTAATGTGTTCAGAGGTTTTCTTAGAATGAGCAGAAATGTGCCAATTTTTATGCCAAAAAAGACAGGAGTTTACCTGCAGGCATTCCCAATACAGTGGTAACACAAAAAAATAGATACAAAAATTGAATTTCATTGATTGAAAGACATGTTACAATTATTCCAATAAGTATGCATTCCACCATGGCATTTTAATGCATCTAGAATCCTATAAAGATTACAAAGCAAAATGCTTTCCAGCAATGTGCATTTCCAGCAAGTATTCCATCCCAAAAGCTGCATCCATGGCAAGTAATCTGCATAAATAATCCCATTTTCTAAGATATCCATAAGTAAGGCATTGCACGTGAAAGACATAAGAACTAACACAATGACATGTACCAGTGATTAAATAATGGACATGCTTAAGTTTGAACTGCTCCAAAAACTCCCACATATATTATATCCTAATCCATACTTTCAAAATATATCTTTGAAAATATACCAAGTAATTATGGAAAACAAAACAGATACCTGCATGAGCAATGGATGATGAGCAGCTTTCGAAGATGTTGGGCTATTTTTCTCTTTAGTCTCAAGAGATGCATCTTCTAGCTTCAAGGCCGGCAACGGAACAAGTTGAGTCTCCGTATTTGGTTTAAATACTCAACCTGAGAATTTGAACTTGGCTGAGCTTCTTTCTTGTAAGACGAATCTCCGCCCTTGCCCTTGGTATCACCCTGTTGCACACAACAAACCGAAATCCAATAACAAGTGAGATATGTACATCTAAACAAACTGATGCATAATAACAAGTGAGATATGTACTTCTAGAAGTGCAATATCTTTGACACTAAATAAATATGTGTGGTGTTTGTGTGTTCTTGTCAAAATTTCTTTCTAATGTTGAGCTTCATTACTGCATAACGACTTAAAAAATAAAAATAAAATAAAAAAACTCGGATATACATGAAGGTGAAGTATCCTGCCACTTGTACCAAAAAAATGTATCCTGCCACACCACATGCAAGATATCTACTTGCGAAAAGTATACTGATGGAGCCAACTATGTAAAAAACCATAGAAGGTGGCAGAGGACCAGTTCTATCAATCCGAATTGCAACCATGCAAGATGTGAATATGTAATCCTCCCAATGTGGATGCAACAGACACATTTATGAAATAGTAAGAGGTGGAGGAGAGAAAAAGTGATACATACATCCAACTTTTCATTTTGACTGTCCTCTAACATTTCCCGAGCGGCTTCCAATTTCTGTTGCTTCTTTCGAGGCAAATTCCTCTACTTCCATTAATCCCCCATCTAATAAAAATAAATAAAAAAGCCATACTGGAGCAAGTAAGACCACATTGAATATCAAAGATACCTATATCATTGCAGAAGCTACGCTAAATTCAAGAAAATCTCAGGGATTCATGAACCAACTTAAGCTAAAAACTGTGTACGACGAGCGTATGTTTAGAAAAACAAATACGATGCGCCAAGAAATTACCTTGGCAGCCTTCACTACCATCATTTTTTCCTTCTCTGTTGCAAACCAGGTTTTTTTAGGGCGTGAAAAAATTTCATCTCTAGTTGCACCTTTTGGTGATTAGAACTTAAACAAGATCTGAAGAATAGTATACCTTCTCAATTCTTCTGGCAAGCACCATTATTGAGGCCATGGTCCACCTAATACATAGGCACTTATAGTCCTGCATTTTATGAATTTAAATCACAAACGAGATTAAAGAAAGAAACCTCATTTCCGTGCTATAGCGGCGGTACTTAATCACTCAATGTCTCTTGATACTGTAAATCAATGAAATGACACTTTATAACTACAAACTGTAATCTTTGTCTCTTAATACAAAAAGACAAGAAAGAGCTTAACCTGTTAAGTAGAAAGAAGGAAACAAACCTGTGTTGCACATAACACGAGGAAAAACAAAGGGTATGTTGGCCAATACCTGTAACCACACACCACAACACCAATTAAACCCCTTGAGAAAATGGAAAGAATTGATAATGTAAAAAGATCAAGGTGAGAATCGAGCAAACTAGTTTACAACAGACTCAAACTCTTTCTTGTGAAATGCTTCATTCTTGAAAAAGCTTTGTTCCCATGTATGTGCTAAGTGCTTGCCTAAAAGACAAGCTAGATAGGAACAAAGTAATTGGAACAAGTCTTTATGTTCACAAAATACATATATGAATACCAATGGTGCAGGAGAAATCAAATAGACCAAAAACATTAGAGAGAGAGAGAGAGAGAGAGATAGAGTGATAGAAAGGAAGTATGTACCTCTACATGCTTTAGGTAATCTGGAACATCTGCTTGCTGCATGTATTTCATGCCTTCCGCAGCATAAAATTCAGAAGTGTACTCAAGAAATGGCTTCTCAAAGCTTTCCGAGTAAATTCCTAAAGCCGTAAACATCTTCAATGATGAAATTAAGAAATCAATTTTTGGGAAAACAAGATCAATATAACTTTAGTTGATGAACTATGGTACTGATAGTAAACAGGATGCACAGCAAGAAAATTTTATCACACTCACTGTACCAACAAGAGTTGTTGCAGACATGTATATTACATCAATGAAAAGCGTCCAGCATCCATCAGAGATGTGAGTATATTACATCAATGAAAAGTGTCAGACTAAGTGTGGCAGTCAATCGCCAGCAAGAAACATATTTCGGACTGTATAGCATTCAGTACACCCTGGCTAAGCAGATTTTTATCCCGACACTTCCAATTTACAATACCCACAACCCAAATAAGAGCAATAACCTGCAAAGAAACAATACCCACAACCCAAAATCAAAACTTTAACCTCCAAATCAATTCCAAAATCCAAAACAAATTCCAAAATTTAAAAACCGGCGCGACCCCGTAGATCTGGCTAGATCCACTCACCCCTTCAGCAGCGAGCTCACGGCAGAGTTAATTTGGGTATTACCTTCGCTTGAGCTGAACCAGTAACGCAGAGAAACCGATCAGCTGTAAGAGCAAAGAGAGAGACATGCGAAGAAGCCACTGTTTGCCTCCGGACGCCGTCTGCCTAGCCGTCGCCGCCTACAGCCGCCACTGCTGAAATCGATTGGGGCGGAAAGAAGACGGCGCACGCGAAGCTTACTGCCCTTGCCGCCGTCAGCGCCAGTCGCCACGAGAAGAGAGGAGGGCTTAATCGATTGGGGCGAGGAAAACAGAAGACCGCGCACTGAACGGAAGAGAAAAACACGAGATGAAATGTGGGAGCAAAGAAAATATAGTATGCGTTGAGCCTATGACGAACCCAAGGACTGGCGTTGGTTGAACGTCAAACCCAAGGATTGGCATTGATTAAATGTCGAACCCAAGTTTGTGGTGTTGGTTGAATGTCAAACCCAAGGATTGGCGTTGATTAAATGTCGAACCCAAGTCTGTGTTGATCGAACGACGAACCCAAGTCAACATTGATCAAACTGATGCTCGCATATTGGTGGGCCGACTTAGTTTGAATATAAGGTTGAAGGAAAGCACATTTGAGATGGGCCTCAGTACATATTTAACCCATGGTATGGGAGGGCTGCATTAGTGAAGCGACGCGCATAAGGGCGGCGTGAGCTGGAGGAATACATGGGCAACGCGAACCCACGTTTGGTATCACAAAAGGTAAGTAACTACTACACAAACGCACGATGCGAAGAAAGAGCAGTATTATTGAACGTGTGAAGTGGCACCTATCATCCGGGATTTCGACGTGTATATATAAATCAAACTTCCATATCGAGAGGGGGTAAGTGAAAAACCGGACTCAATTGATAAAGAAATTAAATCCGTTGAGTGACTTGGGCGTCAGAGTGTTTTTTGCAGGTACACCCCCGCCTTGTGTTAGTTCGATCACTGGACAAAGCGACCTGGGAGGCCAATTTCCATCTCAACCTTAGAAGCGTGCGAGTTCGACTACAACCCTGTTGAGGAATTCCTTCTTTGAAGAAATTCTGCTCCAACATGAAATGTACCGATTGGGGATGCGAAACCAAAGTTAGGGATTGAAAATCAGGAAATTAAGCTCAATTATGTGTTTTGGAAATTAGATCTTGGAGTGATTTCAGGTTCAGGGGCTGGGGCGGCATCCCAGAGATGTGTTTTGGGAAATTAGCTAGGGCTGTGTTGGGCGCTCGCGCTTCTCAATTGTTGCGCGCGGAATGAATAAGTTTTACCGCTTCTGTTTTTTAACTTAACTTAGACGACAGTTTTCTCATAAACCGTCGTGTAACCTCTCTCAAATTTTTTAACCGGCATATTATCACACCTTTAGACGACAGTTTTTACAAAAAACTGTCAACCCAAAAATCCCATAATATTAGACGACGGTTTTTAATTTAACCGTCGTCCCAGAAGTGTCGTCTATGCCCTTTTTTGGCTTAGTGATATAAACTTACGTAGATTGTCACTAATCATTGTCACGTAAGAAGAAATATCTTCTCTGAACCTTTGCAGACGCTCCAACGTCAGCTAAATGGGGTATATAACTGAAAAGGTTATAAGAAATAAATAAGAAGAGCGTGGTTGATGTAGTGTAAAAAAACATCTAACTTACGCAAATAAATACTCAGTTTACAGAGGAGAATCGAGTATGCGATCTGATCCTACCACTCCAAGACGACATATACCGATAGAATATTCAATCAAGTTTCAAATGCATAATTCCTTTCTGCAAATGCCACGTCTGAATGTCTAAATTACTACCAGCAGCATCATAAAGCTTAGGCTATGTTGACTGGGATAAACTAGAGCCACTCGAAGGTTTTCCGGCATGCGACCTTCTCGGAATGACTTTAGGAGGAGTGTTATCAAGCCAGTGCTATTCGTGATCGATGGATCCAAGGGCATTCCCTTGTCCACTATAGGTAATGTGAAGATATCCATCTTGAGCTTCATTTTCCTTGAAGATTGTTGACATCCAGGCACCTGCAACATCACTACAAATTTTTACAAAACACAGCTACTTCGGAAGCAACATATAATCATGCCGAAAAGATATCAACTGCAACTCACCAGTAGGAGGCACAGTGTTCTTGAAAAAACTAATATTCGCTTTCCACTGCTAACCTTGGCCCTTAGTTGAATAACCATGTGAACAAATTCTCCCAGAGGCATGGGCCCATGTACATGGTATCTGCAAAGTCCAAACAGCATAACAGGCAACACAACCACATGAGAACACCCATCAATTTATGCCTACAAATGACCTTAGTGTTACGCATTCATAGTAAAAAGTACATTTTCCATTCTGTTTTTCAAGATAGCCATACGAATCAAGGTAATTAAAACACGAGGGCCTTGGGAAACTAACTTCTTCACATCAATGTCAGGAAGGTCACTCAATGCGTGTTTCTCCACAGTAACCTGCATAGAAGCTAGCTTAAATTAGCATAGAGAGTATCCACTGAAAGCACGCAGGAAGTAAAAGTGCGGTGAATTCTCTTACTGGTATTTAAATAATCAGTGTCATTTAACCACGTGTTTAAATAATGTCACTTTACATCTTAATAATCTCCCTGAACATATATCCAAAGCATAAAAAACACAAAACAAAGCAATTAGTTTCTATTGTAGAATAATTGAAGCACAATGGTATCAAGAACTTATTAACTCCGTTCTCTTCTTGTCCATGCCACAAATAAGAGTCCCCTCAATTGCAGCCTTCTCCGCAAGCATACCCTTCTCAGCAATACTCGTGGAGGCTCATATTAGAACAGCGTGTATCCAGTACATTTTATGCACACACACATTTGATGTAATGAAATTCTTACCATTGAGTTACCTCTGAGATTCCAAAAGTCTAAATAAGAATGGGCCCAGTTTGTGGCCGGTATGAGATTATCCTTTTCTTCTGTGACATAATACTAATAAGATATAAACAGCAGAAAATGAGAAAAAACCAACTCGGTTGTTGCAGCCACACAAAAACATAAAGAAAATACAACGGTATTGGCAACTAACCTGTTACATTCTGCACTTTTGCACTTTGCAGGAGAATCCTCCAGAACAGTTTGCATAAAGGCTTATATTAGAACATTGTATAGTCCAATCAATGACTTGGGAAGTACGCACGTGCGTAATTCAGGAAATCCTTACTGGTTTCTTATCTGCATTGTTCTCTTCTGCTTGCGTCCTTTCTTAAAACAGCAACAATAAGGGACAGAAAATTAACAAACAAACAAACCGCCTATTTCAGAGACAAATAAAATTTCACAGTCAAGTGTCAAATCTGTGAATTGCTGAAATAATCTTTACAGAGACATACAAAGACAAAATGGTAAAAGGGTAATTAACTGGAAAAGGAGGAAAAGGAAGGGAGCAATACAAACCCCTTAGGATTGATATTGAGGCTTGAAAGAGCTTTCTGGCATGACGAAACTTCCGCCATCTACATTTGACGAGCAATGAATTCAAACAGTGGGAGGTACACTGTTATACTAAAAGGGCAAAAAAAAACAAGAACCCTGAGGATGGATATTCAAGCTTATAAGACCATTCTGGCATGAAGAAACTCCCTTCGTCTGCAAAATTTTAGGGGAAATTGAGAAACGATGATTTTAGCCCTTTTCCTATAGGCTGAAGACTTTGCACACCAAACATAAGACATAATTAATTATGTAATTCAAGCCAATCCAAGCCAGCCTAAGCCAGTCTAAGCCAGTCCAGTTCTGCCCTAAGGGATCAAATTTAGTGACATGCTTTTACTTCGTATGTGGCTGTTGAGATAAGTACTTAGCTTGCATTGCAAGATAGTTGATATGCTGCAATTCTGCAGAATGCAGTTTCTGCAGAAAAGTATGAATGTGTAATTACTAGTAAACTGGTTATGTAACTTACGTTTAACAGTTTTACGCAACTGATATTTGGGCCATGTTGGCTGTGATCTTATCTAGGCAAAGTCGGTTTGCTTTAGATCTTTTGATGAGCAGAAAACTGCTTTACTTTCCTGATATTTTCCAAGAAAACAGCAACTTGCTGCCTTCTTAGTCTGCTGCAGAAGATCATCAGAACATTTTGCAGCTAAAGAAACAGTTTGTTCTAAGCTTAAATCTAAAGAATATTTAGATCGAATTGTTGTGTTCACCAATATACCTCTTTTCTAAAATTCTAGTTTTCTACTTGAACAATAGAAAGTTGATTTCAATACAAGTGAATTAGTACATTGGCCTCTATAAAGTTCACCACAAGGAACATATCACCCACATATGGAGGGTCATATTAGTAAAGAGTGTAGAAGAGTGTGTATATATCCACTATCAATCCTAAATCTGTTTGTTTGCCCATTCTTAACGACAGGGTCAATATTTTATTTAATCGCGCCTTATAAATCAGTAGTATTTACGTCAAAATCTTGATCATTTGTGACTATTTCTGATACATTGGAGTATTTATCTTGATCATTTGTGACTAGTTCTGGTACATTGGAGTATTTATCGCGTGCGCCGGGACTCTCTGCCGTTTTAAATGTTACAAACATGACTTGACTCTAATATAATTGTACCATTTCAAAATTTCAGTGGAAGTCTTGATTTGGCTCGCACTTACCGAGGATGATATTTCTACCTTCTGAAATGAGTTCATTCCTTGTAACTTTTCCACTCCCCGTTCTGATGACCATGTTTTCATCTTGCAAACATAAAGTCTCAGAGATGTACAGACCATGACAGTCATGAATCTTACAAACTCGATGACCCTATATTTAAACCTCATCAACTTAGTTTGAATGAATCCAAACTACATTTTCTGCTTTATGCATCATCCATGTGAGGAAATAATGACTTTGGTTGATTATGTAATGGAAAGAAGGATCAACCTACGCAAACAGACACTTGAATATTAAGGTGGAGAACAGAATCAGTGTTCCGACGTTTCTATTTGACTTTAAGCCTTAATAAAACTTGCTAAGTCTGTCAAAAAGAAAATTTCCAAGATGCATAATGCAACAAGTCTTAATATCTAAATTAGTAGATATACAAGCATCATAAGGCTTAGGCTATGTTGATCTCAAGACCAGGATAAACTACAATAGCTCTAAGCAGATTTCTTGGCACGTGACCTTCTTGGAACAACTTTAGGAGGTGTATTTACAAGCCAGTGCTGCTCGTGATCAATGGATCCATGGGCATTCCCATCTCCACCGTAGGTTATGTGAAGATATCCATCTTCATCCTCATTCTCCTTGTAAATTGTTGACATCAAAGCACCTGCAACATCAGTATAAACCTTTACAATCACTGCTATTTTGGGAACGACATACTTAGGGTGTTTAAAATATATAAAAGCACTGCAACTCACCAGCAGGAGGTACAGTGTTCTTGACAAAAACGAATATTCGCTTTTCGATGTAGACCTTGGTCCTTAGTCGAATAACAGAGTGAACAAATTCTCCCAGAGGCATGGCCCCAGGTACATGGTATCTGAAAAGTCCAAACAATACAACAGGCAACAGAACTACATGAGAACACCGTTCATTAAAGACAAGCTACCCCAACAAATGAAGTTAGTGTTTTGCATTTGCAGCAATAAATACGTTTTATATTCTGTTTTGCAAATCATATATACTGACATGGACGGATAACTGAACATTTCATTTCCATTATAGCGATACAAATCTCGGTAATTAAAGCAAGAGGGACTTGGAAACTAACTTCTTCACGTCAATGTCAGGAAGGTCACTCAATGCATCTTTCTCCACAGTCACCTGCATGGGAGGCTAGCTCAAATGAGCAGAGTATCCACCGAAAGCACATAGGAAGTAAAGGTGCGGAGAAACTCACTGGTATATAATCTGGTCTCCTCTCCCTCAATTCCCAAACTTCTTTGATAGTACGGTCTCTGTACATCTTTATAACTTCCCTGAACATTTATCCAAAGCATAAACAACAAAAACATAGCAATTCAATTCCATTGGAGCAATACTCAGAATAATTAAAGGATGAGGGTATAGGGAACTACTTAACTCCGTTGTTTTCTTGTCCATGCCACGAAGAAGAGTCCCCTCAATTGCAGCTTTCTCCGCATGCATACCCTTCTCAGAAATCCGATGGATGGAGGCTCAGGTTAAAAAATAGAGTACCCTCTGAATTTTATGCATTGGACACATTTGATGTAGTGAAAATCTTACCAATGGGTTATCTGGGTGATTCCAAAAGTCTAGATATACAATAGGCCCTGTTTGTGGCCGCTGTGAGAGTATCCTTTTCCTTTGTAAAAACATTCGGATAAAATATCAACAACAGAAAATGAGAAGGATCCCAGCGAGACTGCAGCCATTCAAAAATATAAGTAAAGCACAAGGGTATTGGCAACAAACCTCTTACATTCCAAGTTTGAAATCTCGGGCCTCGCAGCAGAATTCTCCGGAATCTTCTGATAAAGGCTCAGATCAGAACAGAGTATGTATGCCCACCCAATAACTTGGGAAGTAAACATATTTAATCAACTTACTGGTTTCGGATCTCCATTGTTAGTTTCTGCTTCTGTCCTTTCTAAAATATTTCAGTCCAAAAACATCAGAAGAAAACAGATACAGATGATCAATAAAACTTACACAAAATCTCAACATCCACTTCCGAAATAAACCTATTCACTATCAATCCTAAATCTGTTAAAACTTTGAAATTATCTTTACAGAGACAAAATAATAAAAGCGTATTGAATAAATAAACCATATAAGGGACAAACCAACAGGAATTTCATTCTTGGAAGAGCATTCTGCTTCAAGAAAAAAAAAAATAACACACCAAACACGGAAAGATCGATTAGGGTTTGTAAACTACAGAACTGAATAATTAAGAATTGGAAAACTGAAAGAGGGTCAGACTAAATCTAATGCTGATAGGATTTTTCACACTAGCTATTCAGACTGGGGAGGGCATACCTTCAGTGGTGGATATCACAGAAATGGACGCGGAAAATAACTTCATGTCAGAGCCAGGAATATCAACTGATGCATCTTTCTCCACAGTCACCTGCATGGAAGTTCAAATTATATTACCGTATACCCACTTAGAAACTATATTTGTGGTGGTGAAACTCTCACTGGTATATAATCTGCTTGCTTCTCCCTCAATTTCCCAGCTTCCAGAATAGTACTCCTGAACATATATCAAAATCATAAATGAAAATAATAGCAATCCTATTCCACTGTAGCAATACAAAGCAAGATAATTAAGCGCAAGGGAATTGACCACTGAATTTTACCAATACAGATCATGATACTTAAAGCACAAGAATTGACAACTCACTTGGCCCTATTCCATTAAAGAAATATAATCAAGATAGCTAAAATCACAAGGGAATCGACAACTAATTGGATCCTATTCCATTCTAGGAATAATACAAATGGGGATAAAGCACAGAGAAATGTGGGCAACTATCTTGGTCAATCCTACTCAACTGTAGGCGATACAAGTATAACAAACCAAGAGAATTAAAGCACAAAGGAATGGGCAACTAACTTGGTCAACTCCCTGGCCATGCAAGGACGAACCTCTGTCCTCTGAAAGGCAGAAGCCTTCTCCTGAAGCAAGGCCTTCTCAGGAATCGCATGTATGGAGGCCCTTCTCCCTAAACACGTCTTATTCAGTGAATCAATTACTGGTATTGGATCTGGATTGTTGTCTTCTGATTGTGTCCTCTCTGACATATTTTAGTCCAAAAACATCAGATGAAATTCTGAAACATTCGTGAAATTAAGAGAAACTATAACTACTCGTTTCCAAACAAAACCCTATTCACTGAAAACCTTAAGTCTATGAAATTATGAAATATTCTTGAAACAGAGACAAAATACTAAGGGGGAATTGCACAAACCCTATTATAATAATTAACTGGAAAAGGGGAAACAACCACCAACCCTGATAATCGATATTGAGGCTTGAAAGAGCATTCTGGCATGACGCAACTCCCGCCATCTGCAAAATTTCAGACAACGAAATCACAATCGCATACCAAATTCTCTTACCCAAAGACTTAAAAACAATATCGAACACGACCTTACAGACGGAAGAATTTTGAGCAAAAAAATTAAAATCGATAGATGGATTAGGGCTTCTCAATTGAAGAATGGATTGGTTGAGAAGTGGAAAAAGTACAGTGAGGGTCGAATTATTGAAGGCAAATAATCAAATATGCAAATTAAGAGTTTCATGTTGGAAAGCATACCCGTCTCGCTGCAGATCGGACTTCTTTTCTTTTTTTTTCTCCCTTTTCTCCCGAGTTTGAGTTTGAATGGGGAAAGGAAAGACCCCCCCCCACCCCCTTTTTTGGGTTTAATTTGTTAGTGGGGTGGGTGATTTCCGTGGTCGCCCAAATTTTGTAGGCCTCCCTGTGAAGCTCCGTATACAAATTGGCCCAAATCCAAAATTTCGGACTAAGCACGTGATCGTCACGTGATGTAGGGCCTGTTTGGCATCTGCTTTTTTAAAGATAAAAGTGGTTTCACATAGATGAAAGTGCTTTTACTGAAAATTACATGTTTGGCAGAACACTATAAAGTTCTTTTACTTAAAAATGGAAGCAGTTAAAAGTGTTTTGAATAGAAGCACCAAAGAGGTGCTTTCTTCCCAAACCACTTTCAAGAAAAGACACGGGAAGCACCTTGAGTCCTTTTAATGAAATTTTTTTGTTTCCCAAAATATCCGTATTAGGATTCTTAAATCCAATAATACCCCTAAAATCACCATCGCCTCTTTCCTCTGCTTGCCGTTCTCATTCTCTTCTTCCTCCGAGCTAGTCGTCGTCCATGGCTGTCGATTTCAATTGCAGGTTTGCGAATTCGGAGAAGACGAAGAGGAATCCCGATGGAACCCTCGGCGTTTTTGCAAAACCCTCGACTCCGCCCCCAAAATGCAGACGCACCACCACCGCCATCTCCGGGTGATCAATCCTTCATCTGCAAATACGAGGACCTGGTGGAGAGAGGCGATTAGGACTTCAATTGGGTCCTACCGATCAGCGAGTGGAACCCGATGACCTTGAAGTACACGGGAACCACGTCATCGCCGAAAGGTGCTGTCCACTGCCACAGGGGGAATCTTCACCATCACTGTCGATTCCCTCATCGAATGGAGCGTACCCAAACAGCCGGTATACCTCCAGACCTTACCGATGTTCCACGCCAACAGCGACGACGACCCGAAAGATGGGAAACTGGCGATGACGACCCGGAAGATGGGAAACTGGCGGCTGAAACGGAACTACTTGCAGGTTTGCGAATTGGGAGAAGACGAAGACGAATCCCACAATCGAACCCTCGGCGTTTTTGCAAAACCCTCGACTCCGCCCCCAAAATCGGTACGATTTCTCTCTGAGTCGAGAGCTTGGTTTTTTGTGGGCTTAATTCGACAATTGAGGGCTGTTTGATTTGTGCTCTGATTAATTTGTTTATTGGTGTTGTTGTCTTGGTTAGATCGATCAGGGTGGAGATTATGTGTTGGTTGAATCGTTCTGGGATTGGTGTTGTTCTGGTCGAGAGCTTGGTTTTTTGTCTTACGAGCTGCACGCCAGCTGCTCGATCAAATGTCTGACTGAAATTATGAGTGGATTTGTTGCTTGGTTTTGAATATAGCTAACAACGATTCCTTGCTGGGTTGGCTTCAGAATTCCGCTACTTTGAGGGAATTCGTTATGCACCTCTTAATTGAAGTTTCGATTTGTAATATGTAGGAATACCGAATCGGTTATACGGTGGATAAGAATCCCATGGGTTTAGGAGATGTGTTAACTGATACATATTGTTGAGAATTATAAGATTTTCAGTTCAGATATATGGTTGAAATATTGAAGATTATCATTTCATATCCAGCCGTTATTAGATGCCGAGGGTTTAGGAGATGCTTCAGTCAGGAATTTATCTCTTCCTCTGATTTCTGTTGAGTTTGTTTGGAAGCTTCATTTAAAAACATCTGTCAATTCATTGAATCAATACTTCCATTTCACAAAGTTTATCTCTCGTACTTCTATACAGTTGCTGTGTTTTTCAGAAAGACAACCTCATATTATCGGTAAATGTTTCATGCACAATACAGTGATCCTTGCTTCATTTTAGATTGTGTTGTATGTATACTTTAATGCATAATTTCATTTCCTATATTTCCAATTATGCTATTGTATATTTATTGATGAAGCACACGATGAACGAGTACACTCATGTTCTACAAATGTGAGCTATGTTTTCTAATGACCATGATATGTTTTCTAATTGCATTTTTCATAGATAAATGTCTGCGAACATTGATAATCTATCCCAAGATGCATGTGCTGATCAAAATATAAAAAAAGAAAAGGCAGAGTGGAATCCAACCTATGTTGAAGCATATGTAAGGATATGTGTTTCTGAGGTCATAGCTGGAAATACACAAGGTGGTCATTTGAGTAGGTCTGGATGGAGAAATGTCATTGAAAAATTTAATAAGTTTACTCAAAAAACGTGGAATCAAAAGCAACTAAAGAATAAATGGACTTCGTTGAAGAAAGATTGGCAGTTGTGGACAACTTTGATTGGAAAGGAGACGGGCTTAGGGTGGGATCCTGTGAAGAATACTATCGATGCTAGCAATGAATGGTGGGAAACAAAAATTAAGGTGATCTTCATTTACTTGTTATTTTATATGGTTACAATATTGCATTGTTTAATATTTTATTTTGGTTTCGGATAATAAATATAAGCTTTTGTAATTGCAGGCGAATGCTGCTGTTAAGCCTTTTCGAACAAAAGGATTGCAAAACGTTGATTTACTTGATATTTTGTTTAAGGATAATGCTGTTACTGGTGAGAGTGCTTGGGCACCTTCACAAGTTATGGTACAAGATTTGGACTCAGCTTTAGCAAGGTTAGGACAAAAAGATCAGGATGTCATCCGAAGGACAGGACAAAAAGACAAGGATCCACAAGGTGGTGAAGACGATTTTGATGATGATAGTGGAATTGAGAATATAGCTAGCATTTCTACTCAACCTTCCACACAAAACAGAGGACCGAAAAGGAAAAGATCTGGACTTGGACTTCAAGTGAAGGATAAATTAGATGAACTCTTAATTGCTGTACAAAACCGAGGCACAACTTCTAGCAGCAAAGATAAACCTGGTTGTAGCATTGAGGAAGTAATGGAAGTAGTTGAGAGGATGCCTAAAATTAAGGATGATGATGGACTCTTTTTGAAAGCTGCAGATATCTTAACCGAAAAGAAAAATAGGGAGATGTTTGTTGCATTAAAGCAATCTGATCGACAACTTTTGTGGCTTAAGAACAAGAAAGTTTGATGTGTGATGATTTTGGTGTTGTTTAATGATTTGACTATCAGTATTTAATCTCTTTATTATCATGTGGTTATTATTTTTGAATATTAATGAAAATTTCATTTTGATTATATTTTTTTCAATGTTTACAGATATGAGTTCTAGCAGCAATAGTGGTAGCAGTACACACACTTCAACAGATGACAGTGAAGAAGAATTTTTATTATCTGGAGGATGTGCAGCAGTAGCAATTGTGTCTGATTACATGTCATTTATCGATAAAGAGCCATGCAGGGCTTCTTCGCGTACAGGGTACATTTGGATGATGGAAGTTTTGAATGGTCATGACATAAGGTGCCACGAACAATTCAGAATGCAAAAACATGTATTCAACCAATTGTTGGAGACTCTTAAGAATGAATACAGTTTACCAGGTGGAGATATATCATTGCAAGAGGCGCTAGCAATGTTTCTCCTTGTATTGGGCCATGGGAACACTAATAGGATGAATCAAGAGACATTCCAACACTCAGGTGAGACTGTCTCAAGGTGGTTTGACATAATATTAGATTGTGTTTGTCGGATGGCTGGTGATATTATACGCCCACATGATCCGAAGTTTCGAAGGGTACCAGATAAAATTAAGAATGATGATCGATATTGGCCATATTTTAAGAATTGCATTGGGGCAATTGATGGAACGCATGTACCAGTAGTGGTGTCTGCCGAAAGGCAAATACCTTATATTGGTAGAAAGGGCATCGCTACTCAGAATGTCATGGCTGTATGTGACTTTAATATGTGTTTCACATTTGCATGGGCTGGATGGGAGGGTGCTGCTCACGACTCACGTATATTCACTGCAGCTTTAAGCAGACCAGAGTTACGATTCCCTCATCCACCAAATGGTTAGTACTAAGTATGTTGAATTTAATTTAATTTCTAGTTTCTAATTATATTCATGAAGATACTTATGTTGGTGCTATCGTATTTTGATAGGTAAGTATTATCTTGTTGATTCTGGTTATCCTCAAATGAAAGGATATATGGGGTGAGCGTTACCATCTTCCTGATTTTCGACGAGGAAGTCAACCAAGTGGAAAAAAAGAAATATTCAATCATAGGCATTCATCACTACGATGTACGATTGAAAGGACTTTTGGTGTTTGGAAAAATCGTTGGAGCATATTACGTCAAATGCATAATTTTCCAATGGAAAAGCAAGTAAAGATTGTTGTTGCTTCAATGGCTCTCCACAACTTCATACGAATTCATTCTAATACTGATCCAACTTTCCAGCCTTATGACAATGATGATGAGCTACTTCCTTCGGGCCATGAGGAAGACATTGAAGAGGAAGATGCTATTGAACAACAAAGTTCAAACCATGGACAAGTCATGGATGACGAGCGAGAGAGAATTGCTAATCTTCTTATGTCTCATTAATATTTGTTTGCACTACAGTTCATTTTTAGTGTTTGTGTTTTCTAATAACACAAACTTGGAAGCATCTTGTTCCAAGTTGATTGCACTTTTTACAATTAGATGATGATTTTTGTTCATTATTAATGTTGTTTAATGAATTTATAAGATTATTAAATACATTAAGAAATAATTTATATGTTAAATGTACAAAAACACTTTTTGATTTTGTCAGCCAAACGATTTAAAAAGCACTTTTTTAAAATTAAAAACACTTTTATTAATGAATGCCAAACGACCAACTGCTTATTAGTGAAAGCACTTTGAACAGAATACCTATATAACCAAAGCACTAGAAGGTAAAAGCTCTTTTTAATAAGAGGATGCCAAACGGGCCCGTAGTCAGCTGTTGTGGATCTTGGATGAAACTAGGGGTGGAATTTTTGTACCAAATACCGAATATCAACCGTACCATACCGTACCATTACTCATTGGTACACTACCGTTTGGTACAGTTACTGTTCGGTACGGTACGGTACACTACCATTACCGAAAACTTTAGTACGGTATTAGTATTGAAAACCCAATACCATGGTATACCGAATAGTGTATATGCATATTTTATTTAATTTTTAAATAATATTTATAAAGTTTTATCCTTTTTTTTTTCTCTTCTTCACGAACGGAGCATAGTCAAAGCTTCTTCCCGTCCACGAGTTCTCTTTGCAAACCTCACGAGGGTGGTAAATTGATTGGGGATGTGCTTGATAAATTATCCTGGAGTTGTGCTTGGTAAATTATTGAGATAGACGGTTGTTGGTGGTAAATTGATTATATATGGTTGTGTTGTTTGTTTGATTGGTAAACTATGATAATATTGGCTTTGAATTTAATTTTGTACATTGAATTTTAGTACATTAAACATGGTAGATTCTTAATATTGGCTTTCAATTTAATGTTGTAAAATATATAGATTAAACTATGACAATACCGAACACTACCGTACCGTATCATACCATACCGTACCAAAATTTGGTATACCGAAACTTTGGTATGGTATTAGCAGCCATTTTATAGAAACACCCTTAGTTTGGTTGGTACACGGTATTGGAGGTTTGGTACGATATACCTACCATTCCCACCCCTAGATGAAACTGATAATTAGGGGTAGGGAAGGCAAAAACGTTTATGGATATGGATACTCGAGGGTATTCGCTCCTAATGGGGGAGGGTATGGAGGAGGTAAATAGGGATGGAGGCAGGTATGAAGATTTTTCAAATCCTCATGACGGGTATGGTATTACCAGCGCCCCGACTCGAACCTGACTCGATTATATATATATATATATATATATATATATATATATATATATAATATATATATATAATAATGAAGATGAATAAAAATATTTAATAGATTATGATTATTTATAAAATTTTATTGTTAAAAACTAATGGGTATAGATACACAGATGGAGGTTAAAATCACAAATGGAGATGGATATGGAGATAGTACTCCCCCGACTCGACCCAACCCATTGTCATCCCTAACTAAGGGAACATCTTTCTCAATAACAGAAAAAAAATCTAAGGGTATTGGGGGCGTCAAGTTGAGGCTGTTGCCATTGCCAATGGAAGGAGGGAATCTTTAAACTTAGTATTTCAAAAGTCTGAGAGGAGAAGTGGAAAATTGTTGATTGAGCTTTAATAGGTCTTTCAATTTTGATGTCGACATCCTCTAATCAAGTGAATTTCTAAGTGGCATTTAGGTAAGGATTTAAGTTTCGGTTTCGGTGAAAATTTTAGTAAAAAAATAAAAAGAGAAAAATATAATAAAGTCCTATAAATTAATATCTCAACATTCTATAGGCTCTAAAATCAACCAATAATGTACTCATTTAACATGTAAAGTATGTAGCTATATATATGTTAGAATTAACTTGTCAATTAAAATAAAATGCATGTGGGTCGTAACTTGTAATCAATTTCAAATAGTTTTATTCATAAATATTTCAATATGGATGTCATGTTTTGAGTAGAAATGAATCAACTTGACATTAGGTGATGATTAAATTTGAAGAACGAATATTAGATCGGGATTTTTACAAGTAAATACATTAGTTTTCATATAAGAGATTGATTTGTAATAAATTTACAATTCAAAAGGTACATTTATAACTATGTACAATATCATGAGGGATTGATTTGTAATAAATTTTCAGATTTTGGGACTGGTTAAGAAATCTATTAAATATTAGAGCCAATTCTGCAGTTTTTGTTTTTATAGGAGGGCAAAATTTTCCGTTAATTTTAATAAAATTCAAAAATTTCGGAAACTCTTCCATTAACTTTGATGAAAATCTAAAATTTTCCAAACTTGTCTGAAATTTTGGTGTTTTTCATATAAAATGAAATGATGGACTGCAACATCAAGCAAAACTATAATGGAAAATTGACGGAAAGGTAAAATTGGGTTTGATTCCATAATCTACTTTACCACGGTGGCAGGTGGCACTATTGACAACCATATATAGAATTTATGCGCAAGTTTGGAATACTAATTTAATTATGTGACATATGTTGGATATTGTGAAGCATCATATCACCATTCATCAATGCATCCATCCACCCTTATCCAATTAAATGAGTGCGGTGAATTCTAGTGTTAATCTGAGACGAAATGGCAAAAAACTAAAATATTTACAATAGAACCAAATGCATCCACCCTGTCAGTCAATGACCTCACCACCATCCAACTCCATATCATCATCATCATCATCATCCTCAATATCTGTGACCTCGATCAACCGCACTCTCATCACGATGTCCCGCCATCTCTCCACCGCAATCTCCTCATAAGTCAAGTAATCGCTTGGGAGCCAAGGCCGATCATAGACGTACGTGGTCTCCACTTCACCACCCCCTAGGTCCTGTACAAGGTGTTCCATCTCCTCTGCATCCCCACATGCCCATAGGTCGACATGACCTATCCTAACAAGTTCCCCCACCAACGGGACATAAAATACCTCCACTTCTCTGATGTAGTAGTCATGAGCATCCAAACCTACCAAATCCTGGTATAGCTGTGGCCATGGCATCGCCAAGACCTCCACCCGAGGGACGAAATCAAGCACAAGGCGCAGACACCTGTACATGTATCTGTATGCATCTGGCTGCGGATGGTCCTCTATGTGTGTATGGATTAAGACTGCGGCAGCCACCTCCTCCAACTGCTCTACACTGTAACCGTCAGCTGGCACATGTAGAGTCTCAATGAAAATGGGCACCTGGAGGTCCGGCTCCCAAGCAGGCCATCGATATAGAATAATATATTTTCCCTCTCCTCCATTGCCTCCTCCTACTTCACCTGCTTCTCCAAATCCACCTACTCCACCTTCTCCTCCATCTTCCCCACCTCCATCATCAAATCCTTCATCTTCAAACCCCCCTCCTGCAACATCTTCCGCTGGAGGAGCAGCTGGAAGATACACTGGGGGCTGATCAACTAAGCCAGCAAGTGAAAGTAAAACCTGAGATAGAAAAATAGAGTCAGTCTCAAGTAGCATAAAAACTTATAACCGAAACCTTCCACAATATTAATTGGAATAAAACAGTATAAGTCTAACCAACAAAAACATATACCAGTTGCATGCTAAAAGAACATCGTGGATGGTTTTTATCTTGAATAATTGATATAATGGCTGGTTACAGAATAGGACCAAAAAGAAGGGCATTGGAATTACAAATGACTTTAAGAAATGGCAGAAGATTTTCAAAATAATAGTACTCAGTTATTTACTTAGGAGATGAGGACTACACATAATGTCAAGGAGGAGGGCATAACAAATCACCTCCGTGTACATGATGAGATCATCAGCTGATGGAGATTTCTGAGCAGGTGGGACTATTTGACCATCCATTTCCTCTTTCACCACGGTCAATGAATAAGTAGACCCCTGCATTGGAAAATTGTCAAAATAAAGAAGAGTCTTACTCGAAAGCTAGGAAATGTGAACTCAAAACTAAAGAAGTGGAAATTGTTAAAACAACCTTCTGTCTGTTAATAGTGTAAGTTTCCAGTCCAGTTTTTGATAGAACGCCTTCCACAGCAAGCTTGTCCATGATTTCTGTAATCCAACCACAAGTATCGGAAAAGTAGCTAACTTTAAGTGAAAAGCAAACCCGCAGCTTTATGTTCATTCTTCAGTTTACCTTCAGTCTGTACCTGCAGCATATAGCAATGTAAAGATGAAGTCAGTTCACTAGGCCAAAAAATGGATTTAACAACGGCTATTATCCGTTGTCTATTCCCTCCACTACGCCAAAATTATATTTTTATAGCATTGAATTATAGCGTTTTTTTCTAAATGCTATTAGCCGGCTATGAAAACGCTATACTGAATAAACTTAATTGTGCGGGCGCGGAATGTACTGTAGAAACGCTATACTGCGTTAAAAATTGGGCTGGCACACGCGAGTGATAACTCAAAAGTTTTATTTCTCTTTCATCAAACTCGAAACTCTCGCCTCACTCTCTAAGCCCTCGCCTCTCTCTCCAAAATCCAAACTCCAAACTCCAAACAGATCTATCTGCTCAGCACTCCTCTCTCTCATTGTCTCAGCAAACTCCCTCTGGGTAACCCCAAATTCGAAATAATATATAGTGGGTCTGAGGTTGGGGTGGTTTAATTTCAATTTAGGGTTCAGATTAAGGGGTTTCTATCTCAGCACTCTCCCGAGCACGACAAGTTCCTCGGAGCCGCCGCACTTCACCGCCTTTGCCCCTCCAAATCAGCCACAGCCATGACCGCCGTCCCTCCGCCGGCGCCGGGCAGCGAGCTCCCCAACCCCCCGTCGACGGCGTCTCCAACCTCCGCTTCTCCAACCACAGCGACAACCTCCTCGTCTCCTCATGGGATAAGGTAAACCCTCACAACTCAATCTTTCTCTTCACTCGGTCTTCATCCACCGTTGATTCAGACCATTCGATTGTACGATGCCAGCGCCGTGTGTTGCGCGGAGAGTTCAAGCACGACGGCGCCGTACTCGATTGCTGCTTCCACGATGACTCCTCCGGCTTCAGCGCCGGCACCGACTATACTGTTAGGAGATGAGTCAAACCCCAATTTCAAAATCCCTAATTTCAAAACCCCCAATCTTCTGATTTTTTATGTGCTTTGTGTCAATTTTGCAGGTTTGTTTTCAGCTAAGTAAGGAAGATATTCTGGGGAGGCACGACCAACCAGTTTGCTGCGTTGAATACTCTTAGTATGCTCTCTGAGTTGTCCATTTTTTACATTGGAGATTAGTTCGAATCGAAATTTGTGAAATTTATATCTGTGCTGCTTAGATTTTGATTGTACTCATCACTTTGCTTGTTGTAAATGGATTTGGGCATGTAAATCAGAGTACTTAGCACCTTAAATTGTGGTACTTCAACTGATATGATTGGTATTTTCAGTGATCATATTTGTTTATAGGAGTTCGGAAAGCTGGGGATATGTTTTCTTATATTGGAAGATTCATAGTTTGTAACCTGCTTCTTTGTGTGTTATGTGTGATATCAGGCCAGTTGATCACTGGCAGGTGGGATAAAACACTCAAGTGTTGGGACCCTAGATGCGCAATGGACACGAGCAGACTCTTGTCGGGACGTACCAACAACCCAAGCGTGTTTACTCTCTTTCTCTTGTCGGAAATCGGTTAGTAGTTGCAACTGCAGGAAGACATGTCAATGTCTATGTCTATGATTTGAGAAATATGAACCAATCAGAACAATGGAGGGAATCTTCATTGAAGTATCAAACTCGATGCATTCGCTGTTACCCTAATGGAACAGGTAATTTTACTAGGTTTCCATTTTCAGAACAGTATCTCAGGTATTGTGACGCATAGAGTTTTGTGGCTTTGTTGGCTTGACAACCATTCTCGCTCTTTTTCCTTGCCTCACAACAGATAGCTTTCTGCATTTTAGTTTTGCCTTTGTGAAGAACATAAAAACTTATGGATTATAATTGAATTGTCTTTCTGAGTTGCATGTGTCTTTGCTGTTAGCTCTTTCACATTTGACTCTGTGATTACTTTGTGTAGGTTATGCTCTCAGTTCTGTTGAAGGACGGGTTGCAATGAAGTTTTTTGATCTTTCAGAGGCTAGCCAAACCAAAAAGTATGCATCCAGCTATTAGTGAAAAAGTGTGATTTGCTTGACTGATAGTTTCATGGCCTTCTATCTTTAGCTTTTCTTTAAAATGGGCTATGACAACTTAGATGCCACCTACCACCCAAAAAGGAGTTTTTGATATCTACACTACACATAACACCTTTATGTTATCTATGATAATTACTGAGTTCTTTTTGTAAAATAGGGTGTGCCATCATCACGAAGTGTGCTTTTAATTTTGGGTTGGTCCAAGCATTATTTCGAGCTGATACTTTTTTTTGGTGGAAGGTGGTTTTGTACAAATTTGTGGTGGTCATCTGGTTTATAGATAAGGACCCTCTTATTTAAAATGCAGGGCACTCATAAATGTAATATTGTGCAACTTTTATCTTCATGCTTAATTTTTTTTATGACATTAACATTGGTACAGATACGCATTTAAGTGTCATAGAAAATCCGAGGCTGGAAGAGACATATCCAGTAAATGCAATTGCATTCCACCCCATGTAAGTTACTCTTTGTGCTTTTGTAATATTGTGCATATATAGATAGGCCATGTCAGGTTTTCTAGTCGAAGGATGTGATTACACTAGTAATATGGGTGGGTATGAGAGCAGTCAACTTAGTTCACATCGGTTTTATATGCTTAGATTTTGATGCAAATGAGGGCCCGAGATTGTTAGTCCTGGATTATGTGATAGATTTATTGTTCGTACTATAGTTCATCTGGAATGACAAGCATGGTTTGTAAGTGAAAACCTAGGTTAAGTTTACAAATCCCACCCCACAAAATGCAGAGGATTTTGGTTTTATGGTTTGTGTTCATGGTTTTCTATGCATCCTGAGCAACCAAATGGTGGGTTGGATTTAGAATTGTTTTAATTTCCCTGTTTGGTTTTGAGATAAGATGGATTTAGGGTATTTTTGTGTTTAAGGTAGAAATTGAGCTGAATTGCAAATTCGTAGATGTGCTCATGTTTGAGTATTGTTTGCAGCTATTAGGAGGAATTAGGAATGTATTAGAAAATGTGGGAAATTGAGCTGGATTGCAATCAGTTGATTACTACCACCTGTTTCCCGGCCAGCAGTAATGATCAATGTTCTTTTCAAGTTCATGAATGAGAAGATGCTGGAGAAGTTGGTGTCCTCACAAAAGGTAACTGTTGAATATATGTAGATAGTTGTTTTGCATGCTATAATCCTTCAAGTCTTCATAAATTATACTTTCCAAAATGTCCCATAATTCATGTTGTTACTTCACCTCAATATTTTATCTGGTAAAAAACATGTTGTCTGATGGTTATATTTGTTTCCTGCTGCATGACTTGCTTACTCAATTGTTCACCGTAGGGTAATAACTCTAGCCTTGCATCCTTTTTTGTTTCATATGGGAAAGAAATATCCCATGGGGGGGAGTTACTTGGTAAGTGGGTAAAAATTTGGGTGAGGAAAGGGTTTTGGGGGCCCCCCCCCCCTCTCCTCCCCCCCCTTTTTGTGGGGTCCGTCGCCGCCCCCTCCTTTTTCCACCTCCTTCCTTGGTAATTCATTATTATTCTCCTTTTTAGAAGAAGGGGGACCCCTGTTCATAGGAAAAAAATTCAAAACCCTTTCCCCCAAAAACTCCTGATCAATAGAGACTGATTTTTGCTGGTAAGCAATTGGAGGATTGTAGAACTCTTGCAAGGACGATTTCAACAAGTTAGAGATTAGACAATATGCTTATGAGATCAGTTAGGAAGCTTATGCAGATTTTTTGTGTTTTTGGTACAAGACTTGGAACAATATTGTGTAAGGCAATTGAGCCTTGAATCTGTAGGATTTATGTATTTTGGAATGGTTTGTAATGCAAATCCTATTTGAAATGTCATTTTGTTTCATTGTTGGCATTTGTTGCTCAATATGAAATTACTTTATCATAAAAGCAATCTGTACTGCCCAGTGCTTACTAAAATGCATGAATTTGATGGATAGCTTTTGTGGAAATGCTATGTTGGAAGGAAGACAGCATTTCTGCAAATGCTATCTTAAAACTATACCACAGCATTTCTAAAACGCTATTATAAGAGCTTACAATAGCGTTCTTAAAACGCTATGGAAAAGGACCTATAATAGCGTTTATCTTTCTTAGCGTCTCATAACACAGCGGTTTCTATAACGCCATTGTATTCTACAATAGCGTTTCTGAGCCGCTGTAAAATGGTATTTCTGGCCTAGTGCTCTCGGTACCGTTGTCTAAGTGACCGTCGTCTATTCCTACCCCATTAAAAAACACAAAAACCGCCCCCCCACCCCACAACACAACACGGCGAACAAAAAAAAAACGGAAAAAAACGGCACAAAAAAGAACGGCGCAACACAAAACCCAGTCATAAAAAAACAAAAAAAAAAAAAAAAACCCTCTCTCTTCTTTTCTTTGGACAACGGATTATACTGTTTTGAAGGTCCATTGTCTTAATTTGGGAAAATTTTCTAGGCATATTCCATTCATTCAAATCATTTCATACATTCATATTCAAATTGAGATATCATAAATAAAGTATTTAACTACACAAATGACCAATTGTGAAACTACCACATACAAAAAACCACCAAGAAGTGCAACCAACTAATCTAGTATGGATACAAAAAATTAATAACTTGGGCAGTCAACTAAGGCATTCAAAATATGCAAAAACTACCATAACCTAAGCTTACTAACATACCACATCTTCCAAATTAAGTTTCAACTAAGTTCTGCAAAAAGTATGTACATTTGCTTCTCACTTCGTCTATCTGCAGCTGCGTGTATGTGGATTTGTTCTTCTTTTCAACTGATGGGCAGCGCCTCAACATCTTCAACATCCATCTCAGAAATGGGAGCAAACTGTACTTCTGTGAGCCTGAAATCCCTTGAAGTGCACTGAAACCTTCTAGTGGCATCTGGACAAACGAAACAAAAACACTCACACCACGTAGAATGGAACAATGCACACCATTTCTCACCATTCAAGAGAAAGTACAAAAAACATGAATTTACTTTCTAAATTCCAAAACTATAAACATATCAAACTTCCATAATAAAATGGCCATGAGTAATCAAAACAGAAGAGCCACTGGAGATCTAAAATGACAGGAATTCATGCCAAGGAGTTAAAGCAAATACTTCATAACCAGCCATCTTCATTTTTTCATACGCATAACCAACTATTAAAACGAACTTCTTTGACACCGAACTCTGGAAAACTGCATAGCATACCTGATCAGACTCAACTATTCATCAGTCAATACAGCACAATGTGCACGAGAGTTGTATCGTATACTATTGCCAAATCAACCAAATAACCCAAGAAGAAAATAAATGATACATGCATGAACAGATCCCTTAATTCTCTATCACCAACAACTTTATCGATCTAAGAAGCTCCAAAAGCTGCTAATTAGAAAAGATTGAGCATTCAGCAATTAAAGCACAAAAATGAAGAGCACTTAAGAGATCAGAGCAGTACATCAAGCTTATGATTTTGATTGAAATATCCAACTAAATAAGGAGAGTTGTATACTGAACAGATGAGTAAGCATCAAAAGTTTATTGAGTATTGTCCATTTTAAGCATCAAAAGTTTGATATTATCAGCATTCAGAGTTGGCATATCATCAAGCATTGTGCATAAAGAAAAAGCAAACAAGAACAGATGAGTATCAAATTACCTCAATATACAGAACACCAGACTTATCTGGCAGCTTTCTCCTATTAGGCCGAAGATTTTTAAGACTATAGTCAACTTTTTCTTCAGCTTCATACTGAATCTCTTCCACTCTCCTGTTATTTGAGTTCTTCCAGTGAAGAGGTGTCCCTCGCGAATTTAAAACTACAAGTAAGTATTGAGCAATTCTATCTTCTCCTACCACTGAATCCTTAATAGATCCTGCACAATTGAGGAGAAAAACAATTGGGAATCAACCCAACTGTAGCACCTATTGTTCCAATATAATATCAAGAACAAAGAGTTCTGTTTATGAACAAAACTTTTGGTAATGGGTTTTTCTCCATTCTTCATTTTTAAAGATACGAGTTGGAAACACCGCAGATGTTCCACTACTTTCATTCACCAACTCAATGATAGGACCAATGGGCTTGCCTAGGTCTATATTGGCCTTGTAGCAACGATGGGGCTTCACGAGATTTGTTAATGGGTCTCCAGGTTGTTCTTATAAGCTTTAGAATTTTCTAGTATATTTTCTGTTATATAAGGCATCCTCCTCTATTGTAGTTAGCACAGAAAGAAATGAAGCTTATTGAGTATTGTCCATTTTAAGCTCAGCATCCTAGGACTCATCGTTGAGTTCAACATTTAAAAGAAACTAAGCTATTTTTTTCTGCCTGGAGTACAGAAGCTATCAAATAACAAATTCCATTAAAAATATTGATGAGGAGGGTACACTAATCCAGAGTTTCACTGAATCACAACAGAAGAAAAATGATACAAAATTTATTGATATTAAGGAGATTATAAATCATTTCATTCCTCATACAACAAGCCTAAAAAGATCAAAAAAAAATTTAAAAACACCAAAAAAAAAAAAAAAAAAAACAAAAAAAAACCAAAAAAAAAACAAAAAAATTAAATATAAAAAAAAAAAACCCCCCACAACACCCTTTTCCCCCCTTTCTAATTTTTGAGATAACTCGCCCCCAACCCCCCCCCCCCCCCCTGGAACCAATACACCTGGTGTATCAAGAACATAGATGCTAGGCTGGTGAGCAATCTGTAAAGAAAACAATTCAAGAAATTTAAAAGCGAAATGAATAGAATTTTCCATGTTGAAACCATCAAGATAATGGAAATAGAGTAAGATAGAACTGGAACAACATTATTAGAAGACAGAAGACACAACAAATGCAACTATTTAGATATCAGATTATATAATTTTATGTTGAATTATAAGCTTTGTGCAGATGATTAGCAGCTGTGCAACAGAAGGATGTGCAGTGCAGTGAAGATCAAGCAAAGAAGAAAAGAAGAATAATTAGTTACCTAGTGCAGAAATATTATACACTTCGGCTACACGCCACTGCACTACTGAGACTACTATACCTTATTCCTACCACGTATTACCCCCTTATCTCACAGCACAGTCACTGACCCTATGAATATAATATTCTTTCTTCGTTTTTCAGCCCCCCATCTTCTTTTCTTTTTTCTTTTTCTCTTTCTCTTCCCTCCTCCCCACCACCACACCAGCACCAATAACACACTCTATAAACTCACAACACACAAAAAAACAACACAAACACACAATAAATAAACCGGTTAGCCTTTTAGATAATTATTTTCTTTTGTTTAGTATATTTTAGATATATTTTCTTTTTTGTATGAGATGAAAAGATAAATTATAAAAAAAAAGAATATAATCCAATCTTTTTTATTTTTTATACTTCAATTAATATATTTTATTTTCATTAATTCTTTTTTTTATTTAATTAATAGTAATATATATAAAATTTATTTTTATTATTAAATATAAAAATTAATTTTATAAGTATTATATACTTCTATTTTATCTAATAAAATAGTAGAACTTAACAAATATAATATTTCTCTCTATATATTAAGAAAAAATTAAAAAAAAAAATATAACATAAATCATAAAAAAAAACTCAATATTATTTTTAACAAATAAATATTTTATTTCAACAACAATTTATATTGTATAATATTTTCTCTAAATAACAATAATTTAGTTACATATATTATTTTATTTTATTTTTTTTTTTATATTTTTTTTCTTTAATAAAAAAAAAAAATATAAATTTTAAATATATTTAAATATTACTTACTTTTTAAATTTTTTTTTATTTTTTTATAATATAAAAAAGATATATTTTTATCCTATTCTTTTACCCCAACATTATTTTTTTATATTTTTTATATATCTATAGAATTTCTATAGAGTTAATATATTATAATTTACATATATACATTATAACTATCAAACTATACATTAAAACAAATCAACACATCTTCTTATTTCCATCTTATCATTCTTTATTATTATAATAATATCATTTATTTAATCATATATATTCTTATAAAGCATATATTATTCTATTTTCTAAAATTAATTATATTAAACTAACATATTTATATTTTTTTTATTTTTAATTTTTAATTTTTATTTAATCACACTTTTTCATTAATAACAATATATTAAATCTATAATATTTAACTCTTACTATTTCTAACAGTCTCTATTTGTTTTTACTTATTTTATTTTACCTTCAAGTAATTATCTTTTTCTATTATTTATTGTATCTAATACTTATCATACTCAATTATTAATATTATATTACTTTTTTTTTTTTTAAATTATATCCATATATTTCTTTAAATATTCTTTCAGAATTTTTATAAAATATAATATATTCTTTTTCTACTTTATTTAATTAACTATACTTACCATCTACCACTCTAGTACATACATACTTCACACTTTATAAATACTTCACAACCTCTAACATTTTCTATAATATATATATACATAAAATACAAGATCTATTAATATTAAACACATATTATATAAACTAAAATATTATATATAAGTTTAAATATTAACTATAATATATAACATCAAACATTATATCAATAAAAATAATAAAACATACATATTATTTTACTTTATTCATATTATATATAATGAATATACAATAAAATAAACTTCAACTTTATCTAAAATACTTCACCATATTTAAATATATACAATTTTATTCTATTTCCTTTACCTAAATTTTTTTTTTTATTTTTTTCTTTTATTACTTTATAATTATTTTTAATATTTTTTATTTTCTCTAAAAAAAATTATAGACTACACAAACAATATACTATAATCTAATTATATTAAACATTATATATTATTTATATTTTATAAAAAGTACACTTATATAAACAATAATCATCTAATTTTCCATTTATTTTGACATAATCTATCTCACAGAAATATATATAAAATAAAATATAATAAGACTATATTATATTTCTCTCTCTCTTATTTCATTTAAATTATATCTCTTCCCTAAAATATATTTTTATCATTTTTTTTGTTAATTACCACATATACCTATCTATTTACAATTATATAATATCTACAAATAAAAATATCATATTAGTTCCTTATTATACTATATACTAACAATTTCTATTTCTTTAACTCTTTCATTTCATCTCATCCAATTTCTACATTATACTTCTAATACATTAAAACTCTACTATTTTCTATTATTATATAAAAAAATTTTTTTTATTTTATTTTTATTACTATTTCATATACATTTTTATTTTTTTTTATCTCTTTTCTTTATTCTAAAACATTTTCTATTCAAGACCATACTACATTTCAGATACATAACCTCTTCTTTTTTTTTTTTAATTTTATCACCACCTACATCTACTACACCTCATAATCCCCATTTTCTTATCTATATATCCTCTCCCTAAAACAACCAAACACCACCATTACATCATTCAACAAACAACCCTAAGAACTTTACTATATTCATTATATAATTTATCTATTTATTAACTACTACTACTTAACATCACAACTACAATAAATCTACTAATCAAAAATAAATTTAAAATATTTTATATTAGATATTTTAAATTTAAATACAAAAAAAAAAAGAAAAAAAATAAATATCATAATATAAATACAATATACTTTACTTCTACCGATATAGTATTCGCGAAATTTTTTATTTTATACTTATATAATCTACCTAACATACACTTCACTTTAATATACACACAAATTATATATTACTTATTCCTTTACTTTATCTCATTTTCTACTATTTTTCTTTTATATTTTCTTTTCTTCTCTCCCTATTTTCTCCTCTTTCACCTCAATCACACTACAATCACAACAATACCTATAAACCCCAAAATACAAAAAAACCTATAAACACACAAACAACATAAACAAAACAAAACTCATACAAACAAAATATTAACATTTTATAGATGAGAAGAGTCAGAAAGTGTACTACTCAGTAGAGGAGATCCGATTACGTTCATTGATACGTGACATTCAAAACCTTTGAGAATTATCGTACAATGCCCCATTACAGTACAGTACTTGAAATCCCACCATTCCAAAATATTCATGAATGATAATTTTGGAAAAGATAAAAAAAAAGGTGAAGAACATGGCATTAACTGGGTTTAACTTCCCCATTGCATTCTAAATGTGTTTATCTTTCTGCGGCACTTGCAGAGAACTTATTCGATGGCATGTAGGTGATTTCAATTTGGCACATAAACATTAGTGAAAAGACATCCAGAACAAACAAAAACAACTTAACCTTGAATCCAGCAATGTCTTGAGTAACACCAGGCAACGGACCCACTGTAGCTCGCTTCATCTTCCCCTGCACTATGATAGAAACAAACACTGTCATTATCAAAACATTAATCAAATCAACGAGTAAATGAGACGCGTACTTTGCGATTTGGAAATCGCGAGCGACATCCATGGACACGAAGCAGAGCTTCTCCTTGACATCGTCGATGAGGAAAGTCTCGTCCATGACGTTGACTGAGTGGTAGGAGACGAGCTCCCGGTAATTGGTGAGGGCTTTGCCGCCGAAGTCGATTCGCTTGGCGGCGAAGTCGATCGGAAAGTTTTGGAAGACCGGGACGGCGTGGGTGAAGGAGAACCGGAGTCGACGATGAGGCTACACTGGGCCTTGATCGGGCGGCGACTGGCCTCGTAGAGGTGGGCCAGCGACGGCGAGTGGACCACGTAGAGGGCGGCGAAGTTGAAGTCTTCGAAGACGAGCTCGTCAGCAGCGCGCTGGACGGAGGGGAGGGCGAAGAGGGGCTCCGTCAGGAGGAGGGATGACTGGGAGCGGCTGACCCGGAGGAGGGAGGAGAAGAGGTGGGCCCAGATCGCGCGCTGGAGGTCCGGGTTGATGAGGTAGCCGCGGTCGATGGGGCGGCGGACGGCGTCAGAGGTGTGGTCGATGGGCTCTGTGGGCGACGGGTGGACCCATTTCTTGGCGGAGACAATGAAGATTGGAAGTGACGAAGGTGGCGGTGGAGAGAAGGCGCAGAAGATGTTGCCAGAAAAAATGAAGAATAGAGAAAGAGATGCAGGAGAGAAAGAGATAAGCTAGGGTTTTGAGATGTTGAAAGGAAATAAGCATTCAAAATTTAAAAGGGGACATGGAAGGAATTTTTTGTTTTGGGTTCCTTTAGTGCACAGTACCTTCCGTGTTTTTCAAAGATAACGGTAAATTGAAAACTGTTGTCTTCTCTATTTTAAGTCATTGATGACAACGGTTTTAGAACATTGTAGACAACGGAAATAGACAAATTCGTTGTCTATTATACTTTTTCTTCATCCTGCAACGGTTTTCAGCCATATTGTTGTCTCCCCGGCGTTGTTAAATCCATTTATTGGCCTAGTGGTTGATTATATAACAAGGATACAGAAAGGTAATTAACATCTAAAAGTGAAATTCTTTTATTTTTTCTAAGCGAAACAGTCACTTTTTTGGCACCAATTTTTTTTCAACCAGAGCAATGAGCAGTTGGAATCCTTACCACTGAGATGTCTCGAAAGTCAGAGAGTACATCAGTAAGTTCAACAGTGTCAGCATGGCGGCTGCTGATCCATTCCTTTATCCGGGACATATGTTGTTCATCTGCCACATAAAGAGACTATCAGCCTAATATAGTTGTGCATGAAGATCATAAACAGAAAAGGAACAATAGTTTCAGAAATACAGCCAAATAAAAGGGTGGTCTCTGTCCTATGAGATTGGTTTGTTAACTTAGAAAAGTAAAATGGCAAAAAATTACCTTCATCTACCATATTTTCCTGTTCTACGCTGGTACCTTCCTGTGTTTGTTGCTTATCTGTCAAGATAACCATTGTTACATCTACTAACAATCGACCAACAGCTAATAAATTGGAATTTACAGGACAAAGGTATACTAGAGATGCAAAATTCTCACCCACAGGTGCAACTATGTATTGATCATCTTCTGATTGATTAACCTGCAAGACATATCATGTGTAAATCATTTTCTGAATAAGACTACTGAAGAATGGAGGCTCATACTCTGCTGGCTGCAATGTTAGATAACAGTGTTATGTTTTGCGAAAGAAACAAATCTATGCACATGAAACTAATCACCAAAACAAACAGATAACTGAAGTAGGAGAAAATGATTTGGAAGGGTGTACCGTCACATCATCATAGTATAGGAGTTTCATCAGAATTGAGTGCTGAAACGGAAATAAAATCAAACATTTTAAAGTTGCCATACTGCAGATAAAGTCGTCTAGAACATTCCTCTATGGCTAAATAATGCCGGTAGATTTCTCAAAGTGAGAAATAAAGCCAATAGGTTTACCTCTTCAGGCATCCTATCCACAGTTCTCATCAGTTGAACAAGTGTGCGAACCATTTTACAAGCAGAACTCCTGGACATGAACATAATACTGCAAATTCAGAAATTGGCGAAACAAGCCATGATGAAATCTCAAACGAGTTTCAATCAAAGTTACCTCATCTGGTTGGGAGTAAATTCTGCTGTGGAGTTGCGCTTGAATGTTTCACCCTCTTTCTTGTTCCCAGAGCGACATATATTCATGGAAGCCTCCTGGCTTTCAGATTTGGAATAACTGAAACAAACTGCATGTTCAAATTGATTAGAGAATGTCAATTTATGAACATGAACCCAAAAAACACAAAGTGGCGATCAGAATCCAACAGGGAACTTAATACATTTCCAAGTAAACCTTAGTGACAGTTAAAGCCTTACATGTGTATTCCTCAATCATCGGCCCTTCAACTGTTTCGCATACATAAAACGAAAGAGTTTTCAGGTACTTCTTCTGCAATGCATCGTATACACCTACAAATATATTGTTTACATCGAAAGATTCATAACTCAATGAGATGATATGAAACCAGTAACCAGTGAGTTCAACGATCTGTACCTTTCTCCATCCAATCAATAAGTCTGCGAGACTCAGCATCCATCGGCATCAGCTTTTTGATCTTCATCTCTGATGTAAGATGTCAAAATTTCAAAGAAAATCACCAACCAACATTCAAATTCATGAAGAAAGCTATAACAAGCTTGGTTTATCAATGAAATTACCTAGAGCTGGAGCAGATTTATGATTGAAGTACTTCTCAGGGAAAAAGCCTCTGATGTAACTGACATTGAGTACAGTAATACGAAGCAGGTTTTTCTTCTAAGCTCAAATCAAACACAAAAACAATCAGAATTCAGGATCAATTCAGATAACTAGTAAGTAATCACACATAAACCTAGGAGAACCAACGAGAGTTTAACAGATCTAACAAGGTTCTTCACTCAAATTTACTTCTATATGCAAAAAATTTGTGGAACAAGAAGCTACACTTTGTTGAGAATGTGGTGTGAAAAGTCCCACATTGGCTAGTTAAGGGACCTTGGTGGTATTCATAAAGGATTGGGCTACTCCCCTCATTGCCAATTGGTTTTGGGGTGGAACCTCAATTTCCTTCATGGTAATGTGGTGTGAAAAGTCCCACATTGGCTAGTTAAGGGACCTTGGTGGTATTCATAAAGGATTGGGCTACTCCCCCCATGGCCAATTGGTTTTGGGGTGGAACCTCAATTTCCTTCATGGTATCAGAGCAAGGTTGCTCACGTGTTGGTGTAATGGCCGCACGTGCTCACCGTCCCCGGTGTGTGTTGTTCACGCGTTGGCTTGAGAGTCGCCACGCGTGAGGAGGCGTGTTGAGAATGTGGTGTGAAAAGTCCCACATTGGCTAGTTAAGGGACCTTGGTGGTATTCATAAAGGATTGGGCTACTCCCCTCATTGCCAATTGGTTTTGGGGTGGAACCTCAATTTCCTTCACACTTCAGATCTATCTACGAATAGTCAATTATTCATCGAAGCTAATATCAAACACTCTATTCCAGATATGATTGATATTTTAGTAATCAAAGACTCTATTCCAGATACGATTGATATTTTATTAATCGAACAATGATTCAAACAGAAACTTTTCAAAACGATGCAAAATCACATCAAACTTCAAAAGGAGAGCGATGAAGATTGAATCGCACATAAAAGAAGATGGAACGAGAACAAATCAAACTTTACAAAAACGAAATACGATCATCTCGAATTACAAACAACATCTTCGAGCTCAAATCAAACACAACAGAACAATCAGAATTCAGAATCAATTAAAATAACTAGTGATAATTTCGTAATCGTAATCTTAGATTGAAATTTTATGGGCCTAACACGTTTCTTCATCAAATTTACTTAAAGATACGAAGAATCTTCGGATCCATCTGCGAATCGTCAGTTTTTCATTGAAGCCAACATCATCGCACTCAAATTGAGATACGCTTGATATTTTAATAACCGCACAACGAATGGAATAGAAAATTTTCAAAAATTTCCAAAATCGACTTGAAACTTCAACAGAAGAGAGATTGAACTCGAATCGGAAAACGCCTAAACGAGAACAGATTGAAATTCAAGTAAACAAGACACGACGAACTCGAAATTTCAAAAAACAAATTACAAAAAATTTCGAGAGATCGTCGATTCTTACCAAAAGAAGCGAGTCCTGCTCGGTGATCTCCGCTTCCTTCAATTTCTGAGCGACGACCTGCGGAAACAAAAAAAAAAGGAGTTCAGTGAGATCCAATTTCAACAATCAGATGGAGCAAAATTGACGACGATGATCGAATTCGAAGCTCAGAATCTCACCATTGTTTGGCCGTTTTCAGAGAAAAACGACGATTCTGGTGGAGAGAGAATTTGGGGGGAGGAGAGAGGTAGCTCTGGATTTTGCTAGGCGAAAATTCGAAATGAAAACAAAATGAGGAGAGTGGCGGGAGGTTGTGAAAATTTGAAGGCGCTATTTGGTGCGTTTGCGAGAGTCGGTTGCTGTGTACGCCGTACACGTGTCCCGATAAGCGGGTCGGGTTTGCTACGATTAGTCATGGAACGTTCACGAAGGTCGGGGTTCAGTGCTTGTGTTAGTCGGTAATCAGAGGCGAGCTAATCAGCAAAGGCGCCAATCCCAATGGTACAACCTGTTTCGTTCGCTTATAATCACACGTCAGCTAAAAGAAACACGCCGCGTGTGTGTTTTCCTTGGCTTATCAAATTTTCCATTCTTTTTATTGATCACAAATTTTATTTTATTCTCATACAGATTTTCGTTGGAAATTCAACTAAAAAAACTAGTTCGTTTAAATGAAATAATTCAGTGTGTTGCAATTTTTTATTTGTTATTATCAAATAATTTGTCATGCGTTGCAATTTTAATTATATAATTATTATATAAAAAAACAGTCGGGCTCTGAACTAGTTTTTAATCACTTGAACTTGTGTTGTGGACTCTCAACTCAACTTTATGTCCAACTATTTCAATTTAATAAACTAAAATTGTCTATACGATGGATAACCTCCTTTTCATACTTGTTTGAGGAACAATCTAGGTGGAAAGATCCTTGTAGATTCAATATTTTCTTGCAAAAAGTCACTGTCTTGCATCTACATGTGATAAACAGTTGAAAAATGGAACATGTTCGTAACTTGGAAAACCAAAATGCAAAGAATAACACCCCTTTTTGCAAAGAAAAGAAGAAACGGTTTATTGATTTGCTTCAAGCATTTTGGAGAAATGGAGGAGACCAAATACAAATACCATCCCAAGCTCCTCATTCATTAGAGGTCAGTTTGTGTATGTGAAAAACACAATCTGAAGTCGGGTACGAGACACACGAGGCACAGTGACTACAAACCCTTTCTCCATCTGGGCCTAGCTCAGGATCATCCCTTCCTATTGGTCCAACGACCCGAGACCATCAGACTGGCGCAAGCAGATCAAGTTCCAGTCACGAACCCGAACGCTTTAGGGAACTGGACGAACAAGGGCTCTCAACAACGGCAGGGAGTCTGCCTGTTGCTGCAATTTGTAATAAGCGGAATGTCGAAGCTTTCGGAGTTGATAAATTAACAGCAATGATAATCACTCGGGTTTTCGGGTTTCTAGTGTCTTATGAGAGAACAGTTGAGAAATGTGGTCTTGGGATTCTGAGCCTCTGCATTTGCTTATCCACGCATTTGGTGAAGTGTCACACTTGTACAGGTGAATGGTGAATATGTGAGGTGGTTGGATTAGGAGGATGGTTGAAATGAGCCACTACAAGCATGACACCTCACCAAATATGGTAAATGCGTGGATAAGCAAATGTAGAGGCTCAGGATCCGTGGTCTTGATATAGAGTTTGTGTACTTGTGCCTGTGTGTCGATATATAGAGAGAAACTAAATTTGTTGGAGGTCGCTAATTTGGCAAGAAACTTAATAACAATTTTCCAATTTTGCTGAATGAAAAAAGAAGCCTTCTCTTGTTAGAGGATATGAAGCTTGGCTTCACCTGTTTAACTAACAAAAGATACGCAACTGATGTGAAACAGACTACAATTCTCAAATCATCGCCGAAAATGGTAACGTTAAGTTCGCTACATTAGTGCATACTTTCCCTGTTCTCAAATCATTGCATAAAATGATAATGCTAAGTTTGATACATAATATTAGTTCAATAAAATGAGATTACTCCACCAAAGAACATCTTTCGCCTCCTAACGCTTCAATTAAGCATATGTAACCCTTAAACTATCAGGAACCTTAATGGTAAGATACTTTCTATCAAGAGTTTCCGACTTCTATACGACCCATGTCTCCGTCTTTCTGAAAGCACATAACTTTACAACAAACAGAACAGCATTTAACGTTGCAGCATAAAAAAAAATACAGGAAATACACCAAGCATAGATTCAAACTGGTAAACCGGTCATTCACATTGAAGGCTCACCCTTCAAGAGGATGACCTATGTTAGATTTGGAGGATAAACAGCACCTGCTATTTTGTCCCTCTAGTTGAATTTGTTTGCAGTTAGAGGCCAGACATCTTCTACTCCAACCGAGCTTTCTAGAAATGGAAGCAATAACAATATTTCTCTATCAGAACGATCATCTAACCAGCTCTCAATTGGTATTCCATTTTCTACTTAGAAACCATAGCTGAGAGAAAGCCAATGTACACAATAGCCCATTTGTTTCCTTCTCACATGGGCAATATTTAACCTCGTCACTAGGCCACAAAAGGGAATACATAACGGTGGAATGCCGTTATCTATTCTATCGCGAAAGCGTTGTCTAAGTGGGTGTTATCCATTCATGCCACTTTAGATAACACAAATACCGTTGTCTAATAATAGATTGCACAACGGTATTCAATGATAAAGCCGTTGTCTATTTATACAATGACAACGCTTGTTTTTGAAAAAGCGTTATCGTTTCTCATTGAAGACAACGGTATTTTTAATATAACTGTTGTCTAATGTGTCTATAGATAACGTTTCTTTCTAAAAATTGTTATCTTTTATAGGTATAAATAACACTTTTTTTATCAAATCGTTATTTTTTGTGATATTAGACAACATTTTTATCCGAAAACCGTTATCTATTCTTAGAATAGACAACGATTTATTTTGCAAAAGTACGTTGTCTGTAAATGCTGGCCAATTGTTCTGGGCAATTAACTAATAAATCTGTGTTATAGCAATGATTTCACCACACCAATTATAATAAAACAACATTTTACTAAGCTCCTAAAGCAATACATTGAACAATACATGAGTTTACATTGAATTGTCTAAGCCATAGTAATAACACATAACCAAGGCCATTGAATTAAGTACCATATACAAAAACATCAAGGCCTCTATGCAACTATTGGTTAGGTCACCAAACTTAGCAAAAAAACTACAAAGGCCCCTAAGTTAACCATTGTTTGAAGGCCACCAAAATATGCAAAAAAAACTAACACAGCCATACCAAAGCCTACGGCTGAACAAAGTCCCGTAAAAAGTCAGCCCACTCGCGCCTAACTTCATCGATTTCCAGCTGTGTGTATGTGCACCTACTCTTCTTTTCCCACTGTTATTTTCATAAATCTGAGTAAGTATATGTACATAATTTAATGATATGTAAAGATTGGGTCTATGATGGTATATCTCATAAGCAGCATATAATTTGAAAGAATAATGAACCTTTGCAGCAAAATCCAGGTTTGGGTCTTTGATGATCTCTTTCATAAACCGCATCACGAAATATCCACATTCCTTGTGGCTTGGTTGTAAAGGAACACCCTAGATTCAAATAAAGTATTATGCATAACATAAAAGATAGACTTATAATAGATGATACCTATGAAGCCTATTTCATACTTGCAAAACTTTCCAGTGAATTGTTTGCCGACCACGTTTCTCCCTTTCTCCATGAAAGATTTTTAAAGCACTTCAAATAAACAGCAGTCAACACTTAGTAAGAATCCAAGCCAACACATAACTATAGCAATGACATTTATTATCATAGTTATAACTCAATCCAACATATAAATGTACCAATGACTTATGTTATCATATTTACATAGTCACTTACGTATCAATTACCAATTTCCAGTCATCCCCTGTAATTCGATGCTTTAGCGGGTCTAACACATAAACAATCTCTTAATTGGCTGAATAACAGTCAACAACCAATGACCACTGCACATAAAGACATTTATTGAGATTCTACAGCTTCTAAATACTTAAATTTTGTTGACAGAGTAGAAGAGTACCCGCAGTTATATGGAACCAGGAAGATCTGATCAGGTGAGGCAGTGCCAATAACTTTTGCAATGTATTTTGACCGCTCAGTCACAGACCCACAACCTTTAGCACCTACCCTAGCCGGGTCAACAAACCCCACTAACTCTAACATGTTTGATTTTCTCAAATGCTCATAGAGAAACCTAATAAGCAGATTGTTAACATCATAAACACATTGTCAAAATTAAGGAAATAATAATATAGTCGTGATTTTTACCTCATGTATACTACTATGCAGCTCCCATCGATCTCATCCATACGAGCAAACTTCATAATTTGTTCACAAAATACGTAGGTTTTGGAACGACATCCAAAAACTCCCTCCTCTATGTCTACCTTGATTGGTACTTCGGGTTCCAAGGACTTTGCAACATCCAGCAAAACCTTCACTGCCTTCGGACAAGCATGCAGATTCAACGATTCCTCAGCAATAGCTATCCTTGATCTCTTGTTCATTTTTTGTTTCTAGATAATAATGATGCAAAAATTTTAGAGCATTAACAATATCTAGAACTAAGTAAAAATAATGCCAAACATAAAAAATAAAAAAAATAACTGAAGAAAGAAATGACATACTACTTGTTGCTTTGGAGGTGCGAGAACTAAGACCATATCTCTTGGCCAAGCAACAAAACTGTCCTTTGCTTCAGCCACAGTCTGGAGCTCTCCGCATGGGCATGGTAGGCTAGCGTCTTTGTCAATTACTTTGAATATTGACACTCGGACAAAGTTTTTGCCCAACGGCCTACCGTGAATGCTCTTACAAGTATCCCCTTCAATAATGGTTGCATGAGCAACAATATTGGTTGTGGATTTTAATGCCAAAGCACGTACATTGGTATTGGCCTAATTTAATGATATGTTAGCAGGGTTTCAGTTAAATGGACAATTGAGACTAAAGCTGGCAATTTACTACAAAACAATTGAAGCAAGAATTACTTACTAGCTCCCATTCTTTCTCCGGAATCGATGCACCCAGCACCTTTTCTGGAGTTGTTTCAATCAGCTGAGGTTCAACCAACTGCTCTTTTTCTTGCATACGCCCCATATCAAACAGAGCCTTGCTATTGCCCTTCTTTGGTGCCACCTTTGCCAACTGACCTTTTTCTCTCGCAGAGCAACTCCCTTTCTCAGATAAATTAGCAGGTCCACCAACAGGACTAATTGGTTCTCTATCATCAGCCTCCTTTCCCTTTCCTTTCTGGTTTAGCAAAGCAGCAATCTCAGCTTTCCAAATTGCTCGCTCCTGCTCCAGCTTTTCATTGAATTCTGCCAGCAGCTTGCGCACTAAATCATCTTTGGTCTCTCTGCGTTGTTTGGGGAGGTTGAAATACGCTCTACAAGTAACGTAATCGCCCACAGCTCTCACTCTTCCACCGTGTCAAAAGTTTCCAGGGCAAGGGTCAGCACATCTGAGGTCCCAGACACTTCCAACTTTCCCTCAAATACCTCTATTTTTAACTGTTCCTGGAAACACGCAAAAAACTGAGGACATTAGTATTAAGATCTCCACTACATCCATGATTCTAACTCTCACTTTGGTACTTACAATACGTTTAGCCTTCTCTGTCACCTTTGGATCGATTATGTTCCCATTCTTGTCTTCACGTGCTTTTATCCACAATGTAGATCTGTCCATATCTTTTGCATCCATTGTTTTTAACTAAGACATCAACATTATGAATTCAACTTGCTTTCATATTTTGAATTAAATAATAATAATATTAGATAAAACAACGTAAGGCACAAAATATTACCAAATCTGCCTCTAAACCAGCATAGCCCTTACGAGATAAGCGATGAGGATAAGCATTCTATGACCGCCTTTCAGACTGCTCCTTGTGTAATGCCTATTGAAATAACAGCATACTCACTAAGCCACCATTATAAGAAAAACAAGTATATCAGATGCAATACACATGGTGAATCAAAAATTAATTATCATTACCTCCCATTCTGGTGTTAACCTAGAATTAGCAAACTCTCTCCAAGTTTGTTTAGAAATGCCATACTGTTTTGGAGGATCTGCTAATAGATGAGGTTCATCCTTCAATGGAAGGATGATTTTAGTTGTGAGCTCACTTTTCCAAACCCTAAATTTTTCTCTAGCTGAAGCCATTAAAAGTTGTTTGCTTTCAGGTCCCAGCTGAAAAGCTTTCTATATTTGCACAAATGGAAAACCAATGATATATCACAAAACACATCAATTTAACATATACGAAACAGGAAAGAAGATACAACATAATGATTAGTTAATATACCTGAACTGATTGCCAGATTTTATTTTTTTCGCTGTTGGTCACCTTTGTCCAAGCGGAACGGGTGATCAAGATCCTTCGCCGGACAAGTGCCCCAATAAAGGACTGCAGTTCGCTTGCTGCTTTACCAACAGGTTGCCCTTTTGCATTGAACAGTATCTCTGGCTTCTCTCCTTGCATCTTTCACTGTGTGATCCGCTGCATGGTGACAACACCTCTAGTTCTTTGACTTCCACTCGGGCTTAAAAGTTCTGCATCACTGTCAGGAGCTTCACCAATATCGACAGCCTCTTCTTCAGTTGGCATTTCCTCTATGGCATCCAGCTTCCGCTTTGCTTTCCGGGGTGGAGTCTTTCTTGTGGGAGTTGCCTTTGTTGCATTCCTCCTGGAATTGGTTGGAGTGCCACACCCAGTGTTATTTGTTGGTTTAGTTTGAGTAGTAGTGCCTCCACCACTGCTCTATTGCATAAGCTTTCCTCTAGGTGACCTAGTCATACGCAGTATAGCTAGCTCCCTGCAGAAGTGGCCTCATCAACTTTGTCTACTTTTCGTGCCGCCATCCTGTAAGTTACAACGTAAAAGAGTGTTAGCAAGCCATCATGAGTATCATAAAAAAGCAATTCAGCAGCTTACTACGAGTTGCAATTAAGTTCAAGCAAGTTAAAAGCATGCAAATTAGATTGCCAATACAAAGAAGATTGATTTATCATATAAATTCAAAAGACTTGCTGGGTAGACAGTGAAATGGACACTTCCAAACACATAAACAACATAACCTACAACCTAGGCATATATCATTTATCAACCCAGATACCCTCATCACCCGGTCGAGCGAAGTTTGGTACATCATCACCCAAGATATCATCTATATTATTAACCGCCCATTGTAAGCTAAGGGTTGATGGTCAATAGCTTTGTCTTCTAAGTCATCGTCATTATAAAGTCTTGCAGGCATGTCTAATACTGCAGACCATGCTGCATCAGATGGGTCTTCAACATAAAAGACTTGCTGGACTTGAGTAGCTGACACAAAAGGATCAGTCCCATAATCTGACTTAGAAAGATCCACAAATGTTATCCCTCCTGCTTCAACTTTAACACCATTTTTGTGAGAAACCCAACTGCACATGAACACTGTCTCCATAAACTGATCATAATCGAGCTCCCAAATTTCTTCAACAACCCCAAACCAATTCAAGTTTGATGTGATGGGGTTCTTGTCTGTAGACTTATTCACTTGCATGGAATCATCTACTAATTTAACCCCACTGTTTTGATTCACTCGCCCCACATCACGGTTCTTGGTATTAAAAGTGACTCCCTTAACTCTATAACCTTGAAACTTTGGTACTCTATCAGATGGCCCTTTTGCCAGCCACTTTATGATGTCAGATATTTCGTGTTCTTCGCTCTCAAGTTCAAGTACAATCTGCAAAAGTTAGACCAATTGTAATTAGATTATGTTAATAATACATACATACTGAGATTAGCATCAATTTTGAAAACATAAAAACTTTACCCGGTCATGAAACCATTGAATGAAAGTCTGATTATGCTTCTTCAGAAGCCACGTTGGGTCCTTCTTGAACTTTGTATACTGTTTGAGTATAACTGCCTTGTGCTCACTGTACTAGTTAAATAACAAATTATAAGTTAACTCTATGAAAATGAGAACATAATTAAATTATTACAATAAAGGCAGAAGCTTACATTACAAAAGGTGCCACTTCATCTGAATTATGCAAAACATAGAGATGAGCCTTCTCTAAAAGTTGACGATCGACACATTCAAAAGTAGCGCCCGATAAAGGTCTGGTATCACCTTTGAGACTTGCTGGAATTCCAATTGTGGTAGACTTCCCCAAAAATTCTGTGCAGACTTCTATGGCCTCTTCAGCATTAGAACATGCAGCCATTGTACCTTCCACGTGATAACCATTCTTCACATCTTTTCAACTCTCATGCAGTTTCTAAAAACGGCGCTGGACCGGGGGGGGTTTTTACGACAATCCCCCCGGGAGAATTTTTTTTTTTTTTTTTTTTTTTTTCTTTTTTTTTTTTTTCTCTCCCCTCTCCTCTTTTTTTTTTTTTTTCAAAAATCTTTTTTTTTTTTTTTTTGGATCTTTTCCCTTTTTTTTTTTTTTTTTTTTTTTTTTTTTTTTTTTTTTTTTTTTTTTTTTTTTTTTTTATTTTATTTTTTTTTTTTTTTTTATATTATTAATTTTTTTTTTTTTTTTTTTTTTTTTTTTTTTTTTTTTTTTATTTAAAATTTTTTTTTTTTTTTTTTTCTTCATTATACTACTCATGTACCTTTCAAATGGATACATCCATCTAAAGTATACGGGGCCGCATAATTTAACTTCTCTCATGAGGTGTAGGGTTAAATGTATCATGATATCAAAAAACGAAGGCGGAAAGTACTTCTCCAACTCACATAGTGTAACTACTAGATCCTCTTGAATTTTTTCTATTTCTGACACAACAATGACCTTGCTGCATAGAGCATTAAAGAAATGGCAGAATCTTGTTATAGCATACCGCACCGGCTTATCCAACACTCCCCGTATTGCTATAGGAAGCAGCTGTTGCATTAATGTGTGACAGTCATGTGACTTGAGTCCAACAATTTTCAGCTCTTCCATGTTCACCAAATTACTAATATTAGACGAATAACCCTCAGGAACCTTCATTCCACAAAGAGAATTGCAAACAGATCTCTTTTCTTCTTTGAACAAATTCCAACTTCCCATTGGTAATTTTGCCCCGTTTCTCTCCTTCGGTTGGCTGTAAATCAGTCCGGATTCCCATGTCCATCATATCTAACCTAGCAGCAAGTCCGTCTTTGGTTTTTCCAGGAATATCCAAAAGCGTACCAAGAATAGCTTCAAGACAATTCTTTTCAACATGCATCACATCCAGATTATGTCTCACATAATGGAACTTCCAGTATTCGAGTTCAAAGAAGATTGACTTCTTCTTCCAAACAGGCTTTGGATCGTTTGGTCCAGAAGGTTTCCAGCGAACTTTCTTCCCAAATTTGTAGTCTATGCATTTAACCCTTTCCAATACTTCCTCTCCGGTTAAGGGAATAGGAGCTTCATCAAACTCTTGTTGATTATTGAATGCAACCTTTTGTCTTCTATAAGGATGATATCGAGGTAAAAATCGACGGCTCCCAATATAGGACTTTTTATTCCCATATGCCAGCCGAATGGGCTTTGTCTCATCAAGACAGATTGGACATGCATTGTACCCATGTACAACAGAGCCAGACAAATTCCCATAGGCTGGAAAGTCATTGATGGTCCACATCAAAACCGCCTTCAATGTAAAATGCTCTCCTTTATACGCATCATACACTCTAGGAACTCCATCCCATAGAGTTTTCAAGTCTTCAATCAATGGTGCCAAATAAACATCTATGTCATTTCCCGGCTGTTTAGGACCGGAAATCAGCATACTTAGCATTATAAATTTGAGTTTCATGCACAATTCTGGAGGGAGATTGTAATTCACTAACATAACAGGCCAGCAACTATATGTACTGCTTAATGAACCGTGAGGATTGAAGCCATCCGTTGAAAGTGCAAGCCGAAGATTTCTTGGATCCTTAGCAAACTTAGGCCACATCTGATCCAATAACTTCCAAGAAGGGGAGTCAGCAGGATGCGCCATAAGATCGTCACACACTCGTCTTCTAGAATGCCAGGTTAACTCCATTGATGTTTCACAAGACCTAAACCATCTCATAAATCGAGGCATAGGAGGAAAGTACCATAATACTTTTGCTGGCACCCCTTTCTTCATAACTCCATTCTTTGTTACCTTCCATCTCGAGTGACCACATGTAGGGCAGCTAGTAAGATTTTGGTGTTCTTTTCTATACAAGATGCAGTCATGAGGACATGCATGTATCTTGTTGTAATCCATCCCTATTGCATGCAAGGTCATCTTCGCCTCGTGCAAGGACGAGGGAATCTCATTGCCTTCTGGAAGTACCCTTCCAAGCTCAAGCAACACTTTACTAAAGCAAGCATCGGTCATCCCATGCTTGGCTTTTAGATTGTACCAGCGTACAAGTGTGCCTAATTTGGCAAACGTGGCACAACCAGGATATAGAGGCTTATATCCATCCTCCACGACCTTCATGAACATGAAAGTCTCATCCTCAAGTCCATCGACTTCGTCGTACTTCCTAGATCCTCCATCTACAGTTTCAGCAGACCCGCATGGCGTTTCTCCTTTCGAAGTCGATGCTTCATCCATGGCAACTTGGCCGTGCCATATCCAATTCTTATAACTAGTGTCTATTCCTCTAAAAAATAAATGTTCCCTAACAACTTCTATGGAGAATTTCTTCATATTTCCACAACTTTGACATGGACAACTAATATATCCACGATTTGCAGCATGTTTCATGGCAGATTCCAAAAAATTATTAACCCCATCCAGGTACTGCTTTGATCGCCTATCTGCTTCCATCCAAGACCTATCCATTTTCTAAGTGGTAAAGACAACAAAACCAACTTTTATTACTAGAACAACGGAAATACCTACTGCACACTATTATTGACTATGAATTTAATTGGAAGACAAACGACATCAAAACAAATGAGCAGCATTTAGAACAATATGAAAGTGATATTCTGCAATTCCTTTAAGCCTAACAAACTAACTCCCAAAAAGAGAACATTAAGCAAGCAATGCACTTCAACATTCACAAATAAACATTAAAAGGAAACATACTTGTTTCAGCTGAAGCGTGTTTACTTTATGGACCTATTTTTGATGCTGAAATGTCAATTTGGAACCTGCAATCATTCACACACAACTTAGACAGTAAAACACAGTAGACCTTCAAATTGAAATTGATATGAGAACAATATGCACTATGCAAATCTTCGGGGGCTGGCCGAAGGCCAAAGCCCCTCTAGCATAATGGATGGACAACCCAAATTAAACCCTTCCAAAAGGCCGAAACCCTTCAAACCCTATAATGAGTGCATCTGAACCCAAATTAAACCCAACCCAAATTGAACTCAAAACCATAATCTACTTCCAAATACGACACAAATTGCACTGAATTTGAACCAAATGAAACCAAAGAAGTTAAAACTGCTCAAATATCTGAAACCCATTCAACCCTAGATTTGCATTAAGTTAAATCATTCATACCTTTGCTTTCTAATTCAAACTGAGAAGAGTTTGACACGAGCCCAGGTAGATTTCAACTCATTCGAACCCTATACTTCATAGTTTGAATGGCTGAAGGCTAAGGTTCGAAGTGCGAAGAGTGGGTATGAAAAAATTAGGGTTCGAGCAACAAGATTGAGTCGCTGATAGTGAAATTTTAGCTGGTTTGAACTCGATTTTGTGAGGTTTGGGTGGGACTAGGAATCATTCAGTGGGTGGGAGGGATTGGAATCTGGAGGTTTTCTCAATTTAGGTTTAGGGGACTTATGTTTTTTTTTTCGCGAATTGGGGGGAATAAGCTATAGCCGTGGTTTTGCGCCCACGTGTTTTGATTTCTTTCAATTAGTGCACAGTGTCTACCGCGTTTTAAACAATAACAGTTTGTTAAAAACCGTTGTCTTCTTATAAGTGCACAATGTCTACCGCGTTTTAAAACAATAACGGTTTTTTAAAAAACGTTGTCTTCATCTTTCCAGAGATACAAAGACAACGGTTTTAGGCCTATGTAGATAACGAAATTACGTTTTACGTTATGTATTATGCTTGTTCAGGAGCTCATAACGATTTTTTCACCTATCGTTGTCTACGAGGTGTTATCTATTCTACTTTGTGGCCTAGTGCGTATTCATATTTGATATTTCACTAAATTTCCCTGCAAAGATAAGTTCCATAAATGTTCATTGGCCACACCCCCTTTTACCCCAAAAACACGGCTCTTACCTACACGCGCCCTGGGGAAGGGCGAAAAAAACCAAAAAAAAATTTTAATCCAAGGGGGGGGGGGAACAAACAAAGAAAAACAACACAAAAGAAAAAAAAAGAAAAAAAAAAAACACCAAAAAAAAACAAGAAAAAAGTTCTCCTTCTTAAAAAAAAAAAAAAAAAAAAAAAAAAAAAAAAAAAAAGAAAAAAAAAAAAAAAAAAAATTTATAATAAAAATTTTGGATTAAATTTATGAATGAATTTGGATTATGTGGAAGATTGTACAAATACGAATATGCAAATATACGAATATGTACTGATACGTGTATATATATAATATATATCAAATACAAATACAAATACGTAAAAAGAAACCGTTGTCTATCATCGTACTAGACAATGGATCAACTAGAAAATCTTTGTCAATTATCATATTCGACAACGTTTTAGCAAGAAGACTATGTCTATCATCATACTAGACAACGGTTTAACAAGAAAACTATTGTCTATAAATTCTAGATAGTGGATTTCCACCGTTGTCTAAGAAGGGTACAATAGGTTACACCACTTTTTATAATGGTATTTTACTAATAGAGACAATGGTTTCCACCGTTATCTATGGTCTTTCATGGCCTAGTGACAATCCTAAATGTTTTAAACTTTGAAATAATTTTTACAGAGACAAAATAATATAAGGGGGCGGGGGAATATAGAGAAATTTCATTCTTCGAAGAGCAGTCTGAGACAATTGTAGACGGAAGAACTTCAAGAAAAAAATAACACACCAAACATGGAAAGATTGATTGTTGTTTGAAAACTAAAGAACCGAATGGTAGAAAATTGAAAAAACTGAAAGACGGTCAAATTAAATCTAATGCGAATAGGGGGAGCATACCTGTTGTGGCAGATATCGCAGAAATGGAATTGGAAACTAACTTCTTCATGTCAATTAATGCATCTTTCACCTGCACGGATGCTCAAATTAGATCACAGTATATCCACTGAAAACTAAACATATTTGATGTGGTGAACCTCTCACTGGTATATAATTGTCTGCTTGCTTCTCCCTCACAATCCGAGCTTCTGGAATAGTACTCCTGAATAGGGCAGGCCCTCCCTTGGGCAAACAACTCCTAAGAGTTGGGACCCCAAATTTTTAAATTTTTTTAGAGCTGTTATGTACATTCAAAAAAAAATTGTGGACATTTTTAATTTCTATAAGATGTAATTACTTTCATATCCATGTATTAAATTACATTTAAGGACATAATTTTTTTTGTACCCATATAAACACCCATATGTTGTAGGAAACATTATTTCGGTATGATTGTGTAAACTAGAAGTAAGAAACCCTGACAAACTTTGTATTAGCTAAAGCCCATTCCTATTGAGATTGGTGAAAACCCTAGCTTGTTTCCCTATAAATAAAGGCACTACGAAGGAGGACAAACACACCTCTCTTCTATTCAGTTATTCTATTCTCTCTTACTAACGATTCTCTGTCTCTAAGGCCTATCAATTCATTATTACTACAACACGTTATCAACACGAAGTTCTACTGCTGCGTGTTTGGAAATTGACGAATCTCCGTTCAAGAGCTCACACAATTAACTATTCATCCAACCGAATCCAATCACCAAGTAAATATGATTTTATCTTTTGAATTTTGTGATTTCATGAATTGATTATGTTTTGCAAATTATCAAGCTGGATACGGTTGAAATAGAATGTTGAACAAAGAAGGAAAATTCGGATTAGGGTTTCAGGAATAGTGCTCGGCAGCCCCTGCCGAACGCTTGGCAGCGCCCAAACAAAAGTTCGGACGCCGCACCCGAATGACATGCGAACCTCACCCAGAAGCTGCGAGCTGAGACGTTCGCTGCCGCCACTTCCGACGCCTGAAGCCGTCGCCGAGGCTTGAAGTCGTCGCCCAGAAGTTGACGGTCACCCCTTAATGACTTTGGCCGCAGCCTTTTTCACTGCAGCATCAATGGTAGAAGACAGATTTGCAGGGGAGACCGGTCCGATTGACAGTTTGGAACCTCGAGCACTCTTAGTAGCCTTCTCACTTTTCTTCAACAAGTCTTCAGTCATAGGACACTTCGGACTCTCATAAGCATCTTGAGACTCATCCATAGGCACATCCGCACGTTCACACAAATGATGGATGAAGCACGGAAAAACAATAGATGCACGAGTGCCTTCTATTTTTCCCGTGTTCCGAGTCTTGGGCATAATGGAATCAAAGATTATGTGACCTAACGGAATGGGAAAACGCTGTACTAAGAGGATGGCTAGTCTAGCGGCTTCCAAAGTAACGTTTGCTGCATTGCCGGTTGGCAGAATGTTTGTTTTAATAATGTGCAACAACAAACGGTACCCTGGGGACAGATGAGACCTACAAGGTTTGTCACCCATAGCTAAGACAAGATCGGGATCATGAAAGGCTAGAACAGAGAAGTCTTGCATAAAGAAACGACTAGACTCTTCCAAATAAGTGGTGTATGCATCATGATCTGTGTGACTAGGCAGCCCAAAGAATTCATAAATGACGGATGGGTTAAAATGAATGACAGCCCCACGCACTACAACATCCACATTATATGAAAAAGCATCGAGTTTTGGAAAATTTGCAAAGAATTCTCTAACCACTGTAAGATTAAACTTGAAGCCATTAGGAGGACTCGACAACAGATGCTGCATATTGAATGACCTAACAACATCTTGGACCAATCCTAGACCAAAGGAGGTGGCTAGATTAACAGAGTAGTCAAGAATGGGATACCCTCTTTTGGAGACCACCATGCGAGAAGAGACTTGGTCAAAGTATCTGCGCGCTGCCTCGTTCACAATTCGAGGATGATTGATCACAGACAGAGGATTGCGAGGGGATTGTCGGCGGCGATTGGCTTTTGCTTTCTTCCGACCACCAATCTTCTTCTTTAATGGCTCGACAGGTGTAACCGGTTCCACTTGTTCATCATCGTCAACTGGTTCCATCGGTTCGGCAGCCGCAACTGGTTCCATTGGTTCGGCATGCAAGGAGTGTTCTGATGGTGGCGAGGAATTCCCACTGTGAACAGAGATGGTGGGATGTGGAGGTTCAACATCGATGGGGACGGAATTGACTGGGTTAGATGGTTCAACACCATTAAACACCGAGCCAGCTGCAGAGATGGACGAATTTGCAGGTTCGGCAGGAGGGGATTCCGGTCAAATGACTTGGACTTCATCATCGGAGTTCGCAGAATTGAAGTACAAATGGGCTAGCGAAGTGAGAGCGAGCAGTAGAAACATGGTGTTTGGCAGATTTTGGGAAATCTGGGAAGTTTGGAAATTTTAGGGAGAATTTGGCAAAAGCTTTTTGGAAGAGGAACCGAAAAGGATGAAGCCTTTATGAACGGAGACAGAGGTGTAAGTACCGTGTAGAAAACCTAGAATCTTTAATGCCTCAAAAACTCCAAAAGCTGCCATGGAACGTTGAAGAAACCTTCGGTACATGCAGCAGTAGTAACGTGTCGGTCATCTAGTGGAGGGGAAACGGTGGATTTGAAAGTGAAGAGACAACTCTCTTAATAAGCCCATTTCCACACAACTAAACACTCAACCGGTGCAAATCTACATTCCACTCAACCACACTTCATTATCACACACATAATAAGCATCCGAAACAAAAATTTTAATGATCAAACATGCACATCGGATTAATACTAAGGTATAGATAATAATGTGACCAACCTATAGTTAGTGCTTGACTCATGAAAATGTGACAAGTACAAAGTAAAATGCATGAGATATTTTTGTAACCGGACTAGTACTCACATTTGAACTCAGACTCCCAATAACATGATTAAGGAATAAAATTGATTCAAAGACTAAGTCACATGACATATTTGGGAATGGGAAGTCTAGTCAAATCGAGTAAGAATCACAAAGTAAATTGATTAAAATTTGATTACACACTAAGTTATGTACCCACAACACATTAAGATTTTCAAATTAGTGAAAACTTGGAAATTTATTCTTTTAAGTGTACAATTGTGGAAAGTACATTGACAATCACGAAATGGTGTAACATTGACACATCTTTATTTTTAACTCAAGCCCAAAACTATAACTTTGTTATTTTGCTTTTTGAGTTAGGGCCTTATTGTTCTTCTCGTTTTCATTTACGAGGAAAATATTTATTTTGACTACACATCACTTTTGAAAACACAAGAATTAACACAATTGATCATCATCAAGTAGTAAGAGTTTTTATAAAAAAGTGAAGAAAGCAAACTTAAATCTTTTATACTTTAAAACTCACACTCTTTCATTCTTAGACAAGAAAAAAAGATTATGAACATGTAGCTCAACCTAGTGCTTCAACTTTATTCAACAAGCATCAAATTGACAGTAAGAATTCAAGAAGACTAGTCTGATTGTAGATTTTCATTTTTCATGATGCATGATATGCAGAAACTGAACTATGTACAAGCACCGACTATGACTAGTCACAATTATTCTATAACACAGATTCCAAGACTCTTGCGAAGACCAGACAAGATCTGATCATCTAAGGGTTTGGTCAAGATATCAGCAAGTTGTTTCTCCGAAGGTACAAATTTGAGCATTAAAATCTTTGACTCAACGAGATCCCTATTAAAGTGGTGCCTAATATCAATGTGCTTGGTTCTAGAGTGCTGCACGGGATTTTCAGATATGCATATGGCACTAGTGTTGTCACAGTAAATGGTGAACTGGTCACGAATAATACCATAGTCACAAAGCATTTGTTTCATCCATAGTAATTGTGTGCAACAACTTCATACCGCAATGTATTCAGCCTCGGCAGTAGACAATGACACGGAATTTTTTTTCTTGCTATACCAGAAACCATGTTATTGCCAACGTAAAACACACCACCGGAAGTACTTTTCCGGTCATCACTACAACCCGCCCAATTGGTGTCACTAAACCCAACCAAGTTAGTATTGGTATCAAAAGTATACCAAATACCAAATGATAGAGTTCCACTAACGTACTTGATGATCCTTTTCACGGCATGCAAATGAGACTCTCTAGGATCACTTTGAAATCGTGCACAAACTCCAACAAAAAAGGAGATGTCTGGTCTACTAGCAGTAAGATACAGCAAACTACTAATCCTGCTTCTGTAGAGTGTCTGGTCAACACTCTTGCCCTTCTTATCACTAGACAACTTAGTGGTTCTACTCATGGGGGTCATAGCAGGTTTGGTAGAGGAGAATCCAAATTTGCTGACAAGGTTTGCAGCATACTTGGATTGAGAAATGAAGAGACCAGTCTCTTGCTGTTTAACTTGCAAACCAAGGAAATAGTTCAATTCACCAATTAGGCTTATCTCAAACTCACTAGTCATAATCTTTATGAACTGTTGAACTTGAGATTCCGAAGTAGACCCAACCACAATATTATCAAAATAAATTTTTGCAACAATCACATCACTTTTAGTTCGCTTGATGAGCAAGGTTTTGTCAACGGATCCACGAGTGTATCCATTTGACAGCAGATGACTAGACAGTCTATCATACCAAGCTCTTGGAGCTTGCTTCAAACCATACAAAGCCTTTTTCAATCTATAAACACCATCCGTCATATGAGGATTCTCAAAACCTTTTGGTTGTTCAACAAACACATCCTCATTCAAGTAACCATTTAGAAGATCCGTTTTGACATCCATTTGGTACAACTTGAACTTTAGATGACAAGCAATAGCACACAACAACCTAACCGACTCAAGTCTAGCAACAAGTGCAAATGTTTCCTCAAAGTCAATCCCTTCAACTTGAGAATATCCTTGAGCAACAAGTCTAGCCTTGTTCCTCACTATCTTTCCGGTCTCATCACTCTCGTTCTTAAAGATCCACTTAGTCCCAATGACATTGGAAGTGACTGGTCTCTTAACAAGAGTCCACACTTGGTTCCTATCAAACTGATTTAGTTCTTCTTGCATGGCAATTATCCATTCCTCATGGACAAGAGCTTCCTTGATGTTCTTAGGTTCCACAGTGCACACATAGCAAACATTAGCTATTTCACTTTGGATTTGACTTCTAGTTCTCACCCCTTCCTTGACTGACCCAATGATGTTATCTTCAGGATGTCTAGACAATACCCATTTTGGTTTCTTTTTCGGTGGCTGTCTAGAACTCTCTGAACTGTCAGAGTCAGAATATGATAACCCATCATCATTTTCAACCTGAGTCCCACTAGTAGATTCAGTGACCTTTTCTGGGAACAACCCATCATCATCTACAGCTTGATCAGTTAATGCATCAAGATCATCAATTGTGACATTTATGGACTCCATGATGGTATTGGTTCTAAGGTTGAAAACTCTATAAGCTCGACTAGTCATGGAATATCCAAGGAAGATGCCTTCATCGCTCTTTGGATCAAACTTTGCTAAGTGTTTCCTATCTCTTAGAATGTAGCAAGTACTGCCAAACGCCCTAAGATGACTAATCATTGGTTTCTTTCCCTTTCAAATCTCATAGGGAGTCTGATCTGTGCCTGGTCTCAAGTAGACTCTATCCAAGATATAGCATGCAGTGTTAATGGCCTCGGCCCACAGATTCTTGGCTAGATTTTTGCTATTTAGCATCACCCTAGCCATCTCAATCAAGACTCTGTTTTTCCTCTCAACAATCCCAATTTGTTGAGGAGTAATTGGAGCCGAAAATTCATGTTTGATCCCCATGCTAGCACAGAAATCAGCAAACAAAGAGTTCTCAAATTCAGTACCATGATCAGTCCTGATTCTAACTAGAGAGGGATGACCAGCCAATACCTCATTCTGAATTTGTTTGAACACAGTCACAAAATTTTGAAAAGCATCCGACTTTTCTGTCAAGAAAGACACCCAAGTATATCTAGAAAAATCATCAACAATCACAAGAATATACTTTCTACCAGCTACAGACACGATTTGAACTGGACCAACTAGATCCATGTGAATGAGTTCAAGAGGATGAGAAGTTCAAACATCTTTGACTCTCCTGTGTGCAACACGGGACTGTTTTCCCAATTGACAAGGACCACAGATGTGCTTTGAAGGCTTGTCTAGCTTAGGAAGACCTCTAACAAGTTGTTTCTTAGCCAAGGTGTACAAATGATTTATATTCATATGTCCCAACCTTTGGTGCCATAAGGTAGTGGTCTTATCAGTCACAGAGTGACAGGTCAACTTGGCAGCCAAGGTTTGGCTATCAAGTGTGTAGCAATTGCCACTTGACTTACCTGTTTGAATTAATTGTGACCATTGCTCTCAACAATCCTACAACCTCTAGTAGATATGAAGACCTCATCTGCCCATTGATCACATAAATGTGACACACTAATGAGGTTGGACTTAAGGCCTTCTACATACCTCACACCTTCAAGCAGAGGCAAACCGGGGAGCTGAACATCCCCTTGACCAGTCATTTTTGCAGTTTCACCACCCCTAAACTCAACCAAACGACCATCAAAATCATTTAAATTTACAAAGATAGATTTGTTACTAGACATGTGTTTGGAACAGCCACTATCAATGTACCAACGACTTGGATCACGCAAATTCAAGACAGACAAGGCAACCAAACATTTTTTCTTTTTCTTTACCCATTTAGTTTTGGACTTACTAGGTGGTGAAGAAGATGACTCAACAAGTTTTGAAATTCTGGTCACTTCAACAAGTAACAAATCAACCTGTTCTCTTAGTGAGCTATTGTGCCTAGACAGACTCTTAACTTTCAGTTTACTCCACTTAGGTCTGATGTGACCAGTTACTCCACAGTGGTGACACGTAGGTACAAATCTGGTTCTTGAGTGAGCAGAGGAACTAGACAACACTTGGTGATTCTTCTTATTATTAGTGACCCTAGGTTCCTGTGGAACTGTGATGACCAGTGACTTCGGTGAGTGTGGCTCACTAGTTTTGACGAACCTAGGTCTAGAAACTGAAGTAGATGACTCACCCTCAACATAACCTAAACTAGTTTTATCATGAAAGCTTTTTCCAACATTAAGCATTTTGTCTAACTTTGCTGAGCCAATTGACAGGTCATTAACTTTTTCTTGCAGTGATTTATTGTAACCAACCAAGTAGACATTAGATTGTTTGAGTGACTCAACTTCTTCTTTCAACTTAAGACTCTTACTGTGCATGAGATTAACAGTGTGCTCCGAGTTACTCAACTGATGTCTAAGGTCAATATTCTCCTTTTTAACTCTTTCAAAATCAACAGACAACTGTTCATACATAATCTCAACTCTTGACCTATGCGACTGGGCATCTGCTTTTTCTCTTCCTTTGCTTGACTGACCTGTCTCGTAATCTTGCAAGGTGAGACAAAGTGCAGCCTTTTCCAAATCTAGTTCATTACAACGCCTTTTCAGCTCAATGCTATCAGCTTTGATCACACAATTTTCATCAAACAAGGCATCATACCTTTCACACATCTTCTCATAAGTCTGATTCTCTCGAAGAGAGTCATAGTCATGAAAAACAGGACAATACATCTCAGGTGACTGGTCGTCATCAGTCATGTGTTGTGAACCCTACTCGGATTCCTCACCCGCTGAGTTGTGATCAGAAATTCTTACAACAAAAGCAATCTCATCATCTTCAATGTCTGAAGAAGAGTTAGAGTGAAGTGATTCCTCATCCTCACTATCACTCCAAGATGCTTTCAAGGCTTTATCCTCGCCTTTGCTAGACCTATGCTTATTGTTAGCACAATCAACAGAGATATGACTAGTCCCACCACAGGTATAACACTTAACTGGACCCTTTTTGAACTTGTTATCTCTTGATCCGGAATTCTTTTCAAATTTCCTTTCATTTGACCCTTCACCTTGTGGTTTGTATTTAGACTCTCTAGGGTAGTTCGCACCACCCCTGTAATCCTTCCTATCCTTGAGAATTCTTCTAAACCTTTTGACAAACAAAACCATATCATCATCAATCGAAGATGATTTTTCTGATTTTGAACTTTTCAGCTCAACATGATCAGTCACACTTTGCAGTGCAACACCTTTATCCTTCTTATGCATGCTTTCTTCCAATTTTAGCTCAAGTTCATAGGTCTTTAATTTTCCTACAAGTTTTGGAAGCTTTATGTCGGACATGTTTTGACATTCCTTGATTGCGGTCTTCTTCGCGGAAAACCTCTTCGGTAACACCCTTAATATCTTTTGAACAGTAGTTAATTCTGAAATTGGTGCTCCTAGACTCATCGCGGCATTGGTGACACTCTCAAGTCTGAGATAAAAATCAGAGAAGCTCTCTAAATCAGTCATCCTAAGTTCTTCAAACTCGGATAGGACCATTTCAAAGTTTAGGTCCCTAACCTAGTCATCACCCTCGTGAATGACACGCAACCTGTCCCATGCTTCCCTAGCTGTTGTACAGTGCTGAATATGTGAATATTGTGCACTGGAAACGGCAACAGCTATGGCGTTCCTAGCCTTTTTATTAGCATTTGACGGATTGACTTGGACCTGTGTCCAGTCATATCTAGGTATGTTCACTCTCTCACCGTCAACAATTCTAAATGGAGGACGCCATTCAACAGACAAATATTGAAAAGCAAATTCATCATACGCATAAAGAAATATTTCAAACTTATCTCGCCAGGCAGCATAGTTTGTGCCATCGAAGTATGGAGGTGAGTTCACCGAACCGGCTACTCGATCTCTCTCCATTGTGTAGACCCTTAAACCAACCAACCCAAGACCTTACTTTAAGTATGTCTAAAGCCCTGCTCTGATCCCAATTGCAGGTTGCAAAAATGACCAGTCACCGTTGCAATGAATCCTTACAGTTTACTTGAATTGTTTTGTTCTTAACTTATGTCCAAGAAGATTAGTCACTTTAACAAATAACTTGTGGATGCTTGTGATTTGATCAACAACACTAAGATGCAATGCCAACTTAGGTTCTCAACGAAATCTCTGAGTTAGATATTCGCGAGCTATCTTCAACTACAACTTAATCAAACCAGCGTTTCTAATGCAACAGTTAAGATGACCAGTCAGTCAGAATTTTCCAGTTTTCATGTTAAGTGAATTGGTGCGAAATTAAATCCAATTTTAATTAAGCCGAATGTTTAACGATACAAAAAGATGGACACAGAGTTTTGGTACCCGGAAAAATCCACAAAGGGATAAAAAATCGGGGGTCTATCAGAAGACCGGCCTTCCACTATGAAATGGCAAAAGATTCTCAATACAAGATTTCAACCTAGCTCAATATCTAAAGTACCTAACTTAGATGCAGCGGTCTTTTGTGCGGCTTCTTCTCAATCACTTCACTTCCAGCGGATCCTTTCTTGGTCAACACGCTATAATGACATACACATGTATTCCTCTAACATGGCACCGATGTATGAATGCTGTAGTGATTTATGACCAGTCACAGATACATTTCTATAAAGCAAAGAACTCTTAGGAAATGAATCGATGACTATGTTTACTGCTTGCAGCTACAAACTGGGCAGCAAACCTACTTAGGTCAATGACCTCTAATACTCAACAAAGTCTACAAACATGTATGAACATGGGAGACTAGTGTTGCACACTCCTAACTCGACTCAAAGTATGGAAACTTTAAAATAAGCCGAACTAGGGAAGATGAACCTTCTTTCAAAGTTATCTTAATGTGTTTTCTATGAAAAACAACTTTGAAAACAAGATTCAAAAGCTAGCAAACCTCACAATCTTATGGAGCTTCTACATAAGTGAACTAGGCACTCAAGAAGGCAAGCAAGAACCGGAGAGGAAAAATGCAGCTATACAAAGAGAGTTTTTCAGAAAATATAAATGATGTTTTAGCTTGAAAACCCTAGCCGTTTTAGAAGATGAAGTTATGTTTATATAGACACAAGGGGATAAGAAACAAACGGCCAAGATTAAATCTTAAAACTCTCTTTTAACATAACCTAGGCAGATCCGAGTGAGTGGGGTGAAGTTGACTACCCGCTGGATAAAAGCATACACTGTCTAATCAACTCTGTCAGAAAAGCAATCAACCTTCACGTGCAGGAAATAGATGACTAGTCACAGAAGATCTGAAAACCTTATTTTTGTGAAAACAAGTACAAAACCTTAAAGTGTTTTAAAACGTTTTGACTTGAAAACATAAAGACCTATGTTTTGACACAAAATATTTATGCAAATGAACACTAAATATGAATGCATCTTCAACCATCATCTATCTTCAATCTTCCAACCTTCTTCAATTTTCCTAAAGATCTAGAAATAGAACTTATTGACTAATTGAGCTTGTTACATTCTTTACAATGTTTTTGTGACAAGGATAGCCAATCATAAAATAACCTACAACAACATGGCACCGATGTATTAATGCTGTTGTGATTTATGCCCAGTCACAAATACATTTCCAGAAAGCAGTAAACTCCTAGGAAATGAACCCATGACTGTGTTTACTCCTTGCAGCTACAAACTAGGCAGCAAACCAACTTAGGTCAATGACCTCTAATACTCAACAAAGTCTACAAACATGTATGAACATGGGAGACTAGTGTTGCACACTCCTAACTCGACTCAAAGTATGACAACTTTAAAAACAAACCGAATTAGAAAAGATGAACCTTCTTTCAAAGTTAGCTTAAAGTGTTTTCTATGAAAGACAAACTTTTGAAAACAAGGTTTAACAATGCATATATTCCTCACAATCTTATGAAGCTTCTATGTAAGTGAACTAGGCAGTCAAGAAGATAAGCAAGAACCGGAGAGGAAATATGCAGCAAAACAAGGAGAGTTTTTCAGAAAATATTTGTAATTTTTAGCATGAAAACTCTAGCTGAAATAGAAGATGAAGTTTAGTTTAAATAGACACAAGAGGATAAGAAGCTGTAGGATATTTGTATCTTAGACATAAATGTAATTGGCTATCCTTGTCTCACAAAAACATTGTAAAATCATTCACATGCTCAATCTAGGTGTTTAGTAGTTAGCCTTAAGCTTAGTGATAAGTGGTCGAGTTGAAGATCAAGAAATGAAGACATGCTCGGATGTGTTATGGTTAACTCAGCACTTAGTATAAATTGCATTTGCATAAACTTTTCAAAACTTAGGATTAAAATTAACAAAAATGTATTTCTCATAAAAACTCAGTTTTCTTACAAGCCGTGACTGGTCACCTTGATCCGCATGTGACAGTCACTTTTCTGACAGTGATGCTGATTGGTCTCTTAAACAGCTCAAGCTTTTATCCGGGTTGACCAAACATCTGTTTACCCGCTGGTCAATCAGCTACACTCCACTACCTCGGTTTGACTAGTTTTTTTTGCAGATCTTAAGGTAATCTCAGCCGATGGATTCTTATCCTTTAGGCCTATATATTTCAAACTCTTCCCCCACTATTCAGTTACGGTTTTTGTGCACAACATTTCATTTTGCATATTTCAAAAGCTCTCACTTTGTGCTGCCATTTTTCCTCTCGGATTCTATCTTGTCTTCTTGAGTGCTTTTAGGTCACTTATATAGAAGCATTGTGAGATATTGAGGATGGCATGCATCATGAATTTCTTCTAAGTTTCGGCTCTTTCAAAATCATATCTTTGAAGGAAACCTTGAAGAAGTTCTTATCTTCACCGTTTCAACTTCCTTGTTTTCAAAACTCATTTAGTTTAGAAGTTGAAATAGTGGTCTTCGATCTTGTCTCCCATGTTCACACATTATTTGAGACAAGGTTGATATTTAGGAGTCTTGTGACTTCATGTTTTTCTGCCCAGTTTTGTAACTGTTGCAGTAGAACACTCAGTTGTCCAGCGGTTTTACTGAAGCTCTTTAGCTCTCTGTAACTCTGCTGGTGACTAGTCACACATAATCACAGCTCATACATTTGGTGCCGCTGACCAGACATACGTGTGTATTCTCTGGAAAGTGATTGACCAGTCATCTGTACCACTGGAGGTGAAGCGATTGAAGAAGAAGCCGCACGAGGAACTGCTGCATCTAAGACTAGGTACATTAGATATTGAGCATTGTATGAACCTTGTATTGGGCATCTTTTTGCCGTTTCATAGTGGAAGGCCGGTCTTCTGATAGACCCCCGGTTTTTTACCCTTTGGGGTTTTTCCGGGTACCAAAACATTGTGTTCATCTCTGTGATTTGTTAACAAGCTGACTAGTCATAAAATCGGATTTAATTATGCACCAACTTAACTTACAATGCAATCTGGACAAACTGTGTGACTGATCATCAAATTAACTGTTGCATTAGAACCGCTGGAATTGACTAGGCTGTAGTTGTGGTTAGCCCGCAGAGTTCATCTTCACTGAATCTGTTTTGGGGACCTAAGTTGGCATAGCATTCGAATGTGTTTTGAACAACTCCACAAGCATACACAAACTGTTAATTAAAGGACTGGTCACATATTTCAGTGTGGAAAACTAAGTGACTGGTCATGTTGTTCAGTACAGAAACAAAGGTTCAAGTTCTCTGCTTTAGGTGACTGGTCACCTAAGTAATCTGTTGTGTGGATTGTTTGTACTTGCCGTGACTTAATTGAAAATTACCCCCCTCATTGCCAACCTGCAATTGGTATCAGAGCAGGGCTTTAGATATACATAAAGCCGGTCTAGGGACTGGTTGGTTAGGGGTCTAGTCATGGAAAGAGATCAAGTAGCCGGTTTGGTGAATTCACCTCCCTACTTCGATTGCACAAACTATGCTGCTTGGAGTGATAAATTTGAGATTTTTCTTGATGCTTATGTTGAGTTTGCTTTCCAGTATCTGTCTGTTGAATGGCGTCCTCCGTTTAGAATTGTTGACGGTGAGAGAGTGAATGTTCCAAGAGATGACTGGACACAGGTCCAAGTCAATGCGTCTAATGCAAACAAGAAAGCTAGGAACGCCATAGCTGTTGCTATATCCAGTGCACAATATTCACATATTCAGCACTGTACAACAGCTAGGGATGCTTGGGATAGATTGCGTGTCATTCATGAGGGTGATGACCAGGTTCGGGATTTAAAACTTGAGATGGTCCTCTCCGAATTTGAGGAACTTAGGATGACCGATTCAGAGAGCTTCTCTGATTTTTACCTTAGAGTTGAGAATGTTACAAATGCTGCAATGAGTCTAGGGTCACCAATCTCAGAACTTACGGTTGTACAAAAAATCTTAAGGGTGCTGCCTAGGAGGTTTTCCGCGAAGAAGACCGCAATCAAAGAGTGTCAAAACATGTCTGACATAAAGCTACCTAAACTTGTTGGCAAATTAAAGACTTATGAGCTGGAATTAAAATTGGAAGAGTATGCACAAAAAGGACAAAGGTGTTGCACTACAGAGTGTGACCGATCATCCTGAACCCAAAAGTTCTAAGTCTGACCAGTCATCCTCTGTTGATGATGATATGGCACTGTTTGTCAAAAGGTTTAGAAGAATCTTAAGGGATAGAAAGGATCACAAGGGTAGTACAAGCTATTCTAGAGAGTCAAAGTTCAAACCTCAGGGTGAAATGACTAATGAAAAGAAATTTGAAAAGAACTCAGGGTCTAGAGAGAATAAGTTCAAGAAGGGTCCTGTGAAGTGTTTCACCTGTGGTGGGACTGGTCATATTTCTGTTGATTGTGCTAACAATAAGAAAAAGTCATACAAAGGCAAGGATAAGGCCTTGAAAGCATCTTGGAGTGATAGTGAGGATGAGGAATCACTTCACTCTAACTCTTCTTCAGAAAATGAAGATGATGAGGTTGCCTTTGTTGTTAGAATTTCTGATCACAACTCAGCGAGTGAGGAATCCGAGTCGGGTTCACAACACATGACTGATGATGACCAGTCACCTGAGATGTATTGTCCTGTTTTTCATGATTATGATGTTCTTCCAGAGAATCAGACTTATGAGAAGATGTGTGAAAGGTATGATGCCTTATTTGATGAAACTTGTGTGATCAAGGCTGATAGCATTGAGCTGAAAAAGCGTTGTAATGAGTTGGAACAGGAAAAGGCTGCACTTTTTCTTGCTTTAGAGGATTACGAGACCGGTCATTCACATAGAGAAAGGGAGAGTGCAGATGACCAGTCATCTGAGTCTAGATTTGAAGTTTTGTATACACAGATGTGTGTTCAGTATGAAAAGGTTAAAAAGGAGAATCTAGATCTTAGACATCTACTGTGCACCTCAGAAAATGATATTAATCTCATGCATAGTAAAAGTCTTAAGTTAAAAGAGGAAGTTGAGTCACTCAAGCAATCTAATGTCCACTTGGTTGAATACAATAAATCACTGCAAGTAAAGGTTAATGATCTGTCAATTGGTTCGGCTAAGTTAGACAAGATGCTTAATGTTGGGAAAAGTCACAATGATAGGACTGGTCTAGGTTTTGTAGCTGATGGGTCTAGTCCCTCAACTTCACAAACCAGGTTTGTAAAAGCTACTCCAGCAACTTCATCTAAATCACCTGTCATCTCAGTTACACCTGAATCTAGAGTCAGCACAGACAAAATGAGCAATCAAGTGTCGTCTAGATCCACTGTTCCTTCAAGGACCAGATATGTACCCACGTGTCACCACTGTGGTGTGACTGGTCACATAAGGCCTAAGTGTCCGAAACTTAAAATCAAAGGTCAGACTAAGCATAATGGGTCACTTAAAGAATAGGTTGATTTGTTGCTTATTGAAGTAACCAGAATTGCTAAGCTTGTTGGGTCATCTTCTTCTTCACCTAGTGCTCCTAAGAACAAGTGGGTAAAGAAAAATGAAAAGTGTCTAGTCGCTTTGTCTGTTTTGAATGTGCGTGATCCAACTCGTTGGTACATTGACAGTGGCTGTTCCAAACACATGTCTGGTGACAAATCTGTCTTTGTAAATTTTAAGAATTTTGATGGTGGTTGTGTTGAATTTGGAGGTGGTGAAACTGCTAAGATGACTGGTCAAGGTAGTGTTAAACTTCCGGGTCTACCAGTCCTTGAAAATGTAAGGTATGTAGAAGGCCTTAAGTCCAACCTTATCAGTGTATCACACCTGTGTGATCAGTGGGCTGAGGAAGTCTGCATGTCAACAAAAGGTTGTAGGATTATTGATAGCAAGGGTCGTGATCTAGTCAGGACAGGCAGATCAAATGGCAACTGCTATACTCTTGATAGCCAAACCTTGGCTACCAAGGTGACCTGTCACTCTGTGACCGATAAGACCACTGCTTTATGGCACCAACGGTTAGGACATATGAATTTCAATGATTTGTACACCTTGGCCAAAAAGCAACTTGTTAGAGGTATTCCAAAGTTAGAAAAGCCATCTAAGCACATCTGTGGTCCATGTCAGCTAGGCAAACAGTCACGTGTCGCACACAAGAGAGTCAAGGATGTTGGGACTAGTCACCCCCTTGAACTCGTTCACATGGATCTTGTAGGTCCAGTTCAAACCATGTCTGTTGGTGGTAAGAAATACATTCTAGTGATTGTTGATGACTGTAGTAGGTTTACTTGGGTGTCTTTCTTGAGAGAAAAGTCTGATGCTTTTCAAAATTTTGTGACGGTGTTCCAACAAATTCAGAATGAGTTGGTGACTAGTCACTCCTCTGTTGTCAGGATTAGGACTGATCACGGCACTGAGTTTGAGAATTCCTTGTTTGCTGAATTCTGTGCCAGCATGGGCATAAAGCATGAGTTTTCGGCTCCAATTACTCCTCAACAAAATGGAATTGTTGAGAGGAAAAATAGAGTCTTGATTGAAATGGCTAGAGTGATGCTAAACAGCAAAAATCTAGCTAAAAGTTTGTGGGCCGAGGCCGTTAACACTGCTTGCTATATTTCTAATCGAGTCTACTTGAGACCAGGCACAGACCAGACTCCCTATGAGATCTGGAAAGGGAAGAAACCAATGATCAGTCACCTGAGAGTTTTTGGAAGTACTTGTTATATATTGAGAGATAGGGAACATCTTGCTAAGTTTGATCCCAAGAGTGATGAAGGCATCTTTCTTGGGTATTCCATGAACAGTCGTGCATACAGAGTCTTCAACCTTAGAACCAATACCATCATGGAGTCCATAAATGTGACAATTGTCGACCTTGATGCGTCAGTTGATCAAGCCTTAGATGAGGATGGTTTTTTTCCTGAACAGGTCACTGAGTCTGCTAGTGAGACTCAGACAGAACAAGATGACCAGTCATCCGGTTCTGATTCTGAAGGTTTAGATGAGTCTAGTCAACCACCAAAGAAAAAGCCAAATTGGGTAGTGTCTAGACACCCTGAACAGAACATAATTGGGTCAGCAAAAGAAGGTGTGAGGACTAGAAGTCAGATCCAAAGTGAAGTAGCACATGTGTGTTATGTCTGCACAGTAGAACCCAAGAACATCAAAGAGGCTCTCATCCATGAGGAATGGGTGCTTGCCATACAAGAAGAGCTGAATTAGTTTGAGAGAAATCAAGTCTGGACATTGGTCAAGAGACCAGTCACCTCAAATATCATAGGCACAAAGTGGATTTTTAAGAATAAGAGTGATGAGACTGGTCACATAGTGAGGAACAAGGCTAGGCTTGTTGCTCAGGGATATTCTCAAGTCGAAGGCATCGATTTTGAGGAAACTTTTGCACCTGTAGCTAGACTTGAGTCAGTCCGTTTGTTGTGTGCTATTGCTTGTCATCTTAAATTCAAGTTGTATCAAATGGATGTCAAAACGACATTTCTCAATGGATACTTGAATGAGGATGTGTTTGTTGAGCAACCAAAAGGCTTTGAGGATCCTCATATGCCTAATGGTGTGTATAAGTTGAAAAAGGCTTTGTATGGTTTGAAGCAAGCTCCTAGAGCTTGGTATGATAGGTTGTCTAGTCACCTTCTGTCGAATGGCTATACACGTGGATCAGTTGACAAGACCTTGTTCATTAAGCGAACTAAAAGTGATGTTGTGGTTGCTCAGATTTATGTTGATGACATTGTTGTTGGTTCCACATCCGAATCCCAAGTTCAACAGTTCATAAAGATTATGACTAGTGAGTTTGAGATGAGTCTCATTGGTGAATTGAATTATTTTCTTGGTTTGCAAGTTAGGCAAGAAGAGACTGGTCTCTTCATTTCTCAATCCAAGTATGCTGCAAACCTTGTTAGCAAATTTGGATTTTCTTCTGCCAAACCCGCTAGGACCCCCATGAACAAATCCACCAAGTTGTCTAGTGATAAAACAGGAAAGAGTGTTGACCAGACACTCTACAGAAGTATGATAGGCAGCCTGCTGTATCTTACTGCTAGTAGACCAGACATCTCCTTCTCTGTTGGAGTTTGTGCTCGATTTCAAAGCGATCCTAGAGAATCACATCTTCATGCTGTAAAAAGGGTCATTAAGTACGTTAGTGGGACGTTGTCTTATGGTATTTGGTATACATTTGACACAAATACCAATCTTGTTGGGTTTAGTGATGCTGACTGGGCAGGATGTAGTGATGATCGGAAAAGCACCTCCGGTGGTGTCTTCTATCTAGGAAACAACATGGTTTCTTGGTATAGTAAGAAGCAAAATTCGGTTTCGTTGTCCACTGCTGAGGCAGAGTACATAGCAGTAGGTAGTTGCTGCACACAGTTGCTTTGGATGAAGCAAATGCTTAGTGACTATGGCATAGTCGAGGACCAGTTCCTCATATATTTTGATAACACGAGTGCTATATGCATCTCTGAGAACCCGGTGCAGCATTCTAGGACCAAACACATTGATATTAGGCACCACTTCATTAGAGATCTCGTTGAGTCAAAGACATTAATGCTTAAATTTGTGCCCTCGGAAAAACAGCTTGCTGATATTCTAACAAAACCTTTGGAGGATCAGGTCCTGACTGGTCTTCGCAAAAGTCTTGGAATCTGCTCTATTGACTAGTGTGACTAGTCACAATTAATGCCTGTGTATTTTTCAATTCCTGCATATCATGCATCATCTCTAAATTGAAAAACACCTCTCAAACTGGTTTTTCTTTGTGTTGATACTATCAATTGGATATTTGTTAGATATAATTGAAGCCCTAGATTGAGTCAAATGGTCATAATGCCGTCTCTTGATCAAGAAGTAAAGAGTGCATATTCTAAAGTTGGTTGATTTAAATTTGTTTTCAACACTTGTCTAATTCCCTTACTACTTGATGATGATTAATCATGTTGACTCTTGATTTTTCAAAAGATGTGTAGTTAAAAATAAAAATGGAGATTTTCCTCGAAAATGAAAACGAGAAAGACAATAAGGCCCTAACTCAAAAGAAAAATAAAATCAAAAGATTAGGGTTTTGGGCTTGAGTCAAAGAAAAGATGTGCCAATGTTGCACCACTACTTCAAATCGATATGATTGATCTACACTCAAAAATATAATTGTGCAAGTTATCACTTGTTTGAAAGTCTTAAGATGTTGTGGGTGCATGAAATAGTGAGTCTTCAAATAGTAATCTGTTTTCTTTGTAATGTACACTCAATATGACTAGTCATCCCCTTCCCAAATATGTTGTTTGACTTAGTCATTGAATCTTTTTTATCTCTTGAATATGCTATTGGGAGTGTCAAAATAAATGTGAAAATCAGTTTGAGTACAAAAAAATACAATGCATGCATTTTACTTGTTTTATTTATATTTGCATCATATTGGTTCAAGCATTAACTAGGGCAAGTCGTACTAATTAATGATGTTTAGTTGTTGACCGGTGAGTTTAAAATTGATTATTAATGTTTTTGGTTCGGATTCTTCAAATAAGAGTGGGTCTTCATATTTTTGTGTAAGGTTTGACTGTGGTAGACTACCATAATGAACGTTACATTCTTGAAAAGGGGTATGGTTTCATGAACCGGTTCCTCTTAAATAACCTTGGTCTCCTAGGTTGTCCGGTTGGCTGCCATGTGGATTCTGGTCATAAACCATTGTGTTCTTTCGTGTTCCATGGCAGTGTTTCCGAGAAAGGTTTCAGTGGGTATTTAAGTCTAGGTTATGGCATTCTTCATCTTCATTCCTCATCCGCCGTTTCTAAGCCTTTGCCCAAAATCCTCCAATTTCTGAAAAGTTCAAAAATTCTCCAGAAATTCTTTCGAACCCATCCTTCTCTCACCGCCACCATGTTCTTAGCACTGCTAATTGCTCATATGGTGCACCTTCGTTTCGGATCAGATTCTGATGAGGAGCCTCAGGTCGTGGTGACTGAACCCATTCCTGAACCGCAGCCAGACTTCATGTCAGAATCCCCTGCTGCACCAGTCACCGATGCCAACAACTCCGATGAATTACCTGAGGAACTCTCTGCTCGTCCCTCATCTGTACAGACAAACCCATCTCCTTCTCCTCAGAAAAAGGGCAAACATGTGAAACATTTGGCCCCGCCGCGAACATCTCGCGGATCCACCCGTCAATCATCGTCCAGTCAATTCCGGTTTGTAGATGAGGATGCACAGAGGTACTACAACCAAGTCTCCACCCGGATGATTGTTTCCGAAAGAGGGTATCCAGTTCTTAACTTTTCCTCTAAAGTGGTCAAGTCCTTAGGTTTGGGTTGGGTCCAAGAGGTGATTAGGGTGTTGAATCTTGAAAAATTGGTTGATGGGTTTCCTAGTTCCTTCCGTTTTAATGCATCTGTTGTCCGTGAATTCTATGCAAATTTTCCTGTCTTGGATGAATTTGAGTCGAGTGTGAATGTTATGGTTAGGGGTATAATGGTCAATTTGAGCCCATCAGTCATCTATAACTACTTTTCTCTTCCTGCACCGTTAAGTCATGATGTATATGATAATTTCCTTGATGAGTCAGTTCGATACTTTATGCATGACTTCTCTTTGTTGGCCTTTCATGACTCTGAGTTGGTATTAGCCCACGGTGATAAGACTTCTAGGTCTCATTTGACTCCTAGCTTCCGATATCTACTGCATTTCATCAAAACTAATCTCATTCCAACCGGAAATGCAGCCAATGTCACCTTAGAAGCAGCCCGTCTAGCCATCTTACTGTATCATCGTTTTCCCATTCCTACTGGTCATGTCATTTATGATTCAATAGTGTCTAAATCTAGGAACTTTGGGAAAATGGAAGGGTCACGAGGTTCAGTAGTGTTTCCGTGTCTGATCCATCATCTCTGTGAGGAGGCTGGTGTTGATATGTCTGGTCCTGAGGATGTCTTTCAGGCTCCCACCAGTCCTATGACTGAGGACTTTGTGCGCAAGAGTGAAAAGGCTGTTGAGTCTTCTAGGAAGTTGAAGTTGAGTGTGGGATCAGTCAACGAAGCGTCCTTGTCTGCGACCGTTGAAGCTGCTGTTAAGGAAGCCACATCAAAGCTTCTTCAAGCCTTTGGTGTGAAGAAAAGGAAGAAGTCCAAGACCCCATCTGACCAGACTGCTAATCAAGAGTGATCATGTGTTGAATTTGCTGTGCTATGTTATGAGTTTATGTTGGTTTCTTGTAGTTTAATTTCGTGTCTAGTCGTTGTGAACAATATTATGATCGTTTCCTATAGGTTGTAATTTAATTAGCCCTTGTGAACTTTGGTGTTATGATGTGTTTCATTTAAGTATTATTGTGGTTTAGTCTTTCTATTTGTTCATAAGTGTTGCTCTTATTATTTCTTGACTAGTCATGCTTGCATTGCACAGTGTGCTTAACTTTTGTGCTTGATTAAGGGGGAGTTTCCCTATCTTAAGTGTGTATCTGCATAGTTTGTGTATCTGTTTCTCCTGCTTATCATGTTTAAGTCTTCCGTTGCTACTCCTTTGTCTTCCCATGACAAAAAGGGGGAGTAAGTTTGGAGATAGGGGGAGTCTACATTTGCCATGTTCATAATTGTTACTCACTTATCTGGCTAACTCTCTATATTGTGGATATCATGTTATGGTACTTAGGGGGAGAAAATGCATACATATTCTTGAAGTTCATTGCAGGAACATTCTGTGACTGGTCACAGTTCTTGAAGTTCATTGCAGGAACATTCTGTGACTGGTCACACATGTGTGGATATACATATATGTCTTACTTGTAGGAACATTTGGCTATTGGTCACAGTCTAGCAAATTCTCTGGTGAGTGTGAGAGATGTGAGCATATTGGGTTGTTTTTGTCAAGGAAAGCCAAAGGGGGAGATTGTAGGATATTTGTATCTTAGACATAAATGTAATTGGCTATCCTTGTCTCACAAAAACATTGTAAAATCATTCACATGCTCAATCTAGGTGTTTAGTAGTTAGCCTTAAGCTTAGTGATAAGTGGTCGAGTTGAAGATCAAGAAATGAAGACATGCTCGGATGTGTTATGGTTAACTCAGCACTTAAATTGCATTTGCATAAACTTTTCAAAACTTAGGATTAAAATTAAGAAAAATGTATTTCTCATAAAAACTCAGTTTTCTTACAAGCCGTGACTGGTCACCTTGATCCGCATGTGACAGTCACTTTTCTGACAGTGATGCTGATTGGTCTCTTAAACAACTCAAGCTTTTATCCGGGTTGACCAAACATCTGTTTACCCGCTGGACAATCAGCTACACTCCACTACCTCGGTTTGACTAGTTTTTTTGCAGATCTTAAGGTAATCTCAGCCGATGGATTCTTATCCTTTAGGCCTATATATTTCAAACTCTTCCCCCACTATTCAGTTAGGGTTTTTGTGCACAACATTTCATTTTGCATATTTCAAAAGCTCTCACTTTGTGCTGCCATTTTTCCTCTCGGATTCTATCTTGTCTTCTTGAGTGCTTTTAGGTCACTTATATAGAAGCATTGTGAGATATTGAGGATGGCATGCGTCATGAATTTCTTCTAAGTTTCGGCTCTTTCAAAATCATATCTTTGAAGGAAACCTTGAAGAAGTTCTCATCTTCACCGTTTCAACTTCCTTGTTTTCAAAACTCATTTAGTTTAGAAGTTGAAATAGTGGTCTTCGATCTTGTCTCCCATGTTCACACATTATTTGAGACAAGGTTGATATTTAGGAGTCTTGTGACTTCATGTTTTTCTGCCCAGTTTTGTAACTGTTGCAGTAGAACACTCAGTTGTCCAGCGGTTTTACTGAAGCTCTTTAGCTCTCTGTAACTCTGCTGGTGACTAGTCACACATAATCACAGCTCATACATTTGGTGCCGCTGACCAGACATACGTGTGTATTCTCTGGAAAGTGATTGACCAGTCATCTGTACCACTGGAGGTGAAGCGATTGAAGAAGAAGCCGCACGAGGAACTGCTGCATCTAAGACTAGGTACATTAGATATTGAGCATTGTATGAACCTTGTATTGGGCATCTTTTTGCCGTTTCATAGTGGAAGGCCGGTCTTCTGATAGACCCCCGGTTTTTTACCCTTTGGGGTTTTTCCGGGTACCAAAACATTGTGTTCATCTCTGTGATTTGTTAACAAGCTGACTAGTCATAAAATCGGATTTAATTATGCACCAACTTAACTTACAATGCAATCTGGACAAACTGTGTGACTGATCATCAAATTAACTGTTGCATTAGAACCGCTGGAATTGACTAGGCTGTAGTTGTGGTTAGCCCGCAGAGTTCATCTTCACTGAATCTGTTTTGGGGACCTAAGTTGGCATAGCATTCGAATGTGTTTTGAACAACTCCACAAGCATACACAAACTGTTAATTAAAGGACTGGTCACATATTTCAGTGTGGAAAACTAAGTGACTGGTCATGTTGTTCAGTACAGAAACAAAGGTTCAAGTTCTCTGCTTTAGGTGACTGGTCACCTAAGTAATCTGTTGTGTGGATTGTTTGTACTTGCCGTGACTTAATTGAAAATTACCCCCCTCATTGCCAACCTGCAGAAGCCAACAGCCAAGATTTAATCTTAAAACTCACTTTTAGTAAAACCTAGGCAAATCTGAGTGAGTAGTGTGAGGTTGACTACCCGCTGGATAAAAGCCTATACTGTCTAATCAAACCTGTCAGAAAAGCAGTCAACATTCACGTGCATGAAATAGATGACTAGTCACAAAAAACCTGAAATCCTTATTCTTGTAAAAACAAGTACAAAACCTTAAAGTGTTTAAAATGTTTTGACTCAATAATGTAAGGACAAAGGTTTTGACACAGAAAATCTATGCAAATGAATATTATATATGAATGCATCTTCAATCATCACCAATCTTCAATCTTCCAAGCTTGTTCAATTATCCTAAAAATCTAGAAATAAAACCTTATTGACTAATTGAGCTTGTTACATAATTTGCAATGTTTTTGTTACAAGGATAGCCAATCATAAAATATCCTACAATTAGGTTATTTAAGATTTTGCTGAATTGCTCTAGTTCACTTCATAGATGTATTCCGGTAGGTGGTTTAACCTTTTTTAGGTCGATTGATTAAATTACTTTTAATTTTGGTATGTTTAGGGTAAGGTAGATTGGTTAAGGTGGCTTCATTTTGTTCTTTGGTGAGGAAGTTCAAGTGGCTTCCATTTTGTTCTTAGGTGGGGAAGTTTAGGTAGCTTCCATTTTTCTCGGTTTCATTCTTATTATATGTGAGTTAGAGGAATGAAATGAAGATGGTAGAGAAGGAAGGCACAACATAAAGAGAATAATAAATCAATTTCATTGATATCTCACAATTCGGTTACACATTTTCAAAATAAAAATTCAGAAAGTTAATATGGGCAACTTAGGAAGATAAAATTTATAATATAGAAAGTTGCTAAGTTAAAATCTAATCATGTGTTTCCATTACAAAGAAAAAATATGGTGGGTTTAAACTTAAATGAAATAATTTTTATGAGTTTGTGTCCCTTGATTCATTGAAATTTTTTTTGACTTCTTATCCGCACTGTTCTCTTCTGGTTGTCTCCTTTCTGTGAACATTATAAGCCAAAAACATCAGGAGAAAACACCTATTTCCAAAAACTCTTTTGCAAAAACTCTATATGATTAACTGGAAAAGGGGTTAAGGAAGAGAATAACATAAACCCTGAGGATTGATTTTGAGGCTTGAAAGAGCTTTTTGTCATGGCGAAAATCTCGCCATCTGCAAATTCTCAAAACAACAAAATCACAATCGCAGTCGCCTACCAAATTCAGTTAATCAGAACTTTAATAATATTGAACAAATTACAACCTGTAGACAGAAGAATTTCAAGTAGGAATAGCACGGAAAGATGGATTGTGGGTTGTTTGGCAAAGGATTAAGGCCTATAAGATATCACGAAGTGTCACGTGCTAATTAATTCTAGAGAGATTATATCTATATTAATTAATTTTTTTTTCGAGAAGGATATTTATTACAATTAGCCCCATTTTAATAACTTAATACCCAAAAAAACCTATTACAATTTAATCTTTACCAAAATATCCTAAATAACACACGGCAGTTGTTTATTGGTTTGTTGATAGTTAAAGAGAACACGCACCCCGCCTTACCCAAAAGTCTTTTTGCGCAACAATCTCCATTGCCATCGCTGTCTCCTGGAAGATCTCCCAGCGTGCCAACGACCATCCGATCGTGACCTCCACCTCCGCCTCTGCCTCCCTTTCGCCGCCTACGCCTACGCCCTCACCGCCGTCGCTCTCATCGACGACCTCCGCCTGCGACCACCTATCCGGATCGCGACTGCCTCCCCGATCGACAATCGCTCAGATCTCCCAGCACGCCCGCGGCCACCTCTCCGATCACGACCTCCGCCTCCGCCTCCCCTTCGCCGCCTACGCCAACCCCCTCACCCGCGCTCGCTGCCTCTCTGATTTCTTCGCTGGAATCTTCGACCAAGGCCCCAAATCACAGCGCATTGCTGTCGCCAACTGCATCGACCAGATCTCCAATTCCATCGACGAGCTCAGCCGCACTCTCGGCTAGTTGAAACACCTCCGGCCGGCGACGTCTCCGCCGTCCAAGTCGAGCGCTTCTTCACTGAGCTCATCGAGAAAGAGGTACAATTCAATACCCCAATCTCACTCCACATCACTCAATTTCAGCTGCTCGTGCTCTTTCTAATTATTAATCTGTTTGGTTGCCGAGAAAGAAAGAAAACAAAAGTGAATTCTCAATTGATTGTGAAAATTAGTGCCAAAGTTTTTAATTTGATTTTGTGGTTTAGGTTGATCAGAAGAAGAAGAGGCAACTTCATGGACAGATTATTGTGTCGGGGAGGAAGGCGACGACGTGCTGGACGTTGAGCATCTTGACGCTGAGCTTCTCGGGCTTGGGCGTCGATGAGGATGTCGTTCATGATTCTTGATTTTTTGGTTGATTGATGTTTCTTGTTTGTTTCTGTTGGTTTTAGATTGAAATAATTTGATGAATTTTGCATTTCTAGTGCTTGAAGATGAGGTGGGTTATGTATTTTGTGATTTCAATTTCGGCGTTAAATGTTGTGGGGAAATGTCCAGGAAAAATGGGGGAAGTGTCCCGGTAAAATAATGAAGTGTTTCGGTAAAATGGGGGAAGTGTCCCGGTAAAATGGGAGAAAGTGTCCCAGAAAAAATGGGCGAAGTGTCCCGGTAAAATGGGGAAATGTCCCGGAAAAATGGGGGGAAGTGTCCCAAAAAATGGGGATATGTCCCGGAAAAAATGGGGGAAGTTTCCTGGTAAAATGAGGGGAAATGTTCCGGAAAAATGGGGAAGTGTCTCAGAAAAATAAAAATAAGTGAAAATTTTAGATATAGAATAAATATTTAAGGTTAACTAATACGACAGATGATGCATGCTAGTTGGATTGGTTGGCCCCCCTCTTTCAATAAGAAGGCTTAGGTTGAAACTCTTGCATGTGCGTGAATTAAATGGCTTTTTGTCCATTTAATGGGAAGCACGTGGGTCCCACGCGCCCATAGTGAAGCTGGGGGTATATGTATGACTAGTGGTCCCCCATGCCACCTAATGAGACTAAATTGTAAAATTATGACTTTTTAGTAAGAAAAAAAATGAGATAGATTTTTTAGTAACACTTTATTCTTTTTAAGACTTTTTGGTAAGAACCCCTTAATTAAAACACTACATTTTTGTCATAAAACTCTCAAAAATTTACCCATCATAGCACTACGTACTATTTTTCTTCTCACGCCCTATAATTTTTTAACATATTTTTTTTAAATGAAACCAAGAAAGACGGCAAAATTAGTGGTAGAGACTTTCGGTCCACTAAATGGTAGTTTGCATTCTAATTTTATTTTAATTTTTTAAGTCACACAAATGATATTGAGTTTGTAAAAATCTATTAGGCTTTTGAAAAAGAGAAAAGAACCAAATAGTCCTATTTTAAGAACCTAATACCCAGAAGACCTATTACTATTTAATCTTTACCAACTCATCCTAAAAAATACTTGTCAATGTTCTATTGGCTGTGTGACTTTTGGTAAACCTACGCGCCCCCATTTTTCTCTCAATTCCCATACTTTATTTTACAGAGACCAAGGAGGGCAGGACGTTGTATGCAAGGAACAAAATTTTGGTTTCGATGGAAATTTCGGTCGTCAAAATTTATGGAAATTTCGGTTAAAATTTCGGTAAATTTTGATTTGAAAAAAAAAAGACGAAAAACATATTAGAAACCCTATAAATTAATATCTTTACTTTCTCTAGGCTTTAAAAGCAACAAATAATGCAATTTAACGTTTAAACTATATAACATTGTCCATATGGATTAACTTTTATATACGTAAGGGAGAAGAGCAGCCAAAACCAAGTCATCGAAGCAAGTGTTGTTTGAGCTTTTGTTGTCCACTTTCACTCCTGTATTTTTTTTTCTTTGTGTAAGCATTAAAATTTTGTTTATTCTTTATAAATGGGTCGGATGAGGCTTCCGAGATTAAGGGTAAATCCCTCATTGGTAAGGTTGCCATAAGTAGGCTAGCGCGCAGAGGTGGTGTAAAAGGATCAGTGGTGATGTTTATCCAGAAACAAGATTCGCGTTGATGATGTTTTTAGAGAAAATCATTGTCAGTGCAGAGCATGCCAAAGAGAGAAGGTCACAGTTTGGCATGTTCAGTGTAGGGATGGTGCTACAGACGGTCACAGTTTACATTCTTTGAAAGAAGAGCCAATCGTGCTACAGACGCATAATGACTTAGTTTTCTGATGCACAAGCAGGGATTTTCAACGTGATTACTACATCTGTAATCCATACACCATGCAATGGGTTGCTCTTCCTCCACCCCCTACTCAATGCCATGAGAATGTACGAGTGGAATTCATCTGTGATGTCCCTTACTATAGCTGCAAGAAAGATGATCAGAAGGGACATTTCTTCCAGCTTAATGCTGAGTATATAAGTGCAGGGTTGTGAGAATTCTAAGTCTTTATTATTCGAAAGTTGGTGATAAGTTCTCCAAATTAAACTTGGAGATCTTTTCTTCTGAGACTGGTGAATGGAGAGCATCAGTTGCATCATCCCCACAAAGCTTTAACTCTTTGCACTTCGGCCTACAAGATGATTGCAGCTTTGCTTGCAATGGGATGTTATATTGGAAGCAAGGAACAATGAGATGTTATATTGGAGCCATATTCCATTCAATGTATTAAAGAAGGCAAGAAAACACAAAGAAAGTTGTCAGGATTCAAGGTAAAGAAGCCAACAAACAACTCATTGACAAGCTATATAAAGCATTTCCAAAATTTAACCGAAACCGAAATTTAACCGAAATTTAACCGAAATTTCGGTCGAAATTTTGGAAATTTCGGGCATTTTAGCCTCTGAGACACGATATTTCCGAAATTTAACCGAAACTATCGAAATTACCGAAATTTCAGTATTTTTCCGCTGATATTGAGACGTACCTCGATTCAAGTTTCGGGACTAAAAAATTACCGAAATTTCGACCAAAATTTCGGTATTTCGGTCGAAATTTAGTTCCTTGGTTGTATGATCCAGGGGATCGAGCGATGATCGCGAGCGGCAAAACCTATGCCTCCGCCTGGCACGCCGCCTTCCTTACAGCGAAGCCGACAACCCTTTCCGCCGTGAACCCCGCCGAAGCTGGGAAGCTGCTAGCCCCGATCTGGGGGATCTAGTGAAGCGTCGAAATAGTTCGAGCTGGTCGATCCCACCCATATCCGGCTGCGCTCGAACTCCTAACCGCCACCCGTCCCCGGCGACTCCGGCAGCAACCGCTGGCGGCGACGCCTAGATCCTTCGATATCGTCATCTACGCCAAGACCGCTCTCGTGCTCACCTTCTCCTCCTCCTATCTCTGCTCGGCACGATGACGAAGCTCGAGAACTCGTTGGGCCTGGCCCGGTCCAGCTTCTTCCGCTGCAACCACCGCCACCGCCGTTGTTCGGACGCGCCATGACGTACCGCGCTATTGCTCGGCCACGGAATCGATCGGTCAAGTGCCTGGCGACGTCGCGGACGGCGAAGCTCAATCGGAAGTAGATGAAGAAAGTCGCCGCCACACCCCATTGTACCAGTAGAGCTCGAATTACGGACGGTTTTCTTACCAAGACGCCTCCGCCAGTGAAGATTCTGACTCCTAATTGGTCTCTAATCACCGCGAAATGGTCAGTTTATCTTTTGATTAACTCAAGTTAGACACTTTGATTGAGCTGATTTGAATTACCATTTGGAAATGGAAGCTTCATTGATGTTAAAGTTGTGATTTATTTTATTTGGGGTAAAAAAAAGCTGTGATATTTACTTTTTGATATTTACATGTGAGAAATTAAAGCTGTAATAGATGGATGGTGGTGGTTTATTTGATGCTGATTGGTGGGTTTTTAGGGTGGTTCGACTGGTGAGAACATCGATGAATGGAGGTGGAAGTTAACGATGCTTCTTCGGAACAAAGACGAGCAGGAATTGGTATCCAGAACATAATTGCTCCTATTTTAGATACGGTCGATTCTCAATAACAACAGAGGATCGTATTGATTGAGCTTGAGGAAATTTGGCGGGTTTGGTTGGTGAATGAGTGGTTTTGATCAGTTGGGTAAGGAAAATTATTGGTTGTTTAGCTCAAAGTTTAGATGTTTATGGGTTGATTATAATTTGTTTTTGGTTTATGACACTATAATAACTTCAAATTCTGTATGAAATATAGAAATTTTGCCACGTCGTATGAATGCGATATGCGATTTGAGTTTCGTATATGTTGCTGCAGTTTGGTTTATATCTTTGGATTTGGATGTCAAGCATTGTTCATTTGTTAGAATTTGCATGTAGTCTAGCAAGTGATATGCAAAGTGTCCCTGTAAAATGGGGAAGTGCCCTGGTAAAATGGGCGGCAAGTGTCCTGGTAAAAAGGGGAAGTGCCCCGGAAAAATGGGGCGAAGTGCCCTAGTAAAATGGGGAAGTGTCCCGGTAAAATGGGAAAGTGACCTGGTAAAATGGGGAAGTGCCCCGGTAAAAGGGGAAGTGCCTCGGTAAAATAGGAAGTGCCACGATAAAATGGAGAAGTGCCCTAGTTAAATGGATAAGTGCCCTGGTCAAATGCAAAAGTGCCCTGGTAAAATGAATAAGTGCCCTAGTAAAATGCAAAAGTGCCCTGGTAAATGGATAAGTGCCCTGGTAAAATGGGGGGAAGTGTCCCGGAAAAATAAAAGCAAGTGAAAATTTTAGATATAGAATAAATATTTAAAGTTACTTAATATGATAAATGATCCATGCTAGTTGGATTGGTTGGTCCCCCTCTTTCAACAAGAGGGTTTGGGTTCAAACTCTTGCATGTCAATGAATTAAATGAATTTTTTGTCTATTTAATGGGAGGCGCATGGGTCCCACGTGCCTATAGTGAATCTGGATGTACATGCATGACTAGTGATCCCCATGCCACCAAATGGAACTAAATTGTAAGATTAAGATTTACTAGTAAGAAAAAAATTGAGGTAGGTTTTTTGGTAACACTTTATTCTTTTTAGGACTTTTTGGTAAGAACCCCTTTGAAAAACTTTCTCTGTAATTTGTAAATAATTTTAAAAATTTCAAGAACAAGAAAGAAAACACAAGGCAAGATTCTACAAATCAGTGACATGATGAGCTAGGTCCTATTAACTTGATATGCTTTAATTACTCAAAATTTTGGAGTTATTCTAGACTATTGCTTTCCTTGTACAATTTGAACCATTGGGGAAACATTCATCAAAATCTCACAATCTCTATAGCTGAAGTGGTGGATCTGCGGTCGCCCGGGCATCATTGTCTAGACTACACGTTATTTTTTTGGGGCATTGTGATATTAGCCCAGTGATAAACATAACTTTTGTATTCAACCCACTATTATACAACATACATATATGCACATCTTACTAAGCATAAAAAAAAAAAAGAATACAAATAATCCATGTCAGTAAGTTTAAACCCACTATTTTTCTAAAAAGTAACAACCACTGCCATTATAGAACTTTTCAAAAGCAGACGTGATAACCCAAATCAGATTTTGGTAACTGGTTGAGACGCGGGTGCATGATACTAATTTTGACAGGCTGGCTCGTCTTTCCTTTCCAAATTGGCAGATCTTTCACAATTACTCTTCTCATGATAATGGGCGTGTCTGGGTGGTTTGGAACCCCTCTGTTGTGAAGGTTGTTTTGTTGGGTGAAGAAGAGTAGGTGGTCCACTGTAGGGTCCATGTTCTCGACTCAGGTTAAGTTTTTTGTGCCTCCTTTGTGTATGGCTCTAATGATGATGTCTGCAGGCTTGAACTACGACGTAATTTGCAATCAGTGGCAAATTCTTTTGGGTCTGCCCCTTGGGTTGTACTTGGGGATTTTAACATCACCCGTTTTTTGTATGAGAGTTCGAATGTGGATCCCCGGGTTGTAGTGATTGCGGAATTTGGTGATTGTTTGCGGGATGTTGGCCTTGATGATCTTGCCTTTTCTGGTCAACTTCTAACTTGGTGCAATAAACAGTATAACGGGATCCGCCTATCTCGTAAGCTCGATCGGGTTGTTAATGGCGCTTGGCTTGACGTCTTCCCTTCAAGTCACTTGTCTTTCCTCCCTCGGGGTAATTCAGATCATTATCCTGCTGTTGTCAAGCTGGGGTTAGACCATCAGAATTGTCGAAGCCCCTTCAAGTTTTTCAACTTTTTTTGCTGACCATGATGAGTTCTTTCCTATTGTTTCCCATGCCTTCAACACTCACGTTGGGCACTGCTCAATTCCAATTAATGCAAAAGCTTAAGCTGGTGAAGAATGATCTTAAGCGCCTTAATCGTCGCCCTACTTTGGATGTGTCTCTTGCCGTCTCTGCAACTAAAGGGGCGCTGGATGCTTGCCAGATTGCTTTGTCCTCTGCTAGTTTCGATCCGAGGCTAGTGGATGAAGAAAAAAATTCTATTGAAGTCTTATTCTGGTTGTTTAGCAAGGGAAGAAAGTCCGATGCGCCAAAAGTCTCAGTTGAATTGGATGGCTTCGGGGGATCAGAATACCTCTTTTTTCCATAATACTATTCGGAAGCACACCAATCATAATCGTATTGCTTCTATTACCCGACGAGATGGTTCAATCACCACTGTTGATAGTGAAATCAAGGCAGAAGCTGTTGATTTTTTTTCAAGGGCTCCTCGGTGGTGGTGAGCAAGGTGTGAGGGCAGTCCTTAGCTCTCTCGTCCTTTCCCTTATTTCTCTGGATGATGCTGTAATCATGGTGGAGGATTTTTCTGATGCTGAGATCTGGAATGCCTGCTTCAGGCTTAAGCCTAGTAAAGCTCCAGGGTCGGATGGGTTCAATGCTTTATTCTTTCAAAAAACTTGGTCTGTTGTGGGTCCTTATGTCATCAGAGCTGTTAAGGAGTTCTTTTGTTCTGGTAGCTTGTTGGGTGAGCTTAACACCACTATCCTCACTCTTGTTCGTAAAGTTGTTAATCTATCCTCCATGGCAGAGTATCGTCCCATTTCTTGTTGTAATGTGGTGTACAAGATTATAACCAAGCTTTTGGCAAATCGAATTAAAGTCATTCATTCGAGCATCATTGGTGCTTCACAGTCTGCTTTCGTTGCAGAAGAATTGGTGACAATGTGCTTTTGGTCCAAGAAATTTTGAGGGGTTATCATCTTTCTAGTGGGGCTCCCCGTTGTGCTATTAAGGTTGATATTCTCAAGGCGTATGACTCGCTTGATTGGGGGTTCATCCTTGATGCTCTTTGTGCTTTTAATTTCCACCCTCGGTTAATTAATTGGGTGCGAAGCTGTATTTCTTCTCCGCGTTTCTTTGTGGCTGTTAACGATGAGTTGAATGGTTTCTTTCCCTCCAATAGGGGGTTGAGGCAGGGTGATCCTCTCTCCCCTTACCTTTTCATCATTGCTATGGAGATTTTATCTCGTAAGATGCAAGCTTCCATCCTTGATGCCCCCTGGTTTCGTTATCATTGGCGTTGTGAGAGAATTTCTCTCTTGCATGTTGCTTTTGCAAATGATTTGTTTCTGTTCTGCAATGGAGATATCAGGTCTGATTTGGTTCTCAAGTCTTGGTTTTCTGTTTCTTCTGGTCTCAAGGCTAATGCGGCTAAAAGCCAAGTTTTTTGTGTTGGGGTTGATGAAGTTTTGTCTGCTGAACTAGTTGGTTGCTTTGGTTTTAATGTGGGGGTTTTGCCTGTTAAGTACTTGGGAATTCCACTCATTACTACCAGACTCATTTTCTCTGATTGTGCCTCCCTTTTAGAAAAAGGTTGTTGCTCGTATTCGGGGGTGGGAGCACCGTCATCTCTCTTTTGCAGGGCGCCTCATTCTCATCAAAGCAATTTTATGTAGTGTTCAGGTCTATTGGTCTTCGCATCTCTTTCTTCCTAAAGAAGTCCTCAAGGATTTTGAGAAAAACCTTCGATGCTTCTTATGGTCTAGGAGTTCCTCCAGGGCCTATTCGGCTAAAGTAGCTTGGCAGGATGTGTGTTGTCCTAAAAGTGAAGGTGGGGTTAGGTCTTCGTAATCTGCATATGTGGAACTTGGCTCTTATGGCAGGGCATATTTGGCGTTTGTTTGCTGGTGATACGAACAACTTATGGGTTAAGTGGGTGAAGGCTTATTTCATTAAAGATCAATGCTTTTAGACCTTATCTGAGGGCTCTAAATGTTCTTGGAATTGGAAGAATCTTCTTGAGCTGCGGCCCTTGGTTCGCCCTTTCATTCGTGCTAGGGGTGGTGATGGGAACACTTTCCTTTGGTCTGCTAGTAGCAATGGGCTTTTTTCCTCAGCTTCAATGTGGTCTACTCTTGTCCCTATTAACCCTAAAGTCCCCTGATATCATTTAGTCAAGTTTGGAGCTTCTATCCCCAGGGCGATTTTTATACTGTGGTCGGTGATTAAAGGTCGTCTTTCTACCTTGGATAGAGTGGGACAATTCGTGAACCATCCTAATAGGCTTTGTGTTTTTTGTAATTGTGCCTTGGAGTCTCACTCTCATCTTTTCTTTGATTGCCCTTATTCTAGTGGTGTTTGGGGTCAAATTTTATTTCGGTGTGGGATTCCATGGTTTAATCCCCCTTGGCCTTCTTCTATCACTTCTTGGGCTTCTCAATGGAAGGGGAAGATGATGTCTACGGTGGCCAGGAAGCTCTCTTTGGCAGTCACAGTGTACTGCATATGGATAGAGCGTAATCAACGGATCTTTGGTGGTGCAGCTAAACCCCCTGCTACTATTTTGCAGTCCATTATTAGAATGGTCCGATGTTGCCTATGCTCTCTGAAATTTAAGTCTTCTCACTCCAATTTGGTCACTGCAAATTGTTGGAACATTCCAATGCCTTCTAGCTATTCGTTGGTTTGGTTTTTGGTGTCCCTTTTGTGGGGTTTTTGCCTTTGTGGCTTGTTGCTTTTTAGTGTGTTCTGAAGTTAAATCCAGGTTGTTGTAGCTTTTGGGGATGCCCCCTTTGCTAATTCATTTTACTTAAAAAAAAAATTCAGTATGATTTAAAGGCTCAAAATCAGCTTAAGCTTAATAAACCTTTCATGCAGGTTCATTTCATATGTTTACACAAGAAGAAACAAAATTGAGATTCGATGTGTAATATACCTTCGAAAGAGGAAAATGATGAGATAATTACATATGTAAGACAACTTCGAAAGAGGAATCAAATTTAATTGATATTTTCTATACTAAAGGTTTAATGTTTGAATTGTCTATACCAAAGTTTAGTATACATATATGTAATATATTTTCGAAAGAGGAACAAACTTTTGTACTTGAGTTGGAGGTATGATAGTGAGAGAATAGTAGTGTTGAGGGATGGCAAAAATCTCCACAGATATGGGTACCTGTGGGTATTCGCCCCTGATGGAGGAGCTAAATGGGGATGGAGGCGGGTATGGAGATTTTTAAAATCCCCATGATGGGTATGGGGCGGGTATGGTAGTACTACTCTCCAATCCAAACCCGGCCCGATGTTTATATATATATATATATATATATATATATATATATATATATATATATATATATATATATATATATATATATAATTATATAAACTTTTAGAAAATCTCAAAATCACCCCAACTTAAATGAAGGCTTTAAGGCTTCCATTCTTGAAACTATAAAAATTTAATAGATTATGATTATTTATGTAATTTTATTGTTAATATTGTCCATATTTTTTCTATAGGGGGTGGGTATGGAGGTGGGTATGGAGATAGTAACCTCCATGGAGGAGGGTATGAGGTTACCCGATAGAAAATTAATGGGTATGGAGGCGGGTATGGAGATGAAAATCACAAATGGATATGGGTATGGAGATAGTACTCCCCTGACCCGACCTATTGTCATCCCTAGTGTTGAGTCTTGTTAAGGAACGAAATATACAGATGAGGGAATTTACCTTCAATAGAGATATGAAGTAGGAATTTACCTTCGTTGGAAAAGTGGTTCTTTTCATAAGGTCGGTAGGATCCCAACTTTGTCACCTTTGCTTTAATGTGAAATTTTACAATATAGACTTAAAAAACCTTATCCCCATCTTCAGCGTAACCCAGATCCCATGATTTTAATAGGGGGCTGCTAGTTCCACCCCCTTGTCTTATTTGCACACCCATCTTATATTTACACCCCTCACTATATTATAAACATCTTTTTCCACCCATTATTATTCCTAAAATGTCTTTAATTTATCTTTTAGGGCAAATACTCTCTCTACACACAAAATCGATCCCAAAATTGCACAAGCAAATGAAAAGAAGAACAATTGTGCAATCTCTCATGCCACGAATTCTGTTAGCAATTAGAAAGATTGTGCGCCTTAAGGTACCTAGCCAATTATTGCATATAAGATTACATGGATATCTTTTAAACTACTTGAATAAGCATGATGGTCTATTCTTATTGCAGAACCCCATTATTGCATATATGACTGCATCGATCTCTTAAACTACTAGAATAAGCATGATGTGTCTATTCTTTTTGCAGAACTTGGTGTATGGCTTGGAGAACTTTTAATGAAGTTACATGCTTCCTTCGGTCTGATTAATGTTAAACATCAAACATGTTGCTCTTATAGAAATTCATGTCATCGTCAATGTCCAATTCTTCTCTGCTTCTTCGTCTGGTTCATAGCCACTGGCATCCAATTTTACACCTGAGATGGTGGCTTCTTTGGCATATTCAAAAGCGGAAAGTGTACCCTCAATTTAAAAAAATAAATTCTATCTTCAACTTGCACAAGATCATGGCAGTCCCGCCACCGCAAATGGGCAGGTATATTATCAACGAATGGTTGACTTCGGTCCCTCTTTTCTTCCTTTGAATTTTAATAATGGATTTATAAGGCGAATCATTTAGAGATCTGATAAATAGAAGAGAGAAAATTGTAGAAGATTTTGGAGGAGGGAAGACATGAGAGACGGAGGAGCTTTGCGGAGGAAACGAAGAAACTGCTCAAATAAAATTTAGGTTTTTTTTGTTTGTTTCTATTATCCTTATACGTCATTTCACAATAAGGTTACAATTGTAATTAAAATTTTTATGAAATTGTGGGTGTGCAAATAAGACAAGGGGATGGAACTACCAGCCCCCTTTTAATATTTTCTTACCTAACTATTAGGTAATTCTTGATAGCATACCTCCAAGAGAGAATTATGATAAAGGAAAATTGGGTAGAGAAAGAGAACGAAATCTGATTGTAATGTACTTTTAGAAATTACCTAGTTTTGAGGTGATTTAGGAAATTACCTCTTGCAGAGGTTCACAATCATATACAGGTATTCAAAGTTTAGCACACATTCGGAAGAGAAAAAAAATTGAAAAGGGAAGAAACTAAATGAAAAGGTAAGTACATATGTAACCCATTAAAGCTCCATAATTACCCGTGTAAAGGCTCCACAATTAAACCATTTAAGTCAAGAATTAAATCTATGCAATAGTAGCTACAAATGTTTGTAAAAGGGCAAAATTGGTATTAAAATGATTAAAAAGTTTATAATGAAAAATATGAAGTGACTCATCATTTTAAAATGGAAAGTTTGACTACGTAGATTCAGTAAGGGGCTGTTAGCTTCACCCCTTTATCTTATTTTTCCACCCACCACTCTTAATTAATTTTATTTAAAAATTATTTTATCACATTTTTCCTAATTTGCCCTCGTCTTCTTCCTAAATCAACCCTAAACTCACAAATTGAAATTCACACTGAAAAGCTTCAATCTTTCATTGAAACTTTCTATTTCAATTTCAAACTTATTGGGATTGAATGCCAGAGTTCGTGCATAGCCACCAGTCGCTATTGTAGTACGGTAGATGACTTTTGGCACCACCAATCCTCTATGCCTTATCGAATCCATAATTTCCCCCAAAATGATGCTGCATACCTTGCCCCATTAGCAAATGCTTTTATGTTAGACCAAAATACACCATCATGTAATCCAGAGTTCACGACTATAGTATCAGGAACTATATCTTCTGAAAAGTACTTTACCAAATTCCGAAACCCTTCATCTTTCAAAGAATTCAGACCTTGGTAGTTTTGTGTTTCATTCCAATGACCATTGAAAATGTTTGTAATTCAAACTGTTTGAGAAGGGTTCCTTCGAGCTTGAAAAGTTTATATCAAACAATTTGGGAACTGCATGTATTTCTGGCCGATCCAAGATAAAATTGAGAATGTTTCGAATTGAGTCAACATGATTGGAGTCCCCGCACGAGAAAATCCACGTGTTGTTCAAGCATTTCCAAGCAGACTCAGCTGAACAGTGTGCGGAGTAAAGTAAAACCCAGCCATTGCTCTCCAACCACCCCAATGAACCATTGCACAATGGACTTTGGCAAGGAAAATCTGCGGGTGATTTAGGGTTGTTTAGGATTGTTTTAGGAAGAAGATGAGGGCAACTTAGGAATAATGTGATAAAATAATTTTTAAATAAAATTAATTAAGAGTGGTGGGTGGAAAAATAAGACAAATGGGTGGAACTAACAGCCCCCTTTAAAAGGGGTAGACATTAAATTGAAAGGGCTAAACATAAAAAGTTGAGGGCTTTTGCTGAAATTGCTTCTTTTGGAGGGTTAAAATCAAATTTGCTTTTTTTTTTCTTCAGGAAGATTGACCGGTCACAACCTAAACCGGCCTAACGGGTCCAAAAACTCAACACTATCAGATAATTACCGGTTCTACCTATTACACGACCTGATTCCACAATTGTAAGCTCATCTCCAAAGATTTACAGACCGTCCAACGTCAGCCAAGTGGGCATATAACTGAAAAGTTATAGGAAACAAACAGACCATGGCTGATTTAAACAAAGGGATCCAACTTACGCAAATATATACTTAGTAACTTCTACGCAAATATATACTCAGTGATCTGATCCCAGCATTTCAAAGACAACATACAGCATAGTCAACCAAGAAACTTTCAAATGCATAATGCATTTATGTACCATGTCATCATGTCTAAAAGCTTAGGCTATGTTGATCTCAATACCAGGATATACTAGAACCACTCTAAGCAGGTTTCTTACCCCGGGACCTTCTCGGAATAACTTTGATAGGGGCGTTGTCAAGCCAGTCCTGCTCGTGATCAATAGATCCACGGGCATTCCCTTCCCCACTATAGGTTATGTGAAGATATCCATCTGCATCCTCATTTTCCTTGAAGATTGTTGACATCAAGGCACCTGAAACATCATTAGAAATCGTTACGACAACGGCGGTTATGAGAACAACATACTTAGGGTGGTTAAACTATATAATGAACTGCAACTCACCAATGCGAGGTATAGTATTCTTGAAAGATACAAATATTCGCTTTCTGCTTTTAACATTGGCCCTTAGTCGAATAACCACGTGAACAAATTCTCCCAGAGGCATGGCCCTAGGTACATGGTATCTGCAAAGTCCAAACAGAATATTAGGCAACACAACTACATGAGAACACCCATCAATTAAGACAAGCAATGCCTACAAATGAACTTGGTGTTGTGCATTCGCAGTGTGAAGTATATTTTCCATTGTGTTTTGCAAAACAGCAATATGAATCAAGATGGTTAAAACAAAAGGGCCTTGGGAAACTAACTTCTTCACATCAATGTCAGGAAGGTCACTCGATGCATCTTTCTCCACAGTAACCTGCATAGCAGCTAGCTCAAATTAGCACACAGAGAAGCACAGAGGAAGTAAAAGTGCAAACTCTCACTGGTATATGATCTGGTCTCATCTCCCTCAATTCCCAAACTTCTTTGACAGTACGGTCACTGTACATCTTTATATATTCCCTGCACATATATCCAAAGCATAAACAACAAAAAACAAAGCAATGAGATTCCATTGTAGAAATACAAATCATAAAAAATAAAAAATAAGAAATAAAAATAAAATTGAAGCACAAGGGTCTCTGGAACTTATTAACTCTGTTCTCTTCTTGTTCATGCCACGAATAAGAGTCCCCTCAATTGCAGCCTTCTCCGCAACCATACGCTTCTCAGAAATAGTGGAGGTTCATATTAGAACAGCGTGTATCTAGTACATTTTATGCATATATACATTTGATGCAATGAAATTCTTACCATCGAGTCATCTCTGAGATTCCAAAAGTCTAAATAAAAAATGGGCCCAGTTTGTGGGCGGTATGAGATTATCCTTTTCTTCTGTGACATGATACTGATAAGATACAAACAGCAGAAAATGAGAAGCATCCAGCTCGATTGCTGCAGCCATACAGAACATAAAGAAAGCACAAGGGTATTGGCAACAAACCTGTTGCATTCCGTGGTTTTGCGCTTTGCAGCAGAATCCTCCAGAATCGTCTGCATAAAGGCTCAAATTAGATTAGATTATGTATGTCGACTACTGACTTGGGAAGTAAACATATATGACTCAAGGAAAATCTTACTGGTCCTGAATCTGCATTGTTCACTTCAGCCTGTGTCCTTTCTAAAATAAATGTCAAAGATCAGAAGAAACCAGAAACAGATGAGAAAAAAAAAACTTGCGCCAAAACTAAACACATATTTCCAAAGTGAACCATTCATTATCAATCCTAAATCTGTGAAACATTAAAATAATCCTCCCAGAGAAAAATACTAAATATATCTTGCATAAACTATATGATCAACAGGCAAAGGAAGGAAGAAACAGACCAAGAGGAAATTCGTTCTTGGAAGAGCATTCTGTCACAAGTGAAGGCGGAAGAACTTCAACAAAAGAAATAAGACGCCAAAAACAGAGAGATCAATTAGGATTTGTAAATTGAAGAATTGATTGACTGACTGGAAAAGGGCCAAGTTAAATCAGATAGGATTATTCACAGTATATATCAATTTAAAAGGTGTCACACCAGGGAGCATACCTGTGGGGGCAGATATCACAGGAATGGAATTAGAATTTAACTCCTTCATGCCTATGTCAGGTATGTCACTAGATGCATCTTTCTCCGCAGTTACCTGCATGGAAGCTCATATTAGAACAGAGTGATTGCACATAGGTAGTAAACATATTTGACATATTAAAACTCTTACGGGTATACAATCTGATGGCTTCTCCATCAATTTCCCAGCTTCTAGAATAGTATTCCTGAACATTTATCAAACGCATAAAAGATGGAAAAAATTCCAATCCCATTCCACCCAAGCAATACATATCTAGATGATTAAAAGCTGAAGGGAACACAACTATCTTCCTGAATCCTATTCGACTATAAGCAATAAAAATCAAGATAATTAAAGCACAAATAAATTGACAACTTCCTTCATCCTATTCCATTGTAGCAATAGAACCGAGATAATTAAAGCACATGAACATCTTGGCAAGATAATTTAAGCACAAAGCCGATTGACAACTAGCTTCATCCTATTCAATTGTAGCAATAATCAAGATAACAAAAAGCAAAAGGAGACTGGCAACTATCTTGCTGAATCCAATTCGACTATAAGCAATACAAATCAAGATAATTGAATCACAAATAAATTTGAAAGATAAGTAAACCTAACTTGATCCTATTCCATTGTAGCAGTACAAATCATGATAATTAAAAGCAAAAGGGAATTAAAAAACTATCCTGCTTGTTCTACAAATCAAGATGATTAGAGTGGCAAGTGAATCATAGCACAAGGGAATGGCCAATTAACTTGGTCAACTCATCGCCCACGCGAGGATGAGTCTGTGTCCTCTCAAAGACAGCAGCCTTCTCTCGAATTGCATCCATGGAGGCCCTTCTCGGTGAAGCAATCACCGGCATTGGATCTCGATTGCTATCTTCTGGTTGTGTCCTTTCTAAAATATTTTATTCCAAAAACATCAGATGAGCAAGGAGAACTTGAGAGAAAAAATAATAATCAGCTATTTCCAAGCAAAACCCTACTCACTAAAAACCTAAATCAATGAAATCATTAAATAATCTCGAAACAGACACAAAATACTAAATGCCCAAACCCTAAAGTATAATTAACTGCAAAAAGGAAAAGAGGAAACAAACACGAACCCTGAACATCGATATTGAGGCTTGAAAGAGCATTCCGGCATGACGAAACTCCCGCCATCTACAAATATTCAGACAACGACATCACAATCGCATACCAAAATCTCTTAACCCAAAGATTTATTAACATCCAACATAAAAGTAAACGACCTTGCAAAGGGAACGAAATAACACAATAGATGGATTAGGGTTTGTATTGGCTGAGAATTGTAATAACTAAATCCAATACGGAGACAATTATTCAAGGCAAAGAATCAGGAGAGGATTTGAAGAGTTTCATGTCGGTGAGCATACCGGCGCAGATCGAGGACCCTTTTCTTTTTTAGAGACGCTTACAATAGATGGGCCGCGCATGGGTTGAATTTGTAGTATGAGGGAGAAGAGATGAGTATTGCCACAAAATGGTTTAAAAGTTAATTTAAATAGAGTATTTATCGTAGTGCTCTACGTTTTTGCTAGGCGAAAATTTGAATGAAAACAAAAATGAGGAGAGTGGCGGGACGTTGTGAAAATTTAAAGGCTCAACTTGCTGTGGTTGTTTGGGCTAGTCAGCTGCTGTGGACGCCGTACACGTGTCTAGATGCGGAGATCAGAGTCGTTGCGATTAGTCATGCTTCATTGGTTGTGTTTAGTTAGTTTAGTATGTAAGGCCACATTTACAAATTCGGAATCATAATGTGCAGGAATTGGAATGAGCAAGAATCAGAAAGAGCTGAAATCAGAACGAACAGGAATTGGAATCAGTAATTTCATTCCAATATTTACTAATTGTTCGGAATTATTGTCCGGAATCAGAATCAGTGCAATTTGATTACTAAAATATCCTTTAATAAAAATCAATTTTTTTTATTTTCAAGTGTGAAAAGATTGTTTGCCTAAGATAAATTCAAATTTGATAAATAATAAAACACTATTAAGACATTATCATTTTTAACTATCTCTACAACTTTACTTATAATTGGAGTAATCAATCTTAAAAAGTTTAATAACATTTGCTTAAAAAATCGAGTATTAATAACATATAACAAACAAGGTATCTTAAATTTGTTTTGAGAACCCATATGGTTTTGGAAATAAAACCTTCTTTTTTCGTTTGTTTGGTTTTGTGAAAAGCCTTCTTTAATTCACCTCCTTCGAACAAACCACCACCATAAATCCTCCATGGCAAACCAAAAACCATTGCCACCTTCATCAACGGAAACCACCACCACCTCCGCTGACAAAAACCACCATCACCATTGATAGACGGAAACCACCAAACCCACCACCAACTCACCACTACCACAGATCATCAAACAACACCAACACAAAGAACCAGAGAAGTGATTTCAAGGAATCAGATTGCAGTGGGTGTTGGGTTATTGTGGATAATTTTGGGGTAATTTGGTCAAATAAACATCTATTCCCATTCTCCAATACCCCAGCCATGCAGTAGAATGAAGTTTCATTCCATTATGGAGTTTGATTCCGAATTTATTGTGGGGCCCACTTTGCTTTCATTTTGGGTGTGCAAGTAAATATATGAATGAACCGAAATAGTAATCGAAGGGACGTGATTCTCATTCCTTGATTTCCATTACTGGGAAGTAAATGAGCCATAAGTAGTTGTCACTAATCAATGGCAAGCTCCTAAGCGAATGGCACAGGGACGGGACGGATCGAGTTTTGGGAGGGACCAAAAAGGACCCGATGGTGACTGGCCTTCGCATTTGAGGACAGATCGGACACCGAAAGACGTCAGGCCGAGTCGGGTTTTGGGGCTCGAAGTTTTGGGTTGTGTTAGGGTCGGTCCAAGTGCAACCCGGCCAAGTTTGCAGACGCCCATCTCGACGACTGGATGACAACGAATATGAAATTGCTAGACGTGGACGAAGACGACGACGGCTGGATGATGATGACGACAATGACGATATGGACGATGACGATGATCCGTTGGCGACGAACGGAGGCGGTATCAATGGTGTCGATTGGTTTTCTTTTCTCACAATCGTTCAATTAAAATCCAACAGCTCAAAATTGATGGTGTGAGAAATTATATAGTATTTAGGTTCTATTTTAACAAAAATGCAACCCTTTTTTAACTAATCAAATGTTGGCACATGTACTCGGGACTCGGGTTTTAACGGGTTGGGTCGGGTTTGGGAAAATAAGGCACGTACTTAAGAAGTAGAGCTGGGCCGGGTTTTTTCCTATTCAAGCCGGGTTGGCAAACTACAACCAGCCCATTAGGGTTTTTGGGCCAGGTTTGAGTTGGGTTTCGGATTTCGGGTCGAGCTTTCCACCCTAAGCGGAGGCGCTAATTCCCAATAAAAAAAACCTGTTTAGTTTGCCCCATTATCACACGTCAGCTTAAAGAAACAAGCCACAGGTGTTTAATTCAAATTTTCCATTCCTGAATTGCACTTTATTATTCTTTTTTTTTTTTTTGGTGAAAGCCCTGAATTGCAACTTAAACTAGTTATTTGAAAATTCAACCCAAAAAAAAAAAAATTAGTTTCAGGTGGAGCAATAAACTTGTACCATTCTTTATACTTGTCACAATCCCCATTAGGGCTGGGCACGGTCCGTGACGGTCCGGTATCCTCCCAGAACCGGTACCGAACTGGCACTATTTAAACGGTCCAGTACGGTTCGGTCTTGAGGCCTCAAACTGGTTGATACCGTCCCATTTCAAACGGGACGTTACCATGCCATACCAATGCCAAAACCATGCCTATTTTGTTCAAGAAAAAAGAGTTCAACATCAAACAAATTCAACATTCATTCATGACACAATTTCAACACAGTTCAACACATACTCCAAATTAAACAGCTCAAGTACTTAATGCAGCTAAAGTTCAAGTTACATAAACTAAATTTTAACAAAACACTTCACAAATCTTAACCAAAAAGAGAACTTTGGCATCATTGCTGCATAAATTGTAAACAGATCAGTTTTCTTCTATATCTTCATCATCTTCTGCATTGGTGGCTGAACTTCCAGCTTTTGCATTTGCCAACTCTATAATACAACAAACAACATAATTAAAGAACTGGAAACAGAATTAAAAAGCAAGTTAATAAACAAGATAAAGCATTGAAAAAGGAATTATGCAAACTTGCAGCTAGTAAACAACAAGAACAAGTACATGTCTCAATGCCTTCATAAAATTCCAGTTCTTCTATGCATGGTTCATCTTCAAACTGAGTGATTATGTCATCTCCTTTAAGCCAATTTTGCATACATATTAAGGCCTCCACTGAAGTGGGAGTTAATGAGCTCCTAAAAGAATCAATCACTCGTCCACCTGTGCTAAAAGCACTCTCAGAGGCAACTGTTGAAACTTGTACATCTCTAGCAATTGATGCTAAAACAGGATAGTTGACAGATGCAAGCTTCCACCACTGCAGCACATCAAACATTCTGTATTCCTCTTCAACTGCCTCTTTATTGAATGCAGTGTCTTCTTCCTCATCTTCCTCAGCAGGTTCTTTCCTTCCTATAGATTCCAAAGGATCTTTGAGATACCTATCTATCTCATGTGTGATCATTGCTTCATCGGTTTGTTCCACATGCTTAGTCCAATCCACCACAAATACATTTCTACTTGAGCTGCCATGCAGAGATGTTGCCTTTTGCCTTTTAAGATTGCTTGCTTTGCTGCCATCTCTATTCCTCTTCTTCACATGCTTACCACCCTCCAATTTCTCCACATACTCATCATAGAGAGCAAACATGAAGGTTTTGATCTCTGATTTCTTGTCATCCACTTCATAGGCAGTCCACTCCATGACTGTGCTCAACACATGAGTCACATGTCTAAGCTTGAACCTTGGGTCCAAAACGAGCCCCAAAATGACAAAAGGGTTCAACCTTTTGAAATCACCGAAGTATTTGTTATACTTCGTTTTCATTAGAGACCCAATTTTAGCCATCAAATGATTCGTGGATGTATCATTATCTTGCAAACTAGAAAGAGTGAACAACCTATCCATAGCTTGTTCAATTGCAATTATGTCATGCAATGTGGTGTGGATTGTAGGGCGTAGTGATGCACTAACCCTAAGGGTTACTTCATATAAAATCCTAAGAAAATTGACAAATACATCACACTTTTCCCAATCATCTTCAACTGGTGGCCCAACCTTCTTCTTGCCCCTCCTTGCCAGTATCACATTGCTATCATCATCAAATTCTTCCTCAGGTTCATTGAAATAGGCTGCATAGGGACTAGTAGGGCCTTGCTCCATTCTTTTGAATGCCCTCTTCAATCTCAAAGCTGATTCCAACATTAAGTATGTTGAATTCCATCTTGTGGGAATATCTAAACACACCAACCCCTTAAATGATAGTTTCTCTCTTGCAACTGCTTTATTGAACAACTCAAGGCTATTTGGAGAACTCCTAACAAACTTAACAACATTTCTAATAGATAAGATGCTAGAATTAAGCTTCTTCAACCCACTTGCCACAATTAGATTTGTAATATGGGCTACACATCTCATATGCATGTTTTTCCCCTCCAAAATAGACTGTGGACTATCACAATCATTGAGCTTTTCCCTTAATAAATCCAAAGCTGTCTGATTAGTAGACGCATTGTCCACTGTAATTGTCAAGACTTTATCCATCCCCCAATCACTCAAACACTACTCTATAAGATCTGCTATGGTTATGCCCTGATGATTGGTAATCACACAAAAGTTTAACACTCTTTTGTGCATTTGCCAATCAGAATCTATGAAGTGGGCAGTCAACACCATATAATTGTAATTCTGGACACTTGTCCAAGTATCTGTGGTTAGACAGATCCTATAAGACTTCAAATCTGTTTTCAGTTTCATTTTCCTATCTTCATACATATCTAGGAATGTTCTAACAAGAGTTCTCCTAGATGGCACTTTAAACAATGGCATCCCTTTATTGCAAAACCTCCTACACCCCTGCTTCTCAACAAAGCTAAATGGTAGCTCATCAAGAACTACCATCTCAACACAAGCCCCCATAGTTTCCTTTTGATTAAAAGCCTTAGCTGTCAACTGATTGTAATCACCCGGAGCTAACACTTTCTATTTTTTCAAGTCTACATTGCGTGGATAAAACCTACATTGCTTATTGTATATGTGTTTTCTTGGCCCTCCAGTCCCATTAGGTCCACTATCACAAGCATAATCCCCTTGACCTTTTGGACAATACTTACACTTAGCCCTCATTTTCCATGTTACTACCTGTACTAATTTCTTTGTTTGTGAATCCTTTTCATATGTCTTATGTCTAACCCAATAAGGAGTAACATGTTCCCAAATTTCAGCTCTAAAAACACGTTGCAAACCTGGTGGTGGTTCATGTAGGATATCAGGACCAGTTGGTAGGTTGTTGGTCACCACTGGAGTTCGCCTGGTCACCACTGGAACAGGTGACGCCACTTGATCAGTTTGTGATGCTGGCGCTTGTGGAGGAGGCATCAAGTTTTCAGGTTGCGCCACTGGGAAAGAGGACGAGGAAACCATTGAAGAAGAGGAAACCATTGAGGCTTGTGTGGCGCCACTACCACTAGCATTGCCTTGCGATTTTGATTTCTGCCATTCAAAGCAGAAACCATGAATTAGAGAACCACCAAATCATGAACATGATTTATAATCGAATAGATAATAGAGAATATTTCTAAATCGAATAGAGAATAGAGAATAATTACCATTTTGATTGGAAGCTTTGAAGCTTTGGAGCTTCAATTTGGGGATTTAGGGTTTCGGGCGGAATTTGAGGGTTGAATGGAATTGATGGAATCAGAGAGTTGAAGAGATGGAGGACTTTTGAACTGTGAAGTTTAGAGTGAAGTGATGGAGAAACTGGGGAAAATCGGAGGGATTTGAACGGAAAGATTTCACGGCGGAGGGCTCGAATGAAGTTGTGAAAGTGTCGAATGAAGTTGTGTGCGTACACTGAGTCAAAAACCCAGAAATCGTTTTCATTGTCTGTGGTCAAGCATAGATTAGTTTTGTATACTCTTATTATTATGACCAATTAAAACATGACATGTGTACACTATATACAGTCTTCAGTCCGGTCCGAGATTGTCGGTTCTCAAATTTCAGGACCGGTCCCGTACCGGTTCTAACCGGTACGGTTCCGGTTCGGGACAGAAAATGAAGAACCCATTTGAAACCCCTCTTTTCGGTCCGGTATCATGTCGGGCCGGTTCGGTACCACGCCGGGTCGGTATTTATGCCCACCCCGAATCCCCATAGTCAGTTTAGCTTCATCATAATTCTCTTCACTCAACTTGAACAGTAGCTAAAACTTTGTAGCAGAAACCCAAAAAAAAAAAAATCCCCAAATGAGTTTCTCTATTGACAATTTTGGAAGTTAAACTACAGTTCAGAAGGACAAATGAAGTTCCAAACTAACTGAACAACAATTGTGGAACTGTAAAATTGTATTTCGGCACAAAAATGGAAAATACAAGCAGTGGGACAAAAATTATGGGTTGCCTCCTATAAACAATAAGCAGCAGAAAGAAGCTTTGCCTCTCTATCTTAGCAAATGCCACTACTAGAGACTCGGAAGGAGCCATGGATGCAGTCACTTCTTACTTCATATCAATGCAAATACAAATACATACCATGGAAATCGTTGTCTATCATCATACTAGACAACGGTTCAACTAGAAAATCGTTGTCGATTGTCACATTAGACAACGTTTTAACTGGAAAACTGTCTATCATCATTCTATTTAACAAGAAAACCGTTGTCTATAAAATCCTAGACAACGGTTTTCCATTGTTGTCTAATAGGGGTACAATAGATTACACCACTTTCTACAACGATATTTCACTAACAAAGACAATGGTTTTCCACCGTTGTCTATGGCCTTTCATGCCCTAGAAAATCCAGAGTTTATTAAATTTTGAAATAATCTTTACATAGACAAAATACTATAAGGGGGGCGGGGGAATCAAGAGGAATTTCATTGTTGGAAGAGCATTCTGAGACAATTGTAGACGGAAGAACTTCAAGAAAAAATAACACACCAAACATGGAAAGATTGATTGTAGTGTGAAAACTGAAGAACCGAATGGTAGAGAATTAAAAAACTGAAAGACGGTCGAATTAAATCTAATGCGGATAGGGGGAGCATACCTGCCGTGGCAGATGTCGCAGAAATGGAATTGGAAACTAACTTCATGCCAATGCCAGGCATGTCAATTAATACATCTTTCTCCACAGTCACCTGCACGGATGCTCAAATTAGAACACAGTATATCCACTGAAAACTAAACATATTTGATGTGGTGAAACTCTCACTGGTATATAACCTGCTTGCTTCTCCCTCACAATCCGAGCTTCTAGAATAGTACTCCTGAATATACCAAAATCACCCATGAAAGTAATGGCAATCCTATTCCACCGTAGCAATACAAATCAAGATTAAGCACAAGGGAATTGACAACTAAACTTGATCCTAATCCGGAATATCAACAGCAGAACATGAGCAGGATCTCACAAAAACATAAGTAAAGCGCAAGGGTATTGGCACTAACCTCTTACATTCCATGCTCGAAATCTCAGCAGAATTCTCCAGAATCTTCTGCATAAAGGCTCAAATCAAACATACATATATAGTCCAATCAAACATACATATATGACTCTGATCCCCACTGTTCTCTTCTGGTTGTGTCCTTTTCTGTAAACATTATAGGCCAAAAACATCAGAAGAAAAGAGAAAGAGATGTGAAAGCAAACTTACACAAAAACGAAACACCTATTTCCAAGATAGACCAAATTTCACTACCAATCCTAATTCTGTGAATTGTTGAAATAATCTTTTGCAAAAACTCTATATGATTAACTGGAAAAGGGGTTAAGGTAGATAATAACATAAACCCCGACGATTGATTTTGAGGCTTGAAAGCTTTCTGGCATGGCGAAACTCCCGCCATCTGCAAATTCTCAAAACAACGAAATCGCAATCGCCTACCAAATTCCGTTAATCAGAACTTTAATAACATCGAACAAATTACGAACTTGTAGATGGAAGAATTTCATGCAGGAACAGCACGGAAAGATGGATTAGGGTTTGTGAATGTTTGGGAATGGATTAGGGCCTGTAAGATAACACACATATGTCACGTGATAATTAATTCTAGGGAGATTATATCTACACTCATCTACATTTTTGTTATAAAAACTTCCAAAATTTACCCATCATAACACTACATCATTTCACAAGAACCTAGAACCGTTTTACTTCTCACAAGAACCTAGTACCGTTTACAAAATTAGTGGCAACAGTTTTCCATCGACGAAATTATTGTTTGAATTTTAATTTTATTTTAACTTTTTAATTCATAAAAAAGACATTGAGTTTTTTAAAAATCTATTAAGTTTTCAAAAAAATATTCTCTGTAATTCTTGAGTAATTTTTAAAAATTCAGGAACAAGAAAACACAAGGCGAGATTCCCTATTCCCTCGTACAAATCAATTACATGATGGTTATTGGTCTGGCTCCTTAATTAGTGAAAACTTGGGAGTTATTGTAGATTATTGCTTTCTTTGTACAATTCGAAGCATTGGGGAAAAATTCATCTAAATCTCACTATCTCTATAGCTTCTATACAGCTGAAGTGGTGAATCTGCGGTCGCCCGGGCTTCATTCATTGTCTATACACCACTCGTTTGTTTTTTTTTGGAAAAAAAATTGACCGGTCATAAACCTAAACCGGTCTAACGGGTCCAAAAACTCAACCCTATCAAATAATTACCGGTTCTACCTATTACACGACCTGATTCCACCTTACCGTCACATGACAAGCTCATATCCAAAGATTTACAGACAGTCCAACGTCAGCCAAATGGGGCATATAACTGAAAAATTCATAGGAAATAAACAGACCATGGTTGATGTAAACAAAGGGATCCAACTTAGACAAATGTATACTTAGTAACTTCTACGCAAGTATATACTCAGCGATCTGATCCCAGCATTTCAAAGACAACATACAGCATAGTCAACCACGAAACTTTCCAATGCATAATTCCTTCATGTACATGTCATCTCTAAAGCTTAGGTTATGTTGATCTCAATACCAGGATATACTAGAACCACTCTAAGCAGGTTTCATAACCCGTGACCTTCTCGGAATAACTTTGGGAGGAGTGTTGTCAAGCCAGTGCTGCTCGTGATCAATGGATCCACCACAGGCGTTCCCTTCCCCACTGTATGTTATGTGAAGATATCCATCTGCATCCTCATTTTCCTTGAAGATTGTTGACATCAAGGCACCTGCACCATCATCAGAAATCTTTACAACCACGGCAGTTATGGGAACAGAGTACTTAGAAAGGTTAAACTATATATATGAATTGCAACTCACCAGTAGGAGGTACAGTATTCTTGAAAGAAACGAATATCCGCTTTCCGCTTTTAATGGTGGCCCTTAGTCGAATAACTATGTGAACAAATTCTCCCAGAGGCATGGCCCCAGGCACATGGTATCTGCTAAGTCGAAACAGCATATTAGGCAACACAACTACATGAGAACACCCATCAATTAAGACAAGCTATGCCTACATAGTGTTGTGCATTCGTAGTGGAAAGTACGTTCTGCATTCTGTTTTGCAAAACAGCAATATGAATCAAGGTAGTTAAAACTAGGGGGCCTTGGGAAACTAACTTTTTCACATCAATGTCAGGAAGGTCACTCGATGCATCTTTCTCCACAGTAACCTGCATAGAAGCTAGCTCAAATTAGCACAGAGAAGCACAGAGGAAGTAAAAGTGCGGTGAAACTCTCACTGGTATATGATCTGGTCTCATCTCCCTCAATTCCCAAACTTCTTTGATAGTACGGTCACTGTACATCTTTATAACCTCCCTGAACATACATCCAAAGCATAAACAATAAAACAAAGCAATGAGATTCCATTGTAGAAATACAAATCATAAAAAAATTGAAGCACAAGGGTATCTGGAACTTATTAACTCTGTTCTCTTCTTGTCCATGCCACGAATAAGAGTCCCCTCAATTGCAGCCTTCTCAGCAATCATAGCCTTCTCAGCAATAATAGGGGAGGTTCATATTATAACAGCGTGTATCTGATACATTTTATGCATATATACATTTGATGCAATGAATTTCTTACCATTGAGTCACGTCTGAGATTCCAAAAGTCTAAATAAGCAATGGGCCCAGTTTGTGGCCGGTATGAGATCATCCTTTTCTTCTGTGACATAATACTGATAAGATATATACAGCAGAAAATGAGAAGGATCCCACTCGATTGCTGCAGCCATACAAAAACATAAAGAAAGCACAAGGGCATTGGCAACAAACCTGTTAGATTCCGAGGTTTTGCGCTTTGCAACAGAATCCTCCAGAATCGTCTGCATAAAGGCTCAAATTAGATTAGCGTATGTATGTCGACTAATGACTTGGGAAGTAAACATATATGACTCAATGAAAATCTTACTGGTTCTGAATCTGCATTGTTCTCTTCTGCTTGTGTCCTTTCTAAAATACATGTCCAAGATTAGAAGAAATCAGAAACAGATGAGGGGAAAAAAAAAACTTGCGCCAAAACTAAACACATATTTCCAAAGTGAACCATATTTGTTATCAATCCTAAATCTGTGAAAACATTAAAATAATCCTCCCAGAGAAAAATTACTAAATGCATTGCATAAACTAATGATCAACAGGAAAAGGGAGGAAGAAACAAACCAAGAGGAAATTCATTCATGGAAGAGCATTCTGCCACATGTGAAGGTGGAAGAACTAAAAAAACAAGAAAAAAAAAATAAGACACCAAAAAAAAAAAAAAGAAAGCTCAATTAGGTTTTGTAAATAGAAGAATTGATTGACTGACTGGAAGAGGGCCAAATTAAATCGGAGAGGATTATTCACGGTGTATATCAATTTGAAAGGTGTCATACCAGAGAGCATACCTGTGGGGGCAGATATCGTAGGAATGGAATTAGAATCTAACTCCTTCATGCCTATGTTAGCTATGTCACTCGATGCATCTTTCTCTGCAGTTACCTGCATGGAAGCTCATATTAGAACAGAGTGACTGCACATAGGTAGTAAACATATTTGACAAATCAAAACTCTTACTGGTATACAATCTGATGGCTTCTCCATCTTTTTCCCAGCTTCTAGAATAGTATTCCTGAACATTTATCACACGCATAAAAGATGGAAAAAAAAAAAAAATTAGCAATCCCATTCCACTCTAGCAGTAAAAATCTAGATGATGACGGGAATGCAACTATAGATGATGACGGGAATGCAACTATCTTCCTGAATCCTATTTGACTATGAGCACTACAAATGAAGAAAATTAAAGCACAAATAAACTGACAACATAATTCATCATATTCCATTGTAGCAATAGAACCAAGATAATTAAAGCACATCAACATCTTGGCAAGATAATTTAAGCACAAAGCGAATTGACAACTAGCTTGATCCTATTCAATTGTAGCAATACAAATCAAGATAACAAAGAGCAAAAGGAGCCTGGCAACTATCTTGCTGAATCCAATTCGACTATAAGCAATACAAATCAAGATAATTAAAGCACGAATAAAATTGAAAGATAATTCAACCTAACTTGATCATATTCCATTGTAGCAATACAAATCAAGATAATTAAAAGCAAAAGGGAATTGAAACTATCCTGCTTGATCGTATTCAACTAAAAGCTATACAAATCAAGATAATTAGAGTGGCAAGTGAATCAAAGCACAAGGGAACGAGCAACTAACTTGGTCAACTCATCGCCCACGTAAGGACGAGTCTGTGTCCTCTCAAAGGCAGCAGCCTTCTCCCAAATCGCATCCATGGACACCCTTCTCGGTGAAGCAATCACTGGCGTTGGATCTCGATTGCTGTCTTCTGGTTTTGTCCTTTCTGAAATATTATACTCCAAAAACATCAGATGAGCAAGGAGAACTTGAGAGAAAAGATAATAATCAGCTATTTCCAAACTAAACCATATCCACTAAAAACCCTAAATCTATGAAATCATGAAATATTCTTGAAACAGAGACAAAATACTAAAGGCGTATAGCACAAACCCGAAAATTAACCGCAAAAAGGTAAAGAGGAAAGAAACACGAACCCTGAACATCGATATTGAGGCTTGAAAGAGCATTCCGGCATGAAGAAACTCCCGCCATCTGCAAATATTCAGACAACGAAATCACAATCGCATACCAAACTCTCTTAACCCAAAGATTTATTAACATCCAACATATAAGTAAACGACCTTGCAGAGGGAAAGAAATAACACAATAGATGGATTAGGGTTTGTATTGGCTGAGAATTGTGAAAAGTAAATCCAATACGGAGACAATTATTCAAGGCAAGGAATCAATATATGTGGAGAGGATTTGAAGAATTTCATGTCGGCGAGCATACCTGCGCAGATCGGAGAGTGTAGAATCCTCCCTATTATTTCTACCGAGTTCTTGAATGGGAATGTCGAGGACCCTTTTCTTTTCTTGAGAGGCCCACAATAGATGGGCCGCGCGCGCGAGGGTTGAATTAGTAGTATGACGGAGATGAGATAGAAACCTCTGTATAAATCATATGATTTTTATGATGGTAAATAGATTATTTTTTAAGAGATGTATAACTAGAAAAATTATTTTTTTTATTTAGTTTCTTTTTTCTAAAGATTTTCTTACCTATCTTATATTATATGAGTTTTTTCTCTATTGTGATAGTAAATCTAGATTATATTACTTCACATCAATTAGTATCGAGTTTTTTTTCACTTGTCTTCCTAGAAATGCAGCCATGACACTCAAGCGATCTCTGATTTCATACAACAATAGATAGATATTTAACTTCATTTTAATTTCTTATTATAGTATTAAGTACTATAATTTTGGTTTTATTGTAATTATGACTATATGGAGACACATTTCTAAGAACGGGACTCCAAAAATACATGGAATATGGTAATGTGGAGGTTATTACAAAATATAACTCGTCCCGAGTTGGAACCGAGAAATTTTATGATTATATGGATGTTATTCAATTATATAGTATGCTTATTTGGAGGTTTTACTGTAATTTAAAAGTTAATTTCAATAAAGTGATTATCCTAGCATTATTCGAAAAATGCATGTTGCATTTTAAAAAAATTATCATGAATTGTATTTGAACTTTCAATAACCGGATTTTAGAGTGTATGGATTTTAAAAGTGATCAACCCAAAATTAACAAACAAGAGTATGTGGTATCTCTGTTCTTTGTCAGTCAAAATTTTGTTAAAATGATCTTTTGAAATTAATTTTTCGTCAAAGTACCATTTTTAACCTCTAAACTTCTATATAAATGTATTTTATTATTATTATTTTTGAAAGAAAAAAAAAAGATATGCAAATGACTATTGATCAATGGAAATATACTTGAAATGTTAACTAAGATTTTCTAACATAAATTGAGTAATGGTAAAAGTCTACCATTGACAAATAATGCAACAATCATGTTGGGTCAAATTACTTAATGGTGAAAGTCTTCCATAAACGTAATTCTAATATAAAAGTAGAGCAAAGCAAGCTTGTCGAACATCATAGGGGTAAACTGAGGGATATTTTTTCTTGATGGACTTTTACCATTACTCAATTTATGTTATTAATATTCCATGCTTGCTAATTGCGAAAGATACTAGGGACCCGTTTGATATTGCTTTTGCGAAAGTACTTACGGCCTGAAAGTGCTTTCATGAAAGTTTTCGACCAAAAAAACATTTAGTAAATGCAAACGAAAGTACTTTCGGGCCATAATCACTTCGCAAAAGCAGATTATCGAAAGCAGGTCACAAGTAGCTTTCGAAAACTGCTTTCATTTGGGACACGCTTGGAATTACCAGACATTTTAAGGAAATTTTCTTCTTCCACTTTTAGCCTTCTCTAACATTTCAAATTACAATTTGCCATTCATCCGTGCAGACCTCGACTCTTCCACAGCTCCCACCTCTCCTTCTCCGAGCAAGATGATGACGACGATGACGACGATGGTGACCTCGCCTCCGTCCCCCACCGCACTATCGACGAAATCTGCTGCCCAACGCCTCTTGCTCGCCCACCGCCTCTCCGATCTCAGTGGCTTCACAGACTCGACGTCGAAGTCTTGTACGGTGGCGAGGACGGCGCGGAAGGTGGTGCAGTTGCCGGCGCTGATGCGTGACTGTCCGAGCAGCGAGCTCGATGTCGCAGAGGTCCAAAGCTACCGGCTCTACGTGGGTCGCCTTAGTCCTCGAGATTCGGCGATGAAGGTCGCGATGTGCGTGCAGGCTTGCGACGTCCGAGGGAAATCCGGCGATGAGGTTCAAGAGAGATCGACGGGGGCGGTGAGCTCTAGGTCCCGAACGCAATCGGGTTTTCCTCTTGGACGACGATCGGGTTTTCCGAAATCCAGTTAATTGTTTGTTTGATGAGAAAATTAAGGAAAATAAGTGCAACCCAAATTTCAAAGACTTGAAATTTATGCGCTATTTGTGTTTTGCAAAATCACTCGTTGGATATGATCTCAATTTTTATCATCTGGGTGGACCTAAAGTTTGGGGCTTGTGATTGGAATTGTAAAGAATTGCTCACTTTGATGTGCTGTTATCGAAATTTTTCGGCTTGATTTGTTTCTCTCTATTGTCTTGTGTTGTTGGTATTAGTCAATTTGGATTCATTGGAAGTTTATTTCTCAGGATTGTGAATTTCTGTTTATGTTTTGGATGCAATCTATTAAGTTCTCTATATTGTCTTGTGTTGTTGGTTACTGAATGTTTTTGCTATACCTTTTTTTTTTCAGGTCGTCGTCGGTGTGCTCAAGCGTCGGGGAGCGGCGGTGGTGGTTTATGGTCTTCGGCTCTGGTACAAAAGTGAAGAGAGCCATATGGGAAAAAGTAAGGCTGGGCACGGTCCGGGATCCAGCTAGTCCCGGTACCGGTCCCGATGAACTAAAACAGTCCAGGAATGGTTCGGGACAGAGGCTTGTCCCAGTTGGTCTTGTCCCGTTCGGAACCGGGACAAACCGGTCCGGTACCATGCCATCCCGATTCCAGCCATTCCTGTCCACCAATTTGTTCCTGCAACTCAATTTCTACAAATTTCAACTAAAGCCCATTTCTATTTTCATCCAATTTCATCAAATTAAGCACTTTACCAACATGGGTTCGAATCAGAATAGTCAATTTACCTTTGGCTTGCCATGGAGAGAGCGTCCTAACCGGAGATCGGATTGAGGGCAGCGTCGCTGATGAGGTTTTGCCGAAAGGAGAGCAGTTTCCGAGGTTGGAGAGGCAGCTGGTGAGATCGAGCACCGTCGACGAGGTGTTGCCTTCCGGGTTTGGACCCGATGGTGGCGCTCGGAGCAGAGTCAACGAAGAAGATGTGCGATGGAGGAACGGAGAAAACAAAGAACGGGAAAAATGAGAAGCAGTGTTAGGGGTTTGGGCCTTTTGAATTAGGATGAAAATGGATTTTGGGCTTTGTGGTTTGAGGCCAAAATAAAATGATTTTTTATCTATTGCTACAGTAATAGGACAAGACAGAACATGAAGTTCTAGAACCGGTCCTGTCACGTTTCTAATAGTTCCGGACATGGTCCGGGACAAATTCCCTATGTCCCTAACGGGGCTTCGATTTTCCGGGACAGTCCAGGATCAGTTCGGAACGAGCCACCGGGACCAGTTTTCTTGCCCACCCCTAGGAAAAAGGAGAGATACTGAAAACAAACAACTTTCCAGAGATTTGGAAGCTCACACGCAGATGGAAGTTCCAAGCACACAGCACAAGATTGTCCAGTGCAGCATGAAGGAGTGAAATCGATTTCTCGAACCCAGCCATCTTGAGAAGTTTTGTTGAAAATTGCTGGGGCACCATGTAACTAGAAAGGTAGAGGAGAAAGTAAGAAAAAAATGCTAATCACTAGCAAAACTTAGAATATATATCTCAGAGCAGAATACAAATTAATGATAAAAATTATTATATGAAATTTCTTGTAAAAATTGTTGTATGAAATTTTATTTTTTATAATTAAGATCCTTGATAATTATATTAATTGTTGTTTTGTCCTTGTAGAAGAACTTTCAAAATTTTGTCCTATGATGGAATTAGGGTATTTTTTTGTCCATAGGGGTCATTTTCCCTAGGATTAATGACTCACAAGAACATAAAGAAGTATCTCTTTCTATGGTAAGACATATAATTTGAATGTTCTCCTATAAGGACAAACACCTAATTTATATATTAAAATATAAAAACTATACTAAATCTGCCCACGCACTCATTCCCCTCACCCTAAACTCGGCAGCTCCACAACCCCCCTGACATCGCCGCCACCCCTTCCGTCAACCTCCCCAGAACGTCCCCTTTGCCCCCTTCTTCCGCTCTGAGAAGCTCGGCCGCATCGCCGAATGGAACAGCAACTACAACAACCCTGCCCGCCTCAAGAACCCCTCCGACTCCGTCTTCGATTTCTCCAACGACGAGTCGTTCTCTACTTCCGCCGAGGACGAAGCGACGTTCCGCCTAGTCGACGGCAAGCCCCCCTCCCAAGCCCCACGTGAAAAGCGATTTTACAAAAACAGTGCAAGTGTAAACTTTTGTTTTCAATAGGGCTTTTGCTTTTCTTTCTATTCAAATGTGAAAAAGGAGTTTGATGAGTATGTAGGACTTTTGGAAGCTCGCTGATATGATTAAGGGGGGTGTATTCAAACCAAGATTTTTATGGATTTTTGTGGAGTATGGTGATCTATGAAAATCCATATGTATTCAACATAGACTTTAAGAGAGTCCATAAAAGTCACCATGTATTCAATTTGGTTCAGTTTGGATTTCTGAAGACTTTTTAAAAATCCATAATTATCTAGAGGTACTCAATTGTGATTTTTTAGGAGTCCAGAGAAGTCTACTTGTATTCAAATTTTGGTAAATTATCCCGGACTTCTGTGGAATCCACAAAATGGTGGATTTTCCTAGACTTTTGGTAAATTTTGGTAACTTTTTGCCCATTCATAATCCAGCCTCAACTCCAAAGATTTTGCTAGACTTTGCTCTCAACCTTCTCTCTGCCATTCCAACTTCATCCTCCACCAATTCCAGGTGAATTCTTATTTCTCATACAAGCTTTGTTTCTATTTTGTGTATACATTCCCTATTGTATATTTTTTTATGATTGTCTAGGGTTATCAGTTTATGTTTTCTAGGGTTTATAAGTTTATGTTTTTCTAGGGTTTATGTATTTCCTGTGGTGAACGTGAACTTGATTTATCAGATTAGGTACTTTTCACATGTCATCCCTACTAATCCTCAGACAAATTGACAATTGTTTATGTAGTACGTACGTAACACTTCAAAACGTATACTCCTTTTCTTGTTTTCCGTGTGATGTTTTCTGTGTGATTTTTATAAAACTTCATAGGTATATAAAACTATGCAAGGGAATGTTTATGTGCATGTGTGATTTTCTACGTGATTTTCTGTGTGATTTTCTATAAAGATAGTAAATGGATGATCCACAACTTGGGAATGGAAAACAACAACGAGAGGAAGCTAATGCATGGAGAGCTGGTATAGTTGCTTTAATGTGGAGCGGGCGTAATTGATGATAGAAATAACCCCGAGGACATGTTCAAATCTATTTTTGGCATGAATGAATTGCGTGGGTGTTTAGAAAAATGCTTTTGTTTTTAACATTTGTATGACATTGCTGGACAATTGGAGTTGTTTACGTTGGTACTAATTATTCACTATAAAATCTGTCAAAATCCATAGAATTCTAGACAAATCTAGGATACAATCTATAGAAGTCAGGAAAAGTACTCTTATTAGGATCTGCAAAAATTCATTTCAAATTATTTGGAATCGTAAAGACTCTAGACAAATCATCAAAATCTATGAAAGTCTGCAAAAGTCTGTCACTTAAAAAAGTCTATATAAATCCATATAAATCCGGGATTGAATACACCCCACTAAGCCTTCTTGAATCTTCGATTGATTGTTATGATGGCCACTTGAAAGATAATTTATGGGGTTGGTTTGGTTTGGATGACGGCGTGGTGGAGGGTGCCAGGTTTCGGGTCGGGGGTCGGGGGTCGGAGTCGGAGTCGGAGGAGTCGGTGAAGACGTAGATCTGGCCGCCTTTACCGCCCATGGCGTCTTGGCCGAAGCCCACACAAGTTATTAGGAAAGTGCAAATTCGGGGAAATGTGGAGTGAGGTTGATATAATAGAATATGATTAGATTAGAATAATAATGAAAGAATGCAATAATTTAGGATTTTGGGTTTCTGCTGTATTTTTTTTTTTGGACTGAGTTTCTGCTGTATTTGTGTAATTAAAATGAATTGTTTCTGTGTGTGACATAAACTGTTGTTGTGTTAGCAGTAACTGTTTTTGTGTGTTGACAGAATTGTTTCTGTGTTTGACAAAAATTGTTTCCATATTTGTATAAACTGCTTCTATGCATGAACTGTTTCTGTATTAGCATGAAATGTTTCTGTGTTGTCATGAACTGTTTCTGTGTAAAAAAAAACAATAATGAATAAACAAAGACTTTTTATGTGGGGGGGAATGTCCTCTCTAGTGACAGAACGGTTTCTTTTTGTATGAAACGAATCTTTTACTAAAAACTAAGGAAAAATTTTGCACAGGGGGGACTGTCTCTCTTTACTTTTTAACATACAATGAATAAATGCGAAATCGTTCATGCACTTGCGCTACTCACGCTTGCGCTTAAGAATATAAAATTAAAAAAATATTATTTTTTTTTATTAATAATTATTATATAAAAATAAAAAAAAAAAAAAAAAAAAAAAATATATATAAATATATATTTATATATATTTTCTTCTGTGGGTGCATTTTTTTTTATTATAAATAACAATTTTTTTTAATAAAAAAAAATATATAATCAAAAATGTAAGAAAATTTATCATCATCCTCCTCTTCCTCCTTCTCTTTTCAAATTTCATCCTCTAAGAGCATTGGCACCGCGGCGGCAAAAGGAGGGGCGATCCGTCGGATTGCCCTTCCGATCACTGTTCGGCGCGGCAGCGGGACAAAAAACGGGAGGCAAGGCGCTGGCAATCCTCCGGGCGGCGATGGCAGCGGCAGAAATTGCCGCCCCCTCTGCCAGCGAACGGCGCGCGCGATCGACGTCACGGATGACGTCAGATCGCACTCGGGTGTTTTTTAATTCCGGCGCGTGCAGCACACGCGCCAGACGCGCGAGTGGGAAAATGACGTCAGGCCTCCAACGGCTAAATTTTCGAACGTTGCTGCGCTGCCACGCGGCAGCCTCTGAGCCGCCGGATCAAAGTAGCCGTTGGCAATCCGACGGCCCAGAAGCTGCCACGTGGCAGTGCAGTTCAATTTTTTTTTTTTTTTTTTTTAATCCGAAAAAAAAACCAAATTTTTTTTCCTATAAATACTACACATCCTATATTTTCTTATACACCAAAATCATTTCTCACTCCATCATTCATCTATTTTTGCTAGATTTTGCTCATTTCCACATAAAATTTCATCACTCTTCGTTCATCTTCATTCAAGCAAAATGTCTCGCCGCACCGAAACTTCCACACAAGCCGCCGGCACTTCATGGACCGATGAAGAAAATGTCCAGTTGTGCAAATCATGGAAATTTATATGCCATGACCCGGCCACCGGTACCGAAATGCAATCTCCGCAAATGTGGCAAAAAATCCAACAACACTTTGCTGCTCATATTCCCGGCACGGTTCGAAATAGAGGAGCTTTGATGAGTCATTGGGCAAAGTGTTTGAACAAGGATTTCATAAAATGGAAGGTGGCATTGGGCAAAGCGAAGGACAATACCGGGAGTGGCTATGCTTTGGACGACGAGGTACATATTTTGTCATTTTTTTTAGTATTATAATTTTTATAGATGTTGATAAGTTGAATTTGATTTGAATAGATAAGGCATGCGCAATTGTGGTTTGGCGCTGAAAAAGCCAAGACTTTCACATATCATACCGGCTGGGAGGTTGTCAAGGATTGCCCGAGGTACCGGATTGTCGTAAACAGGGATTCAACCCCTACTGAAAATGATTTCGGAAATGATTTCATGGGTGAGGGTGAACCGAGCTTGCAAGAGTCACCGGGAGTAACCCCGGATGAAGTGAATTTAGCCGATGATAGTGAAGCATATCATACTCCTACTCCAGTGCCTCGGCCTCTAGGAAGAAAGGCAACGAAAGCTGCAAGGAAACAGTCCCCCAATTTCTACCAAACAGAAATGTTGAGTGAATTTGCGAAGAATAATGCATTGCGGCTTGAAGACGCAAGGAAAAGGGAAGAGGTCAGAATTGAAGAGCGTGCGAGAGATGAAGAAATATTTCGGATAGCGCAGGAGGAAAAGGCAGCTCGAAGGCAACGAAAGGCAGAGGAAAAGGCAGCTCAAAAACAACAAGATGATGACCGCGAAACTATGGCAATGGATACAAGTCAGATGACTCCGAACGCTAAGGCCTTTTGGGCGGAGGAGAGACAAGCAATTACTCAGAGAAGGAGGCTTTTTAGGGATGGCCAATCTAGCGCCTCTGCCCAATTTAACGAATGGTATAATCAGCAGTGATTAAGTTGTAATATTTTTAATTTTATTTGAACGTTTTATTAGTATGTAATGTTTTATTTTATTTGAACGTTTTATTAGTATGTAATGTTTTATTTTATTTGAACGCTTTATTAGTATGTAATGTTTTATTTTATTTGAGCGCTTTATTAGTATGTAATGTTCAATTTTAAATTCAAATAAATATTTATTCGTGGCAAATGAACGTACTTTTGTATTTAAACGAAATAAACACACATACATTTATTAGTAATGAAGGCAGATGTCGGCAATGAAGGCAAAGGTTGAAGAGGGCCAACAACCACTTGCTACCAAAGATGTCAGAATTATTCAATGCAAGAGGGCCAATAGCCACTTGCTACCAAAGATGTCAGAATTATTCAATGCTTCTGCCAACATCATCAACATTGAAGCATCATTTCAACCACACATACATACTTTTAAAACAGTAAAACAATACAGCATTCTTCATCTTCTTCACTCATCAGTCTCAAACTTCCAAATGTGCTCCACCAATTCCTCTTGTCGTGACCTGTGAATAAAAGGGTCTTGAAGACCAATATACCTGTTGATGCATAATCGCAGGTAATGTTCATCCCGATCTGGAGGGGGTACACAAGAGGTTGTCCATTGATAATAGGAGCTTCATACACTCTTGTTGATGAAGTATTGTATGGGTTCTCTTCAAGATCCTCCACTGCATCATAGTCGTACTCATCCTCCACGATCATGTTGTGAAGGATAATGCATGCCATCATTATCTTCCAAATGGTGTCCTCTTTAAACATACGCACAGAGCTTCGTACAATTCCCCATCGAGCTTGCAAGATACCGAAGCATCTTTCTACGTCCTTGCGGTATGCCTCTTGTTTGGTGGCAAAAAGCTTTTCCTTGGCCGAAGTGGGAGTCGAAATGGATTTAACAAATGTGGCCCATTGCGGGTATATCCCATCTGCTAAAAAATAAGTACCTGAAAAGGTTCGCCCATTCACCACATATTGAACCTGAGGAGCAGTTCCACTCACCACGGGGTCAAACACGTCTGATTGATGGAGAACATTGATATCATTTTGGGCACCTGGGCATCCAAAGAACGCGCTCCAGATCCAAGTATCAAAGGATGCCACAGCCTCGAGAATGATAGTCTTGTTCCCCTTCCTATTTTGGTAGGCACCGGCCCAGGCAGTTGGGCAATTCTTCCACTCCAGTGCATACAGTCTATGCTACCAATCATTCCTGGGAATCCCCTTTGCTGACCTCTTTTGAGAAGTTTACGCAAGTCAGCCCTTGTTGGGCGGCGTAAGTACTGACTATGGTAAACTTTATATATTCCATCACAAAATTGACGTAAGGCATCAAGAGCAGTAGACTTTCCTAACCTGGTTATTTCATCAACTTGATCGGCAGCTGCTCCATATGCAAGCATCCGGAGGGCAGCTGTTAACTTTTGTTCAGGCAGTAGACCCATCACACCAAGGGCATCTGGTTTTTGTATGAAGTAGCTGTTGTGGTTGCACAAATCCGTCATAATGCGGTTGAAGAGAGGAGGAAGCATTCTATACCGCGCTCTGAAAGCATGAACTGGGTAAAGTGGAGTTGGGATAAAGTAATCCTCTTGGAGATTTGCACCTCGAGAGTGCCTTTTTCTTTCGATATTCGGAGCACGCCCTTGTCTTGATCCACCACTGGATTGGCCTTCGTCCTCCATGGCTGAAAGTGCTGCAACAAGCTCCATCTCTTCTTGTGCCATTTCCTCATCTTCCATGGCATCATTTCTTCGACGTTGTTCAGCATCCTTCGCCCTTCTGGCCAACAATCTTCTAACCAACGACATTGGAAAATATGAAATTTCAAAGTAAGATGAGAAATGTGAGATTGAGGCAGATGAGAAATGAGTGATTTGTGAGAAGAGGATGCAGACTGACGCTGTATTTATGGAGAATTTTGCTCTGAATCATTTGATAAGATGTGACACGTGTCATCACATGAGTGGATGAAAATCCATTCCGAAATTTCACTCAGATTTCCGTATAGATATGGACACGTGTCACTACATGATTGGACCGACAAAATCTGAAATTTCATTGTGATAAAGATGTTGAATATGGACACGTAGCACAATCAGGGTACTTGAATATGACTTAATTATAATTATTATGCATATTTTTTGATAAAAAATAATATTAAAAAATTACATAAATAGTGTTTTGCCATTGCCATCGCCTTCGTGGGTGCCAGCTGCGAAATCAAAGGATGGCGAGGGCGAAAGACTATTCATTGCCAGCGGGCAAAAAGAGGCTTTTTGCCATTGCCATTGCCATTAGGGGTGGAAATGCTCTAAGTTGGTTGCACTTAGGGATGGCAAGGGGGCGGGGGGGGGGGGGGGGGAGCCCTCTCCCCCCCCCCCCATTTATGATTTTAATCTTCATACCCGCCTCCATGGAGATTAGTATCTCCATACCCACTTCCATACCCGCCCCGTATAGAAAAAAATAAGGACAATATTAATAATAAAGTTCTATAAATAATTATAATCTATTAATAATTGTTTATAAATTGTTAGGGTTATAGCTTCATTTAAGTTGGGGTGATTTCTAAAAGTTAATTTAATTATTATACATATTAATTAATTATATATATATATATATATTGTATATATATAATCGGGTCGGGTTCGGGTTGGAGACTAGTAATACCATACCCGTCCCATACCCGTCATGGGGATTTTAAAAATCTCCATACCCGCCTCCATACCCATTTAGCTCCTCCATACCCGCTCCATCAGGGGCGAATACGCACGGGTACCTATACCCGTGGAGATTTTTGCCATCCCTATCCCTAGTTACACTCAGCAACATTGATACCTCCGTCAGTTTTTTCTGTTTGAGTGCCTATGTGGCAGTCAGTGGGTCCAACATAACCAATAGAAACATGCTCTTACGAATAGTAAAAGAAAATTAAACCCAAAAAAAACTCTGCCTTCTTCGTTCTCTTCTCTTCTGCAAAACAAACCCGAGCGTTTATTCCTCGTCTTCTCTTCTGCTGATCCGAGCCTCCCGCATCCCATCTCTCCACCTCTCGGCCCAGCGGGCCCTCTCCCTCACCTCCGCCGCGGCCGGCGGCTCTACCCCCGCTGCCTACTCCCGCCCTCCTCTCCCCTCCGCAGCGCCGCCTCTGCAGGGACTCTCCAAGGCCGCCTAGTTCATGATCTCCAAGGTCTGACGACCTCATGAACTGGGCCCGCAGCTGATCCATCTGGCCCATGACCTTCGGCCTCGTCTGCTGCGCCGTCGAGATGATGCACACCGGAGCCGCACGCTACGACTTGGACCGGTTCGGCATCATCTTCCGGCCTAGCCCACACCAGTCCGATTGCATGATCGTCGCCGGCACTCTCACCAACAAGATGGCCCCAGCCCTCCTCAACTAAGCTAATTTTGCCTGAATTTATTGATTTAGGTTTTTGTTTGGATCATTAGCTAGAAATTTATGTTATGAGAATTTGTATAACCTAACCAATTTAAGCTCAATTTAACAATTAAATTATTTTTTGCCCTGTGTTTTATAAATCTCCAATGAAATGGAATTTTGGAGTTTCAAGTAACAAGCTTCGGTTCTAAGGCATTTTTACTCAAGTAGGCATTTTGCTGAGTTGTGTTGTTTAGGGATTTTGGATCATTAGATAAAGCCTAAAGATTGATGTTAATAGGATCTGTATTACCCTAATCGAATCTCAAATTGGAAGTTGGGCGCTGGGGAGAGGAAGAGGAGAGGAGGAAGAAATGCTCGGGTTTGTTTTGCAGAAGAGAAGAGGACGAAGAAGGCAGAGTTTTTTTGGGGGTTAATTTTCTTTTACTACGTAGGACACATGGCATGTTTCTATTGGTTGTGTGGGACCCACTGACTGCCACATAGGCACTCTAACAGAAAAAACTTACGGAGATATCAATGTTGATGAGTGCAACCAACTTAGAGGATGAAATCTGACACTAAAAAAGGTGAAGGATGAAATGTGATATACTTGCCAACATCAATGACCATTTTGTGATAAAAACCCGTATTAGTATTTTAGTTGATTTTGGTGTTATAAGTAGTATGTATTTTAATTAAAAATACTTCAAATATTACGTATTTTGACTAAAGATTTACCTTAGATTGGATTTTTCCTTAATATATAGAGTTAGTAAGTAGTATAAGGAAATATCTAACAAAAAACAAAAGCAGTATAAGTAGAAACAAGTATTGGATTCCAGCACTCTCGTTTTCGGAGATACGGAGGTACGCAAAGGAGTCTAACCGAAGTGGTTAGTATTCTTGAAAGTGACGGGAGAGCAACCAAGAAAGGAAAAACAGACTTCCATATTCACAACATAGAATAGAACATCAAATCGCCAAGGAGTCAATAGTCAATCGATGACCTCACCAGCATCAAACTCTGCAACTGCCTCCTCTACATGTGGAGAGACCTCGATAAGCTCCAATCCCTCGACCACGTCCCGCCATCTCTCCATACTGATCTCATCGTAGGTCATGCGGTCCTCCGGAAACCATGGTCGATCATAGATGTACATCGTGAAGACATCCCCGCCTCCCAAATCCAGGGCAATATTATCCATCTCATGAGCATCCTCACATGCCCAAAGGTCAACGTGGCCTACTATTAAGCGTTGTCCCACCGGCGGAACATAATGGACAGGCACTACCCTGTCCAAGTGGTCACGAGCCTCCAGCGCTAACAAATCCTGATACAGAGCCGGCCATGGCCTCGCCAAGGCCTCCACTCTAGGGACGAAATCAATGGCTAACTGAGGGTGCATGCATCTATAGAAATAGGTATAGGAATCTGGCTGGTCATAGTCATCTATGTCTGTCTGAGCTAAGATAGGTGCAGCCTGCGCCTCCAATTCCGGTACACTGTAGTTCAGAGCAGGAACGTGTATATTTTGAATTAGGGTGGCTTCGTCATTGTCTGGCAGCCAAGCAGGGCGACGCAATAGGGAAATCTCTTTTCCCGCTCCATTTCCTCCTCCATTTCCTCCTCCTGCCTCTCCAGGTCCTCCCACTTCTCCATCTCCATCTTCCTCACCTCCTCCATCTAATCCTTCATCATCAAATCCCCCTCCTGCGACATCTTCAGCTAGAGGAGCAGCTGGAAAATGCACTGGATGCTGATTAGGTATAGCCATCTCAACACGCAAAGGCAGAACCTGAGATGTCAGTCTCACGCAACATAAAAACTGAATCAAAACCTTCCACAATGTTTAATAGGAATCAAACAGTATAAGTCTACCCAACAAAAGCATGTAGAGTAGTTGCATGCTAAAAGAAGGTCATGGATGGTTTTCATCTTGAATAATTAATATAATATGGCTATTTACAGAATTAGGACCAGAAGAAAGGTGTTGGCGTTACAATTAAGTTTAAGAATTAGCAGAATTATAATTAAGTTTAAGAATTAGCAGTTTTCAAAAATAATAGTACTTAGGAGATGAGGACTAGACATAATATCAAGAAGGGCATAGCAAATCACCTTCATGTACATGATGAGATCATCAGGTAATGGAGATTTCTGAGCAAGTGGGACTATGTGGCCATCTATTTCCTCTTTCACCACAGTGAATGCATAAGCAGACTTCTGCATTGGAAAATTTTTAAAATGAAGAGTTTGACTCGAAAGCAAGAAAATGTGAACTCAAAACTGAAGTGGAAGTCGTTCAAAGAACCTTCTGCTTGTTAATAGTGTAAGTGTCCGCTCCAGTTTTTGATAGAACGCCTATCACAGCTAGCTTGTTCATGATTTCTGTACTCCAACCAAAAATACTTTAAAAGTAGCTAACGTTAAGTGAAAAGCAAACCCGCAGCTTTATGTGCATCCTTCAGTTTACCTTCAGTCGCTACCTGCACCATATAGCAATGTATTCAATGGATTATAAATAACAGCCACACAGAAAAGGTAATTAACATCTGAAACTGAAACTTATTCTATTTTTTCTAAGCATACCAACAGTCAGTTTTTGGCCCAGTTTTTCCATCAGAGCAATGAGCAGTTGAAATACATACCACTGAGATGTTTGGAAAGTCTGAGAGTACATCAATAAGTTCGGCAGTGTCAGCATGGTGGCTGCTGATCCATTCCTTTATCTGGGACATATGTTGTTCATCTGCCACTGACTGAGTGCTATCTACATCTCATAAAAAGACTATCAGCCTAATATATTTGTGCAAGAAGATACACACACAGAAAAAGGAACAGTAGTACAGCCAAGTAAAAGCTCATTTTAAAGATATTTGTGCAAGAAGATACACACACAGAAAAAGGAACAGTCGTACAGCCAAGTAAAAGCTCATTTTAAAGTTCCACTTTGTTTGGCACTCTTTTCAATTATCATATGATGATGATTGGTTATCAACTCAGAAAAGTGAAAGGGTAAATTTACCTTCATCAACCTTAGTATCTTCCAGTTCTGCGCTGGTATCTTCCTGTGGTTGTTGCTTATCTGTCACGATAACTAACAATCGATCAACAGCTCAGAAATTGGAGTTTACAGCACATAGGTATACTTATGAAGGATTCTCACCTACAGGTGCAACAATATATTGATCATCTTCTGATGGATTAATCTGCAGGTAGTAAAAATACATATCATGTGTAAACCATTTTCTGAATAAAAATACTGAAACCAATTTAGCACTTAGTTCAGTTGAAGCTCCATATTTAAAGAGCATATGGATAAATTAACAATACCAGCTCACCTTGCTGTTAGATTCAGAATAATCATCTCTTGGCAAAGAATCCGCTCCTAAACTCACATCATCATCTTGAATAACATCACTTTCATCCTCACAAGGATCAAGGACGCTCTTTACCTGTATAAATAACAAAACAGAACTGTATATAATCTGCCGTATAAACAACACATTTGAAAATCAGCCATTCCGAAGTTAATTACTTAACTTCAGAGAAAATATGTAAACAAAATAACAACGAAATAAACAGAATATGTGTGAAAAAGGATGTAGGCAAGTTTACTGATCATTTACCATTGCATCATAGTTCAGAACTTTCTTGACTTCAATCAGCTTTCTTTCGGTAATCTCAGAACGGATCACATGCTTTCCTGGTTTCAAAAACAAATGATGACAGTACGTATGTTGGCAATAGTTTGATCCTGCATAAGTAAGATAGGCGTATAGCTATTAAACTGGCTGCAATGAACACACCTAGCCTTTGGTTGCCTTGGGCTTCAACAAAGCCATCTTGTGCCATCCTATCAATGAACTTGCGCACAGGAGTCTGATTTGCTTCTCCTCCAAGGTTGTTTTGAAGCCTCGCAATTGATACATAATGCATCAGAAGAGCATGATACAGGGCCTGAGATAGAAAAATAGAGAGAGTCTCAGGTAACATGAAAACTCATAACCAAAGCCTTCCACAATATTGATCAAAATCAACAGTATAAGTCTACCAACAAAAACATGTACCGTTGCATGCTAAAAGAACATCATGGATGGTTTTTATCATGAATAATTGATATAATGTCTGTTTACAGGAATTAGGACCAGAAGAAAAGTGTTTGCATCACAAATGAGTTTATAAAATAGCAGAACGATTTTCAAAAATAGTAGGAGATTGAGGACTGCACATAATGTCAAGAAGGGGCAGAACAAATCACCTTCATGTACATGAGATCATCAGCTGATGGAGATTTCTGAGCAAGTGGGACTATTTGGCCATCCATTTCCTCTTTCACCATGATAAATTCATAAGCAGACTTCTGTATTGGAAAATTATCAAAAAAAAGAAGAGTTTGAGTCAAGAGCAAGAAAATGTGAACTCAAAACTGAAGAAGTGGAAATAGTTAAAACAACCTTCAGTCTGTTAGCAGTGTAAGTGTCCACTCCAGTTGCTCCAGTTGTTGATAATATGCCTTCCAAAGCAAGCTTGTCCATGATTTCTGTAATCCAGCCAAGAATATTTGAAAATTAGCTAATGTTGTTATAAACCGAGTAAAATAAGTTAAAAGTAAACCCGCAAATTTATGTGCATTCTTCTGTTTACCTTCAATCAGTACCTGCGGCATATAGCAATGTAGATGGAGTCAATGGATTATATATAACAAGGATATAGAAAATGTAATTAACATCTGAAAGTGAAACTTAGTCTATTTTTTCCAAGCGTAACAGTCATTTTTGGCATAGTTTTCCCCCCATAGCAATGATCAGTTAAGATCTCTTACCACTGAGATGTCTGGAAAGTCTGAGAGTACATCAGTAAGTTCAACAGTGTTGGCGTGGCGGCTGCTGATCCATTCCTTTATCTGGGACATATGTTGTTCATCTGCCACTGAATCCTGAGTGCTATCTACATATCATAAAGTATCAGCCTAATATAGTTTTGCAGGAAGATCACAAACAGAAAAAGAAACAGTAGTTTAGTAAAAACGGCCAAGTGAAATCTCATTTTAAAGTTCGACTTTGTTTGGCACACTTTCTGTCCTATGAAGACTGGTCCATTAACCCAGAAAAGTGAAATGGTAAAAAATTACCTTCGTCTACCATATTATCTTCCTGCTCTGCGATGGTGCCTTCCTGTGGTTGATGCTTATCTGTGAAGATAATCATTGTTACATCTACTAACAATCAACCAACAGCTAAGAAATTGAAATTTACAGGACAACGGTATACTAAAGATGCAGAATTTTACCTACAAGTACAACTATATATTGATCATCTTCTGATTGATTAACCTGCAAGACATACCATGCGTAAATCATTTTCTGAATAAAGATACTGAACCTAATGCAGCATTTAAAGTTCAGTTGAAGCTCAAAAGTTAAAGACCATATGGAATGAATTAAGAACACCAGCTTACCTCGCTGTCAGATGCAGAATAATCATCTCTTTGCATAGAATCAGCTCCTAGACTCACTTCATCATCTTGAATATCACTATTTTCAATCTCACAAGGATGGAGAATGCTCTTTACCTGTATAAAGAACAATTAATACTGAATTTAATGTGCCCTATAAACAACAATTTGAATATCAGCCATTCCAAAAAAATTTATTCAATTACTTACCTTTCGCGCCAATACAAGATGCTTGCTGTTTACATTCCCAACCTCCATTTTCAAAGGATTTTTCGTCCATGCATTCCGAGCTTCTTCTTCTGAGCAGCCTCGGAAGAATAGAGACTCACACTCTGCTGGCTGCAATGTTAGATAACAGTGTTATGTTTTGCGAAAGAAACAAATCAACAACACATGAAACTGATTACAAAAACCAACAGATATAACTTAATTAGGACAAAACAATTTAGAAGGCCGTACCGTCACATCATCATGGTATACGAGTTTCATCAGAATTGTGCGCTGAAACAGAAACAAAATCAAACATATTAAAGTTGCCATACTACAGGCAAGTTCTTCTAGAACATTCCTTTATGGCTAAATAATACAGGCAGATTTCTCAAGTAAGAACTAAAGCCAACTGGTTTACCTCTTCTGGAATACTATCCAGAGTACTCATCAGTTGAACCAGTGTGCCAACCATTTTACAAACATAAGTCCTGGACATGAACATAATACTGCAAATTCAGAAATTGGCCAAACAAGCCATGATGAAATCTCAAACGAGTTTCAATTAAAGCACCTCATCTGGTTGGGAGTAACTTCTGCTGTGGAGTTACACTTGAATGTTCCACTCTCTTTCTTGTTCCCAGAGCGACATACATTCATTGAAACCTCCTGGCTTTCAGAATTGGAGTAACTGAAAGAAACTGCAAGTTCAAATTAATTAGAGAAGGTCAATTTCTGAACAGGAACCCAAAAAACACAATTCAGACTCAAAATTGGCAATCAGAATTCAACCAGCAGGGAACTTAATACATTTCCAATTACATCTTAGCTACGTACAGTTAAAGCCTTACATGTGTATTCCTCAATCATTGGCCCTTCAACTGTTTGGCATACACAGAACGAAAGCGTTTTCAGGTACTTCCTCTGCAATGCATCGTATACACCTACAAATGTATTGTTTACGGCATAAGATTCATAACTCAATGAGCTAATATGAAGGCTTTACAAATCAGTAACCAGTGAGTTCAACGATCTGTACCTTTCTCCATCCAATCAATAAATCTGCGAGCATCCATAGGTATCAGCTTTTTTATCTTCATCTCTGATGTAACATGTCAAAATTTCAAAGAAAATCACCAACCGACGTTCAAAATCTTGGAGAAAGCTATAACAAGCTCGGATTATCAACGAAATTACCTAAACCTGGTACAGACTTCTCCGGGAAAAGTCCTCTGATGTAACTGAGACTGAATATAGCAATACGAAGTAGGTTTCTCGTCTGAACTCAAATTAAACAGGAAAATAGAATCAGAATTCAGAATCAATTCAGATTACTAGTGACAATTTCGTTATCCTAATCATCAAAATCTAGCAGTACGAGTGAGATTTCAACAGATCTAACACGTTTCTTCAATCAAATCTACTTGTATATGCTACAAATTTCGGGAACGAGAAGACGAACTTCAGATCTACTAATCTACGAATCATCAATTATTCATCAAAGCAAATATAAAACACTCTATTTCAGATATTTTAGTAACCGAATAACAGTTTCAACAGAAAATTATCAAAACGTTGCAAAATTTACATCAAACTTCAACAGGAGAGCCATGAAGATTGAATCGCAAGTAAAAGAAGATGGAACGAGAACAAATCAGATTTTACTAAAACGAAATACGATCATCTAGAATTACAAACAACAACTTCGAGCTCAAATCAAACTCAATAGAATAATCAGAATACGAAGAACTCGAATCAGATAAAGCCTAAACGAGAACAGATAGAAATTCAAGTAAACAAGACACGACGAACTCGAAATTTCAACAAAAAATTACAAACAACTTCGAGAGATCGTCGATTATTACCAGAAGGAGCGATTCCTGCTTGGCGATCTCCTCCTCCTTCAATTTCTGAGTGACGACCTGAGGGAAAAAAAAGAGACGAGTTTCAGTGAGATCGAAGAGCGGTTTCAACGATCGGACGGAGCAAAATTGACGAGGAAGATCGAATTCGAAGCCCAAAAACTCACCATCGTTTTGGTGTTTTCAGAAATGGAGAGAGAATTTGGGGGGAGGAGAGAGAGCTCTCTGCGTTCTTGCTAGGCGAAAATTTGAATGAAAACAAAATGAGGAGAGTGGCGGGACGTTGTGAAAATGTAAAGGCGCTACTAGCTGTGGTTTAGAAAGCATGCGAAATGCGTTTGGGCGAGTCAGCTGTTGTGGACGCCGTACACGTGTTCAGATGCGGGAGATCAGAGTCGTTGCGATTAGTCATGGAACGTTCACGAACGTCATGCTTCAATTTTTGTTTTTTATTGTGTTTAGTTTAATCTGTAAGTAAGTAGTAGTCACTAATCGAAGGCGAGCTTCTAAGCGGAGGCGCTAATTCCCAACGATAAAACCTGTTTAGTTTGCTCCGTTATCACACGTCAGCTTAAAGAAACAAGCCACGGGTGTTTAATTCAAATTTTCCAATTAATTTTACAGTACCCTTAATTTTATCAACAATTTTTTTTTAATTCAAATTTTCCTGTCTTGAATTGCTTTTTTTTTTTGTGAGAGCTGAATTGCAATTTAAACTAGTTATTTGAAAATTCAACCAAAAAAAAAAGTTAGTTTCAGGAACTTGTCTCAGTGGAGGCAATAAACTTGTAGCATTCTTTATAGTTGTCACAATCTTCACCAGTATCTTGAACACAGTCAGTTTAGCTTCATCATAATCATCAGTATCTAAAACTTTGTAGCAGAAACAAAAAAAGGTCCCCAAAATGAGTTTCTCTATTGACACATTTGTAAGTAAAAACTACAGTTCAGAAGGACAAACGAAGTTCCAAACTTTGTATCACTGAACAACAATTGTGGAGCTGTACAAATGTATTTCGGCACAAAAATGGAACATATAAGCAGTGGGACAAAAATTATGGGTTGCCCCCTATAAAACAATAAGCAGAAAGAAACTTTGCCTCTCTATCTTAGCAAATGCAACTACTAGAGACTCGGAAGGAGCCATGGATGCAGTCACTTCTTACTTCAGTTCCAAGCAACCAGGACTTTGTATTCAGCACCACCATTCTGTTCTGCAGGTCTAACCAGGTGAGTAAGATTCACTACATGATACATTTCGGAAACCTGTTGCTAATTATGGTCTGTTCAGCTCCGGCTTCAAACTCCTAACCATAGTGAACTCTCTTCTACCACCCAAAGGTTGGTCTGGTAAGGAAAACCTTTAAGCAGATGCCGCACATGTAACCTTGATAACCTGTACGAGTTGCTCCTTCCATCTCATGGTCCACTGAATTTTAATTGTATTCTAGTTTTGCGAGCTTGCAACTGTACTCAGTCTTAAAAAGCTTGTTCACCTGGATTTTATCTTCAAGTTCCTGAATCTTTACCTCAGAACTGGCGTGGACTCTTTGGTGGCCTCCCAAGTGCCTGATAAGACCCGAACAACCTTTTCACGAGTCCTCCACCTGTGTTCTCTCTGTTCTTTGCGAATCAGCTAATCTTTAGGTTCAGCAGCATGTGTCATATTGTTACCAGAACCACAATCCTTCAACCCGCTTTCTTCAAGACTTCATGGATCCCTGTATCACCCACATTGAATTCTACGTTATCTACAGTACCCGCCCAGCGCAAGCCATGCCAATTTCTAAACAGAAGTTCCAACCTTATTTCCCATGATCCGATTCTTTAGACCGGGTGATTGAAACTGGAGAATCCTTACCGCCAAAAAAGGCCATTTATTTATCAAATTTTCTGCGAAGTGAAGCCACATTAGAAGTGGTGTACTGAATATGCAATACAGGATATTGACATCTAATATTTGTATGCGAAGAAAGCAGCAAATAAGGACCTTAGTACTCGAAGGGAAATAGTAGCAATCTTCTGCAAATTTGGCCTGTTGAATGACTCAATTGAATGAAAGATTCAAAACTGAACACATCAACATGAAAGCAGATCAGACAGTAACAACCAAAGATAACAGGTTTCTCCACACATTTCAACCAATATAAACACTACATTCAAAATAACAATAATATATGACAGACTCACAGATACCACATGCCGCCAAACTCCAAATCTACACTTCTGGCAAAAGTGCAGAGCCCAAGTTAAAGCTACTACGTCAACGATAGATGATAAGATTCTTTGAACTAATTACATATTCTGCAAACATAATCTAGCAAAAAAACCAGGAAAGAGGCAATTTTCATTTCTTTCGTTTTTTGCGTTTCATAAGTGGTCGTGACCAATTCTTCTCATCGTCACTATGAATGCGTAGAGGGTCAAACTATGCGGAGCATAAAAATATTGAAATAATAACTGAGTAGGTCCTTATGAGTTCGCCAAGGAAATGCCACTGCAAGATGGTGCCAGAAACTTTTACCGGATGATGCACGGTAAGAGAGGACAACACCATGGAAGGTACGCTCTTCCTCTTCGGTCCATTTCTCTGCAACCTCCTCCCCCATTTCGGAGAAGCCCAACTCTTCAAATACGTTATGTCCAAGATCTTGCCTTAGTTTCTCTCTAACTTCCCTGACAATCTGTCTCCCACATCTAACAGAACCTGCATCTCCACAATTATATCTATTTCTGGCTCCCACATTTTCACAAAAATGGGTTTCAAACGCTTCAAAGTCAGGCATAGGGACGACACAATTGCCCACCAGCTTCTCCTCATCGCCACCAACAAGAAGGTCCCCACGGGATCGGTATGAAAGTTCATGTCGAAGACCCAATGCAAACACAACGAATTTTTATCCCAAGGACAAATTCGATCCCAATTTCCTACACCCTCGGATATGAGGCTCAAAACATTTAGGCCCCTCCACTACTTGTTGCCCAAAATGAGTAGTATAATTAGATTCATTCATACCATAAAAAATAAAAATAAAAAAACAACTCTGAGTATTGATTTTGTAACTTAACCTTTTCGATCTCTTCCCCCGAATCAGCCACATGCTCTTACTGATGCATTGACGAAGATCAGCAACATAATTAGATTCATTCAGAGTATCAAAAGAAAAACTCTGAGTGCTAATATTGGGCCTTAATCTTTTCGCTCTTTTCCTCCGAACCTACCACATGCTCTCACTCTCTGACTCATCTCTATCAAAGGCCCTAGGCCTTTTTCTGATGTGACTCCTAGAATGGGACTTCTCCTGCGTCTCTTCTCTTTCGCTGCTCGAGTGAAGCCTCATGTGACCAAACAAAGCTTTCACTGAACAAAACCCTCTTCCTGCAAGATTCAACCTTTGTCGCCCAAGACTTCCAAGATATCCTGGGGTTCACTCTTAGGCCATAATCACCATCTTGGAAAATCCACCGAAAACTTCGAAGATTTCTTAGGGTTCTCCATTTATATCGACACTCAACCCTACGAAAACAGCAAAAGAACGCCAAGAAACAGAGCGATTCGAAGACCCAGATCAGAAACAGCAAACCCCAGGCGTCTGGAACCCAATTTCAAGATTTTTTGTGTACGAAACAATTCAAACTTGGGTACTGGAAATTTTGAATCAAACTTTGCAGTTGAAAGAGGGCATCCGACCAAATTTAGTAACATGTTACATTTGATCGGATTGTCACTCATCAATGTAACAGACAAGAATATCGCCGTTGAAATTTCACAAATGTTTCAACGTCAGCGAATTAGGCATATATGCTGAATATTGCTAATTCAAGATAAGGCTTTGACCTTTTTAAATTAGGAGGCTGCTTACGAATGATCTCACACAGAGGTAACGATGGCAAATCTAGAGAAATTAAAATGAAACGAGATCAGAACATCTCAAACCAGAGTACATGATAAGAGCCTTCCAGGCAATGCAAGAAGTTCAGAAGAAACACTAGTCCAAATCCATGCAACACACCAAACAATTATCTCTAAAGTAATCATCCAGCCAATGAGTACACCAACAGTAGAGACTTCCAAGTTTTGTCTAACTTCCGAGCACACCTTTCACACTTTGCTTGTAACACAGCACAAACACAGACCAGATGGCTTTATGTCGGAAGTCTGCCACTTTGATCCTGGGGCAGCATTTGGATCATACAGCAAAGTAAGGTAACCATGGTCCTCCTCAAGTGAGAACAGTAGAAGTTTTTCCCCAAGTATTCCAAACCGGAACTTAATTCTTGTGCTTCCTGTCAATGGAATAGGTACCATATCCCATGAATTGTCATCTGGATCATAAATTGAAAGTTTCCGTTGGTTCTTCCACTCTAAACAGAATAGTTTCTTTTCCAGTACAGCATGAGCAGTGACCATCACACAACCATTCTTCATCTCACACCAGGTGTGCGTCTTGGGGTCATATACATCGACAAACTTTGAATTTCCAATAGTGAAGCTTGATCTTCCACCCATAACATATAGCTTTCCCTCAAAACTACAGGCAAAACAACCATATCGTGGGCGGCGAAGACTGTTAATCAAGGTCCAAGTATTTGTGTCAGGATTGTACATCTCAGCACTAGATAGACTGCTGCCATCTATACCATATCCTCCAACTGCATAAATCATGCCACTTACTTCAGCACAAGCAAAGTCATACCGAGCTACATTCAGGTTTGCTAATTTTCCCCACCTATAAATCCAAACCACGGGTCAGAAAATATGTAAGAGAAGGTGATCACAAATATGCTTGTGCAGAGAACCATACTAAGTATACAATTTTCAGTAAACTCCATTTAAGATTGAAAGACAAGTAGCCATTTATCAAAGACAGAAAAAGGCAAATCAAATGCTTCCAGTTTTCACCACCAGTTCAATACTCCATACAGAGACTAAGTTTTAAAATTAATCAGATTTACATAAGGATAACAACACAGGGATTCTACAGTAAGAGAGCAAAACTAGATGCTTGATTAGTCCAACATTTTAATTCCTAAATTGAGCTTAGGAAAGAGTTCGTGCAGCACATTGAAAGCCAATGCTACAGTAAACTTATGTCATCTAATTGATATTGGGCCACTAAGTTCTAAAAGTAGTGTTCTGAGTAACTAGATCTGGTATGTCATTTTTGTTGAAGAAAATCACCGAGTGAGAATTGGAAAAACGAGGTCATGGCCTTTTCCAATAGAAGGAGAACAAAGCCTATTGAGGCAAAGGATAAAATTTAAATTTTTCTTTATGTGCAAAGGATTCAAAATCACCAGAGAAATGGACAAGTAACCATACCTGTTAAGGCAAGAATCATATTGGTAAACTTCTGCTGATGCAACACTAGTCCCATGGATCACAGAATATCCACCCATGACAAGAAGCTTTCCATTGAGGACTGCCACCCCAAACCCTGTCATTGGACCAGGCATTGGAGGAAGAATATGGTGCTTATGACCAAGGCAATCCAAAACCTCCCAGTGGCTTTCATTTCCTTCTGAGTCTGCTGTTAACACATAGAGCCACTCTTCACGCAACCCAGCTAATTTTCGCACAGTGATAAGTTCTTTGCTTTGAATGAAATACCTCCATTTCTTGCACACACCACTCATAGAAAGAAAGCTTGAACGAGGAACAAGGGAAAGGCAATATTTCGCTATGTCATCTGGAAGGCCAGGTAGAATGGGGTTGTCAAGACCATTTATGCCCAGAGAAGTTAAACTACGATTGCTACTGGAAAGAACTGGTGACTCTTGCTTGACCGAACTGGATAAGTGCATTTTTGGTTCTTTGAATCTCTTCTTTTCACTCACAAAACTTGGCATTTATGCAAGTCAAAAGAGATACAAGCTATCTCACTAATGACCACTAATCAGGTATCACCCGAAAATGAGTATCCTTTCTAAATACAGACTTTTGGTTAAAGGAATTCATGATATCCGTCACCTATAGGAATTTTACAAGACCAAGGCATTATAGATGTTGCAGAACGCATCTCACGAGTAGTATAAGCTGGCAATTTTCTGTGTTTTGTACAGTCAGGTTCAAATTCCATAATACAAGTTCTGCTCACAGAATATTTGCTCCCCAGTGTATTTCTTCCTCCACGCATTGCCCAAAAAATCTGTATATTGTGGTTAAAGAAAGTGCAACCTATAGTCTCAGAACCAGAAGAAACAAACAATAGTATTTGCATCTGTAGTTTTGGTCTAAGCTAGGCTCAAGAAACCATACCAGTCAAGGCCACATATACTTGGCACGATTTAGCCTGCAGTGACTTCCATGTTACCGAGGTTGACAATCACCTATATGAATCGTGGGGAGTTAGAAAATTCATTTCAAACATTAGTATTATCGTAGCATCATTTTAGTGTTATAAAAAAAAAAGGCAGCGATCCGGATAGCAGCAACTTTGCTTCAATAAATCCTACAACACTCCCATTTCATTTGAGTATTACTCTCAGGGGAAGTGTCCATTACATAGTACATACATGTCGACCACACCATAAAAGAAAATCATGATATTTATACAACCAATATGATTTCAAAAACTCTGAAAGTAGATATTATAAGTAGATATTATAAGATCGATCCTTCTGCAGTGAAACACATTAATCAAGTAGATCAAGCAATATCATCTTCAAGACTTCAACAAAGCGCCAGCGCTATCCCAACCCACCTACTTTGTTTACCTACTTAGACTTCAAATAATTCACAACTTCATTTGAAAAGAACACACAGACACAATACAACCAAAACTAAATCAACCAGGTCTAACAGAATAACGTTTTTGTGGGATCTTCACATGAACAGTTGTCAGATTTTCGAAGTAAACTGAGTTATCAACAAACCTCTGAAAATCCCTGCACATACATATACAGATTCTAATAAAATGAAATCTGACTATACCAAAATATCAATACCTCTGAACCAATCAAAATGAAACCCCTGCTCATTTGGATTAGCTAAGCTAACTAGTGATAGTAAAACAAGCATAATCATGCATACAAAAGCACGAAATGAAAGAAATGGAAGCTGATCAACCTGATACGCAAATGTTGAGAGAGCTCATATGAAAATCCAAAGAAGGCAAAATCTACAAATCTGAGATTAAGAGAGATGTTAACGGGGATTAGTTGCCTTACCTTGAGAAAAAAAGGGGGGGAATTATCCACAGAGGAGGCTGTCGGAATTAGGCGACGGATTTTATAGGCGGACAAAGCGTGTGAAGAATTGGTCACTTGATTATCCACAAGTGAGGTGTTTGATGAAGATTTTAATAGGACCCGTAAAGAGGGGAAGGATAAAACTGACAATAAAGCAAAGTGCCCCGGCCCGACCACGTCAGGATAAATCAGATTTCCGCCTCACCTCACCTGTAAGGAAAGAGTCGAGGTTGGATCTCTTCCTCAAATAAAGCAAAAATCTTTTTCGGGTGCCCTTCAAAACATATGATAGAAGAATAAACTGATAGGTCCCATTACCATAATATCTACATTATTAGTTGACGGAAAAATTAACGGTTAAATAACGACTATACAAGTTTGCAAATTTTGACAATACAGCGTACTGAAATATAAGAGAAAAATACATATATTATTTTGAAATTTGACTCAAATTACAAGTGTATAATTGTAATTTACCTTTTTTATTTGATTTGATTGGCAACTGTAGAGGAAGGTATTGGATTAAAATCATAACAGGAAGTAAAAAAAAGAATTTCATGAAGTAAGTTCAATTTGTCTCCAAATACCATATCTACACGAGGCTAATTTGAAATAATTTATGGCCATGTGTAGTTAAAGCGGGTTGGACTAATGAAATTTGTACGTAGAATGAAAGTTACTCTTCTGGAAATGTTAGAATTTTTGTTTTAATTAATTAAGTTACAAAGTCTAATGAAAGAACGTTGACATACATACTTTATGGTGTTTGGGGGAATTTGGAAAGTCAATGCAGTGGTTGGATTGTGAAGATGAGTGAGGATGACGGAGAAGATTTTCTTTTATTAAAGGGGAAAACAAAATTAAAATGTTCATATTTACCTAAAAAAAATTAAGTGCATATTTAGTAGATGTTTTTTTTAATGTTGAAAGAGCTTTTGATTTTTTAGAAAGCACATTGTAGATGTTTTAATCAAAAGCACATTTGAATTAACAAAAATCAATTATAAAGCACCTAATTTTGAAAATTTTTTAAAAAGTTTTTGACACTTAAAAAAAAAACTCCAAACGAGCCCTAAATGTTTATGGTATTTCTTTTTCATTTTTTTTCGTTTGAACGAAATTGTCCAGACAATGACGTGCTTATTGGCACGTGTCAGAGGATAGATGGGGCATTGGGAAGATCAATATGATCTTCTTGATAGCATATAGGATAGGATGTCTGCAAAGTTTAAGAGGAGGATCAACTGGTTTTGGATAATTTATAGATAAGAAAGTGGATTTTACAATAAGCATATGTAAAACTCTTCTCAATTCTAGCTTTGAGAATATCCCGTTAATGTTATGTTCCTCTTATTTGTAACCGAACATCTTATAAGACTGCATTGTATGTGTTTATACCATGTCTCACCAGACACATGGTATGCCCAATCAAGCGCCACATGAACAATCTCATAATTCCATGAGCACACCTTATGAGGCTCGGGGGCCTCACATGAAACATCACACGATGAAGTAAACACGCTTTATGAAATCACTTTGCGGCGGTCTCCGTATAAAGCCACTAATATCCGCCTCGTACGATAAGTAATGTACTTTATACAAGGTCCTAAACACATAAAGAACATTGCATTGAATGTGCAGTTAGTATAAGCATTTAACCCCACACTGATGATGAGACCAACCAAGGTCAACCACCTCCCCCTATAAAAGGGGAATTCACCCCAAAGATCAAAGGAAATGAATCTCTACCATTTCATTTATTCATTATTTACTACTTGAACTCTCAAGCCCCTGCCATCTTTGCTGACTTAAGAATCGGAGTCTCTTATGCCGATACGACACCGGTACTCCGATACTTACCCACTTGCTTCCTTGCAACTCATTCTGAGAGTTAATCGCCCACCCGTAGCTGAAGTCATATTTGTTTAACCACATGGGAGCCCCAGCTTCAACGTCCTCATCCTCCTTTCATAAGTGTTGATCCCCCATTTTTATACATTGACATTATGTAACTAGAAATACTTAGAAAAATGTAGAGTACTTTGACGGATAATGTTAATATTTATATTTGGCTTTTCTAATGAAGTTTGTTGTCTTTAACAAAAAATTAACTAAATTTATAGAAAGCTCTAGAAAAATACATATGTGAAAATGGTATAAGCGAGCAGCAAGTGGTTTTGTACTTTTGTTGTAGCAACTATTCCACCTCCGCACTAGTAAAAAAGAGAGCTTTAGTAACCCTTTTTTAGTAACTACTAAAAGAATGGTGACTAAAAGGAAGAGTCAAACTCTCAAGCTTGATTTTTCTAGAAACTTTGTAACTAATAATGGTAACTAATGGGACTTTTATATTATTGGTTAATGTATTTTTATTTCTTTTATTCAATTTTTTTCATTTTTCTCTCTTCTGTTACTTCGCCAAAAACACCCCCCCCAACTTGCTCTCTCTTTCTTCAGTTCAGCCCTTTATTTTGAAACTCAAACCCACTCCCGAGCTCTCCCTCAGTTCCCCGACCGTTCCCAAAGCCCATCGTCGCCGCCAACCCTTCCCAAAAACCCTTGTCTTCCGCCTCCCTCTCCCTCAATACCGCGACGCCCCCCTCAACGACGACGACGTCTCGAGCTCTAGACGTCGAGCTCCGATATCCGCTTCTCCTACGCGTGGAGCTCCGGGTCTCCGCGACTTCGAGATTCCGTCGAGCTCCGAGACAAAGATCCCGTCGAGCTTCGAGATCCCGTCGATCTGCATCGCCTCCCTCAACGACCGCAGATCCTCATCGGCCCGCAGATCCACATCGCCCGATTAGTGTAGTATTGTTTGGATTTGTTTGGATTTGTGTCTGTGTTGTTTAATTTCGATTGGATTTGTGTTGGGTTTGTGTTGGAATTGTGTTTGTGTTGGTTAATTGGATTTGATTTGTGTTGGATTTGTTTTGGATTCTGGCAACGATTATGACCGACAACGATCTGGGATGGACGGCTTTCACGTGCTGGTCCGTCAGATTCTACCCACAAGACATTTTGAACTTCCGCCGGAAAAGGTCAGGTCATTTTCCTTCTAAAAAATCCAACCTCGGATTCTTCTATGTATTCAATTTTGATCTTAATTGATGATAGTTTGAGTAAATTACAGTGTTGTGGGATTGAGCTTCGATTTCGTGTTGCTCAACGTGACGAAGCACTCGTCCTATCTCGTTTACAACGCCACTCTCTAATTCAGCTCCGCCGTTCAACAATAGTACTTTGACAAGTACGGCTCCGGACAGGTTTGCTCTTTCGTACCCATAATTGTGCTCTTTGTTTCCAATCAGAAAGTTTGAATCTTTCGTGTCGAAATTTACATTAGTGTTCTTTGTGGCTCAGCTGAATTGTTGATAGAGTAGTACTATTTGTGTACTATAATGTCTGTCTTCTTTGTTTCCAATGATAAAGTTTAAATCTTTCGTGTCGAAAATTCACATTGTTCTGTGTAGTTCAGCTGAATTGTTGATACAACAAGTACCTCTTCTTGGAGCATTCTCTTCGGCTTAATTTTGGCAACCCCTGCTTTGCTATCCTGGCTCCGCCACTGGTTTCATAGTTTTGATTATCACTGTTTGAATTCTAATGGGTTTGTTTTGTAGCAGATTCTTCTTGCGAGGCAGTGATTTCAGGTATGGCTCTAATTTGAGTTATGGGTTTCTAGAATTTTATGATTGTATGCCGTTGAAGTGTTACTTCGTATGTGTGCTCTCTGATGCAGCAATTGACAGGGTCACACGTGAATATTGAGGACATTGATGAGGTTTATTGTCTGGTATGATCTCAGTGAAGTCTTGCCTCTCCTAATTATAGTCAGATGTCCTTCTAGTTTAATGGTGTGCATGTTCCTCTTCTCTTCCGTAAACTGCAGGATGAAAATGGCAATCGTATCCATAAAACAGATGGAAAGCCTTTTTGTTTTTGCTCTTGTTTTCATGTTTGCAGATTTTGGTTGAATAAACAAGTTGAAGCCTTCCTAGCTGGAATCCTCTGTATTGTAGAGGAAGCAGCAGAGATATTTGCTCAAGAACAGATTATGTTTGTCTAATTTTGCTAAGTGTAATGGATAGTGTTTGTTCGTTTGTTGTTTCGAACAAATGTTTTGTCTGTATTTCTCTTTTATTAGCCTTGTATACAAGCAGATACTTCTATGTACACAATTTGTGAATAAATACAATATTGATTTTATACATTTTTGTTGGAAAGAGAAATATAATGAAAATGAATTAGAAAACAAAATAGCAAAAAGAAAAAGAAAATTCCAATAATAAATTATTTAATATGGCATTATATAATATAAAGTAATAGTGGTCAAGTTATATCTTAGTCAACAAAATTAGTAACCAATGGTGAAAATTATTGGTGACAAAGAGCTTTAGTAACCCCTCTCTAGGTTACCAACACTATATTAGTTACTACATGGTTACTAAAGGGTGTTAGTAACCAATATTGGTTACTAAGGGGGGAAGTAGTCACCAATAAAAGTGGTTACAAAGGGGTTACTATAGCCCATATTTCTACTAGTGCCGGAATCATTGCCCATGTCTCTATATTTCTAAAATATTTCAAGTTTTGGAGAGAGATATATCAATAACGTAAAGGCCAAAATAAGTTGTAAGAAGTACATGAGATATCCCATCCAAAAGCCAATAAGTGGCTTACATGATAATACTCTATCTCCACGCATATACACAGTCCAACTTTCTTTTTAATTTCCACCATGAGTTAGTGAGTCATCATATCATCCAATTTGATAGAAAAGCATATACTATCGTCACATGAAATGCTAATCATATCATAGAGATTGCGTTGAAAATGTTGATAAAGATGCTGATTGTATAACATTCTTCATGAGCCCATAGAAATATAAAAGCAAAAGGTTTTAACACCCACTTGTAGGTATAAAAGCAAGTCTTGACCTAACAACAATATGCACCCATCAAATTCAATCTAAACGTGTGAACGTGAGAATTTAAGCAAGGAATTTGACGATCTATTGGTTTGCTAGCTACTTTCAAAACAGTCCATGTTACATACTTCACTTGACTTACTTTGAGGTCATTTTGATAAAGAACTTTCCCTCATATTGGTACTTAACAAATAAAATCGGCCACTGTGTTATCCAAACTTATTAGAGCCACATGCTACCTGGTCATACTCATATATAAACTGTTTATTTAGCCATTCTAATAATTTAACCACACAGTTATTACACACACCAGGGTATCGCGTGAAGCAACCTAACAAAATTACAAAGATAGAAAGACCAACAAACACTAAAAATCCTCGGAAGGATACCTTATCTATATAATTTGCTAGTGCGTGCTTTATATTAGATAGAACAATTTCCATATTTCTAAGTATAGTACTACGACTGCTCTCTATTGATAGATGAGAAAGAATAAAGCATAATAAGAAGCATGTAAATAAAAGAAATCCACTAACCCCATCGGTGTGTGCTATCTTCACCCTCACCATATGGATTAGGGGAAATCCAAACGGGTTCCGAACGAGTGCTGGCGGATGTCAAATATGACTTGACCGTTTTATCTTCTAAGTTGTACACTGATCCACTGAACTCACAACTCTGCTGCAGGTATATGAAGTAAATCGAGTTTTCTTCAAATTCAGGACAATTCTTAGTAGATAGTGAGATAGCTGGCGGGTACTGTCCAACATTGCTCAAACATAAAGCACGACCAGGCAAACGTTCCACCGTCTCCCACTCTTTGGTCCTCAAATTTAACTTGTGTATGTAGAAATGCACTGAATCCGAACGTGGCAAGTAATTCTGGTTGAAATATTTCTTGCCGATAATAAATTGCTCCACATACAAAATCTCACCCATTGACTCCACCAGGCAATACCGAAGACGATATGCACTAGCACTTTTATGTCTTTTCCATAGGAAAGATTGACAATCCATGCTAATCGTCGGATAATTATAGAACTTTTCCCGGAAGTCCCAAACCTGAAACGAGGAGTCCAAGTCGTCGGAAATTGCGAATAAATGACAATCGTGGAATACAATGTCACGATATTGTTGTTGTCTACGGGGTGTTAAGTCAGTCCATGTACTGAAATTATCTTGGCCGTGCTTATAGAATGCTAGTCTACCGTCGACAATTATCACAACCATAAAGTTTTTGCTGCGAGACGGGTCAGATGAAAGAACAGCTTTCCTAACGTCAAGACTAGAAAAGCGAAGCAGAATCGATGGGAGTTGAATTTTGGATCTGGAAATTGGGTTAACAAGATGTCCCTTTCCGTGGCGGTTGAAAATCACTAGCCACCCATGTGACGAACCGAAACACCAAGCCTGTTCATCACCAAACACATTCATGTTGTTGATTTTGTAAATTTTTTCCTCTGCAAGGCTAAAGAAGCACGTTCTTGTACTATGTTCGCCTTCGCGAGGCGTCAGCATAAGCCATGGACTTTGATCAGGTCCCACGGATGTGGAATTTGGGGTGTAAGATTTTCCAACGCAATTCCAAGAAGAACAAACCGCTTTGAAACGCATGAAGTTGACGAAATTTGAAGCAAGCTTTTCCAAAATCAGCGTCAACACTTCGGGCAGGAGATCAGACCATTGAGCTGAATTGGGCGATGATGAAGTAATTACAATACTACTCATGTTTGGGTAATATTACTGGCTTTGCTTCTCTCAATTATACCCCGTATATAAAAGTAAGAACCGTATGCTCAAACGAAAGCTTAGGCATGCTTGACTAGAACAAGGAAGGTTTTTTTTTTTTTTTTTTATAAACTAACTTGGAGCCTAGGTCAAGAAATCAGGATTGCATGCCCAACTTGCCACTCACTTTCCGTTGAAGCGATTTTATCCGACCCCACATGATTTTGAGTAATAACAACCCCGATTATTGACTATATTTGTACTGGTCAGCTATTGGAGAACTTTCTTTTTAGTGTGCTTTTCCTAATTTTTCTTGTATTCATTCATTCCTACTGTGATCTTTATTTTGTTTTAGGAAATATTTACGTGTGTTTTTGTTCAATGCTTTATGAACTTTTTTTTTATAGAAAGTACCTGAGCATAAAGCACCTATTCATGGTAACAACTTTCTTCACCTCTAAGGCAATTTAATATTTTAACAAACTATATACAAACTAAATGAGTTGCCCACGCGCTAGCCATTCCTCTTTCCACGTAGCAGGCTCGCTCCTCCGCCACTAATCCCACACGATCGTCTTCAACGCCATTTAGATCTACATCTCCTGGCTCCTCCGTCTCGGACTCCGCCACCGCGCTTTTCTCCATTTCGTCTCTGATCGTCTTCTTCACTATCAATTCTACCAGGTAAAGCACAAGTCACTATCTTTCTTCGATATTTGCGTTGGAACCTTGTCCCGCTGAGACCGACGACACGCGCGTATACCGCAGGAACTCCGTCGAGTGCCAGCACCACTTGCCTAGCGCATTCGATCCAGAGGATGCGACTTCTATCTCCGAGCTACTCACCAGCCGCCCATCGTTTCGTTTGCGTTTGAGAGTGGGTGTAAGAAAGCCCCAATTCCACTCTTGCCTTCCGTTTCTCTGTATGTGATGGAATTTGTATAGGTTTGTGTTGGGGATAAAAGGATAATTAATTTTGGGGGAAATTTATTGAAGAATTTAAGATTTTTTATACATAAGCAAAAACTTCGAGGCAATTACACCGGAGCTGGAATTAGGCCAATTTGTCTCGCCGATCGGCGGGATTGTGTTTGGTTTCGAATTTGGAAGTTGAAAATTTTTGGGTGGTTTATTGTAGTTAGTGGCAATTTAATTTGGTCTTTATCTCATTATTATTGCACTATTTGGTTGCTGGAAAAAAGAAAAAGAGGAAAGGAGAATAAATAGAGTTTTTACATTTGTGTTTTTGCTGTTTTGGTGTAATCGAAATGAACAATTTATGTTTGTGATATGAATTGTTTCTGTGTGACATGAACTGTTTCTGTGTTCATATAAACTGTTTTTGTGTTCGTATGAACTGTTTCTTTGCATAACTGTTTCTGTATTTGCATGAACTGCTTCTGTATTGACATAAACTATTATGTATTAGCAAAATTGTTTCTGCGTTTGGCATAACTGTTTCTGTGTTTAGTAGAAAGTGTTTATGTATTTGGTATAATTGTATTTATGTTTGGTAGAAAGTGTTTCTGTATTTGACTTAACTATTTCTGTATTTTAGTAGAAAGTGTTTCTGTATTTGGGAGAAACTGTTTCTGTGTTTGGCTAAAACTGTTTCTGTATTTGGCAGAAACAGTTGTTGACAGAACCGTTTCTGTGTCACTGTTCACTCGTGTGGTACTGTTCATATGGTACTGTTCACGTGCGCCTCTATCATTGGTTGCCTTATTTTTTTTTTTATTAAATTAATTATTAATTTGTCTTTAGAGTTGAAGATTTCAAATACTTGTCCTAGCATAGAATTAGGGGATGTTTTTTGTCCTTAGGGGTAATTCTCCCTTTTTTTTATTGGACTAAATTACTCCATCTGCTTTCTTGTGTTTAGAGCATTTCCACCGGGAGGGGGGCGAGGGGGCAAAAGTCGCGTGGGCCCGCGGACCGCCCCTCCGTGCAAAATCGAGTTTCCACCGGGAGGGGGCGGGTCGGCACTGTTCCTGGAGGGCAGGTGCAAAGGGTGGGGTGGAGGGGCTGCCTTTCGCCCCTCCACTGTAGCAGGCGGGGCGGAAAAAATGAAAGCGCTGGGCTGGGGTTTTGGCGCGTGCGGCGCGTCCGGGGGGAGGTGGAAGGCGCGTGAGGCGCGTGCAAGCGGGAGATGAGGGCTGCAATTTTTTTTTGCCATGTGGCTGCTTCCTGGCCGTCGATCTCCAGATCTGATGACACACCCCGACCCAAAAGTAGGGCCCGGGAGTGCGGCCATCACCCCCAAAGAGTGACGAAGCCTTAAACAAATAAAAACGACTAAAAACGGGAAGAAAAAGAAATACAAATTAATATCAGAGCATCTACAGCGGAAGAGAAACAACACACTACAACTGCCCCAAGGGCGGAATACATAGATGTACAGCTTAACTCATAACCTGCCTGACAAAGACAACGAAGATCTCCTACCCTTCGTTGGTGGAAGTAGAGCTATCGGCAGGTCTCAGTCGACTCGGTGAATGCACTTCAGAATCAAATCCTGAGGGGGCGCAAAACCAAGGGTGAGTGGACGGAAAAAGAAGTCAGTGAAAAACGTTTAACAGATATGCCAATAACCCCCTCTGTCAAAACAGATAATATAATAATAATATCATACCTCAATCCAGCCAACACGTACAGTAACTAACATCCGAGCAACCTATACACACAGAACATTCTCAACACTACAACGTAATGTGGTCGAGGGCCATAACACCCGACCGAGATATATCTCTCATGGACGAGGGCCATACCCACCCGATCCATGATATATCTCTCATGGACGAGGGCCATACCCACCCGATCCATGATTTAATGGACGAGGGCCATACCCACCCGATCCATATAATGCGCCCCTAATAATACTAATCGCAACAAACTACCTAGGGACAACCAAGCAACGATTACCAACAATAGTCACAACAACCAGCAGCATAACCAATTTATAAGCATAAAATATACGAATACATATATACGAAAACATAGTACACTCAAACACATTTAAAACCAAAACCCGTCCACTCACAGTGACACCGGGCGATCGTCGTCGTCCTCCTCTGCAGGCACGATTCGGTTATGCCTGATTCCTCGAAATCTGATCACCTAACAATCCCAATAATCCAAAGTTAATAACCGAAACTTAACGAATAACCGAGAAACCCTACTTTTCCTAGTTTTGCTCAATCGGGGTAATAACCGTATCTCGGATGGCAAAACGGAGTTCGCCATTGGATCCCGGAACGTCGTTTCCACTCGGAAAAGTGGTCGGTCAACCAGTGGTCAACGCCGGTCAACGGCTCCTGCGACGTCAGGCACGGCGTCCTGACGTGGCACTGACCTCGATGCCACGTGGCGCTGACCTGGCAGCCACGTGGCGCTGACATGGCGTGACACGTGGCGCCACGCGGCACACGCGTGTCATCCACGTGTCGCGACGTCAGCACGCGCGCCGACGTCGAGGACCGGCCGCAGAGGAACTCTGGGATTTTGCCCGGCTTCCCCAAAATCCTAAAACCTTCAATTCTCAACCAAATCCATCGAATTTTATGTCAAAACGCATCTACGGAATCCAAGGAATCCAAAAATCAAGGTTTCAGAACTTACCACGGCCTATCCTGCGAAATCTCGCGGAAAGCTCGCGGGATTCCGTCGACGTCGTTCCCGCGATTCGACGGTTGCTGGCTCCGATCTTTGGTGCTCCGTGTTCGTGACGATGAGGTGAAGCCGATGCAGGTGGTCGCCGGCCCGATCCGTCGCGGCGAAGGGTCAACGACGGCGAAGAGATTTCGGCCCTTTTTTTTTCCTCTTCGGACGCGGCTTGCCGAACTCGGGTTTCCCTTTTGGGAAACTCGGGGTTAAACCGGGTTTAAAAACAACCCCAAAATATCTTCCCCAGACCGACCAATCAGGAAGCCTGCCACGTGGCACTTCACTACACCAAAATTCCGTTTTTCGTCCGTAACTTCTTCGATACAACTCGGAATCCGATTTCGTCTTCGTAGACGCGTTCATGTCGTCGAGCTCTTCGCATCGAGTCCAATATCGAATATGTAAATTCCTACTGTTCACAAAGTCAACGTTTGACCATCAAGGGCATTTTGGTCATTTCATGCATTTTGGGAAATTTTCGGAACGGGTCGTATCATCTGACGGCTAGGATTTATTTGGACAAAAAATCAAACAAAATGAGGGAAAAAAGACAAAAAATTATGTAAAAAATTATGGAAAAAAATGTAACATTTTGCTTTGAGTTATGATATAAAAGATGTTGTATTAATTTTTAGTACCTTGGTACCAGAAAAATGTGAAAACAATAATAAAAAATTGAAAAAAAATATGAAATTTTTTCTATAAAATATCCAATCAAATTATTGCACAATTAAATCTATACATATCACAAATAACAACGGTTTAAAATCATATCGGCGCAAGTTTTATTAATATTTGTCCTCAAATAGTGATTCCTTGCCCCTTACCCCTGCCCTTGTTGAGTGGAACGAAAAATGAAAGGCGGGGGCAATTAGGGTGGGCCTGTGTGAATAGTATCCAGGCCTTCCGCTTGCACCCTTGCCTTTTGCACCCTTGCACCCGCCCCTATGGGTGGAAATGCTCTTAAGGATGGTGGAACTTCGTTTTCTTGAAATTGCATTGTTTAGCAGGGTTTTTTTTTTGGTTTTTTTGGTGTTTGTTTTATACTAGTAGAGATTATTCATCCAAAATAAGAAGAGTGGTGCCAGAATGACCATTTTTTTAAAATCAACTTTTAAACATCTTATACGTCAATCAATCCAATCATTCAATATTTAATGAGATAATTATATATTAAAATTATATATAACCATCACTTCCACATAAACCATTACTTCCACATAAGATGGTGTAAGAGATGATTTAGCATTATTGAAAGAAGAATGAGGTTGCTTTGGAGAGTTATTTTGGCTTGTCAAGCACGTGGCGTGAAGGCATCATTCTCGGTTTCTCGGGCCCTTAACGTTTTTGCCAAATATGGGCTTCTTACTGGACCCCCATTTTCTTTACCAGTTGGGCCAAGCCTGGTGTTCAAGCAAGCTAGCTACTCCAAACGACGTCGTCAATCAGCATTTTCCTGCAGCGAGCTGGATAAATTTGCTTATACACTCGTCAGTGTACTCCGATCCCATGTGCTTGTAACAGAAATGAAGAACCTCCATAACCGCCTCCCAATTAACCTAAATTCCGATTGAATTTTCCTCCCCAATCAAACCCAATTTCATCTCCGTAGTCAAACGCCACCGCTATCTCCGATGCCGATTTCCTCCATCTCCATCCTCCGCCACCGCGCCATCACCGCCCCCGCCGCCACTCTCCTCCGCCGCATCTCACCCCTTCGATACTTCTCGGTCGCTGCCACCGCCAAGCACCAGCAAAACCCTAACGTCTCCCGTAAATCCCAGCCGCCGAGCAAGAAGCTCCTCCGCGCCAAGCAGACCTTCAAGGACTACTCGTCGCTCGCCCCGGTCCTCTCCCCCCAGGACAAACCCTCGCTCTCCGACACCCAAACAGTCGGCACCGTCGCCGCCGCGCAGGCGAACTTCATGCGCGTCATCGTCGATACTCCTGCGAGCTCCGACGACGGCAGCAAGGTGGAGTTGCTGTGCGTCGTGAAGGCGGTGCTGAAGAAGATAAAGCGGAGAGTTTTGGTTGGGGACAAGGTTCTGGTGGGGTCGGTTGATTGGGTGGACCGGCGGGGCATGATAGAGAACGTGTACCAGCGGAGCTCCGAGATTCTGGACCCGCCCGTCGCCAATGTGGACCATCTGCTCGTGCTTTTCTCCATGGACCAGCCCAAGCTCGAGCCCTTTGCTCTCACCAGGTTCCTAGTCGAGGCCGAGTCCACCGGAATTCCACTCACGCTTGCGCTCAACAAGTGCGAATTGGTTGAGGAAGAGGTTCGAATCTGATTCTTCTTTAATTTGCGTTTCTAATATGCTCATTTCTTATGTTCAATTGGCTTAGTGGTGTTATGCAAGTGAGTTTATGTTATTGATTAGGAATAGCTTCTGAGACATTGAAACAGAAATGTACATGATCTAATGCTGTATGGTTTGTGTATAAAAGTTCGGTTTCGTGTTAATTACTCTAAGTAATGTGTCATGGACGATGGGAAGGTACTGCAAGAGCCTCTATAAGTACTGCCATAGATGACACTTTATGCGAAGTCGGGTTACTGAGCACTATCACGTTGCTCCTTGTAATCTAATTATATAAAATCACCTGTTGTAGTTACGCACTTGAGCGAATTGGGATGAAGTTTTTTGGTAGACTAAATGTGGGTTGCTTCTACAATTCTGTGTAATCTTGTATTCATCTTCTGTCTATTCTGTACCCTGGTAGTATTGTTTCTTAAGCTTGCTAGATTTGATGAAATACGCAGGAAATGATTGCATGGAAGTTTAGGCTACATAAGTGGGGCTACAAGCCACGATTTTGCAGTGTTGAATCTAAATCTGGACTGGATTCTCTGGCATTTATATTGAGAGATCAAACAAGTGTAATTGTGGGTCCAAGTGGAGTTGGAAAGTCCAGTCTGATTAATTCTTTGAGGAACAACCACCATGCTTTGGATGCTTCAGAAGAGGAAAGTTGGTTTGATCCGGTGGGTTCTATCACTCTCTGCGTAACGTATTTCTTTTCTTACTGTCGTTTTGTTTGTGCAAGTTTGGTAGTCATTTTTTGATTCTTTCTATATGTATTTCAGATTTTGGGCAGCAAGTGGTATCAGGATCAGCTTGTTGGACAGGTTTCAACAAGAAGTGGCAGAGGGAAGCATACTACACGCAATGTCTCATTGCTTCCACTCTCCGGAGGGGGTTACCTTGCTGATACTCCTGGATTCAATCAGCCTAGTCTGATGAAAGTCACCAAGCAATCTCTTGCACAAACTTTTCCAGAGGTTTGTCTTCTATATTATGCACTGCTCTTGGTTCACGTTCCTATAGTATCACATTCTTAGCACATGTTTTATTGTTTCATATTGGTTCTGTCTTTTTTGTCCTCATCAGATCCGGAAGATGTTCAGTGAAAGTGAACCTGCAAAGTGCTCGTTCAATGATTGCCTACATGTTGGCGAACCAGGGTGTATCGTTAATACTGAATGGGAAAGATATCCATACTATTTCCAACTTCTTGATGAGATCAGAATCAGAGAGGAGTTTCAGCTAAGGACATTTGGGACCAAGAAGGAGGGTGATGTGAGGTATGCTTGAAATTAAATTAGCTTGAAATTAAATTAAGTCTGGAAGGTTATCAGCCCAGTATGCGGCTTATTGAGCTAAAATTAAAGTTTCTGTGGATAACGAAAAAATGCTACTTGAGTACGGATAAAAGCATTACTATTTTTGTGCTCGTGTAAATGATATGCTGCAAGGAAACATAGTGGTAGGATAGCAGCTATCCTTGCACCATTTAAATGTTAGACAAAAATATGTGATATTGGTTTGATTTGTCATGCTGATATACAAACAAAAAAACTGTATATGTTTGATCTTTTTTGCTGATGAATATGTTAGAGCAAAATTGTCAATTTCTGGCAGCTTAATTTTGCTCTGGTATTCATTGTTGTGCTGTTGCAATTCTCTGCCATAGTCTTGTTATTGTCAGTTCTGATGATAACCGAGAATGTAGTTCAGATGTATGTCCAGCATATAGTATTCACATTATACTTATTTCTGATGATGATTGTTAGAGAAAGTTATCAATTTCTGGCAGCTTAATTATGGTCTGGTATTCATTGTTGTGCTGTTGCAACTCTCTGCCATAATTCATTTTACTGTTCACTTCTGATGATAAGCTAGAATGTTGTTCAGATGTACAACATGTAGTATTCATATCATACTCATTTCTGATGATAAAGTGTAGTTCAGTTGCACCTCTAGATTGTTCTTTTCATACAGTACATGTCCTGTTCATACTTATGCGAAATATAGTCAGTACATCTCTAGCATGTAGTCTCAGTACCCTTGCACATGCTGTTTGTCCTTTTACTGAATCTAAATTTCTTGCATTCTCTGCAGGTACAAGATGGGAGACAAGGGGGTGCAGCATGCTGAACCACGGTTGGAGCTTAAGAAGCATAGGAGAGTATCTCGCAGGAGCATGAACCAATCATTACTTGATGAATTAGATGAGTTGGATGATGACGAAAACTTACCAGATGAGGAAATTATCGGTTCTTAAAGGCAAATTAGGAATGGAAATCAGTAGGAAGTTTCCTCATGTCACAAATTGTAAATAGTTAATCTGAACCTTGATCTTGTTACAGAGGTTAGAACTATGTCAGCCGTACAGATAACAGTGTGAGAACGATCAGATTACTGGAGTCTTTTGTAGTGAAATATGCAAGGAAAAGTTTGCAAGTTGACTGCCAAATCAATGTCAGAGATGTTTCCTCTTAATCATGCTGAAATCTTGATTCATTAGATGGCATCGTATATGTTTGTACCTCTCTCCTACTTGGTCTTCCTTTCAGACTATTAATGATGTAATTGTGCTGTTTTTCTCCCATACATATGCTTCAGCATGGCTTCAATACAATACAATCTGTTAGCGTACACCATAGTAAACCAGATTACTACAAAATTATTCTTTATCCAATCGCTATCAAAAGCAAAAGCGAAAGGTTTTGTTTATCCAAATGAGTAAAGCACGAGCAAAGCTGCAGATATCAAGAAATCTCTTCTAGTCATTGTATGACAGCTGAAAATACAATCCAAATACACTGTACTGATCTCATTCAAATTTTAGCACAGATATTTGGTGTCACGAATGACAGGCTAAAACCTATCAACTGCTACTCCATTGCTGTGATCAGTCAAAGTGACCTACTTCTTACTTCTTGGAGGCTTTCTTCTTTGAACTCACAACCTGCTGCGGCTGGGGCTTGGGATGCTTGTCAGCTTCGCTCGGGTCCAACCACTTGAGCGGGTTGCGATTGAAGAAAGGCCAGTTGGGGACAGTGACCAATGTGGTGAGAACCACACCACCAGCATATGTCAGAACCATCAGCTGGAACGATCCGGTGATGTAACCGGTGATGAAACCTCCGATGGCAAACACTAATAGGAGTATCTGCATCAACTGCTCAGCTAGCTTTTGGCCTTGCCAATCCATCTGAAAAGTTCCAAAATGAAAAGAATGAAACCAATTATCTCTCAGAAGTTCAGGTAGACCAATTCAGATCAAGCAACAAGACCCTTCTATTCGACATCTGAATTCATAATGAAACAAAACCTAAATTCCTCATTCCACTACTAATATTCCATGTGAACAGATAAGCAACTAGAACCAAACAAGCAGATTGACCCAAAAATAGAGCAAATCGGCAACGTATCAAATGTGCCAACAAAGCAAAGAATCGTTCGTTACCTTGAAATTCCGAGGTCTAAAACCTTTGAAATGCAAGCTGCAAGGAAAAGGGAAACAAATGCCAAATCATTATCAGATCAACAAAAAATTTCCCAGCAAAAGCAAATAAATAAACTTGAAGTCACTCAGCCGAGAATCGTAATAGAAAATCAATGTGGCGATGAAAATAATTTGATTAGCGACCATACAATTAGATTCACTAGCAAGATTAAACCTTAATTCGAAAAGAAAAATAGCTGAATATCGAGCAAAATTGGGATCCAAAACCCTAAACCAGTACTCGATCAAAACCCTAAAACATATTGATTGAAATTCCACAGGATAAAGAGAAGAAGAGAGTACCTGCTGCAAGCAGACCAACTAACGGGCGAGACTGTAAAATCAATGTGTGAGGGGAAGAAATTAGACAATTGAAAAGCCACGTTCAATACTGGCGTGCAATCGTGATCGTTAAAATTGCATCGGACGGCGTACAAGTAAGGATGATACGTGGTTATCTGTGGTGCTTTGATGGATGATTTTGGGTCTGATTCAGTTCTGGGTTTCCAGCCCATTTAGGTTCTCCCACTGAAGCCTGCGATTGCAACCCAAGAACAGGTTTCTGTAGAAATGAAGAGGAAAATGCTTACTTCCTGCCGTTAGAATTACGTCATGTGTTATTTAGGGATAGCAAAATCCTCCACGGATATGAGTATCCGTGGATACTAGCTGTTAATAGGACATGTATGTAAGAGATAAACCAGGATGGAGGTGGGTATGTAGATTTTTAAATCTCTATAACGAGTATGGGGTGGGTATGGTGTTACTATCTCATAACTTAAACCAAACCCAACCCATCCATTACACTTTTAGATGACCAGCTCCTTCTCTTGTTCACTAAAGAACATTACGGTAAAACTAAAACTTTGTAAGTACTGAAACCATACTAATCTTCACATAATTGAGTAGTGCAAAAAGGGATAAAAACAAAGCACATGTATATTTCCCATCAAATAGATCTACATGCATAAGAAGCAGCTTGCTATGGTCCATGAACTCCACGTTTACTTGGCATTGTACATGGACTCCACCTTTCCGGTTCTCTATGTACTAAGACCAAGCATGCATTTCCTATTCAGTGTCATTTGCAGTTTCCCTTTCCTCAGCTATGTTTGATGCCTACATAAAAATAACAAAATCATGATTGGTTGTGGGTGAACATCAAATTTCATGATTAATCATCAATTTGTCATCAAAATTGCACATAGTTTACTGTTTAATATGTGTGTATATTGTGATTTTGGTGTCACATTTTGCTTATGCACAGAGGAAGAATGTTATATATAATATTTCGCATTATTTATCAAAATGCAATATCTTACTGAAATGGCAATATAAAGTTTCAGAATATTTAGTTTTGCAAAATGCCTATCTCTCTTTTTTGCTTTGAGGATTGGGGATGTATCCCGAACTAACAAAAAAAATAATTTATAGATTTGATATGTGTAAGTGAAATCTTTTAAGAGATGTTGGAGGAGACCAAATCTGATGGCATGAAGGGTAAAGCATTCAACAACAGCAGTTTGGCAACACGAGAGAAGCTCGCCAAGAAATAGGGATGGATTGTAGATCGTGTTGGTGGTTGTCTCAGCCACCAGAGCCGCCGCTGAGGAGGTGCGAGTCGGCCCGACAGAATTGGGCCCCCATTTTAAGGGGGCTCCCAATATTTTTTTAATATTTTAATATATTAAATATTTATATTTATTTAAATTAAAAAATTAAATAAACTTATTATTTAAGAACACCGCTCGTAAAGTTGCCTCCCGACTTTGTCGACTTTGTTTCCGTGGCTCTTGTAAGAAACTCTCCTAGATACTTTGGGAATGTTGAAATATTTTCACAATACTTTATGAAGGTATATATTTTTAATTGATTCTTAGTTATTCCCTTTCTCTTGTTGTAAACGGAAATCATGCTAAAATCCTTATAGGAGAAGGATATTCTCATTGTATTTGTATCACCGTTTTCATTGAATGGAAAATCATTCTGGGCAATACATCTTTCTACAACTCTCAAACCTGCAAACTCCAATCATTCTAGGCAATACACTGTTTTCATTGAATTTTTAGGTTGAGTTTCTTGTCTATTGATTGTTTCATTGTATATATTCTTTGTTCGTAATACGCTTTGTGTGAACTCAATAATCTTTTCTAAATTTATTATTATTATAATTTCGAATTTACTTTTTGCTAATATATTGTGCATAAAAAAAGTTGGTATAATTTTTTAGAAGATAGGTTGAAGGGCCCCGGTAAAATTTTAGAACTAGGCCTCCAAATTCTCAGCCACGGCTATGTCAAGAATAATTGATAATCAAACAGCCAACATTAAACCGGATGAACGATAAAGTAGGCAAACAAACACAAATTCAATTCTTCAAACGAATTTCAAACAGCATTTAAAGACATCTACAAAACCCAACTCCATTCATTTATATCCGAAATCGAGACCATAAACATTACAAAACCTAACTCCATTCATTTATATCCGAAATCGAAACACAAAACAACTCAATTAACAAGCTAACGAGCAGCTTAACAAAACAACTCCATTTATATTCCGATTTCTACAAAATTAACGAGCAGCACAACAAAACTCCATTTAACGAGCGGCTTCTCTATGAATTAACAAGCGTAAACTAACCATGGGGATGGCCAGCAGGATTCTAGGATGAGACGCGGCGTCTGGGATGAGGTGTGGAGTCTTGGGTGTGGCCGGTAGGAGTGGCGCGACAGAAGGGGCTGGTCGGCGATGGTTGTGGCGGGATTCTTGATGAGACGTGGCGGGATTCTTGGATGGATTCTGGGATGACGCGCGGCAGAGGGGGCTGGTGATGGTCGGCGATGGTTGTGGCGGGATTCTTGATGAGACGCTGCAGGTGATGGTCGGGGATGGTTGTGGCGGGATTCTTGATGAGACGCTGCAGGTGATGGTCGGCGATGGATTCTTGAAAGAGCAGCGAAAGGCAAAACAAAAGAAAACGCGACAGTGTGATGGAGATAGGGTTTTGAGGGGAGGGATGGGCTGGGTATAAGTATAACAGTATATGTGATGTGCTTGGGCTTGGGCTAATTTGAAAGTTTGGGTTGGGTTGATTTAGTTGTGGGTCAAATGGGTAATATGGGTTTGAAGTTACTAAATCTGCGGCCCGACCCACAATTTCTCTTGCGGGACGGGTTTACGTAAAAATATTTTGGACCCGTCCCGATTCGCTCGATTGCGGGACAGTCCGGTCCAAAAAATGCGGGTTGCGGATTGCGCGAGCGGACCGTGCCCACCCCTAGTTTGTAGAGTCTTATACATCATCCCTTGGAGATGCTCACCCACTTTTTCACTAAAAACAACTTACAAGGTTTGATGTGACAACTAAAGGTGAATGGAAATTAGGGGCGACATAGGAGAGAACAAAGGCTGCTTCTTTATGGAGAAGTAAGAAAGTGGACAACATTTGTACTAGAGTTATAGATGAGAAGTAATAAAAAAATAGTTAATGGGTAAGACATAATTAAAAAATACTTATTTAATAGCATTTGTTTGGCTGATAGTGGGCATGGTTTAATCAAGATACTCTGCAAGAACTTCTCACTCAGGCAAGAAGGATCTGTCAGCCAGCTGTACCGATGTTTGTAGCCGTGTGAAGGCGTTTGTGGTCACATGCAGTGGTGCTGTAGCAGGTGAATTGTTTGTTCGGAATAGAGAAGTAGAGAAACTCTCTTTAAAGATGGCTAGTTTAATTCGATCACTTAGTCGAAGATCAAACAACAGTGGTGACGAAGGCTCTAGTAGCAGGAGAAGACCAGATATTATGAGGGTAAACAATACTGGGGTAGCTACGATATTAAATGTTGAAAAGGATCTTGAGAATTGGAACATCCCTAAGGTTCCAATTACTGATATATATCATAAAGGAACTTTTGAGTTTAGTTCTGATTATATAATTAAGACTATTTAAAAAACAGTGTCTGTTACTAACGCTAATGAAGATTTTCAATTACTCTCAAATAGAGAAATTGAGCAGTGTATTAGAAGAGGTCATAATTATTTGCATATAGGTTTGGTTCAAGTTGCCGTCAAGCCTTTGACTAGAACAGGCTTAAATACTTCTTTGTTACTATGTGTGCGGGACCGGCGTCATAAGGAGTTCACAGATTCTTTACTAGGTGTGATTCAATCTACACTTTGTGAAGGACCCATCTACTTTAATTGTTTCCCCAACTATTCTGTAACTTTTGCAGATCCAGGCATACTGAAGACGTTCTCCTTGAGTATTGATACACAAGGATACAATATGGATAAAGGAAGTCAAAATCTGGCGATCATATACCGGATTTCCTACAAAGCCATGAACACCATAGTTCCCAGAGCAAAGGCTATGAGTGTTGAAAGAGAAACCACCTTTTTTCAAGAAAATTTAGGTAAGACTCACATGGTCATACCTAAAACTATCAAATGGAGTGATGTTCAAATGCCAGAAAGGTGGAACTTGACCGATGCAGTTCAACCTAAGCCTATAGAAAATAGGCATCCAAGCCAAATTATCCAACATGATAATGGAGAAGTAGAACTGATCTTTAACAATATAAGCAGTACTAGAATTAATTCTAGTACCTGTCAGAGTGTTGAATCATTGCAGGATCAGGAAAGAAGGGCAGTGTTGGAAGGATTAAGGCGAACTCCAGAAAATGTTCATATCCCTGTTTATCGAGAAGAAGAACAGGTAAGAAATCCACCCCAGCCAGAAGTTACTTGGTCTGATGTGGATTCACGAATATTTGCTTTAGAAAAATTTGAAATTAAAAGGGAGATAATTAATCAAGATTATTTTAGTCTTGAAAACAAAGAAAAAAGGAACTGGTATGAGAAGACCTATTCTCATGAAAGAAGAAAAATTTTAGAAAAGGCATTTTATCTTTATTTAAAGAAAAGGAAGATAAATGCTTGATTTTTTGATTGGTTTGAGAACTGTGCAAAAAAATATAAGTTTGAAAAATATTTTGTAGAAACTATTGATAACCCTTTCAGAGTATACACGCTGAAAGAAGGAAAGACAGAGAGTGCCATTCATCCACCGGAGAAAGTGATTCAGGTGAACACTCAAGGAACCCTTGTTGTCCCATACAAAGGAGAATTGGGAGAGCAACGAGATTCAAATTCAGGAAAACTCGTCATTGAAGGAGTCTATGCTGTTATTCAGCAGAATAATTATACTAATCTTTTTCTTCAATCTTTAGGAAAACAGGCAACGCGAATAGAAAACTCTATTCCCGGATTGACAAAGGTGACACCTATTTCCATTTGGGAACCTAGAAACCCAAAATGGGGCTCTAGTTCTAAAAGCGAAGAGAAGAAAAAGCAAGACGAGTCTAAGCCGATGCCAGCACTATTTCAATCACAGGTTGACAAGCTGAAAGGTTTCAAACTTGGAAAGTCTCTGGCAGAGGATGAAACCTTTATCGACGCTTTGACAAAAAGGATGGACACATTAAAAATTTCTAAAGAGCCAAAGCTAGCCGCTTTAGAAGAAGAAGAAGAAGTTGATGATGACCTATCTGATCTAGAAGACCAGTTCAAAAATATTTCTCAGACAGCCGAGATTAATAAAGTCACTTTTGGTAAGCCAGTTCAAAGAACTGCTTTAACTCGTAACTATTATCATAGACCTTCACATGTTGATATACAGTATGAAGATCGTGACGACTTAATTGAAAGAGCTGAGTATACTGGGAGGTCTATCATCGAATGGAACATTGACGGACAAGCGGACTATTAGGTATTAAATACTCTACGTCATATGATGATTTATTCCACAGCAAGTCAATTGTAGGGGAATACAGACAAAGGCATTGCCGAAGCAATAGTTGCAGATTTTGTTGGGCAACTACAAGGTTGGTGGGATCACTGTGTAAGCGCTGAAGGAAAAGATCAAATTCTGAATGCAACTAGAATAGGTGAGGAAAATGGTCAGCCAACTGCTGTCCAAGACGTGGTAAATACTCTGGTCCATACCATTGCGTTACATTTTGTAGGGAACACAGAACTTTTAGATGATAGGTCTAAAGAGATTCTTATGAATCTCCGATGTCCTACTTTATCCCATTTTAGATGGTATAAAGATGTGTTCTTTGTTAAGGTTTTCCAAAGTGATGATGGTTATTCAGATTTTTGGAAAGAAAAGTTTATCGCTGGTTTGCCCCCTGTTTTTGTTGATAGAGTTAAAACCCGAATGAGAGAGGAGTTTCCCTCTGTAATAACATGAAGTTAACTAAACAACTCCAAAAACAAAAGAATCTTGGAAAAAGGGAAATAGGAGATTTTTGTGAATAGTTTGGATTTCCATCAACAAAAGAATTCCCAAAAATTCCTAAAAAGTTTAAATCTTATAAAAAAAACATCCCAAAGCCTTTTCTTCTCATACCTCGAACCCTATAGGTACTCCCAAAAACGCTTTGTTTCAAAACCCCGGGGGGAAGGAAGAGAGGATAAAAGTAAAGGAAAAAAGAAAGACTTTCAAAATCGTAAACATTTCACTAAACCCCCAATATGTAACAAATGTGGAAAAGTGGGTCACTACAAGTCTGAATGTAAAATGAAAGAATAGATAAATCATCTTCCAATTGATGAAGGGCTTAAAAGACAACTTATGCAAATAATGTTGAATTCTTCAAACTCAGAAGAAAGTGATAGGGAGGTTGCAGCATTAAATGATGAAGAATTATTTGATACTTCATCTACTAGTTCTGCGTCAGAATCTGATGAGTGCACATGCAAAATGAAAGATTTAGGACTCTGTGTAATTACCCAAGAAGAAAGTTTAGTCCTAGATTTGATTGATAAAATTGAAAATCCCATAGAAAAAAGAGAGGCGCTAGAAAGATATATCGCCATGGCCAAAGAAAAGAAAATAGAAAAACCAGTTGAACAAAAGAAATTTGAACTATATAATTTGAAAACGGTAATTCAAAGGATGAATAAAACAAGCTCAGTCAAAGAACCATCCATTGGAGAACTCCAAGTAGAAATTAAAGAAACCAAAAATGAGCTCAAAGAACTTAAGAAAAGGGTCCAAATTTTAGAATTGTTTCAATCAGGACAAGAGTTAGGTGAAGAACAATCAGATGGAGACGAACAACTTGAAACATTATTTGCCGACTTCTTGGACAAAAAACCAAGCTTAAAGATCTCAGATGAAGAAGAGGAAAAGATAGAAGCCATAAAGGTAATTAATAAAATTGACAAACTTATGTCCCAAAAATGGCTTGTTAACATTCAGTTCGTTATTAATGGAACACATAAGTTTTCTGCGGAAACTTTAATTGATTCAGGAGCTGAATTGAACTGTTTTAATGAAGGAGTTTTACCAGTAAAATTCTTTTGTAAAACAACACAAGGATTAAGAAATGCTAATGATGGGCAAATGAAGGTAAGATATAAGATTTATGATGTAGCAGTTCTACAAGACGAAGTTGCATTCAAAACGTCATTTGTAATGGTAAAAGGCCTTAGCAGAGCAGTAATTCTTGGAACCCCTTTTTTGAACATGATTTACCATTTTAAAGTGTCTGAACAGGGTATTGAAAAAGAAGTAGAAGGAGTCAAGGTATGTTTCAACTTTGTTCAAAAGTCACAAATTGCATATGTCAATTCTCTGCAGGAAAAGATTAAAAATAAAGAAAATTTTCTTTGTTCACTTCAAGAAGATGTCCAATACAGAAGGATTGAAGAACAGCTAACAAATAAAGAATTAAAGGAAAAAATTGAAGCTGTTCAGAAAGACTTTGAAGAGAAAGTTTGTGCAGAAATCCCAAATGCTTTCTGGGATAGAAAAAGAAAAAGACACATCGTTGAACTCCCATATGAACCAGATTTTGACGAAAAGAAGATTCCAACCAAAGCTGGACCCATTCAGATGAATGGCAGATTGATGGAGATATGTAAAAAAGAGATCTCCGTACTTCTTAAAAAGAAGTTAATCTGACCCAGCTACTCACCCTGGAGTTATTCAGCTTTTTATGTTGAAAATGCTGCAAAATTAGAACGAGGAGCACCAAGGTTATTCATTAATTATAAGCCTTTAAACAAGGCCTTGAGATGGATCAGGTACCCGATTCCTAATAAAAAGAATTTTCTTGATAGATTGTGCAAAGCTGTTATATTTTCAAAATTTGACATGAAATCTGGATATTGGCAAATTCAAATTGCAGAGAAGGACAGGTATAAGACTGCATTTAATGTCCCATTTGGACATTATGAATGGAATGTAATGCCTTTTGGTCTTAAGAATGCTCCTTCTGAATTTCAGCATATCATGAATGACATTTTTAATCCATACTCTATTGTCACCATTGTTTACATAGATGATGTGTTAGTCTATTAGAATTCTTTAGAACAGCGTTTCAAGCATTTTACTATTTTCCTTAAGGTTCTAATAAATGCAGGATTGGTAGTATCCGCCAAAAAGATGAAATTGTTTCAAACAAAAGTACGATTCTTAGGCCATAATATTCATAGAGGCCAAATCTTGCCAATAGATAGAGCTATCAGCTTTGCTGATAAATTCCCAGATGAAATTCTAGATAGAAAGCAACTTCAAAGGTTTTTAGGAAGCTTGAATTATATTAATGATTTTTACAAGGATCTTGCCATAGATAGCAAACCCTAGTATGACAGGTTGAAGAAAACTCTCGTTCCATGGACAATTGCGCAGACTCAGGTTGTTAAGAAGATTAAACAAAGAACAAAGGAGTTACCATGCTTGGCCCTAGCAGACCCCGATGCATTTAAGATTGTTGAAACTGATGCATCTGATGATGGATATGAGGAATCTTAAAACAAAAGGATGGGCAGAAGGAAGTGCTAGTTAGATACACTTCAGGCGTCTAGAAGCCAGCGCAAAAAAATTATTCAACCGTAAAAAAGGAGATTTTGGCAATTGTTCATGCAGTCACAAAATTTGAAAGCGATCTACTAAACAAAAAATTTCTTATTCGAGTAGATTGCAAAGCAGCAAAAGATATTCTGCTTAAAGATGTTAAGAATTTAGCATCGAAACAAATATTTGCTAGATGGCAGGGAATTTTATCTACTTTTGATTTTGATATTGAATATATTTGAGGTGAAAATAATAGTTTGCCTGATTTTCTAACACGAGAATTTTTGCAGGGAAAATCAGAGGAAGATGATAGAATCGGAAAGGGGAAGATGACCGATTCCAAACGTAACCCTAGGAGATAGCCGAGGAGGCAGGGGCCGTGCTCTAATGCGGCCAGAATCATCTCCCTATAATCCAAGACCTTTAACCACAATCCTTCCTTATGATCAGGGGAGAGGCTCCAAGAAGAATGAACGTCCTTACTTTTGGACTAGGCAAATTACTTTCATTGCCATTGAGGAAGCTGACAAGAACATTCCACCAAGACTGTTAGCAGATAAATATCTGGTGGACCACATGAACCCCCTTTCTCACCAAAGGTGGTGGTACGAAAGTATTCTGGCTAATTCTGGTTCTGCTTATATCACACACCGATATAGGCATAATAGTAAGAATGAAATTGAATTCTCTAAACTTACTATTACTGATATTCTTACTATTGTAAACTGGAATAATGATCCGACTTTCAGGAAGCAGTTAACCCCCCAAATAAGAGGTGTTGGATATACTTTCCATGATTACAGAATCGCATGGGAAGTAGTTCTGTCGTTTCAGAACGAAAAGTTTTCCCACTCTTGGTTTATCCAGTTCAGGCTAAGAGGAGATCCTACACCACCAAATTGGTACATGGTTTGGATGGCAACTTGGGGACCTGCTCCAAACTATCTGCCAGACTCGATTTTTGACTCTTTTAATGTGCATTTTAAAGAGATGCATCCGACTGTTCCAGAGTTAAACTTGTTTTATAAGTTTCTAACCCATTTTGAACTTCCATGGATTCTAAAATGGGAGTACGAAATTTCTACAGTGGTGGATGATTGGAGTTTTATCCTGAACTTGATCGGAAAATTTACACTCGTTGGTGGGATAAGCTTTCTGGAAACCATATGCACCCAGAGGCCTTCAAAAAGAATCTCTTAAAATTACAAGAGAATTCTTTTAATGCTATTCCAGAAGTTGATGCTACTCCACAAGAATTCTCTGCAAGTTGCAGTCAAGTTAAAAAAAAATCTCCAGAAAGGAGACCTTCTCCTGATAGGCTTTCTGATAAATTATCTGGTGGCCTTGGATTTCTCAAAGGATTCTCTTTTCGTGACAGGTTGAAGTTCCTTCTTGAGTATGAAGATGAAGGAGAAAGTTTAAAAGATTCTGAGAGTAATTCATTTCTGATGGATTACGCACAAGAAAATGAAGATGATTGTTATGGGATTCTTCCAGCCATACCAAAAAATCCTAAAGGAAAGGGAAAAGAAAAGGTTTAAAATTAGCCCAAATCCAAAAGATTGGAGATCAGAAGGATTCAAATAAGGCCTTGAAGTATTCTGATTAGCCTTTAAAAGTAAGGGCCAAAAAATTTAATGCTATGATGACTTTTAGAAAGAGTCATGGGTTTTGAAAATAGAACCTTCCATCATATCTATCTGTCAAAACTTCTGTAGAAAAGTTCACTTCAGAATCAAGAAAAGACGAGAATCTGACGCAGCTCGTTACTAAAGGTGAAGATGCCGCCCACTGTGTAGGCTGCCTTTTTTATCGACCTCTGGATGTCGTCCACCTATTCTAGACAACTTCCTTCTGAAGTTAGTATAAATAGGTTTAGTATGCTCATGGCTCAGCACCTGTTTTTGCGAGCTCTGAGTTTTAGTTTGCTATAGCATTGAGTGTTTACTTCTGAAAGTGTGATCCTGTAGAAATTACTTTTTGCAAGTGTGCTTCTATAAAAAGTGTGAATCAAGTTTGGTGCGTTCTTGCTGTAATCAAGACTTCAGCAGTATTAATATATGTAAGCTTCTATGTTGTTTATATCATCTATAATTGTAGTTTTTCAGAATCCGCTGTTATATCTCTATTATTTCTTGCTTATATTTGTACTTTTATTAAGTTTGCAAGTTTATATCTTATCAAATCGTACTATAGTTCATACATGTAAAATATGTGTGCATTAACTACCTGGGACGGTTCTGCTATAGTTAGTTGTGAGTCAATACATGTGTGCCTTGTTGCTGGTCGAATTACATCCTCACGATCATGTGTCCGAAAAGTGATTTCATTTGAATAATAGGTCTGATCAGCAGGACCTACAAGTGGTTGAATTAACTATAAGAAGCAATAACTAGGTATTTATTTTTCTATAAATATACGTATGACACTTAGTACCCTGTTATCCAAGATCATCTAGGCTCTAGGCTAATAGATACTTCTCCTCTAGGCTAAGAGATCTCTACTCAACCTAGCCTAATAGATACTTCTCCTCTAGGCTCTAGGCTCTAGCTATCCAATTTCCACAATGGAGTCAAAGAGCATTGTTGGATATTTGCTGGATAAGACCATCTTAGTAACTGGAGCTACCGGCTTCCTTGCAATGGGTACATATATACTTTATGCATCTCTCTTGAACTTTATGTTTGTTTCTCTAACAGCAACTTATTAGGTTACGATTAATATATGGATGCAGTATTTGTGGAGAAAATATTAAGGGTACAACCGGATGTGAAGAAGATCTATCTTCTAGTAAGAGCTACGGATCCCAAGTCAGCCACAGAACGCATGCATGATGAGGTTCGCAACTAAAAATAGTGTTGATTAGGTCGATTTATTGTCTCATGAATATTAATGTGTTAATTAATTTACTTATTTTCTGTAATCAAGATCATAGGGAAGGAGTTATTCAAGGTTCTGAGGGAGAAATGGGGATCAGAGTTTGATTATTTTATATCAGAGAAAGTTGTGGCTGTTCCCGGAGATGTAAGTTTGGAACACCTTGGAGTGAAGGATCATGGGTTAATATTGAGGGAAGAAATGTACAATCAAGTCGAAATCATATTGAATTCAGCTGGAACCACCAACTTTGATGAAATGTACGTACGATTCATTCCTCCATAAGTATATATTTATTGTGAAATATCTATTTGTTTATTATTCTAAATAAAACCACTATATTCTAAGAATATATATATTTACAGATATGATATTGCCCTGGCAGTCAATACATTTGGAGTAGAACATGTATTGAACTTTGCAAAGAAATGTCTCAAACTAGAGATACTGCTCCATGTGTCAACTGGTCAGTGAATGTTTTTCTTCCTTTTTTGATTGGGTACCAAATAAGTGTTCTATCAGTTACACACGGGTTTGGCTCCTCTGTTGATCTTTTGTGTGTTGATCCTGTGTTGATCCGGCTTTTATCGTTGTTTGACGATGACGTACAATGATCGGAACCGTTGATTTTATAACTAATCTAGTAAAGATCATCTCCACAAAAAATGAATCAAATCCGAAATTGTTTGATCACCTAATTGTGTAAAACATATGAACTATCCAATTGTGTGACTAATCTAGCCGTCTATATATTTGGTATATGTTTTACACAATTAGATGATCAAACAATTTCGAATTTGATTCATTTTTTGTAGAGATGATCTTTACTAGATTAGTTATAAAATCAACGGTTCCGATCATTGTACTTCGTCATCAAACAACGACAAAAGCCGGATCAACACGGGATCAATACACAAAGGATCAATAGAGGATCCGGGCCCGTTACACACACAATTTGTCACTCATTCATTGGCACGTGGGCAAACTGCCAAGCTGCTGATGTGTTGGATGTTTTGCAGCTTATGTATGTGGCCAAAGGGCAGGGCGTATACTAGAGGACACGTATAGTACGGATGAGTTGATTAAGGGGATTACAAGCAAATTTGATGTGAAAGAGGTGGAGAAGAAATTGATGGAGGAGAAATTGGATGCACTAAAAGCAGAAAATGCTACAGAAGAAGTTATTAAAGCCACAATGAAGGATTTTGGTCTTGAAAGGTTTCATTTTCTCTTTTTCAATTGTATATAGCTACAATTCTGCCCTAAACCCATAATTTGTCACTGTTTATGAAAGTTGTCTCCTATATGTTGTACATCAACGATAGGGCTAAGATGTACGGATGGCCAAACACCTATGTTTTCACGAAGGCGTTGGGAGAAATTGCTGTGGAACGCTCCAAAGATAGTATACCGGTCGCCATCATACGTCCTACAATAGTGACAAGTACTTCCGAAGAGCCGTTTCCTGGTTGGGTTCAAGGTTTAAGGTATACACAGTGCACACTGCAATCCCTTATTTGTAATTAAAGGAAGTAATTTTCACACTTCTGTTTAATTCTGCTGTTAATTCTTTTTTTGACATTCAATGTAATGGTCGAATAGCTGAACCATTCCTTTTGCACACCCCTCACCAAAAAGGTCAAAGTTGGAATAGTTCATTTTCTTCACCAGCTTCAAATTCTTGGTTTTTTCAGAACCGTTGATGCTGTGATTGCTGGTTATGGGAAAGGGAAATTGGAATGCGTACTCATGGATCCTATGTCAGTAATTGATATGGTAAGTCAAAGAAACCTTGCAGTACAAACATGCAAAATACATTAGCTCAGCTCTTTTACTTTTTCATTACAATACCCACTTCAAAACAATGGACTATCAAAAAAGGATTTAAGTTCGAATATTCATCTTACGATCTTTGGTACCAGTACTGAGTTTTTCTTTAGCCTCATTTTGCAGTACTAATATCTGAAATCATGTACATATCTATGCAGATTCCCGTTGACATGTTGGTAAATGCAATAATTCTAGCAATGGCAGCTAATGCGAATCAATCTTCCAGCTGCAAGATTTACCATGTCGGATCCTCATTCAAAAATCCTGTAAACTTTGCTATGATTCATGATTTACTCTTCCGATACTTCACCGCAAACCCTTGGATTAATAAGGAAGGAGAACCCGTCATGGTTCGCAGGGCCAAAGTGTTCAAAAATATGGCTACATTTCGCATGTACATGAAACTTCGCTTCAGGCTACCTTTGGAGGTTCGTTACTCTTTCATTATATATAATAAGGAAATACACTGTAAAAGAAACAAAAGGTCAATAAGATAAGATGCTCATGTTCTGATCCATTAATTTTTGTATCAAATGTACATAAATAATGGCAGATAAATATCTATTTCAGAGTGGAAATAACAGCTCAAGATTCTATGCATAAACACTTGCCGGTTTATCTATTAATTGAACTGAAAATTGATTCGTTTTGTGCTATATTTGGTTCTTCTTTGAAGGGCTTGAAGTTTCTGAATATCGCATTTGGCCAGTATTTCGATGACATATATGTCAACCATGACCAGAAGCTCAAATTGGCTATGCGCATGGTAGAGCTTTACGAGCCCTATATGCTGTTCAAGGGCATGTAAGTATGTATAATAACTGATCTGCTTGGAAGTGACTTTGGGTCTATGTGTAAAACCGATTTTGAAATAAGAACCTCTGATGTACTTCTCCATATAATTTTTAAACAGTTAAAGATTATACAGGAAAATTGTAATTTGGAATCTCCCAAGCGAGCCCTAACTTATATTCCTTAAATGCAGCTTTGATGACACCAACACTGAAGAGTTGCGAAGGATGACCATGGACAGTTTCATTGAAGCAGAACACTTTAGTTTTGATCCGAAATGCATTGATTGGGAGGATTACCTAATGCGCACTCATATTCCCGGCCTACAAAAACATGTTTTGATGAAACGACACTGAAAGACACTAACTATAGCTATGTTGTTGTAGGAACTTCTGTTCCCAGTATCGGAGAGATTGTGAGTTTGAAGTCTCTTTCCGAAAGATTAAAGGATAAAATTTGGAAAGAGTCACAATAAGATAATGTATATGTACTTGTTGTGTGCATGTATGTGTAGTGTTTGCAATGATGTATTTCAAGTGTTAATCAATTCTACTTCAGCTCTATTCGTTACCTTTGCCAAGTCACTATCTACATGGCAACTAGCTAAAATAATCACATATACACATATCGGCAGTAGTTATTGGAATTTTGAATGGGTTCTCTCCCTTTATCCCTCATTGGTGAAGTTGAGTATTTCAAATAGATTAGACTAGCATCTTAGCACATGCTTCTGTGTGTGTCAATCTGTATTTTTTTTTTTTATTGTTATGATCTTATAAAATTGAATTCGTTTTCATAGATTTGTTGCACAAATAAATACAATCTTGAATTTTATTTTTAAAGATTATATTATGAAATTACTCTCAACCAAAAATGTCTTACTTTTGATTTATTAAGGGCATAAATGGACAACACTTGTTTCACCTTGGATATAGTACTTGCTTAAGAATATAGAAGACTAGTCTCACAGCATACGCGTATAATATGTAGAAGACTAACCTCACTGCACACATATAAGCGTGTGTGAGAGGTTTTTTTTTTTTGCTTTTTTCTTTTTAACGGGGGGCTTCACGTCACATTGGGTTTCAGGAGTGGTGAAACTGCTCTTGAATGTAAGTGTATTTTTGGATGATGTTGGTGGGTTGTTTGTTTATCATAATTTCTTTTGTATTTAGTAAAATTCTAATTTGATGGTTCTACCCTCATAAATTAAAAAATTAAAAAAAAATAAAAACTGTTTTTATTTTGTGCTTAAAAGTGAGGGGTATTTTTGGATTTTTCTAGTGGTTCACTTTCCCCAATCGCTAAATACTCACCCCCCCTAAGTAATGTATATACTTACCAAAATTTGGCTGTAAGTCACTGAAATTTTGGTGTTTTTCAAGAAAATCAAAATGTACTCCCTTTCAAATTTCGGGATTTGGCAAGCTAAAAATCCCGAAATTTAGAGAATTCAGTCGAAATTTTGAACCTTAGTTTGGATAATGTTGGTTATGTGGGTACATAAAACTCTAATTGTTGAGAAAATAGTAAGTGTACTATATCGCTCAAGTAGTAATAAGAAAGTAGAGTATCGATCCCACGAGGATTAAGTGTTTCACTTATCTAATTAATTAATTTAATGCTAATGCATACACCTAAGTGTAGGACTAGCGGGAATGGATTGTGAGGTTCTGTAAACTAAAACAATAATTAAAGACAAGAAATAAACAATGAAAATAAAACAGCAAATTAAGAGAGAAACAAGGCAAGGTTAAGATTAAACAAGTATGGGAAAACCTAGGGCATAGACTTCACCACAATCAATCCAACTCAAGTTAATGATTCAATTTACTATTACATTCATGTCATGTTGATGGTTAAGTTCCCAAAATTACATAATATCCGTGTCGTCCAGATTATTATGCATCTTTCCATATGCTAACAGTCCATGTCGTCTAAATCAGTTAAACACACAAAAAGTCATTAAGTTCTTTGGATACTCTTGTAAAACCACATAAACCCTAGTGCATGGCGTCTACATCGAGGAATTTATGATATCAATTGCAAGAAGCTATATTCAAGTTAAGCATGGCGTCTACTATAACTTGCATCAAATACCTCAATTAAAAATCACAAAGAAGGCAATCAAGTATGAACAAACGGCAATTGATATTCAACATAGACATAAACTTTATAGAAAACCAAAATCACAACTTAAGTCTTCATGATCGGGCTACATCTTAGCGTAGCAAAGCGTTTAGTTACGCATAGTCATAGTAGAAATCAAAACAATAAACATAAAGTAATAAAACTCCCAAATTGCCAAACTCTCAAAGTTTCTCTTCGCCTCCGGCTTCGGTCTTGAAAACTAGAATAATGATATGAAAGGTGCGGATGAACAGTGTGGCCGCTCAACTTAAATAGGGGCTTTAATCAAGTCCTAAAGGAAACCCTACTTCTAATCCAAAAAGGTAATTAATTAAATCACAACTCCTAATGCACTAGGGAGAACTTTGCAGCAGATTTCATGACTGATTCGGGCCTCCAAATGGGCCTGAGAAAATCCACCAAAAAATGGGCTTCTAGATCTTTGTCTCATCTTCAATTCAAGTACTCGCGGGCTTCTAGCAAAAATCGGAAAAGGCTTCAACGATCCAATCCTTCGCAGCTGCGCAAATCTGTCAGAATTCGCAATTGGGCCAACTTGTAAATTCAACATAAAATAAATGGCCCAAGAGAAAAATCTGAAACTTTGGGGAATCGATCTTCAACGTCTCGGCTTTCGCCAGTAATATTTCCAAATGCAAATTCGTCCAAACGACCCATCTTTTGACTAGAAACGCGCCAACTGTACCTGTAGACAGATTGTGAGCAAAACAAAGCAATAAGTCCTTTTTATATTAAATTCATGGCATTGTGGCAATCAATTAATGGGTAAAATATAGAGTAAATAAGCACCTAACAAATAACAAGTTGTCGGAATGAAAATCCAGAAAAAAGTGTCCTAGTATGAACAAAACTAACATGATATGTCATGTACATTTTGCACCCTGTGGTTTCGGGTATGAAAATTTTGTCTAGAAGTGGGAAAAAGTGCAATGGGCCGGTTGTAATTTGCCAACTCGGCCCAAGTACCAAAAAACAGGCCCAGCCCAATTTTTTAAAGCCCAAATACGGGCTCTATTTTCCTCAACCCGGCCCGGCCCGTTAAAACCCGAATATATTTATATTAATTATTTATTTACACTGGTCAACACTTCATTGGTTAGAAAAAGGGTTGATCTTCTGTTAAAATAGAACATACATACTATATAACTTCTGATACATTAATTTGGAGCTGTTGGATTTGATTGGATGGCTGTGAGAGAAAACCTATCCCTCTTTAGTTTAGGCATCTCCATTGTTGCCGCCTCCTTACTCCATTGATGATGCCTTCAAACATACCTGATCGCCATTAGATCTTCTGCACAGTTGTCGTCTTCGTCATCGTCTTTGTCGTCGTCGTTGTCATCTTCGTCGTCTTCGTCGGGAGCATCGTCTTCATCTTCATCTTCATCTTCGTCTTTGTCGGGAAGGAATGGGTTGGAAAATTGATCGGGTTTAACTCGGCTCGACTTGAACCCAGCCCTGAACCCGAATAGTCTAGAACTGGACCTGGTCCGGCAAATTTGAACACCCAAAGTACCTTAAAAACTCAAAGCTCGATCTATGTCGGGTTTTATCCGGGATCTACATAAATCCGACCTGGCCCAGCCAGATCCCACCCCTAATTTTGTCCCTATCATGTAAAAGTTAACAAAGCCACCATGAAGGTACTAATCTTTGTACCGTCTCGCTATCAAGTTAGCCCATTTTTGCTTACATTTGATGAATTCTATTAAGAAAACTTGTCAAAATGTAAACAAAAATGGGCTACTTGATTGATAGATGGTATAAAGATAGGTACCACCGTCGACGGCGCCGAGTCCCTAAGTTTATCTATCATGTTATTACGTAATTGAACATCAAACAATAAAATTGCGTCTCATGATCGAAATTGAATCTTGTAATTCAAAAATGAAAAATTTTATTTAAACTCCAATTTTAATGAATTTACCCCATTTTGATTTAGAAAAGAATATTTTAACCTTATAAATTTCACGTTCAATAACCTCCCTCCAGACAATTTTCTTTCTAGAGAGAATAGACTAATAACCCCAAGAAAAGAAAAAAGAAGCACTACAAAAAAAGAGTGCAAGCCAATTGCAATTGTGTCAATCAAAACCAATCAAATCTGAATTCTGATATTTGATTTTCAAGTTTTAGCTGTCTAGTGTTCTTGGGGGTTCCAAAAGCATCATCATAATCGTTTTAGACAGAAGAATTTTTGGTAGATCCAGAATTTAGTTTATTCATTTTATCCTTTTGGAATCCTATTTTATGCTTTCTCCCAGCATTCCCTATACACAAAAGAATCTATTTCCATTAACTTGACTTCATAATAACATTTGGTGTGCTTGGTGGGGGTAGCATCGATGGGGCTTCGGCGGCCATTTTTCTTCGGTTAAGTTCGGATTCAAAATCCGGCTACTGTTCATGGTTCAAAAGCACAAAAAATAAAAATGTGGAAAATGGCTATGCAAGTCATCCGGTCATTCTTTTTGTGTACACGTGCTACACAGGTGACTTCTCCTCCTCCATCTATATCGGTCTCGATCTTTCTCCACAGAATTGTCCCTCTTCTTTATCCTTTCAAACTAACTTCTGAAACTTCCAAGCAATTGAGAATCATAGATGGAGTTGATATTCTTAGAATTATAGTAGTGTAATTTTCGCTACAACTGAGATCAAAGACGGAACGGTAGGAGTGCTGGCTTTGAATAATTGATTGCAGCAGAGCAACGGAGTTTCTATGGGTTGAGGCAAGTGGAGACGACGGGAGCGGCTTGCCGATGACGGAGGGCTGTTGGGATTGTATGGCTTTTGGGTTTCTGGTTTTCTTAATCGATAGGAGGTAGAGAAAGAAAGGGTGCGGGAGCATAGCTCATAGCTGCCAATTGGGGTGGGGGCGTTGCCGGCGACGGAAGTTTCTGAATTTTGAAATTCTTCCCTTTTTCTTCGGTTTTTTTTTTTTATGTGGATTTTCTACAAATCCAATAATTATAAATTACAGCGATGTTGAAAATAAGCTTTATAAAGTTATACCTCTCTTCATAAATTGAGTTCAAAACCTCACAATTGTCACACCTTAGAAGTGTTTGACTACCTACACCAAAATCATGCAGTGATCTTTCCCAGGGGATGCAATGTATGTATCTAGCTGCCTTGGTGATTATTTTTATTTGGATGGTTTGTGCGAATATGCTAGATGATTAAATACATTGTTGATGACATTCTTAGCATTATCATGTCATATATGTAGGTAATCCGTTACCTTCCCTGCAAACCTTAATAAGCAGGCAATGAGGACAGTATGTGCCGTGCAAAGGGACAACCAGTAATATAAGGAGTAATAGAGGAGAGATACAGACGGAAAATATACCAACATTTCATTTATTCTCACTTTCAATTTTCAAACAAATCATATACTATTAAACGTATGTTAATTGTATATTTCCTCAAATTTTTCACACATTCAACTCCATCAAAATACTATGAGAGAAACATCATACTCATGTCGTACATAGTAAGAAACCACAACATTTGGAAATCCCCATCTTCTCTTCTTCATACAGCAAAATCCGAATGCTTGACAATGCGGAAAGTGGTCTCAATAATTGCATCTGTTATATAGCTTCATCTGCAATATAACCATAAGTAATATGAGTGTTTCTCTAGAAAATCACACACATATCGAAAAACCAAACACTCCGAGACAAATATAGCAAGGGTCTAGTTCACTTTCATATGATGTCAAAGTTACTCTTCTTGAACCAATGTGATTATGGGAAACGAGCTACACAGATATAGTGGAATCAGCCATAAGATCACCAGACTGGTGTTTTTCGTATCTACATTTATCCAGTAAGCAAGTGAAAGGCTTAAATAGCAACTAAGGTGACTTGAATCCAATGCCAATGTAGGGAACGCCAACTAAGAATGATTGAATATTTAGCAAATATAGTTGAAAAAATGCGAACCACAATGATAGAAAAACCAGTAACTAATAAAACTCAACATTCACTAGTCAATCATTTCACATTGGCACTTCCAGTCCAAAACACATAGCCTAATCATGCAGAAATATAATTAAAGCAATCTCTTTGCAATAAAAACATCAAAAAACACTTAATTTCTAGGCAACAAGAACAATAATCCAGAGTTTAAGGTGCGTAGCAAAAGAATCAATGTTTAACCATTCTAACCGAACCTTCCAATCAGAAACTGATCGCAAAAGACTTGCTGGAATCTACGCTCAAGTGCAGCATCCTTCTCAATGTACTTTCTGTATTCATTCAATGTAGTTGCTCCTATACAACGGAGCTCACCTCGCCCAAGCATTGGTTTCAACAAGTTCCCAGCATCCATAGCACCACTTGTAGCCCCTGACAGAACGATTAACAAGGACGTCAGGAGAAAACATGACAGGTCCACAAGAACAAGTGTAAAAGTTTGCACAAACCTGCTCCAACAACAGTATGAATCTCATCAATGAATAATATAATCTGTCCATTTGAAGCAGTAACTTCCTTCAATACAGCTTTCAACCGCTCCTCAAAGTCCCCACGAAACCCATTTCTCAGCAACCTCACTGAAAATCAAAATCATATAATATAAATTTTCGGAATTTAGATTCAGTTTAACAAAAATATATATCAATCAATCAAGGAATCCTAACCAATGCGATACCTGGTGAATTCCAACCGTAAATTCTAGAAAGAAAAACAGCTTGTGAAGAAAATTACAAAATGGGAGATACAATTAAAAGCCCAACAGAAATTGACAGGGAAGACTAACAAAAACCCAACAACAATTTACAATAAAGACTTGGCAGCCATCAACAAAACTGTAGGGAGTCACCGAAATTACAATATAAGCTCACCCAGATGTAATGGAAAGACGTCGACGGAGGCCTAATTTGTGCTGGGCGTGGGCTCGTCACTGTCGGTGGCAGCGTGGGTTCATCCTTGTCGGCGGCAGCGCGGGATCATGGTTGTCGGCGTCGGCGCGAGTCACTCTTCCTCCTCGCCGTGCTCATGGTTGGCCACCGTAACTCAAAATTTTCTTCAGATCTGCTATTAATCCAACCCTAAACCTCATTATATACTGCTTCCAATTCGCTCCGAAGTGTGGACTCTTTCCTCTCCAAGTCGGCACATTTTCAATCTCTGTGAGAGAAAAATGCCTACATAGGCACTTCTTCACCGTATTTTAGCAGCTAGCTGGAGTGCCTACCCCCTCTCTTGGAAGTCGGCACTTTCCATTTTTTTTCCTTCTTCGCTAGTGCCTACATGGGCACTTAACCTGCTTTAGCAAGTGAAACAAGTTGCCACTTCAAGGCAAAATTTTCTACAGGTTTTGAATCCGAACTTAACCGAAGAAAGATTGCTTCGGCGGAGGCATAATACAAGAAGGCGAAGACGTCATTGCACACAATATTTAGATTCCATTCTCATTAAGGCTAATTTAGCTAACATGTGGGGGTGTATTAAAATCAGGTTTTCTATGCTACAGAGGCCCGTAACTTCCATAACATTCCATAACATCCGGATGCTTTGATTTTGCTGTCAGATTCATCTGACGCATTTGGTAAAAAGCTACAGTTGTTGCAGTAATAATGATTTGCTACGCCTTAGAGATAAAGAACCGTTTAGTAAGAGAGAATAGAATAACTGAATAGAATAGAGGTGCGTTTGTCCTCCTTCGTAGTGCCTTTATTTATAGGGAAACAAGCTAGAGCTTCCACCAATCCCAATAGGAATGGGCTTTAGCTAATACAAAGTCCATCAGGGTTTCCTACTTCTAGTTTACACAATCATACCCTTGAGTGTGGAGAACTCAAGAAGTAGGCTAGTCAAGTCTTCGGACAAATAGCGAAAGAGGTTGACGTCGCGACAGGCACATGGAGGAACATGAGTCAACGGGGAATCCATGGGAAGAATGCTAACACTAAAACCTTGCCAAAGGAAAACCCAATGAGAAAAAACCAAAGGCGAAGGGGAAAAAGTGAGCATGCATAAGTCGACACTTAAAAGCGTACAGAGGTATGACCAACCCGATGTGGGTGCCTCGTTAAAAATCTTGCCAGGCAACAAAACCCCGTGGGAAAAAGTTGTCCTGTGCAAAGGGGAAAAAGAGTACATTAAGGTCAAGTGAGTATACTTCAGGATACTCCCCCTGAATTCGACAATGCTCCCCCTGAAGACTACAATCATGGTAAATTAGACAATTTACGTAAACCAATACCTTTAGTCAGCTTCTGAAAGGTACACTTCGGCAATGACTTGGTGAAGAGATCAGCGAGGTTGTCTTGAGAACGAATTTGCTTGACATCTATTTTTTGATGCTCTGGTTGTTGATGTGAAAAGAAGAACTTCGGAGCAATATGCTTGGTATTATCAGCCTTGATAAAAACCTTCTTCAATTGATCAATACATGCGGCATTGTCTTCATACAAAGTTGTCGGGACTTCACAAACGGAAGACAAACCACTAGTACACCGTATGTGCTCGATAACTGATCGTAGCCAAATACACTCACGTGTAGCCTCATGCAAAGCAATGAGCTCGGCGTGGTTTGAAGAAGTAGCAACCAGAGTCTGTTTTTTAGACTTCCATGATATTGCTGTGTTCCCAACGGTAAAGACATAATCAGATTGAGAACGCACCCTATGTGGGTCCGAAAGATAACCAGCATCGACATAACCAACAAGGCGTCCATCATTCTTAGGATCAAAGAGGGGTGATCCTTCCTGAGATGGATAGGGATAGAAGAGACCCTAAGTCCACTGTACCCTTAAGGTAAGGGAAGATATGCTTGATACCATTCCAGTGATGGCGTGTAGGTTCATGACTATACCTAGCCAGCAAGTTCACAGCAAATGAGATATCCGGCCTAGTGCATTGAGCCAAGTACAATAATGCGCCTATTGCACTTAAGTATGGAACTTCAAGTTCTAATACTTCCTCATCATCCTGTTTAGGACGGAAAGGATCTCGTTTCGCATCTAGGTGGCGAACGACCATGGGGGTACTCAAAGGTTTCGCTTTATCTTCATTAAAGCGACGCAACACCTTCTGGGTGTAGTTCGATTGATGCACAAGGATGCCATCTGTGCGATGCTCTAGCTCCAGGCCGAGACAAAACCGAGTCTTCCCAAGATCTTTCATCTCAAATTCCGATTTAAGGTGCGCAGCAGTGCTCTCAAGCTCTTCAGGAGTACCAACGAGATTCATGTCATCGACATACACTGCGATTAGTGCAAAACCGGTTTGTGACTTCTTAATGAACACGCAAGGACAGAGTTCATCATTCACATATCCCTGACTAATCAGGTATTCACTTAAGCGATTGTACCACATTCGCCCGGACTGTTTCAATCCGTAAAGTGAACATCTCAGTCGAATAGATAAGGTATTCCGGGGTTTGGAAATATTCGATTGAGTGAGTTTAACTCCTTCAGGAACTTTCATGTATATCTCTGTATCTAGATCCCTATAAAGATATGTGGTTACAACATCCATAAGCTGCATATTCAGTTTTTCGGAAACTACCAAACTGATAAGGTAGCGGAACGTAATCACGTCCATTACGGGAGAATACGTCTCCTCGTAATCAATGCCAGGTCGTTGAGAGAAACCATGTGCCACAAGGGGTGCTTTGTAACGCACTATTTCATTCTTCTCATTACGCTTCCTTACGAAAACCCATTTGTAACCAACTGGTTTAACATTGGGTGGTGTGGGAGCAACTGGTCCAAACACCTTTCTCTTTGCTAAGGAATCAAGTTCGACTTGCATTGCTTCTTTCCATTTTGGCCAATCCGTTCTACGTTGAGCTTCATCAACGGAACGCGGTTCAATATCATCACTTTTTGTAATTTCAGCGGCCACTGTATAAGCAAAAATATCATCGATGATTATCTCATTACGATTCCACAACTCGTCCAAGCTAGCATAATGGACCGAGATCTCCTGGTTCTCGGGGGTCGGATTTGGAGTTTCCCCTGGGACGTCTCTCAGGACATATCCATAATCCTGTACAACCTCATGAGTGGGAACATGTGAGACTGTGTTGGGATTCGGAATTTCTTTCCGCTTTCGGGGTTTGGAATCCTTTGAACCGAACGGTCTGCCGCGCTTCTGGCCGAGGGCAGCCGATTGGCTAGCCGCCAATAACCCACGTTCGACTGGAACGTGGCGTCCTACAGGGACATCGATTCTTGCAGGCACGTTTGCAGCTGGTATATGAGATCTCGTCACTTTTGCTAGATCAGTAAATGCATCAGGCATGTTAGAAGCAACGTTCTGAAGATCTAGGATACGTCGCACTTCCTTATCACATTGTGCGGTAGGGGGATCAAGATGAGACATAGTGGGTACGCACCATGTCAATTCTCGTCGTTCATCAGGAACGTTGACGTTCTTCCCTCCCCCTAACGGTGGGAAGACTGTCTCATCGAAGTGACAATCCATAAATATGGCGGTAAAGAGATCGCCTGTCAAGGGTTCTAAGAACTGGATAATCGAGGGAGATTCATAGCCAACATAGATGCCTAACCTCCTTTGGGGGCCCATCTTAGTACGTTGTGGCGGCGCAATCGGTACATAAGTGGCACACCCAAATACGCGTAAGTGCGAAACGTCAGGTTCGTACCCAATTCCCAACTGTAACACGGAATAAGATTGGGTGGAGGTAGGTCTCAAACGGACTAGCATAGCTGCATGCAATATTGCATAGCCCCAAGCAGATACAGGGAGTTTGGTATTCATGACCAAAGTCCGAGCAATCGTTTGCAGTCGTTTAATAAACGCTTCTGCAAGGCCATTCTGGGAATGAACATGAGGAACTGGATGTTCAACCTCAATGCCAAGGGACATGCAATAGTCATCAAAAGCCTTTGATGTAAACTCTCCAGCATTATCTAGTCTAATCGACTTCAACGGATAATCAGGGTGGTGAGCCCTTAGTTTAATGATCTGTGCTAGGAGTTTAGCAAACGCAACATTGCGTGTAGACAATAGGCATACATGTGACCAACGGGTAGAAGCATCAACCAGCACCATAAAATATCTTAATGGTCCGCATGGTGGTTGAATTGGTCCACAAATATCCCCTCGAATCCGCTGAAGGAAAGTAGGTGGATCTTTGGTTATCTTTGCATGGGATGGTTGAATGTTCAACTTTCCCAATGAACAAGCTTTGCATAAGGTTTGAATGGCATGGACCTTATTCGACTTAAGGTGATGATCGCGGGATAATTTCAGAATCCGGATCATCATGTCGCGACCTGGGTGTCCCAAACGGTCGTGCCAAAGCGAGAAAGCATCATTTTCAGCGGGCTGTAGGCCGGCTATATGATTTGCTTCTATAGAGCGAATGGTTGTGCGGTACAATCCATTAGGTAAGCGCTCTAGCTTTTCCACTATACGCTTTCTGCCGTATGCGAAAGATGTGATGCAAAGATATTCCTTCCCACTCTCTTCAGTGGTTTCAACATGATAGTTATTTGCTCCAATATCCTTAAAGCTCAACAGCGTTCTTCCGGAACATGGAGAAAACAGGGCCTCTTTAATGGTAAATTCTGTACCATTAGACAACATTATGTGGGCAATGCCATGCCCTTCAATCAGGTTAAACGGACCTGAGATAGTTGTCACAGGGCTTGGCTTAGGTGTAAAGGTAGAAAAATACCTCCGCTCGCGGAGTATAGTGTGCGTGGTGGCACTGTCAATGAGGCAAGTGACTTCCCCACTAGACATACCTAAGTGATAAATTTATTTGAATCGATAATACATACAAGGTAATTGGATTCAATCTAATATGATATTCGATAGCAAAATATGCGAAATGGTATCCATAATAGTAAAACGAAAAAGCACCATAATCCATAAACTTTAAAACTGTAAATGTTCAACATCAATCCGAAAAGAAATAACTAAAAACTGATAGCTAAATTCGGCCAAACAGGGCCGATCCATGTCCTAGACTACTCCTCCATTTCTGTTGGAGCTTGGAAGTCGGTGGTTGAGAAGGTTGCATCCTCCATTGGATCATCAACTTGCGCAAAGTTTGTCTCTCTAGCATTGCGGCGGGAATGGTACTCTTGGACAACACTGGTGGGGGCGCGACAAACGCGGGACCAATGTTCAGTACTTCCACAGCGATAACACATGTTTGGCTCATCAGCATCTCGGGTAAGTCTTGCTTTTCCCGGCTTCTTGAAGGTTGCGGCCTTGGGACCAGAAGGACCGCGGTTGCCACTGCGGTTGTTGTCCTTTGGTGGGCCTTGATTACCCCTCCCCCTATTCGCGGGCTTGGGCTTCTGGCCCTTGCCTCGACCCCTGTTATGGCGTTTAAAGCCATTCGAAACACTAGCATTTGCTTCAGGCAAAGGGAGCGGTTTCGAACCAGTAGGGTGCGAATGGTGGTTTTTCATAAGAAGGCTGTTGTTCTTTTCAGCGAGCAAGAGGGTGGTAATCAGTTCCGAGAACTTAGTGAACTTCCTCTCTTTGTATTGCTGCTGCAGGAGCATATCAGAGGCATGGAAGGTCGAATAGGTCTTCTCCAGGAGATCCTCTTCGGTCAGTTCTTCCTTACAAAACTTAAGGATTGATCGGATTCTGCAAACCTCAGAATTATACTCGTTTACAGATTTGAAATCCTGAAAACGGAGATTATGCCAGTTATGCCTTGCTTCAGGCAAGTAGATCATAGTCTGATGATCATAACGCTCAACGAGCGCTTTCCAGAGGGTCTTAGGGTCTTCTTCCCCAAGGTACTCATTCTGCAATGCTTCAGGCATATGCTTTCGGATGAGTATCATTGCACCAGCTTTAGTGCTAGCGTCAACCTCTTTATCGCTGTCCTCAATGGCGTTGCCCGCCTTCATGAGGGTGAGATGAGGGTGAGATGTAGCTTCACATCTTGTGCCCACTTGAGGTAGTTTCTGCCAAAAACCTCAAGCGCACTGAACTCGAGCTTCGCGAGATTCGACATGCTGTAAAAACACAAGGTACAGGTGTGTTAGTAGTACTTATTAACTTCAGGTAAAAGTAACTACGAAAGACAAAGTAAGAAACTTCAGGTTCTATGACATGGTTCGGATATAACATGCTAACTTCAGATTATAACATGTGACGTTTCACTATAGCATATAACTTCAGGTCATAGCTCATAACGTCAGGTTATGATTGGTATGGTGACGTTTTAGGAACCTAGCAACTTCGGGTTTCATATTTCACATATACTCGAAACTTCGGGTTCGAGATTTTCCATGAACTTCAGGTTCATGTAAACCTGCATATACACATATACATATATACATACAAATATTTCAACAGAAAACATAAACAACTGATGGTCTAGGATCTTCGAGATCCGTTTTGATATGCTAAGGCAACCTGCTGGGCTGCGTAACTGAGCATATGGGCTTCAAGCCCACTGGGTATAAAAACAATAGGTCTGCTGGACAAAAGAAGAGGGCTGCAGGCCCAGATTTGATTGGCTGCGGAAAGCCCAGATCTCCAGAGGCAGGCGCAACGCACGGCTGCCAAAAGCCCAGGTCAGGCCCAATGGGTTGGGGCCCATGGGTCTCGGACCGGTTCAGGGGCGAATCGGGTCTGGCTCAGTCGGTCTGACCGTGGGGGATACTGTGCGGATTTCTTCGAATCCGGCGGTTCCGGCGACGAGGAGCGGCGGAGAGCTTCAGGCTCGGCGCGGCAACGTCCTCTCACACCGGTGGTGGCCTGCAGGGCCCACAACGGCGGCGCAGGAACAGATCCGAGGCTGAATCCGATTGAGAAATAGGGGATTCGAGGTGGCGGCGAATTCCGGCGACGGGAATTGCGGTGGCAGGCGTCTCGGATGGAGTACGATCGATCCGAGCTCAGCTCCGGGATCGATTGGCCTGAGATCGGCGGGTTTCGACGGCGACGGCGTTGGGTCGTGATAAACCTGATTGAGAACGAGTCGGGTTCTCGGGTTTTGGCGACGGAACGGCGCGGCGACCCTGCAGGGGTGACCGGCGGCTTCTGGGCGACGACTTCAGGCGTCGGCGACGGCTTCAGGCGTCGTAATCGACGACGGCGAACGACGAAGCTCGCGGCTTCTGGGCAAGGCTTCGCGTGTCGTTCGGGGGTGGCGTCCGAACGTTTGTTTGGGCGCTGCCGCGCGTTCGGCAGGTGCTGCCGAACCCTGTTACAAACCCTAATTCGATTTTCCTTCTTTTGTTCAACATATTATTTCAACCATATCCAACTTGATAATTTGCAATACATAATCAACTCATCAAATAACAAATTCAAAAGGGTAAAATCATATTTACTTGGTGATTGGATTCGGTTGGATGAACGGTAACTTTCGTGAACTCTCGAACGGGGATTCGTCAATCTCCAAACGCGCAGCAGTAGAACTTTCGTGCTGATAACGTGTTGCAGTAATAATGAATTGCTAAGCCTTAGAGACAAAGAACCGTTAGTAAGAGAGAATAGAATAACTGAATAGAATAGAGGTGTGTTTGTCCTCCTTCGTAGTGCCTTTATTTATAGGGAAACAAGCTAGGGTTTCCACCAATCCCAGTAGGAATGGGCTTTAGCTAATACAAAGTCCATCAAGGTTTCATACTTCTAGTTTACACAATCATACCCTAATAAAGATTCCTACAACAACAGTATAATATTGTCACACCCAATAAAAATAAACCGTGCCCACTATCGGCCAAACAAATGCTATTAAATAATTATTTTTTAATAATTATTTCTTACCCATTAACTATTTTTTTATGGGGCAATGTGATATTAGTCCAATTCTAAACATAACTTTTAGGATTAGTCCTCTTACATATATTATAAATATAAAACCTAATAAACATTAAAGAAAAAACTAAATTATCCATGACACAAAACTCAAACCATCATTTTCTGAAAAAATTACACACATTGCCCTTAAAAACGTTTCATAACCATTCATCACCAGCCGTTTTCAAATTTTTTGAAATTCAAATTGACTAGATAATGAAGACAAACTTCTCTATAAATAAGATTCATGAGAGTTGGGGTGGGATGGGGGGTGTATTGGTGGTGGGGGGTGGTTCTCTTCATCATATGTATTATGTATGAAGATAATAATGGAGGACGGAGATGGGGAGTGGCTCTCCACGTTAGGTAAATTCCGGACGAAGTACACTGGGGTTGGGGGAATAGATATGTATGGGGAGGAAGGGGGTGTTGGTGGTTTGCATCAGGTGGCTTCAAATCCATGTGGACCAAACTGATGAATAAGCCAACAGTGAGTCAAGAGTACGTCTAGCATCCCAATTAGATGTGCCATTTTCAATTGAAAAATGAGATTATGAGAGAATCAGGGCTCTTTGTGGATTTAGGAGAAGAGAGTTGGGATTTCGATGGGGCTCATTGGCGATGGATGAGTCACACAGCTCATGGCTACCTGATCCTTAGGTAGCTAATTGATATAACTAAGAACACCATCAAAATTAATTACTTGAAGTATAAGCTTAGAGTATAATACCAAAATTTATCACCTGATATATAGGTTAAGAATATAATCACCAAAATTTATCTTACCTGATATATAGGTTAACAATTATCCAATTTATCCTACCTAATGTATAGATTAGCAATTATCAAATTTATCCTACCTGATATATAGCTAGGCTATCAATTATCAAATGTATCCTACCTAAAGTATAGGTTTAAAGTATAATACCAAAATTTATTACCTGATATGTATGTTAAAAATATAATCACTAAAATTTATCCTACATGATATACGCTAAGAACAATATCACCAAAACTTGTCTTCCTTGATACCTTGATAAGGAATAGTCAACTCAGCTAATAACTATGCCGAATGCAAGCCTCTAAATCAAATCATTAAAGTTAAAGCTTAAATCTTGCAATAATTAAGCTATAATTGTTTGACCAACAATTGTTAGAGGGCAATATAGGTACTTAAAAGTTAAAATTATAATTATAAAAAACGCACTATCAATTAAAATAAATACATTTTACACAAATAGGACTTTTACTAAAATTGTGTGGACTATCGCTAAAAATAACAGGTCTTTTACTACAAGTGCCAATATTCAAGGACTAAAGTCAAATTTTTTATTTTTTTATTACTTCTCATCTAAAACCCTAGTACAAATGCTGCCCATTTTTATACTTCCCCATAAAGAAGCAGCCTCTGTTCTCTCTCCTCTGTCGCCCCCAATTTCCCTTCACCTTCGGTTGTCACATCAAACCCTGTAAGTTGTCTTTAATAAAAAAGTGGGTAAGACATAGTAACTATTAAGTTAGTTGTTTTTTTTGACCAAAAAAAAAATTAAGTTAGTTGTTTTCAATCATTTCTCGCATAAATATCTTCTCACCCTTGTTTCTATCCTCTGATACATCACGTGAAGACCATAGTAGCTACACTAAGAAAATATTTGTCGTCAATTATTTTGTAATTAAATATCAACTTTTCTGATTTTGTAATTAAAAAGGGACAATGACCCCTAAGGCCAAAAAACACCCCCCATTTCTATGTAAGGACAGCTATTTTAAATAATTTCCTACAAGGACAAAATAATAATTTGACCAATCAAAAATTTGCACGTGAACAGTGCTCGACAAACAGTACCACGCGCGCGTGAATAGTATCGCCTTGAACAGTAACACAGAAACAGTTAGTTAACTAACTGTTTCTGCCAAACACAGAAACAGTTCTTATTAACCCAGAAACAAGAACTGTTTCTGTCAAACACAGAAACAGTTCTTGTTTCTACCCAACACAAAAACAGTTATGCCAACACAGAAACAGTTCATGAAAACACAGAAACAGTTCATGCCAGAAACAAAGAAACAGTTTATGCAAACACAGAAACAGTTCATGAAAACACAGAAACAGTTTATGCGATACAAAAACACAGAAACAGTTTATGAAAACACAGAAACAGTTCATGCAAAACACAAAAACAGTTCATGCTAGAAACAAAGAAACAGTTCATGCAACACACAGAAACAATTCATGCGATACAAAAACACAGAAACAGTTCATGCGATACAAAAACACAGAAACAGTTCATGTCAGAAACACAGAAACAGTTCATGAAAACACAGAAACAGTTCATGCGATACAAAACACAGAAACAGTTCATGCCAGAAACAAAGAAACAGTTCATGCAAACACAGAAACAGTTTATGAAAACACAGAAACAGTTCATGCCACACATAAACACAGAAATAGTTTGTGACTCAAATCTCGTTTCAATCATTGAAATACACAAACTAACTGCAATCTAATTCAAAATTCTTCCAAATTCAACACAAAAATCCCCAAATCCTGCAAAATGATTGGAGAGCTATAAGCTAGCCGCAAATACAATTCAAGTCGGAGAGCTCCAAATTCAACACAAAAATCCCCAAACCCATCGCGAATTGGCTCCCACTAGAATTTCAAGTCGGCGCTGCAGTCGACCTTCACCATGAGGACTTTTTTCCCGATCATGCCAAGGAGGAAGGCGAGGTCGGCGGCGGCGAGGTAGAGGCCGTGGCAACTCTTGAGGCGAATCGCCGTTACGGCTTTGGCGTATGGACTTCGGGTCGTCGTCGGTGACGAGGTACTTGTCGAGGTGGCTCCGGAGCTCAGTGATTGGTTGGTGGGGGGCGGCGAGGTCGTTTTGGCTAACAACGAGGAGATGGTGCTGAGGAAAGTGGGGAAGGCAACGCCTAAAGATGGAGCGCGTGAGTGGGAAAGGTTGAAGTTCTATATTTTAATATATAATTTTTATTTTTGTCCTAGCAAGTGAATATTTGAATTCTATGTCTTAGCATAGAATTAGGTGTTTCTTTATGTCCTTGTAGGTACTTTTCTCAATTAAAAAATAGTAGGTGGCCTCATCTCTTGATTTAGGTAAAAAAGACCGTGGTATAAAACTCTGAACTGAGAACAAAAGGAAGACTTGCATAATTTGCAAAATAAAAGATATGAAATTCGATTCTGTCAACTAATTTAATAGTCTTTTAACACTGACAAGATTAAAAAAAAAACATAATCAAAAAGAGAGTAAATGCTAGTTCTGATTGTAAACTAAGAGTTATTTTCTGTGTTCTCGATCATTCTAAATGGAATTGAAGATATCCCAACTTTATGCTTGCTTGGAGTCTCCAATGTTGCACATTTAAATTACTTCTAACCTGCTAGGTACAAGAATTCAAAACCAAATTATCGCTACATAAACGTATTTTATGGTAAACACGCTACAAGATTTGTGCATTGATATCATTGTTACTTGTTGAAGATGAACTGTCATCTGCATCAGAAATTTCTATGTTGGCATTATCCAAAGTGCTATATCTATACAAATAAAGGAGAACAATAATTATATAATCTCAAGTGAAAGCTACTGAGATAAAATAATTGTGCAATAATAATTAGACATACTCTTCCATTGTTGTTTTGCAAGTCAGGACAGTAATTGTGCAATATCGATGAGTTGTATTTGGTAAAGCTAGCGAAATGGCTTTTGTCATTGCCAGGTCTTGATCAGTAATAATCATTTGAGGAGAATCTCTAGACATGGCTTTCTTAAATTGCTCAAGTGGCCAAACAAAAGAATCAGCAACCTCATCACTTAAGAATGAACAAGCCAAAGCTATTTTTTGACCATGATTATTGACTCCAACAAATGGTGCAAAGATCATACTATAGCGATTAGTGTTATAACTAGTATCAAATACAACCACATTGCCAAAAACCTTGTATGCCTTTCTAGAGGTTGCATCAGCCCCAAAACAACGAGTAAGTCGATCTTCTTTGTCAACTTCAATTGTAAAAGTGAATGTTAGATTCTTCTCTTGCTCCAATGTTAGATTCTTCTCTTGCTCCAACCGAAAATGTTCAAGCAACATATTTGCATCATGTCCCTTCAAATGATTATGCAAATTTATTTCATGGTTGTAAATATCTTTTGGGACACATCCGATGTTTTCTATGCCACCACATTGCAGTTCAAGGATGCTAATTTGCTGATGTGTGCATTTGCTGCTGAAAGTTGCTGAATTATACTCTTGTGAGCGTCTGTATAACGACAATGAGATTTAAACATATGCACTCTTCTAGGACTTGTTAATGGGTGGTTGTGGAATTCATCAAGTCCCTGACTTTGACTTCACAACTTCAAGTCTTGCCTTACAACCTGCTCGCACAATTCCCCTTCGCCTTTTTCTCTCACCAGTTGCTTTAGTCGTCGATGCTCCTTCTTTAAAGCATTCATACTCCTTGCGTACGATTTCATCATTTTCCTTGTTCTTCTTGCTAGAGTTAATCCGAACACTGAAACCAACTTCCTTGGCTTATGCATTGTAAAAGGCATGAACATCATCTAATAATTCAATTCTTGACCTAATTTTGGCTTCTTGTCATTTCTTACTTCGAGTATGTAGATATTTTCATTAGACGCTGAATCAAAATTTACAATTTGATTACCAACTCCTCCTAACCCCTCGTGCATGCCATCCATCTTCATGAAATCATTATAATAAAATGATCATATAATTGGACAAACATTTTATGCAATTAAATACTAAGCAAACCAGAAACATGTGCACCTTCTAAACAAGAAACCAGAAAAAAAAACGAAACTGGAAAAAAAAACCCTGGAAAAAAAAATACCCAAAAAAAAAAAAAAAAAAAAAAAAAACAACTAAAAACCCGCCCCCCCCCCCCACCACCCCCACCCCTAACATTTTAGACCACGTTAACTATAGCCAATTGCATTTCACACACTATGGTTCATGAATTTTGAATTTAGAACATCCTTTACAAAATACTTTCGAATTTTGCTCTCTTTTTTTATACTAAACTATAGGGGGCATAGAAGGTTGGCACCATAAAATGGTGGAAGCAATGGAAACCCATGATTTGGCGCTTCAGCTTAAAATGTAGAGAGAACACATAGCAGTCTCCGGCGAAGGAGACGAGGGCAAGGCACCGAACATGTTCCATCACCTTTGGTTTGGCAAACAAGATTTTGGGGTTTCATCAGCCAAGCACAAAAAAAAGCATCCAAGTGAGTCCAAAAATAGAAGTTTTTGGACCATGTCTACCGAACAATCTGTACCAATTCGAATGGTGATCCACGGGGCTCATGGCTGGTTGATGTGGAGGGTACTTGATACTAAAATGTGTGAAATCAGGAGTAATCTCCCCTCGAAAAAAGTCTATCTTGTGAACATCTGATCCTTAGATTCTACGGTCTACTTGTGATTCAAAAGTCAATAATGAGACAAATAGAAGACATGCCTGCTTGAAACCATTGTTCTTAATCATATTGTGAGCGACTTTTGTTCAAGCATGATCTAAACTTCAAACAGGAGACATTTTCTACTTTTAAAGAGGAAACTGCATGACAGATTGGCATTGTGCCTGCCTACCGAACAAACATAAACAGAATAACGGGCATAAGTGTTGGTCCAATTATGATATTTCCTCAAACATCGATCTTCAAACATATCATCCAACAATACAATTCTGAAGAACCAAACAAAACATAATCTGGAACTACAACAGGAGGTCCAAAAATTGTCTTCATAACATCTCAAACTATAAAAAAAGCAGGAGCAAAATACCCTCATCAAAGGCAATGGGGAGGTCTTTGAGGTTTCAAGAGACACTCAAGATGAAGCACCACTACGAAGAGCTGACTTCTTTGATTTACTGGTTGCCAACTGGGTCTCAGGCTATAGTAAGAACAGAAAATCAGATCCAGGCTAGGCAAACCAACCCAGTCAACATTTTCCACATGATACTCAATGTATAATCATAAAATTACCTCTTTCTTGACAGGTTCTTCCTTTTCGGACAAAATCAACTCAATATGGCAGGGAGATGACATATAAGCTGTGAAAGGTTTGGCAGAAATAATCACTATATGACCAAAACAACTCCCAACAAGAAGAGGGACAAGGTTAAGAACATACGATTGATTCTTCCATGAGCACGGTAAGTTCTACGCCTTTGCTTCTGTGCTTGGTTGACTTGGATGTGAGATACCACTAGTGAATCAACATCCAATCCCTTCACCTGAAAGATTGATAACAAATTATCAGCATCAACATGAAAAAGATACCAAGAAGTACAATTGAAAAGCCGAATGGAACATACTTCAGCATTACTCTCAGCATTCTTCAGCAAATCTAGTATAAACTTGGCAGATTTGACAGGCCAGCGTCCCTGCCCATTGGAATGCCTGCTCTTTGCCTGAGCAGTACGCCCGACACCACGACAAAAACGACGGAAGGGAATGGCCTGCTTGTGGACCAGGACATCCTCCAGGTATCTCTTTGCCTTGACCAAGGGCAACTTTCTGATAGCGAATGCGGTCTCCCTTGTGTTCTAATGTACAACACATAGCAACATAAATTAATACCTCAAATTGAATACATGAACAGAGAATAGCAAAGCCAACAAAATAAACATTCATTTACACAATCTGGTAATTTAACTGAAAAAAAAATCCCTTAAAATGTATTTAAGAAGAGTTTACAGCAACATATTTTACAGCAATTTACCATAATGTGAGTTGGGATAACTCATTCCACAAATAGACTGATTTGGCAAAGAAACCAAATCCACATTTAAACCAACCATACCTACACAGTTCACTCAGATACTAAGCCTACCATGGGTATAATTAATAAAATACAGGTTACCTTACATGAGTTGTAAGAAATGGAACACTGACCAATATTTTCAGCAAGCTAAAAAAATGGAAACAAGTACAATGTACCATTATTTACTGAACCTACAGTCACAGGCAACATATGCAAGAACAGAGGCTCACCCAAAAACAATGGAGTTGATATTCCTGAAGTTTACGAGAGCCTAGTTCACAACAAGGCAACTAAGCACTGCTTTTTTTTTTTTAATCAGGTTGCACAAAAATTCAAATAGGCAAACATGTGCAAATGTGTCATCATTTACTGAACCTTAAGTCACATCCAACTGATGCAAAGTACAAAGGTTCACCCAAAAACAATGCACTTGATTTTCCTGAAGTATACGGGAGCCTAGTTCACAAATGGCAACTAAACCCTGCTTTTTAAAATCAGGTTAAAAAAGAAAACAAAATAATCAAACTAGTGCAAATGTGCCATCGTTTACTGAACCTTTAGTCACATGCAACTTATGCATAGTACAGAGGTTCACCCAAAAACAATGCACTTGATTTTCCTGAAGTATACGGGAGCATAGTTCACAAATGGCAACTAAACCCTGCTTTTTTAAATCAGGTTAAAAAAGAACGCAAAATAATCAAACTAGTGCAAATGTGCCATCGTTTACTGAACCTTGAGTCACATGCAACTTATGCAAGTACAGAGGTTCACCCAAAAACAATGCAAAGTGATCTTCCTGAAGTTTAAAAGGCCTAGTCCACATAAGGCAACAAAGCACTGATTATTTGTTTCAACAGGATTTGAAGAATTACAACTACAAGAGATTAGCTCATTGTTAAGAAAAGAAAATTGCTAATAAACTTGAAATCAGAACCTCAAGTTATCTTTATCTGATTCTACAATCACACTACCTCAATAACCCAACTCGAAACGGAACACACATAAGAACAGAAACCAAAAACTAGTTCCATTAACTAAACCTTCAGCGACAATAATCAAACAAAGGTTCAGGAAAACACAACTCAACTCAATTCACGGAGGTTTAGATCAACCATTTCAAAGTAAACAGATGAAAAATTACGCAACAAAATATAAATCTACCTTGAAATGAACCCTGAGATCAGAGCCTCTTGCTTTGCAAGCTGTAACAAAAAGAAACAAATCACCAGCACAATGTTAGGTCAAAACGATTAAAACCCAAATGAAAGACAATATCAAAAACATTCAGTTCAGATTCGAATGAGATAAACGAAGAGCTGGAGAGCAGTAAAACCGAGAAGGGTACGTACACTTGGTGATATTGTCGGGCTCTCTGGAGTACTTCACCTGAGAAAAGAAATCATGGGTAATGCATTAGAAACCCTAGAGACTGGGAAACTCAATTCGATTTCGAATACAACGACGAGATTGAAGGGTTTATTACCATGGCGGCTGTTGCTGCTTCTGCCTCTGTGAAGGGTTAGGTTTGCTTCGTTCTAAGCAGAAGAGGCGAGACTGTGTGGGACTTCTGGTTTTATAAACGCAAAGAGAAAAATGAAACCCTAGTTAAGAAGTACCGGACCTGATGATCATGGACCTTCATTCTCTTGTTGGGCTGGGCTAGCCTATCAAAATTTATTTACTGTGGGCTCTATTCTTTATTCTAGCCTTAAGTTCATGAGAAACTCCCAGTGACCACACGTATGACTAATTTAGTAGGGCTAAACTTATTTTTAAAACTGTTTTGAGAATAAGTTATTTGTCAAATTACCTTTAGTGTAAAAAATAAGCTCCAAAAACTAAACTTTTAGTTTTTAGTAGGTTTTTAGCTCTGAGAATAAGCTTACTTAAATCAGCTTCTTTGACCGGCTTTATCATACACTTAGGGCTAATTTGGTAGAGCTGAACTTAAAAGTAAAGGTGCTTAAATAATAAGTAACTTGTACTTCGAAAATAAGCTACTTAAAAAAAGCCGTAAAGCGTTTGATAAATTAATTTTATAAAAGATGTGTATAATGACCAAAAAGAGCATAATACAAATGGAGATTTATATGTTTAATACAAATTGTTTGGCAAAAAGTAAGGATTTTTTTCAACTTAATTCATCACTGCCACTTCTTCCGCCATTGAGCAGTTTCCAGAGTCACCATTTCTAAGACCAAGGCCTCAATATTCATTATCACACCCACCATCAGTTTCACTCATCTCCAAGTACGTGTGATTTTTCTTTTCTTCTTGCTATTTTTCTTACTTAGCCAAAGCAAATTGATTGATGACTAGCTTTTCGTTGTTCTGAATTTGGACATACGAAGCTTGAATCTCATATGGGTTTCTTTCCTTCTTGTAAAATTTTACAGTTTAGTGAATCCAAATGCACCAAACATTTGCAAATACGAAGAGAATCCAGGTCCAACATAATCTCTAAATTGAAAGTGGGAAAATTAAACACAAAAAACAATAATTACATTTGTAGATCAATTACCTATCTTTTGGAATCTACATATACTTTCTCTATAACCCAACAAGAAGAGAAGGGAGAAGGAAGATGATGACGGAAAAATCTGGGTTTCGCGAAAGAAAGAGACGAAGAAGAGAAGAATGAGGTAATCAACTTGAAGACATCTGACGTAAAAAAGAGAAACTAAGGGCTATATTTGTCCACTAGAGAATATTCATTCAACTGTAGCTACGTGTTTTGGGCTTTGAAAATGAGCTGAAATAATAAGCTCCAAAACTGGAGCTTCTGCACTTCCTGTTGTATAGCAACTTCCATCTAAAGTTGCTTAAATAAAAAGCTGCTGATTTTTGAGTTACCAAGCACCTTTCTTTGTTTCACTTTGAAAATAAGTGCTTATTTTCAAAGTTAAGCCCTACCAAACTAGTACTTAATCTCTTCAAAATAAGTATTTTTTTCAACTATAAGCCCTACCAAACTAGTCCGTAATGTGATGATGCTAAACATAACTTTCCAAAATGTGTTGAACAACATTTGAAAGGGTTAATTTGGGGAATTTAAGAATTTTGGCCAAAAAATTTTTGTTCTCAGAAAAGCTTTCTTCTCTTTCTTGAGAGTTAGTGGCGCAGCGGGGATCCCGCTTTTGTTCGCAGTGTTCTCTTCTGTTCCCATTGCCTTTGTTTGCTTTCAAATTGCTCTTTCTTGCTTTCCTTTTGCTACTTTTGTTCTTATTGCTACTGTGTCCCCCTTTGATCTTTTGCTCCTTTTTTTCATGGTGTTGGTGTCCATGATTCATGGCTTTGAGAGTCGGTGGCACAGTTTTGTAGGGCCTCTCCTGCTGGTCTGAGGCTTCATGCCTCACTTTGAAGGCTTCTTCCCTTTAATCCATGGTTATATGCCATATATTCAGACCTTCATGCTCTTTTTCTTATTACTACTCAACAACTTCACTTTTGATCTCTCCTTCATTGATCTACCACATACAAAAATCCAACTCCAGTTCCATCTCCATTTCTTCTCCCATTCTACTTTTCCTATTTCTCTTTTACTCTTCTTACTTAACTTTTATGAATCTCAGAACTACCATCACTTTGATTGTAATCTTGTATAATACTCAAATGGCAATGAGGCTCTCAGTGTGGAGACCGCTCGCGTTGTCGGTGATGCATATATCTGCTGCAAACTGCTCTTGTTCCATTGGTCCTTGTTCTTGATCTTCGTATTCTACCGAGGGATATGCCTAACTCGATGTGGTGGTGTGGTTCGGTGCTGCGTTTTGGTGTTGGTGGCTTGGGTTTATGGAATTCGGTAGATATTTGTTATTTGGACTTTAGTGGTTGTGTCGTTGTTCTTGGGCCTTTTTGTTACTTTTTCTTCAATTGGGTTAATTCCCTTGTTTGTACAGGCCTAAGCCCCCCTCTGGACTTTGGAATATTAATAAAGTCTATCCTTGTTTTAAAAAAACATTTGAACGGTTCTTGAGATTATTAAGAGTCTTATACATAAAAGTAAGACTTTCTTATGAAAGCATTTTGATATGAAAGATATGGGGGGAAGCTGCGTATGTGCTTGATATTGAAATCAAGAGAGAGAGAAGAAATAATAAGGTACTTGGTCTATCTCAGAAGAATAACATGAATTAAAATATTGAAAAGGTTATACAAGACTACAACATTGGAGATGCTCCTATATCTAAAGGAGATAAGATGAATAAGGGTCAATGTCCAATAACAGATGTTGAATAGAAGAAAATGAAAGAAAGGCCATATGCTAGAATGATTGGTAGCCTAATGTATGCACAAATGCGTACCAGACCTGATATTGCATATGCAGTGAGCATTTTATCCAAGTTTTAGTCAAACCCTGGTGAAGCTCATTGGATTGGAGGCAAGAAAGTCAAAAGAAATTTTCAGAGAACCAAAGATTATATGTTGGTATACAGAAGAGTTAAGGATTTGGACATAAGAGCAAAAACAATGTTGCCCTAAAAACCCAAAAACATATCCTATAAACCCATATTGTCCACCCAAATCTAAATAATGTTGTAAAATTGGGTTGTATAAACCCAAAATAGGGGTGGGAAATGTAACTTTGGGGGCAAATATACATCCTCCACTATTGTTTTCAGCCTGAGGTGGCGCATGCATGCTCCATCATTTTTTTATCTTTCTTCTTTCTTTTGCTGACATTTGGTACGCTACCTTCTCCGTTTAAAAGTATTTGACAGTCATGCATCCAACGCGGTGAAAAAATTCAAAAAAAAATAAATATTTTAAATATTTTTTTTAAAAAAAATCTATAATTACCATGATCTATAACCAATAATCTTATTTCTCTCTCTACTCATTGTAATTTATGTTTTTCTTATAATCCAAAGCCAAACAATGGAGGAGAATTCCAAAAGTAGTGAAAAATGGCCAAATTTTACCCCCCTTTTCCCCTTTATCATTAGAAAATTATGTCATTTTTCCCCCACCCATTTTCCCCAATATTTTTTTCCCCTACATTGTTTTTGCTGTAATAGGATATACAGATGCTAGTTTAGCAGGTGATTATCCTAATGGTGGAAAATGTTAGGATACGTTTATTTATTAGCTGGAGTTGCAATAGCATGGAAAAGTGTTAATCATACTATCACAGCCACCTCGATGATGCATTCAGAGTATCTTGCGATTTATGAGGGAGTGAGTCAAGCTAGTTGGCTTAAGAACTTCCTGATACTGAACGTACTTTTGCAACAAAATGGACTTTACTTTACATAGGGTTAAATAATATCAGGGCTCCTCCCGAGGCCTTAGACGGCCATCCTGCCCATCTTTGCTCAGGGATGTTGGTGTTGAGAGTTGCCTTGTTCTTATATTGAATTTCTCTGCTATAAACTATCATTTGATCAGGATTTTCTTTGTTGGTGCGTTTTATATAGTTTGAGATTTTATTGTCGGGGAATTCGCTATGCCTTGAGGGAAATAATATCATAATTAGACCCATACTCCACAATTCTGTATAATAAGTTCGTTCGGTAGATTCAATTATGTCTTGTTTTGAAATTTCAACTTTGTCTCCTAAATGCAATGTTCCTCTTGGAAGTTCTAAAGTTTTGATAATCATTGACAAGGATAGTTTGGTTTATAATAGCCATTTTTTGTTGTTTCATCCCCAAATTGAAGCCCTCTTTAATGTTGAAAACTGCATTCATGAAATAAAATGATATGCGGTAGGAAAATAACCATTTCCAATGGCAGAAACATCCCAGCCAAACACCTTTCACACTACTTAATTAACTTGAATTAAGCCAACCCATCTTTACTTAACCATCGGATTCGGACAAAGCTGGAAGTGGTAACTGAACTGTACAACGTTGTGGTCACCCTAGACAAAGCTGCATTTGCATTGTCTAACTATTAACTAACTCATGTTGATTCGGCCCCCAAGATAAAGCTGCATTTTCATTGTCTACCTATAACTAACTCATGCTGATTCCCCTCCCTACCTACAACTAACTCATGTTGATAGCATGACAGTCAACCAATAGAGCGGCTGTCGCAATGTTGAGGGTGAAAGATTTCATGCTTGTGTTGTGTATCAAAAAACACAATATATATATATAAGAATGGACTATTCATGATGTATATTCTTATTTTGGTTTCAACTGTTTGCCCGAATTCTTCATATACAAAACTGTGTTAGATATCATGCATGCTTATGAGGATACATGCAACGATTGTTATACTTCATGTACTAAGTAATTACCATTTGGTTCGGAGAGGAAGCAAGCTGAGACGTCGCAGTTAGTCAACGAACTATACCAAAAAAATTGAAGAAAATGTTACATGATATATTAATGGGATTGCTTACTGGAGCACGTTGAATTTCTTCCACCCTCGCATTGTGACAGCCGCTCTACAAGCGAGTTGGTTGACTGTCATGCTATCAACATGAGTTAGTTGTAGGTAGGGAGGGGAATCAGCATGAGTTTTTTATAGGTAGACAATGAAAATGTAGCTTTGTCAGGGGGGAGGGAATCAACATGAGTTAGTTAATAGTTAGACAATGCAAATGCAGCTTAAAAGAAAAGAGTTGATCTATTGGGGACTGGAGCCGCATCGCGTTTACCACCTATTTGGATTGTTCCTAATCCATGGCAACGGTGAAAGTAAAACAGATAAATGACAGAAATGTATCCATTTCAACTTGTTTTGTTATGTAATTTCATACTTAATGTGGTTTTAAGTAAAAACAGTTTATATACAAAAAACTTGGTATTTGTAATGCCACCACGAAGCAACTTATGAAATTGTTTTCTAGGCTTTTTCCCCCAGCGGCCGTCAGTTTCTGTGGATAAATATAAGGCTAGACAATATAACTAGACAAAAAGCTAGAATAAGCAACCACATCCACCCACTCCGGAAAAAGGCCTTTCAGCCTCTTTGCTTCATCGACCATATATTGGTCTATGACAGCAACTTCCACCCTCAAATCTTCAGTACTGCTTGCCTGAAATCATCCCCAACAAAATTAAGCCATGAAAAGAGAAGTGACGAACTGCTGAACAACAAATAATAACAGACCAAGTAAACAAATTCATACCTCCAACCAGAACGTCCAATTCTCAGAGCTAGCTCCACTAAGACGACATATGTAAGACGGCGGACCTCCATCAACTGTTTCGGTAGCTGCAGCAAATTCTCAACAATAAAAGGACAAAGCAAAACTCAAAATCTGTAAAGCGGTATTTCACACAACAAAAAGATTAAAATTATTCTATTACCTGTAAGTGTATTGTCTGCAAATGACCAACTAGATAAAGGGCCTGTTATATTCAGGACGGAAACCCACACCTCTTCTAAGGACCTGACAGGAACGTAGCATAAAATTTACACCTGAAGTTTAAAGAGAAATAACCTAGAAATCCATATAGAAAGCACCATGTGCATGCAGTTTGTTCTACTCACCCTAAAGACAATCCCAAATATATTCTCCGAGATCCCTCACCAGAAACTTCATGTGACTCATACATAGACAAATGGGGGAATTGTCTGTATTGTTTCAAAATAGTGTCTCCTCTTGCGGGGAACTTCAAGCTTCTTGAGAACAAAAAGGACACAGGAAAAAGTCCCTGCATGCAGAAACAAACGACCAAGGTTCCTATGTTCAAAATTGACGGTGAGCAAGTAACTGTAAGTGTGCGTTTGTGGACAGGAGTCCACCAGTTGGACATAAGAGCAAAATATAGACACGGCCTAGGTGAGATTAATATCATGGAATAAGTTTATTCAAGTGATCAACAGAGAATAACACTCATATATTGAGCTCATAGTGGTACTTCGCAATTCAAAAGTCTCTCAGACACCAAACAACAATTAAGTGCAGGATACAGCGGCCATGACTAACACCCTAGAATGAGTGATCCAATCTCAAGGATAAGCATCTTAGAATTAAAAAAGTCATAGAAGGCTATCTTTAATCCTAAGTTGGCATGATCATTACAAATGTACATACCATCCAAGTCTCTCGGTGAGATAACTTTGCAGTTTCAAAAGATAGTTCTGAACTAATTTGTAATTCCTTTGCCACCTCAGGTGCATGTTTGAAGAGAAAAAGTAAAGAATTGGAATCTACGACCGAAAAATCAAAGCTGGAGTCTACAACCTGGTTCGCATCTGCACAAAAGAAAAACTGTTTAAAATAAATAATAACTTACTAGAAAAATAAATATTGTACAGAAATTCATGTAGAAGGGAACAAAAGCGATAGCCTGCTCAATCAAGTTTAATCAAAGAATAAGAAATTGATTTTGAAGGCACGACATTCATTTTACTTTCTCTCTCTTGAGTACCTGCAGTACAAAAAGTATGCTGGAAAACAACCCTTTTAGGTGCATCCGCGCTGTATGGAAAGAACTGAGATGACAGAGCCAAGCCTAGCACACTAACATGTAACAAAACTTGCAAAATTGATGGCCTAGCTAACGAGCGACCACAAATTGGTATCAGAGGGCCTACACACCAGCCAGTCACGACTCCAATTGCTGCTGCCATGACAATATCTGGAATAAAATAACCTGCAAGACAATGTCTGATGATTAAAGTATGAGTAAGTGAATCTTTTGGATGCTGGGAACCCATACTATTTTACAGAATAGTTCAAGTTTCAGTATAAACCGTATCTAACAACAAACAATATCTTTTTATGTTGCAAGCACAAAAGCCATTGAAGACCGAACAAAAACCTGACTTGAATGATATAATGAGTTGAGATGTTACACATGCCATCAATAAAGACAGAAAGTTCAAATACTAACCATATGGAGGTGGCAAAGCACCCATCATTCCCAACTTTTCTACCAGAAATTGTACAAGAAATCCACCAAAATATACGGAGTACGCTAGTGATGGAAGTATAGGTAACAAGTAAAACAATGTTGACCTGAGATAAATGGTTTAAATTCTGTTAAAGCACTGTAATTCCTTTTCGAAACTGTAAGAACAGGACTGAAATGTTAATAGAAGCTGTAAGGAAACAGACAAAGACGCTATTTAGATTATAACCTCATAAGCAGAACTGTTCAACCCAGTACCTGAGCGATTGGCGGCCAAATAATTTCACTGATAAGCAGTATGAAATCCATCCAGGAAGCATAGAAGCCGCTAGTGAAAAAGTCAAGAAGCCTCCACTGAGCCCAGCAAGAAGATAAGCCTGATTTCACCAAAACAGTTTTAGATGTCTCCGGTTTAATGAAAAAACTTGAGTAACACATCCTCTGTTCATGATAAAATTGCTAAGAAAAAATCATCTGGCAAGAAAAATCAACCAAACAACTCACCCAAGTTACTGTGGCGTATAAACCAAATGCTCCCCAGAACCTCGCTTCATCAGATAAAGCCTGTAATATTCATGCTTATGATCATTAATTTGGTAAGTTACTGAGATTGTTAAAGTATCTACAGACATTAGACCATATAGGTCTAGAAGCTAAAATAGAGACATGATGCCACCAAACTAATGTTCAGGTGGACATATAAGCCCGTGAAAAAAAATTATAGACCATAATTACAACTTCCCTTATTTGTATGTAAGATGTTTGACATAACACTGAACAAATCCAATCACATTTAAAGCCAGTACATTTTCAACCAATAAATGAGGGAAAAAAAAGTGCTTTCATGTTCAACTATAAAAGTTACATGTAAGCATCTAACTAATCAGGCAAATTGACTTGGAAACAGATAAAGTTGGTCTTGTCTGGTCATAGGAGTACCTCCTTTAGAGACTTGAGAGCTGATGCATCTTGAGAGAGGGGAAATCTATTCCAAAAAATGCTGGGAATCAACATACCAACAAGAGAGCAGGGAATGAACATCAAGTAAGCCAAATATGGACGAGCAAACCTGCAATTGAACCGGGAATATCAATGAGAGTTCTCAAGGTATAATGAGCTTCAATAGATTTCTAATGGACTAGAACCTTACAATTGTACTTCATACATGAATTTAATATTATTGAGAACCTCACTCAAGCATAGCATGGCATACTAATCTACTGAGTTCAACATGTCTTTATCCATAGACATTATAAACCATACAAACTAAAAGGGGCATCCACTTCATCAATAGTAGAGGCTTCACTGGTGAATTCGAATCCTTATGGAAAAGCACACTTAGAAATACAGGACTATGACATGTAAGTACAAGGCAATTAAATACGAACCCACCAGTTCATTGCACGACTAGTGAACAACAATCTCAGGATGGCAAAGATAATTGGAAAAATAATTGCCAGAAAAATCGCAGTAGTATGGAAAACCATTCCTGCAAATAAACAAATTTATCATAAGTGTTGAAAACTCTCGATAAAGTTTACAATGACAAGACAAGTTTCAAAGTTAAACAATGAATTCTACCCTGTTAGTAGAGAGCCAAACCTTTTGGGTGCAGAACATCACGGTAAGTTTGCTAGAATGCATTTACATTTAAAATCAGTGGATTTACCTTTCGTAAAATTGCACAAGGTAGAAAACCAAGACATAAGTCCAGGATTCTGCTTTTGTGCAAAAAAGGGCATAGCTACGAAGATGGCAATGGGAATACTGTGAAGTAGCATAGCTACCTTCCTTGTATAGTATATCTGTACATCATGAGATAGAGAGAGGAGTCATACATCAAAAGAGAACATACTTGTCAAATCAACAGTGTCATAAAATTCACAAATAATGAGCTCTGTAGCGTACCATGAACAATGTTAGATAATCAAAGAAAACAGCACGTTCTTCGTCATACTGATTGGCAATAAATGCATTAGACTCTCTTTCATGAGTGACTTGTAGCTTAGAAGAATTAGTGAAGGCCTTAATTACGCTGAACAAATTCTCTCCACGAGCTTGCAAACTTCCAGGTCTGGAGGGATTGGAATGTATCAGAGGAAAGTGCTTAGGGACGAAGTGATTTGAAAATTCACATTAAGTAAAATCTGCACCAAAATAGCAAGATGTAATGCATACAATAGTCTCTCCACTGTATCATAGGATGTATGATAAAAATAACCACCAAGGAGAAAGATAATATCCAAGCCTGGAATTTCACCATAATCTTGAGAAAATATCCGGAAATCTGTATCTCCAGGAATAACAGGAAAAACATCCTGCATATGGAACATAATTCATTCAGAAGTAACTTAGCTAGTAAAATAATTTAAGCAGAAAAATACTTGCTATCTGAAATCTAGAGGTGATAGAAAAAGGTAAGGTTATTACACATAGAATCTAGAGTATAAGAGTACTGCTCTTATCCATTTCCGTTGTAATTATGAAATTTGACTTACTTAGAAATTGAATTGATGAATTTACTAGGGAGGGAAAAGGTAAGATGCTTATGCAACACAAAAATGTAAGAAATTACATGAACTATCAAGTCCACATAAGCTGCAGTCCCTCAGCATGAAAAATGATTTTTAGTACTCCATAAAAAAGTAAAACATTAACCTGAGCTGCGCTATGTGCCATGGGATGTACTGCTGATTGAGCATAGACCTGAGAGGGCCAAGAACCAGGTCCTGATTGACAAACTAAATCTGCCAAAATAAAGATTACAAGAATCAACAAAGAATACCGCAGCATAAAAAGTTCTAGTTCCAAAACCCAATAAAATTGAAAACAGAGATTTCTGTATGAAGATGAGAATTTCCTATATACTAACTCTTCGTCTACTTCAGTAAAGATGTATCAGGAACAAATAACAAGATCAAATTAAATTAATTTCAAATACAGGTTACATCAAGAGATCATCTGGACAATACATTTCATAACCCAAATGCACTCCTCCACGGACGACTTATACAGTTATACTATAATTGCATCTTCCAAGCAAGGAGGTTATTCTAGGTGGCAGACGGGTCCGAAATAAAATTTAAAAAAAAAAAAAAAAAAACAGCAATCAGCTAGGTCCGAGTTGGAGTAGCGGCAACAATAAGCAAACACTTAACCATAACGCAAATGAATCCCATCTCCACACACAAATTATACTGTTACAATTTAATCGGTTATCCAAGCACGGAGGTCTGAGTATTCTAGGTGACATATTGGTAGTAACAGCAACTGTGTATTACAGTAACAATTTAAGCAAACACTCCACTGCAATGCAGGAAATTTTATTGACAAGTGACAATATCTTACCAGGACCGCCTGTCCCTGATGCTTCCACATTTATAAAAGCCCCAATAGTTTCACGCCATTGATGTGCCTTCATGAAGCCATGAGAACCCTAAATAGCATAATAAACACCTCCATGAGCTTAAAGATATCAGAGGCCAATATTATGATAATTATCAAATAGGGTTTTTATCATGACTAGTGCGTGAACTTTAAATGACCGGACTTCATAGTGCCTGGATTTTAAAAGTAATCAATTTGGTACGCAGACTTTCAAAAACAAGACCATGCGGTACCTCCATCAATTTGTCATCAAAGTTCCATTAAAATAAGGGATAAAATGGTCTCCTGACATTTATTTTTCTGTAAAATACCATTTGAGTTTTATGGTATTTCGAAAAAACAGAGATATGCATATGGTTATTGTAGAACAATAGACAAATTGATTAACGAAAATATACTCGAACGTTTAATTGAGTAATGATAAAAGTCTACTATTGACAAGTGATACGACAATCATGTAGTCTCCAAATTGCTTAATGGTAAAAGTCTTTTATAAACACAATTCTAATACAAAAGCAGAGCACGACTGTCGAACAGTATGAGTGGACGACAAAAACATCCATCAGTTTGTCTTCGGTTAAGGATTTCTCTCAAGAGGAAACTATTATATTCTCACATAACCTTGGATTTATATGAGGTAAAATAAACACAATACCAGATGGTTGATGTATCGTTTGTCAATGGTAGACTTTTACCATTATTCAATTTATGTTAGAAATCTTTGTCAATGTTTGAGTATATTTTTTTTCATCAATTTGTTTATTGTTTTGCAATAGCCATATGCATATCTTTTTTTGAGATACCATAAAAACACATTTATATAGAGGTTGAGAGGTCAAAAATGATATTTTACATGAAAATTAAAGCCAAAAGAACATTTTATCCCTCATTTTAACGGTTTTGACGAAAAATTGACAGAGGTAGCATATAGTCTTGTTTTTGAAAGTCTGGGTACCAAAATGATCACTTTTAAAGTCCAGCCACTATGACGTCCAGACATTGAAAGTTGAGACACCATTCATGATAAGAACCTTATCAAATAATTACCTTGAAAAGAATTGAAACTATATAAACTCTCAATAGTTACAAATGATTCAAGAGCTTCAAGACTAAATATTATGGAAACAACTTACCAACATGAAAAGCTCTTCAGCACCATTGAAAAGAAAAATAACAGGTCGAGGAGGAACCCATCCTGAATCCACCATCAGTCTTGCTACTTCCAGCATTGATGCTGCAACGGAATAGAAAAAATTACGTGAACAGGCAATAAATTGTTGATGTAGTATCTCATATCAGACTAATATTTGTTTCTACCCACCTACACATGAACCGCAGTCACCAGCACCAGGGGAACCAAGTGGGCTATCAAAATGGCCATTTAACAACACTGATGGGTCAGAGTCTTGTGAATCTTCCGAGGATATCCTGCCATTCAACAAAACTTAATGTAGTGATATTTTCTAAACTGCAGAAATATGAAAAGATCAATACTATTACCCCATAAGATACTTATAACAAGCGCAATGAATATTGAAAAATGGGTGACCAGTAGCATGTTCGAACTGATAAGCTTTAAAGATAATGAAATAAAGTAAGCATATGAAATGCTTAACTAAAGTGCACCACCAAAAGTTCGAAAAATAAGGAATTAGAGCTAGTTCATTGTACCTCATAACAATATTGGTATGGTTTCTGTACCCAAGAGATATGCTATGGCCTAAAAACATCATATTAAAAGTACCATTAACAAGGCTCTCTTCTATCTCAATTCTGCAATATCAAAATTTACCCAACATAGTCAGTTATGAAACTCAGTAAAACAAGAAAAATTCTTAGAAGAGAAATAAGAAAAATCTACATCCACACCTAACATTGGACCCAGCTCGCTCCTTTATCATCTCCAACTGTGCTGTAATATACAGAGCAGCTTCTTTTAAACCAGGGCGTCCTTCCTATCAACAATCATACAGCATTGCCGACAAATAACCCAAAAAGTGTTACAACACAAACTTTCGCTGTGACAAAAGTGACATTTCAATCTTAATTAATCTCTAGAATGTCACCAAGCATAGATTAAGTGGCACTTCAATCTTATATATGCACAAACACAATGGCCAAACAAGAATCAAACGAACTAATACTAATACATTGGCTTTCGTCTCTGCAACCAAACAGAAGTTCAAATTCAACGCCCAATTCAATTCAAACACCAAAGAAAAAAAACCCTAAGCTAAGCAAGCAAAGGTGGTAAACTTCGATCAAAACCATATTGAAAAGTTGAAAATTCGAGTTGACTCACTTGGCGGCCGTCGATTTCTTGGGCCAAGACTCGGACGTGCTCGACGGCTCTAGCTTCCGAGAATCGATCGAGGGGGGCGTCGATTCCGAGGGGCTTGATGAAGCGCATGTGGAGGACGGAGTGAACCAGCACTGCAATGAGGCCGTACGTCGCCGCCAGAACGAAAAGAACCTTGAATCCCGCGACGTCGCCGGAGCTGAGCCGGAACGCCATTACCGGTCGCTGTGAAAACCCTAAAGACGACGGAAAGAGGTCTAAGTGGATTTGCGAATTTGTGAAGCAGTGCAGTGAAAGATGCTGAGTTCTGTATTGTTTGGAGTGAAGACAAATTGGGTGTCGAAAAACTTTCTTCCCGCTACGGGGACTTGGGATTGTCTCGACGCGCGGCGGGCGATTAACACGAAGCGCGGTCTGACAGTAGGGCCGGTCCACTTTGGACAATGGGGCCTATGGGCTTTCGACTATTGGTTTGCTGGCCATGATTTCAATAGTTTTTGGGAAATTATCTAAAATGTCACTTTTTGGAGAGCTTCATTCCATTTTGTCCACGGGCAGCAGGCTGTTCTGTGAGTAGCCAATTCACTGTGCAAATTTTGCTCTTAAACCCCGCCTCGCATTTCTCTTTCGCCCCCAAAAATGTTCCTGCAGAGGCACCTCCCCGCCATGCGAACGCTCAGCAAAGCCCTCCAAATCCAAATCCGCCCCTACACCCAATCATCCGCCGGCGCTATCCTCCAACCCGACCCGGATGCAGAAGGCAGCAGCTTCCCGAGACCCGACCCAAAATACAACGAGACGATCTTCCCAGTCCCTCGCGTCGAGTCTGGGAAAAGCATCTCGGCGAAAGAGCGCAAGGCGGGCGATTCCCGAGCATGGTGTTCGAGCAAGAGGACGGTCGGCACGACGGCAACAAGCGCCTCATCTCTATCCACTCCAACTAGATCCGAAAGCTCGTCATAGTGTAAGCATAGTACATGTATAGTGTAGTCATAGTGTATTCAAAGTGTAGTCATAGTGAACTTGTTGATGCATATAATAACCATAGTGTTCACGAGATCACAAAGTTTAAACCATGTTAGTTTCATAGTGTAAGCATAGTACATGTATAGTGTAGTCATAGTGTATTCAAAGTGTAGTCATAGTGAATTGCACTATATGTACACTATGACTACACTATATGTACACTATAATTGCACTATGCCATTTTTGTCAACACGAATAGTGAGTAGTGAGAGTGATGAGTTTTTGTGTGTGCGGTTCGTGGAAGAAGACGATGGGGATTGAGATCTCTCTGGCTTATCTTTCGCCGAGATGTTCTTCCCGAACTCGGTGCCAAGGACTGCGAAGATCGTCTCGTCGTATTTCGGATCGGGTCTCGGGGAAAGCTGGCTTCGGCATCCGTGTCGGGTTGGAGGACAGCGGCGGCGGAGGATTGGGTGTAGGGGCGAATTTGGATTTGGAGGGCTTTGCTGAGCATTCGCATGGTGGGACGGTGCCTCTGCAGGAACATTTTTGGGGGCGAAAGAGAAATGCGAGGCTGGGTTTAAGAGCAAAATTTGCACAGTGAATTGGCTACTCACAGAACAGCCCACTGCCCGTAGACAAACTTGAATGAAGCTATCCAAAAAGTGACATTTTAGATAATTTCCCATAGTTTTTCACCCAAACCTCCTAAATTGAATATTTGTACAGGGTAAGATCTCTTATTTTTTTAATATGGGATAAATATCCATATTCTTAACAATAAGCCCGTATATGTGTGAACACTGAACACTGATTGAGTCTTAAAGAGGCAGAAGCCCCAAAATAGCCGTCAGCTGGATGTAAATGAAGCATGGAGGGACGATTAGACATAGGAAGAAGCAAATTCCATTACTGGACCCGGCCAACACATGCAAATAAGAAAACAATCAGAAATGCAATCATATAAAAGGGCGCATCCCATCACCTGTCCTAAAATGACATTTGTCACCCTTGAGCACACAAGCTAATGACAAGCTCAGTTTGGATGATAATAATTATGATAAATTACAATTATGCATCTTGTATTTTTAAATTTTTACAGTTGTGTTCCATTATTTATAGAATCGATAACTTTTGACCGTTCAGTGATGATGTAGACTTTTTGGGGCTATATATTCACTCTTCCCCGTCATCTAGGGTCTACAACCGGTGGTGCAAGTACATCGAGTAATTCTGACATATTGAAGAATGTGGCATTTGGTAGTTTCGGCACCATTGTTTTTACTTTAGATATACGACTCATTTACTCAAACACCAGCTTATTAAATTCACAAAGTCCACATCATCATTGAACAACCGAAAATTGGCAATTTTGCTAACAGTGGAATAGAATTGCAAAATTTGAAAGTACATGGTACTGAAATGAAAGGAAAAAAAGTAAATGTATCATATTAAAGTTTGATTCAAAAGACATGATACATAATTGTAATTTATCCTATTATTGGGGCTCTTACCAAAAACTATTATGTGGGTCTTAGTATTACCAAAAACATTACTTCACTTTTTTTTTTTTTTTACAATTTACTATTATTATTACACTTTAATATCAAACCAAAACTAAAAAGCCCAATATAGCCCACGTGCATGGGGCTCACGCACCTTATATACTAGAATTGAAAAAAAAAATTTGATTTGAAAGAAAAAATAATTTATTCCTTCAAATTTGCAAGTGTTCCTTCAATTTAAAGGAATTGTTCCTTCAAATATGGGAAAGTGCTAGGCATTTTGAAGCTGTTTTTTCAAATATGAAGTTGTTTCTTTAAATTTGAAGTTGTTCTTTCATTTTGAAGCAACAATTCCTTCAAAATTCAGACAAAATCTAGAATTAAAATATGAAACTATTCCTTTTGGCAGTGTTCCTTCAAATTCAAGTTAAATTATTAAGTGTTCCTTCAAAATCGGCAGTGTTCCTTAAAATTTACGGAATTGTTCTAGCGCTTGTGTGTAAAGTTGTTATTAAAAGTGCACAAGCCAATTAAAAATCAATATGTGTCAAAGTAGTACTATATTGTAATATTTAAAATATAATAATATTTTTTAATATTTTATTTTTTAAATAGTATCAAAATGTAATTTTTTTTTTGTCATAATTATTATCCTATTTAGCCACAACCATAAGAGAATTCTAATGTCACGATGCAAACACTTTTGATTATCCTTACATATTCTGGACACTTGACCACCAAAAGGGAGGTGTTTGGGTCCGGAGGCTTCAAGACCTCTCATCCTGAGTTGTTAAAAATAAAAAATTAACTGGCATGGCAGCGAATGCCCGATCTTTGAAGCAAGCAAAAAGGCCGAAATTTGATTCATTCCCATCTCTTTGGCCTCCTTAACCAAATCAAACGGATACTCCCTCATCACGCCTCCAGCACGCAGTCAGCTCACTGCCCAATGCCATCCAATAAGTAAACGCAAATCAAAATCAATCTCAGCAGATGGCCGGTCGTCGTCGTCGCTGATGTCAACCCGATCTCACGAAATGTACGGCAAAGCCGCCTTCGCCCTTATCCTCGCCCTCCTCCTCCTCCTCTTCACCTACTCCATCTTCATCGGCACCGTCGACGTCCGCTCCTACTTCCTCCCTCAGCCGCAGGCCACGGCGGAGTCCCTCCCCTGCTCCGCCGCCGCCTCGCCGCCTCTCAAGGTCTTTATGTACGATCTCCCCCGCCGGTTCAACGTCGGCATGCTGAACCGGAAGAGCGATGACCAGACTCCGGTCACGGCCCGGACCTGGCCGCCGTGGCCGAGGAATTCGGGGCTGAAGAAGCAGCACAGCGTCGAGTATTGGATGATGGGCTCGCTTTTGGCCGACGGCGGAGATGGGAGGGAGGCCGTTAGGGTTTCGGATCCGGAATTGGCCGATGCCTTCTTTGTTCCCTTCTTCTCTTCGTTGAGTTTTAACACTCACGGCCACAATATGCACGACCCGGAGACTGAGATTGATCGCCAATTGCAGGTCAATTTTTGAATTGGGCTTTTAAATTTGGGCCTTGTTTTTCTCTGTTTTAATCGTTTCTATCGTTTAGCTTTATAGCAATTGAACTAAGTGTTAGGAATTGAAACTGAGGAAACTGCCATAAGATTAATGACTGGGGTTTTCTAGTTAGTAGATTGAAGCATTTGTTCAAGCTTTAGAATTTCATGGTTCTGTAATTGGGAGGATAGCTGGGCATGGGATTTGGTAATTGAGTAAAGATTTAACCCTCTCCTGCCATTCGGTTCGATTATGGAAACTTATTTCCAGAGCTAGATTGTGTTTAGAGATGAGTTGGATGAGAGTTTCACCATTTACATGGCTGCTTTGTTAATTATAAATCCCATTCTGTAGTGTTTGTGATTGACTTGGTCTTTGTCAACCAGCTTTAGTGTTTGCGATTTTCATGTCCTTGTGATGTTGTTTAAGTAGTGTTAACTCCCATATTGTGATGATTTCAGGTAGATTTAATGAAACTCTTGGGAGAGTCCAAATACTGGCAAAGATCGGGAGGCAGAGACCATGTTATCCCTTTGTCGCATCCCAATGCTTTCAGATTTCTTCGGCCACAGGTCAACGCATCGATTCAGATTGTTGTAGATTTTGGCCGTTACCCTCATGTCATGTCGAATCTGAGCAAAGATGTGGTCACCCCATATGTACATGTTGTGGATTCCTTTACAAATGATAGCCGTTCAGATCCATTTGAGTCCCGCACTACGCTTCTTTTCTTTCAAGGAAGGACATTCAGGAAAGATGTATGTTGTTTGAACGAAAGGATCCTGTCTTAGAACCTTCTACTTTGAGAAACTTATTGTAGTTATTCTTGTTTAATGCAGGAAGGCATTGTTCGTGTTAAACTGGCAAAAGTTTTAGCTGGTTACGATGATGTCCACTACGAGCGGAGCGTTGCAACAGGAGAGAACATAAAAGCGGTATGTATGGAATTTATAATGGCCAATAACTGATATTATTATGTTCAAAAATTTAGGTCCTGCAAAGTATTTATATTACACACTAGTCACTGGAAAGTGGAGATGATTCTTTATCTCTTGAATTTCATATTGGAGATTATGGGTTTCCTGGTTACGTCCATGATTGCCCTCGTGTGGATACCGTACTTCCTACTTGTAGGATGTAGTTTTTATGTAAATATCTGCATGCATCTTTTCACAAGTGAATTTCCTGAGAATGCTTGCAACCGACATTTTGTAACTTTCATTATACTAAAGAAAAAAAAATGTTGGGCAAAGTATCATTGGACGGACCCCGAGCAGATTGATTTTTAACTCTCGTAGTTTGTATATTTTACCCACAAGTAAAAAGGACAGGCAGGATAAGGGATGCTGAAATCTGCAGTTATTTTAGCGATCTGAATTTCTCTTGCGGAGGATAAGTTTGTCTTGGCATAGATGGATCTTCTAGACAGCGATCTTAGGTTTAGGTAATAATTCACGTGTTATTCAGTATAACTACTTTTGTTTCTCATTTCTTTTTAATCCTTCTGTTATACCAGTCTTCACAACGGATGCGGTCTTCAAAGTTCTGCCTGCATCCTGCTGGAGACACTCCTTCATCGTGTCGCCTATTTGATGCCATTGTGAGCCACTGCATTCCTGTCATTGTGAGTGATGACATTGAGCTCCCGTTTGAGGATGAACTTGACTACAAACAGTTCTCACTCTTCTTCTCATTCAAAGAGGCTTTGAAACCTGGTTACATGGTTAATCAGCTGCGAAATATTACGAAGGAGAGATGGATTGAAATGTGGAAGCACCTAAAGAATATTTCCCATCATTTTGAATTTCATTACCCCCCAGAGAAAGAGGATGCAGTCAACATGCTATGGAGACAGGTGAAGCACAAGCTTCCTGCTGTTAAACTTGCTGTACATAGAAGCCGCAGGTTGAAAATACCAGACTGGTGGAGGAGAAAGTGATTTCAGGTGTTTGAGCGTATTGTTGTTGTACATTCATGTCTTTTTTCTTTCTACATAGTGACAACCCTTAAGCGGGAAAAGAAATACTTAGGTATCACAATACCCAGATTATGCGGGTAATTTTAGAGAATTCAATAGCGATTTTGAGCATGCAGCTTGTTACTTCTCTGACACTGCCATTTTTAAGTGTCAATTGAGTAAAATTTCCACATGTTCAGTGTCAAATGAAATCATATTCTGGCAGGTAATTTCTTGCAATGATGATCAGTTCACCCTGGGTGACTAGTTGTCCAATACTTGCTAGTTTTCTGACTTCAACACTGTAAATTTGAGTTCTTAAGATGTAATAACATTGGGCTGTTCGCATTGAGATTTTATCACTTTGTGGTTTGGCTATCCTGGCAGTTTCTACAATCATTAAGCATTTTTTCCATTTTTATTTAGCAGGTCCCTGGCTAGTCCATTTAATATTGGTATTGGCTGTTCTGGCTAATTAAAATAGATGGCCCTCCCTGAACATGTTGCTGTGAATTAGGACTTTTATGCAAAGGTTTGCATAATTTGAGTAGATTTGCCATCAAGTGCAAATTTACGTATGCTTTATGTATGCTCAAATCCAATTTTCGTTTTCTGGTCACTCTTTCAATTCTCAGCACCTTATTTTGCTTCGGGTCTTTATTTCTGGTTTTAAACAGTACTCATATTGGTAATTTCTGTTTACAAATTTGAATTCTGAAACTTTTCTTATTTGTTTTCTAAAGTGTGCATACGGACTGTGATTTGTGTAACTTTCTTGCTGATTTCTGCTTATCATTTGAATTCTTGCTGCATATGCATTTACGATATACATAATTTCTTGTAGCCTATGTTATGAGGTTCTAAATGTGCAAAGAAATTTTCCACCCTTGACCTTGGAAATTTTTTATGTAACTATTTGTTTGTATATCCATTTTCGGTTTCGTGGTTGAGATAAATATATTGTTTGACTATACCATGTAATTTCTTTGACCGTTTCCTCTGATCGTCTATCAAAATGAGTTGACTTCTCCTTGATTTGATTCACAGTGTAGCCTTTTCCTGCCGCGAATTTAGTGTTAAGGTTTATCAAAGCCTGCAGCTTATGTTGGGCTGAGTTCTTTACTTTCTTTGGTTAAATCTATTCAAAATTGAGCCCGCTCTCTAGCATTCTCGTTCAAAATTTAGGTATAAGCGCTCAATGTGTTAGATGGTGAGAAAATGCAATAGTCGTTTTGATGGATAAGATCAAAGTGCAGAAGAGTGCAGCAGTTAAGGTCGAATACCTTATCCATGTGCAGGAAATCAAACTGTGGCCCTCGTTTCTAGCTTTCAAATCTGTTTAGCCTGTGTTACTTCAGTGGGAAAATGGCGATCAAGCATCTGATCGCTCACTAGTGATGGTGGTGATGGGAAGATCCCATTCCGGGCAGTCTTTCCACTTCCAGTCATTTTATACAGGGAAAAAAAGAATCAAGAAAATGACGGTTCCTGAGAATTATTTGAAGACCAACTAAGAAAGTTACCTATATGAACCTCAGAAGGACAAGACAGTAAAAGGTCAACTCTTGGCTTCAGCTTTGATTCATCTTGCAGGCTATAGGATCATCCTGGAGACAAGAAATGTCAGCAATCCTCTAAAATGGAAGAAAATTGCAGCTCAACCAGTCTCTAGTCTTAATATCCAGCCAAGTGGTAAACTGCGCTCTAGTTTTTCACCATAGGGTACTTTGTCCAGAGAATCTGCCCCAGAGTCTATGAATGATGACTTTACCTCTTTTATTGATGATGATGATACTTCGTCACATTCATACCTCCTCTTATTTTGAGACGTTCATCGCCTAGTTGTGAAAGGGTACGTGAAGCAGATTTTGAAATTAGCCTTTTTTAGATTGATTCTTTGCTTTGCTGCTCTTATGATTCGAAAATGTTACGTGACACTTCCTTACTAGGTGATTGAGCATAAAAATATGATTTGCCAGCTTTGGGAGAAAGAACAATTGAAGGACAAAATTGTTTTGTATTTCGGGGCATGTAAACAAGCCTTGCACTACTGAAGAGGAGTCATCATACCATTGGGAGAGTTGTTAGAGAGGCACTGCGGAGGTGTAACGAGTGGATGGGACAATTTACTTGCAGTAATTCCTAGTGGTTCTAAGTAGAATCTTATATGAACATATATGGAGTTCAGGTTTGAGTCACAATGTTAATGCTTGAATTTCAAAATGCTTTCTTGGCATCTTGAGTTGTGTGCTTAGCATCTTACTGAAACAAAGAGAAGCATCTTTTAAGGAATTGCAGTTTTGCACATGTTGTTTGGGAAGGTTATACTTTTGGGTGTGCTGGAGTTGATATGGGGGCCTCGACCATACAGGAGTGGCTATTAAATTGCTTGCAAAACAGATCAGGGGTGGCATGGGAGTGTTGCCTCATGTTGATTTGGGCAATTTGGAAAGATTGAAATGACCAGATTTGGAACATATGCTTGGTGACCCTTTTAAGTGTGGTTTCAAAGTCAGGGGCTTGGTTTCAGGTTTTCCAGCGGGTGAATTTGCGTATGAGTAAAGCGAAGCGTCCAGCCCAACATAAATGGAGATTTAATTCGGAAAATTATCTATTTTGTCAAGTTGGGAAGTATTTTGTTCCAAATTGGCAATAGGCAACAGGCAACAAGTCATTCTATAACTAGCTAAATCACTGTAGCAAATGTGCAGAGATGCCCTTGATATATATATGACGATCATAAGACCATCCAAAGCTTAAAATCTACTAAAAACTAAAAGTTTGGTTTTTGAAGCTTCTTTTTAAACTAAAAGTGATTTCACAAAATTAGTTTGGAAAACTAGCTTTCCCATTTTTTTGAATTTTTGGGGGGAAGGTTGGCTCCAACATATCTACTTTGTTTATTAACCCTATTTGAAATCAAATGACAAAAATATATGTTTCAAAATCCTAATTTTTTTACATCAAAATATTCATAAAATTAAATTAAGAAATTCTAGATAAAAATTAACTTAAGAAAAATCATAATTGGATAAAAAAATTGATGTTAAACTCAATTAATTAAAGTTGGGAAGTATTTTGTTCCAAATTGGCAATAGGCAACATGCACCAAGTTGTATTATAACTAGGCCAAATCACTGTAGCAAATGTGCCAAAGATCCATTGAGAGATGGTCTAAGTGGGCAAATGAAAGTCATATAATGATCATAAGTGGGTAATTAATAAATATAACAATTATAATATAAATCAAGTGGATAAACTAAGGTAATATGACAGTCATACAATTATTATAAAAGGATCAATCAAGGTCATAAGACGAGTAATAGGACTTACGTCTATACGATTTTTGCAAGATATAGTTCTCTTTAACAATTTGTTATGCGAATTGGATTTAAGAAAGGTAACTAGAAAAAAATTGGATTCATATAAACACATTAATTGTATTACATCACCTTTACACAAACAAAACAACCAATAGTGAATACTATGTTCTTACAAAATAAAACTAAACTACCAGGATTGAATAAAAAAGAACAGAAAATTAGCCCTTTTTTTTTCCCAGAACCTATGAGCCGTTTACTGTTGCTAGTGGTATCTTCTTTGAGTTTGCTAACTAGTTGTGGATAATGACTATCTTGAGTTATCCTCCTAAAATATATGACAAACAAAATCTTTTAGAACTCAAGATAAGCAACACAATCTGATAACTTTAGCAGATTAGTAGTTTATATGATAAACAAAAAATTTTAGAACTCAAGTTTTGAGCAACGCAATCACTCTTTTTACAAACCTGAGCCTAAGAACAATCACTATAGTATCAAATATAGACAAACAACTATATAATTTTAGTATATGGCCCCATTTCAATATCAATACAGAAATCACATTTAGTATCGGCCAAATGCAACACCAAAACTACGAACTTTGTAGGTCAAAGACAAATCTTAGAAAACCCCATTTCAAAACAAGTCCCATAAATACAGAAAACCTCCTAACGAATCAAATCTGACAAATCTATTTACTATAGTAAAACAACCAACTACATAGCTACGATTTCATTGCTAATATGGTTCAAAAGTCATCAAATCTTTGAGAGAACATACATAGTCTGAAACAAGAGACCTAGGAAAAAGAACATCAAAAAGCCACCAAAAGAGACCCTATTAGATCAAAAGCCTCAAGGAACAAGAGACCTAAAAAAAAAAAAAGAACATCAAAAGCCACCAAAAGAGACCCTATTAGATCAAAAGCCTTGAATCCTTGAGAAGGGAACATACATCAAAAGCATAAACCTTGTGAGACCTAATTTTTTTTTTTTAGCCCATTGCCCCATCGCCAGATTCCTCGCAAGCACCTCTTCTATCATTGCTCTCATTGTTCGTTGTTCATGAGGAATACTATTGTCAAAGAAATTCACCACCCCAACAAAGTAGTAGTGGGCTTCAATCAATGTAGTCTAAAATATGAACATCCATAAAACTACTCACCTCAATCACTTTTCGCTCCTTGAGCCCTCTTGCCCAATAGCATATCCACTCCTTCACATCCACGGGAGGCTCACCATCACGTGGCACCTCACGCATTAACCTCCTCAGCTTAATCATGATCTTATCAACTATAGAGGCCCTCAAAATTATGTGTATTCTGTATATATAAAGTGTATATATACAGAATACACATAATTTAATATATATATATATAAGTTAATATATATATATATATATATATATATATATATAAGGCCCATTTTCAAAACACCCTTTCTTGGCCGTTGGATTGGACCCATTATCAATGGGTCCCACAAAAGTTGCCGATCCAACGGCCAAGAAAAATGTATTCTTAAATTATGTGTATCCTCTCTTTTATATATATATATATATATATATATATATATACATGTTAACTTATATGTATCCCTAATCCCTTAAAAGTGAAGGTTCTATTAACAGCGATGCCACAAATGTGAGTTGCCTTCTTCAACCATCATCCTTTAACGAAGAAAACACATGTTAAAATATAAAGATAACATACAATATGTAAATGGAAAACAATACATGCAATTGATTAGATAATTGATATATGAAGATCTTGGTATGTCTAAAATCAAAGTATTGATATGAGTACAAGAAAAATCATAGAAGCTCCTTAAACTTAAATAACTTTGATTGTTAAGTTGCTCATCCATTAATTTTCTATAAAATATGTCCGCATAACCTTCAAGAAGATGTTGTTCAAAGAGGTTTTACCGCCTAATCCAATACCCCTCTTCAACCCGGGGTAACCCACAAATGCAGACAAAGCTTTACGCTTCACAGCCGCCCTCAACCATTTGGGACAACGGGGAGAGAGCTCAATCATGGCCTCCAACTGACACCAATCTGCAATACATTCAACGATGGCAACATCCATCAAGGTTTCAACCTCCACAAACCCTAGGCAGCCCAGCTTCCCAGAGTAAAAGCATATCTGAGACTTTAGTCCTTCATCAACATCAGAAGGTATAGCACCTTCGCCGTCCCAAGGTAAACCATCTTTCACCACACCAACAAACAATATTCTCAACTCATCCAATAACTCACCCACTGAAAGGTCATCCTCAGGGATTTTTTTGCCGCCAGACCAAAAATAAAGCGCATTCCTTTGGATCAAAAAAAAAAAAAAGATGTTGTTACATCAAGAACCAAAGTACTGATTTTAGGTATAAAAAACCGGAGAATCTCATTAAACTCACATAATCTCGATTATTAAGTCGCTCATAGTGTCAATCCATTAGTTTTTTATGAATTGTGGTTGTGAAGCCTCCTAGAAGAAATAGTTACATTAAAAATCAAAGTATTGATCTTAGGTATAAGAAAAACTAGATAATCTCCTTAAACTCATATAACCTCGCTTATTAGGTTGCTTAGAGTGTCAATCCATTAATTTTGTAGAAAAAGTGGACATAAAGTCTCCTGGAAGATATAGTGATGTTGTGAATCAAAGTATTGATTTTAGGTATAAAAAAAAATAGAGAATCTCCTTAACTCCCATAACATTGTTTATTAAGTTGCTCAGAATGTCAACAATTTTTTAGCAAATGTGGCCATAAAGCCTCCTAGAAGATATATTTATATTGAGAATCAAAGTATTCTTAGGTATAAGAAAAACTAGACAATCTTCCTTAACTCATATAAACTTGCTTATTAATTGCTTAGAGTGTCATTAATTTTGTAAAAAATGTGGCCATAAAGCCTCCTAAAAGATATAGTTACATTGAGAATAAAAATACTGATGTATAAGAAAAACTAGAAAATCTCCTTAACTCAGCATTTTATAAGAAATAAAATGTTGCGGCATCCCTATGTGTATGCAGGTGATGGGAGATGAAGTGTTCAAGTAGCCATCTTGATTCTGTTCCATGTAACCGGAAATGTTAGGTTGCATCTACACTTGGTGGTTTGTTTATCCAATGATTAATTCTCAATCCATTAGAAATATTTAGTGTTAAATATACTGGGCAATTTTCTGGGTCCTGTGATAGTGAAACTTAAAATACTACATTAAACAATGTATTAGAATTTGAAATACAAACAGGTTGAGACTATGAAGAAATCACTTATAATGATGACTTACCGAGTTCAGCTTTCTCATTTCCATGACAACCAAATGGAATCCCCTTAGTCTTGGACACATCAAAGAACCTCATTGTCAATTCCGCACACCCGCGGAGGGCTTCGGTGGCATGCTTCATCTTTGACTTGGTCGAGGTGTGGAGAACATACACGTCGAAATTCAAATTCATGGTCGCCCGTGGTGGAAGTTGTGAGTTTGTGGAGGCAATTCGCTTCGAACTGTGAACTCCCAGTTGGCAAGGTTTTCACACAAATGTTGTGTGGTACAAACCACAATTTCACAAACATAAAAAGGATGAAAAATGTTGTGTTGCTAGTGTTGGGGTGGCAACCACAATTTCACAAAAATGAAGGATGAAAAGCAAAACACAAAGATGACGCCCACAATTACCTTTTTAATTACATTTTACACTTTTACATTATTTTTTAAACTTTGTACATTTTAGATTGTATAGTTTTTCTTCCCCTTTTTATTGCCATTAACTAAGTTTTGACTATTTCGTTATTCAATAATCATTATTGTGAATGTTTTAAGGACAATTTTCGGCTGCTCTAGCTAGAGTAGCCAAGGGCTACTTTGATCTTATTTTTCATCCTCTCAGTTGACGCGTATCGTGATCGAAACCGTTTATCTTATTGATTATACACATAAGTTCATCCCTACAAAAAAATCGTTCAAATCCGAAATCGTTTGGTTATCCAACTATGTGAAACATTTAGACGGCTCATTTGACGTCTAATTGTAGCGTTCATATATTTTTCAATGTTAGATGGCCAAATGATTTAGGATTTAAGTGATTTTTTTTGCAAGGATGATCTGATGTGTATAATCAATATAATGAACGGTTCCGATCATGATACTCGTCAACCGAAAGGGTGAAAAATAAGATCAAAGTAACCCTTGGCTACTCTAGCTAGAGTAGCAAAAAATTATCCATGTTTTAATTACTTGTACATTTCTTTCTATTCATTTTTCCTTTGTATGCCGAAAGGGGGATAAAATCTATAGGTTTTGTTGTTTTTGCTAGATCTGATGAATCTACCTCCAAAAGAGGTTTTTGATTATTGATAGTTACTAATGGAAATATAACAAAACAACAACAAAACTCCAAGCTTACCTGGTAGCTAGGTAAATTAAAGTCTAGTAGAGGTTAGAACATACAACAAAAAATTTGAAAGGAAAATTGGGTCGCTCTTCTCTTTGTTTTGATTTCCTGACAAACACGTAGTTCAATACTCAATGTGGTATACCTTCATTTTTTGGCTGATCAAATATATGCTTCAATCTCCTTCCCGGGTAAAATGTATAAAATTGACGAGAATGATTTCATTAAGTCATAGTGTACATATATATGAGTACAGTAATATAAAATCCTACAAATTGATTTGCAAAAACAATAATGGCCTAATTGGATATGATTATGGAAAGCGTCCAAGCATGATCATTATCTCTTACCATCTACAACAAGGAAGAAATATGAAAGATTTGTAATTCATACCTCTATTTAAGGTATGTTATTAAAAACGATCAAAACAACAATGTACTCCTTAGAAGATCCTATCCATCACTTCCTACCTACAACACAAAACACTCCACATAACTCACCTACAATACAAAACACTCCATATAGCATACCTATTCAACAGATTTTGATAATCTTGTTCTTAACATATACATCATGTGATTTTTTTTTCCTTTGTAACCAATCTTCTATTTTAGTGTTCCTTTTTTTTTTTTTTTTTTTTTTTTTTTTGTAGAAATGTCATTCAAAACTACCTATGAGATAAATAATAAAAAATACTCTCTTTGATATAGGTATGTCAAATACGCTCCTTGATGATCTCGTTGAAGATACGTAGTCTTCATGTGTGCTTGAGTGAGTTTAAAGAAGATGAGCTGATACTTCTGCAATCATGCTTTTTATGTTTCTTGTAGTGATACTTAGCTTAGATCATGGAAAACGACCTCACATGTCACGCGCCAATCGTCGAAAGTGTAGGAACGCCACTCGAGTCAATTCATTGTTCTTTCTTCCGTCCTCCCTCCCCAGAAACTACCTAATATGACCGCCCCAGCTTCAAACTACCTAATGATTAGAACATCACCAGCCCCGTCTCTTCTTCCTACCCCCCCTCTCCCCACCTCCATATCCTCATATTTGTACAATGCCATGGAAAATGACCTCACATGTCACGCGCCAATCGTCGAAAGTGTAGGAACGTCATTCGAGTCAATTCATTGTTCTTTCTTCTGCCCTCCCTCCCCAGAAACTACCTAATGAAGAGGCCGCCCCAGCCTTCAAACTACCTAATCATTAGAACACCCCCAGCCCCGTCTCTTCTTCCTACCCCCTCTCCCCACCTCCATATCCTCATATTTGTACAATGCCTCCATTAAGTTATCCATTTGAATTAAAAAAAAAAATTGAGAATGGCTTTTGCAATTAAGACGTTCAGTTTTGAAAATTTCTAAAGTGGCAATGGTTATAATTTTTGGAAAAAATTATGAGATTAAATATATTGACATGGATTATTTGTATTATTTGTTGAATGCTTACTAGGATGTGCATTTATAGTATATAGACGTGGGTTGAATTTAAAAGTTATACTGTCCATTGGGCTAATATCACAATGCCCCATTTTTATTCTTCTTTTTAAAGTCATTTTTATTCAACTAAACAAGTTTCATTATGCAAGTGTCGAGAACAAATGTTTAACTTTTTTTTGGTGATATAGTCTCCTTATTGCGTCCATTTTTCTGGTTAAGAGATATAATGTCGGGAGTAATAAGTGAATTCTTTTCAATGGTAATGTCTATATAAAAAAAATCTATTGCAATGTTTAATGTATAAAGGATTGAAATCTTTAGGCCTCCCTTTGAAAGTTCGCCTTGAGCCCCCAAACTCTCAAGATCGGCTCTGATCTAAAACATGTACTTATATACTAGTGCAATTATCCAGATCCATTCGACTTTAACATTAGTTTACTATGATTCCATACAGAACAAATCATTCTAAACTAGTTCAATCTTGCCTAGCTAGTACCATACAAAGACAATTGAGAGAACATGTACATAATTATATATTATCATGTTCACTAATGGTGGAAGAGAAAGTGAAAGTGATTTCAGATGTTTGAGCACAATGTTGTTGTACCAGTTTTGCTCTTCACTAGTCCTTAAGGACTGGACTCTACTAGACTTTTGTTCTGCACCTTTAGATAAAAAATGTAATCATCATCGAACAATGGAGACCAAAAATACAAAAGTTCGGAAGAGTCCGATCCTTAAGGACTAGTAGAAAGAAAAGGTGGTTGTTGTGCATTGATTATCTTATTTTCTTATCACATAATGACAACCCTTAGACCATCTCCAATAAGGGAAGGTCAAGCCTATATTTGACATTAAAAAGTCCCCAAATTGGTGTATTTTGGATGTATTTTGTTTTTGTGGGCTAAATTTAAGATTATGTCAAAAATCTGATCATATTTGACCAAAAATTTGACATAAATCACATTTGTGAGACCCATGTGCTGCATAATCCATGTGAACATTTACTTGTCTTCTAGCGGCAACATCTTTGTTCTGCAGCAGACAACACATACGCACTCACAATGGGTGGCTGAAATTTTGTAACCGTTGTTAATTTCTGTATTTTTCTTTCTTCTACTTAAATCTGACGGTCTTCATTACATGTAATCACTTCTAATGGTTAAAAACAAATGATCCAACGGCTCAAATTAAAATCCAACGGCTGAAAAATTAAAATATATTTATTGGGTTAGATCCTAGCAGAAAATCTAAAAATAAGCACTCATTTCTTTAACAATCAATACAAGTTCTTCATCCTTCCCTCTAAAGAGTTTCTTATATTTTCTAACTGCATTTAATTTGTGCAATATGCGTTCAAAAACTCCAAGGGGTCCAAATTACTTACAAAAAGAAGATGAAGGTATATGTGAAGCTTGAGTGAAAATTACTGAAGATAGTGCTATCAGAGTTAATCAATCATCAGATATGTTTCAGTCAGAATGACAAGACAACTCAAAACATTATTGAAGGTTTGTTAAAATACAATTCAAGACATTATTGACAGAAGATTATTAAGGATGTGAAGTTCAAACAATTCATGCATTCTGCACTATTTGTTTTTAACTCAGTTTTAGGCCGAATGACAAAAAAAAAATTTTGTCGGATTTTGAATTTTTTTTTTTGCTCGGAATATTCATAAAATTAACGTAAGAAACTCTAAATACAACTTAACTCAAGAAAAAAAATAAACTGATAAAAAAGTAAGGTTAAACTCAATTAATTAAAGTATAAAGTTAAATTTGAATCGTTCATCATTGGTAACAATGTCAAATCTATATAGATAAATAATCGTATTTTGTAATATCAAATATAGGTTATTGGCTCCAACCATTGGAGATGGTCTTAAAGGGGTAAAAAAAATATTATATATTCTATTTTGAGCTTGCCACTTTTAAATGTCAAATGATTGTAATCTCCCTCCGTTCAGTTTCATATCAAATCACACTCTTCTGGCGATGATGATCAGTTTACCTTGGGTAACTAGTTCCAACAATTGCAAGGTTTTTTTACTTCAAACCCTTAATATGTGATTGAATGATGTAGTAACATAGGGCTGTTCAAATTTAGATTTCATTATGTTGTGGTTATTGTAATTTTTCCATTCTTTAGCAGGCTAGTCCCTTTGATATTGGTCTAGGTTGTTCGTCTAGGCTGTTCGGAAGATCCTTATGTAAGGTTTGCATAATTAGAGTAGATTTGTCAAAGTGAGCATCTAAATTGTAGTTTCCTAAGTTGAATTGCATATTCTTATCAACAATCGGGTGATACATCAACCTAAATCTTACACATCCTACAACATAATGGTTATGTAGTTTTGCACACACATCAAACATGTCTCAAGTAGTGAGTTGAAATTAAATGCCTTCGAAGTAGAAATCAAGTAGTGAGTTGGAATTAAATGCCTTCGTGTGTGGTGGAATGCCCAGGTTCCTGTTGCTTGAATCTGATAGAGAATGAGGTTTTTGGTAGGCTTAGACTCCCGGTGCTTGAGTTTTATACTGAGTTTGCTTTAGAGACACCGTGAACCCTCAAAGCATGCGTAATGTGGAAATCCTTCTTCCATAAAACATTGAAAGCCTAAAGAATCACAAATCAGAGTGGTCAACGTGAATTTGGACTCTATGCCACGAAGTGTTGAGTATTCCTCTCAGGTTCCAGATGACCTCGACATTTTCGGGTTGAACGTTTCCAGCTATATCGGCCTATTCATCAAGAGCGTCCATAATTCATAAGCTACTGTCAACTAATTAAGTACATTATAATGAAGGTCGGATTACTTACAGCTTTGGTGACAACTTCAGTATTTTGAGAAACATCTGCTTGAGCCTTAAAAAGCACCCATGCCCATTTGTCACAACTTGCATCATATGCAACATATGGGATTCCAGTCTTCTGATATCTGGTTGCTTCCACCCATGACTTCCCACTATCGAAAGATACATCTATTCGCTCAATCCCCCATCCACCTCCTGACGCTGCATATCCCTGAACTACTATCTGCAGACAAATTGATGGTCATCCCAATAGGGTAGAAAACTGAAATGTAGGTCAATTTTGCAGTGAATTGTGGCACATCATAATCACTTTCAATTAGATTAAGTGCCAAATTGCTTCAAGAGGAATCAAAAACAGAAAACCCCCCACCCAAAAAAGAAAAATTGAGGCCCCCGGGTGGACCAATCAATATTATCCCAGTTTATGGTAGGAGGAAACATTTTGTAGTCCCTTTGCATAAAGAATCCCTATTAATAGCATCTCTATTTTAAGAGTCATGGAATACACAAACATATAATGCAACAAGACTTTCTGAAACTATAATAAACCTGGCATTCATTTGCAATAATATTGATCAAATCTAGCCATTTGACAGAACAAGCACCCATAACTCCAGGAACAACTACACGCAGCGGATATCCATGATCCCTATTTAGAGGCTTTGGCATAGTAACATAGGTCAGTGACACATACAACTATGCCTCACAAATCTGATATGAAAATTCAAAATTTTGTGCCAAAATGTTTATATTTTACCTCTCCATTCATCTCATATGCTAGTACAACCTCAGCATCTAAGCTTGTTGCCTGAATCAATGGAATTGATGCCTTGTATGGTCCCCCATTTTCCTCCTAAGAATTTATATTAGAAACATCATCATAGTTGTACATAAAAACAATCACAATTAAAACAGATCGCTGCGTAGTATAGAATTGAAGTGTACCTTGCACTTGTCAACACTTACGAACTCAACTTACTTTCCCCCTAATGGGGATACTGATGTTAACTTACCGATTCCCACAAGTTCAAGAACGTCTGTAAGTTTAGCCCCACCCCAAACGGCTGAAAGAAGATATAAAACAAACATGACAAAGTTTAGTTTTGCCCTTGCACACTCACAAGTAATAAGCATGTGGTAGGAAATTAACCATTTCCAATGGCAGAAACATCCCAGCCAACACCTTTCACAGTTTTGACTTTGCTCATTGCAGTCCTGTTACCTGCACACTACTTAGCATGAAACCAAACGAATCAAATTAACGAGCGCATTTAGCATGGTAAGGTTAACTGAAATGTACAATGTTCTGAGAAGAGGCCAATGTGTTGATAGCACGAAAGTTAACCAACTTACTTGTAAAGTGGCTGTCACAATGTGCTTTGATAGCTTCTTGTATCAAGCAACCGAAAATTGGGTTTGAGCATGAATAAATTACCCATGAATAAATTTGTACTTGATGGCCTATAAAGTACTCTACTTAAGATGAAACCCTTACAAACAAAATTAATTGCGCATTAGAGTCGCATGCGCATTAGTCATTGATCCTTGAGTACTTACCTGATATCAACCATTGATAGCTCCAAGGGCTTTTTCACCAAACCCCGTATAGACACGCGATACCTGCACCTCCAAATACGTATTCAAGATGTCAATGAAATGGTACAACGTTGTAATTTGGGTGCTTCATTGAGACAAAAATGTTGCAAAAGCTTAAAACTTGTAAGTACTACTTGGTAAATCTAAGCCTATAAAAATATGCTAACAAATTGGTATTGCAAACAAAGTAGAAAAAAGATTGCAGAATGTTGTTAACCTCTCAACGTCATCAAGGACCAGGATAGGGTCATGGTTTCGCTTGTAGAACAAGTCAACTAGTGTCACATAGGAGGCAATTAAGGCAGAACGTGGTGGTTCTGCATTGAAAGGTTCCTGCATAACAAAGAAAATTGTAACCATTATCTATTTGTTTCAAGCTACCAAGCACGGAAGGACGACTAATGACAATTTAAAGAACCAAAAAGGGTTATAAACATTGACTAGGCATTCATGTTAAGCGTGATACAACACAATTAAAACCAGGTAAAGCTGAAAGCTTCATATGCACAAAACAGGAAGAAGCAAAGGATAATTCTGATTGAAAGACAAATTATCCGACCTTGGAATTTACAATGAGGGTGTGATGACGAGGTGGTTCCTCGGAGTAATCACATGGAGCTCTCAGGGCAGAAATTTTACCTGAGAAAACAGCAGAGGAAGCAGGGCTTCTTCTGCGTCAAGGTAAGTAGAGGTCGAATAAAAGAAAAGTTTCTATTTATTTTTGTGGTATATTATGGTGGTGGAGGAACCAGTGACAGCGGATGATCAATATTTATACGTACCAAATTCCTTTCCTTTCGATCGGTATTATCGTGCCTTTTGTCATTAGGTACACTCAAATTGGTATCTGAATCCGCAAAGTAATCAATTTAGCACCTGAATTCTCAAATGCCATACCTTTTATCCGACATAGCAAAATTCAGAACAAACTTTTAGCCACTTGTTAGCACCATATGCTGGCGGGAGCATTTTCTTCAATACAATTTTGTGTATTTTACTTTTGTAAATTCTTTTTATTTTCTTTTTTGGACAACCATACTTTGGTGAAAACGCACCTAGTGTTGTAAATAAAGTAAAGAACAACGGAAGAAATATAAAGGAATCAAAGTATACTTTCTCTTCTCATTAAGCTCATATTTAAAGGGGAAAACAAAACCCAAAAAAACCCCACACCCAAAACAGAACTCGTGTTTCTGCAATATTTACATCTGACCTAACTAAGAGCATCTCCAATGGAGATGTCAAATTTTTTAAGTTCAAATTTCAATGTCAATCCTGATATGGCAATATGATAATTTTTTTAATTTTTTGCCCCAACCAATATGCCAAAAAAATTTCTACTTTTGGTAAATAATTAAATGCAATCAACACAAACCTATAGTGATATTTGGGCTGCACAAACAAAAATGGAAAATAACATCTCCTTTAGTTGATGTCGATTTTGGCGTAAGCTTTAGCTACAGACTGAAGCGGGGTTGGAGGATTTTCAATGTCAGCTTTTTATGCCATTTTTATCTCACTCAGGATTCTGGGGAATTGACATCTCCATTGAAGATGCTCTAAACCTTCCAATTCCAGCCACTCTTTCTCCCATCTTTTCAAAAAGCTTCACTGCCACCCTCAAATTGTTTTTGCGGTGGAGATCATTCCTCTCATCCCATCCCCACCCACAACCCCGAACACATGTTACCTTTTCTTCATCAAATTCAATCACATAACCCAACAACACCCCATCCACCACTTCTGTTCCAACCTCAACAAACGCAGCAGCAGCTCAGTAATAAATAACAGAAAAAAAGTGAGCCTCCAAACTTGAGCAGTTGTTTTCTCCCTTTAAATATCCAATCTTTCCCAGTTTTCAGTTTTCAATCGAAAATCGAAGATGAAGTGAAAGGTCGGAAGAGAAAAATGGGGAGTCGGGTTGTTCCGGTGCAGCACTACACCATGCGATCGCCGCCGCCCAATTCCTACATCGGCGGCGGCAACTCTCTTCACGACCTCAACTCGGTAGATTCCACATGCGCCGTCGCCGAAATCGACTCCATTGGCGATTCCGTCGCCGAAGACAGCCTCCGAAACGACGACGGCGACGACTGCACACACGAATCCCACTCCAATGGCTTCCATTTGTCACTCCAAGGCAGCAACTTCAACTTGAATTCTTTGAAATTTTTTGGGTAATTTCGAGTGAATTTGTGTTGGAAAGTTTGGAACATGAATCGAATTCCAACCCTTTGTTGCTTTATTTGAAGTGTGTTGGAAATTTTGGAACTTGAATAGAATTTGAACCTCTCTTTTTGGCGATGCCTAAATTTGTGTGCTTTTGGTGTAATTGAGTTGGAAATTTGGAACAAACAAAAAGAAGCACAAATGAATTTTTGAAGTTTTCATGATTGAATTTTTGAATTTTTTGAAGTGGTGGATGGGGTGTTGTTGGGTTATGTGATTGAATTTGATGAAGAAAACGTAACATGTATTCGGGGTTGTGGGTGGAGATGAGATGAGAGGGATAATCTCCACCGCAAAAACTATTTGAGGGCGGCAGTGAAGCTTTTGAAACGATGGGAGAGAGAGTGGCTGCAATTGGAAGGCTTAGGTTAGATGTAAATATCGCAAAAAGACGAATTTACCCTTCTGACGTTAATATTTTGGGGTGTGACTGGAATAAATCAAACCTGTGGGGGTTGAGTAGAATTAGGCCAAACCTCAGGGAGTCTCAATGAAATTTTCCCTATTTATAGGGAATAAGATGGATAGAAAATGACTATCAAGTCCCTAAGTTTATATCAAATAGAACTCTAAGATATTATATAGTTACATTGATAAATACAAGATAATGAAGAGGATAATACAAAGTTCATTCACATCAACAATATCACAACACCTAGAAGTTTTTTTTGGGATAATCTTAGGGGGAGTTTGTATGTACCACTAACACTATTCCAACTAAATCTGAAATGATGTCACAAGTAGACTCTGATTAAATCAATTTTATGTGACATGTTATGAATAGAGTGAATATAGAATGAGATAATTTCATCAATTGACTTATTTACCCAAAAAAAAATTTTCATCAATTGACTTGCGGGTGTACATCTTTTTAACATTCAGTTTGTTAATCACTATAAGTACAAGTTACATACCACATAATCCAAAAAAACCCTAGTTGTTCTCTCTCAAAAAACCTTGGGGTCGGTCGGCCATCCAGATCTTGTTTTCCGCCGCCCTCTCTACTTGTGAGAATCCAATTTTCCCTCTCCTTTGTGAGAGCCCCTCCCCCTCACCGTGAGAGTTTTGTCCTCTCTTCCATGAGAGCCTCAGCATAGTTCCCAACCTTGTGTTTGGGATGTTCTTGTTCGTTCCCGACCTTGTGTTTGGGAGGTTTATTTTTCCTGTATTCTATGTTTTTGGTTTTGTTCTGTTAGGTGTTTGGTTGAGATGTTGAGAGGCATACCATCAGCTTCGTCTCATTACCGCCTATGTTTCGCCTGTCGCCGCTCACCGATCCAATCTGAGTCCGGTTGGTTTGTGATGGATGCGTCCTCCGTCGGATCCGTTATCAGTTGTTGTGTGGTCGCCATCAACGTCGCTGCATCTGCTTGATTCCAATCTGACTGTTCCGATCTAATTTGGTTTTGCAGCAACTTCAACCATTTTTGGTTTGGACCTGTTTGGTGTTATTTTGTTGTTGGGCCTTTTGGGCCCGTAGTTTGGATGCTTGTGTTTTCCCTAAGGAGTATAGGGCACTCTTTTCCTTGTACTTTACAAGGTTTTTAACGAGGCATCGGTTTGAATTTGTATATGTATGTACTACTTATTTGGTTTTCTGGCCAAACGCTATCAATAAAATTACTATTCTTTTGATTAAAAAAAAAAACATTCAGTTCGTTAATTAATTATACATATAACTTCGACATTTAAGTCAATAAGACTTGAGAAGTTGTAATGATTTTACTCATACTATTGGATTATTAAACCACCAAAAGCAAAAAGAAGCAAAGCAAACTTGCTCATGTTTAAATTGGTGTACCAAAAACGTAGATTGATCGATATATTGGCATGCTTGTGTAAAACTCCCTTAACAACCCTATTTAGCAAACTAGTCATTGAAGAATTACTCGCCCTTTTCAAGCTACGTTGATGCAATGGTGCACGAGTGCATCACTGTAGCATTTGTGGTGAAGTTAATGTCACAGAGCAGTTGGGCTGACACGGGCAGCAGCAAAACAGTTGTCATAAATAATAAGGGTCGGTTTGGTAACTAATTTTTTACCAATTTTTTGTTTTTAATTTTTAATTTTTGAAAATAAAGCTGTTTGTTAACTGTTTTTTGTTGTTAGAATAAAAATTGTAAACAAACAACAAACATTAACAATTAAAAATTAATAAGAAATGAGTTACCAAACAGGCACTAAGTGTTGGCGGGAGTCTCAGGATTTTGGTTTGTTTTTTGTTAAATAAATCCCTATTATGTAGGGAGACCAGTACTTTGACTATTTCCTGCTGCACTCTACCACATTTTGTGGTCTATTTCTTGTAAGGCTATATATTCGCCAGGTTATTGTTATTTCCTCTAATTGTTCTCAACATTTGATCTAGCATTCGTTTTTTTTCTTGGTAAATAAAAGGAAAAATCTAGCATTTTTTTTTTTAAAGAAGAAACGATTTTCATTGATAAAAACTCTCAAGTACAAAATAAGGCCTCATTAAAACCTTGACTAGCAAGAAAAGAGTACCCCCAATACACTACACACTATGGTCTTGGAAGAAAACATCCCTAATAATATCAGGAGGTTCCTCATACCAAGAGATTTCAGAGGAAGACAATGCCAACTTAGCCAATCTGTGTGACACAGCATTACATTCTCTTTTTGATCTTTTAGATCACAATAATAAATGTGATAGAGCCCACCAGCCGCACTACCAAAAGCAGGTCAGGCCCAGTCCACGTATAAGTCGCCCACGCTCTCTTTTTGGCTATAAAAACCACGCAACAACTCACTTTTTCTTCCTTACAGGTAATGAGTGCCTTCATGGGATTCATTTATATACAGATGAAAATTAATTACTGTTTGCGTAACTTGCTTTAGGCGGTTGCGGTCACCCTCAAAAGCAGGCATTACAATTCTTTAATATTTCTCTTGGGACCCCCTTTCTCTCTTATCAAACTATCACACTCTGCCTCTTCAGAAATTTTTAAGATTTTTGTTCCAGCAACTAGATCTAGCAACGACGCCGGTGCTCCGCCTCTGTCGACTTGAGGCTTTCTTCCAAAAATTTAAGTGACGCCCAACTTCGATCAGCTTTCTCCGTTTCCTTTTGGTTCGCCGGCCCAATCAAAGAAGAAGCCCAATTTAATCTTCGTTCTATCTGAAGTTTGAGAGCTGCATGGCGTCCTCAACGAGTTGAACAACATTTGGCTAACATAGACATTTTCAGTTGGGCAGAGCATCGTTTCCAATGCAAATACATAACTCCGATTCCAAATACATCATCTGCCTTTCTCGTCATCCAAATAAGAAATTACAAACAAAAGAAGAAATTGAAACAAATCTCTCCAAAGCTCGGCTAACGTCGACAACGACTGAAGGTTTCGCGTCAGCGCTTCGAGTGATTCTGAAATTGAAAAAGTTTCAACCTTTTATACCCTAGCCCAATAAAAAATACGATCACTTACTTTTCAAATATGAACAGAGTCTTCTTCTTGATACGTTTGTTCTGTCAAAAATTACAAAGGAAAACTGCGAAAAAGAGGCAAGTTGCCTCTTCTTGAGATGTTTGGCGGTAGCATAGAAATTGCGTCTTGTGGGGTAATTTCTTTTTTCTTTTTTGAGAGAGATAGCTTCGAAAAACAAAGAAACATAATCTCCAATGCAGCACAGACGTCAACCCACTATATGAGTAGATTGCTTCATTTCTGGCTATAGTCTAGGTCATCAGGTCTTCAAATCTGGGCTCTCCATTTGAATTGAACGGTGAGGATGGTAAAGTAAAGCCACTCACTAGCTGCAGCCACTACTTATCTAGAGTTGAGAATTTGGCTGTCTCTTCTTTTGTTCAGAAATCAGAACTATGGATGCAGACAAAGGAGAGAAGATCATCCTCAAAAGCCCTGCTCTTCTAAAGGTACGTTTTCTCTTTTGTCCATTTCTTCCTCAATTGTCAATTAACCTTTTGAATATGCCCGCAAAGCCGGCCATGCGTGACTTGTCCGACCGCACAGGGCCGGCCTTCGTTTTCTTATTCATGCATATGGCTGATTTTGTATTTGATTTTAGCTCTAATAATCTATCATAGTTAGCTATGAACTTTGATCAAGAAATTTTCCGCTGTTCATTGGTTTTTGTCTTCTTTTTGCCTGATGTATTTGGGAATCAGATGCTTGCTCTTGTTAACTCATTCGTGATTCCTGTTCGTGATTCCCTTTTTCTTTTTCTAATGCATGATGCACAAACGTCATAAATCATGATGCATGGCGCACAAGTGGCATAAGAGTCATGCATGATGTGTACAGCTGTCAATTATGAACTATCAATATTTTTGGGTTTGCTTTTTTTGTTTTTCTTTTTTCCCACTCTCCATTACTCTTTTTTTTTTTTGCTTTCCTTTCCAACACCAAAAAATTCACACCACACTCGACCTCAGATATTATACAAAAACAACCCCCCCCCGTTGGGGCCTCCCCCCTTTTCCAAGAGGCATGCCCACATGCACAGATTTCAAGTATGTCATGTGTGCATGCACACACATGTCTGAGATGTACTCTACTCCATGTGTTTGTTTAGTTAGAACATCGACATTGCATGATGCACAAACGTTAACGTTGATGGTTATGGGCTCGCTCGTTTGGCGCCTACTTTAAGGCATGTGTGTTGAACGAAGAAAAGAACTACTTTTCTCCAAGAAGACGGTAGCGAAAACCACCCGTACCAATTTCTAAGTTATCTTATCCAATCTTAATCCCTTGAATTACATGTTACAGTACATCTTCGAAACAAGCTGCTTCCCAAGAGAACATGAACAATTGAAACAACTGAGGGAAGCCACTATCCAGAAATACCACATATGGTAGGTTTGCTACAAACTGTACATTGATTAATTAAGGATGCGATATGAGATCTCGTATGAGATTACTGATGCTATTTAATCCATGAATAACTAAGTTTTGAATATTACACAGGAGTATTATGAGTGTGCCTGTAGATGAAGGCCTACTTCTTTCCATGCTTTTGAAGGTCATGAATGCAAAGAAGACACTCGAAATCGGTGTTTTCACTGGCTATTCTCTTCTTACTACCGCTCTTGCACTACCTCATGATGCCAAAGTATAAACTCTTTTTGTCTGATTTTTTAGGGCACTATGTACATTGCACCTAAGTTTGAACTTCTTATCCCGTACTTTAGATTGTCGTGATTGCTTGAATTAACAAAAAGAACTACGTACTATGACAAGTACTATTGAGTAGAATTAGATGTAATTAGGGCCACCTCCTCATGAGCTTCAATAATTTTGCAGATAACTGCAATCGATCCTGATAAAGAAGCCTACGAGGTGGGATTGCCATACATTAAAAAGGCAGGGGTGGACCATAAGATTAACTTTTGTCAGTCAGATGCCGTCATAACCCTTACCGATCTCATTACCAATGTAAGTTGATTTTCAGTGAATTACCAACATAGATTTAATTTTGGGAAGAGAAATGTTATTCGCACTCTCAGTTTGTCATTCTCTTATTATTCTGTTAGTCTACTCTATTCCGATAATAAAGTACCAAATGACATATCAAGAATGTGAATAGTAGTTCAGTTTGTCATTCTCTTATTATTCTGTTAGTCTACTCCGATAATAAAGTACCAAATGACATATCAAGAATGTGAATAGTAGTTGCAAATTTGTTGTTCCGACTAAGCAGGGGAAGGAAGAAGGGAGCTTTGATTTTGCATTTGTGGACGCGAACAAGGACGCATACATGAAATATCACGAGCTGCTCATAAAGCTTGTTAAGGTTGGAGGTCTCATAGCCTATGACAACACATTGTGGTTTGGCACGGTGGCAGAACAGGAGGAGAATGTGGACGAACTCGCCAAGCCAGGCAGGAAATATATGCTGGAACTCAACGAGTTTCTTGCCGCTGATGACCGTATCGAGCTAGCCGCTGTTTCCATTGGAGATGGACTCACTCTCTGTAGGCGTCTGTATTAAGCTGGAAAGAAATAGACTGTGATTGATGTCGTTGATGTTTTCTAATAAATAAGACATCTGTTGCAAAATGGTTGAACATATCTAGTGTGTTGAAACTAAAGTTGTGTATCATGACATTGTAGATGTTACCTCTTAATGAGCTTCATTTTGTGTTTGGAGCTTTGTTAATCCCGATTTTCAACATATAATGTGTTTTGATTTTACATTTTTAAGATCAAATTGTGCATTTAGATTACGGATTGTTCAATTCCATATGCTCATGTGTTCATAAACGTAGGAAAAATCAGGTAATGGGCATGTAGCAAGTAAACATGTAATGAACGGCTGATGAACAACATGTAAGTGAAAAATTGCAACATAAGACATACGAATGCAAGTGCGTTGCGACAGACACCGAACCCTACAAATTGACGGATGCTGACCCATGTCAATTGTGCCTGCCTGCCCATGTGGTGGAATGGAATGTGATGAAGTTGGACCTTTGACCCGATGACGGAGCCCATTCGGTTTTCGGACCATACCCAAATCTTCGATGTAGCTGGGCTGCGTTGGCGGTCCCTCCTCCATCTCTGCCTGCGCTGCTGCCCACGGCTGCCGTGCTTCTGCTGACTTTGCTTCATTTAATTTTGCAGTAAATAGTTGACGTCAAAACTCAAATGGGCCCACAGTGTGCAGGGCCCACCTCATACGATCCCCTGGAAGCTCTTACAAGAACAACGTATGCTGCATACAATAGTAATTGGTCTATCTTGATATAGTAGAACTAGTAACAACATGTGAAGAATGTTGTTGTAAGCTCCTAACTGAGCATTTGTTTTATGTATTAGCTTGAGTGGTTGTAATCTGGTGAGGAGTGTGTAGTGAGTAGTTAGTTATGCTGGAATGTAATTGGTGTAGATGATCTCATAGGATCATGGACCACAAGTGCACGTGGAGCTCATAGGCTCTGATGCTTTCTGTGTACAGCTGTTATATCAGCAAATGAATTCTTATATATGAAAGAAAACACGCACAATTCATGTGTGTGTGAGATTTTACAGAAACTCACTCTCCCTTCTCTCTACAATATTTCTTCTTCTACAAGTTCTTTATCTCTCAAAAACTACCAACAAAAACACTACAAACAATCCCAGAAAATACACATAAACACTGCTTAAACACCAACATGGTATCTAGAGCTTAGTTCGATCACGAGCTGGGCGTCAAATCTGTGAAGTTTGAGAGAATCCAACGTGAAAACTCTCAAGTAGTAGATCTGAGCTAGATGGCTGGATCTGGAGGTGGTGAGCTGAAGACACCTGTGTTTGATGGCACAGAGTTTGAGTTCTGGAAAGTCAGGATGATTACTATCTTCAAGTCGCATGGGATCTGGAAACTTGTTGACAAAGGAATCAAAATTCCAGAAAAAAGAAGAAGAAGCAGAGAAGGAGGTCTGATGGAGATTCATCCTCATCTTCATCAGAAGAGGAAGATAATGAGTATGATGCTTACCTGGAGGAGCAGATGATGAAGGATGCCAAGGCACTCTGCATAATCCAAGGTGCTGTGTCGAAGGAGATCTTCCCTAGATTAATCAACCAAGACACCTCAAAAGGAGCTTGGGATCTGTTGCAGAAGGAGTTCAGAGGTGATGAACAAGCAAGGTCAGTTAAACTACAAAGCCTACGCAGAGAGTTTGAGTACATGAGAATGAGAGATAATGAAACATTATCTGATTATCTGACGAGGCTATTTGATCTAATCAACCAAATGAAAACTTATGGTGAAAACCTTACTCATCAAAGAGAAGTGCAGAAAGTTTTAATCAGTTTGTCAAGAGTATATGATCCAATATGTGTTGTGATAGAGAGAACATCAGATCTGAACACTGTTACAGTGCAAGAAGTTGTTGGATCTCTGAAGAGTTATGAACAGAGACTAAATCGACATGCTGAGGAAACTATGGGGACTGAGAAGGCTTTTACTAGCATGAGTTTGAATGAAAACAGGTCAAACTCACAGGGAAACTCCAGCAAGTCCAAGAAGGGTTGGAATGGGAAGTCTAAGAAAGCAGAAAACAGGCCACAGCAGAATGAGAAGCATCATGAAAATGCAGACACAAATAAGGAGAAATGCAAACATTGTGAGAAGCTGCATTATGGAGAATGCTGGTTCAAAGGGAAGGTTAAATGCAGAAATTGTAACAAGTTTGGTCATATAGCAAGGGATTGCAATCAACCAAAGAAGAATCAGATAGCAAACTATGCAAATAAGGAACCAGATACTGCTATGATGTTCTATGCATGTCACAAGGCCACTTTGCAACAGAACTGTGGTACTTGGTATCTTGATAGTGCATGCAGCAACCATATGACTAGCAATACCTCATTGCTTCTCAAAATAGATAGAACAATAAAGTGCAAAGTTAAAATGGGAAATGGAAGCCTCGTGGAGTCAATTGGAAAGGGAATTCTTGTTGTGGAAACTAAAAGAGGTACAAGGCACATTCCAGAAGTGATGATAGTGCCAGGACTTGATGAAAACCTACTGAGTGTTGGTCAGATGATTGAGCATGGGTATTGGCTGTTATTTGGAGATTTTATGGCAAGCATATTTACTGATAGGGCCCTGCAAGATCATGTGGCTACTGTGCAAATGAAGGGCAATAGATGTTTTCCACTAGAGTTTAAATCTGTGGACCACATGATAGCAAATAAGGCTACCATAACTGACAGCGCATGGAAATGGCACAGAAGACTTGGCCATTTGAACTATTCTAGTCTGAAGATGCTGCAAGACAAGGAAATGGTCCATGGCTTGCCTCACTTATCAGAGTGTGATCATGTGTGTGAAGGGTGTGCAACTGGGAAAGCTCACAGAGAAGCATTCAGCAGAGAAAAGACTTGGAGAGCATCACAGCTGCTGGAATTGGTACACACAGATGTATGTGGACCAATGACAGAAACTATTGGGGGAAACAAGTATTTTCTCACTTTTATTGATGACAAATCAAGAATGTGTTGGGTTTACTTTCTCAGGAATAAATCAGATGTGTTTGGAGTATTCAAGAAGTTCAAGGCCATGGTTGAACTGCAATCTGGTTTTCAGCTAAAGAAACTGAGAAGTGACAGAGGAGGTGAGTATACATCACAAGAATTTGAAAAATTCTGTGATGATGTAGGTATACAAAAGCAGCTTACAGTGGCCTATTCCCCACAGCAAAATGGAGTTGCTGAGAGGAAGAATAGGACCATAGTTGAGATGGCAAGAACTCTCTTATATGAGAAGAAGCTTCCACTGAAATTCTGGGGAGAAGCAGTTAACACTGCTGTGTATTTGCTAAACAGGTGTCCAACGAAGAGCTTGGAGGAAAGGACACCTTTTGAGGCCTTCAGTGGAAGAAAACCAGGTGTAAAACACCTGAGGATCTTTGGTTGTGTATGCTATATACACATACCAACTCAGTTGAGGCAGAAATTGGATGAAACTGGTCAGAAGGGAGTATTTATGGGCTATGGAACAAGGGAAAAAGGCTACAGAGTGTTTGATCTGAAGAAGAACATGATTGTGGTTGCTAGAAGTGTTACATTTGATGAAGGATCACTGATGAACTGGGAAACAATGGAGACTCAGACAGTGATACTACCATGGACTGAATCAAATGAGCCTTCTAACATTACTGAGATTGAAGATTCTACTGAAGCTAGTCCTGCAGCTCATATTACAGATCCAAATACTCCCAGTACTAGTTCAAGACCTACTGGTACTACTGAAGGAGGTCTCAAACTCTCTGAGACCTATGATGACACCCCTAAGAAGTGGAAGAACTTAAATGAAGTGTTTGCTCACTGCAGAATGAGCATTATAGATCCTGAGAGTTATACTGAAGCAGCTAAAGATGAAGCATGGAAAGTAGCTATGCAAGAGGAGATTCGGATGATTGAGAAAAACCAGACTTGGGAGTTGGTTAACAGACCAACTAATAAACCAGTAGTGGGAGTTAAATGGATTTTCAAAACTAAATTGAATATGGATGGTTCAATTCAGAAGCTAAAGGCAAGACTGGTTGCAAAGGGGTATACACAGAAGCCTGGGGTAGATTTCAATGAGACCTTTGCACCAGTTGCCAGACTAGACACTATAAGGACTCTAATTGCTCTTGCTGCACAGAGAGGCTGGAAACTGTTTCAACTTGATGTTAAATCAGCTTTCCTAAATGGTGTTCTAGAAGAAGAAGTGTATGTGGATCAGCCGGATGGATTTGTGATTCAAAATGAGGAGGCTAAGGTTTACAAATTGAAGAAAGCTTTATATGGTTTGAAACAAGCTCCCAGAGCGTGGTATTCAAACATTGATGCTTACTTGTTGAGCTGTGAGTTTAAGAAAAGTCCTAGTGAAGCTACTCTATATGTCAAGCACAGAGAAGGGTTTGGAACACTCATAGTGTCCATTTATGTGGACGATATAGTTTACACAGGAAATTCTGCAGAAATGATTGAAGAATTCAAAACTGAGATGATGAGTAGGTATGAGATGTCTGATCTAGGGTTACTTCATCACTTTCTGGGGATTGGAGTGATTCAGAAAGAAGAGAGTATCTTCATTCACCAGAAAAAGTATGCTCTTAGCTTACTTGACAAGTTTGGCCTCAAGGATTGCAAACCTGTCACCATACCTTTATCCCCTACTGATAAGCTAAGAAGAGAAGATGGGAGTGGAGCTGCAGATGAAGAGAAATTCAGGAAAATTGTTGGGAGTCTATTGTACTTGACAGCAACAAGGCCAGACATCATGTTCTCAGCATGTATGTTGGCCAGATTCATGCACAATCCATCTAAGAAACATCTTGGAACTGCAATGAGGGTGTTAAGATATGTTCAGGGCACTGTGGACTATGGTTTGAGCTACAAGAAGGGAGGTTCTGCTCTACTTATTGGGTTCTGTGACAGTGACTGGAGTGGAGATGAGGAAGATATGAAGTCCACCTCAGGTTATGCTTTCAGCTTTGGCAGTGGAGCATTTTCCTGGGCTTCAGTGAAGCAGCAAAGTGTTGCCCTCTCCACTGCAGAGGCTGAATATATGAGTGCTGCAGAAGCAACTACTCAAGCCATCTGGCTTAGGTTTGTACTGCAGGACTTTGGTGAAGAATTGATAGAACCTACAACTCTAATGTGTGATAACACATCTGCTATAGCTATGGCTAAGAACCCTGTGTTTCACCAGGAGGTCCAAGCACATCAAGAGGAAGTTCCACTTCATAGAGATGCAATCCAAGATGGAACAATCGAGCTACAATACTGCACAAGTGAAGAACAGCTTGCTGACATCTTCACCAAGGCATTGGCCAAGGACAGGTTCAACTACCTAAGACTCAAGCTAGGGGTAATCTCAGTTAAAAGCTTAGAAGGGAGTGTTGTTGTAAGCTCCTAACTGAGCATTTGTTTTATGTATTAGCTTGAGTGGTTGTAATCTGGTGAGGAGTGTGTAGTGAGTAGTTAGTTATGCTGGAATGTAATTGGTGTAGATGATCTCATAGGATCATGGACCACAAGTGCACGTGGAGCTCATAGGCTCTGATGCTTTCTGTGTACAGCTGTTATATCAGCAAATGAATTCTTATATATGAAAGAAAACACGCACAATTCATGTGTGTGTGAGATTTTACAGAAACTCACTCTCCCTTCTCTCTACAATATTTCTTCTTCTACAAGTTCTTTATCTCTCAAAAACTACCAACAAAAACACTACAAACAATCCCAGAAAATACACATAAACACTGCTTAAACACCAACAAAGAATGCAATGCAGTGTTACGTTTTGTGTTGTGGAGGAGAGCTTCATTGTAAGTGCCGACAGATTCCGACCACTTTGGATCACGCGTGTTCACATGTACATTTACAATATTGTATTTGGTTATTTGGACTGCCACTTGTACTTAATTAGAGTTCATTACAAAACATTACTGCTTCCTCTTTTGTGTTTCTTATTTTTGCATATAACTGGAGCTTCAAAGGTGACCGGATTACATGCTTTTACATTAGTATGCAAAGTTTGACTGAGGTGTCACATTGCTGTCATGAAATGGCATAAATGCATTGTTGAGGATAATGTGCTACTATCATGTTCGTACGATTTCTTCTGCACTCTGCTTGATTTCTGCAAATTTGTTTGATTGTGTGATTTCTGAGGTTGCCGTGATAGAATGAGCATTGAGTTGAGTATGAGTATGAGTGGCGATCTATCCGTTTATTTTCAATTGATTGACTGCAAATTAGAGTTTAAAATTTACACAAGGAGGGACATAATTTTGCTGGTTATTTTTGTATTGTATGCAAGTGATGCAACATCTGGAACGCCTACATTCATTGGTAAGGGCCTCACTTGTGTTTGCTTCAAGCGAAAGGGAAGTTATCAACGCATCTTGACACCCCTTCAGGCAAGTAATCAACCTACTTATCTTTAACATCAGGATGATGACCACAATAACGAGATGCTACATGCTCTTGTTACTATCTTCACTATGCATCTTATATAGTAAGAATGCGCTGCCCAAAACCATCTCGTACCAAAGCATTGAACCAAGTTGAATACTTTTCTTGTTGATTTAGTAGTTGTTACCATGGTGCAAGCCTTCTCCACATTACAGATTTATCCGATAACTTGCAGGAAGACAGAATGAGATGGTTGAAGCACCGAATGAAGGTTCACTATTATGCTACTGGGCCAGATCACCAGGTGCAGTTTTCATTTTCCAATCATGAATCAGAAATAAACATTTGGAATCTTTCTATTCCATACTAGGTAGATGAATGTGAAATTTAAAGATTTCATAACTCGGGTCCAAACGCACATTCAAACATTTCATTGGTAATTGTTTCTTGAATTTAGTTCCGAAGAAAATTTGACAGGGACAGGAAGCACTAAGAGCTCTATGGTGTGCTAAATATCCTGGTAAAGAGCTTCATGCCTTGATATCTGATCAGTGGAAAGAGATGGGTTGGCAAGGAAGAGATCCATCATTTGATTTCAAGTTTTATTATATTACCTTTCTGGTTATTTTCTTCAGTCAATTTGGGGAGGCTCTAACTTGGTTAGTTTGAATATTCAACCTGCCAGAGGCGCAGGATTCATTTCGTTGGAGAATCTGTTATTCTTTGCAAAGATATTTTCGGTAAGGTTCTCAGCCTTGATAACTAAACATGAAATTGTTACAATTGTCATCTTCTGAACATAACCACAAGACAAAGGTGTTGTGGATGTGTATGTATGTTGGAACAGATGGCTTGATCAGGTAACTGGCTTGTTCTTAATTTCCAATGCTGTTATCCTTTCTTAACATGTTTGTATATGTTGTTGCAGACATCTTTTCAGTGTCTATTGAAGAAACAGGGAGGAAACCAAGCTCTCTGGGAATATCCGTTTGCCGTAGCTGGTGTAAATATCATATTTATGATCATGCAAATGCTTGACCTTGAAGTCCAGTAAGTGGCAAAGGAGCAACGTCAATTTGAACTTATAATTAGGATATCAACTTTTGGCAATTCAGCAAATGATAAGTTAAAGCCTTTATGTTTCTGTAGAATCTGTGGTGATAAAAGATAACCCACCTCTAAATTTAAGTAGCAATGGAGTATGTTGGTTTTTCTTATTTGGTTATATAGCTCTCATTACCTGTTATTACTTGGCAGCCAAAACCAGGACTTTTGGCAGAGCGGTTTTCTTGCAAATGTTATTAGGTAAGAGCCAGCTTACTGGTTTAAATCATATTTGTACAACTACAGTAACTTTGGTGATTACATTTCATTGCTTTATGTTATTGCAGAAAACGAATGGACCTTTGACTTGTTATATTGTGTGGCTTTCTGTTAATGTCTCTGTATTGTTTGCTTGCAGGTTTGCTTGTGCGGAACGAAACAAAGCATTAGGAAAAGAAGAAAAAATATCCGCTTAGGGTTAGGATGTATAGGGTTTTTATAGTATAGATTTGGGGTTTAGTTGAGGGAAAGGAAAAAAAAAGGGGGTTGGAAGGGGTACAGAAAAAAAAAAAAAAAAAAAAAAAAAAAAATATTCTTTATAAAAAAAAAAAAATATTTTCACCACTCAAAAAAAAAAATAACAAACACTATAACTTCCCTCCCACACTACACGCTTTAATTCACGCACCCTACTTCCCCCACAAAATGCATTGGATCTGCTGTATTGCAGTCCATTACATAATTAAGTCCTACACTAGTCACGTGGACAGTGAGTGCATCATTTTTCCAGCTCAGCTTCATGCTTCAATCTTTATTCTTCATTCTTCATTCTTCATTCTTTAGCAGCCAATTCAGAAGCTTCAACCTTCAACACTCCCCTTAAGATGCTGAATTGGTTTAACTCCTAGCTTCTCTCTCAAATAACTAAACCTCTCTTTACTTAATGGCTTAGTAAAGATGTCAGCTATTTGCTCATCAGTAGGACAGTATACCAAATCAACTATTCCATCTTGCAGAGCTTCTTTAATAAAATGGTACCTCCTATTGATATGTTTTGTCTTCTGGTGGAAGACAGGATTCTTTGTGATTGCTATAGCTGAGGTATTATCAACCTGCATTGGTGTTGCCTCAGCTTGCATCTCCCCAAAATCCTCCAGCACAAATCTCAACCAAATTGCTTGTGCAGTAGCTTCTGAGGCACTGATATACTCAGCCTCAGCAGTAGACAAGGCAACACATTGCTGCTTCACTGAAGCCCAAGAAAAGATCCCACTGCCAAATGTGAAAGCATAACCAGATGTGCTCTTCATGTCATCTTGTGAGCCACTCCAGTCACTATCACACCAGCCAATGAGTACATTGCCCTTGCCTTTTACATATTCCAGACCAAAATCCAGAGTCCCCTTGATATATCTCAGAACCCTTCTAGCTGTACCAAGGTGATCTGAGTTGGTCCATGCATGAACCTAGCCAATAGACTCGAAGCATGCATTATATCAGGTCTGGTAGCAGTAAGATATAGAAGACTTCCCACAATCTTCCTATATTCCTCTTCCTTTGCAGCACCACTCCCATCTTCTTTGCTGAGTTTCTAGGAGCTGCCAAAGGTGTCACTGCAGGTTTGCATTCCCTCAAACCAAACTTCTGCAGTAGAGTTTCTGCATATTTCTTCTGGTGAATAAATATGCTGGTTTCAGTTTGAATAATTCCCATTCCCAGAAAATGGTAGAGCAAACCTAGGTCAGTCATTTCATATCTCTGCATCATGTCTGACTTGAACTCCTCAATCAGACCTTCATCACTTCCTGTGTAGATAATATCATCCACATAGATGGATACAATTAACAAACCTTCTCCCCTTGCCTTTGTATACAAAGTGGCCTCACTTTGACTCCTCTGAAAGCCACATTTGCTGAAATAACCATCGATTTCTCCATACCAGGCTCTTGGAGCCTGTTTCAACCCATAGAGAGCTTTGTGAAGCTTGTATACCTTATCCTCATTGTTCTTCACTTCAAATCCCTCAGGCTGCTCAACATAGACCTCCTCTTCAAGCACTCCATTGAGAAATGCTGATTTTACATCTAACTGGTATAATTTCCATCTTTTCTGTGCAGCAAGGGCTATCAGGGTTCTTATAGTATCTAACCTAGCCACAGGAGCAAAAGTCTCATTGTAGTCCACTCCAGGCTTTTGAGCATAACCCTTAGCCACCAACCTAGCCTTGTTCTTCTGAATAGACCCATCTTGTTAAAAGTCTTCGTGTATAGTTAGGAAAGTATGTTGTATTTGGATTCCGCTTTGATTAGTTTCCCTAGCTGTACTTCCGTAGTTAATAGGTTTCTTTGTAGAGCAAGGAATGCTCTTGTATATGTAAACGGTTTGTATCAATGAAAGATTAATTCTGGGCAAAATCTCTCTGTTTCTACATGGCCTCAGAGCAGAAAAAGATCCTTTGTTTTTCATAAAAAAAAAAAAAAAAAAAAAAAAAAAAAGAAAAAAGAAAAAAAGGAAGTCGTCATCTTCCCACATGGGTACCGACGGCGACCAGACTTTATCGATCGGCAAATCTGCCGCCGATCCTTATTTCTCCCTCCAGCCAAAACGCGTCAGCCGTACAGGTGCCTACCGCAACAGGAGGAGCAGTGGAGGCGTCACATACGATCTCTTTGACCGTTGCACCAAGACCCATCGCAACTGCGATTTTATTTTCCGCCAACATCGATGCAGCTTCCTCAGGCGACGTGAGTTTGGGACAGTGAAATTGGATGATCGATCGGCGCCCATCACTGTTCGCAGTCAACAAACCAGCACCGGCGAACCACTATGCCCGTCGGTGGCTCAGGAGAAACATATGCAGTGTGTTCGGCAGACCCAGCCGAACACAGAAAATCGGCAGATTTTGAACGTTCGGGAAGTCCAGCCGAACACAGAAAATTGGCAGATTTTGAGTGTTCAGGAAGTCCAGCCGAACCTGATAGCACCTAAGTCCACTTTTCCCAATGTTAGCCCCCGAGCCTACGCAGCTTGCTCTAGCACTTTCTCTTCAGCTTTTTCGTCACTTGCTCCGGGTCGATGGATTATTGATAGTGGAGCAACAGACCATATCACTTCATCAACTCAGCTATTGACCGATATTGTTTATAATCCTTCTCTACCGCCGGTGTCCTTGCCTAGCGGAGAAAAGGCTCCAATCATTTCATCAGGCACCCTTAATTTGAGTTCTAACATAAAGTTTAAAGATGTGTTGTGTGTGCCTACTTTTAAAGTAGATCTTTTATCCGTGAGTAAAATTGCTGATGGATTAAATTGTTCGGTGACCTTTTTTCCTTCATCGTGCATTTTGCAGGACTTGGTTTCGAAGACGACGATTGGTGTGGGTAAGCGACAAGGGGATCTCTATTACCTCACGGCATTGACAACCACCCGTCTTCCTTCTCGTCAACCGTCTTGCCATAGTGTTACCATTTCTCCGGATTTGTGGCATCGCCGCCTAGGACACCCATCTTTTGCTCGTCTTCAATACATTGGTCAAAATTCTTTAGACCTTTCTTTCCCGTCAAGTCATGATTGTCATATTTGTCCATTGGCGAAACAAACTCGCCAACCTTTCGGTATTAGCTCTATTTCAACTTCACATTGTTTTTCCCTTTTACATTGTGATATTTGGGGTCCTCACAAAACTCCATCGCTTACTGGTGCAAATTATTTCTTGACAATAATGGATGATTATTCTCGTTTCACATGGGTTTTCTTAATGCGTCATAAACATGAGACTCAATCCATCCTCAAATTCTTTTTTGCCTATGTTGAAACACAATTTCATGTCAGGGTTCAACAATTTCGTAGTGACAACGGTGGAGAATTTCTTTCTCTTAGAGACCTTTTCAACACTCATGGGGTAATATTCCAGCATTCATGTGTCTATACACCACAACAAAATGGTGTTGTAGAGCGCAAACATCGCCATCTTCTTGAGGTAGCTCGTGCATTACGCTTTCAATCTCATTTGCCAATTAAGTTTTGGGGTGAATGCATTCTTACAGCTGTTTATCTTATCAATAGGTTACCCACACCACTTCTCTCTAAACAGACACCATTTGACATTCTTCATAAAAAATCACCCACATATGCTCATATGCGTGTTTTTGGCTGTTTAGCATATGCTACCTCCCCTAATCCTCCTTCCAAATTTTCCCCCCGTGCACATAAATGTATTTTTGTTGGGTATCCACCGGGTCAAAAGGCTTACAAATTGTATGATCTTGATACAAATAAAATTTTTACAAATCGGGATGTCATTTTTCATGAAGATGTTTTTCCTTTCTTGGATCACTCTAACAACAATCCTCCAAACTCTTCACAGCCCGCACCAGTTCCTATAATTCTTGAGAGTGACCTAGTAGACCTTGGCCCTTCCACTGATTCGAACCCACCATCACCAGATAGCACAGACCTACCAGCACCACCCCCTTCTGCTGTTGACACATCACCCGACCCAATCTCCTCTTGCCCTAGCCCCCCTTTGTCATCTACAGTGGCTGACTCCTCACCAAGCCCCAATTTCTCTGACCCATCATCTCCACCTTCTGGTTCTCCGCCTGAACATCTCCCTCCTTCTCCACCTCCACTCCGTCGTTCTGAACGTGAAAAGTTCCCCAATGTCCGTTATAAGGACTATGTTTGCTCGCAGGTGATTCTGCCTCCCCACACGAAATCATCGTCCTCGCCACCAAGTTTACAAAAAGGTACTCGTTATCCATTATGCAATTTTATCTCCTATCATAGTTACTCACCATCACATCTTACTTTTGTTGCTCAAATTAGTCGAGATGTGGAGCCTTCTTCTTTTGCAGAAGCAGAACAGGACCCACTTTGGCGGGCAGCGATGGATAGTGAACTTGAGGCTCTTGCTCTCAATAGTACTTGGACTTTGACCACTCTTCCTCCTGGCAAACGTCTCATTGACTGCAAATGGGTATACAAGATTAAGCGACATGCTGACGGCTCTGTTGAGCGTTATAAAGCCCGATTGGTGGCTAAGGGCTTCACTCAGGCTGAAGGTATCGATTATCATGAAACCTTTTCCCCCACTGCAAAAATGATTACTGTCAGGTGTCTTTTGGCTATTGCTGCTAGTCAGGATTGGTTTATTCATCAACTGGATGTGCATAATGCCTTCTTACATGGGGATTTAGATGAAGAAATATATATGACTCCTCCTCCCGGTTTGCGGCGACAGGGGGAGAACATTGTGTGTCGCCTTCACAAGTCATTGTATGGGCTTAAGCAAGCGTCCCGGCAATGGTTTGCGAAGTTCACAGAAGCCATCTTGGCAGCCGGTTTTACTCAGTCCAAGGCCGATTATTCCTTGTTCACTCGTAAGGAGGGTACATCCTTTACTGCCTTGTTGATTTATGTTGATGATTTTCTGATTATGGGCAATGACATGGTTGCCATTGATTCGCTTAAGAAGTTTTTGCACACTCGCTTCCGTCTTAAGGACCTTGGAGATTTGAAGTATTTCTTAGGCATTGAGGTTTCCCGATCAAGGAGAGGTATAAACATCTCTCAGCGCAAATATGCGCTTGATATCATTAAGGATTGTGGTTATCTTGGTGCTCGCCCTGTTGAGTTCCCTATGGAGGAAGAAAAGCTTTCTGATAAAGGAGATGTCCTTAAGGATCCCGCTAAGTATCGGAGATTGGTGGGTAGGTTGATTTATTTGACCATCACTAGGTCCGACATTACCTATTCAGTGCGCGTGTTGAGTCGCTTCATGCATCAGCCAAGGCAGCCGCATATGGATGCTGCTTTAAGAGTGGTGAAATACTTGAAGAACGCCCCTGGTCAGGGTTTATTCTATTCGGCAACGAATGAGCTGCGCATGGTTGCCTATTGTGATTCAGATTGGGGTGGTTGTCCCATTACGCGGCGGTCGACCACCGGATATTGTGTTTTTCTGGGAACATCCCTAATTTCGTGGAGGACGAAACGACAGAGAACAGTCTCTCGTTCCTCAGCTGAAGCTGAATATAGGTCAATGGCAAGTACGTCATGTGAAGTTACGTGGTTACGATTTCTGATGGATGATCTGCACTTGTCGCACAAGGCCCCGACGGTGATGTTTTGTGATAACCAGGCTGCACTACATATTGCAGCGAATCCAGTTTTCCATGAGCGTACCCGGCATATTGAGATTGATTGCCATTTCATTCGAGATAAAGTGATGGATGGTACCATAACCACTCGACATGTTAGCTCCTCTGAGCAACTCGCCGATATCTTTACTAAACCACTTGGGACAGACAAGTTCTCGACTTTACTTCGCAAGTTGGGAGTTCTTGACATTCACTCTCCAACTTGAGGGGGAGTGTTAAAAGTCTTCGTGTATAGTTAGGAAAGTATGTTGTATTTGGATTCCGCTTTGATTAGTTTCCCTAGCTGTACTTCCGTAGTTAATAGGTTTCTTTGTAGAGCAAGGAATGCTCTTGTATATGTAAACGGTTTGTATCAATGAAAGATTAATTCTGGGCAAAATCTCTCTGTTTCTACAAAAAAACCCCCCCCAAACCCCCCCCCCCCCCATCTCATTTATGTTTCCCCATCTCAGTGGGGTGTCATCATAGGTCTCAGAGAGCCTTATGCCTCCTGAACTGCTTGAACCTGGTGTGTGCTCACTTACCAGATGTCTGGTAGCCCTCTCCAAACTTCTAGAACCAGTATTAGGAGTATCAGCTTCTGATGCAGCTTGGTGTAGCAGGTTTTGGGTCATTTCCAGCTTCCAAAACTTCTACATACTCCTGAAAGTGCTGCTGCTCAGAGCTAATCTTCCAATCCCATTTACCTTCCTCATCAAACACCACATCTCGAGATAGAGTCAGTGCATTAGTAGCAGGATCAAATACCCTGTAACCTTTCTCACAGGTACCATAACCTACAAAAATCCTTCCGCAACTCTTAGCATCTAACTTCTGCCTTTGTTCACTAGGAATATGCACATAACATATAGATCCAAAGACTCTGAGATGTGCAATGCCTGGTTTTCTTCCACTGAAGGCTTCAAATGGTGTTATATCAGTGAGTGCACTGGTAGGACACCTGTTGAGTAGATACACAGCAGTGTGAACTGCTTCTGCCCAGAGAAAATAAGGGATTTCCTTATCGTGTAGCATGGCTTTTGCCATTTCTACAACTGTTCTATTCTTTCTCTCCACAACCCCATTCTGCTGAGGTGTGTAGGCCACACTTAGCTGCCTTTGAATGCCTTCTGTTTCACACAGATTCAAGAACTCAGTAGATAGAAACTCTCCTCCTCTATCACTTCTCAAACACTTAATCTTGAATCCACTCTGCAACTCCACCATTGCTTTGAACTTCTTGAAACAACTAAGGGCTTCTGACTTGTTTCTTAGGAAATAAACCCAAGTCATTCTGCTGAAGTCATCAATCAATAACATGAAATACCTGTTTCCTGCTAGAGATTGTGTCTGCATAGGGCCACACAGATCAGTGTGCACCAATTCTAGAGGATTTCTTGCTCTCCAGGCTTGTCCTTTAGGAAACCATTCCCTATGCTGCTTTCCTAACTGACATCCTTCACATATCACTTTGGGATCCTCCAACTGTGGCAAGCCATGAACCATCTCCTTGTTTCTCAGCTTCTGCAGTCCTTCATAATTCAGATGCCCCAGTCTCCTGTGCCAAGTCTTTGTACAATGTACTATACTTGCACGCATAGCTAACTGATTCTGTGCAGTCAATGTTAAGGGGTAACACCTGTTTTCCTTGACCTTAACACTAACTACCAGATTGTCTAGAGTAGGGCCATCGAATACACTACATCTGCCACCTCCAAACAACAGATAATATCCATGCTCATCCATCTGTCCCACACTTAAAAGATTCTCCCTCAGTGATGGCAAATACATAACTTGTCTTATGTATTTCCTTCCCCTATTGGTGTCAATTGCTAATGAACCCATTCCAGCAACTTTATCAATGACTCCATTAGGCATCTGTACTTGTCCAGTCACATTAGTGTTCACATCAACTAGTAAACCAACATTTCCAGTCATATGATTACTACATCCACTATCTATATACCACTCATCATTCATTTGTTTCTTTTCCGTGACTGCATTGCTGACATAGAATAGATTTCCTGTTGTCTCCACCTGGTTTACATTGTTAGCCTTAGCTTTGTTGCTTGTGCAGTCCCTGGCCCAGTGACCAAATCTCTCACAATTGTGACATTTGGTTTGGCCTTTAAACCTGCACTCACCATAATGATACTTAGAGCACACCTTGCATTGAGGTTTTCCCTCATTCTGACTTGTGTTCTGACCACTCGAGCTATCAGTTCTTGGCTGATTAAACTTAGACTTAGACTCCCATTTCTTTCCTTTTCCATTCTTCTTTGAGCTTGATGCTTGACCAGAATTCTTGGACTGGTTCTTTTGATTCAAGGACAAAGAGGAGAATGCTCTCTCTGTGACATTCTCTGAGTGTGAGTCCAGTCTTTGTTCTTGGCTCTTCAGTATGGCTACAACTTCTTGTAAGTCTACTTCCTTCAGGTCCTTGGTGTTTTCAATCACCAAACATATAGGGTCATAGGCTTTTGTAAGAGAAATCAACACTTTCTGCACCATTCGTTCATTTGACAGAACTTCACCAAACGTTTTCATTTGGTTTATGATTTCAGTAAGCCTAGTGAGATACACAGTGAGGCTCTCATCATCCTTCATACGTGCGTACTCAAACTCCCTTCTTAAACTCTGAAGTTTCACAGATCTTACTTGATCTCCTCCATGATATTCTATGTACAACAGCTCCCACGCCTCCTTTGATGACTCTGCATTGGCTATTCTGGGGAAAATCTGGTCAGTAACCGCGTTTTGGATTATGGCCAATGCCTTCGCATCTCTCATGAACATCAAAGTCTGCTTCTCGTCTTCGTCATCGTCTTCCTCAGTTTCCGGTTCAGCGAAGATGTTCGTCTCCTTCTTCTTGATGATAGGAACACCCTTCTCCACAAGCTTCCAGAGACCATGTGACTTAAAGATGGTGACCATCTTTATTCGCCAGAACTCATAGTTCTCGCCAGCGAATACTGGTCCTTTTATCTCAGAGCCACTTGAGCTCGTCATCGTCGCCGGAATCTGGAATTCTTCGCCGGATTCTGGGTTTCTCGCCGGATTCTGGAAAAAATCACGAGTTCTGCAACTTTTCCGGTAGAGCTCCGATGACGATTTTCCGAACGGGGTTTTACTCCTGAGCTTACACGCGACCTATCAACCAACTTTCACAGCTGTACGCCCAGTTTTAGAACAAACCAAGCTTGAGGCCATGTTAATGTCTCTGATTGTTTGCTTGCAGGTTTGCTTGTGCGGAACGCAACAAGGTTTTAGCAGATGAAGAAATAGTTTCTGTATAGGCTTAGGTTGTATAGGTCTTGTATAGTATGTATTGAACTTTGATGTATTGTAGAGGATAACAATGGTGGTTTGAATGTTGTACGGATAGAGAGAGAAATAAGCAAAGATGTAAACTTTCTGGTATTGAATGAAGAAGATATTTTCTCATTACTTGCAAAATGGTTCAGTACAGCTATTATACTCTTTCAACTATACTATGCGTTTTGATCCACGCATTTTAAATTTAAAAAGCGCATGGGGCCTGCTTTATTGGGGCCCCAAAAAAAAAAAAACCCCCCACAACAGAGGGGGGGAGAGGGGGCCCTCTTTCTCCCCCCCCCCCCTCTTTTTTTTTTTTTTTCTTTTTTCTCTTTTTTTTTCTTTCCCCCCCACCCCAGACCCCCCCCCCCCCCCCCCACCTTTCATGGTTATGGACAAGTAATGGCTTGACAGAAATGCCACATACATGGAGTTCAATGTGAGAATCCTTAATTCATATATGACTAAACCCAGAGAAAATGTAAATATCAAGTTCAAGTTGCCGCTCCCATGAAGCATTGAGAGCTTTAGGATCAGCTAGTTTCAGTTAATGCTCTATGCTTCAGAGTTCAGTCCATATACTTTCTGTTTAACTTCAATCCTTTTTTCTGCTGAGTTATGATCAGCTCAAAGGGGTTTTGATTCAATTGTATCTGACATTACAGGACGTTATGAAGTCAACACGAGCTCAGTTGGAGAGGGAACTGCTAATGGATGATGTCTTGCGGATTGAAGACATGCCGTCTTACACCCTTCTGTGTTGACAGTACTGACTAGAAGTGCAGACTGTTCCATTCCTTCTAAACATCCATGCCTGACCTAGAAATTGTGCATAGACCACTAGTAAAAATTTGGGCAATAGTAACCAATTAGTAACCAATTGTTGGTAACTAATAGAGGGGTTACTATTGCCATTAGTAACCAATATTGAAAAATATTGGTGACTAATACCCTTAGTAACAAAAATATTGGTTACTAATACCCCTTAGTAACCAATAAGGTGTTGGTAACCTAGAGAGGGGTTACTAATGGCTTTAGTAACCCCTTCGTTTTGGTTACTAACGGGTATTAGTAACCAATATTGGTTACTAAAGGGTAATTATTAGTGGTATTAGTAACCATTCTTTTATTGGTTACTAAAAAAAGGTTACTATTGCCCAAATTTCTACTAGTGGACGGAACTTCTTTTGTTAGCGTCACTTTGAGTCATGAGGATTTTTCAAGGGTTCAGGAAGGAAAATTAGTGGCTCGATATGTTACATTGTTCATGAGTGAAAGCGCAGATGTACCCAAATTTTGAGTATGGAAAGTCAAGCAATTATATAAGTTTGAGTACCAATGTATATAGTTTACCGGGAAATTCTTGATATCTTGGCTACCAGTCTACATCGACGTCTATGAGTGGTCTCAGCTGAAGTGCATAATTGACTGCTTTATGAGAATGAAAACGTTTTGAGGGTCTGATGTTCACCTTTGTGGTTTTTTCCCTTTCTGGATTTCGCCCTCTCCATCTTTTATGATTTTTTTTATCCTTGCATAGCCAATTTTGAACATGAAATGAAGATTATCTCTCAGTTTTTGCAAGATTTGAAAATATTTCCAGTATTATCAAAGATGTTCTTTGTCTATACAATCAAGAGATCGAACCATTTATCTGACCTAATCTTAAAGCGTTTTCCATCATTCTTCACCACTAACCCTCAGCAAAGTTTGTATTTGTCACAGCAGAGAAAACCATCGTCATGTGAAAAGTAAATCCAAAGTTAAATTTCTCAAGTTTTTGGTTTACAACTGAAAAGTAAATCGATTGCGTAATGAGAAAAGTAGAGAGAGATTGGGCCGCTAACTTTTCCTTTTTCTTTGCCAGATATTGAAATTGATTAGTGGGAAACTCAGTTTCAGTTTCAACTTTATGCCACCTCTGTGGGACACAAAACACTCTTGGTATCTTACCCTCTTTACAAGACAAAGATTGCCAGATTATGATATTAGAGCCTCTTCAGAAGTAAAATGATTTTGCAAAGTTAGCTCCAATTCAGGTGGTAATGATCCTATTGCGAATTTAATCCCGTATCTGCTGGTAAGTAAAGTACAATTTTCTCATCCATATAGAGAGAAAAAACATCAGCTACAAATTCATCAGCCATCTACTCTAGTGACTATAAATCAGAAACTTGAAGTTAATCAAACATCGGTATAATAAATGACAAACTAATTGAAATCTTAATCGAATATTGATGTATAAGTTTGAACCTAAATCAAGCATGGAAAAGAGTTGTCCACATTGCTTAGGAATAAAGTGCAAGGCTGCGCAGTGTGGTGCAAAAACAGGTGTACACATCTTTGAATAAGAAACACTAACTAGAAAAATTTCAAGTTTAAATTCAAACAATAGGAGAGGGAGAGAAAGTCACAAAGATGCTGCAGGTTCTAAAGAACTGTGCTGATCCTTGAACCCAAAGATTGGGCATTACCTACCTTTTGTCACCCTTGTCTTTTAAGCAAAGCTCACAACCAGAGGTCCACCATAACACCTAGTGCTACTTATCAAGCAACTTCCCCACTGCCTTTACTTTGCTGCATGTCAAGGAACTATGCCGTATTGCACGCCGGTTTCCTCTGATATCTGAACAAACTGATTACTGAAGGAGACATCGATCAGATGGGTTCATATCAAGCCCCGATAGGAATGCGAGGCTCCACGCTTCTTGAAACTTCATGTGGATACTTGCTTAAAGAATTGCAGGCAAGACTTCATCTAACTTTATCAGGTAACTAATGGGTTTGAATGGTTCTCTCATTCTGGAACTTTTATTCTTTTGTGTTCTGCATTTAAATGAAACAGATGATCTGGAACGAAGTTGGGCAAGATCAGTTCGAAAGGGAGAAGGTGCTGCTAGATTTAGAACAGGAGTGTCTAGAGGTCTATAGGAAGAAGGTCGATGCTGCAAACACTTCAAGAGCTCGCCTGCACCAGGAGCTGGCAGAAGCCGAGGCTGAATTTACCCATCTTCTTCTGTCACTTGGTGAACAATCTCTACCTGGACGGGTTTGTACCTTATTTATCAACCCCTGTCCACAGAGTAAACTAGTGTGAGCATGACATAGGATGCATGTTAACAGAGTCCAAATGCATATGTGAATGGTAAAGATAGTTTCAAGAACATTTGGCAGTATTCTAGTTAGAACTCAAACCACACATACTTAAATTTCACTAGTTTGGCCAAAATGGCCAATTTATCACAATTGCACAAGTTGTACTTGGCATACAAAGAATAGCCCTAGTGCCTGTGATGGATAGTGGTTGACTTCAAGCCAAGATTGACTAGAATGGTCATTTCATGATCTACAAGTCTTAACTACAAAAGTAAGTTTACCTGAATGCTCTTATTCTCATGCTATCTTATCAGCCAGAAAAAATGGTGGGAACACTGAAAGAGCAGCTAGATTCAATTGCTCCTGCTTTGAGGGAGATGCGAATGAGGAAAGAAGATAGGGTTAATCAGTTCCGAGCTATACAAGGGCAGATTCAGAAGATTTCTGCAGAAATAGGTGGTCAATCAGAGTATGATGACTCAAAATCTGACATCATGGTGAATGAGAATGACCTTTCAGTGAAGAAACTAGAAGAGTATCAGATAGAGCTGCAAAGGCTTTGCAGCGAAAAGGTATTAAAGTGTAGCTCAGGAACTGTTTTGTGGACAATGAAAACAATTCTGAATGATAAATGCACATTTTAATGTTTTTAACTTCTTTGGTTTGCCTTGCAGAATGAAAGGCTCAAGAGGGTGGAAAAGTATATCGACAAAATCAACAAGTTGTCTTCAATATTAGGAACAGACTCCTCGATGGTCATCACCAAGGTTCATCCAAGCTTAAATGAATTATGTGGAATAGCCAAAAATATAAGCAACAGTATTTTGGCTAAGCTTAACAGCACAGTGGAATCTCTCGAGGAAGAAAAGCAAACGCGGGTACAAAAGGTAAATACTTACCAATGCGGTTCATTAGCAAAACTAATTGTCAAGGGCCGGCATATGGGTTTCTGCAATACATATATGCTCACTAGCCATGTCTTAGTTAAGTCACTGCAAACTCAAGCATATATTCTGTCAATGTCGTAGCTTGCTCTACATTAGGAGCACGGGGGCTAACTATGCTCAGCCATTTGTATTTCCTATTTCCCAATTCGACCTCTATTAATTTGGGATTTTTCAAGATACAAAGCCACTGAATAAGCAGTAGTGTGATATTTATCTGCATATGCTTTTTCAGCTTCACCATCTTGGTAAAGCATTGACAAACTTATGGGATCTCATGGACACACCCTATAGAGATCGTCAACTGTTCTCCCATGTTACTGGCTTATTATCACTCTCATCAGCGGAAGTATCAGATCCAGGAAGCCTAACGCTGAATATACTACAACAGGTAATTGTAAAATATTGACAACACTTCAGTGTAAGAGAAAAGACAAATAACAGTATTCAAATTTTCATTTTAAAGGCCGAGGCTGAAGTCAGGAGACTGGACCACTTAAAAGCAAGCAAGATGAAAGAACTGTTTCACAAGAAACAGAACGAGCTCAAGGAGATATGTGATAAATCACACCTGGAGATTCCTATGCAATCAGAGATTGATAATCTAAGTAACCTCATCAACTCTGGTGCGATTCAGTAATATGCAATTGTTTGTAATAAGTGAGATGATTTTGTTTTGTTTTGTTTATAGATGAAGTAGCCTGTAAACTGACCCTAGTGCCCAACAGGTGAGATTGACCATGCAGATCTCCTCATGAGCATGGACCAACAGATATCAAGAGCGAAAGAAGAAGCTTTTAGCAGAATGATAATTATGGAGAAGGTCGACAAGTGGATGCTAGCACGTGATGAGGAGCGTTGGTTGGAAGAATACAGCAGAGTCAGTATTTCAGATGCATGGATCTACATAAGTAGTAGGCTCCTACCTTTATAAGTATGCATACACACTTCACGTTTACTAATCAAAAGTATCTTTTTTAGGATGAGAACCGGTACTCAGTCAGCAGAGGTGCGCACAAGAACCTGAGACGTGCAGAACGTGCCAGAATATTAGTCAACAAAATACCAGGTAAAAGTTAGAATTTGTTTTCTTACAAAATATGCAGCCAGCACGAAGCTTAACATTTTAAGAGACGCATACCTCAAAATATATATACAATCTCTAAACATTGCTGCCAGATTTTATACAAGCAAATAGCATAGTTCATTTGCCACATCCTCCCAAGACATCAACAAAAGACAAAAGAAAAATTTTAAAGGATGTCATATGCATTTACATCATATGGTTTAATGACATCCAAGAAAGATCAGTTTTCTCACCATGACATAAAATGCAGCTTTGGTGAATACGCTAATAGCAAATACAAAGAGTTGGGAAGAAGAAAGAAAGAGAACTTTCATGTATGATGAGGTGAGTACCATGTTGCTATTTGCTTTTGTAAAAGAGTCTTCTGTAAATAGGTTTTGCAATGCGGATTTGTGTAAAGCATCTGATGAATACATAATCGATAATGTTACTGAAACTATAGAGAAGGTTTAAATCTAATAAATTTCAAGAATAAGAGGGAAATTAGAAATTTTGGAACCTGTATTCCGGAGAGTGGTGTTTTTTGAGGTTTTTTCCACTAAATGCACTTTTTTTCTTCGTTTTTTGGTTCAGTGGGACCTCAGTAGTTGCATCGGCACAGAAATGGTAACATGCAAACTCTATTTCAAATGAATATTATCTGAAAACAGCGACTATTAATCACTCTGACAAGAAGATAACAAAAGATGGAAAGGTATAGCTAACAAATAACAAACACATTATGGAACTCCTTACTCCAGGGTTTATAAATTTCTTACAGTTTGGACCTCTCCCTATTATTACAGTACTTTCCATCTTTATACTCTATCTATGTGGGTCTTCATAAGATTCCATGATTTCTCTCACAGTCCACATCAGCTAAAATTACATGGAAAACAACATGTCATGCAGGTATCTCTACTAGCAATGTTGGAAGAGTATAATGTGCTGAGGCAGGAAAAGGAGGACGATAAGCAAAGACAAAGGGTTAGTTTTATTATACATAACTCAAAAGGTTTCAAATTTAATCAGAATATGAAAGTTGTGCGTTTCAAGCTATCCGGTAAGGCATCCTATATAGTTGCTATAACAATTCCTCATTCCCCAATGGCCCATTGGCCGGTTCAAACTTACCAGCATGATGAGGCAACTTTTCTTCACAGGAAATGAAGAAGGTCCAAAGCCAAGTAGCAGTTGAGCAAGAAAATTTGTTTATAACCAGGCCAAGCAGCAGTTCAAGGAGAATTTCAACAAGAAGTGTGAATGGAGGTTTTGGCAACGCCATTCCTCTGAACAGAAGGCTTTCACTGGGCCTTCAACAAGTGGGGGCAAACAGCATAAACTCAGCCACCCAAGGCATATCCTTTACAAAGGAAGGTAAGAAGGCACAGGAACAAAAGATGCTTGCTCAACCTGGCCTTGTTTCTCACCTTAAAGATGAAACAGCTTCAGTGATATCAACATTTTCTGGCCCACAATCTCCCTAAATAATTGCTCCTTAAAAAAATCTCCCTAGATATTGCGTCTGATTTGTCAATGTTCCTGTGCTATGAAGGAACGAGCAGAAGATTGTGAGAGCTAGTTATGCGGAAAGACCTAATAGATCATGCAGAAGAATAAGTTTTAGTTATACCATCTCATCTACTTATGCATTTATGAGTTACCCCCTATGCAGGCCACAATCTCTAGAACTTCTAGACAAGTGTAACTGAAAATGCAAATAAATTTCTAGGATCATTCCGCAAAAGTAAAAGATTCATGCATGTATTCCTGGATTAAACACTGTGATACTGTAAGAACTATTGATAAGTGATATACACCAATAATTTTCATATATGCTCTTCGATTACGAATTCCAAAATGTATGATGTGTTTATGTCAGCAGGGCAAGAAATAAATTGCATCAGAAGACAGATCTAAATGGAAAATTAGAAAGAAAACGGAAAGAGTGATTGGAAAATTAGGACAGTAAAGGAACATCTGAGATATTAACACAAACCAGAAAGTAAACAAACTCTGCATGAAACAACATATAAGCATACATGGTAGCAGAATGGTGGAGATTTTTCCACCCGTTTCCATTGAGCTTCACAGGATTGCTTACTTCAGTTGACTACTACACCCCCTGACCAATAAAGAGTGCATTAGGAATTGGAACTATAAATGACTCATCTAGTATCGAAATTTAGTGCATATGATATATGCAAATAGACCTCCACAGACAGCACTGATTCTTATACCTAATAATCCCCAGTCATCATAGACTATTGGGAAATATGCGAGCAACACAAGGCCATCTCTTCAACAATCTTCGACAAATGCTTGCTTCTGTTGCTCATGCAGTAATCCCATCCCATGTAGTCAACCCCTCTTCGATACCATGTAAATAAAATAGCACCAAGAAGTATAATAATATCTCATGAACACAACTATGGAAAAAAAGTAAAGCTTCTCTGTAATCTGAGTTTAAGAGTTAAAAGCAAGGGCTAGTATAGAAATACCTCTCCAGATACCCCACTTTCCGTCGGTGTTGATGGCATAGACCGATTCCAACAAGCAAACAAATACATTTATCGTAAAGGACAATTATAACCAAAATAGCTCACAGCAGATATGCAAAAACACAAAATCCACTAAGAGCCAGGTTTAAGGAAACCACTAATAGCAAATTCATACAACAATTGGAATCACTGTCCTTGTTTCCATAGAGATGCTTGGCAATTGTTTCTCACCATTACAACATAGAAAAATCAATATGATTTTCATTTCATTATCAACTGAGGAATAACAGAGATCTAGGACTCATCAACCTCATTCGAAATTTCGTTGATCTCCATCGGAATCTCATCCGTCTCAATTGGGGATCCTTCAGCCTCAGTTGAAGCTACGTTGCTCTCAATTGGGGCTTTTTCAATCGCAGTTGCAGCTGCCTTGCTCTCTATTGGGCCTTCATCGGTCTCATCTCGGGCATCGCCGGACTCACTTGGGGCGTCGTCGGTCTCAATTATAGCTTCTTCGGTCGCATTCCGGGCTTCACTGGTCCCAATTGGGGCTTTGTCGGTCTCAAGTGGGGCTTCTTCAGTCTGAATCAAGGCTTGCTTCGCCAGATTGCCAAAGAACGCATCGATCCGACGGCTGCCAGCTGGAGCTGGTTTATCAGCAGCCTTGCGAGAGCGGCTGCGATCTCGTCCCGCCGGAGCTGAACTCTGGGCAACTGTTCCAGCGCAGCTCCGATCGATTTCCTGATGATCGGACGGCTGAGAGGGCACGGGAAGCTCATCGAGGAGGAAGTCGCTGGTCGGGCGGTGCCTCTTGACGGCGACTCGCATGTGCTCGAGCTTCACGATCTTCCGCTTCTTCTCCGCCGTGACCTCCGCCGACCGCTCCGCCAGGAACTCGAGGAAGAGCTGGGCGGCGCAGGAGACGAGGAGTAAGGCCTCTGAGTTCACCAGGTTGATGTCGGTATCGAGCTTCATTATCTTCTTGACCCGGCTCTTCGGAAATTCGGGTCGGATCGACTCTGCATTCTCTTCTTCTTCTTCTTCTTCTCGAATCGTGCTCGGTTCTGCCGCCATTGATGGTGGTTGCGACGCCGTGGTGTGGACTCTCGACTGGAGTGAGTAAATGAAAGAAGAATTGGGGGTGTTAGGGTTTTAGAAATGGCGGCAAATATTCCGTTTCATCAAGTTTTTGTAACAGATTATATTACTTTGTTTGCCATGCGCAGTTCATAAGTTTTTTTTTAATAAGAATTCATAAGTATTTGACATCGGTCCCTTTTTTTTTTCAAAATATAAATAGAAAGTTGCTATGCATACCCAAAAAACTATTTTAAGAACAATAGGGTCGGATGCTAAGAGCATTCCCACCCCCCCCCCTACGCGAACGGGGGGGGGAATCAAAAACCCACAGACTACCCCCCGCGCTCGCGCCCCCAAGAAATCCCTCCCTTTCTTTCTCCTTCCCCAAAAGCCAAGGGCAAGAGCGAGACCATTCACATATATATATTTTTTATTTTTTTTTTCTAAAAAAAAAAATTATTAAAAAATAAAATTATGATAGATGACTATATCTCGTTCGGTTTTTCGATACATACATGCCATGACATTCACCATAATGAAACAGTAAAAATTAGATTGGATATTTATAAGGAAAATTTTCAAATATTGTTCTTGAATAATTGCAGCCGTTGGATTAAAAACGGAAGGATTGGATGCTGCCACGTGTCCTGTTAGAACTCCAAAGAAGCCGTTGGAGAACGTGATCCCGTTGGTGTCAGGGAGCTGAACAGGCACCGTGACAGTGAACAGGACAGTGAACGTGAAATGTGACGTCGGCATCCACTAACCCGCCGACAATTGCAGCACCCCCTCCAGCCACGCTCCCATCCATGCCGTGAGCTCCACGCGCCTACACAAAAAAAAAACAATTCAGTCATGCGCTCGCGTCATCCTGACCGTTCAGGAGCTCTGAAGGCGGCAGAGGCAGGTTCTGCCCTTTCTCATGCTCTTTGCCCCTCGCTCTCTCAGAATGCACAGAAAGAGCAATTTGTGAGGGTGGAAACCTGTTTTGGAGAATGTCATGTTTAATTCGCAAGTTCCCCACCCCCCTTCCCCCAGGGCAAAGGGAAATGCCTAACATGACCATGGATCAAAATTGAGGAAAGTACTATTTTTGAAGTTAAGAATAGTATATGAATGTATACCAACAATTATTGAGATAGAAAATTCAATTTACCAACAACCTAGCACGACATTGAGATAGAAAATTCAATTTACCAACAACCTAGCACGACTCTAGTTGCCTTGGTGTCTCTGCATTGCGATATCATGATCTAATGTCTCTTTGTTTGTTGATCATATTAAGAATTTGATTTGTTCGTGGAAAAAAAAAATTTAGTTTTTGCTCCTTAATTTTGCAATAGTTTTACTTTTCATTTTGGTGAAGAAAATGCACTAGATCAAAATTGATATGTATATATTAGAATTGTTTGAGACAAATTGATATGTATATATTATAATTGTTTGTTGGAAAGGGTTTAAATTCCATGTTGACGACATCATTGCATGAGATAATTATCTCTTTGTTGCCAAAGTCTGTCACCACAGGAGTTTGGAAATTTTTCGCACAAGATTGCGAAGGACTTGATAGAGAAGAAAACCTTAATGCGTTGATTTTTTAAATATGAGAGAAGTTAATGAAATGAATGAAAAATATTAAGTTTATAATTTAATTTATTTATTAATTTTCATTTCCATAAGAAATAGAGTTAGTTATAGGTTTATAGGTTAAGTGTAATATACATGGCACTATTTTGAGAGGGAATAACGTTTCGCCACAGTTAAGGGTAGATGAGAAAAATCAGATTCATTGCTACCGTGTATAGGAAAGACTTCCTAAATATTCAAACCAAGATTTATTTCGATTTTTGCTGACTTTTTCTTTGACAAGTTTTTGCAGAGTTTCATTAATTTTACTAGACTTTCACAGATTATCAAAGATTCCAAATAGATTTGGTCGTAATTCAATTTTAGATTTTCATGGTCTTTCGTCATAGATTTTCATAGACTTTTTATTAGTCAATTTAATTGGCATTCTCAGCAAATTTTCAATCTTGACATTGTGATGTTTGTGGCCGAACATTATAGTTTCGGCCTCGGTAACAAAAAAAAAAAAGGAAAGGGAGGGAATAGAAAAAAAAAAAAAAATCTAAGGCGGAAAAAGAAAAAAAGAAAACTAAAGGTAATTTTACTCGCACCCACACAAAAAAAAAAAAAAAAAAAAAACAAACCCAAACACAAAAAAACAGAGCCGTTCCAATGATTTTGGAGGCCCTGTTCGAAATTAAAGCTAAGGCCCATTTTATTTTATAGGGATTCTAGGAAAAGTTGATTATTTACATTTCTAACGCATCGTAATCTATCGGGGACCAAAGACAGGCTTTCGAAGGGGTTCTAGAGGAATTTAACGTTCTACATGGTATACGATACTAAATAACCCTACAATTTGTTTCTTGACTTTAGAAAGCTACATAGCATGAGGAAACTATGTAAAAAAAGAAGGAGAAAATATGACGATTCAGCGAATAGAGTTTATATATATATGTTTTCAGTTAAGCAGAAGAGAAAAGAAACAAATGAAAAAAAAAAGTACAGAAAACTAAATGCCTTTTGCAAGTTTATAATGAAAAAAACTAAAAAGAAAACTGAAATCTAAAGGCATCTGTATTTATTCAAAACAACCAAAAAAGAAGAAAAAAAATAAGGGCCACAAACTGCACCTGAGAATTGAACTGAAGTGGCTTCTAAACAAGAAACACATCAAAACCAACTATGCTAGCTTGTCATTTAGTTTTATGTTATCTTAAATTTTATTTATTACTCAAGTATATACTTAATAAAATCACATTTGGGGCCCTTTCCGATCGAGGGCCCTGTGCGGTCGAACACCTCGCACACCCCATGGGCCAGCTCTGTAGATCAAGTATAATTCTTTCTTAATTTTATAGAATTGATATTGAGGCTTTGAAAAATAAAGAATGATGGATTGATGAAGATGTATTCAAGTATGACAGTTATATTGCATATCATATCTGCATTTACATAAGTCTAACATATGTCCTTACTTAATCATGTCAAAACTTTTCAGACACTTAGGTTTTTGCAAAGGTTTTTATTAGATTAAGGATCTCAATTTTTACATGACTGATCATCTATTTTCTGCACGTGAAAATCGTTGGCTGCTTTTTCCTGACAGCGACTGATTGAACATCTTTGCGACCGCACATGTTATTATCCAATGGTTAGTCAAATGTTTCCCACTAAGTTTTGATCTGCCTAGGTTTGTGAAAAAGTGTTGTTTTGTTGTTCAAATCTCGTCCTTTAATTTCTTATCTTCTCAAGCCTTTTTAAGCCAAACTTCACCAAAGTTTTCATTAGGGTTTTCAAGTCAAAAATATCTTAACATCTTTTGAAAAACTCTCGTGCTTTGTGCTGCACTTTCTCTTCAGTTCTTCTTTGTTCTTTTGAGTGCGTAGTTCACCTATATAAAGACATCATAAGATGATGAGAATTGCATGCGTTTGTTCCTATTTTGGAATTTGCAAAAAGAATTTCATCTTTTCCAAACTTTGAAGAAGGTTTATCTTCATTGTTTCAGCTTCTCTTTAAAGTTCATATACACTTTGAGTCGAGATAGGATTGTGCAACCATGTTCATGCATGTTAGTAGACTAGGCTGAGTTAGAGGTCATTGACCTTAGTTGGTTTGCTGCACAGTTTTGTAACTTGCTGCAGTAAACACAGTTACTGCCAAATTTCCAATTTCCTGAAGCTTTGTAGCTCTCTGGAAATTTGTCAATGACTCACTGCATTCATACATTGGTGCCACGGATTAGGAATACTTATGTATGTGCCTATGACGTGTTGACCAAGCGAGAATCTTCTGGAAGTGAAGTGATTGAGAAGAAGCCGTACAAGAGATCGATGCATCTAAGTTGGGTACATAGATATTGAGCTTGGTTTAAATCTTGTATTGGACATCTTTTGCCATTTCATAGTGGAAGGCCAATCTTCTGATAGACCCCCAATTTTTTATCCCTTAGTGGATTTTTTTGGGTTCCAAAACCTTGTGTCCATTGTTGTGTATTGTTAAACATTCGGCCTAAAGTAAAATTGGACTTATTTATGCACCAACTTAACTTAACATGCAATCTGGACAATTCTGCGTGACTAGTCATCTTAATTGCTGCATTAGAAACGCTGACTTCAATAAGTTGTAGTTGTGGATAGCTCTCCGATTTCAAACTCCACTAAATCTGTTGAGGACCTAAGTTGGCATAGCTTCTGAATGTTATTGAACAAATCACAAGGATACACAAGTTAAAGTCTGTCAAAGTACTGATCATGTAACATATGTTAAAGATAAAAACAATTCAAGTAATCTCTTAAGTTCATCACACCATTGACTGGTTATCTGTGTGATTCTTGTTTGTGTTGTTTGTTTGAGTAGATGGAAATATTTGAAAATACACCCCTCATTGCCAACCTGCAATAAAGATGAGGTGGTTGTAGTGGCAACGGCGACAACATGTGGTGGCGCGATATGGTGGTGGTGGTGACAATGTCATAGATGGTAGTGGTGGTTGCGACGATAGCTGAGACATATGGTGGTGGTGGCGACTAGTTGGCAACAAAATAATCGACAATAATTGTGACGATAGCATAATGGTGGCATGGGGATAGGGTATTGGTGATGGAGGTGGTGTTTATTTTCATAAGTTGAAGAAAAAAAATCTGTTTAAAATATGATTATGAAAAATAAATGAAAAGTCTATCAAAATCCATAGAAATCTTAAGGGAGAGACAAGATTTTGGTAGACATATTTTTACTCTTAAAAATGAATCAAAATCCATACAAATCCATAAGAATCTAATTTTTGACGAATTTCTAAAAAATCAATGATAATTTAAATACATCAAAACTTTTATAGGCCATATAAAAATCTTCAGTGAATACATTAACACTTTTATGGAATTCTAAAAAGTTATTTAAAATTTTAATTGAATACCACTATACTTTGATCGACTCCTAAAGTGTTTAGATTGAATATAACTAAACTTTCAATAACCATCAAAATTTTCAAATATTCATACTTTTCAAAATTGAATACATTCATGTAAGTTTTTTTTTTAATTATTAAGAAATTAACATGTGATAAATTTAGGACAATTTTATTTAGGTTTCTTATTAAGTTGAGATAATAATTTGATAATATCTCCGAAGCGCTTCTCGTGGTGTTTCGCAAGCACACTGCTCCGGTTGTTATTCTTCCCCACTATCAAATAGAACAACAAGTAGAAAACCCTAAGCAGCAGAGTCGCGCCTGATTTGAGTAATAAAACTCTTCCGCCACCAAAAATCGCCGCCAGCCATCTCAAACCGCCGCTATGCAGTTCTCCCAGGACGACTTCGATCGCCTTATGCTCTTCGAGGTCACCCGCAAAAATGCGGAAACTACCTACGCTAAGAACCCTCTCGACGCCGATGTTCGTACTTCTCTCTCTCTCTCTCTAACCCTCAAATTATTTTGTTCTTTGCTATATTTTCATAGTCGATTTACAGTGGTTGCCAATTTGGTGCAGAATTTAACCAAGTGGGGAGGTGCGCTGCTCGAGCTTTCGCAGTTTCAGAGCCTTGCCGATTCGAAGAGCATGATCAATGGCAAGTTTTAATCTTTGCTTCTTTTTATAAACCCTAATTAGAAGCTGTGGTGGTGTTTTCATTCAATTTTCGATTTCGAAGTTATGTTGTATGATGGAATTGATGATTCATTTTGTGATTGAACTTGAAATTTGTTTATAGAGTCCATTGTAAGGCTGGAGGAGGCTTTGCAAATAAACCCCACGAAGCCCGACGCTCTGTGGTGCCTAGGGAATGCCCACACCTCTTTTGCATTTCTGACCCCTGACCTCGATGAGGCAAAGCCTTATTTCGATAAGGCGACTGAATTTTTCCAAAAGGCTGTTGATGAGGTTATATATATTGTGTTATCTGAATTTTGCAAAGTTCCCCTGTACTTGAGAATCTAGAATCGAAGGGAAGATTAACAGTATATTTGGTTTTGTAGGACCCTGGTAACGATCTTTATCGGAAGTCGCTAGAAATCACATCTAAGGTATTAATACTCGTGTTTCTCTTGGCAACAAATTCATCAACTATTATGGTATTGTATTGTCAAATCTCCAAGGGTTACTTAGGAATTTTCTTTACAATAGTAGCTGCTGACTTAAACTGAGAGTCTGTACCTTGGTTGATTGGAATCCTCCAATTAACTTAATTTCAGTGGAGGATAGCTAATGAAGTTAATTGGTGGGCTTTGTGGAGTTATTTTATACAAACTTTGAAGCAAATTGGAACTGGCGTGGAATAGAATATGGGAACCTTTAGATCCAAGGATCAGGAATGTTGAACTGCAGACAACTGCAGACATAAATGGATTAATGTAATTTTGTGATTACGTGGGCCAAAGCTCTAAAGATCCAAGCAAAGCACAAATGGCCCTGGTCTGTGCCCAAGCCAAGTCATCCTGTGTGAGATGGGTTTGGAAGGTTTGACCAATACATGGCTCCAAAATTCATTCTGAGCCCAGATTGGTAGAGGCTGATCAGCCACAAAGTTGCTTTTGTGGTGGAAATATATGTTTCGGTGCTTACAGTTCTTCTGAAAGATCTATGGGAAGGCATAAATGAGGCTAAAAGAGGGAAAAGTAGGGAGGAGGGGTTGCAGAGGTTTATGCCATTAGAGTCCAAATTAATTACAGTCAATGTAAGGGGGGTAAGTTATGAAGGCCAGTGGCATATTTCACGGACAATGGTTTTTATCTGTTGTTTGTGGTAGTGTTTAAGTAGCAAATTTAATGGCTAGGCTTCCATTTTTTAGGCAAAATTTGCGTACTGCCGTTTATTGAAGATGGTTTAGTGATTCTTATGTAAATGTAGTAGTCTAATCTACATTACAAATGCAACATAGGTAATTTTGCATCATGTTTCTTCAGGCACCTGAATTGCACGTGGAGATCCATAAGCAGCAAGGGATGGGTCAACAGATCCTTCGTGGTGAACCTGCTCCTTCATCCAGTACAAAGGTCAGATTTTCAAATTATTACTTAATTCTATTTGCATTTTAAAGCATATTTCCCTTGTATTCCTTTGGTCAAGTGTTTCTGTAGTTAGTTGTCATCCGGCTGTCTTGTAACTGTTATTGACATTAAGTTACCTTGTATTGGATTGATATCTCTAGAACGTTCTCTCATAGCTATTCAGCTTATTATTTGATTATATGATGAAGTAGGTATCTGCATGCCCAATTACTTCGCTTATTCTATTTTAAGGTCAATTGGTAATTTGAATATTGGAAACGCCTAAATGTTCATCCTGCAGTCCACTCCTCCTTTACTTTTGAGTGCTAATACAGCTCTGTTTTTGTTATTTCGGTAGTGTAGTGCAATTGGTATGAGACTCTGAGTAAATCTTGGCATAAAAGATAGATTATGGGATTTGCATAGATTTTTTAATTTCAACTGACATAATTCAGAATTAAAATGTAACAGGTTGCCGTAGAACCCCACAAAGGGCATAGATAGATGAGTACAAATATAATACAATGAACGAGTGCATGATATTTATTCAAATGCTTTTGATTACTTGTAGCATCTTTCCATTTTTTGACTAACCTCAAGACATGTTTACATGCATATACAGGTACTTAAGATAAAAAGCTCCTTTACGATATTTTAAGCTTTTTAGTGCATAGATGCAGGAAGCTTCATTTTATTTGCATGAGATCTAACAGTGTCTATTGTGTTTCAGAGCTCCAAGACCAAGAAGAGCAGTGATCTGAAGTATGATATTTGTGGATGGGTTATCCTTGCATTTGGCATTATTGCATGGGTTGGAATGGCGAAATCCAACATGCCTCCACCACCCCCAAGATAAGCTTATAGATATCTTATCCTTGAAGTAACCCTGCCAATGGCTTTGGCTGAAGGTTACTATATTCCATAAGATACTTATCTTTTTGAGTTGTAGTAGGTTAAGTAAATCATGTGGGATGATAATTACATGTTGATTTTGACAATACCCTTTTCTTGTGTTGTTTCTTTCGTTAGGAATATCATCTTTTATATAATTATTGCTTGCTTTCTTACAAATATTCTATATTCTGTGTTGTTGGTTTATGTATGTTCTCTCGGAGATGCTTATTTTGACTTGCTCTTAGGTATTTAGAGGATTTAGCAGGACTTCTCAGTTTTTCGGTGGCATAATATACTGTGTGCTGCCAGGGTTGGTTGGCTTGGTCTAGCATTTTTTGTTCTACTTTGTGTTTTGGAGTATTTTGTTTAATTGGCATAGTGAAAACCAGCCAAATTTCTTGATTATAGTCAAGTTAGCCGAATAGAAGTACCCTTACATATTACTCACTATCTCTCACAATCACAAAATCACAAGAGAGGAGAAAAAGTGTATATTGTAATCCTTGGAATGTGTGCTTGAAGTCCTCTGCAGACACAGTCTCTGCCTAATAGCTTGATTTGTTTGTATGAAAAAATTTACAAGCTTTTAATTATATATCTGACTGATTTCAGAGGTCTTCTTCTCCCCTCATAAAATTTTATTAAAGTTGGTTGGTTCTCAAAATTTTAAGCGATGTGGCTGATTTATGATGAATTATGGGGGAGGCTATGAACCCAGAGGCATGCAAGGTTTTCCTGGTTATGGGTAGGTAGGTGCCAATAAGAATAAATTATTCTTTCAAACTTCGTTGGAATTGGGATTTTGGACATTCTCTCTAAATTTAAATTAGGAGCTTATTGGTTATGCTCTTAAAAAAGGAAAAATAAGTAATGATAATAATACATTTAAGTGGAGTTCTGCACAAGTGTTTTTGGATGTTTGAGTTAATGGAGTTCATGTCTTTGCAGTATTCTTGCTGAATACATGTCAAATACAAGTTGTGACTAAATTTTTCCTATCCATTACCCTCTAAGTCAAAATTAAAGATTCATCTGTGGCACAGCGGAAATTATAGAACAAGCCTTGTCCTATATCATTCTGTATGTATAATTGTGTTTTTCTGAAAAAAGAAATAATGAACATATAAACTTGATATCTTGTTATTCTTTTGAGACGTACATAGACTACAAAATAAACAGGTTCTTGCTCACCTGCATACGCACCCACACAGAAAGAAATTGCCACCTACAAGTGGGGAATATAAATATTCAGATATTCAATTAAGCATCTTTAATGAGGTACAGTACAATATAGTAGTGGTATGATATGTTATCTGAAGGCCATTATATAATCTTGATTCTTGTACACTTAAAGCTAATTTACGTGAAAGGAGAGTAGTAGCGTCATGTTTTGCATGCCAAAGTTTATGCGTTCTCTACTGAAGCACATCCTAGCGTGTTCACATTGACCATTGTGTTGATAGAATCTCCCTCTTCTATTGAAACATGAGCCTACAACAAACCTCATGTGGTGCTGTCACCGGTTATTTCTTAACATCATTCACTGTCTAGAATACCATCCCTTGGAAGCTAAATATAGGGAAAATATTTATGCATTTTGTTTACTTCTTAATTTCAATCAACACTAGACGTAGGCTCAAGTCAGATTCATACTCATTTTGTTTACTTCTTACTGTCAATCAATTCCTTATCTATGAATGTGCTTCTTAAGTTTGCCTACCAACATTGAGTAGACTACACTGGGACTGTGTTAATTATAAGTCCTACTCAGCCTTAGATTTAGTAGAGCGTATCTGGATTCTAGCACACTGTCTAAGAAAAGTATGCACAATCCTTTGGCATAGAGCAGTGGATTATTTGTTGAGTCCTACTTTTGTTGTGCTCTTTCTTTTGGTTGTTGGTCTGGTCACTGTTAGATAGGTGATACAGCTTTTTTCCCCTTTTAGCAAAGACAAGATTTTCATGCATTCAATATTTTAGGTTACAATCATTGACCCCCACATAAATGATTTTTCGTAAAGGGCCCTCTATTGAAAGTTGGTGTTCTTGCCCTCCCACAAGGTAGAGCTTCTGCAATGTTTTGGACTTGGAAAATGCCACTTTTTTTCTAGTCTAGTTAGAAAAATCTACGTAAAATTAAATACCTACTCTTTAGACGTCAAGAGTTTTGATTTTCTTGTCATACCTAGTAGTCTTTTTTTATTTATCTTATTTTGGCTCCCATCTTGAAACTATATTTGTAGCCTTGAAGTTGTTAGAACGGCTTATCTCAGCACTAGTCATCTATATTTCTAAGTGATGATGAAGGTGGATTAAGTAAGAAGGCAATGCCTGAATAAGACATATTAACTGATACAAATCTATGTACCAAATATGTGTATTCGAATTCATGTTCTGAAAATGTGATTTAAACTTAAAGAAGTTTCTTTGATCGCCTAGTAGATTGTTTAGTAGATGTTGAATGAGCTAATTTGTGTAATTGAAGGACAGTGGAAATGGGAATGATATGCAGAATCTGGAACTCATCATCATGTTTTATAATTAAGGAACTTCCCTTGATAGTATCAAGGTTATTGTTTGCTTTTGTAGGCCTTCACTTTCTATTATTGGTATGAAGTAGTGGGTAAGGTGGCATATTCGTGTTGGACACGTTGCCAATAGTGGAAACAAAAAAATGCTGTAGACCATAATAACTATTAAGGCTTAATATATGCAGGTTGTGGATGTGTGGATGCTAGGAAATAGTAAGATAATGCTAAAGCACCCTTAGTTGGCTAAGAATTCCACTTTGGTTGGCGTTTTGGGCTATATTTTAGGGGTAAGAGATCTTCCTCGAAGCCTCTACTAGTACTAAAGAGGCGTTAGGAGTAGATGGAATATATTTTGGGCCGCAAAGACTCCCTACTTTTTGTGTTGTTAAAGTGTCCTCTTTGATCGATCCCTGTTGGTTGAGTACCAATTGGTGGTCTCTGTCTTAGATTTCTTTTTTTAGACACTCCTCATAGGCCATTTCAGTGGCTCTTTTCACCAATAGGGAGATATTAAGGTTGGACAAGTATACCGAGTTTATTGATTGTTTAGCATCTCCCTTTCATACTTTGAGCAAAGTACCTCATGATTCTTAATATTTTCAAACTGTAGTGAGACTTTGCTGGAGGAGAAGCATCCACGCGTCCTCCTTAGCTGTTGTGGGAATTTTTTTTTTTAAGTTTTGGTCATTTGCTTGCTCCTTTAGTTTGTGAAATGCAGGGTTGGTTATATGCCCCAATGATATAGGGTGCTTTTGGATGAGAGCATAAATGAACTATTGGATGCTAGCATCGGCTAATTTTATCCGGAAGATTGTTTCAGAATATGTTGTGCGCTAGAAAAAGGGCTGGTTGGCAAAGAGAGGAGTGTTTCCTGGCTTTGCTGATTAAAGATGTTTAATTCGTTAGTTTATCTAGTATGTGGGTACGGTCTGTTAAATATGATTTGATCAAGGTGTGTCACTGTGGCTATTAGTTGACAGTGGATCTTGCTGCTGGATAGTTCTGCTTTTTCCCCCAAGCTTTGATTAAATATTGGGAGCGTATATTGCGCATGGATGAGTCTGGTAATTAGATTAAGGGAGGAGCCCCCTTTCTGGTGTACTTTGTGAATCTTTCCACAAAATAATCTATGGATACATGGTCCCTTCTTCTGCACTCGTTCTCTACGGGACCATCTTGCTTTTATAGCACTGCTGAAAGCGAGGGGGATTGAGATACGAGTTTTTCTCCCTCGGTGTAAATCGTGTCACCCCCATGAAGTGTGAATACCCATTTTCCTTGCTATATGCATGCATGAAAAGTGAGTTTAAGTTCTTGTAGGCGTCTACGGAGTTGTGAGATTTGATTCAAACACTATGGTTTTGTTCGAAACCTGGTATTGTGTTGCTAAACTGTTAATCTTGTGCAAAATTGCAACCCTTCTGCTAAACTAAATAGCGAAACACTAGCTTGTAACATGGTGAACAAACTTTTTTGACATGAAATGAACCTGTGTGTTTTGTCATTAGTATAGCTATGATGCAAGGTAGAGAACGTGAACTTCATACAATACCTGGATGAGTTTATGAGTTTTTCCCCAAAACATTGGATGTCCATATAATGCCTTGTCCATTTGGTATTCATATTGTTGCAGCGAATAAGATCAACCTGCTATCGGCACAATATTGAGAGCTTACTGTATAGTTAGTTGTATGGTCACATGATGATGGGTGGTTAGGATTCATAACCACCGTTGAACTTGAATTACCTATCTGCCTGCCCTCGGCTACATGTTTGCTTACAGCACTTCCACCTACAGAGGGCGAAGGCGAGAGCGTATTAAGTATTTTTTGCTCTAAGAGCATTTCCACCTATGAGGCAAGGGCAAGGGAATAGTCCCAAAAAGTGGGTACTATTCACGTATTACCCACCATAATAGTAATAACCCTTCGTTTTTTGTTCCACCGCAAAAGGGCAAGGACAATGGGTGATTACTATTCATAAAACTAATTTTTAGTTTTTTTATGAACTAAAATAGTTTGCACCGACATTTTTAAGAAAGAATTTGTGGTGTTTTGATGTGGGAAATGTAAAAATTGGATTGGGTATTTATAGGAAAAAAAATCAATTATACCTGGAATATTTATCGCCATTAGATGTAAAATGGACTCCAGATTTTGCCACGTGGCGCTGATGTCAGCGTGCCTGAAGGCAGGGAGGTAAGCAAGTTTCTGCCTGTTGGCCCGCCTCTTGCCTCTCCCATCTCTATAGTAAATGTCAACTTTAACAAGGATAGAAACACAATTTGTGGCAAAGGCAAAATTTTCCCATGTTTTTTGCCCTTGCCTCTTGCCTTTGCCACAATGGTGGAAATGCTCTAACACCAAACAATTGCCTTCCCTAATTTACTATTTGCTTTAGCAGTTTTCACTCATGAAGAATGAAGATGAGAGCAAAATATTATTCACAATAATTTATTATATATATTATTTTTATAACAAATATAAAAATAATTATCTTACGACTAATATCAATTCATATTCAATTCATACATTTGATTTGATTTTTATCCATTGAATAAAACAAATCAAATTGAATAAAATAATAAATATATATCAGAACAGAAAGGGCTAAGATCCTCTATTCCACTTTTTTTGTTCCACTTTTGTTCCACTTTTTCTTTTTTGACATCTCCGATAATTCGTGTTATGATCCAAACCGTTCACTTTTTTTATTGTCTAATAAAGATCATCCTTGCTAAAAATCATTCAAATTCGTGATCGTTCGGTTATCAAATAATGAAACATAGCCGAATCGACTTTGTAAAACATAGATGGGTCTTTATATAAGTTAAAAAATCATGAATTTGAATGATTTTTACAAGAATGATCTTTACTAGATAATAAAAAAAATAAACAGTTTGAATATTACACGGATTATCGGAGACGCTGAAAAATGAAGAGTGGAACAAAAGTGGAATAAAAAAAATAGAATAGAGGATCTTCCTCCGAAAAAGAGTCCACTGTTAGTTGTGTTGTGGCCTCATTGTTTCTGTTATCAAGCGCTTGCACCACTCGATTCTCTTTACTTTATTTTTTTTTTTCTTTCTACGTGATTGAAATGGACTCACAGAGGCCACTGTCATGTGCCTTCTCTTTCTCCTTCGTCGTCGCCATCACCGCCGGAACTCAATTCCACCACCGCTCAAACCATCCAAACCGGAATTGGATTCACCTCTGCCGCTTAAACTCTCTAATCTCATGCCTAAACTCGTCGCCCCATTCGATTTCAAACTGAGGGCAGGCATGGTGGTGCGACAGCCGTGGGAGAAGAAAGCTAAAACAGGGGTTGAGTGCGTTGTGGCGTCACCTCTGACCTCATCGCCCGCTGGCAGAGGCGAGTGCTGAGGCTTGCCATCGCCACCGCCTTCGGCAGGCATGCCTGCCTATCTCCTTCCTCCATTTTTGACGATGGAAACACGTTGCAATTGGATGGAAAAACGCCCTAACCGCCTGCAGATTGCGTACCCCAATGGAAGTGCTATTAGATTTGGAACATCACAGAAGCACATAAAATCTAGTCCTGGTGGATGGCACGTGGGCAGTGGTAACATTGCACAGATTTGCAGGAAGCAAATGCTTTTTAGATTTATACCAAGATTAATTGCAATAGGAAATCTACCTCATTGCAACAAGCTAGTCACCACCTATCCTCGACAAAACGTACATTATCACTTGCTCTATCTGAATTTCTCTAATAAATTAGTTTAATGAAATTTCTCTTCTTTGAGGGTCCGACATCCAAAATTGCTTTTACTTCGGCTTGTGTCGAAAGATTATCTTAGACATAACATTTAACAAAGGCAAAGTTTATATGATAATTAAAAAGGTTGTATTATACGGGAATGTAGTGGGCAACCTCCCACCACTCATACACATACACATTGATCCAAGGTTGAATTGACCAATTTTTTATCTCTTGTTCAAAGTCTAAACAAATGCGCAAAAATTCTTAACCACAAGCGTACGTGCAGCGTGGAAAATAATTGGACAGAGCAAATTGGCATGTTGGTGTTATTGCATTACAGCTGCACTTCTCTAGTCTGTGGAAAATGTCAACATGCAAACTGGGATACGTCCCAAGGACTACAATTTGCACAAGTGATATATTGATAAATATGATTTAATTGAACACTATGCCGTCGTCAATAGTTTTGTTGAACCCTGCAGGACAGGAACGTGAAGGAGGTGGCTCCAAAATGTGGGTTCGACGTAAAACCCATGTGGAACTTATGCCTTCATGGAGACAAAACATACTTGGTGACATGTTCTCACTCTATCTAGCCTTTATTTTGACAAAATACTATATTCTATGAAGTTAATTAACAATTGTTCAGTTTGGTAAGTGATGCACGTCCGTCAATATGCAATGAAATAAATTCATTAATTGATATTATATATGTATTGTGCATCACTTGCCACCATAACTTTATGTTTGTTTTGATTGATGGTCACACCAAATCACGAAATAATCTAACAATACACCAAAATTCTACAAATATAACCAAAATTCTATAAGCTACAAAGGGATCAAAGAGGGTGCTTAGCTTGCGTATGCTAACCATGGTTAACAATCTAAACAACACCTCTTAACTCTAATAACTTTCCAAATACTATATATACAAATCAACCCACATACCATCCTCACGACAAATGTCCATTTCTAGGCAATTCCATTAGCTTCTCCCCATTCCAATTTCCCCAGAGTCCCCCATCTCACTTCAAATAACAATGAAACCCTTCATTCTGTCTAATCTTCCAATCTTAGTCCTTTTATTTGGTGCATATTCATGTGCCCCCACTCTCCCTCTCTTCCTCCTCCTTTCATTCTTGTTCGTGTTCCTCATTTCTCTGAACCACTGGCTTGTCCCCGGCGGCTTTGCATGGTCAAATTACCAAAATGACCTCAATAAAGGGCCAAAACTCCAAGGATCATTTGGTTGGCCTGTACTAGGTTTTCTACCCCATCAAATGGGATCACTTGCTCACCAAAAACTCGCCGAAATGGCAACTTCACTCAATGCAACTAGGCTCATGGCATTCAGTCTAGGCACAACACGCGTCGTGATCAGCAGCCATCCAGACACTGCAAGGCAAATCCTAGGAGGGTCCTCGTTTTCTGACCGCCCAATTAAGCATTCAGCTCTATTGCTAATGTTTGAGCGCGCCATAGGGTTTGCACCTTCGGGGACATATTGGCGCCACCTTCGTAGGATGGCGGCGGTCCACATGTTCTCCCCGAGGAGAATTGCCAGCCTAGAGGACCTCCGACAAAAGGTGGCGGATGAAATGGTGGCGAGAGTTTGGGAGGAGATGGAGGAGAATGGTAGGGTTGTGGGGTTGAGAACAATATTGCAAAAGGGTTCTTTGACTAACATAATTGAGAGTGTTTTTGGTACTAAAAATAATAACAACAACAACAACCCAACGTTAGTGTTGCATGATATGGTGAAAGAAGGGTATGATTTGATATCAAGGTTCAATTTGGAGGATTATATCCCACTAGTGTTTTTGGACTTTTATGGCGTGAAGAGGAAGTGCCACGTGTTGGCGGCGGAGGTGAAACGTGCGGTGGGGCAGATTGTGGCTGAAAGAAAAAAGGCGGGAGATTTCGGTGGCGGGAATGACTTTCTCAGTGCTTTGCTAGCTTTGCCTCAAGAGGATCAATTATGCGATTCCGACATGGTGGCGGTTTTGTGGGTGAGCATTCAAACCTCTCTCTTGTCTCTCAATTCTATATTGCCTTTCATCGTTTACAGGTGAATGATTGACAAATGTTAATATACAGATATACTAGCTGATAAACTTCAAAACGTAGAAAATTTCATTAGATTCCCATGTTAAATAAAACATACGCATTTTTACTACTTTGCTTGAAATTAATGCATGCAATACTATGCAGGTTCGATTAGTCCTACCGGTTCCGATTTCAGTCGGATTAGTGGCTAGTTGTTCTTCTTTTAGTTTTCAAGCAGGCTAGGGAGTTTGTCGTCCTCACTGTTGAGGTTTTTTTCGTCCATAATTTTAGTATTTATAAAACGAGTCTAAGTTCGTGTAGGACTTTCAGCTGCTTAGATGTGGATAGGGATGTCAACGGGGCGAGTTAAGACGAGTTTGCCAATACCATCCTCATCTTCGTTCCCTATCCCCATCACCTTCCCCGTCCCCATCCCCATCCCCATATTTTCACATAAGTTAAGTTAATTTTTATTTTTAAATATTATATTTGTATTTAGTTATTAACTAAAAATAAAAAGTAAGTATTTATTACCTATAAATACCAAAAATGTATGATCGGGATAAGTTGGGGGATGGGGATGACATTACCATCCCCGTCTCATCCCCATTAAGTAATTTTACTCTTCAAGGATGGAGGGCCTTGTTTCCATTTCTTCAAGAATTTTCACTTCGTTAGGGGCGGGTCCCCATTGGGTACCCACCCAATTGGAAATTTCGGCCATCTTTAGATGTAGATCATTTTGTATTGTACTATAAATTTTATAAATAAATTGCCGCATTTTATCAAAAAACAATTAATAATAATAATAATAATAATAATAATAATAATATTATGCATGGTCAATGATTAACCTTTTCCCCCATTAGATTTGAGCCATTAGATCCTACAGTGGATTATCCACTTTAAAGTTTAATTTAATCGCCGCGGGGTTCTTAGGATTAGATAATAATTTTATCCACTTTAAAGTTTAATTTACACATCGCCAGCAGGGGTTCTTAGGATTAGATAATAATTATTATCCGCTTTTTGAATCCCCTAGTACTACTATCTGGGAGAAATGACCAAGCCGTAGTTCTTTGTGCTGTCCACGCTGGTATCCTTTCTATTTTCTATCCTTTTTCATAAGGTCCTCTGGTGGACATGCACACAATACAGTATACAATTTTAAACAAATGAAATAAATAAATACAATTTTAAACAAATGAAATAAATAAATAATTATAATATGACTATGGTGAAAGATCTTTTTTGTGCATAAATTGATGCCTTTTGCCTTTGTCTTTTTCTTTTTTGTGGAATTATATCCAGGAAATGATATTTCGAGGGACGGACACGGTTGCACTACTTCTTGAATGGGTTATGGCAAGGATCGTGTTACACCAAGACATCCAAGCCAAGGCACAACAAGAGCTCGACACACACGTGGGGAACGACAGGCACGTGCGAGAGTCCGACCTCCCAAGCCTTCCTTACCTGCAAGCCATAGTCAAGGAAGTTCTCCGCATTCACCCTCCAGGCCCATTACTATCATGGGCCCGTCTTGCTGTCCATGATGTTCACGTCGACAAGGTCTTTATCCCGGCCGGCACAACTGCGATGGTCAATATGTGGGCCATAACTCACGACCCGTCCATCTGGAAGGACCCATTGGAATTCAGACCCGAGAGGTTCATTGAAGAGGACGTGTCGATAATGGGCTCGGATCTTAGGCTCGCTCCATTTGGGTCGGGCCGGAGGGTATGCCCGGGAAAAGCGTTGGGCTTAGCCACCGTGCACTTGTGGCTTGCGAGGCTTTTGCACCAATTCAGGTGGTTTCCGGCCGACCCAGTAGACCTTTCGGAGTGCTTGAAGCTCTCCCTCGAAATGAAGAAGCCGCTCACGTGCCAGGTCGTCCCTCGTAATATTATTAGTCAATAACGCTCGCAAAGCTAGTTTTCTGCCGTTTAGGAATAAATAAACAGAAAGAAAGTTGTACAGTGGTGTGACTAAGTAGGGCTTGATTTCCGTTGTTAAATTAAATATTGTGGGGCAGTAATTAATGTGGGGTTATCAAAAGGACTGAAATAATCTCAAACCTCAGCATATGGTATAATTTTGTGTACGTGATCTTTGGTTCTGTAAAATATTGTTTTGGCCATCTATCTAGCGAGTTGTACATTCTCCATTCAAGTTCAAATTGCAACTTAACTTTTATCTTTTTGCAATAATAGCAACTTAACTTCAGAGATGAGATTTGGAATATAATTTCAGACTTATGGGATCAAATACTTAATTTTCAGTAAATGGCAAATAGATTAATTGTTAAATTAATGATGAACTTTAAGCCCAGCTTGATCCACCATCAAGCTCACCAATATTGTCCCAACCAGAGACGGAACTACCTTTTAGCTGAAGAAGTGGAGTGCACAATGACATTTTTGAAGTGTCAATTAACATAATCTTTTATCTATTATCCATATTAGGAATTTGGCCTTCCCACAATTTGAATCCTAATTATGTCATTTGTGTCCCCAATTTAACCATATATCGTTAGGTGTGAGGTTTTAATATGCATAATCTTGTTAATCTAAAGACATGTTAGTGATACATTACTTAAAATATAACCAAAAAGGAAGATCACATTAGCACATGTCAAAGCCGCCGCCATAGCCACTATGGAAAGTTTAAGCACGAGTTATATCTAGTATATGATAATATAGATATCATATCGACAGATATGCATGTCTTAGGAGTAGTTTAGTCATTTCCGCTTTAACTCGAATGAATCATCAATTGATATCTTAGTTTGAAATTGTAGATCGCCAACTTTTTTTTCTTTCGAATAATTAGCTAGTAAGAGGACAGTAGCATTAATCCAATCCGACTTGGTTCTCAAAAGCCATGAGAGATTGGATAAAATCTAACCCCGCGTGTCAATTGATTTAGTACTTAAGTTTGCAATGGTTGTGGCCCGTAATGTGTAAGAAAAGTATGACCACAACCATAACTCTGCTACTATATATATACACACATACTACACTGATATATAAATAATTACATAAATATAACTATAATCCTATGCAATATATAAATATGAGCTCATTCTGTGAGGGGTAAAATGAAGGCTATTGTGGGCACTATCGAGTGCAAGGATCCATGTAAGAAAAAGTTGTGTAAATGGTGCACTTTCCAAAAATAGAAAGAAAATTCTAGATATGCATATCGCAATCTGAAATATTAATCCCAAAGGCATTCTATTTTAGCTAATAACAGCAATTTGAGGTTTTGCTTTCATTTGGTACGGACCGGTATCGATAACGAGGGGGCCATTATATATAGTATTAGTTAGGTTTTAAGTCAATAGTGTATGAATTAACTTGTTGATAGAGATAGAAAGCTAGCTAGCATGAAGAGAATATGTAATGGTGGACCAAATATATTCCTTAAACTTTGTACATAATGCAATAGATATTTCCAGGCATATCCTAAAGTTTTGGCTTTTTTAGATCCAAATCTTTGGCCTTTCTTCAAAGGCAAATCGCTTTATCCCACCTTTGCTGCGCACATATTTTGTATGTTATTATTACTCGAAATTGGCTTGTTGATGCTCCACAAATTTCTATTGGGACCCCCATATGTAGCCTCTTATTGAAGTCCAAATGTTTTTTTTCTTTGGGATTGAATTTGGTGTAAATACAATAATGTAGGCAGCTTTGTTAAAAGCTAGTTCCAGTGTTTTAAGATCTTTGATTATAAAAATTGAATCAACTATCGTGTAAAGAATCAAAGCGTTATTAATTGAAGTTTCTCCAATGAGCGTGTAGATTTAATGACTTATCTCTCAAGTCAATCACGATGGAAATGAATACCAATTATGTGTAAAGGACTTAAGATCCAAAGTAACTACGCACATCTCTTGAGCTTGATGTACTTATATTCTAATTTCATAAAAGTAAGAGAAAAGGGAACTTGCATCCAGTAGCGGATCTAGAAAATTTTGTGAGGGAGGCACTCCACACCTAATGACGCAGCGGAAATTATAGAACATGCTCAAACAAACGTCTAAAACCACGAATACACACTAGAATCCACTAGCACTCCAGAATCCACCAGAAAAGATAGAGAAAACTCTCAAAAATATATTATATCAAACAACTCTCCCTAAAATACAAGCATAGCTGCGCCTTTAAATAGGCGATGAAACTAAATCCTACTAAGGATTGTATTCCTAATTAACAAGGGAAAAATAAAGATAAATCCTAGTAAGTTAGGGAAATAAAACACCTAATCCTTAATGGAAAGGGAAACATTAATCCTAATCTTTCCTAAATCTTCCATCCTTGAATATCCTTATGCGACTCGGAAATCCCAACAATAGGCCTTATGATCCTTTCTGGCCAAATACTTGTCATTCGGACACAACTTTCCGTTCTTGCAAGCTTGTTTAATTGTTCTAAACCACTTTCGTAATTTTGACATTTTCCACATGAGTTTACCCATATTTTTTCCTACATCACCTAACAAAGTAGAGATGAAATAAATTGATTTATTGATTTAATAACATGACGAACTGACTAATGGAGGGGGGGGGGGGGGGGGGGGGGGGTTCAAAAACAAACAAACAAAAACAAAAAATTTGTGATCCAACACTATTAGGAGAACACACACACACACTGTAGTGCCATGTCCATTCCCAACTGTTCTAAAAGATACAAACTCTAACCCAAAAATTCAAATAGTCCAGATAGTACCACAAGCTTGTTTCTTAATTCGTTCTCTTCTGATTTATGTAGTTCGATGAATAGAAAAATGAAAACAGAAGTCAAATATCACAAGTATGAAGCATGATGAGACTTGAAGTAATTGCATATATAAAACTCAGATGTGTACACAATTAACTTATTTAAGTCCTATTTGCTCTTTTTATGATGAATATTTTCTACCCGTGATTATATTATTTATAATCCATACCGGAAGTTTGTGTTCCTATAAACTGTTGGCGAGCAAAAAAAGAAGAAACAAGTGAATTCATAGCACTTCAGAATGCTTATGCAAACGCGAAGGGGAAAAACATTCTGAAGCAGAAGTTGGAAATTATGGACGAAGTGTTCCAAATAGTAATCATGTTGTTTTTCACTATCCAAGTGGGTTTGGGCCGTTACTCTCAAGATGGGCCCCAAATCTTAACAGTGAGCCGCAATTTCATGGGTCCATTTAATTGGATGTGTCAGGGGGCAGAAAACCAACACATGGAATTGTCTCGCTTCATTTTAATTCGAGGGTAGGTGGAGATAGAGGTTCAGACTTTCAAATTTCGAACCTCTCTACGAGGAACTTTCTAAAAACGGAGTTATTTTTCGCAAGAGTCCTTCAGCTTTTGAAATTTCTGCAATCCACCTATTCACATTTCCTTGCTGTTCTTTTGGCCGCCAATTGGCGATAATCATACAAATTTTTTTATCATAAAAGAAATCACACGACAAGCGCTAACTGACGCCAGTTTCTCTTTAAAAAAAACTTATTTATAGCATGTTCCTTCAAACTTAAATTTTATTTTTTTTTTCCTCAAATTTAAAATAACTTATTTTATCTTCTGAAATTTACTTTCTTCTACGTTACCTACTCTAAATTAATACTAGTAAGTTATAACTACTCACTTGAAACTCTCAATTTGTCTTATTTTTCCCCTAGAACTCATTTCCTTCACCTACTTTGTCTGATTTCGGTTCACTCTATTTATTTTGCTATCGTTGAATTATATGAGATCCACTTTTGTCTTTTGACAATGCCTTATGCAGAACCGAAATGCCACCCACCCCATATATTGTGTTTTGGAAACTGTTTTAGTTACAAAACATAGTTGAAACATTTTGTACCGATTTGCCATTCCCGTGCAATGAAATTAAAAAAAAATTAAAAGTATTGATTAGAAAAAAAATAACTTAGATATAAAAATTCGTAATACCGAGGTAGATGCCTCATTTTTTTGTCCTCCATAACTATGTAGAAGGAGAAATAAAGCTTGTAGTATACTGCTCACTGTTGGTGGCAGAGATTTGAAGGTGAGAAGAAGACAACGGTGGGATTGGGTGGAGGGTTAGAGGAGTGGATAAGCGAAGGGGCAGTAGAAAAAGTGGACGTATAATTCAAACTTAATAAAAGAAGTCAACCGAAATAAGGTAAAGTGTGTGAAGGATATCCATGGAGTTAAGAAATAAGGTAAAGTGTGTGAAGGATATCCATGGGGTTAAGTAACCCATTTTTTGTTTCAGGGGAAGTGAGTAAATTTGAGGGTTTCAGGGGGCATTCCTACAATTATTAATTGAAACTTACCGGTGTTAACTTCAGGGGACATCATGTTTGATGAAAGTGAGTTTGAGGGGTCAAAGTGACCTATTTTGAGTTTCAGAAAGAAAGTAAGACAAAATTTGAGTTGTAGAGGACATTATTCAAAATAAGCCAAAAACAAGCAATAAGGCCAGTGATTGTGTGCTACCAAATGAGAGATTAATGAGGAAATAACAACACCCAAAAATAGTTATAGTGAAAAATAAGTTGGAGATACTAACCCCAAAAATAGTTATAGTGAAAAATAAGTTGGAGATACTAACCTAGAATCATACGTGGGTCATGTTCTTTTTTCTTTTTTTAAGGGCAAATTACAATTTCGTACCCTGTGGTTTGGGTCGAATTTCGAAATGATACCTATACTTTTTTTTTTCATTTTCGTACCCTATACTTTCAAAGAGTTGCAAATCCGTTCCACCGTCACAAAAATCGTTAACTCTCTGTAACGGAGAGCCAGCAGCCGTCATCACTGTCGCGCCGCCGCCATCGCCGGCGTCGCGCGCGCCCATTTCCCGAATTTTCCAACTTTCTCAATTCTCAACCAATTTCTACAATCTTTATATGGAAATTCATCTACGGAACTCAAGAAATCGAATGGGACTAGTTTCGAAGCTTACCTCGGCCGGACCGGCGAATCAGCGTCGGAAACTCGAACTCCGTTGAGCGTCGCCGCGGCTTCGCCGTCGCCTTTCTTGGAAGGCCGTCAACAGATCGGAGGTCACGACGTCCGGAGAACGTTTTGCGGGCAGCGGCAGGCCCGATGGTGGTCGGACGGCGAAGATCGGCCATGGGAGCTCGTCGGCATCTAGTCTTCGTCGGGCGCGTCGCTCGGTCCGGCCGTTCTTGGAACGCCGCTGGCATGGCTGGGTCGGCGACGTCGCGGGCAACCCGGTCCGGTGGCGGCATTCGTGATAGGTGGCCGAGAGGGTCAACGGCGTTGAGGTGAGCTTCGACGGCGCTCACGGAAGCCGAGTTTTCCGACGCCGATTCCGGCCGGTACAGGCGAGGTAAGCTTCGAAACTAGTCCCATTCGATTTCTTGAGTTCCGTAGATGAATTTCCATATAAAGATTGTAGAAATTGGTTGAGAATTGAGAAAGTTGGAAATTGGGGAAAATGGGCGACGACGATGGCGACGGCGCGACGGTGATGACGGCTGCTGTCTCTCCGTTCCAGAGAGTTAACGATTTTTGTGACGGTGAACAATTTGCACTCTTTGAAAGTATAGGGTACGAAAATGAAAAAAAAAAAGTATAGGTATCATTTCGAAATTCGACCCAAACCATAGGGTACGAAATTGTAATTTGCCCTTTTTTTAACTAGTAAACTTGTGCAAAGTTGTGATTCTCTTTGTTATGCATAGTTAGGGGCAATTTTCAAATGTCTGAGTGTTTCATCATTTCTCAACTAGTCAAACCTTAACTTCACTTTATAGTCGTAGAAATAATGCATAGGTGTGATTCACTTTTCACAAATATTTTAAAAAACTCGCTTGAGACTCGCCTTGAGGGGAGGCGGGCATAATCTTCATCGAGGCTTAAGGAAAAGGCGTTGATTCCCAAAAAGCGGGGGAAAGGCGCATGCCTCAAATGCCTCAGCCCAATCATTTTTTTCTCTAGCAAAGAAACAAAACAGCGCCGTTTGCTTCCCAAAAAAACTTAAAATGCCTGACCTCCTCTTCTTCGGGTGTGAGCAACTCAGGCCCAACATCTGTTTCTTCTTCCTTCCTCACGTCGTCTCTCTGCTTCGCCTGCCATCTTCTTTGCCTGCCGTATTCTTCCTTCCTCACTTCGTCACTTTTCTTCGCTTGAGCAGGAAGCGTTGTAGAGGCGCTTCGATGGGTCGGAGTTCGGGTTATGATATGTCATGGCTGAATTTGAGAGGAAGAAAGGCGAATATTTTAGGGTTTGGATTTGGGGGAATTGGGTGTCTGTGCCGCATGGAGAGAAAAAAGAGAATTGTCTTGTGTTGGCCAAATTGGACATAGAATAGTTAAAAATATTGGAGAAATGAAGATAAAAGTAATCAGGGAAGTCGGTGGCCTAATTGGTATGAAGAGAACTTAAAAGTAATTTTGGACAGTTACTAAAATGTGAATTTTTTACTAAAATTTCAGCATGCCATTTGATAAAAATAATTAGGGTCTCTAATGAGTTGGGAGCTCACATATCCGGGGATAGGCACATTCACTAGATTATTGTGGTATTGTTTTGAAGTTTATAAATTATTGATGTTGTTTAAAATTCGGTTTCTTTATTGGATGATATGAATTTTACCTTAATTATTATGTAGGAATGATATTGGATATTATTTCTGTATAATATTTTTTAATAATTTTTTATAATTACGCCTTACTAAGTCTCAAAAGGCTTACGTCTTCAAGTGTTGAGGCTTACGTCTCAGTGAGGCTACCACCCAACCCCTTAACGTTTTAAAACATTGATTTTCACAAGAAATATTGTTTACATGTAGTAGCGTCATGCTCAAATATATTGCTTACATGTATGTATGCATCACTAATGTAAATCATCTGGGTAACTCTCGCTACAGAAAAACACACGAACTTGTCAATAAAATTTTCAATATGCTTGCAGGGTTTCATCGCCTCATATATTCACACAAATTACTTGCTTATTTTATGGCAAACACCTTACATGTAGTCTTCAATTCGATGGCTGCTGTTGGCATTATGTACCCTTCAAGTGTCACTTTGGTTAAAAATTTATGTGGTCATGAGAATTAATATAATTAATGACTAGATTGCAAATGATGTGAGAATGTTTCCCTTATTTCAGATTCGTTGCAAACTCTTTATTGGCAATGATTAGGATCGAAACTCTCAAGTCTCGAATTCAAATTGAAGTTAGAAACTAGAAAGTGACAAAATTGCATCAAACATGCCCATTCTCAAAGTTAAAGGGTAAAGTTTTGAATATGAAAACAGTTGAGGGCCAAGTTTAGAAATTCCAGAAAATAATGTCCCTCCGTAAATGAAATTAAGACAAATTATCTGGCAACAAAATGGCTCTCTCTTCAAAATTCCATCAACAAAGCATAAAAAGACACTCCACTACCCTCCCATCCCTCCACAAGGACCCACAAGCTCAATCTCCACCGTTCAAAGACACAAACGCACCACGCGTCAACCATCCAACAGCGAGTAGTTATCGTCGAAAAGATCGAAACATTTCAAAAAAAATACAGAGAAAATCCAGGCTGTTATTTATCTTCTCACCCTTGTTTTCAGACAAAATAAAATTCGATCCCCCCCGGCATTTTTCCCTCTCTTTTCATCTGCCGTTTTGAGTTGGAGGGAAAACTGACCCAAATCCAAATCGAAAATCCCCTGTTTCAACTTTCAAGCGCCACAACAAAATTAGGGTTTCGCATGTGCTCGAGCTTCACTGAGCGGTCCATTTTCTCGCTTTTCTCTTGGCCCAATCGCTGTTTGGTTGCAGGAATAGTGATTTCCGCTGCCGGGTTCTGATATTCCGGCTCGATTTTGGCTCAGGTACGGATAGTAGAGTTCAAAGTTTGATTTTTTTTGTTTGAACTCGAGCTGAAGCTCTGGTTGTTGAAGTGCAATTTTGGAGCTAGATTTTAGGGTTTCATTGGTTCTGTTTCGGGAATGTTTGGTTTTGGTGAATGTTCGAATTGTGACAAATGTTGGGTTTTGTGCTTGAAAATTGAAGTGAATTGATTGATTTGATTCTCAGTTGGGTTGTAGTGAGGTTGGTAATGGGTTTCTAGGGTTTAAGATTTTACCTTGGAACTTACAGTTGATAGTAATGAGCTTAGTTTGGGGGCGTTCTGGCTGCGGTTCATTTTTCGATTCTTCGAGTGCCGGCCAGTAATGTGCAGTCAGTCTGTATCTCTATGTTGAATTTGTCATGAATGAAATCATTTTCCTTTAGTAAAGTATCTAAACTGCACTAAATGTACAAACTTTGGAAGACTAATTGTTCGTTCATCGCTAGTTTGCTGCCATTAAATGTTAAAATTGTAAATTCATGATTGTTATACAGTATCAGCTCTAGGATAGGGTGTTATTTTGAAATTGGGATGCTTTGTTCATTAACTGTTTTCTCAAATTTATATTCGTTTGAAGGCTGGAGGTCAAAATGCAAACAAAGAAGAAAAGTTCTGGAAGACCCGTTGCCAGAGAGCGTGTTAGTCCAAAGGTTACAAGAGCTCAGAAGAAAGTGGCTGAAAATGTGCAAGTTGTAGAAAAGAAAGTTGCAGATCTAATTACATCTTCTGTAAGAAAGCAGAGACCTAGTAAGTTACCTTCTCATTGGTGTATACACTACTTGCTGGAAAAGTTCCTCAGGCTTGGGTCAGCTTAATGCTATAGTTACTTTGTGTGGCATTAATGTCTGTGTCTTGGTATGCCCTGAAACATATCTCAAACCTGGTAGTATAGGGTGATAACATACCAGTATCAACATTGGGAGTTTGGAATTTCTTTCTTTGTTTTTAAGATTCCTTATCTGTGACTGTTGTCTTGTACGTACCCGCTTATGTGTCTAATGAATTGAATTCTGCATAAACAGCCTTTGGAAAGCTGATTTATTAAAATTAAGGAAATTTTGTTCTTCTAAGCTTTATGATATAGAACATTTCCAGTTAAATGTTTCTAATTGTGATCTTCCTAACCGCAAACTTTCAGATAGCACTCATAAAAAGAATGGGGAGCATGTTGCTGCAAGCGATTCAAATGTGAACTGTGACTCTATGTGTGATGAGACTGCTGTAGCTTGTTTGGGGCATGATGCTTTAAGTGATGTTTGTGTAGAGAATAAGGTAATTGTCTAGTAGTGCCCTGCTTGTCTCAGTTATGTTGCTTATAAAACCATATAACTGAAAAAGTTCATTAAATTGTACCAATCCTACTGCAGGGTCGTGACGAAGGAACAGCTGATTGTATGCATGAAACTATATTTTCTCCTACCTTTCACTTACCTAAACATGGTGACGGTGAACCTGCCAATGGAGGTAGATGGGGAAAAATCTTTATTTTTACTGTTTTGCATTTAAAACTATGGAATTGAGTTTTTGTCCTTTTCCAAGATTGTATATGACCTTTACTGTTTTTCTCTTTTCTAGTTGATTTTGTTAAATTCTTTACAAATGGAGACCACAATTTCCATCAAGAATGTGAAATAAAGTGTTCAAGGGTTGATGTGCTGAATGGTCATATTGGTCAAGAGATTTCAGAATCCGTTGTTAGAGATGAGAACACATTATCTTCAGTAAATATATCATATCCTGGTAATACGAATGACATTAAATACAAATCTATGGACAAAAATTGAATGCTTAAACCGTTGTGATATGTGTGTATTCTTATTGTAATGCAGTTATGGAGGCAACCGGTATCTCTTCTGAAGTGTCAGCCATATACCTTGCCATGAAAAATTCGAAGTTGGAATGTGTAGACGAGCATGGTCAAGATCCCATGTCAACTGATTTATACACTGATGAAGATGAGAATGAGGAATTTGATGACTTTGATCCTTACTTATTTATCAAGAACTTACCTGACTTATCATCAGTTGTCCCAACTTTTCGGCCGATGCTACTGCCTAAACAGACACGGAGTTGCCCTCCTACGAGTCTGGTTTTGGACTTGGATGGTGAGAATGATGACAAATGCAGTATCAATTTTTTGTACTATTTTTCTGCATTTCTGTTGACTTCCGAAAGCTTTTGAGCTACACATGTCCTTTGTTCATGAAACAGATTGTTTATATGTCACTGTCTTTGCTCTTTATGTTCTGCCAAACTAGTCTGGATGTTTCTGGAGATTGTGACTTCCTTGCTGCATGTTTTTCTTTGCTTGAATTGCTAGGATGACAATCCAATAGAACATATATTGATAACATTTCACTAATTTTTCATTTGTCAGTGGTTTGTAATTTAACACAATCGAGTAGTGTTCTATTTTTGAAATGTTGTTGCATGGTGGTCTGAGCTCCAGTGGTAGGAACTGGGATCAGTTCAGGACCATCTTATCCTCTCTTTTTAATGGAAGAGCTGAGTGAACTTCAGTCCAAAATTTTATTCATTTTTCCTTGTAAGGAGTGCAAGATCTGTCTTTTATTATTGTAGCCTTAGGAAGTTGGTATGCATTGATTTATTCTCACAGAATATGTATATGATATATAATTTAATCTTTGATTTCTATCTGCTCTTGTTTGTGGAGGTCTTACTTGAACTATTCATTGGATTTGTATGCTGAGACTGATTTTTTCTTTTTCTGCAGAAACTTTGGTTCACTCCACACTGGAACCTTGTGATGATGCAGACTTCACTTTCTCTGTAAATTTTAACCTCCAGCAGCACACAGTATACGTCCGATGCCGTCCTCATCTCAGAGATTTTCTAGAAAAAGTCTCTGTTCTTTTCGAGATCATAATCTTTACAGCTAGTCAAAGTATTTACGCAGAGCAGCTTCTAAATGTGTTGGACCCAAAAAGGAAGATATTTCGGCATCGTGTTTTTCGTGATTCCTGTGTTTTTGTGGAGGGGAATTACCTCAAAGATCTGTCAGTCCTTGGTCGTGATTTGTCACGTGTCATCATAATCGATAACTCTCCACAGGTATACTATTCCCAACTTTCTCCTACCCCAGCCTCCTATTACTGTGATAGATAAACTTAGTTGAAGGCTTTTCTAGTTATCTGTGGAATCCCTTCTGCTGCCATTCATAATTATCAAGTATATCCCTAGTGGGTTCCTTTGCCTGCTTTAGAATCAAAGTCTAGTCTGTCCTTTCTAAGCTCTTAACTAAAGCATGCTTAGACCAGTGCTATTGGGATAGCTGAGATTGTAGGGATATCTATCGAAATATCGAATATGAATACAAGTTTGAATATTGGCAACATGAGAAGGAAATACATGGGTTACGTTTATAACAATTTTGTGTATGGGTTTTCTCTCAGGCATTCGGGTTCCAAGTAGACAATGGAATACCAATTGAGAGCTGGTTTGATGATCGTTCTGATAACGAATTACTGTTATTACTTCCTTTTCTCGAGAGTTTGGTTGGAGTAGAAGATGTTCGGCCGCTAATTGCAAACAAATTCAACTTGAGGGAGAAAATAGCTGCTGCTGTTTACCCTCTTAACTCCTTTTGAACGGTGAGCTATCAATGTGAATGACCAGTTTTACAGTATGAAATCTATGCTGGGTGTATTGCTCGTATTTTTAGGTTCTTCTTCCAGAAACGCTGTTCTGTTTGTTGTGAAGTTATGTGCTTTCATTCAGAAAAATGGAGACATGATCTTGGTGTAACATGGGTCAGATAGAAGTTACAAACTCTTGATAGAAAATTAGCTTACCAAATAAGGTTCCTGATAACTTAAGGGTTACGTCTGTTTGGAGTTTTAGGAGCATTGTTCTTTGTTAGGGTAATATTTTATGTCATAATATAAGAATGCTTTCTTGTTATATTTGAAGATGGAAGAGGTACTGAAACAGAAAAAGGAAAGCATGCGTAGAAAACTTTATGTTTTTATTACCATCAATGCTTTTGAGAATTTCTCCCCTTTACATCAGTAAGTGCGGTATCTTTGTTAGTTTTCGTTGATAGAAATTAACAGGTGAAGCCACGCTTTATATCATATTCTAGCAAGAAAAGTGTTTCTGTTTTAGCTAAACAAAAATATGAAATTGTTATTCAGTTTATGAACTAGATCATGCATAATTTGTGACTTCTAACAACTTTGGTTTCCAAGCACACGAACACTTGAGCTGCATCAATACATGTCTCTGAATTTTCCTTTGAAAAGCCAACTGATACTCGGGGTGTTGCTGCTAATTTAGCAAGAGTTTCAACAATCTGCTTCACAAAATCTGCAACATCATGCGGACTATCTGCATTTGTTACGAGTCCTCGTTTGTTCAGTTCTGTGACGAACATTTCTAATGCGTTAGGGTTGAAATCTTTCCTATTTTCGTGCATCAGCAATAGCTGTTTACAAAGTGAAGTTAATGGAACCAACTGGTGAGGAGAGTGAGTTTGATTGCGCTGATGTTCGTGTCCTGGAGTCAGCTGAAAACGCAGGGCTAAAGTTGCCAGTCATGTATGTCCGGGGCTTGCTCAGCTTGCGCCGGACTGATGGCTTTGGGGACGGTAGACCAATCAAAAGGGATGATCCTAGACGAGGTCCAGATGGAGAAAGGGTACATAGTCACCTATGTCTTGTACCCAAGTTCAGATTCTGTTATTCACCCCTCCATACAAATTGACCTCTTATCCTGTGAACTATAAAATGAGTTTGAAGAGCTTGGGATGGTATTTGTATTTCGTCTTCTCCAACACTCCAAAATGCGTATATCAATGACAACTTTTGTTCTTTGCTATGCAAAAAGAGGTGTTATTATTCTTTGCATTTTGGTTTTAAAAGTTACAAACATGTTCGATTTTGACTGTTTTATCGCATGTAGATGCAAGACGGTAACTTTAACCAAGTAAATATTGAATCTACAACGATTTTTGTACCCACCCAGCTTTCCTGCAACCTAATGTGAAGTTTTTTCAAAGAGGTTTTTCATCCTATTAACAACCGTTAAAGATATTTTATTCAACATTCATTGTATTTAATTGAAACAGTTGGACTCGAAGTTGCATTGAAAATCCCTCTTCAGTGTAACTGAGAAAAGAATTAAAATTTTTTTTAATAATAACAAATTAAAAAAGTGCAACCCATGAATTATTTTCGCTTAAAACGAACTAGTAAAGTGCAATCCAGGAAGGAAAATTTGAATTAAACAAGTGAAGGGAAAAACAACCGCGCCTTGCTTCTCTAAGCTGACGTATGATTGATTAGTTAGGGAGGAAAAATAAACAGGTTTTACCGTTGGAATCAGCGCCGCGCTTATCAGCTCTCTCCACTGATTAGTGGCTACTAATGACAGGCTTAACACTGGCCTTCGTGAACGTTCCATCGCTAACCATAACTAACTCCTATCCCCGTACAGGGACACGTGTACGGCATCCGCAACAACCGACTCGCCCAAGCGCATTTCGCGTGCTTCGTAAACCACAGCAAGTAGCGCCTTTAAATTTTCACAACGTCCCGCCACTCTCCTCAGATCGTTTTCATTTCAAATCTCCGCCTAGAAAAAACGCAGAGCTCTCTCTCTCTCTCCTCCCCCCAAATTCTCTCTCCACCAAAATCGTCGTTTTTCTCTGAAAACGGCCAAACAATGGTGAGCTTCTGAGCTTCGAACTCGATCGTCCTCGTCAATTTTGCTCCGTCCGATTGTTGAAATCGCTCTTCGATCGCACTGAAACTCGTTATATTTTTTTTGTTTCCTCAGGTCGTCGCTCAGAAATTGAAGGAAGCGGAGATCACCGAGCAGGACTCGCTTCTTCTGGTAAAAATCGACGATCTCTCGAAGTTATTTGTAATTTTTTTTTCGAAATTTCGAGTTCATCATGTCTTGTTTACTTGAATTTCTGTTCGTTCTCGTTTAGTTTTCTTCCGATTCGAGCTCAATCTCTCTTCGATTGAAGTTTCAAGTCGATTTTGTGAAGTTTAGTAGAAAATTTTCTATTCGAACCGTTGTGCGACGATGTTAGCGCTCGATGAATAGCTGACGATTCGCTGATGGATCTGAAAGTTTCTTCGTATTCTGATTATTGTATTGAGTTTGATTTGAGCTTGAAGTTGTTGTTTGTAATTCGCGATGATCGTATTTCGTTTTCGGAAAATCTGATTTGTTCTCGTTCCATCTTCTTTTACTTGCGGTTCAATCTTCATCGCTCTCCTGTTGAAGTATGACGTAGATTTTGCATCGTTTTGAAAATTTTCTGTTGGTTACTAAAATATCTGAAATAGAGTGTTTGATGTTTGGCTTGATGAATTTTTTATGATTCGTAGATGGATAGATGGATCTGAAGTTTGTATTCTCGTTCCCGAAATCCGTAGCATATACAAGTAGATTTGATAGAAGAAACGTGTTAGATCTGTTGAAATCTCACTCGTACTACTAGATTTCGATGATTAGGATAACGAAATTGTCACCAGTAATCTGAATTGATTCTGAACTCTGATTTTTTTTTCGTGTTTGATTTGTGCTCAGACTAGAAACCTGCTTCGTATTGCTATATTCAATATCAGTTACATCAGAGGACTTTTTCCTGAGAAGTACTTCAATGATAAGTCTGTTCCAGCTCTAGGTAATTTCGTTGATAATCCGAGCTCATTATAGCTTTCTTCATGATTTTGAATGACGGTTGGTGATTTTCTTTGAAATTTTGACATCTTACATCAGAGATGAAGATCAAAAAGCTGATGCCTATGGATGCTGAGTCTCGCAGACTTATTGATTGGATGGAGAAAGGTACAGATTGTTGAACTCACTGGTCATTGATTTTTTTTATGCCTTCATATCAGTTCATTTAGTTGAAATTTGCTATGAGATTTTGGTTTTAAATGTCTTGTTTGGTTATGAACTCCTATGTCTTACATAATTTATTTGTAGGTGTATACGATGCATTGCAGAAGAAGTACCTGAAAACGCTTTTGTTCTGTGTATGCGAAACAGTTGAAGGGCCAATGATTGAGGAATACACATGTAAGGTTTTAACGAAAACTACCCATCTCCTGATTGTATGACTTTTAACTGTAGCTAAGGTGTAATTGGAAATGTATTAAGTTCCCTGTTGGTTGAATTTCGGTTCTGTGTCTGAATTGTGTTTTTTGTGGTTCATGTTCAGAAATTGACATTCTCTTGAACTTGCAGTTTCTTTCAGTTACTCTAATTCTGAAAGCCAGGACGTTTCAATGAATATAACTCGCTCTGGGAACAAGAAAGAGGGTGGAACATTCAAGTGTAACTCCACAGCAGAAATTACTCCCAACCAGATGAGGTAACTTTGAAACTCGTTTGAGATTTCATCATGGCTTGTTTGGCTGATTTCTGAATTTTTGATACTATGTCCATCTCCAGGAGTTCTGCTTGTAAAATGGTTCGCACGCTGGTTCAACTGATGAGAACTCTGGATAGGATGCCCGAAGAGGTACACCTAGAATTGGCTTTAGTTCTTACATGAGAAATGTACCTGCATTATTTAGCCATATGTTCTACAGGACTTTGTGGTATGGCAACTCTAAGATGTTTGATTTTATCTCTGTTTCAGCGCACCATACTCATGAAACTCCTATACTACGATGATGTGACGGTACCCCCTTCTAAACTTTTTTCCCTTAGTTCTGTATCATGTGTTATTTTTGGGGATCAGTTTCATGTGTTGATTTATTTCCTTGGCACTGTTTTTTGAAACATGCTTTTTTTGCCAAAACATGACACTTTTATCTAACATTGCAGCCAGCTGAGTATGAGCCTCCATTCTTCAGAGGCTGCTCAGAAGAAGAAGCTCGGAATGCATGGACAAAAAATCCTTTGAAAATGGAGGTTGGGAATGTAAACAGCAAGCATCTTGTGTTGGCTCTGAAGGTAAGTTATCGAATAAGTATCTTTGAAATGGCTGATGTTCAACGTTTGTTCATACAGCAGATTAATTTCACTGTTACTTGTTATTTATACAGGTAAAGAGCGTCCTTGATCCTTGTGAGGATGAAAATGATGATATACAAGATGATGAAGTGAGTTTAGGAGCTGATTCTATGCAAAGAGATGATTGTTCTGATTCTGACAGCGAGGTAAGCTGGGTATTGTTAATTCATTTCATATTCTCTTTAAATTCGGAGGTTCGAATGAACTTCAAGTGCTACATTAGATTCAGTATTTTTATTCAGAAATTGATTTACATGATATGTCTTGTTACTATTTGCAGGTTAATCAATCAGAGGATGATCAATATATAGTTGCACCTGTAGGTGAGAATTCTGCATCTTTAGTATACCTTTGTACTGGAAATTCCAATTTCCTTGCTGTTGGTCAATTGTTAGTGGAAGTAACAATGGTTATCTTCACAGATAAGCAACGGCCACAGGAAGATACCAGTGCAGAACATGAAGATAACATGGTAGATGAAGGTAATTTTGCCATTTCACTTTTTGAGTTAACAGACCAATGTTCATATGACAAAAAGAGTGCCAAACAAAGTTGAACTTTTAAATGAGTTTTTACTTGGCGCTATATCTAAGCTACTGTCCTTTTTCTGTTTGTGATTTTCCTGCACAACTATATTAGGCTGATAGTCTCTTTATGATGTGTAGATAGCACTCAGGATTCAGTGGCTGATGAACAACATATGTCCCGGATAAAGGAATGGATCAGCAGCCGTCAAGCTGACACTATTGAACTGACTGATGTACTCTCAGACTTTCCAGACATCTCAGTGGTAAGGATTTCAATTGCTCATTGCTCTGATGTACTCTCAAACTGTGCCCAAAAATGACCGTTGGTACAAAAAGAAGACTGAGTTTCACTTTCAGATGTTAATTACCTTTTATGTATCGTTGTTATATATAGTCCATTGACTTCATCTTTACATTGCTATATGCTGCAGGTACTGACTGAAGGTATACTGAACAATGCAAAAAGCTGCCGGTTTGCTTTTCACTTATTTTAAGAGGTTTATAACGACATTAGCTACTTTTCAAATATTTTTGGTTGGAATACAGAAATCATGGACAAGCTTGCTTTGGAAGGTGTTCTGTCAAAAAATGGAGTGGACACTTACACTATCAACAGGCAGAAGGTTTGTCAACTATTTCGATTTCTTCAGTTTTGAGTTCACCTTTTCTTGTTTTTGAGTCAAACTCTTCTTCATGGTGACAATTTCCCAATGCAGAAGTCTGCTTATGAATTCACCGTGGTGAAAGAGGAAATGGATGGCCAAATAATCCCACTTGCTCAGAAATCTCCATCAGCTAGTGATCTCATGTACATGAAGGTGATTTTCCATTCCCTTCATGGCATTATGTGCAGTCATAAAATCTCCTTAGTACATCCCTAAGTACTATTAATTTGAAAATCTTCTGCTAATTCATAAACTCATTTGGTCTTAATTCTGTAAACAGCTATTATATCAAATTTTCAATAGAAAAACCATTCATGATGTTCTTTTAGCTTGCAACGGTACAGGCTTTGTTGGGTAACTTATACTGTTTGAGTCCAATTAATATTGTGGAAGGTTTTGGTTATCACTTTTTATGCTACCTGATACTGACTCTATTTTTCTATCTCAGGCCCTGTATCATGCTCTTCCGATGCAGTATGTATCAATCGCGAAGCTTCAAAACAAACTTGGAGGAGAAGCAAATCAGACTACTGTGCGCAAGTTCATTGATAGAATGGCACAAGATGGTTTTGTTGAAGCCCAAGGGAACCGAAGGCTAGGTATGTTTAGTGCAGCCATTTTGAGAGCTTTATGCCTGTCTTATACAGGATCAAATCATTCCCAACTTACCGTCATCATTTATTTCTTAAACCAGGGAAGCGCGTGATCCGTTCTGAAATTACAGAAAGAAAGCTGGCTGAAGTCAAGAAAGCTTTAAACTATGATGCAATGGTAAATGATCCATAAACTTGCTGACATCCTTTTCACACATATTCTGTTTATTTCGTTGATGTTTTGTTTACATCTTGGTTTGTATTTCTTATATTGAACAGGAAGTGGACAACAATGAACCACAGAACAAGTCCAAGCATCTGGATTTCCCAGCTATCGGTAAAAGAATATATGTTTTTCCAGTCCATAAACATGAACTTAAATCTCTACTTAGTTTCTTTGTGTCAATTTTCACTTTACACCAAAAAACTTCTTGTGTTAGCAGGAAGTAACCACAGGGACACATCCACCTGCGGTGTCCTTCACTCCATCGGATCAGACCTCACACGCATGAAAATAAGGTCCAACGGGCCTCAATACAGTCCAATGAGGAGTGAGCAGACTACTTCAAAGACAAAGGAGCATCCAAACACCCCCACTAGCAGGGCTCAAGTGAGAATCTAAACAGTGTTCTACCCTTCTAATTCGTGTTAAACTAAAATTTTAACCAGAATGTTTAAACTCAGCATTTATTCTTTCGATATATTGCAGCCGGTGACTTCTACGGAGAGTTTCGCACTAGGCAATGAGAACAGCAGGCCTAATGGCAACGCCAATTACTGTGATGAGGGGGACAAAGTGATTTGTAGCAGCAGGTCCACTCAAGACAAGCGTTCCAGGAAAACAAGCACGGTATGCATGGTTCCAACTCCGCACCATAAAATTATTTGCTGTAGTTTTTATCACCAACTCAAGAGTTAATTACAATGGCATGATCCTAATATACTGTAACCTTTGCTCTTCTGCAGGTGAAGGAGCCTATTCTTCAGTACTCGAAGCGCCAGAAATCTCAAGCCGTCTGAAAAATTTGCAGCATTTAATATCTGCTGGCCTGGTTTTTCCAATGCCCTACTCACCTGTTATATTTTGTCAAATTTCCTGATGTAAATGTTATGGTAAAAAACGTCAGATTACAACTATGATCTCTTACAAGTACTGATGTGCCTTTTGGCGTTAGAAGTCTTTGATTTTGATATTATCACTAGTAAAAAGAACGATGTATGATTCTGTGCAGAACGTCGGTTGATTTTACAAGTTTTTTGTCGGTGTTTTGAAAAGTAACTGGAAGCGAATAGTCAACACTGTCAAAGTGGTGCAGGTACACATTCTGACTATCGACAGCAACAAGCTTACAAAGAAGAGCTGTGTGCTGTGCGGTCGAAATGTCATTTGTGAACCAAACATTACACAATCCATCACACAATGCTTTGCTTTATTTCATCTACTTAGTCAAAATGTCTGCACCTAGCAAAGCGAGATATGACTACGTTCTGCTTTCTAAATTCTATGCTTTACTTTATTTCATCTACTGAGCCAATATGTCGGCAAAACTACCATCTCCGATAGCCACACTTGAATTTTTTTTGTCATGTTTGAATCGCTGATGTTTTAAAAAGATCAATGTGGTGAGAGGTTATCCTCCACGAAGTTTTGGGTATGCTTCTATGAAGACTTCGGGGCATTTAGCCTGTGTTCAGAATGGGTGTTTTTGACCCTTGAACAAAATGTTGCGTTGCCCATGAAATGAAACAAAGCGTGGCTGCGTGGGTGTTTAGCCTTGAACTAACTTGGATTTGCTAGACAAATTAATTCTTCCCACGTCTAGTAGGTCGATCATAAGATTTATAAGGTTGAACATCAAATTATATATTCTTGTAAACATTTGGTACCTTCAAATCCAATTAGATTTGATTGTTGAAGAAAATGAAACATGCGGTCTAGAGTTCTTAACAAGAGTTTTATGTTGTGAGGATCGAGGTGTATGCATAAGCGTAGATTGTAAATTAATATTGTTTTAATTAGTCATTTCATATCACTTAAATTAGGTTCATGTCAGGTGAATTCAATGTAAATAAATTTTCTCTTTTTTAGTTCTCTATGAGGATATATACCTGGTTTCTATACCAATTGGTCTGATTCTATTTTAGTTTATCACATTTCAGTTTTTCTTTTACACAAGTAATATTGAAGAAAAAAGAATTTAAACACGGGACTTCAAGTATATAAATAAATGCTCTTCACCATAAATCGTTTGAGTTGCAAACCCGTTTCAAAAAACTTCACCAAAGTCAAAAACGTTTTTGTTGTATTTGAACAAATCTTTTAAGCTACAAGATTCTGCACCATAAATCGTTTTGAGTTGCAAACCCGTTTCAAAAAACTTCACCGAAGTCAAAAACGTTTTTGTTGTATTTGAACAAATCTGTTAAGCTACAAGACCGTTTGAGAAGGCTTCTTAGAAATTCAAAAGCCTAGTCAAAAGAAGCCCTTATAAAGGCAGAAGCTTACAAAGAAGAGCTGTGCGCTGTGCGGTCGAAATGTCTTTTGTGAACAAAAAATCACACAGTTTTTTACTTTTGTTCATCTACTAAGCCAAAATGCTACAAAGCAAAGCGACAGATGAGTACGTTTTGCATTCTAAAATCTTGATGGCCTCCGCATTTCGTTATTCATGCATTTTTTGTATTTGAGTTAATCTCAACCTTTCTTTTAACAAATCACTATTCATTTATTCTAATTTTCTTTTTCTTATATTTCCTTATTTGTCAATTATGTTCCGTTTAACCATGACGTTGTTAATATTTGTTAGGAGTCACGCCTTCCTTTAATCTCATTCTCTACGAGGTTTTTTTTTTGCTGCCAAACTCTCATTCATTCTTCACTATAGTCATTTATTTTTCTACAAAGTTTCCAACACGATTGAATGGCTTCAGAAAAGGGACACTTGCTAGAGATTGATGTTGCCCAATGATCATCACCATCATCAAGCATATCATTGTCATGATGGAGATGATGAAGATCATGATGATCATTCGCAAAATGGATCGATTGATGGATGTGAAGTCAAACACAAAGTTGAGTGGCAAAACCATGCGAAGAATAATCAGTCACTTTTGGATATGATATCGAATAATCATGGACCAATGGGATGAACTGTGGCCCCTTCACAACAAACTTATAAAGAAGGAAAAGAAAAATTACCAAGTCTATTCTTCGTGATATTCGTCAGCTAGCTTCAGAGTTTGAATACATCTCTTGGAAGCATATTTTCAGAGAGGCCAACTTTGTAGCTGATGCTATTGCTAATCATGGCCATGTTCTCTCTAATATGTATATTTGGCAGAACTCTGTTCCACCTTCTGCCCGCTCAGCTCTTTTGTTTGACTCTATAAACTCTGGTTGCCCCAGAGGTTTCTCTCTTTAATATATGTTTTGTTCATCAAAAAAAAAAATTAGAAAAAAAAAAAGAAAAATAAATAAGTTAGAATAAATGAATGATGACTTATTATATTTGTAGTAATTAAATTAAAAAAAAAAAAGTTGAAATTACCTAAATACGAGAGATGCACGGATAGAAAAATACAGAATCTCGCCATCCATTGTCATTATGATCTCAAACAAACAGTGGATTAATATGGTCAATATCAGCCCGCAAAGTAATGTTTCCTGTTTTTCTCCACGGTCAATATCAGCCCACAGGTAATGTATCTATTCAGAACTTCCTTTCTTTATCTTCATGATATGTAATAATAATTTTTTTGTCCTATATGAATTAATTCATCCATCATCAACTTGATTGAGTTTAAGTTTTTCAATTACGCAAGCAATATTGCAGGAAGAGAATTTAAACTCGAGATTTCAAATAGAGAATTGAATGCTCTACACTTCTAAATCATTTCTTCACAAAGACTCAAAGATGTTTTTGTAATTGAGCAAATCACTTGAGCTATACAATCGTTGGAGAATACTTCTCGTTCGCTCAAAAGTGCTTTTGTTATTTCAATAAGCACTGATAATATGCTTTCTAACTTATTCAAAATCCCTAATATAGTAAAACCTGCATATAAGCATACTCTATAATGGAATAACTTCCATATAATTATCGAATTTTTTGGTCCCAACTCGGGACCAGTTATATTTTAAAATAACTTACACATTGTCATATTCCTTATATTTTTGGAGTCTCGTTCTTAAAAATTTCCCTTCATATAGTTATAATTACAATAAGATTAAAAATATAATACTTAATACTATAATAAAAATTTAAGATTAAGTTAACTATCTCTCCATTGTTGTATGGGATCATAGATCGCTTGGGTGACATGACTGCTTTTCTAGGAAGACAAGTGAAAAAAAAAAACTTAGTATTAATTGATATCAAGTAATGTAATGTAGATTTACTCCTGTAATAGGAAAAAAGCTCATATAATGTAGATTAGGTAAGAAAATCCTTATAAAAAGTATAATTTTCCTAGCCATATATCTCTTAAAAAATAACTTCTTTAGAGTCATAAAAATTAGGATTAATGACTCACAAGTACATAGAAAAATACATCTTTCTGTCATAGGACATACAATTTAAAGGTTCTCCTACAAGGACAAAATACTAAAATATATATTAAAAAATATAAAGTGAACTTTATACTCCCACGCGCTCAAAGTCGTGCACCATTCCCAATCTAACGAACTAGTCTCCGCCACGCCTGGAAGCAGATGTGCTGTTCCACTTTGGGTGTTCCAAAATTGTTCCAAAACAATTTTTGAGACATCTCCGAAAATTTATGTTATGATCCAAGCCGTTCACTTTTTTTATTGTCTAGCAAAGATCATCCTTGTAAAAAATCATTCAAATCCGTAATCGTTCGGTTATCAAACAATAAAACATAGCAGAATCGGCTTTATAAAACATAACTAGGTCTTTATATAACCTAAAAAATCACGGATTTGAATCAATTTTTCGGAGTTAATACTTTTGCTAAACAATAAAAAAGTGAACCGTTTGGACCATAACATAAATCTTCGGAAATGTCTCAAAAATTGTTTTGGAACAATTTTGGAACACCCAAAGTGGAACAGCACATCTGCGTTCGCCACGCCTTCCTTCCTCAGCGGTGTTCCCTTGCCGGACCTTAGGTGGCAAATCAAGCCCTTAATTTTCAACCCGTCGGTGTCGTCTAACGCCCCCCTCTCTAGTGAAGAAAATCCAACTGGTGTATTCAGAGGAGAAATTATTAGTTGGGTGTGTTTTTCCATGAAAACTATAAAGTTATACGTGGATAATATTTTGGGGTGCTGTTCGAAGTACGAAGATTCAATGTTGTGGTAGTTGCAGCTTTTAAATCTTCTTTCGGTATTGTCATCAATCATGACAACCCAAAATTGCAGAATTGGTCTTTTTCAACATTGATTGGATTCTGGGCAACATGGTCAGCAACAGCTAGCTTAATTTGTAACCCGTTGGCGTCGTCCAACGCCCCCCTCTCGATCGGCGACAAGTCAACGCCGCCAGCGCTCTGAGCCGTAAATGTCGCAGCAACGGGGCCTCTTGAGATGATATGGCCGGTCATGGCGATCGGCCGCCATGGCTTCTTTAGATGTATGTTTGTGTTGGGCTCCTGATTTCCACCCCCTTTTTTTTCACAATTTCGAAATCAATTCAAGTACTTTGGATTGGGCTTTCAATTAATCAAATTTGGGGATTTTATTTTTACAAGCTGCGCGAAAGGTTCGAAACCAACAAGCATGTGGTTCGCCAGCTGTAATCCCATTTTGTTTGTGTTTTGGTTCGCGCACTATTTGATTGTTTCGATTTCAAGTTTTGGTATTTCTAGCTTGGCTGCATTGTTTGTTAATGAATAGAGGTACCCTTTTGATTGATTTGTTAATGACAGATGGTACCCTTCTGATTTGTGTCGGTACAAAATGTGTTTGTGTTGATATAATTTGTATGAACTGTTTTTGTGTTTGCATGAACTGCTTCTGTGTTTCTCTAGGATGACCGTTTCTATATTCGCATGAACTATTTCTGTGTTGCATGACCGTTTCTGTGTTAGGTATGACTCGCTTCTGTATTGGCATGAACTGTTTCTGTGTTTGTCAGAAACAATTAAATGTTTCTATGTTTGACAAAAACAGTTTCTGTGTGTTGACAGAACTGTTTCTGTGTTTTGCATAAATGTTTCTGTATTTGATATAAACTGTTTTTATGTGTTGACTGAACTGTTTCTGTGTTTAATATAAACTGTTTCTATGTGTTGACAGAACTGTTTCTGTGTTTGGCAGAAACAGTTAACTGTTTCTGTGTTACTGTTCAATCACGGTACTATTCACGCGCGCGTGATACTGTTCACGTGCTAATCTTTGATTGGTCCAATTATTATTTTGTACTTATAGGAAACTATTTAAAATAGTTATCCTTACATAGAATTAAGATATTATTTTTTTATCTTTAGGGGTCATTGTTCCTAAAAATTATGTGCCATCAACCTTATAATTAAATAGATAGAGATTTTAGTGTAAAAGCACCTAGTCTAATGCGTTCGTTTCTTGTCAATTTAAGAGCACACTCGATACATAACAAATAAAAAGGAGCACACTCAATAAAAAAGTATATGAGTCAGTCAAACAAATAAAATAAAAAAGTACATAAGATAAGATGATGTAAGTGTAACCCTTTTTTTAATCCAATCCAAAAATGTCTTGAAGTCTCGAACAACGTCATCGGCAAACGAGCCAAAATCTAGATTAGTCTTGAAACAGGCCCATTTTGGGTGCCTCCATACAAAAACAGATGTGAGAGACCATCTGCTTTATAGTGGGGCCCACACATAGCGCACTGGAGGGCCCAAAAACAAAGCAATTCCAGCCGCTCGTTCCAATTCATAGTCATGGGGTACCCGCCACCAAACTCACCCGCTCATCAGGTTCGTTCCTTCCCGAAACTCCCACTTTCTTTGGGCCCATCGGCTTCCAGATCAACCGTCGAACACACGCCACGTGTAATAAATGATTCTTCAGTAACCCTTACCCGCTATATATAAACCCCTGCTCCGAACCCAAACCCATTTGTTAGAATTTCCTCCGATCTCCAGGAAACAAAAACACCATCTTGTTACTTCCGTTACGAGACGCCGATCAGAAAATCTGCACAAAATCAATGGCCGCTGTTTGCGAGGTAACTGATCGATTCTCTTCGATTTTAGGGTTTTGATTTTGGAATTGCTTGGATTCGAAGCAACCCTTTGTGTTTGTGGATGTTTTGCAGCAGCAAGGGGTGGAGATGAACAAGGAGGAGAAGGAGCTGAAGCACCTAGGGTTTCTGAGGGCGGCGGCGATTCAGACGCTGGTGTGCGTTTCGAGCCTGTACGACTACGCCAAGCAGAACTCGGGGCCGCTGAGATCGACGGTCGGCACGGTGGAGGGCGCCGTCTCTGCCGTCGTCGGCCCGGTTTACTACAAGCTCAAGGGCGTACCTGATGACGTCCTCGGTTTCCTCGACACCAAGGTAAAATTCGATTCAATTTTGTCCACGTTTAGAAGCTCAAGAGAATTCAATTCAATTAGTTTCAGTGATTATTTGCCCATTGTTTTGGTAAGCTTTTGGTTCTGCTTGGGTTTGCAAACGCTGATCAGTAATTATCTACTTTAATTAGTGCAAATGATTGTGATGCTAGTCTGTAATTATCTATAATAGTTTTGGTTAACCTTTGTTCTGACTGGAATATGAATTTGGTGAACTGCAAGTTTGAATATAGAAATGAAGTAATAGGTGCAAATGTCAAGTACTATGAAATTCCGAAATTCTGGTCTTACACTGGTGTATTTGGTTGGAGGGTGCTCTTGTCAATTGTTTTGCTATTGTTTGAACTTAAATTGAACGCGGAGTATGCGTTCGTATATCACTGTAGTGGTGATTACTTGTGGGTCTGTTGCTTTTGGGTGCAGCCTGCCTGGTTCTCAGTAGGACCATGGGAGCGAACGCACTATTAATGAGACGGAGTGATGATTCTTGTACTGTGCCCCTTAGTGCTGTGGCTGTTGCTGGATGCTGGATGGACAAGCAGACCCAACTACCAATTTTACTGGATAGTTGCTGCTTCTGATCCCCTGTCCAATTCCCTTTGCTTTTCATTAACATGGTTTTCGAGCAAATACACTCTAAATCTTGTAGCGTTGCGTAATGAGGCATAGCGAGCATGTTGTATAGTTTTTCTGGTGTTAATAGTTTGTGGTCTCTGCTAATTACGTACATCAATATTCAATTTTGATTGAGGCTTGACAGATGCTAGCATGTATGATATAAGTGACTTTGAAAAGTAACAACCTTGTTTAAATTTGTTTACTTTTGCAGGTAGATGAAGCCACTGGCAAGTTTGATAAGCACGCTCCTCCTTTGGCTAAGCATGTTGCGCACCAAGCTCACAGTTTCATCCAAAAAGCAGCAGAAAAGGGTCAAAGATTTGTGAAGGAGGCTCAAACTGGGGGTCCTCGAACAGCTATTCATTATGCAGCTACAGAATACAAGCAGTTTGTTTTGAACCAGTCTGTGAAGTTGTGGGTTGGACTCAACAAGTATCCTTCCATCCACACAGTGGCACAGAAGGCTGCACCAACGGCTGCTCACTGGTCTGACAAGTACAACCACACTGTAAGGGACTTGACGCGCAAGGGTTACCCCATTGTCGGCTATCTGCCCCTAGTTCCCATTGATGAGATATCCAAAGCAGTTGAGAAGGGTGAGACAAAGGAGAATGATGGGTCTCTGCATGAGCATAAGTCAGATTCCGATTCTGATTCGGAGTGAAGGAGTCTTCCCCTCTGTTTGATGGAGTTTATGCTTTGCTTATGCTAGTATTAGTTATCTGTGGAGTCTTAAGGAATCGTAAGTGTGGTTGAAGAAATGTGGATATAGCTACTTTGCTTAGGTAGCCACTATGTAAATGACTTCTTGACTATTTTCCCAGTTTGTGAATGTGTTTAGCCAACGCTGGCGTGCCCTTAATCTAGATATTTCCTCTTTGGTTATTTGGTTTTGAGTCGGTCTACAGGACTAGTTTTGGTTCTCCGTCCAAAACAAAAAAAAGTTGTGGTTCTCTTTCGACTCGTATAAATTTGGTCAAAATGGATCCCCATATGGATATCAAGCGCAGTTGGGCTGTTCGATATATGTTGAGATGAGAGTTTGTACAACAATGTAGATTGATTACATTCATCTTTGCGTTATTAGGATGGATGATCTTGCATTGGGTGTATTTGCAGTTGCATTCATCCTAGGGTTAGTAGTGGAACAAAATCGCTTGTTGCAGTTTTTGCATCTCTGGCTTGAACTCTGCTCGCTTAACATGCTTGCTTTCTCAAATCAATCCCAATGAAAATCATGCCGAGAGTCACGATTCCTTAGTAAAACCCAGCAAGATCTACATTCAATTTACCTTTTGATTTTTCAAAAAAAAAAAAAAAAAAAGATCTCTGGAGTGATTATGCATTTATCCTCGTTTTTCAAGTTAATCAAGCTCATCACTTGGCTCGGCGGCGGAGTAATAACTTAGATTTAGCCTACATATTGAGTTCCACTTTAATCCATTGTAACCAAAAGACGTACTCGAACATACTAATCACAAATACCATAACCACCCCGATATGTACATGCAACGTATACACCATCTGTGTGTAACAAAACTTTCGACTCGATGAATAACTTGAAGTATACCGCATGCATTAATAACATTTTCCTTTGAGATCTATCAATTAAATTGACGTCCACACTATCCGGTGTGGAAGGTTCTCCTTAGTTTTAGAAGATACAATATGAGGAATTAAGTATGGTCAACTCAATTGTCAGGTAATTACTTGAATTCAATTGCTCCTCATTTAAACCCTTATACAAGCACAAGCTAAATGCCAACGACATCCCTAGCATGTACGAGAGATAGGAAACCTTGTAGAATTCACAGATGAAGTGGACAAGTTCTTCCACAATACCACAGTTACATGGACTTATTCAAACAGGGACCAGTCAAGAGTAAAGCACCAAATCCAAACATTTTTGCGACAATACTAAATTCCAACTGAAACAGAGACCTCCAACTGATTCTGCAGATGGCCTTCACTGCAAAAAGGAAACCAAATTATACAATGTTAATCGTCTCGACATAGTTCATACACAACCACAGTTTCTCAAAGATGGAAAAGACCCAACCTTTTTTAATGGTGAGGTTATCCAACAACAGAACTACTGTAAACAAAAGAGCCATTTGTTCTAATTTCAAATCAAACGTTTACATTTCATATCAACAAATTTCCTTTGGCAAAATCGAAGGCACATGTAATCTTTTGCTCTCTTCCACAAAATGTGTATGGTTCATGAATATGATAAAAAAGCAAAGGAACTTGAACATTTAGTTCTGCAAGTAACGAGTGTTTAAGCGGATTACATAAAGATATACCAGATATATGTGCAGAATGCAAGTGATGCTGATGCCTAATCTATGAGAAGATCTCTTGACCAAGAATATATATCAAAATAATCACCAAAAAGAAAGAGCTCCTCACCTAGGGGTAGAATCATAATAATGAGGCTTGAATGTTCCCTAACTATTACAAACCACAAATCCATTTTATAGACTTCCACCATCAAAATTAAGAATAATGAACACACTCTCAAGCTTGCAAAAACTATACAATCGTACAGCACAAAGCTAGGAGTACTTCGGTCACAGCTACAATGCTAATATAGACTCTCCTAAGATTGCCTTTTGGATTAAGAACTCTAAAGACAAATTTGGGCTAAATATCTCAGTAGGCCACTACATCATCAGAAAAGCTTCCACATTATGAAATAGAAGCACACAATTACACTTAAAATGTAAAAACGAACCTCATATGCACTCATTTAGACTTGGAGGTGTCGGTGTCATAAACGTGTTGGAGGAGATCATCATAGGGATCCCTCCGGCCAGCAACTTGGCTAATCTGGGCATCCCAACGGAGCTGCGAATTGTGGCGCTCAAAGGTCCAAAATCCATAGGGACGGAGAGGAAGTGCCCACATTTGCTTGGTCTTGTTGCACCGGTCCTTAACACTATACACATGCTCTCTGAATTTCTTATCCCTCTCATTAGGGTCCTCCATCAGCTTCAGCACCAGATTCTCAGCAAACTCCATTATAAACGCCATATTTCACTTCCTGAACAAAATTAACCTAAAAACTTAGCTCTCTTCAGTGTTCCACAAACCCTAGTTCATTCATACAGATAAAATTAATCAATTCACAGCAAACCCAATTCACATATTAGCTTCTAATACGATTTCATAGGTGACCCAATACGTTTCGATTCAATTTTCAGATTTCCCCTATTTTCTTTTCCTCTCTTAACATTTTCTAGGCACCCAAACTGATTTAACAAGCCCATCTAAGCTATGATTAAAATCCAAATGAAGCAAAGAGATTAACGAATTAAAGATACGAATCGAATTGAGAGCTTACCTGTTCCTTGATAACAAATTTCAGAAGCTGCTCACTGTGTTTGCCAACGATTTTTGGGGGTCAAAGCAGTAAATATAAATTTATCATTACAAACCCAAAAAAAAAAAAAAAAAAACTCTGGATCATATTGTTTTTGGGCCGCTGTTCTACGTATAGTTGAAAAAAGGCCCAATTTTCATGTTCAGGCATAAAGGTTGAATTGGCCCAAGAAATTTGAGCATGCATCTAGTAGAAGTCCTAATGATGTTCCTGTCTTTTTCAGTGGTAGAATTTCATTGAAACCATGGGCAAATGCAAAAGTGGTCCTTGGTGATATCCGAATCACTCAAACTTGCCACGTATCGCTGTAGTGATGAACTTTTTACACCAATACTAAGGGTGGGCATTTTCAAATTGATTAAAAAAAGTCAAAATTTAAAATCTAAACCGCACTAATCCGAATATTAACAGATCGATTCATAGATTTTGTGTCATAAATTATGATCTGATCCAAAATAATCTCAAATAATATTAATTACATCTATCCAACTAATTTACAATTATCATAATATTATTGGTGTAGGATTTAGGAAAGGGAAAGCCGTGTAGAGCAGGAAATAGATGTGGTTAGAGAACTTATTTTACTAAAGCTCATCTTTGTGGAAGTTTCATTATTGAATACTTAAATTAGAATTGATGAAGTAATGCTATTTATTTTGAATGAACAATATATATTTTATGGTTTAATGGGATGTAATCGATTTCATTGTAGATACTACGGGTCATATATGTTTTTATTCTAGGAACCTTAGGTTTACTCGCTTATTTGTATGCCTTGATGACCGTATAATTATTCGAATTGCTAAATTTGAATTGCACAATCCAAAAATATGAATCCGCATTATGAACTAAACCTAATTAGTTAGATTTGGTTTGGATTAGATTGTTTTTACCTCCAAATTCGATCCAAACCAACCCGAAAATATTTGAATTTTTTTTTTGAGAGAATATGTATAGTTTGGTTCTTGCTTTTTGGTCAAATCCAATCCGATTTGATCCATCCCCACCCAATAGCACGGAATAGCCACGATTGTCTGTAAATATTGTATTTTAATTATACGTTTATGTAGCAAATGCATTTCCTTTCAATTCCTTTTATCTTTTAGTTTGTGTTATTTGACTATTAGGCATAAATATATGTGTCATTTACATAATAAAATCTTATTTTAGGATACTCATCAAAGGTCTAAAATAGCAATTCTAATGTAATTCTTTAATTGAATTATCAAATATTACATTAACCGTTTACAATACTTTTATAAATTTATTAAGAGCTTTATTGGAACCATCCAAATCTAATGCTCCGGATTCTCCAATGATCGAAACTATCAATAATCACAGTTATACACGAATTCGTAATCAAATGCAATTGTCTAAGCTAAGTTCTCATTAGGTAGGTGGATTAAAAGTACACATGAACTTAGTAGTTTGTCGCTAGTGTTACAACCTTCTCTTTTAAACTTTTTATCTCACATTTCTTAACCATAACCAGGTATGCACATTAAACTATTCTTATTCATTTTAAAGTATTTATGCTCAAGTGAACATCATCTAACATTTGTTTCTTAAACTTTCAAAAGTTTTTTTGACACTGAAAATGTATCTGACAAACGAGGCATAGTACAAGGTACTTTAATTTACGCAGCTACTCAGCCAACTCTTATTAAATTAAAATTTTGAGTTGAGAGGTAAAGGAGGAACACATCACAAGAACCAATAGAAATACAGTACAATACCCACAACTATTGTTTGAAGTAGTTGGGAACTCTAGTATGGTGTCATGTTGGCTTGTTAATACTGGCCAGCTGGTTCTTCCCATTTCTAACTAGACACTTGAAGAATTTGAGCTGAACATCCCAAGAAAACCCACAAGTTATTTAGCTACTAGCCTACTCTACACAATATCACCAATTTGGCCAACAACAATCCCTTGAAAAAGCTGTACCTGTTTTTCACTTATTTAGGTAGTCACTCAAATTCGAGTAGGCAGAAAACTCATTGAATGAAAACACCATCTTTTCAAGAAACTGTTATGGCATGCACCTTTACAATACTTCAATATCAATTTGCCAAAACAAGCACACAATTTATTCACTCCAACCTAAAAATTTAACAAAATTTAAAAAATAACAAAATAGATCGAGAAGAGAAGAGAAGCAGAACTGCAAAGAGAGTGACGTTTATGTATCACCCATTGAAGACAAAAACATTTTCAAATCTGACATCTGCATACAGATAAAATTAAGTTCTTTCTGTTTTTTGGGTCTAACGCAGATCAAATTAAGTTGGTTACTGAAATTTTGTTTCTTTCTACAGATTTTTGTTTTTGTTTTGTTTTGAATTTTGGGTTTCCAATGCAAAATGGTAGTAAAGATTTCAAATATTCAAATGTGATTTTTTATTTTTTTTCCCCTGAAGCTGCATTAACATTTTGTACTTTGAATGTAGACCAAAAATTGCAAAGTTGGAAGCTAATGACCTCTGTGGGCTTTGTGGTTGGACTTTGCTAAAGAGCATCAAATTAACTGGGTCAGCTACCCTTTGGTTTTTCACCTGCTTCTGTTCAGACACTTTATAAAACATTTAAGCCCCTATGACCTCGATTTCCATGTGACCACTGACTACTTACAATAAAAGAACACTAGAATATAGCACACCCGCTATGCGGGTGCAATAAGAGACCGTATTTTGTACGTTGTAGAAGAGTTAATAGAAAGGCAAAAAAAAAAAAAAGAACAGAGTCGGTACTGTTCAGAAACAGTACCGGAACAGTGGAAAACAGTATCTTGAACAACCGGATGGTAATGTACCGATTTACCCTCATGTATTAATCAAGCTTTTTAAAGTTGCTAAAGTTTAAAGGGCAAAGGGGTCTTCTGCCTACGCGAGTACTGTTCATGAACAGTACCGAACAGTAAAAACGGGTTTCCTTAAATAATAGTATAGATAAATGGAGTTCCCTCTAATTCTAACTAATGTCCTTTAATGATCTGGGCCTTGGTCCTCCACTCAGTATATCAAATTTCTTTTTGGTCTCCACTGAATAATTAATTTCACAATGATGACCAGTTGATTTGTGTATCTACCAGTGGGTCGAAAGTATAAATTTCATACACGACAGAAGACTAGTAGTAAAGATATCGGTGATATCCAAGTATAGATTTTCTTTTATGTCACCTTAATGTAGATGTATACAAATTAATTTGGGATTCCTCAGCAAGTAATTTGCAAAACCAAATTCCACCAAGAGAAAACGGGAAACGGATGACCATACTATTTCACTAGTTACCCAATTAGGGTTTCAATTTTGCTGCCCTAACGTAGATGCATGCGAATTAAAATCCTGAGCAGTTAATTTACAAACTAAACTTCACTGGCCTAATGGAAGTGGGAAACAAATGACCATACCATTTCAGTACCTTCCCAAACATGAGTTTAAGAACCTGCAATTTTGTTGCCCTAAACGCCGCCTAGAGGAAGCTCGAAACGGATGGCCATACCATTTCACAACATATATATATCTAAATAGGGTGTCATAATATTCTTATGTTGTCTGGACGTAAATGCATGTTAATTAAATTCCCGAAAAAATAATTTACAAAACCGAACGCCACCTCAAAGAAACGGGAAACGGATGTCCATAACAATTTAGTGCCTGCCCAAAAAAGGATATGAGAACCTTCAATTATGTTACCCTAACGTAGATGCATGTGACATAAGAGATAACATAAATTTGCAAAACCAAATGTCACCTAAAAGAAGCGAGAAACGAATGCATATACTATATGTATGTATCTACACTAACAGAAAATATGAGAACCTTCAATTCCAGTTTATGTATTTATAATAAATAAATTGCAGAGCAACTAAATTTGCAAAATCAAACTCCCACCTTAGAAAAAAAACAAAAAAAGCAAGAAACGAATACATTAACAAGTGCGCTCCCACCATAAGGAGGAGATATGCTTCTTACCACTTCAACTGATTTTGTGACCATGAATGACTCATCCCAACCCAAAACAACCATTACCCACCACCACTTGCAAATTGCAGCCATCCATCCTTTCTCCCTGCCACTACTTCAGTTCCCCCTTTTTCCTCTTTATTTTTTCTTTCTTTTTTACTTTTTTCTGTGCTGTTGTTCTTGGTCAATCACTTAAATGTTTCTCTGACCCCTTTTGACCACCTAAAAGCGAGTGACACAAAAAGGACAGCTGAAGTAGAGTGCGATAATTAACACTCACTTTTGTTGTCTCCCGCCCAACTTGCTCATTGCTGCTCTTTCATGGCACTAATTACTCTGAGCTGTAAAATCGAATTTCGAATCTGATTTTCCTTTTCTTTTGACATCCAAGATAAGGAACCATTTAACTTTACAACAAAGTTAAGCCAATTTTCCAGCCATAAATTAGATCTGCAATGAAGGAAGTGAGTTTGGCTGGTATGATAAGCAATGTGCATGTATTGCATCCCATTGAGTTCGAAACACAGCTCTCAAAGTAACTGTAAAATTGAGAAGTTTTAATTTCGTTTTTGGAATATCATACTAGAGATACGGAGAGAATCAATACTAACTTTACAAAGACAGTGAGTCGATGGAAAAATGCATTGCTTGCTTGATGCTCTCAGAACATTGATTGCAACCAGAATGCTCTTAGCAAACTAAGGTACGAAATTTTCACGCCATGCCAAGCGTTTTTTAAGCCACCGCAATTAAATTCCCATTACACACATAGTAAATGGTTAACCTACCAAGAACCCAGTAGGACCATTTTCACTAATAAAAGAAGTAGATGATGAAAGAGAAATAAGAGAAGAAAAGAAACATTTGAATTTCATCAATTTTTGGAATATTTCTTTCTCTGAATTAAAGCTAAACTTACTCTAGAGTACAAAAAGAGAAAATTTCTGGAAAAAGAGAAAAAAAACCCACAAGAAAAAGAAAAAGTCCCTTGCTTGCTTCCGCCAAAAGTTCCCTCTGTACAACAAAGGGTACGCAAAAATTTCAAACGGCCATAATTAAACATCTAATATTTCCACAAAAACGGCCTCGTTGGGCACCTTTTCCTTTCTCCGGTCTGGTCTTAATTCCCATTTTACTTCCGTTACCGTTACCGTTACGGCTCGGTCCAGTCTTAACTCTCAGCCATAATAACGTCATCGCCACCACCGTTAGCAGCTCCGTCACCGTCAGCACCACCTTCACCCTCCTCCTCCACCCACTGCTCCACGGCGGTGCACTCCGCCTTGTGGCGGAGCTTCCAATCCAGCGCCTGACAAGCACGTGAGCAGTAGTTCACGGTCCCACAAACCGAACACCGACGGAACTCATGCCGTCTAGTCTCCGGCCTTCCGCAGCCCACGTGCGAGCAAAGCCTCAAGCCCGGTCCAGGCGAACCGTCACGTACCCCGAACCACTCCCCCAGAAACCGGTTCGCCGGGTGAACTTCCGGGGCGGGGACGTTGCACCCGAAGTCGCTAAGCAGTGGGCAACCCGACCCGGTGATGTGCCGGAGCTCCGGATGAGGGTGCGGGTGCGGGTGGGGGAGAGGAGTCCACGTCACCAGATGGCGCGCGGGCACACCCGAAGCCGCCGCAGAGGATAAAACCGCCGCGAGCTCACGAGCGTTGGCCTGCACGAGGAACCGCCGCCCCTCCGTCACGTTCTGACGGACGCCGTAACCGTCCTGGAGGCAGTGGCCGAGCTCGCGCAGTGCGTCCACGTGGCCGAGGAAGGCGGCGCGGGCGCAGAGGGCCACCCCGGCACGGAGGTCCTTGTCGCTCTTGGAGCCGCCGCTGCCGTTGAACTGCACGACGGCGAGCGAGTACAGCGCCGGCGCGTAGGATCCAATCGCCGCCTTGGCCATCAGCGACGCGCCGCTCCCTCGATTTTGCAAACAATAAAACCGAATCTGTTGCACAAGATAACCAAATTAATAATGCCAATCACGGAATGTTGACGAATCGCCCGATTTAGTCGGACTTGGATTAAATTAAAATCATACAAATCAAAAATCGGGGAAAATTGATTAGAATTAAGAGTGAACTGACCATGCCGAGAGTGTAGCAGGCCTCGATGTTGCCGGCGTCGGCGCAGAGCTTGAGGAATCGGTGAGCCGACTCGGACCAGTTCTTCGCTTTCAGAATCAATGTCTTCGGCGAAGCTCTCGCCAGCACTTGCGGATTCAGAGCTAAGCCGTTTAATCTCTTGCATCTGTTAATTTAACACCAATCCAAAATACGTTAGATTCCTAACCAACCACCCCAACGGAAGAAATTAAATCAACAAATTACAAATCGATAATTCTCGCGGAAATTTCTGGGACTTACGTCATCAGAACGGTGATGAGATCGGAAGCCCGGTCGGCGGAGGAGGCGAGCTTGGAGAGAGTCAGAAGGAGGAGGTCGTCGGGGAGAGACTCGAACAAATCGGCCGCCGGCGGAAGAATGGACTCCGGCGCCGGAGGAGATGGCTTGCTCCGCTTCCGGCAGCAAACAATCCGCTCTCCGTCGAATTCCTCCTTCCGCTTCTTGCCGGCCACTCTCCCCTTGCGAAAGCCGGAATCGCCTACCCGCGGATAACAAACTCCGGCCCTCGTCTTCATCGGAAAATTGCTCCGGCCGGCGGAAGACGAAGCGGAGATGAATGAAGGAAGAAAGTATTGTTGTTGTTGTTGTTGTTGTTGTTGTTGAAAGAGAAACACAGCGAGCGGAATGCTCTCTCTCTTCTTGTTTCGTTTCTGTTTTGCAAATTGTTTGTTTCAACAGAATAAATACATGATGAGGGAAGAAGAAGAGACTGCTGAAACGCACATTAAATAAAAGTAACGCCCTTATTTCAACTCAACGCCCCTCGTGTTACGGTGTATTTACGGTCAAACCCAGTTGACCCAGATCCGTTCGTCTGTCCCCCCGTCGGTTCGTTTTGGCTTTTATGCACTCCTTCACCACCCCGTCTTGTCTGCTGGATTCCCCGTCTTTATTTTTTCACTGCCCTTTTTATCTTCTTTCACCCTAATTTTGTTACGAGTCAGTTTCGAAGGCAGTTAATTTTGTTACAGGTAAAAACACCTAAACTTGGGCTTGGTGGTGTGCGTTTGAAGGTTTCACCCGCGGTAAAAACACCTGAACTCGCGCGTGGGTTCTGTGTTTACCCCGCACTGTCGTTGTGGGAGCGTGGAGTGGACGCGTTCGGTGTCGCGGGTGGGGGGAAGGGCGCAACAGAATAAGTTGTAGTAAAATCCGTGCTCGTCCGAGGACCGAAGCGAATCGGAGGTCAAAACGATGAGTCAGCAATCACACAGATTCAGTTACTCTGCTTTGTTTTCACTTGTCCTTTTAAGTTTGGAGGATTCATCTCTTCAATTTTCTTCGATTTTTTTCCGTTATTGCTTGAGGTGCGTTATATCTTTTCTAATTTTGTTGGCGTTAGCAGTATCATATCCTAATTTTAAAATCTTGCCAGGACAGACTTTGCTGACTGCTGATATATGGTGGTGAACATTTAATTTTCTCAAGGTGATGTTTGTGCAATTGGTAATTATTCCATTGTGTATATCCACAATTTGCGCCTTGAAAGGAAAAATGAAGTTATTGGATTTTCTCGAATTGTTTGCGAGCTTGTTTATTTGGTATTGCGATTTCAAGATTGCGTAGTTTTGAATTATAAAAAATGAATAGATTACATATCAGGTATTAAGAATTTATGCATTGTCCAAGAAATAAACTAGACACGTATCAAATACTTGTAATTGCACAAACATCCGAAAAGAGCTACAATTTTTACAGCTTGAATACATTAAGATTACAGTAGGTATAGAGTTCAATTCCTGCAGTCACAATTAAGATAAAACATAGCTCTTTAAGAATGAACGTAATTTGTTTTCGCTCGTTTAACTTCTAATCAACCCTACTTTTTTTTTGGTAACGAAGAACTGCTCTAAAGTAGGGCAGCTCAAGTACGCGTATGCGGCCTCCGAGAAGACTATTGCATAAACCTTTTTTTTTTTTTTTTTTGACAAGACTATTGCATAAACCTATTTGTACGTATTATGCCATGCATAAATAAGCATTTAGTGGTTACATCTCCTAAGATTTGCAATGAAAAGCAAATCTTCATCATTTATTAAAGTATCCAACTTAATAATGCTTCAAAGACACCTAAAAATAAAGAAGAAATTTTCCCTCAAAAATCATCTGGATTCTCTTCTATCTTTTTTAACTTTGAAATTATTCACACCGAGAATAATTATATATATATATATATATATATATATATATATATTTTTTTTGGGATCAAAGGAATGCGGTTTCAATTTATTTAGTGTTTGGTAATGCACCAAACAATAGGAGTACAAAGTAGGTATTAAACAATGAACGACCTAGGGCCTCGTTAAAAACCTCGCGGTGTACGAGGAAAAGAGTGCCCCTACTCCTATAAAGACAAATGCATTCAAAGAGGCGAACATGATTATAGAGTCTAGCCCGAAACCCACCCCATCTCCCTACGGCAAAGCCATCAGGAAACAAGAATGGGAACCTAGTCGACCTCCTTACGGCCTAACCATCAGAGGGAATTAGGCCCGAGCTACACTCTATATCGCATTCGCCAAACTCACATATCGGTTCTAAGCACATCAGTAAGCCATGGTGGGCCATTGCCCTCCCAAAGTACATCTTCGTAACACTGCAGCGCATAGTGGGCTAGTTTGTGTGCCGCGTCATTCGTGCTTCTAGGGAGATGCCTGATAACTTTGATTCCCATGGTTTCACACAAACTTATAATTTCATCTACGACGTGTGCATGGAGTCCCCAGTTTCTACTGTTCAGAGTAATCATATTAACGGCCTCCACACAATCCGATTCCAATTCGCTTGGGAAAACACCATATTGCAAGCATACCTTGAGTCCTTCACGTAGACTTAAAAGTTCCGAGAGCAAGGCAGTACAATCTGGAGGTCCCCTAGCTGCCACTGCTACCACTAACTGTCCCCGATCATCTCGAAGGATCCCTCCTAATCCACAATTGCCCCCTGTAGAGTTTGTTGCACCATCAGTATTGAGCTTGAAAGTCTTGTGTGCCGCGTTTCCGCTTACGTAAGTATACTCGTGGTAGAGCTTCATTGCCTTGTCAAGTAGATCTTCTACACTTCTAGGCTGTTCTCCATGGAGCGTACGATTTCTCTCACCCCACACCGACCAACATAGATAGAAGAAGCACCCGAGCTCTTGTTTATTTAAGTTCTGCTGGGCATATTCCGTCAGTCCATTAACGGAGCTCCACTCCAGCGTACATATCATATTTTAACTGAAGGAAGACTAATGAAGGAAAATTCAAGAACCTAATAAAGAAGCTACTTCATCAGCTATCATGTTGAAGAAAAACCATGAAATTAATATTTAATCGCACTTTTTTTTACCTCCTTCGCCCTTTTGTTAATTTTTGAGAATTTTCTTTTCTCCTTTTGTTGGTTGCTCTTTCTTTTGGAATTTTAGCCTCCCTTTCGAAGAGGATTTCTTGTAGAGATTGTGAAATATCAGCTAGAAGCCTAGCTAGATATTCAATAGCTAGTAAGGATCGATGTGAAAAGAAGCAAGCTTTAAACACAAGCTACTAGCTATAGCAATCCCGCAAATCTGCGCCGTAAAACTGCAAGAAAGGCTATACTCTCACGGCAAAAATCATAGACATGATCCCCATTCCTCCGTGAATAGCCATCATGTAGCCATAATCACAAGTAAATTAATTAACCTTTACACTGTTCTCAAGTCAATGCCTGTTTTCGCACTTTCACTTTTGCCTCAAACTAGTAGTGCACAATAATTAGGGATGACATAAATTCCCAACAGAATGGGTACCCGATGGAGGCCCAATCTTAGCGGGGAAAATTCTTGGAGAAACAGGAAACGGGAATTCCCATTTTCGAAAAGTAAAATTCTCATATGGGGATGGGGTGGATATGCTATGGTCACTTCTATCTCCAAATCTACTTCGGTAGTACATTTTTGGTATTTTTAAGTAATAAAAATCTATATAAATACTTTTGTATATTTAATAAATAAATAAATACACATAAAATATTTTTAAAAATAACTTTATTTGTGTGAAAAAGATGAGGATGGAGAATCCCCGAATTTGCTAAAGTTTACAACTTGGATTGCCAAAGTTTTGGTTTTTGTACTAAAAACTGTTATTACCACTATGAGAGACATGTTTACTTAATAAATGCAAAAGAAATGGAAGTAATTGAGGTATTTTTGATTCTCTACTGACAATGCAATTCGATTTGGCTCGGCTCGTTTAGAGCTCTTTGAAGTGCAATGTTTATGTTAGAGAGCCAATATCAACTCTTAATATTAAATTTGTGGTTTTACGACTTATAAGATTTTTTTTTATTTTTTTTTTTTTTTATAAAGGGGAATGCGTTTCATTGAAGGAATCGGCAAAAGCCTAAAAACAGAGTACAAACTGACACTAACGACCAAGGTGGCCGAGACCTCGTTAAAAACCTTACAACGGTAAGGAAAAGAGTACCCAAAACTCCAGAAACAGAACAAGCATTCCAAACATAACAACTAACAAGAAGATAGTGTAGTGCTAATAGAAGCTCTCAATGAATATTAAAGTCGTGGGTTTACTTGGCGGCTTACAGAACTAGAGTCATAGACCGAGCAATAATCACATGGCACGTAGCTTAATTAGATAAATTAGTCAAGTTAGCAATGGCAAGTTAACTTGTTGATTATCAGCAAACTGGTTCATGTATGTTCGCAGTTGTCCGAATCTCATATTCCCAAAGTCAAGAATTTGGCGCTCTCTCTTGGACATTATGTATTGGCCAAATCTTTAGACGCCCCTAATTTATTAATTAAATAAATTAAACTGAATAAGCTTGTAGAACTTAATCAGAGCTCTTTTGGAAAATCACTTTGGAAAAGAATCTAGAAAACGGGGATATTGTGGTCGCATTGGAACGTAGAAACGTCCAGATCAGACCAAAGGAAACTGAATAAAACATAAATCTTTGGGCATCGTTGGCCTGCTGTTACATCGCCGTTTCATTATTTATAATTTTTCCGTTCATTTCAAATGGTGACGTGGTAAGTAGAATCTCATAACCGACAAAGTACAAAGTAACAGCCAACAAATTGTTGCAATACTTAAACAAATTTACAATGGTAGCAAACTTAGCAAAACTAATTATAGTTACCGTGCTGTAACTTTGTACGGGATAATATGTACTATAGTATTTCCAATAATACTAGTCAAATTTTGACTAATTTAATCTAATTAGCAGATGGCCGTCGTCCTCGATCCGGCGATAACGTGTTCGGTTGATGATGGAAAAGTGGAGAGCACAATCCAATCATATCAGTTTTTAAATTTAGCTACGAATTCCATATCGGACGATTGATGGACGAGTCGACCGAATCGAAATAGCCGAGAGACACCGATGGATCAAGCAATTGCCGACAACATCAACGGTGTTGTTCATATCTGGCCGTAATTTTGTTCACCGACACAAAATTGAAGAGAGCATAGAAAAAAAATTATTATTTTATGTTTACATTTTTTTAGTTTTCGCTCTCCTTCTGCTTAAATTTAGTAAGTTACTGAAGCAAATATTGAAATAGAGAGGCGGATGTCTGGTAGGAAGAAGAATTCCATGCTTTTTTAGCTAAAATAGCTAGAAAATGATTTCTAGTTAGACTACCTCCAAGAGACTGTTAAACTTTATTTATTCGGCTATTTTAACCGAAGATGTTTGACTTTCATCTTCCAACAAGCTAGTTATAACTTATGTTCGACTGTGTTCTGTTTCTCTTTTTTGATGATTATACTATTGGGAGAGGGAGAGGGAGAGGGAGAGGGTTCCAGGTTGAGTTCCTTTGCATATTCGACTGTATCTCATTGAATGTTTTTGTTTTGTATAGGAGTAACGGACATTATTTTATCTCATATTTTGCAACGCTTTTAACGAGCATTTGAATTGTAGTTTTTAGTATGTTTTTCATGTACTCCTTTGTTTGGTAGTAGGCCAATTCATATTTTTAATTAAAAAGCATCCCTATGATAAATCTTTTTTTAAAAAATAACTATATTAGTTTGATGAATATTTCCTAATTTAATTTAGCTAGGATCAAGGAGGTTTTAGCTTTCACTAAAAATCTTCAAACCCTCACATTTTTATGATCGCAACACAATTTGATGACAATGCAGTCCCAATATGTTAAAATAGCTAGTGTTGTTGAAGTTGTGTAGTTCAATTGGCTTGTTAAAATAAACTTTAATTTATTTTTAAATGGAACTGGATGAAATTTAATTAGTACTGTTAAAGATGCTCTTAATCTCTTGAAGAAACTCTAACACGGCCAAAATATCTCGATCCTTTGCATTGCTCTGTTTTTTCACCGACAATAGAATATACAACAAACCTTACTATAGGAACAGATGACCACAACATATTCCCCGTATTATTTTAAATGTCCCTTGCAACTCCTCATATGTTTCAATGTATCCCTTGCAACACAAATTGTTCCAGTTTGCCTCTCATTTCAATTTCATTACCTCCGTTGCCTAGACCATCGATTCCATCAAATACCAGTTGATGTGGATTACATAATTAATATCTTTTTCCATTCATCGCCCACAATATATCCACTTGAAACGTAAAATAATGCCAAATAAAAAAGATTTGATTTTGTTTAAAAAATCATATATTAATTAAACATAATCACCATGGGGCGGCCTACAAAAGAGTAATCCAGCTTCAGGGCTTAGGAAATAGAGGAGGGAAGAAAATTCATCCAGATACAATCAGAAGAATGAGAATGGCCCAGATTAGCCAGAGCATCAACATCAAAACTGGCTTCACGATGAACACGAAAAAATAAAATAGTGAAAAATATAGTGCTCTTATGCAGAATATCTCGAAGGATAGCCTTGATTCTCCAGGGAACTAGACAAGAGCGACTGATGTAGTCAATGAGCAGCTTAGAATCTCCCGCAACCAACAAAGAAGTATAGCCAGCATATAAAGAGAGCCAAAGCTCCAGCGAGGAAGACATCCATGGAACCATGCGGCTCTGTGCCAACTAAGAGAAGGTCGCCATCAACATTTCAGATAAAAAACCCAATAGGTGCAGAAGAGTTAGTAACTGAGCCATCAAAATTAAGTTTGACAAATTTTGATATCCACATCAGCTCGTTTCTGATAAAGATAGATGGCTTGGGCAACGAACGTAATGAAATTGAGTTGTAGGGGTAACCTGAGACAGTTTATGTTCCAAGGGGCACATTGGGATACATCAGGAGTTGAAGGGCATTTGAAATAATAAGGGTCAAACTTTTGTCAACCCCAGTTACATAGTGACTCAGCGTCATTTTTCTCCTTTAATATATGAAGTATGTTAATGTTATACTATTCATAATGCAGATGATACTATTGAGGGCCAAACTATACATCACATACATTTATATATGCAACTAATCAAATTGAGTTGACTCATTCTTTCCATCATCCATCTTCAACAACAATGACTTCTCAAAAATTTATGGTTTGGCCTTCGACAGTTAGATTCATGATCAATGTTCCTGTATTAGACGGGTTATAATCTTGAGAGATAAATTAATGCACATTCGTAAGTAAACCAAAAATACTGCATACGCAATCTGATATAACATACTATTTTTTTGGAGAGAATTATAACATACTATTTGGTAATTTTGTTACCTGTATAAGAAGAAGAGCCAAGCTGAATAAAATACATTAAAAACTCTAGAAAGTCTTCGCATGCGTGACAATTGTCTGAAGTTGACTCTTCAAAGAGGCAATAGTACTAACAATTAATACCGATATGTATAGAGTGTGTGGTACAATTAAGGATTAAAATTTCGGTTTCGATGGAAATTTTGATAGCTAAAATTATGGAAATTTTGATGAAAATTTTGGTATATTTCGATATATTTCATTATATTTTGATAGTTTCGGACCTCTAAAATTATGGAAATTTCAATGAAAATTTTGTTCCTTGCCTACAACTACAAGTGGTCATTAGTCAATTAGCAGTTTCTAATTAGAACAAAAGCTGTTTAAGCAACGTTTCTTAAGTTTGGGAAGTGACGTGGTTCTCAAGGAGTGATGTCGACCACTCATGTCATTCCTTTGGTGGGGTCCACCTGTCCCTCCTCCTGGAAGTGTAGAAAACAGTTTAAGGGGAGTGCGCACAAAACTTGCATAGGTGGGACGTGGGGCCCCTGTCCCTAATTTTAAGCTAGGTGGTGAGAATGGCGGACTCCGTACACCGCTGTGACAAAAGATGGGCAGTCCATAACTAAGCCATCCGTCATGTCACAATGTTTGATCGCAAACTTGTTCACGCGGTTATAAGTGAACAAAATAATTTGATACAGTAAACTCTTATGTAACTTCAAATATTGGTCAAAGACTCAAAATAGTAGAGACAACTTCTAAGCTGTAGTCAACAACTACAGTTTCATGGGAGTGAGTGAATCGTACTTATGCTCTGCTTTTTCACTTGCAACATTTCTTGCGCCAATTGTGATCCATAATTATCGACACTGTTATTGTTGTTTTTTTTTTAACCATTTTCCTCATTCGTTTTACCTTTTCAATTTAATCTAAATTATCAACCAAAACATAGAGCATTACCAAATGTTGTCACGTCCCCGTCTATTTTCACGGATTGCTTAATTGAGGATTGTAACTCTATTCACTAATTAATAAGATTTATCTGTTAAAAAAAAAATTATCATGAAGCACTTGAGCCCATGATGAAGAAGTAATAGAAAGTGAATGATTGATCACGCAAGACTAATTGAAGATAGTAAAATACACCTAGAAACAAAAATCTAATACGTTACATTTACCTGCAAGAAAACGGCAATATACGACTTCTGAACAACAGAAAACAGCCAAAGAAAATGAATAGTTGGCCGGCTTAAAAAGGATTATACAAAATTGATTTGACATTAATAATTGGAGTTTAGTATCTAATATATATACGTACATATATTTTAGTGGTTGACCGATTGAGCATGTAGTTGTAGGTGATAAGCATCATCTCCCAAATTCATGTTGGGAATGGGATTAGTTGGTTTCCTTAACTTACAAGAAGGGCAGTTTGTACGTGATTTAAATCGATTAATTATGCCAAAAAGTTTACAAAATTCAATTTCTTCAAGTTGAAGCCTTGAAGGAGTCAAAGACATGCGCCACTATTTTTCCTCTTTAAAAGTCTTTCTCCCATTAAAGAAGATTTATCTGCGGATTTTGTTTGTGTTTTTTGTCTCTTGGATGGGATGCTGAGGGTCCTTGTTCCATGATTTCTCAATTATTTTCCTTCGTATCTTACTTTGCCACCTCCCTGTTTTCCTCTCCAGCTTACATAATTGAGTAATGCTAATCAATAAATTAAATGACGAACCGCTTGACTAGGAGTTGTTTAATTGCGGAGTCGGATTTTACAAGGCATTTGATTGTCAACAGATGTGATTGGATATACTGTACAACTAATTTAATTATCTCATTCTTCGTCTAATGATATTTCTTTTTACAGTATTTTAAATATGAAAATCACTTGTATCAAAAGCAAATCTAAGGCCTTTGTACTTGTTAATATCGAATAATAAATCTCTTCAAAATTTCTAGAGCTTCCATATACTGTGACCATTTTGATAAGACTCGTTTTAGAAAAGTTTATATGTCAATTCTTTAAGGTTTAAGTGTTTAAAATTTAGATACTTTGTATGAGTTCTAATTTTTCCATATGTATAAAGGGATAATTAGCAGCGGTCGATATGTCCACATAATACGGTTATGGTGCATGTCACTATTAATCAACTACTCATTTGAATAGTATCGATCCGGATATTATCCTCGATAATTAACTTAAGCTGTTGTCTTCATCACATAGCCACATTCCCGATTTAGTGATGTAACATGATCGGCCAAAAAACTGAGGATCTTAAAATATTCGTTGCCTGATATAGGTTGCATAATCTTGCTTGGATGCAACTTGTTTGATGCTGACTCCTCATCATCAAAGGCTCATGGGTTCTGGCATGAGATATTTCGTTCTTCTGGCCTTTTGAGATTTTGGATTAGGCTTCATGGGCAAGCGACACGTGGTGGGCTACCAGTGAGAAAGTCCTCATCGCTTTGGTTAAGATAACACAAAGTAATTCGGATTTTGAAGTAAAGGTGGAGAGAGCTGGCTTCTCTAGCGTAGCCTGCTCCCTCCTTTGTGTGATGCCTTCTCCACAATAGGGATAAAGAGTGAACGAACATGAACATTTCTTTATTTGCTTGTTGTACTCTAGTTATATTAGTTTGTTTTCTTGTTGTGACCCGAAGCGGCCTTATGCAACTTTAAAATTTTAGAGGCCGTAGTGTACTTATTTATTTCACCCAATTAGCCGCCTTGCCTGTTTATACTCAAGCGTTATTACATTAATCTAGTCTTATAATTTTTATTATATAATGTGTGAAAGTTATATATAGGGTATGTCGATGAGGTTGTTGAATTGTGATGCAAGTAAAAGGGATTATCAGAAGACGCAGTAAATAAATTTTTTTACTAGAAGACATGCAAAAGACAAAAGCAAAGGGGGTTGTACTTGTAGGGCATCACGTGGTAGCTTTGTCTCGCAGTTTGATGAAGTAAGTAAACCAACGCAAAGCACACTCAGCTGCCGTGTAAATTAATCACTCACAACAAATTAATCGATGATTTCATTTTCACCCCTAATTCACGTTGTTCGTGGTTTCACATGTTACTTACTTTATCTTGGAGTGCATTTCAAGTTTAAATTTCACATGGCATCTCAGTGTTACCGTACTTGCAAAATCACCACTCAAACAAAATAATAAAAGCCATCACTTGGTTGCTCTTGTGATGTCTTAGCATAAGGATGCCGACGTTTCCATTCATCTTTAATCTTAGTCGCAATAGAATTTGTTATCTTCATTCAAAAAAAAGAAAAAGTACCAATTAAAGATTGGAAATATCGCATCCCGGCATTTGAGTCATGGTCGTTTTAACATTATATATAGGTGATACACTCATTCCACTACTGATAGAACATGTATGATGATGACAATGTTGGCTTTTCATATGTTCATGTTAATTGGAACTTCCAAGCAACTCATTATAAACAAATGTTATCCACTGAGTTTAAAAATTAACATTTAACGTAAGGCCGATTTATCTTCTTTCCTCAATTTAACAGCACTCTAGATATTTTGATTGATCAGTTCTCTAACACCTACCTAGCTAGAGTAGTCAATTGATGATGGAAGGGAAAGATACCATATGGTGGTGAGTGTGCATGGATATCCACACACGACATGTATATAGTATAGATGATAGTTGAATTAGGAAGGCACCATCATCGGTGGGCTCCAAGAAATGCCGCGGGAAGAAGAGCAAGCAAGCATACTCTTCCACCTTTGGCGTTGTTTGGCTTTCTATTCGAAACTTGGACAGAATCTTTTAAAGGAAGGGCTGCTACGGCGGGCCCCGCTTTTTGTTGGGTGTTATGAGACAGCTGAGTTGTTTCCTCTGCCCTCAGCACGGCTCTTTCTGCACTCGACACGCGTGCTATTCTATGCAATCGGTGGCTAAGTGGTGGCGCGTCTTGAACTCGCCACGCGTAGGACAAAATTTCGAAGCTCTCCAAAAACGCAGAAGTGTCGCGATTCACTCGCAGCAGTGGTCGAAAGGTTCGCTGTCTTCGCCCGTGCTTTGTAAAAGTCTACGCGCCCGACGTAAACGATAAAAATCTAAATAACAAGCCTACAAGTCAACAAGTCTTACGGCACTTACTCCGTTACCGTCAAATTAATTTGTTGAAAAAATTGCGTTAATAGGATGAAACGGAAGGTAGTTGTGGTAACTATGAACCACTATCGTATGAATGTTGAAAGAAGAGATGATAGGGGATACGAATTAACTTGAAAATGATTTGTAACCACTCAGAAGTTGAAGTATATCTAATAGACAAATACTGATCATTGATTTGTAGATTTGTAGATTAAACGAACACACTATTTTAAGGCCAGTTTTTCTTTTTCATGTATGGACCACCAAAAGCTCCTAACTAACAAGTACACATGGTGGCTAATATAAACACCACACTCTTAAGGAACAATACGTGGCTGGAATTACCCATTCATACGAAATCCTTATTATAGATAAAGAAATCAACTTTTTGGTGCAAAATCGAAGGCAAGGAGATTTCCATGTTATCCACATATGTGTGGGATATTTGTCTGTCTTCAAATTTCGTGACTCACTTTTGGTACCACTAAAGAAACATGAGTAGTTGTGGCGAAATTTCGTACACGTACGGAGAAGTAGTTGTGTAAAAAAGAGAAACAAATTCCAAAATGGGTAACGAAGGAAAAGAATAAAGAATAAAATGGCTAAAGAGACAAACTAAAACGAACTAGTTGTGAAAAGATATCTAGAATATTTGTAGAGCAAGTCGCGCGAGACAGCTCATGAGCAAGTGATCTTGGCTAGTTGGCAATATTTTAGACTTTTTTTGACGTACCGAAATTGCAACTAGTATTTTCATTTCGGTAAATAGTGAGATATGCACACTCGACCAGTTAACTCAATTAAATTAGAATGAAAAGTCGGATAAGGAGGTCCCCTTTGCTAATGTATATCGTCAATCCTTACGATGAGTCAGGGCTTTGCACATTTTGCTTTACACGCCGATATCAGACTACTACATCAATGGGAGTACAAATTGTCCTTTAGTGTTTTTAAATTTTTGACCTCGGAATTTTATAGACGGTTCAAAGCCATATCTACCAAACTTCCAACACCTATTCATCTATAGGTGTCAAAAACATAGACATTTCATCATGAAAAACAAAATTGTTACCTAAGACCCGGATTCTGTTTCGTACAATATATTAAAATAGGCAAAATGTGATAAACACCAATGAAAATTGTTTTCTTTTAATTACAACTCATTTTTATAATTTTTTTTTTGTTGAATACGCCTCATGATTAAGCATCTAAGTCGTCTACTTTCTATATATAAAGATTACATAATCTTTAGCTTCCTAAAATACTCCTACTAAACTAATTAATAAAATTTATTACAATAATTGGCTTACGAAAATATGAAGTATTCTACCAATTCAAATCAACACAAAAAGACTAAAACAGCCTAATAACTCCACTTGTGGAAATCCACCAAATATACTAAAACACATGAACGTATCCACCTGAAATTGGAAACACCTAAATATATCCACATGAAATTGAAAAACACATCAAATATCCCAAAAAACTAAGCATATTTACCTGAAATTGGAAAACACACCAAATATTCAAAAACACCTAAACATATCCACCTGAAATTGTTATAAGTAACTTTATATTATTTCCTACTCATTAAAATTACTATGACTTCTACTATGTACTATGTAAATCATTAAAAAGGTCTAGGTGGATAATCTTAATTCAAATTCAAAAACATCATTAAGTTTGAACATAATTTGGATTTGTAACTGATGAAGAGAAATTCACCCGTTTGAATGTTTGCATCATCATATTAGATTCCTTTTTAAAAAAAAAAAAAGCTATCAAGTTCTTGTTGTCAGTTTGTAACATCATTTTGTTTTTGTGGAAAAAATGGTAAATATGTAAATAATTTGAACTAATGGGTTAGTTTACATCTTATGTGGCAAAAATCTTAAAGGTTTATTCTGCAAGAAAAATGTACATGTGTATGAATTTAATAACTACAAATATTTTGAGTTTATATCTCATTCACCCATTACTTGATTTAATTAAATTTTCTAGAGATTTATTGTTTAACTACATTAATTCTTATATAAACGATATATATCAGGAAATTTTGATGTCAAAGAATCTAATGAGTAACCACCTTTTTAATAAGGTGTAGATGACTATATGGTTTAATTGAATTGATTTCTACATATTTGCTCTTTAAACGATAATTTTTTTTAATATAAACTATTCAAATTAGGATTTTTGTATTGCATGCTTGTTTAATTTAAACATATCAGATATTATGTATTTTTCTCGTATAGTATGAAATTTTTTAACTAGACCCTCAAAGATGGATTAATCCATACACTCCTTTGTTTAAAGGAGGTCCGCCTTTTGTTCTCTGAAGCATTGCTTATTATACAAGATCTCTCAAGATAAAAATCGTGATAATTTATTTTAAAAAGGAAGTAAAATAGAGAAGAAGCAAAGGGACTGAGTGAACAGAGAATTTGGAAGGAGACAATGCAGAGAGCACAGAGGATGTTGCTTAACGCATTGGCCAGTTGTTTGTTGTTAGCTAGGGACCCGCGTAATCGTAAATAATGGCGGTAGAAATCAAATGAAATGAAAGGCACGCGCACGTGACCGACGGGTGGTGTGCCCCTGCAAATTAGGGTTTTGAGTGTAGAGCAAGCCATTTTTTGCTTGTTTAACATGTGTATACGTCCGCGGTGGCCTTGAAAACGTACGAAATCTTCCCGCCACCAATCACTGGTGTGATTGAAGTTACTTTGACAGTTTTCTTCGTACATTAGTTATTTTATAAATTAAATTGTGTACAAGAGTCGCATTGTGGTCAAATCGTTGATCTTGATCGTGGTGGGTTGGTCGGCCCTCATGCAGCTCTCTCTTGAATTCTAAGCTTATGATTACCCACCTTGAAAAAAAGAGCTAGCTTTTCTATTGGCTGCGCAAAGACTAAACTGCCCTCAGTTGATTAGGGGTTTCACGTGAACTCCACGGACCAAAGTTTACACTTGCACATATATAATTGAGGAAGTCAAGACTGACAGATTTTGACCAAGTGAATAGGTAGTAGGTAGTCTTGCCTTTTATTCTTCTAAAAAGATGACACAAGTGGACATCTAAGTAGAATCTGGAAATGAATAAATTATACAGATCAACACGCCACCTCAGTCACGCCTTCTCTGAGGTGCAATTCTTTTTACGCTGCCCACTTTCGTGAGACAATTCTTCACACTTCCAACTTTCTTTCTCTTCCTTTCTTTCTCCCTCTCATCTCATCACATCACGCTCCCCCTATTCCGGAAAATCTGCGACATCCTCTAGTCCGGTAATACTCTTCACGCGATGTAATTAATTCCAAGTGTTATGATATTAGCAAAACCACAAAATTACTAACGTACTTATTTCATTAAAATAGATATATTAGCGATAAAGTAAATCAATTATACCATACAATTACTAATGGAACACCTTGTTGGTTTGCTGGATTGAGGAGTAGTGGTTGGCCGTGCAAGCAAGGAGGAGGAGGAGGAGGAGGAGTACACACAGGGGTTGCTTTATGCTTCCTAATCGAGGGACAAGTACAATTTCGCCTTTACGTGCATGGTAAGTGAGCTTTTAACTCAATACACCCAATATTGACCTAAATTTAACCAAAACATTAAGAAAAAAAAAACAGTACCAAAATAAAGAAAAGATGCATGCATGGTACGCTACCTAGCAGGGAAGTCATAATGTACCCTCGTTAATTTTGTGTCAATTCTTATTTCTTAAGTATAGTAGTAATTACTGCCTCCTCTTGTCGACTCACTAGGGCTCCACCCTAAGTTATAGCTTTAAGCTACCTTCGTCAGATTCTTAACTCAGCCAATTTTGTAACTCCACGTGGTGAGATTATTTATTTATTTATTCTTTTTGTGAAATAAAATTAGAGAACAAGAGGGATCCACACTCATCTTCCTTTTCGTCTTTTAAGTTTCACCTAGTATAAGTTTTATGGGTTCGATACAAGTTACGTTACGATGACGGGCTAAACAGAAAACTCAAAGGAAAGCATTATGCATTAATAATATCAAGAATTGTTGAGGGTATTTCATATTGAAAATCTAATCTGAAGGGCTAAAATAGTACTGGGCTTCCTTGCACCCATTACAATTTTTGTTGTTTCAGTCTAAGCACTCATTACTAGTTAATTTTGCATTGGATATTCACGTTATTTTATCAGGCATATGCCACCCATTCTAGACCATAGTTATCAGCTGATTGTCCACGTTTTTACTCTCTTGAGGAATAAGTACGTTTCCAACGAAGAAACTTGTCTTAATTAATTATCCCAATATAGTGACGGTCAATTAAAGCAAGCATGCATTGAAAGGGAGGTTACTTAACTGAGAATTATAAGTAGCTAGTTAGATATAGCTGCATGCCCCATGCATGTGACCAGCATGCATGTGACCAGAAAAAAAAAACCCCATGCATATTGCATTTTAATTTACAATAAAAAAGCATATAAAAATGAGATATCGATATCTTAAGTAAAAAACACAAGATGGCAGCTCAAGGTTAGCGTAAAAATCCATCATTCTCATTCCTTACAAATGAATTAAATTATTGGGATTTGTGAGAATTTAGCGTAACGAACTATAAATGGGATTAGCGGGAGAGAGCAAACTCAAGATGTTGCTTTACGCATTTGCCATTGCTTATCAACTGTATCTTTAAATAATTAGGTACTAATTCATATGCCTTGATTTTCGGGTTCCTTAAATCTTAATTCCTTTGTTTCCTTCCATGATTCCTTCCTCGTGCCTCGACTGCTGCGCAGTATCTCACTGATCATCTACCTCACGTGCTGCATGCTTTATCTCATATCTATCTATCTAATCTAATGTTTGAGTCCTTTTTAAGCCATGTAACATTCTCTGTTGCCTTATTAATTCGATTAATTATTCTTAAAGAACAAAAAAGATTTTGAATAGTGTATAATTAAGAATCAAGATTAAGAAAGTCGAGTAAAGTATGTGAAAGTGGAGTAGTATATGCACTGAACACGACCTATATTAAATCCTTTGGTTACCTTTGTGGAACACTTCTGTTATGGTCAAACTCCAGCAGACAAAGCTAGATTTTGGGGGGCCTTTTGGCCAACAACACCCACTTATATAATCAAGCTTATCCATTTTCCTAGCAACAATGCCAATAATTTCTCAAACCGGCCTTTGTTAAATTTTAGTGATACTGTCAATAATTCACGGGTTACATTATAATAGACAATGTTGTGGCCCTAGCAGATAAATATGTATCTCACTAAAAGAGATATAAGTTATATGTATCACCTGCTATAGGTAGATAAGGTGGTGTTCAAAAGCATGACATCTCTAGTAATATTCCTCTTAAATAGATACTAGCCTCACTACACACATGTATGTGCGTATGCAAGAGATTTTTTCAAACACAAACAATGTGCAGCATAGTCCAACATTGCTATTTTACTTGGAATATATCTTCTATAATATCGTGGAACTATATGGATAGCCAATTTTGCTCTTGTTGAGATTTTAAAAAAAGTTGTGAATCACCTATTATTGTTTACAAATCTTATTTTTCCTATCTCTTTAGTTATTGACACACCCCGCCCCAAATAGTGGGGCACGGGGGTGCGGCCATCATTTGGACTAGGTGACAAAGTCTTGATTAACCAAAGAAACGACAAACAAGCCGAACGATACAACAAAAGTGAAACATAATCGGATTGAAACCCGTCATAATAGTAAATACAAAGTATCAGAGTGTCAAAACAAAGGAGGAAAATTTAACACAATAGTACTGCCCGAAGGCGGAATAATACAACAAAGGGTACACAGGACAACAGCCTGACTGAAACAATTGAAGACAAAGAATCACCACTCTTTGCTGAAGAGAATAGAGCTACCCAGACGCCTCAACCGTCACTATGGTGCACTTCGGAATCAAGTTCTGAGGGGGCGCAAAAACAAGGGTGAGTGGATAGGGAAAACGAAGTCAGTGTAAAACACAGTTATAAACATTTGCCAATAATAACCCTCTCAGTTAAAAGAGGTAGTATAAGCCTATACTACAATACAGCCAATAAATATAACCGTTAGATACGCTAGGCAAACCTGCACAGTACAAAATATACATCTACGGCCGTGATCAAAGGCATTTGGGACTCGAAGCCCTGCCGGGATGTCAGGACGACGGGACTCGAACCCAAGCGACTCAAACCCAATCCCGACATCGAGTGCAATGGACCCGTTGGGACTCGAACCACTAGGCCCACCAGGTATGCCACTAACTGTACTAAACAATATGCATATATCCATCAAAACCATTTATAAGCATATATACATATAGCATGGTCAAAACAACATATAAAACCAAAACCGTCCACTCACAGAAAGGCTGGGCGATCCTCGTCGTCCTCCTCTATAGGTTCGGCTCGGTTGTGCTGATTTTGTGGAATTTGATCACCTCGGCATAATTTGACCGAAATCGGCATCGAAAAATTATGTTTCCGTTCGGTGCTCGTTGGCGACGATCAGCATCGTTTCCAGTGCTACAACTTGGTGTGTTCGTCGGCGATGATCCGCATCATTTCCGGTGCTACAACTTGGTGTTTCAAGTTCGTGGGGACGAGATAAACACGTCGACGCTGGTTGCAGGTTTGATCGGTGGCCGGCGAAGGTGCGGCGACGATGGAGGCGTCGGCGGCTATGAGTTTCCCTTTTGGGAAACCCCTGTTTGGAACCTTAGCTAACCAATGATTGGTCAGCACTATTTGCATGACCAATCAGAGGCTGCCACGTGGCAGCTTCCTCTACACCACATTTTCGTTTTTCATCTGTAATGCCTTCGTTACAACTCGGAATTCAATTCTGTCTATGCTGGGCGCGTTCGTATCGATGAGCCCTACACATAGAGTACAATATTGGTTAGAAGGTTTTTGTATTGTTTAAAAGTCAACGGTTGACCCGAAAGGGCATTTTGGTCATTTCACATTTTAGGGGAAATTTTTCGAGATGGGTCGTATCAAGTATCATCCATATTTTGATAAAGGATAATTTTGAAAATTCTAAAATTTACCATATACTAGCGAATAGGTACTCCCCCTTAATATATAGAGATATACAAGTGCAACTTTCTAAAACAAAAACGAATTAGTAAAACACGTACCGTTGTGGTGGTCACACCCAGAGAATTTCACAAGACATGACTAATTAAGTTTCTACTATTGCTTATCAACTGATTAGAAAGTAACTTAATTACTAATGCAGTATTTAATCCAGCTGGCCAGCACAGTAACCTCAATGAAATGACGAAAGATATATCTAGAGCAAGAAGAACTCCATAATCTTAGAATTAGCTCAAATTATTAACCTGGTATATAATCAAATTTTCAAAGTAAGAAAGCGTAAAATGTGAAGAACACGTTAAGATCACGTGGAGTAACAAACAACATTGTTTATTTCTGGCCTTCTTGGGACACCCTATATGTGAAAGGAAATTAAGTCAAGTTGACCATCACTCACATGATCAAGTCATCCAACTCAAGGAATCTAATTACTGTTGACCATGAATGGAATGATCTTGTCAACATTGCTACCTTGTAGTTAGTTTGGAAAAGAAACATAATTTTGTTCCACTTTTTTTGTACTTGCTACTTATTGATCCATCATTATGTGTATTACGCATTTCGTCATGTACTATGTAGTAGGTATATATATGTACTCAATAAATATACGTACCCTAATAATACAATTTCCAACTGTTTTTTTTTCCCTTTCAAATTCACCAAAAAGTGAGTCACTTGAGATTCTATTAATGAGCTATCGTTTCTTTGCCAACAAAAGTGGGTCATTATTGCATGCCCATTCCATACGGGCAGGGGATCTTCTATCCCGAAACCCTTTTGTCCCAGTGTATTCTCCTATTGAAATCCACCCTATGTTAATTTTTAGGGGTTTTTACCAAAAAGTCCTAAAAAGAATAAAGTGTTACCAAAAAACCTACCTCACTTTTTTTCTTACTAAAAAATCATAATCTTACAATTTAGTCTCATTAGGTGGCATGAGGGACCACTAGTCATGCTTGTGCCCCCAAATTCAGTATAGGCGCGTGGGACCCACGCCCCTTAAATGGCAAAAGCCATTTAATTCACGCACTTGCAAGGATTTGAACCCAAGCCCTATTATTGGAAGAGGGGGGACCAACTAATCAAACTAGCATGTATCATTTGTTATATTAGTTAACCTTAAATATATATTCTATATCTAAATTTCACTTGTTTTTATTTTCCGAGACGCTTCCCTATTTTTCCGGGACACTTTCTTATTTTACCGGGACGCTTCACAAATTTGCCGGGGCACTTCCCTCATTTTTCCGGGACACTTCCCCATTTTCCGAGATACCTTCCTCATTTTATCGGGACACTTCTCCCTATTTTATCGGGACACTTCTCCCCATTTTACCGGGGCACTTTTCTATTTTACCGGGACACTTCCCATTTTTACCGGGACACTTTCTATTTTTAACGGGACACTTCCCATTTTTAACGGGGCACTTCCCCATTTTACCGGGGTACTTCCCCTTTTTACCGGAACACTTCCTGGCACTTTTTTATTTTATAGGGGCACTTTTCCATTTTACCGGGACACTTGCTTATTTTACCCGAGCACTTTTCTATTTTACCGGGACACTTTCCATTTTAACCGGGACACTTTCCATTTTTAACGGGCACTTCTCATTTTTCAGAACACTTCCCCCATAACTCCTTCAATCTGTCCGACTTCCAATTCCTCGACAAAACCACAAAAAACCCATGTAATTATTCATCAAACTAAAACATATTACACCCAATCACATTCCTCAACCATATACAAACAATACGGCGGGAGATCGATCCCGTTCACTCACCCGGCGACGTTTGACACCGTCTTGATGGACACCGAATTGAAGGCCAAAGTCCGCACCGACCTCGAGAAACTCTCGAAATTGAAGCAGTATTACCACCGGTTGGGCCCGTTTGGAGGCGGAGCTACCTGCTCGACGGCGGCTCTGGCACAGGGAAAACCAGCTTCGTCGCCGCCATGGCGAGGCTGCTTTCATACGACGTGTACGATGTCGACATGTCGAAAGTCGCCAACGACGCCGATTTGAAATTGCTCTTCCTCCAGATGACGGAGAGATCTCTGAACGGGCTCGGATCCTTGCCGAATCGAGATCGTCCCACGGTCGCCGATCGCGTCACCGACCTCGCCTCCTAAATCTGCCATGACCCACGCCGAATCGCTGACCTTGCCGAACATCTCGAGCGGGTAGATGTGCCCTGGTAGTCGATGTCATCGGCAAGTCCACGAATAAGTTCAGAGGCTTCGGATCGGCGGCACGTACAGAGTCAATGGCTCCGATTGGTTCGCTTCGTCCGACGAGCTACTGCTGGTGGCAGCGGCGACGGTTGTGTTGTTGGTGGTGGCGACCCAACAGAGGACGTCGACGTTAATGTCGCAGGCCCCTACATCGTCGCTTCGCTTGGGCTAGTGGAGGCAAGGTCGCTTGGTCTCTGTATGAAGTTTGGGAATTGAGAAAAAATGGGGGCGCATGGGTTTACCAAAGTTACACAGCCAATAAAAAACTGACAACTTGTTTTTAGGATGAGTTGGTAAAGATTAAATTGTAATAGGTCTTTTGGGTATTATGATCCTAAAGTAGGACTAGTTGGTAATAATTTCTAATTTATAAACTAAATTAACTTTTCAGATTTCTAAATTGAAAATTAAATAAATAAAAAAGAAAAGAAGCCAAACGTTGGAGGCTCCGAATTGAACGACCACTTCAGCGACAACCATCTATAATATGTCCTTTTATGAAGATCTGCTGCTGCATTCATCTTTTTAACCTTCAAATTATTTCCCAATTCAGGAATGGTGTTGCTTGAATAGAAAATCCTCAGGTAGGACTTCTAGGGATTACAAGCAAACTCTTGGAAGGATGCATCTAAAAATTAAAGGTTGGGCGGTGATCAGGGAAATCACTATCTCTAAAGGCGAAAATTTAAAGAGAGATGCGAAAGCGCGGCCGGGGGGGGGGGGGGAGAGTCGCGAGGGGGAGGTGGGGGACTGGGGGGGGGGGGGGGGGTGGGTTTGGGCGGGGCGGGGCGCGAGGAGTAACAAAAAAAAACAAGGAACCAGAATATTTTTTTTTAAAAAATTAATTGCATTTAAAAAAAAAATAGTTATTATCATGAATGGTGTACTAAACTTTCATTAACAGGACTTCATCGTGCCTGAACTTTAAAAGTGATCAATTTGGTACCCGGACTTTTAAAAACAGGACTTCATAGTGCCTGAACTTTAAAAGTGATCGATTTGGTACCAAGCTTTAAACCCAACTTTAAAAAAGAGGACTATGTGGTATTTTAGTCAATTTTTTTAATCAAATTCCGTTAAAATGAAGGATAAAATGGTCTTTTAACATTAATTTTTATGTAAAATATTTTTTTTACCTCTCAACTTCTATAAATATGTTTTATGGTGTTTTGAAAAAAATGAAAATGTCATATAGCTATTTTAGGACAATAAATAAATTGATTAATGAAAATATAGTTGAACGGTAGATTTTTTCTATCACTTAATTTCTATTAGAAATAATTTTTAATGTTCAGGTATATTTTTATTCATCAATTTATCTATTATTTTGCAATAGTTATATGCATAAATGTTTTTTTTGAAACATCATAAATCATATTTGTATAGAGGTTGAGAGGCATAGTATTTTTGAAACATCATAAATCATATTTAAAAACCCTTTTTTATATTAATTTTCATGTAAAATACTATACCTCTCAACCTCTATATAAATATGATTTATGATGTTTCAAAAAAAAATTATGCATATAACTATTGCAAAATAATAGATAAATAAAAATATATCCGAACATTAAAAATGATTTCTAATAGAAATTGAGTACTAGAAAAAGTCTACCGTTCAAGTATATTTTCGTTAATTAATTAATTTATTGTTCTAAAATAGCTATATGCACATTTTACTTCTCGTAGCTATTTTCAAAACACCATAAAATAGTTTTTTTTTTACTTCTCAACCACTATATAAATATGTTTTACGGTGTTTCAAAAAACATTTATGCATATGACTATTGAAAAGTAATAGATAAATTGATAAATAAAAATATACTCGAACATTAAAAATTATTTCTAATAGAAATTAAGAGATAGAAAAAATCTACCGTTCAACTATATTTTCATTAATCAATTTGTTTATTTATCTAAAATAGCTATATGACATTTTCATTTTTTTCAAAACACCATAAAACATATTTATAGAAGTTGAGAGGTAAAAAAAATATTTTACATAAAATTTAATGTTAAAAGACCATTTTATCCTTCATTTTAACGGAATTTGATTAAAAAAATTGACTAAGAAACCACATAGTCCTCTTTTTGAAAGTCTAGGTACCACATAGTCCTCTTTTTTAAAGTCTGGGTACCAAATTGATCACTTTTAAAGTTCAGGCACTATAAAGTCCGGTTTTTAAAAGTTTGGGTACCAAATTGATAACTTTTAAAGTTCAGGCACCATGAAGTCCTGTTAATGAAAGTTCAGGCACCATTCATGATAATAACCCAAAAAATTAATTTCGTTCATAATTTGACACGTGGCGAATTGCAATAGGAGGACACCCTGGGACAGAAGGATTTCGGGACAGAGGATCCGCTGCCTTTTTTTTTTTTGCTAAATCAATGAATATATTAACGATGGCAAGAAAGCCCTAAATAGAAACAAACACTGGAGAACCCAGAAACAAAGCACGGCTAACAAATCATGAAAGCAAGAAAGATAGGCAATCAAGCCATGAGGCAAAAGAATCAAAAGACAGAACTAAGGTATAGGTACATCCCAATTACGAGCCGTCTGCAGATTAGGCGAAGAAGCTCGGAATTTAATAGTGCAAAGCCTACACCTAACCAAATCCACCACAATCCGCAACAAAACCTCAGGAGAGGATCCGCTGCCTTCTATACGTCCCTTCCTATTGCATTAACTACACATTTTTTTAACAAAAAAAATGACAGATGTAATTAGAAAATTCAATAGTATAAAGCAAGAGTATCCAGTGTTCTTAGTAACCGAAAGTCCGACTCAACCTAGAACTATCTTATGAATACTAATCTAGGGGACGCAAAAAAAAAAATCCTCAAACAGTGAGGGCGAACAAGCTCCCTAGTCTGGGATTAACTACTCCTTAACATTTTCCTTCTTTGTTTTTTTACGCACAATCACATTTTCTTTTTGATTAACATGGTTAATTTTGATGTAACAACTTCTAGAAGTGAATAATCATCATGCATACAACATGCCTGTGACTAAGTGATAAAATAACATATGATATGATATGATATTTATACACGTCCCTTTCCAAATTCATTTTCTCATAGTAGCATGAACCCTCACGTCATTTTACATAAAATTACTTTAAAATGCAGACTTCCTAATCCGAACTCGAAACTCATGAATAAAAAAATAGTTAGCCGCAAGCTTAAACATAAAAAATTGAACAAAAATTGGTGTAAATAATTAGTTAATAAGCAAGTAACCAACACGACAATGCATGCATCTTCACGGATTTCGGGTTGGACGTCATGGTTGAGAGCTCCCTTTGATCTAACTAATTTGTTTGCTCCAGTTTTATATTCCCTTTAATTGACTTGCGAATAAAACTCATCAAAGTTTTAACTAGATTTAATGATTTTCATCAAATTTGATATAATAAAACGTTGACTCTTGAGTCTTGACTACTCCGAACAACAACATACATGGAACCGGACATGATGACAGGAACCAGCCGTCCAAACAGCCGACACGAATCATTTTTTCTCATCTACAAAAAGTTGAGATAAAACTTAAGAGGCAGATCTGGGGGAGATTAGGTTTGGGATTGCATCATTACGGACAATCCATACAAATAAAACCCTCATCTTTGGTTGGTCGGCATCTAATCTTAATTTGTGAACATCACCAAATTGCAAATAGATATTGTCACTTTACCCGAAAGTCATTTTGGTTTTGGTTCTTATCGTCGTCACTTCTTGTATTGTTTCGAACGTGGGAAGGTGGCCTGCTACCAATTTATCTGTTGCATATATTTACAAACACAATATAATGTTTTCGGAGAATAGATTTCCACAACAAAATAATATGTAGTTAACATAATTGGCCGTATTGTAAGTGCCACTTCTAATTGGTCTGAACTTCTTTATACGAAGTCAAACATTATCGTTTACCGGTTATATATACGTAAGTAATTAATAAACTAAGTATTGGAAGTCAATTTCAATTGCAAATGTTTTTATTCGTGATCACAATGTTGAATAATCAAAGGAGCCATAAGGCATGTCGAAGCGTCCCTTTAGTTAATTAATTACATTGTCAATGGCGACATTGGTACGAAGTAGATGGCTACAGGTACTTATGTATCACCGAAATTACTAGTAGATGCAAAGTGTTTGACAAATGACGATGGAGTCAACCATGAAATTGCAGGCCGTTCTACAAGTTGTAAGGATAAAACAAGAGCCGAGCGACTGATTGCTCTGCTACGTACAGATTTGGTACCTGCAGATATAGATTGGTTTGTAGCCTAACTGCCCTACGTCTTAGTCCTGCATATGGGGCCTATATATACTTTTTAGTTTCTCTCTAGATTGTGACCAATGAAGCATAATATTGTTACTTCTTGTCACATAAATTGCCATTTCATTGCAAACTGTAGGAAAATGTAACCCCATAGAAGGATAATATGTCGAGCAACATCTGTATCAACAATTGTCGTCCATTAGATTCAGACGATGAGATGGTTGGATTCATAGCTGACATTGGTAGCCATAAGCTTTTAACTAAGTACCGTTCCACACTTGTAATACGGTGAATATATACGCTAAATATATGGGTCCATGTCAAACTACGTGTTTTCGGGGTTATCACGAAACGTACTCACCTTGGCCCGAAGGGCTGAGAAGTTAGCAAAGTTCAAAGCTTAAGAGTTGGATATTCACAATTTTTATAACAAGACTAAATGTTGCTAGACTAGATTTCTTTCAGTAAATTTGAAAAATCGAATATCACTAAATCAAATAATCAACTCGAAACGCAACTCGGTGTTATTATCACCATGGCATGGGAATCAAACTAACAAGTCTTGCCTTGTACCCCAATTTGAAATTTTGCGATGTGCTCTCCAACTACAAACCGGGTAGCAGTCATTATTGGCTTCTGATTTAGCCCCCACCATTAACCAAATCTTGAACCTAAATCTATCACCGGTATACCATGTGACTATATCATGACTGGTGTGAACACAAATTGAGAAGCACCATGATCATATAAATTTGGGCCCAGCTGAGGAAAAATCCGACAAAATTATATAATCAGCTTTTCACAGGTGCATCTTCATAATATCTAGTACTTTCCGAACAACAAATATTACTCAATGGAAGCAAAGCAAAGAACTGCGTCTTCGCTTGTTGACTCCGCAATTAACAAACCAATCAGAAAACAGGATGGGAAATACATTGGATTGAATTGTTTGCTAATCAAGCGTCATTAATTTGACCCCACTTGTTAATCATTCTCTTGAGACATAATTACGACGCCGTTTCAGGCTATAATGTTCTGCGCAGACATAATTGCATTACTAATAGCCAGCACATGGATGCATGGCAAAATTATGGATAATGGAATCCAAAGTGATACCAAGATTTGCAATGCTCGTTTTTAGTGGAAACAAATTTGGATATCTTGATTACTGATTTGCTTAATCTTCTTTCATTTGTATCAAACATGGTTTGCTGTTGTTGGTCGACCTCAAACAGTGATCATTAATTACGTTTTGCAACAAGTTAATCTGCTAACCACCATTTGCCTCCTTAAAAGGCCCCATCTTCCACCAAACTAGATTTCTTGGTCGGCTCCTTTATAAGATCGAGTGATTTTTGGGATAATTATGTCTCAGCAAAACGAGTACACAACTTTTATGAGACGGACATGCTACATTGATATGATGTTGATTTTGTATATGTATTATTGAGATAATGATATCATTAATGTATACTATTGTTGATCTACACGCTGACAAATACTGACATAAAAATCGTCCTTCTAGTATTTATTAAAATATAAATGTCATGTATAAAATTGAATTGAAGTATTGAACTTTTTACGCTTGTACTATTGAAAAGTTTTCCATCATTATGAACCCAATTACAGATACACAATATAACTCTCCATTTGTATATATGGGGTCAATTTTGCCTTGCTTTCAAAGTCAAAACGTTTGTGCTTTCATCCACATAATTTGACTTCTCTACTCAAATTATTGAATGCATTTGTGGTTTGATGTAGCTGCAGTTGTATGGGGTTACATCCTTTTTCTGTAATGATTAAAATAGCTGTCTTGTGTTGATTACTTGAGTAACACTCACTCTTTCTTTCCCAAAGTGCCAAAAGAACCAACAGATAACCACGAAAGGACATGAAGAAGGCTTCCCAACTTACAATAACACTGTTTTGAAATTTGTCCATTTCAAAGTTGGGTTTAGACTTATCTAGGCTGGGGCTCAGTTCATAAATGGGCTTCTTATGAAGTTGGGTTTACACTCTTTCTCAAAGCAGCCCATATCGCCAGAGCAGATTCCGGGCATTGTCGAGTTTTTGTAAGATATATGCCGTTTACACCCCATTTATTTTTCTAGACACTCATCCATATAATTTCGTTACAGCAGTCGAATCTGCACGTTATAGTTTAATTACAAGTTCATACAATGAAGTACAATCTAGTTTAGTATAATCCCGATAAATGTGGCAATGAAACGAGCTTTAAAAGTTGTACATTAGTGAGATACCAGTGTAAAATCTATTGTGGTGACTTGAGTGATGACTAATCCACATCGCTTAGGTGTGGAAAAGTGTTCTGTTTTATATGCGCAAAGTTCATAATATTCCTTAATGAGAGGCAGTTCTAGCAGTTTGACTCAAGACCTAAAGCGTACAATAGCATGCTACATAAAATGTGTAATATCTAATGATTAACTGAAGTTGAAAACTGAGTAGCTTGGATATAGTATGATTATGAACATTAGGGTTTTTTAGGTGTGTTTATTTGTCTTATTAGTGTTATAATCTTCATGCATCTTGAATTGGATAAAATCATTACCTTATATCAGATATCTACTTGGGCCCCCTTATACAATGCCCTCATTGGCTGCAATCAGCTCATCCATATATTCCTCATTTGGACCTGTAATCTGAACCACCAGTTTTTGATTGTTCCAAATTCCAGTTCAGCTCAACAACTGGAGGTGCAGGGAATCAAGGGACCCAACCTCAGATTCTGCATGCCACATGGCAATCCAAAAACCAATCCTAGACAACTCACCTATCCTTTAAGATAAGCCTCTTCGATTCTTACATTAACCCAATTTGCATCTGTTTGCCACAAACCAACCCCCCATACATCTTTCACATAGCAAACACAGCAATTTGATCAATCCCCCCAAACTCCAAATGGCCTCCGCTTGGGCTTCTTCTTCCGCCATTGCCGCCGTCTCCATATCTTCCCCCAGGCAAGTTCTCAGAGCACTGCATAGATGCTAAACTTGTACATTAACATGACACATTAATGTAATGGTACTAATTGATTAGAATCTGCTGTCACATTATTGCTGCAGCTCCCAGAAGGCTGGAGCTACTTTGGCAGCAACAAAGGCCTCTTTCTTTGGTGGGAGGAAGCTCAGAGTGAAGAGCTTCACCGCCGCCACCGGATCATCATCGTCTTTCACAGTACGTGCTGCCGCAGCTGACCCTGATAGACCCCTGTGGTTCCCAGGAAGCACCCCTCCTCCATGGCTCGATGGAAGGTCAGTTTGAATACTACTAATTCTTCATATGTACACTGGAACGTTCCGTTATGAGACTGTCCAACATCACATGATCTAATGTTGAACCGTGAATTATATTGCTTGTGTCTGTCTTAGAGGTTTAGATTTAGACTCGGAACAAAATAAGCAATTGTCTAATAACTTAGTCAAGCTCCTGCTCCACAGTTTTTATAGATTATGGTGACATTTACATAATTTTGTAGTCTAAATTCACAGTCGGACAATATAAACAAACATATTTGACAATTTAGATGTGACGTTACTCTATGTTATCCTCCCTATAATTTCTACCTTTATTTAGTAGTATCTGATAAGATTTTTGCACTATAACAATGCAGCCTTCCAGGAGACTTTGGCTTTGATCCACTTGGTCTATGTAAGTCAATCGATAATGTTGTTTTTTTTATCCCTACCTTTAATTGTCCTGAAATTTGTAATTAAATGCTGCTTGTTATGTTGTAACAGCATCTGACCCGGACAGTCTGAAATGGAACCAGCAAGCCGAGCTCGTCCATTGCAGGTGGGCCATGTTGGGCGCCGCCGGCATCTTCATCCCCGAATTTTTGACCAAAATTGGCATCCTAAACACCCCTTCATGGTACACAGCTGGGGAACAAGAGTACTTCACAGACACCACCACCTTGTTCATTGTTGAGCTGGTTTTGATCGGGTGGGCCGAGGGCAGGAGATGGGCCGACATCCTCAAGCCTGGGTCCGTTAACACCGACCCAATCTTCCCCAACAACAAGCTCACCGGGACTGACGTTGGGTACCCAGGAGGGCTCTGGTTTGACCCACTTGGATATGGAAGCGGATCGCCTGAGAAAATCAAGGAGTTGAGGACAAAGGAGATCAAGAATGGAAGGTTGGCTATGTTGGCTGTAATGGGTGCTTGGTTCCAACACATTTACACCGGTACTGGCCCCATCGACAACCTCTTTGCTCACCTTGCCGATCCCGGCCATGCTACCATTTTTGCTGTAAGTAGCAATTACTCCTATTCCAACTGAGTTCAAGCTAGTTTATGACATATTTTTCATTGCTTAAGTAGGCTAACATTGAATTGTTTTTGGTTGTTTCGTGCCAGTCTTTTAAGGGATGAAAAAATCGGACGAATCTAATTGGGATTCAAGTGTGGAAGAAAGGGGCAACATTGGTGATCACATGTTATAAATCCGAGGACAGTGGCTTATAATATGTGTTCTTCCAAGGCAATTTGTAGGACTGAAACTTGTTATGTCGTTTCATAGATTGATCGTCTTGTGTACAAAACTCTATCTGGACTTGGATTCCATATGTATGAAATCAACTGGTGGTACCGTATAAATTAGTCAACTGAATCTTGTTATAGATAATTTTCATCTAGAACAGGACCTAAATGTAACAAGTAATCTATTTCCAATTACATTTTAGTTAGACAAACCAAAACAGACCGGAAAACTCCATGGTCTCAAACAAGCACGCGATATTTCTTGAATTTGATCGTTACAGAGCCACTTAATCAAAACTAAAGTATCTCCAGGTATCTCAACACATCCAACTGCTGCTATGTGGAAACTTCTGAAACAGGTTCCTAACTTGTAATCATATACTAGCTTCGATTATTTTAAAGGTTTGACAAAAATCTTGTTCCATTTTACCTCCCAGTTGTAATCACTTCTTTAACTTTACCATCCACTTGGATGCTAGCTTACAAGCACAAGTCTAAAGCTCCACAATAATTTAATCAGCAAAGTGAGCTCCAGATGGAGAAGGCATTCGCATATTTTATCATATGTTAATGCATATTTATATCAAAAACAACATTCGAAAATCTAATCTTTTTCTCCACCGGACAATATGATAAAAGATCGTCTCGAACTTGATTTTACGATTGTTGGATTAAGGAATAAGTTGGATCAAGGACTAAATCCTGTATTTTACCAGATCGTCTCGAATTTGATTTTACGACTGTTGGATCAAGGACTAAATCCTGTGTTCTATCAGACGGTCCGCTAGAGAGAAAATTCGCCAAAATCTATGTTACCATGCCACAAGTTGAAAACAAGTGGACAAAAACAAAGAAAAAGGAAACCACCTTATCATTTGTCCGAGCTTAGAGACGAATGGAACCCAAATTGTTTTTTAATTCGTTAGTACTCCAAAACAATCATTTCAAATCATCTTATTTCAGAATTGTCATATATCGGAGCACTGACAATTTCAGAGTCCTGATAATATAAACTGAATGAACACAAATATCAGTAGACAACCAGCAACCATTTAAGCAAGTAATCAGCAACTACAAATTAAACACTTGACTATAGCATGAAATTTAATGCAGCCCAGAACCATATAAGTATCAAATTTGTCAAAAAAATGGACAAATGTAGCTATAGAAATATATTCAATATCAGGAAAGTCACCTCATTCCAAGCCTAATGATGAACTCTCACCTCTTCTCTCAAAGTAACATCACATTAATATATTACAGGATTTAGTTCTCCGAATATAACATTTTCTTCTGTTTGGAAAACAAAAATTAAGAGGAAAGAGAGAATTACTATATCAACTTTCTACAAGAAGCAGAACCCAACCGGCTTAAGACGGACGGTTCGGAGGCTGTACGGAGATTTGAACCGGGAGGGGCCGACCCGTACCCGAACCACCACAGCTGCTACAGAAAGTCCGGCCCGACCCGGCGCAGGCCCGGCACCCGACATCGCCGTCCGACCACCGCGAGCAGAAGCACGTGACCCGGCCCGTGCCATTGCACTTTGGGCACCGCGGAAACGGGCCGGCCATCGGAGTCCGGTCCATGAACGATTTGACGAGGGCCGCCCCGGCTAACACGCCGAGACCGGTGGCGAGCTGGGTCAACACGATCGGACCACCCATTTTTTTTTCTTTCTGTTTTGAGATAACGAGCAGAGCGAAGAGGAGAAAGCAAGCGAAAGGCGTGGAGATTTTGCGAATGGAGATATTTTACTATTTGATATATATTTTTGGGGGTTTTATTGCAAAAAATTGAGAAATAAAGTGGTGGTGAGATTGAACACGTAGACGCGTGAAGGTGTGCGCTGCTTGGTTGGATTTTAAGGAGGTCGGGAGAGTTGGATTTTTGCGGACGTGTTTGGTTTTATTTTGATTTTTTCTTGCTTCGACGCTACTGCTTCTCTACCTACTTGGTTGGATTTTTTTCTCTCTTATTTCTCAGAGAAAATTACAAAGTGGACAGTGGACCCTTATCGAATTATTAGGCTTCTGACATTAATATACATTTTGTATTAGTCACACATAAGAGTATTAGGGTTGGCCATGAGAGGGTGATCAAGTCCAACTGGAACGGCCGAGAAGGCCCCCCAAAAAAATAATAATTGATATGCTGTTTGCCCGCAGAAACAATACAAGTATAAGGCCATCTCCATCTGAAAATGACTATAATTTAGCTATGCTACATTGTAACCTTCTAAAATATAATTTTTTAAAAGAATAGTGGTATGCTGCATTTTGTCATCTCCAAACAAGGCGGGCTACATTCTAAAATTGGAATCCGTTGGCCAACTAGAGTGACAAAAGGATAGGGTAATGAGGTAATTTGATGAGGTAGCTTCCACTGGGCAAAGGTTGTGCACTACTGTGTAGTGGAGGGGTGCAGAGCGGCGGGCTAAGAGGCAGAAAATCGCCCGCCAGACTCCCTCTTGGTGGAATGACGTATGCCAAGGAGGAGCGTGATGGCAGCACAGAGAAAGGAGCAACGGTTCTTTTTGATGACATCATGAGGTCGACGTCATGTGCAACCGGTAGCAACGGCTACCTGCTGAGTATTGGACCATGTGGAATGTTTCTGGAAGTCAATCTCCACATCCAACGGCCAAGATTTTTTATTTATTTTTTGCAAACAAAAAATGAAAAAATTGGGAAAATTTTATAAATACCTAATCAAATTTTTATATTTACCACATCAAAGCTTCAAAAATTCTTTCTCTCATTCTTTTAGATACAAAATATCAGCATCCAGTTCCGCGACTTGGACGAAGGAGGAAAACGTCCAATTGTGTGAATTGTGGTGGATAACATGTCATGCTCCAATCGTCGACAACAAGATAAAGAAGAATCAGTTGTGGAATAAAATCAAGGAGGAATTCGTGAGGCGCTATCTAGAAACAACCCGCACCGACTCATATATTCAAATTCATTGAAAACACTTGACAAAGGAGTTCAATGCTTGGTGGTATGCTCTTAACCAAAAAAGCAAGATTGTGCCCCCAAGTGGTACAAATATGAAAACCTGGTAATGTTTTTTATCCTTGTCATTTATAGAAAATTTTGAATTTATCTTTAGGTACTTCACTAATTGTGTATGACTATATTTGTAGAAAGATACCATATAAATATATTACAAATTGAAGGAAAAAATGACTAGGAATTTCACCAACCAAGATTTATGGTAGATTGTGAAGCATAGTCATCAGTTCAAAATTGTGAATGGTACACTGATCAACATCAATGACGATAAGGCCGGTGAAGATTCCCCAGCCCTGGAGAATTTATTTTGATGATGACTCCCCAATTCGGGTAACAACGCCTCAAGGGAGAAAATCAGTGAAGAATTCTTTGAGCAAGTTGCTCTGCAAGACACAATCAATATTGAAGAAAATAGGGAAAGGGAAGGAGTAAGAGCTGCGAAACTCCGACAACGAGTGAATCAACTTCCCAATAATCGGATCAATTTCCTAGGAAACATATACCAGTTATGAATGGATGGTGGAAATGTTGATGTGATTGGACGTTTGTTTTTTTTTTTTTTTTTAAATTTATTTATTTTCTATTACTAAATGTTGAGCTTGGTATGAACGCCGTCTATTTCAGTTATGAGGGCAGTAAGTGCATTTGGCAAGACAACCCACACAAACTGTGTCCCAATACTGAAGTGCCAAATTAGCTTTTGTCCCATTAGGAAATATTTTGGATTTCAAGTTCTACAATAGAAAAAAGGATTATTTTATGGACTATGGAGTCATTAATCCATATCTAAATGATGTCATTTTTGTCAATGAATTCGTAGAAACGAAGCTCTAGAGGTTGAGATACAAGTTGCGTATAATTTCAAACCATGCTCCATTTTTTAGGTCAAATGGATTGAATTTGAATGTGAGTAATTTGTACGATCAGTCCTCAATAGATGTTCTATATATAACGGAAAACTGCAACAGCTAACAACACGTTGATATGGCCGAGTTGGTCTAAGGCGCCAGATTAAGGTTCTGGTCCGAAAGGGCGTGGGTTCAAATCCCACTGTCAACATCTCCTTTTTTTCTTGTACTATTTTTTTGGCTCGATTTTTTCTGAGCTTCTTTGGAAAGTGCTTTTGGAAAGTTACAGCAGTTGCTCGATTTTCTGTGACTTTTAAGCACCTGATATACGATTCTACTTCTAAAATTCCAAGAGCACTTCCAAGCCTCAAGAGGCACTTGCAAAAGGGAAGAGTAGACTGAAAGTGCTTTCGGAAAATTACAGCATGTGAGGTGTTAATATAGACAAGGGTTTTTTTTTTCTTCTCTTAATAAAGCACATGGGAGGTGTTATAAAGCGCTCATTGCCTCAATACAATTTTCACATTCGGCCAGGAACAAACTACAAAATTGAGTTGCTAAAAATTACAGACTTGCACCATAGGCTCATCAGCTATGGACTTAACAAAAATATTATCCTCATTTGATCAAACTCCCAAGAACATCTATTGGCATTAGTTACATTCAATTGCTGCATTTTACTTGTAGCAAGCCGCTTCATGGGTGCCGCTCCATTGTGGTTATGTAGCTACTCCCACATGGCATTGTGTTGTACCGCCATCTCTAACAGTCTCTGTATTTTAAAAAATTTCCTTTCATTGAACCAAAATTTAGAGGGATAACAATCTTAATATACTTGTCTGATGTTGATGTTGATTCTTGAAGCTTGTATGTATTGTAAAACAGATAAATCATCCTCATGTGACAACTGCTTCTCTAGAGGCAGAATATCAGCATTTTCTCCCTCTGTGAATATCCGAGGCACGCCTGCAATACAAGAAAGCAAACATGATCTCTTTTGCGGCAGTTAAAATAAGACACTAGACGTTGAATATCAATATCAAAGCAACAATACATGTTTCAAATACATTATTTAAGACAAGAAAAATCACATGGGATTACAGCTGAGTACAGTTACTTAAGTTGTGGCACGACGTGACATTAGTTTCATAAAAAGCAAGCCCATGCAACACATACAGTTAAATAGCATTTAAATGCAAAATTAAGAACCAAACTAAAACTTCCTTGCATCACATACATAGCTCTAGTCACTTGTCTATTAGTCTTACACTTCCACTGACAATTTACATGACTGGTGAGTATCAATCTATTATCTTAGACATTCGAAACAGAGTAAAAGAAAGCTGAAGGTTCGTACTTACCATGAAAGCATTCCCTTGCTTCCCCAGCCATAAGTACAACATCACCGCTTCGAAGGAACATTGCTATTGGAGGATCTTGCCTAAGCTTTCCCCCAAGAAGGAAAATTGCTTTGCAGCCTAAACTGAGAAAAGTCAAAAATATTTGAGCTCCTAAGAAATGTAAATTTCTGTTCTTTTTTCTTGACAGACAAACAGGACCAACAAACACAAATTGAACGCCAGTATTACCTCATGCTTACAATGGGTCTACTCCAATCAGCTTCCATGTCATCAAGGTGGCCCCCAAGCATATCGCCTACACAAAAAGCAGAAGACAGAACAAATGTAAATTCTGGCTTGTATACACATTCAACCAACAGAGAAACAGCATTTAAATCGGTAGTTCCTAGCAATACCTGGTCCAAAGTAGTTCACTATTGCAGCTTCAGGCTGGAATTCTTCACCTAGAGGCATTGCAGGTGTTGCCAGTCTTTTAGCCAGTTGACAGAGTGTAGCAGGAATCTTCTTATGAGGAAGAGAGACGTCATAGTTTCGCTACATCACGAAAATTCTCAAACATATGAAAACACTCCTTCAATAAAGTTTTCAATGGAACAACCTTGAATGTAAATTCTTAACATGCTTTTCAAAGCGCAACAATGAAGGAAGAAGAACCTTAGACCAGTCAAATTGCAGGCCAAGGGTGCTCCATCGCAATTTCCGCAATAGAACTGAAGCTGAAACAGGTTTGCATGAGTTTCCCTTTGAAGACACTTCACGTTCCTCCACAAACTTCCACCCTGGGACATCTCCATTGCTGACAGGTGTAGTACATTCAGAATCTGAACCCCCTTCTGCAACCAAAACCCTCCCTTCATTCGCCGACCTAAATAAATCACGTACGGGCCCATAAAACGCATTGTGATTTGTTCGGTTAGGAGGCTGCGGGAAGCTGGTCAAACTCTCCTTTATCCATTGGCACTGTTCTTCCACACTCACTGCTCCAGGAACGAAATAAAACCCTGCAATGTTTCGAAAAAGGAGACATACAATCGAACAATAAGCAACACATTCACTCACATCTTGAGATCCAAAAAAACCTAAACCTAAAAACTAAACCATGCAAATGGTTATCAAATTGTCCTCAACATTGTACTTCTTTGAGAATCTATTAATCGATTCCCGTATACATAAATTGCAACTGATAATTTAGATAAACAAAAGCACAAGCAACTAACATACTAATTTAAGTTCATATAATCAATCAGAAATCATTCAAGTAAAAAATTTCAATTATAACAATGCAGTAAATAAGAAAAATTACCTGGGCGATTTGCTAAGGAGAACACAGGGCCACCGGAACCGCATCGAACCGGAACGATTCCCGGCGGAAGTTCCCGGTTCTGATTGTAGGATTCCAGAATGGATTTGAAATCCAATACCTCTGATAAATCGACCGGCTTGGGCTTCCGTTTCCTGAGAGATTGTGAAATTACATGTTTGATTATACGAAATCGGAAGCTGAAATCGAGAAATTTTGGTTGTTTTGGGAAACGAAAAGAGAATTACTTTTTGGAGGATTTGTAATTGTCTTCGTAATACAGCTTGTACTTCTTCTCGGCTCTTCTGAAGGCTGTTCGCTCCAATTCCTCCGGGGCTGTGTTGGATTCCGACCCGTACATTTTCACGTGAGCCACCTCGGCTGGTGAGTTGACTCGGAGAGGTTTTCTCTAGGGTTTTTCGCTTTTATCGCGTGTTTCAGTTTCAGTTCACACCTGAGGGATGAACTGGGCACTTCTGAGTTTCCCGTCGCCGTGATTTTCTTTTTCGTTATTATTCCAAAAAGGCTCGGTGATACCGTTGTATAATATTTATATACCCTACTATAGCTCTCTTCGTATAATTTGTACAATTCAATTCATTCATATAATAACACGTTGAAAATAAAAGCATGATAAATCATCATTATGCGGGAACATGGATTGATCCGTAGTAGGCATTAGCTCTTAAGTTCCACTAATCGACATAAATAAAAGACTCAGTTGCTTGATTAGTGGCATAGAGATTAGATTTCAAAAAAATTTACCATTCTCAACTCTGTTGGAACTCCGAGATTAATTCACCTTCTGATCCACCAGATTCTTTTCGAGAATGTGATGTGTTTGTTATGGACCAAGGCCACTTTGATCGGCTTGCTAGATCGAACCGGGAGGGCCAATGTGTGGGTTGTGACTGAAAAAACCGGAGATATTACTGTCAAGAACAAAATCCTGAAGAGGCCACGATTGATCAAATTCCGAAATAGGCTTCATCTCTTGGAGTTAGGATTTGGGATGTTCCTTTTCATCTGTGGATGCTATGATTTTGAGTACGGGATTAACATCTACTTTATTTACCTCTTCCCTCAAGCCATTACCTTCTTCATATGCAGATTTGGATATGTTGGATCCGCCAGCCCTAATGTGGTGTTGTGAGAATAATCCGCGGTGAAGTGAAGCAGTTAAAGTATCTAAAGAGCTATATTTTAAAAAAATATTGTGTGTTTTATACAGAAGTATTGTACTATAATGAATCCAAACTGCTATTTACACATTTTGTTCCTCGGCCATATGCCTCCGTGTTTCTTCCCTTGAACAGAGATTTTACTAAAAGGAAATGTTGATTGCAACTTTGGATTACTAAGTAGCTTAGATTGATTGTAATTGTGAAGTTCTATTCTGTTTGGATTAGCAGAATACGGAATGGATGGATTCGTTGAACTTGTAATCATCTAACTACTTATCATTTGATAATCATATACATCTATTTATGAGGTCAGGTTACTTGTGGAAATGAACTATGTGCTCTAGATCACGATTTCGGTTCCCACTCCCAAAATATCTAGGATGAGTAAAAATGACGTGATCCTAAAAGAGTCAAAACTGCAAAAAAAAAAAAAAAAAACCCACAAAATGGTCCGTGTGTTTTGCGATAACTTGTTACTTTAAGGGCATATTTACATATAAGGAATGAGTATGTGAATAGTTGGGAATCATTTTGTTTTCTTAATTACCCTACGTTTACTAACCCACTTAGAAATCAAAATTTAGCGGGTCATACTTCAATTTAGGGGCAAAAACAATCCTATGAATGAGAATCGGATTTTCAAGAGGGACTTGGATATCCGATTCCGATTCCGATTCGAATTTTATTTCCGATTCTCTTTTGTAAGTAAACAAGCCCACTACAAATCCTTATTTTGTAAGGACTTTATCTATGAACTAGCTTGGAAGACACACTTTTATTTATTTTGCAGTGCAACCAGCATGTCTTTGTAATATGAAGAAGTCTTCTTATAATGAATAAGCTCTAATTCTTGATTTCTCGTAACAATCTTGAAGTCCAGTATTTCATTGGGATTTACAGTTTCTTTGCTTTCAAAACTATCTAAGAAAAAGTCCTTACTCAAAACGCCTAAAAATCTAACTACAAAAGGGTACATTTGTCCTCACAGTACAATTTCAACAGAAGCCATCGTGCAGTCGAATAAAAACCCCCCATTATCATTGAAAAAGAAAAAAAGAAAAAACTCTGAAATTTTGCTTTACGGAATCGAACGAAAGAAGGACCAGAAATGGCGTGCAGGACTGCGTTGCGTTCCGCCATGTTAATCGAAGCGTGGCGACCCGTTCACTTCTCTCGGAGCTCCGCCTCCGCCTCATTCCGGACCCGCGGGTACACCTCCACCCGGCTGAGCCGCCAGTTCAGGGCCCGAAACTTCCACTTCGCCCGGCGGACCCACCTCTGCTGCGCCCGCAACGAGAACGGGTCGGCGTTGTCGGAGGACGAACAGGGCCCGCCGCAAGAGGCGATTCTGAAAGCAATTTCAGGTTGGGTTTTTTGATTTTCTGAAAAATTGTTTATGCTTTTGTTATTTAATTTGAGTTCTAATTTGGTGTTAACTTGCGGATTGTATAGAGGTGTCGAAAACGGAAGGGAGGGTTGGGCAGACGACGAACGTGGTGATTGGAGGAACGGTGACCGATGATTCGACGAATGAATGGGTCGACTTGGATCAGAAGGTATTGATCATCAAACCACTTGCTTTGTTTTGCATTTCTTAATATTAGTTTATAGCCATTTTTTTTGTTGTTGTAACGGTACGGATTAAGTTTGTATCGATTTTGATGAGCTTGTTTGTGTAAACGGTATAATTTTGGTTCTTTTTTGGTTAAGGTAAATTCGTATCCTACTGTTAGAGGGTTTACAGCAATTGGAACTGGAGGGGATGATTTTGTGCACGCTATGGTTGTTGCTGTTGAATCTGTAATTCAAAAACCTGTTCCCGAGGTATGGATACGACGTTTGTGTATTGTAGCTGCCCATCATTTTCAATTCTTTGAGAAATGTATTTGTGGATAGGTCTAATGCATGTTTTCCAAGCATCATGTGTTTAGAGTGATCAGTTTTGATTTCTATTGATGAGTGGCTGAATCTTGCTGCAAGCAAACTGTTGAAACACATATTCTTGTATGGCCTTTGGTTTTCATTTTGGGCTGAGTTTCCACACATAGTATTCCATTGAATGCATTTATGTTCATGAATTGGATTTAGTAGTCTACAATGTACACAGAGTAATTTAATGAGAGATGAATAGAAATTGGAAATAGCACTTAATTTCGGGGTTGAACTGCCAAGTATGTAAGTTTCGGAATGATACAACTAAATCTTGGTAGCTATTTAGAGGTGCTTTTCTTTTCATAACAATGTCAAGACATATCCTTACACTGTTATTCTTATTTCTATGAATTGTGTGCAAGTACTTGAAACTACAGTCAGTAGGTTTAACATTGTTTGTTATTTATTGTGGCCAAGTGGAGATCTTCCTAATGATGTCAATACCATGGCCCTCCTGCCCTCTCAGATTATGTCTTGCACCATGGCTGGGAGCAATAATTGTTAGATGTATTGATGGATAGTTCAGGAATGATGTGTCCTAAACACATGAACCAGTTAGAAAACTAGGAGCATCTTGTACAGGGATCATAAATCATGGTTTAAGGAGTTGCCACTACAAAATATCTGCTTGCAAGTTCGGAGCTTCTGCAGGGGAGTAAGAACAATTCAGTATGTTAGAAAAGACACTGGATTTGTACTGTTGTAATTGAAATTGGCAGTGCAATGTTCTGATACAAAGAACTAATTAACTCCTCTATTGAGTGTAGATACTTTCCAACTATCAATAAAGGGAGCTTGATTGCACTGTTGTCCAGAAAAGTTTGTTATAGGTCTTGCCCTTTCGTGCTACTTACTGATTTGGCTCTCGATATGAACTTATGAAGCTTGCATACCAACCATAGGGAAATCAACTAGTAGTTGAATTTGAGCATAGTTCAGCGTTTGTGCTAGTTGAAGATTATTTTGAGACAGCAATAGCTAAGTGGGTCTGCTTTCTTTAGGCTGTATCCAAATGCTGATATCTAGCAATGCACTTTAATGGTAGACCACAGAGCGTATCGGTACCAAATAAATATCTTTGCTGTAATTCCCCATCCTGTGGATATGTCACTGGACGGATCAGTTTTAACGCATTGAACACTTAAAGGACTGGGAAGCTTCGGTCTTCTTGGATTGGTTACGATGCCTGTAGTGTCATGAGCTTATTTTTGGTTTGTTTTGAAACATAACATGATGAAATTCGTTTACCCTGCTGTGAAAGTGGTAGGATGGTCCAATATCTAATGGTACATCTGCGTTAATGAAGTCTTTGTTGCTCCTTTTAGATTTCGATCAGTATTGAAAAAGTGATTATTAATATACCATGTGACATCTTTTTTTATCAAATGGATGAGTTAGATTGTATCCATTCACAGTTTACAAATGCAATGTGTTATGCAGGGTCATGTGAAGCAGAAGATATCATCAAGGGGCAAATATGTATCTGTAAACATTGGACCTGTTCAAGTCATTTCTAGCGAACAGGTCTTCCTCTCCCTCTGTTGCACTCTCTAGCCATGAATTTGCTAGAACTAATTTGTTATATCATGATGGATAAGATCTTCGTGTAGTCAATGTCAAAATCTATAATTGCATGACATGGAAATTTACTGTGGTTTTTAGGTCCAAGCTGTATACAACGCCATGAGAAGAGATGATCGGATGAAATACTTTTTGTAGCTTGATACTCCAATTTGTTTGTACTTCTGTACAGAAGGCCAATTTCTGGCGGCCTCCTTCCCTAGTGCCCTCCTCTAGTCTGGCATGTTGGCTAATTGATGATGTTAGGGGGCTGAGCAGTTGTGGTTCAAAATCTATCCATCTGCTTGCTCAGGATGTATTTAGGTATAATTCAGAAAGTAGGCATTGATCAGTCTGTATAATTTGATTTCAGTTTCATGTTCCATTATATGTTACTCAAATTTTATGAAAAGGCCAGGTTAACAATGCTTTTGTGTTTTTCAATTATGTTCTGTCACCATTTCCTGCTGTGCTGCGTATACTCTATAGATGAATCTCTTATCTAATTAATACATTCTTAAATTCTAGGGGGGCATTGATTTAAATATTGTGTAAGTGTTTGGTTTCTGAAGTCTACTGTATAAATACTAATACTAATTGTAATTTCTTTGCTTTGGTTCCTTGTTTGGTTACGCCGAGCTTTATAGCAAATGTGTTCTATTGTTGACTTGGGGGTCTCTGCAGAATCACTGTTATAGGAGCACTTTTCATATGTTTCTCCATTAATTGACAAATGAAATGATTAGAGAACCACATGTGCTTCTTCCAATAGGTGATTTTGGCACCTTCAGAACGAGCCCTTGGAAATCCTGCTTTAGATTCTTTTCCTGTGGAAATTTCAAGAACCTAATGCAAGCCAATTGTTGTCATCATGTTCATCGGAGTCCATCCAAAGGAAAACTCATATTCATCAAGTCTAATGTATTAGTTATATGCTGCCGACAGACCATTGGAGCAAACTTTCAATAATGTAGTTATTATTTGAGGCCTCTGCATCAGAGGTAGGCTCAAGGATCACCAACGGTTGCCATGCGGCGTATCGTACCTGCCATTGTTTATAAGGTACAAACAGAAATAGCATGGACTATTATGTGTCTCCATAAGAAGAAAAAAAATGATGCATTCATAATATTAGAGGCACCAACTCTAGCTTTCGGTTATGTCACACTATTTTTCTGTCAATTTCTCACATCGCATAATTTAGAACCCGTAGATAATAAAACCATGTTAAACCAATATCTAGGAGAGTTGTGGAAATAGTTGGCACGCGTAGCATTAGTCTCCCCACCTTGATCATCCAAACTACGGCAAGCCAACTTCCGACTTCTTTCTCCTCACCTTAGCGCCAACAACTTCTTCCTCCGCCTCACCACCACACTTTCCCCAATGCGAAAAGGCACATTTTCTAGGGTGAGCATCACCACTTGATTATTTCGCGTTAGATGAGTTTAAGTGGATCTATGGGTGAATCTCAAAAATCAAATTCAGCTACTACTGGTGGATGATGCGGTGATCCTCACCACCACAATGATGACTCTACTCTTTTTAAACTCAATCTACATGATTATCATTAAACTAATCTAACCACCATTATCATTCTAAAATAGCAAACACGTAGCAAATCAAAGAACATTGAATTCAGTAGTTAAAAATTACATTGCACTCTTTAAACTAACCAAATAGAACTCATTCACAAGTAAACTAAACCAATTACCTACATTACATAATCAAGTTATCAATCATTTGATTGCAAAGCATTTCGCTTGCAATAGTTCTTGGATGTGAAAGTTGGGGGACCGTATTGTTTGAAAACTCTTTTCAATGGCTGTTTGGTATAATGCAAAGCATTATGCCCATGATCATACTTAATCCCACATCATTATGCAGATAAACTAATCCAGCTTTGGGAAATCTGGCACATCATTACCCGCCGCACCTCCTCAGAAAATAGATCCCAAGACTAATCGCCTCTACGTGTGAATTATTCAAAGGCGCTCGCATAATTAACGTTAATTATTTCATTAATCACGCCTTAACTATTATCATTTCTCTTCAAGTCCCTTTCAGTTTCAAAAATTCCAACTCCTCCAAGTTTTCTTAGCAAAGACAATCACCCAGATGGGCCTCACCTTGTAATGGATGCTTCAACTGTTCAACACATCACCATCTTCTTCAATATATAATCAATCCTTGATGACCTAATACTGAGCATCTTTATTAATATACTGTGCTAGTTGTTGCCATTTCATAGTCTCCAACTTTTTATTATCAATATTTGTAACTCAGATCAGACGTAGTTACTCCGGCATTTCGGTGAACACAAATCTTCAGAGTCTGTCTTCTCAAGAAATTGATCGTCCCACCTATGGACAGAGTTGATAAGTTGAAAAATCAATCATAAATAGATGCCTAACTTGTTCCTTCTGGTATAGGAGTAAACTAGTGCAAATCAACGTTTGAATCTTGATGAAGTTCTAGGCATATGTGTGTGTGTACCTAATTAGTAAATTCAACCGTAATTATCTTAGTTTTGCTGAGGTAATGACTGGGACTATATATACTTCAATCAACTAGCATTCATGGGGGTGTTGCTTTCATCACTTGCTGGCGTTGCTCTCTTTGTCTTGAAGATATATGGTTTACTTTAATATTTCAATTTGATCACAAAATGCTCATATAACAAAGACTAGTTTTCAGTTTCCAACAACTACCTTTGTGGTTCTAAATTTCTTAAACTCCCCTCCCACTTATTCCTTCTCTTGCTTCCTGTTTCTTAATCTGCAGTTTTCAGTATCTTCCTTCAACATGGGAAGAAACATACAAGAAAAGGACATCATGAATGGAAAGCTTAAGGTACATAATCTCCTCTTCTGATGCAGTTCCTCCAGTGTAATCTCATTTTCGAAATTGGGACCTCTGGTTGAGGGATCAATGCTCTTAACCAGATGAGCGCTCCTTTCCTCTGTAAGTTAGTTCAAAGATGCTGCAAATTCTGATCTGCAATTTTCCACTTTCCTGCTGTTTAGGACATTGTACAAGGTGAAATCCAGGAATTGGCTTCTGGTTCTGTACCTAGATCACCAACTCAAGATGGAAGTCCAAGAAAAGATGGAAGACCAAGCAGCATGGTAATCAAGGTCAGTAAATTCTGTTCTTGGACAAATTATCAGAATTATCTTTTCATGAGTTTTCACCAAACATTTGTATTAATTACTTCTGTTGAACTTTTTCAATTTTCACAGAAGGCCCATACCATGTTTCCTGCACACTTGATAGCAGAAGCCATATCCTCGCTCCGCGGCCTTGATCTAAGATGGTCAGGTCCAATAACACCAAGTGAGATGCTATATGTTCAGCAATATATCTTTGCAAAGTACCCACAATACTGCAATGGCCTAGTGGAGGAGGTAGAGAAGCTTGATATCGATAATCTATCAATCAATGAGGACTCTGCAGGGACTCCACCCCATCAAAACCATAAGTCACCCAAGAGTGTGACACCAAAAGAGTTGTCTCCCTTCAGCAGCACTCACTCTGATCTCGACCGGACTCAAATGGAGCCTTCAAGGCTGCTTGACATTCTGACCAAGAAATCTTCATTTCAAGGAACCTTTCTATCAATCCCTGAGGTCCAAGCAAGCAATAGAGCCTTGAAGCATTGTGGGTTGCAAGAAGAGGACTACTTAGTCCTTTTCATGGCCAATTACAAAGATGCTATGCAAATGATAGGTGAGAGCTACCCTTTCTTCAGAGGGAATTACTACATGACCATTGTCACTGAAGAGAGTGATTGCATAAGGGACTTTGCCAATGCTAAAGAATCAAGGGTTATTTCAGCACCAGAAACTTGGTTGGATTTGAGGATTAAAGGGTCACAACTTAGCCAGTACTTCAGACGAAAATGCAAAAACATCCCGAAAGGTCTCTTTTCGTATCCTGCCATAGTAAATGGGGAGAAATACTCCATGCATTGGATCTCTGAGGCGCATAGAAACTCATGGCATGTTCTGTTTGATGCAACCGGTTTGGTTTTGGGGGAGGATAGATTAGCGCTTGCGCTGTACAGCCCCGACTTTGTACTATGCACCCTCAACAATACACATACTCAGCCATCCAACATAACTTGTCTCTTGGTTAGGAGAAAGACATTTGATACTATGGCAACTGCAGCCTAGATTTTTCATCATATTGCTGTCAGTGATAATAAATGTGTAAACTTTTTTCTGGCCCTTCTGATTTCGGCGAAACTCTGTTTGTTTCCTTACTGGCCTTTTTTGAATTTGCATACTCCAACCAAATAGTCTTGTTATTAGAACTGCTAGTCAAGCTTAATCAGCTCTATCTCTATGTGGGATATTTCATCCAATAGCCAGAATCTAATGTTTTGGACCGACCTTAATACATTTGAAGGGAAAATAAATACAGACATGCAGTTTCAAGGCTGCGGATCCTCTCTCCCAAGTCAGTGTGTCCCATTGTGTCTCGTCTATTATACCATGACATGTGGCACTTCATTAAATAATACTAGCCTCACCGCACGCGCTATCACGCCTGCGAGAGGCTTTTTTGCATCACGGGCGCTTTGCGCCACAGTTAAACATTGGTCGCAGTCGTTTCTTAAGTGCCACTGTACTGTTTATAGTCAGACGCTAGAAGGAAATTGAAACCTAATAGTTGTTTTTTTGTTCTTTCCTTTTCAATTTGCATCACACGCACTTCGCGCCACATCACAAGCGCTCCGCGCTATAATTAAACATTATTCGTAATCATCTCTTAAGCACTATGGGCAAATTGAAAAGGGCCGGAGTAAAAAAAGCTACCAACAAACTGAAAACATGAAGAAACAAATCTTGGAAAGCTGGTTGCTTCAACTCTAACTAAGTTTTCAACCTTCATAGGTATTGAAGCTTCCATAACCAACAAATGGCCAATGTAAACAATCATTTCCATATCTTTAGAATCAAAGTACACTTCAATCATACATGAATTCAAAGAAAATAAATACAAAATAATATATCAGAATGAACGACCTCCTCAGAAGAAAGTATTGAAAGTATACATTGTAATTGAATTTTGTACAAGTACACCCCTGGTTTTATCCACCTCCGATACAAATGCTAACATTGCCTTAACCAATTTCGGTCTGTAAACAATATTTGTCCTTCACAAAGTAATGAACATATCTCTTGCAATTTATGGCTCTGCATGCATTAGAGAAACAAACATTACTTAGAAGCATTCAAAGTAGTCACCCAAGAACTTGCCCATTTAGTAATTAGACTATGGCGTTAGGAACTTGTTAAATGTTGGGCTAGAGAATGACCACTATCAGGGCATTGATTGATACCATTCTTAACCACGTGATAAGAATCAAATGCACGTTGAATTCCACCAATTACACAGAGCCCTTCAACTGCATTGTGTATTGAAATAGAAAGATATTAAAATTACCAATGCAGGAAAAGCAGGAGTTGTCAAACAAACGGAAATTTTTTATCTAGAGAGAGTAGCTATTCTGTGTAATCTCAAAATTTGAACTACGCTAACATTTAACTCCTCCTTTTTGCTGTTTTGGGTCCAATCCAATGTCCATTTTTGAACCCTCACTATATACAAATACAAAATCCGAAACTAAATCTCCGAACTCCAAATCAACTAAAAGTGATGAACATAAACTCTGATTGGACCGTTGACTCCAGAACAAACTGTGATATGGCAAAGGAGAGGACTCAAAACCCAACAAAGAATCAACCAAATTCGATTGAAAAATCCACAACCAAAAGCATCAAATAGAAACCCAACATAGAGAGAAATGAGAAAAGTGACCTGGAAAAGATAGGGCTTGGGATTTGCGCTGAGGAGGTGGTGAAGTGAGTCGTACCCACGAACGGAGCTGTTCTTCAAACACCAAAAAAAATAAAAATAAAATAAAATCGGCACGCTACCAATAAATGTGGAAATTGGCGCACACAGCAGGGTAAGAGACTCAATCTAAAGCAAAATAATGCAAAGGGCGTGGAAGAAACTCTAGTATTGGCAGATCCAGTAGTCTTCGCATTCAAAGCCTCTTGAACATTGCTGAAGGTCATAATTCCATCTGCTATTGAAGAAATTAGGAATCGATGAGGAGAACAAAAAAATCATGAAAGTTGAGACAAATAGAAGCATAAATTACAATACCCAAAGCAGAACGAACAAATTTAAAATTCAGAATAATTAAATGCAAAGAAAACAATAAGAACCTAGGGGATTGGCGACTGAACTACCCACCCAAGTATCTGATTCGTGGGTCATCTTCTCCGTAAAAGAAGTTGTGGCGATTGTGGGAAACTCAAAACTGTGTAAAACTGCTTCCGTCTTCTTCTATTTATATTATTCATTTTTCTTTTTCTTTTTAGGTTTGAATTACTGTAATACCCTTGTAGGAATTCTAGTTTAGTTATGGCATTTTTTTGTTTTAGGGGTAGTTTGGGTGTAAAATTTTTGGTGAAGCCTGTGACACCAAAAGCAGTTATTAACTCCTGTGTTTTTTTTCAAGAGTAGAAATATAGTCTCTTATAGTATTCACATTGACGCCCTTGTAACTCAGCAACTTCACACCATTCTTCTCCTCAAAAGCATTCGATCTTGGCTTCACAAACTGACCCGCCATTCTTCCCACCGATCAAGACAACACCAACCCAGATTCGCAATCCAATTCAATAATCCGAAATTGAACACATCACTCAAATTCCAAGCAAATAAAACCAACCTAGATTCACAAAATCCTGCTCTTGGAGTTGCGAGCTTAGGCCTCTTTCGTCTCTTTGTCCAGGGACCGTAGAATCAATATGCTTAATAAAGGCAGGCTGAAAAATGGGTGTTCCGTCAGGCTCTTCTTTGATCACATACATATACCTATTATATCCCCCAGCCAGAATAGAAAAAGAAAAGTCTGGGAGGGTTATCTTCTCGAACCTAAAGCAATGTAAGCTAGAGCAATTCTTGTTATTCTTCCTCACCAAGTACTGAAATTCCAAGCAAAAAAACACCAACCCAGATTCACAATCAACTTGAATTCTCAAACTTCAGCAAAAATTACTCAACCTTCAATCTAAAAACACAAAACCCAGGTCGTGGACTCGACGGTTCGGGTCTCGGCGATGGGCTTTGTGCGAAAGAGGGATTTGGCGTCCCTGGAGCGGCGGCAGAGGCGGTGGTGGTGGTGGCGGCGCCGCTGAGTCCATAGCCAGAGGACGTCGAGCCCTTCTTCGCTGGATAACTCTCTCTTGCGACTCCCTATTTTGGTTCCCACTCATGACTTAATAGGTTTCACTTGTTCGCTGAATTGCCCACCAATTGCTCAACACTTTGATTTCTCACATAGTCCCTTCACTTGTGTTGCAGATAACAAACAACACAAGTTATAAGGGAAGATGTAAGTTAAACCCACAAAATTTCATAATCATAATAAGGGAAGATATAAGTTAAACCAACAAAAAACATCGTATGATTATAGTCCCAAGGGTATGGTGCCATGCTCCTCTCCAACGACCTAATTAACTGCAGTGTAATGGGATCATTGCAGAAGAAAGTGAAACTCTATGTGAGAAATTGTCAATTTTGTTAAGGGTCGATATCTGTGTTTGTCCTTTGTAATCTTTGAAGGATTTAATTGTTTTCTTTTTCTAGTGAGTTCAGTCAGCTAGCAGAGATACGAATTGTTTTGCTTCAAACTTTATTTCAAGTGCTCAAATTTCATTTAAAACTCAATATCAACCAGTTGTCGGATTTGGACCTATTGTGCTATCAACTAGTTTGAACCACTGGCTCGCGGGGTCGCATGAACTATCTCCACTTAAACATTTGCACAAACTTGTGACAATGGTGTTGCCGGAATCAACATCCAGGCAAACAACAGTGCCGCTCATGGTCATAGATTGAAGGTGCAGCTGAGAATCCGAAATCATATCCCATATCGAATTTGGGGTCGTGCATTGTGTCCCAACTTGTGATGGCTTCTCTACATCAACAACTTGTATGTACAAATTTGTTCCTTCAAGCATAAGAACCTTGTAGGGTGAATAGGTCCAGACTTTGTGTGAGACTTCTGAGAACTCAATGTCATTTTTTTACTGCTACTTAAAGGCCCACCATAACTCATGTACTACCAAGATTATTAATTTTCTTGGACTAAACTACAACATTATTAATGGAGATGCCCTATTTATTTGTTAGGGCAGTTTGCAGTGCACACATTTTTCAGATAGCAAATTATGTGGTCACAGAAAAAAAAAAAAAGTGATGTAGAAAAGTATGGGTAGTAATGTACTAATTCCCATTCTGAGTGTTATAATGAGTCAATCTTTTTTCGGGGAATAGTTTCAATAAATGTTTACTTATGCTATATAACCAATATCGATTTAATTAGTAGAGATAAGGGTTATTACTAATACAAGTTTCACATTTTTTGTATACATTAAACATACATGTGCCATTTTGGTCACCTTTGAGCAAAAGAGCAAAGGACATTTTGTATACATTAAAACTTTCTCTCATAGGCGATATAGTTTCTTTTCCAGAGAAAATTTTGGTTGCATAAGAATTCGGCGTTTTCCTTGTCGTCTTTTGTATGTTGGGGTGGCTTTTCCACCGTGTGAAGAGAGTAATTGTGTTGTTGGGTATCTTACTTGATTATATGGAAGATCTGGTTTCAAGGTTTGGTGAAAAAATGATTCTTACGAAGGCAGAGGAAGAGGTTGTGGTGGAGGCGGTTCCTGACAATGGGACGCCGGCGAATCGTTTCTTCTTGGCTGGAAAACTGTTGGGGCACAATCCTTATCGACAAGGTAACCTAATTGGAACAATGCGGAATGTTTGGAGGACAAAGCAGGAGTTCCAAGCGGGAGGGGTTGGTGAAGATAGGCTGTTGTTCGCATTTGCAGTAGATGAGGATAGGGAAAAAGTCCTCAATGGTAGTCCTTGGACCTTTGATAATTTCCTATTAGCATTGACAAAGATTGACCGCTGGGAAGAGGCAGAAGCGGTGTCTTTTGTTTTCCAACAGTTTTGGATCAGAGTAAGGGGGGTTAATGCAATTTTCCAAAACCCTGCTCTAGGCCAGAGCATAGGAGTCATGGTGGGTCAGTTTGCGGAGTACGATTCTCGAAGATATAAGGATTCCAAGGGTGAGTTCTTCCGGATTAGAGTTGGTGTACGTCTTGACGAACCAATTCGCAGAGGTGTCAAGGTTCGGCTGGAAGCAGGCAAAGATCCAGTTTTTGTTGATTTCCAGTATGAACGGTGTCCGAAGTTCTGTTTCTTTTGTGGTCTGTTTGACCATGTAGGTGATAAATGTGGTAAGAAGACCGGGGGAGAAGCCCAGCTGGTTAGGTATAACAATGATCTAAAGGTGAAAAAGGCGGACCTGCCGCTGTGGAGTTTGGAATATGTAGGTGGGTTTCGACATGTTTCGGTCCAGTCCCAGCCAAAAAAGCCATGGTCAATGAAAGCACCCGAGTTGGGAGCAGTTGGGTATGTCAGACCAAGGGAAGAATTTGAGCAATCAGATGAGGAAGAGCTGGAAAGTCCAATGTCAGGGATGGCGGCGCCGTCGAGAATGGAGGTGGAGCTTGGAAGTGGCTTTCAACGGCGGAAGAGGCCGCGACTGGAAAATTTAATTTACTTTAATGCTAATGCGAGAAGTGTGGCACCATCTTCTCACTTACCGCAAACGGTTCTGGCGCAGAAATCAGAAATGGCATTAATCAAGTGGGGCCAACCGTGTAGCGTGGACGTTGAGGAAAAAGATGATGATGTTCAAGAGGAGGGCATTGATTGGGCACCATTAACGGATGTTTGTGCTGCGAAGGCTAGTGCGATGGGTCATAATTTTTGCATTGAATAGCTTAGAGAAGATTTGGATGATTTGGAGGATTTACAGCCTTTGAATTTTGAAAAGGCGGTTGCTACACAAATAGGAAATAGTGTTAATTACGCAGGGGATCAATTAGGAGGATTTAAGTTGACTACGCAATCAATGCAGACAAATAGTGTTGGTGGGGTGTTTACAACAGTTGATTTTGTGGCCTCACAGCTAAAAAAGTTTCAAGAGGGTGCGATAGGAAAATTTGGTGGTGGGCCAGGGCAATGTGACAAGCCATGTCAAGAGCTAAAGTCCAACAATGTGGGTAAAACCCCTTCCTTTTCATTAGTGGGCTCTAGTTTTGTTTTTCCCCCAAAAGGGAAAGGCCCAGCTGCGCGGGGTGGTGGAGCGGGGCTACGACGGAGTTTGAATCCACCCTCAAGTTTTTCACAGTCACTCACACAAACAAGAAATTCCGTGATGGGTCCGGATGCATCGGCCCATCACGAGAAATGATACTCTTAAGTTGGAACGTACGTGGTTTGGGTAATAAGCGTACGTTCCGGGCCTTGGATTCTATAACCAAGGTTAAGAAACCCGATGTGATATTCTTATGCGAGACTAGAATGCGGATGGATCAAGTTGGTGAGGTGTGTCGACGGTTGGATTTTGGAGGATTTTGGGCAGTGGACCGACAGGGAAAGGGTGGAGGCTTGGGTTTGCTTTGGAAAAATGGTTGGGTGATCAATATCATGTCTTCTAGCAAAGGACATATTGATGCGAGAGTGAAAGGACCAAATGGAGTTTTTGTGGGTAGGGTGACAGGTTTCTATGGTAATCCAACGGCATATTTGAGAACTCAATCATGGGAGTTGTTAGAAAGGATCTCTACTACGATTGATGACGAAGCATGGCTAGTGGTAGGTGATTTCAATGAAGTAATTGATGATGCTGAACAGATAGGTGCACATAGAAGACCAATTCAACAGATGGAAGCTTTTGCTGGTGCTCTAGACGCTTGTGAGCTTCAAGGTGTTAAAACTACGGGGTATGCTTATACTTGGAATAATCGAAGAAAGGGTGTAGCTAATGTTCGAGCAAGATTGGATAGAGCAGTCGTGAATAATGCTCTAATGAGGGCCTGTCCTCATACAAGAGCTCATACAATGTTAAGATGGGAATCAGACCACCTTCCGATCCTAGTGTATACGGATCGTCCAATTTATGACCGTGGGAAGATAAGGAGAATTAAACCAAGGTTTTTCTTTGAAGAGATTTGGACAAGGAAAGAAGATTGTGAAGCTATTGTGAGGGAAACGTGGCAACAAAACCATGCACATGCACTTGCCAACATCATTGAGTGCACGGATAGACTTGCAAAGTGGAACAAAGAGGTGGTTGGCCTTATCCCTCAGCGAATTCGAACTATCCAAAACAAGCTTGAGACAGTTCTATTGGATGAGGAAACTGAGGAAACAGTAAAATTGCGGCAGAGCCTGGCGAATGAACATGAGAATATTTTATTGGAGGAGGAGATTGTTTGGAAGCAAAGATCAAAGGTTGATTGGCTAAATAGTGGTGATCGAAATACGAAATATTTTCATCAGGTAGCAAGGGATAGGGGTAGATGGCGGCAGATGGAGGGAGTTTTAAATCAAGCAGGGAATTGGTGTACCACAAATGAGGAGATAGGCCAAGCCTTTTGTTTTTATTTTGATAACATATTCACTTCAGGGGGCAATGGGTGGTCAGAAGAGATTACGGCAGCTTTATGTCCAATTGTCACTGAAGATCAAAATGACTTCTTAGTACGGCATTATGTAAGAGAAGATATTGAGGATGCGCTGAGACAAATGAATCCTACTAAGTCTCCGGGTCCAGATGGTCTGCCTGCATTATTTTATCAGAGGTATTGGAATATTGTGGGTGACAAAGTTACGTCTACTTGCCTTAAAGTACTGAATGAGGGGGAGAGTGTTGAAAGCTTTAACTCTACATTCATTACTCTCATTCCAAAGAAGGAGAATGCTCAAGATGTCGCAGATTTTCGACCTATAAGTCTCTGTAATGTCTTGTACAAGCTAGTTGCGAAAACAATTGCAAATCGGCTCAAAAGTGTGCTGCCTTCAGTGGTTTCAGAGTTCCAAAGTGCATTTGTGCCTGGTCGGAGCATCCATGATAATGTAGTAGCAGCTTTTGAGACAATCCATACTATTAATAAGCGAGGAAAGTCGGGTAAGAAGAAGATGATTCTTAAGCTGGACATGTCAAAGGCCTATGACAGGGTGGAATGGGGATTCTTGGAATGTGTTATGACACAACTGGGGTTTCATGCTCGAGTAATTTCGCTGCTGAAAAACTGTTTTTCCACCGTAACCTACTCGGTCTTGTGTAGGGGACAGCCAATTGGAAAGATAACACCAACTAGAGGTTTGCGCCAGGGTGATCCTTTATCTCCTTACCTATTTCTCTTATGTGCGGAGGGTTTAAGTGCATTACTCACTAGAGCAGGTAGCATGGGTCGGATTCATGGAGTTAGAGTTGCTAGACAAGCCCCTTCTTTATCACATTTATTCTTTGCAGATGATTCTTTGATATTTTGTGATGCCACAGTCCGTGAATGTACTCAACTCAAGATAATCTTTGATGAATATGAGCGGGCTTCTGGTCAAAACATAAATTACACCAAGTCGGCTGTTTGTTTTAGTCGGAGCACTCCGATGGAGACTCAAAATCTAGTGGCAGCGACATTGGGAGTTCAAGTGGTTCAATGCCATGAACGTTATTTGGGTTTACCAACGGTAACCGGGAAGAGTAAAAAGGAGCTTTTCAGGAGCTTGAGGAATAGAATGGCAGCTGTCCTTCATTCGTGGAGTGCAAAGACACTTTCGAGGGCGGGTAAGGAGGTGCTAGTAAAGGCAGTTGCCCAAGCGATACCGACTTATAGCATGAGTGTTTTTCAGCTACCCGACTCTATTTGCAAGGTGCTTAATCAACAAGTTATGAGATACTGGTGGAGTAGGTGTGGTAAAAAAGGGATAGCATGGAAGAATTGGAGTTATATGTGTAAGCATAAGGATGATGGGGGTTTAGGCTTCAGAGATTTTAAGTGTTTTAATCGGGCAATGTTGGCGAAGTTCGCGTGGCGTCTTCATACGGAGCCAAATCTTCTTGTGTCAAAAATTCTAAAGGCAAAGTACTATGGTAGCTCTGAGTTTCTGTATGCTCCTCAAAGTGATGGGTGTTCTTATATTTGGAGGTCAATTGTGTGGGGAAGGGAGCTACTAAAGAAAGGGCTAATACGAAGAATTGGTGATGGTAAGGAAACAAACGTGCTGGGTGATTGGTGGATCCCATTAGGGATGAACTACAAACCATGGCTGTCAGATTCAATCCCAATAACATGGAAGGTTAGTCATCTCTTAACGAGTACTGGTATGTGGAATGAGGATTTGTTAAGAGTCTATTTTAGCATAGAGGAGATAAATGCTATCCAATCTATGGTGCCATCTCTAAACCAAAGTGACAAAGTAAGTTGGTTCCCAGACAAGAAAGGAGTTTATAGTGTCAAGTCGGGTTATCGAGTTGCTTTAACCCTTGAAGGGAAGATGCATGATTTGGGTTGCTCCTCTTCAATGATGGCGACACATATATTTTGGCGGAATGTTTGGCGGTGTCCTGTCCAACCAAGAGTGAAGCATTTTCTGTGGAGGGCTTGTCAAAATATTTTGCCCACTAAAGACAACTTGATAAGAAGAAATATGGATATCTCGAGTTTATGCCATCGATGCCACAAGAAGTCGGAAAGTACCCTTCATGCGCTATGGGAATGCAAAAGAAGTAGGGAGCTGTGGAGACTAACAGAGTTTATTAAATATATGGAGATGGATTGGTCATCTTTTGATGGATTAGTGGAACATGTTCTGAATGATGGAAGTCTAAAGGACTTGGGAAGCTTTGCTCTTTTTTGTGATATTATTTGGTATGAAAGAAACAGAATCTTGCATGGAGAAGCAGCGAATAATCCAGAGATATTGGTGGACAAGGTATTCCAGCTTAAACAAGAGTATGACAAAGTCTCAAAGTCACTAGTATTGAAGCCGAGTGTTAATCCTAAAGAATGGCTGCCACCAAAGAAAGGGGAGTTAAAGTTAAATGTTGATGGAGCATCAGACATTGAGAGAGGACGTTGTGGGTTAGGTGCAGCGGTACGTGATGATTCAGGTAAGCTTGTTTGGGCTGCAATGGAGCCGGGACCTGTCAAGTGTTCACCGCTTCTTAGTGAGTTGCTTAGCTTGAAAATGGGTTTGAGAATTTGTTTGACTAATGGAACCAGACCAAGTGAGGTAGTGATGGACTCGGTGGAGGCGCAGATGTGCATTAATGTTGTGGGGATTGGCACCCTCATGCTGCATTAATTTCAGAGATTAAAGGCTTGTGTGGTTCTTTAGGAGTGAAGATGATCTTACAGCAGCCGAGAACTACAAATAGAGTGGCACATTTACTAGCAAGAAGAGCAGCAGAGACGGGAGGATTAGATGTTTGGGTGTGCAATGGCCCTCATGGCTTGCAGCAGTTCTCACTGAGGAGATGCAAGTGTAGTAGTTATGAGTATTGAGCATAATTCGGGCCTAATTCCCTCTGATGGTTAGGCCGTAAGGAGGTCGACTAGGTTCCCGTTTCTTTTCTTGATGGCTATGCCGTAGGGAAAAGGGCGGGTTTCGAATTATGCAATGTACTCATTCTACTATTGTTTTCTGAATGATTAATTGTTTTGGTTTAGGAGTACTGGGCACTCTTTTCCCTTGCACATTGTAAGGGTTTTTAACGAGGCCCTAGGACTTTCTGTTTGTTAGATGGTTTCTATGTACTCCTTTGGTTGGCACAACGCCAAACCAACTTTAAATAAAGCAGATTCCTTTGGATCAAAAAAAACATTTATGTACTTCCCATTTCTCTTTGGGTAGCGCCAATGTTGTCTTCACCAGAAGTGGTTCTAGGATTTGGTGGCCCCAGACGAAGTTTGAAAATGTGGCCCTCGACAATTAAATGGACTCATATAATAAAAAAAGGAATAAACCATATATATATACATACTAGAAATTGGCACATTAAAATGCAACAACAAACATTAGACAATCCCAAAAAAGAACATTAGACAATCCCAAAAACCAACATTATAATGCCATGATAAATCACCTAAACATCACTCGTCTCACATTTTTGGCAGCAAAAGTGTTAATCAAGTCTTCATACTCAAGTTTGTCCACCATCCTTTTCTCAATAGCCATCATGGATAAGCCATTCAATCTTTCTTGTGACATAGTCGATCGAAGGTAAGACTTGATCAACTTCAACTTAGAAAAGCTTCTTTCTGCAAAGGCAATTGTAACAGGAATGGTTAACAAAATTTTATAAGCAATCCATGCATTTGGGAAACAGCTGTCAAAGTGTTTCAAATAATCCAAGACATGAATTGCCTTTGTTGCATCTTTTGGTAAAGCTTTTCTCATGATTTCTAATTCTGAAAACAATTCACTTCCATCAATATCAGAATTCTCATCATCATCAGTCAACAAATCTTCAAGATTGGCACAATAACTCTTCAAGATATCATTGTCAGCAGACTTTAGCTTCTTTAAGTAGAACAGAAATCCAAAGTACTCTTCAAACTTCTGAAATTGTATAAATCTCTTCGTAACTGAAGAAAGAGCTTTATCAACTATATAGATGAAGTAATCAACTTTGAAGGATCCTAAAGCTGATTTGGTTACCCCTTCACTAGTACTCTCATCAAATTGTTTCTTTCTTCGAATAATATGTTTTTCTCTAAATATAGCTTCAATTCCCATCTCACTTGCAATCTCTTTTGCTGTAATCATAGCCTCCTCAAAACCAGTTTCTCTTTGCTGCTGAAGAGTGGAACAAAGTACTTTCAAGTGCTTGATAGCAACATCAATATTCATATCCTTGCTGACCTTATTAAACGCATACAATAGATTATACCAAATAACTATGCCAAATAAGAATTCAAAGCTCTCCATTTCATATGTTGCTATTGACTCAGCTTCACTCTATATATATATATATACAGACTTTCTAGGATGCGGACGTCCGGATTTTGTGTAGAACAGCAGCTTCCATGCGGGATGAGGCTTTGATATGCTTGTGATGGGGACAAATCACATGGGTACGATGACGACAGCCAACAAAAGGCTCTCCACGAAGGTGATGTCGGCGTGAAGACGGTGCACAAGAGAGCTTTCCACCAAAGGTGGTGTTAGTGGGATGGCAGTGCACATGAGGGGTGGGGGAGGAATCTAGGACCTGGCAATGCATATGGCGGAGCACTCCCATGTGATTTGTCCCCATCACAAGCATATCAGAGCCTCATCCCGCATGAAAGCTGACAAAATCTGGATTTTGTTAAAATCCGGACGTCCGCATCCTAGAAAGTCCGATATATATATAAACCGGTGGCCCAAGACGACCGCCTTTGTTGTCTTTGCTCAAATCCGCCTCTGCCCCCCATGGGTTTTGCATTCCTAGACCCACAGAATACCCAAAATCAAAAAATCAAATGTGTTCCTACAATTTTACCCTCAAAATCATTCTTTATTTTTAAAAAGTAAGGGTATAATTGTAAAATTAATAGATTTTATTTATTATCCCAACACACATTCTCATCTAAGTTTACATTCCACCTAACATTATCAAACAACGTAATGAGTTTATTTTTCTCATTCCCACCCTTTATTCTCAGTAATCTTATTCCCATCAATCATAATCCCATTCCCATCAATTCTTGTCGCGCGAACCAAACGAGCCCTTAGTGTTCAACATTCAATCTCTTCATTTTTGGTTAGTAAGGATGCGAGTTTGAAATTTCGGCCTTGTGAGCTTGCCCATATTTACAGCTGTCATAGGTTAAGAAATTGTCACAAGTTTTTGTTTTTTACACCTTTAGGATGGTATTTTAATGTTTTATTGTATTTTTGTCTGAAAAAGAAGCTCTCTCTAGTAAGTATGTGTGGTAAGTTATCGGATTTTATCTCAATGAATGTAATTTCGCCTGATGCTTTTCCAGGTTAATAGCTTTATAACTCTGTTGTAGGTGGCTCTCGTTGTGGCTATGCAATGTTCTATTAATATATTTGGTTTTCAAGTGGTAACTTTTTTTTTTCTATTCCGGTATTGCGTTTTTGAACTTTTTAAGAAATGAAGTGTTTTGGATCTTTCTTCAACCATTTTACCCAAAGAAGTGAAAACCTCTATTGTCCTTCCTTGGCTCAGAATAAAGATTCTGCAAATTAATCCTATTTTGTTTTTGTTAACAGTTTGAACCACATACATAGTTAAAGTAACAAACTACATCGGACTCCTTGTTGCCCTCCTTCAATTCTACAGCTCGATGTAAAATGTGAATACGGGTCTTGTCCCTTTTGGATACCGCAAGAAGTTAAGTAAACACCAAAACCACTAAAACATGAACAAGATCCGCAAAATAAAGGAATAAGAATGCCTATTATCTATATTCTTTCAAAAAAAAAAAGAAAAAAAAAGAGAAAGAATGCCAATTAATTATAATAAGAAACTGATTTTGAAACAAGAAAGTTTGCATTTCCGAAATAAAGATTTGAAACGTACTCCATTTATTGTGGATGTCCACCTTTTCATGCTACGAGTATAGATCATTATCGAATATGAGATAAATTACTACTAAAATTTTCAACTTGTTTTATAACTGAACGAGCATTAGTTAGTATGTTCAACAAATTATACACGTCTCATATTCCCACACACTCAGTATTCATGTTAGATTGGAGGAGCAGATATGACTTTGTCTTACAATACTATATGTAAAATATGTACTCATGTTATATTAGAGAAGTACACATGACCTTGTGATCAAATCTTACAATACTACATTCAAATTATTCTTTTTTATTTTTTTGTGGTTACGTTTTACCATTGAACTTTTTTTAGGCTAGCTAAAAACCCACACCCTCCTCCCCCCCCCACCTCTCTCTCTCTCTCTCTCTCTCTCTCTCTCTCTCTCTCTCTCTCTCTCTCTCTCTTCCCCTACATAAACACTCCACTATTATTCATTTCGTAGTAAGCCAATACCCCCAAATCAATTTTATACCAAATGGACGCACTGGCCAGAGAAAAAAAGACACCTGCTTTCGACTGCCATATGTCTGCATTGTGATTTTTGTTACCTCAAATCTGTTCAGCTTGCTATATAGCTCAAACCTTTTTTTCGTGCTACACACCTCCTTTCAACTCCCAGGTTAACATCGTTTGTTTTGGTGAGATTTCTTACATTTCTTTTCTGTTTCTGTGTAAGTGTTATATTTTTCTTCTCATTTTGAAGCATATTTTGCGCTTACCTCAAAATCTGTTCGTGCCTGTTGTAAAGTCCAGAGCTTTCCCTCTTGCTAGACTCAAAGTCACCAAAGAACCTCCTTTCAAGTCCCAAGTCAACATGGTGAGATTCATGTACACTTCCTCTCCGCTTTTGGTGAAAGTAATATGGGACATTTCCACTCTTTTTGGAGCATATTTTGATGGGTTGAGTTTTATGTTTGAAAAAAATTTTTTAGCCTACAATGGTCTCTACGAGGGTCTCTAGTTCGTGCTAGTCATATTTTGATGGGTTGAGTTTTATGTTTCAAGAATTTTTTTCGCCTACAAGGGTCTCTAGTTCATGCCAGTCTTTAAAATTTTAATTTAGTTCTATAAAACTGTAAGAGCAAATTTTCAGCATTCCTCACCTAAAAAGTAATGCATCTGCACCCTATTGGTTCAATGTAGCACACTTAATTAATTTAGTCTGTTTGTCGGTGTTTTTGTATCATAGGGTAAATTTGCTAGGAATTGTTTTGGACCATATTTTGCTAGGTTTTAGTTGATGGGTTGAGTTTTATGTTGCAAGAATTTTTTAGCCTACAAGGGTCTCTAGATCATACTAGTCTATAAAATTTTAATTTACTTCTATAAAACTGTAAAAGCAAATTTTCAACAATCCTCACCTACAAAGTAATGCATCAGCATCCTATTGGTTCAATGTAGCACACTTAATTAATTTAGTCTCTTTGTTGGTGTTTTCATATCACAGGGGAAATTTGCTAGGAATTTTTTTGGACCATATTTTGCTGGGTTATAGTTCCATGTTTTAAGGATTTTATACTTATCTGTTTGTGGGCTAATTTTGAGGGTTTTTGGGCTAGTTTGTTTTGGTCTAATTTGGGCTTGTCTAACTTTTGGGTCGTTTTAGAAATTTGGAGAAAAGGATGAGGAGAATGAAGGGGGTAAGGAGGTTGACGACTCGCCGGTAGGAGGATGAGCTTTGGTTGCCAACCTCTGCTTCGCAGTCGTTGCCGACATTTGTTTGCCGTTCACTCTAGACCGCGAAGATGGGGTTTTCATTGTTATATCAATTACATTTTCGGGGGTTCTTATAGACCTAGTTCTCCTGGTTGTGGTTGCTTTCCTTCGGCGCCGTAAATTCCCAGCCATCGATGTCTTAAAAGACTTGGCTGGGGATTTATTGGGAGGCGCCGTAGTGGTGGGCGAGCTGACTGTCCATTTTTTCCTTGAAGGTAACGCAAAAGTAGAAGTTTTGACTAATTTCCAGTACAGATTGTGTGTGCCTCTGCCGCTATATACTGTATCACGACGCTTCTCTACTTCTACTCACCTCACTATGGACTTGAGTTTGCGGAGCTCTTCATTACCATCGAAGTGGCATTCCTGCGATATGGCTACGCTAAGGGAGGGATTCCGATGACTTCATTGCCCGTATTTACAGCTGCCATAGGTTAAGAAATTGTCACAAGTTTTTGCTTTTTACACCTTCAGGATGGTATTTTAATATTTTATTGTATTTTTATCTCAAAAAGAACCCCTCTCTAAGTATGTGTGGTAAGTTATCGGATTTTATCTCGATGAATGTAATTTCGCCTGATGCTTCTCCAGGTTTACAGCTTTATAACTCTGTTGTAGGTCGCTCTCGTTGTGGCTATGCTATGTTTTATTAATATATTTGGTTTTCAAGTGGTAACTTTTTTTTTTCTTTTCCGGTATTGCGTTTTTGAACTTTTTAAGAAATTAAGTGTTTTGCGGAGCTCTTCATTGCCCGTATTTACAACTGTTATAGGTTAAGAAATTGTCACAAGTTTTTGCTTTTTACACCTTCAGGACGGTTTTATAATATTTTATTGTATTTTTGTCTAAAAAAGAAGCCCTCTCTAATAAGTATGTGTGGTAAGTTATCGGATTTTTTCTCGATGAATGTAATTTCGCCTGATGCTTCTCCAGGTTTACAGCTTTATAACTCTGTTGTAGGTCGCTCTCATTGTGGCTATGCTATGTTTTATTAATATATTTGGTTTTCAAGTGATAACTTTTTTTTTTCTTTTCCGGTAATGCGTTTTTGAACTTTTTAAGAAATTAAGTGTTTTACTGAGCTCTTCATTGCCCGTATTTACAGCTGTTATAGGTTAAGAAATTGTCACAAGTTTTTGCTTTTTACACCTTCAGGACGGTTTTATAATATTTTATTGTATTTTTGTCTAAAAAAGAAGCCCTCTCTAATAAGTATGTGTGGTAAGTTATCGGATTTTTTCTCGATGAATGTAATTTCGCCTGATGCTTCTCCAGTTTTACAGCTTTATAACTCTGTTGTAGGTCGCTCTCATTGTGGCTATGCTATGTTTTATTAATATATTTGGTTTTCAAGTGATAACTTTTTTTTTTCTTTTCCGGTATTGCGTTTTTGAACTTTTTAAGAAATTAAGTGTTTTACTGAGCTCTTCATTGCCCGTATTTACAGCTGTCATAAGTTAAGAAATTGTCACAAGTTTTTGCTTTTTACACCTTCAAGACAGTATTTTAATATTTTATCGTATTTTTGTCTCAAAAAGAAGCCCTCTCTAGTAAGTATGTGTGATATGTTATCGGATTTTATCTCGATGAATGTAATTTCGCCTGATGCTTCTCCAGGTTTACAGCTTTATAACTCTATTGTAGGTCGCTCTCGTTGTGGGTATGCTATGTTTTATTGATATATTTGGTTTTCAAGAGGTAACTTTTTTTTTTCTTTTTCGGTATTGCGTTTTTGAACTTTTTAAGAAATTAAGTGTTTTGCGGAGCTCTTCATTGCCCGTATTTACATCTGTTATAGGTTAAGAAATTGTCACAAGTTTTTGCTTTTTACACCTTCAGGACGGTTTTATAATATTTTATTGTATTTTTGTCTAAAAAAGAAGCCCTCTCTAATAAGTATGTGTGGTAAGTTACCGGATTTTTTCTCGATGAATGTAATTTCGCCTGATGCTTCTCCAGGTTTACAGCTTTATAACTCTGTTGTAGGTCGCTCTCATTGTGGCTATGCTATGTTTTATTAATATATTTGGTTTTCAAGTGGTAACTTTTTTTTTTCTTATCCGGTATTGCGTTTTTTAACTTTTTAAGAAATTAAGTGTTTTGATCTTTCTTCTACCATTTTACCCGCGACCTCTTTGTCCTTTCTAAGTCATTGATCTCCGTATTTACAGCTGTCATAAGTTAAAGAAATTGTCACAAGTTTTTGCTTTTTACACCTTCAATGACAGTATTTTAATATTTTATCGTAGTTTTGTCTCAAAAAGAAGCCCTCTCTAGTAAGTATGTGTGATTATGTTAATTCGGATTTTATCTCGATGAATGTAATTTTCGCCTGATTTATAGGCTTCTCGCTAGGTTTTACAGCTTTATAACTCTATTGTAGGTCGCTCTTCGTTGTGGCTATGCTATGTTTTATTGATATATTTGGTTTTCAAGAGGTAACTCACCGGAGGTAAACAGTGGTGACTGGTCTCTCTCTCTCTCTCTCTCTCTCTCTCTCTCTCTCTCTCTCTCTCTCTCTCTCTCTCTCTCTCTCTCCCCCTACATAAACACTCCACTATTATTCATTTCGTAGTAAGCCAATACACCCAAATCAATTTTACACCAAATGGACGCACTGGCCAGAGAAAAAAAGACACCTGCTTTCGACTGCCATATGTCTGCATTGTGATTTTTGTTACCTCGAATCTGTTCAGCTTGCTATATAGCTCAAACTTTTTTTTCGTGCTACACACCTCCTTTCAACTCCCAGGTTAACATCGTTTGTTTTGGTGAGATTTTTTACATTTCTTTTCCGTTTCGGTGTAAGTGTTATAGCCTTCTTCTCATTTTGAAGCATATTTTGCGCTTACCTCAAAATCTGTTCGTGCCTGCTGTAAAATCCAGAGCTTTCCCTCTTGCTAGACTCAAAGTATCCAAAGAACCTCCTTTCAAGTCCCAGGTCAACATGGTGAGATTCGTGTACACTTTCTGTCCTCTCTTGGTGAAAGTAATATGGGACATTTCTTCTCGTTTTGGAGCATATTTTGATGGGTTGAGTTTTATGTTTCAAGAATTTTTTTAGCCTATAAGGACATAGTGCAAGGAGGCAAACACACGTTGATACATATTATCTCTCTTCTGTCTTTGTGCAGATTGCTCTCTCTAACCTTCGCTTTGATCAATACTGCAACATAAATTTATTTCTACTAGACTATCTGATCCCTTAATTTTTCAGTTGACTAATATAATACATTAACTTACAAAAAGGAATCAAAGCATTACCTACTAAAGGTGGGTGTGGTGCAATTTGGTGCGGTTTTGGGGTAAAATCACAAACCACACGACTTATGCGGTTTAACATAATCTCAAACCAAATTCAAATCACCTATTAGTAATTTCAAGGGGTGCGGTTAACCGCAATTAGCGGTTTAGTGCGGTTTGATTTGATTTCATATGCATTTTCTAAATTTTATAATTAATTCATACATTTCGCAAGTAGATCAAAACTCATTTCAAGACAAAAATTCATCACAAAGTATTATTATTTTAAAGATAACATATATATATATATATTAATTAAAATTAAGGTTTTGATTACGTGTGAAGAATGCATAGTAACACAATAATAACCAATGACAAGATGACATATGTGTTTTAGAACTGATCAAAATAATTGCTTAAGAGAAAGAGAATTTTTTAGTAAGAGAGAAATAAAGAGAATAACCCAAAGGTTAGATGAAACAAATTGAGTACAATTGGTAAGAGCAGAGAATTCTTTGATGATGCAAGTAATTGATAATTATTTGGCCTAAAATTTCATGGGAGGTTTTATACACACCCAATAATTATCTCCTCCCACCCATTTAAATTTTTGTAACTTTTAAAATCCAAATTTATTCTTTTACCAAAAATCAATTTTCTCATTACACCCACCAATAAAAAAACTTAAAAACCAAAATCATCATACCAACCCCCAACCCAGCGGAATTGAATCATTTGATTGTGAATGCCACCTTGATAGAAGATCTCATAAGTCACATCTATCTTTGTTCTTATTGTTCTGTCTTTTTAATACTCGAATTTTTGTTTGTTTATTTGAATTAAAATGTCTTTTTCTATTTCATGTCCTGATTGTGCTAAATTCCATCAGGATTCTCCCATTACTCAATTCGAGTATTAATTCCAATTGAGAATGAGAAAAAAAAAAAAATTACAAGAGAAAGAGAAAAAGGGAAGGGGAGGTCGGGAGGAGGAGATGGAGTCAAGGTGGGTGAGGCCTGAAGTGGATTTGTTGATTATTATGTTGTTCACAATTAATTAGGGGCAAAATAGAGAGTTAAGTTTAAAAAATAAGGATGTTGGGTGAGGTAAGATAATTTTTGGGTGGGAATAACAATTCTCAATTTCATTTGTTTTCTCAAATGGGAATCATATAAAGCTTGATTATTTTAAACCTAATTAAGCTATCATATCCATGCTTGCTCAGTCCCAAAACAAAAAAAAAAATCCATGCTTGCTTTCGAAGAAGAAGAAGAAGAAGAATAAAAAGTGAAGGCGACCACAGAAAACGAAGGGGTGCCAGTGTAGCTGGATTCAGAATAAAAGCGCACAGTTGGAGTTAACAGAATTAACAAAGTTTAAAAAGGGGGTAAACTGAGCTTAATTGATGTCAAAAGATGTTAAACATCTCTACTCTTTAAAAAAAACACATGAGTTAATAACTGCTTTTGGTGTCACAGGCTTCACCAAAAATTTTACACCCAAACTACCCCTAAAACAAAAAAATGCCATAAATAAACTATAATTCCTACGAGGGTATTACAGTAATTCAAACCTAAAAAGAAAAAGAAAAACGAATAATATAAATAGAAGAAGACGGAACCAGTTTTGCACAGTTTTGAGTTTCCCACGATCGCCACAACTTCTTTTATGGAGAAGATGACCCACGAATCAGATACTTGGGTGGGTAGTTCAGTCGCCAATCCTCTAGGTTCTTATTGTTTTCTTTGCATTTAATTATTCTGAATTTTAATTTTGTTCGTTCTGCTTTTGGGTATTGTAATTTATGCTTCTATTTGTCTAAACTTTCATGATTTTTTTGTTCTCCTCATCGATTCCTAATTTCTTCAATAGCAGATGGAATTATGACCTTCAGCAATGTTCGAGAGGCTTTGAACGCGGAGACTACTGGATCTGCCAATACTAGAGGTTCTTTCACACCCTCTGCATTATTTTGCTTTAGATTGAGGCCTAGTTTGGAATTGCTGTGCTTTCGCGAAATCATTTTCGTGAAATCACTTTCGCAAAATCAGCTTTCGGGGAAATCAATTTGCGTTTGGTAAACATTCTGTCAAAACTACTTTGGATGATTCAAAATTAGTTTTAGGTATTTAGTAAACATTTTTAGGAAAGTGCTGTGAGACGTATTTAATGACCAAAATAGACATGTTCTTGAATAACTATTTTAATAAATTATTTGTACAATCTTTTTTTTTATTTTTTATAACCATCAAGTTTTACTTTAAAAAAATATATATAATTTCATATGATAGTTCATATTTTGAAACACATAATCATACAAATTTTATATGTTACTAATTTTTTATACTACCATCAATATATGTTACAAATTTTTTATACTACAATCAATTTGCACAAAAAATCAACACAAAATCAACACTTCTTCAACAAAACTTTATTAAATTTTTATGTTGATATTTGATAATATATAAATTTGTATGTATAGGGAAATATTAATACAAGAAAACCAAAAAAAATTAAACAACTCAAAAAAAATAAAAATCTATAAAATAAAATAAAAAAACTATAAAAAAAAGGTGCGTTGTGCAATTTCAGTTCCGGCCTCAAGTCTGCGGCGGTGCCATGCGCCCAGTCGTCGTTGTCATCTGGGAGTCGTCGTCGGCATTCGTCCTTGTCGTCGCTCCCGACGTCGATTGCATGGGTGTTGCGCCACCTCATCGTCGTTGCTGTGATTGGAGGTCGAAAGAGGAAGGAACGACGACGGCGAAAGTGAAGGGACGGGGACGGCCTTCGCTGCTGGAATTGGGGCGGCGAAAGCGAAGGGACGGTGACGGCGACGGGAATTGGGATGGCGACGGCGATGGGAATTGGGACGGCGAGGAGTGGAGGTCGGCTGGGTTGGAGGTCAACGGATTTGGGGGTGGCAATTTGAGTAAATTAAAATGTTCCTCAAGGTTATAATAGGAAAAAAAAATTTCATTAAGAATTGCAGAAATTCCCAGCGTGTCCCAAATGAAATCACTTTCACGAAAGCTACTCCTGGCCTGCTTTCGGAAATCAGCTTTCGCGAAAGTGATTTGGCCTCGAAAGTGATTTCGTCGAAGTTTACCAAAAGCTTTTTTGGGCCAAAAATTTTCGCGAAATCACTTTCGCACCGAAAGTGATTTCGAAAAGCAATACCAAACGGGGCCTGAGTCTCTTACCCTGCTGTGTGCCCCAATTTCCATATTTATTGGTAGCGTGTCAGTTTTTTTTTTTTTTTTTTTTTTTGGTGTTTGAAGAACGGCTCCGTTCGTGGGTACGACTCACTTCACCACCTCCTCAGCACAAATCCACAGCCTCATCTTTTCCAGGTCACTTTTCTCATTTCTCTCTATGTTGGGTTTCTGTTTGATGATTTTGGTTGTGGATTTTTCAATCGAATTTGGTTGATTCTTTGATGGATTTTGAGTCCTCTCCTTTGCCATATCACAGTTTGTTTTGAAGTCAACGGTCCAATCAGAGTTTATGTTCATCACTTTTAGTTGATTTGGAGTTCGGATATTTAGTTTCGGATTTTGTATGTTGTATATAGTGAGGGTTCAAAAATGGACATTGGATTGGACCCAAAACAGCAAAAAGGAGGAGTTAAATGTTAGCGTAGTTCAAATTTTGAGATTACACAGAATAGCTACTCTCTCTCTAGATAAAAAATTTCCGTTTGTTTGACAATTCCTGCTTTTCCTGCATTGGTAATTTTAATATCTTTCTATTTCAATACACAATGCAGTTGAAGGGCCTGTGTGATTGGTGGAATTCAACGTGCATTTGATTCTTATCACGTGGTTAAGAATGGTTTCAATCAATGCCCTGATAGTGGTCATTCTCTAGCCCAACATTTAACAAGTTCCTAACGCCATAGTCTAATTACTGAATGGGCAAGTTCTTGGGTGACTACTTTGAATGCTTCTAAGTAATGTTTGTTTCTCTAATGCATGCAGAGCCATAAATTGCAAGAGATATGTTCATTACTTTGTGAAGGACAAATATGCGTATACAGACCAAAATTGGTTAAGGCAATGTTAGCATTTGTATTGGAGGTGTGTAAAACCAGGGGTGTACTTATACAAAATTCAATTACATTGTATACTTTCAATACTTTCTTCTGAGGAGGTCGTTCATTCTGATATATTATTTTGTATTTATTTCCTTTGAATTCATGTATGATTGAAGCGTACTTTGATTCTAAAGATATGAAAATGATTGTTTACATTGGCCATTTGTTGGTTACGGAAGCTTCAATACCTATGAAGGTTGAAAACTTAGTTAGAGTTGAAGCAACCTGCTTTCCAAGATTTTTTTCTTCATGTTTTCAGTTTGTTAGTAGCTTTTTTTACTCCGGCCCTTTTCAATTTGCCCAAAGTGCTTAAGAGACGATTACGACTAATGTTTAATTATAGCGTGGAGCGCTCGTGATGTGGCGCGAAGTGCGTGTGATGCAAATTGAAAAGGAAAGAACAAAACAACTACTATTAGGTTTCAATTTGCTTCTAGCGTCTGACTATAAACAGTACAGTGGCACTTAAGAAACGACTACGACCAATGTTTAACTGTGGCGCAAAGCGCCCGTGATGTGGCGCAAAGCGCTTTGCGCCTGTGACGCAAAAAGGCGCTCATGCGGTGAGGCTAATGCATACTATAAGAGATTATGTGCATAAGAGATTATGTGCATACTCTGAAATGGACTACGACTACACTATGGTGGATTACGATTACACTACGGTGGACTATGACCACACTATGGTGGACTACGACCACACTTTGGATAACCATATATTTAATTGCAAATTATAAATAGTAATTTGCATAGTGTAAAATTGCCCGTTGCTTGTTGCTTATTTTGGAATGCAAATTTTCTCATTGGTCTATTTTAGATAATTACCGTATCATTTTAGAGCTTGTATTGCCCTGTAAGTGTGTCAAGGTCCAAAAAGTCCAAATGTTTGATCTTCCATTTGCTTTGTTGCTTGTACGTGACCACTTATCTATTTCTTAGCGTGTTTCCAACATGAACAAGCCCACAACGCCTTATACCAATGCCAAATCAATCAGTAAGTGGAGAAACGGAAACCATGACGTATCTTTCTTATTACTGGCCTAAATAAATTTGCTTGAAATAAATTCGTTTTGAATTTATTTTGCGTAAAGATGGTCTATGTATGGATCTGCTGATACAGAAATATAGAAAAAATATTCAATGTTTATCAAATATTAAAATACGATCGTAGTTATTTGAAAACTTAAAGAATATTGTCATTTGGACATTTTCGAAATCTCAAACGGATGGGCAATACATAATGTAGTACAAGAGGATTTGAAAACAGACCAACATCGCATAATGTATGCAAATTCGGACGTAGCTAAATTGATTAAGGTACATTTGGGAAGTGCTTCCATGTACTCCAAAAGTCTATTGCGATTCGATGATGCACATCTAAAGTGCCTACATAGAAACATGAAATACTTTCTTCAGAATTAAGAGAAGCATTTCTTTTACAAAATGGCCTCCAGTATTCACATCACATTACATCAATTATTTTGTAGTGACATAAAAAAACAATGGGCAAATTACAATTTCCCCCCTCCTGGGTTTTGAATTTTAAAATCCTCCCCTTTTTTCCTCCCTCCCTCCCTTTCTTTCTTTTTTTCTTTTTTTTCCTTTGTTTTGCTCCGTTAAGACCCAGTAAAAAAAACAAAACAAACAAAAAATTGCTTTAATGTCTTCGACCAACTGCTTCTTCTGGGTCTCTCCTCTAGCCGCCATTGTTGTTCTTCTTGAGCTCTTCCTTTCACCTGCACACATTGAATCCATCTCCATAAACTCAAATTCCCAGCTCTGAGCACGCATTCAACATCCCACCATAGTCGCTCATCCGGCTCAAACCCACAATTCCTCATCTTCCCAAAGACTCCACCCCCTCACTCAACCACATTCTCACCAGCACCCACAATTCCTCATCTTCTTCGAGCTGCTTCACTTTCACCTCATAGAGAAAAAACGAGCCCAAGAAAAAAGACCGAAATTAGAGAAAGAGAGGAAACTCGAGCTTTGGTTTGTTCATATTCAAATGTCGCATTGGAAGCCCATTCGAGATGGGCCTCGACTCGCTCCGATCAGTTCGGACTCTGAGTCGAAGCCAACAAGCCCGATTTCGACTCTCTGGCTCCGTTTCGCCTCTCCACCCGCCAGCGCGGCAGGACTCGCCCTGCTACCCGTAGCTCAGCTCGTTCGTCCGCCCGCTTGAGGGAGACGCGTCGCCGCGCGATGGGCGGAACAGGCGAGGATGTCGAGTCGTGCGGGCGTTCCGAGCCTTTCGCGGCCTAGTGCGGTCAGTGAAGACGAATCCGATGACCTCCAACCATCGCTAGGCCGAATCGCTTCTTTCCCTCAGCCTGTTTTCCGTGATTGTCGGATTGCATGGGGTTCTGTAATTGTGGGTTGGACTTGTTTTGTATGTTGGGACATCTGGTTCTTTTTACGCGTTGTAAGAAGATTGAATGCCGGAGGTGTTTGTGATGCCTCCAGAAGCATTGTTTCGTGGATGCGTTTTTGACGGCTTGTGTTGGATTTTGGTTGGTGGGGGTGGGACTTTGGAGATGGGAATTGTGGAAAAAAAAAAAAAAAAAAACATCAAAAAACAATCAATAATTTTGTAGTACGAATGTGGTGGGCCTTGAACTAGCAGTATATAAATATCAAGACCGAGTCCGCATAAATTCTCAAAAGATCCTCAATACAATTGATCGACAAGACAACAACAAATTCCAACGACTATGGCTACTGCCCCGCCGTCGCCGATCTCGATCTTCTCATTTCTCGCGATCCTTTCCCTCCTCACAGTCACTTCCGCCCTGCCGCTCTCCACCAGATCGCGGTGGGTCGTCGACGAGAACGGGCGGCGCGTGAAGCTGGCCTGCGTCAACTGGGCCGCCCACCTCGACGCCGTCGTCGCCGAAGGCCTCAGCAAGCAGCCGCTCGACGCCATCTCCAATCGCATCGCGTCGTTGGGGTTCAACTGCGTCCGGCTGACGTGGCCGGTGTTCCTGGCCACAAACGACACGCTCGCAGCTCTCACTGTACGACAGTCGTTGCAGAGCCTCGGCCTAACGGAATCGATCGCCGGCGTCCAGTCCAATAACCCGGCCATTGTCGATCTTCCCCTGTTGAAAGCTTTCCAGGTACGCTTTCTCTTTTGATTTTCTCGGGAGCCAATCAGAAATAGGATAAGAAAACGTAGACTAATATTACTTTTTCTTTTTACAACTTTATCCTTCAATTATTGAGAAGACATTGAAGTAAATTTAACGTGCCCCATGCGTATGTTTAGTCAATGACGATGTTACGTTTCCTATGTTTAGTCAATTACGCCAATATTTTGGGTTCATTAACTTCATGAATAAGGATCATGACTGACTACTTTTTCTTTTTTTTTTTTTTTTTAGGCGGTGGTTTCTAGCCTTGGGAGCAATAATGTGATGGTTATACTAGACAATCACGTAAGCAAGCCTGGTTGGTGTTGCAGCACATCTGATGGCAATGGTTTCTTTGGCGATCGGTACTTCAACCCTGACCTTTGGATCCAGGGCCTTACGCGGATGGCAACATTGTTCAAAGGCGTGGGCAATGTGGTGGGCATGAGCTTGAGGAATGAGCTGCGGGGCCCCAAACAAAATGTTGCGGATTGGTACAAGTAAGTGCCATTTTCTGTCTTAAGTTGAAAAATGAATCCAACCCAATAAAAGGGTACAAGGCTTGGGCCTTGATGGGCTCAGCTAAATACACTTCTTATAGGCCCAGACATTTAGTTTTTAGTTTAGTTTGAATCTTTTCTTCCTAATGATAGAGATGGGACTACCATGAGTACATTGGAACTACATTCTAGTGTAGCCCTTGACATCTGTTAATGATAGTGAGAAACATTTAAAGATGAAACAATAATCAAACTATATAAAAAGCCTCTCACATGTCAAGTGTTATGCAGGGCACAATAATAACAGTCGATACTATGAGCTTTTTTCTACAAACTGATAATCATACTTTCTCATATGGAATGATAGGTACATGCAGAAAGGGGCTGAGGCCGTGCATTCGGCAAACCCAGATGTGCTTGTTATTCTCTCCGGGCTGAGTTCTGACAGAGACTTGTCGTTCCTTGCCAACCGACCAGTGAACCTTACATTTGCTGGGAAAACAGTATTTGAGATGCACTGGTATGGATTTTCAGATGGGCAGGCATGGAAAAGTGGCAACCTCAACCAAGTGTGCGGGCAAGCGGTGGACTACATGAAGAGAAGTTCAGGATTTTTGTTGGACAAAGGGTTCCCATTGTTTGTGAGTGAGTTTGGGGTGGACCAAAGGGGTACCAATGTGAATGATAATAGGTACTTAAACTGCTTCCTAGCTGCTGCCGCTGATCTTGATGTGGATTTTGCTCTGTCGACTCTGGTCGGGAGTTATTATTTCAGGGAGGGGGTGGTTGGTATGAATGAGTATTATGGGATATTAAACGGGGATTGGAACGATGTCAGGAATTCAAGCTTATTGCAGAGACTTTCTGTCATCCAGTCTTCCTTCCAAGGTACAACGTGCTTCAATTTGTATGTTGGGTTTTGCTAAAGTCAGTTGCCTAAGATTGCAACTTCTCACCGTTGACGCTGGCCCACACGTATCAACAGTAAAAAATTCCCCACGATGGACCCTAGAAAAGTCTTTCTTTGTTTTACTCGAGAGGTTCAATCATGTACTTCATTTTTGCAGCTTAAGATTAATATGTGTGTTTTATTTTGCAGGACCAGGCATATCCGAAAGAAGGCGCCATAAAATTATTTTCCATCCAGCCACAGGCCTTTGCCTCCTAAAAGTTGGATTCCAAGGCCCTTTGAAGTTAGGTCCTTGTTCTAAGTCTGGAGCCTGGACCTATTCATCGAGGAAGGTTCTTACGCTTAAAGGAACATATTTCTGCATACAAGCTGGTGAGCTGGAGAAGCCAGCACAAGTTGGGATACTTTGCACCACACCGAATTCAATATGGGATACCATTTCTGATTCTCAGATGCACCTTCAATCTAAGACCACGAATGGCACTAGTGTTTGCCTTGATGTCCACTCCAGCAACATGGTTGTCACAAGTTCCTGCAAATGCTTAAGCAGAGATAGCTCATGCGACCCCGGAAGCCAGTGGTTCAAACTTGTCGATAGCACACTAGCTCCAAAGACTACGAGTACCATTCTAGCCAATGCTTCAAACTTGTTGAAAGCACACTAGCTGCAAAGACTACGAGTACCATTCTGGAGATCATCTCGCACACACATATGCTTGAGAGGCAAACTAACTGATTGAGACAGCTAACTGAAGAAGGGCTTGGTGTTCACCGGTAAGAGTAATTTATGCTCCTTAATATGTCAAATGACCCAAATATTTGTAAAGAAATAAACTATACAGTAATGAAGATTAAGAAATTACGTACTAGGGTTGATTGAGTTTTTTTCAGCTGTAATATAATGTAATTAATTTGTTCAAGTAAAAATGATACATGTACTGTTAAAGGCTATCCGAAAAGTAATGGAATTCTAATTTACTGTTCTTCTACCTTCACTTTTACATACCAAATTGCAGCAATTAATTACTAACAGCCTCATAGATGTAATTCTTGATACTCCTTTGACGTCTGCTCTCTACAAAATAGGCTGTTGAATGCCACAAACAAAACAAATGCAACAAATGTTGGTTAGGCCAGACACTGTGCATGTCCACTTACACCTGAGTTTGATCTACCGTGACGATTTTAGTGCCAGACCTTACCATAGAAGTAGAGCATACTCTAGGAGCCTAGAATTTGCTTAGTTATAAGAAACAGAAAATTTAAAGAGCTACTCTATTAAGTTAAGCGTTACAAGCAGCCCATTCTGCATGTAAAGTGTGGTTGTCACCTTTGGAACGACATTATGACCTTCAACAACCTTCACTTCACACCTAAGTAGAATAGCAGAAGCCACCACCATCTTCATCTGCATGTAGGCAAACTTCTTCCCCACACACAACCTAGGAACATCGTTAAACACCGGATATTTGAATTGATTCTCACTCACAAATATCCCATCTTTAAAATCCGCTTTTCAGGCTTGAACTCCAAGCAATCTTCTCCCCATAGCGACTTCACCATAGTACCAACATGGAACACATCATCTTCCACAACCTCTTTAATGTCAATTGGCACAGCTGGGTAAAGCCTCAGTGACTGTCAATGCTTCATGTAGATACACCGAGGCGGAATTGGAGGCTCAGGGCAGATCTGCAAAATAATGGCTTTATTTATCAAGGGCATATTTGCAAAATGCAAAAAATACTTTGCTTACCATAGAATTGACTATAATTGCTTGCATATTTTAGTAAGCAAATGTAGAAAAGTACTTAATTTAGGTAATATCCACTTAAATAGCATGAATTCTAGAGGTGGCAAAAAACCCGAAAAACCCGACCCGACCCGATGCCCAACCCGTGCTCGTACCCGATTTTGCCCAACCCGAAAATAGCCCGACCCGAAAAATCGGGTTTTTGTCCCGACCCGACATTTATTGGGTTCGGGATCGGGTTCAATTGTTGAAACCCGTCGGGTACCCGACCCGACCCGACCCTATATAATTTATATATATATATATATATATATATATATATATATTATACATTATATTTTTTAATAAATTGAGTAGGGTAAAATAATTGAGTGAGTTCAGAACTTCTGCCCAACCCGTGCCTCAACTCCATTCGACAGCAGTACTCCCGGCAGCAGCTAAGCGAACGACGCCTCCATCCATCGCCGCCTCCAAAGCTCATACCGGCCTGCAGCGACAAACCGGCCTCCATCCATCGACGCCTCCATCCATCGACGCCTCCATCCATCGACGCCTCCTGCCGAGGCCTGCGAAGACGAGAGGCTGCGTCGCCTCCTGCCGAGGCCCGCGCTGAAAGACGACCACCTGCCGAGGTACAACCTGCCATTCTTCTTGTGGGTAATTTGAAGGATTTTGCAATTTTACATTCATAGCTTCAAATTTTACATTACATTCATAGATTTATGAACCGAATTTGTTTGGGTTTTGTGTGATTATCTAGATTAGTTTGATAGCTTACCAAGTTTCTGTTTGGGTTTTGATTAATTGATGATGGATTTGGGTTTTGATTATCTAGTTGCATTACAGTAGGCAGAAGAAAATTTTCGAGGTTGCTGGCTTCATCATATTTTGTCTTTTTTGATTTTTGGGTCTCAAATTTGAAGAAATGTACTAAAATTGGGGAAGTTCAGTATAATTAGAAGGCTTTTCTCTTTGGTTAGTTTTCTGTTAATTTCTATCAATAAAATTGGTAATGTTCTCGGCCAACGAAACAGGGTACTTCTCTGTTGGTTAACTAAGATTAATTGGGTGCTTCACTGTTTGTTTATCTTTTCTTGTTATTCTTGTCTTGCGTTTGTGAGTTTTTGTTTAATACTTGCATGACAAATTTTAAATCTGTGTTTGTTTTAATTCATGTTTCTCTTTTTTCGCATGTATCGATAATAGTTGATTTACATTTCAAGAAGTACATTGTCGGCATCCCGTAAGCCTCTTTGCTCTCATCGGGTATGTTTTTCTATCTCTTTTGCTCTTGACTTCATTTCTTTTTTCAGTTTTTGGTTTTTGATGATTAGCTATTGCTTGGAGCTTGAGGTTTGATTGGTTGATTGATTGGTTGCCCTTTTGACGTATTTGAAGTTGAAATTGTATGAATGTGTATATATTTGGATGTTAATTAGTAATTTATTGTTAATTAGGTGAACATGGATAATGCTCCAATTGATAACTGTGATGTAAGTGGTAGCCTAGGTACCTCCACTCCTCTCCAAACACAACCTCCACCCCAAACACAACCTCCACCCCAAACAGTACCTCCACCCGAAGCACCACCAACCGAAAATAAGGTAGTTGGAGGCAAAAGGAAAGCGGGGACAGCGGCTGTGTGGTCTCATGCCAAGAAGGTGTCTACAAAAGATGAGAAGGGGGTGGTCATCAAAGTAGTTGCGGTATGCAATTATTGCCAAACCGAAGTTCTTGCCGATTCCAGGAAACATGGGAATAATGGCATAGAAAGGCATGTTGCGAGTTGTAAGAAGAACCCTTATAATGTGGGCAAGTCCGGTTCTTCCCAACCTACCTTAACACAATCTTCCATGAATAGTGCTTTGACACCCCACGTCTTTAGTCAAAAAAGACTTGAAGCCAAGGTTGTGCAATTTGTTGTGAGAGATGAGATGCCTTTTAGGGTGGTTGAAGGGGAGGGATATGTAGAGATGATGAAGGAGGCCCAACCTCGGTTTAAGATTCCAAATAGGAAGAAAGTTGCAATTCTTGTTTGGGATATGTATATATTGGAGAAGACCAAGATAAAAAGTATCATACTTGATCAAAGAGTAAGTATCACAACCGATACTTGGACCTCGATTCAAAATATCAACTACATGGTAATCACGGCCCATTTCTTGGATAGTGATTGGAAGTTGCATAAGCGGATCATTAATTTCACCAAGATCATTTCTCACAAGGGAGAGGAGATAGGAAAGGTTTTAGAATCGTGTTTGAGTGAGTGGGGGATAGACAAAGTCTTTACCATTACGGTTGATAATGCTAGCTCAAATGATAAAGTGGTGGAGTACATGATGAAGAGGCTAAAGGACATGGGCACTCTCTTGTGTGATGGGAAGTACTTGCATTTGAGGTGTACTTGTCATATTATAAATTTAATTGTCAAGAGTGGGTTGAAGTACATTGCTAAGGCGGTTGAGTCGATTAGAAATTGTGTGAAATACATCCACTCGTCGGGGGCTAGGTTGGACCAATTTAGGGAGTGTGCTATCCTATTGAAGATGGAGAAATCAGCAACCGTGCCTATGGATGTGCCTACAAGGTGGAATTCCACTTATACAATGCTTTCCGTTGCATACAAGTATAGGAAGGTGTTTGGTAGGATGAAGGAGAATGTGCAATTTCTTGAATACTTTACTGAAGAGGTTCAAGGTTCGGGAATGAGAATGGGGCCTCCCAATGATGTGGATTGGGAGAAGGCACAATTCTTTGTGCATTTTCTCAAGAGGTTTTATGTTATTACATTGCAACTTAGTGCAAGCAAAACCGTTACATCAACCTTGGTTTGGGAGGAAATCGTTTCAATGTGGGCAAGTATCAAGGAGGCATTGCATGATGATTCCAATCCTATATTGCAAGAAGTTGCTGCAAAGATGGAAACTAAGTTTACCAAATATTGGGGAGATCTTGATAAGGTGAACAAACTTGTTTTCCTAGGTCATATTCTAAATCCTTGTTATAAATTCCAAATGATTGGGATGCATTTAGGAGATATGGGATTGGATGATGCTCAAGTACAACTTTTTATCAAGAACATAGAAAAATGTTTGATGGATTTGTATCATGCATACAAAGGGGATTCTTCCATTGTGGCTCCTTGTGGAGATGAAGGCGGTGATGAAGAGCAAGACTTGATGGAAAAGTTTAGGGATGATCCCGCTAAACTCAAATACCATAAGCAAATGATTGAGGTGAGGAAAGCTCAAAATCGAGCGGTGATATCCAATGAAGTGGATAAATACTTATCCGATCCTTATGTAAAATGGAGCCCAAGCTTCAATGTCTTGGAGTGGTGGAAAGGGAATACAACGGCATTTCCAATTCTTTCAAAGGTTGCCAAAGATATCTTTGCAATCCCCTCTTCTACCGTTGCTAGTGAGAGTGCTTTTAGCCTTGGGAGGAGGATTGTGGATCCATTTAGGGCATCATTGCAACCCAAAATGGTGGAGGCATTAGTTTGTTGTAGTGATTGGCTTAGGGGGGAGGAACTCAATTTATACAAGGAACCAACGGAAGAAGAACTTGAATTTTATCAAGATTGTGAAGAAGTGGTTATAAGTAAGTCACACTTTAATTTGTGTAAGGATTGTCCATTTTGATTCTTTATTCTTGTTCTAAATTGTACTAATACATTTCTTTGTTGTTTGTAGATGCGCACACACAAGAAATGCATCCTCCTCAACGTTAAATTTCAAGTGCTCTAGTGTACTTTTGGATTGTATTTTAATTTCTTTGCAACTTTCACTTGATTTGGGATGATTTAATTTGTATTTGTATTTGCAATTTGGGTTTGTAACTTAATTTGTATTTTCATTTGGGTTTGTAACTTAATTTGTATTTTCATTTGGGTTTGTAACTTAATTTTAGCTTCTATTTTGCTATAACTTAATTTCTTTGCATTTGTCTTGATTTGTTGGTAGTTAAGGATGAAAAGGATGTGATTTTGTCAAATGAACTTTGTTTTTTGATCTTTGGAGTTGAAATGCTCCTCTTTGCAACAAAGCTTGGAGTTACCAACAAAGATGAAGATTTTAGAAGCCCAATACTAATTTTGAAGCCTAACACAAAATTTTTAATTTTTGGCCCAATATAAATTTTGAAGCCCATAATTTTCGGGCTAGCCTTGCCCAACCCGACCCAACCCGATCGGGTCGGGCTACCCGACCATCGGGTACCCGACCTCTGTCGGGCTCGGGCTCGGGCATCAAATGGTGAACCCGATCTCCATCGGGTCGGGACTCGGGTTTGAGGGTTTCGGGTCGGGTCCCAACCCGATTCCACCCCTACTTTGAATTGCTTAAACAACATATGTAAAGAAATGAGCCATTGAAGGCTTGAGATTGATTCGAATTGATGAATATAGCTCGCTATCAGGGAAGCCGAGTCGGATTCGAAGGCGTTTATTGATACGCTAGTAGGAAAATCCCCAAGTATAGCTGAAATCGATGAAATTGTTTTTGATATCATTGAGTTCAGTAAGCAGTTTCAAGATCTTCGCTTTGTCGTTGCTCCTCGTTCTTGTAATGATGCAGCTTCTGTTATTGTCGTGTTTGCTTTTAAGCAAGGGGGTATTTTTGATTGGGATAATTGTCGACCATGGCTTTTTTATGTATCGGCTTCGCTTGTGAATGTTTCAGTCCATCTATAATAAAATTAATGTTTCAGTCCATCTATAATAAAATTTCTATCTTTTGAGAAAAAAAAATATATATAGATCAAGCTAAAAATAAAATCAATGCATATAAATTGGTCAGGACCACTTGCCCCTCCAACAACCATATCAATGCAGGCAATACTGCCGCTGTGTACGTATATACTATAGATATAGTTGTGACAACTTTGTGGCAACCATTCACGCTTTCTTTTTATTTTATATGGTCTTACTTCATTGAGTTTGGATTAAACGTGGAGGTTGCAGTGACAAGATTAAAAGTCTTGGAAACTTGGTGTTTAGAGCGTTTCCACTGCGCCAACAAAGGCGGGTGCAAAGGAGCGGAAAACGTGTGGTGGCCCGCTGGAAATCGACCCTCACGCCAAAAAGCCGTTTCCACCGCAGAGGGGCGGGGCGGCCACTGTTCACAGAGGGAGGGTCGCTGGGTCGGGGCAGAGGGGCGGTTTCTCGCCCCAGTACTGTTCGACGATGGGCGCTGGTGCAGGTGACGTCAGCCATGACAGCCATGACGTCACCGCCCACTCGGACGCGGTTTATTTTTTAATGCTGGCGCGTGTATTACACGCTCCAGACGCGCGCATGAAAAGTCGGAAGAATCCGACCGTTTGAAAACAACGGCTCTTTTTGCTGACGTCAGCACCAACGGCTATAAACGGCAGGTTTTCTCCCGTGTGACACGTGGCATCCTCCTGGCCGTCGATCTCCAGATCGGACGGTCAAGGATTATTCAGCCAAAAAATCCTGAAAAATTATAGGAAAAAAATTGAAAAATAATTTTCTATAAATACCCAATCAATTTTTTGCATTTACCACAACAATTCTTCAGAAATTCTCTCTCCCTCTTATATCTATCTTTCATTTGTGTGAATCTTTTAGTTACAAAATGTCGGCACCCGATTCCGCGACTTGGTCAAAGGAGGAAAACATCCATTTGTGTGAAGCTTGGTGGGTAACTTGTCATGATCCAATTACCGGCAATAAGGTGAAGGTAGATTCATTATGGAGTAAGATCACGGAGGAATTCGACAAGCGGTGTGGCGGAACATCCCGCACACTAGTAGGTATTCAAACTCATTGGAAACGTTTGGTCATACATTTCAATGCTTGGCGGTATGCTATTAAAGAAGCACACAGCATTGTACCACCAAGTGGTTCAAATGCACAAGCTTTGGTAATTTTTTGATCCTTGTCATTTATATAAAACAATTTATTTATCTTTATATATTTGTCTAAGTTTGCATGATTTATTTTTTTTTGGTAGCAAGATGCCACACAAGCATTTTACAAAGCCAAGGTACCAACCACTAAGAATTTCACCAACCATCATTTATGGGATATTGTGAAGTATAGCCATCACTTTAAACTTGTGGCAAATACACCGGTCGTTATGCACACCCCAGAAGACACGCCCGATGAAGATTCCCCAGTTCCGGAGAATTTATCTGATGATGACACCCCCATTCGGATAACAAGGCCTCAAGGGAGAAAAGCGGCCAAGGAAGCAAGAGCGGCAAGGAAGAAAACTCCCACTGAGACAACAAGATTCTTTGAGCAAATTGTACAGCAAGGTACAATTTCCATTCAAGAGAACAGGGAAAGAGAAGCGGACAGAAAGGCGGAACTCCAACAAAGAATGGATAAAATTGCCAAAGGATAATCAAGCTAGGCAAGATTTTCAAACTATGTCAATGGATACATCCAAGTTTTCTCCCCTAACTGCCAAATATTGGAAGGCAAAACGTAGGGACGTCATGAGGAGAGAATTGTTTCCAGTTGATGATCCCGAGCTAGGTGGAGGGTCAAGCGCTGGCGGAAGTCATGAAACCCCGTACTACCCAGAGCAACTTTAGATTAATGATGTTGAAGAATAAGTTGGATTGTATCGGTTATTATTTTGGTTTTAATTTTATGTAATGGTTTGTTTGAGATTTTAAATAAAAGTTGATGTATTTTTTGATTGGATGTCAATGAATTATATAAGTCATAAATTTATTTAATATTTTTTTTTATTTTGGTGAATAGTGATCGCCCCTTGCCCTTGTCCCTCGTGGGTGGAACGAAAAATAAAAGGCAGGGGGCAATTCGGGTGGCTCCCACATGAATAGTACCTGCTACTGGACAAAAAACTCCCCACCTCCCCCCCACATATTTAAATTATTTTCTACCACCCCACCGGATTAGAAAACAACAACCAACACACCTACCCCCCCCCCCCCCCCCCCCCCTCTTCAAAAAACAAAACTACTTAAATATAAATTATTTAAAAATAAAAAAAATAAATAATCACATTTTTGGTACCAATGTACTAAAATTAACACATCTTTATTTCTACTCATCAAAGAAAACTTACTTTTCTTTCTATTTTTTGCTATTTTCTTATTTTTTACTTATTTTGTTTGGTTTTGGTCCAAAAAATCTCAGATCCGACGGCCAGGAAGAAGCCACATGGCAAAAAAAAAAAGCAGCCATCCCAGCTCCCACGCGCCGCACGCGCCTTCAACCCCCAGCTCCCACGCGCAACCTACCCAGCGCGCCTCGTGGAAACACGTGCACAGCTCCCATGCGACTTTGCCCCCTCGCCCCCCTCCCGGTGGAAATGCTCTTAGGGGCATAGTCTAGTAAGGGTAGACCAGCGTGCTGTCTTCTTTATGCATTCATATTCGAATTCAGATTTCTCTACGAGATATCCTAAAAAGGTGCAGTAGAGGAAGTAAGGAGGGCATGGGTTTTGATCCTTTTTGGGAGGTTGGTTGGTCCATAGGCTGAGGACCATAGGGGCATGCACAAACCCATTTATGGAGAGGATGAAGTTTGGGTCTAGCTAGCTAGGCAACATAATGCCCGTGAACACAAATTTTTATATATAATGTATGATCTGGAGTCAAACATAAAGCAAGTTGTATCGCAACAGCTTTGAAGTACGTACTTATCGATAATTTTCTTTACAATATTTTCAATTGCGTAGTTTTGTTTCCCACCAAGGGCACACACCATTGAAGACGATGATGCCACAATGTACATAGCATAGTTGTTCAAGTTTATTGAGAATTTATGAGCATTTAGAAAACTTTAGTGCTAATTAAGCATATATAATGGTAGTTCATGAACGAAAAAAGGTACTCGTATCTACTTTACTGTCGACCTTGTCAATCTACTTCACAAACTCTCTCTTATTAGAGCATCTCCAGGGTAATATATACATTCAAAATGGCCAAATTTTACCTGTCTCTCTTTGTAGAGTGAGGCAACACCTGGGTCATACGAATTATACCATGTTGCCATATTCCGGTGCAATTGCATCATTTCTCATTGACCTAGCTATAGTACATTCTCATAAAGCGCCCAATTAAATACCTTAACTAACCTAATGGTCCAAGACCTTAACCTAAGCGCCACTTGATAAGGGTCTAAAACATGGCTTTTTGTACGTTCTTATTGCGATGCAAGAGGGGTAGTACTCGTTCCATTGATTTCTGATTTCTCCTACTTATATATATGTAGCCACATCTAGTTTTGGGTATGTCTGATTCTTGGGAATTGCTCTAGCCTTAACTCAAATGGTTCAGTACAGAGAAAAATTTGTGCTGAGAAACAAATATAGATTGGAATTCAGAGAAGCTTCAAAATATTTATTCATGTAACATAAATAAGTGACGAAATTAAGCTTTACATTTCATCATTGGGTAAAGTACGTAAGATTCCAAGCTGTATATATGGCATTATTGGTCCATGTTTCCATGAGTGACACAAGTTTCTCGTTCTAAGACTTGTAAACATAACTTCTTTGACTTTCTTGCCAATATTTCGTCTGCATAATATGCCAAATCTGCTATGTTAACCCCTTCTTCCTCTCTTTGAATTTCCCTTTGCTGGCAGTATCCGAATTCTCTTCGCAACACGTACGAAATCCCTGTAACACGGATAAGCACACGTAGGCATAAGGATGTATCATCAGCTGAACTCAAAGGGTCGGACTGTTAATCTCAAACTACTGAAAAAAAAAAAAAAATTTCGATCAAACAAAAAAAAAGAATTATAAACTTATTACTTCCAATCAAGGTCACCGGCTAGAAGAAGATCATTTTCCATGTCTTCATAAGCGATGACGTGGCCTGGAACGGCGTTTGACAGATCAAGAGCCTTGTCCATATTAGCGGTTCCAACGTCGCCGCCGTCCACGAACATATGGCGGAGGGCCTTGGCGAGACTTTGGTAGCTTGCATGCTTCTGGAGACTGATGCGCTGGCAAATCGAACGGCCTTCAAGGACAACGGTGACCAGAGGGACTGATGTTGAGACAAGATCGTCGTCGAGAAGTCCTGGGAAGCCGCGGAGACCAGTACCATTTCTAATCAAATGAGGAGGAGGAGTGGTTGCAGCACCACCACCGCGGCCACCGAGGTGATTTCGTTTCTCTTGCCATCTCCTTTCAGCAAGGGCATTCATGCTTATAATATGTCTAAATGCAAATTTTTAAGGTTTTTGTGTTTTAAAATTTTGAAAAGCGATTTGGTATTTTTAAGCAGGGAAGAGAGTTTGGTATTTGATGGGGGATTTGACAAGAGCCAAGAGAGGGAGAGTAGTGGTGTAGAACTTTATCGGACACTTGGTAATAAATAAGAGTTGGGGAGGAGAGAGATGAGTTAGGAGCACAAATGTCCGGCGTTTATGTGTCTTTTCCTTTGTTTTATCAAAACCATTTAATGGCAATATATTACTTATCATATCGTATATCGATCAAGTTCGTGCATTGTACATAGTACAAATTCAGAAAATAGTTGATAGTGTTCACATGGTTGTATACTTTTTTCTACTATGTTTTTTTTTGCATGCATTATTTGAAGACTACTGGATTATTTGTGACGTTTTTGACAAGACCCTTAGATCGTAATGTTTAAGTTGTATTTCACGTATTCCCCGAATCATGATGTTTATGTTGTATTCCATGTATTTATTTGGCACAACTTCAAACCATATTAATTAAATAAAATGCATTCATTTTTTATTTAAAAAAAACACAATATTTATATTTTATACACCACCAACACATATTTACTCACTTTTTCCTCTATTTCAGCCGTTAGATGAAATCATGGTGATCAAATTGATTAAAAGGCCAATGTATTGCATACACTGGTGCATGTTAAAAGGCCAGTAAAACCAAGTGCAGCTTCTCTTTTTGGTCTCTGTTCCTTTTAGCAACCCAACTTTTATATATCGTTAAAAAGTTTCTGCGAGAACAAATCGATGACACAAAGTAAATGTCTGAAGTCCAGCAATTACCGAAGTGATTTCACATATATACATCTCTATCACCGGTCTGACGAGTTAAAACATGAACGGCGATCGAGATCTTTGATCCAAGTTATAAGGAACTGAGGGATGTTTGCTTGTGAAAGCAAAAGAGGGTGCGTGAGTGTGTTTCCGTTCTGGTCCTTTTCTTCAATATTTTATTTCTTTTTGGTTTTCACATTCTATATTGTAATTGAGTTTCTTTCTAGGGTAGGTGTCGGTGTCATTGAAATTTTTCACAAAATAACAGCAATTTGTATCGGGATGGTGATAAATTGCGTGAATCAAAAGGAAGCTGGAGCTTTAAAATTACAATAAACAAATTGTTAAAATATAAATAAAATAAACAAAGTATAATATTGGATCTTGTAAATTGAAATTGCATGGGCTTGCGGTCGCCGAACTGCTCGCTACTTCGGCTCTCAGATGTGTTCCTTGCAAAAGACCACTCTGTCCATTAATTTGGTGAAAAATCGCACTCCATGCAAACTTAGTGTATTTGAGTTGACTACGTCCATTAGTTTTGTTTGCCACCATGGACACAACATTGAAGATGATGATGTCACAAAATGCATATATAGCTAGCTACTTTTCTTTTCTTGTTCGAGTTGATCATTGGAGAACTTCTGACCACTTCTAGAGCGACTTTAAAGCTAATAATTAAACGTGTATAATAGGGCCATAAAAGTTTGACAAATTTTATGGAATACACCTACTTTACAGTTGGCCTCTAAAATGGAGGCTATACTTTATTTAATTATTATTAGATGGACCCTTCAACTAAGTAAATATGCATCTATTCTATTTCTAACCAAGTAAGTATGCTATGAATCTTTAACATTTGAGAAATTGCTTACACTGATACATATTATACATGCAAAAGATATACTACGTACTCAATGTCACCTTGCTTGGGTAATGTACCGTAGATATCGCGCATTCATGGAAGCTTGAAAAAGTAGAAACTACTTTCTACGTTTTTGAAGCTAGGTCATATAATACTTCTGTCGGTGCTGTAAACATCTATGAAGTTCCAAGCCAATGTAAAACCAAAAAGCTTTTTTATTCATGCAAGGAACCCTTCACAATTTTTTCATCGGGAAAACAGTAGATAAGATTCCCATATCTATAAATGCATGTTTTATATAGGACACTCGTTTTCCGACTTCTAAAACATAACTTCTTTGACTTTGTTGCCAATTCCGTCGTCTGCATAATGCCAAATTCCAGCATACATTTATATATAATTATGTTCCCCTTCTTCTTCCTCTCCTTGAATTTCCCTTATTGGCTGGCAGTATCCGAATCCTCTTGGCAACGCGTACAAAATCCCTGTAACACGCACACCAGTCCGAAAAAAACAGGATGGACTAAAATTATCAGACTGTTAATCTGAAACTATCAAAGAAAAAAAAAAAGTTCAAGGTTTGACTCAAGCTTATACAACATGGCAAAAAAGAGAAGTGTATGTATATGACTTACTTCCAATTGAGGTCCCCGGCGAGAAGGAGATCATTCTCTATGTCTTCGTAAGCGATAACATGACCAGGAACGGCATTTGACAGATCAAGATCCTTTTCGTTTAAGACCCCGAGGTCGCCGCCATCCACGAACATTTGGCGGAGAGCCTTGGCGAGACTTTGGTAGCTTGCATGATTCTGGAGACTTACGCGCTGGCAGATCGACCGGCCATCGAGTACGACTGTGACGGGAGGGACCAACGTTGAGACAAAATCGTCTTCGAGAAGTCCCGGGAAGCCGTGGAGACTGGCACCGTTAGGGTTTCTGATCAAATGAGGAGGAGTAATTGCACCACCGCCGCCGACACCGCCACCGCCCGCGAGGTGATGTCTTCTCTCTTGCCACCTTCTTTTCAAGGAGTCTTGTCTTTGTGATTCAAGGGCGTTCATTTTGTGATATGGAAAATACAAGTTTGAATTTGTTGTCTTTTTTGGGTGGGATTTTAGGTTGGGGAGGAGAGTTTGGTATCTAGTGGAGATTTGACAAGAGTCAAGAGAAGAAGGAGAGTGGTGTGGACTTGGGGTGGGGTGTCATGGGACTCTTGGTAAAAATGTAGAAATAGAAGAGTTAATGAAAAAGAGAGGAGAAAAAGCACAAATGTCGGGAGTGGTCAGAGTCCAGTTCGGTATCCTTTCCTTTGTTTTATCAATCCAAGCCATTAATGGCAATCTGTCGATGTAATATCCAATTCGCGTGTCTATATATTAAGTAAAATCTTGGTGGCCTTTTAAGGTTGAGGGTAGGAAATGAAGGATATTTTTTTTTAAATCCAAAGTGAAATAAGTACTTCTCTAAAATATCACATATTTTAAGTGATAGTAATTTGATAATTTAATCTATTAAAAAACAAAAATAAAAACGGTATTTTGTGTTTGCAAATCTTTAGAAATTTAATTTTTATACAACCATAACAATCAAAAATACATATTGACGCAAATCATAGTATATATGTAATTAATTATGTCGCATCAAATATCCGTTAACATATAGGTTTTTTAACGCACATTATTAACATATAGATTAAGTTAGAGACAATATTAGTTATACTAGTGACCACTCATGTTGGACATGAAAGTTCAACATATCCCGTCTATACCCATTTGTAAATGCACATGTACCTTTTTTCTATCACATGTTTCTTTTTTCTTTTTTTTCAGCTTTCTATCACATGTTTCAGTGACAAATCATGTTGGAGATGAAAGTTCGACATAACTAGTCTTTAAACATCTGTAATGCCCTGTACTTATTTTATCATATAGTTAGAGTTTATGAAATCGTCCCAAATGTAGAAAGAAGTACACTAGATTAAGAGGTACTAGCCAATTTGCCCTCTTAACTTGTACCTTAATTTTGATTTGCTCCATCAACTTGCACTTTGGAAAATTAACCCTATTAATTTGTATTTTTGGCCAATTTCCCCCCTTCCGTCCAAAATTAACCCAATTCCATCAAATTGACTTACGTAACCTATACGTGATGGGCATCTTGTCGTGTTTCTTGCTCTTCTTCTTCGTCAGCTTCTTCTTAAGACCAACAACGCCATCAATGATGTCGATGAACTTCAACTCAATCAATAGCACATAAATGTCGGTGGTGAATGACGAAAAAAGCTCTTCACGTGCAAGTCACATGAGTGTATTTTACGAAAAATTGGATGAGTCTATTAATTTTGATTGCGAGGGGGAAATTGGCATAAAATACAAGTTAAGGGGGTTAATTTTTCAAAGTGCAAGTTAAAGGGGCAAATTGACTAATACCCCTTAAATTAAACCAGGACAGCTTCTTTCTCTTGGTTCTAGTCATTCTTAAGAAATTGACAACTTTTATAGTTAAATGGCATAAAGTCCAACGATACTCAACGTTTTGAGTAGTCTAGCGTTTCTTGATTTAAGTGATGTTATATGTATCTCTTTCACTTGATTTGGGGAACATGGGAAACCAGCTAGCGCAAGTGGGGGCACCGATATGAATAAAATATATGCGTAGCTAGGGTGAGAAAGAGTGAGGGATGTTTGCTTGTGAAAGCAAAAGAGAGTGTGTGTTTTGTTTATGCATGCGTGTGATCTCCATTCTTGTACTTTGCATTAACATTTTCTTTCTGTTGGTTTTCACATTAATTATATAATTTCTAGGGTAGGTGTTGTCATGAAATTTTCCATTAAATAACAATTGTAATCGGGATGGTGATTAAATGCGTGGATGAAAAGCAAGCTGGAGCTTGAAAATTACAATTGAAATGGATATAATAATAAATTAATGGATCTTGTAAATTGAACTTGCATGGGCTGTGGTGACGACCGCGCTGCTGTCGCCGAACGGCTCGCGAGTTTGACTTTCAGATGGTCGGAACCCCCCACGCATTTTTTGTATTATATCAAAATGAGGGCATTTTTATTTACTAGATAAGGGAATAGAAGGACTTGGAATAATTTACAATCATTCCATTTGCTTGGTTCACTACATTTATTAACCCACTTAATAATCAAAATTTAGTGGATACTACTCCAATTTAGGACAGAAACCCTCAAAGAATGAGAATCGAATACCCAAGTCCCCCTTGGTATCCGATTCTCATTCCTGATTCTTGATCCCAATTCTTGTTTCCGATTCTCTCTTGTAAGTAAACATGCCCTGAATATAAATTATAGGTCTGGGATGAAACCATATCGATACGGAACGGGACCATACCGGTTCAGGATTCTTGCTCACCCCTAAGCTATTCATAGTTGGGCTATCCCAAACTATGGATCTTGAAAGAGATGAACTCGGACATTAAAATTGCTTTGACGTAAACATATTCATATCAATTCAAGCTTCTACAACTAAAAGTTCTAAGCAATGAAAAAGGGAAGAGCTTACAAGCTAATTGATTTTGACATAGTTTGATGTATCTCCTACATTGTGTCCATGAAATATCTTCTCTCTTTTTTTAGGCCTGGCGTCACTAAATCGTCGAAAAACCAGCAAATCTTCAAGACTTCCAACGACGCTCTTCATTGTAGGACGGTTTCGAGGGAAAAACTCAACACAACGCATTCCCAGCTCTGTAATTCCTATCCCATCTTCCACAAAGAATCCCCAATCTTCTTGTAAGCTTCTATGCACAAGTGAACAATTGGGCTTGTATTCCTTCTTGGCCCAATACTGTACTAGACTGTCCACTGCCAACTGGTTCTTTTCAACACTCTCCAGCTCAAAACCTCTTTTGGCTATCAGCCCCAGGAGAATCACTCCAAATGAATACACATCGCAGCTTGTTTGCCAAAAACAACCTCCTAGAAAACGCAATGCATTATGTTCCGCATCAGTTTTGAACTCGAATTCTCACTGCAAGATGTTCATTCTTTTGGAAAGACTGGATTTCGTATCGATAACACGTTGCTGCGATTGACATGTTTTCGACACTGTATTGAGTCTATTGACAATATATGCTTAGGGATGATACATAGAGGAGTTTCTGAAACTCCAAAGCTTGCATAACAGTCGCAAAGGAGAAACACTAACCTTTTGCAGCAAAATATGGATCAACAAAGCCAATAGGGATTAGTATCTGCTTTTTCAGTGTAGTCATTTCACCAATAATTCCTCCACTAACGAGCCCAAAATCAATTAATTTTGGCTTGCAATCCTGGAATTCAAACAAGAAGATTATTAAGATCAAGGCAGAATGCAAATATAAACAGATTTCCAAAGATTAAGTTCAAGAGCTTTCACTTCTCAAATAAAATGGAAGGCATAAGTTCCAAACCCAATCCAGCAATATATGAGATGGATTGATATTCAACACCAAATATGGCTTGTCCTTGTTGTGTAGAAACTCAAGGACACCTGCAACTTGGAGTAGTACTTTGACCCTCTGATCCCAATTCAGATAGTCTGTATAATAACAAGAACTTTGCATTAATTTCATTTGTATGTTAATTATTTGAACATGCTGCACAGAACCCAGCACGGATTGAAAGTTAAAACCATGAATCAATTTACCTTTCATGGTCAAATTATGCAGAGTATCCCATGGATTGAGGTCATAGACAACCCCTTTCAAATCCTGGTCATAGCAGTAACCAATCAACTTCACCAAGTTTGGATGGCCATTCATAGTTGGATGTGTCAAAAGTTGAACTTCTTCCTACAAGACAAATCAAACCTTCTTTAAATTTTCTTTTAAATGGGCCTAATAATTAAGCTAACATGAGCATGTGAACTCGGTGCAGAAAGATACACGGTTCTCTTGCCTCTAGTCAACTTGGTTTCTGCAAACTGATCTCTTAGTTCGGCAGACTTATTGATTAAAGCCCAAAAAACAAGAAATAGATCTAAAGAGGGGTTTGAACTACAACTTACCTTAACCACCAGAAATTCATCATGCACCAATGTTAAACTTTTTGATTTCTCATCCCATATTTTCACGGTAACGCCTCGATCTTCAGTTCCCATAAATCCTTGTTTAATCTGCCCTCTATAAAGTTTGCCAAATTGAGTAGCTCCAATCAAGTTGTTCTGGTGAAAACCATTGGTGCAGGTTTTCAAGTCCTCTGCTGTAAACGCTACAAGTTTTGCTGCACAATTTATCATGTTGCTAAGTAGCTTTCCAGTTCATCCAGCAAACATTCAAGAACAAGCACAGAAAACTTCCTAGATTTGATAAAAATTATTCACAATATATATTAATGCCGCCATCCGAAATAAGGAACCAGACCGATTCAACAAGATGTCTCTTAGTTCTAATATGTCGTTTTCATAGCGATAAGTTGACTAATACTGATTCCATGATCCCAATTTTAAAGCTACAACTCAAATACGTAGGCACGACCCAGTTAAAATAGTCAACAACTCTCATTGTCTCTTTTCTTTTGTTATGGTAGCTGTAGAGAGTAGTATGCTAGCTATGAACTACGAGTCTGAAAATCACTACAGTATTAAAGAAGCATTGGAACGTGCGATAAACATCACATAAGCATGATTACTAGCTAGTTGATATGATATAATCATGACCACAATATAAGCACCTGATTGCAATGCTAAGAGTACAAGTTTTCTACTTTCTTGCTCTATTCACAACGAGTCTGATAATTGGAAAGCTACATAGATCATCTCTTGTGGACAAATAGGTATACCAGCCATGGAGTATCCAAGATTAATGTTAAAATCTGAACTCCTAAAAAATTACTTAGCTTGGCTCGCACATAATCTGAACCTAATAATGATATCCTCTATAATTAAAGGTGCTCATATAGCACATAATCTGAACCAAATCTGCAAAGGTCATCACAAACAGCCTAACGGAACTGATCTTAGCTCAAGTAGCATCCTAATCTATTTGATTTTTACAAACTGATAATACGATGTGCTATATCGTTCAACTAGAGAAATGTGAAAGGAATTGGATTTGCAATAACAAGCAAAGGGTTGTGCTTATTTGTTCCACATGACAACAACATTGCCCCTGAAGTCAAACAGAGCTAAATTTTAGAATGAGAGTGTTATTAGCTTGTGAGAGATACATGATGTAACAAGTTCTCACCAACCAAAAACCATGAAAAATCTCACCCCTCACTTGTTTCTTAACAACATCAACTTCTTTAAGTCGCTAATCCCATCTTCCTTTTCCTTTAAAAGCCAAGTGCTAATCCCATGAAGTTCTCAACCTCACTTTATCTTCCTTTAAACCACAGATCAATTCTCCATTAGCCCCCTCCACATTATGGGAACTCCTGTGCAAAACTCAGCCCAAGATGAGGAACATATTTTCTGTAGCCGGTCTCCAGCTGTCGAAGTACCTGACAACATTACATTGCCAGAATTTGTGCTCCAAAATGCGGAATTATATGCTGACAAAGTTGCTTTCGTGGAGGCAGTGACTGGAAAGCAGATTACATACGGTGAGGTGGTTAGAGACACTAGGAGGTTTTCTAAGGCCTTGAGGTACCTTGGCCTTAGAAAGGGGCATGTGGTGGTTGTTGTTCTCCCAAATGTGGCAGAGTATGCCATAGTTGCTTTGGGAATAATGTCTGCTGGTGGTGTGTTTTCGGGGGCCAATCCTTCGGGGCATGCTTCCGAAATTAAGAAGCAGGTGGAGGTTTCTGATGCCAAGATTATTGTCACAAATGATGCAAGCTATGAAAAGGTAATGCTGTCAGCTCTTAGCCAAAATAATGATTTTTTTTTACAAAATGCAGGCATCTATGAACATGTTAATACACTATAGATAGTGTATCTAATCCTAATCCTTTTGTTTGAAAACTTAATTGAGCAGGTTAAAGCTTTTGGAGTACCAGTAATTGTGCTCGGTGACGAAGCTATTGAAGGTGCTATGAACTGGAATAACCTGCTTGAAGCAGCAGACCGTGGTGGGAATAGAGTTGATAAGGAGGAGCTCCTGCAGACTGATTTATGTGCCCTTCCCTTCTCCTCAGGCACAACAGGACTGTCCAAGGGCGTAATGCTGACTCACAGGAACCTAGTAGCAAACCTCTCCTCCACACTCTTTGGAGTGACACCAGAAATGATTGGTAAAGTCACTGTACTGGGCCTAATTCCGTTCTTTCATATCTATGGGACTACCGGAATATGTTGTGCCACTCTTCGAAACAAGGGGAAAGTGGTGGTGATGGGGAGGTTCGAACTTCGGACATTTCTTAATGCATTGATCTCACAAGAAGTCACATATGCCCCCATTGTGCCTCCAATCATTTTGAACTTGGTTAAGAATCCAATAGTGGATGAATTTGATCTTAGCAAGCTCAAGCTCCAGGCCATCATGACTGCAGCAGCTCCACTTGCACCAGAGCTCCTCAACACTTTCGAAAAGAAGTTCCCAGGTGTCCAAGTCCAAGAGGTGACACCTTTTTCAAACACCTTAATTTCATAAAAGAAAATTGCTGATTAAATTCTGCTTTGTTATTTGTAGGCATATGGCCTGACTGAGCATAGCTGCATCACACTCACTCATGCTGCACCAGGTGCCATAGCAAAGAAAAACTCAGTTGGATTCATTCTTCCAAATTTGAGAGTCAAATTCATAAACCCGGACACCGGCCTATCCCTCCCCAGAAACACTCCTGGTGAACTTTGTGTGTTGAGTCAATGTGTAATGAAAGGTAAAGGAGTGACATTTTTTTGGAAGGCGTTAAACTGAGTACTAAATGTTAATAGATCACATGTAACATAAACTTAAATTTCCAGGTTACTACAACAATGAAGAGGAGACTGCACGCACTATCGACAAGAATGGATGGCTTCACACTGGTGACATTGGTTACATTGATAACGATGACAATGTCTTCATTGTCGATCGCATCAAAGAATTAATCAAGTATAAAGGTTTCCAAGTAAGATGGTGTTTACTTAGAACCACTCAAACTTTAGTTTCACGGTCATTGAATCTAAAAGACTACATCCCAATATCATTGCTTATGTATATATGCTGAATTTGAAGGTAGCTCCTGCTGAACTTGAGGCCATCCTTCTGAGTCATCCCTCCGTTGAAGACGTAGCAATAGTCCCGTACGTACAACTGTTATCGAAATTCGATCTGTTGACATAAATGACTGCTGTTTTTGTGTAGATTCAGAATTGTATACGCGTTTTCGTGATTAAGGTTTTTCGGGATTGATTTTTCAGGCTCCCGGATGAAGAGGCAGGGGAGATTCCAGCTGCAAGTGTTGTGATGGCAGCTGGTGCAAAAGAGAGTGAAGAAGATATGATCAGATATGTGGCCTCAAATGTTGCACAATACAAGAAAGTGAGGGTTGTGCATTTTGTGGACAGCATCCCAAAATCACCGTCTGGGAAAATCATGAGAAGGCTTATCAAAGATACCATGATAGAGAGCATCAACAAGGCATCCAAGCTAATCCAGAACTAATTGCATTTCTCAATTACAATACCAAGCATTATGTACCGTACAAAGATACCAGCATGACCAGTTAATTTGATTGTTGAGATGTGATTAGGGAGTTGACTAAGCTTGAAAGATTATACATGTGGTTTTTAATAATTAAGGAAAGCATCATCTTACCTGCAATCTAAATGATATATATACAGATATATAAATACAAAAAGGTTGAGGGAGGGGTAGGTGGACCGATTTTATCTTCGTGAAAATCATTTTGCTTCCAGCATTGAGGAAATTACCCCTTTATCCTGGTAAACGATTATAGACATTTCGCACAGGAGGAAACAATGAGCGTCTTCAACTAGAGAGATACATCAGTAAGAAATTGAAGACAGGCTCTCGATGCATAATGCATTACAAGATCTGATTAAAATTGTAGAAAATATAGGGCATGGCTGAATATGGTTTAAAACTGTTGTATTCCATTAAACACCAATTACATTATATACATATAGTGCCCGTTTGACATGTGTTTTTTTAGTGTTAAAAGTGTTTTTGATTTTCTAAAAAGCACATCATATGTGCTTTTTCCAAAAGCACTTTGCAATTAACTTGAATCAGTTATGTACACAAAACCATTTTTATCTATTTTAAAGTATTTTGCTCAAGTGAAAAGTACCTAACAAGTGTTTCTAACATTTTCAAAAGTACTTTTACAGTGTAAAAACACTTGCCAAACGAGTCCATACAGTGGAAATTATAGGACTCAAAAGCTGGGTCCTGATGTAAAATGTCCATAAAAGTTTTTGATCAAAATAACCTTTCAAAATTAAAAGATGATACAATAGTTCAAAATCCAATATATAATAACCTACAAGCGATGCAAAGGGCACCGACAATATGACATATTTATGAAAGTGTTGTATTATAGCTTCATTTTCAATACAAGAGAAAACATTTTTTTCCAATACAAGAGAAAATTATTGGGAAAATTCCACTCAGACCCCCTGAGGTTTGGCATAATTCCAATCAGCCCCCACAGGTTTGATTTATTCCAATCACACCCCAAAATTGTAACTTCTGTTAGTGTTGTTAAACGGCAAAAGGGTAAACTCGTCTTTTCCCAGCTACTTACACCTCTGACCTAAACCTTTGGTTGAGCAAACAAGGCCCAAAGCCCAACCGAATCCCTTGAGCAGCAGCCGAAACCCATCACCCCTCAAATCCACAAATCTGCTGGTTTCGCCTCCGCCTTCCCCACGACCTTCAGCACTAGCGGCGCCGAAGAGGGAGATCCCGTCGTCGCCGTCCAATTTCCCGCGCCAGCCCACGTGGGTGGGGGAGGAGGCGATGTTGGTGTTCCCGGCGGGGTTGCAGTGGTCCATGTGGATGTTGTGGATGATGACGTTGCTGACGTACTGGAGGATGATGCAGTCGCCGCCGGTGACGTGGAAGCTGAAGCCGCGGCCGTCGATGGTCTTGAAGCTGTTGACGGTGAGCTCCACCTTGAGCTTGATGGTCATGTCGACGGCGAACACGATCCAGAGCGGTTCGGTTTGGATGACGGCGTGGCGGAGGGTGCCGGGTTTCGGGTCGGTGTCGGAGTCGGAGGAGTCAGTGACGACGTAGATCTGGCCGCCTTTACCGTCCATGGCGTCTTGGCCGAAGCCAATGCCGCATTCGGCGAGCCTTTGGCGGTTTGCAGCCCAATCTGCGTCGCAGCGCCAGCAGTCGTCGATTGGGTTTCCGATTAGGCATTGTTGTTGTTGGTCTTTGGTGTCGAGTGACTTGAATGGCCGACGAAATCAGCAGGTCTGCCACCGCCTCTACTGCCCCCACCACCACCGTTGGTATGGCCTACGAATCCGCGGCCACTGCTTCAGCAATCTCAAAATCGATAAGATCATCGCCGCCGAGAAGCGCCTCCTCTCTCTAGTCAAGTAATTCACCTTAATCGCTTCGTAATGTGTAGGTTTTCTGTTTCAATTTTTACACTAGTAATTCATTTTGTGAATTTCTCGATCAATTCCGGCTATTTTCCTGGAAATTTTGTGTATGATTTGCTCGAATGCTCGAATAGTGTAGTCGATCGATTCGTCTCATTAATTTGTCCAGCTCATTGTAGATCGCCGACTGACTTGAATGTTTTGAGTTCGATTTTGTTCATCCAGTAGGTAACTGTTGATTTTGCAGTTTGATTTGTGAAATTTTCGGAAATTACTCGGCTCGATCGCTTCAAGTTATGATTTTGATGCTTCACCGCCAGTGGGTTAAACGGCAGATGGGTTTCGGCTGCTGCTCAAGGGATTCGGTTGGGCTTTGGGCATCGTTGCTCAACCAAAGGTTCAGGTCAGAGGTGTAAGTAGCTGGGAAAAGACGAGTTTACCCTTCTGCCGTTTAACAACACTAACGGAAGTTACAATTTTGGGGTGTGACTGGAATAAATCAAACCTGTGGGGGCTGACTGGAATTATGCCAAACCTCAGGGGGTCTGAGTGGAATTTTCCCAAAATTATTTGTTCAATGTAAACAATTAAGCTATCACTCAGCCATTGATTTCCTATTTTGTTACGAGGTTGAGTTTTCACAATATTCATAACAGAACATGCTCTCTCCACTAACGCAGTTGCAACCAGTAAAACTAATGTCAATGTACAACAAGTATACATAGCTATATGTTCTATGAAGTGTTTTCTCTACCATTTTCTTTGCAAGACTATTGAACCCTTTGAATTGAGAAAAAGCAGTATCTGAACGCTCATGATTAATATAGACGTGAAGTTGATTTTAAGGGCCAATAAATCTCTACCCGGAAAATCTTAAGAATAAAGCCGAGCAAGGGCAATTAGTTTTTGCTTGTCAAAAGTTTTGAATGAATCATTTGGGCTCAAACATGCCAAACAAATAAGCAATTATGTATTCATCTGTAACAAAAGATAGTTCATTAATCAACTATTAAAGAAGAAATAAGAAATATCTTCAATAAAAAACAAGGAACAATAAATTTGCCTCATTGAAGCAGTCACGGAGCCACATCCAGCCCAGGGAACGCTTGGGCCCCCATTGGATTTCTAAAGGCCCAAATTTTTTACCATATATTGTAATAAAATTGCAAATGAACCCTAAAAGTAACCCCCAAAAATTCTTAGCCACAAAATTCTAACCCCCTTTTCACACCAGTTTACCTGCAAATTAATCTCTCAAAATTCCCTCTCACCAAAATTTCCCTCCCTCCCCTACTTTCCACTATGCTTTACCATTTTACAAACCCTAATTCAGAATTAGAATCAATCTTCCACAGATTCAATTGATTGACAATCAAACGTTTGCAGCTATGAATATAAGAATCGATTACGCAATCGAATGGGTAATGTATGGATGAACGATTGTTTGGTTACGTACATAGAAAAATATATTTTTAATAGCTTAGATGAGGATATTATTATGCAAAGATTTCAGAAGATGAAAAAACGTAGAGGAATTCTATCTAAATGTAAAAGAAATGTAGGTGTATGCGACATTATGATATGATCTTAAACTTTTGATTATTAGTATAAATATTATGATGTTTTGGTTACTTTGGTGCATATTGCGAGTTTGAATTTTTTATACTTTGTAAAAGATGACTCCCAGAAATCAAATCCTGGCTACGTCACTGCATTGAAGCGATAATCTAATTCCACAAGTTGAGCACCAAGCAAAACTATAACAACCTCCACATAATAATGATGATGTTTTGATATGGGTTAGACCTTGGCTTCTCTTGTGCAAAATATGGTTCATCCATCTTAGAAAACTCAATATAATATTTTTTTACAAAAAGACTCCACTGCAGTTAACAAAAGATCAAACTCATTATTCCTCATGCGCCGAAGTTTTTCTTTGCATGCCTATCTCTTGATTTTTCTTTTGCAATGCTTGTGATAATTCATTTGTAACTCCCAATATAGATTAATTTCATCACAAATAAATACAACACAAACTCAAAAGATTGTATATCACTCAATGACTTACTTGCATCACCAAAATTATCCAAGCAACCATCATCAACAATCATTTCTAGAACACCCACAATTGGTAAGTACATGGAAATAATGCTAAGCAAAACTCCATAACGTGAATTCCAACGTGTTTCACAAGCACATATGAGACTATACTCTTGATTTGAGCCACGGCAGGGTAGAAGGCAACCATTTTCGAAAGCTTTTATAATCTCCTCTAGTTGTTTGCTCTAAGTGCATCATGACATTTACATGATGCTCCAATAATAGTGACCACACCATTTGGCTCTTGTGAAAAATGCGACAAGAGCAAGTTGAAGTTGATGAGAAAAGCAATGAATATACATTTTTTTTCTCCCAAAATCTTTGTTTTAATTTAAGGCAATTGTACTCACCTGTCATGTTACTAGCTCCATAATAATCTTGTCCTTGTAAGTTAGAAAAGCTCAAGTTGTTATTTGAGAAGAAGTTGTCAATGGACTCCTTTAATGTATTTGCACTTGTGTCAGTAACATGTACAACCCCCACAAACCTTTCAATTACTTGTCCCTTGTCATCCACATAGTGTAAACCATTTGCTCCTTTATGGAAGTATCACGTCATTTGTCCACCAATAAAGAAAATGATTTATCTTTCATGTCATTCTTAATGGCTTCAAGTGTTTCACAAGCACAAGCATGAACAAGATCTTTTTGAATCGAAGGAGCTACACACTTGAGATTCCCCAGAGCATTTTCCAAAACCACCTCCTTAACTTTCTCATCATGATCGGCAAGAAATTACAATAACTCCAAATAATTCCACATATTGTTTGAAGTGGCACTCTCATCGTGCCCACGAAATGAAAAGACCTTGTCTCAATAGAAATCTTACACAATCAAGTGATGCAGTCAACATGGTGCAATAATTTTTCTCTTGGAGCTTTGACACTTTCCTTACAACTGGTTCAATACGTGTCTTTTCATTCATTAGATTAGAAGCATATAATCTAGCTCCATTATGATTGCTACCCTTGTTTCCAACATGCTTCAAAAGTGATTTTACCCCATGTTTCCATTCCTATAGCATCTCTTTGTGAAGCAAAGATCATCAGCAGTTTGGGTGGCCTTAGACTTAAAGAGATAGCAATGAAGACAAAACGCGACGTCTTTAGACATACTATATATTCTAACCAATCACTGATCATACCAATTTTTATTAAAGCACCTAGGCTTTTCAGAAAGCATAGTATGAGGGAAATTATCACCAAGATTAGGTTGGCAAGGTCCCTTTTGTAGATATCCTCTTCAAATTTGATCTTGAATGTTAAGACTATAATCCAAAATTGGCATTCTTAGTCCATGATCTCTTTGAAGATTAGCCAAAAACCTCATCTAACACTTTTTCATTTAAGCTTGAAGTTGAACTACCAGACTACCTAAAGTAATAGTTGGGCAAAGTCTCTTGAAATATCTTTCCTTAATTTTAATCTAGACACAAACAAAATGTCCATATTGTAAGAGTTTTCTCTTAGTGTGAGTTTTGCTAATTACATTAGTTTTGGGTATCAATTAATAATACATAGGGTCGAATGTGCAATTAACAAAAACTTGATGGTTTCTTTTTGTATTTGACAAAATGGAAAACTAGTGAATAAATTGAATCGAGTTCAAATCTCTTCAAAAGGGCGATTTCCGGCAATTGCTGTTTTGAAAGGGAATTGCATCAGCCAACTATAAGTATTGCTCTTAGTCCCCAATTTCCAGTCACATGTTGGCATCAAAACTGCTCTTCCTATTGAGAGCAAGCCCGCGTTCTGGACTAAGAAAGAGGAGGATCATCTGCTCTCCAGCATGTCTTCTTCTTCAAATGGTTAGTCCTTATTATTCATCGGCAAACAATAACAATTCTGCAGTAGTTGCAGAATTGCGTCCCCTAATGTTTTACAGTGGTTTTTGACTCCTAATTGATCCTAGCCTTAATTTCATTTATACAATGCTTGCATGTGGTGTCAGAACCACAAAATTAGGACTTAAACTCGCTAATCAAATGTCAAAGTTGAAGAAACAAGTTGTTGTTTCCATTGCAAATTTTATCAGACTTGTTCTTTGTTTTCGATGCTGGGTAATTGTTTGTCATATAGTATATTGAGCCTTGTTGTTTTCTCATTAAGTATGTTAGGCCATCTCCAGCCGAAAAGGGCTGCAATTTAGCCATGCTACATTGTAACCCTCCAAAACATAATTTTTTTAAAAGAAAATGTGATAATAGCCCACCAATATTACACATTTTAATATCACCCTTTTTCTTACAGCTTTTGAATTAATTTTTGCATAATTCCATAAAATTAAAACTCCAACGCCCTTTCTCTTTATGGAGGATTAATTTCTCCCTTTGGTATTCTTATTCCTCTCTCAAATGTGTGCTACATGTTGACTTATTTTTTACTTCTTCCTCTTTCAAAAGTATATATTTCTTCTCCATTTTCCATTTCTTCCTACTGTGAAGGTATTCTAGATATGTAATTATTGTTCCTCCTCTTTTGAAGGTAGATACCTCTTTTATAAATATGTTTTTCTTTTCATTCTTTTTCTCTCTCCAGTATGCTATGCGTTTACTTATTATGTTATTCTTCCTCTATCAAGGTTTTTTTTTTTTCCTTTTTTTTCCTATTGTGAGGTATACTAGACTGTTTCTTGTTCTTCCTCTTTCAAAGGTGGATATGTAATTTTTATTATTTTTTCTTATTTGAAGATACTTTTTTTCTTCCACTTTACTTATTTTTTTTTTAATTTCAATTTATTAAAATCAAATTAAAACCCAAAAAAAAAAAAACTCTAAAAATATTAACTCCCCCCAAAGGAAAATTAAAAAAAAAAAAAAACCAACAAAAAAAAAAAAAAAAATTAATTTTGTTTATTTATAAGTTGTGTTTAGCGGTGGCTAAAATCACAAAACCCCTTTTTTTAAAGAATAGTGGTAAGCAACATTTTGCCTCCAAACGAGTCGGGTTACATTCTAGCCCACTTAATATTTTATTAGTTTTTAATATATTATTTGAGTTTATTGTGTTACATAATTAACTAAGAGATGATTACCCTAACGAATAGTCCGAAGACGACAAAATTTTACATTCTAACCTTCTCAATTATTTTGGTTAGGGAATTTCCTGAGAGAATAGTGTTTACACAGTTGGGTATGATGTTCAAGTGACATGTCAGTTTGTGTATAGTTCGTCAGATATCCAATTGGATTTTTCTTCAAGTGGCACAATTTATCTGGAAAGGATTTTTGATATAGATTTTTTAGATGCCACGTGTTGGCTCATAAATGATTCTCCAGATTTCTGATATGATTTTTGCTTTCATGGCACATCCTATCTTCAGGTGCAATTCTCAATAAATGAATTGATTTTATTATAAGCCAAACAAGGAATAACTTCTTCCTCAAGCCTCCAATTTTTTTTCCCGGTAGCGTCCATGATTTTTTGCTAATGAAGAGAAAGAAATGATGATTTATGAGAGGAGGAGTTGAAGGATGAGATGAGTGCAAATAGTGAGAAAAATCTAAAAATAAGGTTAGTATTTATAGAAAAAAAAAATTAGATTAAAAAAAAAGTAACGGCATGCTGACGTCATATAGCCGCTACTAGCCGTTGTAATCTGTTGGCCAACCAGAGTAGGCCATGTGGCAAAGTTGCCCTCATCTATTTTGTAGTGGAATGCTGACTGGGTTCTCTATTAACTCATTTAAATAAATTTGGGCTGTGGGCGGATCCTCATTTCTTGTAGCCTGTCAACCCTCTTTTTAGCACTCTAGCCCTTTTGTTTTTGTAGCCCAAAATGTAGCCCTCTCTTTGGAGATGGTTTTGAACCAATTTTGGGGCTACAATAGGTGTAGCCAGCCCCCATGACCTCAGCTGAAGATGGCCTTACTAATCTGATGCTGTTATGATCAAAATTTTGGCTTATTGCGTTCATGTTGTGATTTAATATCAAATTTTTCATGAATAATTGTTACTTTTCCTTCATGTTCTTGATATATTAGTTCGTTTGTTCTTTGATTTATATATAATATATATATTTTATAATTTAACACATTGAGAATCATATCTGGTTAACATGATTTGATTAATGGATTATGTTGTAAAGGGTTGATGTTTAAAATCAACAAATACTGACACATGAGTTGAATGTTTAGAAGTCAGAATAATGAACTTCCAAAGTAGTTGATTTTTCTTGATTCTGTTACATTATTTTGAAACTCATTTTGTGGTTTATAAAATTTAACAAGTAGGTTTCTCTCCAAAGAGATGGGATTTACTAAGTTTGTTATGAATCAATGTATAGTGAGTTATGAATATTGGGTTTGTATTGGTTCATCTTGCCCAAAGATGTTGAATTTTTACAAATTCCAGTATTTTATAATTGGCTATGCAATTCGGTAGTTTAAATCTACATATATAGGATGATCTCTTGCCCAAATGTGTGATGAGTTTCTATAGTTTTGAATGACATTGTCTCAACTTAAGTCATTAATATTGTTCTGTCATGAATTTTGGTAGTTTTCAACATGTTTGAATTTCTCAACCATGAAAAATTGAATGGTCACAACTACAAGAGTTGGAGGCGTCAAGTTGACATGAATCTTAGCTTGCTGGACTTTCACATTGCAATCAAGAATCTGAGGCCTGATGAGCCACCAGAAGCTAGCAGTAAAGAGGAGAAGGAGCCTTTTAACAAGTGGGAATATGCAAACGACAAGGCACTCACTATCATTGAGAATTCCATGGAGGACCATGTCAGAGGTGGAATTGCTAAACCAGAATTGGCTAAAGATTAGACTGGCTCAAACCTCAATGCCTTTAATGCTTCTACTTATGATGGAAAAGGAAGCATCAGAGAGCATATCTTGAAGATGGTTAATGTTGGAAACAAGCATTCTAACTGTGGCATGGTGGTGAATGATGATTTTACGGTATACATGACACTTAAGTCACTTCCAGATGAGTACGAGCATGTCAAAAGCAACTACAATACTCAGAAAGAGTCTCGGGCCATCAATGAGCTTATTGCAATTCTGTGTCAAGAGGTGGAAAGGTTCAAAAAAAACAAAACTGAGAATGTCAATCTGGTGCATGGTGGAAAAGTAGCCAATGGTCCACTCCAACAAACTTGGAAATCAAAATCACAAATATGGAGGATATTTCAAATCAGGTTCTCATCTTCTTCAACGAAATTTGCCAATAACTCTGCTGTTAATGATAATTTGCTAGTTCTATTGGTTCTAATTATAGGGCTAATAAACCTAATCTGAACAAAATGTTTCCACTGTCAATCCAGTGAGCATCTTAGGAGGAATTATCTTGGTTATAAAAACTGGCTAGCTAAGAAAGGTATAGAAATCATTAATGTTTTTGTTACTGTTGATTCAATCTTAGTTTTTGTTTCTTAAAACTCCTAGTGGTTTGACACTGGTTGTACTGTGCATATTACAAATTCTTTGCAGGGATTTCAAAGTTGGAGTGACCAAAATAAGGGAATCTACAATGTGTTTGTTGGAAATGGAACTAAAGTAGAAGTCGAGTATGTTGGTGTTGTCAAGTTAGAATTATCATCTGGTTAAGTATTAGTCTTAAATAATGTACTCTTTGTACCTTTTATGAGAAGGAACCTACTTTCTGTTTCCAAGTTTGTAAAAGATGGTTTTTCTTTTGTTGGTGATGATGAACAAATTCGTTTGTATAATAAAAATCAGTTTGATAATTTATTTAGTTATGCTTTTCTCAATGGTGATTTATGGCAGCTTCAATACAATTATGTTAATGAATGTTTCAATGTTGAAGAATCTGCTTCTAAGAGGTTGCTCAATAATGACGATTCTTCTATACTTCGGCATAAAAAATTAGGGCTCAATTTTAAGGACAGAATAGAATGTTTAATGAGAAATGACATATTGCCAAAACTAGATTTTAATGACTTTTGAACAATGCATTCACTATTTTAAAGGGAAACCCATCAGTATAAGAAAGATAGGTTCCCCTAGAAGTAAAAATCTGTTGGAGATAATTCATATTGATGCCTGTGGTCCATTTCCAATAAAGACAATATGAGGGAATTCTTATTTTTCTTCTCTTCATTGATAATTTTTCCAGATTTGCCTTCATTTACCTCATTTCTGAAAAATCTCAAGTATTAAGTTGTTTTAAAATTTTCAAACTGGAAGCTGAAAACCAGTTAAAGAAAAATATCAGATCGTGGTGGAGAGTATTTTGGAAAGTATACAGAGGTTGGGCAACAAAAGGGACCATTTGCTTTGTACCTTGAGCAGCAAGGCATTGTAGCTCAATACACAACACCAGGCACTCCGCATCAAAATAGAGTGACATAAAGGAGGAACAAATTATTGGAGGATATGGTATGTAGCATGCTTTCACATTCTCAGATGAATGTGAGGACTACAAGCTGGACCTAGGTTACACAATCCATCTGAAAAGAAATTAGATATGAGGACGGCAAGCTGCTATTTGTTGGGTGGTTTTGGTACCACTAAGAACCACCCTTGAAACCACCAGTGTATATATACATGTCAACGTTGTTATACTGCTGGGATTTACAGCATAGGGCTTGAGCCCATGATACAAAATATACAAAGACTATTACGGCCCTAACTAGGCGAGACTTTCCTAACACACCCCCACAAACTCGACGCCGGTAAAGAGGCAAGTTTGAACACAAGACGATCATAGCTGTCAGCAGCAAGACCTTTGGTGAAGACATATGTGAGCTGTTGAATGGACGGATTAAAGTGAACCCAATAGCTGCCATAAGCAATGTGTTCATGCATGAAATGATAGTACAAGGTTATGTGTTTATTGCAGGAATGAAAGACGGGATTAGCTGCCATGTAAGTAGTAGAAAGATTGTTTCAATTAAGGAGTACACATGTCAAGACCAAGGACAAAAGAGTTCAATTAGAAACTGTTGGAAATAATGAAGAAATATGAAGGCAATAACAATTAAATGAGACCGTTGAATCAAAGCACAAATCAAATTCACTCTCTTTAAAACTAATTTGTCGCTCTTCCTTAGTGCAAAAAGAATTGTAGACAAATTGTCCCCAAGATACTATGGATTCAAACTCACTTGTTATTATTCTTACTTTAAGGATCCACTATTTAAAAGCATTTTAACAATAAACTTATAAAACTTGTGTTTGGAGGTAACTTGAGACACCGACTTAAGTGACAGAGAGAAAATAAGTCATTTTAACCTACAGGAAGTAAAGTGAGACTAAAAGTAAGTGGCATAAGGCATTTGTTTAAATAAATAGAAAAAAGGGACTCGACGGCGATTCCACATCTTTCGCACAGATCGATTTCATCGAGCATCGGTGACTCATAGGGGCTCGAAAGAAAACTTCCTCTCAGCAACCGCCCCATTCAAGACCTTTTGTTTCAACCAGATGTCTATGTTGCCACCAAATACCACGCCATGAGCGAGAATGTTCCCTCTTTCTTTTTCCATCTTCTCCATTTTTTTTGCTTCTTTCGCAAACTTCATGCTTTCATGGGGTATGTGGAGCCAAACTATGAAAATGGTAGGTCAAAGATTGAAACTTTTTCTTGAGCTTTGAGATGGGGTTTGATTTGCTTGGAGTTTGAATATTTCCGATTTTGAGAATTTAAATGTATCAGCATTGTGTCCCTATTGTTTCAATGTTGTTATGAGAGAATGATAACGATAGATTACCAACAATTGACTTATACATAAAAAATGAAACACAATATTGTTTGCACATCGATATGCTCATAAAGCAAATACTTTTTCCAAATGCATTGCCTCAAGAACTTAAATGAGTTTTCACAGTTAATACTGCATATGGTGATGGCATGAGATAAAGCACCTGAATTCATACATTGTATAACTGAAGAAGGCATCTACAGAGGAAATGAGGAAAAGTGTATATGCTAATTACTCAGCGTTTATTTGATGAGTGCAATTCTTCTAAGAATGTAAGATGACTTTCTAATTGAAAATCCACATGCTAAGTAGTACTTACATTTCAGTTACTGATTCTTGCATCAATAATTATATTTTTGGATTGTAGTAATAAACTTTCAATTGTCTTCCCCAAAGTGATTTACGGTCGAATTATGTACTAAATTAGAAAGGATTTATTTCCTTATGGAGGTGAATTTAAAGACAAACCATCATAGAATTGAATGAATATTTTATATATGATAGGTGTAAGTTCCTTGTTTGGGCTCAGTTCGGGTCGGTCCGGAGTGACACCAAACCCAATTTCCAGACAAGAAATTTGGGAAAGGGAAAATTGGGTAGCAGAATCGAACTAGCCGAATCGGGAATCCAAATTTTCGGAACCCCGAATTTTTGGGAACCCAGTCTGGTACCAGGTTGGTACCAATCAAAATAGAGATTGAAAACCTAGAATTCATCTAAACCTAGACTCCAAAAACAGAGCACGCAGCATCAAAATTCATCTAAACCCAGAATTGAAAACCCACTGATCTTGGTGACTTTATGCAAAAACTTCATAAATCAACATTGACCGTTCCAGAACCTTGAGCATCGATCGATCGCAAATGTCTGCATTTCGTCGCTGGAGCAGTTCCCGAGGTTCCGGAGCCTCCAAAAGCTCATCCTCTCTAACAACCGAATCGCTAGCGGGTTGAAATTCCTGGTGGAGGCGAGGCTGGATTCGTTGCGGGATCTAGACCTATCGAAGAATCGAAGGTTTAGGTGAGGGAGAGGAGGCATACTGGGTTTTTTGGGGCTTCAGATGAGGCACCATTTTGGTGCCGCAGACACCGCAAAAGGTGAAGGAGCTTCAGGTGCTCATGCTCGAGCAACACGTCGGGGCGATGAGGATCGCGAAGTTGAAGAGGCGATGAGGATCATCAGGTGAATTGATGGAGGCGATGAGGATCTGCAGGTGAGGTTAAAGGGAGAGGAGGCAGACAACAAAAATGAAGAGGGAGGCTCAGTGGGAATGGAAGACATCAGGGTTTTTAAGGGTAAAATAAAATTTAATATTAAAATTAATTATAAATTAATAATACCCGGTCCGGTTTGGTAACTAGGCGGGTTTCAATTTCAGGAATTGGTCCCGACCCAGGAAAGGTCTGTTCGGTCCGATTCTAGTACCAGTTATGTTGACTTTTTTATCAAACAATATATTTCGGTATGGTTTCCAGTGCGGTTCAGGTTATTCTGTCCAAATGCCCACCCCTAATGTAAGTGTTTCCATATGTATATGTTTCTGCAATTAAATAAGGAAAATAAAACAGACGTAAATATTTTATATTGGTTAGTTTGCAGCAAATCTAAGGAGATTACTGAACTTGAGGGACAACTCCTTTCTATGAGAAACTTCCTATCTACTCAGGCAGCTTTAGTTCATGGTTTATCTAAAGGAATAAGAGCTGATTTGTTGTCTACTGTTCCACTAAAGAGGACATATTGGTTGACAGTAAGGAACTTTATGAGACAGCATTGGTTAGGAGAATTTGAGGAAACCCTAGAAGTTCTACTATCCGAAAGAAGAGTGTATGACGCTTTGACCGCCTTGGATGAAGAAGAACGTATAGCATATGGGATTTCTTCAAGACATCATGAAGGATCCTATCGTAATAGAAAATTAAAGATAGTACTAAATGAGCTATAGAGATCGATAATTAATTGCAAGTCAATTAAATTACCTCATGTATATCAAAATGGGACAAACTTGATATGTTTTTCATGGTTACAAAGCTATAAACTTCTGGCTGTCCTAGAAATGTCTCCAGAGGCTTTCCAAACATCTCGCAAACTTCAAAAGTACCACACTTATCATCCTCCAACTGTTCACGAACCCACCAATATAGAGCTTTCACGATTGGTGGAGTGCTTGTGGGCAGATCTTTAATGTCAAACATTGGTGCAAATTCTACCTCGACCATTGTTCTCTTCTTCTTCCACGATAATGTTTGACTTCTTCTATATTGAAGGTATTAGAAAATCAAACATTAGAACCTTAATTTCAGACTACAAATTTTACCAACAAAGTTGGACGTATATGTGAAACTAATTACCTCATCATTGAAGTGAATAACATATTTCTTTGGTCACGTCACAAAAGATCCTACTGCATCCTCAACAATTCTTAAAACATTGTGTTTAATAGGAAGTTTTGCAGTTGCTTAAGTACTTTCATAATGCAGACATGGTCGTCATCAGCCTTCAATGGTACACAGTCAACCATTATTGGTTCTAAGTTGACAATGAGAACTTTTCTATGAGCCACAACATTGGTTTTCTTCCCTATCACCAACTTGCAATTTTCTTTTACTGCAGCCTCTTATTAAACACAATGAATGAAGCATGTTTCATTCAAAGCATAGAAGTAATTTAGCATAATTAAAAGGGTCTCACGTAGTTAAAGAAGCTCTAACTGCTAATAATTGTTTACCTTTCCTCATCACCATTATGCACATCAAGATTATCCAAATTCAACTCAACATCATCCACTTCAATCTCTTTTGCCTTCGCTTTCTCAGATGCACTCATATCTAAGACTTTCTTCACTGCAACCACCTTGTCCAATTTGCTTTTTTTTCCTCATCACCATCACGCATATCACGATCATCCAAATTCAAGTCAACATCATCCACTTCAGTCTCTTTTGCCTTAGCTTTTTCAGAAGCGCTCATATCTAAGACTCTCTTCACTGCAACTTCCTTGAGTTTCAGAACCAAATGAAGTTTTGGGAAATTCATCTGTATCTTTTAGTGGTATGGATCCACAACCAAATGTTATACCTATTTCTGAGCAATTCTATTTGGATATGGAGTTTGTTCTAGTTTTTGCATCCCCAGGTCATTACCTTTTGCGGCATCTGCATCAAGGTACAAAAAACGTAACTGCTAGACCTATTGATGCAGTTACTGTAATTGGAGTTGATCCGTACATGTACAACATTATATATAAGCACATCTAATATCTTAATTTACAAGGGCTTAGGCCCATAAGAAATTGAATCTAGCATGGCCAAAATCACTTCCGAGTGATGAAGGAGGCTCACTATGTTAAGATGGTATCAGAGTTATGGTTATCCACGTAGGAGGCCTCACGGTCCCACGTGTTCCACGTTACCCAATTAAACTGATCACGCGTAGGACGCGATGACGCCACGCGTGAGGGGGCGTGTTGAGAATATCCCACATTGGAGATGGAAGCCTAGCCTGTAGTGTTTAAATATAGTTGGGTTTCTCCTCCCATTGCCAATTGGTTTTGGGTGATGGAGGCTCACTATGTTAAAACTGAGGAGAAGGTGAAACGATGGAAGGTGCTTCTCCCAAAAGTTATTGTGACCAACAGGCCCTTAGTGGAAGAAGAAAATTTGTTATAAATGCTTTATCTGGGAATTTAAGCATTGCTCTATGTACCTTCATTGACAGTCTCTTTTGGCAATGTGTTGCCAGAGGACTACTGGTTTGCTGAAGTTGCTCAAATAGCAATAAAGACGTTGACTGGGAAAGCCAGCTTCTCGAACGTAGAACAATATGTTACCAGCCCTCAATCGGTATCAGCAAGATCCATCCATTCTCATGGAAGTGAGAGCAGTTTTGCACACCATTTTATAGACTAACATCGCCTTGCACGAGAAGAACAACTCGTACCGTCTTCGAATCCTCTCCTTATGCAGGTGCGCTTCGGTTGATTAAAATGATACGACGATACTGTACGCATACCTAATTTGGATCATGTGAGACCTCAGGTTGGGCTGTTGAGCACTCTGCATTTATGTACAGTTATCCTGAGCATTGAACAATGCAGATTATGCAAGCCGAAAAGTACAATCGAATTCGGTTGGAAGTGGTTTCAAATGCATCAGAAATATTATAACTAAATACGTTAACATCGCACGTAAGAGTAAGAAAGCAGATTCCAGGCTAACTTCATTAAAAGCAGGTAAATGTGTCTCAGAAATGACGGTACCTCGTACCTTTCTATTATTTACTGAGATACCGAAGACAGTAGCTCCCAGTTGGAGTGGTGAGGAAACTGAGTGAGGGGAAGAACAGTTAAGACTGTCATGTAAGGAATAGAACGGTTGTATTAATTCAACATAGACTAACCGATTGATGAGTTTAACTTAAAACTAGTAAAACTCACTTTCTTTTGTTCATGATCTACAACAAGAAAGCATTCCAGCAACAAGAAAACCTATATTCTTTTTTCCAAAAAAAAACGACACAAACATGCCGACTGGAAGAATCAACAGGATTCTAGTGTTGGAAAAGTTGGGATTATGGATTCTAGTACAGCCACTTGTATAGGATAACTGGACTGGAATACCTTGTTTTCCGATAAACAAGTAAGCACACTTCATTAACTAGTTAGATCTTAAACAGAGGAAAAAAATTAGGGGAAGTTTGTAAACGGTCCTTGGTCCCCCTACTATATAGACTAACACTTTATACATTTAAAAGTTTTGACTAAAGGACAATATTAATATTCATCTGCCACTAATTTCAATTAGCCCAACAATGTACCAGTTTATTACAGTCATGCCACTGAATACAAAGTTCCCGTTGTGGAAGCTTCACCCAAAATCTGAAACGCTTCCAAATTTTCATCCCTTTCCCAAACTTTCTGGTTCAATATTGAAACATCAATCTTCGGCAATAATCACCCATTCAAGATTCGAGCATCATCGAAACGATATTGAAATTGAACGGAGATATCACCAAAAAATTCTGGAGCGGCGACAACTTACGGAGATATCGGCAAAAAATTCCGGAGCGGCGATAGCTTCTGTGTAAGTTTCAATTTTTTTTCTTTAGTTGATTCGTCATTTGTACATCATGTTTGTTCTCAATTTCTGGGTAGGTGATCTATTTTGATTTTTGTTGTTGTGGGTGTGGATCTATCTCTATATGCAATTGAAGATTTTGCTAAGTAATTTATTTTAGTTTTGTTCTCAATTTTTGGGTAACTTAATTGTTTGGATTTTTGTTGTTGTGGTTGTGGATTTTATGTATGCAGTTCGTAGCGTATAGCACCGGGTAACCCGCATTCTAGTTTTGTTCGACATTCTTGTTATTAACCATCGTCAGTGTTCTTCAAGATTTTGATATCTGCGTGGGTACATTATTTCCATTTGGGTATTTCTCATTCATGGGTACATTATGTTCATTGGTTGGTTCTAGGGTCAATGGGTTCATTCTAGCAAAGTGGTACCAATTTTGGGCACATTCTGTGTTCATGGGTACATTCTAGGGTCAATGGGCACATTCTATCTAAGTGGTACCAATTTTGGGCACGTTCTGTGTTTATGGGTACATTATAGTTTCATGATATATATATATATATACTTGGTGATGGGTACATTCTGTCCATATGGGTACGTTCTCATTCATGGTACATCATGTCTATTTGGGTACGTTCTAGGATGTGATGGGTACATTCTTGTTGATGGGTACATGTGCTGCAATGGATGTAGTTCTGTCAATAGATTTTGGAAAAAAAAAAAAAAAAAAAAAAGTACCAATAGATATGGGTGCATTCTGTCCATTTTGGCTACCTTCTCATTAATGGGAACATTTGTTCCATTTTGGGTACGTTCTAGGGTCATTAGGTACATTCTAGTGTAATTATATGAATTCGAGCATGTTCTATGTTCGTGGGTACATTCTCGTTTAATGACATATATATTTGGTGATAGGTACATTCTCATTTTTTGCGTTGATATGTACAGAAAACAATGGATTCATATGACGAACGAGGTTACTTGAACTATCGTTCAAGCCTACTTCATTTCGCGAAGTTGCATTCGAAAAGCAGCACAATCCGCACAAGAATAACATGAAATAAGAAATATCAAGAAGGAGATGGTACATCTAAGATTCGAAAGTGGTCCAATCAAGTGCAAAATTGACACGAATTAGTTGCTATCAGCTTACATTTGAACATTAAGACATACAAACGGATTCCGTATAGCATTCGTTCTATAATTTTTGTACAGAAAGTTCCAAGTAAATTACTTAGCAAAATCTAAAGACTTTGTAATCTGTCACTACAAAGTTATCACAAAAAATAACCTTTCTCAATCACTCAATATGGGTACAACCGATTACAAACTTCCCCCAAAAACAACAAAACCCGTGAGTCTATCAAGTTGAAGCCATCCAAAATATAGACCAAATTGTACCCATGGCTAGCAATCAACAAGAAAATTTTTATAATCATTCTATTGTGTATGGGTACAAAGTGTATGGAATCTATAAACTCTCAAATTTACCAGGAAATTGAATGACTCGTCTTTGACCGGAACTTGTTTGCCGATGTTGTCGTTCAATAGCTCTGTTTTGGCCGGCAATTCCCAAGAGAAAATCTGTTTTGAGAGTGCATCTATTTGGTACAATTGCGATTTACCATTGTCACATGCAATCAATCAACAATTAAGATGGAATATTGAGGATGAAATTTGGGGCGACCTTGAAGCTTCAGAAAAAAAACGGAAGCCGAGAGAGAAGAAATTTTGGAACGGTTTTGGTTTCTGATACAATTTCATTACATAGGGTATTTTAGTCATGGACAAATAATCATTCTATGTAATAAATAACATATAGGTACAAATATGGTAAATTGCTTATCTGGACAAATAAGTTTGTCCTTCAATCTATTTTACAAAATGTACAAGGTTTTAATCAAAACAAAGTTATCATCAGGGACTGCAAACTAATTTCCCCAAAAAATTATGGCTTTCTACTGTCATCATATAATACAGTTCATATTAAAACAGGTTAATTATGTGTGATTAGGTTGGATCGGTTCTTACATATTGTTAGACTGACTTGTAAGGTACAAATTTCTATCGTGTGGTAAACCTTAATTTAATTAATTCTTGTTGAATATCAACTCCACTTGAGTGACCATAGGGAAACTTACATGCTTTGGCGTGATAATTAGTTGTTTATGCATCACTTCTAAGTAATTAGTTACGTGATGAGTGGGTGATGAGCCATGTGGCATCAACTGTTATATATACCTTTCCTGTAGGTAGGTCTCTTTTTCCCTGCATCCTACGGAAGATAGAGCTTGTCATAGGCTAGGGACATAAATACCATTGGACCTCACTTGCTTATAGTTCATCCTCCCCCCTGTCCAGTATCTGTGGAAGTACTAAAGCAACTGATGTAACAATTGGTATACATCTGCCCACGTAACTGGATGCAGGAACATACATTTGACATCATCTACATTAAATGTATGATTTCACTTCGCGATTTATCCTACTAATTTGCTGCTATTGCCAATTGGAGTGTTTATATGTACCCCTCGAATGATTAAAAGCATTTTCGAAGACATTTGAAATGAATCTCACGTGTTTATAGTATATGGTACGTACCCAAGTAGGGTTAGGTGTTTCACATCTTTCAAATGTATTTTACTTTTAACATATCTCACTCACTCATATAGCAGTGCACTAGGTAATTGCATGTACAATGTGTTGATATCATATATTTTTGCTCATCGGATTCATTTGTTCTCACCACCAAAAAGTGGTGGTGAGCATTACCACATCTCAATCCATCATTAATTAAGTGGGGTAATTTCGTAGATTTCAAAAAATGAATACAATCAATAATAAATTGGGGTGTGATAATACTCATCACCACTTTTTGGTGGTGAGCAAAAATGCACTCCGGTACAAAATGTGTGATTAGTATTAGCACACACCCATTCATTAATGGATGAGCACAAATTTTAAAAAATAAAGTTCACTTTTACTTCGTGCAATAATAGATAAGTGTGTGATAAGCTTACCATACAAAATTTGTGTGGTGAGAAAAAATAATGCAGCTAATGGAACAACGGTGAACGTGCCCACGTGGACCCTTCTCAGCCTGAGATCTTGAAATTCTGACTTGATTATTTTATCTGATTAATTAACTATTTGTTTCCATTTGCCAACCTCAATCTACACGAACTAATCACTTTATTAGACACAAGTTGTTTGCCCAAAATAGTTAATTGTACCCAATGTCTTTTGTTTACTATATTTTAATGCTCATATAGCATATTTGTGCTAAACAAAAACAATTTGTTCAAGGAACAAGTTATTTTATTCTTACAGTCACATCCCATCTTGATATTATGTTATCATAAACTATGATTAGTCTTAGTCTTAACATGTGGACCATCTTAAAATAGTAATGTTTTTGAATCATAATAATGTAGTAAACTACTCCAAGTTGTTGATACAAGACACAATCTTAACAAAATTTCCCAATTTAAAATCACACGTCATAGCATTGTTAATTAATTGTCTTTAATTTTCTTGCTGAGCAACGATTTCGTGACAGAGTCTATTGGATCTATTGGATCTAACTATTGAATTCATTCACGGCCTAAATTATAAAAAGATTAATACAAAAATTTACCACCGCGACTTCTCACTTAAATCTAATTTAATCTTAAGAAAATATTGAAATGGCTAATTCCATACATATTAACTGTATATACAACGCGCACAAGTTGCATAGTAGACCTTGGGGAGCATACACAACCACAAGCTCGCCTATTCACTCAACTACCCAAGAGTGAATAAAGTCTTGTGTCTTTAAATTCTAACGAAATTTGCAGTAGATCACATTAATTGCTACCCATAGTAGGCAGAGTAGCCTTATATCGCCAAAAAAAAAAGGAGTACCTCATATCGGGTCCCAACCTCATTCATACAAGTAATTACTTTGATGATAATTTTAAAATACAAGCGCATACTACAGCACTCGTCCCATTTGATCACATTGCAACGATGTAAATTGTGTTTTACCAGCATTTAAATTGTTAACACTGTAATGCAACGAAAAATGTCTTGTGACTAGGTTGAACACGGTCCATTGCAGTTAATTAACGTACGAAAACAAAGTTGGACCGATTTGGCAGTAACTACGAGGAAGTTATAGCTATCTTCTTGAACCTCTCGTGTAGTGACTAAGGGTGAGCAACCACGTCGAAAACCCGCAAAAACTAACCAAATTAAACCGTGCCATGTGGTTTGTTTGGTTCAATTATTATTTTTTGAACATGCGGCTTGTAAAACTGACCACACCACTTATAATGGTGCGACTTATGATTATCAAATATTCAAAACCGAAAGAAGGTGGGACTTCGAAAGAGCAAGCTTAGGCGTCAAGTCAAAACCGACGTCGCTACCGGAAGGGTGGAAACCACCAAGGCTTGGAGGCTTCAAGCTGAATGTGGACGGGGCAGCGGACATCGAGAAAGGGCGTTGTGGCCTTGGCGCAATCTTGCGGGATGATACAGGCACAATGAGATGGGCGGTGATGGATTCTGGGCCTCCGAAGAGTACGGGATTCGTTAGCGAGCTTCTAAGTCTAAAGATGGGGTTGCAACATTGCCTAGCTCGAGGTACACGACCAACTGAGGTAGTCACGGATTGCATTGATGTGGTGAAATGTATAAACTTCAAATGTGAGGAGTGGTACCCCTATGTTGCTGTGGTAAAGGATATCAAAGGTCTATGCAGGTCGTTGGGAGTTGATCAGATATCACAGCAACATTGGTCCACCAATGGTGTAGCTCATAACCTCGCCCGTGAAGCTGCCTCTAGTCAACGTGATCAAGCGTGGGACGTGTCTGGCCCTACTTGGCTTATGGAGTTGATAGACAGGGATAAAGGCATGTAGGGGAGGGGGTAGGGGCCCTCTCCCCCCACTCCCCCCCCCCCCCCACCCCACACCCTACCCCCCCCCCCCCCCCCTCCCTCCCCCCCCTCCCCGAGCGGCGGGAGGAGGTGGACACTTTCTTACTTTCCCTCCCCCTCCCCCCTCCTCTTTTCTCTTTTTTCTGCTTTGCTCTCCTCTCCATCTTTTCCTCCCCTCCTCCCCCCTCCGCCCCCCCTCCAGTGCCCCCCTCCCCCTCCCCGCTTCCCCCTCGCCCTTTCCCCGTTTTCCCTTTTCCCCTTCTTCTCATCTAAAAAACATTCCTATTTATCAAAACTGCGATTGACCGCACCGCACCATAATTTAATAAATAACTTAATTTACATATAAAATTATCACATATCATATTTTCATTAATTATTATTATGCTACTGTACATCCCCACCAGTAATCAAAACCAAACTCTACTTAATAATAGGTTTTCTTTTAAAACAATAATTTTTTGTGATGAATTTTGAAATTTTAAAAAAACTTGGTATATGTATGAATTGTAGAACTTGAACAAGTATACAGAAGTAAAACCAAACACCAAACCGCTAAGTGCGGTTCACCGTACCGCTTGAAACTGCAAGTGAATGGTTTGACTTTTGTTTGAGATTATGGTAAACCGCATAGAATGATGTGCTTTACATTTTTACCTTCAAACTGCAGCAAACAGCATCATGCCCACTCTTAGTACTGACCATGCAATTTACTTTAATACAATATTTAACTTTATAACATTGTATAGTCACTTTCTGATAGACACTACTAAATAGGTCATTCATATGAGACATTCATACGAGCTAGGTATTATGTACCCGATCTAATCATTTATTCCAACTAAATTTCAGACTAGTCTTTCGAAACCTTGAAACTAAATCAAATTGACCTAATATGCCTAAGAACGTTAGAAGACAGTCGCATATAATTGGTTTCCAATTTCCAACACGAGTTTGGTTGCTATAAAACGTGTGAGGACGGTCACACGGAATTCTACCGTCTCTCTCAGTGGCTTCAATGCTTTATGTCGTTTTTCGACAGAAAAGGTGGACAAGGGAAAGAGAGCTAGAAAACAAAGCTGGCAAATGCCAAAAGAAAAAGTTGGTAGTATTGCAAACTCAAACACACTCTCTGCAAGTGTGGGAGAACAAAGTGGGGTACGCTTCTGTGTCTTTTGTGAACGCTTGAAACTTGGAAAGGAAAAACAAAAGGGAAAATGGAAATGGCAGGAGCAAGACTTGCTTTTCTTTCTTTAATCTTGCAAATCCAAAAGCTTCTCTGCAACCTTCCTCAAACCAAGTAAGTCTCATTAATCACCTCAGCTCGCAATCATTGATTTTCCATTTTGATCTGTACTTTATTGCTAAACATTCCATTATAAAAGTTTGATTTTCTTCAATTTTTCCCCTGAAAGCTGAATCAAATCAGTATAAAATATATATTGCATTTGTGGGTCTGTGGATTTGTGGATTTGGCAACTGATAGCACCTGTGGTTCTGGTTCTGCTGATTTTGGGTTCTTTTGGGGAAAACAAGAGAGTAATAATGGAGAAGTTGCTGAAACTTCTAATTATGGTGAAGCAGTTTTTATGTTTTTGGAAAGCAGTTCTCCCTATATTTCCATTCCAAGATGTAAGATTGTATTGGGAAAAGTGAAACAAAAATAGGTGTTTCTTTTCAATTTGTACAGGAGAAGTTATTGAGCTTTTTCTGGACATAGTTTTGAAAGGAATTTCTTTGATTTGAGGGGCCTGGTACAGACATGTGAAGTGAAAAAATTATTGGTACTTTTTAAAGCTGAATGTAGAAACTTTTTTAAATTTTTGGGCAACTATATAGACATTTGATTATCGTAATGAGTGGTTAGATGAATAGTGAATTTCAGGGTAATGGAGGTTGAAGTGTGAACATTACTCGATAGGCGTATGGGTGGGAGGCTTCAAACTTGGGGACCTCTTCCATATGATCTTAGAAGAGAATACCACTAGACCAATAGCGACTCGGTACTCATGACCGACTTTAAGAGAATGCCACGGTACTGAATGTGAACTATTGGAGCCAAAAGGTTGGGAAAGTACAAGGTAGCAATTATATGCAAAAGAGAAACATTATTAGGAATAATTGAAGGGAGAGAGAGAGAGAGAGAGAGAGAGAGAGAGAGAGAGAGAGAGAGAGGGGAAGAGACTGGAGCCATATAATGATATATGCACTCATGTGTACAGGTGGTAAATTTCCAGATGAGTTGCTTTCTGGATAGTTACTATAAGTTCGGGATAAAATTCAACCCCTAAGTTGAAGGGAAATGGGGAGCAGTGGCTAACTGGCCATCCTTACTGGTTCAGGTTGGTTGTAGTTTGTGAGTTGGTGGGGCTTGTTAAAGTACTAGGTTGGCAAGTAGTGACAGAAATATGTGGAATCCAGTAGGTGAGACTTGATTGTCTAATCCGAATTTCTGTTTTGGGTAGAATGGATTACATGGGGATATTGTAGCTGTGCCTTCAAAACTGGCAACCATTTATTGGCTTTACAAGAATGCCAATTTATAGAAACTAGTTATTGCTGCAAAAATTTTACAGTTGGAAAGTGGTTTCTCTGGTGTGGGTTGCTTCAGTCAGTTATATTCAATCCTTTGGTGTGCATTATTTGAGCTTTTGGGCAGATCTAAGAAGCTTTGCTCTGGTAATCATCAAAATTCAAAGAGTTTTGGAATCGTTTCTTGCAAGGGTATTTATGATCTTCTATCTTTTACAACTTGTTGTCAGGCTGTGATATGCATGTTCTTTTTCTTTTACAGTGTTCATGGACTTGTTAGCCAAGATTGTAGTGTATTTCCACCATTTCCATGCTTCATATCTGCTTTCAGATGCACATCTTATGTGGTACTTATGTGTTTGCAGCATCTGGTGACCAGTTGCTTTTGCATTATACGAAAACGATTTTGTAGCAGTTTTATGAATTCTGTGTTGCTGATGGAGTGGAATGAAAAAGCTTCTTCACTATGGGACTTGGAGAACCTGTTCATGTATGGTGCAAGAGTAACTGAAAATCCTAAGAAGCTACCCCCATCAGACTGGGGTATTGAAGGAGATCAGGGAATGAACTCCGAATCCTTCTATTCAACAGGGGGGGATGGGGGTAGTGGTATGTCTGTCTCTGATTTAGGAGATGGTTCATCAAAGAGTTCAAAATCAGCTTCTGTCAATTCTTCACTTGGGGAAAGTAATAAATCCAATCTGAGCCTTCAGACTTTTGAAGGTCTCCCGGCGGCTTTCATTGAAAGAAAAGAATCAGCTAAAGATGAAGCCATTGGGTCTTCGCCAACTCAGGAGGTTTCTGTTGGTTCTGCTGAGCCATTCCTCAGTCTGAAGCTTGGAAAACGGATGTACTTTGAAGATGTTTGTGCTGGAAATAATCCTAAGACCTCTTCTGTTTCTGTTGTTTCCACGCCAATGGAAACAAAGACAAAGAGGTTTAAGTCCACTGATCAAAGTATATGTGCCGCACGCTGCCAAGTTGAAGGCTGCAATATTGATCTGTCATCGTCCAAAGAGTACCATCGAAAACATAGGATTTGTGAGAATCATTCCAAATTTCCTAAGGTCATTGTAGATGGTAAAGAACTTCGGTTTTGCCAGCAGTGTAGCAGGTAAAGCTTGTTGGATACCACTAGGAAGAAATTACTTGTTTTATGTCTATGTTGGTGATTGCTCTATCTTGCTCTAGCATAAAGTTCTTCTAGATTGTTGGTTTTTAAATGTACAATTAGATTGAGCTTTCCTTCTTGGCTTCTAACATATTGATTTTGGGATGCAAAATCCATTTTGTATTGGCAAAGGTTCCATGGCCTTTCTGAATTTGATGAAGACAAGCGAAGCTGTCGGAGGCGACTTTCCGATCATAATGCAAGGCGCCGCAAGCCACATCCAGAAGCAGTCAGAAATCCAGCAAGGATCTGTTCATCACTTTTCAGTACAGGTTTTGTACTCGTACCTAAATTCTCATTGTTCTTCATGCTGCTTGCTGAGACACATAACATTACATAATGATATGAGGATACACTCTGTTTTCTTTGTTGTTATAGAGTTGTCAAGTATCCAAATAAGCCATGACGGTTTATTCACTCAGACTCATTAATAATTTTGATTAGGGGTCGGTATGAGAGTGAGCCTCAAAATTTATCTGACATAGTCTTCTTCAACATTTGATTGTAGAGCTTTTGCTCAACCAAAGTAAAGCTTAGTAATGCCACGTTTTTTATCTTCCTGCTTTGTTCTGAATTGGCCCATTACAGAGTTCAACTGCCTGCCACATGCTAATTGTGCATTATATCCTTTAATTTCTAGAAGAATTCATATCAACCATCATTCATCAATTTCTAAGCACTCGTGCTATAGCTGCTGTTCTGCATGAGTAACCGATCATTGAGAAATGTGCCATCAGCAATATTGGTCATCTGGCATGCTTTGAGAATAGAGCTAATATTAGGGTCATGACATGATATTTGCATTCTACCATTGCTATCCATTAAGAGTTCTGCCGTTTCCCTTCCTATTCAGATGAGAGGCAACAGATGAACATTGCTTTGGACCAAAATCCAAGGCATGCTTCAAATATAACATGGGATGACACAAGTAGTTTCAACCTCACACAAACTAAAGAATATTTTCCGAGGGCTACAAAAGGAAGAGGCTCTGTCAGGCAGATAAATTTTCTCAACAATGAAAGTCCAAGTTCAATGGCTATGTTTAATGATGATTCCAGTAAGTCATCATCTAAGGGCACTGCGGCTGACGTTGTCAACCGAGGTCTGTTATACTTTAAAATGAATATTGTGCAATCAAATTTATATTATTCACTACTCAGTGTCAGTCGAAAGTATTTCTCCATCCTACAGTTTGACATGAACCAGCCACTTTTCTGTCAATCCTGTCTTAAGAATAACTATTGTGCTAACATAGGAAAAACAAAAAACTTGCAGTCTTCAGCCCCCAATAATGCAACATATATGCAACATCGTCATAGTTCATAGATCCAGCATATCTCTTAAGAGGGGTATGAAACTTTTATTTGATGATGTATTTGCAGGTGGTGAACAGTCTATGATCTCTTTCAACCAGGATTCAACGCAGGATGTTCATCGTGCTCTCTCTCTTCTGTCAACTAGTTCCTGGGTTCCAAGTGAGGCAAAACCTGTATCGCTTGAGAATACCATTCACAATCACAGCTATCATAATAACATTCCTCAACATGCGATGCATGCAATGACCCCAGGTTTGCCCGGCTGTTCAGAATACTGGCAAAATGGGAATTCATCCCTCCAAGCACGTGTCTCCCATTCTCACAGTAATGGCAGCAACCACTTTCAGGATCTTCATCAGTTCAAAGGACCGTATGAGTTTGACTACACCAACCACTTCAATTAAATTACAACCAGATGACCGGCTTTTAGCCAGACAATGTCATACTTGCTAAGGTTAGTTCCTTCAGTACAGCTTCTTTTGTGTAAGCTATCTGAGCCTCCTCTTAATCTATTGTGCTAAAGACCCCAATTCACATGTCCGCATGCGTGCACATACAAATTGAAATATCTGGATGATGCTCCCAATGCCTAAGGCCCTAAAGATAAGTAATGAGTTTCTCCTCCAAAGAAAAGAAAATGACCTGTAATGCTGTGCTTTGCGATGGCGCAACCTACATGTTTTGGCACTCATGCCTTTTTATGACCTGTAATTACAGATGCTATTAACTTGATAATGAAGCCATAGATAACAATCTTCTCACGATGTGGTCAGGATCCCAGGTACTCAGCATTGCTTTGGCTTACGCTGTTTGGATGCTGACAATATTTTCGATTCTTCATCAATGAGGAGTTGCGGTTAGCTAGTGCTTCTTGTATTCTTGTTTATGTCACAAATAATTTGACCATCTGTAAGTTTTAGCTTCCGTATGGAACGTACTCTTGTTTGTTGTGAATTGTGGGTCTTGGCTTTATCAGACTGCATGGAACCTTGATTTTATTGATTGGGCAATCTGTACATGTTTAACATGTTCTGCTTTCTCTCCTCGAGCGTTGCATTTTCATATCATATCACATGGTGCTAAACCGTAAACAAGTTTCTGCCTGCGATATTAGGTTTTAACTTGCATTGAATATCTCCAACAATTACCAGCATGACATTTTATGGGACTTCTCGCAGCTGGAATGAGTTGGCAACTTAAAATGTAAACACTTGCAGCATTGCTTGTTCTTCTCATTCCAACAGCGGCGGTAATGTACACATTTTGCAGTATTGTCTGTTCTGACAGAAACAACGACGTTAACAAACTTACTTCACAGACTGGTACATCAGCCAAGCTCTGAATATTTTACTAGCACCTCAGCTTTAGTCACGCTTCGTCTATTATTTGAAGGGCTCGCAAGCATAAAAGTGGGCTCACTGATCGCGGTACGATGCGCTGATTGCTCAGGATACAATTAGCTGTACATACCGTGGCCAATCTATTCTATATTCTATTTACTATAGCACAACATATGCTCCGCATTCCACTTTTGTAATGACAAAGCACAAAGCTAGTCTTTCAATACAAAAGTGCAAGAAAACGAGAAAACCCCCGTATTAATTTTTATAGCAGAAGTCATCACAGTAGTGCAATAAAAGAATAACTCGGTGTTAAGAACTTCTGGGGTGGATAAAGGCTCCCATGCCTAATTTCGTCGTGATAAAAAAAATTACAAGCCTAGGACAATGGAACACTTCAATTCGCTTTCTTTACACCAATACTTTGAAGCCTTTGATTTCACATTCATTCAACTTAATTTTAAACTAGCACAAAATTCAAGCATATACCAACAATGCTTCTATAACACCCGCGAGGCAGAAGTGAACAAAGATCAAGTAGTGTTATATTCACAGCTTTCAATTTCATCATCTCCTACCTAGATCTAGCACTATGACTACACGTTCCTGAAAAAGACTAATGGCCTGAAGAAAATTTATATATTGTCCCCGAAATGAGCACAAAGAAAACAAATAAAAACGCCCGTTCTTTTTTGTTGCATACAAGAAATGTGTATTTTGGCACTGGGTACAAGACACGAGTCATATGTACAAATGAGACTCAACAACCTTACAAGTATAACATGAAATCTTAAGGTTATTGACTAGACAAGAAAAATGTCTCCTGTTAGACATCTTTACCTGGGTCAACTTGTTTAAAGGCTGAAAGACTCATGACGACCATAAGGTGTGAGCCAAACTCCTGACACAATTTAACGGCAGCAAGATGGGATACATTAAGAATGCCTACGCCCTACAAGCAACTGACTACAAACAAACCTTCCGTACCCAATTCTAATACAGTGAAACCTAATTGATACAAACTTGAGGGCTTTATATGCCTCTAAAAGAAGCATCTGTTAAACCATAGATACTTGAATGACTTACAGACAATTTGAGATAACATGAAAACTGGAAAAAGCAGACTGCAGTAACCTTTATAGCCAACTGGCAACATACTAACTAGAACAGATGAGTTGATCTGAAAGTAAAGGGTCTAACTAACATAAACCAGAACCAAACCTGTGAAATCTTTGCCATATAGTACTGGCTGACACAAGGTGCACTGGACGATCCACAAAGACCATAAATACCACAGAAGTTATACAACTGGACACATGTAATGACAAGGTAGAGTAACTCGATAACCGCTGCAACATGAAGACGACAAGACTGACTTTCAGACACCCATATTGAGCAATGCTGGATGACAACTCTGGACCTTCTCAACCTCAAATATGTCCTAGTACTCACTGGAACAGTAGACAATTATAAATTAACCGATGCACTGGAGAAATACATAAAGAAAATTAAGAGCTAGGTTTAATCTACAGTTACAAGAGAAAAATCAAGCATAGACAGAAACCTTTTAAATTGGTCCATTACTAGGTATATTCCAGAAAATAAATTGTATATTGAGTTTGTAATGTGTACAAAATTCACCAAAATTGACAATTTGAAATAACAAACACAGATCCAGAGAAAATGTCTAATACAACAAACCTGATCATTTTCCTCCGGGACAGGTGAAGGGGACTTCTTTGATTCAGCCGGTTTGTCTGCTCCGCAGTTCTGTCTGTTACACTTGGTTCTGAATGGATAATTAATGTTGTTGCATTTCTCACACTTCCAACTACCTTCCGGCATCTTTTGCTCTGAAAACCAAAACAAAATATTTAGTTAAAACAGGACAGTTTGTAGACTCGAAGAACAAGGTAAAAGACATCAGTAAGATGAGAGCGAGTAATGGATTGACTTACTTGAACTTTTGTCACTCTTTGCAGTCTGCATTTACATGAGAATACCATCAAATCAGAAAAATTATAGCATACAAGAATTTATTGACAAGAGAAACTTACAAGTTACTCCAATGCACTATCCAGGAAAGAATCGAAAAGAGCAACGTATGTATACATACATATGCATCTATATACACGTAAATTGTCATAGAAACATACCTGAGATCCGGGCTTCGGTGTGTTGCACTTCCTCATGTTACAGACAGTTCTAAATGAGAAGTTGATGTTTCCACATTTTGGGCATGTCCAGTCATTATCGCGTGTAGCATCTAAATATGCAAAAAAAAATATATAATAATAATAATAATAATCATTAAATCATTCCAGTGCAAGTGTTTCTATGATGTCCAAAAATGGGTTGACATAAAGCGGAAGACTAAGACTAACCTGCGCCCTTCTTTTGAGATTTATCATCTGGATAAAATCCTGGCCTTGGACCCTGCACAACGAAATTTATAAACAAATTAAAACCATCCAAGTGCACAGAAAAGAGAAAAGAGAAATAAGTCTCATCTGCTCTTTGGATACAAATATGGAGGACAAAATTGAGAGGCCAGAGAGAATTGTAGCATTATTAAAATACCAATAAAAAACCATGACAATCACATACATGCTGGAATACGGAAAATGCTAATTAAGAATATGCCTTTGCGATAGTTTCCTATTCTAACATTACAGTAGAATTTTACGTACCATAGGACCAGGCCCCATGGGCAGACCAATGCCATAGCGGTCCATCATAGGCGGCAAACCATACATTCCACCTGCAAAGCAAGGAATGAAAAGAAGAATAAAAGACTTAAGAACGCAAATCTATCCATAATCCCACCCAAGAAGAAAAATTAACTGTCATGAAGGGATAAAGAGAGAAAGCATTACCGTTTCCAATCACAGAGCCACTCGTATAGGGTGTTGGTCCAGGCAAATGCAGAGGTCTGTAGGGGCTTCCTGTAGATAGGCGGCTCCCGTAATTGTAATGGTATGCCGATCCGCCAGAAAATGGAACATCATATGGAGGAATAGAAGATCCATTGAAGAGAGAAGATCCATATGGCGGCACTCCAAGATACATTGAAGAGGGTGGAGCGGAACCCACAAAAGGAGGAGTAGATGAGTAGCCTTGTGGGGGTTGGAAAGGCTTAGCAGCAGATTTCTGAAAGTACAAAACTTGTTATTGAATTCCATATGATATAGATATAACATCATCTCTCTGACATGTCATACAGAAATTATGTACACATCATCTTGATAATCTTTGAAAGCAGAACAGCTGAACAATATGTTATGTAACTCACGCGAAAAGGATTCCATGTCAAACAAAATTATGAAAAAGTAATCAGACTAAATATACAAGCAATTCTTATAAGCTGCACGCATCATACTATTCGAGAATTTATCAACATCATCTAATATCTCGGAAAGTGCAATAAAAGAGAACTACTAAACCATTTTGAATATCGAGAACACCACCAGAATAACAGTTCAGAAATTGTACAATAACACATACGCAATAGCTATTTCAAAAACGTAACCCAAGAAAATTTTGTTATTTCCTTATCTCCAAAAAACACAAATCATACATACACTAAACAGAGTAACATAACACTCAGGCAAGCAAAGTAAGATCAGCATTTAGTATAGGTATGGACAAAATCTTACAAAATTATGATCCGCCGGCCTCGGCTGAGTGCAATTACGCATATTGCAAGTCGTTCGAAATGAGAAATTCACATTTTGACAGCTAGGGCAGGTCCAGTCGTCTTCCCTTCGACTGCCTACAAACACCACACAACGAAAACTATAACCACAAACTTAATCCTAAAATTATTACACCCAAACAAATTCCACACCAAATATTTTCGAATTATACACCAAAGTTACATGCTTTAAATCTTAAAATTCCTAACCAACACCAAAATCGAAACCGAAATAAAACCGAAAAAGACGTACCATCGGTTCGGGCACGCTTGGCAGCTGAGGAATTTCTATTGTCGACCTGAAAACAACGAATTCGAATTCAAACGCAGCTTGAAAAATCAAATTCAACCAAAAGACCCAAATTTTGGGTTCGACGCCGCGATTTGGAGATGAGAGAGACGAATTGAAAGGAGGAGCTGGCGAAATCGAAGGAATTGGAAAAGGGCTATTACCTGAGACATGTCGCCGGCGAGATATTAGGTTCGGATTCCGGTGGCGGAGGAAAGGAAATTTGCCCTAGCACAGAAGCGACGGTGGCGTTGGGGGGGCTCGACAAAGATATTGCGAGAGGGTTTTTCTATAAGGTTGTGCGCGTGGCCCGCCCCGTTTCGAGTTTATTCCTTGCAATTGGTTGTTGTGTGGGTGCTTAGATGGACGGTCCAGATGTACGACTTCAGTTCAGTCTAGTTTGAACAAAAATTGTACTTTGGTTCAAGTGGTTTTTAATTTTGGCCAATTAACGTCCAGTATCTATGTAACGGACAAGGACAATATTAGTTTAAAATCGCTTTGTCTTATGCATAGACCCGAATCCCTATAACACAAAAACTCTTGTTAGGAACCGTAGATCTCATGTTTCAGCTTCAACTATCCAACATAATTAAAAGGGGAATTATCTCGACGGCAGTGAATAATGAAAAAAAATTTTTACGTGCAAGTCACGTGAGTATATTTAACGAAAAATTGAATGAGAGTTTATTAATTTTGACTGTGATGGGGGAAATTTGCCAAAAATGCAATTTAAGGGGATTAATTTTTCAAAGTGTAAGTTAAGGAAGCAAATCAAAAGTAAAGTACAAGTTTATGGGGCAAATTGGCTAATAGCTCTAATTAAAATGGTACTAGACTTTTACAAGAATAATAATCTAAATGTTCAATTTTTTCATGTCAAGAATAGAAAGACGAACATAATAAGACACTGATATCATAGTAAAAGATCACTGCCTTCTTCAGCAGGTTCTTTATTTGGCTAAAACAAATCAAACTGATGTACATAAGATGCCTAGCACGGTACAGTCTCCTCTGAATTCACATTGCATTTGTCTTTTGCTTTTGAACGGATATGCTTTTTCTTTTCTGCTTTCGGTAGATTATCAGGGAATTAGAGGACAAGCCACGACCTTTCGTATGTATTAGTAAATGCAAGTGAAGCATAACACTTTTTGATATTTATGTGTTACCAAACACATGACAAACACCAGAAATCCATGTTACATGCCATTGGTAGCCAGAGTCTCAAATCTTAAGTACACTCTCTTGAGCAGTGCCCTGCGACTGGCTTAAATTACTGACTTTTCATGTAAAATAAGGATTAAAATTGATACTCAGACTTTGGATTATCTATTATTATTAACCTGTGGGATCTTACAAGTTTCTTTTGTAATCCTTCAGGTGAAAATTGAGCAGCGAATTCGCAAATGCAGTGAATAACATTTCTAAGAATATAGTCAAATTCAATTCGATCAAGAAAAAGAAACAGCATTCACATTCGAGTGCCAAACGCTTAGCAATTCAATTCCTTATAACTACTAACTTAGTAGTACTAAGGCATTGAGGATGAAGCAGACAGAGATGAAATATATAGTCAAGGGAAGAACACAAATCCAAAGGCAACCAAATGTTTAAAGATAGCCAAAAACAAAAACAAACTAGAAAATGGACTTAAATTACTTCCGTACTACTGCTCAAGACGAACTTTCGCCCTCTCATATGCTATAAACACAGAGATTAGAGGTTGATTGATCCAACAGCCGGGAATGCGAAGAAGAAGATAGCCACAGCGATTGCCATCAGAGCAGCACTCTGGGGTGCAAGCCTAGTAATTCCACTGGAGTCTTTGGCCGACATGGGCGGCGTCTGTCCAGTGACAGCAGGAGTCGTTGATGTAGCATTATTTGTGAAGATAGCAGCCTCCGGTGATCCAGCAGGTATGCCCAAAAGTTCTGGTGATTCAAAAAACCAAGTACATTTGTGAAGTCAGTTTTACCATGGAGATGCAATTTGTGTAGAGACTATAGACGCGGATGTGGTGAAATTCATATCACGGAAAATGAAAAGAGTTACAAAAATCATATAGACCAATTACCTGGAAACAATTGATGCTTAACGTGGGCGGTCTAGTACTGCCTCCTACTTATTAATTAACATGGTCATTTCATTTTTCACATTAACTAGTAGTATACATGGCTGTGTAAATTTCAATCGACTGTCAACACCACCACCTTTTATTTTAGGTCGGTATATTGAAATATCTCTTAAATGCTATGTTATATCAACTGGTGGTGTCCGGTCAATGCGATCCATCAATTCCTTGTTGGGGGGTTGGGGCAATGGCATCTGAGGGTGGTCCTTGGCTTATTAACCCGATCATGCCCCATGTAGGTAGATGGGACACGTTACGGTATGAGGCAGGTAAGTGAGCTGTAGATTGATATATCAAGGAAAATTGTTTAAAAGAGGTCCTAACTTTCTAGCTAGCCTTTCCCAAATTATACTTCCCACCACAAGTGGGATCCACCTAATAGTCCCCCCCTCCCTTTCAAACGAGCTCATAATATTTGCCGACATTTTTACCAAAAGAAGAAGTATAGTGAGGCTAGACAGATCATGATACATTTCATAAAGGGTGAGTTATCCTAGATATATAGCATCATGGATCAACTGAACCAAAAACTCCATACTTTGCAATGAACTCAAAGCAAGGAGTACCAATTAATCAGCCGGACTTGTTGACTCCACTAAAGCAATTTGTATGAGACGTTTTAACCCGGGTGACACACCTTTGTCCAATTTTCAGATTAAGAAGTCGCAAATGGGAGGTAGAAAATGAGTAATTTACTACTCTTATATTTGCTTGTAAATTAATCAATTATCATCTATTACTTTGTTATCCATGATTAATCGCGAATTGCGAATTAGTGCTATTCACATATATGGGACCGTCACATTAAGTTTACAACACATAAAATAACTACAAAAAAACAAATTCGACCACTGGCGACAACACTCAAAACATCCTTGTCTAATCTGTTTACTAGATCAGCTCCCCCAACCAGTTAGCATGTGACCAAGGTCCCGATTTGACATTTGTATGAAAAAATTGCAAACAAAATAATCTAAAGCCACCCTGATATATAATTTAAGTCCTTGGCCCTTGATTCCATCTAAGATGAATCGAAGGGCTGTATGAACCTCAAACTATAACTAAACTAACGTAGTCTGTATATAATTCCCTTTGATGATTAAGTTATAAAAATGTCGATTAGGTTTCAGGTTTCAAAATATGTAATATGTTCTTTATACTGTTATTTTCTTGAATGCATTTGTTTGTCTTCAGAGGAGTATTAGACTCTCTTTCTCCTATCTTGACCAAAAAAAAAAGACTCTTTTTCTCCTCCTACATAAGATTTTTTATCGAGGCTCCTGTGTTAACATTTCAAGTGTAATCCTTGTACTCCTTTGTTTGACAAGATATCATCCTTAGTTATTAAGTAAAGCGCTTTCTTTTTTTGAAAAAAGAAAAAAAGAAAAATCTAAGTTAAATAAAGTACATTCTAAGACAGGGCCATTCGTAATTAGTACTTGTGTTATTTATGATCCATTCAGTTAACAATTAAGTAATCCAAAATTAGTAACCGAGAAACATGGAAAGGACAGAAGTACTCACTAGGACAGTTACTGGCGGTGGCGTTCTTCAAGTTGCATGCAGTGGGCAGCTGAATCAGCTTGTCGATCTGAATCCCCATCTTCTTGATCTCATCGCTGCCGCTGTTGGCCTGCTGAATCACGTAGCACAAGCACTCCGGCGTGCTATCCCTTATCCCCTTCACCGACTCACAGCACTCCTTGGTCGGCGTATCGGCCTTCCCCGTCGCGTAGCTCAGGCACATCGCCACCTTCTGGAACTGGTTGTTGCACTTCTCCGCCACATTCGGCGTCGCCGCCCTCACCGACCCGCAAACCGCCAGAAACACCACCAAACACGCCAACATTTTGCTCATCTTTTCCGATCTACAAATTTAGCTTTGATATTCTTTGCGTGTGGAATTTGAAATGTAGGAATCAGAATTTGGCCGGATCGATATAAATATAAAGAGAAATGTATGGAGACCGGCTTGACACAATAAATGAAGGGGAGGATGGGTGGTGGAGTGAAGTAATTACTCAGTAGAACGTGACAATTTTACTTGGTGTAACTAGTTTATAAATAGCTATATGATCATACAATTCAAAGAAGTACTTTTAAAGATTAAGCACTTAATTTGAAAAAAGCACAATCTAAGTGCTTTATAACGAGCCAAACAAGCCTTTACATAGACAAATAAACACATGAAAAGTGATTTTCACACAACTACCTGTAGTAATAAATACAGCACCCAGAGGAGGTTCAATCTGGACCATCCATAATACTGATGTCAGCACCCGACGAGATCAACAGTTGAGATAGGTGAGACGTTTGTCCAAGGAACGCTGCTATTTCGCTGAGGATTTAAATGGCGGCCCGTCGGGGTAGTTGGGCCGCACTTAAAGCTAAGACAGCAAATGTTGTTGATTTGTACAATTGGGAAGAGATCATCTTCGCTATTAATGAAGTTGAGCTGTATACCACAGGTGTCGTGTTCTGTAGCCACGTGAGTACACCAGTGCAGGGAAACAATCAAGGATTTCGATTTCTCCTTATCGGGAGGTGTTCTCTGATCAACGGCTCAGACTGCCACTCCTGACTTGGGCAGTACGACTTCTCACGGACACAACGGCCCAAATACCTACCCCATAAGCCCAACATCTGCACCGTGGAGTCAAACCATCCGCATCAAAAATAGAGCAAATTTTCACCCAAAAAAAAAAAAGACCATTATATTTTCACACGATGTTATTCAGTTAATTGACATTATATAAATATGACTTAAACTCATGAAATATTTACATTATTCTTTACTTTCATAACACTTGCGTAGATAATGTTAGGGTAACATTACTTGCTGCCGCAATTTGACGGTCATGGAAAAGTACGGGTTCAAAGTAGGTAGCACCTAATGCGTTCACATGTGAATTTTAGGCTACAACAGTGAAAACAGGCACATGTAGAAATATGATGTGCTAATAATAAGAGTGGCGCACAATCTTCATTGGATTTGCTCTACCCAAAATCGTATCTGAACGGGTCTCAACAGAACAATAACTTTTTTTCAAATTAATTTTACAGTAATACATCTATGTATTACTGTAGTTCTTTAGATATTTGGAATAGGATGATGTTTCAAAGGCGGAGCCTTGTATAGGCAGAGGCAAATGCACTAAGAGCATCTCCACTGCAGCCTTCCAAATTGCCTTAAGGCAAAGGCAATTGGGAGAAAGGGCAATTTGGAGGGCAATAAAATTGTCTTTGTTGCCTCCATCCGAAACAAAGACAATTTTGAGGGCAATTGCAGGCAATTCGTTGAAACTGTTTTCAAACCAGCCATCAAAAACCTCTTCAAACGAGACCAGCCATCAAAACCTCTTCCCTTCAAACCCCATTTTCAATTGCCCAAATGCAAATATTCAATCCTGAACACCCAATTTCAATTATACAAAACCCAATTTCAATTATACACCGAATTCAACAGAGAAGCCATGAATATCAAGCAGCCCTGCATCACTGAGATCAGAGAGTCCCCAAAGAACTTCACTTTTGGGGAGGCAATTGAGGTCCTCGGGAACAGAGATTGGTGATTTTGAAGACAACCCAGATCGGATTACAAGCCAAAGACCACAACTTTGGAAGAATTCAGGTTGGAAATGGTGGAAATTTGTTGAATTTTGGAAATGGTGGAAATTTGTTGAATTTTGGGTCTGTTCGAAGATGACGAAGAAGACGAACGGATGAAATTGGGGCTTTTCTGACGTCAGCAAAGGGATTGCCTGCAAGCGAGTCCGAGTCCGATCCTCGCCCTTGCCTGCGCCCGCGTCTGATTTCGTCCCTATCACCCGTCCGATTCTCGCCCAGTGGAAACCAATCGCCCTCGCTCGCGTCCGAAATGTCCCAATCGCCCGTCTGATTTGAGCTGCGGTGGAGATGCACTAAGGGACCAGAGGGGTCTGGTGTCCCATCTCAAATTTATTTTTTTTGGTTTTTTATATGTAATTTGTATATATATTTTTAGAAAATATAAGATATATACAAAAGAGTGCCCCTTCTCAGTAGCTAATCTAGTTTCACCCTTCTGATGTTTTGGAGTTGGAAAAGTTTGCGGTGAGATTTGGACTCTCATGAAGTGTTAGAAAACTTTAATTGCCTTACACTAAGCGGAAAGTAATTGTGTGGAGCATCATCTTCTAGCACCCACCTGATATAGCAAAATTGCAATAACAGCTGTGATTGCACATCTCTCTGGCATAGAATAGAACATGTAATCAAATTAGACCTTCCGTACTATCAGTGGCGGGTCGAGGACTCATAAGGTGGGTGGTCCTAATGTAAAATGTTCATAAAAATTTCCAATTAAAAATACCATTTAAACCAAAAGAAAATACAAAATTCATACCCATGGAGGTTTTCAAAAGTTTGGGTGGTCCTGCTTTCACAATGTCCTCTCCTTCTTCCGTACACCCTTCTTCCTACTCAAATTCATGGAGGTTTTTAGGAGCTTGGGTGGTCCTAGTACTAGGGGTGGGCACGGGTTGGAATGGGGAGGTTATTGTCAAACCCGCATCCAAACCACTAGAGCCGGTTAATCCAAAAACTAAAACCGCACCCATGGTTTTGAGCTTCCAACCCGCGCGGTTCGGTTACCCGCTTTTTTGGTTCGGGTACGGTGCGGTTTCGGGTTTAGAAACTCAATATATCAAATGAAATATAAATAAAAGAAATGTTCAAATTAGGCCGTGAAAAAAAAATACTAGATTCAAGTTCAAACATCCATAATCATCATTTAAATTAAAAATATTCAGGTTGTTCTTAATACATAAACACTAAATTACTAATGATATACACATCAAACATCTAGGCACTTGTCAAAATAGCTTAGCAATGAATCAAGGAATTAAAGAACTTGAGGGGTTATATATGTGTCGCCGAACCTGAAAATTTCGACACCTATTAGAGGCACCAATTGGAGGCGGCGATGGAAATGCTTCTAAGATTGGAATGTGAGAAGTGAGGCGCCAGGAGGGAGTGAGGTAAAGTTAAGTTACCCTAATTTTCTAATCCAGTGTGGAGCGATCCACAATAAGTGTTTACAACACCCAATTAATTGCTGCCATGTGTAAAATTAATTAAATTTTTAATTAAAATTAATTAATGGGCTTATGCCCAAAAACTACTATTTGACCTTTATTATACCCAAAAACACTACCTCACTTTTTTCCTTACAATTTAATACTACTTTTACAATTTAATATCAAACCAAACTAACAAACCCACCCACAGCCAGTGTGAGTGACATTCACGCGCCCCACATCACACGCCCCTGCTTCTTGTCCGTCAAAATGAAGGATGTGGTCCTTCAAAATGAAGGATGTGGTCCTTCAAAATGAAGGATGTGTTCCTTCAACTCTGAAGGATGTGTTCCCTCAACTCTGAAGGATGTGTTCCTTCAATCTGAAGGATTCCTTCAACTCTTAAGGATGTTCCTTCAATCTGAAGGATGTGTTCCTTCAACTCTGAAGGATGTGTTCCTTCAATTTAAAGGATGTGTTCCTTCAAAATGAAGGAACAACTGGTTGAAGGAAGTGCTCCTTCAAAAATCTGAAGGACAGCTTTGTAGATTGAATGAGCACTTCCTTCAAATTGAAGGATGTGCTCCTTCAAATTGAAGGATGTGATCCTTTAAAATGAAGGAGAAAGAATAGCTGTGTTGATTCACCATCAGTTCATATGATTTTTCTATCAATCTTCATCTAAACAACCCAACAAAGCTTTCTAGACTAGTTTCAAAGACTACCTTAGCCGGAAACTCGCGGGAAACTCACCAGAAAGTTGCAACCAATATGTCAGGCTCACCGGCGATGATCCGCTACAAAATAAAGCTCAACATTGGTTGGGCTGTGTCTAGAATGATGAGAGGATAAAGTTTTGGGTGGTAGTTCGTCCCATTTGTCGCCGGAATCGGAGAATTTCGCGTGAATACGTGAAGATGTTGCGGTTCTGATCTCTCTCTACAGTGGGTCTGGGGTTATAATCTTGGTGTCTATGGAAAGAGGGCGACGAGAAGAATCCAACCCAATTGATTTCGTGTCAAACGGAGTCCGGATGAGAAAGTTATGGGTAAAAGAGTGTTTTGAAGTTTGTAGAGAGATTTCTCGTGTGGATTACAGAGCAGGGAAGTCAAAGAAGAGATTGAGCGTATTTTGGAGGCGCGTGGAGTTAAAAGTTGTTATTTAAGTGTACAACCCAATTATAAATCAACATGTGTCAAAGTAGTAGTATATTGTAATGTTTAAAGTGTAGTAGTGTTTTTTGGTATTTTGATCTTCAAGTAGTATCAAAATGTAATTTTTCCTTAATTAATACCAGTTGACCGCGGTTATCCACGGGTATGAAAATTTACCCATATATCAAACCGGCAAGGGCGGTTCGGGGCGGGTTTGACTTTTTTTTATCAATGCGGTTTCTTGCGAATTTTTTTGCTAGGTTTCGGTTCGGTTTTGCGGGTTGACGGATATTTTGCCCACCCCTAGTACCACCAAACATCATTAGGTAATGATGCAAACCCTTGATGCATGAACATCATAAATGTGTGTAATATTTGTATGTAGCTCAAATCGACACAATTTAGTGTGTAATATGTGACTATGATACGTAATGCATATCATGTTTTAATGAATTGTAGTTTTTATTAAACTTGCAAAATGTCTTGATTCTCTTTCATTTGCTTTATTTATTTTAAGCAACTTAATAAAAAAAGGACTATGCTCTTTCTCTTTAAGATTTTGTGATTAATAAGTTTCTATTACATGAGATTTAAATGTTAACTCTCAGATTTTCTCCCTTTTACTTCAACAACTTCCCCTTTCGTTTTCAACACTATTTGAATTTTTTTGTTTTCGGTAAATGGACTCTAATGGTAGGAAATCCATTCGCTCGTTTCTTACACTTCAATCTTCCATCTTTAACTCTTTCTATTCACCTCTGAAAGATGAAACTAAATCTACTTCATGAGAATTTTAACCGCGGATAGATATTATCTTTTGCAACCGTCTATATATTAGGCAAATCCCCTATTTTCAGAAAGCTGCCTACCAAAGCCACGTGCGCTTTTGTCTCGCATCTGAATACGGGGGATTGAAATTTCAGCATACGTGCACTAATACACCGCATATCATGGAGATAAAGTAATTCCACGTGTCTTCTCCTCAGTCGCCGTCAACAAACCCAGGCGATTAAAATATCGATAGACTTTGCGCACCCAAAGCCAAACAAAACAAGACAACGGGACGACATGTTTTTTCCGCAGACACGCGCAATTCTTAACATTCATGTCCTCCACTTTCCACAACTCCACGAATCTTCTTCCAAAACTCTATATATCGATCCCCCATAACCAAACCAAAACCCCATTTTCGATTTTTCATTTTTCCAATGCGATTTTAATAGCGATAAGTCTATTCTAATCTAAATTACGTTGCATTATGAAGCCTCGAAGTTCTTTGTCGGAGAGGCCCGGGTTCCTCGCGGTGCTGTTGGTTCTATTAATCGGCGCGGCGCTTGTCCTCACGAGCCTCAGCCGAGCGGGCACCTCCGTGCTTTGCTCGTTGGCCGGCCCCGCGTTTCTAGGCGGCGTAACGGACGACGACGGCTACTCCCCTACGGCGATCCAGCTACAATCCATCGTCCACTACGCCACGTCACAGCAGACCCCGCAACAAAACCGCGGCGAGATCGGCGTGTCCTTCGCCGTCCTCAAGGCCCGCGCGCCGTGCAACTTCCTCGTGTTCGGCCTTGGCTTCGACTCGCTCATGTGGGCCTCGTTGAATCCACGTGGCAACACGCTGTTCCTCGAGGAGGACCCCAAGTGGGTCCAGACCGTACTCAAGGACGCCCCCATGCTTCGGGCCACGACGGTGCGCTACCGCACGCAGCTCAAGGAGGCGGACCACCTCCTCTCCTCGTACCGCTCCGAACCGGCATGCTCGCCGGCCGATGCGGTCCTGCGCGGCAACGACAAGTGCAGGCTGGCGCTCAATAACCTGCCGGACGAGGTGTACGAGAAGGAGTGGGACCTGATCATGATCGACGCCCCGCGGGGGTATTTCCCGGAGGCGCCTGGTCGGATGGCGGCTATATTCTCGGCGGCGGTGATGGCGAGGAGGAGGCAGGGACCGGGCGTGACGCACGTGTTCCTACACGACGTGGATCGGAAGGTGGAGAAGGCGTTCGCGGAGGAGTTTCTGTGTAGGAAGTATTTGGTTAAGGCGAAAGGGAGGCTCTGGCACTTTGAGATTCCCTCCGCCGCTAACTCCACCACCACCACCACTGACGGCGCACGTTTTTGCTAAACGAGCCGCCGCGAGGACGGGAGTCTTAATCGGTGTCAAGGAGCGTCACACATATTATTGGATGCTCTTTTTATCTTTCAATTTTTTTTACCTCCTTTTTTAATGAACCGTTTCACAGTATGATAATTAATATCAAAGTGGTTACATGAGAGGGATAGTGGAGTGATTACATGATTAGTTCAGGGCTGTAATATTCGGTGGACAGGCAGATTAATACATGATATTGTGCTGCTGGCAGCTGGAAAGTGATTGATTGGCTTCTCAACGGCAGAATACTTTGTTGAATCATTTTCTTCAATGTTGGGTTTGGTTAGGCCCAATAGTGCCCTGCCCTCTCCAAGTTCAATGCTCTAACTCAAAATTCCAACTTCTAATGTTGATTATTATGATCTCAATTTGGACAAGTCAATTGCGGGTCAAGAAATTTTAACGCCAGAATCTTCCATCGTCAGTGTAATCATGTTGTAAATTGAGATGAAAAGCCGGTTGTACATCTCATTTCGGCGGAATCCACTGCAACGTAAAATAAATTCAACTCCCCGACAAATGTAATTTTAGTTGCACATTTGCAAGCATCTTCCTTTGTAGGACCGACCTACAAGAGAAAAAGGACGTCAGGGCTTTGGCACAAGAGATGAAACTACTGTTCTCTCTTTATGCTGGTTCTGCTTGTGTTACTATTTGATGTGATGCTATGTGCAGAACCTTCCTACTTGGACAAATTATGTTGTACTGATGTGCAATATTCCCCTTTCTTTATCACAAAAAGCTCATGGGCCATAGCTGCCATGTCATCTTCAAAAAATATTTTTTTAATTATTTTTTTATTTTTTAAAAATAAACTTTTTTAACAATTAATTTTTTATTTTTTTAAAAATTTCCCACATACAAACAATTTACTTGTATTTCAAATTTGTACACTAGTATGTGGGAAATTTTTATAAAAAAAATAAAAAATTACTTTTTAAAAAATTAAAACTCTTTTTTTAGGCTATATGAGTGGAAACAATAAATTTTTAATTTTTAAAAAAATTTCTCACATACAAATAATTTGCTTGTATACCAAATCTATCCACTATTGTAATGCAAGTAAATTGTTTGTATGTGGGAAATTTTAAAAAAAATTAAAAATTAATTGTTAAAAAGTTTATTTTTTAAAAAATAAAAAAATATTTTTTAAGATGACATGGCAGCTGACGTGGACATGCCACGTCAGCAAACTTAACTGAAACAGTTAAGTTAACAGAAAAAAGACAAATATTCCCAAAAAATGAGTTGCAGGGGGCAGATGGGATACAAATAGAGTTGCAGGGGGCAAAAGGGATCTCAAAGTGAGTTGCAGGGGGCAAAAGGGATAATAAGTGTATTTTTAAGGGAGCTATTAGTTCCACCCTCTCGTTTTATTTGCATACCCGTAATTGATTCAAATTTTAATTATAATTATATCCTTATTGTGAAATAACGTATTAGGACAGTGACGAACAAATAAAAACCAGGGAATTATCAATAATAGGCCAAGTGGCCAATTTGTGTTTCAAAATAGAAAAGGGCAGCGGGCAATTCTACACTAAGCAAATTTGTACAATCAATTTGCAATTAAATCCTAGGTACTCAAATTGTGGTCGTAGTTTACTATAGTGTGATCATAGTCCACCGTAGTGTGATCGTAGTTCACCATAGTGTGATTGTAGTCCATTTCTGAAAAATAAATTACTATTCACAATTTGCAATTAAATTCATGAGTACCCAAAGTGTGGTCGTAGTCCACCATAGTGTGATAGTAATCTACCATAATGTGGTCGTAGTCCATTTCGAAAAAAACAAATTACTATTCACAATTTATATATAGTCTCTTATAGTATGCGCATAGTCTCGTATAGTATTCACATTGTTTCCCTTTGAAATTCGGCAACTTCCCGCCATTCTCCCCACCTGATCAACACAACACAAACCTAGATTCGCAATCCAATTCAATAATCTAAAATTGAACACAAATCACTCAAATTCCAAGCAAAAAAAATCAACTCAGATTCACAATTTTCTGATTAAATTATCCGAACCTTGAAAGCTTTTACAGAAAACGCGAAAAATGGGCTGCGGCAATTTCTTCTTCACGATTCTCGTGACGCCGGCTTGAGCGGCCAAGTGCATCACGCGGCTAAATGGCACGACGTCGAAGAGTTTCTTCAGCAACGATGCGTCGTTAATGTCGCCCTCGATTGGCGGTCGCGCTTGAGACGAGGGTCGTAGTAGTGGTTGAAGTTGTCGAGGCCTAGGACGTCGTCCCCGCAACGCTTCAGGGCGATGGAGACGTGGGTGTCAATGAAGTCGGCGGCGCTAGTGACAAGGATGGTGAGACCATTGGGAGAGGTCCTGTGGGTGGAGCAGGTGACCCGCTTCTCCCAGGCGGGGTCGCTCCAGGAGTCGTTGAGCGCGTGGTGGGAGGGGAGCGACGACGACGATGACAAGGAGAGGACGTAGTAGAAGAGGATGAAGATGAGGAAGGAGGACTAGAGAGTGAGCTTGGAGAGGCAGGTGTGGACCCTGAGGCGGTGGATGTACGGTTGGGATTTCTCGAGCTTGAAGTTGCCCGAGGTTGATGGGACGTTGTCGAGGCTCTCGAGATCATCCTCTTTCTGGGTTTGCAGAGGGTCAGCGATGGAGGGTCGGCCATGGAGAGCCAAGAGATGAAGGGGCTTCTTGTGTAATTAGGCAATAATTTTCACATTTTGGAATGAATTTGGCTGACTGACTAATTTAGAACACAAATTGGCCACTTGGCCTATTATTGATAATTCCCCAAAAAACCTAAATTTTATGTTTGACCTCGGTCCGACCCATGAAATGATGACTGGTTCTTCACTCGGTTCTGGTTCAATGGTCGTCGCCAATGAGCTCTGGGGCCTCCGCCGCATTTTGGAGTCTCATCGGGAAATTTAGAAACAGTGAATGGATCATGAAGGAAATAGGATTGATAAACAAATGTATGCAACTCTTTTGTTGGTTTGTCTTCTCATAAACATTAATCTTACAAACACCAGGCATATTTTCGTTAAAGCAAGTGTACTCTCTTTTCACTTCATAGAACTTATTTCATGTTGTATCTCAATAGTAAATATCGTACGTATTTTATCAGAAAAAAATGATGTATATTTTTGAAGAATCACACTTAACATAGCAAACATTGTTTATTTTAGGAATAATAGTGGGTGGAAAAGGAGGTTTGTAATTTAATGGAGGTGTAAATATAAGATGAGTGTGCAAATAAAACAAGGGGCTCTTACCAGAAACTACTATATGGGTCATTCTCTTACCAAAAACATTACCTCACTTTTTTTCTCACAATTTACTACTACTTTTACTATTTAATACCAAATCAAAACTAACAAGCCCACCACAGCCCACGTGCGTGGGGCTCACTCGCACCACATACTTGAATTGAAAAAAATTGATTTGAAAGAAAAAATAATCTGAAGGAACAGATCCTTCAAATTGAAGGATCTGTTCCTTCAAATTTGCAGGTGTTCATTTCAAATTTCAAACATTCTTCAAATTTGCAAGTGTTCATTTCAAATTTGAAGGAACACATTCTTCAATTTGAAGGAATACGTCCTTCAGATTTATGCAACTATTCGAGCAATTGTAGGAACACATCCTTCAAATTGAAGAAACACACCCTTCAGATTTATGCAACTATTTCAGCGCGTGTGTGTAAAGTTGTTATTAAAAGTGTACAAGCCAATTAAAAATCAACATGTGTCAAAGTAGTACTGAATTGTAATGTTTAAAGTGAGGTAGTGTTTTTGAGTATTTTGCTGTTAAAGTAGTAATGAATTATAATTGTTTCATAAAACAAAGGGGTGGAATTAACAACCCCATTTTCAATTTATTTCTTGCTAAAATTTAGGCCGGAAATCTTAGGGGAAAATTGATGGGCTAGCTTTTGACTTTTGCCTCAAGTGTGATTTAGAATTTTAGGGTCAACAGTCAAAGGCTACAACTATTCATATTTTACAATCAAGGGCGGAGCCTAAGGTGGTTACCATGTGCTCTAGCACAACCCAATAAGAGTGGGTCAATGGAGTTTTTAGAGTTAAGTTGTGTAAAGATATAAAAGCAGTGTTAACATTTAAGCCAACGTTATTTTAAGAAAAAGTACATTCCATGATTTATACTTAATTGATAGAATTAATTTCAATTTTCACAAGTTGCAATTTATTTCTCCAACTACTTTTTTATGTTGTCTTTTTTTACTTGATCGACTGCTGTACAAATGGTACTGCTATCAAGTTCCGACCAATTATTTGTCGCTTTAACCACATGAAAAGCCCGCGATATAAATTTTAGTAAAAAAGACTTTGAAAAGTGAAATCCTGGTAGCGCTCTCCTCCTTTTCTTTGCTTCACCTACACCCTTAGGTCTCGTTTGACATTGTTTTCATAATCGGATTATGGGGCGAAAGTAATTTCCCGAAAGTTTTTGACAAGAAAAGTGTTTGGTAAACACAAAATAATCACTTTTCGGGTATACTTGCATTCGATGAAAGTTAATTATCGAAAGCAGCCTAGCAGTAGCTTTCATAATTTGATTTCATTTGGGACACACTGGGCATTACCAAAATTGTTAATGAAACTTTTTTCTTCCAATTTTATCCTTCTCCAACATTTCAATTTACAACGAAAAATTCTAATACCCCAACATTCAACCCCGAGCTCCATCCTCATCTCATCAGCCGACGCCGACCTCTGCCAAAACTCGACCTCCATCTCTCCATCCTCATCTCATCAACTGTACCTCCGTTTTCTCCATTCTCCGCTGCCACAGACTTGAGCCGCCACAACCTCCGCCACCACTCCGCCAAACCTTGCGCCGCCACGCCCAAACTAGTGCTTGTGCTCGTTGAACGCAAGAAACAACAACCACCCAACGCAACCCAGAAACCCGATTCCTTGCCGTCGCCACTCAGAAACCCGATTCCTTACTGAACGCAACCTGATTCCTTACCGAACGCAACCTGTCTGCTTCAATTTGGACTTTCTCAACTCCGCTGCCATCTCCTCCATTCTTGCCGCAGCCGATGCTCAGTCGCGGTGGTGATCGGTGGGCAACACAAACGTGGAAATACAGAAGAAAATTTAGTTTAGCAAAACCTAATTGACAATTCGCTCACGGCTAAAATATAGCAAGAAGATTTGGTATTGTTCTGGAGGATTTGCATGTTGGGGTTTATATAGCACCTAATTCTGATGTTTTTGCCGATGATACTGATGTAGCGGTCTTACTAGCCGTCGATAGTCCTACTCTGGTTGCCGGGGTTGTAAACACCATACAATTTGCTGCTCTTGGTTGCTTGGGATGTTTTAGTCATTATATACATCTCACAGCACTTTACTAAAAATGTTTACCAAACACCTGAAATTGATTATTGTGATCCAAACCAGTTTTGACAGACTGTTTACGAAATGTCAAACTAATTATCCCGAAAGTTGATTTCCCTGAAATCAATTAATGGCGTGTTTACTGACCTGGAATGAGAATGAAAGTATTGGGAGTCATTCCCATTCCTGGGTGATTCCTGTGTTTACTAAAATTTGGGAATCAAATTTGTGGTGGGACCCACCACAAAATCAGGAATACGATTCCTGATTTTCAAGGAATGGGACTCCCTGTGTTGGGGTGATATTAGGATTCCTGGAGATTGATTCCACCAAGAATGAAAAATTTTATACCTAAATTATCCTTCAAAATCTAATAACCCACAAAAAACTTTTACCCGCCGGAAAAAGAGATAATTACCCACGCAAAAATAAAATAAAAATTGTAGCAAGTACTCCTCTATGGTGATTATGACTTTTTGGTGAAGATTGGTAGGTTGAAGTTTATGGAAGTTAGAACCATTTTTAAATGGAGATTACAATTGTTTTGGTATGAAGTTTCTGATGGAGAACATGATTATTTTCTTATGGGGATTAATCATAATTATGTTTAAACTACAATTCTCAGTAATATTGCTTATATAAAACAGAGTAGTAAATGTTTGGTGACAGGAGAAATTTGTACTAGAAACTTTAATTTTCACCTTTATGTTGAAAAAACTGAAACTTTATACTAAGGGTATTTTAGTATAAGATAAATTAGGAATCAAGCTCACTCTGACTCCAAGTTAGTAAACGTGCCATAAGATAAATGATTATCCAAAAGCACAGCAATGCCAAACTGAGCCTGACTATATATAAGATCAAAGCACAAGAAACAGAGAAATCAGAATTATAAGGAACCTGCTTTGCCCTACAATAGACAATTGAATAAAGGACTGCAGAAAGAAGTATTCTAAATTGGACAATTTTGCGCTGCTATACCTTGAGCAGCCTGGGGCTGCTTAAGCCTAACATGGCAGCCTCCCTGCCCGACAGATGTAATTGAAGTTAACCCATGGTTTAGCAGCCCTTTTTTTAACTCTAGTAAGAAATAAAACACCAGAGGAATGAGAAAACAGTTTGATCGTTCTTCCCAAGCGCTTCCGACCCCCGCGCACAGCGGAATTAGAATATCCGCCCCAAGATCAACTCGCCTGATCGCAAGCAAGGGATTTGATCCAATTCGGATTTCGGGATTTTTGGTGGATTTGATTACCAGACAAACTGGATTAAAACTCCACCTTTCATTTCATTTCACCAGACAAACACAACATTCCGAAATTGAAATTCTCTATCTTTCTAATTCGCCAGAGAAACAAAATACTCCCATTCCGGCGAGCGAGTTTAACTTAAAGATGTTCGGACCAAGTGCTCAAAGGTCATCCTCCTCCTCGTCGCCGCCTGCACAAAGTAGTCGTCTGCTGCCCCGGCCTGCTCCACTCCGGCATCCTCTTCGAATGTTGCCATTTCGGGTTCGAGAGGGAGCTCGGCCCATACGAGAATTACCGGAAATTGGAATTGGAGGAGATGAATTCTCCGGCGGCCGAAAAGGCTTCCTCCAACCAAATTGGTCGAATCATACAGTGGGCTCTTCTGGGCCGGGTTGTTCATGGTCTCTATATGACGATCTGTATTTCGATTTTGTGTATGAGGATTTTGAGGCGAAATTGGAACCAGTAAAAGATGAAGGCGTGGTGAAAATCGACGGTGAATTCTCCGTTTTGAAAAGGAGGAAAGTTTGCAGATCGGCTCGCTCTCGCTTATCGATCGGTTCCGTGACTCCGTGAGTTGCGAAGCCAATAAGCCCGGTAATCGAATCCACCAAAAATCCCGAATCCGAATTGGATCAAATCCCTTGCTTGCGATCAGGCGAGTTGATCTTGGGGCGGATATTTTGATTCCGCTGTGCGCGGTGGTCGGAAGCGCTTGGGAAGAACGATCAAACTGTTTTCTCATTCCTCTGGTGTTTTATTTCTTACTAGAGTTAAAAAAAAGGGCTCCTAAACCATGGGTTTACTGCAATTACATCTGTCGAGCAGGGAGGCTGCCACGTTAGGCTTAAGCAGCCCTAGGCTGCTCAAGGTATAGCAGCGCAAAATTGTCCTTCTAAATTGTCTTTGGAGTATTATATAGTACGTCAACAAACAAATATTATAATAATTTACGGTTTAATAGACTGTAAAACATTCGACTTAAAAGAGTGGAAGTTGGAACTACTAGTCAACGTAATATGTCAAAGTTCTCGAATGCTGTCGATTCAACAGAAGACATGAAGGTGTTTAGTCACATTTTGATTCAACAATTGTAACCATATAAAAATGAAAGAAACATGTTTGTCCACGAATTTCGCCTTTCAATCTTTCTTTTGTTCGCAAATATGCATCAATTATTGCGTTTCCTCCCATTTTTCTACAACACATGAGCTGGTTGGTTTCATCGTATGGCCTTAATATTATATTATATAATCGTAACATATATCTGATCCATGTGGTGTATCAACGGGTTTCATTTTGCCGTTCTTTGGCATTTGCTCTGCCATTATACATGCTAGGTCGACGACTCGACTCGACATTATTAATGGTGACAGTTTATATAATGTTCAAGCAATGATTTCTAGCATGCACTAGCTAGTGATCTGTACTTTGCTTTCGCATGCTAACTATAATTACTAGCATTATGCCAAGACTCTTACAGTAAAGGCTCACAAAATTATAAGTTATATTAACAAGACTTCTTAATTTATCGATATTTTTCTTCTTGTTTCTAAAAACGTCTTAAGTTTTATTCTCACTTACCTTGCTAAAATGGTACGAAAGCATAGCTTTGGACATGTATACATATCCAAAATATTTTGCATAACCATTTAGATTATTACATTGCTTGCAATTGCCGAAAGAGATGGGTCATAGACGATACAATAATTCTCAACATCATCACTAATGATTTAAATTGGGAAAAGATAGGGTCAATGCTAATATCAGTCTTCTTTGCATACCATAATACCTTCAAATTAATTATCACTAATGCACCCAAAGTGCACTCATCTCTCTGCAGTGCAGAGTACTAAGCTCATCACGTCGTTCCTTGAGTTATTTTAACTTATCTATCTGACCTTAATTAGGAGCCTGGAGCCCACATCTTAGTTTTCTCCATACTTCATATACATCGATGTTAATCTCCATGTATAACCCAAATGCCGACTTGCCTTTAACATGTGAGCAATGGTTGATAAAATATTCAAGTTGGGTGATATATATATCCCCTGTTGTTTTGTCTAATCGCTCACTGCAGGAAGTAACCAAAAAGAAAACATTTAGTCTAGCTGACCTTTTGTTGGTATATGTCTAGTTAATATCGTTAAGTGTTGGATTAAATTCCATTTTGTTTAGTTACATGTCAATATCAGCACATCATTGTTTACGTATTCTACCTTCCTCCACTAACCACTAAAGTCCAACCATGTAGATAACAACCAATTAAAAAAAGATTAGAAGCTAAAATGCTTTACGTTTAGCTTCATCCTGCAGACAGCTCTTTTCATGCAGTTCGATCAGGTTATTTTAATTGAAGATGAAAAATCACACTTTGATTTTAGTTTAAAATATTTCTACTTCTATGGTAGACATATTTGCCAGACTTGATTAGTCAATATATTTACCTTCTCAGTGCTGAAGTATCTCAGGTTCAAATTCATCATTGTTTGTAATCAGTATCAGGTTCAAATTCATTTTTCCTATCCCTTTAGTAATTATTATAATTATGGTTGAGATTACAAAGTAATTCGATCAAATGAATGAATTGATTATATATGAAATTAATGATGAAGTCGTATATCATGTATGATATCATCCCCCACCCACCAGTACCAACGCCAACGTCTCCAAATGACAGAAATAACATTCTGGAAGAAAAACGAACATTTTTGACACTGATATTTATGAGCACCGCATAATATTCAAATAAAGTGAGAAGATATGAGAATCAATGAGAAAATCGGGATTCTCGTGATTTTCATTCAATTTCATTTCTGTGGCCACCTAAAAAAACAGAACCTGCTTGCTTCGTCCTCAATTACTCTATAGTGGGAGGGGCAACATCGTCAATCACACTCTGCAACTGTACACCGTTTTTGCTTCCACGGAACGTAATAAACATAATTATATTAACTTTTCCCTACGTCGAAGCAAACGAAAACTTTTGTGACCATTCGTCCCTCTCATGTAAAAATCATTGTCTAAACCTTGATCAAAACGAAAGACCACCATTCTTTTGTCACAAAGTCTGAGATCTTAATTATAAAATTATTAATCTACGCCTCGCTAATCAAATGAATTTTTTTTTCATATATGTATAAAAAAATTAATGTAATTTGATAACATAACATTCAACGTCCGTGACAAAATAATATCACCTCAATCAGAAAATGATATGGATGGGTTAGCTATGGGGGGAGTACTACGGTTATGATAATATTACAGAGCATGCACACAACACGTGACCACAAAAATACTGCCTCTCACACTTGTGTACAAAGCGGCGTCGTTACAGCTACACTAGCGTGATCCTTGCAACTCAACGCCTTGAGCAGCTTCCAAGAGGCCTTATTACCGGAGCTCCGGTTCTCCGGGGCCTCCCTCGGAAACATTGTAATTGACGGGTTTCGCCGAACCTGCCGGCTCTTGATGTCTCCGAGGTCCATCTCCGCCGGAAACCTAACAACCCCGAACATGAGCAGGAACCATTTTGGCTTACCATTAGTTCCACTCTTCTTTTCGGATTTCCCAATACTCTTCACCGAAGAATTTCTCTCCATCTCCGCCGGGGTCGGCGACATCATGGAGGATTGCCGATGAAGCTTACGGTAATCCAACGAACGGCTGTTACGCATCATGATCTGACTTTTTCCACTGTGTGATCTCGTCGCCGAGCTTTGTAGCCCCGGGAGCGACTCCGACCGCCTTCGAAAAGATGTCGGTTTCGGGGCTTGGATTACTTGATGATCGGGTGTTTGTTGCTTGAAGGGTATAAGTTTCCCGCGAACGATGATGTCCTCGGCGGAGCACATGAAACTGTCGGATCTCATGTCACTGAAAAATTCGAATAATTGATCGGAGGATGAGCGGCGAGCGTGGAGGTGCTTGGACGACATGTCGTGGAGTTCGTGGACTTGGTCGTGAATATTGTCTAGCGGAAGGTCGCATAGAGAGAGCGCTTCATCTTCTTCTTCTTCATCATCTGACTCGTCTCTACGATAAATGTTGTCGTTCTCGTTTCCCATTTTCGAAATGAGATCGGAGGAGAAGATGAAGTTGGGTTATTGTTTTGGAGAAGAAAGAGGGTTGTAACTTGTATTATATTGGTTGAGAATTGAGAAGAAAACAAAGAGAATATATATACATAAAGAAGTACCGCTTTATGTCGATGATTTCTAATGGAATATTATTTTGTTTTGGATTTTTCATAAAGCGACATAATACTTGGAGTGTAATGGGTTTCTAGAAGAGGAGAAAGATGAAGAAGATGGACAAGGGCATTTAAAGGCCTAGAAAAACCGAACACAAAGCTAGGGAAAGACAGGCCAAAAGAGACAGAAAAAAAGAAAGAGAGAGGAGACTTCAAAGGTTTGGACTTGGAGACCGACCAAGTACATGAGATAAATATACGACCAAAAAAGTACATGAGACAAATGTACTATACTTTGACTTTTCTATGCATTAAAGAAGTTATAGCGGAAAAACTTACCGCGCGCCATCGGCCCATCGGTAGGTCACAAGATGGTAGTTATTGGTTGAAGTCGCCACTTTTTGCACATGACATGACATTGTTTTTTGGGTGGTGCTTGATTAGCACCATCATGACCAACAATACCAATTACCAAGGATCAAAATGTTTGACACAACATTATAATATTATTTGATTTAATACGTACGTAAAGCAATTGATACAGTAACTAGATTGAAGAGACGAGAAGTAGTTGATAATTCAGAAGGTGAGGCCGATCATACATAACTGTTCAGGTTTTTACGCATGAACTAATCTGCATGATATGTATAGTAACCCGATTTTGACATGTTAATAGACAAAGTTATTCATTCGTATCATGCAAGTTATAAATGTTATGTATTGTGATTTTCTTGTGTATTATCAACATCAACTAGCTAGATTTAGTTTTAGGAAGAGTGTCAACAAGATAGGTTGAAATAAAAGGATTTGATTTTTGAGTTTGCAAAATGTTAACGTTGCTCACAAAAGAAATTGCGTTACCCATTCAAATGATTCAGCATATCGCCAAGCTAGTGTCAATTTAGTGTTTGATATGATTGACTATTAAGTTCAACTTCACAAGTATACACATAAACACGAAATGACCCGATGACTCAATTATGCTTCACGCCTACCACCACCAATGCATATATCTAAAATCAGTGGTAATAATCTGCAAGTGGTAGTTTTTCTTTTTCATCCAACCAACCACAAAACCTGAACATGACCTGTAGGGTGAGATGCAACTATCACTTCCCCATACGGTCCAATTGGAAGAATAATATTGCTGTTATGTTTTAGGACTTACTCGAACTTGTACTTGCGTGTTCGTGTTCTTTTCCTTTTTATAGATAGGAAATTGGAATTTGGGAGATACTTTATTCATAATTCTACCTACCTATGTTTAGTTTGATTAGGGCAATTATATATTTCCATAATTTAATCTGACAACACATGCCAAAATGTCGGATTGTTTTTACAGGTAAGACAAAACTTGATCAGAAAAGATAAGACAAACTTTGAAACAGGGTCAACAAAATTCCATATTAGTTCACGTACTTGGAAGCGTTACGATTGAGCGTATATTATATCCAACATAACTAGCTACAGTATCTTGAACATTCTAACCCCCAAATCCTTTATTCATTAGGTTCTAGCCAGGCCACGTAATCAGTTAGCTGGTCAGGGATTTTGGATATTCAGACAAAGACTTGTGCCATGGACAGGGATTGTTATTTGAATTACTAAACAACATGTGGAACCACAACTTGTATTATATGTTTGTACAATTAGTTCATGCGAAAGCTGATACGAGCCGCGCGCCTCTTCAGCAGAGCGAGGAGCAAACATAAGATGCACCTCAGAGACTTGACTAGCTAGTTAATTGTTAAGTATAACAACCAAACACACTCAATTTCTTTAACATTTGGAGTTCAACTCTTTGATGAAAAATGGGAGACTGGTGGCTGGCCATGTGCGTGTTTTTCAGGGCTTTTTTTTATAACCATCAGTGGAATATATAAGATCGAGAACATATTGGTAATTGGAAGTAATGGAACTTGATAACCAACCCCCTAGTTGTCAAATTACTTATATTTCTTGTGGGAAATGAGATTACTAATTGTGTTGGGACCTGCCACATTTTGATAAGTTTGTAGTGTTAGAGTTATCTAAATGCAATTAACACTAGGATCAAATTAGGAACCAAACCACACTAGTCATGAAGGAAGCAATTCTGCAGTTTGTTGCAGAATTGCTGATATTAGCATATGAAGGAATTCAACTTACCATTTGGAGAAGACATGATGAATGTGCAATTGATCTTCCTCTTTCACTGTCAGAATGATGGCTTGCTCTCAATAGGAGAGCGATCTCAGATGCCAACAGTTACAGGAAATCGGGGACCAAGAGCAGTACATATACTCAGCAGATCCATTCCCTATCAGAATGCTAACTCTACAAACTGCCAATTTGAACAGTTTCAAACTCAAGTCTATCCGAGTTTGATCAAATCCATTCAGCCGTATTCCATTTCATCAAATATCAATTGTAACCTCAAGGTTTCTATTAATTATATATTGAACTCTATGTATTATTAAATGACACCCTAAACTAATGTAATTAGCAAAACTCACCATAAGAGGAAACTCTTACATTTTCCCACATGAGTAAAGCTAATTATATTATGCAGAAATGTGTCATTTGATAATCAATAGTGATCACTGAGCTCAATATGAATCAATAGATGGTTACATGCAACAAACCAAAATTACAGCAATGAAATGAACCTTAGAAAACTTGACACAAAAGATTGTACCAGCACTCTAAGATCACATATTCAATCTGCAAAGTGTAAATTGTTGCAGACATGGAAATATGTGGAAATCTTTGGTACCATAATGATTCCCACATTCTAAATGGTCCTATAATGTCATGAGCATTATAATATCATTACTTTGGAAATGTAATCTAACATCATCAGAACCAGAGAATAATCAAACACTTTCATAAACAAGCTACTGATAAAACTTATTTATAAACAACATTACATCTCTGTCCAATTATTGCAATAATAATCAAAAGTACTAATAATTGTGAGTAAGAACAGTTAAGTACCTTATTCCCACATATCAAACTAAATCAATGGATGATCGAATACCCATTTTTGGAACCAGCTTTTCAAAAACTGTAACATGCAGACCCTTTGTTAGAGGATCTGCAACCATTAAGTTGGTGTTTAAGTATTCCAAATCGATCAATCCTCTCTACCTTGTCTTGAACCAGCAGATACTTGATATCCATAAGTCTAGAAGATTCAGACCTCTTATTGTTCTTGGCAAAGAAGATTGCAGAAGTGTTGTCACAATACAATTTTATAGGCCTTTCAATACTCTTCACAACCTTCATACTGAGAATCAGATTCTTTAACCAAGCAGCTTGCCTAGTGGCTTCAAAAACTCCTATATATTCAGCTTCCATAGAAGAGACTGCTCTAGTTGTCATTTTCTTGCTTCTCCATGAAACCGATCCACCAGCTAGAGTGAAAACATAACCACTTGTTACATTCTGTCATCTTTGTCTCCTCCATGGTCAGCATCAGAATAGCAAATCAAATCTAAAGAATCCACATGATGATATCCCAAAATAGATGTCATTGTAGCTTTTAGATATCTCATAACCTTTTTACCTCATTCCAATGAGCCACACCAGGATTTGATTGAAACCTTCCAAGAACACTGAGTGCAAAAGCCAAATCTGTCTGTACAAACTTGAGCATACATTAAGCTTCCCACCATCGAAGCATATGGGGTATTCTTCATCTTTGCTATATCTTGATCAGTCACAGGACATTGATTCTTTGAGAATTTGTCTCCTTTTCCAATAGGAACGTCTCCTACATTACAACCTTCCATATTGAATCTCTTAAGAACTTTTTCAATATAAGTTTTCTGTGATAAAGCCAAAGTTCTTCTGGATCTCTCTCTAATAATCTGAATTCCAGCACATAGTGAGCAATACCCAGATCCTTCATGTCAAAACTGTTTGAGAGCATGTTTTTAGTAGCCTGCAATAACTGAGTGCTAGAGCTTGCTAATAAAATGTCATCCACATAGAGAACCAGAAAAATAAACTCAGACTTCACCATCTTCATGTAAATGCAGTTGTCAAATCTGTTTTCAGAAAAACCAAAGGCAGTACAACTTCATCAAAACGTAGGTACCACTGTCTTGATGCTTGCTTCAATCCATAAATGGATTTATTTAATTTGCACACATGGTTTTCCTTCCCCCTTTCAACAAATCCTGTGGCTGTTTCATGTAAAGGTCTTCTTTGAGATAGCCATTGAGAAACTGTTTTACATCCATTTGATCAACTCAAGATCAAAGTGAGCTGTCAAGGCCATTATGATCCTAATGAATCTTTAGTTACACAGGAGAGAAGGTCTCATTGTAACGATTCCCTCTCTCTGTGTAACCCCTTGGCTACCAATCTTGCCTTTAATCTTTCTACTCTACCATGAGAATCCCTCTTTGTCTTATAAACCCATTTGCATCCAATTGCTTTCACATTTTCAGTAGGTTCCACTAATGACCACACCTGTTTTTCATCATTGAGGCCAATTCTTCTGTCATTGCAGATTCCCACAATGTAGCTTGATTACTTCTCATGGCTTCCTCATAGGTTCTTGGATCATTGTCATCTCCCATATCAAACTCCATTTCTTGCAAATAACAGTAGTAATCAGGAGGAATTGGATTTCTTCTTTCTCTTTGAGATCTTCTCAGTACAGGTTCACCAGTATTAAGACTAGCAGGAGCTATATCAGGATTTTGAATTACCTGATCAGCTTGTGGAACTTCATTAGCTGCCAGATTTTGTTGCAGTTGAACTTCTGGAATCTCCAAATTTTCATTTTGTGCAGCAGACAATGACATAACAGATAAAGGAATCACTACTGATGCAGTAGAATTAGAATTATCACTAGCTGCAACACTCGAAGATGCTATGTCAGTATCACCTACTTCTTCAAACTCATATGAATTGCTGGACTGAGAATGACTTGCACTGAAATCCTCAATGAATTTGGCATTATTTGTTTCACAGATCCTAGTATGTGCAGTAGGACAGTAGAACTTGAAACCTTTAGACTTCTCAGAATATCCAACAAAATAACAACTTGTAGTTCTCATGTCTAACTTCCTCTCTGATGGATTGTACAACCTAGCTTCAGCCTTGCATCCCCACGTATGAAAATGAGAAAAGCTAGGTTTTCTGCCAGTCCAGATTTCAAAAGGTGTGGAATGAACAGATTTACTAGGAACTCTATTCAAAATATAATTTGAGGTTTTGATTGCTTCCCCCCACAGAAATTCAGGCAATTGAGAGTGTGAAAGCATACTTCGTACCATGTCTTTCAAAGTTCTGTTCCTCCTTTCTGCCACTCCATTTTGATGTGGAGTTCCAGGTGTTGTGTATTGAGCCACAATTCCTTGTTGCTCAAGATATGAAGCAAAAGGACCCTTCTGCTGCCCAGCCTCTGTGTACCTGCCAAAATACTCTCCACCACGATCTGATCTTATGACTTTAATCTTTTTATCCAACTGGTTTTCAACCTCAAGTTTAAAAACTTTAAAACAGCTCAGTACTTGAGATTTTTCAGAAATTAGATAAATGAATGTGAATCTAGAAAAATCATCAATAAACAGTACAAAATATGAGTTCCCACATATTGTTCTTGTTGGAAATGGACCACAAACATCTGTATGAATGATTTCTAACAAGTTTTTACTTCTAGTTGAACCTGTTTTTCTTTTAGTTGTGGTTTTTCCCTTAAAACAGTGAATGCAGTTTATAAGATCATCGAAATCCAGTTTAGGCAATATGTTGTTCTTAATTAAACGTTCCATTCTGTCTTTAGAAATATGTCCTAGTCTTCTATGCCAAAGCATAGAAGAGTTATCATTATTGAGCAATCTCTTTGAAGCAGATTCAACATTGAAACATTCATGTACATAATTGCATTGAAGCTGCCATAAATCTCCATTTAGAAAAGCATAACCAAGTAAATTATCAAACTGATTTTTATTATACAAAGAAATTTGTTCAACATCACCAATAAAAGAGAAACCATCTTTTACAAATTTGGAAACGGAAAGCAGATTCCTTCTCATTGAAGGTACATAGAGTACATTATTTAATACTAATACATAACCAGAAGATAGTTTTAACTTAACAACACCAACAGACTCTACTTCTACTTTTGTCCCATTCCCAACAAACACATTGTAGATTTCCTTATTTTGGTCCCTCTGACTTTGAAAGCCCTGCAAAGAGTTTGTAATATGCACAGTGCAACCAGTGTCAAACCACCATGAGTTTTGAGGAATAAAAACTAAGTTTGATTCAACAGTAACAAAAACGTTTACAATTACTATACCTTTCTTAGCTAGCCAGCCTTTAAAACCAGGGCAGTTCCTTCTAAGATGCTCAGTAGATTGACAGAAGAAACATTTTTTCAGATTAGGTTTATTAGCCCTAAGATCAGATCCAGCAGAACCAGCATTTTTAGCATTAACAGAAGAGGTTTTAGGTTTCTGTGAGGAAGATGAAGAACCTGGTTTGAAGTGCCCTCCTGACTTGTGATTCCCAGGTTTGTTTGAGTAAGACATTGGCTTCTTTCCTTTCTTGTCCTGCACCAGATTCACAGTTTCAGTTTTATTCTTCTTGATTCTTTCCTCTTCTTGACTCAGAATTGCAATCAATTCATTGATAGTCCAGGACTCTTTCTGAGTGTTGTAGTTGCTTTTGACATGCTCATATTCATCCGGGAGTGACTTCAGGGTCATGTACACCACAAAATCATCATTGACAACCATTCCACTATTAGACAGCTTGTTTCCTGCATTAACCAGCTTCAGAACATGTTCCCTAATGCTCCCTTTTCCATCATAGGTAGAACCTGTGAGAGCGTTGAGGTTGGAACCAGTTTCAACCTTCTCAGATTTCTTGAATTTCTCCTCTATAGCATCCAGATAAGCTTTGGCAGTGTCTGGTTTTGCAATGCCACCTCTGACATGGTCTTCCATAGAATTCTCAATGATCATCAGTGCTTTATCATTTGCATACTCCCATCTGTTAAAAGGCTCTTTTTCTTCTCTGGTACTGCCTTCTGGTGGCTCGTCAGGCCTTGGATCCTTGATTGCAATGTGAAAATCCAGTAGGCCAAGATTCAGATCAACTTGGTGTCTCCAACTCTTGTAATTGTGACCATTCAGTTTCTCATGATTGAGGAAACCGAACATGTTGAACACTGCCAAAGAATCCATGACAGAACAACATTAATGACTAAAGCTTAAACAAAATTGCTTCTGTCATCTAAAACTATAGAAACTGATCACACCTTTGGGCAAGAGACCATTCTATATATGTAGATTTAGGCTACCAGATTGCATAGCTAAGCATAAAACTCTGGGACTTGTAAAGAATTCAACACCTTTGGGCAAGATGAACTAATACAAAACCCCAGACATTCATAACTCACTATACATTGATCTATAATAAACCCAGCAAATTCCATCTCTTTGGAGAAAAACTTACTTGTTAAAATGTATAAATCACAGAATGAGTTCATAATGATGCATAGAAATCAAACATAAATAACTACTTTGGCAGTTAATTACATTGACATCTAAACATGCGACTCATATATCAGCATATGTTGAATTTGACATCAACTTCTACAACACGATCCATTGAACAAATCATTTTTACAAGATGTGATTTTCAATGTTCAAATTACAGATACATAGATATGTTTCAAACAGATATTATATCATACATTAGTGAATGAAATACAGAACATCGATTATAATATTTATCAGATCAGCAACATGATAACCCAAAAGACAACAAAACTTAATAATCAATCTGATAAATAGTTGCCCAGTACCAAAATTAAAGAAACAAGTCCTAACAATATTGCAGCGGAATCAACAACAAGTTCCTTCAATTTTTGATCCTTAATCAGTGAGTCTAGATCCTAATTTTGTGGCTCTGATACCACATGTTAGAGTTATCTAAATGCAATTAACACTAGGATCAAATTAGGAACCAAACCACACTAGTCATGAAGGAAGCAATTCTGCAGTTTGTTGCAGAATTGCTGATATTAGCATATGAAGGAATTCAACTTACCATTTGGAGAAGACATGATGAATGTGCAATTGATCTTCCTCTTTCACTGTCAGAATGATGGCTTGCTCTCAATAGGAAGAGCGATCTCAGATGCCAACAGTTACAGGAAATCGGGGACCAAGAGCAGTACATATACTCAGCAGATCGCATTCCCTATCAGAATGCTAACTGCTACAAACTGCCAATTTGAACAGTTTCAAACTCAAGTCTATCCGAGTTTGATCAAATCCATTCAGCCGTATTCCATTTCATCAAATATCAATTGTAACCTCAAGGTTTCTATTAATTATATATTGAACTCTATGTATTATTAAATGACACCCTAAACTAATGTAATTAGCAAAACTCACCATAAGAGGAAACTCTTACATGTAGGGGAAAGACCAATTCTTTATTTTACCGTGTGTGTCCTACCTTAATTTGGGTACTACAATATTTTGTTTTCTTTTGGTCTAAAGTTTGGGTAATGTGTCATGTGACAAAAGAGAGGACTTCAACCTATAGTATATTTATCTATCTGTAATCAGACTAAGAGAAATACTGATTTTGAATTAAATACTCAAGTGCTGTTCAGTGATTAATTACACATCACTATCGAGTAATTTGACCGTGTGTGTCCTACCTTAATTTGGATAACGGCACTAAAAATTTGGCAACGGACACATGGGGGCCGGGCCGCACTTTGCGAGATTTCTTCACTTTCCATGTAAACTGAAGAACCAAAACAAACTATTGGGCAACCTGTGGGCAGGATCCTAAAGTGGTTGACGTCGATCATGTATGACATGTTCAGCTTTTTTGCACGGACTAACCTGCTCTTATATCTTGAGGAGAGTTTTCTTAGCTTTCCAGTTCGGGATATTTGTTCACTTCAGATATATGTGAAATTGATAAATTGTAGCACAAATGATACATATATAATTTGGGTAATTAGTTAACAACAATAAGCAACTTGTTCGTCTAGTATGAGGAAATGAGTTATAAACGTTACTTATTGTGATTTCGAGCACATCATTTACATCAACCAGCTAGATTCTGTTTTAAGAAGAGTATATATATATAGGTAGTTTTTTTCAAGAAAAAGAAGGGTTTCTAGTGATACTCTAGTGATACTTTTTTGAGTTTGCAAGATGTTAACATTGCTAATTATAGGACATTGCATAACCAATTATGGATGATACAACATGTCACCAAGATAGTGATTCCAGTTACTGAGAAGGCAAGGGACTACATGAAAGCTATTTCTGACAAATTTAAGGAGGCAGACAAGGTTGAAACTTGGGAAGGTGCTTACTCAACTCTCACACACCCGCACACCCCACCAAGAGCAGTACATCTTGAAGCTGTGTGAATTTTCAGGAAAGCTGAATGATCTGGAGGTCACAATGAGTGATCAGATGCTCATTACATGTCACCCAATTCATTGCCAATTGAGTATATACAACTGAAAGTGTCCTGAAATTTTTTTTAACATGACTCAATTCTGCATCACGCCATACCACCAATATGCATATATCTAAAATCAGTGGTAATCTTCAATGGGTAATTTTGTGTTTTCATCTAACCTACCACCTACAAAACATGAACATGATTTGTAAGGTCAGATGCAAATATCACTCTCCATAAGGTCCAATTGAAGATATATAGTTGTTTTGTTTTCAGCTCGCTGACTCAAACTTTGCACTTGCATATTCTTTTTCCTTACTATAGATCGAAATTTGGAATCTGGGAGATGCTTTATTTGTAGTTATACGTACCTATATATGCCTAGGCTTATTAGGGCAGTTAATTGTATATAATTTAATTTGGACAATACATGTCAAAATGTCGGATTGTTTTTACAGATAAGACAGGATTAAGAATTTGAAAAATATATGAATTTGGAACTTAAGTATTTGGAACTTATGTGTTTAAAAAACATAATAAAGAGGACTAATATGTGGTTTTACATTTCATTTATAGTAAAGCTAGCAAAAGCTTGGTGGTGGGTCTCCTATTAGACATATTAATAGGTCTCGATCGCGGTCTCTGTCAAAACCTTGAGCGTAACTATAGGCGGGTCTCGGGTCTCGTCCATACCAATATGGAACATGTTGGAAAATACTTGTTTCAACAGAACATATCCATGTGTTATTGATTAAGTCAATATGGATATTTGAACGAGTTTTGTCTTGGCAGAGTGCAAGTGCTCCGCTGCCCCGAGTAGGCCAATTGATCCCTTCCCTCTGCCTCTTCTTTTCCCTTTCCTTCCTTGTCGTACCTCGCCTGATCACCCTTTTCCTTCCCGTTGACCTATCCATCGTTGTCGTGCCATCACCTAATCTCCACCCATTATCCTTGTGGTTTTGTCCCCGATTGCTGTTAGAGAAGGCCAGGGAATGCTCTAACTATGGAGGCAGGTAACCCCCTCTGGTTGGCCTACGTAATCTAGTTTCAATTGAGATGACTTTAATGAGGATAGATAGTTGCAAGCATTTGTATATAACGGATTATGATTGTTGTTACGCTGCACTTATAATTTCATCAATATATCTTTCGTTTTCCTAAAAAGAAAAAAAAAAGGATCATATCCCCATGATGCATGTATTCCTGATCAAGAATATTGGACAGTCAACAAAGACTTGTTATGGACAAAGATTGGTATGTAAAACCATAACTTGTATTATTCTTTGGATTGAGGTACTGTTGAAAATGTGCAATTATGTTGAATGATGAATTAAGGCCCGATAATACAATATCAATTATCTATCTAGTAGAAATCTAGGTATTGCGAAAGGGACGTTTATACTAGGATGAACTACAACTACTGCATTCCTATCAAAATACAATTCAAACTTTTGTAGGTTCTCACATACGTTAATTACTACTTTCCATTCTTTTTTGTCCAACTCATATTATTTTCTTTTATTGGTCAAAATAAAAACTCATAAAAAACTTACTGAATACGACAAAAACATGGACACTTTAGAAGCTAAAGCATTAAACTACCATGAATGACTAACTACCATCTCATGCACAAAAGGTCCCTCCCGATCCGAGACATCAGTTTCTAAGAGCAAATTAACATAAGCACAAACGCGGTTTTAGCATACAACGGGCATGGTAACATTGTGGACTATGACCAAAAATCAATTGGCAATGTGAGATGAAACTGAGCATCTTCAATGAGGGTGCTAAATGGGGTCGCACCACCATAAGTTGCTAGATTTAAGGATAAATTACATTTTACCCCATAAGGTTTGGGAGTTAACATCAAATTACCCTACTAGTTTCTCACATTGTATTACCTTCTGAGAAAAAAATCTTATTGGTTGATGACATGACACTATAGGTCCTACTCAAAATAACATATTTAAATTTAGTCCATCTGGGTTTATGTGTTCATTTAAACTTTCAAACTAAAACTAAAATTTCTTATAAAAAAAATTTAAAACTGAAGAAAAAATCAATGGCCATCTTCACCACAAGATTTTGAACCCAGAACCCCAAATCAAAAAACAAAGTGCTTTTCTCAATCAAAGATTACTCGTTAGAACAGTCGGCGGTGGTCATCAGCAATCACTTCTCCATGCTCTGCTTCGACCCTGTCGCCTTAAAATTCTCCACCACCACAATCACCACCGCCAATAGCTCATGCGTCTCTGTCTCCATTTCCAACTCAATCTCGACGAAATCACCTCAAATGGAAACCCTCCTCCGATTCGCCGCTAATTCCCCAACCCAACACCAAGATAGAAAATCTCTCTCTCTCTCTCTCTCTCTCTCTGGGAATTGGCGAATCAAACCATTTGACAATAAGTAACAATCAAATGGCAAATCAGTGGGTTGGGTTTCGGCGAGGTCACCGCCATGGCAAACCAATGAGGTGGTTTGATTTGTTTCTTCAATTTAGTTTTAATTTAAATGAATATATAAAGGGAATTTATATCCCCACCCAATAATTATCTCTCCACACCCATTAAATTTTTTAATTATGAATTTACTATATTAGCCTAACATGTAATTACTAAAAAACCTGCTCACCTCAAATGATAGTGCAGCTTCTGGAAAAAAAAAATGATATTGCAAACAAAACTCCCTAGACTCCGATCTTCTGTTACCAAACCCAATCTCGCCTCCTGCCTCCCACCCTTAATTGCTGAAAAATTAAGCACTGGCGACCACTCACCAAAAGCCACACCAATCCCTCACGTCGCCAGCCTTCTCTATCATTCACCTTCCCTTCTCTTTATCACCTCCACGCAGGCTGCGCAGCTTCAAGATCCAGCCGCCGATCTTCGATTTGGATAAGAGAACAAAGGGAAGGATCGAATAGTACAACTCCAAAGAAATTATTTTTGGGTAATCTGCAAAAATGGGGTTGGATTAAATTAATCGATTAATTCAAAAACAAAAGTTTTTTTTGGAGATTTGAGGAAGATCACAGTAGCTAAAATTGTGGATTTGAAGTCAAAGTTGGTCTAGTTAATTTAAAGAGAAGGGAAGGTGATAAAGAAGAAGGGCAAGGCGAAGAGAAAGCCCCATTTCGAAGCCCATTGGCCGCCACTCTATTGAAAGTCTCTTTCTCTCACTGCAATCTGGACTAAGTAGCTGAAAATGTGTTTGATTACGTTGATTTTGAGCTATTTGCATGTTGAATTTTGACTTCGAATTTTTGGTCTTCGATGAAATTTTGTTCATGAAGCTGCAATTTGAAATGTGGGGAAACTGAAGTCTGATTGAAGATTGAAGCATGATTTGATTATATTTTTTTAATGGAAGGTGAATGATAGAGGAGGCTGGCGACATGAGGGATGGGTGTGGCTTTCGGTGGATGACTCGTCTGCGCAGCCTGGGTGTCGACGGCGATGAAGATTGGGAAAGGATTTTTGGGGAAGTAGAAGATGGTTTTGAGTTGTCCACGTGTCATGTTGTGATTGGACGGGGATAAGGATGTGGAGCACATCATATGCACTGAGTCCAGTGTTTGAGGGTCTTTTAGGAATTAATATTGGGTGTAGTATGAAACTTGGACTTTAGAAAAAAATAAGGTGGGTGTATAGTGTATATTGGGTGTGGTGAGATAATTATTGGGTGGGGATATAACCTCCCATATATAAATCCAGATGGAAGATTTTGAATAGGACCTATAGTGCCATGTCATCAACAAATATGATTTTCTGGTCAAAAGGTTTAAATTGACACAATACGAGAAATTTGTGGGGTAATTTGATGAGATCGCAACCTTATAGGGTAATTTGATGTTGGCCCCCAAACATTGTGGGCTAAAATATAATTTGTCCTAGATTTTACTAACTCTAAAATAAAGGGTTCTACAATGGGGGTGCTAAATGGGGTTGCACCACCATGTGGTTCTATAATGGGGTGGTGAGAGAGTTGCTGGTATATGGAACCACCATGGGAAGCTAAAAATTTCCATTGGACATTTCTGCAATTTAAACTTAGAAAATGAAAATGATAAAATAAATCTGACATTTCTGAAATTTGAAAACGTGTCTGGCAATATAATCGTAAAATATTTTCAAAAAACAAACAGAGTAAAAATGTGTCTGGTAGGAGTATATAAAAAAGGGTTAATTATATGATAATACCCAAATTATCGGGTCAATTTCAAGTTCATACTCAATGTATTGATTCTCTACAAACAGGTACCTGAACTCTTGGAAATCATACGAGTTGCTCCCTCTGCTAACAAAACGGTTAAGTTTTCTGTTACGTGCTGACTAGACTATTTTAATAATGCTATATTGACAATTATAAATAATAAAATATTAATAAGTTAAGCAATAACTCTAAAAACCAATTAAGCAAACACAATCCGTCTCTGCATCTCCGCTATTCTTTCTCTTGTGGATGTTCTACGCATCAATGCTTGGATTGTTCACGAACCTAATAGTAAATGTTGACGAAATTTGAAGAGAGTGAATGCAAGACAAAGATTAAATGAAGATGCAGAGGAGAGAAGAGTCTATATTTAAAGTTATTTTTTTTACTTAATAATATTTTATTATTTATAATTATCCATATAATATTATTAAAATGATCTAGGCAGCACTTAACGGAAAACTTGTTTTGTTGACGGAGGGAGCAACTCGTATGATTTTCAAGAGTTTGGGTACATATTTGTAGAGAATCAATAGATTGGGTATGAATTTGAAATTGACCCTATAATTTGGATACTATTATGTAGTTAACTCTATACAAAATAGGCCTAAAATGCCAATCTCTCTTCTTCTCTTCCAATCACTCTCTGCAAAACCCACCACCTCCTCTTATCCCAATCACCTTCCTCAGAACCCCTTCTGCATCACCCCCGCTGCTGAAACAACCTTGCCAACGAAAGTTAATCAACCAGAAATCACCTTCTTATGCAAATTCTCTGCAAATCACCTTCCCATAAAAAATTCTCTGCAAATTATCGATGTCAAGAGCTCACTGCTTGAAGCTTTTGGACATTGATCTTTCCCATATTAGTACAGTTCTTCAATTCAACACCCAAGAGGAAAAGGAACAACATAACAAGCCTGCAACCTTGAAAATTTCATCTGCTTACTTATCAAAAAAAAAAGTTTCAATCTTTGCCCAACACAAACAAAAATTCATCATCAAAATCTTGTCTAATCAAAAAATTACCACAAACCCATGTCCAAATTACACCTGAAATCTTTGCCCGCAGCCCAAATGCGAAACCTCCAGCCCAACAACGTTCGCTGCATGCCCAGTCGGAAAACACCGCAATTCGGTGGTCTGACTTTCCTTTGCCAATCCCAAGCTTTCAGTTCAGGATGAACCCAGGCCTTCACGAGCTCTGTCAGCGGCTCCCTGGTGACTTCATCACGAAGTAGGCCATCGTATTGGACCAAGAGCTCGAGCTCTGGCCTTCACGAGCTCCGTCGTCGTCGTCATCGTCCTCGTCGGCGTCTTCATAGCCGTCTAGATAGCGGTGGTTGACGTCGGATTTGGCAGTGGTTGGCGACGGCAGTGGTTTCTGAATTTGTACCCAGTGGGTGCATTTTTTGAATTTGATGGAGATGAAGAAGAAGAATCGGCAGCAGGGATGAGTTTCTGATTGTTTGCCAAAATGTGGAACTAGTGTTTCCCTGTTTCCTTTGTTAAGTTGTGGAAATGAAAATGGGCTTCATTTTCTGCATTTCTGCAGTTGTTTTCATGCCTCGCCCGCCGAACGCATATTTGACCCTCTTCGGGGTGTGAAAACTAAAACAGCGAGCTGAAAATGTAAACGAATAGGACATTTGCAACCCATGCTAGTAACCCCATTTGGCACCTCCATTGTAAATGCTCTTAACTCTATTTAAACTCTTTAGGCTAGGTGGGCTTCCATCTTCATTATGGGTTTTTTTCAATAGGCCCCTTCATGAGGAGAATCCTAACTTCATGAGGAGAATTGTAAGGCATTTGTGGCGTCTTTTTGCGTCCTGCAAATGATAAATTTCAATTGGGTGATGTGGGAACATGGGTTTTTTAGAAGACATTTACTCGAAATATATAGCAATTGAGGAAAGATTCGTAATTGGAGGTAGATGACTAGAAACTTGTTAACCAACACCCATTTTGTTATCAAGTTCATTTTGGTAGGAGATGGATTCCCAATCAATTTGCGGTGTAATATGAACCTACCTACTTTTGATATATAGTGGGTTGACAAATGGCAAGGGAATAACGATCTCAAAATAATGAGATCCCTTAGATCATAATTTTTAGTTTGTGTAGATGAAAATAATCGTAATCTAATACCAAACACTGATGTTTCTAGAATTTTTACTAAAGAATATATTATTATTTTTCATCTCAGGGTTACCATTGCAACGCTTTTCAATAGTGGCCAGGAGTGGTAGACATTGAATTTGGGTTACATAGGATCTGATTTTTAGTTGGGCTAAGGCTTTGGGTAGTGCAATTTGCAGCAGAAGATATAGAACCTACCATTCCAGCCCATCTGTGCGTTCTCTCCCAAGTCCATGTTAAGAACCTGGCAACAACAACTAGCAGCAGCTTTCCCAAATCTCCTAACTCCTGCTACCCCACCAAGTTCGTGTCTGCGTTTCCCAAAAGCCTGTCGGAGAATCCATTTGCCGGCAATGGCGAATGCATCTCAAGCTGTCTCCGGCAGAGGACCAATCACTCATGTAATCTTCGACATGGACGGCCTCTTACTCGGTAATTTCGTCCAACACTTGCCCTGCATTTGCGACTCTTCGATTACGTTTTGTCTACCTTATATGCGTCAATTGCTAAAGTTTTCGGATTCGTACTTGGCCTTTGGTCCTTGGTATTGTGGATCAATTTTAGTTTAGTATCCTCTCTGCTGGTTTATCCGATTACATTTTGTCATATTGAATTGATTAGTGAGTTGTAGAATAGCTTGGTTGTGAAGTTGGAGGGTTGTAGTCTATTCCCAGATTATAGGGAAGTACAGACAGATGATCTGATTTGAGTTTTTGCTTATTCAGACACGGAGAAGTTCTACACTGAAGTGCAGGAAGTGATACTTGCTAGGTATAATAAAACTTTTGATTGGTCTCTCAAGGCAAAAATGATGGGAAAGAAAGCAATCGAAGCCGCTCGGGTCTTTGTTGAAGAGAGTGGAATTAGTGATACCCTTAGTGCTGAAGACTTTCTAACTGAAAGAGAGGCAACGCTGCAAAGCATGTTTCCAACGAGCGAGCTCATGCCAGGTACCTTTTGTTTGCGTGCATATAAACACAGATATTTGCCAATTTAGATTTCTACTTCGTATTTTGTATCAAACACAGATATTATGTACTTTTGGTATGTGGTTTAGCTTTCTGTAGATTTGATATGAGATTCCTGTGCTGATTCTGAAGTTTTCACTTTCATCTAGTGGGGGTAATATTACTATACACCCTGCATTTGATCGTTTTGATTCATTTTAATCTTATACCAAACTGTAGGGGCCAGCCGCCTGATAAGGCATCTTCACGCAAAAGGAATACCGTTTGCCTTGGCCACAGGGTATGGTTGCTTTTCTGCTGTTTTCACTTTCTACATATACCCAGTTTTACCAAATAGGGATCTCGAGCAGTTCTTTTTCATTTACTCCAGAATGTCCAATCCTTTTGCCTCATCGTAAATATATTTCTATGATTTGCACTACATAATTAAGGACTATCACAAGCATAACTTCACTTGGCTGACATTATTTCTTTCAGTTCTCATAGGCGTCATTTTGAACTGAAAACGCAAAACCATGGGGAACTTTTTTCACTGATGCATCATAAAGTCCTTGGCGATGACCCAGAAGTTAAACAAGGCAAGCCCTCGCCGGATATATTCCTCGCAGCTGCCAAAAGATTTGAGGTATAACAATGTGATATTCGCTCTTCTATTAAATAGAGTTGGAATGGTCCTAAAGTGCTTGCCACTCAGTAAGTCTCACGATGACTAGTCACTATTGGGGTTTCAAATGGTCAAGCAGTTAACCCGTATAGATGCAACCTGTGTAGCGCTATATGCGCTTTCACATAACTTGTACATGAACTAAATTGGGATATCAAAATATTTGGTATGATTGGTAAGTATAGCCACAAGATTGGGTTACCACATTAGCTTATATTGTCTTCTGTTGAGATATATATGCGGCATGCTTTGTACGACTATTACTTCCTTTATGCATTAGCATTTTAAGTCAATATCAAGAGTGATTATGTAACAGTGATTGATAACCAGATTTGTGTAAACAGGGTGCACCAATTGATCCAAGAAAAATTCTTGTGTTTGAAGATGCACCAGCTGGAGTTCTTGCAGCAAAGAATGCTGGGATGTAAGTACTACAATTTGAATTTGTTTTCATGACTAGAATAGCAATTCATATCGTAAGAATTTACTTTGTTAGCCAAACTTTTGAGAATCTCCAAACTTGATTCAGATGTTGAAGGGTTGAGTGGTAAAAATCAGTACAAAAGTAAATAATAAAAATTTTCTATATGATGGACAAATGTTACCTAAAATGGGTAGGATACAGTTGGCAATAGTCTTATTCCTCATAAAGAACCTAGGGATTTTTTTTTCCAGTATTGCAAAGTGGATTTGCCTACTTGGGGAACACTAAACATGCTGTGTCAATGTTAACCTGGATGCTACTGCAGGGGAACACAATAGTTATCAAACAAGCAGTTTATAAAACTAAATGTTTAGCATAGCCGATAGATATATCCCGAGTACAGCGCACAAAGTTTGATTATGCCACTATAACATTTTTTTAAAAAATCAAATGGGTTCACTTCAGCCTAGATGCTTGTGCCTCCATCAATTGACCATATGTCTATGAAACCAAAGAACATGCCTGTGGCAGAATTTGGTTGCAGTAGGCAGGCTTAAATGCTTATGGAACGGCTAGAAATTTTCTCCCAAAAACAAGGCCTTCCTTTGTTTGGGATTTGAATGTATTTTTGCTTCTTTACCGTTTGTATTAGAGATGGATGTATAATATGCACAACTAAATGTAAGGGCAGAACGAGTCTTTATTACTGAACAGATGAGGCCTTCAAGGTAGATACTTTTCTTGCAAATTTATTTAGAATCTTACTCACCTAACCTATAAACAAAATTCAAATCTGCATTGGTTTCTTGATGCCGATTGAATGAGCAAAACTCCTACCCTTCTGTATTAGTGCCCTACCTTGAGTCAACTCTTTCCTTACTTTTTAAGCCTCTTTATGACTTGTTCTTGTTGGAATCCAAAACTAATGACCTTTATGTTGTATAAGTTTATATTCTCTGCTTTTGTGCTGCGACATTGAACCTGTCTATGGTATCTGCATGAATATATTATATTCATAACAACTAAAAACCTTAGAACAATTTAACACTTTGTTTTGGGATGCTAATATTACACATGCTATGCAGGTCGGTTGTGATGGTTCCAGATCCAAGGCTGGACAGCTCCTTCTACGATATTGCAGACCAAGTGCTGAAATCCCTGTTGGATTTAAACCCAAAGGATTGGGGTCTGCCTCCATTTGAAACTCCAGCAACCTAAACTACGCTTCCTGGCACATTTATTCTTCAATAGGGAAACATCATCCCTGGTTATTGTTTGGAATCGGAGGCACACCTTGATGGTTTACACTAGAAGTTTTTAGGTTATTCCGAAATTTGTCAGCCACTTCAGACACTGATTATTATTGAATTTCTGCTCAAAGACTTAGCTGTTTCTTGTGGTGATTACTAGCTTTACATGTTAGAGCTATTGACAGATTATGCATGGCCTACTACATCAACTGCATTTTTGCCCCAAATTTGCCCAAGAGACGCATCACAGGCTAAAAGAAATTGTTGGATCCGAGTGAATATTGATGTGCATGTGCTGCGCTCGTGTAGTGTAGAGGGTTGGAATGCCTGTATGTCTAGATCAACACACTTTGTCATTATAATGTTGAGGTAGGTTCAAGTAGCATCATTCTAAATTTTGCTAAAACTACTTTGTCATGAAATTGAATACTTTGAATTAGGGGTGGCAAAAAACCCGAAAAACCCGACCCGACCCGATGCCCAACCCGTGCCCGTACCCGATTTTGCCCAACCCGAAAATAGCCCGACCCGAAAAATCGGGTTTTTGTCCCGACCCGACATTTATTGGGTTCGGGATCGGGTTCAATTGTTGAAACCCGTCGGGTACCCGACCCGACCCGACCCTATATAATTTATATATATATATATATATATATATATATATATATATATATTATACATTATATTTTTTAATAAATTGAGTAGGGTAAAATAATTGAGTGAGTTAAGAACTTCTGCCCAACCCGTGCCTCAACTCCATTCGACAGCAGGACTCCGGGAGGCAGGCTAAGCGAACGACGCCTCCATCCATCGCCGCCTCCAAAGCTCATACCGGCCTGCAGCGACAAACCGGCCTCCATCCATCGACGCCTCCTGCCGAGGCCTGCGAAGACGAGAGGCTGCGTCGCCTCCCGCCGAGGCCCGCGCTGAAAGACGACCACCTGCCGAGGTACAACCTGCCATTCTTCTTGTGGGTAATTTGAAGGATTTTGCAATTTTACATTCATAGCTTCAAATTTTACATTACATTCATAGATTTATGAACCGAATTTGTTTGGGTTTTGTGTGATTATCTAGATTAGTTTGATAGCTTACCAAGTTTCTGTTTGGGTTTTGATTAATTGATGATGGATTTGGGTTTTGATTATCTAGTTGCATTACAGTAGGCAGAAGAAAATTTTCGAGGTTGCTGGCTTCATCATATTTTGTCTTTTTTGATTTTTGGGTCTCAAATTTGAAGAAATGTACTAAAATTGGGGAAGTTCAGTATAATTAGAAGGCTTTTCTCTTTGGTTAGTTTTCTGTTAATTTCTATCAATAAAATTGGTAATGTTCTCGGCCAACGAAACAGGGTACTTCTCTGTTGGTTAACTAAGATTAATTGGGTGCTTCACTGTTTGTTTATCTTTTCTTGTTATTCTTGTCTTGCGTTTGTGAGTTTTTGTTTAATACTTGCATGACAAATTTTAAATCTGTGTTTGTTTTAATTCATGTTTCTCTTTTTTCGCATGTATCGATAATAGTTGATTTACATTTCAAGAAGTACATTGTCGGCATCCCGTAAACCTCTTTGCTCTCATCGGGTATGTTTTTCTATCTCTTTTGCTCTTGACTTCATTTCTTTTTTCAGTTTTTGGTTTTTGATGATTAGCTATTGCTTGGAGCTTGAGGTTTGATTGGTTGATTGATTGGTTGCCCTTTTGACGTATTTGAAGTTGAAATTGTATGAATGTGTATATATTTGGATGTTAATTAGTAATTTATTGTTAATTAGGTGAACATGGATAATGCTCCAATTGATAACTGTGATGTAAGTGGTAGCCTAGGTACCTCCACTCCTCTCCAAACACAACCTCCACCCCAAACACAACCTCCACCCCAAACAGTACCTCCACCCGAAGCACCACCAACCGAAAATAAGGTAGTTGGAGGCAAAAGGAAAGCGGGGACAGCGGCTGTGTGGTCTCATGCCAAGAAGGTGTCTACAAAAGATGAGAAGGGGGTGGTCATCAAAGTAGTTGCGGTATGCAATTATTGCCAAACCGAAGTTCTTGCCGATTCCAGGAAACATGGGAATAATGGCATAGAAAGGCATGTTGCGAGTTGTAAGAAGAACCCTTATAATGTGGGCAAGTCCGGTTCTTCCCAACCTACCTTAACACAATCTTCCATGAATAGTGCTTTGACACCCCACGTCTTTAGTCAAAAAAGACTTGAAGCCAAGGTTGTGCAATTTGTTGTGAGAGATGAGATGCCTTTTAGGGTGGTTGAAGGGGAGGGATATGTAGAGATGATGAAGGAGGCCCAACCTCGGTTTAAGATTCCAAATAGGAAGAAAGTTGCAATTCTTGTTTGGGATATGTATATATTGGAGAAGACCAAGATAAAAAGTATCATACTTGATCAAAGAGTAAGTATCACAACCGATACTTGGACCTCGATTCAAAATATCAACTACATGGTAATCACGGCCCATTTCTTGGATAGTGATTGGAAGTTGCATAAGCGGATCATTAATTTCACCAAGATCATTTCTCACAAGGGAGAGGAGATAGGAAAGGTTTTAGAATCGTGTTTGAGTGAGTGGGGGATAGACAAAGTCTTTACCATTACGGTTGATAATGCTAGCTCAAATGATAAAGCGGTGGAGTACATGATGAAGAGGCTAAAGGACATGGGCACTCTCTTGTGTGATGGGAAGTACTTGCATTTGAGGTGTACTTGTCATATTATAAATTTAATTGTCAAGAGTGGGTTGAAGTACATTGCTAAGGCGGTTGAGTCGATTAGAAATTGTGTGAAATACATCCACTCGTCGGGGGCTAGGTTGGACCAATTTAGGGAGTGTGTTATCCTATTGAAGATGGAGAAATCAGCAACCGTGCCTATGGATGTGCCTACAAGGTGGAATTCCACTTATACAATGCTTTCCGTTGCATACAAGTATAGGAAGGTGTTTGGTAGGATGAAGGAGAATGTGCAATTTCTTGAATACTTTACTGAAGAGGTTCAAGGTTCGGGAATGAGAATGGGGCCTCCCAATGATGTGGATTGGGAGAAGGCACAATTCTTTGTGCATTTTCTCAAGAGGTTTTATGTTATTACATTGCAACTTAGTGCAAGCAAAACCGTTACATCAACCTTGGTTTGGGAGGAAATCGTTTCAATGTGGGCAAGTATCAAGGAGGCATTGCATGATGATTCCAATCCTATATTGCAAGAAGTTGCTGCAAAGATGGAAACTAAGTTTACCAAATATTGGGGAGATCTTGATAAGGTGAACAAACTTGTTTTCCTAGGTCATATTCTAAATCCTTGTTATAAATTCCAAATGATTGGGATGCATTTAGGAGATATGGGATTGGATGATGCTCAAGTACAACTTTTTATCAAGAACATAGAAAAATGTTTGATGGATTTGTATCATGCATACAAAGGGGATTCTTCCATTGTGGCTCCTTGTGGAGATGAAGGCGGTGATGAAGAGCAAGACTTGATGGAAAAGTTTAGGGATGATCCCGCTAAACTCAAATACCATAAGCAAATGATTGAGGTGAGGAAAGCTCAAAATCGAGCGGTGATATCCAATGAAGTGGATAAATACTTATCCGATCCTTATGTAAAATGGAGCCCAAGCTTCAATGTCTTGGAGTGGTGGAAAGGGAATACAACGGCATTTCCAATTCTTTCAAAGGTTGCCAAAGATATCTTTGCAATCCCCTCTTCTACCGTTGCTAGTGAGAGTGCTTTTAGCCTTGGGAGGAGGATTGTGGATCCATTTAGGGCATCATTGCAACCCAAAATGGTGGAGGCATTAGTTTGTTGTAGTGATTGGCTTAGGGGGGAGGAACTCAATTTATACAAGGAACCAACGGAAGAAGAACTTGAATTTTATCAAGATTGTGAAGAAGTGGTTATAAGTAAGTCACACTTTAATTTGTGTAAGGATTGTCCATTTTGATTCTTTATTCTTGTTCTAAATTGTACTAATACATTTCTTTGTTGTTTGTAGATGCGCACACACAAGAAATGCATCCTCCTCAACGTTAAATTTCAAGTGCTCTAGTGTACTTTTGGATTGTATTTTAATTTCTTTGCAACTTTCACTTGATTTGGGATGATTTAATTTGTATTTGTATTTGCAATTTGGGTTTGTAACTTAATTTGTATTTTCATTTGGGTTTGTAACTTAATTTGTATTTTCATTTGGGTTTGTAACTTAATTTTAGCTTCTATTTTGCTATAACTTAATTTCTTTGCATTTGTCTTGATTTGTTGGTAGTTAAGGATGAAAAGGATGTGATTTTGTCAAATGAACTTTGTTTTTTGATCTTTGGAGTTGAAATGCTCCTCTTTGCAACAAAGCTTGGAGTTACCAACAAAGATGAAGATTTTAGAAGCCCAATACTAATTTTGAAGCCTAACACAAAATTTTTAATTTTTGGCCCAATATAAATTTTGAAGCCCATAATTTTCGGGCTAGCCTTGCCCAACCCGACCCAACCCGATCGGGTCGGGCTACCCGACCATCGGGTACCTGACCTCTGTCGGGCTCGGGCTCGGGCATCAAATGGTGAACCCGAACTCCATCGGGTCGGACCCGGGTTTGAGGGTTTCTGGTTCGGTCCAACCCGATTCCACCCTGTGTCACCCGACGTGGACATGCCACGTCAGCAAACTTAACTGAAATAGTTAAGTTAACGGAAATGAGACAAAAATTCCCAAAAATGAGTTGGAGGGGGCAGATAACCTGGATACAAATAGAGTCCAGGGGCGCAAAGGGATCTCAAAGTGAGTTGCAGAGGACAAAAGGGATAATAAGTGTTAAAAATATAACCAAAGGTATTGGTGGGGTGAAAATCCTCTAAAAAAGTTTTAAAATTTTTTTTGCTGGTATGTATACATGTGGGACCCACATTTTTGTTGTGTTGACAAAAACATTTAACTTAATGAAAAATGAGGCAAAATTTCCCAAAAAAATGAGTTGTAAAAAACAGATGAGATATAAATAGTGTTGTAGAGGGCAAAAATTCCCTCAATTTTTTTTAAAAATATTTTTTCTTACGTGTATAAATATCAACAATTTTAACGGATTATGTGGTAAAATTTCCCAAAAAATCTTTCAAAGTGATTTGCAGAGAGATAAAGAGAGCTAAAGTACTAATAACATATACTCATGCGTTACCTGTTTCTTGGTACAGCTCATTATTATCTCCAAGCCTGATAAGTACAACTGTGCTGCTGTGGAACCAGCTCATGCCCGTCGAATTGAATCGTTGATTCCGAAAGGTTTGCAGCAAATGCAGAAGCAAACTTTACAGCTTCGAACACCTAAACCATATCGGTTTCCACCAAATGCACGCACAAGACACTTTACAGGCTTGGAACACATAGCACAACATCGCCCAACAATAGTATAATTTCAAACAGTCGTGCTAGAAAGGGGGACTGTTAACAGATAGGCGAAGTCATAACATACTCACTTCTTGACTAAAACTGATCGTCCAACAAGAGTATCATTTCTTTCAAACAAGAATCATGTTAGAAAGGGCCGACATAAGAAAATGGATCTGGAAAAAGGAAACTCCATCATCTGTCAATAGGTAAAATCCAATTGAATTGTGGCCAAGATTCCTAGATGTTCACACCACTGAAGAAATTGATATGCATAAAGAGCCCCAAGTATACCACTACCATACATACACACAATCAGATTGAATGTACAAGGATGCAACCAAAATAAGAATCGAAATATCTAAACGGGTCAACTTCATAGAACAGAGTCTACATTATACAACAGAGTGAAGGTTTTCAACTGAGATCAATTGCAATCTAACTGTTAGTTTCAAACAGATCAAACCCCTTTAAATATCTGCTACCCCTTTCTTCTATATCGTCCCAGGGATTAGTAGAAATTAACCACTGTATGCAACTTCGCATCTAAGCCAAACGGATACCACCCATAAATCTTAAAAGTGATTAGCACCAGCCTAATTTTTCCTTCATTTTCATTAGCAAATTAAATTCATCTCATACATGATATGCTCATCATCCTAAATCATAAAGTTTGATCCACTGAATTGTTTTCTTGCTTCAACAGTATGCTCTTCCGGAGATTATCATAACCAAGACTCATTGCAACAGCATGATGCTTGATAGCAGTAGCCTGAGTAGCCCTATTCTAATATCCACTCCGAGCCAATTCACACATGGGATAGGTATGCTCAAGGTAGGTAGGAAGTGTGCAATTGCCCACTACAAAGAAAAAGGAAACACTTGCGGGTCTGGTGGGGTTGGGTTTGGTGATAATTTCTAACATGAGCAATAAGAAACAGTATGTATTAAACATATATAACAGAGCTAAACCCTCCCTGCGACTGTTAAGACTATCTCTTTCTTCTTTATTCCTGATTACAAAATAAATTACTAAACCAATAATTAAAGGTTGACGTTTTTGACAAGCACATTCGATAGACACAAATACACCAGAGCCATAGTTATGATCAACTTTGACAGCAAATCAGTTAAAAACCAGTGGGTTTGCCTACATCAGTTGCGAAAGAAGTATATGTGGTGTTTGGCAGACTGTTAGCAGAGGTCCTATAAATTGGAGTACAATGCTGAAGGCAATTGTTTTGTGAAAGCCAGCCACACAACCGTCTTGCCAAAAAGAGCTAATAAGTACAACTGCACAACTGAAAGTTGAAAATCCATGTAAAACCGAATCTGTGAGCAGAAGTTCTACAGACTAAAAACTTAATATGAATTTCAACTTATTTGCCATCTACACCACCAACTTACTAAAATTCAATAGACTGAGTGTTAATGCTCCCCTAGTCAGTTTATTTGGTTTAAAGTATAAGGTTCATCATAATCTCATCTTCCTCTTTCAAAAAAAAAAAAAAAAAAATCTTTTCTTGCAGATCAATTTTTAGCCAATGCACAGTTTTCTTTAAACACATGATAGTAAAAAACAACGAACCAACAGATGGACGAAAGTATGTAGAGAAAACCTTGCACAATTGAATGGTCAATACACACAGACACAAAAGCTTTCACATGACTGATAATCTCAGCTACTAACTCATTATCAAAGAATGCTACAACAAACATATAATCCACATTAGTCTCTCAAAATAAACAAACAAAAAGGAGACACAGCCCTCTACAAATGCAACAGTGATTTCATCATGGGTCAATTGCACATATATACCCCACTCTCGTACCTGTGATTAACCTCATAAAAGTCGGTACTACCCTCGGAAGCTGGGCGCAAAGAAACACCAGACAATGACTTTGTTCCTTGCCTGGAGAATTTCACATAAGCAACAACCTCAATTTCTTCACTGCCATCTCCTTCATTAGAATCCACAGGCATCCTGGCTCTCAACCGACCAGGAGGTCCATTCAAGGGAATCTCAGGGACATGCCATTTCAGTTCTTTCTCAGACCTACTTAATACAGCTTTTGGTGACACCTTCAACAATGTAGGATCAAGTGGGAGTTTCAAAACAAATGTCACGTCAGTCAAAGGCTGCGGCAACTCAGGGTTTGACACATATTGTATCATCACTGAAAGCAAGCTCCCCGTGTGACGTTGCACGAGACGAACCCTCAATGGCAACGGTGTCAACCTAGGCAGCAGACTATACTTCATAATGGGCAAAGGCTCGTCGGAGGCTGCAGTCCTCACATGAAACAGCCCATTGCCTAGACTACTAACACGAGAATTCTGCAGAATAAACTTCTTAACCGCGCCAGTTCCCTCAACCCGGAATGAAAACTCAGTTTCTTTATCACCACTAGTTTTGGTTGGCAAAGTTCTTAAATAAACAACACCCATCATTCCTACTCTAGCAAGTAAAGACTCTCTAAACTCAACACTAATCTCTTCCACAATGTGCATCTCAGGACCCTTCATTTCAGTTGTCACAAGGGTTTCAAGAGGAGTACCTGCTGCTGCACCGCCTGCAGTTGCACCGGCAGTTTTCGGAGCATCAGGCCCGGTCTGCAGCAGCTCAAGTCCACCAAGCCCTTCCTTTTTCGGAACCTTCTTCGAACCAACAAACTCAGAAGCATCCAATCCACCACCCCAAGCATCATTGAACCCTTCAAAAGTCTCATTGAGAGAATCCTTGTCATTCCCGAATTCGATCCCACCATACTCCCCTTCAAACCCTTCCACCGCAATGTGGGTACTCTGCGTCGCCTCCGCCGGGGGCAATGTCGTCACTTCAAGCGTCTGCAACGCCTTCTCCAAGTCCGTCGCTGAATCCTTATTCTTCTTGAACCCGCTCACCAACTCTTTAGGTTCATTAATCTTCTCACTCGCCGCAAATGGGTCTTTCTCTACTTCGATCTCCTCCTCGTTCTCTAACTTCTCCTCGCTCTGCACCACCGGCGCCAAGCTGGCTGCGACCTCGTCACCGGCGGCGATCGTCTCCGGCGGCAATTCGAACCCTAAGTTGTCGAAAGCCCCAATTCCGGCTTCGTGCTCGGCGGAGAGCGCCTCGACGGCTCGCCAGTTCTCGGCGCCGCGGATCTTGTTCTCGGTGTCGAGAGCCGAGTGGACCATCTTGGCAATGCCGTCGCCGTGCATGGAGGAGAGCATGGCGGCGAGGCGGATGTTGCTGACGCCGCGGAGGACGATGTCGAGGGCCATGTAGATCTCGGCGTACTTGCGGCCCAGCTTCTCGGGGGTGACGTCGACGCCGCGGCAGGCGGTGACGACGACGCTGACGGCCTGGTTGACGATGTGGATGCACTCGAAGACGTTGATCGAGTTGTCGTGGTCGGCGGTGGTGACGCCGAGGACGTAGATGGAGTTCACAAGGCGGTAGACGACGCGGTACTTGGACTCGACGCCGACGATGAGCTGGCCGCTGGCGGCGGCGAGGGGGTCGTCGCCGAGGGAGGCGATGGAGTCGGCGGTGGCGTCGGAGGAGTCCGGGTGGTTGTTGTTGTTGTGGTGGGAGTCTTTGGAGGTGTGGAGTTGTTGCTGTTTGGCGGCGGCGAAGGCCAGGCGGGTTTGGCGGAAGGAGGAGACGGCGACGAGGGCTCGGGCCGGAGGGAACCATTCTCGGGTTTGGAGGAGGATGTCGGATCCATTGGCGGGTTGGAGGGAGAGGGCCAGGCAGGACATTTTGGGATCGGATCGGATCGGATCAAGCTCGGATCGGATCCAGAATTTTCCGTTTGAGGGGTTTGTGATGGAGTTGCAGAGAGCGAGATGACTCGGTGAGACGCCGATGGAAGAGAGAACCGGAGTAGATGGCGAAAGTGGTTATGGGCCAAATGATTTTAGTAGGCCTCATCTAGATCAGGACAATCCCCAAAGTTGGCCCAATAAAGTCTCTTCTTTTCATCTCGTGTTGAGCCTTTTCGATTTCATTATCCTAAGAATTTCTTGGGAATTATAAAAAGATCCCATTCGTTAATCAGATTATTGAGAGTGATGGCACTTGAATTTTGGACCTTCTTCAAATATTGAGAAGAGAAATAATACCACTAGACCACACAGTTATGCGGAAGGTCTCTTCTAATATTAGACAATGAAATTCCGATAAAGCACTTAAATCATGTGCGAAATTCATTCTTTCATTTCGCTCAGATAGATGTTCAAATCTTTATGAGGGCCAGAATCCTACTAAGAGGTCCACTAAAGATCATATATTGTTGAAGAAAGAACAAGACACTTCTTTTGTTCCTTTCAGCAGATGGAAATGAGAAAACGATTCTTATGTATAATATATACTCTGCTGTGTATTGGTTTGTTTCTTATGTTGCAAGAATATATACTCTACAGAAAGCGGATTATGCCCAATAAAACTTCTAACTAACCTTGGGGTCTACGACATAAACGTTCTTTGAAAAATTTATATTTGCTTTACATCTTGTCATCTAGCCAAGAATTTCGAAAGATGTGCATTCAGACAACTCATCTTTCACCATTTTGATGCAACAAAGATCTTCAAGAATTCCAATTTCATTTTTCAGATTCTCCTGCAATTGTAGAATGGAGAAAATCAGTGTGGGAAGTTAGTAGAGGAGAATGCAGAACGAAAACTAAAGCCAGAGCATGAAAGAATCTCAAACTAAACTCACCAAAATTGGAAAGAACATGCAAACTAACAAGGATTATCCCACCTAACTAAATATCATCTGTTCTTGGCACAGAAGATAAATGCTCAAATATTAATAGCAATTACAAGTCAGAAAGTAAGGAGGAAGAATAGGTCATGCTTAGTCAAGAACAATTCCTAATGAATAGGAAATGAAGATGATGACAATCACTATGACAAGAAGAACATGGAAAACTGGTCTTATTATCATGCATATCAGCCAAGCCAACAGGGAACAGCTAACTGCTGAGCTTAGCCTATAATCGCCGGTGGCTGTTCACATGATTTAGTTTCCAACTTCAAATACCTTATGACTTGTTTTCCTCAGGAGTTAATGTAACTATATTCTAAAGTTTTAGTTTGACCCGAAAAATTCATGGCAGAAAAATATTGGGCAAAATTATAGGGACACTTACCGGATGGTTCAGAAAGGCAGAAACTAGAATCAAGCATGTCCTTAGCTTTTATCACAATACTTGCTTTTCATGCTCTAGTACCAGAGTTTACATGCCTACGAGAACTGCTCCCACACCTGGTGGAAAGCTTTCAGGATGCTCAGCGCATAATGCAGGAACTCATCAATTTGAGCAAGCAAAATGCTGTCACAAGAAAGGGACTTAGATCATTAGATGCTTCAATAACAAATTAAAGAAAGACAAAGAATGAAAATGCAACATTCTATAATGTGTACGGAAGGAAGAGATCAACTATTGGAATGGCAGTCAGAAAGCCATGACCTGGAGGCTTTATAAGTCTAACCCTTCCTGTCTCCAAATTCACTCCAAATTCACTCTACAATGGTTATTGCTATGTTGTGCATACCTAATTAGGAATGCAATGTCGGCCTTGCTTCTTCATAGCAGACCCATATATTAACCCTAATAACCATAGGGTAAAACCCAACCAGTTCAGTGAGGAACTCTTTATCTCAGGGTAGATTTTATCAGACAAGAATGTGAACTTCAGCATTCACCAAGATGCAAACAGGAAACAACCTTACCTAACAAAACTAGATTAGGAGTTTTGATCACTGAAGAGTGTCAGGACCCAAGTGGACTACTAACTGTATACAAAACTAGGGGATTCCAAGAGTAAGTCATAATATTTCTCTGTCCCTGATGAATTATTAAGTTTCACTTCTTTACAAATAAGAGACACAACCAGCTCAAATAAATTTTACATGTCATGGGGAGGGATTTAGAGGTACAGGGAACGCCAATGGTAAAGAAATTACAAAAAATAATAATAAAAGAAATTTAAAGAAACAAAAAAGACACAAAGACCACTGCTTTCTTGAGCGTTCCCACTGAGCTATACATGGTTGTTTCTGTGTGACTCAACCTTAATGAGCTGCATATCTCTAACTACTGAGGCTATTATGTCAGACTGGCAACAATCTTATGACAGAAAGTTGAAGCTTATTGCGGAAATCTGGAAAGAAATGCTTCACAACCGAGAATAAACATGCAAGCTTGTAAATGACAGAAGCAAGAAACGGTCCGGTTGGTCGTTTAGAAATTTTCAGAAAGAAAATAAACAAAAGCTCTTACATTAAAATGGAACAAAATCTTATAAATATTGTAAGATTGCAGATCTTCTTACAATTTCTAAGCAACCAAAAGAGCATAGATAGCATTGCTTTACTTCCTTCAGGTAAAATCTCCTGTCAGATTTTAATATGCATATTGCTATCTGCCAACTGACTCAACCCCAACCACGCCATGCTTTGTGATGGCAAACTCACATGATGCTTGTGGCAAATGAGGCGCAAAAACCACATCAATTCGTCTCCTTGTCTGCATCCGCACATCACCCTCCAAGCCATTGTGATGACCTCCCCCAACAACCACCTCATTTCTCGACAGAAACACCCTCGAATTCACGCAATTCGACCAAGCCAGTCCCAAAGCCGGACAAACCCTTCTTCCTGAAGAATACAAAGAACCGAAGTTTCCCACTTTCACCTCATTTACTCCCTCACTCGCCCCCATAAAATCAACCACTTGGTTCGTCACCACCACCGCCAACCCAAACCTCTTGGCCAACGCCTTCAATTTCCCCGAAATCTTGAAAAACAGCGACGACCTCCGCTTAAGATCCAAAGGGGTGTTGTCAAACTCAGACCGGAACAGCGCCGCAATTGAATCAATCACAATCAGCTTGACAGGCAGCCGAGTTCTCGCGTTCGCGATAAACAATTCTATCTTGGGCATTATGTCAAACAGTTGGTGTGCATCATTCACGGCGTGAACATAAACATCCTCACAAGGGTCAACGGCTACGAGGTTAGGGTGCAGTGAGCGAAACGATTGCGAGAGTTGGTGGAGCCGCCGGAAAGGGAAAGGGTATTCAGTGTAAAGGTAGAGAGAGGAGGCGGAGAGACCGCCGTGGGAGGCCGGGAGCTGGGCGGAGAGGGCGAGTTGAAGGCACAATTGGGTCTTGCCACAGCCGCTCTCCGCCACGAACTCCGTCATGGAGTTGCAAGGAACGCCGCCGCCGAGGCAGCGGTCCATAATTGGGCAGCCGAGCGTTAATTTCTGGGTGAAGAGAGGACGCTGTAGCAGATTTTCGGGTGTCATTGGTCGAATTTTTCACGGTCCATTGGTCCGTCCGTGGAGAAGTTAAATACAGGAAAATAGCGGGAATACGTTGGGCTCTATTTGAGCTCGAGCAGATTGCATTGCAGTAAGCCCAATACTTTAACATCGACCTATATCGTATCCTGTAATAACACCCGTCAATGAAAATCGATGAATGGAAAAAATTTAATAGAATATGACAAAACTCACATTCATCTGTTGAAGACAAAGATGCACTGCAAGAATGAATCATAGGAATTTCAGCATCCATTTTGATAGTTTGTTATGGCTTGGTGATAACCTGATTCCAAACTAAATTGTTTAGCTTCTATGAGTATATTAGTTTGATTTTAGAAAATATTGGAGAAATGCAGATGCTCTTGCATTTCTTGCATCCCTTGATTACATTCGTCATTTCTGCATCTCCTTGGATGTTCTTTATTAGGTCTTGTCGAAGTTTGCGGTAGATATCAAAGAGCTCCCAAAGAAAATAGATAATTTTACTTTGATGCAAATGTGATCAGTTTATGAAGTCAGCGAGGATTGCTGCATTCAAAAGATGCACTTCATAATGTCATAGGTAAAATTTTATGATGCACTTCATAATGTCATTGGTCCCATTTGGGCTCAGGCATGTTGAAGTGAGCCCAACACGAGGATTTAACATCTACGTGTCATATCTTATTCAGTAATGGTACTCGTTAATAAAAATTTTACGTGTCATATCCTATCCAGTAATGACACTCGTCAATGAAAACTGACAAATGGACAAAATTTAATGGAGTATCGACGTGTTATTACCAATGAACAAGCACCAAACATGACATAGGGAATCTTTGGTAACTATATATAACACAATATATCATTGAGCTTCACATGACAGCCATACTTCTCGTAAAACAATTACGCATTGCAAGTTTCATTGGTATGGAGAGATGTCTAAGAAGCATTGCCTTTAAATTTTTATCGGTTTGGTGATTCACCAGAAACACATAGGAACTGCTTGTGAGCTTAGAAGACCTAGCTCACATCATTTTGAAGGCATTAGGGTAGGAAGACTTTTTTGAAGAGGCCTAGCAAGACCAGAAGCTAAAGAGGAGCCTTCCCACCAGCGCTTCTGATTTCCATTGGGTGCTTCCTCTTCCTCTCTCTGCCTGGAGATGCTGTTCCTTTCCTGCTCAATCCTTTCCGAGTATGTGGCCTCGAGATATGTAAAGAAGCCGGAATTTGAACAAGCAATGGAAATGCTTTCAGGGGAGCAAAAGAGAAGCTGTAAATGGAAATGCCATGAACAATTACCCTGTGCCGGGTGCCATAAACATGCCTCCGGAGATTCAGTCATCATCCTCCCGGATACCCCAACAACGTGATGAACTACCCTAACTAATCCCCTCTGATGTAAACTCATTTTTTAGGACAAAATTTCTGATATGATCTAATTTTTTTGGACACGTCTCTCATGTAAACTCTTTTTTTTTGGGATAAATTCACTGATGTAAACTTATATGATGTCTATTAAGGAACTATGTTCATTCTGTGACTTTAGAAAGTCACTAGTTGCTACTTTTACGGATTTTGTGGTCAGTGTATTTTGCCAGTTGGCTTCGGGTCCGAGCTTCCAGTTCGAGTTTGGGTTCCCCTTTGGACTTCTACCATCGGGCATTATGAATCTATTCTTCGACAAGAACGAAAGTAATCAATGTTCTCCCGATTCTCCAACATGCAATGAACTTGACAAAAGCCACATAATTTAAGAGGCTCAGCGCATGAGAAGGTTAATCTATAGATTATTTTTATGAGTTAATCAGAATGCAGGTCATATATGTACCAACATTTCACGTCTTAACTTACAGCTTTCTTGAATGAGGTCCACAAAAGGCACCCCTAAAAAGGACTTTTAAAAGTACAAGCAACGGGCAGTACATCTTCGACATGGATTTCGGGCCTTGTCCCCTAACCATGCCACCATTGACATCATACCATAATGTATTATATCTGTGTGTCAAGACGGGACTGTGGAATGTCTACACTTTCAGATGTTCTTATGTTTAAAAGCTATACCTGAATGCATTTACATTTGATGACATCAGGGAACCTAAAGGAGTTCTGCCTTCTTCCTGTTCCGCTTTCACTTCTAGTACTAAACAAAGAGGTAGCTTCCCCATTCCAAAGCCCTGAAAAACTGAGGCGATGCTAGCCACAAGCACTTCCTTCTTGGGAATACTGTCACCTTAGAAACAGCTACAATACCAACAAGAAAAACATGGAAATCCCTTCAGTTACATCAACCAACCCAATGAAAGCACGGCTCGAGATGTTATTCAATGATTGTTTTTACGTAGGATAATGAGACCTTTACAGGAGAACTGTACCTAAATGGTAGCAAAGGGTAAAACGGGGTCGACGTTAAGCATCCACATGACAAAGACTGTTTAAGTTAGAGACAAACCATTGCCTTCAAAAGTAAGAAATTTTTTCAGAAATACCACTCAAACTCTCTGCTTTACTCAACAGAGGGCAAGGTAACTCCCAGAAGAAAGGTGTTAACAGAAGCAAAGGAAACAAAAAAAGTAGGAAATTTTTGTTTTGGGCTTTTTGGCTGTGATTTAGTTCAAAGCATTGTTCCACAAAGAAGAGGCCAACATCCTGATTATCAAGAGGGTGGCTAGAATTTACTTTTGTTTCTCTTAGACTAATCAAAGACCAACTTGACCACTATTCATACCAAACATTAAGAATGATTTTAAATTATAGAATTTGGCTAGGCGGTTGAAAATAAATAGCATAGGAACAGGGAATAAACTATAAAAGAATAATCAAGAAGCCAATCCTTCAAAAATAAGTAAAACTTTCTTTTGTCAAATAATGTAGATAAATATAAAAGGTCCTAAGTTAGCAGTCAAAAAAAACCTCATCCCTTCTAATAAATCATCATGGATAAGAGCATGCAATCAAGAAAGATTGTAGGCAATACTAAAGAATTCTGGGAAATCAAAAGACAAATAACTTTCCCGCCTTGTTCTCAAAATTTTAGCCAGATACGACTTTTGTTAAGAAATAAGGACAGGCATGCGTTTCTTTTCTCCTTTTGACATACAACTAAATTCTGAATCTCACTTTAACATTTTCAAGTTTATAGGATGAATTATGAGGGTTAAAGCAATAGAATACCTTTCAGCTTTCGTACTGGTCAGCTGTGGGTATATTCCACTTTTATCAACTTGAATAAAACACAAATGGTACTGCAAAAAGATAACACTTCATAAGCAGAGTTTTATAAAAAGAAAAATATTGAAACTCCATATACTTTTATATTCAATAATGTCACTGCAAACAAGAGAGGTAATGCAGAATACAAACTGGAAGAGTACCAGTGAAGAACAATAAGCCAAAGCATGTACACAAGTCGTCATGAATGTGTCTACATAAGCTAAAAGAGTAAAGAAAAATCTAGTTGCTGCTAAAAGACTTTCATTTCCTAAAAACATTGCTAGCAGATGCATTAATCCCCAACAACTTGACAACAATCGAGTCTGACTTACAAAGGTGCAAAATCCATTTGAAATGTAGTGCTATATTTTCCTTAAGGATTATAATTACCACCCAAGTCTAATATACACTCATATTCTTATTTTGAATCACATACATAAATTTTTGGGCCCCATATTTATCCTATATACCATGTTTGCATGGTGGAGCAATGTTCTACGTGAATCCACATTGGAAGGACATCATACCAAAGTTATACAACTAGGACTTTGATATGGTTTTATTCCGTTTGTATTGGAGGTTATGTTCCTTTTTGATTTTTTTTTTTTTTGGGGCTGCTTCTCATTCTTCTTTGGCACCTACGGTAGAGATCGGGGGTATTGAGTTGGCTTTTACAGTATCAATAAAAAATGAGCACTGCAGGGATTAAGTTCCTAAAACGTTTACAAGCAGAAATTTTAAAGCTAATTATCTTCTACTATTTCATTCTAATGTGCCATGTTCCCTTGGATGTTTGAAGAGCTTAAAGTTCAAGCAATTTAAGAGCTTACCAAGCAGGAAAACGGTGAGCACCAAACCGAGGGTAACTTGAACAGAACAACGACTTTGTAAACGGAGTGGAGTTTGCCATTGCTTCTGTGGACTTTGTGATTGCTTGTGAGATGGACCAACCCGGCTAAACATCTGCAGATGACATAATATAAGTTTCACTTGGAAATTCATAACTATCTAATTGAACGAAATCAAAAGAGAGAAAGCGAATAGAATAGAAACATTCTTGTACTTTTATTTGTACTCTTTGCATGACTAACATATTTTGCTTCCAATCAAATGTTGTCATCATGCCTTTCATATACGTAACAATCTGACCTGGTTGAACGCGCTAACTGCTCCTGTTGCATTATGCAATGGCCCACACCTTTGCTTCCAGAAGACAAGTTTGGATCCTTTATCTTTCGGTGTGTCCTCAAACCCCGGAATTAGTCTTTTGCTCTGCTCGGGTTCATCAGCTATTACAATCCTCAAATCATAGTTTGGTGAACTGCCTTTCTTCCTTGTATTAGTTGCTCTATCTGCATCGTAAATTATATTATCCCCTACTCCTGGTATTTCTTTACTTTTCAATTCCACGGCAAAACTTGGATCCGTAGGTATATCCATAGCATTTTCAACACCCTTCATTTCAGTATAAATGTCTCTCTTGCGAGCAGCATTTGATTTAAGGTCTTCTTCGGGTCTTTTTACAGAAGGTCCGAGTTCTGTGTAATCACTTTTGGCACTTTGTAGACTTTGGGATGACCCCGAAAGAAATGCAGCGAAATCATCACATTCTTCGTCATCCAGTTGTACCCATCTAAGAGGTTTCTTTCCTTCCACACTAAATGATTCCATTAATACTGTTTCAACCTGGGAAATTTGGTTTTCAATGGCAGAGATAAATTGTCTATGTCGAGCTATGGAATGATCATCACCGCGTTGTCCATAACTCGACCTGACAGCTTTCTCGAACTCTTCCAACTGAAATACAGTTAAGAATAACTACCAGAGAATTAGAGTAAGGAAAAGTGTCATACCTTAAAAACTTCTAACAGATAAAACTTTCTGGGATTCTTGATTGGTAAGTGAGATTTTTAATAAGGCACGAGCATTATCCAATAATGGCTAAATCTGAGATGATTCTTTGGCTTTCCAGATATCTGACTAATGAAAACTTATCTACATCGCATTTTGTTTTCCTTGCCCACCTTTTGTATCGACCAACAAAATAGTATACCTTTTTTTTTACTGGGAAGCGGCATATTTTTCTCGTTGATTACTGAACGATAGTATTAATACACTACAAATGTCATGACAGTTTTAAAAAGGGCGCTGGTATTGGCACTCCAAAAAAGTCATCCTACACACTACTTTGTATTTTACACGAGCGGAGTGCAGAATAACCATTTCAGAGTGATGATAACATTTCCCCTCAGAATAAGGACTTAAACAAGGGTAAATAGCAAATCAGAGACTAGAACCGTACCTGCCACTTGGCAGTACCTAAAGCAGTTTGCAACTCCCTACAGAGTTCATCCAAGTCTTCAGTTGCTTGCCTTTCTCTCCTCTCTCGAATCCATGCCCTGTATGTGGATTCCATTCTGCAAACCAAACAAAGAATGGGAACCAAAGGAAAAGTTATATCGTATTCCACTTTTACTGAATATTCCACACCAATAAACAATAATCATCACTGAAACGAAAACTTGTTTAGTAACTGGAAGATGAGAATAGGCTCCATTCAACCTTCGTCAAAACACAAGGAAGTGCTATCTAATATCCATGAGCATTGATTAACTGATCAATAACAAATTGACAAACCTGTTGAACAACTGATATTTTTCAGGGAGATGAAGCTTTTCTTTTGGGATGGAATAAAGTCAGCGTTCAATTTTCGTTACATATTCCTCAGAGATAAGATGGTATAGTACCGGCCTATCTCCATATTATCAGTGTAATTCAAGACACCTCAGGAACTACATAGCCATTCACCATACTTACATCTTTTGAACCAAAATTCTTAGGATCAAAATTGTTAATTTCCCACTCCCAGAAAGTAGTGAGTTATGGATGATAATTCAAAGCAAACGGTAGTGGGATCACTAAATTACAGATCACATAAATTACAGCACACCTCAGTAAATCCTTCAAAAGCACAATTCAACACAACCATTTCCAAACTTCAAATAAACATCAATACCAATAAAACCAGCTGAAACCCACATGATGAACAAAAAAACAAAAAGCAATAGGAGGCAATACATACATATCAGCTGATTCTTGGACCTCCTCGGCCGCAGCAAAGAAGGCATCTTTTTTCCAAAGATCAAAACTACTCGCCACCATCATCTTCACGTCCGCCGCAAAAAACCCACAATCAAATAATCAAAAACGACGAAACCCAATTCCCGTCGAGCCTTTCTCTTTGGGCTGAGCTTTTAATCCAGCAAAAAGGTTCAAACTTTTTTTCGTGGGTAGCCTTCAAAAGCGTTCACATAACCGAAACCACGTTGCTCGGGCAGGTGGGAAATTGCTGTTTTGTTGTTTCGTGTCCTCTCTTCTCTTCTTTGCTCAGGAGAAAGCAAAGAAGGAAGAGGAAGAAGAAAGACAGCTAACAACACAGAGAGGAGAGAAGAAGACGTAAAAGCGATCCTATTTTTTTTTCCCTTTATTATTTTCTCACTACATTCTCTCCCTCTGTATCTATGTGTGTGCCTGTTTCTGTCCACTCTTTCCTTATTATTTAATACCAATACCAATTGAGACACTTAAATACGAACTTGCATTATATTATACAGTTAGGTGGCGTTAAATAATCTTTGTTAATAGGGATGTTTTTATACATACCAACAATTATCTCCTCCCGCGTATTATATTTTTATAATTTTTAAAATTGAAAGTTATCCTTGTCTTAAAAATCAATTTATATTCAACAATAACAATCTTACAAACTAAAATCATCTCACCACCCCCAACCTAGCAGTCTCAATTCTGTCTACAACCATCCTCTATCATCGATTACAAATGACAATAAAAAATAAAAATAAAACTACAAGAGAGAGATTAAAAGGGAAGGGGAGGTTTGGGGAGGAGGAGATGAAGAGAAGAGAAAAGAGTAGAGAAGGAAGAGAGGATATAGGGGAGGTGGAGAACCTTTCGCGTTGGAGGAGCGACGTCGATGAATATCAGTAGGAAAGAGAGAAATAGGAGGAGGAAGATGAGAGAGGAAGTGAAACAAAAAATTAAAAAAAGAGGTGAATTTTGTCGCTGACATCGGACCACCGACGCTGGTAAAAATTTGCCGTCAAGGTGAGTGGGGAGCTGAAGCGAATTTGGTAATTATTATATTTTTAATATTTAGTTAGGGGCAAAATGAAGAGTTTAGGTAAAAAGGAATATTGGGTGGGGATAACAATTCGCTTGTTAATATTGGAATTGAGAATTATACTAAGCTATAGCTAAAGTTTTGAATTGTTAATAATCATAAGAAGTGATTTTTACACACTTTTTTTTATCTTGTATAAACTATTATTTAATTTAAACCATTGACTTTTCTTTTATCTTCCAATTCATTAGCTGAGAACGAACAAAAATTGTGTATGAGTGCAAATGAAGTGCCAAATTACTTTTCTATTCCATATTTTGTTGAATCAAAAGGACTCTTGTATCATTTTGTCCAACGAAAAGAACTTGTTATCTTTGGCTAGAATCGTGTGCAACAGATTTGGGAAGACGGCGGAGCAATCGGCAACTAACTACTGCCACGTCAATAGAATGGCATTGGTCAACGAGTAGGAAGTATCAACTTTTAAGGAATCTGGATATCCTATTGGTTGAGAGGAAATTGGTTGCTTTTTTGTGGATTCAGAGAAAAAAAAAACTTGGAGTGAGTAAAAAGAAAGGCGTCTGCGGTTGGGGCAGGTCAAGAAGAAATGGACAAAAAAGGGGTGGGTGGGCTGCCTACTAGGGGGGACACAGCCAACTTATGGGATTGTTACTTATTGGGACATTCCCAGCTAGACATCAACAACAACACAATGGGTTATGAGTCACATTATTCCATCATATTCTTCATCAATCATCAAAAAATTTCATCAATGTGATTATTTTTGCTCCATTAATTCAACCCACCTATTCTCCACCAAAGAAAAGAAAATTCCATTAGTACCAAGTATGATCTTCTTCAACCCATTAACCATCCATTATGGCATCTAAGTGTCACCTTGACCATCCATTGGAGAAGAAAGTGAGCCCTTAATTGTTGAACATATTTAAAAGCACGCTTAAATTGATAAATAAGAAAGTTACAACATTCTTTTTGGAAAATAGAGTATTAGAATGCTGAACTGTTTGCATGAGAATATATTCAAAGGACTCTACAAGTATAATAGGTGAAAATGTGTGATTTGATGGTTAACGTGGCTATACCGATTCATTTGCCTAGTCGTTAAAGTTGATCACGCCAAGAAAATATGCAAAACAATTGAGGCAACTAACATTATATTATATGTAGTACACTTTTGATTCATGTGGATACTTTGTTATGAGGGATAAGAGATTTTAACATTTTCAATTCAATATATTGTGTAAGATCCAATTTTTTATAACATTTACTATAATCTACAAATACACAGATTTTATTACTCTGTATAATTTGCAAAGTCATTTGCAGCATACTTTGAAGGGCTATTTTACTGACATGGCGCTACAAACTAAGTTTGTAGAGTCCCTTAAAGATGCTATGAGATATGGTTTCATAATAAATTAGAGTTTTACTTGAATTTTCATGTTGTAGAGAAAGCTACTGGCTATTTTTTTCGGTAGACTTTATAGTTGACATAGCCTAGTATTACTCCGACCTAAAAACTTTTTATCTACTATATCATTCCAATACCATCCAAATATTCGACATCTTTACAATTACAACAAACTGAGTATACAAATTGAAATACAATACAATACAGCATATTGATTTCAGGCTTTAAGAAAGAGTTCTGAATGCAAAGCTCGGCGATCTTGGAAATCATTAGGGTTGGTGCTCAAAATTGGTAAGTGTGTGTATTGCATGCATCGCTATTTCATCGTCTGCTATGATAAAGTTTAAAAATGGTGACCGGATTGTTTGTTTGATTCTTTGAAGAGAACGGAAAAGAACTCAAAATGTAGCGCATGCAGTTTGAGGAAGCCTTCAATGTTACTTCCTGGTTGGTCCCTTCATTATGATACATGCATGGACCGTTATTGAAACAATACAAGCACTTGTACCCCCAAAAAAAAAAAAAAAAACAATACAAGGATCATACCAACTTTTCTATTATAGTACAGTACGCATGGTATCATTCACTTCAGGAGTATGCTCACATCACACTATGAGAACAAAGTTTTGTCAATTTTTCATACATATTTGACAGATGATTGACCTCGTGGCCGAAATTTGTTACAATCAGGATTTTATGATCACACTAATCTATGAAGAAAGTTCTCATACAATCAGAATTTTATGATCATTTTCACTAGTCTACGAAGAAAGTTTTTACCTTTTGGGGATCTATGCTAAAAAGCTTTTCCTATCTTGAATGGTATATCTGCTGTTTACATCATCTCACCGGAAGTGCACTTTGATAGTTCATTTTTCACCAAATTGATGCCAGAATAACACGAAGTTAAAACTGAAGAGACAATACTTCTTTGTATGTCCTTGAACTTGATTGCCAGCTTTACATCCCAGTCAGTATTTCTCCTGCAAAAAAGAAATATACAGATCCTAATTTGATCAACAAAGCAAAGTGTCTCAAATTGTGTGATAAATAGTTTGGAGACTTCTTTACCTGTCATCCAGGTCTGCATCACCAAGTTTATCCATCATGCCATTAAAGATGGAGAGCACACTTTCGAGAATTTCAATTTCAATCTTCAAATTTTCCGGCAGCTGTAAATATCAGGAATTCATATAGAACATGAATATTAAATCAACATCAAATAAACCAACATCAAAACCACAGAATTCCAGCATTTTAATTTCAAACTAGACCTACCCAGATTGGAATCAATATATAGTAAAAAGATCATTTGTTCTTGAGACATAAGATCACACTAAAATACTAGTAGCAATTCCAAATGAAATCAGAGGTAAGGAAGAACGGATCATGAAGTATAATGATGAAGGGAATAGCTATTGAAAGGGAGATGAAGATAATGCCAGTCACTTTAACAAGAGTAATAGCATAGAACATTACAAGGGACTTATCATGCGGCATAGGACTCCAAGCTCTCCTTAAGCAGTCCAGGAAAGGGGAGGGCAGACTGTAGTAGAAGATATTGTGGTTCTTTGATAACCAAGTACCCCGCACCATGTGAGTGGTCCAACTGGATATGGAATTGTCTTCAGTAAGATCTGCTTGGGCAGCATCAATATCTGCATGAAGAAAAGTTCTAGTTAATATCTGCGAGCATAAGGACTATGCACTTGTTATACAATAACAGAACCGCTTGATGATCAGGACTATGTCATGAATTGGGTACTCTTTCAGAAATTGCAAAATATTTCCATAAGAGGAATGTAACAGACCCAAAAGAATCACCTATAGGAATGACATCACATGGGTTGTGTCCTTGTGGTACAAAGCCATAGAAGGTAATTAGATGGGAACTAGAGAAGCTTCCATAACTAAGACAACATTCCTGTCCTACACTGCATGGTCTTGATAGGCAGAACTTCAAGGTATTTGTTGCAGAATCTACTCTGCCATAGTTGACTACATGGGGGTACAGCTGCGATAAGGAGACCATGAGTCATAGCATTAACAACAAATCAAATTACAGGTTAAATGACATATGAACCATTACAAAAACTTTTAAAATATAAGTAGATATCAAGATGCTCATACCGAATGGTTCAAAAAGCCAGCAATTGGAATCAAGCATGTCCTAAGTTTTCCATCAGGAAACTTGATTTTCATGCTATTCGAGTACCACAGTTCACATGCCCACAAGAATTGCTCCCGTGTGTAAAGGTCATGTGGAAAGATATCAGGATGCTCATTGGAAAGTGCAGGGAAGAGCTCACCATATTGAGCACGCAAATGCTGTGACAAAAATAGGACATAGAAACTAAATTTTCTTAGTGGTAAGAATTTTACTTTCAATAGAGTCAATATAGACAGATGAGGATTACTCATGATGAAAACTGATCAGAGAATTAAAAGTAAAAGAACAAATTTGTTAAATTAGAGGGAGAAATCAAATTTGTTAAATTAGAAAGGTAAGGAATTGGATGAAAATGCAACATTGCATTATTACCACACGAGAGGAGAAATCAAATTTGTTAAATTAGAAAGGTAAACACTGGCACTTCCTATCTTACAATACCCAAAATGATGTATATCTCTATGTTCTTCATGTTCAATTACACTCCTGTCCACAGACCCCCTTTATTAAACCCAGTAAAGTCAGGGTAGAGCCAAATAAGTTTGCATTAGAACTTTGTCCCACCATAGATTTGTTATAACATACAGGTAAGCGATCTATCTTATAGAGAACTGGAGATAGAAAGATAATAAAAACCCAGGACCAGGCACAAATAAACCAGGTCCTACTTTATAAGTTGAAAAGACAACAAACAAGCAACAGTCATTAACAGACAAGGATGTGAACCTTAAAATTTACCAAGAGGAAAATAGGCAGAAACAGAATAGATTAGGAGTGTGATTTCTGCAGAATGTAGGAACCAAAGTCGAGGATAGAAAATGACTATTGAATTTTTATACTAAAGCAGCTATATTTTGTTGGACAGGGCTGAATGGAGGAGGTCCCATAATACCATCCTCAGCTTACCTAGGCCTTTGTCTTTTGATCTCTTCCTTATTTCACCTCACGCCTACTTAGAAGACTAAACATTCCTATATGGGCAGGAAGACAGGCCAAATTTCCACCTCTAAATGCATGAATCATCTAACAATACCGAAAAATTCTCTTTATAAATGAATGAAAAAGAATATAAGCTCAAACAAGCAAATGACACTCTATTGGAAAGAATAATAACCTCTTTCGCTTGCGTTATCTCATCCAACAGAAAGGTTTCATCCAAAACCATCATGGCATTGACTCCGAAACTCAACCCTGCAGCATATAGGGAAAGAAAGTTCATAAAGGAAACGAAGAAATGGATTAAAAATTGAAAAAAAGTTTGCCAACTAAGGAAAGAAAAATTTAACGTAAAACACCGCAACACAGAGCAGGCAAGCATGTCACCCATGTAACTTGAGTACCCGTATGAAATTCTTCTGGTAGTGTGTCAAAATAATTCTTGAATTTTGAATCACCATTGTATCTCTCTTTCATGCTCCATAACAACAGCATAGTCTCCGAGGAAATGCCTTCAAACTTCTCTAATGCATGATACTGCAGTAAACAAAGGAAAGTATTATATTGGACCACTTTTCTGGTTCACAGATTATGGATGTACATAAAAGCTACATCTGAGCTCTTAAGTAGAGAGGCATAAGTAAGCTACTATAATTACATAAAACAAGCTGGAGAGGAGTTTATTAATGATTACATCCTGCGAAAATTTGGGTCATGAACTGGAATTATGTGGCTTGGAAAACAAATGTTGACCATCACTATGTGAAAAAATTTTGAGTACTAGAACTCCATATATGGCAGGTAGACAGATGTTCATAAGAAGTGATCATCATCCAACAATTGTTTCTTACATCCATAAAATCTAGAACCAGTTTTGTGAAATGGAAGAAACAGAAAGTTCATGATCTGCTATCACTTTCAACTTGGAGCCTCTTCCTAGATGTGGAGTCTGTGTATTTTTACTTCGATTTCTGTTTCTGCCAATATACTTTTAGAAACTTCTTGGCTAAATTGAAGAGGTAACACTTACAGAAAAGCTAAAAGCATTAAAAGGTATCTGAAGTAATGAATCAAACCATCTCAGGTTGCACGAGATCTTCAGAAATTATTAAAGATGTCGGGATCTCCAAAGCAATATCTCCCACCTTCAGATTCTCTGTAGCTATGGCTCCCCTGCCAGCCCCTTCGATGTCTATTATAATGAATGAAACATAAAGACATTATATATTCTTTCTCTTGTACATGGTTAGGTTTAACTCTTTCTTTTTTTCACATTTGAAAGTGTCATGTGAATGATTACCCCCCACCCTGCAGGAAACCCCCTCAAAATAGGGAAAGAAAAACACGTTATAACAATAGTATCCCTTGTAGTGAAGGGCTAAAACTTACAAGCTATCTGAAGCCTTGTCTTTACACCATTGTTTTCACCCCACTGTAACAATTGCCTCTCTTTATCAGAATTGTAGCCTTCTACAATTTTAGTCTCCAAACTGTTCTTGTCCCCAAACTGACGAATCATATCAACAATAGCATTGCGTATTTCTAGCAGGATATCCCTTTGCATTTGACAAGCACAAGAGAGTGTGCTCTCAACAAGCTGAAGGGTGGAATTGAGAGCCTCTAACTCATTCCTTGGGCAATACGACTCCATTGGTTCATCAACCCCAAAATAAAGCTCTGCCTGCACGTCATCCAGCCCATCATTCCATCAGTAGTCTGCCTATTTATGTAGTGCAATCAAAGTAGCTTCAAAATCATTTATCTTCTCGTTTCTGCCTATACAGTCTGACAAGTGCTCAAAATTTATGTGTTTGAAGGATCTAAGAAGGGACTATGTAGGTAAGAACATCAACAAACATTCTCGGTTTCACTTTTGTAAAATAATGTGAACTAAAATTGACCCTTTGGCATAGACTAACAATCAAGTAGTTTCAAGAGCATATGGACCAATTACCTCATCTGATTTTATGATTCTTTCAAATTGAAGCATTACTTTCAAGGAGGTATCAAGCCAATGAGGATCTGAAGACCTTTCAAACTTTATTTGTTCCTTGGTATTAAATCCCTGATCTTGAAGGATTTTCTGACAGAAGATGAGAAAAAATTGAGGATAAGTATAAGAATTGAGGATAGAAGTGTTGAAGGTTGAAGCTCCTGAATTGGCTTATGAAGACAAGAAGAATAAAGCAAGGAGAAATGAAGACGAGCTGGAAAATGAAGCATTCACTATCCACGTGATTAGTGTAGGTTCATGTGATGTAATGGACTGCCAAGGAGCAGATCCTATCTTTGTGTAAAGTGTAGAAAGCGTGATACAAAACGCACGCATAGGGCAGTTGAGTATATTAGCTGTACTGAGCATTTCACAAAGTAATGAAAAAATATCTTCATTCAATATAACAAAAAGTTTACATCTTTGCCTATTTTCTCCCTCTATCCGTACAACATTCAAACCACCATTGTTGCTCTCTACAATACATCAAAGCTCGATACATACTATACAAAACCTATACAACCTAAGCCTATACAGAAACTATTTCTTCATCTGCTGAAACCTTGTTGCGTTCCGCACAAGCAAACCTGCAAACAAAGAATACAGACACATTAACATGGCCTCAGAGCTTGGTTTGTTCTAAAACTGGGCGTACAGCTGTGGAAGTTGGTTGATAGGTCGCGTGTAAGCTCAGGAGTAAAACCCCGGTTGAAAAATCGTCATCGGAGCTCTACCGGAAAGTTGAGAACTCGTGATTTTTCCAGAATCCGGCGAGAAACCCAGAATCCGGCGAAGAACCCCAGATTCCGACGACGATGGCGAGCTCAAGAGCTCCGAGATAAAAGGACCAGTGTTCGCTGGCGAGAACTATGAGTTCTGGCGAATAAAGATGGTCACATCTTTAAGTCACATGGTCTGTGGAAGTTTGTGGAGAAGGGTGTTCCGATCATCAAGAAGAAGGAGACGAACATCTTCGCTAACCGGAGACTGAGGAAGACGATGATGAAGACGAGAAGCAGACTTTGATGTTCATGAGAGATGCAAAGGCGCTGGCCATAATTCAAAACGCAGTTACTACAATTTTCCAGAATAGCCAATGAGAGTCATCAAAGGAGGCGTGGGAGCTGTTGTAAGAGAATACCATGGAGGAGATCAAGTAAGATCTGTGAAACTTCAGAGTTTAAGAAGAGAGTTTGAGTACGCACGTATGAAGGACGATGAGAGCCTCACTGTGATCTCACTAGGCTTACTGAAATCATAAACCAAATGAAAACGTTTGGAGAAGTTCTGTCAAATGAAAGAATGGTGCAGAAAGTGTTGATTTCTCTTACAAAAGCCTATGACCCCATATGTTTGGTGATTGAAAACACCAAGGATCTGAAGGAAGTAGACTTACAAGAAGTTGTAGCCATACTGAAGAGCCAAGAACAAAGGCTGGACTCACACAAGAATGTCACAGAGAGAGCATTCTCCTCTTTGTCCTTGAATCAAAAGAACCAGTCCAAGAATTCTGGTCAAGCATCAAGTTCGAAGAAGAATGGAAAAGGAAAGAAATGGGAGTCTAAGCCTAAGTTTAATCAGCCAAGAACTGATAGCTCTGGTGGTCAAAATACAAGTCAGAATGAGGGAAAACCTCAATGCAAAGTGTGTTCTAAGTATCACTATGGTGAGTGCAGGTTTAAAGGCCAAACCAAATGTCACAATTGTGATAGATTTGGTCACTGGGCCAGGGACTGCACAAGCAACAAAGCTAAGGCTAACAATGTAAACCAGGTGGAGACAACAGGAAATCTGTTCTATGTCAGCAATGCAGTACAGAAAAGAAACAAATGAATGATGAGTGGTATATAGATAGTGGATGTAGCAATCACATGACTGGGAATGTTGGTCTGCTAGTTGATGTGAACACAAATGTGACTGACAAGTACAGATGCCTAATGGAGTCATTGACAAAGTTGCTGGAATGGGATCACTAGCTATTGACACCAATAGGGGAAGGAAATACATAAGACAAGTTATGTATTTGCCATCATTGAGGGAGAATCTTTTAAGTGTGGGACAGATGGATGAACATGGATATTATCTGTTGTTTGGAGGTGGCAGATGCTGTGTATTCGATGGCCCTACTTTGGACAATCTGGTAGTTAGTGTTAAGGTCAAGGAAAACAGGTGTTATCCCTTAACATTGACTGCACAGAATCAGTTAGCTATGCGTGCAAGTATAGTACATAGTAAAAGACTTGGCAAGGAGATTGGGGCATCTGAATTATGAAGGACTGAGAAGTTGAGAAACAAGGAGATGGTTCATGGTTTGCCAAGTTGGAGGATCCCAAAGTGATATGTGAAGGATGTCAGTTAGGGGAAGAGCACAGGGAATGGTTTCCTAAAGGACAAGCCTAGAGAAGGAGTCCCCTAGAATTGGTGCACACTGATCTGTGTGGTCCTATGAGACACAATCTCTAGCAGGAAACAGGTATTTCATGCTATTGATTGATGATTTCAGTAGAATGACTTGGGTTTATTTCCTGAGGAACAAGTCAGAAGCCTTTAGTTGTTTCAAGAAGTTCAAAGCAATGGTGGAATTGAGAGTGGATTCAAGATCAAGTGTTTGAGAAGTGATAGAGGAGGAGAGTTCCTATCTCTGAATTCTTAATCTGTGTGAAACAGAAGGCATCCAAAGGCAGCTAAGTGTTGCCTACACACCTCAGCAGAATGGTGTAGTGGAGAGGAAGAACAGAACAGTTGTTGAAATGGCAAAAGCCATGCTGCATGATAAGGAAATCCCCTATTTCTCTGGGCAGAAGCAGTTCACACTGCTGTTATCTACTAACAGGTGTCCTACCAGTGCTCTCACTATATAACACCATTTGAAGCCTTCAGTGGAAGAAAACCAGGCATTGCACATCTCAGAGTCTTTGGATCTATATGTTATGTGCATATTCCCAGTGAACAAAGACAGAAGTTAGATGCTAAGAGTTGCAGAAGGATTTTTGTGGGTTATGGTACCTGTGAGAAAGGTTACAGGGTATTTGATCCTCTACTAATGCACTAACTCTATCTCGAGATGTGGTGTTTGATGAGGAGGCTAAATGGGATTGGAAGATTAGCTCTGAGCAGCAGCATTTTCAGGAGTATGTAGAAGTTTTGGAGCTGGAAATGATCCAAAACTTGCTACACCAGCTGCATCAGATGCTGATACGCCTAATACTGGCTCTGAAGATTGGAAAGGGCTACCAGACACTTGGTTGGGGAGTATACACCAGATTCTAGTAGCTCAGGGGGTTTAAGTCCTAGTCAGACTTATGATGACACACCACTGAGATGGGGAAACATCAACGAGATCATTGCAAAATGTAACCTCTGTGTCATCGAGCCTGAGAGATTTGTGGATGCAGCTAGGATAAGTCATGGATCAAGGCTATGGAGGATGAGTTGAGCATGATAGAGAAGAATAATACCTGGGAATTGGTGAATAGACCAGCTGGTAAGCCAGTTATTGGAGTGAAGTGGGTTTACAAGACTAAACTCAACTTGGATGGGTCTATTCAGAAGAACAAAGCTAGATTGGTGGCTAAGGGCTATGCTCAGAAACCTGGAGTGGACTACAATGAGACCTTTGCTCCTGTGGCTAGGCTAGATACTATAAGAACCCTGATAGCTCTTGCTCACAGAAAAGATGGAAGCTATATCAGTTGGATGTAAAGTCAGCATTTCTCAATGGAGTGCTTGAGGAGGAGGTCTATGTTGAACAACCTGAGGGTTTTGAAGTGAAGAACAGTGAAGACAAGGTGTATAAGCTTCACAAAGCTCTCTATGGGTTGAAGCAGGCTCCAAGAGCCTGGTATGGTGAAATTGATGGCTATTTCAGCAAGTGTGGCTTTCAGAGGAGTCAAAGTGAGGCCACTTTGTATACAAAGGCAAGGGGAGAAGGTTTGTTAATTGTATCCATCTATGTGGATGATATTATCTACACAGGAAGCGATGAAGGTCTGATTGAGGAGTTCAAGTCAGATATGATGAACAAATATGAGATGACTGATCTAGATTTGCTCTACCATTTTCTGGGAATGGGAATTATTCAAACTAAAACCAGCATATTCATCCACCAGAAGAAATATGCAGAAACTCTACTGAAGAAGTTTGGTTTAAGGGAATGCAAACCTGCAGTGACCCCTTTGGCAGCTACTGAGAAGCTCAGCAAAGAAGATGGGAGTGGCGCTGCAAAGGAAGAGGAATTTAGGAAGATTGTGGGAGTCTCCTATATCTTACTGCTACCAGACCTGATATAATGCATGCCTCAAGCTTATTAGCTAGGTTTATGCATGGACCAACTCAGAAACATCTTGGCACAGCTAGAAGAGTTCTGAGATATATCAAGGGGACTCTAGATTTTGGTCTGGAATATGTGAAAGGCAAGGGCAGTGTACTCATTGGCTGGTGTGATAGTGACTGGAGTGGCTCACAAGATGACATGAAGAGCACATCTGGCTATGCTTTCACATTTGGCAGTGGGATCTTTCTTGGGCTTCAGTGAAGCAGCAATGTGTTGCCTTGTCTACTGCTGAGGCTGAGTATATAGTGCCTTAGAAGCAACTCACAAGCAATCTGGTTGAGATTTGTGCTGGAGGATTTTGGGAGATGCAAGCTGAGGCAACACCAATGCAGGTTGACAACACCTCAGCTATAGCAATCACAAAGAATCCAGTCTTCCACCAGAAGACTAAGCACATCAATAGGAGGTACCATTTTATTAAAGAAGCTCTACAAGATGGGGTAGTTGATCTGGTATACTGTCCTACTGATGAACAGATTGCAGACATATTTACTAAGCCTTTAGGAAAAGAGAGGTTTAGTTACTTAAGAGAGAAGCTAGGGGTTAAACCAATTCAGCATCTTAAGGGGAGTGTTGAAGGTTGAAGCTCCTAAATTGGCTTATGAAGACAAGAAGAATAAAGCAAGGAGAAATGAAGACGAGCTGGAAAATGAAGCATTCACTATCCACGTGATTAGTGTAGGTTCATGTGATGTAATGGACTGCCAAGGAGCAGATCCTATCTTTGTGTAAAGTGTAGAAAGCGTGATACAAAACGCACGCATAGGGCAGTTGAGTATATTAGCTGTACTGAGCATTTCACAAAGTAATGAAAAAATATCTTCATTCAATATAACAAAAAGTTTACATCTTTGCCTATTTTCTCCCTCTATCCGTACAACATTCAAACCACCATTGTTGCTCTCTACAATACATCAAAGCTCGATACATACTATACAAAACCTATACAACCTAAGCCTATACAGAAACTATTTCTTCATCTGCTGAAACCTTGTTGCGTTCCGCACAAGCAAACCTGCAAACAAAGAATACAGAGACATTAACAAGAAGTAGCTGAGTCAACTCATAACCATATTGGCAATCGACAGAAGCTGATTGCTCTTAAGCGATAATACCAAAGGAAAAATAGAAAAGATAACAGCACGGCACGTCCAAAATTATGCATACATAGTAAAATGGAAGTATTGACAGTTGTTCCTCATGTAGTTATCACTTCCTTATAGTTGGAGTGCCTGACTAAGAAGAATCTGGCACAAAAGATCGCATGTAATTGATTTGGCATATTCAACACCTCGGAAATAAGTCCCTCAATCTATCAGAGTTATGTTGACCAAGATGGTTGCACATTCATTGCCATACTTAATACAAACCGATTCATTCTCACATTTTTATTATTAACCATCATTACGGCTAAATATCAAATCCTAAACACACAAGGATTCGAAACAAAAACAAAAGCAAGGGCGAATCTTTTCCTTTCTCACCTTCTTCTTATCAAAAAGAGGGTCACTTTCAGGTAGATCAAGGACAATTGAGCAGTCCTCATCCAACTCCATGGAAGTATCAGATGACAAAGGCTGACAATAAACAAACAAAGCATAACACATTGTACACGGTTCAATTGAATTCAACATATGATAAGAACAGCATTACAGGTATGATAAGAACGTCAACCTTGTCGAAATGACCATTGCTTAATCCTAACTGGGCAAAAGTACCATTTTTTTTTTGAGCTGAGTATACATATCGTTGTACTTAATCCTCACTGATAAATTTATTACATTCCGTTGCATTTTCGGTATGACTAAAACCCTAAACCCTATATCAAAAAACTGAATCTAATTGAAGGGGATTTCTTCAAAGAAAGCAAATTCAAACTAAAAAGTTCAAAAAGTAAAATTAAGACAAAAATTCAAGTTTATAGAGAGCGGACGAAATAAACGATCCGTTTGGTTGCTAGGAAAATTAGCAGAAAATGAAGTAAATTCAAGAATCTCACCCAAACCGAGTTGAAATTGACCAAAATCTTATCAAGATTGTAGCGTTTTACGTCTTCATATAGTCTATAATCACCCAAATGAACATTCAAGAAGCAAGAAAATTGGAGCATTCGAGTTCGATAAACGGAAATGAAATTTCACGAAACGAAGAAGAAAGCGACAAATGTGGAGGAACTTAAAGAAAATACAGAAAATTAAGTGAGAAGATTTTACTTTAGTGGCCGCCATTGATGTGCAGCTTCGAGCAGAGCTTGGGCGTAACAATGGCGACGGCGGAGAGAGTTTTGGGCGGCAAGAGTGAGCGAGTGAGTTGTTAGAATTTGGAAGAGCTGCGGAGAAAACGTTTCTGTTATTCGGTTCACTGTTCTATTCCGTTCTGTTTTAATCCCATCGCTTTTTGTTACTCTTTGCCGGTACTGAGGAAGGGCCAAAGCCCAACAAAACTACCAGACTAGGATTTAGGCCCATCTAATCTAAAAACCCATTCACAGATTCAAAATGCTACTACCCATTTGTTTGTTAAAGGTGCATTTGAATTTAGGGAAATTGTCTAAAATGGCCCAAGAGACCAAACTTTGTTCCAATTTATTTTGGTCAACATAATTCTTTCCAAATTGTCAAAATTATTGCTTAATTGCACAAGAAACCCTTCACAATTCACCACCAAATCTTTCACAATTCACCACTCAGTCCTTCACATTTCTCCAGAAGCCGATCAACAAGAACGCCTTTCCAACCCGCCGCCCAAGCCCGACCAACAACCCGTCACCATACGCTGCCCCTGCTCTACAGTCAAAACCCCCAAAATCAGATTTCAAATACCTTGGACTTCTCGGACCCGAAAACAGAGAGTGGAGCGGGAAATTTGGCGAGTCAACCCGGCGAGGTACTCCTCCTCGTCACTCTCAGTCTCGCGGGAGCCACCGACCGACTCCACCAGCGAGCTACGATCCGACGAAAGGCCAAAAGCCCCACACCCCAACTCAAACGTCCACAGAGCCTTGGATCCGTCGGAATTAAACCCGAACCTGGAGCTCTTCCTGACCCTGGACGAAAGGCCAAATTTCCCAACGAGTTCAATGCTCGCCTCCGTCTCCGGCTCGTTAATGGGTCTGGGTATTGCACAACGCTCATTTTCGCTTACTATGTGAGATCAATTTTGGACGGAGATGGAGAAATTGGGTGGTGAATTTTGATTCTTGAAGTTTTTATTTTCTGGTTGTTTAATGATTTATTGGGTTAAGAGAGAATAAATGTTGAGTTTTTGAGCCATCGGTGGTCGTGATGGAGAAGGTAGAACAAAGGGACATAGTGCAAAGGCTGCCATTGTTCTTGTTTGATTTCACGCAGACGGCATTGGCGACGATGACGAAGTTTAGAGAAGAAAATGGTGTGAAGTTGCCAAATTACAGAGGGGCCTATGGGCGCCCTATGGGTGACTATGGGCGCCCTATGAGTGACTATGGCCGCCCTATGAGTGACTATGAGTGACTATGAGGCACTATGGTCGTACTATGAGGGACTATGGCCGCCATATGGGCGCACTATGAAGGACTATGAACGCATTGATGAATTACAACTAATTTATACTCGAAAAACTATGAGTGACTATGAGGGACTATAAGACACTATAGTCGCACTATGGCCACTCTATATACCGAGGGATTCAATTGCAAAGTGTAATAGTATTTTATCCACTATTGAGTTGTCCGCTGCCCGTTGGGCCATTTTAGAACACAATTTGGCCTCTTGGGCCATTTTAGACAATTTCCCTTGAATTTAACAGTCCAGCTCTCTACCGGACCCCCTTAATGCCGGACTGCGTCGAACCGATAACAGCAGCCGTCAAATTAAGATTTTATCTTGATCTGACGGCTGCTGTTCTCGGTCCGACGCGAGTCCAGCGCGTAAAGAGCGGCAAAGAGAATTTTCGTTGAATTTAAAGTATGTAATTTATTACTCGGATGTTGGGTTATAAAATTATTATGTTTACTTACCAAAGATAATCGGAATCGGAATCGGAATGCAGAAAGGGGGAATGGGAATGGGAATTGGATACGCAAGTCATCCTTGGGTATCAAATTCTCCTATTTAAATGGGAATCATTCCAAATTTGTGGTGGGACCCACAAATTTTCTATTCTCAAATATGTAAGTAAACAAAGGGAAAGGAAGAATGAGAATGATTCCCCCTCATTCCATTTTCATTCCCTATATGTAAACATGTCCTTAAGTTTTAGATAAACTTAAGGACAATATGAATTTTGAATCTTTGATTTTGTAAAAGCACCACAAAATACCTGCATAGATAAAATTGTTGAATAGAATTTGGTTTGTACCTATACCGAACCATATCAGTAATGTACCGGAACTTTGGTATTGTGTTTGATACGGTATGCCAACCGAACCCACCCCTACTTACAGATATTCTAAACCACCAATGGTTTCAAGATACTAATGCTATAGATTCTTGATAAAATGCTTCCAGCCCCAGTAATTTTTGGAAATTATTCAAATTCTTTGTCGAGTATTTAATTCAACTAATCTTATGTTAATCAGGCCAGTCAACTCATCAACTTTCATTCTTGAAATATTGGTCTAAGATCCTCATAGTTAAATGGTACTCTTTTTCACTTTGAATTTGAACTGAGCAGCACACCATTGAAATTATTCTCATTTTTGGATATGTACCCGTTGGACTAATTACTGGCACAAAATGCAAAACGTACTTTGTTTTCATGGTGGGACAATAACATGGCTCAATGGGGAACAATAAGAATAAAAATCTTTGAATCGATTTCCATGGAAGAGAAATTCTGAATATAGGATTGTCATATATTCTTAAAATGGACGGTGCCTGATCATGAGTGGAGATGCTTGCTGGCTCATAATTAGCGATTATAAGTCGAACTCGAAATGTGGGATGCATGAGTCAACACTAACAAATCCTGAAATAATGACATGGCCCACATTATTATTCTTTTTAGATGTAATGTTCTTTACTAGAAAATTTGGTATATGTTTTCCAGCTCAATCTACACCTACTGAAGCTCTCCTTGGCCCTTCAAAGCTTAATATAGTTTCTTTTTCATTTTGGTGGTTTTACTCCTTCTTCGTATATGTTCAGTCGTCGTCTCATTCAGCTCTTTGTTCATTTTGTACTAACCATGGAAAGAAAAAGTACAATTAAAAAAGGTAAATTACAATTACGTATCTTATATTTTGAGTTAAATTTCAATATAATATATGTATTTTTTTCTTGCATTTCAGTACTATATACTTACAAATCCTTGCATTTGTGTTCCGCCTTTTATAGAATCATCAATTTTTTGTTGTTCAATGATGATGGGGACTTTGTGAATTTGATTAGCTAAGTTTAGATAAATGGATTGTGTAACTAAAGCAAAAGAAACGATGCCGAAACTAACAAATGTTGCATTCTCTAATGGCTCAAAATTACTCAGTGTACTTGCACCACCAGTTGTAGACCACATATGACATGAAAGAGTGAATATGTGGATCCTAGAGAGTCAACGCCATCACTGAATAGCCAAAAGTTGATGATTCTACAAATGGTGGAACACAATTACAAGGATTTGAAAGTACAGGGAACCGAAATGCAGGAAAAAAAATACATATATCATATTGAAATTTGGCTTTTTAATATGTATGGTCCATGTGCTCTATCACTTGTCTCACTTACACCTCTGTGCTCCAATGTGTCTCACTAGATGCCCATGTGCTCCAATTTGCAGTCCCTAGTTACTCCAATCCATCGAATCCTTACCACTTCCGTTAACTTTAAGGATATTTTTGTAAATTTTGTACATATGACTCCAAATACATCATCACCATCACTAAGTCCAAAATTTGGAATTTTGTTACTTTTTTCACTCAATTGGTGCGTGTTGGTCTTAATTCTGAGTTTATTGTGGTTTAATGGACGACGAAGAGCTTAATTTCTTGAACTACGAGGTGTTTCCGGGTCCAAACATGGGCGGTGAGCTTCAAAACAATTGTGCAATGGACAACTTCTTGATGAGCTTCTTAGGGATACTCATGTTTGCAAGCATGCCCACACTTGCCACTTGGACCTTATTATGCCTCATGGTGGTTGAATGCCTGGAGATCTTTCCAATGGCAGATTGGCGATTATAATCTCCAGAATCTCTCGTTGTTTCGTTTCCGAAACTAGAGATAATGATGCGGTGGAGGAAGAAGAAGTGAAGGTGAAGATGATGCATTTGGAGTCATATATGCAAAAAAGTTACAAAAATACTCCTAAAGTTAACAGAATTGGTGAGGATTTGATGGATAATGGATTGGAGTAACTTGCGACTGAAAATTGGAACACAGGGGCCTCTAGTGAGACACATTAGAACACAAGGGTGTAAGTGAGACTAGTGCTAGAGCACAGTGGCCATATATATAAAAAAAAAAACTACAAGATACGTAATTATAAATTGCCTAATTAAAAACTACCATGTTGGTAGTTAAAGGAAAAGAAAAAAAAAATCAGTGGTCCATAATCTTTGCATTTTAATTGTGTGCATGTGCAGCTTTCTTTCAACATGTGTGACTTTCATTCACCACGCAATTTTTTGTTTAACTTAATATGTCATTTAATTGTGTGCATGTGCAACTTTCCTTCGATATGTATGCCCGAATGAATCAAAAGTCCGTAAGAAAAGGGAGTATTTACTTTATTGATTGCTAGTATTAGTAAATACGGTAGATAAGACAAACTCATAAGGCAAATTTGTTGTTTGATGGTTGACATGACATGTTACTCTGAAAATTTACTTTAGTAAAAATCTATTTCACAGTAAATAAGTCAAAACTATTAAAGAATATTGATACATTAAAAAAATTCACACATGTTAAACAAACTATTTTTAATTACGATGTTTAATTTGACAAATATTATCGGAATAATTTTTCATTATCATAAGGATAAATTTATCATCTATTTTTTTTTTATCTATTGATTTCATTGATTAACCTAATTTTGCCACATATTTAGTTATTTTACTTGTTAGAATATAATTTCTAGAAACAATTACATTTTGGTACTATTTTAAGAGTACAATACCCAAAAACACTACTACACCTTACATTACAAAATAGTACTACTTTTCACATGTTAATTTTTAATTGGGTTTTACATTTTTTACACTTTTATTGACACATGCTCCATCTCCCCTACCACATCTTCCTCACACGCTACAGTACTTTCCCCAAAATTTCCCTATAAACAACCGCAAGTTATGGGTAAACACTCTTTTCCATAACATTCTCATCTGGACTCCGTTACACGAAATCAATTGGGTTGATTCGTCTCGCGCCCTCTTTCCATAGCACTAAGATTTAACCCCATGCCTACTGTGAGGAGACAGGGAGACGTCTTATGTTTTCCCATTCTCGATTCCCGCAAATGACAAACCACCACCCAAACTTCATCTTCTCATCATTTTAGACAAAGCCCAACCAACATTGAGCCTTAGTTTGCAGCGGATCATCGCTGATGAGCCTCACATATTGGTTGAAACTTTTCGGTGAATTTCCGGCGAGTTTTCGGCCAATGTAATCTTTGAAACTAATCTAGAAAGCTTTGTTGGGTTGTTTAGATGAACATTGATATAAAAATCGTGTGAATTGATGATGAATCAACACAGCTATTCTTTCTTCTTCATTATGAAGGACTTCCTTCAAATTGAAGGAAGACTTCTTTCAAATTGAAGGAACACCTTTTTCATTTTGAAGGACTTCCTTCAAATTAGGTGGGTAGATCATTCAATTTGAAGGATCACATCCTTCAGATTTTGAAGGAGCACTTCCTTCAATTTGAATGATCACATCCTTCAATTTGAAGGAGCACATCCTTCAATTTGAAGGAAGTGCTCATTCAAATCTGCAGGAAATTGTCCTTCCGATTTTTGAAGGAGCACTTCCTTCAATTTGAAGGATCACATCCTTTAATTTGAAGAAGCACATCCTTCAATTTGAAGGAAGTGCTCCTTCATATATGCAGGAAATTGTCTTTCAGATTTTTGAACGAGCACTTCCATCAATTTGAAGGGTCACATCCTTCAATTTGAAGGATCACATCCTTTAATTTGAAGGAGCACATCCTTCAATTTGAAGGAAGTGCTCCTTCATATATGCAGGAAATTGTCCTTCAGATTTTTGAACGAGCACTTCCTTCAATTTGAAGGATCACATCCTTCAATTTGAAGGAGCGCATCCTTCAATTTGAAGGAAGTGCTCCTTCATATTTGTAGGAAACTGTCCTTCAAATTTTGAAGGAGCACTTCCTTCAATTTGAAGGAAGCGCTCCTTTAAATCTACAAGAACCTATCCTTCAGATTTTTTAAGGATTACATCTTTCAGATTTTGGAGGACTTCCTTCATTTTGAAGGAACACTTCCTTCATTTTGAAGGAAGTCCTCCTTCCCCACAAACTTCAAAACACTCTTTTACCCATAACTTTCTCATCCGAACTCCATTTACACGAAATCAATTGGGTTGATTCGTCTCATCGCCCTCTTTCCATAGACACCAAGATTGTAACCCCAGACCCATTGTAGAGAGAGACCGAAGCATAACATCTTCACGTTTTTTGGTGAGGCGCGTGAGTCTCACGCTCGCGTGAGCTGTAGTGGGCTTTTAAGTGTATTTTTGGGAAAATAGTAGTATTTTGTAATAATTTTATTGTGGTAGTGTTTTTGGGCATAATAAAAGTGTGATAGTAGTTTTTGGGTAGAAGCCCTAATTTCTAATTAATTTGAAGAAAATAGTGACAAAGAAATTGTATGCAAAAAGTAAAACATGAAATAATAATTGAGATATTTTTTTAGAAAGAATTACATTTTAATACTACTTCAAGAACAAAATACTTAAAAACACTACTACACTTTAAATATTACAATATAGTACTACTTTGACACATGGTGATTTTTTATTGGCTTGTATATTGTTAATAGTAATTTTCTATCAACGCGCTCAAATACTGCACAGCGCCATAAACATAACAAAAAATTTTCGCGCGGATTCGTCTTTTCCCATTTTTGTTAACCCCCACAAACTTCAAAACACTCTTTTACCCATAACTTTTTCATCCGGACTCCGTTTGACACGAAATCAATTGGATTGGATTCGTTTCGTCGCCCTCTTTCCATAGCATCAAGATTGTAACCCCAGACCCACTGTAGAGGGAGATCAGAACTGCAACATCTTCACGTTTTCCAGCGAAAGATAAATGGGACAAACCACCACCCAAAACCTCATCCTCTCATCATTCTAGGCACAACCCAACCAATATTGAGCCTTAGTTTGTAGTGGATCATCACCGGTGAGCCTCATATATTATTTGAAAATTTTCGGTGAGTTTCCGGCCAAGGTAATCTTTGAAACTAGTCTAGAAAGCTTTGTTGGGTTGTTTACATGAAGATTGACATAAAAATCGTATGAATTGATGGTGAATCAACACAGTTATTCTTTCTCCTTCATTAAGAAGGACTTCCTTCAATTTGAAGGATCACATCCTTCATTTGAAGGAGCAGATTCTTCAATTTGAAGAAAGTGCTCCTTCAGATCTGCAGGAAACTATCCTTCAGAATTTTGAAGGAGCACTTCCTTCAATTTGAAGGATCACATCCTTCAATTTGAAAGATCACATCCTTCAGATTTTGAAAGAGCACTTCCTTCAATTTGAAAGATCACATCCTTCAGATTTTGAAAGAGCACTTCCTTCAATTTGAAAGAGCACATCCTTCAGATTTGAAGGAAGTCCTTCTTCAATTTGAAGGAACTTGTCCTTCAAATTTTTGAAGGATCACATCCTTCAATTTGAAGAATCACATCCTTCATATTTGAAGGAAGTTCTCCTTCAATTTGAAGGAACACTTCCTTCATTGAAGGAAGTCCTGTTTCATTTTGAAAGAACACTTCCTTCATTTTGAAGGAAGTCCTTCTTCATTGAAGGGAGTCATTCTTCATTGAAAGAAGTCCTCCTTCATTTTGAAGGAACACTTCCTTCATTTTGAAGGAAGTCCTCCTTCGCCATAAACTTCAAAACACTCTTTTACCCATAACATTCTCATTTGGACTTCGTTTGACACGAAATCAATTAGGTTGGATTCGTCTCGTCGCCCTCTTTGTATAGACACCAAGATTGTAACCCCAGACCTACTGTAGAGAGAGAACATGGCAGTCCTCCTTCCCCACAAACATCAAAACATTCTTTTACCCATAACTTTCTCATCCGAACTCCGTTTGACACGAAATCAATTGGGTTGGATTCGTCTCGTTGCCCTCTTTGCATAGACACCAAGATTGTAACCCCAAACCCACTGTAGAGAGAGATCGGAACCGCACCATCTTCATGTTTTCTGGCGAGATTCTCCGATTCCGGCGACAAATGGGACAAACCACCACCCAAAACTTCATCCTCTCATCATTCTAGGCAAAGCCCAACCAACATTGAGCCTTAATTTGCAGCGGATCATCGCCAGAGAGCTTCACATATTGGTTGAAACACGGAGACGGAGTCGGAGGTGTGGTGATGCGCGTGAGTCTCACGCTCGCGTGAGCTGTAGTGGGCTTTTTAGTGGATTTTTGGGAAAGTAGTAGTATTTTGTAATAATTTTAGAGAGCTGCTACGTACACTCAAAACTTTTCTTTGAACACTCTCCATTTTTTTACAAGATGTAATTACCTTTATAGTCATGTGTTAAATTACATCCAAGTACATAATTTCTTTTAGGAAAAAATTTCTTGCCCAACTCCACCACCCGCCCACACCACCACCGTCCCTCTGCCACTAACACATTGGCCGCCACTCTATTGTTTAATTAACCAATAATTGCCCACCGCTGACCCATGTGTGTTAACCTTTGCGTCATTGTTGGATGTGAAATAAGAACCATCAGCTTACTTATGTGGCATTTGGCACCCAAAGACGATAGCAAACGCACTAGAGACTTTCTCTTCCGTCTCATTACTTTCTAGTTCAATTTTCGGTGATGATGCAATCACTTATGCAATTCCTTACATCCATCTGATCTTCTGGTTGGGAAAGCAACCTCGGAACCTTGGTTGCACAAATAAATGTTTTTAATCAAGCGAAGCTATAAATCTTGTGCTTGTGGAGGTAGGCGAGGTTTGTGAGGATCTGTTTTGCGAGATCGGAGAGGCGGCGCTCGTCAGCGATGTATAAAGAGGCGAAATTTGAGACCCAATTTATCGATTTTGAAGAGGTCGAGGAGCGAGCATGATAAGGAGAGCTTTGTTTGGTTTTAGGATTTATGGGTATATGTGGAAAATATTGATCAAGTTTGGGTGTCCAAAGAACTTTCAAGAATTGAGATGAGTGTAAAAAGTAATTAAAGTGTCCAGGGAAAGAATCTGAGTGTACATAGTAGCTCTCTAATTTTATTGTGGTAGTGTTTTTGGGCATAATAAAAGTGTGGTAGTAATTTTCGGGTAGAAGCCCATTTTTTTTAACCATAAAAAATATTTATCTTATGGATGAAAATAAAACAATTTTGTCTTATTTTTAGTTATGCATGCATATTATTGACATGATGGAATAAATAAAATTTATTATATTAATTGATTTATGATCGTAAGTTCTCTAAAATCCAGCAGGCGACAGCTTATTCCCCCCTTTCCTATCAAAAAGATGGAGAGGAAAAGAAAATGAAAAGGAGGCTACAAAGTTGTATACACTCGAAAGGTGCACCTTTAACGCGGCATGTTTTTCATGAAAAAACATTTAACAAGAGGTTTTTTTGTCACATGTCACCAGGTAGGCCAAGATCTCTACTCTAGGCTTCAATCCAAAACCTTTCCAACTCAGCTATCAAAATCAACAACCAGAAGATTGTCAACTTTTCACTCATTAGAAATGAAGACTTGGTTGCTGCTTTTGCAAAGCTCAATCCTTACTTTTCCGAACATAAAATCTGGCCTTGTTTAGCTGTTCCACCTTTCCCCTGTATTCCTATCCATTAACACAGTTGTTTTATTTCATGTAATATCCTATAATTTGATTCAAACTGGAGTATAATAATACTACAAAAAGACAAACCGAACTCAAAAATATTCTGAGAAAAAACTCAATTATGTTTTCAAACCTTTTTCTGAATTTCAAATTCTGCCTGATACCGCCAATGAATAATCTTTATCTGTTGAATCAATGCCCTGAAGAATTTGATTGTTTTGAGTTCAAATGGTATCTTTGCTTTATGCTTTTCCTCGACAAAATAAATCAATTTTGGAGAAATAACAAGAACAAACCCCACTTTCAATTTGCTCTGATTAACGATTTTTCTTGCTTGCCAGCATACTACTACTAATTCAGGACAAACCACTCATAATAAAGTGTTCCATATACCATAGGTAAAAGATATATTGGTTTATTTTGTCACACTGTGGGTACCCAAGTTGATCGCTTGGCCCCTACCACTGACGGCATGTTAAATTTCAGTAGTGGACATTCAACCTCTATTTATTTACAGAACCCAGACTTCAATTCTAAAATAATATAATATATGCGTGTTTAATCAACGCTAACCATCGAATTTTCATGTTCACTAGGAAGGGAGTGATGAAACACCTAATTACATCTCCATCAAGGGGCAAATGTGCCCATGTGAAGCCCCAACCCCGGGTGCTCCCAGAGCAGCCCAGCCAGCTAGTAAAGTGCAATGCAGCATATGCGGATGATAACAACTGAACAAGATATGAACACAAACATCCGGACACCAATTCTTTAATACAATGTCCCAAAAGAAATCATATCATATGGCCAACCAAACCACAAGCAAATAAATAGGTTTATCCATGGATCACATAGATAATATAAAGGATCAGATATAGATTACGGGAAAGAGAGTTCGAATCGGACTAAGAGAGATAAACCGATACACTCTAACCAACTTGACTAAGCTTATATATGCCGATTAGGATTTCAATAATAAGCAAAAACAAGTTAGAATTGGATAAGGAAGAAAGCTACCAATTTTCTCATCCCAAAAGCCCACAAAACAAAATCTGAAGATTTAATCCTCCAAATTGAATAATCAATTCAGCCTATTTTCCACATCTCCAACCCCACAAGAACACCAAAAAAAAAAAAAAAGGAAAACTAACTCTAACCTTCAAATTCATTTTCCCACCATCTCATCATCTTCCCTGTGATCTTCATCACCTTTCTTGCAGCTCTCCTCTTCAAATTCACACCCTGCTCCTTGTTTAGGACTCTCCAATGCCCTCTTCTCCTGCTCTTCTTCTTCCTCCTCACCTCCATTTCCACACTTGTCCTTATTTTTATTCTTCTGTGCCTTGACCTTCAATGCCTCCAGCAACTCCACCACCGCCTTCCCCTTATCCCTCCTGTTCTTGATCAAAACCTCACTGACATCCGCCGGAGTCATCGCCGCCGCCTCCAAAACCGCCTCCAACTCCTTGGCAATCCCTTCATCCAAATCACCCTCCTCATACCCCAAGTAATTCTTCAACAGAATCTTCAACGCCGGGAACGAACAGTGGCTCATATAAATATGCATATCCATCCGCCCGCTCCTCAGCAATGCCGGGTCCAGCTTCTCAATGTGATTGGTCGTGAACACGAAAATCCGCTCACTCCCGCAACACGACCACAACCCATCAGTGAAATTCAACAGCCCCGAAAGCGTGATCGAATTCCTCCCTCCACCGCCGCCCTCCTCATCAGCACCACCACCAACGCCGCCAATAGTATCGTAGTAAGTCCCACCTCCGCCGCCGACATTGTTCTTCTTCCGATTAGTCAAATTGATGGAGCAATCAATGTCCTCAATCACAATTATCGACTTGGAGCTCGTCTTCATCAGCAGTTTCCTCAATTCGGAATTGTGCTGCACCTCCGTGAGCTCCAGATCGTAAATATCATAACCCAGATAATTCGCCATTGCCGCAATCATGCTCGATTTACCAGTCCCCGGCGGGCCGTACAAGAGGTACCCTCTTTTCCAAGCCCGCCCTGTTTTGTGGTAAAAGTTTTGCCCATTCGCAAAGTCCTTGAGATCGTCCAGAATCTCATTCTTCGTCCTCGGGTCCATCGCCAGGGTTTCGAACGTGCTCGGGTGCTTGAACGGCACCGATTCCCACGGGTGCCCGCGAGAATCCAGCGACCCGCCCCTGGAATTGGTGTAGAGCAGTCGATCCTGGTTCTTGCGGCGAATTTCATTGGCCTTTTCCATGATGAAATCTAGATAGTTGTTGAGAATCACGTGCTTGTCCTTCTTCTTGATTCGGAGAGTGAAGCCGCGCTTCTCCTCCGGCAACGGCCGCCACGAGAAGGTCTGGGACTGCCGCTGGGTGACGACGTGCTCCCAGTGGACGGCGACGCCGGCGAAGGTGTCCACCATGGAGTCGTTGTTGGAGAGGCCGAAGGTGATGGCGCTGGAGTTGAGGGCGCGGGTCAGGCTGAGGCGTGTGCCGGAGACGGACACGGTGGAGCTCAGGTAGAGCTGGACGGCGTTGTAGAGCTCGTTGGTGTTGACGCCGTCGATCTCGGTGATGTCGAAGTAATAGTAAGGGGAGAACCAGTGGAAGAGCTTGTTGAAGAGCTTGGCGAAGGCGAAACGGAGCTCCGGCGGGAAGACGGCTTGGAGGAGGCTCTGGCAGAAGGCTAAAACGCCGAGTAAAGAGGCCAGAGAGGTCCAATACTCCTTCATATCTTTTTTCTTTTCGCTTTGGTGGAAAAGCCCTTTGGGGAGAGAGATTTATGGGTTTTTGGGATGATAAGAAATGGGGTTTTGCTCAATTTGTAGAATGGGAATAATGAGTTCTTATTCTTGGGGTTTGGTAAACAAAACAAATGGGTTTTGCTCAATTTATAGATGGGAGTGAAACAGTGAGATACCCACAGTATAGTACGCTGCTTTATTTAACTTATTAAAGGTACGACTCGAGTGATATTTTAATTTAATATACGCTTTCAAAACTAACGAGTACATTTTTTTATCTAGTTTAGGGAAACATTTTTGCTAATCACCCAAAAAGGGGTGATGACCATTACCACTCCATAATTCACCATTGATGTAAATTGCCCCATTCAAATTCATAGTGAATTATGGAATGATAATGTTCACCACTCTTTTTGGTGGTTAGCAAAAATGCACTCTCTAGTTTAATTAAGCGTTTTTATCAATATTCAGTGGACTGAAGAGAGGGAATAATAAATTAAAGGTGGAAAAGAAAATGGGTTGAAAAGAGTAAAAGGGACATAAGTACAAAAAAGAACAGCAAGAGGAGGGGCAAACAAACAAAAAGCGCTTCTGGAGTTTGGGGTTCGGAAGAATCAGAGATGGGGCCTATCGGGTTTTGGAGTTTGAAAGGTTTTGAGTGATTTCCAGGGGGGTTTGTTGGACTTTTTCCCTGTACGTCTTATTATGGAAGATTTGAACGAATGAAATCAACTGTGAAATGAGATGAGACAGACAATGTGGTTAACCATTGGTGGGGATTTACTGGTAAGTTGTAAGTGCAGCCCCTGTGTAAAAAAATATAACTTGATAGAGATACATGCATGTCGGATTTGCAGGTAGCGTACCATCTGATTTTTTGTGACATTACTATCAATGAATGACTCATACATTTGCAGGCAGTGTATCATATGATTTTGTGACATTACTATCAATGAATGACTTTACCAACTTATCAAATTTGTGTGAAATAAGAATGGAAAGCGGAAGGAATATACATGGAAATTATAAATTATGTTAAGGGCCCCCACCTACCAAACTAGCTTTTGGTCACATGTCAAACATTTTTATATAGTTCTGTAATACTTTCAATTGGCTTGTTACTAATTGTTACATATGCTGCTAAAGTTACTTGATTGATTTGGTGAAGGAAATCTGGAAACATCCATGATTATTAATTAATCTTGAGATTGACATCATTGGCTTGAGGCCACTTTCATGATCTTATAATCTCAATCTACACTATAAACTATGCAATACTGACTCACTCAATGTTAAGTACATTTGTATTGAATAATTTATACGAATCAAAACAGTCATTCACATACATCACTAAATAAGTTAAATGCTCCGTTAGATAAATGATTATATTTTTGAGTCGTCAAAATATACATGGATTCCCTCAATAGGTAAATACGTGGGCAAAAAGTAATAAATACTTGGAGACTAATATTCCAAGCACATAACAAATTCAGACACTCTAAATTAACTCTAGAAGTAAAGGAAATTTTTTATGCACCAGCCAAGGTTAGATAAGATACATGCACCATTTGTATTAAAACGATACCAATTAAGGTCAGACAGTTAATCTAGACAATTATTGATACTGTCATATCCTATAATTTTACGGTCATAATCAATTAATGACATACCATAACATTCTTCATATAGTACGCCACTCGCGTTCATTATCCATGTATATATATATGCACAATGCGTTTGCATGTGTAGGTTGTTGTTATAGCATGTCCTAGAAGGAGCAGATCCTTCCTTGGATTTTAGCCATGAATCATTATACAAAAGTACAGCAAATGGTGTAGGTCCAAATCTGTACCGCTACCACCAATCGTTAATTACACCATCCAAGTAACTCATATTTACTTTTAACCATAACTACAGCTAACCACCCTACATTTGACGATCAAAGTTGAAAGCTGGTAAAAGAAAATGACGCAAATAATACATAAAAACAAAACCGTAAATGTAGCGGCAATTGCTCATGAACGGTTATCATTACAATTATTACAGACTGTTATACACATATCTTTGTAAATATTGCATGTGGATCCTACAAATCAATACTCCAGCATAATAATATTTTAGACAAGAATGAAAGCCTGATCAAATTTGAACCAACAAAAACAAGGTAGGAAGAAGCATACCATTATTGTAAAGACTAATTCAAACAAATAATTGATCGATGCATGGACCACTTTGGTTTATATTTCATATCTGAAACCTCCTGAATTTTCCTCGGTGAAATGGTTGGTAGTTAGCATTATTGATCTATAATCAAAGAGCTAGATTTCTTAGGTTAGGATGCATTTTTCTCAAGTAGGGGGTGGAGGACGCTATCAATCTATTATTCAAGGATGCGATTGAAAATAAGAAAAGATATTTTTGGGATGTGAATTGTGAATGTGATTGATGATGAATTGAAGCTTTGGAAATGCGTGGCAACTAGAGAGCGTGGATGGTATGTCTGTCTCCAGCATGACAAAAGATTTAAGACATCAATGAAGGATCCCCAAAGAAGATATAAAAGCCATTTAAAGGTAACAGTTGATAAAGAATCAAATCAATCTCTATTTTCTCAACAATTTGTTGGTTTTTGAGAAGTAAAAGAAATTGGAAAGTGACCTCTATCTGCTTGAAGGTGTTTAACTATATCATTTGTCGCGAAAAATATATAGATATTCTATCGTAAATGACTAATTCATCGATTATGTATCAATTTAAGCATATGTGCATTAAAAACTTGACCTCTGGCTAACTTTTAGGAATACTAGCAACATTCTTGTTATGGACTTCCTAAATTGTTTTTGGACGATCAAATTTGTTGATGTACTTCACATTTGATAAAAAAAACTCATTTATATATTTAAGTAAATACTTGCGTTCACATAAGGTTAAATATACACTTATTATCCCTTTTGCCCCCTGCAACTCACTTTGAGATCCCTTTTGCCCCCTGCAACTCTATTTGTATCACATCTGCCCCTACAACTCATTTTTTGGGAATATTTGCCTCTTTTCTGTTAAATTAACTGTTTCAGTTAAATTTGCTGATGTGGCATGTCCACGTCAGCTTAAAAAATATTTTTTTTATTTTTTAATTTTTTTAATTTTTTAATTTTTTTAATTTTTTAATTTCCCACATACAAACAATTTACTTGTATTACAATAGTGGATAGATTTGGTATACAAGCAAATTATTTGTATGTGAGAAATTTTTTTAAAAATTAAAAATTTATTGTTTCCACTCATATAGCCTAAAAAAAGAGTTTTATATTTTTTAAAAAGTAATTTTTTATTTTTTTATAAAAAATTCCCACATACTAGTGTACAAATTTGAAATACAAGTAAATTGTTTGTATGTGGGAAATTTTAAAAAAAATAAAAATTAATTGTTAAAAAGTTTATTTTTAAAAAACAAAAAAAAATAAAAATATATTTTTTAAGATGACATGGCAGCTGATGTGGACATGCCACGTCAACAAGCTTAACTGAAATAGTTAAGTTAACGGAAAAGAGGCAAAAATTCCCAAAAAATGAGTTGCAGGGGGCAGATGAGATACAAATAGAGTTGCAGGGGGCAAAAGGGATCTCAAAGTGAGTTGAAGGGGGCAAAAGGGATAATAAGTGTTAAATATATTCAAGGTGGTGAAACATGTATTTTCCAAAATTACCCTTCATTGAATAAAAAGTAAATTACCATTTAAGTGATGGCATTTTAGTAATTTTTGTTTTAAAATTTAATTTCATACACCACTATAATTAAAATACAAATTGACACATGTGAAAACCAGTACTTCTCTGCAAAAAATTTAACTAATAATTCATAAATTCAATATTGTGTAGCAAATTCAGTAACAATCAATCAACGATATTTGATTTGCCCGATTACTATTATCTTTTTAGAAGAGAAAAAAATATATCCGAATTAGTACAGGTATAGCGTCTCTTTTCATTTTTTCCATAGATAAAATGAAAAGTAACCTTTTTGATCAAAGAAATATATTAAAAAGAGTTTGGTTAACCCAACGGAGAGAGAATCCTGTTGGGGTTCGTTATTACTTCTGACTCAACTTTCACATCATTTCGTCACATGCGGCAGATTTGCATGCAAAACATATTAAATTGAAAATTGAAAGCTCACGTAGAAATCACAGAGACGATCCCAATTGCAAGTAAACCTCGTCGCCTACGCAATAGCTGCTTTTGCTTCAGAGTTTGGCCGTACAAATATTTACTCACTCACACATATTCAAAATGTTAGTTACAAAAATTGACTGGAAAAACAGAGCGGGCATCTAAATAGAGTTGACGGGTCGGAGCTGACCGTACAGTGGATTTCGTTTCATTGCAATTACTGTCCATGTAAACCAAAACATGCGATAAAACTGTACTATCACTGTCACTGCCCACGCATCGATGAATGCAGTCCTGCATTCCCCTACAAACCACACGCATTGGTATTTGATACATATTTTGGGTCATGAATTTCAAAATACACCATTTAGGCCTTTATGCATATTGGTGTTTATAATTTTGATTTTCATTCATATGTAAAATTAAATTAACGTCCGCAAATTTGAGGTGAGTCAATATGAGTCGAATGAGTTTTATTCACGTAAGAAAATCAGTCCGCTTAAAAATTTGTAGAAACCAAATCCATAATATTCAAACTAAAACATTTGGATTTTAATATATGGTGAAAATCAAATTCGTGGATATAAGTATGGAAAATGATTGTTGTTTCCTATATCGATTATTTGTTCCATGGAATTTAATCATTCTAAAAGTGAAAAAGAAAAAGAATGGAAGGTGTGAAACTTACGTCCCTTCCTTAAAAGAATCATATATAATTTGCATTATACACTTTCCACAAGTTCTTACATCTTTTTATTTGCTACAAAAAGTTGGAACTTGGATATGTTTTCATCATGCTACTTTACATCTTTTGCTTGCAAATACCAATTTTTCAGTTTTAATTCGTGAAAGCTAATCTACTATTTGGAAGTTGAAATTTGAGCCTACATTAGGAGGGCCGAGCCCCAAGCCCATAAGTTATGTTGTGCAGTCATATCACAATTCTAAAGGAGGAAATGCTGCAAATGCTCTTTTTCTCTTTTACTTCATCAGAATTCTAAAAAAGGAAATGTTTGCACATTTGAATGAAATGCAGAAGCTGATACAGTTTACACTGTTTTTGTTTTTGTTTTTGTTTTTTTTTTTTTTTGTCAAAGATGGTTGTTATAGACAATGAAATGGCAACATCTAGTACAACACAGTCATACGATGAGACATGCCTCGTATTTGATGAACAAATATGTCTAGTAAAAGAAATTACAGCCCCTGAGTCACAACTACAAATACGAGGAATGTAAAAGGAGATGAACTCACTATTGCACGCCAAAATCGTGTGTCTCTACTAGACAATGCTAAAGGGGCATAAAACAATAAGATCCAACTCCACATGGTGTAAACCCAAACAAACTGGAGATATGTAAAAGCCCAAACTTGTAACCCAGCAAACTGAAAGAAGCTAAAGAGTAAGAGGATTGCTGTTACGACCCGTCCCAGAATTTTCAGTGAAATGATGAAAATGCCCTTGTGAGTCAAACGTTTACTTTCGAACAGTGGGAATTTACATAGTCAATATTGGGCTTGATGCAAAGAGCGCGTTGATACGAATGTGGCGGCAAAGACGGAATCGAATTCGGAGTTACATCGGAGGCGTTACGGACGAAAAATGAATTTGTAGTGTAGTGAGGTTGCCACTTGGCAGCTCGTGATTGGGCGGAAGTTTTGGGATATTTCTGGAAGTACCCCGTTCGGGTTTAAAAACCGAGCCAATCCAGATTTCCCAAAAGGGAAACCCGACGCCTTCCTCAAACCTCGCCGCCGAATCATGCTGTCGGACCACCGATTGGACCTGCCGCCACCACCATCACGCTCGCCTCGACACCACGAGTCCAGAATACCAAGGATCAGCCCCAGAAACCCAGCGAAACGCCGGCAACGACGCTGACGGAAACTCAGAGTGTCCAATGTGATTTTCGGCCAAATCCGACCCCGGTGAGTCCCAAAACCTTGCTAGATCGATTCGTTGGGTTGAGTAGATGAACTTTCATATAAAGATCGTTTGATTTGGTTGAGAATTGAGGAAGTTAGGTGTATTGAAAAACCGGCAGGAATAGTCGCCGGAATCTGGAAAATTTCAAGATTCCGATGAGTTTTCCGGTGTCGGCATGGCGGCTCCAGTGACGGCGCGGCGGCGATGACGTCAGCGACGGTATGCTGACATCAGCTCCCAGTCAGCGCCACGTGGGTGCCATGTCAGCGACACGTGGCTGCCACATGGGCACCACGTCAGCGCCACATGGAGCCATGTCAGAGCCACGTCAGCACCGCGTGTTGATGTGGAAATCGTTGACCGACCACTTTTCCTAGTGGAAACGACGTTCCAGATCCAATGGTGAACTCCGTTTTGTCATCTGAAATATGGTTAAATCCCGATTGAGCAAAATATGGGAAATTAGGGTTTTGAAGATGATGTGAACTACGGTTTTTCTGACGGTTGATTCGTGGAAACTTTATAGGTATTCGAGCTCCAGTGAGACACCACAGTCGAGTAGTATGGACAGACGAGGATCACCAGTATCACTGTGAGTGGATGGGTTTTGCTTTCATAAAGTATTGGTTTTCATTGCAGTTCAGTATATAGTATTAGTAGACAGTTATCTGTACCTCAGTGCACCTCAGTTATCTGTACCTCAGTGCACCTAGAATCACACCTACACAGTTAGTACTCGGACTATGGCCATAGGACACAGCTTTCACGCTTGTCACCCGCATCGAAGACCCCTCCCATAGCTAGCACTTTCCGGTGCATTTGCCCTGCGCGTATTCCAGGACAGCGAGGGTGACACGTGAAGGTGGGTACAGGGGTTTATATTACGATATGTCTGCGCATAATCCAGCATATCGTGTGTGATCTACTATGTGCACTCGCCCTGCGCGTATCCGGGGCCAAGTATGCATCTCCTCTGCACGTTCCCAGAGGATAGTACAGTATCAGTATTTTCAGTACATATTATATGTTTTTACAGCAGGGGATTATTTATATTATTTTCAGAAATGTTTTCAAAAGCTTATTTGTTTTTCCATCCACTCACCCTTTGGTTTTGCTCCCCTCAGGGATTAGTAGCTGAGTTGACCTGAGACGCGAGGAAAGGCAGTTCGAGGGCTCTGCATCCGTCCCGAGAGCGTAGGGACATCACCTGTTTGGTTCAGCTTGTTAGGTGCTTCCATTGGTTCTCTTCTACTGTTGTAGATGCTTTGATGCTGTTGTGTTTGTGTCGTGTGATTGTAATGGGCCCAGCCGTGTGTTTGTGTTTTATTTCCGAGGTTTGTCGTTGTGTGGGTGTTCGAGTTTAGGCTTCGTCACCCTCCGGGTGATGGTCGTACATCCTGGGCCCATTTTTTGGGACGGGGTGTAACAGTTGCTATGTACACTACAAAATTTTCTCTGGACACTCATGTTTCTGTTTAGACTCATTTCAATTTATGAAACTTTTTTGGACACCCAAATTTAATCAAAATTTTCCACATTTACCCTTTTATTATTTTATTGTATAAATATTAATTCTTGAACACTCATCAATTTTCTTTGCGCACTCAAAATTAAATTTTATCAATATATCCATAGTGTAGTATCGAGGAAAAATTATTCAATCTTAATGACAAATCTTAGTGACATTTTATATCGTCCTATATTTAACCAAAAACTCATGATGATTGATTCTTCATTCAACATGAGACTAAATACTTAGAGATAATATATGTTGTTGCAAATTGCCACAGGCCACGTACTCGTAAACAAGTGCCATCATGCCCTCTTCATCACAGTACCAATCAGAGCAACCAAGTTCTTGTGATGAACTTTCATCAATACGTCAACCTGCAATTGAACATTAACTACCACTTTGATTGATATATAGGTTTTGTTGACTATACCAATCTAAGAGAGTGCATATGATATTTTTTTTAGTCTACCTCATTTTGAAATTCTACCGAGCCTTGTCTTGATTCTTGATTCTGCAGCCCGTCTCTTCACATGAGGATTTGTATGAGCGTTAGAGTTTATAAATGGGTGATTTTATCCACACCTATCAATTTGATCTCTACACCCATCACTCATTTTGTTTATTCAATTACTATTTTACCCTAATATAAAATTACACTTAAAGACTTGAAATAAAATAGCAAATTGATCATTACACCCAACGTCATCAATATAACCCTAACCGTGTTCATCAAACATTCAATAAACGTCCAGCTCTCCGCATTAGATTTCACTTGGTGAGAATTGATGCGGTAAACTGATTCTTCAATAGGTTGCCCGCAATATGAAAGATGAGGAAGGGTTTTATTAGCCCCACAATCTTGATTTAAAAGGCCGAGCATAACCAATGCATCCACATTTGAATCATTTCTGATCTCTGTCGAGGAGTCCTCGAATTTGCTGAAGGACGACCATTAGGGAAGTTTGGATTACGATGGCTGAAGATTCATTTTGGGTGGTGTTGAAAAGCTGTTGTGTTTCAGATGTGGCAGAAAGACCTTAGAAGACTTCGAATGCTAGGCTTGCGCTCGAAGATGGTTCAATCTGGAAAGCAAAGTCTTTTGGTGCTTCTGGAACCCAATTTGGTGAAGTTGTATTCAATACATCCTTGACCGGATGAGATGCTTCAAAAAGTTTCTAGTTACCAGAAATTTATATTACCAAGTCAAGTTTCGTGTTGGGATTTCTTCAAATTGTTTATATATTTCTTTGGTGAGAATGACCGGTTGACTTCAAATTGTTTTTATATTTCTTCTGTGCTACAGTTTACTTATGATTGGTTAACTAGTATGATAAAAAAGCTTGAATCTAAAAAAAAAAAACAAGATCAGACTCAAAGAAAAATATTTGGGGTACAATGCTTCGATATTTGGTAAAGAAATATTTTTTTGGTAAGTAAGAGGTTATGTAGATTGATGATGGGTGTAAAAATCAAATTCAATGTTGAGTAAGAGTATTTTTGGAATACAAAATGGGTGTAGTGATAAAATTCAAACTAGTGAAAATTAATGATGGGTTTTAAAATAAGATTGGGTGTAAAGATCAAATTGATGGGTGTGGATAAAATCACCCTTTATAAATATGTTTTTTTTTCTAAGTGTAATTTAATATATGGGTATGCAGGTAATTACATCTTATAAAAAATTAAAGGTGTCAAGAGAAAATTTTTGAGTGTACATAGCAGCTCTCAAGAGTAAAGGGAAATTAGCACATTTGGGAAATTTCTTCCCAAATTGTAGGGGTGGGCCAAAAAGCCGGCCCATAATGGTACCAGACTGGCCGGTCATGGTATCGGACCGAAACTGAGGTACAACAAACATTCCCTTCAAAATTCATCTCGAACCGGAATCGTATTGGAATTAACGGGACAAGACCGGTTCTAATTTTCAAGAACCGTAGATCTCGTACCGGACCGTAATCGCAGCGAGGCTTATTCTGCGATTTTCTGATGAATATTTTTGGGGGGTTCGAATCTTCAATTGGGTATAAAAAAGAGGTATTGAGAAGGTTCTGGTTATTTGGTGTTCCTAATTCTGCACAACCCATATGAGGAGATCTAGTTTGCAAAATGGAAAAGCAAGAAAAAAAAGTGTGGGGTGTGGCGGAAAAGAAAGAGATTGGGTAGGTAAGAATGAGATGGAAGCTGGGAACAAAGCAGAGATGCATTTTTTACAACAAAAAACAAAACATCAAAAAAACAATACAGGAGAAAGAAGTGTGGGGTGCGGCGGAGAATTTCTTCTCCTCCTCCAACCGAAACATCATCATCATCACATCTCTCCATCTCCGTCTTTGTCTCACCCAACCATCTTCTTCCGTTTCCAACCCCATCCCTCTCCCCAAAACCCGACCCACATTCGTCTCCGCTGCCCAAATCAAAATTCAAAACCCAGATCTAGAAACTCATATCAAAACCCATATACAAGAACTATTCAACCATTCGGGATGACATGGTATTGTCCCGAAGCATCCTGGTTTCAAATGGGCCGGTACCAACTAGGAGGAGCCTAAAAACCTAGCCGTTCCGTCCCGTTTCTTCACACTAGGATTGAGACCGGGATGAGCCCAATTCAGACTGTTCTGGACCGTGCCCAACCCTACCAAATTAAGCATAATTGTTTTCATTTGCTGCCTGAAGTTCCTGTAGACTTTAATTATACTATGACGACACTAAATGGCTACTATAAAGACACTATAGTTCTCTCTGACATAGTATACGTATAATATAATATATATATATATATAGTCTAGTGTATAGATACATCATAGAACCTTTATAGTACCATAGTTCTGATATAGATCAGTCGAAGTTCATTCTTTTTATCTTCATCTTTTTGGTAGTTTTCTGGATTGATTCTGAATCTTGGTGGCTAGGCTATCTTTTTGGAAGTTTTCTGAGCAGATTTGGGTGGCTTGGTAGTTCACTCTGATTGTACTAGTTTGACAAGACCATCCTGATTGGTGCTTTACCTGATAACTGAAATTCTTTACTTAGGAGATTGGAAATTTCATGGATCTGTATGCATAATTCAAATTGGGTTTAATTAATTTCATAAAGAAAGTGAAGGCACGGAGAGCTCGGTCGAGTTCGGCTTCGCCACCTCCGCTAGCGGAGGAGTCGTCGGTGGGCGATGAGGGCTCAGAGGTGGCCCGTGCCAACGCTGGCCCTAGAACCAAAGGATTTCAATTCTTCATCTCCTCCGCCAAGACCAAGTGGCTCAATGGCAAGCACGCTTTCTTTGGGTCAGTTCTACATCTGCGCCACCAAGACCAAGTGGCTTGAAGCCTGTGGTGGTCGCCAATTGGGTCAGATAATTTCTTAATTGGGTTTTTTGCATTTCTTATGTGAGAAATGTGATGGTTGAGAATATTGACAAAGAATTGGACCCAAAGGTTGAAGATTGAGGTGTGATCGATTGGTGCTATGCTCAGTGATAATCAAGAGGACGAAGAACAAAGGTAGATTTGCAAAATTTAAACAGTATTCTTCTTACTTTGGAATTGCCCGCAGCTGCCCACACTATTTGGGAAGGATTTGTCCTAAAAAGGCTCAATTTAGCTAATTTCCCAAGAGTGAACTAAAATAAAAAATGTAAAAAAAATAAAATAAAACAAAACAACCCAACACTTGCTTCGTCAAGAAGCATTCTCTAACCACGTGTTCCCAGCAGAAGAAAGGAGAAAGCATAAGGGAAGAAAAGTGGCCGACCGACTCCAAGCCAAAACAAGGAAAGCATGTTGAAAGCGAGGGCCTTGAACTCTATTTTGATGGGCCAGATTTGGGCTATACAATTAATCCCATTTTTATCAAGAAAAATAGAGATTAGCTTGAAGGATGCGTTGTTTGAGTTTATGTATCTTTATTTTTATTTACCCAAAAAAATAAGGATTAATGACCCCATAGTCTATATAATAACACCTCTTTCTATCGTAGGACATAAAATTTAAATGTCCTTGTCTAAGGACAAAAAAACAAATATCACAAATACTACTAGTAGTCCTGCCTGCATTCTTCACGTGCGTCTCTTCTTCTTCTTCTTCTTCTTCTTCTTCTTCTTCTTCTTCTTCTTCTTCTTCTTCTTCTTCTTCTTCTTCTTCTTCTTCTTCCCCTCTTGCGGCAAACTCGGCTAACATCTCGAGTCAACCTTTTCCCTCATGATCTTCGAATTGAGCCGGGCCCAGATATTTTTCTAAGGAGAATCCTTGCCGTCGCCGCCGCTGCCTTCCCTGCCTCTGTCCTTGGACTTGGTCGTGGGCATGGTGCCGACCGCGGTGTCGCCATTGGAATGAGGGGCTGAGCCCGCCGAAGTCGAGGACGGCCCGACGTTATCACTAATTCTTTACAAACTAAGGTTGGGTGTGCCATGGTGCGACTGATCATTTGAAAATGCGGTATCCTACTGCTAGCAAGCTGTAATCTTTTGTATTTTTGTTCTTTTTCAGTTCAGTGGGTGGCTTATGCCCAATTCAGTTGTGCCTATTCATAGTGTTCAATATAAACAATCACCTATAGGACAAAACTTTCTTTAATATTTCTAAGCGGATGAGAGTGACATTCTTGTTCATTACTTTTCCAGGGTGTTCACCACAAAGTTTTTTTTTTTTTTTTTCCTAAATTGATGAGTTGTCGAAACTGTTTTTGTATTTGAAGAAAATGTTTTTGTATTTGCATCAACTGTTTTTGTCTCCGTAAGAACTGTTTATGTGTTGATATTAACCGTTTTTGTGTTGACATTTACTATTTCTATGTTGGCAATAACTGTTGTTGCGGGGGTTTGTACGCTAGTAATTGGAGGAAAGTGAGAGTGGGGTTTGTGCATAGGTGGTGTCCATGTAGCATTTAATGAATGGTCATTTCATTATTTTGTTCTTAAATGTGAACTTTTGAAATTCTTGTCTTATCATAGAATTAGGAGGTCAAATTTGTTCTTGGATGTCATTGTCCCAAAAAATAATTCTTTACAATTAATTTGTCATGGCCTTACATCTTTTAACTTCTATTAATTAGTGAGATCCTTTTGGAAAATCTATTGTAAATTTGAGAAAAGCCGATCCAATTTTCATTTATTTTTTTGAATTTTATTGAAATTATTACTATTTAGTCATATTTTAAAATAGTAATACCCAAAAAACTCATTACAGTTTAGTTTTTACCATTTAATCCTATTTGCCACTTGGCATTTTCTAACCGGTTAGGTCGTTATCTATTAGTCACGTGCGTACACTTTCGCCGTCACCAACTCCCACAATTTCAGATTCACCCACGACACCAATGCCCACTAGGCCCACTCGTCTTCGTCGCCCCGAATTATCTAAGTCCCAGGACTCCACCGCCGGCCAGATCCTTCTCTCCCATGGTGTCCACCCCACCGTCATCTCCGACTCCCTCCTCAAAGCCGCCGCCAAGGCCGTCGACGTCCTCATTGCCATGGTCGTCCCTGTCGAGCTCACCGACCGCGACTCCCTCATCAAATCTGCCAGCACATCGCTCAACAACAAGGCCTCGTCTTTGACAAGAAGGCCAGCCACGCCACCGAGATGTTCGCGAGCGGGTTGAGATGTTTGCTGCGAGCGGGCTGACGACATAGACTTCTTCAGCGACATTGACGAGAAAGATGAGTAGGCTCTCACGGCCGTGGAGTAATCAACGCCGCAGAATATGAACAATCGGCCCAATCCACCACCAAATAATAGACAACCAGAGAGGGGAGGAGCTAGTGATTCAGATTCTAAGGAAGATATTCGTGAAGTAGATCCGGGAAATCATCAGGGCAACATTAACTATAATTTGAACAATGATTTTCGGATGAAGGCTGATATTCCACAATTTTCAGGTCACTTGAAAATTAAGGATTTTCTTGATTGGCTAGTGGAGGTGGAGCGATTCTTTGAGATTATGGAGGTACCGGATGCACGGCAGGTCCGTGTAGCTGCTTTTCGTTTTGAAAAGTAGTGTGGCTATATGGTGGGATTAGCTGCAGAAAACTCGAGTTTTCTGACATGGCGTAGGATGAAGCTGCTAATAATGGACAGGTTCTTACCTTCTGATTATGAGCAACATCTGTATCGCTTGTATATTAGTTGTCTTCAGGGAAATCAGACTGTTACAGAGTATAGTGATGAGTTTTTACGCTTGTTTGAGCGATTCCAATTGAATGAGACTCCAAACCAAATGGTTGCAAGATATATTAATGGTTTGAGGTGTTCCATTCAGGAGAAGATTGCATTGCAAACTGTGTGGACTGTCCAAGAAGCCACAAATTTAGCTTTGAAAGCAGAGCTTCTTGAAAAAGAGAAGCGTATTACCCCTTTTCGGAGGAATTCAGCTAAGGTTTCTAACAATATTGCCACTGACCGTGGTAAGGGGGTACAAGATTCTGATGCTAGCAATAAAACATAGAAATCAGAAGTCACGACCTATGACTTATCCCAAATGTGGTCTTCATATTTGTTATCGTTGCAATAAACAAGGACATAAATCTAATGTATGCCCACATCGTAAGCAAGCAAATGTGATAGTAGATGATTGTGGGGAAGAGGAAGATGACGATGGCGGAGATGATGATTATGATGGAGTCGAATTTGCACATGAAAGAGAGAAGATGAAATGCTTTATCAATTTGTGGTTCCTTTGGTAGCCATATACGACCTCAAGGACCTCAAGGTCGGCAGTGGTGAGGTAAGGACCAAGGAACATGTTGATGTGTGGATCCTTGGGTTCCATTGCGCTTTGGTGCCTTACTTTGCTCCAATTCAAGGAGAAGCACTTTTGTTAAAAAGAAAAGGCCAATTTCTTTATCATTAAGAATAATGTATAGACCAATGTTTTGCACAAATGACTTTAGGCTTCATTTGTGTCTCTATGTTCTTGCGGCAGCACTGCAGATTGGCTGTTCAGTTTTTTTACCAATACAATTCAATGATAATTCACTTGTGTGTAGATGAAAGGGGAGGTTTTCTGCCACAAGCATAGTCGTCGTCGGACAAGAGATGGGTGGAACTTTACGGTGGAGAAACTGGGACCAAGAGGAAAGCGTGGAAATGGTGGCGGCTGGAAGTTCGTCAGCCAGCCAGATGGTTCCAGCCGACCACTGAATGAAATGGAGAAAATGTACGTGAAGCGCGAAACACCCCGCCACCGACGCAAGATCCTTCCATGATCAAGAAGTACTTTGTTATCGAGTTAGTTGTGACTACTGAGAACAATTGTAGTTCGTGCAAATTGTGCGGTCTCCGTGGTGTTATAATCTTCTGTTTCACCATGGATAATCACAAACCTTCTGTCAGACTTCTGGCATTGTATCGTTTGCTTAGGATTATTATGGTTCATTTAACGGCCTTCACCGATCTGTTTCCTTCTCAATTATACAACTGATCACTAATAATAACCACGGTCCATTATCTTTCTTTAGCTGGTTTCTACCTTTTCTTTTCCCTTTGTAACACATCTGACGTTGATGGCTACGACTCTGGTTATGTTAACCTTGACATTATTGATCTTTCTATGCACGTGCACATTTCTTGCTATCTTACGGGTAAAGAGTTTTTCCTCCTTACAACAAATCATAGTCAAGAAATACCAACAAAAAAAAAAAAAAAAAATCTTTTTACGTGCCACAGTGTGACAACTAGGGATAGCAATGGGATGGGCCAGGCTCGGGGAAATTTCGGGTTTTGGGGATACCCGTTGGGTATTCGAGTCCTCAAAATTATATTTTTTTATTTTTGTAATAAAATAGTTATAAAAAATCATGATACATTGTAAGAAAAATAAAAAAACATGCATTAATTTATGTAGTACATCATTTAATCATCAAATTCTATTATTAGATTAGAAATTGGACATAACTTTGCTCTACAGATTATGAATTAAGTAGAATAACTTAACATTACATATATATTTGGGGAATTATATAAACTAGGCCAAGTGGCCAAATTTTGTTCTAAAATGTTGGGGCAGCCAAATCTGTTCTAAAACTAGGCAAAACTATTGCCTAATCGGATAAGAAAGCCATTCACAATTCCTCCATTTGTAGCAGCACCGCCACCCCTTCTCTCTGTCCACCACCACTGCCTCTGCCACCGCCTCCAGGGACAGTGGCGAGGATGGTTTTCGGCCGAGGAAGGTTTCCGGTCGAGGAAGGACGGTGGCAAGACCAATGGTTTTGGGCTTTGATGGTTCCCGGTCGGATTCATTTTCGTCTTTGAGAGCATCGATGGTTTTCGGTTTGTCCCACGGGTTGCGGCTGAAGACAGGTAAAAGTTCTGGAGCGCGAAGAGGGCGACTGGGGAGGAAACTTTGATAGAGGAGTGGAGGTCGAATCAAACCAAGTCGGCGCGGATGTTCTTCATGGTGGTGATGTGGTACTTCGTCGTTAAAACACATCTATATGTTCTTAACGAGCTAGTACTACATCTAATAATTAATTACAAAAAAAATGCGTACCTCCCTCTCGTTTTTTATTTTCATGGTCGAAATAATAAAAATGGTGACGGACGTGGTAACCAAAGGAGGATGATCAGGAGCTTTCTTGATCGCCAAGCTATCCAACCACAACACGAATAGGCACCATTAAAACACACAAGAGTTATTCTAACAAAGCTATGTGATGCCGTCGATCCGACGGATCCTTGTCCATCTTTGATAGTAGTTTGTATTGTGCTTGGTCGTCAGTGCCGGACCATTGTTGGGACGAAGTGCGTTTAGCAAAAGATGGTTGGAAGCAGGTTCATGTTGTGGTTGGTTAGGTGTTTTGTTGTTGATGTTCACTAGGGGTAGTGATTGGTTAGTTCGGTGGTGTTGAAAAGAAGAAAGGAAAAAAAAAAAGAAAAGAAAAGAAGAAAAGCCACGCGACGGCTTACCCGCATTCCCCACTCTTTTCGTTCGTTCAATGTTCCAGGTTTAGTCAATCGAGCCGAAAAGTGCGCCGCTCGTTGTTTCCCGCTCCCGACACTCTCGTTATCCATTTCACCCGCGTAACTTCACATCAATTCATTTTCGTATCCCCGTTCTTGGCTGACTCTTCATTGGTTTTGTTGACGGTGATTTGATATCATGCGGAGAATTGAGAATTATCCTCCGCCACCTTTCAGGGCTTTTTCCCACTCGGCGATTAGGCATGAATCCTCATTTTTACTCTGTTTCCTGTGCGTTTTATAGATTTCTGAATTTGGTTGAGATTGAGAGATTGACTATGGGGTTTCGGCAGAATTTGCAGATCCGCGCGCGGCGGCGCGTCCCACCGGTGACGCGTGGACCACCCTCCCCCACGTCGCTACCTCCCACGGCCCTCCAGGCCACCTCGCCACCGCTGCCACCTCCCTGTCAAGTCAGCGCCACGTCAGCACTCCGGTGCTGACGTCAGCCCTACGTTGACCGTCGGCAACGCCGTAGACTGGCGTTACCGACTGTTGACCGGCGTTGACCAAGTTTACCGGTGACCAATTTTAAGGTTTCGACGTTCCGGATCCAATGGCGAACTCCGTTTTGCCATCTGAGATACGGTTAAACCCTAATTGAGCAAAACATGGGGAATTAGGATTTTTACGATTTAAGTTCGGTTGTGGTTATTGATTGTGGTTGTTGGGACATTCAGGCTGAACGAATTCCATGGGAATAGCATAGACCGAGCATGCAGAAGAGGATGAAGAGGACCGCCCGGGATCAGTGAGTGGACGGGTTTGATTTTAAATGTGTTTTGAGCATGATATGATTTATATATATATTCGCTTATATATATATATATGATTATGAAATGGATTTTATGCATATGGTGATTATGATTAGTACAGATGATGGCACACCTGAGAATCCAGTGGGTTAAATTCCAGTGGGTTCTAAGCATTCGATGTTTGGGCATTGGTGGTTAAATTCCCCTTGTCCTGACATCGGGCATGGTGGTTAAATTCCCCTTGTCCTACACACCGTCACTAGTGGTTAAATTCCCCAGGTCGGATTAGATCACGGCCGTAGGTTTGTATTGTGAAAATGCAAGGTATGCCTATTGTGATACCTTCCTGTACTACTGCTGCATGCTCATTATAGTAAAGGTTTTCACTAGGTGTTTTCAAACTATGGGGGTTATTATATTGATTTGTAAACGTTTTTCATCTAATCTTTATTTTCCCTGTCCACTCACCCTTGTTTTTGCGCCCCCACAGGTTCTAATACTGTTGAGCACCACCGAGACGAGCGGCAATGTTCAGTGTAGCTCTATTCTGTGTTACAAAGAGTAGGACTCTCTTTGTCTTTTGTGTATTTCAGACTTGTGTAAACTCTTCACTTCCGTTATATAGAAGCTCTGATATTATGTTTATGGTTGAGTTGTCGAGTTACATTCAGTTGTTTTATCTTTTGTTGTTTCTTTTTCGCTTTAAGGCTTCGTCACTCTTTGGGGGTGACGGCCGCACCTCCCGGGCCCCACTTTCTGGGGCGGGGTGTGTCACTATGTCTTCCTAGAAAGAACACATAGAAGAGAGAAAATAAGAAGCAAAAAAGAAGGGGGGCTTATGAACTGTCTTACGTGCTATTCCACGAAAATATGCTAGATGACGTCGTGAAAAGTAGCTAGGCATCTTAATATATAAAATCAAGGCCCAATTACTAAACAACCGACCCATTCTTGGATTACTTACTCGACAAACACATTTGTTTTGAGCATACCCCTTTAATTTTTAATGAAACAAACTCCCTAAAAGTAAATTCCTCGCGTAATAGTCGGTTACGTACGTGACAAGCTGTACCCCCACTTTGGATCGCATTGATCGGTAAAGTGGGGGACAGAAAGTAAATGGGCTGGACCAGCCCAAAATAGAATGGAAAACAACTGTAAAATTAGAACCGACTCTCTACAAAACTGGAAAGATCATTTAAAAAAATCAGTAGAAAATACGAATAACACGCAACACAACAAAAACGACAACAACAAAAGTAAAAAGGAAAAAAAAGAAAAGAAAAATAGGAACGTCGTTTTCGTGGTAAGGTTTGGCTTCAACCGTTGTCAATCGCACGACAATCCGAAAACCAGTGGAGAGAGATAAAAACAAAAATGGGTATTACCCAATTTGCCCCCTCAACTTATACCTTATTTTTGATTTGCCCTTTTAACTTGCACTTTGGAAAATTAACCCCTTTAATTTGTATTTTTAGCCAATTTCCCCCTTTCCGTCTAAATTGACTAACGGACACCAATTTGGCCTTCAAAAAAATGCACGTGACCTGCACGTGGTGGGCATTTTCGTCAAAACGCTACTTCTTCTCATTCTCCGCCGCACTGTTCAAGGTCATCACCCATTCCAAGATCGGGCTTCGTCCCTGAATCTTTCTATTCCTTTGGTAATGTGATTTTTGCAATTCACACAGAAAACTCATTCAATCTTGAAGCAAATCACTTTTGGTACACCCTTTCACCATCAAATCAAACACTTTCTGGTTTTCAAATTCATACCATCGAAAAAAAAATCCACATTTTGGGCCTCTGCTTTTCCGTCTTAGAAAAAAAACTACCCAGAAAACAGAGAAATTTACCCAGAACAAAGAAATCATCAATCAATTTGTTGGGTCTCTGTTCTCATTCTGCAAAGAATCGAATTCAACCCATCACCTAAAGATTGCCCAACAACAAACACCAATGAAATCGGTGCTGCAGAAACACCCTGGGTACAGAGACCCGCGCCAGCTGGGCCAACCCATACCCACCCCACCGGGCCGGACCCCCATCATGCCCTGATACAGCCCGAAGCCGCCTAAAGGAGGCGACAGCTGCTGGCGGAGCTGCTGCTGGTGCGTCTTTTGCGCCTTCGTCCTAGTCATCGTCGCCGCCCTCGCCGACAGCGTCTTCTACCTCATCTTCAGCCCCGCCTACCGGCCTTCTACCTCACCTCCTTCCAGATCCCCAAATTCGATTAGTTTCGAAGCCCGACGGGACCCACCTCGACGTCCAGCCGTCACCGCAGTGGAGATTCGGAATCCAAACCCGAAGTTGGACATTTATTACAGTGAGGGGTTCGACGTGTACGTCAGCCTCGGGGATGAAAACGATGTCGGATTGGAATTGGTGATGACCTTGAACGGTGCAGCGGAGATGAGAAATGGATTGGGCAAATCCATTTCCTCCCCCCATTTTTCTGAGAAACAGAAGCAAAAAGGGGAAGAAGTAGCATTTTGACGAAAATGCCCACCACGTGTAGGCCACGTGCATTTATTTGAAGGCCAAATTAGTGTCTGTCAGTCAATTTAGACGGAAAGGGGGAAATTGACTAAAAATGCAAATTAAGGGAGTTAATTTTTCAAAGTGCAAGTTAAGGGACAAATTGAAAGTAAAGTACAAGTTGAAAGGGGGAATTGCCTAATACCCAAACAAAAAAGGTTACGCCAACGTTTTCTCCACCGTTCTTTCTCTCTCTCTCCTCTCGCCGCTGGATTTCAATTTCCCGATTAGGGTTTGAGGTTTGAGCTTTCTCAATTTTCGGGGATTTTTCCCAGATCCGCATAAAAGCTGCTCCTTTTCTAGCTTCCCCTATTCGGAAATTAACGACAGAGGTGATTTTTCCTTCAATTTTGTTTCTTGGTTCTGATTTCGCGTTGATTGGTGTTAGTTTGATTGCCGTGGGTTTTTAAATTGGGTTCTTTTGGGGCTTTGATTCTTGGGTTTTGTTTGTTCTTGGATTTTGATTGTTGTGGAACCATTTCAAAATTGATGCGTTTTGTATTTTGGGTATTTGGATTTTTTTGATTTTTCGAGTTCTTTTGTTTGATTGATTTCTATGTGCAATGGTGACAATTCATACGAGTAGGTAAGGGTCTGTGTAGAATTCTGTACCCTTTGTATGAGGAGGTTGTAATTGATGCCTGCAGAATTAAAAGTTTCAATTTTTAATGTTAAAGAAGTGGGTTAGCAATGCTGGTTGTGTCCCCTGTGAGGTAATTTAGATGGTGTCGGCATGTTTGTACGCCTTTCGATTCGAATAACAAGGATGGGATGGGATGCGTGTTTGCGTGATTGATTGTTTTCTTTCTTTTAGTAGAGATGTTCCAATGCCCGTTTTCGGCTTCCTTTTTGTGGGATGTAGCTGCTGAACATGTGTTGCTATATGCTTATAATTATGAGTTTGTTCAGTTTGAGAGACTGTGAATATGCACTGTAGTTAACTTTGTGATTCGCTTACAGTAGTCAAGGTTAGATATGCGGTTATATATGTATGTGTACCACGCCACACTTGTACGAACATTATTTAGGTGGTGACATTGCATGGAATCTATAGTTGTACATGGCTGTGTGTAGATTAAGGAATTAGTTTTGTATGATGGATGCTTAACAATTATCTATGGGGTTTTTTTTATTGGTTTAGGATTTTCTGAGCCTGTAGTGTGTTGGAGTACATTGATTTTGGTAAAACTACCACAGCTATGCAAAATCTGCAGCGTGTTATATCCCGTCTTTCCTCAACTTCACTTGGTACAAGCACAAATACAGCAAAGTTTCTGAGAGAGAAAAGTAAACCCACTTTGGTAAACAATGATGTGCGGTCGCTGAAGAATGGTATTGAAGCTTGTCAGTTCATCACTTCCCGTTTCTTTTCTTTTGGATCTGGAGGTGATGGTGAAAATGATGGTCAGGATGACTGGGTTAAGCCCACCGGAACGTTTGGCAATAATGCATCAGATGATTTGGGGTGGGATAAACCTATATCTGGAACTGCATCAGATAATTTGGGGTGGGATACCGTATCATCATGGTCGACTGGATTGACCAATGAGCATTTTGATGGGGAGGTGGTAGGCCGACGAACAAGTGGGGAGGACAGTTCTGAATCTTCAGTGGTCTCTGGTTTGCAAGAGATTGAAGATAGGATAAGGGAATTGGAGGAAGAGAATCGGAAAGGTAAGACGTTTGTGGATGGATGGGGTGAGAGACTGAGGGAGATAAGTGTGCTTATGAAGCAAGTGCATGAGCCTGGTGCTAGAGGATCTTATCTCAAGGACTCAGAGAAGGCTGAGATGTATAAGTTGCACAAGGAAAACCCTGAGGTTTACACTGTTGAACGGCTGGCTAAGGATTACAGGATTATGAGGCAGAGAGTGCATGCCATTCTTTGGCTCAAGGAGCTTGAGGAGGAAGAGGAAAAGAAACTTGGCCATCCTCTAGATGATTCAGTTGAGCTTCTGCTTGACACCTGCCCTGAGTAAGTTATCCATCAGGGAACATAAGGTTTTCTGTTCAATTAATTGTAGCTATAATTATCTTGCACCTGATAGCACTTCTGCTTTCTGTATTGGCTAATTGGTGCATAGCTGATTAATGGCTTAGATGTAGTTCTCATAGTGCCTAAATTTTTTCCTATTTCAGATTTTTCAATTCTCATGACCGGGAATTCCATGTAGCTTCGCTTCCTTACAAACCCGACTTCAAGGTTATGCCAGAGGGTTGGGATGGTACCACTAGAGATCTGGACGAAGTCCATTATGAGATCTCAAAGAGAGAAGATGAAATGCTTTATCAAGAATTTGTCTTGAGGATGAACTTCAACAAAAAGAAAGTAAGTTCCATAAGCCTCATTTTTCCATGAGAAAACAAAGCTAATTCAGCATAAGAAGAAAAAACGAAAAAGTTACTGTTTTCCATAACTTCTATGTTGGTATTATTGTTTCCGCTGCTGATTAATATTAGATTTTCTTGTTCTCAGTTCAAATATCATCTTCAAGGATGAATCAATTTTGCCACCATGCTTCTTTCTTTACTAAACTGGCTTTGACTAGTTGACAATTTTTCCTCCACTAGGGACCTCTACGCAGAAACATTGAATGGTTTTTGTAATGCATAAGAAAAACTGGTTAAGAGTCTTAAGTATTTCTATAAGGTTAGGTGACCGATTAGGAGAGTCTTGCTTGTTGATGTCAGTTGGCCGATTAGGTGAGTGGAGTTAAGTGCCATGTCTAATTGGGTTTGTCTGTGTACTTTATGGTTCTTTTGGAGTTGAAATTAGTGGGATATTGATATTCATCGAGAGTATGGAGCTATTAATATTTTGCAAAAAAAAAAAGGTCGGCAGTGGTGAGGTAAGGACCAAGGAACATGTTGATGTGTGGATCCTTGGGTTCCATTGCGCTTTGGTGCCTTATTTTGCTCCAATTCAAGGAGAAGCACTTTCGTTCAAAAGAAAAGGCCAATCTCTTTATCATTAAGAATGATGTATAGATCAATGTTTTGCACAAATGACTTTAGGTTTCATTTGTGTCTCTATGTTCTTGCGGCAACACTGCAGATTGGCTGTTCAGTTTTTTTACCAATACAATTCAATGATAATTCACTTGTGTGTAGATGAAAGGGGAGGTTTTCTGCCACAAGCACAGTCGTCGTCGGACTAGAGATGGGTGGAACTTTACGGTGGAGAAACTGGGACCAAGAGGAAAGCGTGGAAATGGTGGCGGCTGGAAGTTCGTCAGCCAGCCAGATGGTTCCAGCCGACCACTGAATGAAATGGAGAAAATGTACGTGAAGCGCGAAACACCCCGCCACCGACGCAAGATCCTTCCATGATCAAGAAGTACTTTGTTATCGAGTTAGTTGTGACTACTGAGAACAATTGTAGTTCGTGCAAATTGTGCGGTCTCCGTGGTGTTATAATCTTCTGTTTCGCCATGGATAATCACAAACCTTCTGTCAGACTTCTGGCATTGTATCGTTTGCTTAGGATTATGGTTCATTTTACGGCCTTCACCGCCCTGTTTCCTTCTCAATTATACAACTGATCACTAATAATAACCACGGTACATTATCTTTCTTTAGCAGGTTTCTACCTTTTCTTTTCCCTTTGTAACACATCTGACGTTGATGGCTACGACTCTGGTTATGTTAACCTTGACATTATTGATCTTTCTATGCACGTGCACATTTCTTGCTATCTTACTGGTAAAGAGTTTTTCCTCCTTACAACAAATCATAGTCAAGAAATACCAACAAAAAAGAAAAGAAAAATCTTTTACGTGCCACAGTGTGACAACTAGGGAAAACAATGGGATAGGCCAGGCTCGGGGAAATTTCGGGTTTTGGGGATACCCGTTGGGTATTCGGGTCCTCAAAATTATATTTTTTTTATTTTTGTAATAAAATAGTTATAAAAAATCATGATACATTGTAAGAAAAATAAAAAAACATGCATTAATTTATGTAGTACATCATTTAATCATCAGATTCTATTATTAAATTAGAAATTGGACATAACTTTGCTCTACAGATTATGAATTAAGTAGAATAACTTAACATTACATATATATTTGGGGAATGATCAAAACTAGGCCAAGTGGCCAAATTTTGTTCTAAAATGTTGGGGCAGCCAAATCTGTTCTAAAACTAGGCAAAACTATTGCCTAATCGGATAAGAAAGCCATTCACAATTCCTCCATTTGTAGCAGCACCGCCACCCCTTTTCTCTGTCCACCACCACTGCCTCTGCCACCGCCTCCAGGGACAATGGCGAGGAAGGTTTTCGGCCGAAGAAGGACGGTGGCGAGGTCAATGGTTTTGGGCTTTGATGGTTCCCGATCAGATTCATTTTCGTCTTAGAGCATTGATGGTTTTCGGTTTGTCCCACGGGCTGCGATTGAAGACAAGTACAAGTTCTGGAACGCGTTGAGGGTGATTGGGGAGGAAACTTTGATAGAGGAGTGGAGGTCGAATTAGACCAAGTCGGCGTGGATGTTCTTCATGGTGGTGATGTGGTACTTCGTCGTTAAAACACATCTATATGTTCTTAACGAGCTAGTACTACATCTAATAATTAATTACAAAAAAAATGCGGACCTCCCTCTCGTTTTTTTATTTTCATGGTCGAAATAATAGAAATGGTGACGGATGTGGTAACCAGAGGAGGATGATCAGGAGCCTTCTTGATCGCCAAGCTATCCAACCACAAAACGAATAGGCACCATTAAAACACACAAGAGTTATTCTAACAAAGCTGTCTTCCTAAAAAGAACACATAGAAGAGAGAAAATAAGAAGCAAAAAAGAAAGGGGGGCTTACCAACTGTCCTACGTGCTATTCAACGAAAATATGCTAGATGACGTCGTGAAAAGTAACTAGGGCTAATACATGAAATCAAACCCCAATTACCAAACAACCGACCCATTTTTGGATTACTTACTCCATAAACACATTTGTTTTGAATATACTCCCTTTTAATGAAATAAACTCCCTAAAAGTATATTCTTCACGTAATAGTCAGTTACGTACGTGACAGGCTGTACCCCCACTTTGGGTCGTATTTGATCGGTAAAGTGTGGGACAGAAAGCAATTGGGCAGGACCTGCCCAAAATAGAATGGAAAATAACTGTAAAAATGTAAGGGTGCGTTTGGTATCATTTTATGATACAAATTTTGTAAAATTGTTTTTTAAATTAAAAATGGGAAATTCAATTTGGTAAATTTAGGATTTGAGAACATATTTGGTGGTATAATTAAAAAACGATTCTCTAGGAACCAAAGCACTGAAAACATGTTTGGTTCTAATATTCTAGAATGACAAAAACAATGAAAATATGTTTGGCAATCACTTTACCAGAATTTGCAACACGTCATCATCATATTAAGAAACCAACTACTCCTTCAGATTTGATCACTATCACAAATGGTTCTTGCATATTTGAAACAATAACAAACGGAATTATCATAATAAACAAACAATTGAAAGTATCAATTTATAAGAATATCTTAACCAAAAAAAAAATCAGCAACTCAACGCAGTGCTACTAGGGGTTATGAGTAAAATCACACCACAGATCTGTGGCTATCTTATCCCTAATAGTAGTCATCTGTGCAAGATTTTGTGGAGACATATCGACATTCGGCGCTGTTGGACTTTCTTCCTCGCATATCATGTCTTTGACTTCGAACTGTTCAAACATTCTGCCACGACGAGCCCCTCTTCGGATAAAGTTGTGTAAAACACAACATGCAATAGGGATTCGTCGTTGTCGACGTGGAGGATAGTTAGGCATTAGCTTTAGGATAGGAAAGCGTGCTTTCAATACACCAAAACATCGTTCGATTACATTCCGGATTTTGTTCTTCAAATATACCGAATACGCTATTAAAGTGTTTTGTACTGATTAGGCTTAATTTTATCCCGTTTTCTAAATTCTATTTTCAGTCATTTTTAAATACATTAATGCCAAACATGTTTTTTCCTATTTTTGAATTTGTAAGACAAAAATCAGTATTGTAAAACAATACCAAACGCCACCTAAGCTTCTGCCTTTATTGTAATGCAGGTTGGCAATGAGGGGGGTACTTTTTAATTAAGTCACGGCAAGTATAATCAATCCACACAACAGATCACTTTTAGGTGACCAGTCACCTAATGTGATGAACCTGATACATGTTTTAATACTTGAACCACGTGACCAGTCACGCTGTTTCCAAACTTGAGTATCAGACAAGTCCTCTAGATTACAGATTGTGTATGCTTGTGAATTTGTTCAACCACACTCAAATGCTATGTCAACTTAGGTCCCCAGAACAGATTCAGTGAAGTTGAAATGTGCGGGCTATCTACAACTACAACCTATTCAAATCCAGCGGTTCTAATGCAACAGTTTATAGGATGACCAGTCACACGAGTTTGTCCCGATTGCATGTTAAGTCAAGTTGGTGCATAATTAAATTTGATTTTATAATTAGGCAAGTAATTAACAAATCAAAGACATGGACACAATGTTTTGGTACCCGGAAAAACCCCAAAAGGGTAAAAAACCGGGGGTCTATCAGAAGACCGGCCTTCCACTATGAAATGGCAAAAAGATGCCCAATACAAGGTTTCGACAAGCTCAATATCTAATGTACCTAGTCTTAGATGCAGCAGTCCCTCGTGCGGCTTCTTCTTCAATCACTTCACCTCCAGTGGTACAGATGACTGGTCAATCACTTTCCAGAGAATACACACGTATGTCTGGTCAGCGGCACCAAATGTAGTAAGCTGTGAAACTGTATGACTAGTCACCAACTGAGTTACAGAGAGCTACAAAGCTTCAGTAAATCCGCTGGGTAACTAGATGTTCTACTGCACCAGTTTATAAAAACTGGGCAGAGAAATCCGAAGTCACAAGACTCCTAAATATCAACCTTGTCTCAAATTATGTGTGAACATGGAAGACAAGATTGAAGACCACTATTTCAACTTCTAAACTAAATGAGTTTTGAAAACTTGGAAGTTGAAACGGTGAAGATAAGAACTTCTTCAAGGTTTCCTTCAAAGATGAATGTTTTGAAAAACCGAAACTTTGAAAAAAGTTCAAGCGCTTGCCATCTTATGAATTCTTGTATGAACTTTATGTGAATGAAAGTTAACAAGAATGTAAGAAACAATTCAAAGCAAGAAGGCAGCAAGAGAGTTTTTGAAATGAGAATGATGAAAAGCTTTATGCAAAAACCCCAAGGAAAATGGCGGAAGAGGTTTAGACTTTATAGCCAAAGAAGATATGAAATGGATGGCCGAGATTTCATCAAAAGGACGGCTGAGATTTCATTAAACAAGGATGTAACCCTAGGCAGATTTAGTTAGTGGAAAACAGTTGACAACCCAGCGGGTAAAAGGATGTTCAGTCAAAACTGGATAATAGGATGATTTGTCAATTTAACTGATCAGTCGCTGTCAGGAAATCTGTCATATGCGAAGTTTAGGTGACCAGTCACCAATTACATGAAAACAACAGTTTTGTAAAGAACATGTTTTTCTCAAGAATGATCCTATGTTATGAAATCATATGCAAACATAAATGATGTCTAATGCTGTAGAAATCTGGGAATACTTCTTCACATCTTGATCTTCAAGTCAACCACCATCTCACTTATTCTAGTATCTAAACATTAAAACCTAAATTGAGCTTGTGAATGTTTATACAAAGTTTTTGTGCAATGATAGCCAATTTACATTATTTTCTAAGATACAAATATCCTACAATCTCCCCCTTTGGCTTTCCTTGACAAAAACTACCCCATGTGCTTACATCACTCACACTCACCAAAGATTGACTAGTTAGTGACTAGTCACCATTAGTACCTGCAAAGCAACTCAAATAGCATGTATATTCCTATGCAGTTGCTCCCCCTTAGTAACACAACATGATATCATTTGAAGAACATGGCAGAAGGAGTTAGCATGATTATGGCAATATTTACTCCCCCTAACTCCAAACTTACTCCCCCTTTTTGTCATGGGAAGACAAAGTAGCGACAACGGAAGCCTTAAACATGATAAGTAAGGAGAAATAGATACACAAACTATGCAGATACAAACTTAAGATGGGGAAACTCCCCCTTAATCAAGCACGAAAATTAAGCGAACTGTGCAATGTAATCATGACTAGTCAAGAATTAATCAGAGCAACACTTATGAACAAATAGATACACTAAACCACAATAATACTTAATTGAACCACATCACAACACCAAAGTTCACAAGGGCTAATTAAGTTACAATTTGTAGGAAACAATCATAAAATTGTTCACAACGACTAGACACGAAATTAAACTACAAGTAACCAACAGAAAACACATAGCATAGCAAAGTAATTTCAATCACATGATCACTCTTGATCAGCAGTCTGGTCAGATGGGGTCTTGGACTTCTTCCTTTTCTTCACACCAAAGGCTTGAAGAAGCTTTGATGTGGCTTCCTTGACAGCAGCTTCAACAGTAGCAGACAAGGATGCTTCGTTGACTGATCCCACACTCAGCTTCGACTTCCTAGAAGACTCAACAGCTTTTTCACTCTTGCACACAAAGTCCTCAGTCATAGGACTGGTGGGAGCCTGAAAAACATCCTCAGGACCGGACATATCAACACCAGCCTCCTCACAGAGATGATGGATCAGACACGGAAACACTACTGAACATCGTGACCCTTCCATTTTCCCAAAGTTCCTAGATTTAGACACTATTGAATCATAAATGATATGACCAGTAGGAATGGGAAAACGATGATACAGTAAGATGGCTAGACGGGCTGCTTCTAAGGTGACATTGGCTGCATTTCCGGTTGAAATGAGATTTGTTTTGATGAAATGCAGTAGATATCGAAAGCTAGGAGTCAAATGAAACCTAGAAGGCTTATCACCGTGGGCTAAAACCAACTCAGAGTCATGAAAGGCCAACACAGAGAAGTCATGCATAAAGTATCGACTTGACTCGTCAAGGAAATTATCATATACATCATGACTTGACGGTGCAGGAAGAGAAAAGTAGTTATAGATGACTGATGGGCTCAAATTGACCATTATACCCCTAATTGTAACATTCACACCCGACTCAAATTCATCCAATACAGGAAAATATGCATAGAATTCATGGACAACAGATGCATTAAAACGGAAGGAACTAGGAAACCCATCAACCAACTTTTCAAGATTCGACACCCTAATCACCTCTCGGACCCACCCCAAACCTAAGGACTTGACCAATTTAGAGGAAATGTTAAGAACTGGATACCCTTTTTCGGAAACAATCATCCGGGTGGAGACTTGGTTGTAGTACCTTTGTGCATCCTCATCCACTAACCGGAATTGACTGGACGATGATTGACATGTGGATCCGCGAGATTTCCGAGGTTGAGCCAAATGTTTCACACGTTTGCCCTTTTTCGGTGGAGGCGGAGAGGGATTGGTCTGAACAGATGAAGGACGAGTGGAGACTTCTACAGGTGGCTCGTCGGATTGGTCAACGTCGGTGACTGGTGCAGCAAAGGATTCTGACATGAATTCCGGCTGCGGTTCATGAACGGGTTCAGTCACCACTACTTGAGGTTCCTCATCAGAGTCTGATCCAAATCTGATGTGAGCCAAATGCGTGATTAACAGAGCCAGAAACATGATGGCGGTGAGAGAAGGATTAAAGGGGATTTCAGAGAATTCTGGGTATTTTGCTGAAGTTTGAAGAGTTTGGGCAAAGGCTTTGGAGCGGCGGATGAGAGATGGAATTGGAAGAAGCCGAACCCTAGATTTAAATACCCACCAAATCCCTCATCAGAAAAGCTGCCATGGAACACGAAAGAACACAATGGTCTATGACCAGAGTCCACGTGGCAATAAACTGGGCAACTTGGGAGACCACAGTTTTTAAGAGGAACCGGTTCATGAAACCATACCCCTTTTCAAAAATGTAACGTTCATTATGGTAGTCTACTACAGTCAAACTTTACACAAAAATATGAAGACCCACTCTTATTTGAAGATTCCGAAACAAACACATTAATGATCAATAGTTACTCACCGGTCGACAACTAAATATTATGAATTAGTACGACTTGTCATAGTTAATGCTTGAACCAATATGATGCAAACATAAATAAATCAAGTAAAATGCATGCATTGTATTTTTTGTACTCAAACTGATTTTCACATTTATTTTGACACTCCCAATAGCATATTCAAGAGATAAAAAGATTCAATGACTAAGTCAAACAACATATTTGGGAAGGGAAAGACTAGTCATATTGAGTGTAAATTACAAGGATAACCGATTACTATTTGATGACCCACTATTTCATGCACCCACAACATCTTAAGACTTTCAAACAAGTGATAACTTGCACAAATTAATTTTGAGTGTAGATCAATCATATTGATTTGAAGGAGTGGTGTAACATTGACACATCTTTACTTTGACTCAAGCCCAAAACTTTATTTTTCATTTTATTTTTCTTTTTGAGTTAGGGCCTTATTGCCCTTCTCGTTTTCATTTTCGAAGAAAATCTCCATTTTTTTTTAACTACACATCTTTTTAAAAATCAAGAGTCAACATGATCAATTATCATCAAGTAGTAAGGGAATTAGACAAGTGTTGAAAACAAATTTAAATCAACCATCTTTAGAAAATGCACTCTTTACTTCTTGATCAAGAGACGGGATTATGACTATTTGACTCAATCTAGTGCTTCAATTGTATCTAACAAATATCCAATTGATAGTATCAACACAAGGGACAAACCAGCTTGAGAAGTGTTTTTCAATTTTTAGAAATGATGCATGATATGCAGGAATTGAAAAGAGCACAAGCATTAACTGTGACTGGTCATACTAATCAATAGAACAGATTCCAAGACTTTTGCGAAGACCAATCAGAACCTGATCCTCTAAAGGTTTGGTTAGAATATCAGCAAGTTGTTTTTCCGAGGGCACAAACTTAAGTATTAATGTCTTTGACTCAACGAGATCTCTAATGAAGTGGTGCCTAATATCAATGTGTTTAGTCCTAGAATGTTGCACTAGGTTCTCCGAGATGCATATAGCACTCGTGTTATCACAGTATATGAGGAACTGATCCTGAACTATGCCATAGTCACTGAGCATTTGCTTCATCCAAAGCAACTGCGTCCAGCAACTACCTACCGCTATGTACTCAACCTCTGCAGTGGACAATGAGACTGAATTTTGCTTCTTACTATACCAAGAAACCATGTTGTTTCCTAGATAGAAGACACCACCGGAGGTACTTTTCCGGTCATCACTACATCCTGCCCAGTTAGCATCACTAAATCCAACAAGATTGATATTAGTATCAAATGTATACCAAATATCATAAGACAACGTCCCACTAACGTACTTAATGACCCTTTTTACAGCATGAAGATGTGATTCTCTAGGATTGCTTTGAAATCGAGCACAAACTCCAACAGAGAAGGAGATGTCTAGTCTACTTGCAGTAAGATACAGCAGGCTGCCTATCATACTTCTGTAGAGTGTCTGGTCAACACTATTTCCTGTTTTATCACTAGACAACTTGGTGGATTTGCTCATGAGGGTCCTAGCAGGTTTGGCAGAAGAAAATCCAAATTTGCTAACAAGGTTTGCAGCATACTTGGATTGAGAAATGAAGAGACTAGTCTCTTCTTGCCTAACTTGCAAACCAAGAAAATAATTCAATTCACCAATGAGACTCATCTCAAAATCACTAGTCATAATCTTTATGAACTGTTGAACTTGGAATTCGGATGTGGAACCAACAACAATGTCATCAACATAAATCTGAGCAACCACAACATCACTTTTAGTTCGCTTAATGATCAAGGTCTTGTCAACTGATCCACGTGTATAGCCATTCGACAGAAGGTGACTAGACAACCTATCATACCAAGCTCTAGGAGCTTGCTTCAAACCATACAAAGCCTTTTTCAACTTATACACACCATTGGGCATATTAGGATCCTCAAAGCCTTTTGGTTGTTCAACAAACACATCTTCATTCAAGTATCCATTGAGAAATGCCGTTTTGACATCCATTTGATACAACTTGAATTTAAGATGACAAGCAATAGCACACAACAGACGGACTGACTCAAGTCTAGCTACAGGTGCAAAAGTTTCCTCAAAGTCAATGCCTTCAACTTGAGAATATCCCTGAGCAACAAGCCTAGCCTTGTTCTTCACTATGTGACCAGTCTTATCACTCTTGTTCTTAAAGATCCACTTAGTGCCTATGACATTTGAGGTGACTGGTCTCTTGACCAGTGTCCAGACTTGATTTCTGTCAAACTGATTCAGCTCTTCTTGCATGGCAAGCACCCATTCCTCATGGACAAGAGCTTCTTTGATGTTCTTGGGCTCTATTGTGCAGACATAACACACATGTGCTATTTCACTTTGGATTTGACCTCTAGTCCTCACACCCTCTTTTACTAACCCAATTATGTTCTGTTCTGGATGTCTAGACACTACCCAGTTTGGCCTTTTCTTTGGTGTTTGACTAGACACTTCTGAACCTTCAGAATCAGATGCAGATGACTGGTCATCTTGTTCTGTCTGAGTCTCACTAAACAGACCATCTTCATCTAAGGCTAACTCAACTGACGCATCAAGATCGTCAATTGTAACATTTGTGGACTCCATGATGGTATTGGTTCTAAGATTGAAAACTCTATAGGCTCGACTGGTCATGGAGAACCCAAGAAAGATGCCTTCATCACTCTTGGGATCAAACTTGGCAAGGTGTTCCCTATCTCTCAGTATGTAACAAGTACTGCCAAAGACTCTTAGGTGACTGATCATTGGTTTCTTCCCTTTCCAGATCTCATAGGGAGTCTGGTCTGTGCCTGGTCTCAAGTAGACTCGATTGGAAATATAGCAAGCAGTATTAATGGCCTCGGCCCACAAATTCTTAGCCAGATTTTTGCTATTGAGCATCACTCTAACCATTTCAATCAAGACTCTATTTTTCCTCTCAACAATTCCATTTTGTTAAGGGGTAATTGGAGCCGAAAACTCATGCTTTATGCCCATGCTGGCACAGAACTCAGCAAACAAGGAATTCTCAAACTCAGTGCCATGATCAGTCCTAATTCTGACAACAGAGGGGTGACCAGTCACAACCTCATTCTGAATTTGCTTAAATACCGTCACAAAATTTTGAAAAGCGTCAGACTTTTCTCTCATGAAGGACACCCAAGAAAACCTACTGAAATCATCAACAATCACAAGAATATATTTCTTACCACCAACAGACACGGTTTGAACTGGACCAACAAGATCCATGTGAATGAGTTCAAGGGGGTGACTAGTCCCAACATCCTTAACTCTCTTGTGTGCTACACGTGACTGTTTGCCCAACTGACATGGACCACAAATGTGTTTAGACGGCTTATCTAGTTTAGGAATACCTCTAACAAGCTGCTTTTTGGCCAAGGTGTACAAATCATTGAAATTCATATGTCCTAACCTTTGATGCCATAAAGCAGTGGTCTTATCCGTCACAGAGTGACAGGTCACCTTGGTAGCCAGGGTTTGGCTATCAAGAGTATAACAGTTGTCATTAGATCTGCCTGTCCTGACTAGATCCTGACCCTTGCTATCAATAATCCTACAACCTTTTGTTGACATGCAGACTTCCTCAGCCCACTGATCACACAGGTGTGATACACTTATAAGGTTGGAATTAAGGCCTTCTACATACCTTACATTTTCAAGGACTGGTAGACCCGGAAGTTTAACACTACCTTGACCAGTGATCTTAGCAGTTTCACCACCTCCAAATTCAACACAACCACCATCAAAATTCTTAAAATTTACAAAGACAGATTTGTCACCAGACATGTGTTTGGAACAGCCACTATCAATGTACCAACGAGTTGGATCACGCACATTCAAAACAGACAAAGCGACTAGACACTTTTCATTTTTCTTTACCCACTTGTTCTTAGGAGCACTAGGTGAAGAAGAAGATGACCCAACAAGCTTAGCAATCCTGGTTACTTCAATAAGCAACAAATCAACATGTTCTTTAAGTGACCCATTATGCTTAGTCTGACCTTTGATTTTAAGTTTCGGACACTTAGGCCTTATGTGACCAGTCACACCACAGTGGTGACACGTGGGTACATATCTGGTCCTTGAAGGAACAGTGGACCTAGACGACACTTGATTGCTCATTTTGTCTGTGCTGACTCTAGATTCAGGTGTAACAGAGATGACAAGTGATTTAGATGAAGTTGCTGGAGTAGCTTTTACAAACCTGGTTTGTGAAGTTGAGGGACCAAACCCATCAGCTACAAAACCTAGACCAGTCCTATCATTGTGACTTTTCCCAACATTAAGCATCTTGTCTAACTTAGCCGAACCAATTGACAGATCATTAACCTTTACTTGCAGTGATTTATTGTATTCAACCAAGTGGACATTAGATTGCTTGAGTGACTCAACTTCCTCTTTTAACTTAAGACTTTTACTATGCATGAGACTAATATCATTTTCTGAGGTGCACAGTAGATGTCTAAGATCTAGATTCTCCTTTTTAACCTTTTCATACTGAACACACATCTGTGTATACAAAACTTCAAATCTAGACTCAGATGACTGGTCATCTGCACTCTCCCTTTCTCTATGTGAATGACTGGTCTCGTAATCCTCTAAAGCGAGACAAAGTGCAGCCTTTTCCAGTTCCAACTCATTACAACGCTTTTTCAGCTCAGTGCTACTAGCCTTGATCACACAAGTTTCATCAAATAAGGCATCATACCTTTCACACATCTTCTCATAAGTCTGATTCTCTGGAAGAGCATCATAATCATGAAAAACAAGATAATACATCTCAGGTGACTGGTCATCATCAGTCATGTGTTGTGAACCTGACTCGGATTCCTCACTCGCTGAGTTGTGATCAGAAATTCTAACAACAAAGGCAACCTCATCATCTTCATAATCTGAAGAAGAGTTAGAGTGAAGTGATTCCTCATCCTCACTATCACTCCAAGATGCTTTCAATGCCTTATCCTTGCCTTTGTATGACTTTTTCTTATTGTTAGCACAATCAACAGAAATATGACCAGTCCCACCACATGTGAAACACTTCATAGGACCCTTCTTGAACTTGTTATCTCTAGACCCTGAGTTCCTTTCAAATTTCTTTTCATTAGTCATTTCACCTTGAAGTTTGAACTTTGACTCTCTAGGATAACTTGTACTACCCTTGTGATCCTTTCTATCCCTTAAGATTCTTCTAAACCTTTTCACAAATAGTGCCATATCATCATCCACAGAAGATGACTGGTCAGACTTGAAACTCTTGGGTTTTGGGTGATCGGTCACACTCTGCAGTGCGACACCATTGTTCTTTTTGTGCAAACTCTCTTCCAATTTTAACTCAAGCTCATAGCTTTTCAATTTTCCAACAAGTTTAGGAAGCTTTATGTCAGACATTTTTTGACATTCTTTGATTGCGGTCTTCTTCGCAGAAAACCTTCTAGGCAACACCCTTAAGATTTTTAGTACAACCGTAAGTTCTGAAATTGGTGACCCTAGACTCATTGCAGAATTTGTGACATTCTCAACTCTAAGATAAAAATCAGAGATGCTCTCTGAATCGGTCATCCTAAGTTCCTCAAACTCGGAAAGAACCATCTCAAGTTTTAAATCCCGAACCTGGTCATCACCCTCATGAATGACACGCAATCTATCCCAAGCTTCCCTAGCTGTTGTACAGTGTTGAATATGTGAATATTGCGCACTGGATACAGCAACAGCTATGGCATTCCTAGCTTTCTTATTTGCATTAGATGCATTGACTTGGACCTGTGTCCAGTCATCCCTTGGAACGTTCTCTCTTTCACTGTCAACGATTCTAAAATGAGGACGCCATTCAATAGACAAATACTGGACTGCAAACTCATCATACGCATCAAGAAAAATCTCAAATTTATCACGCCAAGCAGCATAGTTTGTGCCATCGAAGTAGGGAGGTGAATTCACCGAACCGGCTACTCGATCTCTTTCCATGACTAGACCCTTAACCAACCAGTCCCTAGACCTGCTTTAAGTATGTCTAAAGCCCTGCTCTGATGCCAATTGCAGGTTGGCAATGAGGGTGGTAATTTTTAATTAAGTCACGGCAAGTACAAACAATTCACACAACAGATCACTTAGGTGACCAGTCGCCTAATGTGATGAACCTGATACGTTGTTTCTATACGTTGTTTTCAACCTGAAGTATCGTGACCAGTCACTTTGTTTCCAAACTGAATTATGTAAACTGTCCTTTAAATTACAGTTTGTGTAGGCTTGTGAATTTGTTCAAACACACTCGGATGCTATGCCAACTTAGGCCCCCAAAACAGATTCAGTGAAGATGAAATCTGCTGGCTATCCACAACTACAACCTATTCAAATCCAGCGGTTCTAATGCAGCAGTTTATAGGATGACCAATCACTCAATATTGTCCAGATTGCATGTTAAGTTAAGTTGGTGCATAATTAAATCTGATTTTATGATTAGCCAAGTGGTTAACAAATCAAAGAGATGGACACAATGTTTTGGTACCCGGAAAAACCCCAAAAGGGTAAAAAAACCGGGGGTCTATCAGAAGATCGGTCTTCCACTATGAAACGGCAAAAAGATGCCCAATACAAGGTTCAAACAATGCTCAATATCTAATGTACCTAGTCTTAGATGCAGCAGTCCCTCGTGCGGCTTCTTCTTCAATCACTTCACCTCCAGTGGTACAGATGACTGGTCAATCACTTTCCAGAGAATACACACGTATTTCTGGTCAGTGGCACCAAATATGTAAGCTGTGAATATATGTGACTAGTCACCAGCAGAGTTGCAGAGAGCTATGAAGCTTCAGCAAGGACTGCTGGACAACTAGAGGTATTCTGCTACAGTTACAAAAATTGGGTAGAAATACCGAAGTCAATGGACTCCTTATAACTCAATCTTGTCTCTAAAAATGCGTGAACATGGAAGACAAGATTGCACACTACTATTTCGACTCAAAGATGTATGACTTTAGAGAGAGACCGAAACAGTGAAAGAAACTCTTTCAAAGTTTGGATAAGATGAGTTTTATGAAAAACCAAACTAAGAACAAAAGCTTCAAATCGGTTGCAAGTCTCAAATTCTTACAAAGTCTCTATATAAGTGAACTACGCACTCAAGAGCTCTAAGAAGAAAACCGGAGAGACAAGGCAACAACCAAAGAGAGATTTTGAAAAAGATGAGTGAAATAATTTAGCTCAAAGCTCTCCTTCAAAGTTTGTATATGTTGAAATCTTTTGAAAAACAAACTTTGAAACAAAACGCATGCAAGCCCCAAATTCTCATGATATCTCTATGTAAGTGAGATAAAGCATTCAAGAGAGAAAGTGAAAAACAAAGAGGGCTGCAGCAAAGAGAGGGTTTGAAAGATGGAGAAATTTAGTTCAAAAACCCCAATGAGGTTAGAGGTGAGGTTTAGGCTTTATAGGAAAAGAAGATAAGATTTGAGTGGACACAAATGACTCTAGGGTTTAGTGTGACTAGACAATCACGTGCAACCTAGGCAGATCTGAAAGTGGGGTGCAGTTGACAACCCAGCGAATAAAAGGATGTTCAGTCAAACTCGGGTAAAAGCATGATCTGCCAAGCAACTGGTCAGCAGTCGCTGTCAGGAACTGAACTGTCATATGCAACGCTAAGGTGACCAGTCACCAACATATGAAAACTAGGTTTTTTATGAAGAACACATTTTTCTCAATTTTAAAATTAAGAAATTATGCAAATGCAAATGCATAATGATGTTAGGTGCTGATTAAATCACAATGCATCTGAACACTTCTTCATTTCTTGATCTTCACTTCAATCACCTATCTCTAAGCTTAAAGCTAAACTCTAGAACCTAGATTGAGCATGTGAATGATATTACAATGTTTTTGTTACAAAGGATAGCCAATCTTACAATAAGTCTAAGATACAAATATCCTACAGACGCTATATTGGTTTGATTTTTTTTTTTTTTGGGTATAATTTTGAAACCAAACTTAAAACCTAATAACCTTTTCTACGAGTACCAACCGCCGCACTTCTTCTTCCCCATTTTTCACTCCATTATCGACTGCCCTTCTTGCCACCACCATCAATGTCGTCACCGCCCAAGCTGTGACCGCCCTTGCCGTCGTTGCCCATGCAGTTGCACCCACGCCGTCGCCGACTCACTGCCACTTAGCCACTGTGGGCTTGCTGTCCGCCTCTCACAAGAGGTTACAATTAATTTGTTGTTGCATTTGATTCATTGTGAAAAGATTTTGGTTTTAATTGTTTCGGGTTACATACTAGGCAATATTATGGGCAGAATTATGCATTGTGGTTTGTTCAATTACAATTACAATTATGCATTTTCGAGTTACTTACTAAGCAAATATTCATTTAATTTTGGGTTCCACTATGTAGTATCATGGCTTCATTTGTTGTTTATGTGTTGTAAGTGAATTCCAATATGGATTATTTGTTTCAATGAATCTTTGAATGTTCAATTGGAATTGAAATTGAATCTTGTTGAACTATCTATCTTTGATGATTAAATATTGGTAATCTTATTGAACTATACTTGAATATTATTGATTTGTTGTTGAATGGGATTTGGAACTTTATGGATGACTATGTTATTGTCAAATAATATGTATTTTCTTTTATACCAAAATAGCTTACGCGAAAACGCATAATAGCTTACGCTACGCGATAGCGAGTTAAAACGCTACGCTACGCGAGCTAAAACGCTACGCTACGCGAGACCGCGATTTCAAACATTGTGGAGTTCCCTCCGCCTCAAGGCCGCTAAGCTCCGCCTCAATGGTCGTGAATTCTGCTCTCTGCCTCGTAATCGACATCGGCGGCCGATTTGGGTTGAATTTCTTCTTTTGTCCCAAACCCGGAACATGACTTATGTTGTCCCAAAAACCTCGATACCCGACATCTGGGTACCCAAGCTTCTGGTACAAAATTCCCGCTGATAAAGCGCCCTCCCAACGCCTCTGGTACGGAGCTAGATTTGGGGTGGATCCCAACAAACTCGTCTCGTGCCCACCTCTACTACAAACGGCTTAAAAATACAAAAACTACTCGTATCATCCCTATCATCAGCAGCCACACTGCCATTTACCTTGAGAAAAGAAACCAAACCCCCCACCCCCTCTCTCTTGTATCCAAGAGAGAGGTGAGTGTGGGGTTACGGAGAGAAGATCTAGAGCCATTTCACATCTTAACTGGATTGAACTTGTAGATCTTTCTATATTGTTTAGAACTCACCAAAAACAAAAGTTCAAAATTTTGAAGACACTATAGGCTATAACGAAACAGTTCTTTCGCATTTTCATGAAAAATACTGCATGCTCCTCGAAAATTACTGCAATCGGTTTTAGCAACATGTGCATGCAATTGACCTAATTTTATAAACAGAGTGTAGTGCCCGGATCTTTATTGTAAAATCAGGGACGGTAAAACTTGGAAACTGGCAGAGCTTCAATGCTTTAAATTTAGCAGGGAAATCCATTTCTTTCCCTTGGGTAGTTCTGAAGACAATAAGACAGCTTGATGAGCATCTATACCCTACCTGAACTGAAGCCATCTGTTGTCCTCGAATCACGACGGGGAATGAGGAGCCCTAATGCTTGCTCAACATGAACACAACCGTAGCAAATAACCACCCAGTTTTACAGTAAGGGCGCCACATGATCCGTTATCATGTGACTGGTTTTGGGAAAGGGGTTGTGTTGTATACAAATATTAGATACAAGATACGCATGATGGGCCTTAACACTGGTAGTTAGCAACTATATTTCCAATACAGGAACTTGTAGATAATGCTTCTCAGTTGACTACATGATAATGATATTGTTTGGTAAAAGATGCATCACATAGCACATTGAAAAGCAATGAACTCATCCAATTACCGCTATTGCAAAAAGTATGAGACGTTATAGCATTTAAATTCTGTAAAGAATTTCATACAACAGTGATTTGATATAGGCAGAAAGATGGAGCTCCACGATTCTAAGCAACAAGTCAGAAAATGAAGCACCCCACAAAAATCCTATTTAACAACATTCTTAATTTTGATGTTCTAATCAATTGCAATAATGAGAAAACCAACGGATACATACAGTAGGAACACGGGGTAAAGTGCAAGGGCTTTTCTCCTGGGATTGACTGCAGAACTCATGAAAGGATATGCAGCCCAAGAACTCCAAGCCAATGTCACGCTGACCACAACCACCTTCAATATCACATTGTCCTTTATCATGCATATTAGGGCTCCAATGTCCAGAGGAAATAAGCAATAACCGAGGAGACTCAGGCTCTGGAAGAAAATTATGTGTCCACCCTGAAAATACAACTTGTTATTAGCCACTTTCTGTGCAAAACATCTATCATGCTATATTTCCATAATGTCAGTCCATTCATACACAGTTCTCGGTAATAAACCACCATGATTCATATCTGTCATCATAACATGCTATACAACCTCACATTAGGCGGGAGAAACAACTCTAGTTTGCATATAGATGACATATACAAGTAACAAGATTCGCAACATGCTATGCTTTCTCGCCACCGCATCACAATGCTCCTCAATTTCAGACTACATTTACCAATTTGTTCACCAAGTAATGTGTCGGTGCTTGATTCACTCAAATCTGGGAGACCCTTGCTCCTCTATGACAGGATACTCAAATGCAAAACCTTAGTTCTACGGAATCATCGATACTTAGATAGAGCATACATTAAAAGTTGGAATAAATAATGGATCCCGCATTCACAAGCGAAACTTCAAATCGAAAAAAAACCCGAAAAATGAACACATCAACATAACTAGATAGGGTATAGGTTATGATTACCAGTAGAAGCACATTCAAGGTCAAGATGACAGCACCAGCAGCAAGGACAGCAAAAGCAACAGCAAAAACCTCAGACTGTTCAAAAATCAAACCCCCCAAATGTCATTCCACTAGCCCAAGAGCACATGATTACGAAATCGAAGCAGACTAAAAAAAAAAAATCACCTTCTTGACAGATGCGGACCAGGAAAGAGTGAGGCCCAAGAAGACAATGAAGAAGAAAGGCCCCCAGAGATCCCAATCCCGGAGAGCTTTACCCGGGTCCTCACGATACGGGTTTGGGAACACCACCAGCTTCAAGTTGCTCACGATTCTCGACAGGTCCCGCTTCACGGTGTCCCACACGGGCTCCGTGAGGGTATTGGGCGGGGATCCGAACCCGGAAGGAGCGGGGCCGTGGTTGGCGGAGGGGATGGGCGGCGGAGGAGCGGGGACGGAGGGCGGCTTCTGCTTGGAGGGCTGAGAGGGCGGCGGGGGGAGGTTGGATTGGAGGAAGGGGGAGGAGGAGACGGGGATGGAGGCCCGGGTGGGGCTGGGGGGCTTGGCGGGGAGGACGGCGGAGGGACCCGACTGGACAGAGGCGTTGATTAGGTTTTCGATCTCGTCGATGTCGGATTGGGAGGAGGGGTGGAGGGGCACGGTGTCGCGTTCCAAGTGCGACATCTTTGTCGGCCTTTTTCGTTCCGGGAGATTTTTGGATCTGATCTCACTCAGGACGACTGGGGCGAGATCTCTATTGTTGAAAAACCATTTTGGGGTGTTTGGGGAAATGGCAATTTTGGTGGAAACGTCGTCGTCAAGGGCCTGCCAGAGGAAAATTGTTAAAATCAATTAGACGTGCAAGAGGGGAAGTCACCTTATTGGGCGCATTTGAGTTGATGTTTCCATCTCATGGGTAATATACTTCTTGTGTTCTTTACAATAGTGAATGCCAATGACAGAGGCTGGTAGCATGATCTTGTAACTAAGTTAAGAATTCATCCGAGATTATATTATATAGATATTATATACCGTAGGGGTATTAGCCAATTTGCCCCCTTAACTTGTACCTTACTTTTGATTTGCCCCATTAACTTGCACTTTAGAAAATTAACCCCCTTTACTTGTATTTTTAGCCAATTTCCCCCATTTCTGTTCAAAATTAACTTAATTCCATCAAATTGAGTTACAAAACCTATACATGATGGGCATCTTGTCGTGTTTCTTACTCTTCTTCTTCGTCATCATCTTCTTAAGACCGGCAACGCCATCAATGTTGTCAACGAACTTCAACCCAATCGATAGCACATAAATGTCTCGATGATGGTAAATGACGAAAAAAGTTCTTCATGTGCAAGTCACGTGAGTGTATTTAACGGAAAATTGGATGAGAGTATGTTAATTTTGATTGCAAGGGGGGAAATTGGCCAAAAATGCAAATTAAGGGGGTTAATTTTCCAAAGTACAAGTTAAGGGGGCAAATCAAAACTAGGACACAAGTTAAGGGGGCAAATTGGCTAATACCCCTACCGTATATAATTTCTCTGTTTAGTTGGGAAGTGATTAAGTTACACTTGTTAAACAAAAGTTATTAACCAACTATATATGATTAAAAAAAATAAAAAATAAAAGTCATTAACAAAGTACGTGTGAGTCGATAGTTAGGTCCAATTTACTTTACATTGAGTTTAGTAGCTTGGAGAGTATAACCAAGCTGATTGCATATGAAGATATTGGTATGCTTAAGAAGGGGAGTGACTAAGTTTAGCAGTGTGATATAGTAATTAACGTTTTTTCTGTATCAAGAATAAACTATTGATAAGTGAGTTGGTAGTTCTGTAACACAATGGAGAAATCTGGAGATGATCAGCCATGAAGTAGGCGTTGTTACATGAAAACCACTACGCATTTGGTAAAGTATAGTTATTAAGTGTTGGAAGCATGAAAAGCAATGCTGGGATTTGTTGATATTTAATCAAAAGTCCAAATGATTATTGCAAAGTTGCATTCAACTCAGGAAAGAACGGACGGTGTCACCTAAGTTAGTCATTTCTATCTTCAGCAACAACGTAGACAATTTGGAAGACTGTTTCGAGCCGAAATGTCACTACTCATGCAAATGCAATCATATTTGTTTCCACACTCACCAATAGCTTCTTCCAAATCCTGAGTTAACTCACAAGCAGCATGACCACTTCTTACTGAAAGAATAAAGTCTCCAGAAGGCAATTCAGATCAGCTTCTCCTAGTTCAGCACCAGGGAATCAAACAAATAAAAGATAAAGATCCAATGGATATAAGTAATAACAAAGAAAATACAGAGTAGCTCCGGCACCAAGTTCATTGACATCAAAATTATACATGCCGAAGACTGAAATATACGCAGCTTAGACATTGTTGAAACTCAAAAGTCAGTAACTGCTATCATTACAAGATTTTCCAAAACTGGGTCCACTTCCCAAATAATGCGGTAAGACATTTATCAGTACACAAATCTTTAGTTTTCCAATATTACTTGGCTAAAAATTGATATTCCTTGGCTTCAGGGGAAAAATGCAACGAGATTGAAGGGTATCCCAATTTGCTGTTCAAGAACAAGGTGATTGCCCATATCATGGCTTGAGTGCGAGGGCAAGACCTACCTTTGGAGATGCATTAATTGCCTTGGAGTCATACTCAGCTGAGACAGTTATAAGAGACTTTGGTCTCCATTCGCGCTGCCATAGCACGCCGGCTTTCCCATTGTTCGAGAATCGTGTTTTCACTACATTGATAGGATCAATTACATGAGCGCTTCCAAGGGTAAAACTGTTCTCAAAGGTGGAAAATCTATGGGTTAGTTCGGCCGCAATTGTAGTCCCATTTGATGAATCAACAGCATGAACATAAGATGCCTTCAATGTCTGCCCCTTGTCAGTCCTGCATCAAACAAACATGAGTTCAAATGTCAATGCCAACCAATTAACAGTTTAACACAGTGACATACACCAACTGCAGCGCTACTTCTATGTATTGAGGGCATAGTCAAGAAGTTGGGCCAATAATAGATATGCATGTAATGGAAAACATTGAAAATTGCAGAGTCATGGTTAAGAAAAGAAAATTAAGCCCTGGAGTCTTGTTGGCATAATTGTCTATTCCTAGCCATGGATTTCCCACGATCATTTCCTCTAAAATACAATCTTAGACTACAAACATCACCTTCCTCACCAACCATAGGTCTTCTTTGTTATATGTTTATTATTGGACTGAGGACAGGATTCGTGGCCTGAAAACCTATCACCTAATAGACAAGTTATATATCTTCTTTGTTTGAAGTGTCCAGATGAGGTTCAACCAAACTATAGGTAGCTTGTGGGGCCAGGAATCCTGTCGTTGGTCCAATAGGAACTTCAAACGATGCAACAAACTTGAACTAGAAGAATTTGTAAATACTGATATTCCATGATTTCTAGAGAATAAGGTCCAATAAATTGATTCCACACTAGCACCAGGATGAATTGCATATAATGACAAGGGAAAAAATAATTTTTCACGCCCATATTAAAATCAACAGCACATGTTAAGTATGTATACCACGCATATTCGAGAATAAACAAAATCACATGCAATAAGTTTTCAATGAATAATGAGGAGTCTGACAGGACTTCCAAGGATGTCATGGAATCATAGGAACATAAACTATTTTAATAGTAAGAAAGACAGCAGAATAATTATTTTTCAAAACAAATGACGTTTCATCAAGACTTACAGCAAAAGTGCAGCAGAGAAATCGGGCTTGTTAAAGCTGATTCCAGCATTGTATTTGGTCAACAAAGAGGATGCTGTATCAAATCCAATTTCACCACCTAAACTAAGATCCTTACTTCCAATTGTTGCTGATAGTTCTAGAAGGGGACTTGGGTTCAGGCCCATGCTGGAATCAAAAGCTGCATGAGGATAAAGGTACTGCACTTCGAGCTGCAATTACATGAAAAAATAGAGTCAAGAACTTTACCAACAAGCCTGAACTTTAACATTAAGATTCACATTATACCATTAGGATAACACATATAAGAACATCTTGATAAACTAAACACAAGAAATTCGTTTATCTCCAGCAAGCGTTGAGAATAAGCTAGATGCCTGAGCTACAATACTTAATCTAGCAAACGAATGAAATCAAAACCAAGAGTCTCACATCAAAGACTATATGCCAGGGCACACTCATAAACTCATTTTGAGCAGAAGCATGTACGTTCCTACGATTACTCGAATTAAATTCTGGTTTACTCTCGATCACTGGCTCTTGAATTAAATTCTGGTTTACTCTCGATCACTGCCCCACCTTAAAAAGAGTGATACATGATAAATCTTGCTTTATGCTGAAAGCTTGGATGGTGGTGCTGCCTTTTCTAAATTAATCAGCTTGTGTCATTAACTAATAATTTGCAATAATTGGCTTGTATCATTAACTAATAATTTGCAATAATTATCTGTTGTAATAGCTGGACAAATCCATGATCGGGTAGTTATTTTAGCAATTGAATCTGAACATGTCTCAAATTAAATTAGGTGCCAGATGTGCCTATGTTCAACATCAAATTAGTAAATTCGGGCAATAGGGATGTGATAAGATTTAACAGTGGGAGTCAAAACAAACTAAAAATATATTACTGCAAACAAAGTGGTTCTCTGAAGACTCCAATGCATGGACTAACAGACACATAGACTGAGCAAACCAAATAACCCACAGCTCATATTGCATGACCTTCAGCTAAATTTGACTGACCTTCCCAGATTTATGATCAGGTATTCTGAAGCTAACAGCTGCTTTTGTATTTTTCAAGACATCACTCGCAGTCACTTTTGTATACACCTGCAAAGAATTAAATGCATAAACTTAAAGCTACAGATCATATAACAAAGAGATACTAAGAAAATTGAAAAGTGGAGCAATAACCAATATACACACAAATAACAGTGAGAATATGCATTATACTCCCAATAGATACATAGAAAGTTGAAAAGTTCTCTTTCAAAATAAAATATTACATTGGAATAAGTATCAACTTTCACATCCACAGTAGTGTTTCCACTCTTGTACAAGGTATTTATATCACCAACAAAAATTTGATCCCTCTTCAAACCATTAGCTGTAAGTCCCTGCCATAATGAAGATCACAAGCCAGTTTAGTCACACAACTGAGGGGGTTATTAAAGCAAACAATAACGCATAAATGCGGTTTAGTTTATCATCTATAAGTGTCTCATATTCTTAAACGCCCAAACACAGTTCTTCTGAAAACCACTTGAGATGGAAACGTACTTGTAGAATACAGAGCAGTCAGCAACACAAGGCAGTAGTACATTATCAATAGAGCAAATATGATGGATGCAAGACAGAACTTCATATAAATACCACCAAAGAGAAGAAGATTGACTAGCGTTCTTATTTTACCCCAAGCTGCTGTCAGGATTAGCCCATTTGTGTAATAATAGGTTACTAGTTAATGAAGGACTGTAAAGAAAAGCAGAAACGCTTTGCCAAGATACATAGCCCTGACCCGGGACAATGATGAGGAAATGGTGGAAGGAAGTATACTCGGGCGAAAAACATGTATATGGTATCACAACCTTGAATGAAAAGGAATCCCAACCACAACAGACAAATGTTGTGAAAAGGAACGACAAATATCCCATTTCCGAGCTCCAAAGAAATAACTGTTAAACACTATTAAAAATAAAACTGAAAATTGAAGCTCCCTATGCATGCTCGTATGCGTAAGTAGGCAAAACCAAAATTTCTGTGATAACATATGTAGAGTCTCAAGTCAGTCTCATGATCAGCAGATGCCGAAAATAACCCGAACTTTCAGCTCTATTGCATGTATTGTTGTCTGAAGATCAGATGTAATTATATCGACAAACCACCTTTGTCGCTCCCACACATATCAGCACAAGTAAACTGTGGGGGACAAGACCTATCTATATGAACTATAAACTAGATTGATTAACCTTTTTGGTTGTCCAATACTGCATACTTATTAATTTCATACATTGGATATTGGGGGAAAAGCAAGGGAAATTAACTAACCTGTACTCTTTCTGTTTCAGCAGAGGCTATTAACATGTATATTTATATAGTATAGAAAGCTGGCAATAAAGAACTCAACACTTCCATGCCATATAAGAGTCCAGTAAAGCAGCATCCTAAAGCTAAAATAGGTAGCTCTAAAGTAAACCATTTGAAAAAAAACAAGAAATAATTGGAAAAAAGGACCTATAGTTCAGAAACTGGAATCAGAAAATACCAGTCCAGTAGAGCCAACCACCGACAGGGTAAACTTCTGGTCAAAGTTGTAATCTTTGGTCAAGATATCTGGACATATTCAAGGCACACTATGAGCATCTATAATTGCCGAAAGAAACAACACTGCAGCTCGAACTAACCAACATTTAATCATCTTCGTTTGACGAATTGAGTAACCAACATTGAATCATCAACCATGAAACAAGTAACAGATTTTAATACTTTTTAGAAGAGCAAGAACAATGAGCCATGTGAAACGAGTTTTATCTTTTTATGTGGCTCTAACTTTTTGGTTTACGACAATATCTTTAAGCTCACTTGTACCAATTGTGGCTCCGGGATTGAACCTGGATAAAAAGACATAAAATCATTCGTATCAACCATTTCTTTAATTTGATTGCAGAAATCTGAACACTTGATACCTTTCGCTTTCTTGCCGATGTCTGAAAATGGTGCCGGACTGCTGCCCATAGTTACTAAGAACAAAACAGATAAATAAAACGGTGTCAAACTTTGAAGCAAAAATGAGAAAGATGCAAGAAATGCTAATACCTATGACTTATACCAAATCCACCCTTCTATAGTTTTTAGCTCACAAACGCAGTTTACTCAACTCAAGTTCACTAAAAATAATCCAAAGCTCAAAAAACCCACATTGGTTTTTACGATTTTCTGAGAAATCTAAGAGAACCCATATAAAAAATAATCAAAAACTGCTCGATTTGATACTTGAGAATCGACATGAAAAACTAAGGGTCATATATCAAGCAGAGCTAAAGTAAAACGAAGGAGAAATTGAATCGAGCTTACAGAGATTTAAGATCGCCGACAAAACCCTCAAAAGCTTCCGTTGAGTGAAAATGATACGATGGGGTTTTGTGGGGGTGTGGTGGGCGAGAATGGAGTGAAAAAAAGGCCCAAGGGTCAAAGTCTCCAATAAGTTCCTCCGGAGGTTATCATCACCTGCAGACGACTGCACCATAAGCGGTTCACTTTGAAATCACATTGGACTGCTGTTCCACGTGGCGGAACATTATTAGCGCGTTAGGTGGGCAATGTGCTGTACAACGAGGGGTTTTGACTGCGGCGTGGACAGGAATTCACCGGGACGACAACAGTAAAAGTTTGAAATGACGTTTATGCCAGTATGAACCATTTTTATTGCGAGCGCTAGGGTTTTTGCTGGTTTGCCGAAACCAGAGCTTAGGGTTTTCAGCCACTGTCAGAAGAAGATCTCTGCCCCTCGACTCTTGTTCTGCTTCAGGTAAAATCCAACCCCCCAATTCTTTTTTTTTTTTTTTTTTTTTTCTGCTTGTTAACCAAGAAAGAGTAGGAAAATCTCTTCAATTTATTTCTGCTTGCATTGTAGCTAGAATTAGTCTATGCATTTTAGATTTATTTTGTTGTGATTTTGAAGAATCCAAGGCTTCTGCTGTTACTTTGATTGATAGGAGAGTTTGGATTAATCCAATAGTAATTTCGAGTTTCATGTCATTTTTACATATTTATCAGGACAAGGAGGTTTATGCTTATTTAGTTTTACTGTTGGGTAGATTTGTGAAGATGTTCACATCACGGAGGAAGATTCAAAAGGATAAGGATGCCGAGCCCACTGAATTCGAAGAATCGGTGGCGCAAGTAAGCTATGGAGCAGTTTAGTGTGCTTTTCGGTCGTATATTGTGTAACTCCCAGTTCTGATTATGAGTTGTTATTTGTGTAGGCAATATTTGATTTGGAAAATACAAACCAGGAGCTGAAAAGTGAGCTGAAAGATCTATACATAAATTCAGCACTGTGAGGATGCTTTACTGAATCTACATGTTTTATTCAGTGTTTGCTACTGTATGTCTAATGTTCTTCCTTTCTCTTGCAGTCAAGTTGATGTGTCTGGGAACCGGAAGGCTGTTGTTATCCATGTACCATACAGATTGAGGAAGGCTTATCGCAAGATCCATGTCCGGCTTGTGAGGGAGCTCGAGAAGAAGTTTAGTGGAAAGGTGATTGGTGAATTATTTACTTTGTGCTCTGTATTTCAGGAATGTACTAGGAACTCAGACTAGTGTTTCTAGGCCATATTTAAAATTTTACTTGTCCCAGTTAGGTTTTAGTGGTGTGCCTTACAATTAGGAGCAGTTTCTTTTCATGATTACTAGTTTTGGTCTTCCTAGAAGTCCCTTGGTTTTTAAAATCATGTTTATTTACTTGTATACAGTTAAAGTGATTCAATTCTTATATTCTCTATGTTTTGATTGTCGTTGGTGATCTTTAGTGGCTTTTTGAATTTTCATGTTGTAGGATGTGATTCTGATTGCCACACGTAGAATAGCCAGGCCTCCAAAGAAAGGCTCTGCTGTTCAAAGACCCCGCACTCGTACACTAACTGCTGTTCACGAGGCAATGCTGGAGGATGTTGTTTTGCCAGCTGAGATTGTCGGCAAGTGCACCAGATATAGACTTGATGGATCCAAGATAATGAAGGTACAAACAGAATTTGGTTGTTGATGTGCACACACACATACGTTTGAAACTAGAAACAATTGTTGTTGATTTAGTATTTTCAAAGGTGAAGGACAATTCTAATTTATTCAGTAGATGTTTGCCTATGAATGGTGATAATCAGATAATTAAAATGAAAATAATCTCTGTTTAGCTGGAAAAGATATTGTTACACATTCCAAAGAAATGTGCCTGTATGGCTTGTTTCTGGGTGTGCTTGCAGTTCTTTGTTTGATAAACATAGTGTTCTCATCTACATTTAATTACCATATTCGGCAGGTTTTCTTGGACTCCAAGGAGCGAAACAACACCGAATACAAACTGGAGAGCTTTTCTGCAGTTTATCGCAAGCTTTCAGGAAAAGATGTTGTGTTTGAGTACCCAATTACTGATGCTTAGATCTTGTGTGAGGGCACTTTGTTGTTCCATTTTACTCTCTGAATTACTGAACTTACCTAGCAGTCTATAAATTTTGAGGTTGTGTAGTATGTATTTTGGATGATTTGTTATCTTTGCATATTATTATTCATGGGGAAGGACTTTCAGAATTGTGTTTTGGGTGTTACGGCTGTTTTGTCCTTGAATGTGCCTCTCTCCTACTTATTTTGGGGCTACTAGTTTGCTTTATTAGACGTGCAAAATGGATAAAATACAATCTGAAATTTCACTCCAGAATCACCCTACTGGTATTGTGGTTAACAAGCTGGTCTCGAACAACGCATGAAGCTACAACCTCAAGTGGCCGAAATGAGGTATACGCGTATTCTTTACCAAGAGCGTTTGGGAGTGGACATGGGAAATTTTTTTCTCCAGTAGTTGCTGATAATCCAAAATGAGCACTTGGTCCTTGGTGAAGACTACTGTACCCTCCATTAAACTCCATAGCTTTTTATTGGTACAATGCAATCTGTCTGATTTTCCACTGAATTTACTCCAATGCAGCTGTCAACTGGCTTTCCAGCAAAGCTTCTAATGTGCGTTTCCCCATCAGGGACTTGCCAACAAACACTGGTGCCGCTGTCTCATGGACTTAAATTTAAAAGCACTTGGGAATGACTAGAAAATCACTATTTTGGAACAATCTCATAAATTATGGGTTTTAATCAACCAAGTACACCTCCACATCATTCTGAATAGGAAAGAATGCTTAACTGATAACTTCTATTGGACAAAACAAATGAGTAGCTAACTATATTTCAGGACTTCCCTCCAATAAACGTCAATGACAAAAGCTTCAAAGATGATTTTTTAAGATAAAAAAAAAAGGGAAATCTGAGGATCGAAAATCATTCATTAAACCATGTCACTTTAAAATAAATGTGCTCATAATTAAGAGAACAAATTCCTTCCAAAACAATTTTAAACCATGTCCTCTAATCAAAATTTTAAATTGACTGCCCACTTGACTGCAGTTCTTTAGAAGAGAAGAGGCATAAGGGGATGCAGCCATTGCAAGTAAATTTCTATGCCTCAGTTAATGGGTACTCAAACACAACATCTTTTCCTGAAAGCTTCCGATAGACAGCAGAAAAGCTCTCCAGCTTGTACTCGGTATTGTTTCGTTCCTTGGGATCCAAGAAAACCTGACCATCATAACAATTAACGATATATAAATAAAGTAGTCAAACAAAATAGACAAGAGAATAGTATAGACCAACCTTCCTCAGCCCATACATGCAGTTATTTAACGAACTATGCTCTCATTTAGTCTATTGAAGCATCTGTGTTTTTATGTTTTCATGAGCATGACTGTTTTGGTAAAATATACTTAGCCTTTACCTTGGAAAACATTGATCAACCACATTGTTTTCGCTTTCATAGTGTGTCTCTGTGTGTGTGTGTGATAGACTAAAACCTTCTTTTATCCTTCAGAAAGTCCGGACAGTTTACCTTCATTATCTTGGACCCATCTAGTCGATATCTGGTGCGTTTCCCAATAATCTCAGCAGGTAACACAACATCATCCAGCAACGCCTCGTGCACAGCAGTTAGAGTACGAGTACGGGGACGTTGAGCAGCGGACCCTTTCTTTGGAGGCCTCACTATTCTTCGTGTGGCAATCAGAATCACATCCTACCATATTACAAACCAGAAGACCACTATGAACACTAGCTAAGACAGTAAAAATTTTTAAAATGATAATATGTCCATCTAAGATAGCAAAAGTAAGCACAAAACAAAAAGAATACAAAAGGCATGGCATTCACAGAAAGAACAAGCAAACGAAAAGAAAAGTTGGTTATGTACATCACAGCCAGTAAAGGAGAAAAACATAACATCTTTGATTTTAAGGTTCCAGAAGTTAAAACTACAAAACAAGTACACTACCAAATCACAAAGAAAAGCTCATATCAGCGTATCCTAGATTTCGATACGATAAACAGCAAAGAACAAAATCATTAAGCACCTTTCCACTGAACTTCTTCTCTAGTTCCCTCACAAGTCGAACATGGATTTTCCGATAGGCTTTCCTCAATCTATAGGGTACATGGATAATAACAGCCTTCCGGTTGCCCGCCACATCAACTTGACTGCAGATGGAAAGGAACAACATTACTCACATGGGAAGAAACCATTTAAAATATACATATGTATCCAATAAACCATTCTTACGTTGCTGAATTTATGTATAGATCCTTCAAGTCACTTTTCAGCTCCTGGTTTGTGTTCTCCAAATCAAATATTGCCTGCCGAGGAAACAACTCATGATCATTCATAAAGGTTATAACATCAATGACATCAATAAATAAGCACAATAAACAACTACGAAGCTTGCCTGTGCAACTGACTCTTCAAACTCAGTGGGCTCAGCATCCTTGTCCTTGTGAATCTTCTTTCTGGACGTAAACATCTTCGCAAATCTGACCAAACAATAGGGATTCAACACAATTACATCACTGTCTAACAAACACACGAATTAACCAATGAAAACATCATTTCTAAACTAAATTTCCAAAAATAAATTTCCAAAATGCAGTAATGGGCTTAGCTTAACGTACGATTTCAGTATCAGCAAAGGCTTAATATCTTCAAAATTTTCAATTAAGATAGAAGATGAACCCCAAAAGTGCATAGATTATCACAATTTTCAAGCGAGGAACCAACGCCAACACAATGCTTTATCTAAATCGAATTATACGAAAATCAAACAACATAGACACTAAAATCCTGGCGATAAATCAAATGATTGCAAAGAAGTGATTCAAGGTGCCAAAATGTACTGAAATTACCTGGAGCGGAATTAGAGACAGATATCTGCTTGGAGCGGCCGAAAACCTCAAAACTGTGGTTTTCGGCAGAGCAGGAAAACCCTAATACTGTACTCGGAATTAAAGTGGCTGGGCCGAATGGGATGGGGTCTATTTGTACAACCGAACGGCTACGATTAACTGTGGGTAAATTGCACGTATGCTCCTTGCATTTTTGGGGAATTTCCAATATCATCCTTGTAGTAATGTAGTTTTTCTTTCACTTATTATTCATTTTGCCCTCTGTTTCTCAATTTGAAAGAAATTTTTTGCTCACTGCAAAATCTTATTTGCCCCTGCAACTCATTTTTGGGGAACTTTTGCCCTATTTTCCTTTCAGTTAACTATTTTTAGGGAAATTTTACCGCTTACAACTCTATTTGTATCTCATAAGTCCTTTGTAACTCATTTTTGAAAAATTTTGCCTTTTTTTCCATGAAATTTGTTGAAGTCGACAATCCATGCCAGTAAAAAGTATGTCACATATGTATACATTGTTAGTAAAAATAATTTTTTAGAGAACTTTCACCCCATCCCGAGCAACAAATTTAATGGAAACAATTTACTTCACAGAAAATGGGTAAAATTTTCCAAAAAATGAGTTGCATAGGCTGATTGTATACAAATAGAGGTTAAGGGGCAAAATGTCTCTTAAAATGAGCTGTAGGGGGCAAAAAGAATGTCCACGTCTATAAATTTAATGGAAACAGTTAACTTAACGGAAAATGAGACAAATTTTCCTAAAAAATGAGTTACACGGGACAAATGAGATACAAATAGAGTTGCAGGAAAATTCCCCTCAAAGTGAGTTAGAGGGGGCAAAAGGGCTAATAAGTGTTTTTCTTCTATAACAATAAAAATAATTGAAAAGCGTTGGGGATCGAATTTGACACAAAAAAAATATTAGTGACCATTGGTGATAATAATGCCAAAATCAGGTACCATTTGTGATAAAAACCCTTATTGTTATAATTGTACAATAATTGAATTTATAAAGATTTGCATTGCGGTTGAGCATGAGTTGAATCGTGCATATTTTAGGTGGACTCTAAATTAACTTGTTTTATTTTGAAATAAGTTCGATTCGGTCCAAGTTTTGTATTTTCAAAAATGAACTCAGCTTGTTTGGAATCGTTGTAAAAAGAGTCGAGTTCGTAAATTATACGTGTAGAACAAAATTTTAGAGAAAGACAACCACAATGATCAATGAAGAAGAAAAGCGTTAGCTATATAGACGGATCATCTGGTCTATCTCCTCAACGATTTTTGTTGTGGTTTTTTAAGCAAGAAAGAATGCGTATGATCACTCCAAGGTAAGTTGAGCAGGTTTGTCCAGCCAAGTAGGAAGCTAGTTAGTAGCTTTGCTAACATTTGTGTACAAGTGGAGGTGGGGTGTTTTGCACATATGTGTTAGCTGCAGGTTTTCTTTACAACAGTATGCAACAGTTGGTTCCATTGAATGCATATTGAAGACTTTAAAGATTTGGCAGCACATTGGTTGGTTTAAGAGAGAAAATCTCTCTTTCATTTACTGTAGCACGACGAGCATTGTGAGGAAAGATGTATCGAAACCAAAGTACCAAAAATTTGATATCTTCATTTGTTCTTCTTCTTCATTGTAAACTTGAATGAGTGAGCTTGGGTTATTTGGGGCTAAGAGTTTGTGAGTGTAAACATTGTTGTAATTGTTCTTATTGATAATAATGGAATACTCATTGTCTCCAAATTAGACTAGGCTCATTAGCGAAGCCGAATCAGTATAAATTTTGGCGTTCTTGTTGTTTGTTTGTTTACTTTGTCACTTGTTACATTTGTGTTGTCAATCATGATCTAGCACGTATTTGATTGACGCTTCCACACAACAACACTAGCCGAAAATTCTTATTTTAGTAAGTAATTTCAATTTGAACAACAATCATATAACTCTGAAGTCAGGATGCATTCACATCCATGGGAGCCCAATCACCAATCAAAATCTCAAATAAATTACAGGATATCAAGAAAAGGAAAATGAAATAGTATAGAGCAAGAAAGAATCAGACTGTGTCTCTAATTTCAGCCAAAACTGAAAAGATTTGAAAAAAGAATCTTGTTCAGGTATACATTACCTAAGGTATATGATACAATTTGGACGGCTTGAGATTATCAGTGACATTGAAATACTTCAATGTGGTAATCCATTTCTCTTGATTCTTCAATAAATGAACTGCAATTGTGTCCGGCCAAAGTTCATGCGTGCATCTCGTGGGCGGCTCTGGAAAATTGTACATAGACCATTTTGCATTGTACCGATTCTTAGCGCGATGCCCGTCTCTAATCCAATCCCCGAAAATCTTATCCTCTGGCCCTTCCAAATGGTTCTTGGGGATTTCAGACTCTTTAATCCACTGCACTATATCCCAAGAAATCAAATACCCCATTCCGGACATGTAGTGCACAAAGGGGTCCATACTTGGGCATGGAATCACATAACCATAGTACAAGTCTTCTCTTGGCAATGGCTTCAATGAGTCCACAAAGCTCTGCATCCTAAAATATGCATCGTCGTCGGTTTTCATTACATAATGGTAAGGCGGGTTTGGCCCCTCCGGATCGTTGAACATGTCCGGTAAGCTCGAAAAGTAGGTGTAAGTCTTACCCTTGTTCATATTCTCTTTGCAATCAAGAATGATAATATCATCATACCGCATGATTTCTAGTGCCACAAGCACTTTCTGGTCTTCCTTTGTGAGGTTACAAAACACAAACTTCACATCCACTTTTGCTCCCACTACTGTTTGCGTGCCATAGATCATCCGTAGGAAATGGCGGCGATGGTACTGGTCAGGAAGCGTTAGAATGCCGAAGAGTACCCGAATTTCGTCATCGGAGGAAGATTTTTGAGCAAGTAAAGTGTTTGATGTTGTACTATTGAAATTGGACTTGGAATTGGCAAGAGCACATCGCCCAAATTTGAGAAGACTGTCGAATCTTATTTCGTTTATGGATGCTAAAGCACATAGGAAACAGATGAAGAAGAAAGAAGAGATTATAAATCGACGCTGGTCTAGCCTCGAAGTTTTCATTGTGATTTGGTTGCAGAGAGGAAAAGAGCTGGCGATTTTTGAAGCTGGTGAGGTTTGTAATGTATGACGAGGAGTCATACAAATAAAATTGAAAAGCTTTCTTAGATGAAACGCATTAGTGGTGATTTTCGTGCAATTTGGACTAACGTTTTGACTTTTCTGGCCGCAAGGAACGTGATGGAGGAAAAGCCTCAAGTCAAGGACTTCACTGTCCTTGAGATGGAAGCAACATGGTGTGTTTTCATCTTGGCACTGAGGGACTTTTCGGTCTTTTCGGGAGTCTTTGTATTGCCTCAAAAAGGGGCTGATATTTAGGGAAACTGAAGGGGAATGGTGGAGTTCAGCCTAAAATGAGCACTTTCAGTCCCTTTATATGAACCTTTCGCTTGCAAATGGCCAAAGTGGTTTGGTCAACTTTGGGTAGTTAGGTATTTTTACATGCAAATACATGGTGTTGGTCGGCTGCTTCAAGCCCTATCAGCATGCGTACTGCTCACCACTCTTGAATAGGAAGCAACACCATCAAGAATGTAACCCGAAAAATATGATTTCAAAAGATGCATCAAAAAGTGATTTTTTTTTTGTAGTGATCCAAGAATGCAGCGAGTATTATATGTGGCTCTAGAATTGAACAAAAACGACTTTCATAGAATTAAAGCAACACATCAATCAGGGCAATATAGGATTTTGGTACTCTTGTGTGAATATGTTGCTCTAGCCACACCGAATCTTTCACTTTGTTCAGGAGATCTACCGTTCAAATTTCACCGAACGAGAGTTAATCAAAAAAGAATTTTGGGTGCTTCTGACCACCCTGACCACTAAATTAGGCATATTTGCTCTTTTTTGGTCTAAGACTACTTGCTCTAAAGTCTAGCCGCACCTGATTTTCACTTTGCTCTAACAGTTGATCATAAAAGAATTTTCATACTTCTGACCGGTAAAGCAGCCATATAGTGAAATGTGAAACTATTGTAGCATTAAGCTGGAGAATGTGGGATTCTACAGAACACCCTGGCATATTACCAAATTTTTGACATCTTAAAGACATTGTTTCTCCATATTACAGGTGAAGTATTGATTCATGAGATATATTAACAGTTGAAAAGAAATGATTGACCAAAACTACGAAACAGTTTGAAGCTTTACGTATTTGAAATGGGAGACAAATTGCAGCTTGGCATATATGAACTGTTCATTTATGCCTCAGGCTGACCAACTCAATGTCGAATACAAGAGTCCCCAATGTTGAGCCTTCTCCATTAGCCAGTCGAGTTGGATTGAAAATGGTTGTAAACAGTCTCTGCCTGTCAAAAAACTGTGGAAAGACAAAATCTTGAGGGCTGCTGAAAGAAACTGGCAGAAAAATAAAGAGAACAGTACTTTTAAGTTGGATGCCAATCACACTACGCAGAATGAAAGACTTTGTTTATGTAGTCATCACTATAATCATGCAAACATACATGGATGACATTGGTGAGGTATGAGGTATCTTCTAATTAATGATCCCAGATTCATCTAGATACCTCATCATTCCAAATTTCCTGAGGACCATATTCCTCTTACATAACGGTTTAACTGAAAAGATGTGCACCGTAAAGAGATATATAAAGATTCCACCTATAAAAGAGGTTTATGGTGCCTCAAGAAAGATATTATGCTATTATATTTCTTTATGTTTTGAGACTAGTGTATCCGTGCAGACTATAGATGCAAACAAGCAAAATGTATTCTATCTGCAGCAATGAGTTTGTCTTTCTTTTTACTATGATATAAGTATTTAGGTATAACCTTACTAAGATAGCAGATTAAAAGAAACAATCTGGAAGAAACAGATCTTATACATTGGGTGGTATGGGTTCTTGTGATGTGCTCTGATACCCTTGGGATGGCGGTATAACAACTCTACGAAGTCCACCGACTTTCATTGATTTCACAGCTGTATCAATCCCTGAAATGACCTGAAAATGTTTCCATAACACCAGTATCAAGACATTGTTGCAATCGTCCAAAATCCAACAAAAGAACAAAAACACTTCTATTCTAGACATAGAAGAGAAAGAAAGTCTCTGAAAGGCTAGACATGTATTGTCATTTTACAATCTGTAGTTGTAAATAATGAATCACACTTTTAAGGGAGAGTAGTACCCACAAGTAAACAGGTTTGCAATTACAATTCAAGCCATGACAGGGCCAGAAAATTTCACTCTCACTCTTCACAAAATTGCAAAGTAGCTATTCATTTAACATCAAGTAGTGTTCATCACATCATACAAATTTGAGGTTAGGGATCAGAATTTTCCTCTCAATGATTGAACAATACCGAGAGCTACATTCAAGTGATATAAGCTATGCAGAAATCCAAGACAGTACTACAGTAACACATGGTTCCACATTTATCACTGAAGTTGCATTGTTCTGCACAAGTCACAGTTGAAATTTGAACCTGCAGTATAATCATTTATAGATACCAGATGGAGACCTGTACCAACTAATATAAAATATTGGAAACAATACTTCCTCCAAGCTCATATTAGGTTTTTCACAAAGAACATCCACTCTTTCTCGAAGATTTCAAACTGTCTATAAAAACATTAAGATTTAAAAGCCAATCTTTAATGCATTATGTTTATATGCAAATTTTGATGCCTACTTGTTCAGTACTTGGTAGGCATGCTTCCAATAACAAGAACAGTAAGGGGAGGCAATAGTTTCAGGCAAAACGAACTGGATCTACAGGAAAGGTTTATCTTTGTATAAATTTTCCTTTATATGTGCTAGAATTTCCAAACTGCTACAACATCTTACTAGTTACAGAAAAAAAAAAATATAAACTGTGGGCTTCCTAGTTCAAATCACACGAATGAATCTGTGCAGCTCTATCTAATACAGCACAGTTCTTCTCAAGGTGGTAGTAATGGCTAATACTGGTGTTAGTATAACTTACTTTCCCAGACCCGATCACGAAGACAAAAGGGCTTGGTTCGCCGTTTTCATCTTTGTGATCATATGTCGAGTCAAAGCGCCAACCTTGCTTCGCTGCCAGCCTTCCATAGTAATGAACCGAAACCTTCACAATCAAAGTGCATATTTAGATGGTTATAGGCTTATAAATTCATTATAATCACTGCAAGAGGGCTTCAGGTAGCAAGGCATCACCTTGTCCCCGTAAATTATAATTTCCAATCCAAAGTAAGAAATGTAACTACTTAAACACGAGTAGCTAGCTAAAATGTACAATGATTACATCAGAGAATGTCTGCACTGTACACCCCTAACCATATAAGTAACGGAGCTGAATTGTACACCAAAATTTTGAATACACCTAAACTTCGATTAATTTTTAAAAACCATTATTGAATACACTAGATTTAGATGATTAAAAAAAAGTCCTCTGAAATCCCAATTGAATACACCTGGATTTTTATAAACTCTTCTAAACTCCTAATTGAATACATCCAAATTTATAATCCTATTTAAAATTCTTCCAAATCTCAATTAACCCCCCCCCTTATTTTAATAAATGTATAGAGAACTACGGCTAACCACCCATTTAGGCCCATTATCAATAACTAAAATAAAAAGCGCTTGTAACTCAGTTGGTTAGGATAACTCGATCTTATCCTGAGGTCCCGAGTTCAATTTCTCTCCCTAATATCGTTTGTATTAGAAAAATAAAAAGCACCCATTTTCTGCATACTCAAATTTGCCACAGTGATGGTCACAGACAGCTGTATGGGATAGAAAACATAACCTGGTCACCATCGGCGGGCACTTCACCATCGCCAAGGCGGAGGTCCAAAGCCTTGACGCCGCCGGAGTTTGGAAGTTCTGAGAATTCGGCTGCGGCGGAGTTTGAAGGGGGAGTCAGCGTCCAGATGAGCGTGCAGAGTGTGGTGGAGATTAAAGCAGTGGATAAGCCCCTTCTTGTGATTGATGGTGATGACGGCGTGGGAGAGATGATTTTGGGATGAACCGAACGGACGGTTGGATGGTGGGGTACAAGGGAGAGTTTCTGTGCCGCGAAGCACTGGAGAATCATCTTTCTCGTTCAGATTTTGTCCGGTTCAACTTCACCCTAAGAAATTCTAGTTGGTTTGGTTCGCAACTTTGAAAATAATGATGACTCACAAAATCGAACCGAACCGGATAAGTTCGTTTCAGTTAACTTGCTGGTGCCAGTCGAACCTAGGACTCACAAGGGACCAGCAAGTTCGTAGGAAACAACATCTTGACTATGGTTTAAATGAGTTAGCACCCAATGGCCCAAATTGGTGCGGTGAGTGTTCGAATATAAGGGTATGTTTAGACTATAGAAGAAATTTACGAACAACATACAAAGGAAAAGGAAAAAAGGAACCAAATCTGGATAAATGATTAAATTGCCAGCCAAGAACAATTGCCTTCTAAGATGTACGTTTTGTAAAATGGAAATGCAGCTCATTATACAGAAAAGATATTATCTAATACCATTCAATTGCTTGTGCTTTCCTTTTCTGCATGGACATCTCTCGTCGAAGGCTAATTATAAAGCCAAGCTAGCAGCCTAGGAGGTCCAAAACCAACAATGGAAGGCAAGAGGACAAGAGGCAGACAGAGAATCGAGATGAAGAGAATAGAGAATGAAGAAGATCGTCACGTTTCTTTGTCCAAAAGACGGTCTGGAATATACAAGAAGGCAAATGAGCTAGCAACGCTATGCGGTGCTGAAATTGGAATTGTGGTGTTTTCACCAGCTGGGAAGGCCTTTTCCTATGGCAGTCCCTCAATTGATCATGTGACAAACCGATTTCTGAATTTGAACATCCAGCAGCACCCAGCCAACCCAAATCAGATGGATTTCTCTCATGCTCTTGTGGAGGCTCATAGGCAAGCAAGAGTCCATTACGCTAGTGGGATGTACAACGCGCTGAAGGAGCAGCTCGTCGCTGAGAGAGCGAGGGAAACGGTGCTCAAACAAGCCGCTAGTGCAAGGGGGAGCTCCGAACCAAAGGGCTGGTGGGAGGCGCCTCTTGAGAGGATTGACTTGCAAAGCCTCAAACAAGTGCTCGCTTCATCTAAACACCTCCATGACGGTCTGTGTTCCCATCTAATCAGCAATGGGTTTAATGCCATCAGTACTAATCGCGGTGCTGCTTCCTCTTCTGCAGCACCAGCTGGATCTAGTCATGGTACTATAGGCTGAAGGGGATCTATTAAAGTTATTTATTTCATGCCTACACATACAAACTTCCATGAAATGATTTTCATGGTAGTTTAAGCAGAGTTCATCTCCTTTTGTTGTTATTTTCCTTTATTTGCATTTCAAGATTATGGTTCAGTTCTGTTTTTACCTATCTTTATGTTCTTTGGTTAATTAAGTTTTTATTACCATTTTATCAATTAGTAGCCATAATTATCCCCAAAATACATACCAGTTACCAATTTACCATATGAAGAAAAAAACATGTGCATTGTACCAGTAAAAATTTGAGTCTTTCATGTGCAACTGATCTAGATTCAAGCTAGTGGATGAATTCTTTATGTTCGACTCTAACATGTAATACGGCACTATCATGACACAAGTCACTATCGCATTTTTCCTTGGTGGAAATCTGGATCAACAAGGTTGGAAGCATTAAGAGCTTCAAAATGGATACAGTAAAACCTCCATAGAAGGCGTACTCTATATAAAAAAAAAAATAATCTCCATATAGTCATAAAATTTCTCGATCCCAATTCGAACCAGTTATATTTTGAGAATAACCTCCATATAGTCATATTACATGTGATTTTAAAATCTCATTCGTAAAAATTAGCCTCATATAGTCATAATTGCAAAAAAAAAAATGCAACTTTATAGTAAAAGTTTATATAAATCAAAGACTTTTGTAAAATTTGGTTTTTTTTTTTTATTATTTTTTTTTATGGTAAACGATAGGTGAAGCTCATTATGCAAAACAAGATACAAATGGTATAGGAATAAATAAGCCCCCCATACACCTGGAAACCCTAACATAGAAACCCCAACAAGGAAACCCCTGTACATAGACAGAGTCGAGTACACAGTATCGATAAGTAAAAGGCCAATTATCGTGTGATATCCCTGTGGTGGACATATACTATCAATTCCACCCTTGTGGTGAAAAAATTCTCAATTTCACCCATGTGGTAGATTTTCGTTAGCAATTCCCACCCAAGTTCTATTTCTGTTAGACTTCTGTCAAAGTATTGAGGGTAAATTAGTCTTTTCAATTCGAGTTTGATGTGTTGGCTGTCTTTAACTCGATGTTCAGCTCCGAAAAGAGCTCTGTGGTCGAAATCAGGTTGACCCACCCGAAAGCCATGTAATTAACCGAAATAAGAGCCGGCAAAAGTGAGGTTGGTGAAATCAAGAACAAGGTTGGCCCACTAGTGGACATCAGAGTCAGCGAGCATGTCGAAATCGAAGACCTTGAAGGAGCACTGTGTTTTGTTCGGATCCGAATTACAGATTTTCAATATGTAGATTGCATTCAAAGGTTGAGAGGAGGGAATGATAAAATCATCTGGTAGGCAATGGCCGAACTAGGAAATTTTTTCAGGGGGGGCTAACTAAAACTCTTAGCTTGAACCTTAACGATCAATTTTTTTTTTTTTAATGTATAACAACATGCTCTATAATCTTCATACAATAACCTCTAATTATAATTTTGTAACCAAAACTTATTCTTAAATATTCACTACTAAATTTCCAACAACGTTCAATATAAAAGAATCATATATAATAAAGAAAATGTAGTAATTAAATGCACATTTGATAAAAGATCATTTGTAAGTGATTCTATAGAATATAATAGATTTTTGGTTGGAAGTAGTGTGTTAGGTAAGTTATTTTTGGATTTAGGTAAAAAGTTGGGTTGGATTATACAAGATATATTTAAAAAATTTTACTGGGCTAAATTATAAATATAGAGGATTAAAGGGTAAATTGGTCAAACTTTCACTGGGCTACAGCTCACTTCAGCTTTGTGCATAGTTCCGCCATTGCTGGTAGGGGTTGGAGCTTCGTCGGAAAAGTGTTGTGGTACTATTGGGAAGGAGTTAAGGAAGAAGAAACTAGGGACAAGAGTCAAGACAAACGTGCTGTGATCTTTTGAGAAAGTGGTTTCGCCACGGCTCGATTGGATTTTGGGGGAAACAATTTCATTCTCGTTAGTTACTGTTTATTCAATTTTAAGCAAAGCTTTAATTTCAATTTTTGGATTGAAAACGAACTGCATACATGGGGAATCCGAATTCGACAATGCTCAAAGTTGACGTTGCCGTCGCCATTGCCAAGTTTGAGGACGGTGATGTGAAAAATGAGTTTAAAAGCCAGCTAACACATCAAGCTCAAATTGAAAAGACTAATTTACCCTCAACACTTTGACAGAAATCTAACAGAAATGGAACTTGGGTGAGAATTGTTAACGGAAATCCACCACAGTGGTATAATTGAGAGTGTTTTCACCACAGGGGTGGAATTGATAATGTATGTCCCCCACAGGGATACCACATGATAATTGGCCAAAGTAAAACTACAACCTCACTCGCAACCTACATTGCAAGTAACCCACTTTGCTAGGTGTGAAATAATCTAAACAATCCTCACAAGAGAGGACACACAGTAGCCCATTTTGTTCATAAAATAATATAAATAACTAAGTGGTGGATGGCTCGGTCGTTGCCATATCCACATATCTATAACGTTATTTGAAAAAGGGTTATTATCATGAACGGTGCCTGAACTTTCAACAACCGGACTATGTGGTACTTGAACAAGTGATCAATTACATACCTGAACTTTCAAAACCAAGCCAAAGTGGTACCCGAGTTTAATTTCCGTTAGAGTTTGGTTAGATTGGGGTTAAAATCGTCATTGCTAAGCCACCCCAGGCTTTTATTAGAGTCCAAGTCCACCTGCTCCAAAGGCGATGTCGCCTGGGTTTCTTTAAATGATTCTCGAAGTGACAGCCGCAAAGGTCCACATCCTCCCTCTTCAATTTCAACATTTTCGCCAACAACTTCATCGGACCGGTCCTGACCTCCCTCTCCCGGTTCGCCACATCAACATTCGACCTCAAGCCGGGCCTCTGTGGCGAGCTTGTGAATTCAGCCTACTGCAGCTCGCAGGCCCCGTTCTTTGATTCCCGCAATGCAGCCGCCACAATAGCTCCAACGGTGGGCCCATTAGTTGGGAGTGCGATGACGCAGTCGCAAAGGGGTGGTTTTATCTCTGTCGTCATTGAAAAACCACAAGAAAATCGGCCTGATTCACGACCTCGCGATCGGGGTTCCGCTCCTCACAGCTGGTGTATTATGCCTTGTTGCATTGGCCCGAAATTGGACCAGTACCGTCGCCTATGGATCCACAAAATCGTCACCGATTACCGAACCGAACTCCAATTCGAATTTCGAGATCCGAATTCCGAAACAAAAGGAGGTGGTGGTGAAGGCAATTGATCGAGAAGAGCACTCTCAATGACCGAGGGCACTTCCGAAGAGCGGGGCCTTGGTGTTCTGTTACTGCGAGTCGCCGCTGTATAGCTTGGAGTAGCTGATGACGGCATCGGCAGAGCTGCTCGGGAGGGGGAGTATTGGGCCAACGTAGAAGACGGTGTTGAACTCTGACAAAAGCCTGGGGTGGCTTAGCAATGATGATTTTAACCCCAATCTAACTGAACTCTAACGGAAATTAAGCTCAACCACTTTGGCTTGGTTTTGGAAGTTCAGGTATGTAATTGATCACTTTTAAAGTTCAGGTACCACATAGTCCGGTTGTTAAGAGTTCAAGCACTCTTCATGACTCTTTGAAAAATACTTTGTATTTTAAAGATTTTCCACACTTTTGAGCTTGCTTGTAAGTAACTCATCAACATTGAAATTGAGATGTTTAACTGCATGCAAGCTTAGTAAAATGATAACAAAGTTAAAGATTAATATTTGTAGTTTATAAAGGAATAATCTCCTTATAGTTATAGAATTAAATCATTCCCAAATATATGACCATATAAAGATTTTACTGTAGATAAAAAAAAAAAAAGGAGACGTAGTACAAAAACACCGAAGAATGGCACCGAAAGAAAGCAAATTAACATACATATTACTAACAGCCATACATTTCATCTAAATATGCAAAAAGGTAAAAGAATTAAAAACTCAAAGTCTACCAAAAGAGCTCAATGAATCTATAAGAAAAAGGACCTCTATTGGCACCCAATTTTTTTAATAAATACACACTTTAACTTTAAGGGAAATTTTATCCACACTATCAATTTGATATTTACACCCTTTACTCATTCCAATTATTGAATTACTATTGTACCCTAATACAAAAGTACTCTTAAATCAAATACATGTAAATAAAGGGGTGTATTGGATATGGACTTTTTGACAATAAAAGTCTAGGTGGAATTCATAGGAAAATTATGGACTTTTGAACATTTAAAAAGTCATGGCAAAGATTTATAAGGTTTGGAGACTTTTTAGCAGGGATTTTTAAGGACTTTAGTGCCAAACCAACTTTTTAACACCTCTTGATCTCATCATATCAATTATTCAGAATTGCCGCCGTCAAACACCGGAATTTCTTCAATAGCTACATGCAATGAATGCCTTCACCATCTCCACCATTGATTTAAATCAATGGCAGTGATTTGGTGACCTCATGACTTGCTATAGCTGCAAAAGGAGCAAGTTGCTCTCATTCTGGATGTTTATGACTAAATACAATGGTGGAAGGCAAAAATGTTGGAGTTCGATCAATTTAGACTTTTGATTTGGAGTTCTGAAGGTGAGAGAATGGATTTGGGGGCGCAGAAGATGACATAGGGAAAGATTCTATGGGGAGTGGTGGATATTGCAGCATCCTTTCATTTTCTGGAAAAGAGAAAAAAAAAAATTATGTGAAAAGTTTAAGGGTTCGAGATGGGATTTTTGAGGGGCTTCCTCATGTATACTTTCCATTGAAAAGTTTCACAAAATCCATCATCAAATGAAATCCATTGAAATTTACAAGTTTTTGAATACAATCGTACTTTTTAATTCTTGTGAAAAGTCTAGATTGAATACCACAAAATTTTATAAGATTACTAAAAAGTCCTAATAGAATACCCCTGGATTTTTCCATATGTAAAAAGTCCATTAAAATCCACAACCAATACACCCATGAAAATAGCAAATTTATTCCTACACCCAACATCTTCAACATAACCTTAGTCTTCATCAAACACTATATGCGTATTCTTTCCTTCTTTAAACTCACGCATGATTATGGTGGAAAACTAAGCAAGGCATTATGGAGGAATGCAAGATGAAACTAAAATTCCGAATCTCGACATTGGGGTATAAGTTGATTTTTAAGTTTTAGAGTTCAGGATATTTCCATACTTATATTTCTCTTAATATTTTACTCTTGATTAGCTAATTTGCTGACAAATATTAGTAGTACAGTAAAATATTTATATAATCATAATGTTAGGGCCACATCATTTTTATGACTATTAGAAGGTTATTATTTAAGAGAAGTATAACGAAAAAAATTTAATTTTTTTTTTTTTACTTTCTTTCTTTTTTTTAAAGGATTTTCTTACCTAAGTTATATTATATGGCGTTTTTCCCTATTCTGTGAGTAAATTTAGATTTTATTGTTTGACATCAATTAATATCAAGTTTCTTTACTTTTCTTCCTAGAAAAACAGCCATGACACCAAGCGAACTCTGATCTCAAGCAACAATGGATAAATATTTAAGTTCATCTTAAATTTTTATTGTAACATTAAATACTATATTTTTAGTCTTCTTGTAATTATGAGTATATGAAGGCAAATTTCTAAGAACAAGATTTCAAAAATACAAGGAATATGACAATGTGGAGGTTATTCCAAAATATAACTGGTCCCGAGTTGGGACGGAGAAATTTTATGATTATATGTAGAGGTTATTCCATTACAGAATACGCTTATATGAAGGTTTTACTGTACAAAAGAAAGCTTGAAGTTCAAGAAAAAAAACAAGATTAGGTCATAGAAAAAGCAATGGCAATACGCCTTGCAATGACATAACGCTTGAAGCTCCACGAAAAAAATAAGATATGAAGAAATATACTGTAGCAGACTCGATGATCTTTTCAATGGAGGTCTGATCATAATTTAATGTTGAAAGAAACTTGGAGTACCATGATTAAATAATTGGGTAATTTTTTTTGGTAAGTAAGAGGTTATATAGGTTAAAGGTAGGTGTAAAAATTAATTTTAATGTTTGAATAAGGGGTATTTTGGAAAAGATTATGTGAGCTTGATGAATATGAAGGGTCCAACAACGTAGCCAGCAATGATGAAGCTCAAGGTTTTGGTAATGAAGTTAATGGTGGAGAATAAGGCCCAGCATGGCATTGCTGTGCTTTCGCGAAATCAGTTTTCGGGGAAATCAGTTTAGCGTTTGGTAAACATTTTGTCAAAACTATTTTGGATGATCCAAAATCAGTTTAAGTGTTTGGTAAACATTTTTAGGAAAGTGCTGTGAGATATATATAATGACCAAAACAGACATGTTCTTGAATAACTATTTTAATAAACTATTTGTACAATTAATTTTTATGCATAAATTTGTGTTGTTTAATAATAATTTGTGTTGTTTAAATTAATTTTTTTATAATAATATAAATTTGTATATATATTTTATTGTTATAATAACAAAAAATCAAACCAAAAAAAAATTAAACAACACAAAAATGAAACGGTGCGTTGCACCTGTCTTCCTCAAACAATGCATTCTAGTGGCCATCGTTGTCAGGCCGCCCTCGTCGTCGAGCCATCATCGTCGTCGAACCATCATCATCGTTGGGCCATCATCGTCGTCGCGGCGTTGTTGTCCTTTGGGCGTCGTGGTCATCTCGGCATCGTTGTCGCGGAATCGTCTGGGTTGCCGAGATGATAGCAAGCTCGGCGACGCCTTCGGCGAGGAAGAGGAAGGCGTCGGTGGCGACACCGATGAGGGCGAGGGGTTCGGAGGTCGGCGGAGATCTAGGCTCCGGAGATTGATGAGGATGATGGCAATTCAAGTAAATTGAAATGTTCTTGAGGGTTAAAATTGGAAAAAAAAATTCATTAAAAATTTCAGAAATACCCAGCGTGTCCTAAATGAAATCACTTTCGCGAAAGCTACTCCTAGCCTGCTTTCGGAAATCAGCTTTCGCGAAAGTGATTTGACCTCGAAAGTGATTTCGTTGGGGTTTACCAAATGCCTTTTTGGGCAAAAAACTTTCGCGAAATCACTTTTGCGCCGAAAGTCATTTCGGAAAGCAATGCCAAACGGGGCCTAAGAGGCAGAGCATTTTCTTCTTGGTTCTGGGTTGCTCTGGGTCGACCACATCGGCAATCGACGACCAAGTAACACTTTCTTGACTTTGAGCCTCTCCGGCAAGTCTATCTTGTTAGGTTAGGCTCCAATGATTCGAACAAAGCTAAGTAATGGCATTTTTTAATTGGCTCATGAACCCAACCAAGTTCAATTTCACTTTGTATTTGCCCAATTTCACAATCTTGCAGTTGAAAGATTTCAAAATCCATGGATCTTCGCTGCCTTCTCCGTCACTTCGAGAATTGCTTCATGCCATCGGCGAACTTGAAGTACAGGTAGGCGTCGTTTAAGGTCTTGTAGTAGAGGGTGGAGTCCTTATTGATGGTGTCATTGCGGCAACGGTGACTGTGGTTGGACTTTTCTCCGATTGAAGAGACAACCATCTGTTTTGTTGTGCTTAACGTCGCATTTGGATGAGGTGGGTCAACGAACTTGGACTATTTAATGATTTTGTCCTCATTTTTAACAGAATTGGGACGGAATCCTAACCTGGGTACCACTTTGATTCCACTTTAGAAGTCTTGGTATGAAATCAATCACTTTTAAAGTCCAGACCACAATCCGGTCATAGAGAGACATCACTCATGATAAAAATTATAAAAAGAAAGAGACATTCTTGGCAGTGCAACGGAGGCAGTGGTAAGAGCACCACCAACAATGCCGGTGTATTGGTCAATTCACCACACAATTAAGCAACACATCCCCTACAACTAGGGGTGGGATCGGGATCATCCCCGATCTCGATTATGAAAATTCCGATCCCGTCCCGATCTCGATTAGAGGCTAAAAATGATCCCGAATCCCGTCCCGATTAAGTTGGGATCCCGACAATAAAATCCCGATTAAGTCAGGATCCCGATTAGGAAACCCGATAAATCTCGACAATAGAATCTCAAGTATAATATGAAAATTTAAATTTTTTTTGTGTGCATAAATTGTTAATATGAACCAACAAGTACAATGTATACATGATGAAAATGAAGCATACTAACAAAGAAATACAATAACTTGAACTTAATCGCTATAAATCCGAATATCTATATAACAACTTATAAATCTAAACTTAAGAATAAGACATACAAATCCAAACTTCAAAGATAAATGAAAAATTAGACATCACTCATATGTAAAAACACTTCTAGCCTCTTTTTCGATCTCAAGACATAGGAGAAAAAATTTAAAAAAAATAAAAAAATTTAAAAAAATAATATATAAAAATAATTAAAAATTAAAATATATATCCAGTCGGGATGTCGGGATCCCGACATTTTTCAAAAATATATCCCGATCCCGTCCCGACTTAGTCGGGATCGGGACAAAATCCCGACTAGTCGGGATCGGGATTGTCGCGATCGGGATGCGGGATTCGAGAAATTTTTCTCACCCCTACCTGCAACAACAAAAAATCACATCAAAAACCTGAAAAATTGGACGAATCAAAAAATGAAAATTGGATTGGGCATTCATGGGAGTTGGTGGTCCCCATGTTGGCTGATTTAAATAGATGATAGTCCCCCATGGGCCATGCCAAATGTTGGAACTAAATAATAAGATTATGATAGTCTGATAAGGATAAAAGTGAAGTATTTTAGTAATACTTTAAAACCATAGGACTTTTTGGGCACAATCCCTTGAAAAAATGCCAAATAAATTCTACAAATATAGATAATTCTTGACAGGTTTAGTTATTGAAGTTTTGGTTCTTGATTTTGGGTGAGTTCTTTTGAGAGTGATGGCCCGACGGTGGATAGTGTCATAGTGGTGATGCTTGGGTTGTGTGGTTGCCAGGTGTGGCGGGGTTGTCGCCGGTGAGATAGGGTGGTCATTGTCGTTGTTGTGTAGGTGGAGACGGTGAAGCAAAGCTTTTTTTTTTTTTTTCCTTTTGCTATTTTTCAATTTTATTAGAACTGAACTTTATTAAGCGTGAGTTACCTAGGTTATTAAATGATTTGTCATGTGTCAACTAGACATATAAAGGATATAAACTTTCGGGACAGATGATCTTTTGCCATCCTGAACAAGCTCAACTCTTTATTATTTTTCTTTTCAATGGTAAGAGTAATTTCATAATACTCAATTGGATTTATATCACATACAAGTAATTTCATTTATCTCTTACAAGTTACAATCTAGCCAATCAATAGAACAGTAATATATATTTTTAGGGTTAATTCTTCCAATGGTACCCAATGTTTGGCAAATAAGACACTTTGGTACCTAATATTTAAAACCGGACATTTTGGTATCCAATCTATACCTCCGTTTGACACTTTATTGCTTCCGTCAAATTTACCATTAAAATTGAGGGTATTACAGTTTTTCCATATTAATTCATAAAATATGACTTATATAGTCCTAAATGTTTAAAAAATGGACATAATAGTACCCAAATTATAACAAAACTAGACTACTCATGTTTTCGAAAAAAAAAAAAAAAAGACTACTCCTGTTTTGACAACGCCAGGTATCTACTCCTGTTTTCATATTGCATTTCATTGTATGCATCATGAAAAGACAGTTAATTTTTATTCCAATTTAAATAAAATTTGCAAAAACTTAAAAGATCAATTGGAGCATAATAATATATATTACTCTAAGTTAGCAAAGCACTAAATTTACAAGAAAAATCTTAAATCCGGCTTGCAATCAAAATAAAACTTTTAGAACATTCACAAAAATAACACAATTCAAGAGCATGAAGACTCGATGCTGTGCTTGGGAACTGAAAAAGAGGCTAAAGTTGAAATTACCATCTTGTCCATGCCCAGCCAAACAAAAAAAAATTGTAATACCTTTTATTTTAACGGCAAATTGAACGAGGGCACTAAAGTGTTAAACGGAGGTATAAACTGGGTACCAAAGTGTCCGGTTTTAAACATTAGGTACCAAAGTGTCTTATTTGCCAAACATTGGGTACCATTGGAGGAATTAACCCATATTTTTAAACTACAAAACTTTTGGGCTGCAACATCTCTTGGACCAGAAGCCCAATCACGATGGGCCACGCGTTGTATTCTTTAGCCCAAAACATTAGTAGCTGAAAAACTTGGCCAACTAGCTAAGGAAGGAAGGCCAGAGGGAGACAAAAGGTAGAAAGGAGGACTCATAACGAAGATGATCCTTCAGGTTACTTTTAGTGACTGAGTACGAACAGCAGCCCACATCCATGGGACCCCTTAGAAACCAAAGGGTAGAGAACACTCCACCGTAAGCAAGGAATTCATTCCACCAAAGCTTTGCATTGATCTTCAAGAGCGCATTTGTGGCATATTGATCATTCACTTCCGTAGGAGCAATGCACTGCATCACAATTCCAACCTCAGACATATTTTTCTTTTTCCAAGCGCAATGAGTTGGAAGAGCATCGAGGCTGAGAGAAAGCGAGAAGGCGCTGCAAACGGCAAGAGCAAGGGGAAGGACCAAACAGACGAGCTGGTGGGGCTCTTCAAAATGCCTTCCTACTCTGGACGTATGCAGAATTCTGGTGAATCATCAAACCAATGGAACTTTGAAGGTGCTTCTTAAACATATCTCCACCACGAGTATAAATCAAAAGAAAAATAATGTGCATATAGCAGTAAGGCTTGGAATGCATACTTGTTTTAAGGAAAAGTATGAATATGTTGTGAAACTGAAAGATATCTTGTAATCAATATATAGTCTCTAAGGATTTCAATGACATGTTTAATGCTTGTTCATTGGTAATGATATGTCGATATTCCATTATATTTTGTCTATCTGTTGTTTTCTATCGATGAGTGTCATTAATGTATAGGATATATGATATGCCGATTGAAAATATTACTTTGTTTTTCTACTTTATATTTTTAAGTAAAGCAAACCTAGTGTTCCGTTATATAGGTTTTTGTTGAGGAGAGGGAGTAGTATTTTTTTTTTATTTTTATTGGGAGGGTTTTTTCAAAAAAAAATGGGGGAGGATAAAAGAGAGAAGAAGGAGGTGGAATCAAACAAAAAAAGAAATCAAGCTTTTCATTCCAATGTTTACTAACTCTCAGAATCATTGTCCGTAATCAAAATTAATATAATTTAATTACCAAATTACCCTTATATAAAATAAATAAATTCTCCAAATTATCATATATGGAAAATTAATTATATTAATGATATGTCAAGTTTTCTTTTTTTGGTAAATTTCTGGTTGATGAATGATATGTCAAATTTTTGTTTCAATGTACAAAGTTTTGTTTGTTGTTCTTGATTTGTTCATGAAATTTGGGTAGAAGAAGAATGAGAAACATAGAAGTGATTTTAGGAAAAAGGGCAATTTGGGTATGAAAATTCCATTCCCATTCCTTCTTTCCCAAACCCACCTCCCCCCTCCGGAATCAAAATGCACTCCACACCCGGAATCGGAATCAATTTTGGATGTGTGGGCCCATGGACGTTTTCATTCCGGATTGCAAGTAAACAAAGGAATGGGAATGGAATGAAAATGATTCCCATTCCTTCATTCCCATTCCCATCAGGTCTATTAACACTATAGAAGAGGTCAATTCTGCAACAATATTTGAAGAGCCACCAAAAGCAATCAAAGTATGAATTTGATTTCTCAACCTTAATATTCTTCCAATTAATATCAACTACAAATTTTTCTCCAGAGTTCAAAGAATAATGAACATTTACAAAAACGAAACATTAAGCAGGCCAAAAAAGGGGGCATATGCTCACAACAAAAGTATCAAAAACAATGTAGGTCCTATGTACGACATATATATTCGGCTATCAAACAAGCCTGAGAAGACAAAAAATTAATAAATGAAAAAACAAATGATGAAGAACTCTCTTGAGCTTCTAAATGATGGAGATTGACCTTCTTCAAAAAAAAAATAAAATCACAGGCTATTAGCTCCATCATCATCATCAACCCGATCAAAACCGCTTATGGAGAATTCGATTCAAAGCTATTTCCTCTACAATACCGAAGCTCTAACGAAATCTGTCTCTCCACCTTAAGTTGTTGCCGGAAATTGGCTATGAACAACTCGGCTCTTTGATCAATATCATCTTGATCCGACGACGGATAGCTAATCGTCCTCTGTAGGTGATGACCCGTAGGAGACCCTGAACCTTCTTCTGTACTTGCAGCGTCATCGTCGTCACACGCAGCCGCTAGACCCGGGCGGTCGTTGAAGCTCCCCAACCGGTGGTTGCCGGAAGGTGTACGGCTGATCATGGAAGCGAGTCGCCATCGATGGACGTTGAGGTTTAGTAGGAAGGTTACCTTCTTGATGGCGTTCCTTAGGCGGCCCAAAAAAGACCATTTGACCATGCTCATTTTAATTGGAGAAAATGAGACCAGCTGCAAATTGTTTTTGAGTATAATTTGGTGTATTGGGGTTTGAAAGGAATGTCATTAATTATGTGTATATATAGATGCGAGCGGTGTATGAAAATACGAAATGGCTAAGAAATTGGAGAATGATGCGTATAGAAATGGAAGAACGTGTTAATTAGAGATGACGGCTTGTAGGGACCTCCCTGTTTGAATCGAACCAGATAGTAATTTTGGTCAATGAGAACCAAGAGTATGGTCAACACAAGTTTATTTTCGCCTAGATAATTTTGTTTCATCCCTTATAGTTATGTTGATGTACGCTATTTTCCATTGAACAAGTTATCTTCTTATTAAGGATGAAACCTAGTTTTATCTCGAAAAACATACAATTTAACACGTAACTGTTCATGCTGTAAATTTAAGTCATGTATTGTTTATTGTCTGAATGTGCATGACACGCCTTGGTTGAAGTAATTAACTAGCCGCTTACTTGAATGGTTGATGGAGTACGTAGTTGTGTACGTGATAACATAAGTTAACAATCATGTGATGCTTGCCAAGTCGTAACCCCCCTATATAAAAATACTTTGTGACCAAGAAAAGGCCCGCGGCGCATGATTACCCGGCCAGATGCCATACCTTTGCATGTTAGTTGATAATTCATATATTTTTCTTATATTTGCTTGAAGTCCTAGCTCTACCAAATCCATTAAGCTAGTGGAGACTGAGTTGATTTTGACCTGCTCAACAAACAAAGCTTCATATAAAAACATGTAACACTATTTTATGTCTTCGACTCACTTACTTAAGGCATAGTTTTAAAATTTTATTCTCAAATCATATTGTAAGTTAAGAAATATTTTATTTATTCATATTCAACTCACTTACATAACGTATAGTTTTAAAAATTTATTCTCAAATCATATTGGAAGTTGAGAAATATTTGATGTTTAGAGCTAATGCAGACTTAGAACTCAGCTATACTTTTATTCAAGGTTCAAAATTTCGACCGAAACACCGAAATTTCGGTAATTTTGGAGCACCGAAATTTGAATCGGGGTATGTCTCAATATCATCAGAAAAGACCGAAATTTCGGTAATTTCGGTAATTTCGGTTTCGATTTCGATGAAATTTCGGAAATATGATGGAAATTTCGGTAAATTTCGGTGAAATTTCGGTAAATTTCGGTACAATTTCAGTGAAACTTTGGTGTAGGCTTTGGTGAAGATGTTTTATTTACATAGCTTTTCTCTACCACCTCCACCATCAATTATTAAGCTAACAAACAAACAATAGGCTTCTTACTTTATGCTTTACTTCTCTCTACCTTCATCATCTATCATACAAACAAACAATAGGCTTTGTACTTTATGATTTACTTCTCCCTGCCACCTCCACTCCTCCGTAAATTATCAAGCTCAAACCAATAGGTATGATTTACCAAATGTCATGAGAGCAATATCACCAGTTCCAAGATAATATATCAAGAAGTAAAGATCAGCCTCATTGTAATAGTTTTATAGTATGTGTAATTCCTTACAACTCTTATGATATATTGTAATGTTAATGTAATGATTATTGTATGTTTCATGAGACTTACCTTAAGTATTCCACAATAATATTTAAGATATTATGTTAATTGACAGCTTAGTGGAATGCAAAACACGCATTCTTCTCCCTTATGTATATAAAAGTTAATCTATATGGACAATGTTGCATATCTTAAGTGTTAAAATTGCATTATTTGTTGATTTTAGAGCCTATAGAAAGTAGAGATATTAATTTATAGGTGTTCTAGCATTTTTTCGTCTTTTTATTTTTTTTTAAAGAAAACTCCAACGAAAAAGAAACTCTCCACAAAAATCCAAAAAAAATGGCGGCCAAAATCAACGGAAACAAAAAAACTTTACCCCCTTTTATTTAAGGTAATCGAAACCATTTTACTGTACAAAGGGTTGCCAACGTAATCATTAAGTAATTGGTTCCGACAGCTAAAATGGACTAAAATGCCAGCAAAATCGCTTTCTTGAAAATGAAAGTCCAGGGAAAAGTAGGCCCCACTGCTGGTTTCGTAAGCTAGGTGGACAGCGATGAATACTTGGGCCCCAAGTTTCAGCAGTTTTGCCAACCTATCGTGGAGAAAGAACGAGTTGTATGCAAGGTTTAAAATATCGATGTCGACAAAAATATCGATAGCTCAGTTTACGGATATATCGACGGATATTTCGGATATCGATATCGATATCGATGACCGTCAAAGAAACTGATGGAAATCAGCTTAAAATTGGAAATTTTGAATGAAATTGTAGGAGGTATTTAATCATCTCACAGTGCATGTTTAGGACTAATAAATATCCTAAAATGACCGATGATATGATAAGAATATGATATGTGTAGGGATAAAATGTTTGTAGATTAAGAATAACACTTAAAGCATAACTTAACTATTCAATATGGGAATTAAGGACAAATGTGTGGGAATTAAGTATAATCGACATGTATACATTATATAGCAATTAAGTACATGTTAATTATGAGTACTTATATAAAACATAAGCTAGGTATAATTAAAATTACACATAATTTCAGATTTTTAGCCCATTTTTTAGGCCTAGCCCAATGCTAAGCCCAAAGCCCAAACCTCTCTTTTTAGCTCTTCTCTCTCCCAGTGCCCCGAAAAAACCACTTGTCTTCTTCAGAATACGCAGTCTTCTTCAGCGGGCGATAAACTCGACAAGCTCCTCCTGTCCTCCGCCATCAGCAATGGCGACTCACCACCGGAAAGCCCGACATGCTCCTCCAGCACCTCCGCAACTTCGCCCGATCCAAGGTGTCTGAAATCGAGGAGGCCTGCAAGGCCCACTACCAGGACTTCATCCTCGCCGTCGAAGACCTCCGATCACTCCTCTCCGACGTGGATTCCTTCCAACGCCAAGCTCCAGTGGGCCTCCCTCTCCTCTCTGCCATCTCCGATTCCAACGCCAAGTTCCAGTCGCAGAAACTTTAAATACCCAAACTCCCAATTGAACCTCTTCCTCCTCCGCTAACCTCCATTCCTCCTCCTAAATGGTAAATATTCATATTGGGTTGTTCAAATTGACCCATATTTCTGCGAATTGGGTTGAAGATCTGTGTTGAATTTTCTGTGTTGATGGTAAACGGGATGGCATGATATTGGGTTGTTCAAATTGGTGCCCAGCCCTAGTTTCAATATCGGAGAAATCACCGACAAGTCGTCGATTTCATCGATTTTCATCGACTTTTAGCCAAAATCGCGATATTGGGTGAAAGATAACACTTCACCCCCCCTTTCCATATCGAAGGCCGGAAAAAACGATATGTCGGCGACATATCGACCGATTTTTCCGATATTTCAAACCTTGGTTGTATGTAACAGATGAAACTGCATCTTGATTTCTTGTGCGAGTTCGGGGCATCTAGAGAAATACTAGCGGCACCTATAAATATGCCAGACGCGCCTTTTTTTGTTGAGAAAGAATATCTGACGATTTCAACCAAAATTAATGTTGACAGAACAATGAAAACATTGTTAATTTCCAAGTAGACAAACACATGACGGAGACTGTTTATTCCTTTGTTGATTATGAAATGCAGGCATATATATGCTTGCATAACATAACACCGTTCTCCGAAGTGCATGATAAAGGCAGAACTTCTCTCTACCGCTCCACCCGGTGGAAAAACCAAACCGGACAGCCTTTTCAAAGCACCCTAGTGGGCCACACCAAAAAAGTTGATTTTTCTCACATTCATTATATCAAAATCCAATGACTCAAAATTCAAGTCCAGTTTTAAAGTCATGCAGAGAGGAGATATATCCCGTCAAGCATCATTTGCAACTGTACAGTCCTTCATAGAAAAAGGTTGAATTTACCCACTTCACGTGTACATTGAAATTCGGACCTCGCAAATTTCAAACTTCTTTGATGCAATACCGAACAACTGGCCGATTCACTTTTATATTCAACGAACTCATTGTGTCAATATTAAGACGGGGACAGTTCTTTGAGGCCCAAACAAGCTAGGCATAATAGGAGTCGTGCTATGGTCAGCGCCTTAAAACAGCGCCTATCGTCCGTGCCCAGCATTCTTCTACCATTGGGTTGAAATAAACACTTAAAAAAGGAGATCCAAAGGCTGTGAAAGAAAAAGAGGACTGCTATGTACACCCATATTTCTTCTTTGGACACATTTATTTCTCCTGTACACCCACTTTAATTTTCAATGTTCTTAGGACACCCAATTTTAATAATAAACTTCCCTCTATACCCTTCTTTAAATACGCCACGTAACCCTGACCGCCGACCGTTGCGCCGCCGCAAACCGTCAACTTCCCCCTCCATTTCTCTTCTCTCCATAGCTAAACAAAAACAAACAAAAAGAAACGAAAATGGAGAAGAAAGCAAACCAACTGAAGACAATAGCAACCGCTTTAGCTTCTATAACAGCTTTATCAATCTTCTTTTTCGCGCGAAGCCGACACCGCCGAAATCATAACTACCCGCAAAGCAACTCTTATTTATAAGGCGACAATCGCAAGCCGTAGTACGGGTTCAAATGAGTTCCGGCTGATAATTCCTACTCTCCGTTCAAGCATTTGAGCTTGAAAGATTCTAATGACGGTTGGGTTATAGTCAATTTTATTGCTTGGCTTGATTTTCTTTGAGTAATTTGATTTTCTTGGGAAAATTAGATGGAAATTGGTGTTTTGTGATAGAGAAGAGTTGGAATTCGCATCCTTATGAGGTGGAAATCGGTGATTTGGTGGAAAGTTCAAAAAAATATATTGCTTTATGAAAAGAACTAGAACAATTCGATTGTGGATGGTGGCTGAAAATGATATGGATTAGTTTACATGTATGTGAATACCAATTGCAATGATCAAGATGGTGATTATGCAGAAGTATATGATGGCATGAACCAGAATAGCAATCCCACTTGTGTTCATGTTTCCGAACTCCATCACCCTAGTCCTTACTGGTAATTGAAATAGCTTACCCGGCGACAGGAGGATGAACATAACCACCGCAACAATGACCGATCCCCAATCAGCGCCGATCTCCTTTTTGTTTGATCTATAGGTATGTTTGGGTATAAAGAATGCGGATTTGAAAATGGATGAGCCATATGTTTGGGTTGAGACCAAGTCATTAACTAATACATATGTACTTTGATGTCATTTTACATAAGGGTATAAAAATAATTTCATTTTGATAAAAATTGAAAGATGTCCAAAGAAAAAATCTGTCAGGCTGTGAAAGAAAAATAAACAGTAAAAAGAAAATCCAAAGGCTGTGGAAGAAAACTTATAATGCACCACATGTACACAATCGCACCCAAGCTTAACATCCGTTAACTCTGCCACCGTCTTCTGATCTCGTTTTTTGCCGAGCGTTCTTCTGATCTTCATTCCATTCTCCGCGCCGCGCAGTCGAACCACAGAAGACAGCAGTGGCGGAGGAGCGACGTCGTTTTGGGCGAGAGGAGCGGCGTCGTTTTTACCCGAGAGGCGTCGCTTATACCCGAGCAGCATCTTCTGATCTTCATTCCAACCTCTCCGCGCAGCGCAGCCGCCGAACCACAGAAGACAGAACCCGCAGAACGATCGGCTCATCTTTGGTAACTTTTCGATTTTACTGGTTGACTTATTGTTTGATTGTCTGGTTGGTCAGTTGCTGCTTCTCGGTTTGTTTTGATTTTCTGTTTGGAATTGGAATGGCCGGTTGGGTAATCTGTTGTTAAATAAATTTTCCTTTTTGTTTGTTGCTATGCTGATTCAGTGGTTGGGATTTTGTGATCTGAATTTGATCGGCCGGTTGGGTAAACAAAAACTGGAGATATTGTGCATAGAAGTGTGAGTGAAATAGTGGCTGGGATTTTGTCATCTGAATTTGATTGGCCGGTTGGGTATATTACGGGCTTTGACATCAAAACATTTAGTGCTTGCTTTGTTTTAAATCATCGTTTTGCAAGTTCCATAGATAGATGGGTTCAGTCTGCCATGAAAAAGAGGGTTGACGTTCTTGATTTGGTTTTCTTAAATTGAGCGGTGATCCAGCCAAAGGTTTGTACAGTTTTACCTCCAAAGTGTTACGCCTTGAAAAAACGTCCTCTTTGAACAACTACATTGGGTTTCAGTCCCTCAAAGTTCTTCATTTGGTATTTGTAGCTGTGACTGGAGAAGTTTTGGAGTACTTCTTGTCACATTGTCCAGGTCTTGAACAACAGTGACTTTTGCTTGCTCTTTGGTTAACTTAAGATTTGTCGATCCGCCAAGTGGATTGAAGTAGTTAGAGCTAAAGCGTTGTTATTATCTCAAGACCATTGAGATTTGTGGTGCAAACCTGGTCTCCATTAGTATCGAAGCATATTGCTCAGAATTAATTCTCAATAATGTTCCTTTCCTGGTTGAAGCATCCACTACTTGTAATCAGCGGAACCCCAACTCCATGAGACAAGTATTCTCCCAACTCTCATGTTGTCTTTCTCAGCTTGAAAGTCTCAAGTTGCGTGTGGTTGATGTGGTTAGTATCTCTAATTATCATGTGTTGGTTTCTTTTCTTTTTGTTCAATATGCACGTCCTTATCCTTTTGTTTGACTGGTAGGAGTACAATGAGAATTATATTTTCCCTACACTAGCAAATGTCAAGAATTTGGAGTTGACTATTTGTGCAGATTATAAATGGAGTCTTAGTCGACTATCTTCTTTCATGAAGGCATGTCCTTCCCTGCAGAGACTTGTTTTGAAGGTATTTTTTTCTACGCTTGTTAGATTAGTAGTGGAACATGGCTTATGTGTGCGCAGTTATGGATGTTCTATCCTTTCGTTGCCAACTTTGAAGACATTAACAAAGAAATTTTAAGGTTTGATTGAAAATGCTTCAGTTATGAATATGAATGAGATTATTTAGGATGACAGTGAAGATTAATGTTGATGTTTTATCTATTTATTAATAGGACATGTAATACACCAACTGTTAGATACTGTTGAAAATATGTGAAACCTTACATCAAACAAATTGAATACTCTTATAGAGTTGATGTGAATCTTTAATTAGCTTACTCTTTCAGTGTTGATGGTTTCATATGAATTATGCAGTTGGCCATAGACCTAACGTTTTTAGGGCTTGCAAAATGATGATTTCAAACAAAGCAAGCCGTAAAAATTTTATTAATTAAATTTTATTTTAATTAGACAACAGCATTAACTGTAATGACATTTGGAAGGTATATTTATGCCCCTAAACTCTTTCCCGTCCTGCCATGCATAAAAAACTTGTTTTTTTGGGAGTTATTACCTTCTTTTTCAACAAATGTGTTGAGTAAAATTTTGTTTTTGTTTACAATTCCATGGGACGTATGAACTTGATCCATTTCCACATGGAGACAGTGACGTTATCCCGTCACCTCGTTCTTTGGATAATGGTATTGCTTCTAAAGGGTTTCCTGGAATTGGGATTTCTAATCAGTGTGCATCTTGGAAGTCTGCTATTATATAGATGGAGCTTTGCTTTCCCTTGAGATTGCTATTTGTGGTTGAATACGTGTATAGCATATATGTACTGGTGCTTGTAGATTAAGAAATTATGAATTGTGAAAATCTTGTGTGTTGAAACTTATACTTTTGTAAATCTACCGTTGGAATATTTGCAAGTCAATTTTATATATAAATGAATATTAGTCTCTCTACAAATGAATATTATTTTTGTTTATACTCAGATTGGATTAAATAGAAATTTGCCACTTTTATTTTGGTTTTTGAAATTAGAATGAGTTTGCAATCGAAATTATTAGTATAAATGGTGGATGTAGTTTACCAATAATGGATGAAAGAAGATTCAGCATTATGACCACCAATATTGCAGATTGTTTATGAACAATGGATGAACAACAAAGTGTTCTTTAAGGAATAGCTAATTATTTTTAATTGAATAGCTGACTATTCTTAATCTAATTGTTCTTTAAAGAACATCTGACTATTCTTTAAAGAACAATCATCTGATTATTCTTTAAGGAACAACTGACTGTCATAAGTGGGTATATCATGGTCATATGACGATCATAAGTGGGTAAATCAATAAGTAAAATGATATAAATTGTGGGTATAACAAAGTCATATCACGTGGCGTCCTGTAACGTTTTTGTACGAAGTCAACTCAAGGTGCGGTCCAGTTTCTTGTGCTCGTGAGAATGAGCCCTACAACTTCATAGAAGGACTCCAATAATGATTACATCACTATAGACCCTGAATGCTTACATTCGCTCAGGGCTGTCGGTTGTCGTTTACATAGATGACTCCGTTCTGTAACCGTATTTTGGTTTTTAGAATTTTTTTTTCATCAAAACATGGTCTTTTTTTTAATAGAAGAGCATGACCGGTTCGGATTGTCAATATCACGTTTAGATGTTTGTGGAATGGTTGAATATGAGCATTGAGGGGTTAGTGTTATGAAACATTCTAAAGAGCAAGCGTTATTTGAGCTAATTGTGAATATCGAAATGCGATATTGATGATCCGAACCGATCATCTTTGCAGTCATCTCTAAGGTCATGTTTCAAGGAAAAAAAAATTAAAATATAGCTAATATAATCCTCGTAATAGAGCATGAATGTAAATGGCGATGGACTGTCACAAATAAATGTACCGATTTACTAAAAATGGTGTCGTAACTTGGGGAAGAATCATTCATGAAAGTTGTATAGTGCCTCAATACGAATGCAACAGCGAAGACCGATCATCAAGTTGGGTTAGCACACGAAAATTACAGAATAGCGAAATTGAAATTTGATCGGCCAACGGTCATAAGATGGTAATAAGATGGTCATTTGATGATTATACGATAGTCATATTATGGTCATACAAGGGTAAATCAATAAATAAGATATAATATAAACTAAGTGGGTAATTAAAGGTCATAAGATGGTCATAAGATGGTCATATGGTGGTTATACGACGGTTATACAACAGTCATACAAGGGTAAACCAATAAGTAAGACATAATATAAACTAGGTGGGTAAATTAAGGTCATACGAAGGTCATAAGATGGTCATATGATGGTTCTAAGATGGTCAAATAACTGTCATAGAAGGGTAAATTGATAAATAAGACATAACATAATACTCCTTTTTCACGCCATGTGGCGCCACGCGATGGCTCATTATTGGATCCACATGGCTCCACATGGAGCACGTGAATCCAATGACGCGACGCCATGTGGCTGCTCCTTTTTCGCTCCACGTGGTGCCTCCCCATTGGTCGATCCCTCCCCCACATTTGCTTCGCTGTAACTTTCTCGTTTCCTGTCCGCTTGTTGCCCAGTCTTCGCTGTTGTGTTCGTATCGACGCACTATACAAATTTTGTCAAGGTCGCATCCCCGAATTATGGCCACGTTCTCTGTGATTCAGTGCATTCATCTGTGACCGTCCGTTCCCCGTTTACCTTGGCACCTCGTTATGCAGTCTCTGTTCCGTTTTTCCCGAATTTTTTTTCCCCAACTCGGGGTCCCTCGCACTCCCGCAAAATATGAACGGTTCGGATCATCCATGTCTCATTTTGATATTCATGAGCGGTCAAAATATAGCTCGATATTTAGAATGTTTCGTAACACAAACCACCTAACGCTCATGTTCAACCATTTGACATACTTCGAAATGTAATCTCGATGATCCGAACCGTTCATTCTCTTCTGTTCACCGGAACGCGATGTTTTGACCAAAAAAATCCAAAAAATCAAATCCACTGTTGCAGGATCGGCCCAAATACGTATGCGGCAACTGACGGTCCTGTGCAAATTTCCACCATCCCGGGCCCGCCGTTATGTAATCACTGTTTCAGTCCTCCTCAAAAGTCGTAGGGCCCGCTCTCAAGAGTCCAACGAATCTAACCGCGCCTCGAACCAACATCGTATCGCAAAGTTATCCTCGCCCAAGCCCAATGTTTTAGATTGCCCAATCACAGAGCGCCACGTGGTGCTCTCCCCAGCCAACGCCCTCCGGCTCCGACGTCCCTTTTTCGGCAAACCAACGGCCGCTGCTCCCCCACCAAACGCTTCCATGCTTCATTCCACACCGAACCCAACCAAGCCCGGCCAGCAAGGTCGCCGGAAAAAGCAAAGGCGACGGCACAAGTAACCGACTATTATTTCCGGCCCGAAAAAGGCCAAGTTGGACACCGAAATCTCCACCAATCGATTTCTCTCTTTGCGCACTTAAATTTCCACTATTCAATCGATCGAAAAGGCGCTGATTTGACCCGAAACGGGATCGGTCGGTTTTCCCCAGATTTCGGCGACCTGTCGCTGGCGATTCTCACCATAACGGCCGCCGCTACCCCACCATTTCCTTCCCCGTTTCATTCTGAGTCCAACCCAACCGGTCCCGCCGCCTAATTCCCTCCTGCGATGGAGCGGCGATGCCGCTGACATCCGGTGAGGTTTTCCGGCGACTTTCTAGTCGGAAATTGGCTGAATTGGACTCTGAAAACTGCCCTAGTTGCTTGGTCTCGTCTCGTACTTGACATTCCACTATTCACTAGATCGAAACGGTGCCAATTTGAGCCGGTTGCACTCTTTGAGCACTTGCAGGAAAATCCCCAATTTTCGGCAAGTTGCAGTGGCGGCGATGGAGGACCTGCCATACCCTCACAGTAACCGAAACTCTCACAGTACCCAATACCCTAAACCCTCACAGTACCCTCCCAATACCCTCACAGTACCCTCACACTACCAATATGCTTGATTTACCTACTTAGTTAATATTTTGATCGTTGTACGATCTTGATGTACCCATATGATTGTTCATCCAAAACAGCTGACTATTCTTCAAGAAACAACTGACTGTTCTTCAAGAAAAGCTAACTGTTTTTCAAGGAATAGTTGACTGTTCTTTAAAGAACAGCTGACTGTTCTTTAAGGAACAATTGACTATTCTTCCAGGGATAAATAACGGTCAAACAAATGTCATATAATGGTCATAAGTTGGGTAAATGACGGTCATAAGTGATTAAATTCATAAATAAGATGATATAAATTGCTATAACAAAATCGTACAACGTGGCGTCCCGGAAAATAGAGGGAAGAGTACCGGAAAAATGGGAAAGTGTCCCGGAAAAATGAGAAAGTGTCCCTGAAAATGGGGAAGTGTCCCTAAAAAATGAGAAAGTTTCCCGGAAACTGGAGAAGTGCCCCGGAAATTGGGGAAGTGTCCCGAAAAAATGGGGAAGTGTCCTAGAAAATAGAGGGAAATGTCCCGGAAAAATGGGAGAAGTGTCCTGGAAAAATGGGGGGAAGTGTCCGGGAAAACAGAGGGAAATGTCCCGGAAAAATTGGGGAAGTGTCCTAGAAAAATGGGGGAATTGTCCCGGAAAAATAAAAACAAGTGAAATTGATTTACACCCTTTTTAAATTATCTTCTTGATTGGCCAATCACAAGACGCCACGTGGTATGACTTACTGATTTACCCACTTATGGTCGTCGTATGACCATGATATACCCACTTATGAACAGTCAGTTGTCCTTAAAGAACAATCAGATGTTCTTCAAGAAAATCTGATTGTTTTTAAGGAACAACTGACTATTCATTAAGGAATATCTGATTGTTCTTTAAAGAACAGTTGTTTGTTCTTTAAGGAACAATTGACTATTCTTCCAGGAATAAATAACGGTCATACAAAGGTCATACGATGGTCATAATTTGGGTAAATGACGGTCATAAGTGGTTAAATCAATAAATAAGATGATATAAATTGTTATAATAAAATTATACCACTTGGCGTCCTGTGATTGGCTGATCAAGAAGATTTTTTAAAAGAGGTGTAACTTTTTTGTACGAAATCAACTCAAGGCGCGGTCTGCTTCTCCATGCTCATGAGAATGGGCCCTACAACTTCCCAGAATAACTCAAATAGCAATTACGTCACTATAGACCCCGGATGCTTACATTCGTGTAGAACCGTCAGTTGATGTTTATGTCAATGACTCCGTTCTTGTAACTGTATTTCAGTTTTTGAAATTTTTTTCACCAAAACATGGTGTTCTTTTAAATAGAAGATAATGACTGATTTGGATCGTCGATATCACGTTTCGATATTTGTGGAATGGTTGAATATGGACGTTAAGGGGTTAGTGTTATGAAACATTCTAAACACCAAGCGTTATTTGTGCTAATCGTGATTATCAAAATGCAATATCGACTATCTGAACCATTTATCTTTTGCGGTCTTATGTGATGTGAGGCTTCCACAAAAAAAATTCAAAAAAAAATACTTAATATAGTCCCTGTAATGGACAGTCACAAATGAATGTACCGATTTACCAACAATGGGGTCGTAACTTGGGGAAAGGTCCTTCATGAAAGTTGTACAGTGCCTCAATACGAATGCAACAGCGAAGATCAAGCATCAAGTTGGGTTAGCACGCGAAAGTTACAGCGTAACAAACTTGGAATTTGATCGGCCGATGGCCATAAGATAGTCATAAGATGGTCATATGATGGTTATACGATGATCATATTATGGTCATACAAGGGTAAACCAACAAATAAGATATAATATAAACTAAGTGGGTAAATTAAAGTCATAAGATGGTCATATGGTGGTTATAAGATGGTTATACGACGGTCATACAAGGGTAAATCAATAAATAATACATAGTATAAAATCAGTGGGTAAATAGAGGTCATATAGTCATAAGATGATCATACGCTTGTCATACTATGCCTTAGAGAATCACAATTTGAAGGCATGCTCATGCACGCCGTAATAGATATATACGTATCGTTTTCAGGGTATGATATGCACACCACAATTGATTTTTTAAATGTTTTAAATTTATTTTGTTTTTATTTTATGTACTTTCTATATTCACATAATTTTGATAAATCAAGTAAAATACCAAATAAGATAGACAGAACTTTCCAAATACATCTCATTCATTCATCCAAAACACTAATATCAAGTTCAATTGTTTGAACAAATTTCAATTGTTTGAACAAATATATAATACATAATACTAATGAAGTAAAATATATGTCCATGTTCCTCTTTACATGCATATTCAAATAGCCAAGTCTGACAAAAGCATCCTCTTGCCTTCAAGAACTTGATCAATTCACTTAAACCATCAAAGAAAAAGGTCAGCTCTATATCACATTTCTCCACCATGAAGGAAAATGATAAAAACCAACCCAACAAAACTAACCACATAATGTAATGCTTTAAGATAGAAGGCAGTTGGCCATTCATGGTTTATTACTAAGGCTTGCATTGCATCTCGAAGAGCTTCTTTTGGCATATCATTCATCAAATAGCGCAATCAACGTCTAGCAAACACAGTTGGCGATATCATCGTCCCACCATTAATGAACTGCAATGAAAAACAATATCCACCTAGGAGTAAGATGAAGAGCGGGCACAATCCGACTGTATCATATCCATACATGCAGGTTGGTAAAGATAATATGTCCTAAGGGACTAGCATTTCTAGTTAAGTAAGGTCATCTGTTCGTAATGTCATAAATTTCGAATTGCAAGACAGAAAGCTTAAATTAATCTCGCCTACTATAACTTTGTCTAATTCAATCTGCAGTCTAGATGAAGAAGCAATTATCTTGTCAATGCTTCAGATTAAAAGAATGACTTTCAAGTATCGGCATGCATTTGAAATGTATCAGAATTTCTCAATACAAATGCATTTCAAAATTGTGGCTTACTTCGGTGTAAGAATCTATTGCGCGAGCAAAATCTTTGCCTCAAAATGCAGAATCTCCATGCTTCTTAGCATTTAATGTCTTTTGTATTTGATTTGTCCACATTTGGAACGAAAGCTGCAAGGTAACTTCAAAGTAAGGGTGTGCATTACAAAATATTGAGACAAAAAACTCACGACCAAAAGGATGATAGGAATGGTTTGCAGAAATCAGAAATAGAATACAGAAAAGTTAGTATTGTGGATGACTAACGTCATTTGCAACCCCCTCATCATCCTTGTACCCAGAATTCATCACCGGTGCAGCTCAAAAGCATTTTCATTCCATGAATCAGAAAAGACCATAATGTTCCTTATGTATTTTTAGGTATTTGTATCTGAGCAAACTGGTAACGTTGCCTAGAGCATCAGGTGCATTACTGCGCCTTGTACTTGATCAGGTGACCTCAACTTCTGAACTTAGATTTTGAATTCTTTTATCATCATTTTCTTATTATCATATTAATCCTGTTTTATTTTGGGTTGATCCTGCAGTTTCTATTTTCTCCTATATTCATTGGAGTTTTCTTATCGACATTGATGACGCTGAGGGAAAACCGTCACAAGTTGTACCCAAACTTCAGAAGGTGGTGAAAGGAATTATAAATAGGAGAAATGAAATTAAATGGCATCATTGTAGTACCTTTGTATACAAACTGTCCTTGTTAATATAATGTGTCTGTTTTTCAGGAGTGGTTTTCTGCTGTAGTAGCTAACTGGCAACTGTGGATACCTTTTCAGTTTCTTAACTTTCTGTTTGCCCCACAACAATTCCAGGTTAGAATTCTATTATCGAGTTTTTTGAATTTAGGGGTTTTGGAAAGATTATGTTTATGGGTTAGCTTTTATAAGCTGGCTTTAGTTTTTTTTTGTTTTGAATTTGCAGTAATTTTCTTAGAAGTATTTGTAATATCTAATTTTGGATTGCACAGCAGTCCTCTTGTTCTATTTGCTTTACAATTTTCTGCTTTTTCTTTTCCAGGTGCTTGCAGCTAATTCTATTGCTCTGATATGGAATGTTATCCTCTCATTTAAAGCTCACAAAGAGGTCCTTGAGAGATAGGTATGTTCAAATCTCATGGTGGATGATAAATTTTATTAGACAGGAAATTATTCTTACTTCCATTCAATTTTTAATGGTTATTTTCTCTTATCATGATTGATCTGGAATCTACGAGGAATCTATTTTGGTTGTCATGCATTAGTAAAGGGGAAAAATTATACTAATATTTCACCCCACAAAGTTCACCGCGAAGGCTCTTGCATATTGCTAAAGAAACTTATTTCCAGCTTCTTGACCTCACAGTTATGTATAATATGGAATTTCACATTGAATCATGATCAGAACAACCTGCATCCTGGTTGTATAGTATGATATGTACTTTTAGGAAGATTTTCAGCCCTAGGATTGTAGTTTTGTGTTCTATTACAGAATCTCCTTAATTATAGGCCGAATTCATAACCGTTGCAGCTCAAAAGCATTTTCATTCCATGAATCAATTATATAATCATCAATCCAATTACTCAACCCAATTATTTGTAATCTCTTCTCTATATTACAGCTTTCGGAAACGCAAATATCAATCAATTGTATAATCATCAAACATCAAACATCAAACACCAATCTACTCAACAATTTCCAACATAAAAAATTTCTTAATGCTGCCAAACAAAGAAAACAAGTGAGGAATTGAAGTGTACCTTCCTGCGAAGAACAAAAGACCACGTTTTCGAAAAACCCAGCTCAAAAACACAGCCGCGGTCACCGCCTGCAGCCATCGTCACCACCAACAAGCTCTTTCACCGACGATGCTCAAAGAAGATGCGCGCAAAGAGAGAGAGAGACCCGAAGAAGAAATGGCCGAAGGAGAGAACAGAGGCTTGATGTACGCGCGACCCTTTAGCCCTGTCTGGGGTTTGGACAGCGGCGTTATTCGGCGATTGGGCGTCTACATGTTGGCGAGGATGAGGACTACGCACCGGCCGGGTTCTGGAGCTCAACCCAGAGGCGCTGGAGAAAAATTGGTCACGACACTGACCGGGTTCTGGTTCACCGGTCAAACGGCGGGTGACGGCAGTACTGAGCTTAAGAGAGGGAATGTAGATGCAGACGGAGTGAAGGTAGATCCAGACGGAGTGAAGGGAGATGCAGAGAATCACAATTTTGAAGTTTGTGCCTCCTTTTTTTCTTCGGCCATTCAGATGAAGATCAACGGCTCACCGTGGGCGCTGTCAATAGGCGCTGTCAATAGGCCCGGACTCTAGCATTTGCGGGCATAATAAGGGATAAGGAGTGATGTTATACAAAAGTCCAAAGTACATCAGTCCAGATTGGAGTCGGCCTCGTCAAGCTATGGCCCAGAAAACAAATGAGGGATAATTAATTTTCGAGCCCAAACTACAGGTTTTGTCGATCATTTTTTTTTTATAGAAAAAATGGTTCATTGATAAAATAAGTAGGATGACATTTTGTCAATCTACGAAGTACAAGATGAAAATTTGAGATCATTACAACCCGGGGGCCTCATTAAAAACCTTATAATAGGTAAGGACAAGAGTGCCCACTACTCCTACTACAAACATGCATTCGAAAGCAAGATGAAGTGGGAGGTGTTTGTTCCTTAATCCAAAACCTGTCCCTCTTCCCTACGGCATAGCCATCAGAAAGATTAACGGAAACCTAGTCGACTTCCTTACGGCCTAACCATAAGAGGGAATTAGGCCCAAATTAAGTTGCAAACACCCCCACTAAGTCTCCATATCTACTTGGACCAGATCTTCCAGCCATGGAGGTCCATCTACCTCCCAAAACCGCCCTACTTGACTAATTGCTGCTTCTTGTGCTAGCCGATGGGCCACTTTATTTGTAATCCAGTTTTGTTTCACCACTCGATCCACACCAAGTGTTGTACATAAGCTTTTGATTTCCTGCAATATGGCAGCATAAGGATGCCAATCATCATGGCACATGTTTATGCATTGTTCGACATTAGCACAATCTGTTACCACTTCACCCGGTCTTGTGTCTTGTGTCTTGTCGATCATGAAAACTTGATCAGAATTGTTTATTTTATAAATGACTCATATTTGTTAAGGGAAATTTGATTTACACCCCATGAATTAATGAATCCACCCCAGTGTCAAATTATTCTCTCTAAACCAGTTATGCCTTAACAAATTAAGAAGTAGCTTTAAAAGAAAGTTAACCACAGAGCCCGAACTATACCGCCACCACCACCACCACCACCCTATCCACATAGACTGGTGTCAGCATGGGACAAGGCATCAGGCTTTTGGCTCAAGTTCGAGCCAAATCGGTAACGGAACTAATAGGAGCGGGTTGGGATTATTTGTACTCATTTTCACCCATGCAATAAAAAAACCCAACCGGGTTGGGTTGTGTCATTGATTGGGAAGCTAAAAATTTGTGATGGAGAGTTTCGGAAGTGTGTGCTGCAGCGATTGTATATCGTCGCTGACCAAGGTTCGAATTGAATAAGCCAAAGACCCAAAAGAGAAGAGGTTAAATACTACTGTCTTTTCATTTGTTCACTTTTTCATCAATTCATCAATTGATTAAATTTATAGAGAAGAAGGGTGGAAGATGAGACGAGAAAAATGCCAAGAAATCTGGAGTCCAACGCCACCGCATCATGTGGGTCCAAACTTTTGAATTCCGTAAATTTGTCAATTGAAATTGGTGAAGCACTATGAATTATTATTAGATCAAGATTGAAGGAAAGAAGTCGTCCAGCTCGAGGACGGTGAAGCTTTGAAGTAGTTGGAGCGGTGGACAGGTCAGTGTGCATTAGGTATGTAGATATTGAAACCACACTTTTGATGAGCTCTATGCAGGAGAGGGGGGAGGAGTTGGGGGGATGGTTTGCAATTACTAGTTTGCAATTTAGATTATGGCTTATGGTTAGAGGGAAGAAAGCAGATTTTTAAAGGGAGGAGTATGGACGGATTGGCGGCGGTGGTCATCATCGGTTAAGCAAATTGGGTGTTTGATGACTGAAATAAATATTTTTGGGTAAGTTCATTACTTTAAAAGGGGTCAAATTGGAAAATTATTAGATATGGGGTGCATTAACAAATTTATGGGGTGCAAATAAAATTTCTCATTTGTTAAAGGAGAATTTTAGGTTGCTATATTTTGATTGAACTTTTTCACTTCCTCGCTGATTCATATAATGATCAAAATCTCTCATTTTATTCATTATCTTGTCAAGGTCATCCTTGCAAAAAAAAAAAAAAAATCAATCAAAAACGAGATCGTTTGATTATCTAATTATGTGAAACATATGAACGGTGTATAATTTAAATGTTAAAAGATCAGTCTATATATTCACAAAGTTACATAACCAACAATCTTGTATTTGATTGATTTTTTGAAGGGATGATCATGACATGATAATGTTATTTTATTGTTTGTCCTTGTACAAAAACATTGTAATAATTTCACAAGCTCAATTAGGTTTTAATTCTAGTTTTATAGAATTGTTGATCAGGGTTGAAGATTGAAGATAGATGGGTTGAGGAAGATGCATTCAAGTATGACAGTCATATTGCATATCATATTTGCATTTATATAAGTATAACATAGGTCCTTATTTAATCATGCCAAAACTTTTCAAACACTTGAGTTTTTATAAAGATTTTTATTAGATTAAAGATCTCAGGTTTTACATGACTGGTCATCTATTTTCCGCTCGTGAAATCGTTGACTACTTTTTCTTGACAGCGACTGATTGAACACTCTTATAACCGCGCATGTCATTATCCAGCGGTTAGTCAAATGTTTCCCACTAAAATTTTGATCTACCTAGGTTTGTGAAAAAGTGCACTTGTGTTGTTCAAATCTTATCCATTCATCTCTTATCTTCTCACCTCTATTTAAGGCAAACCTCATCACTTTTTTCATTAGGGTTTTCAAGTAAAAAATATCTTAACATTTTTGAAAAACTCTCTCTTTGTTTTGCTGAATTTCCTCTCCGGTTCTTCCTTGTTCTCTTGAGTGCGGAGCTCACTTACATAGAGGCATCTTAAGATTGTGAGGATTGTATGCGTTTAAAACCATTGTTTCAAAGTTCGGGTGTCATAGAAAAGATTCTAAGCAAACTTTGAAGAAGGTTTATCTTCACTGTTTCGGCTTACTTTTAAAAGTTCATACCTTTAAGTCGAAATAGGATTGTGCAATCTTAGTCTCCCATGTTTATGCATGTTAGTAGACTTGGTTGAGTTTTAGAGGTCATTGACCTTAGTTGGTTTGCTGCACAGTTTTGTGGCTTGCTGCAGCAAACACAGTCACTGTCATGTTTCCTGGAGTTCTGTAGCTTTCTGGAAATGTGTCTGTGACTGGTCATATATCATCACTGCATACATACATCGGTGACACGGATTAGGAATACATGTGTATGTCCCTATGACGTGTTGACCAAGCGAGGATCCGCTGGAAGTGAAGTGATTGAGAAGAAGTCACACAAGAGACCGCTGTATCTAAGTTAGGTACATAGATATTGAGTTTGGTTGAAATCTTGTATTGAACGTCTTTTGCCATTTCATAGTGAAAGACCGGTCTTCTGATAGACCGCAAGTTTTTTTATCCCTTAGTAGATTTTTTCGGGTACCAAAATCTCGTGTCCATCTTTGTGTATTGTTAAACACTTGACTAAACATAAAATAGGACTTATTTACGTACCAAACTCATAAAATTCAATCTGGACAAATTTGCCTGATTGATCATCTTAACTGCTGCATTAGAAAACGCTGGATTCAATAAGTTGTAGTTGTGGATAGCTCTCGGATTTCAACTTTCACTGATTCCGTTGAGGACCTAAGTTGGCATAGTATCTGAGTGTTGTTGGACAAATCACAAGCATACACAAGTTAAAGTTGTCAAGAAGTTGATCACGTAATATTTGTCAAGATAAAAACAATTCAAAGTAAACTGTCAAGGTTCATCACATCAGTGACTGGTCATCTGTGTGATTTTGTTTGTGCTGATTGTTATAGTAGAGGAAATTGTTTGAAAATACCCCCTCATCGCCAACCTGCAGATAATGAATAAAGTGAACGGTTTCGATCAGGACACGAATTAGCGAGGAAGTTTAAAATTTAATCAAAGCAGCTCGAGGCTGCTATATTTGTAGTAGCTCAAAATTGTCTTTGTTAAACTATAGTCAAATATCTGAGATAGACAGTTTGTAGTCCATTCATATGTAAAAATTATAGAAGAAATATGTTGGAGAATAGGATCCCATATCGGACTGAAAACTACATAATAAAAAGGTTTTTTTTAATTATCATTATTATTATTATTATTATTATTATTTACTTTTAATAATAAAGAGTTAATATGTTGGTGGTTTCACCCTCTAATAACATTGAGGCCTTTTCAGATATAAAACATCACACCTAGTGATAGATGGTTAAGTGAAGACAATATCAGTGATATGAGTGGTGGATCTTGTTGGGTCTGGAGTTCAAGAAATGGAATGAGGGAAGAAATTTTTTGAGTCTCAATTGTATTTATACTATGTCTATGTCGCATCAGACATGTCATGCTTAGCAAGCACCACATGGGCACTTTCATAGCCCTGCGAGCACGAGTAGGGACACATACACAACAAAATAAAGAGCTCGTGGACCTACATGGGACACATACACGACAAAATAAACACACATTACGAAGTTACCTCATGACGACCTTCATGTAGAGCCGCTAATATGTCCTTTACAACAAGTGATGCACTCTACATGAGACCTCAAAGATATGACAAAACACGAGACTAAAGTTGCAATAAATATACAATCAACATGGACATTTAATCCCACATTGATGGTGAGACCTTTCGAGGTTAACCACTTCCTCTATAAATTGTAGGATTAGTACCCGTAGGTATTCACCTAATGGGAGGGTATGAAGGAGCTAAATGGGGATGGAATGGGGTATTGTTTATATATATATATATATATATATATATATATATATATATATATATATAGGTATGGAGGCAGGTATAGGGATACTCGATTAAAAATTATGGTTGATGGGATATTAACCCAAAAAGTTTAGTCTTAATAGGTTCATACCCATGAACAATTTTTTTTATTGACTAAAGCCTAACATTCAAAATCATTAACACATAGGATAATTATTTGTTTGCATCTTTATATATTATTTATAACCTATGCCATTGTAACCCCCCCAAAAATATTTTTCAAATCACCTTATCTTATTCTAAATTTAATTTTAATAAAACTAAAAACGCCAAATAAGTAAGAAGCATAATCACCTCTCCATGTGCGGAATTTTGTGGAGGGATTTTTTTAACTTTCTACAAAATCACATAGTTTAAAATACCGATAAAATTAAGAAGTATAATCACCTCAATCACACCACCTAAGTCACCTAGTCAAAAATACAAAATAAGTAAGAAGTATAACCACCTGAATCACAGCACCTAATAAAAATAAAAATAAAACAAATGAGTACAAGAAAATATATAATCACCTAAGTTGTGCCACCTAAGTATAGTCCTATATATTATTTTGATTTGTAAACACCTAAGTCGTGTCACCCAAGTATGGTCACATTATTTGGTTTTGTAAACATCTAAATCAAACAATTAATTATATATCTCTTTAAGTATAAATAAGGGTATATTTGGTAGATAAACACATACATAAAGACAATTATGGAAAGTTTTTGAGTTGAAATCTAGTCAGTGGGTTTCATTCATAAAAAAAAAAAAAAGGTTTGGTGGATTTCAAATGAAAAAGTTTAAATTTGAAGGGTTTATGTCTCATTTTACTATAAAAAAAATTAATGGGTATGAATGCGGGTATGAAGGTGAAAATCATAAATGGAGGTGGGTATGGAGGTGGTATTCCCCGGCCCCGATCCGACCCATTGCCATCCGTAATAAAAGGAGATTTACCCCCAAAGGTCAAAGGAAATTGCTTTTCACCTCTTCAATTATTTATTGCTTTCCGCCTAAACACTTATCTTGCTCCCTCCACTGCTGATCCTTAAGTATCGGAGCTCATTACCTCAGTATCTCACAGGTACTCCGACATGTTGAGAATGTGGATGTTTATCCCACATTGGAAAAGTAAGGGACCTTGCAAGTGCTTATAAGGAGTTGGGCTACTCCCCCCATTGCCAATTGGTTTTGGGGTGGAACCTCAACCACCTTCATCATGGTATCAGAGCGGGTTCACCCACGTGTAGAGCCCAAAGGCTCACACGTGCTCCACGTCATCCAAAAAAGGCCGAAGCCAAATTCTCAAGCGTAGGACGCCAAAGCGTCATGCTTGAGGGGGGCGTGTTGAGAATGTGGATGTTTATCCCACATTGGAAAAGTAAGGGACCTTGCAAGTGCTTATAAGGAGTTGGGCTACTCCCCCCATTTCCAATTGGTTTTGGGGTGGAACCTCAACCACCTTCATCACGACGCTCTTCTCTTTTGCTCTTCGCGGATCATTTGGAGAGTCACCTATGTTAAGCATATATGGTGCTGTGTGTTTAGGACACGTGTAATGTATAAAGTGCTGCTGCAGTATGATAGGTGTGTTGCAGCGTATCACAGCTCTTAGCTAGCTTCTGTTGTATAAATAGCTAATCAACTTGTAATCATCATACAATCATTCATTATCAGTTAATACAACAAATTCGGTTACAAAATTCTCTCTGCATCTTCCTCTTTCTTTTAGCTCAGTTTTCTGCAAAACCTTGAGGTTCATCAATGGCGGCTCAACTTTAACATGGCATCAGAGCCATCAGAGCTTGTGCTCACTTCGCTGGTCGTCTTCCGCTGCTCCGCCGCTCTCTAGTGGTGGTCGTGCCGTCATCATCCGCCGTTGGAATCGTTGCTTTCGTCGTTCTTGCTCCGATCGCGACGGCGATCTCAGGTTTTGTTCACGAATCTGTTCTTTCTTTGAATCTGTTCGTAGAACTTGAAATGGAGTTGTTTTGATTGCTCAATTGAGGTTTCTTGATTACTGAAACCCTAGAAATTAGGCACGAAGCCATTTTTCTGTACTTGTTGAGCTTTGAGGCACGAAGCCTGTTGTTCGTTGTTGTGGCACGAAGCCGGGTGTTGATTGTTGAGGCACGAAGCCGATCGTTGTTGATTTGTTGTCTGATTATAGTTTCTTCACTGTTAAGGCACGAAACCAAGTGTTGATTGTTGAGGTACGAAGTCGTTTATTGGTGATTCTCTGCTTGAAATATAGATATGAGTACGACAGTGAAGATAGAGTCTCTTCTTGGATTGTTAACTTTCAGGCTCAAAGATGACAACTTTACCAAATGGAGCTACCAGTTTGAGTCAGTTCTAGGGGGTTTTGATCTTTTTGGCCATTTTGATGGCTCAACACCACCTCCAGCAAGATATGTGATACCTGAGGATGCTGGGATCACCACTGAACTGACTGCTGCCTATAAGGCTTGGATGTGTACTGATAAGGCATTGCTGAGCTTGTTGGTTGCTGCATTGGGAGATGATGCAGTGGAATATGTTGTGGGATGCAAAACTGCGCATGCTGCATGGCAAAACTTGGTGGACAGATATAACTACATGTCTGATTCAAGGATCAATCATTTTAAAACTGAGTTTCAGAATGTGACTAAGGGGGGAGACTCTGTTGAGAAGTACTTGCTGAGGATCAAGGCTCTTAGAGAGTTACTCAATGCTGCAGGTGAAAGGGTGACTGACAGAGATGTGAGTGTTACAGCATTGTCAGGATTGCCTGATGAATTTGAGATCATTAAGACAGTGATTATGAATTGAGAGACACCTATCACATACAAGGAGTTCAGGTCTCAACTTCTAGGGGCTGAAAGGGCCATTGAGAATAAGATCTATATGAGTGCCACTGGGTTGTTTACATAATATGTCTATGAGCATGGCTCTTCCTCTGCTGGACCTACGCGGTTTGAAGGTGTATCAATGTATGAGCATGGTTCATCTGCTCAGAATTGTTCTAATGCTACTGCGTTTGCTTCTCAATTCAAACAACAGTCCTCTCCAGCTGTTGCACCTCAGACACACAACAATAACACCAATAATCAGAGAAGGAATGGTAACAATGGTGGTAATGGGCGATTTCAGCATAACAACAACAATAACAATAGAAGGTTCAACAACTCTGGCCCTCGGTTCTCCAACAACAATATCCCTGAGTGTCAAGTCTGCAATAAAAGAGGCCACATTGCTACTGCTTGCTACTACAGAATTCCTGAAGCTCAGAATACAACAAACTCTAATGTGGTTGAGTGTCAGATTTGTGGAAAGAGAGGCCATTCTGCCTTGGATTGCTTTCACAGAGCCAACTTTGCATTTCAAGGTGCAGCTCCCTCAGCTCCTTTACAGGCTATGACAGCTGCAGTTTCTAGCCCTTTCTCAGCTGATGATCTCTGGATTGCTGATAGTGGTGCCACTCACCACATGACCAACAATCTCACTCAGCTCAATAATGTCACCCCGGCTTCTACTGATGGTAAAGTTCGAATTGGTAATGGGGCTGGTTTGCATGTACTACATACAGGAACAAGCTCAATTTCCACTTTACCAAAGCCTTTGTTTTTGAGCCAAGTGTTGCATGTCCCTAGTCTAGCTGCACACTTACTCTCTATATATCAATTGTGCAAGGATAATGCCCGTCTGGTTATATTTGATGAGTTTTCAATCACTGTGCAGGACAAGGCAACCAAGAAAGTACTCTACCAAGGCAAATGTGAGCATGGTCTATACCCTATTCCCAGGTCTGTGTCCAAACCTTCAGTTTCAGCTTTCCCTACTGCTTTTCTTGGCCAAACAGTAAAATCTTCTCTGTGGCACCATCGTTTAGGTCATGTGAGCAATGAGATTCTTCTTCATATGCTCAAGACTGCTAAAATTCCAGTTGACCTAGACAAACATGCTGCACAGATTTGTGAAGCTTTCTTGGAAGGCAAAATGCATAGGATTCCTTTTCCTGTATCTAGTTCAATCTCTGTAAAACCATTTCACCTCATGCATAGTGATGTTTGGGGCCCTGCACCTTGTAAAGGGTTTGGAGGACATCGATACTATGTATCCTTTACAGATGATTGTACCAAATACATGTGGATTTTTCCACTAGTCAATAAATCAGAAGTGTTTTCAGTGTTCAGTAAATTTTTGACCTTCATTTGCAATCATTTTTCCACTTCTATTAAAGTGTTTCAAACTGATGGTCTCTCACTCCCTGCCCTGCTGGAAAGAATGTTGTGGGGAGTAAATGGGTATACAAGATCAAAAGGAATCCAGATGGTTCTGTGGCTCGCTACAAAGCTAGACTTGTAGCACAGGGGTTCAGCCAAGAGTATGGGTTGGATTATGATGAAACCTTCAGCCCTGTTGTCAAACACACCACTGTTAGGGTTATTCTGAGCATTGCAGCATCGCAAAGATGGAAATTAAGGCAGTTGGATGTCAAAAATGCATTTTTGCATGGAGAGTTGCAAGAGGAAGTGTTCATGCAACAACCTTCTGGTTTTGAGGATCCTCAACATCCTCAGTATGTCTGTAAGCTTTAGAAGTCCTTGTATGGCTTAAAGCAGGCTCCCCGAGCTTGGAATGCAAAGTTTACTGGATTCCTACCTTCTTTGGGGTTTAAATCCACATACTCTGATTCTAGTCTGTTTGTTAAGCAAGAAGGTGCTACTATGGTGATCTTGCTGCTGTATGTCGATGATATAATCATTACAGGTTCTCATGATGATTTGGTTCAGAAGGTGATTGATGAGTTGAGTGTTGTGTTTGATATGAAGGACATGGGGGCTTTGACCTATTTTCTGGGTTTGTAGATTACATATAAGGAGAATGGTGACCTCTCACTATGCCAATAATCGTTATAGACGACGGCCAAAAACCGTCGTCCGCATACCGTTAAAACCGTCGTAAATGGCCGTGTCGTCTATTACAAGTTAATTGACGACACTCTTTTAGCCGTCGTCTATATTATAATGAGACGACACTTTTTTAAATAAGAGTGTCGTCTATTACAGTCATAGACGACATTTTTTAAATAATGAGTGTCGTTTATGCTGTTAATAAAAAACAACTATTTTGTCAATAAACGACATTTATTTTGTAAAGAGTGTCATCTATTATGACCTTAGACGACGCTATTTTTCAGTTTTCTGTCGTGTTTAAACTGATAGGGGGATTCCGAAAACGTCGTCCCCCATTGTTTTAGCCTGTTTTGTGCACATAATTTTGCAAATTTCCTGTCATTTCTATGTCCAAATATTTAACATACAAAATATGGTAGAACCCATGTCCAATATAATCGAAACCATTTTATAGATACATTAAAGGTGAATGTATTCAAGTACCAAAAGACCAAAAAGAAACATAACAACCAAAAAGAACAGAATGAAGGAATCCTTATTGCTTCTTTCCAGCAGTTGTAATGAGATCAGCAACACTATAGCTTTCGAAGGTGCTGCTGTCCTTGACAAATGAAAACAACATTTTGGAGAATGCCACATAGTTATAGTTATACTCCTTCCACATCTTGTACCTATCATACAAGACAAAGATATAGGTTAGGAATAAATTTTCAGTGCAACCAGAAGTATAAAGCAGATGTGCATTGTCTCCAAAAACATCTTAACTACTGTATTCTGGTGTCAGTTAAATCTCTCCAGATTACCAACAAGTCCATCATTGCATTTCCATTTCTTACTTAGTAGTTGAGCTAACTTTGTAATGCATAAGAAGATACAAATGATAAGAATTCTGCAATAAACCACACTAACAATTGGTTTCTACACTGACCTATATGAATTATAAAGATTTCTACACTGACCTATATGAAATTGCAACTCACATTTATCTGCCAGTGCATTTAATTTCAACAGTATATGAAAACTCACTATCTCTCAAATGCCTCTATTGCTCACCAAATGGATCACCATCAATGACAGAACTAACCCTTGTTAGATGAATACCAAACTAAAAAGCACAAATCAATTTGAAGGATAAATTTGCAGAGACTTTGATAACTCTGACGTCATATCCAAATGCGCAGAGAAGTAAGTAGAAACTCTAACTTTACGCTATACTAGCTGATCATTAATGAACAGAAAATGAGAAAGTAATAAATGCATAATAGGCATGCCTTCATGTACTTCCCTGCTTGCCTCATGAGCCAAACCGAAGGCCTCTCAATATCGTCCTCGCGAACCGCATTGAGCAGAAGCGGTTCAGCAACAGCTGTAACTTGCGGTTCTGCCACACTCCCTGCAATCAAAGCCACATTGGCAACACCAAGCATTATCAAAACTCATTAGCAAGCGCTCAGAAGTAAGACACAACTATTTTCAATATTACCTTGGTGGCTGTTGATAAAGAGAGTAATGAAAAAGCGAACCTTCTGTATTCCCTCATACTTCTCTTTAACTGCAAACGCCTTCTCTTCTATTTCTTTGAATTTGTCACAAAGTTGTTCTTTCTCATTCTTCAATTCTTCAATGACCTCTGCCAACCTCTATATAGTTTTCTGGCCAATCTCAATTTGTACTTTGAGCCAGTTGGTATCAGTGTTTGCTTTTATCAATATCCTAACAATTGAGAAGCCACCAATCAACATTGGGTTGCTTGAAGAAAGCTTTATGGGTCTGCAAAGCACAAAACGACAATGAATTAGAGGCTAAACAAGAAACATAATTTGGGTTCAAACAAAAGATGCATAGCGTTCAGACCTCGCCTGACAGTATCGAACCCCTAATTCAAACCCAAGAAAAACACCATCTATTGTTGGCAAAAGGAACAAAAACCTAGAAACGCAAAACCAAATAAAACGCAGAAACCTAGCAAAGGAACTCTATGAAATGTGCTAACCAACAAAATTCTAAGCTATAGTTTTTACTCCCTGAGCACCACGTGGCTTGAATATGCTAACCATCACTTCCCCAAACCCCAAAATGGAAACGCAGAAGAGAAAGATCAAAGAAAAGAAGAACATATATCAATTACCTGTTACGAAAGACTGAAGCAGCTCTTTCAAACTCGTCTCTTTTCGGCGTCGACGTAGGCGTCGGCGTCCGTGTAATTGAAACCTTACTAGAGATCGCTACCATCAACGGCGGCATCGACCTCGTCGAACGAGGAAAGAGGCGTTTTGCGCTTAAAACCCTAACTTTCATTTCAACTTTTTGGGGCAATTTCAATCATCTTTGGCGTGTGGGTAGAGGAATTCTCGAACTGAAGGTCCGGATCCAAGAGTTTTGGGTGGGTCGAAGAGATTTGGCTGGGGTTGAGGTCTGAGGAGAGTTTTGCTTTTTGGGGGAAGTGTTTTGAGATGTGTATAAAGAGAGAGAATATGCGCTCAAAAAGCCTAGGGCATTCTATTTTTGGTGAATTCACGGCCGAGGGGGAAGCCACGATTGAGGTGGAGCTCGTCGGCGTCATCGAGGAAGAGGAGGGGGGGCACCGTTTGGAGAGGGTTTTTTTTGAGGAATTGGAAAGTGGCGGTGTTGAGAGTGTTTGTGAAAAACAAACCTAGAGAAATAATGGGATCGAATAAAAGAAAAAGGGTTTCTAAACGATAGTTTTGTAAGAGTGTCGTCTATTCCCTTACCATTTTACATATTCTGAGTGTATTCCTTCAAATTTTGGGGTATTAGATGACATTTTGGAACGAAACTGTCGTCTATAGTTTTTTAACGACGGAAATTTCAAAGACTGTCATCTTCTCAGTGTCATCTATAACAGTTTTTGGCATAGTGGCTTTGTGAATCAGGCTAAGTATGCAGCTGATTTGCTTAAGAAAGCTGGCATGGTTTCTTGTAAGCCTGTTAACACTCCATGTCTGCCTACTCAGCATGTTTCTAAGGATGTAGGTGAGCTGTTAGCTGATCCCACCCATTATCGAAGCTTAGTTGGAGCATTGCAATATCTCACGTTTACAAGACCTGATATTGCATATTCTCTGTTAACACGGCTTGTCAGTTCATGACAGCTCCTACTGAGGTGCATATGGGGTTAGTGAGACGTATTATTCGGTACCTACAAGGTACTAAAGATCATGGTCTATACTATACTACTGGACCAATGGTGCTTACTACATACAGTAATGGCTTTGCATCTAGTACACGGCCCATCACCTCTTACAGTGATGCTGATTGGGGTGGAGATGTGTCTACTAGACAATCCACTACTGGGTTTGTTGTCTTTCTAGGTCATAATCCGGTCTCTTGGCAATCTAAACGGCAGGGATCAGTTGCACGGAGTACTGCAGAGGCCGAATACCGAGCATTGGCACATGCTGCAGCAGAAATATATTGGATCAGGTATTTGTTGAAGGCATTGCATGTTACAGTTCCTGAACCACCCTTATTACTGTGTGATAGTCTTTCAGCATCGGCACTCAGCTGCAATGATGTGCAGCACTCTAAAATTAAACATCTGGAGTTGGACTATCATTTTGTTAGGGAGAAGGTGCAGAGTAATGATTTGAGAGTGCAGTATGTTCCCACAGATGAGCAAACCGCTGATATCCTCACCAAAGGCTTGCTCAGCCCCTCTTTCACACGACATGCTTCCAATCTCAAGCTGGGAGATCCCAGTTGAGCTTGAGGGGGGATGTTAAAGCATATATGGTGCTGTGTGTTTAGTACACGTGTAATGTATAAAGTGCTGCTGCAGTATGATAGGAGTGCTGCTGCAGTATGATAGGTGTGCTGCAGCGTATCACAGCTCTTAGCTAGCTTCTGTTGTATAAATAGCTAATCAGCTTGTAATCATCATACAATCATTCATTATCAGTTAATACAATAGATTCGGTTACACAATTCTCTCTGCATCTTCCTCTTTCTGTTAGCTCAGTTTTCTGCAAAACCTTGAGGTTCATCAATGGCGGCTCAACTTTAACAACCTACCCCAGCAGCTGAAGCTTTCCTGTCGAAGCCTTCTCTTGAAGTCTCCCCTGAAACCCACACATGGAGCCCCCGATCCCACGTCTCCTCCTTTTTATCCACATGTCGACTATCTATACATCAACAAATAACATGCGAAAAATAAAAATATGTTACAAGTTCAAGAAAGTATTTTGACAATTCGGCCTCATAAATGTGTTAACATTCCCCTCTAAACGTATAGTACATGTTCAAACCTAAGTTTTTAAAAATAACGTTAATCATGAAGTGTCCTTTCCCAAATATCAATCAATGATAAAGAATTTCCCAAATTCTTATCCCTTATCCTAGCATCGTTTGTATAGAGTATAAAGAAACAAAGACACTTGGTTTACACTTTAGTAGCAAACCTGACTATATCTTGAGATGGATAAGCACATTTACACTGACACGTCTAGAGTGACCAGAAAGCTTGAGAAAGTTTCTTCACCAACCTTATTTAGGAAAAACGCCAACACGCCTTGGGAACAGCAAGGCACTGGAACGCACTGATTTGGTCTACGTTGTTTGAATTACCAAGGATAGCCAAGTCAAAATAAGAAAGAAATTGCAGGAGGGGTAGGTGAGAATGAGATTGCTACCCTTTGTTGTTGTATCATGCATGCTGCTTTGGTCCTACTCGTTGGGGATGCTCATCATGATGTACTGATTATGTGTCCACGTCTTTTTCCTGCTTGGCTTGGCTGGTTCGTTCGTTGTAGGCTTCAGCTATAGCTAGCGTTTTAGAAGGCTGGTCAACGTAGAGTATGTTTTGAAATCCAGATGTGAACGTGCACCGATTCAAGGATAAATATTATAGAATAGGACTGGAAGAACTTATACGTAGCAGATAAAATACATATGTCAAACGCCGGCTACATCCATGTGTTGGATTTTTTTAAGGTGACGGTATGCAGGCTTTGATCCGTAATTACATTGTATTATGAAATATAGTATAACAATTAATAACATCGGGATCATTAAATTCTTATAATTTTTACAAATTATTAATTTATGATGATTTAGGATTACAAAGGTCTACAAAAAATGGGAAAATTCTATAGTCCGCCTCCAATTGCAAGGTGCCGCCGATCAGTCCGCCTGGTCTTTTTAAAGAGTAATTTGGAAAAGCATATGCAAGACACATGATGTTTTTTAACAAAAAATTAAGTGGGCGGACCAGTCAGTCTGGCGGACCGTAGAAGTGCCAAACAAATGCGAATAATTGACTTGTACTCCAAGAGAGTTGCGACTAAAGTCAAGAAATTCTAATTGAATTACAATGAATTACAAAACTAGTAATCGTTAGCCGTATGAGAAAGCGTAAATGACACTCCAAATTATTTGGTTGCAATACAAGAAAAGTAACCCGAGAACTTTTGGGTGCATTGCAAACAGTTCAAGATGAGATTAAGCTAGATTCCAAGTTCAACAAAAAACAAGCTACTATTTATTCATATTTGAGAAAGCCTCATAGCCAATTTATTATGTATTTTTAGCTGTTTATTAATTAATTAATATTTGGACCTTATAAAATACAAAAGACTCATATTTAAAATTTATTATCTTACAATATCATCAAAATTATTAGTTTAGCGCATTAGTTCGAATCGGAAACGAATAATTTTATTATTTGAAAAAGATTATTATTATTTTATCGAGTATTAATTTAAAGATAACACTAATACATTTGCGGAGTCGAGATCTTAGTTATTTGAAAAATAATTGATTCTAAATGTTTTATTATGTATAATATTAGTGAGGAGTGACATTATTAATGAAAAATAAAGAGTTTCTATTTTGATATTTGATTTTCAAATTATGGATACGGATAGAACATCAAGCTAGTTAATGAGGGACATTATTGAAAAATAAAAAAAGGTAAGAGACAAAAAAACGAAAGAAAATGTGAATTTGAGCCCGCCACATGTACTGAGAGAGTAAATGGCACACGATATGAACCTTTAACCCATCACAAGCACTAATACAATATATTTGTGTACACATAAATTGAATGCTAAGGTTTTTATTCTTGTCATTAGATGTTCTTTGAAATCCTTGTACCTAGTATGCATGAGGATAAATACATTCTACATGCGGTTCGAAAACTAAGTAGGAAAAATACTCTCTCAACCCTAGCCGCTCTCTCTCAACCCTAGCCCCAAAACCACAAACCTCCGCCGACTCCGGCCCCTTGGCTTGACTTGGGGTTGGCCTGCCACCCTTCCTCCCCTCTCTAGCACCGACGGCCTTCTCCCCTTGTTTTCCTATTTTTGCTTTCATGTTTTTCTTTTTTGCAAGTTTCTCGATTCCGGCCTCCACCTCCATGTTTAGAGGTGTGAAGATCTGAGTCATGAATAAAGTGGCTGCTAGTGTAATTTTCTGTTTCCGATTACTTGATGGGTGTCGGGTCTTGATTCTCCCTTGCTTGGCCGGTGTCTTTTAGGTCTCGGGTTCAGCTGGTTCAGATCTCAACAGATCTAATGGCGGCTAGTGTAGATTTCTGATTCTGCTCGCTTGGTGGGTTTCAGGTTTTCGGTTCTGCCATGCTTGGCTGGTTTGTCTGCTTAATCCGAGCTAGTGGCGACTTGTGCAGTTGTCAGATTCAGATTGCTTGATGGGTTTCGGGAATCAGTTTTCGCCACGCTTTGCTGGTTTGTCTGTTTCGATCCGATCTAGTGGCGACTGGTGCAGTTTTCAGATTCGGATTACTTGATGGGCTTCGGGTTTCGATTCTGCCTGGCTTGGCCGGCTTTGTCTGTTTGGGTGTTTGCTGGTTTGGTGTTTGTTTTCGGTTGCTTTGGAATAAGAATTGTTGGCTGTGGCGTCCCGTGCTGGTGTTCCAGTTTGCAGATGGTTTAGTTGCATAGTTGGATTTCTTTACAGTTGGTTCTCTATAGTTGTCTTTTTTTAGTTATCCCTATAAAAGTTGTGGTTAATCAGTCAAGTTGATCTTTTCCGGTTGTACTGATGCCTTCTCTAACGAGTTGGCTTGTTTTTTGTTGCCTAGTTGCAGTGAAGTTATTGGTCATGTAGGAGTATTAGGCATTCCTTGTTCGTTGATGTCTGATTTGTACTTGTTTGTTTAGCTTGCCAAACGCTTTTATAATATATTTCCGTTACAAAAAAAAAGTAGGAAAAATACATCATAGTTATAAATAATGACGCATTTCTTTGATAAAAAAAAAACTAGGACCATTAACTGGATAAAAGCTTTTCATTATTTAACTGATCGTAGTAACTTCTGATGATACTTAATTGTTGGTCACACGAGTACGATTTACCGAGAAACTAGCATAAATGCCATTATGGTAGGTGGCTCTTCATTGTATTATGTACAATTTCAAGTGCAAATTTGTCAAACGAAAGTTTGGTAACCAAATAAAAAAGGGATGGCGAATTTAAACGGCCATCCAATCCTCCCTTTTTCTCATTTTAGATCGCCAAAACTGGACCATATATTCTATTGATTCATCAACTCTTTTTGATAGGGACGCAACAAAAACGGAAAATATAAATTTACAGAAATAAAGGTATATGTGTGATTTGAGCTAGCCAAGCCGTACTTAAGCCGGTTAGGCCGGAGCAGCTGATGCCGTCGGACGTCACTTGGGCGAACGAGGGTAGTAGGTGAATGGTGTCGTTTACTAGAATCACCAACCCAAGAACGGGTAAAGGACTTCTTTGCGTTAGGTAAAGCGTCTTAAGTGACAGCCGATTGGTGGGTTTTTTTTTTGGTCTAACGTGTGCCCCACCAAAGCCAATCCATTTTACTTCCTTTCCCCTCATAAAATGTCCTTCACCAACCCCCATTTTGCATTCCTCTACATCCGACACCACAAGCAACTTCTATATTCCCAACAAGCTCACTCCACGTGTCTCCCAAATGTGCAGGTCATTTTTCTGTAGGCAATCAGTCGCACGTGGAAGATGATGGTTGGAGCTGTCACAAGGGTATGCGGCCGTCCAGTGATCTTAAGAGTTGACTGCGTATGTAATAAACCTCATTGGACAAGTTTTGTCCATGACCAATATTGTAATACCAAGCGTGTCCGCTTCAATTTTGCACCAGCACCAACGTGTATATTAGTTCAACTAAATCTCAAACCAAAAACTAGGGAGAAGCTAAAGCAAACCTGATCCCTACCTATTATTATTGCTTTATCACATTTTCCTCACTTTCCCACCACCCAAACAAACACACCAACACCACTCCACAATGGAGCACAAACAAGACTATCACCAAGACGGCGACCAGTTCATTTTCCGATCCAAACTTCCCGATATTTACATCCCAAACCACCTTCCTCTCCACACCTACTGCTTCGAGAACATCTCCGAGTATCGAGACCGCCCTTGCGTCATCGACGGCAGCACCGGCACCACCTACACCTACGCCGATGTCGAGCTCACGTCGCGCAAGGTCGCGGCGGGGCTCGACAAGGTCGGCATTCGCCAGACCGAGGTCGTTATGCTCCTCGTCCAGAACTGTCCGCAATTCATGTTCGCGTTCCTCGGCGCCTCGAACATCGGAGCCGTCGTCACCACCGCGAACCCCTTCTACACACCCGCGGAAATCGTCAAGCAAGCCAAAGCCGCCTCCCCGAAACTCATCATAACGCAATCGGCTTACGTGGACAAAGTCAAGGACTTCGCCATAAAAAACGACGTCAAACTCATGGTCATTGATGAAGCAGCGAAATCAGACGACGTGACGCTTTTACATTTCTCCGAGCTGACCAGCGCGGACGAGAACGAAATCCCGGCGGTGAAAATAAACCCGGACGACGTCGTTGCGCTGCCGTATTCCTCCGGGACGACCGGGTTGCCCAAAGGCGTTATGTTGACGCACAAAAGTTTGGTGACAAGTGTCGCGCAGCAAGTGGATGGTGAGAATCCGAATTTGTACTTTCACAAGGAGGACGTGATCCTCTGCGTGATGCCGTTGTTCCACATATACTCCCTCAACTCGGTGTTCCTCTGCGGCCTCCGAGCCGGGGCGGCGATACTGCTCATGCAGAAGTTTGATATCACCAAGTTGTGTGAGCTGGTGGAGAAGTACAAGGTGACGATCGCGCCGTTTGTGCCGCCGATTGTTTTGGCGATTGCCAAGAGCCCGGACATTGATCGATATGACTTGTCATCGATACGGACAGTGATGTCCGGGGCGGCGCCGATGGGGAAGGAGCTCGAGGATGCTGTGAGGGCCAAGCTGCCTAATGCCAAACTTGGACAGGTAATTGAATTCCATTTAACGCCGTTTAATTATTCTTCTTTATTTGTTAGTAATTCTTATCATGGTACGTAATCTGGTCCACAATCTTGTTATGGAACGTTTAGCCATTGTCACTATTAGTTGGAGTCCACATGTTATGTTTTCGGACCATAGTCTTTCTGTTTTTACTTTCCTTGTTTTGTGTGTGTAAAAATGACATAAAAAAACAATAATTCTGCACATGCTGAATATAAGTCGCAATAAATATATTTAATCATTTGAGCTAATCATATGAGCTAATACACGAGATTATATATTGTGATAGAGGAAAACGATGATAGACCATATTGATTATGTGAGGAAAGTTAAGTGAAATGTGGTATATATGAATTGGTGGTAACAACGATTATCTGTCCTATATTATTCATTACTAGCAGGGTCGAAATCTTTGGATTATAAAACATCATTATTCATATAGTTTGTTGGTGACGATGTTGATTTGAATTATAATTAAGTTTCATTGGAGTAGAAAGGTTTTGACTAGACTGATATTTTTGGGTGGATTTAGTCTTGTGGAGTTGTTAATTATTCTGTAGTTTGGTACATTTACAATATTTGTGCTATAAAGCGACGTTTACGAATTTGGGTGTGAGTGTGAGAATGGTTTTGTTTGATATATAATATTTTCATTAGATGCATATAGAAAATCAAAAGACTTTCTTACAAATTTACAAGAATTGCTCAAAATGTCGCTCTTACAATCTTAGAAGCACAATTAATCAATTGAACAAAACATTGAGAAAAACGCCTTTTGGTTATCTGAAATGAACGCCTTTTAGTGGTTCTTCTGGTTGAGCACTTCAATCAAGTCGTACAAAGAAAGGAAAAATTTGGATGCATTCATATTGGTTGTATGACCAAAACTGTCCTCATAATAATGGAGTAATTCCAAATTTGTATAGGGGTACGGAATGACAGAGGCTGGACCGGTGCTGTCCATGTGTTTGGCATTTGCAAAGGAGCCATTTGAGATCAAATCAGGTGCATGCGGGACCGTAGTAAGAAATGCCGAGATGAAGGTTGTTGACCCTGACACCGGCGCTTCTCTTCCGAGAAACCAGGCCGGAGAGTTTTGCATCAGAGGCAGCCAAATCATGAAAGGTAAACAAACTTATTGAAAAGCAATTACAATTTACACATCTAATTGGCCAGAAAGGATTAGTGACTGATTCAATAGATGACGTTTTTAAGAAATATAATCAAAGTTATGACCTAATGTATGTCTTTTAGTCTATTCTAATGTTGCTTGGCAGATAAAATATGATTGAATATTAAACAATTTGTTTTGAAAAAAAAAATGTAGACTTTGAACAGGCAACAGTTAGAGAATTGAATCATTCAAATTCAAATGAGTATGACTAAGTAATCTAATAATTGGGGGAATTGGTTCAAAGGTCAAAACTTGCAAAAATGGAGAAAATGAAAGCACCCTCAAGAGGATGAGACATGATTGACCCGTTACTTTGGTTTGATCATGAGACGTGAAGTTAGAAGTCTGGTCGCGAAAGTTCTAAGTAATACTTCAATTGAGTGCATTTCACGTTGTATTAGACTTGACATTGTCAATCGGTCAACGTAACACTGAAGTTTTCTCTAAAGCTTAACATACCTCTTGGGCTTATTGGTGACGCAGGTTACGTTAATGACCCTGAGGCGACAGAGAGAACCATAGATTCAGAGGGGTGGTTGCACACAGGTGACATCGGCTACATTGACGACGATGATGAGATCTTCATTGTCGACCGATTAAAGGAACTCATCAAATACAAAGGGTTCCAAGTGGCTCCTGCGGAGCTCGAAGCCTTGTTGATTGCCCATCCCAACCTGTCCGATGCTGCCGTTGTACCGTAAGTTGCTCTCTATACACATGTATGCTATCACTTGGACCATAATTAACCAAGAATGAAAAGTTCCAATAACAATTGTTTAATACGTGTTGGTTTCAGAATGAAGGATGAAGGTGCAGGAGAGATTCCAGTTGCATTTGTTGTAAGATCGAACGGTTCCAAGATTTCGGAAGATGACATCAAGCAATACATCTCAAAACAGGTACCTTTCTCGATCACACGGTATTAAATTGCAAATGGTTACATTACATACTGGTTGACCTACCAGCCCATTGGGCCCCAATTTTAGAAACACCCACCTAGCCAAGTATTGGACTATTTTCCTTCGATATGATTACTTTGACTTATTAGCTGAAATATTGATTACTTATCGCACTGATACTTCATAGGACTTTTATAATAAGGGTGGCGTACATGATTGATATTCTTCGTTGGAGAAAATATTATATCAGCCTAAAATTGACACATGAACTAACTACAGTACCACTCATTCTTGATCATTGTATATATGTGCAGGTGGTGTTCTATAAGAGGATCGGTCGGGTTTTCTTCACAGACAAAATCCCAAAAGCTCCTTCTGGGAAAATCTTGAGGAAAGACTTGAGAGCAAAATTGGCTGCAGGCCTGCCCATGTAAGGCGTTCAAATGGCAAGCTGACAATTCATTATAAAGGGTATCAGTGTGAATTGCTGAAGCCCATGTTCAGTGTTATGGGCTCTTTTCCAAAATGGAAAATCAGGATGGGAAAGAAATCCAATAGTTTTTTTTTTACACTACAGTGGTGAGATTTCAGGCCTTTGTATTTACACCAATTTCTCTCCTATTTGGAACATATTTGAGGATGTCCAACACAATACAGAGGGAGAAGGCTTCATACAAATTTGTTTGTGTATATTCGTAACTGTCAAGACTTTAAAAATATCTTTTTTTTTTAATATGATTGATTGTTCGATATTTACTTGTTTGGTGCAAAAAATTGTCACATGGTGATGGTGGTGGAGATACAACAGAACACCCGCAGATCTACTCAGTTGCTATAACTACAAGTTATACTGTCTTATAGTACGGATCCAAAACTGCAACAGGAGGCTAGAAAATCTAAATGCTAATTGAACTGAGAGTGAGTACACAAAGTGTAACAATCCATGCTTGCTACTAGAAAAATGAGCAAAACCCAACAGCACTTGTCGCCTACTAGTACTAGCTAGAGTGATGCTACTTTTTTATTGGGGAATTGGCTAAAATAGGCTCATAGCCAAATCAATTTGCCAAAATGTTAGGTCAGCCAATTTTGTGCTAAAAATAGGCAAAAGTTTTGCCTAATTGCAAAGGAGAAGTCCCTCAAACATTCCCCTTTACCTCTCGTCTCTACAGTTTCTAGTCTTCGCCGGTGCTCCGCCATGGCTTCCGATCTCGAAAAGCGCGCCAAGGAGGCCTTCATCGACGACCACTTCGAGTTGGCCGTCGACCTCTACACCCAGGCCATCGCCCTCAGCCCCAACAACGCCGAGCTCTACTCCGACCGCGCTCAGGCCAACATCAAAATCAACAGTCTTCGCGATACCCTTTTCTTCGCTCCTGGTTTGGTTGCTGAGAAAACCCAAGAAGCGGAAAGTTGATTTAAGTCCCTATAATTTGATTGGATTTGTTTCTTTTGTGGGTTTTTGTTGCAGAGACTGTTTCGGATGCGAACAAGGCAATTGAATTTTGGGTTTTCTGTAAAAGCTTTCCATGGATTATTAAATCAAAAAATTGTGAATTGGGTTGATTTATTTTTGTTGGAATTTGAGTGATTTGTATACAAAGATTATTGAATTGAATTGCACATCTGGGTTGGTGTTCTATTGATTAGCTGGGAAGATTGTCGTGAAGTTGCCAATGAGGACAACGTGAATACTATAAGCGACTATATATGTACTATAAGAGACTATGAGGGACTATGAGGGACTATGAGGAACTATAGCTGCACCATGAGAGCACTATGAAGGACTATGAATGCGTTGATGAATTATAACTAAACTGTACTCGAAAGACTATGAGGAACTATGGCCGCACCATGGGCGCACTATGAGGGACTATGAACGTATTGATGAATTACAACTAATCTGTACTCGAAAGACTATGAGGGATTATAAGGAACTATGGCCGCACCATGGGCGCACTATGAGGGACTATGAAAGTGTTGATGAATTACAACGATTCTGTACTCGAAAGACTATGAGGGACTATAACCGCACTATACACCCAGGGATTCACTTGCAAAATTACTGTAGCATTTTGCCTAGTGAAGCACTAACCGCTGCCCGCCGCCTATTTTAGCAAACAAGTTTCCCTATGGGCCTATTTTAACCAATTCCCCTTTTTTTTTAGGAAAAGAACTTCCATTAAAGGGCAGAGCCCAAGAGGCCCAAAGCGGGCCTCGACTCGAACAAATAAACTGGGAACCAAAGTTCATAGCACAAAGAAAACAAAAAAATACATGCACAGAAAACCACCAAAGAAAACCACAGAATGGAAACAAAGGTGGTGCTAGAGTGATGCTAGTTGGCCAACAATAATGGTTTATATACTGTGGCTACAGCAAGAAACGACACAGAAAAGTGTGGCGTTTACAGACGACAGACATTAAATATGTCGTATATGACCCTAAAAACCGATGTCTTGCTGGCGATGCCTCTTACACAGTATCCAGGGCCGGGCGGCCGTGTCTAAATTGGGATCTAAACTAAGAAAAATTTGGGGGCCCATTTTATCTGGGGGCCCAACTCATGGGCTTTGGCTGTCCAAGGGGAGGGCCGTCCCTGAGTATCAGGCATCAGAGAAACACCAATGTCTTTAGAATCTTCATCGACAATTTTTTTTTATTTAAAAAAGAGTAGAATCTCTCAAATAAATAAAAGTGACGACATATATAATCTAGGCCAATATAAACCACTCCAATAGGCCACAGATTTGACTAGTGTTTCTCTAGCCTAAACTTGATTTTTTTTTTTTTGTTGGTCGAATGCCTAAACTTGATTTCTAGCAAACAAATTTGTTTGGGAATGGTGGGACTAGATATCTCATGCATTTAACTCTTTTTTCTCATAACCTAATGGAAGCTACTGATTAGTTAAGGTTCGATTATGAGTAATTCTACAGGGTCAAAATTTACATTTTAGGAGATATATATATATATATATATATATGAATTGTAATACTTGGACGCTAAGTTCTAGATATTCCTTTTAATTACTCATAAATTAACATGAAAGAAAAATACTATTGTGTGTACGCGAAATGTTTATATGTTCTTCAGATACAAATACGGGCCGCACTGAAAAGAGTAGTGGTGACATTTGAATTGGGCATCCAATAACTAACGCGTTGGAATTCAACTTGTATTGTGCTTTTGTCTGCCACCCCACCTGTGCACAAAACCTATTCATTTTGCACGTACAAGGGACCTACCCAGTTCTTCAACAAAATTGAATTGACCATATACTGTATTATGCATGTCCCCTTTACTCTCAATTGCATCCTGTATTCGTTCTTCAAACGTTCAAAAAGGTCCTGGTAACTTACTTGACCACAACCTAAAGTTAAAACAATAATTGGCTTGTCCATACATTCAAGTTCAGTACTTTATACTCTCTCTCTCAATTTGTTTTTGTTTTCCTTTTATTTTCGTCCAATAATATCCATGCCGTACTGTTTAAAATCAAGTTCTGTACTTTGAAGAGAGATTTGAGATTTCGTAAGTACTTGTACACTTACTATTATTCCTGCATAGACTTTGAGAACTAGCATGTGTATATGTATAGAGTTACTAGTTAGAGACCCCTATTATTATGTTATATACTTCATATAATATACTTTATAATGAAATAAACTACATATAATCATAAATTTTTATAGTCTCATCCCAACTGGGGCCATTTATAATTTGAAATAACTTCCACATTGTTATATTGCATGTGTTTTTGAAGTTTCATTCTTAGAAATTTGCCTATATAGTCATAATTGCAATAAGACCAAAAAATAGCACTCAATGTTTTAATAGAAATTTTAGGTGAGGTTAAATATCTATTATACTTGCCTAGGATTAGAGTTCGCTTGAGTGGCATGGCTGTTTTTCTTGGAAGAAAAGTGAAAGTTTGATGCTAATTGATGTCAAGCAATATAAAAATAAAACCGTAACTTGCCTCTTTATATAGGCACTAGATTTTTTCTTGTTAGATTTACTCCTATAACAGGAAAAAAATCCATATAATCTAGTAAAGGTAAGAAAATCCTTAGAAAAAAGAAATTAAGTAAAATGTTAAGTTTGTAGTTATACCTCTTTTAAAAAATAACTTTTTTAGGGGGCTGTTAGTTCCACCCACCAATCCTCTTTTTCCACCCACCCATTAATAATTAAATAAAAAATATTTATGTTTTTATGTTAAAATTATGGAAATATCCATCATCATCTTCCTCTTCAATTCAATTACCCAACAACAATTCACCAAAAAAACTTCATCCGAATGATTTTTGTAATTTTAGTGCTCAGGGATGCAGAAATTAATGAAAACAAGAGCAGTAAAATCTATTACGAGTCTGAGGCATGCACTTAGGGATATGAAGGAATATGTAAAAGAAACAAAAAACTAGATTACAATTGGGCAAAGGGACTGTGCATATGGAGAAGTAATCTCCAGATCCGCAGACATATGGATCATTTCACGAAATTAATAAATAGAACTAAAAAAGATGTGTCCAGATCAAAGTCTGAGGGACAAATCAATTTCTTGGTGCCTAAGTGCCTAAGTGCCTGCCTCAGACTCGTGATAGATTTTAGTGCTCTTGTTTTTTTTGGTGAATTGTAGAGGAAGATGAAGTTTTTTTTGAACATTTCTATAATTGTAACATAAAAATAAAAATATTATTTTTATTTAATTATTAATAGGTGGGTGGAAAAAGAGTATTGATGGGTGGAACTAACAGCCCCCCTTTTTTTATAGTTATAAAAATTATGCAATCCCCGTATGAAAATTATATAGAAATTTTACTGTATCATGAGTCAACTTACAAAAAGCCTTCTTGGCAAAAAAAAAAAAAACTTACAAAAATATATATATATATATATATATATATATATATATATATATATACGGTTCAAGGGACACACCCTTTTCAAAACATCCTTTCTTGGTAGTTGGATCGGACCCATTATCAATGGGTCCCACAAAAAGTTGCCGATCCAACGGCTAAGAAATGGTGTTTGTGAAAAAGGTGTGTCCCTTGATCCTCTCCCTATATATATATATATATATATATATATATGGGGATCGGTTCAAGGGACACACTATTTTGACACACCATTTGAAATATCTCTTCTTATCCATTGGATCAGATCCATTATTAATGGGTCCCACAAAAAATTGCAAAATCAATGGACAAGAAGGGATGTTTTAAATGATGTGTCAAAATAGTGTGTCCCATGATCCTAACCCATATATATATACCATATCTCTGTGCCTTTATGGTATCAGAGCCATAAGTGTTGAGATCCAGTTATCTTTCTGAAGTTTTTCTTCGATTCAGTCAATTCATTCCGCCCAAGTGGCTGGTTATTTATCTGTTGATTCATTTACTGTTTATCTATCTGTCTATCTACCCTTGTGTAAGATCCCACATCGGCCAACGGAGAGGGGGTGATATGCCTTATATGTACATGCCCACCTCTATCTAGCATGAGGCCTTTTGGGAGCCCACCGGCTGGGGAGGGAAAAGAACCACGCGTCAACGATGTGCCTTAGAGCGATGCAGCATGGGTGACCCCGGAAAGTTGACCAAAAAAAAAGAGGAAGAGCAACCTCAATATCTACGCAGGAGCGTCCCGGGATGTGACAATTTGAACCGTGACGCCACACCAGCCGTGTGGTGCGAGTGTGCCGACGAGGACGTCGGGCTCCTGAGGGGGTGGATTGTAAGATCCCACATCGGCCAACGGAGAGGGGGTGATATGCCTTATATGTACATGCCCACCTCTATCTAGCATGAGGCCTTTTGGGAGCTCACGGCCGCGTAGGGATGGGAACTCCGCAGTTAAGCGAGTTGGGCTTAGGGCAATCCCAGGATGGGTGACCTCCTGGGAAGTTGCTCGTGAGTTCCCAGAAACAAAACCGTGAGGGCCAGAGAGGAGGGTGCCCAAAGCGGACAATATCGTGCTACGGCGGAGCGGTCCCGGGATGTGACACCTTGTTTGTCTTCTGCTTTAGAAGTATTCCAAAAGTCCAAACAGTAAGGCCAAAGAACAAACAGTAAGTCCCAGGTGAGGCATGAGCGGGGGGCATGAGCGGTGAGGAAGAGATCTTCTAGAGTTACCAGGTACGCATAGGTAGAGAAACGATGATGAATAGTAAGTCAGTCAATCTTTAGATTTCCAGTTAGTTGTCAAGATGAGTCGATTATTTCGATCTAACTCTTCAGTCAGTTCTAGGTCCAACCTAGGCCAAATACCAGACATAGTCAACGAAGAACACATTGAATATCAGTCAGATGAAAATATTGATTTCACGGGTTGGAATATACCCAAAATCCCCAAAGAAAGCATATACCGAAAGAAATGGTCTTTCAATGCTTTCAAAAGTTCACACCAAGTCAAAACCGTAGAACAAGTCTATGCCATTAGTAAAGAACATGAAACTTGCCAGTTATTCAGTCAAGAGTCTATCAAAAGTCACAAAAAAGAAGGATACAACTATATTCACATTGGTTGTGTTCAAGTTGCAGTCAAACCATTAACCAGACGAGGTCTAAACAATTCAGTCCTCCTGTGTCTTAGAGATGCCAGATTCACAGACTTCAATGATAGCATCCTTGGAGTTATTGAATCCAGTCTGTATAACGGTCCGATTCATTTCGACTGTTATCCTGATTTCACAGTAAGCATTAATGATCCTCATGTCTTAAAAACTCTAACATTGAATATTAAGACAGCCGGTTACAAAGTCCTCAATGGAGTCCATTCACTGTCACTCATTTATAGGATCTACTATAAATGTACTGGCACTAATCTGAATGTCCAAGCAGTCAACAAAAGCCCCAAGGACCAAACACTTCTCATTCAAAGTAACCAAAGCAATGCCAACATTAGAATTCCCCAAACACTCAGATGGTCAGAAATCAACCTTCCCACAGATTGGTTGTTAGTCAACGAAAACCAACCTACAGATATCTAGAATACCCAGTCATCTCTAGATTACATCCAACAATACCTAGACGGTACATTCAAAATAAACTTTAGAGGTCAGCCTTCCTCTTCTGATCCAAAGCCAATCAGCATCCGAACTGTTCCTAGTCAAACAAACCGTATCTTACCGCCAAGACATTCCTTTGCTGATTCCGCAACCACCGAAGGAGTTCTCCGACGCGATCAAGATATCGATAAAGAATTTTAAAAACTCAAATTAAAAGAAGTCCAAACTACTTCACAAGTCACTCATCCTTGTTACACAAACAATGATGATTCCGAGTCAGACAAACAGTCACCCACAGCTACTGATTTTGAAGTCACCCCTCCCATTAACTCCCAACTTCTCACCATCACTAAAGAATTCACAATCAACTGGAAAATGCTTGATAAGCATTTTACACACGAAGTAAACATCCAAAGACGAAACCAGTTTCGCCAACAATTCTCTGAGTCAGAGAAAAAGGAACTGTTTAGTCAGTGGAAAAGCACAATGATTGAAAGCCAAAAAGAAATATTCTTTCTGGATTTCATTGATGAAATACACAGTAACGTTAATGTAGTCACCAAACAAAGCTGGGTAAAACCAGACAAAACACATGCGTCTGCCAGTCATCCTCCAGTTGAAACAATAGTCATTCCACACCTAGAAACATCCATTATTGCTTCTCCATTCAAAATCCCTGATAAGGATTCCGAAGTCAAAAAAGTCATCGAACAAAATAATTACACCAACCAGTGTCTAATCACCATTGGTAAACAGTTAGACAAAATTGAAACCAATACTGACCAATTTCTCAGTCAGCCCAGTTCTGCCAAAAAAGAAAGCCCATTAGTCAAGTTCGAGTCCAAACCAGGTCCAAGCCTGAAACCCAAAGACTCTACATTAGTCAAGATTGAACAAATGTTAAAAGAAATGACACCAACCAAACCAGGTCCATCAGTCAACATGATAAATGTCTCCCAAACTAGTCAACAGTCTGATTCCTCAGAACCAGAATCAGATAACATCAGTCAAATTGAAAATGCTTTCAAAAATCTCGAAGTCAAACGAATCCACAACAAAGCTCGAGTCAATCCTACCAGTCTCACTAAAAACTGGTATCCAAGGCCAACACCTCCTGATATGCAGTTTGAAGAAAGAATGTTCTCAAACCAATTCGCAGTTTCTGCAGACAAGCTTTATGAATGGAACATAGATGGTCTGTCAGAACAAGAATTGTTGAACAAACTTCAACATATGTCTATGGTGGCCAACACCTACTCCACTACTCATCAATTTAGTCAACCACAAATCTTTGATTTGCTAGTCACCGGTTTTACCGGCATTCTCCTATCTTGGTGGGAAAATCATCTCACTCCTGATTCCAAACTAGCCATTCGATCAGTAGTCAAGCATGATGAAGATGGACTACCAATCTTCGATGAAACCATCGGACAAGGTATTCCAGATCCAGCCAACACTCTTCTATTCACAATCATAGAACATTTCATAGGAACTCCTAGCAACATCACCTCTAGGATTCATGACCAACTCAGTAATCTTCGATGCCCAACTCTCAGTGATTTCAGATGGTATAAAGATGTCTTTATATCCAGAGTCATGCTCAGAGAAGACAGTAATCAGCCTTTCTGGAAAGAAAAGTTCATTAACGGTCTTCCCAATTTATTCGCACAAAAAATCAGACAAGTCCTCAGTAATGAGAACAATGTCATTCCCTACGACAGTCTCACATACGGAAACATTATCAATACCATTCAACAAGAAGGTTTGAAGATGTGTATTGATATGAAAATCAGTAAACAAGTCAACAGCGATAGGAAAATCGCCAAATACGAAATGGGTAATTTCTGTGAACAATACGGTCTACCTCCAATAGCCCCTTCTAGAAATACCAAGTCCAGTCAAAAATACCCTAGTCACAAAAGGTCTCACAAGTACAAACGATACGATAAGAGTAAACCTGCCAATAATGTATTTTATTCCAAACCCAGACCCAAACGCCATTGGAAGAAAAATACCAAACCTAGTCAAAAATACCAGACCAAAGACAAAAGTAGTATCACCTGCTTTAAGTGTCAAAAGAAAGGTCATTATGCCAAAGACTGTAGAGTCAAGAAAACTATTAGTCAGTTAAAAATCTCCGATCAAGAGAAAGAAGAACTTCTTAAAATACTCCAGATCAGAGAAACCAGTGATGATAACTTAGAGTCAAACCCAGAGTCAGACACAGAGTCAGCCTCTGATAGTTCAAGTTCTAGTTCTCCTGATATCAATTTTGGTTGTAAAGACACTTGCTGTAAAACAGTAACTGTTCTTACAAAACAAGAACAGGAAGAACTTTTAGTTGATCTTATCAGTAAACTAGAAAATCCAGAACTCAAAACCGAGTATCTGAAAAAACTGAAAAAAGTCATGCTCCAGTCAGAAGAAACCCAGCCTAAGACCCCAGAAGTAAAAGTCTGTCTTAGCACCACATTAGAAAAATTCAGTAAAAACAAAGGTAAGTTGCCAACCCTTCACGACCTCCATTCTGAAGTCAACCACCTTAAGTCAGAAGTCAGAATTCTTAAGCAACAGAACCAAGAATTAAAAACAGGACAGTACCTGATCAATCAAGATTTAGAAACATTTAAGTTAAGACTTCCCCAGAAGACACCAACTGAGGAAGAGAAAAATAGTTACGAACACGTTCTATCATACCTTGAACGAATTCAAATTCGTAAATGGTATTCCAAAATCACTATAGTCATCCATGATTTCAAACTTGAAATCCGAGCATTAATCGATTCCGGTGCAGATCTCAATTGCATTCAGGAAGGATTAATCCCCACTCAATTTTATTCAAAAACAAAAGAATCCCTTAAGTCAGCCAACGGTAGTAGAATGGAAATTAACTACGAAATTTCCAAAGCTCATATCTGCCAGAGTCAAGTCTGTTTCAAAACTTCATTTGTTTTAGTCAAAAATATGACAGATCAAGTCATTTTAGGTCTTCCTTTCATTGCTCTGTTGTATCCTTTCACAACAGAAAATGATGGTATCACCACCTATCCTATGGGTGAAAAAGTCAAATTCAAATTCCTAAGTCATCCAGAGCTTAAGGAAATTCATGCTCTGCAGGAAGATTCCATTTCCAAGTCAGTTAGCCTACTCACCAGCAAAGTCAAACACATTAGTCACCTTAAAAGTGAAATTAAGTTTAGAAGAATCGAGGAACAATTACTGCTTAGTCATTTTCATTCGAAGAACAACTCAGAACTGAAGTCTGTTCTGATCTTCCCAATGCTTTCTGGAACAGAAAGCGTCACACAGTCAAACTTCCTTACATCAAAGAATTTGATGAAAGGAACATTCCTACCAAAGCACGCCCTATTCAAATGAGTCACGAACTTATGGAATTCTGCAAGCAAGAAATTGCAAACTTAGTCAGCAAAGGTATTATTAGAAAGAGTAAATCTCCCTGGTCTTGCGCAGCCTTTTATGTCCAGAAAAACGCTGAGATAGAAAGAGGAGCCCCCAGGTTAGTCATCAATTATAAGCCCCTAAACAATGTCTTAGAATGGATTAGATACCCCATTCCTAATAAGTAAGATCTCATTAGCAGACTTAGTCAAGCAGTCATTTTTAGTAAATTCGACATGAAGAGTGGATTTTGGCAAATCCAGCTTCATGAACAAGACAAATACGAAACTGCATTTGTCACCCCATTTGGTCATTATGAATGGAATGTTATGCCATTCGGTTTAAAGAATGCACCTAGTGAATTCCAAAACATTATGAATGAAATATTCAACCCATTCAGTCATTTTTCTATTGTTTATATTGATGATGTTCTTATATTTTCTAACTCCATTGAAGAACATTGGAAACATCTTAAGTCATTCTTTCATGCAGTCAAAGCTAACGGTTTAGTTGTTTCAGCACCCAAGATTAAGCTGTTTCAGACTAAAGTCAGGTTTCTAGGATATCATATCCACCAGTCAACTGTAGTCCCCATTGACAGAGTCATCCAGTTCGCAGAAAAATTCCCAGATAAGATCCTAGACAAAACCCAGTTGCAGAGGTTCTTAGGATCGCTTAATTATGTCGCAGAATTCTATCAAAGTCTTCGAGTCAAATGTAAGCCATTATTTGATCGACTCCAGAACAATCCTCCTCCCTGGACCGATACTCATACTTCTATAGTCAAAGAAATCAAGACATATGTTAAATCCCTTCCATGTCTTGGTATTCCCACAGTCAACTCATTCAAAATTGTTGAAACAGATGCCTCAGAGCTTGGATATGGCGGCATCCTCAAGCAAAAAGTCAACAATTCCGGTCCTGAACAAATTGTTCGTTTCCAGTCAGGAACTTGGAATCATGCACAGCATAATTATAGTACTATTAAGAAGGAAATATTATCTATTGTATTATGCATATCCAAATTTCAAGATGATTTATTAAATCAAAAGTTTTTAGTCAGAGTAGATTGCAAATCTGCAAAACATGTTTTAGAAAAAGATGTTCAAAACATTGCATCAAAACAGATTTTTGCACGATGGCAAGCTATACTTAGTATTTTTGATTTTGAAATCGAATATATCAAAGGTAGTCAAAATTCAATCCCTGACTTCTTAACCGGAGAATTTTTACAGGGAAAACAAGATGGGATCTAGGTATCCCCTTAGATCCGCCAAACAAGAGTCAACCCCACAGAAACAAGTCAGACCAGTACAACCATCCCAGAGCATGGTACCCTTTAGTCAATCTTCACCTATTGCAGTCACAAACAGATTCACAACATTAGGGCAAATTCGCCCCAATTACCAGTCAGCATTAGTTACCCAATATGATCCATTTCAGTCAACTACCCAGTCACAGTCTCAGGGTCAACCTGCAACAATCTTCCAGAAGTCATCTCCATACTTCCCAAAGACTCCCAGTCACCCTCTATTCTACATTGAAGATTGTCTTAGTCATATAAAAAGCCCCAGTCAGATAGCAAAAGCATATTTCCCTCCAGGCTTTCACTATGCCCCAATGCATCCCAGTAAATCACTCGCGTACTTTAGAGACATTCTGTTCTCTACCCAGTCAGTCACCATTAAACCCATTTATGATAAAAGCGAGCAGCCAAAACTCCTTTATCATTCCATTTACATTCTCAGAGTAATCACCCAGGAACAATGGGACAGTCAACCATTCAAGCCCAAGACTCTCACTGAAGGAGTAGTATACAATTACTACGACTATATGGAGGCTTGGTTCAAGATATTTCTCCATCAGAACGAAGCATTCAGCCACTCTTGGTTCATTTGCTTCGACAGTAAATTCAGAAGTCAACTTCCGTTATGGTTCCAGAAATGGTGGGCCATGTTCGGATCATCTTTCGAGCTTCTCCCCAAGGAACTCCAAGATTCAGTCAAGCATTTCTCAGTCCGCCACAAGCCCAGTCAACAAAATGCTAGATTCCTGCATTTACTTTTATTTGTATCAAAATATAAAATGCCATGGATTATGAAATGGCATTACATAATCAATTCAGGTATTCTCAGCAGATCAGTTTCAGTCAAATGGTGGGATAAGTTCAAGCACCACCGAATCATTCAACAAGTTAATAAAGAATTTCCGGCAATTCAGCCCAAAGAAGTCAAACCAGTAACATCACAGTCATCTTCCTCCTCTCTCAGCATTGAAGGAAAGTCAAAAGCCGAACTCAAAGAAATGGCTAGTCAATTACTTCTCCTCGCCAACCAAAAAGAAGGCAATGAAGAAGAAGTCAACAAAGAGGAATCATCTTCCTCCTCAGTACCAGTTACTCCAGCAGTCACCCCAGTCCCAAGCCCAGCAAAACCATTGCGTTGGGCAGATTATCCAGATGAAGACAGTCAAGAAGACTGATACGACCCATTTAGAAATTTTTCCCAAAATTTCATGAAATGACCAAATTACCCTCATAGGTCAAACGGTTGACTTTTGAACAGTGGAAATGTACATAGACAATAGTGGACTCTAGGCGAAGAGTTCGATGTCACGAACACATCCGCGAAGACGAAATCGAATTCCGAGTTGTATCGAAGAAGTTACGGACGAAAAACGGAAATTTTGGTGTAGTGAAGTGCCACGTGGCAGCTTCTGATTGGTCAGTTTGGGGAAGATATTTTGGGGTTGTTTTAAAACCCGGTTTAATCCTGAGTTTCCCAAAAGGGAAACCCAAGTTCGCAACTCGGGTCCGAACAGGGAAAAAAGGGCCGAAAATGCTTCGCCGCCGTTGACCCTTCGCCGGCGACGGATCGGGCCGGCGATCACCTGCATCAGCTTCGCCTCATCGTCACGAGCACGGAGCACCAAAGATCGGAGCCAACAACCGTCGGAATCGCCGGCAACGACGTCGACGGAATCCGCGAGCTTTCCGGCGAGATTCCGGCCAGCACAGTGCGTGGTAAGCTCTGAAACCTTGATTTTTGGATTCCTGGGATTCCGTAGATGCGTTTTGACATAAAATTCGATGGATTTGGTTGAGAATTGAAGGATTTAGGATTTTGGGGAAACCGGAAGGGAAAATCCCCAGATTCCGGCCGGCGCGGCGGTGCTAACGTCAGCGACACGTGGATGACACGCGTGTGCCGCGTGGCGCCATGTCAGCGCCACGTGTCACGCCACGTCAGCACCACGTGGCTGCCAGGTCATCGCCACGTCAGCACTGTGTCAGTGCCACGCCAGCACACGGTGCTGACGTCAGCCAGCCGTTGACCGGCGTTGATCACTGTTGACCGACCACCTTTCCGAGTGGAAACGACGTTCCGGATCCAATGGCGAACTCCGTTTTGCCATCCGAGATACGGTTATACCCCGATTGAGCAAAGCAAGGAAAAGTAGGGTTTCTCGCTTATTCGTTAAGTTTCGGTTATTAACTTTGGATTATTGGGATTGTTAGGTGATCAGAGTTCAAGGAATCAGCATAACCGAATCGTGCCTGCAGCGGAGGACGACGACGATCGCCCGGTGTCACTGTGAGTGGACGGGTTTGGTTTTAAATGTTGTTTGAGTGTGCTTTGTTTTCGTATATTTATATTCATATATTTTTATGCTTATAAATTGGTTATGCTGCTGGTTGTTGTGACTATTGTTGGTAGTCGTTGCTTGGTTGTTCCTAGGTAGTTTGTTGTGATTAGTACTATTAGGGGCGCAATTATGGATCGGGTGGGTATGGCCCTCGTCCATTAAATTATGGATCGGGTGGGTATGGCCCTCGTCCATTAAATCATGGATCGGGTGGGTATGGCCCTCGTCCATGAGAGATATATCTCGGTCGGGTGTTATGGCCCTCGACCACATTACGTTGTAGTGTTGGGAATATTTTGTGTGTATAGGTTGCTCGGATGTTAGTTATTGTACGTGTTGGCTGGATTGAGGTATGATATTATTATATTATTATCTGTTTTGACAGAGGGGGTTATTGGCATATCTGTTAAATGTTTTTCACTGACTTCTTTTTCCGTCCACTCACCCTTGGTTTTGCGCCCCCTCAGGATTTGATTCTGAAGTGCATTCACTGAGACGACTGAGACCTGCCGATAGCTCTACTTCCACCAACGAAGGGTAGGACATCTTCGTTGTCTTTGTCAGGCAGGTTATGAGTTAAGCTGTACAGCTGTGTATTCCGCCCTTGGGGCAGTTGTAGTGTGTTGTTTCTCTTCCGCTGTAGATGCTCTGATATTAATTTGTATTCTTCTTTCTTCCGTTTTTGTCGTTTTTATTTGTTTAAGGCTTCGTCACTCTTTGGGGGTGATGGCCGCACTCCCGGGCCCTACTTTTTGGGTCGGGGTGTGTCAATTGGTATCAGAGCTCTAGGTTTTCGATTTCCTGTCAAGTCTTGTTGGTCAGTGTTGTTCTTGAATCCTTGTTTTGTCTTTGTTAGAGCTATGTCGTCTCAGCGTGGTGCACATAGGCAGCGGGGTGGACGTGGTATCAGTAACCCCCATATTGTCGACAGATTTTCCAGCTTAGGTCAGCTTAGCGCTGCGTTAGAGAACGTTAATCCGGTCAACCGAGGTCAGGGTAGGAGACCCACTTTGCTTGAGATTGCCCGTAATCTGGGGGTTCAGGAGTTGAATAACATCGGAAGGAATGTGGCTACCGAGTACTGGTGGGATAGGATGGAGACAGTGCTAAGAGCCATGAACTGTCCACCGGAGCAGAAGGTAGAGGTGGCATCCTCTTTCTTTTCGGGAGACACTGCAATATGGTGGCAGGATATGCAGAGAACCTACCCCGAAGTTACCATTACTTGGGAGCAGCTCACAAGCATCTTTTGTGATAAGTTTTTCAGCGCCGAGTTTCAGTGGAGGAAGATGTCCGAGTTTATTTCCTTTCGCCAGGAGGAGCTATCCGTTAGTGATTATGAACAGCGGTTTCGAGAACTCTCATGTTTTTACCCTGGAACAGCCAATCGTCCGCTTGAATTGATGATTCAGTTTCAAATTGGATTGCGGGAAGACATCAAGTTGGCTGTAGGTGGTAGGCAGTTCACCACTTACTATGACTTGTTTCAGGCAGCTTTGAGTGTGGAGCAGGACATGGTAAGACGGCCTTTTGAGTGGAACTAGGAGGGCAGTGAGCAGTGGAACTGGGCAAGGAAGTGCTAGCAGTTCTGTCACTCGTGGCTTCCGACGCCAGGGTAGGAATCGACCCTCGGTGGGAGGGCCGAGGCAACAGCAGTCCTTTAGGAGGACATCACGGAGTTCCGGATCTTCTAGTGGAGCCTCTAGCTCGAGTGGAAGATCTTCCGGGGGCTCTCGTGCCCCGGGCTCCCGCCGATCCGATGACGGTTCGGGATGCCGTATCTGTGGAGATCAGAGCCATTGGCAGCGTCAATGTCCCTTCAACTGGAGGAATGTGCATGGGGAGTCGTCCAGGGTAACCAGATAATGCAACAGGAAGCAGTCATCGATGGGAACACGGTGGACAAGTTGAAACTCCGGATCAGCTTCTATTTGGAGTGGCCGACAGTGTAGGCCAGGGAAACCGTACTAGACGTCGAAATCGGGGTCGTGGAGACCGAGGCAGAGGTCGGGCACAAGGGCAAGTCTACTCCATGAACCAGCTGGAAGCTCAGTTTAATCCCGACATAAATACTGGTATGTTGTTCATCTTTGGTTGTTTGGGTTGAAGTTTTGTTGGTCTAGCGGTGTTAATTTTGGTGTGAGGCTCAAGCGAACTCTACTCCTAAGCGATTGTGGTTTTAGGGATGTGTTTCATGAGAGTAAGGATCACATGAGTGTCTTATGATTGTTACCGACGCTGTATCTAGGGACTGACTTCTTTCCTTGGGATATCGTGGCTTCGACATATCCTTGGAATGGATACTTCCATTCCTTTTCTAGTATGGGTGAGTTGTGGTAGGAAAATGGTGATTTTCCCAAATACCTTGGTTACCCAGTGTTGAGTGTTAGGGCAAGTGACTTGCTTGGTAGTTTGTTTGACTATCCGCTATCTGGGTATGGAAATTTCTGAGTAGCAGTGGTGTTGGTAATCTAGCGAGTGTGATTGGGAAACCTGAGACATGAAGATGCTACGGGACGCACTTGTGGTAAGAGTTTCTCGGATGCCAAGGCACCAACCGTTATCTTTGGGGATGGAGGTATCCCGTGGCCCTCACTTGGGCAGTTATATGTGTCATCAATTGCTACGTTGGTCAAGTCAAGGCAGTGACCGCATACTCCTCGTTACCGGACTTGTGAGCGTACTCAGTTTTCTGTGAGGAGGTGATAGACTCACTCTACAAGCGAATTTCTGAAACTGAAGATGATGACAGGTGAGATTGCACGCAAGGAGTTGAGAGATCTACAAGGCAGTGAAGTTGCTTTGTTCAGAAAGTCATCATTAGGCGAACTATCTGCTTGGGTGATTCATGAAGGCGTGGTATAACTGTAAAGAAGATCATGACCTTTGGTTAAGGATGAGACTAAGCAGGGGCAGATCCGAGGATTTATGCAAGTAACAATCATTGTTCGATGGGTCACCTAACTGTCATATCCTTGCCTCCTGATCATTAAATCCTTACCATCCCTTTTTATGGTGGACAGATGGCCAGTTGACTTTTGGTAACTAAGGAATTGTGATGTGGTTATCGCAAAGAGGTGACAAGATGGCGATAATCTGTGGAACTTTTGAGATCTTTTCCATTTTTGTACAGAGGGTTGGAGGTTGAGGAAGCGATAATGACACGACCCGTTGTCATAGAGTTGGTATTTTCTATTCCTTCGGAGGTGATAAGGTGTACCTAGTGATGGGGAATCCAGAGGTTGTGAGTATGTGATTGGTGAGTAATCAGAGTTGCGCAGCGAATGCGTGGCGACATAAACAGTTGACTTAACGGAAAATGAGGCACACTAACATGGAACTTGAGCTCGAAATGGCACATTTCAGCTGGACATTTTTGAGAGACAGATTTGGGATTACCCTTGGGCCTTACGAGATCACGGAGTGGTTTGGTGATGGGGCATGTTGATGGATTTGCCAGCGAAGCTATCTTGGTTACGCAGTGTGTTCCATGTGTCGATGCACCGAAGGTACTTACCAGATCCGGCAAATTACTTGAAATCTCAACCTTTTGGAGTGAGGTAAAAGGTGTTTTGAGAAGTGGAAGGACCGGTTTACACAGAAGGGTGGAAAGATTTAGGCCTGCGCGACCGAACATTCTAATGATGATTGTCTTGTGCAACACCCAAGATGATGAGGAAGCCACGTGGAAGATGGTGGAGTACATACGGAAGGAGTGTTCGCACATGTCCTACGTACGTACGTCCTCCCCTAGTTTATTTTTGAATTTCGAGGACGAAATTCTTGTAAGGGGGGTAGATTGATACGATCCGTTCCGAAAATCTTCCCAAAATGTATGAAATGACCAAATTACCCTCATGGGTCAAACGGTTGACTTTTAAACAGTGGAAATGTACATAGACAGTAGTGGGCTCTATGCGAAGAACTCAACGACACGAACGCGTCTACGAAGACGAAATCGAATTCCGAGTTGTATCGAAGAAGTTACGAATGAAAAACGGAATTTTGGTGTAGTGAAGTGCCACGTGGCAGCTTCTGATTGGTCGGTTTGGGGAAGATATTTTGGGGTTGTTTTAAAACCCGGTTTAATCCTGAGTTTCCCAAAAGGGAAACCCAAGTTCGCAACTCGGGTCCGAACAGGGAAAAAAGGGCCGAAAATGCTTCGCCGCCGTTGACCCTTCGCCGGCGACGGATCGGACCGGCGATCACCTGCATCAGCTTCGCCTCATCGTCACGAGCACGGAGCACCAAAGATAGGAGCCAACAACAGTCGGAGTCGCCGGCAACGACGTCGACGGAATCCGCGAGCTTTCCCTCGAGATTTCGGCCCACAGTGCGTGGTAAGCTCTAAAACCTTGATTTTTGGATTCCTGGGATTCCGTAGATGCGTTTTGACATAAAATTCGATGGATTTGGTTGAGAATTGAAGGATTTAGGATTTTGGGGGAAGCCCGGGAAATCCCCAGGTTCCCTCTGCGCCGCGTCCTAACGTCAGCGCCGTCGACGTCAGCGACACGTAGATGACACGCGTGTGCCGCATGGCGCCATGTCAGCGCCACGTGTCACGCCACGTCAGCACCACGTGGCTGCCAGGTCATCGCCACGTCAGCACCTGTGTGCCAGGTCATCGCCACGTCAGCACTGTGCCAGTGCCACGCCAGGACGCCGTGCTGACGTCAGCAGCCGTTGACCGGCGTTGACCACTGTTGACCGACCACTTTTCCGAGTGGAAACGACGTTCCGGATCCAATGGCGAACTCCGTTTTGCCATCCGAGATACGGTTATACCCCGATTGAGCAAAGCAAGGAAAAGTAGGGTTTCTCGCTTATTCGTTAAGTTTCGGTTATTAACTTTGGATTATTGGGATTGTTAGGTGATCAGAGTTCGAGGAATCAGCATAACCGAATCGTGCCTGCAGCGGAGGACGACGACGATTGCCCGGTGTCACTGTGAGTGGACGGGTTTGGTTTTAAATGTTGTTTGAGTGTGCTTTGTTTTCGTATATTTATATTCATATATTTTTATGCTTATAAATTGGTTATGCTGCTGGTTGTTGTGACTATTGTTGGTAGTCGTTGCTTGGTTGTTCCTAGGTAGTTTGTTGTGGGTATGGCCCTCGTCCATTAAATTATGGATCGGGTGGGTATGGCCCTCGTCCATTAAATCATGGATCGGGTGGGTATGGCCCTCGTCCATGAGAGATATATCTCGGTCGGGTGTTATGGCCCTCGACCACATTACGTTGTAGTGTTGGGAATATTTTGTGTGTATAGGTTGCTCGGATGTTAGTTATTGTACGTGTTGGCTGGATTGAGGTATGATATTATTATATTACTATCTGTTTTGACAGAGGGGTTATTGGCATATCTGTTAAATGTTTTTCACTGACTTCTTTTTCCGTCCACTCACCCTTGGTTTTGCGCCCCCTTAGGATTTGATTCTGAAGTGCATTCACCGAGACGACTGAGACCTGCCGATAGCTCTACTTCCACCAACGAAGGGTAGGAGATCTTCGTTGTCTTTGTCAGGCAGGTTATGAGTTAAGCTGTACAGCTGTGTATTCCGCCCTTGGGGCAGTTGTAGTGTGTTGTTTCTCTTCCGCTGTAGATGCTCTGATATTAATTTGTATTCTTCTTTCTTCCGTTTTTGTCGTTTTTATTTGTTTAAGGCTTCGTCACTCTTTGGGGGTGATGGCCGCACTCCCGGGCCCTACTTTTTGGGTCGGGGTGTGTCAAAGACCCAAACAGACCACAAACCACCCAACAACCCCCCACCCACCCCCCAACGCCACACACACAAACAACAACACACTTTCGGTGAGCAATAATGCAAGTCCTTCACTCAGTTTCTATATAAGGACTCTTCAGTCACATTCCAAATGGAGCTGAAAATTGGAGCAAAAATAGTCAATCAGGAGCTAGTCAAGAACAAATTTAGAGATTAAAGATTGTTCTAGTATACTTGAAATATCAATCTGTGATATTCATGTATCGTACTGCTTTCGATATCTCTTATCCCCAGTAAACCTTTGTATCCAAAGTAAGCAGCTCCACAGTCAATCTAATCAATTGAAAGTTATTTTCAAGAAATTATTTTGAATTCATTCATTATTTTCAAGTAATTATTTTGAATTCATTCATTATTTTCATTATCAATTTCATTACTTATTGCTGTTGATTTCATTATTTATCAGTCATTTCGTTATCTATCTTCCGCATGCATATCTCTGTGCCTATATATGGGTTAGGATCATGAGACACACTATTTTGACACACCAACCCAAACATCCTTTCTTGTCCGTTGGATCGGATCCATATTGCAAAATCAAGAAAAAAATATATATATATATATATAAGAACAACAAATTTGTGGAAGATGTACGTACGACCTTGATGAGCAAAGCACAGTGGTAGGCATTATCCACGTGCAGGCTAGGTAGGAAGCATGAGTCATCAGCCATTTTATAGCAACCCGACAAAACACAAGCATGTCTCTACCATTCACTTCTCAGTTTGATCTTCATAGGCTTTTGCCGTATACCCAAATTCCAAACGCAAAATTAGAGGCTTGATCGGACTCATCACCTCAACTACTCTTTCTACTTATCCTATTGTCTTCTTAGAATTATAATTTTACATATTATATATTGAAATAATTATTGAGAAAATTTCGAGTGCCAAATACAAACAAATTAGTTTATCTTTTAAACCAATGATATTAGAGCATCTTTAAGGGATTCTACAAATGACTTTGTAAATTCAATTTGTAACGTCACTTCAGTAAAACAGTCTTCCAATAAATGGTGTAAATGATTATGCAAATTATACAGAATCTAGCAGAACTTATATGTTTGTATATTCTAAAAGATGTAAAAGTGGTCATACACAATATATTGAATTGAAAATATTGATTTCTTCCACTCCTCATAACAAATTGGGATATATACGAATTACATAGAAATTAGTTTCCCATCCCTCATGATTAACCTTTTTTGACTAAAACTTTGTTAAATTTCAAAATTTGATTGAAGGACAAAAACCTTTGTCCACGTCATCTTTCTACCAGAAATGTATTTACATGTCAACTATTTTTGTAAATGAAATTTTTAATATAGTGTTTGCCTATATTACCCTTATGTAGGTTGTATTGCTGCAATGAAGATTGTACCCAAATGAAAATTTATTCCAAAATGATGAAAATGTACCCAAATAAAGATTGTAACCATCCAAAAATTGTACCAAAATGAAAGATTATACCAAATTGATGAGTGTAGCCAAACTGCTGAAAATGTACCAAAATGATATTGTACCCATATGAAAATTGTACCAATCCATTCAAAAAAATTTGTACCCAAAAGAATAAATTGGGAATGAAAAAAGAAGGCCAATTATCTTTCAATATCCCTGTATCCGTGTGCTACTTTTTCCAAACCAATTAACCAATTATAAAGCATTTATAAAAAAAAAACCTACCCTAGCCGCTCTCCCTCTCCAAAAGCCCCAAAACACAAATCCCCCGCCGCCGACCTCTTGGCTTGCCCAGGGGGGTCGGCCGGCCACCACACCTTCCTTTTGCTTTAGTCTTTTCCTTTTGCAGGCTTCCGGCCTCCACCTCCATTCTTTTTTCTACTCCCATGGCCGCTAGTGCCCTTTGTTGCAGGCAAGATGGATCTTTGGTGCTCCGAATCTGTTTGCCGATTGCAGTTAGTTGGTTTAGGTGCTTGGCTAGGCTTTCTTTCGAATCCTTGCAACCAATTTCGCAGTATGGTTTTCTGATTTTTACAGCCCAATCTTCATCCTTTCACTAGATTTGAAAGTTTGGAGTTGGGGGGGGGGGGGGGGGGGAAGGGGGGAGAACCCATGCCGGATTTGGCGTTTTGTCTCTTCAGATTTGTATAGCTCTTGCTTTTTGCAGGTACTTGTAGTCAGATCTGGAAGGATTGTTATGCAGGGGTGCAGATCGGAGTCTTCAAGTCATCAATAAAGTTGATTAGTTGAACAGTTGGGTTCTGGTTTGACGAGATCGGCATAAACACCCGATCTTTGTTTTTAATTTTTCAGTTGTTTGGTATGTTGTAATAGGTTTTATAGAGCCTGTTTTCTCTTGATTGAGCTGTAATTAGTTGCAGTTAATCGTTGGAAGGTCCTTTTTCAGTTGTAGGAGATTACTCATAGTGAGTATGGTTTCTTCTCTGGATAGGATTGTTGATCTTCATAGGTTTTACCCGTTAGGAGTATGGGATACTTGCTTTACCGAGAGTCCTTTTGTTGTACTCCTGTTTGGTTATCCAAACACTTATCAATATATTTTTCTTGATAAAAAAAAAAAATCTTTCAATATCCCTGTGGTGGCTAGACATTATCAATTTCACCACTGTGGTGAAAAAACTAGCAATTCCACCCCTGTGGTGGGTTTCCATTATCAATTAGCCCCCAAAAACCAATTCTGTTAGTTTTTCATCCAAGTTTTAAGGGTGGAATCGTCTTTTTTGTATTGGCCAAACCTCATCATCCTTTTCACGGTTAGTCCTCTGGCCAAACCTCATCATCTTTTGTCTTTCATCTTCTTGATCTGCAAACAAAATCTTACATTTACATATAGAGTACAAAAATCGAAAACCTGAAACAAAACAACCCAAAATTTCAAAAGGAAAAGTTCAAAGATTTCAATTCCTTTTGAAACCAGTTAATTGAACTCCTTGGTGTCGGCAGAGGAGATGTCGTAGCGGACGATGCAGTCGTTCATAGTCTCGACGGTGGTATTTGCGATTGTAGAGGCGATGCGCCGTTGCGAAGGCAGGTGGTCTCGTCGTGGAGGCAAGCGGACGATCCTAACTAGAACGTCGTCATCTTGCTCTTTCTTCATCGGAGCCATCGTGGGGACTGGCGCTTAATCTAGTTGTGGGTTTGAGCGAGAATCAGAGAGATAAGGGGTCGAGGGCTTGGAAGAGAGATTGATAAGCAAGGGTTGGGTTTTGGGATTGTTGCAGATAGCCATTAGCTTCTACCATTGTCCCAATGCTCAATGTTTTAGTTGCCTTTAACTAATGATTTCCTCAATTGAGATGGGTTTGTGGTGATCTTGAATTGGAGAAAATTATTTGTACATAGAATATGTGAAAAAGGTTGATGGGGGAGGTGAAAGGCTGGGCGCTAGCAAGGATCATGTTCGCTGCTAGCTTCGGGAATGACAGAGAAAGAGGACAATGAGATTTGACCAATAATGAGAAGACGATTTTTCCATTGAATTTGGATGGAAAAACTAATAGAACCGGTTCTTGGGTAGAATTGCTAACGGAAACCCACCACAAGGGTGGAATTGCTAATTTTTCACCAAAGGGGTGGAATTGATAGTGTCTATCCACCACAGGGATATTGAGCCATAATTGACCAAAAAAGAATGAGACATTTTTTTTTTAACAAAAGAATGAGACACTTCGAATCTCATATATATATGAGATTTAAATGAAAATCATATATGATAATTTGGGTAAATTGGGAATGAAAAAAGACAAGGTTGCACAATGCATTAAATTTTGGACTTGAATAAAAAAATATGAAGTTACAAAGTTTTAATGTAACAAATGTTACAATGAAGGACTGCAAACTAAGATTCCATACAATATAATACTAGTTGCTTCCACTTATTTGCCTATTTTTTTTAGAGTAATTAACTTTGATGAACAGGTAAATAGATCGGTATAGTGCCACATCAGCCATCAAAATACAAATTTACCTTATATATATATTTGTAAAGTCCTTTGGAGATGCTCTTAAAATTTCCCATGGCGAAAGTAAGTGTTTTTAACTAAATTTGCTAGTTTGACGAGGACACATGGATCTCATTGACTGATTATCTAAGCCTAGTTCGAAGAAGGAATTAATGTTTCTTGTTTGGAATCTTATGGGTTTATTGCGGATAACGCAACACGGAAATATATGTAGGCAGTTTCTTGGTTTCTGTTGTGTCTGGGATTGAAGGACAAAGTTCACCGCAATCATTGCCGACCTGCAAGATTATGTTATGATCCCACAATGATTGTGTCAACTTCAGTTTCTTAATAACTTTGATTAGGATTATAAAGATTATTTATACCATCTGTTTGGGAGCACTTAGTGGAGTTAATTTTATTGTCTGCCATTAGTTAACCCATGTGCTCCGCTCACTTATGGTCTGGTAGTTTGTATAATTAATAAATTTGGGAATTGCATGTATAGGCGTGTAGCTAGTCAGGAGAGATATCACATGAGAACGACTGACATAAATTTACAGGAATATGCAGAAAGAAGACATTTTATGCGGAAATCAATTCCCAGAAAATATGTAAGTACGCCTCCATAATTTCTAAAGTTGTCAGACGTTCATTGCGAGAGTTATTTTATGATGCTAAAACACGACCGTATGGAATGATCTTATGCGAATATGTCGCACAGCTGACTAAACAAAAAAATTAAGACCATTAAACTACGTACATTGTACAGACAACATTATAGTAGTACTTCCATATAAAGTTCAACAAATACTTCAGATCGGAGCAAATCATCCTCCAATCCATGTCATGTGCAAAAACAACCACTACAATTTAATTCTAAAGACACAAAATTGAAGAGTCCCTACTTTGTGAATGATCACCAGCAGACATAAAGCATGCAGTTTATTATATATTATGAATACGGAAAGTGCAAATTGGTTTCTCAGACCCCCCATATTAGTTTTATGCACTGCATTGAGGTAGGGGTTAAACTGAGCTTTTAATAGGAAAGATCCATGACATTGCTAATTAGAGAATAAACAGTAACTTATTTGATTTAGAGGTATTTTTATACTTTTTAGCAAATGGTATTAGGTTCGATATACATTCATGCATAAAAGCAACATATATATTATTTACATATGGGCGAAGCTGATGGTAACTTGTTGGCACATATTATGGCTGATTAGTACGAGTGAGTTAATTAGCGGCATTTTGTGATACTACGTTTGATGTTTGTAACATCCTTTGTCAAAGCGAAGGAAAGAGCCATGAAAGTGCCCAAAATTCCATGTAGAGAGACAAGGGGTACACTTAGTCGTTGATCGACATATGTACATGTGGTGGTAGCTGACAAAAAGGGACGTTCACTGTAAGGGGACTAGTACTCTTGTTAATCAAGGCGGTGGTTCAATGCACAATGACACAATTAAGTACAATATATAATATGGTGTGATTGATTAGAGCAATCAATTTTACATCAACTTCCTTGTTTAGTCTAGTTAAGATGGTTTTATCTTGTTTGCTATTCACTACTTAAAATAGAAATTTGACAAGATATTACACTCATCTGTAACTCTTAGAGATAAGGGGAGATAGAGAATGATCAAGCGGGGTTGGACCCATGATTAGATAGGTAAATAGATCATTATCAACAACATTTATTTACACAATACTACATCATCATATGTTAAAAGAAAGCTAGTTAACATTCTTGAAACGAGATGACGAGAAGTGCCCAACAGGTAGCTAAGCTTACAGCAAGCCCAAAAAAGAGTATCCATAGCTCAGTAGCTAAAAACTCACGTTTCTAACCACGGGTACTATAACTATAAATGAGTTTCGTTTTGAATATACATTAGTCAGATTCAAAATTTAACAATATTAATTTATTCGATAATGAAAAATACATATGTTGCCATTTACTTGGTACTTTAACATTAATAATTCATAGGGGAATGCTGTGGAAATAAATAATTAATTTGCATGGACCGACAAGGGATTGCAATGCTGCCATTTTTGGAGGCGACAAAAGTTTGATTCTCCATTGATCTTTGCAACAATCTGTCTCACTCACTCACTCACACACAAATTTAACACACATACAGACATTACTGACATTAAGACCATCTCTGTTCACTTCATTTACTAGGTGTACCCACAGGAAACGGCGACGCTTTGATCCTCATTATATATAATCCCCAACAAGCCCTCCTACTTCACAATAATTATTTTGCCTCTCTAATGGAGTTTCATCCCAAGACTTCTCTTCATCTAAGCCTCCCCAATAACCAGCTAATCAACTTAGATCTAGTACTCGAGCCGTCGTCGGCTTCTTCATCGTCGTCTTCGTTTACTCCTTCGGAACCGGCGCGTGTCTTTTCTTGCAACTACTGCCAAAGGAAGTTCTATAGCTCGCAAGCGCTCGGAGGTCACCAGAATGCTCACAAGCTCGAGCGGACTTTAGCCAAGAAAAGCCGGGAGCAGCTGAACTCCGCCATGCAAGCTCACGGTGGGTCGAATGAGAGGCCGGCCGGGTCTCACAGCTTGGGCGATTCAAGTCACGCAAGGCATCTGCATCAGCAGGCGCATGTTAGCAGGTTTGGAAATTACATGAACTGTGGATATAGGCCTAAGAATAATGTTGAGGATGATATTGAGCATGGTCACCTTGACTTGTCTTTAAGGCTTTGAGTGCCTTAATTAATTTGTATACGTCATAAATGTGACAACTTTATTTGATCATGATCTATAATGATCGACTTTTTCATGGTTGATGTCCTCTTTTTTGGTTGAGTCCAGGATTGAGAAATATAGGATTCTGGAAATTCTGCCAGGCAGGTTTTTGACAAAGCTCCTCCCGCATAATCATATTGATAGTTAAATATTAACTTCAAGAAGAGCGATGGTAACCTAATTTCAGTTTGCAGAGAAAGTACAGTTTCACTTTTCCCCTCCACATTTGATTGCTTTGTGTGAAAATATAAGGCCCCAAAACACAAGCAACTTGGGTATTTGTGTAATGCTCCATAAGTAATGAGTTTTTTTTAATAAAACTAAGATTCAAGTGTTCGACAAAAAAAAAATATTAAGATTTAAGTGAGAGGCTATATGATGGTAACTAGGTTGCTGGCTATCTATTTGGAGTCACACAAGTGAACCAAATGATCACTAAGTTTCATCCTTAGAGCACTTTTCTACTGTAATAGCAAATAGTTATGATCACACAAAAAACATTAAGCCTGAAATTATATAATTGGATCTAACTTCAAATACATCATGCAAGTCCGAAACTTGGCATGGTATGTTTGTACGTCGCACGATTTCAAGTATAAAGTTTTCAGCATACTATACTATGTTTATTTTCATATAAGTATTGATGTGCGTAGAATTCTACAAAAGCCCGTGCATGAATGCTTGAGTTATCATCATCCACGACGATGATATATTAAGAACTGAAGGACCACATATTAGAGTTGTCGCCTAACTTTTTGGGGGGTGATTGTGGGCTAGTTGCCGTAGACATCACAGAGGCATTTTTATATATACGATTTGAGAAGGAGCTATAAAGGTTAGCGAAATTGGGATAAACGGTTAAATCACCTACATGATCCTGAAAAATATGGTGGATAATGCATTGAACATATGCCTAGCTCGAGAAAATTCAATGAAAGAACTATCACCCAAGTGATTGTCGTGAGGCTTTACGTACCCTGATGACATGCATTTTGAACCTTTCCATACAAATACTGCCATTGTTGGGAAATTGATTCCCTCCGTCATGGTGAACCAATCCGATGGAAGTATGCATAAACGATCGAGATGACAATGAGTCAATTAGAAACAAGAGAACACCAAGAATTTACGTGGTTCGGCCTAACCGCCTACTCCACGGAGAATATCCAATCTTCACTATAACATGAGAGAAATATTACAACCGTAGAAGTATAAATCAGTCAGTGTTTGAACCCAAACCCAAGCCCCTTGTACACCCTCTCTCAAACCCGCAAAGATTACTCTCAACACCCTAGAGCCCTCTCTAGTAACCCAAGAGAAACCCCTCTTGAAACCTTGATGCACCTAATTAAATTCCAACTAGGCCATGCTTCAAATGAACCCTTGCCTTTATATAGCCACGGCAAGAAGTGTGTAGAAACCTCCATTGCACAAAAATCTTCATAGCACTAGTAATGAAGCCACTAGAATCCTCACCTGCCACCAACAATGCATTAATCAGACACCATGCATAGAACAATGCAAGCACACTAAACCATTGTTGGGAATTCCAAAAAACCTCCACTAAGGAGGGACACCAAACCCAACAGCCATGTGATGTTAACTGTTGAATATGTAATGTTGAATCAAGATGCAATCAATGAACATACAAACTTGATTTTAGTGTAACTGCATGCACCATTACTTAGATGATCATCAGTTACCAACTACCAATCTCTCAGTTCCAAAACGGTAGCGCTAATGGTCATTCATTACTCATCCGATGGAAGGAAGTGATCAGAAATGATTTTTCCATTGTATTTTCCAAAGCAAAGAAAGGGTACATTTGGCTGCTTAGGGAACTTGAACTGGATTTGGATTTGGAAAACAAGACTCAATTAGGCATGCTTAAATTGGAGTTGAAGAAAGATGATTTGAGATAACTAGATGAAGTGCTATGGAAAGGGATTTGAATTAACCATATGCAGAGTCATTTGAAATCTCTTGGAATCTAATGCAAAAGGAAGAAAGAAAAGAGAAGCTTGTGAGTAAAACTATTCCTTAGTATTAAAGCATTCATATGCTTATCATGTCCATATTGCGTAAGAAATCGATTGTTGCTTCAGCCTATAAAGAAATTTCTCCAATAAAATCCTTTTACACTTTCAATAAAGTCAGTTTGATATCTTCCCTCTACCAAACATGAGCTTGAGAAATCGAAAGTTGCTTTTTAAGCTGGGATGCACTCGAGTCAGATAATAGCGTGCACAGTGGAAAGAAACTCAATCACAATCAACTTCAACCGATAATAACTGGACCACTTAAGTTTGATTGCTCAAAATTATGCTTACCCAATCCATTTCAGCTCTTTGCTTCCTCCTTCATGTGTGTCCTAGGAGCATTAGAAGTTATCTTAGGCTACCATATCGATGCAAGTTTCCATTTAAAAGTAACTCATGCCTGGTTGCTCTTAATGAGAAGTACTTCTTGCGTAGGTTATTTTCTTCTTAAATATATGAAATATCACAGTTGTGATAAAACGCACGAAACGATCATTATAGTGGGGCTAGCTAACAACTTATTATTACTAATCTTTGATGAGGAATGGCTGGGATGATCATGGATGCGCAAATAATTGAATTCAGATGTTGATGCAAGTAGGACTCACAACATATCAACTGCTTGGAGTTGTATATATATGGGTCATGACCCCAAGCATTCCTCTTTAAAGGAATAAGAAATGGAAATGGTGAGATAGGATTAGGCGAATCTAGCCATGCTAAAGTGTCAATTAATTTCTTGTCAATTTTAAGCAAGTCATTGTGATAACTTTTTTGAGATAATGTTTCACTTCTGCAACACAAGTAAACACCACTCTCTCTCAACTCAGTCACCACATTTTTCTTCAGATTTGATGCTTGAAGAGCAAAAACTGGCCTAGGCCTAATTTTCATTAGGCAATTTCACACGTAATGGAATATTTGGGGACCCCACGCCCTTTAAGCAAATGTCGACCCTCGAAGCCAATAATATTTCGACACAGGTATACCGTTATTAATGTCATGCGTGACCACAATTAGAGAGCTTTCAGTCTGATCGCAATCTCAATGTACGAACACATCTTCAGTTCGGGGGCTTTGAGGTCCACGTGAACTGAAGATTCTTCATCTGAAAGGAATATTGTTAAAATTCGCATTAACTAGCAGTTAATTGACTTTTCAAATGAAAAGGAGATATTAAACGAGATGATGTCAGCTTCCGAAGTGTTCAATTTCTTGCCACACCATGGCCTCAAATGTGGTACCATGTTGATTAAGAGTTATGTTAAAAATCATAATTAAAAAAAGGGAAAATAGTTTTTTCTATTCATGATAACACAAAACATCACAATTAGCATGTTACTTTTGTCACGTGATAAACCTGTATGTAAACCTGTATTCTTCTATCCCATTGTCCCATCCCCTAAAATCATGACGGGCTTACTAATCCACGCGTTAATTATAGCATATGGTAATTTATGATCCATGGCATGGCAAGAGGTCTCTTTATAATTCGGCTTTTGACCCATTAATGATCCAAATCTGTTAATCTGTTTACTTAACAAATCCAGAGAGCTGCTACATACATTTTTCTTTGGATTAATTTTTTTTATAAGATGTAATTATCTTCGTATCCATATGTTAAATTACATATAAGTGCATAATTTTTTTTGCACCCATATAAACACCCATCAAAGTTTAGAAAAAAAAAATGTTTCTAAACCCTATGAATGACATAATGAAGGAGCAATTCGAAGAAGAAAATGTAAGAATTTTTATCAATTACATAAATTGAGTATCAAATAAAGTTTGGGTATCCAAAATATACGAGGCAAAAGAGAGATGTCCAGAGAATTTTCGTAGATTACATGGCCATATAATGAGACAAGGTTGTTGAACTTATGACTTCGTGAATTCGTTTGTTTGATGAGGATACTTATCCTGATTGGCCTCTTTATGGTCATTATTCATGCATCATGCAGCTACAGATGTACCTTGGAACCTTTGATGGCACTAATTCATCAATTGAACCTCTGATTGTGTATCTGATTACTTAATACTATTGAGTGATAAAACGGTTTTCATTGTACAGGTTGGCTTGCATCTTCTCACAGCAGTAATGAAATGTTTTCTTTAAGAGGCCACTTGAGACTCGGAAATCCTTGAGAGCTGCACTGGCCGCAGGGCTTGCTGATTTCCACCAGGTGAATGTTGTGTTTTATATTTACTTTATATGATGAACTTTAAAGTATCCCATGTGTACGTTTGTTTTTTAGGAATGTTTACTGAAACTTTCAGTTGGCTGCAGGATGTGTTGGAAACAATTCAATGAACATAAACATGTAACAAGATCAATCACTAATCACATAAACACTAAAACTAATATGATACTAACCACTTGTGTTGAGAATGCTTGAAACCATATTGAGTGCTGAACAAGGAACGGTACTGCAGAGATTTGGCCGGCCCTAATGTCTTCTATAATCCACTATACTTAGCTCTCTCTATGGGGCAAGATATGTATGCAATTCATAGTGGTTATAGGGACTTAGATATGGCCTTATATAGAGGTAGGTCAATTAGGTTTCTCCCATAAAGATTCCTAATCAAATCCGGCCTCTAATAAGTATGTATACCAAGATAGAGTAAGTTTATACTCCTAATTGAATACCAACCCTTGTATGAATAGGTTACTTAACATACAAGTTACATTGGTTAAGAGTCCAATAATAATCCCATGTTTAATCATATAGTTTAATCTTTATTATTGAATCCTTATACAATATGGTTAAGTCCATATTATTCTTACAATCTCCCACTTGGACTAACACATATTGTTCAACAATAAGATTAAGAAGTCGATCAAACATACTGAAGTTCTAGAATACGGATTAGAGCTGACTCAATTCAATTCAATCTCATAACCTACACTTTCTAGAATAGAACTGCACAAGGTAATCTGTCCAAGCATGACAGAGCCTTCTACAATCACCAAGACTAGATTATGCAAGCTACAAAAAACACTTGCGTATACTATGAAGCGTATGTTTGCACTGAAAGTAACCATGAATCTGCAAATCATACTAGTCCTACTGAATTGGTTCTGTTAACACAGAATCCTTCCAAATGTGAAAACTGAACCACACTTGGACCTTAATGCAATCTGTCAAACATGTAAAACCAGAACCACGATTGACAAATGAATGGGAATCTGTTAGACATTGAAACTGAATAATGCCTAACAATGAAGATGAACTTAATGTTGATTCTAAGATCAACCCAAAACCTTTTATCAGAAACTTTTTGACCTTTACTGAAATGAACATAATCTGACAAAATACAAATGAACAAGCTGCACTTTAAGAAAACATACTGAAATAAACTTCACAGCTTTATTAAAATTGAAAACAAACTTACTGTCTTACAGAAAACACAGTAAACGTGTTCTATAACCAGTCTTTACTGAAAATGAAGTCAAAATTGTAAATAAAGTTATCCAACACAACTCCCACTGAACTTTAGACATCTAAACTAGGTAGAATGCCTAAACTTGGTAGATGACCTTGAAAACCCTCCACTGTTAGAGCTTTAGTGAACGGATCAGCAAGCTGCTGCTTTGTTCCAATCTTCAAAACTGCAATCTCCTCTCTCTTAACTCTTTCTCTAACAAAATAGTATTTCAGATCTATGTGCTTAGAATTCGTTGACCTCTTATTGTTCTTAGTAAAGAACACTGCAGCCTCATTATCACAGAAGACTTTTATGACTTCTTCATTCAGAGAATCAACCAAACCAGTTTGAATCAAGAAGTTCTTGGTCCAAATGGCATGACAAACACCTTCATATAAAGCAATATATTCTGCATGCATCGTTGAAGTTGTAATCAGTGATTGCTTGTGACTTCTCCAAGCAATTGCACCTCCTGCTAGTGTAAACACATAACCAGATATGGATTTCTTGGTGTTGGGATAATCAGATGCCATATCTGAGTCAGTGTATCCTACAACTTCTAGTTTCTCAACCCTCCTGTATACTAAAAGATGACTTTTAGTGTTCTTCAAGTACTTAAGTACTTTCTTAGCTGCAATCCAGTGAGGTTCACCTGGATTTGACTGAAAACGAGATAGAATTCCAAGTGCATGAGCTATGTCAGGTCTGGTACAAACCTGAGCATACATCAGACTACCTATAAGCTGAGAATAAGGCTTGTCTTTCATGAAATCCTTTGCATTCTGAGTTTCAGGGCAATCCTTCTTGTGCAGTTTGTCTCCTCGAGTCATTGGGGCACCACCACCCTTTGCTCCTTCCAAAGCAAACCGTTTAAGCATTTTGTTGATGTAGTTTTCCTGAGAAAGCCCTAAACTGAAGCTCTTCCTATCTCTTTTGATCTCAATACCTAGAACAAACTTTGCTTCCCCCAAATCCTTCATGGCAAACCTGTTTGACAAGAAGGATTTTGTTTGGTGTAAGAGATCAATACTGCTGCTTGCTAGGAGAATGTCATCCACATATAGGATGAGAAAAATGAAATGCTGCTGCTGCTTCTTGAGATAAACACACTCATCAACTAGGTTTTCCTCAAAACCTAGCTCTCTGATGACTCTATCAAATTTGAGGTACCACTGCCTTGATGCCTGCTTCAATCCATAAATGGATTTCTTTAATTTGCAAACCAAGTGTTCCTGACCAGGTTCTGCAAAGCCTTCAGGTTGTTTCATATAGATTTCCTCCTTGAGTTCACCATTGAGGAAAGCTGTCTTGACGTCCATCTGATGCAGCTCCAAATCAAAATGTGCAACCAAAGCCATAACCATCCTAAAAGCATCCTTTGTCGAAACTGGGGAAAAAGTCCCATTAAAATCGATGCCCTCTTGCTGTGTATAGCCCTTGGCAACCAACCTAGCCTTGAATCTCTCAACAGTGCCATCTGCATTCCTTTTTGTCTTGAAAACCCACTTTGATCCTATTGGTTTGTGATTTGGTACAGGTTCTACCAAATCCCAAACATCATTGTCAGTCATGGATTGAAGTTCAGCTTGCATAGCCTCAATCCACAGCTGAGAATGATCACTGGAATAGGCTTGAGAGTAGTTTGTAGGGTCTTCATCTTCTAAATAATCACCTGTTTCCATCAGTTTGATGTAAACATGGTAATCAGGTCCTATAGCTGGTTTTCTAGGCCTTGTAGAGCGTCTAAGTTCAGGTTCAGGTGCTGGAATAACTGGAACTTGAGGTTCTTGAGCTTGAACTTCGACAGGGGCCTAACCTTGAACAAAATCTTCATTATTTCCTTCAAAACCATCCTGCATTGGCTCATCATCAGCTGGAATTTCTTCAATCGTGGCAGTAGGCAATGTAGTGGGGAGAAAAGTGTTTGGATATTGAAACTGCAAAGAAGTACTAATTGCAGTTTCTGGAATTTCTGGAATTTCTGGGACTTCTGCAAAATCAAAGTCCCCAGGACTTTGATCTGCAGAAATATGGTCTTCAATGAACTTTGCTTTACTGGTTTCAACTATTCTAGTTGAATGCTGAGGGCTGTAAAACCTATAGCCTCTGGACTTTTCCAAATAACCAATAAGGTTGCAGCTGATGGTTTTGGGATCCAGTTTCTTTTCCTGAGGATTGTAAATCCTCGCTTCAGCCTTACATCCCCAAATATGTAAATGCATCAGCATTGGAGGCTTATCATTCCATAACTCATAAGGGGTTTTACCAACTGATTTACTAGGTGATCTGTTACACAGATAGTTTGCTGTCCTCAATGCTTCCCCCCAAAGAAAGTATGGTAGACCACTGGTGCTCAACATGCTTCTGACCATTTCCATCAGTGTTCTGTTCTTTCTTTCTGACACTCCGTTCTGCTCAGGGGTTCCTGGAGTAGTATACTGAGCCTTTATGCCACATTCTTGCAGAAATAGGGCAAAAGGACCTTTGTTTTGCCCTGCTTCTGTGTACTTCCCATAGTACTCACCTCCTCTATCCGATCTTACTGCTTTAATCTCCTTTCCTTTCTCCTTTTCTACTTCAGCTTTGAATATCTTAAAGGCCTCAAGAGATTTTGATTTCTCTGAGATAAGATAGATATGGCAATATCTTGTGTAATCATCTATAAATGTTATAAAGTATGAATTTCCACAGATTGTTTTAACTGGAAGAGGACCACAGATGTCTGTATGAATGAGAGCTAAAGGTTCTTTAGTTCTTTCTGCCTTAAATTTTCTAGAATTAGTCATTTTTCCCTTGATACACTGAACACATGTATCAAGTTCTGAAAGATCAACACTAGGGATACGTTTGGACTTAATCAGAATTTTCATTCTATCTTTTGAAATGTGACCTAAACGTTTGTGCCAAAGTGTTGCTGAATTTTCATCTAACCTGACACGTTTTTCCCCACAGAGTTTTCTATGCTAAGAACTTCAACAGAATGTGTGCTAACAAGTTTCCAATGACCATGAAAAGGAATTGCAGTGCCAATAAGTTTAGAATGAAGAAAAACTTTTATTCCTTGACTGTCAATAAAGAAAGTACAGCCAGATTTGACTAACTCAGAAACAGAAATTAAGTTTCTGCGCATGGAAGGGATACAATAAACTTTAGGTAATGTAAGAATGAAATTTGGCCCTATACTAGATTCTAATTGCAGCTTCACTTGGCCAATAGGTTGAACTGCAACTCCCATCCCATTGCCTACGCAGACCTTAGACTCTTCACTACTTGGGGTTCTCTTTCTTGTTATACCCTGCAATGTATTAGAAATGTGAATTGGTGAGCCGGTGTCTAGCCACCAAGTGCTTAAAAGTTCAGAATTATTAACTAAATTGATTTCTATTAGAGAGATAACCCTAGATATTGCCATACCTTTCTTTGCCATCCATTCCTTCCAACCACGACACTCCTTCTTCACATGTCCTAGTTTCTGACAATAGAAGCATCTCACATTGGGATTCTTCTTCACTTTAAGGGCTGGAGGTGTTGGTTTGGGGTTTTGAGACTTCTGAGAAGAATCAGACTTGGATGCATTGTAAGAAGAGTTACTGGTTTGACCAGTTTTCTTAAATTTGAACTTGTTGAAAGGTTTTGGAGGGTTTGGTTTCTCAACGAAGTTCACAGCAACTTCCTTTCCCTTCTTCTTCATGTGTCTCTCTTCTTCACTGACACACAATTTAATCAGACGGTTGATGTCCCAATCCTCCTTCTGAGCCTCAAAATTGCCTTTAATACCATCAAAATCACTATGCAGTGAGTTTAGAGCACTGTGGATGACAAGAGAGTCATCTGCAGGAAACTTCAAGTCTTTGAGAGCTCGTCCTAGGTCTACTGCCTTCAGAATATGCAGTCTTACTCCACCAACTCCCTCATACTTGAGGTTTCTCAGCTCATCCAGCAGCTTCCCAGTGGTGACCTTGTCAGATTCCTCAAAACGAGCACAGACACCTTCCAGAAAATCCTTTGCAGTTTTAGCTTCTTCAGCAGGTGAGCAGCCTTTAGCCTCATCTGTAATTGTCTTCTTCATGATCATCATGGACATCCTATCTGCATAGTCCCACTCCTTTTGAGCTTCCTTGGCCTCCTTGCTGCTAGCCTCAGTCACTATAGGTCTAGGTTCCCTAAGACAGATATCGAACCTAGTGAAAGCTAGATGGTAATCAAGATCTGATTTCCATCTCTTGAAATTGGAACCATTAAGAGGTTCCACAGGGATGTTGTTGGATTGAACTGAAATAAACAAACACAGAATTAAGTTTTATGAAAGGGTTTGTAAAAATTTATTGGTTTTAATTGCAAATCATAAGATTGCAATTCTGAATTCCCCATAAGCATGCTTGATGTACACCATCAGTGGCAAGAACTCAAGCATATGAATTCATTATGCAGCTGAGGGAGAGAATTGCATGGTGTTATCAAGTTGCTGTCATCTCAGGATGATATTTGCAACTTGGAACCTGAATATGCAATCCAATGACTCACTGCATACTACTAATATACTCTAAAACCTCAGTGAAGTACTGAATTCCTCTCAGGAGGACCTTGACTGAAATTCTAGGTTATATAGCACAATTTATGACTTCTTTAACTAAATGACATGCAAGAAAAGCTGTGATAAACCCGATCAGTCGAATCACACCACAGTTCCCCCACACATCCGAAGTCATAGAGCTGGTATCCTAACATTCTGGACCCAAGCAAAGCTTGTTGGTCCAGAATCCAACTCTCTGAATATATATGCTTACCAGCAATCAACAAGCCATGTATAGGGAGTTCTGAATTGCTCGTTTAATCACAGATAAACATGAACATACAATAACACAGAACTCATGTTGGAATCAAATACAATTACACATCAATCCTACCTATCCAGCCAAACAAGCGATTCCAACATGACACAGATATCATAACATCACACATACACGAAACAATCGAGATTATATGTATACGAACTGAATATAAATATCATCAATCTCAATTCCTCAATTATATGCATGATAATTTCAATCGAAATTCTGGTTGACAGGTTGCTCGAAACTTTACTGAAAAACCGCACCGATTTTGACGAAAACTGGAGTTTGCGGAAACGAATTTGTATGCAGATGTCCAAAATGATGCTTTATGAATGATTTCCAGTACCCAATTAAACCCAAAAACGAGCAGCTATCAACGAATTCAATTTTCCCCCTTTTTTTTTTGTGTAAGAACCCTAAATCCCCAAATCTGTTTTTGCGATTTTTGACCGTTGTGGTTGTGACCGTTGTAATTAAAACGGACTCGGGCTTTGAAAACAGGCTTTTGGGCTTGTAAAACAGAAAATAATTTTGGGCCAGAAAAGCTGAATTGGTCCGGGTTGTTTTTATTTTATTTTTTTATTTGTTCTTTACACAATTTTGCATACTATGAAAATTGAACATGAATTTCAATTGAAAACGTTTTGGTTTATGTATCAGTGAGCCGAAGCTCTGATACCAATTTTTGGAAACAATTCAATGAACATAAACATGTAACAAGATCAATCACTAATCACATAAACACTAAAACTAATATGATACTAACCACTTGTGTTGAGAATGCTTGAAACCATATTGAGTGCTGAACAAGGAACGGTACTGCAGAGATTTGGCCTAGGTATTGAGATCAAAAGAGATAGGAAGAGCTTCAGTTTAGGGCTTTCTCAGGAAAACTACATCAACAAAATGCTTAAACGGTTTGCTTTGGAAGGAGCAAAGGGTGGTGGTGCCCCAATGACTCGAGGAGACAAACTGCACAAGAAGGATTGCCCTGAAACTCAGAATGCAAAGGATTTCATGAAAGACAAGCCTTATTCTCAGCTTATAGGTAGTCTGATGTATGCTCAGGTTTGTACCAGACCTGACATAGCTCATGCACTTGGAATTCTATCTCGTTTTCAGTCAAATCCAGGTGAACCTCACTGGATTGCAGCTAAGAAAGTACTTAAGTACTTGAAGAACACTAAAAGTCATCTTTTAGTATACAGGAGGGTTGAGAAACTAGAAGTTGTAGGATACACTGACTCAGATATGGCTTCTGATTATCCCAACAATTGTTGGAAACAATTCAATGAACATAAACATGTAACAAGATCAATCACTAATCACATAAACACTAAAACTAATATGATACTAACCACTTGTGTTGAGAATGCTTGAAACCATATTGAGTGCTGAACAAGGAACGGTACTGCAGAGATTTGGCCGGCCCTAACGTCTTCTATAATCCACTATACTTAGCTCTCTCTATGGGGCAAGATATGTATGCAATTCATAGTGGTTATAGGGACTTAGATATGGCCTTATATAGAGGTAGGTCAATTAGGTTTCTCCCATAAAGATTCCTAATCAAATCCGGCCTCTAATAAGTATGTATACCAAGATAGAGTAAGTTTATACTCCTAATTGAATACCAACCCTTGTATGAATAGGTTACTTAACATACAAGTTACATTGGTTAAGAGTCCAATAATAATCCCATGTTTAATCATATAGTTTAATCTTTATTATTGAATCCTTATACAATATGGTTAAGTCCATATTATTCTTACAGGATGTCCATGATAGAACCTTGTTCTACTACAGGCTTTTGCAACATAACATAAGCGTAGCAGAACATGTAGTGAACCGTCCAAAGCAAGCTGTTTCTGTCTTTGTCGATACCCAGAGCAGTGAAATCAAAGATCATATATTTTACGAATTCAACAGCTTGTCGGTTGTGTATCAGAAGGTAATAATAATTCACTTATTTGTAGATGGTTCCTTTCAGGACAAATGAAGTACCAATTCCTAATACAAAAGGCAGGGTAATTCCAGCAGCTGCTATACAGAGAGCCTTCTTTCCAGTCCTGCGGATGGACTAAGGATCTAACTCCAAGCCTACCAGAAAAAAAAAAAAAAAAAAAAAGAGAATACCGAGTTTGGCTAAAGTGTCCAAAGCAAATTTATGAGTGCTCAAGAAAATTTGTACTAAAAGTAGGGGTGGGCAAAAATACCGACCCGGCATAGTACCGAACCGTTTCGACATGGTACCGAACCGAAAAAAGGGGTTTCAAACGGTTTCATCAAATTCTATCCCGAACCGGAACCATACCAGTTGGAACCGGTACGGGACCGGTCCTGAAATTTGAGAACTGGTAATCCCGGACCAGACCGAAGACTGTATAAGGTGTACACATGTGATGTCTTTATTGGTTGTACAAACTGAGTGTACAAAATTAATATATGGTTGACCACAGACAATGAAAACGTTTTCTAGGTTTCTGACTCAGCCTCCACTCACGCATTCGACACTTTCCTTTCTGCCTCCAATTTCCAAAGCTCTCCGCCTCCTTGTCGTCCTCATTCGATCCTACGGCCGAGCAAGCATGCTCGATCAAGCAATCAGGACCTTCGATCAGATGGACGAGTTGGGTACACCGAGGTTGTCGATTTTTCTCCATCACTTCATCTCTTCATCTCTCCGATTTTTCTCCATCGCCACCGCTCTTCTTCCACTTCTCCTAAGCTCTTCTCCGCTCCTTATCTCCTCGACCACCTTCGCTCCATCTGATGGACACCCAGTTAATTTTGGGAAATGTTTTGATTTGTTTAGATGCTTTGGAATAAGAGTGATTTCGATTTGGAGTTGTACGATTGTTGAATTGAGAGCAGAAAGAATCGATTTTTATATGTTCCCGGAAAATTGGCGATTTATTGACATAGGTTGGTGTTTGAATCTTGTTTTGATTGAATAAGATTGGTGCTTTTTGGAATGTATCTGTGAAATTAGTAATGGGTTTAGTTTTTGTTGTAATGGTTTAGGTTCGAATTTGTTTGCATTTGAAGTTTTTTTTCCTTGATCAAAATTGGTATGGTTTTGGCATGGCATGGCATGGTACCGTCCCGATTTGAAATGGGACGGTATCAACCGGTTTCAGCCTCAATACCGGAAACCGTACCGTCCTGTTTGAATAGTGCCAGTCCGGTACCAGTTCTAGGGAGATAACGGACCGTCCCGGACCGTGCCCAGCCCTAACTAAAAGCATATAGAGGTATGACCAACCCTATGTGGGTGTTTCATCAAAACCTTGTCACGCAACAAAAACCCAATGTGACAAAATTATTTGAGCTAAGGGAAAAAAGTTAGATTAACGTCAAGTGTGTATATGTCAGAATACTTCCCTGAATTAGACAATGCTTCATCCTAAAGACTACATTGGTTGCAAATCAGATAATCAATGCAATCTAATTCTCTGAAAAAGCTTCTAGAAAGTAGCCTGCGGCAGAGACTTGGTGAATAAATCTTCGAGGTTCTAGGATCAGATTTGCTTGACTTCAATCTTCTGATGCTCTTGCTGCTGATGTGAGAACAAAAACTTCTATGCATTGTACTTGGTGTTGTCTCCTTTGATGTATCCTTTTTAATCTGGTCAATACATGCCGCATTATCTTCATGGATAATTGTCGGGATATCACTTACAAAAGATAATCCATTAGTCTACCGAATATACTCAATAACGGTCCACAACCAAACACATTCACAGATGGCTTCAAAAAGGGCAATGAGTTGGGCGAAATTTAAAGAAGTCCCAACTGAGGTCTGCTTTATAGACTACCTACATATCGCGGTATTCCCTATAATAAAGACATAACCAGTTTGGGAACATGCCTTGTGTGTCTGATAAGTAATTTGCGTCAGAATAACCACCAAAGCAAGCATCATTTTGATGATCAAGGGGGAAGGATCCATTTCAAGATACATAGGAATAGAACAATCCCATATCTATAATACCTCTAAGGTAATAGAAAATGTCTATAACTAGTCCAGTGGCAGTGTGTTGGCGTGCAGCTCTACCGAGCTAATAAATTCACAACAAACGAGATGTCTGACCTAGTACACTGGGTTAAGTACAATAAAGTGCTGATTGCACTTAGATATGGAACTTCAAGTTCCCAGACCTCTTTGTCATCCTCTTGAGGATAAAATGAGTCTCGTCTAGCATCTAGCAGATGGACGATCATGCCTTATATCACTATTTCATTATGAGAGTAAATGTCTCCTCATAATCAATGTCAGGGTATTGAGAGAAGTCTTGCGCAACGAGGCATGCCTTATATCACTATTTCATTCTTCTTAGTACTCTTCATTACGAGTACCATTTTGTAACCTACATGTTTCACATTGAGAGGTATGTGAACTATAAGTCCAAACACCTTTTGTTTTACTAAGGAATCTAAGCCGCTGGTGTATGTCGTCCTTGCGGATTAGGAAGTCCTTTAGGGACGTCTATCCTTGTAGGCACATATGCAGCATGTATAGTTAATCTCATCACTTTAATGGTTTTTTGATGTTTTGAGCAATAACATTCTCACGATCTAGAATACATCACACTTCCTTAACACACAATATAGTATGAGAATTGAGATGAGACAAAGTGAGTATGGCAATTCATGTCATTCATCAGGAATATTGACTTTCTTATCTCTCCCTAATTGAAGGGGATTCATACCCAAAAAAGATTCCCTGCCTCAATTGAGGACCCATTAGTAAGTTGCACCAGCGTAATCGGCACATAAATTGCACACCCAAAAATGCATATATGTGAAATGTCAGGTTCGTACTTAGTATCAAACTATAATGAAGAATGGTGGAGATGGGCCTCAGGCAGACTAATATAGCTAGATGAAGAATTGCATAGCCCTACATTGAAACAAGAAGCTTGGTACGTATAAACAAGGTCCTTGCGATCAACTGAAGGGGCTTGATATGCTTCTGCGAGAGCATTCTAGATGTGAACATGGGAAACAAAATGTTCAACCTCAATCGCAACGGACATGCAATATTCATCGAAAGTCGTCAATGTAAACTTCCAGCATCATCCAGTCTTATGGATTTTATAGGATAATCAGGGTGGTGAGCCCTTAATTTTATGATATCGGCAAGGAGTTTAGCGAATCCAGTTTTTCTCGTGGACAACAAATATATATGTAACCAGTGAGTCAATGCATCAACCAAAATCATAAAGTATCTAAATGATCTGCATGTTTGATGGATTGCTGCACAAATATCCCCTTGAATCCGATGAAGAAAAGAAGGAGGGTCCATAATGATAATTACACGAGAGGGTTTGCTAATTTACTTTCCCAAAGAGCATGCTTGGCAATGTGTATCGGAATACTCGAGATCCTTAGTAGTAAGGGGATGCTCGTGTGATGATTTGAGGATACTGCACATCACATCTTCATATGGATGTCCCCAAGGGTCATGCCAAACCAAATAAGTGCTTGAATCGGCTAGCTTCTAGCTAGCGACATGGTTCTCCTAAGCGAATGGTTGTGCTATAAAATCCATTTGGGAGGCGTTCGCATAGGTAGGAGCTAGTGTAAAGATATTCCTTACCATTTTCTTCAATAGTTTCAACATGGTAATTTTTTGCTCGAATATCCTTAAAAATCAAGAGCATTCTTCTAGAATGAGGTGAGTATAAGGCCTCTTTAATGGTAATTTCAGTACCGTTGGACAACTTAAAATGAGCTACATTGTGGCCTTCAATTAGGTTGGATTGGTATGATATTGTTGTCAAGGGGGTATATTTACGTATAAAATTATAAAAATACTTCTGTTCATAGAGGATAGTGTGCGTAGTCACGACTCACACTATCCACCAAACAACTAACTTTTCACCAATCATATCTAAGCATAATTTCATTTAAATCGGTCACATGTATAATAAAAAACATTATTCAATTAAATAATATTCGAGAGAAACTGTTCTAAATTATATCCAAATTAACTAAAATAGCACCAAACAATGAAAAAGAAAAGTAAATCTCGGCCAATAGCACCGTTCCAAGTCATAATCTACTCATCCATATCTCCATTGGTTGCCTGAAAATCATGTTTCTCCAAAGTGGCAGCCATGAGATCATCTTGCGCAAAATTGGTCTCTCTCGGCAGCATATGTTTGTTATAAGGATCAACAACATCGGTAGGGGTACGACATATGCATATCAAATGGTCTATACTTCCACAACGATAGCATATGGCTGATTGGTTTGAGTTGCAGGGAGAGCAAACATTTCCCTTATTCTTGAAGTTTGGCGCCTTTGCTGCCAAGGTTTTGCAGCTTAGGCTACAATTTCCACCTCTTAGTGGGACACGATTCTATCTACCATTCTCTGTGGGCTTAGGTTTACCACCCTTGCTGCTACCTTTCCTTTGGTTTTGTGGGTTAGAAGAGCTAGCATTTTCTACAGGCAAAGACGAGCAAAGGGGTAGTGAGCAGCTCTGAAAACTATGTAAACATTCGTTCTTTATATTGGTGTTGTAGGATCATATCAGTGGTATAAAACATTGAGACGGACTTTTCAATAAAGGTCCTCGGACTTCCAAGAGGTTTTGAACACTTTGCTGAGGAACGAAGTTTTGTGTTTGGATGGATGTCAAGGAGATCTTCATCTTTCAAGTCTTTCTTACAGTATTTAACGAGAGACCGGATCTGGCAAACTTTAGAATTGTAAGCATTTACAAACTTGAAGTCTTGAAAGCGTAAATTGAGCCAGTCATGTCTTGCTTGAGGCATGATCATTTGCACACCATCCCGGTGAGAGATGGTTCCCGTTTGTTGTGTTTTTGTTGTTAAAACAAAGGTGGTCGTGGCCATGGATTTTGTACAATCCGGCGAGATTTCTAGCAGTTTTACTGTTGAATCAGATTGCTTTTCAGTGGGAATACATAGTGAAATGTGGCATACCAACCCGTTAAGAGATGGTTTCTATTCATTGTGTTTCCCACATTGTGAAAACAAATACTACAAGAAAAAGGGCTTTTAGTGACCACCTGAATGGTCACTGAAAATAGCAAATTTGGTCACAAAACGACTTTAGTGACTAAAATATGGTGGTCACTGGCTGGTCACTAGAACCCCGTCACTAATTCTCTACTGTGACCAATGAAAAATGTTGGTCACTAAAATGCCAACAGTTAGTGACCAAAGTCTTTATGGTCACTAATGTACGTCTATCAGTGACCCCACATTTGGTCACTGAATGGGGTAAAAAATGGTCACTAGAACTCATAATTGGCCACTAATTCATGAGCACATGCTAGTATTAGTGACCAAAATATTGGCCACTGAACGCATGTTGTAATGTGGAAACTAATGCGGTTGTGTGCTGTATTCTTCAATCACAATCTAAATAGAACTCTTTATCGCTCAAAATCAACATAGAGGAACACATTTGATTAAAAAAGCTATCCATATTATTCACATTTTTCTAGAAAATTACAAGACAACCTACAAAATATCATATCGTTTTAAATTTATTTATATAAGAACCCCTACATCAATATCTTCCATCAAAATAGCTTCTTGCTCTGTGCCATCCGTAGAGTACTCCCCTGCTTGTTGATTGGTTTCTGCTTCAATGCTCTCTCCCTTCATTCTACACAAGTTTCCAAGTAGAAGAGTCAATTATAAAACTCAATTCCATATCACTGTTGAAAAACTAAGTGAACATAGATAGAGAGAGAGGAGGGGAGGATCTTTCACTCATGTAATTGGTAAGAAGAGGTGTGTCTTACAACATATGGATGCCCCCTTATATAGGGGGGTAATTTACTATTTTACCTACCAGTAAATACACACATTCAACACACATTCTATCTACCGGTCCTAATGCAAGAGCAACCACCATTCATACATTTGTCATACACCTACTAGTGTAACAAATAGTTTACAACACTCCCCCTTGGGTGCTCACATGCATTAACCAGTAGTCATCACATCAGGCGGACGGGAGAAACGAATGTCTTGGGGGATCTATTCAGGAAAATGCTAACACCAAAACCTTGCCAGGGAAAACCCAATGGGAAAAACCAAGGCGAAGGGAAAAAGTGAGCATGTGCATGTCGACACTTCAGCAGTCAGAGGTATGACCAACCCAACACGGGTGCCTCGTTAAAAACCTTGCCAGGTAACAAAACCCAGTGGGAAAAAGTTGACCTGTGCTAAGGGAAAAAGAGTACATTAAGGTCAAGTGAGTACAATTTCAAATACTCCCCCTGAAGTCGACAATGCTCCCCCTGAAGACTACATATGATTTATGTCTGACAATCGATGCAATCCGATTCCACGAACGAACTTCTGAAAGGTAGCTTTTGGCAGAGACTTGGTGAACAAATCTGCGAGGTTGTCTTGTGATCGGATTTGCTTGACTTCAATCTTCTGATGCTCTTGTTGCTGATGTGAGAAGAAAAACTTCGGCGCGATATGCTTGGTGTTGTCTCCTTTGATGTATCCTTTCTTCATTTGATCGATACATGCGGCATTGTCTTCATAAATAGTAATCGGGACATCACTAACGAAAGACAATCCGCTAGTTTGTCGAATATGCTTAATAACAGCTCGCAGCCAAACACACTCACGAGTGGCTTCATGAAGGGCGATGAGTTCAGCATGATTCGAAGCAGTCGCAACTAAGGTTTGCTTTGTAGACCTCCAAGATATCGCGGTATTCCCCATGGTAAAGACATAACCAGTTTGGGAACGTGCCTTATGCGGGTCAGATAAATATCCTGCGTCAGCATATCCAACAAGGCAAGCATCATTTCGAGGATCAAGGTAAGATGATCCATCATGAGATGCATAGGGATAGAATAAACCCATATCCGTCGTACTCTTAAGATAGCGGAAAATGTCTTTAATGCCATTCCAATGGCGGCGTGTTGGCGCGCTGCTAAATCGAGCTAGCAGGTTCACAGCAAACGAGATGTCCGGCCTAGTGCATTGAGCTAAGTACAATAAAGCGCCAATTGCACTTAGGTATGGAATTTCCGGTTCGAATAACTCTTCATCATCCTCTTTAGGACGGAATGAGTCTCGCTTAGCATCTAGCGTTCGGACGACCATGGGTGTACTCGAGGGCTTCGCTTTATCCTCATTGAAGCGTCGCAACACCTTGTGGGTGTAATTCGACTGATGAATCAGAATACCATCAGTGCAGTGCTCAAGCTCAAGGCTGAGACAGAATCGGGTTTTCCCTAGGTCCTTCATCTCAAATTCCGATTTCAAGTGCGAGGCAGTAGTCTCAAGCTCTTCTAGAGTACCAATGAGATTCATGTCATCGACATAGACTGCAACTATCGCAAATCCAGAATCTGTCTTCTTGATAAACACGCATGGGCATATTTCATTATTCACATATCCCTTACTGAGCAAATATTCACTCATCCGCCCGGATTGTTTCAATCCGTAAAGTGAACGCCTCAATCGAATCGAGAGGGTGTTCCGTGGTTTAGAACTATTTGACTCAGTCAGCTTAAGTCCTTCGGGAACTTTCATGTATATCTCTGTGTCAAGATCCCCATAGAGATATGCTGTAACCACGTCCTTGAGCTGCATATTCAGTTTTTCGGAAACCACCAAACTGATAAGGTAGCGGAACGTTATTACGTCCATTACGGGAGAATATGTCTCCTCGTAATCAATGCCAGGGCGTTGAGAGAAGCCTTGCGCCACGAGGCGTGCCTTATATCGCACTATTTCATTCTTCTCATTACACTTCCTTACGAATACCCATTTGTAACCTACAGGTTTTACATTGGGAGGTGTGGGAGTTATGGGTCCAAACACCTTTCGCTTTGTTAAGGAATCTAATTCGACCTGCATTGCTTCTTTCCATTTTGGCCAATCGGTTCTACGTTGACATTCATCAACGGAACGTGGTTCGATATCGTCGCTTTTAATTATTTCAGTAGCTACTGCATAAGCGAATATATCATCGATGATTATCTCATTTCGATTCCACAACTCATCCAAGCTAGCATAATGGACCGAAATCTCACGATTCTCGGGAGTAGGATCTGGAGTCTCTCCTGGGACGTCTCCCAAGACATATCCATAGTCCTTAACAATTTCATGAGTTGGATCGGTTGAGATGGCGGTAGGATTCAGTTGTGCCAAGGTTTTTCGCTTCCGCGGTTGTGAATCCTTCGAACCGAATGGTCTGCCCCGCTTCTGGGCAGGCGCAGATGATTGGCTAGCCGCCAGTGTACCACGTACATGAGGGACGTCTAACCTTGCAGGCACATTTGCAGCAGGTATATGTGATCTCGTCACTTTAGCTAGATCAGAGAAGGCGTCTGGCATGTTTTGGGCAATACTTGAAGATCTAGAATACGCCGTACTTCTTTATCACATTGTACGGTCCGGGGATCAAGATGAGACAAAGTGGGTACAAACCACGCCAATTCGCGTCGTTCATCATGAACGTTGACGTTCTTATCTCCCCCTAACGCCGGGAATAGTGTCTCATCAAAGTGACAATCCGCAAATCGTGCGGTAAAGAGATCGCCTGTCAAGGGCTCTAAAAAGCGAATGATCGAGGGGGAATCATAACCAACATATATTCCCATCCTCCTTTGAGGGCCCATTTTGGAACGTTGCGGCGGCGCAATTGGCACATAGACTGCACACCCGAAAATGCGTAAGTGCGAAACATTAGGTTCGTACCCAGTGACCAACTGTAACGCAGAATAAGGTTGGGTGTAGATGGGCCTTAGGCGGACCAACATGGCTGCATGCAGAATTACATGACCCCATGCAGAGATAGGAAGCTTGGTACGCATCACCAAGGTCCTTGCAATCAACTGAAGGCGCTTGATGAATGCTTCTGCGAGGCCATTTTGAGTGTGAACATGGGGAACAGGATGTTCAACCTCAATCCCAAGGGACATGCAATAATCATCAAAAGTCTTGGATGTAAACTCTCCGGCATTATCCAATCGGATCGACTTAATGGGATAATCAGGGTGGTGAGCCCGCAACTTAATGATTTGGGCCAGGAGTTTAGCGAATGCAGTATTTCTTGTGGACAATAAGCATACATGTGACCAGCGAGTTGATGCTTCAACCAAAACCATAAAGTATCTAAATGGTCCGCATGTTGGTTGGATCGGTCCACAAATATCCCCTTGAATCCGTTGAAGAAAAGAAGGAGGATCTGCAATTATCTTTGCGGGGGAGGGTCGAGTAATCAACTTTCCCAACGAGCATGCCTGGCAGAGTGTATCAGAGTACACAAGATCCTTAGTAGTAAGGGGATGCCCGTGTGATGATTTGAGGATACGGCGCATCACATCGCGACCTGGGTGTCCCAAACGGTCGTGCCAAAGCAAGTAAGTGCTCGAATCGTCTAGTTTTTGACTAGCGATATGGTTTGCCTCTATTGAGCGAATGGTTGTTTGATACAATCCAGTCGAGAGGCCTTCCAATTTCTCCAATATGCGCTTATGGCCGCAATGGTAGGAGGTAATGTAAAGGTATTCCTTGCCATTTTCTTCAGCGGTTTCAGCATGGTAATTGTTTGCTCGAATATCCTTAAAACTCAAGAGCGTTCGGTTGGAACGGGGTGAGTATAAGGCCTCTTTGATGGTAAACTTGGTACCATTGGACAACATAAAGTGGGCCATGCCATGGCCTTCAATCAGGTTGGATGAGCCTGAGATGGTTGTCAGAGGGGTATGTTTAGGTATGAAGTTAGAAAAATACACTCGTTCACGGAGGATGGTGTGCGTAGTCGCACTGTCAGCCAGACATCTAACTTCCCCACTTGTCATACCTACGCATAAATTAATTGAAATCGGTCACATGTAAAAAGAAAACTTTTATTCAATTAATGCTCGAGAACAACCAAACCACATCACATCCAAAATAAACTAAAACAACACCATTATTGAAAACAGAAATCCGAAAGAAAAGCAAAGTCATAAAAGACTTGATAACATTGGTCATCATGACCAGTCCATGTCTTAAAGTCTACTCCTCCATGTTTCCATTGGTTGCCTGGAAGTCGGTGATCTCAAATGTGGTGTCCATGAGATTCTTTTGAACCAAATTGGTTTCCCTTGACTGCTTACGGTTGTGATATGCATCAACAACATCTCTAGGGGCACGACAAACACGTATCCAATGGTCTGTACTTCCACAACGATAGCATATGGTTGGATGGTTTGAGTTACGGGCAGGGTGAGCCTTCCCCTTATTTCTGAAGTTTGGAGCCTTTGTGGATTCGCGGTTTTGGGAGCGATTTCCACCTCTTCGTGGGTCCTGATTATGCCTACCATTCTCTGTGGACTTGGGTTTACCACCCCTGCCACGGCCCCTTCTTTGATTTTTGCGGTTCGAGCGATTAGAAGTGCTAGCATTTGCCTCAGGTAAAGAAGGCGCACTTGAGCCAGTGGGGCGCGAGTGATGGTTTTTCATCAAGAGACTGTTGTTCTGCTCAGCGAGCAAAAGAGTAGTGATCAGCTCTGAGAACTTGGTGAACTTTCGCTCTCTGTATTGCTGCTGCAGGAGCATATCAGCGGCATGGAAAGTTGAGAAGGTCTTTTCAATTAGATCTTCATCAGTCAGTTCTTCCTTACAGTACTTAAGGAGAGAGCGGATCCGGCAAACTTCAGAATTATACGCATTGACAAACTTGAAGTCCTGAAAGCGTAAGTTAAGCCAGTCATGTCTTGCTTGAGGCAGGAACACCATCTGCAAATGACCGTAGCGGTCAGCAAGAGCTTTCCAAAGAGTACGGGGATCCTCTTCAGCGAGGTACTCATGTTGTAGTGCATAAGGCATATGCTTGCGGACAAAGATTAGAGCAGATGCTTTGTCGCCTACACCCGTTTCTTTGTTTTCTTCAATGGCAAGATGAAGCTTTTTGGAAGTTAGATGGAGCTTCACATCTTGTGCCCATGTAAGGTAGTTGCTTCCAGACACTTCCAAAGCAGGGAACTCTAGCTTACTGAGGTTCGACATGCTGTACGAAGCAAACAAGATAAGCCAGAAGAGAACAACAAAAACAACCACACAAACAACAAGAACAAAGACAAGGTGCGGGAAAAAAAAAGGAAAAAAAAAAAACCGACACGCGGGGGGGGGGAAAAAAAACCACCCCCCCCCGGCGCCAAAAAAAAAAAAAAAAAAAAAAAAAAAAACAAATTCTGGCCAAAAATAAGGGGCCTAGCCCAGCCCAAAAAACAAGTGGCCCAGATAATTAATCCAGCCGAGTGTTCGGTCAGGGTAACCGAACAAAGAGAGGAGGCGCGTTCGGTCAGGGGTCCCGAACAACCCACTGACCCAGTTTCAGCGCGTTCGGAAAGGGATTCCGAACAACCCAGCCGCGAGTTTGGGGGGAGGAAACCGAACGAAACTCGGTTCCCAAAACAGGGCCTTGTCAGCGATGCAGCGACGAGCGCGAGGCTTGTCGGTGATGCAGCGACGGGCTGTGGTGAGCGCAAGCGTCAAAAACGACGGCATGGGCGGCGGCAGGCGTAGGAGGCTCGTCGGTGATGCAGCGACGAGGGCGATGCTCGTCGGCGGTGCAGTGACGGGCTGTGGCGAGCGCAAGCGTCAAAAACGACGGCGACGGCTGGCGTGGTAGGCAGGTACGACGGCGTTTCGTAATTCCGGCGACGAGTCCTCGGAAACACCGAGATTCATCTGCGACGGTGTAGAGAATACGATCCAAGCGACGTCGTTTTGGGAGCGCTGGTTTTCTGCCCGAGCCGTGGCTTGGCGCGGCTGGTGCGGCTTGGCTCGACTCCTTTTTTATATTTTTCCAACTTATTTACAAATATTTATTTACGCAATATCAATATGGAGTATGGAAAAGGCGGTATAACCGACCAACACCCCACAAACAAGTAAGTAATATGAACAGAAAAGATAAGTAAGTAAAATAGGCGGTATAACCGTCCATTATTCCAAAAAGAAATTAACAACGATACAAGTCCAAGTATATGTAATTCCAAGGCATGTTTGTTGTGGGGATTTTACTTGATTTTTTTTATTTATTTTATTTTATTTTTTTATGTTTTACCGGTGGATCAAGTGGACAACTTTGATGAAGAACGATTCTCAACTGGTTGGAGTCTCGTGCTGATAACGTGTTTGAAAAACTAAGTGAACATAGATAGAGAGAGAGGAGGGGAGGATCTTTCACTCATGTAATTGGTAAGAAGAGGTGTGTCTTACAACATATGGATGCCCCCTTATATAGGGGGGTAATTTACTATTTTACCTACCAGTAAATACACACATTCAACACACATTCTATCTACCAGTCCTAATGCAAGAGCAATCACCATTCATACATTTATCATACACCTACTAGTGTAACAAATAGTTTACAACAATCACTACATTATTAGTCTTTTAGGAAATTCCACTCATTAAGAACTGGACTGTACAAAGCATGAGCAAGGTGTTTTTGTTGATGTCAGACATAAAATTTGCAAATCCCCATCAAGAACATAACAGAACCAGAATAGAAGAAACCATTACATGTATGGCAATATGGGTAACAAAAGCCTTACTCCCAATCACTACGGGATATCTAATGCTATTTCAATGGAAACATACTTTATAAGATGATAATATACCTTGCGGATATTTAACACGCATGACACTCAAGTGGGAAAGAAATTGGTAATGATTACTAAATTACTAGTACAACTCAAGATGATAATGTACCTGTAAGAACTGATACCAATGATCAACGAACGGCCACTGCTTCTCAGCAAACGATAATTGCCACATTCCAATCGCAGTATCCAATGCCAATGATTTCTGACCCTGAAATGCAAATGAATCTATCTACATGTATAAGTAAATATGATACTGTATACAAGGTATAGCTGATTCTATTCTGCTTTTATGCACAATGAGATACCTAAGTTTCAATTCTAAAATTTGCACCCATCAAATCAAGTCTCCAGTCACAAATTGAGCGAATTATTGTCAAAAAAAAAATTAGAATTCACTATGCCATTTTAGCTTATAGATGGCGCTATATAGATGACGGACCCAAAAAAAACCGTCATCTATAAAATATAGATGACGGTTCTTCCAAAAACCGTCATCTATAGGGCCTCCAAAAAATTTAAAAAAAGCCTGTTGCAACAATAGACGACGGTAGAAACCGTCATCTAAACAGCCTAAATAGACGACGGTTTATAAAAAACCGTCATCCAAAGGAAAGAAATTGACGACGGTTTTTAAAAACTGTCGTCGAAAGCAAATATGTGGACGACGGTTTTACGAAAACCGTCATCTGGGTTAACCCTAGAATAGAAGCGGCAACTTAAATCCCTCGAAAACAGAAATCCCCAAATTCCAAAATTTTCACTAAGGTAACCCTAGAATGGAAGCGGCAAAACTTCCAAAAACACGACCTAGATTTCACCCTGTCGAATTCCTTTCATTCATTCTCCATTCAAATTGAAAGTTAATCTCCAGTTCATTTTCCCTTTCCCTCGATTTCCCGATAAGAATCTTTCGTCGCCGCTACCTTCACCGCGCGCTGGTCGCCTCGACCTTCACCGTGAGCTGGTCACCTCAACCTTCACCGCGAGCTCCTCGGCCTCAATTTTAATCGGTGAGCATCTGGGCCTCGAATTTTGCAGTTTGCTTCGTTCTTTGTTTCGAGTTTCTTACTCATCTTTCTCAACGATGGTTTGCAGGGCCTGTTTCACTGTCGATTCCGATTGACCAGCTGTTGGGTGGTTCGATTGCTCTTTCTTTGGTAAGTTTTGTTTTTTTAATACAAATTTCACTTGTCCTCGGATTAAATTCCTTCTCATTCTGTGTATAATTTTCATTTTTTACTGCATTACGAGCAATACAGTCCATTCAGCTATTAAATATGAGTAGACTTGTTCAAAGTAAATGTTGAACCGGAAATGAGGTTCTGTAGAACTACTGCATAAGGCATGGAACATCATAGGGTACAAGCTGTACTTGATGTGAAGTTCATAAATTGCAATGTATGAATGAAATAAAATTACACGTTGCCGATAGAAATCAGATGTTAAACATATGGAGTTCATGTCACGGTCAAATGATACCAAACTAGTTTAACTAGAACCTACTAGGAAGTGTTAGTTCATACAGAAGTTTCAAAACAGACCTTATGTTCTACTGAAAGATGGGTTTGGGTTTGAGGGAAAAGATTCTGAACTTTGATTTGTAAGTTTCTGTTCTGTTTCTGTTTCTGTTTTTGTTGTTGAATAAAGTTTTGATGTGCTTGTTAATCATGGGAACTCAGAAGTTAAAATTTGTAATGAAAATGCTTTGCTATTCTGAACTCTTTTCGACTATTATTTTGATGTTTCGTTGGTATATCACGAAGTAGAGACTTTTTTTTATGGGTTTTAGAATCATAAAGTATAAGGGTAATTAACATTTGAAGTGAATTCATTTGGCCTTTATATTTCGAAAAGTTTATATTGGTTGTGGCTGTTATGTCCCAAATCACAACACATTTGGAAAGGTGTATAAACTTGTTATTCGTTCTGTGTAATATCTTTCAATCCTATTTGTGTATATAGAAGTAAAAGACGGTGTTTAATGGAGGTATGGGTTGTGATACAAAACTTGAGTTACTTATGTGGTTCACTGTATCCGTTTGAATTGATTTACTGAACGCTACCTTCTATTATAATGATTTCAGTGAGTTACACAAAACAGAGGAATCATGCCTTGTGTGAGCATCTAACAGTGGGTTTAGGAGAGTGTTGGATCATAGCATCTTTTGAGGTATGCCACTATATATATATATATATATATTATGTTGTTCTTTTTGTAGTAGGTGATGATTTAGGTGACTGTTTGAAACATGTATTTGATAATATTTCATTATGAACTTCACTTTATTGTTGAAGATACCTTTAGTTGTGCATTCAGTGATGTTATAGCTATTAGAGAAGGATTCATGCTGGCAGTGATGTTATAGATATATATTAGAGATTGAACTACATTTAGTTATTGTTTTGTAGTTATTGTTTTGCCTATTAATTGAATGTTATTTTTTGTTTTTTTCGTCTTTTTTGTTTATGGAATTAGAAAGATGGATACTACTTGGTATTTTGCTGATAGAAGATCTGAAGAATACAAATCAGGGGTCACTTTGTTTTTGAAAATAGCTGTAGAGAATGCTGGCAATCCGAATCACATCAGTCGTCCTTGTATGAAGTGTCTCAATATGAAATCCCTTAGTCCCGTTGTTATAAAAGAGCATCTTTTTTTCAATGGCATTGATAAAACATATACCCGCTGGATTTGGCATGGTTAAGCACCTTGCTTAGCTGCTAGTCACTGTCCAAATGAAAATAGAGGACATGATTTTCCGTCGGTCGATAGGGAAGACATCGAGTTAGATGACTTCGAGTTTGAGTCCAAAGAGTTTTTGAGGGTCATTGAGGATGCCGATAAGCCATTGTACCCCGGATGTACAACAAGAACTAAGCTAGGTACACTAGTCAAATTATACAATTTGAAAGCGAAGCATGGAATGACAGATTCTTGCTTCAATGACTTACTAATGGAGCTTTCAACTATGCTTCCCGAAGAGAATGAAATGCCTTCATCGATGTATGAAGCAAAAAAGATATTGCGTGCATTGGGATTGCAATATGAAAAGATACACGCATGTCCCAATGACTGTATCTTGTACCGAAAGGAGTATGAGCATGCAGTTCAATGCCCAACGTGTAGTTTGCCAAGGTGGAAGGTTGGGAAACACGACAAAAAAATTAGGAAAGGAGTAGCTGCGAAGGTGTTGTGGTACTTTCCAATTATCCCTAGGTTTAGAAGATGGTTCCAATCATCTAATACTGCTAGGAATTTGACTTGGCATTCGAAAAGAAAAGTGGTTGAGGGTCAAATGCGATATCCTGCAGATTCACCAGCGTGGAAGATGCTTGACAAGAAATGGCCAGAGTTTGGTGAAGATCCTCGAAATATGAGACTTGCTCTTTCAGCCGATGGTTTCAATCCACATGGGGCTATGAGTAGTAAACACTCATGTTGGCCTGTTATTCTTGTCTGTTATAACCTTCCACCATACTTGTGTTTTAAAAGGAAATTCATGATGTTAACTTTGTTAATATCAGGTCCAAAGCAACCTCGAAACAATATTGATGTGTATCTAGCTCCTTTGATAGATGATTTGAAGGTGCTATGGAATGGAGTTCATGGGGTTTATGACGCACACAAGGGCGAGCACTTCATTCTAAGGGCTGCACTCATGTGGACCATCAATGACTTCCCAGCATATGGGAATTTATCGGGCTGCGTGGTGAAGGGGTATAATGCAAGCCCAATATGTGGAGCTGATACAAAACCGACCTGGTTAAACAATGGTGGGAAATGCGCATACATTGGTTACCGCAAGTTTCTGCCTCGTTTTCACCCTTATAGAAGACAGAAAACTGCATTCAATGGGCATAAAGAGGATGCTTCTGCTCCGATTCCTTTAACTGGAGAGCAAGTATTTGAAAAGGTCAAGTGTATCAGTTGTAAATTCGGAAAGAAAGTTCGACAACCAAAATTTGATGAAGGGAATCGACCTTGTTGGAAAAAGAAGTCCATATTCTTTGATCTTGAATATTGGAAATTTCATCCCGTTAGACATATGCTTGATGTAATGCATATTGAGAAGAACTCATTAGAAAGTATCATTGGTACATTGTTGAATATTCCTGGAAAAACAAAAGATGGACATGCAGCTCGCTTGGATATGTTGGCCATGGGGATAACAAAGTTGAAAGCTCCTCAAGAGGAAGGGAAAAAGGCACGATTATCACCAGCTTGCTGGAATCTCTTAAAGGAAGAGAAGCGGACTCTTTGTAATTCACTTTATCAAATGAAGGTTCCCGAAGGCTATTCATCGAATGTGCGAAGTCTTGTAAACATAGATGAACTAAAACTTCAAGGCCTAAAGTCACATGACTGCCATACATTGATGCAACAGCTGCTTCCCATTGCCATACGGGGCTGTTTAGAAGATTCAGTGAGGAATGCTATTGTTCGGTTCTGTTACTTCTTCAATTCATTGTGCACGAAAACCGTGGATGTTTCGAGCCTAGCAAATATGCAAGAGGAGTTAGTGGTGACACTTTGCTTGTTGGAGAAGTACTTTCCTCCTTCTTTCTTTGATATCATGATACATTTAACTGTGCATCTTATTAGAGAAGTTGAATTATGTGGTCCTGTTTGGTTTAGATGGATGTATCCCTTTGAAAGATATATGAAAGTTTTGAAAGGCTATGTCAATAGTACGGTCTATCCAGAAGGCTCCATGATTGAGTGCTACTTGGGGGAAGAAGGTATCGAGGTATATGCTGAACACTTCGACAATGTGAAGACTGTTGGGATTCCTTCAAGTCTGGATCCGGATCTACCTAGGGAGAGTAGGCCTTTATCAGGTGCTACTATATTGACGTTTGATCGTAAAGAATTGAACAAGGCACATCTCTACGTACTAGAGAAAGAAGTTGAGGTGGATCCCTATATCACGTAAGCAGCCTTTCACTTACTGTGGAACGTTTTCATTTGTTTATCGATCCTTGTGTATTTATGTGCCTTCCTGGAAATCTATAGGGAGCATATGGAGTTTCTAAAGAATGCTCATCATAGGCACAAAAAAGATGCAGCATGGCTCCAAGAGCAACACCATAAGAGTTTTGTTGACTGGTTTCGTGAGAAAGTAAGCATGATCATCTGGAGTTCGCTATATTTTTTTATTACATTCAGTATCCTACACTTAATAACACTTGTGGTTTTAATATTGTAATTCACAGGTGGAGTTTGAGCTAAGCATGGATCATTCTAGTGTTTTAGAGACTGTAAAATGGCTGGCAGATGGCCCTCGCATGGAAGTACCAACATATAAGGGTTACAAGATTAATGGGGTAACTTTTAACACAATAGGTCGGGATGATATGCGAGAGGTTCATAACAGCGGAGTTCACTTAGTGGCAAATGCAATGCAAGTTTCAAAAGTTGGAAAGGATAAGGCACCGATCACTACTAATATGGGGTTTTATGGTGTTATTCAAGAAATATGGGAGCTTGACTATTGCAAGTTCACTAGGACATTATTTAAGTGTCAGTGGGTTAACAACAAAAATGGTATTATGGTGGATGAATTTGGGGTTACCTTTGTGGATCTTAGTAGGGTAGGCCACAAAAAAGAGCTGTTTGTTTTAGGCAGGCAGGTTGAGCAAATCTTCTATTACCAGGATCCTTCAAATCCTTGTTGGTCTGCTGTTTTACACATGCCAGATAGGTTTTACTATGATGATGACTTGGAAGACACTGTTATTGATCATCGTGCATACTGCAAAAGCATGCCAGCAATTAAGAACTTCGATGAGACAGAGAAAAGTTACCACATACCAGGGGATGAACATTTTTGGGTTGATAAATGCTAGGGTTTCAATGTATTAATTACTTGTAAACGTCTGTTTTGTAATAGATGGATTTAATTGAAGTTTGATACATGTACTTCTCAATTGACATATATAGATGCTAGTACTTTTGAATTGTTGTGCTTGTTATGATAGGAAGATTTCGTTTGTTGGTCGTTGATTATAAGTATCTTTAATTTGGAGAATTCATACTAATCTGTGCTTGTTAATGCAGGGAGTATGGCGCCATTAAAATCAAGAACACCAGTGTCTTCTTCATCAAAAGCATCGAAGAAATCTGATAAGAAGCAAAGTGAAAGCAAGGTGGATGTGGAACCTAGTACAGATAGGGCAAATCAGGTTGAGGAAACAATTGAAATGATGAGTAACAAGAAAAGGAAGGCTAAAGGCACCGTCACCATGGAACACCTTCAGAAGAGGAAGTTCACCGGTGAAAAGATGGCTATTCGGTATAATGCCAAGGGGCAAATGTATGGTCAAGCAAATACATACATGCAGTCTTTCATCGGGAATCTCATTAAAAGGATCCCGATTACTTATACGAATTGGGTAGGTGATGAGAGCACTGCAAAAATTGTTCCAGAATCTACAAAAGCAAAGCTTTGGGAACAAGTGGAGGTATTTTTTAGAAAACTATGAGGAAAGCAGTATTTTTTTAGTCAACATTTTATTTGTATTAATCAACTATCTCTGACATATGTAGGGCTTATTTGATTTGGGTCGGGGTGGCAGAAAAGCTGTCCTTACTTCAGCTGCAGAAAAATTTCGGAACTTGAAGTACAGGTTGACACGTGACTTCATTGTCCCATTTAAGGATGATCCCCAAGCATTAGCTCACTATGCCAATAAACGTTATAGACGACGGCTAAAAACAGTCGTCCACATATGGTAAAAACCGTCGTAAATGGCCGTGAGTGTCGTCTAAAGAATCCAAAATTGTTGAATTTGAGCGTGAGTGTCGTCTATTATAGTCATAGACGACGTTTTCGAAACAATGACTGTCGTTTATGTTGGCAATAAACGACAATTCTTTTTGTGTATAGACGACATTTTTATTGTAAAGAGTATCGTCTATTATGGTAATAGACGACTCTATTTTAATGTTTTTCGTCGTCTTTATACGACATTTTCAGAATATGAATGTCGTTTATGTAGTTAATAGACGGCGTTTTTGGTGTACAGAGTATCATGTATTATGGCATTAGAGGACGCTATTTTTATATTTTCTATCGTCTTTAAACTGATAGGGGGTTTGGCAAAACGTCATCCCCCATTGTTTTAGCCTGTTTTGTAGGCATAATTTTGCAAATTTCCTGCTATTTCTATATACAAAATATGATACAAATCATGTTATCTATAAAGAAACCATCATCAACAAGCCAAATGCACTATAATATCAAAAGGCATTAAAAGGTGATTGAGGTGATTGTATTCAAAAGATTGATACAAAAATATCATAATTGTACTACATAATCTACCAACCAAGTAGCAAATCAACTATCCCAAAAAAATTAGTAGTCCATCATAATTCTCTAAAACTTCCTGCATACATACCCCCAAAACAGACCTATTTATGCTGCAGCAAATCGTGCATCCTCATTGCAAATTCATTAATCTCTTATAGCACAAGGATGCTGCAGCAAATCACTCATCCTCATGACAGTTTCATTTGTCTGCAACTAACACAAGCAAAGTGAGAATCACAACTTTGTAACACAATCAATTGAAATGACTAACGTTTTCCCAACTCATGATATAAGGTACTAACAAAAGAAGTATTTGGTTGGTTCACGATTCAGCAGAGAATATAAGGCACAAAATATTTATATGGAAGAGGTACTTTGATTGCAAGGACAGATAATATCACAACATAAAATGGATTTCCTTAGGAGAACAACTTCCTTAACCTAACAAGCAATAATTCACTTAACAAATAAGAACAAATAAGAACCAGCATCTTTCACCTTCTTCAAACTTAAGTTCTAGGATTAGAAGACTATAGTCATATATGCTCCAAAATTTACCGTTGAAACTACAATTGCTAAAAGAATTCACTGTTGGTTGAGGTTAAGAAATCACCTGTGTTGTTGGAATTGGAAGGAAGGGCCTAAATATGCTGCGTTCTTGAAGATTGAAAGCCAATATTTGAAGCAATTCCTCCTTGACCGAAAACTACAGTAGACATATGGAATTGATGAGGAAAGAGATGAGGAATAGCACAGATTGAAGCAAATTGAGAAGAGTACAAAACCAAACAAAACGAACCCAGTAAATTGAACGTTGGGAAGGTTGGAGGACAATTCAATTAATAGAATCATGTCACTTGATAGAATCATGTTATATTGGTTTAGTATGATTACTTGCTTAACAGAACTAAAAACAGCAACCCAAAAGTGGTTATCCAAAGCAGCAAAAAAATCACCTACAAAACATCACAGAGAGACATGGTTAAGGAAGAACAAATATATTTCAGGCCAAATAATGAGATGCAAAAAATATTTAGTACAATGATAATACTAAAATTGTGTGCTAGATGAAATTCAAAAATCTAGGACTTTCAAAAAAATAGGTGATGAAGCATCAAAAGGGTTTGTGTTCCACATGCCAGCTGAAAATCTAGTACCATCATCAATAGCCTATTCCTTAAGCATTCTCTAGTGTTACAATCCCAATGAATCCTAACTTAATGAAGCTTGGGGGCACCGAAAATCAAGCTTTCTATCTAAAAATGAGCAACTTTACTCACACCTTTATTTAATAAAAGAACTTGGCGTTTGAGGGTGTAATATGCATGAATCTAACTAAAAGCTACACAAAAACAGTCACAAAAGAAGTCCCAAAGCATACAAATTTGAAATAACAGCATAAAAGAAGTTGGTCATATAGGCAAAGAATGTAGTCGAATCTGGACACAAATTGACGTATTTGATAAGCCAAACCCTGATTTGTTCAATACAGCACGGACTCCAAACTAAGGTAGTTGAACACAAAATGAACAGCTATGTTTACATGCGCCATGTCATATTATTGAATCAGATTTCGATCGTTCAGATCTGCAAAGAAGCAAGGGAAGCACCAAAACACCCAGGAGCGTTACCATCATGGTAGAACCATAGGAATGCACATGTTGAAAAGAAATTGAGAATGCTTACCATTTCTAAACAAGAGAAAGCTTGTGAATCCTGCTCTCGACCAAAATCAACCGAAATTTGCAATTCTTATTTTTCCTATTCCTCTCCAGATGCTTTCTGATCGACACTGCCTTCTTCATAAGATGGTACATACTTTTATTTCAGCAGCAGGATCTAACCAACAGCAAAAGGACATTACATAATTTTCAAATATAAGAGTGTACAGACATTAAAACTCTCAAGTTGTAATTTGGTAAGTAGGAAGGAAACTAAAATAGGCAATGCCAAAGGAGTTTATTCAAATAATATGATATATACGAAATGAAGATAGAAAGCTCAGCATACAGAGGTAGCCCATTGATGCAACCAAATTGAATTTGAATCACCATCCAAACAATCAATATCCAACATCAAAGGAAGAAGAAGTGTACCTACTGCTGCTGCTACGCGTCCTGTGAAGAAAGTTTCCTCCCACCATCACCGCCACCAGCCTGCCCTCGCAGCCTCCAGCCGAGTCACCGCCCCAAAAGCCGTTGGTCGACGACGCCGCACGCAAAGAATGAAAGACGAGCACGCCGCACTCGTTTTTCAAAACACTGGGGTATACGAACACCCTCATTGCATCCTCCATCTTTTCCGTCTGCAAAGCGTTCGAATCACAGAGGTGTACAAACCAGATAAGCCCAACGAGATCTCACTGCTTCAAATCCAATTTCATAGATCTACCCAACAATTGAAGCTCAAATATTGGATTTTTAATCCAGACCCAAAAATTGAAAAGAAACAAAAAAAAAAAAAAAAAAAGGAAATTGAAACTCACTTGACTGCACAGGGCTTCGAGGGTTTCTTTGCCGGCAGTCTCAATTGGGCTGACATTGACGCAGTATGGGCCGGCAGCGATGTCGTCGCGGGTCACCGGGTAGTTGCTGCCGGGGGAGATTCGGACGGCGGTTCTAGGGTTTCTAGAAAGTTCGGGGACGGCGGAGTGGGGAGTGAAGGAGGAGGCGCTCGTGGCCGCCATGACTTGTGAAGCGTGTGTGAAGCGCAAGCTCTCAAGTAAGCGATTGTGAAATTGGATTTTTGTGTGGTAGTTTTGGGGTTGAAATACGTTCTCTCTGGCTTGAGTTCTTCGTCAGTGGGTTTGTGAAGTGTCGAAAGGAAATAAGTGATTTCTAGTCAAAAAGAGCGAGTCAAAGCCAAGTCAACCAAAATAGAAACGGGGGAAATTTGCCGGTTTTTTTTTTAAGTGTAATAAACGACACATTTAGTATTAAAACTGTCGTAAAATATAACAAGCAAATTTTATGTGTTAAATCATAAGCTATTAGACGTAGTGATAGATGACATTTTTGTAACCAAATTGTCGTCTATCTCATTATCATTTTATACATCTAGCTGATTTGGGGGTATTAGACGACATTTTGGAACCAAACTGTCATCTAAAATTTTTTAACGACGGAAATTTAAAAGAGTGTCATCTTTTCAGTGTCGTCTATAACCATTATTGGCATAGTGTAAGCCACCAGCTATGTATAGTTATATCACTGAAGAACAGTGGCACGAGTTTGTGAGGTCAAGGTTAGATGACAAATGGGAGCAAGAACACACTATACAATCTAATAGACGGGCAAAAAATGAGTATGACCATCGTTTATCTCGGAAGGGATATGCTGGGCTGGAGCAAGACCTGGTACAGATTGCAAACTAAATTTAGTTTAATTTATTTCTAATTTTTCCTACAGAAATGGTTGTTTATATAATCTGTTTTTTAATGTTATTACTTTTTTACTTGAGAAGTTAAAGGAGATGCCTGGCGAAACCGAAGTTAATAGGGCCGTGCTTTGGATGAAAGCAAGGGAAGACAAGAGCGGAAACATTATGAACCCCAAAGTGGGAGAGACGGCAAAATTGATTGTAAGTTTCTTTAATGTTGTGGTAAGATTCTTAGGGTTTTAGGTTCCCTGGAAGGGTTGGATTTTAGGGGTTGAATGAAAGCAAGGGATATGCTGGGCTGGAGCAAGGCTTATACCATATAATATGTGTTCTTTAATTAACTTAATGTGTGACTGTACGTAACATCAATTGGTCTGATTTCTCTAAGTTTGATTTCTCTAAATCAGATTTGTCTACTTCTACATCAATTGGTCTCATGTGCACACTTTATTAACTATTTGAATTAAAACAGGAGGAAATAAATAAAGGAGTAGAGGAGGGTGGTGTTGTTTTTGAAGGAATGAATGATGTGCTAACAATGGCGTTGGGTACACCGGAACACAAAGGAAGGGTTAGGGGTGTAGGCGGGAGGGTAAACCCAAGTATTTACTTTAACTTCCCAAAATATTAGAGAGATAGTGTGAAAGAGGTAGTTAAACAGTTAGGAGAAGTATATGAGGCAAAAACACAAGGCTTTTGCATGCTCAGTTTCTGGAGATAAGGCACCAAGTACACCCCTTTCCGAAAAAGCAAGTTATAATGAGTATGAACCTCCAACTGATCAGAACATGGAGCCCAAAAATGATGTGCTGATTGAGCCACAAATTGAAGAAATTAATGAAGCTGCTCCGTCTAAGGTCAGTTAAACCCGTTTTCATGTGTATATTTTGATATAATTAATCTGATAAGTGTGCTTCGATTCTACTAATTGTGGTTCTATTTATAACTTATGTACAATGTAGGGAAAAAAATGTGGTCTAGCAATAGAGTGTGCAGGTCAGATTGTTGCTCACGGTCATATAGTCAAATATGCTTCTAAGGTGCACGGTTCATTGTCGTTGAAAGCTGATCTTCTGCAAGTGGTGATAGATGATGTACTTGATGAATGGGCTAGGCTACCTAATCCTATTCCAGAGAAAGGCGTATTTATTGTGGGAGATGCTAAAGATGCCATTATTCTTTGGCCAAAGGATCTTGTTATATTATCTTCAATAGTGGTAATAAACTCACTTTCACCTTGTTATGTGTCATTCTAATACTAGATAATAGACTAGTAAATGTGTTCCATTTTACCAAATGCTCGATAATGGCAGCCGGTGAAACAATGCGTGAACGATCACCAAGTTACACAGCTGCAAAAGAAAGACGCAAGTCTTTCAAAGATGTCAGGTTCTTTGACATCTTTGAAGATGCTAGGTACATTTGCATCTACTGAAATGGCACCAGATTACATCTCATTCCAAATAGAAGATAAAGTATTTGGATATGAGCGTAAGGGATTTGTATTGCAATCTGATATTGTGAGTGTCCGAAACCTGGATGAGGTCACCGCAAGTATCATTGTTACGTACATAAGGTAAGTTATGAAGACACCCATTATTATATATATTTTTCAGGATGATACTCAGCGCATTTGATAACTCATTTTAATTAATTAGGTTTTTGTATGGTCTGTTGGAACAATCCAAAATGGTAGATATGGTAAAGTTTGCCGATCCCGATAAAATTGGTGGAGTAGGTTGTGGATCAACCATTATTCGGTCCCGTACCATTGCAGCAGCTTTGAAAGGTTCTTCTCCTGATCAGCTGTGTTTATTGCCTCAAAACTCAGGGTAAGTACTTACATTCCAATGTGATGACTTTTTGTCAGTTGATTAGGTAGTATCTTATTAATCACATGCATGTCCTAATTGGACAGCTCTCATTGGACCTTGACTGTGATCAATTTTGACAAAGAGATTCTACATTTCATGGAACCCTTGAATCATGAAATGGCTACGGAGGAGTGGATATCAGTTGTAGACAAGTAAGATTTACATTCACAATTTATTTAGAATCCAAAATGATGCATTTAGGAATATCAGGTGTTTCTGTAAGCCTTGTGGTTTTATTGAGTAATGTTTGAGCTTTTCCTTTGTCGTGAATAGTGGGATCAAAATGGCCAAAACAGACAGAAAGTTTTCTACTAAAAAGGTTGTCTGGAAACGCTGTGAGGTATGATGATAATTGTTGCATTGTTTAGTTATTAGTTGTATTTCTGGTTTGTTGGATTAACATATATATGGTATGATTTAGGGTGTTCCTCTACAACCAGATGGCAAGCAATGTGGTTATTTTGTCATGAAGTATATGAAGGAAATCATAGCTGACAAAGAACTCGGTTTCGAGTCCAAGGTAACATGGTTCGGCTTGTTATATATGTCTAAAACATGTAGGTTATAGGTTGGATCCTTACAAAATGTGCCAATTATATTGAACCAATTTGAATTGCAGTTAATATTCTAGTTCATTGAACTGCTATAGTTGACTGCACTGGTTTTTTATGCATGTCAGTTGGTGAAATATTCAACAAATATCATGTATGTGTTATTTTAGCATAGTTGCCTTCATAACTTCATACTTATTGACTCAGTACACTTGTGCTTTTCTTTCTGGACTTTTTGGGCTATTAGATTATATTCCTTCATTCCTGTGTAGCTACATCAAAATATATGTCAAACTGTATCCATCTTCTTGTAATATCACTTCAGCAGTGCTTGGTTTATATATGTATCCATCTTCTTGTCTTCTTGGTTAGTGGGAAAAGCTTTCAGATCAGGAATATACACAAGAGGACATTGATGAAGTTCGGGAAGAATGGGCGAAATTTGTGGCGCCTTTTTATGTGAAGTAGGCAGATTACTAACTTTTTGGAGAACATTGGTCACTGAAATTTGTAAATGCATGCCAATTGTAGTATTGTATTGCTTGGAACTATGAAAATAGCTTTGAAAGTTTGTTAGGCTAGCAATTGAATGCATGTATATTTTTGCAAACTTGTTCCTGAATTGGTGTTTAACTTATGACATGTTAATTTAGTTTGTGAAGAACATATAGTTTTGGATATATTATGAACCAATTTTACAGGGGCACAAAAACGGCAGAAACCAAAAATCTGCTTTTTTTTTGCAAAAAAATTTAAATAGATGACGGTTTTAAACAAAAAACGTCAAGCAAACAGATGACGGTTTTTTAAAAAAAGCGTCATCTATCAACGTTGATAGATGACGGTTATTTTAAAAAAGCGTCATCTATTACATTAAAAAGGCTTCTGGGATATGCTTTTTTGGTATCCATAGATGACGGTTTTGTCAAAAAACCGTCATCTATATTTGATATAGACGACGGTTTTTAAACCGTCATCTATAGTGTTGTTATAGATGACACTTGCAAAGATGACGGTTTTTGGGAGCTTTTAATGACGGTTTTTGTCCGTCATCTATGACCAAAATTGGCATAGTGTCGAACAAGTCAAAATCTTCATTCACTGAATATACATACCTTTTCTTTTGCTCAGCCAAAAGCAAAGTTAAACATGTCCCAAAACTTTTCTGGAAAACAAAGATCATTTCAGCAGTTAAGAATAAAGGTAGTCTACCTCTCGCAAACTTCAAATTTAAAGGGTCAACATATTTAACCAAATAATATTAATTATAATAGTGTAGCCCGCAAAAAAAAATGTCAACTTAACTTAGAACATAATCATACTTCACATATCTTCATCTTTCAGCTTGGATCGCATAAAGGGTATCTTTTCACGAAACAGCTCCATAGAATATATCCTGTCATCAGAACTTAGGAAACAACAGCCAAATGTACCCAAATAACCGAGTAACAAAAGAAAGTAAAAAAAAATCAAAACTTAGAAAACAAGAAACAACATTAAGCTCCTGTAACTGAGATAATTACTATCTCTACACCTAAGTTACCTGACGATCATTGCAAAGGACAGTGATACCATTAGCGAGTATCATGCCAGCAGATGGATCTGTGAGAATTTATATTTTATTAGTAAAACGGACTGCCAAACTTGTCTTCAAACACTGCTGAGCAACTTTTTCACTGCATATGATAGGAAGTTTGACCTCTCAATTAGTCCAAAATCTCACTCGCAAATAGGTACAGAACAAGCCAACCAATCTAGTACAGAGCATATATGCTTGTGCAGACACAACTAAGCAAGATAAACTTGGAAATATACATAAACAAGCAGACTATCATAACTGCTAATACCAACCCAAAGCTAACACAAAACATAGAATATCACAATATTGTAGCCACAGTAAAGAAGCTTTGACATGATAGTGAAGAAAATGTTGCTAAAATTTGCACAAATTTTGAAAAAGAGGAAAAGTGAAACAGTGAAGTTTAAGGTTACAGGACATCATGCAGCAAAGGCAATTTGTCAATTTCCAACTCCAAATATGTTAGAAAGGCAACCAATCAATCAAGCATGATCTTACGAGCCAATTAATCTTAATCTAATACAACGGAGATTTTGAAATACAGGGAAGAAAAAACTCACCTATGTTCAATCAAATATACAATGCAGATCAAGCAGATCTCAACAACTAGCTACTGTTTACATATCAACTTCAACCTGAGCAAATCTCAAATCCTTGAGTTCCAAAACTGTAACCAAATCCTCCATTGTTAGAACTTGGTATCCAAATCAACTTTCTTATCAAATTCACGAAATAATAGACAACTACAAATCAAAATCACAATTCAATCGAATGAGCAAGACTTTGCACCTGGATTTGTAATAGAAATCACAATCAAAAGCAACGTTTGAACCCGAGAATAACTAACTTTCTCTGACGGAAGCAGAGATTGAATGGGAGGTTCGTCAACGACTGATGGAAGCGGAGGCCAAAAATAGAGAATCGGAGGCGAATGACGGCGAATCGGAGGTCGAATCGGAGACGAACGGCGAATCGGAGGTCGACGACGGAGGACTGGAGGTTGACTATGGAGAATCGGAGGCGAACGACGGCGAATCGGAGGTCGAATCAGAGGCGAACGGCGGCGAATCGGAGGTCGACGACGGAGGACTGGAGGTTGACAATGGAGAATCGGAGGCGAACGACGGCGAATCGGAGGTCAAATCAGAGACGAACGGCGGAGAATTGAGGTCGACGACAGAGGACTGGAGGTTGACGATGGAGGATCGAAGAATAAGGGATTAAAATCAGAGAGAATTTGGGAATAAGGCCTGAGTCGTATAATTTTTTTTAGGAGGAAGATGAGTAAATGCGCGAGTGAGCGAGCAGATATCCTTATGTAAAAATAGGTCACTAAAGTAATTTATCTAATTTTCGTCACGAATGTTAAATCAGCGACAATGATATTGGTCACTAAAAAATGTAAAAATCCGGCTGTTCAAGCACTGAATACTTGTGACCAAATTTGTATATTTGGTCACTAATACGAGTGTATTAGTGGCCTATGTCATTGTGGTCACTAAGTATTGGTCACTACTAACCTGTTTTCTTGGTAGATTACTGCGTAGAGGCACAGTGGCAATTTTTAGAGAAGACGACCAAAAACGGTGTCGTTTTTGGCCTTTTGGTCTTCCAGATTTCGGCAGCGACTCGCATGGCTTTTGGCTCAGTGGGGCTCACGGAGCTGTTGGTTGGTAGACGCGGCCCCGGGAGAAACAAGCAGTTTTGTTTTTGTTTTTCTTTTGTTTTCACACACACAACTCAAAAATTTTTTGATTATCCAAAAGGACATATTATATAGCATAAGAACGAAAATCAAATCAGAAAAACTAGGTTTAATATTACCTGATTATAGTTGAACTTTGGTGAAAGTTCCTTGAAAATATGTAAGCGCGGCTTAAGAGAGTGCTAATAACGTGTTGTAAAATAAAGATGGCAATGGGGAGAATGAAAGAGATTTTTGAATAGGTGAGTGATCACAATGTGTAATTATCTCCTTGCATAATGCTTTTATTTATAAAGAACCTTGAAGATTTACCTATCCTACATGGATTAGTCATATTGAATACATTGAATTCAAATAGTATTTTATTTATAATTTCTACAATTACAATAGAATACAGTTTACAAAACAAAAACTTTATTTAAAAGTATATATGTGTGTTCGAACATGAGTAGAGTACAATATATGGCATCTGCTGAGACAAATGGACCCCTTCGTATCATGTTAGACATGTCTAGTAAATTTGCGATTTAAACTTTGATGTCTCCATTTTTAATATGGGTCTCTTCATTTGGGTTTCCCAAAATGAGAATAAGTTAGTTTGGTTCGATGATTTGTGTTTGGTATGACCTTTGGAACTTCTCCTTTCGCTTATGAAAATGTAAAGGGGCTTGTTATCTCCATCACCTTTTCTTATTTCCCCACCCACTTTTGAATAAAAATATAATAACTAATGTATCCTTTTTGTCAAAATGACTTATAAGGACTTATCATAGAAAAGAAAAACAACCCCACCTTTTGCAGACATCGGAGATCCCATCGACGACGGCTCAAGCTTTGACATGTCCATTCTGCGTTGACGACGATCCTAACTCAATTCAATTCAAAATTTGGTGCCCTAGCTTTTCGTTTGTCGCGGTTTTGTTTGATTTGGTGTCGTTTTTGGTTCTGATTGGATGAGGCTATGAAGAGGCTTAAGGGAGAAAGACGAAGAGGACAAGTCGCCGAAGGAACAATTTGTTCTAGTCTTTTTTATTATCTTCTATTTTCTTTGTCAAATTTCTATCCACAAGAGTTTTTAATTTTATTTTATAATTTTGATTTGTGTTCATCGGTTGTCACCGAAGGAACAATTTGATTATATTTGGTAGACCCTCGCGAGAAACAAAATGGAGAAGGTAATAGAATAGATTGACAAAAAGACAAAAAGAAGATAATGGAAAAGATTAGAATTTATCGTTAAGGATAATGTAGGAATAATGGGGGGTAGCAAGAAAGTATTGCTATTTTTTTGGAGGTGGAAATATATGGTGGGTGGAAAAATAGGATATGAGGTGGAAATAACAGCACCCAATGTAAATATCAATTTTCACAGATCGCAAATTTTAAATTGTTTTACCGATCAAACATGGATTTAGTAATTTCTCTTCCTCAATGATAAAAGATAGTACTCCTTTAAAGTTTGAATATCCTTGACCCGCGCACTATCGAAGCAATTTTTACGTTGTTTCAGGAAAATATTCATGATCATGTAGTGAATAATTTAATAATTTGCATCTACTATTATATATATCTAGCGTGTGAAGATGATAAACTTGTCAATACTGAATGTGATTTTAGTGTGAAATCAACTCTTAACAGAAATAATGTAAGATAGATTTTAGCTTTGAAGCTGGTCGCCCTGAGGTCCTCTAATCTTCAAACGGAGGACATTTTTCGGCGAGTAAAGCCTGAAGAGATTGAAAGCGCTGATGAAGGAGACCAAAGCCATTAGGATACACGCCACGTAACCGCACGCCAAAGACCCGCCGATTTGAATGCAGAATCGGGTGTACTTGTCGCACAATTTCATCCACTGGAATTCTTCTGCGCCTGTCACTGCTAGAAGCGAAGCTTGCGCTGCAGCTGAGTTTGCACCAAATGTCACGTACACTGCAATCTGTTCAGCAAAGCACATATAGGTCAATTCGTTTCTTTGATACGTACAGTTGATATTGAAAAAGAGAATTTGAATTTTCGACATCAAATTGATTGAGTAGTAGGGTCAAAATACTTGGGGATTTGAATTCTGTACCTCTATAATCCGATAGTATGTGTAAATACTCTTAATCAACTATATGCCCCTTATAAGATCACTTTTTGTTGTGTATTCCGTTTTTATTAATTATGTATATCTACTAGGGCGAAAATTAGAAGTTGCTCTTAGTGCTTGCGACATATGATAGAGGTTGGACCTTCTTTCAAATTTAATGAAAATATGGTAGCCTTCATGGGGAGCTGGTAGTTGGGAGAAGGAGATTATTAGATGGGGCTAGGGATCGGGGCCCCTGGGTAGTCAGAAGAGTATTGAACGAAGTCTTCGAACATTGACTTTTGAGATTTTTTTTTTTTTTTTTTTGGGTGATGTGATATAAACCTAAAATATTTGTCGCCGTGGTTGAAAATTTGGGGGCCTGGTTCAAAAATTTTACCGAAGCCTTCCCCTGTTTTCAAGATCTTTCATTCGTGCTCTTATGTTACCCTTACAGTGTTCATTAAGTGATGATGTGTTCAATTTTAATAGTATATTGAAAGTAAATTTGAGAATTTTCTACAAAGAAAAAATTTCTTATTAAAAATTAGGGGTATTAGCCAATCTGCCCCCTCAACTTGTACCTTACTTTCGATTTGCTCCCTTAACTTTCACTTTGGAAAATTAACCTCTTTAACTTGCATTTTTGGCCAATTTCCCCCCTCGCTGCCAAAATTAACAGACTCTCATCCAATTTTTTGTTAAATACACTCACGAGACTTGCACATGAAGAGCTTTTTTCATCATTCACCACCGTCGAGACATTTCTGTGCTGTTGATTGGGTTGAAGTTTGTCGACGCAATTGATGGCGTTGCCGGTATTAAGAAGAAGCTGACGAAGATGAAGAGGAAGAAACACGACAAGATGCCCATCACGTATAGGTTACGTAACTAAATTTGATGGAATTTGGTTAATTTTGGACGGAAGGGGGGAAATTGGCCAAAAATACAAGTTAAGGGGGTTAATTTTCCAAAGTGCAAGTTGAGGAAGCAAATTAAAAGTAAGGTACAAGTTATGGGGACAAATTGGCTAATTCTCCTAAAAATTAAAGCTAAAACCACACCACCAACACCCTCCTCATCCTCCAAGACCCACCATCACCATACAACCATAACCACCGAAACAAGGGACACATTCAAATCTCAAGCCCCAAAATGCAAACCCCCATCACCAACCCCCAAATTCTCTCCTTTTTTCAGTCCATGACAATAATTGAAGGAACCTAACTCTCCTAACCCCACCCCTGTTGACATAAGAGTTCGAGAGGGAAGTGCCAAGATCTAGAGATCCACAAATTTTCAGGCCTCTTCTTCTTCAATGTGGGGCCCCCTTGAAGTGGAGGCCCGGTTCCATAGGGGCCGAGTGGCACTACCTCAGCCACGGCTCTGATATTTGTAGTTGTTAGACTCATATCCAGGTATATTTTTCTTGAAGAATACAACCTAGTTTTAAGTAGTTTGGGATATTTGGTGTGTTTTTCAATTTCAGGTGGATATATTTAGGTGTTTTCTAATTTCAAATGGATACATTCAAGTGTTTTAGAATATTTGGTGGTATTCCTCAAGTAGAGTCATTAGGTTGTTCTAGTAGCTTGGTTCAGTGTATTTCAATGAGGGGAATACTTCAGGTTTTTATCAATTAATAATTCTCACAAATTCTACTAATAAATTTAATAGGGATGTTTTATGAAGGTAAAAATTATAAAATCACAATATACAGAAAGTAGATGACTTGAATCCTTAGTCATGGGGCCTACTCAACAAAAAAATAATATAAATTTGGTTGCAATTGAAAGAAATTAATATTTTAGGATGTTTATCCCATTTTGCATTTTTTTTAAGCTGTTCTCATGTGGAAATTTAAAGAAACACAGATGAGTATATCGAAATTATATGATTCTTATTTTTTAAAATTATATAACATATCCAATCAAGCCACAACTAGTATGACATGTTTGGTAATGCCTTATACTGCAACGTTAACTGTTAACTGTGTGTTTCCACAAAACCACATGCCAAATTCTTTACAAAATCAAATTCTACAATGTGTGGATTCAAAATTTATTGAATATTAGACCGGAATAGGAAAGGAAAGGAAAATACCTGATCCAGCAAGAAACAAAGCCAAAGGAGGCATAAGTTAGACCCTTTCAGATTTCCTTTGAGCCCAACTGGCATCCAACAGTTGCGTATAAGTTGAAGGAAGTTGTAACCGGCAGCCACAGAAGTAACATAAACCAACGTCCTTTACCACAAAAACCATTGTTTACATATTTGAAGAACTTTAGAAAAGAGAAAAACAGAAGGCGAAATGTCAATAAAGAGACATCGAAATTAAGAGAGAAAGACGTCATCTTACAAGAGGGCATCTAAATCTCTGACGGTAGCTTTCCGATATCCGAAAAACAAATGTTTGGATTGCGAATCGAATCCGACTAAGCATGCAGTGAGGACCAGAGTTAAAACTGCAGCAAGCCTTAGAAAAGGCTCTCCTTTCTTTAACCCATACATGCTCATTTTCTCTCTGACTACTGAGTCTGCTGATCAATCTCTACTCAAAATAATCGTATTCTCCTCAATGTTCTCGCGTGACGACATTAATGGAGAGGGCATAGCACAAATAATGGGTTACGAGAGCAAAGAAAAGTAATGGACTAACGGTAATAAAGTATCCACGCGTTGTCCATTAAAGTCATTGAGTCCCACATATTGAAGATAGATCTTTATGATTGAGCCCCTCCATCCTCTCGATAACTTTAAATTGTTCAGTTGAAGTGGGGTTGAATTAGAAATTAATTAGTATATATCTTCTATTAAATATACACTCAATCCTGCTAGATATTGGTGATTATCTGAAATTATATAACTTATAAGTAAAACACGGGTTTTAGGAAACTACAAAGTGAGGACCTCCCCACGCCTTCTAATTTTTTTAGGGTTAGATCAGCTTATATCAGTGCCAATTTGATTTAATCAATATTAACATTATCATGACGATATTTCAGTTTAATAAAGTATATAGTGCAGAAATATGGAAGTCGAAAATAAGGCATCCAGCATTACTCATGATTTATGGCTCAAGTAGCTAGAGGTGGTAATTAAGATTTCTATTTGTACATGGTGAGGTGTAGTGTAGTTGGCATCACCAACTTTTCCCCTAAATAGAAACATAGCTAATATTTTGTACATATACAAGTTGCAACTATCCGATCCCCATGACCAAGTTGCAACCGTTCTATATCTTATCAAGTCATTTATTATGGCCTATACGTGACATCAGTTCAAATGATTTCATACCGCAAAAGAGAAACTACTATATTTCTACGGCAAACTACGTGTACGTATACTTACCAAAAATAACTACACCAGACGTTTTTACCCTTTAATTATTGCTATTATTTAACTACCTCAGAAAGTCGTACGTATGCTTACTATTTAAAGAAACCAAACCATTGATTGAAACCTATTGAGAAAGAAGTCTAGCTGGTACTGCTGGAAACCCCGTGACAATCATACAATTGGGGTTGAAATTTCAAGATTTTGATTGCTCTTTCCTGCCCCACATTGTGAGATTTAATGCTGTGGAGCTACTATCTTTGTCATTTTCGTGCATCATTAATTGCGATATGAAAGCTATAATGTGACTGCAGCTACGATCGGATATTGAGCTAGTTCGACCACCAATGTTGTCTATGGTGCTTGGCGTACGTCTCACGTATACTTGACTGTATCCTTCCAAACAATACGATGTCTCTTGTTTTTGGAAAATCTTGATGGAGTCCCTACCACAGATCCGTACAAATCGTAGTTGCGGAGAACAGGCAAACGAAGTCCTGAAGGGCACAAAAAACAAAGACCCCTTAAGGCCTACATTAACAGACTTAGAATATAGCCTTGATCAGTTCATTAGTAGTGCACTTCTTCTCGAGCCCGCTAGGAGCCTTTGCTCAACTCTAGGATTTTCTAGACCCTTGCTAGCCCTGGTCCACCTTGGTCCAAGGATTGGGCCATGCTCCACTATCTGGCTCCACCTTCTTCCTTAGTCAGGAAGTTGCTTGAATTGCCACAAGGTGTGTTAGAGTTTCTTTTAGCCTATTCATTGCTTCCAACTTCTTGTGCGCTTTTAGCCGAACTACAAGGAACATAATTTACAGATTTAGAGAAGCTAGGCGCACTGATGTCATTTGTTGTGTCTCAGAGTTCTGTAAGTGTCCATGATGAAGTCTAACCATGTACCGACTTGGATTTTGGTTTCTAGCTACGTATCCCACCTGGAAAGATATTACCTATGAGAATGTGGAGGTGGAGTGGAGTCCCACATTAATTAAAGGACGTAGCTGATATTAGTAAAGAGTTGAGCTATATTCCTATTGATAATTAGTTTTAAGATGGAACACGTGTTGGTTCATAATTTCCCCATGTTATCAGAGCCAAAGTGCTCAGCATGTGTTGGTGTAATTGCCACACGTTTTCATGTTACCTTGATCTCAAATGACATTTCTTTGTCATTCACTATGCCAAAAAAGGTCTAAAACGAGGGAAAAAAACCGCAAGAAGGAGGGGAAAAAAAGCGGCAGGGGGGGGAGGGGGACAACAAAAAAAAAAAAGACGGCGGGCTTTAACCTCCCGTCAAAAGGCACCCGGCTGTCCTCCCCTCTCTAAAAAAACCGAAAATAAAAAAAAAGACACTTCTCTCCTCCAACAACAACAACTACTCTAAAAACAACCTACAACACCTTACCCTCCATACCACAGTAATACAATAATACTGCAGACTACTCCACTATACTCTCCTTCACAGCACTAAAACAAAAAAAGAAGGTTTTAAAGTGAGGAATAAAAAAAAGAAAAAAGAGGCGATAATATCACAAAAGAAAGCAACCCAACCCCCCCCCAAACCCAACAAAAACACAAAAAAAAAAAAAAAAAAAAAATTGAATTTCATTGATTGAAAGACATGTTACAATTATTCCAATAAGTATGTGTTCCACCAAATCTAGTGTACTCCCTAACTATCTAGACTAATAACTCAAAAAATCAACTTCTAGTTATGAAACAGTCTTCCTCAAGATATGTTTGCAAATCCAGCTTCATTCAAGCTCCACAACACCCTGTCCAGCTCCTCCTCCCAAGTCGAAAAGTATTTATCTACTAACCTGTTATAAACTGCTGAACAAGGTAGTATCATTCCTTACATCATGTTTAAATTGATAGATATAGAATATGTAAGCCAGTTTACATAATAGCATACCAGGAGAAAATAAAAATTATACCAACACACTTATAAATCCAATTGTACAACTGAAGCAACAAAAAAATTCTTGCTGGTCCTTTTTTAATTCTACACATGAATTAATAGTTTCAAAAGAACAAAGTCTAGTAAATTTTCAGGAAAAAAATTGACTAAATAGAAGTTCAAACCTTGTTCTGTTCAAGGCCCCAGCATTTAACGAGTTCGTCGTCACCGCAAAGAACATATATGTATGCCTGCTACTAACAGCAAGGCCTGCAAAAACCCAAGCATGTTTACTAAGCTGCCATTGACAGGAATAACCAAAAGCAAAGTCAAGAGAAATAACCTCGCATTTGTTCAATATGTCCTGTCATTGTAAGCTGCAGTGTTCCAGTAGCTACATACCATATCTGATAACCATAATCATAACAAAACACATAAAGTAAATTCACTCGCAAGATATCAGTACTTAAATCAACTACCACAAATAAAGCATGATGTTTCAGTGCCTTGATAGTACGATCAGCAGCAAGAATTTACACGAAATATAAATGCCAAGTAATCATGCACAAATAGAAAACCACCAGCAAGATTCTCAAAAAGTGGCCATTTTATCTCCTTATAGCTAATTCCAATGCTTTCAAACTTAACTTATGTGTCTCTCAATAAAACATCTACTCTTTATAAGAATTCAACTTGTATGACAAACGGTCTATGGACACCACACTGATACAAGAACACAAATTAAAGAATATAGAGATTGCAAAAAGAAGAATTATAACACTCGGGACGCAATGACTAGAAAAACAAATAAAGAAGATGATGCTCACAATGGCTTTTAAAAGCTACCGCATCTGTCATAAAAGTAACAGCATATCCTTCTCTGCCTGCTCTTGTTGTACGGCCCATTCTATGAACATAACTGCACAAAGAACAAGCATGACATAAGTCAGAAGGATGCAGAAAGCTAGATTAAATGTTACAATAGAAATAAGGCTTATTCGATAGCAGCAGTCTACAATTAAAAGGTTAAAATGGTAGGGCAAGTGAATACACAACTGTTTTGATGTGTCCAGAAATAAAGTGAAATAGAAAGAACAGAGCAAATATACCTTAAATACTGAGAGCTATTGATGTGTCCACTTCAAATTAAACCTGTGGAGATAAGACAAATACCTTGGGTCGGAAAGTAATTTTGTCACACAATAGGAAGGAGCATGGTGAATCCAATTAAACCAATGTTTCTTCAAACCAAAACGAAAAAAGGGAATAAGAAAAACATTTAGAAGCAGGTGATACGAAATTTATATATGCAGACAGATTATTAGACAAACCAAATCAAAGCCTCTCGAATGTTGCAGTTGCATTCGTTCAATAGATTTATTGAGAATTGATCATCAGAAAAACAGCAAAACAAAACTATGCAATAGAGGAAGACCAAACAAAACAAAACACCAAATTGTTGAACGTTTAATTTTTTTTTACTTGCACGATTCCCAGTTTTTACTGTATATAACCATGAATCAACATAGAAGACGTCATTCCCAAAAAGAAGACATTACCTTAAACATGATAGAAATGCAATTTGATTCATATACATATAAATAAACAATATGAACATAATGCTACCTTGTGAAATGAAGACTGACAGCAGAAAGCTTGCAATTGATTTTCTTCCTGCAACCACAAATTTACCTGAATATAAATAGTTGAATTGACAAACTTTGCAAACATATATAGTTCTGTACCTAGTCTGAACGGCGGAAGGTGGACAGCAAGATGAATTAATTTGAGATCAAAATTGAATAAATAATGAGAAAAACAGATTGGACAAAAGAAATAAACCTTATGCTAAATGCTGGAAAGAAAAACCAAATCCAAATTTACCTTTGCTCACCCTAAAGTTCTTTTCGGGTTGCATGCTCAGCCTATTATCACAGGTACCAATAATAAGTACATCAGATTTAGTTAAAAAAATGACAGGAATGAATAAAACAAAATCCACAGAAGATGAATGCCAATTTGAAAATGCAAGTGTACAAATAATAAGCCAAGATTGGAAAAGAATCGTAAGAAAAATGATGATACTTTATGGCATCACCAATCAATAAAGCTAACTGAAATGAAGAATTCAGCCTCTAACTTTTTTATAGTGAGCAACCCATCAAAAGGTAATGAACGCAACAAAACAATACACTACAAACAGTATACCTTAAATAGAAGTAGAGAATGCAGTAATCATTTTTTGTTTATATGCAACCAGCAGCTTTATCATAAATCTGCAATATGAAATTCATGCCCCATTAACAGCATCAAAGAATAGCGATGAAAGCCATTCTTTTAAACACACAATTAGGGAAACAAAGATCAAATGATTAGAGAATTATTTGCAGATCTCAAATAAAAGAAATGCGGGCAGACAGTTGGAAATGGAAGGTGGAGAAGAAAACTGAAGGCTTGAAATAAAAAGTACCGTCCAGGCTAGGGGCTCTTACTCTGCAAGAAAAAAGAACAGAACAACTTCCATTGATATTCTGCCGATCAAACATACAATTGGTGAAAGCAAACAATTTCCAATCAATCAGAAAACCCTAAGCTGATACACAAAGTCAATGATGCGAATTGATGGAATCGCAGATATCGACATTCATAGTTGGGCTGATTAGAAGATCCCTCGTCACCTTGTCCACGGCCAAGGTCACCGAAGACGACAGCGACATGATCGATGGAATTCCAACTACCATCGTCGGACATTTCACTACAACTACAAAGCACAGGGGAAGATATCAAAACACAGTAGAAGTTGGAACAACGTTGAGGACAAAAACCAAACAGAACAGAACACATATCTGGAACCTTATTCATCATCCTGTGATACTATTGTTAGCCTAATGTAAACTTCTATTGATTCTACAAGAGGGACTCCTAACAAAGTACAAAAAATGATTTAACACCTTTCTCTAAAGCTAACCCCTTTTCCTCTTGATATCAAATGAAGCATATAAAATCCAAATAACATTCAGTAAGCGAAACAGAGCATCCACAAAATGCTGCCCACAAACCTCATGAAACAACCCAACAACAAAATCAACCTAAAAATCACAATACCCGCATAAACTGAACCAACCCAGGTGAAAAATTTATCAAACCCAGAAATTATTTCCAACCAAAATTGTGGATGACGAACCTAGCCAATAGATATTACCAAATCCACCATTACCCACTTCACAAATTCATGAAATTCAACATATCCAATCAAATTCATGAGATACCCAGATCAATTCTACCACCAAAATCGAAAACAAAAGTGAAAACGAGAGAGATTTTTGCTACCTATGAGCAAAAGGAGAGTTCGTTCGTTTGGTTGCTCAGTCGGTCGCCACTCGAGAGAAAGAAAGAAAACGCGTAGCCGCTCGGTCGCCTACAGAGGTCGTCTGCCTACCCGTCGCCGCCTACAGTAGCCACTGCTGAAATCGATTTGGCGGAAAGAAGACGGCGCACGCGAAGCTTCCTGCTCTTGCCGCCTACAGCCGCCGTTAGCGCCACGCGAAGAGAGGACAACTTAATCGATTGGGGAGGCGCACGCGAAGCTTCCTGCTCTTCCGTTCAGCGCCACGAGATGAGAGGAAAACACAAGACGGCGCACTGAAAGGAAGACCAATTGGGGAAGCGAATGTACCGAAGGTAGGGAGCGATATCAGGAAATTAGGCTCAAAGATGTGTTTTGGAAGGTTTGGAGTGATTTCAGGTTTCGGGGCTGGGGGGCGGCAGCTCAGAGATGTGCTTTGGAAATAGGCTCGACAGATATGTGTTTTAGAATTAGGGTTTTGTTTGGGCGCTGGCGCTTCTCACTTAGTCGACTGAAACAAGAAAACCGTCGCGTATTCTAATGTAAAATGTTGCGCGCGGAATGAAAATTTCACCGCTTCTTTTTTAAGCTTGACTTAGACGACGGTTTATGAGAAAACCGTCGTGTAAACTCGCCCATCTTTTTAAACCAGCAGATCACCACACTTTTAGACGACGCTTTTGAAAAAAAACTGTCGACCCAAACGTACTATAATAATAGACGACAGTTTTTAATTTAACTGTCGTCCCAAAAGTGTCGTTTATGCCCTTTTTTGGCTTAGTGATTGCAGATATCCCTAATATATCTAAGTACATAGTAGCCACAATCTGTGCTAGTTTGCTGCACATGTATACCTTGAAAAGAAAATCAATGAAACAACAAACACTTGATAAGAGGAAATCATGTAGGTTTCAAAAATTCACTACTAAGTTATTCCAGTGAACCTTCTTTCGAGTCTGCATCGAATGTTTTGCTTTCCACGTAGAAATTGCACTTGCATAGTAAAAAACCAAAATATGCATCAGTAATCTTTCGGTGTACAGCAAAACAAACTACAATTTACAGGTAAATGCTAACATACTTATCCACCACATTTATCCAATCAGATGTAGGTAGGTTCCTCTTCAATGGATCCATGAAACTCACAATCTCTTTACAAGGATCAACCACAGTCAATGTCCAATGCTTACTGCATGCCCATGAAATCCATAGTATGTTGCATGACCTAATCAATTGAACTGTTCATAAGAACATGTTTAAATACTTACCCTGTGTTGTAAGGAATGACAAAAATTTGATTTTGGAATGCACCAGTAAATGAATCAGCCAAGGATCTACTTCTTGAGTTGTCTTTCCCACAACTTTGATCAACAACATCTGGGTTCACAAACTTCACCATTCCAATCATGTTAGATTTCTCCAATACATCGTGAAGGAACCTAATGTCAAATGACGGTTCAGATTCAACCTCAATCCTTTTTCTCTTCTTTGGTTTACTAATAATGTTTACCTTCTTCTAGGTTAAAGGCATAAGACTATTAGACATTTGACAGAGCAAAAACTAGATGACCAAAACTGAAATAATGAATTTGTGCAGTGGAAACCAGCATTTACCTCATAGTTTATAGGAAGAACAAACCTCTTAGGCCAAGCCACAAATGTTCCAACTGCATCCTCAACAGTTTGGAGCTCTCCATTACGAAAAGGAAGCTTTGCATCTGGCTTAATAGCTGTAGTGATGCAAACACAGTCTTGATCATGCTTCAAATGTATAGAGTGAAGGAATTGAGGCTCAGCTAAGTTTATGACAAATACTCTTCCATGCGCGACAATATTACCAGAATTCCCTATCACCAATATGCAGTCTTCTTCAACTACAGTAGAATTCTCCAAGGTGCATTTAGCTTTCTGCTCAGATAAAATTCTATCTTCTGTTTCCTCATCTAACCCAACATCAATTTGAACTTCAATATCCTCCTCTAACTCACCATCAATTTCTGTTGATATTGTTTTGTTTTCAATCCCCCTCCATCCAAACTAAAAGTTTTCTTCATGGCTTTCTACTTCTCCAAAGCAGCAATCTCCTTCGCTGCATGTGAGTAACTTCCTTGAGTCTCCTGACAAACAGGTGTTTTAGGGGAGCCCTTTCCATCTGGGTCTATTGTACTCCCTCTGGTAGCTTGAATTTGGGCTCTTAACTCTGCAAAGATTGCATCATTGCGTTCAAGCTCCTCTAAAATCCATTTATCCTTTTCACCTTTGACGAGTTCCTCTTTCTCTTCTTGTAAGATGGCCTTCACACTAACTCGCACTTGGTGTTCTAGGCTCTCCTTCCGTCGTTTAGGAAAGTTGAAGTATGCAGATGGCTTGATATATCCTCCTATGCCTTTAACTCTACCCGGATTTTCAGGAGTTCCCAATGCAATTTTCAAGACATCTGATGTTCCAGAGGTTTGCAATTCCCCAGAAGCTGTCTTATTCTTTAGCTCTTCCTAAAATATTCAAAGAATAAAAGAGTTGGTTAGTCTATATATACCAGGAATAATTTAAACATACCTGGTGCAATGGGTTAGAGCTTGTACTTACAATTTTTTTTTGCGGTAGCCTCTACCTTAGCATTTCTAAAGTTCCCAGATTTATCAATACGACCTGCAACCCAGTGTACAGCTCTGTCGTTCTTTATCATGCATTGAGGTAGACTGCAAGAGAAGGACAAATCAGCAATGTCATATATACCACTATAGCTCAACATTGTATACACCATAATATGAGGAAATCAAACAATGAATGTTACTTACTAGATCAACTTCTAAACCAGCATATACCTTTCGAGACATGGTATGAGCATACTTATTTAACACTCTTTGCCATTTGTTCGTTATGTACCTCCTATAAATAAAAAAATGATGAGTTCAAACATTTAAACAAGTAATAGTACAAGCTTTCAAATATGGCACCTTACAAAAATTGTGGCGTTGCCCTGCCGGCAACGAAGATGTCCCAGTCATCCTGCTCAACCCAAGAAAAGTCACTCGTGGGCATCTTTATTAAATCACGTCTATCCAAGTATGGCAGGACATACGAAGTTGTCAACAAGGATTTAAAATCCATCCACTTATCATTAGTCGAAGCAAGAACCATCTTACGGTTTTCAGGGCCCAAAACAAATGCCAACTGCAAAAAAATTAAATAAACCATGATTTTCAGTTTGTGCGGTATACTTAAATTTTGTATGTATAGCAAGATCAGATAGGATAAATTCATACCTGAACAGATTCCCATATTTTATTTTTAATTTCTTCATCTACCCCTTTCCAGGTAAGATTTTCAGCTTTCTTGGTTTCATCTGTTCCATTCGGCCATCTGCCGATTGGAACCCTCATCCTTACTAGAACCCCGATGTATGACTGCATTTCTATCCCCCCTTTCCCTACTGGATTTCCCACGACATTGAAATTCACAGTCATTCTCTTGCCCAAAGCTACTCTTTTACTTACCCTACTTATAGTAACCGCGTCTCACTTCATCAACTTCAAGCCCTCCATCGTGCTGGTGGGATTTTCGTCACCTTTTTGTACTGAAGGGGATCTCAAACAACTCATCCCTCTTCAAGGACCTCTTCCCCTTGCTTTTTGATGGTACTGCTTTCTTTTTCCCATTCTTTGCCTTACTGTTTTGAGCTGGAATGGACCGACCAATGGATCGAGCAATCTTTGTAGACCGTGTTGCAGGGATGATCTGTAACACATTAAAAAAAACATGTTAAAACATGTATAATACAGAATAGCTACTACCATAGAACCTTAGATTCAAATATGCAATTAATTTGATGTTTCAGAAATATAGTATAGTAACCTGCTATATAAGGAGTTTGGGAAATAAGCAAATTTCATTGAATTGCATAGAAGCACAACATAATAGAAAACCACAAGACAATTGTACAAAACAGAAATTACAACAATCACTCCCTAGAATGCATCTATAATACTCTCATTTCCCGGTCGCACATAGTATCCATTTGCACCCTCTTGTTCCAAATAGTCGATCGTTGGAAGTCCATTAGAAAAGGGCTAGTAACCTAACATTGTGTCCCCAAGCCCATCTTCATGGACATTATCATAATAATCCCTCTCTGGAGTTCTAAGAACAATAGACATTGCAGAATTACAAGGGTCTGCAATGAAACAGACCTGTTTTACAAATGTGGGCCATACAAAAGGATTGGTAGTACAATCTATCCTATTTAAATTAACCAAAGTAAACACATCATTGTCAATTTCTACCCCTTTTTTAGGCTCTACCCAATCACACCTAAGCTGAGGAACCCTAATCTTCGTATAGTCCATCTCCCATATTTCTGTAATAGCATAATAGCACATCTCTGAAGTAATTGGACTTTTAGCCTTTTCCAATTGCATTGTATGAGCAAAACAGCTGACTCCACTGCTTTGCTTTGATCGGAGATTATCACGGTGTTTAGTGTTGTAATGGACCCCTCTCACGTCATACCCACTATACGTTGGCACTAGCATGTTTGGTCCATCACCCAGCCACCTTAAGGTCTCACAAATGTTGTTGGGAACTTGTCTAACTCCTTCACGGGCCTGAAATATATAAAAATGCTAATATATCAAAAACAAATGCAAACTACATGAATGAAAATACTCTGCTCATATTTATATATGTCCAATCATACCCTTTTCTTTAACCATTTATTAAATGTGCGGTTATGCTTATCCTTAAGCCATAGTTCATTGATTCTATGCAGAGGGAATTGTCTCAAGGATGTGTTTATATTCTCTGAAACAATGATATAAAGTTCTCAATTATGGGAGTATAATGCAAAAAATCAAACTGAAATGAAGTCCTTTAAAGTGTATTAACAAATACTTACGAGATATAGGGCTGCACTTCTTCAATATGCTCCAGTACACAGAGATGCGCTGCATCAAAGTCCGTCTGATCCACTCTTTTTAATGTTGCACCAGATAAAGCCTTGCAGTCACCCTTCAACCTAATATTCATCCTTGCTGGGGTAATCTCATATTTAACAGGAGGATAGAGATCTGAAATGAGCTCTAATGCTTCTTGACCAACATTTGTCTCAACCATGCAACTTTCAGGATACGTCATATTCTTAACAGAACCATTTAAAACTTTCATATGTATCGCTCAAATGGATACATCCACCTAAACCATACTGGTCCACATAATTTGACCTCTCGGACAAGAGATGTAGCTTTAGGTGAAACATGATATCAAACAAAGAGGGTGGAAAATATACTTCAAATAGGCATAACATCTCTACAAGATCCTCTTGTGACTTGCGTAGCTTTGAACAGTCAACCACTTTCGAGCATATGAAATTGAAGAAATGATAAAATCTACTAATTGCATATCTAACAGACACATTTAACATAGATCGAATAACTATAGGTAGTAGCTGCTCATCAGATTATGGCAGTCATGAGACTTGAGGCCAACAAGCCTAATGTCATCCAATGATACAAGTGATTGCATGTTGGAACAATAGCCTTCTAATAGTTTCATTCCATACAAAGAGGTGCAAACAATTTTCTTCTCTTCTGCAGTCAAATTCCAGCAGACCGATGACAATTTGTTCCCCTCTAGAGCCTTCAAGTCAGTTTTCCATCTAGATCTAAACGAGCAGCTACCCCATCTTTAGTTTTCCCAAGCTGATTCAACAATGTACCATACAAGACTTCGATACAGTTTTTCTCAATATGCATCACATCTAGATTATGTCGCACAAGGAGAAACTTCTAATAAAAAAGTTCAAAGAAGATCGATTTCTTCTTAAAGGATGGTCTATCCAGACCATCAGCACCCTTATAGATAGGGGGCTTATGCATTTTTCCAAACATACAATGAATTCTTGAAACCCTTTCAAGCACATGTTCTCCAGTTAGGGGCATCGGAGCAGATCTTGTTTCAGTCATGTTGTTAAATTCTGCCTTTTTCTTTCCGGTATGGATGATTGCGTCGTAAGAATCTTCGAGTTTGAAGGTAAGCCACTTTCTTACATTTATCTAATCTGATTGGTTTGGTCTTCTCAAGGCAGATAGAACCCCCATTGTAACCTTTGACAACATTACCAGACAAGTTGCCATAAGTAGGAAAGTCACTAATCGTCCACATAAGGACTGCCCTAAGGGTAAAATTTCATTTAACTCTGAATCGTATACTCTCGGTACTCCCTCCCACAAAATCTTTAACTCATCCACAAGTACTTGCAAGTATACATCTATGTTATTTCCAAGTAGTTTCGGACCAAAAATTATGGTGTTTAACATCATGTACCTCTTTTTGAAAGTTAACCAAGGAGGAAGATTGTAAATGACAACTATAACAAGCCAATAACTATGTTTGCTAGACAAAGAGGCATAAGGATTGAATCCATCTGTGGATACGTCAAGCCTAAGGTTCCTCATCTCATGACCAAAAGTCGGCCACTTATCATCAATTAATTTCCAAGCAGGAGAGTCGTTGGATGACTCATTATCCCTTCTGTAACAGTTCTTTCACCATGCCATTTCAAATATTCAGATTTTTTAGGAGACCGAAACATTCTCCTAAACCTAGGGATGAGTGGAAAATACTAAATGACCTTTGCCGGAGTCCCTTCCTTTATGTATTTCCTATCTTTAGTTAGCTGTCACCTAGAGGCTTGACTTGTTGGACAACTAGTGTTGTTGACATATTCATTCTTATACAAAATACAATCATTCGGGCAAGTGTGTATATTTTATATATCCCATTCCCAAATGAGAGATCTTCTTTGCCCCTGATATATTGATAAAATGCACACTTTTAGGCCTCTATTTCTTATCGAATTGTTGTGGTTTTATGTTAAACTGTTGGTTTTGATGTGTTTGGTGAGAATTTTGAAGGATATAGAACTTGAAGGCATAATGAAGCAAAACATAGCAATTTGGGTCCAAAAAGTATTTTGTGTGCAGACCAGCCAAGTTAATGGGTTAAACTAGACTTCCTTAGGGTGGAGCAGGTGTCGAGTCACATACCGCTGCGAAGATACGGATCTCAACGACGCATAGAATTTTACATTTCGTAATTCCGAGCTTTCTAGAGTCTATTGTGACTGTTTTCATACACTAGGCCAAAAAATGGCTTTAACAACGGCCATTATCCGTTGTCTATTCCTTCCCAGTACCGTTGTCTAAGTGACCGTCGTCTATTCCTACCCCATTTAACAACACTTAAAACCGTTGTCTATGCCACATTAGACAACGGTTTTCACGCTAAAACCGTTGTTAAATGTGGCATAGACAACAGTTGTATCTTAGAAACCGTTGTCGTGAAAACTCACAGACAACGGTTAAAATTCGTTGTCTGCACTTGTTGTTGGGAAAATTTTCTGGGCATATTTGTGCTAATTTAGGATCCACTATTCATTGAAAATAAACCACATGTATAATTTCATTCATTCCAATCATTTCATTCATTCAAATCTCATTGAAATCATTTCATACATTCATCTTCAAAGTGAGATATCATACATAAAGTATTCAAGACAAAAAATGACCAATTGTGCAACCATATACAAAAGACAGCAAACCAGCAATACCCTGGGCAACTAAGCCATTGTACTAATATACAAAAAACCATCACCATCGGCAGTTAACATGCTACTAATAAGCTCCTACCAATGGTCATTTTCTAATTATAGAGACCCTTAACACCATATCAATCTGAATAGAGATTAGCTCTAATATTTGTAGTTCTGGTTGAGTCTCCTTTCTTCCTGCGCACCACCAAAGCTGCAGAAAGATACTAAAAGCAAGATAAGATATAAAATAAAACTATCTTAGAAGAAAGTAACACAATAGTCACCTGAAACCCAGATCCAAAAGAATTGACAACAAATACATCAAGTGAGTTTTCCTGCATGTGAAAAGGTTTATGACTTTAGTGTAAAACTGAATTAGCAAGACAGGGTGTGAGAGTGAACTTGTACTACGCATGTGTGTGATTGAGTGAGTCAAAGAGAGACAGAGAGATAATCATGATACTAGATGCATTAATCATGCTTCACGTTTAGGAAAAGAATGAATTTGATCCACTTATACTCACCTCACAACATGAAGATAACAATTGTTCTGCTAAGCCAGCACTCTTGGTCGGAAACTGAAAGGTACAACAAACCAAGACCAAAGAGTAAGTATGAGGGCATGCCATAACAAAAGCAAATTGCTAATCAGGAAAGCATGCTACTACCATACAATCATTCAAACTGCTGATCTACAGTAAATGAAATCTAAAAGCTACTTATAATATGTATAGAGCTAGTGTATACGCAACTGATCCAGATTAGTGTAGATCTCGAGGACATTTAAGACATGTACTAACATGGGAAATTTTACCAGTTATTTACATGGATAAAACATAGCAAAAGAATATATGCTTTGTTCCACATATAAGTTGCCAAGTAGCAAAAAAATACATCATTCCTAAAAGATCTTTGTTTCACAGATAAGTTACCAAGCCAGCATATATGAATTATACTGTTTTTTTGATACTGCACTTTGTTATTTAGGTACAGAAATCTAGCTACAAAAAGAGCAAACAATCTGGTAAAATAGACAGAAAAATAAGAAAAACAGAATCATAGAACAAAATCCAACCAATAGTACAACAAACAAATCGACGTTGAAGCACAAAACTGCAGCAGTGTCACCAACATTGGTGCAATCATTAAAGTTAATTCTCATATTGGGAAACAACAGAAAAATGCCATGGAAATTGCAGCCGAAGACTTCAACAACCGTTCCAAGACTCAAAGGCATGCTTGTAATGTTCAAATTCTAATCAATTCAAGCATTGCAAGCAGATTCCAACTCCCGATTCAGAGTCTCACTACCAACCATTTCCTCACTCAGCTAATACAATTGAATTCACGTATCACTGTGTTTCCTAATCATCTTAACAACTCACCAATAATGAAATATAGCAAGAGAAAGCTAAACGAAACCCTAATAGACCACCAAGAATTTAAATTTCAAGAAAAAGAATCCCAAATCACAGACAAAGTACTCATTAATAACATAATGCAAGCGAACCAACTCCGAATTGGGTGTTACCTTTCTGTTTCTGACTTATGATTTCAGATTTCGGAACTCCTCCGATGCTACTCCCTGCAATGAATTGAATAAAGTTAGGGTTATAAAGAGAGGAGAAACAAAGTTGAATCCAAAAACCCTAAACTAAAACCCCAACAACCCCAAACTCCAAAACCCTACAATCTCAAATTTGACATGAAATCAACTTACCTCAAAATTTGAGAGTGATAAACAGAGGAGAAACAAATTTGAACGGTAAAAAAAAGGAATAACCAGAGAAGCTTCAAATGCTGCGTATTTATTTGCAGCGGCCATGAATACGATGACCATTGTACTTCTTCATTGATGTATACTCAATTGGCTAACAAATTCAACATGGAAATGCATCAGAATTCAAAAACTAGAAGCATATACTAGATAATGAGTACAACAAAATAATAGAATATAAAGCATGTGAATTTCAATACCTTGGACGGAGAAGAAGATACAGTGGTGGTGGCGGCCGGCGGGTGAATTTCAATACCATCTTGACCGCTACTTGTAGCACGAGCATGGTAAATGGAAGTCTATTGATGAACCATAGAGTTAGAAAGATTGCAAAGGGATCTGATCATTGCAATTCTAATATATCCACAGCTAGTGTTTTTGTTTGTGTGTAAGAAAAAGATAGAAAAATCGAATATTGACGAATTACAGAATATTGACAGCCGGTGAAGATAAATGAAAAGTCACCTCTGCTTGCAACTTTATGAAAGAATAAATTCGACAGTCATGTACAAATATTTGTCCTCTAACAGCTTAAGTATGGTCCATAGACTATTTTCATTAAATTGAAAACTTATAACATGCAGGGTATAGACATATGGCTGGGGAGAACAAAAAATTCTTCAAGATTCAACTAAGTGGAAGTACCTACAATGCATATGATGTTCTTATTTTGAAAAATTCCCAGCCAGACTCATGAATATAGGCATGTCAGCCCATAATTAGGACCTAATAGAAATGCCAAAATTTGCATAAATACATGTTAAGGAGTATAAACTTCAGCTCTGCCAACAAGTTCTGTATCGCATCTGAGAAGATAGCAGCAGTTGTAGTAATGCAGATTCCCCTTTTTCCCCCTTTCTCACTTACTGTTAAAATAATTCATGTCCAAATCTTATACCTTTGAGACACAGTTCGACTATAATGGTCTGACCAAAGATATAAGTTCAAACCAAACCACAGACATTTTGTTAGAATTGCAATGTACCAGATTCACAAGAGAAGTCTCTAGCACATACTTGTCTATAACTGATAAAACATACAAGAACTGCAGCACAGCACCAATTTTGCAAACGCAACGCCCCAGAAAAATTGATCCATCCAAAACAATAGAACACTAATCACAGCAAGATAAGTAGTCAAAATATGGACCGCAATCTTCATCATATGATTCGCTTGAGAACTGAGGAACAACAACCAAGTCCAGCCAAGAACTGTCCCAACTCCGCCGGCAAGAGCGTAAAGTGGCCAATAGTTCTCAGTCAAACCCTTTTGATTCTCCAAAAAACCCTGTGTATACCTATCTATGTTTAGCCTATCTGATTTCTTAAACCTATTGAGCCCCAGAACCGTGAGTGCTCCTCCCACTACAACCATATGAATCAAAAAAACTCCCGACCAGAAAAGATCGTGCCAACAACGTGATTGCTCAGAAGCCAGGGTTTGACTACCGTCTCCACTCCTCCGACTCTGAACCACATTCTATAATCAAACAAATCATTTATCAGAAATCAAATTCCGAAACACAAAAGGGATTGGAAAGCCATCAAATTGAACCAAACTAATCAAAAAGTATGCAACTTTCAATTCATATGTACTGATTTCAGCTGAATTGAACTTGAACAGAGTAAAGATAGTGATCAACTCCACCCAACTGTTAAAAATCAAATTCCAAACACATTAAACAACTGAAATTCCATGACACTATCCACTGCTAAATGCATGAAAATAGCGAAAAACATCAAAATTGAGTAAAAAGTTCCAGTCTTTGCACATGAAACCTCAAAATTCAGCCAAAAAGCTTCAATTCTTGATTTATCAAAATCAGCAGCCATAAAGTTCAATTAAACAAATCCAAAGGTGAAAGGTTCTACATAGCATAAAGTGCACGGAGCTCAATTGAACTTAAACAATAAAAAATTACATAAATTGTACTGAAAACAGCCAATTACAAGCGAAATTGAGCAATTCGGTGCGACCTCACCGTGAAGACGCGCGAAGCTATCCGGAACATAGAATCGAGTCAGCCCCATATCCCGAGCTAACAAATCGACAAATCGATAGATCCAAAAATCGAATTTGGTTTACCCAGATTCAAATTCAAATAAAGAAATTAGGGTTAGAAAAGAGGAATAATGAATTGGAAAAATTCTCGTGGTACGTAGTGGCTGATGAAGAGGAGGTTGAAGAAGGTTGAAGAAGGTTGAAGATGGGGGTGGAGAGGAGATGTCAAAGAGGAGGCGTCGAAGAGGAGACTGACGAAGGTTGAAGAATCGTCGAAGAGGAGATGTCGAAGGGATGAGAGAGAGAGAGAGAGAGAGAGAGAGAGAGAGAGAAGATAGGGTTTTGATGTTGAAAGCAGGCGTTCAAAATTAGAGGGGACATGGAGGGAATTTTGAGTTTTAGATCCCCTTAAGTGCACAGTAATTTCCGTGTTTTTCAATTACAACGGTAAGGTGAAAACGGTTGTCTTTGATATTTAAGGTCAATGAAGACAACGGTTTTAGAACTTTATAGACAACAAAAATAGATAAATTCGTTGTTTATTGTACTTTTTCTTCATCCTGCAACGGTTTTCAGCCATGCCGTTGTCTACCCTGCGTTGTTAAATCCATTTATTGGCCTAGTGATATGAGCCGCACAGCAGAAATCCGGACAAGAGAAGGCCCGGTGCCGGCCCAAAAAAAAAAAAAAAAAGGGAAAGAAAAAACGTGCCGCGGGCGCGGGGGGGGAAAGCAACAAATCCACCTCCAACAAAAAGAAGAAGAGAGCACAAAAAAAAAAAAAAAACAAAAACCCCCCACGGGGAAAAAAAAAGAGAAAGAGAAAAGAGGGGGGGACACCAGGGAGCACCAAAAAAGGGGAAGGGGGGGGAGGGAGGAAATTTAGGAAAGGAGAGGGAGGAAAGTCATATATAAGTATTGGAGTTGGGCTGTGTGAGGAAGGGATCCACCATACCACAAACACCCAAATTCAGAGAAGAACGCAGAAGAGAGCTGCTGCAACTGCCGAACCATTCGAGGGACACGCACCCTTGGAGCATTCAATGACGAGTTCGGCGACCACTTTCATGCGATCAACCATCATTGTCGAAACCCATAAGTTTGCTATGTTCTAAACTCCTTTGCTAAGGCTAAGATGTAGCCTAGTTATGAATACTTCGGCCATCTCCAGTCGAAAAGGGCTACAATGTAGCCATGCTACATTGTAACCCTTCAAAATATAATTTTTTAAAATAATAGTGGTATGCTACACTTTGCCATATCCACGGGGCGGGCTACATTCTAGCCCTTTAATATTTTATTAGTTTTTAAATTCATTTTTTGTTGTTGTGGAAAGCTGACTAGGCATCCACTAGCCATTTTAAATTAGTTTTGGAAGTGGGTGGGACGGGTGGAGCGTTTGGGAAGTGGGTGGGGCCTTTGGCAAGTGGGGGCCTTGCTTTGTTTTTTTGTAGACCGGTCAAGAGGGAGGGTTGGATGCAGCCCTCATTCTAGCCTTCTAGCCCTCTCAATTTTGTAGCCCAAATTGTAAAACTTTCCTTTGAACATGGTTTTGAACCAATTTTGGGGGCTACAATAGGTGTAGCCAGCCCCCATGACTTCGGTTGGAGATGGCCTTAATTTTTATATGATATGCTAGTTCTTGAGTTCAATTCCATGTTGAGTATTTGCTACTGTGCTTTATGCTTTCAATTATTTGGCCAATAAATGTTTGGTTAGAAGAATTAGGTTGAGGGCGGAAGTCGATATCTAATAATTAGTTTCTTATAGTAAATGCCATAAATTACATAAATTGGTAGAAATACATGTCTATGGTTTGTGTGATCGCTATGTGTTTTCCATTGTGCGTAATGAGTCTTTACCGTTTAAATTCATGCTAGGAATAGAATGGACTGACGAGCTTAAGAATATTGTTATTATTACTTGGAAGAGAATATTGACTAATAAAGGGAAAACGATCTTCAACATGATTGGAATTTGGAATTAGCATGCATATAGGAATTGGGTGGGATTAACTACGGTGAAGTCGAAGCCTTAGTACTCAATCTTATCTGTTTTCGTCACTTGTTTACTGTTTCGTTTAGTTTATTTTAATATTTATCTTTATTCTCTTTTCTGTTAAACCATAACAATCTTTCGACCATCCAAATATAACGTAGAATTAATCACAACTAGTACTTAATTGAATTAGAGAAATCTCTAAGGGAACGACATCCCTACAATTACCTACAAGTTTTTGGCGCCGTTGCTGGGGATTGATTTAGTTCTTTTAATATTAGTACATTTTAATTCTTGTTGTAATTTGGATATTTAATTAGTTTGTTTTATTTTTCAGGTACTTATTTGTTTATGAGTGAAGGAACTCGAAGACAAGGTCACAAAGTTCTACCTCTTGATCCTAAAATTGAGCGTACATTTCAAAGAAAATAAAAAAAAAAAAAAAAAATTAGGTTGCCTTTCTCTCCTAATTCCCCCCTAAATTCTAATACAAAAAAAACGAAAAAAAAAAAAAAAAAACCCCCTCCCCCCGCCCGGGCGGCCGCCCCCCCCCCCCCCCCCGCGAGGATTTTAATTTTGTTTCCCCTCCCCCGTCCAACATTGTTCGACCTACGGTGGAAGCCAATAATTTTGAGATCAAACCTGCTATTATTCAGATGATTCAAAATTGTTGCATCTTTCATGGACATACTCATGAAGATCCGAATGACCACATGACAACTTTTCTGGAGATCTGTGATACTTTCAAGTACAATCAAGTTTCGACTGATGCGGTGCAACTAAGGCTTTTTCCTTTCTCATTGAAGGATAAAGCTAAAGCATGGTTAACCTCTCAACCATCAAAGTCCATTACTACATGGGATGACTTAGCCAAGAAGTTTTTAGCCAAGTACTTCCCTCCTGCCAAAGTAACAGAGCTAAGGAATAAGATCATCTCCTTTGAACAATTTGATCAAGAGAAGTTTTATGAAACATGGGAGAGATTCAAAGAGTTAGCTTGGATGTATCCACAACATACTTTGCCTATTTATGTACAAGTACAATCATTCTACAAGAGTTTAAGCCCTACTAATAGACCTATGATAGATGCTGCAGCTGAAGGATCACTTATGGGGAAAGACTCAAACGGATGCTTATGCTTTATTAGAGGAATTGCAACCAACAGTTCCCAATGGCCAAGTGAAGGATCTAACCCAAAAAAGGCTGGAGTTTATGAAATTGATATCGTGGGAGCATTGACAGCTCAAATTTCAACCTTGAGTAAGCAGCTTAACACTCTTAATGCTAATGTTAGTGCTATTCAACCTACTCGAGTGAGCTGCGATATATGTGGACGCAACCATCAATCTACAGAATGTAGTACCACGAGACCTCTTACTGCTGCCTCTATTGAGCAAATCAACCAAATTTCCAACTTTAATCGCCAGCAGAATTATCCCTCCAACACTTATCAGGGATGGAAATATCAGCCATCCCATCCAAACCTCTCATGGAATAATCCTCAGAATGTGCAAAACCCTCCACCCGGATTTCAGTCATCGGATCAAGAAAAGAAGAGTCCCCATTGGAAGATATAATTGCCCAACTTGCAACCAACACTTCTCAATTTATGAGCAAGACGAAGACAAATTTTCAGATTCAAGCTGCATCCTTTCGAAATCTGGAGGTTCAGGTGGGCCAAATAGCTCAACCATTAAACTAGAGAGAAAAAGGTACATTACCAAGTCAAACCGAGGTGAATCCAAAAATTCATGAGCACGTAAAGGCAATTACACTTCGAAATGGCCGCCAAATCAGAACTGCTGCTGATTTGGAAGAAGAAAAGAGGAAAAATGCTTCTAATTTGCAGCAAACCTTGGTGCCACAAGCAACAGAAGAACCACAGGCTGAAATCACCATAGAAGCTGAAACCTCAACTTTGTCGAGTCGCACTCCAGATCCTAAGGCCTATGTCCCACCTATTCCATTTCCTCAACGCCTAAAAAAGAATAGCAAATATGAGTCACACTTTAAGAAATTTCTTGAGCAATTCAAGAAGTTACAGATTTCTATTCCTTTTGGAGATGCATTGGAGGAGATGCCAAGCTATGCAAAGTTCATGAAGGACATTCTTTCCAAGAAGCGCAAGTTTGATGATCATAAAGCGGTCCAATTGTCAGAAAGATGCAGTGCAATCCTAAAGAAGGAGCTACCACCCAAAGTTGGGGATAGAGGGAGTATTACTGTACCTTGCTATATTAATAATAGACATTTTAATAAAGCTCTTTGTGATGTAGGCTCTAGTATTAATTTGATGCCTCTTTCTATTGCTATAAGTATTGGTTTTGAAAAGGAAATTAAACCCACTTTTCTTTCTTTGCATATGGCTGACAGATCTGCCAAGTACCCTAAAGGCATTGTTGAAGACGTGATCATAACGTGACAAACCATTCCCCAGCCCACAGGGGGGACCCCGCCCGGGGGGGGAGAAACCCCCCCCCCCCCCAAGAAAAAAAAACCCCCCCCCCCCAGCTCCCTCACTCACGCTGAAACCTTTGCCTTCTCACTTAAGGTATGCTTATCTTAGTGATTCTAAAACTTTTCCGGTTATTATTTCTGCTGATTTAAATAATGAGGAAGAAGGAAAATTGTTGCAAATTCACCAACAAGTTTTTGGCGGGTTGTGACAGAAACAACGACATGGCGGAAATCCAATGGATGTTAAAGCAGCTTGCGGTACGTCTCGATCGCATTGAAGCTCAAAGACGAGGTCGTCGTAGTTTCGACGGGGAGATAAACGTTACCACCTATCATCAACGTATTGATCGCAGCGAGCCCTCATGCCATGACACACCCCGACCCAAAAAGGGGGTCCCGGGAGTGCGGCCATCACCGACACGTGGTGACGAAGCCTTAGACAACCCAAAACGACAGAAGGACTCCCACTCCTTGTGACCATGACAGAGCTACCCTGACTCCTGCCGTTCGTCTCTGTGGTGCTCAACAGTAACAAGACCTGAGGGGGCGTAAAAACAAGGGTGAGTGGACAGGGAAAATAATTCGTCAGTGAAAAACAGTTATAAAACACAGTAATAATAACCCCCACAGTTGAAAACCAGTAGTAATAGTACACGACTATACTATAATAACGCATACAACAACCATTAAAATACACCACGAGATAAGAAACGATAAACCGTCACACATAAACAAAATCTACGGCCATGATCGAAGGGTGAGGGGACTTCACCCCAACACCGATGGGTGGCAAGGGGACTTCACCCCAATACCGATAAATAGGGTAAGGGGACTTCACCTCAAACCAATAAATAGGGTAAGGGGACTTCACCCCAAACCATCACAGAAAAGGCAAGGGGACTTCACCCCAATACCGATATAAAGGGGTAAGGGGACTTCACCCCAAACCAATGAGCGGCAAGGGGACTTCACCCCAAAACCGACAAAAAGATAAGGGGACTTCACCCCAAACCATCACCAAAGGGCAAGGGGACTTCACCCCATTACCGATAAAAAGGGCAAGGGGACTTCACCCCAATACCGATGAGTAGCTGCACAAGACAATACCAAGCAATACACATACAACCCAACATAACCAGCAAATACGCATATATGTATCTCACAAGCTCCATAACCATCAACACCAATAACTATCCCACGATCACATCATCACATCACATATGCGTATAAACGTAGACATGCCCGAACAATACTCGTAATCATACGTCAACAACCGACCAACATATCACCAAAGCATACAGATACGTAAACATATGTATAAGGCATACTCAAACAATACTTTAAAACCAAAACCCGTCCACTCACAGTGATACCGAGCGATCGTAGTCATCATCGTCCGTAGGCTCGGGTTGGTAGCGCTGATTCCTCGGGAACTGATCACCTAACAATCCCAATATCATAATAATTAATAAACGAAACCGAATGAATAACCGTAAAACCCTAATTCTCCATGTTTCACTCAATTGGGGTATAACCGCATCTCGAATGGCAAAACGGAGTTCGCCATTGGGTCCGAAACATCGTTTCCACTCGGAAAAGTGGTCGGTCAACCCTGGTCAACGCCGGTCAACGGCAGGTCAACGCAGTCAATGGACGGTCAATGGCAGCCACGTCAGCACCGGCGTGCTGATGTGGCACTGACACAATGCTGACGTGGCGCTGAGGTGGCAGCCACGCGGCACACACATGGCAGCTGATGTCATCATCGGTGATGACGTCATCACCGCCTGGCCGGTGCCGGAAAACTCATCGGAATCTGGAGAATTCCAGATTTTGGCGAGTTCATCCCCTCCGCCGTGCCGGCCGCCGCTACAGTCGCCGGAAACTGGGAATTTTTCGGCAACTATTCATCCGATTTCAAAACCCTCTAACTTTCTCAATTCTCAACCAAATCCAACAATGTTTATATGGAAATTCATCTACGGAATGAGAGGAATCCAAAAATCATACTTTCGAGGCTCACCTCCAACTGTGCTGGCCAGAATCTTGCCGGAAAGCTCGCGGATTCTGTGCGTCTCTTTACCGGCGATTCCGATGGCTGCTGGCTCCGATCCTTGGTGCTCCGGCTTCGTCTCGACGAGGGGAAGAAGATGCCGGTGGTCGCCGGCCCGATCCGTCGCCGGCGAAGGGTCAACGGCATTGGGCTTTTCTCGGTGGTTTGGACGAGTTCGATTTCCGTTTCTGGAAGCTGGGCTGCGGGTTTGGGTTTTTAAAGCCCAGATCGACTTCCAAAATTGTCCAGCAGCTTCCACCCAATCACGGGCTGCCACGTGGCAATCCCATTACACCACAATTCCGTTTTTCGTCTGTAACTTCTTCGATACAACTCGGAATTCAATTCCATTTTCGCGGACGCGTTCGCATCGTCGAGCTCTTCGCATAGAGTCTAGTATTGGATATAAAAATCCCAACTGTTCACAAAGTCAAGGTTTGACCAATCAAGGGCATTTTGGTCATTTCACTCCAATATGGAAAATTTCAGAATGGGTCGTATCATGCCAAGAGGGTGATGGTGAGTGTTCCGTTGTGGAGAGAGACGTTGATCCTTTTCATATTTGCGCTTCGTTGGGTGAGTTGGATGAAAAGGCCAAAGCGATTAGAATCAATTCAGGTTCTAATTCATCTATCTTTACTTCTTCAGTTGAAGAAAGTTATATTGAGAAAAGCAAAAAAAATAGTTCCTTTGATTTTGATCTACCTCCGATATATGATTCTTGTTTGGAAGATGATTTTGGCTTCAATAGTGATGTTCATTGTAAAGCTGAGAAAGTTTGTGCGTGCTCGCTGATGAGGGATAATGGCAATGCTGACAACGTTAAATTTGATAATGTTGTTTTGGAGAACAAGAGTCAAAAGGGCTATAGAAATATGGAGGGTTCAATCGGTGTGATGGATGAGTTGGCGAGTTGTGACAAAAAAAACTTGGTCAATCGGTGGCAATCAGGTCTACTCTTATGATTAAAGCCTTGACAATTTTCAGCTTTGGTTATAAAGGCACTATTGTGGAAGCTAATCTTGATTTCTTGGAAACCGATGCGAGGATGTTCAACGAATTGGAGATATTTCTTAATTCAAGAATTAGAAGATATTCCAAATATTTATTTATTTGGAAACCAAGATTTCAATCGCAGACAACCGAATCAAGAACAAGTGTGAAGCAATCAGAGATTTGGTTTGGATCATATTCATCCAATGTTTCGAATTCAAGGACGAATCTTTCCAACCAGAGGAGTTTGATGCAGAAACATAGGGGGTCTATTAAGTTAATTATATGTCTATTTAGTATTTGAATATTCTAGATTTTTAGATTAGGAAATTTAGAATTATATCATATAATTAAATTAGATTTGGTTTTGATTAGCTTTCTTTACGCCCAAGTAGTCTAGGTGCCCAAGTTATGCTTAGCGTATAAATATGGTTTATTATCATTGTAATAGATAGTTTATGATGAATTATTAAAGTTTATGTTATTGTGGCATGTGATTTGCTACTAATACTATGAGTTTGCTAGATCCTAATTCTGGTGTCTTGTTTGATTCTTGTTGATCCATGTTTGTGGTACCTTGTCCCTCATCAAGTGGTATCACGAGTCAGGTTGGTGAGTATCGTGAATTACAGTGATGTCATGACTCACAACATGCGTGGTCGGGGAGGTTTTCGAATGGAGGAGGTCATGGCGACTTTGATGACATGGTGGAAATTAAGAGGATGTTGAAGCAACTTTCGATACGTATCAATCGTCTAGAAGCTCAATGACGAGGTTGTCGTAGTTTCGACGGGGAGAGAAACCTAATCACTTATCAGCAACGTGTTGATCGAATCGAGCCCCCATGCCAAGATGGTGACAATGGAGGTTCCGACAAAGAGAGAGACGTTGAACCTTTTCATCTCGCTGCTCCGCTTGGTGAGTCGGATGAAAGGAACAAATTAATTAGGATCCAATAAGGTTCTAATTCATCTATCTTTACTTTTCTTGTTGAAGAAAATAATATTGAGAAAAGCCAAAAAATATTGTTTGTTGGATTTTGATCTTCCCCCCATATTTGATAGTGGTGTGGAAGATGATAATGGGTTTGATAGTCATCATTTGGAGCTTGATAAAACCAGTGCAGAAATTCAACCCGACACTAGTCTTCATGGTATATTCTCTGGAGTAAAGTCAATGTCATCAGTACCCGAGATTTACTTGATCGAAAGCATGACTTTCCTAATAGTGAAAGTGGTCGAAATCAGCAAGAAGTTAACGTTAGACATGGTGGTCAGATTTGATGTTGCAAAGGAGAAGGAATATGCACCCCTGCAGGTTATCAATTCTCAATACCCAAGACAAATTGATTTTCTTGGTGACGAGGCCTTTAGTTGGAAGATTCCATGGGAGTCCATTGACATAGCTAATAAGATGAGAAGTAATGATGTAAACTTTGGGTCGGAGAAAATCATGGCTAGAAAAGATTCCAAGTCGAGATCAAGCAAATATTCCAAGTATCTATTTGTTTGGAAAGGTAGATTTCAATCACAAGTCAAAATGCCAAGAATGGGTATGGATCAATCGAAGGTTTTGTTTCATTCAATCAATGTTGCGAATTCGAGGACGAATTCTTTCCAATCCGAGGTGTCTGATGCAGGACAACGAAAGTCCAAGAGGGAACCAAAGATTACAAAATATCTCAAGGATTACAAGTTGAAGTAATATCTCAAGGATTACAAGTTGAAGTAATTACCTTTTCTATTATGATTTAAGGACTCTTTATTTTTTCTTTTAGTTAATTACTTCCCTATATTCACTAGGGTTTGGACCCTATATAAGTTTGGTATTGTAATATGGTTTGGTAGATCTCACTCATATTTTACTTGTTCGCATATACCTGAATGGGTGACAAGTGTGAATTGGTTATTGAATTGTCCACCTTATATGCATAGAATGGTCTGGTAAGATTTTGCTAACTCTTGAATCATTTTTAAGCATTCTTACAATATGTGTTATGTTTATGAGCTGCTGCATTCTATGCAATCTTTGAGGAATTTCTGTGGAAAGACTAACTTTATCAGTTTTTGTCGAGTTTTTAGTCGTCCTTGTTTTAAAGTTTCTTTTACAAAGTGTTTTGAAGAAGTTTGTGGGTGTCTTCGCTGTAAACCCTCACGAGACTTCACTCGTCTTGTAGGGATCACCTAGAGGTTTAAAAGGCTTGTTGCACGGGCTCAGTGCAATCGTATCGGTTACGAAAGTAGTCACTAGTTAGATTTTCTGTTTTTGTTTTTAGTTTTGCTCGAGAACTAGCAAAAGATAGGTTTGGGGGTATTTGATATATTGATAAAATGCACACTTTTAGGCCTCTATTTCTAATCGAATTGTTGTGGTTTTATGTTAAATTGTTGGTTTTGACGTGTTTGGTGAGTATTTCGAAGGATATAGAACTTGAAGGCATTTCGAGCTTTCTAGAGTCTGTCGTGACCGTTTCCGTATGAGCCGCGCGAGCAGAAATTCCTGGGCGAATTTGAGTTAAGGCCCAGTTGTCAGCCCAATAAGAAAAGTAAAAGGGAAAGCCCAACTTATGAGCTTGCTGGCACGTGGGTTGGAAAGCAACCAGATCTTTATCTTCTTTCAACAACAAAAGAAGCAGCTTCAAATTGGGAAACAAGCAAAACTCCACCGACGCCGAAATCATACTTCCCGAAGTCAAAAGTTCTTTAGAGTTCTTTGGAGATGAGGAATTGCGAAGTCTATATTCATTACCCAATTTCTGATTGGATGAATTTCTTTCCAAATTGGAAAGGGAATTTGTGGGGAAAGAATTCTTGTTTGATTAGGAGATGGATGATTTACCCGATTCTTGGAGGAAACAACGTCATATATAAGTATTGGAGTTGGGCTGTGTGAGGAAGGGATCCACCATACCACAAACACCCAAATTCAGAGAAGAACGCAGAAGAGAGTTGCTGCAACTGCCGAACCATTCGACGGACGCGCACCCTTGGAGCATTCAACGACGAGTTCAGCGACCACTTTCATGCCATCAACCATCATTTTCGAAACCCATAAGTTTGCTATGTTCTAAACTCCTTTGCTAAGGCTAAGATGTAGCCTAGTTATGAATACTTAATTTTTATATGATATTCTAGTTCTTGAGTCCAATTCCATGTTGAGTATTTGCTATTGTGCTTTATGCTTTCAATTATTTGGCCAATAATTGTTTGATTAGAAGAATTCGGTTGAGGGCGGAAGTCGATATCTAATAGTTAGCTTCTTATAGTAAATGCTATGAATTACATAAATTGGTAGAAATACATGTCTATGGTTTGTGTGATCGCTATATGTTTTCCATTGTGCGTAATGAGTTATTGACCGTTTATTCTCTTTTTTGTTAAACCAGAACAATCTTTCGACCATCCAAATATAACGTAGAATTAATCACAACTAGTACTTCATTGAATTAGAGAAATCTCTGAGGGAACGACATCCCTACACTATTACTTGAACAATTTTGTATGCTTGCAAATTCAGGATATAAGGGTTTCCACCCATCATAGACAAAATCTCTAAAGTCTCCAGAGTCCTTTGAGAACTCCTCATCACCAGTCAAATCAATATGACTATTCAAATCTCCTACAATTTTTACATCATCATTCGTATCTGCATCAACACCATCTGAAACATTTTCTGATTCACTATCACTGCTAGCATCTTCATCTAAAAGAGCTGCTTCCCCATGCCAAATCCAATTTTGGTAACTAGTATCAATTCCATTAAAAAACTAGTGTTCTTTTATACATTCCTCGACTGCATGGCAAACCTAAGAAAACTGTCAACTCCTGACTTGTACAACTTTGATCTTCTATCAGCCAACATCCAAGTCTTCTACATCATTAACAACAAAAATATTTAAAGGTAGACGACATAGACATATTAGTAGTCACACCATCATAACAGACCAATCACCAATCAAAGAAACACCACAAGGTAGTAAACGTACATATAAACATGTTATATAAAAATAAAACATAGATATACAGAATTTTGTACTTACTGGATGCTCCAACTTATGCTCCAATATATGCTTGAAAGTATGCTCCAATTTAATGCCTCAGCCAAATTTATCACCACCTGCAAACAAACACAACATACCAGTTCAAGTACCAATTTGTAAATGTATTCAGAGAAATGCAACATCTACAGAGCCAATTACAAGATTTATTAAGCACAAGCATCACCAAAGCCAGCACTACGCCAAAAAAGCCCTAAGACGACGGAGAAAATCCGTCGTCGTATAGGATATAAAAACCGTCGTCTTGTAGCATGACGTCTATTGAACTTCATACCACGACGGAGTTTCTCCGTCGTCTTATAGAGTATTAGACGACGGATATTTACTAAAACTGTCGTTAAAAGTAGTAATATAACGACATAAATAGTTTATTTCTGTCGTCGTTATACATTTTCCACGACAGTTTTAGTACTTTTATGTCGTTGAAGATTAGATATTACGACAGAGTTAGCTACTTTGCCGTCGTTAAAAACTATTAAAACTGTCATCTATAGGGTCTAAAACTGTCGTAAATGGGAGGCTAGGAAGGTGGATTTTTATCAACTTTAATCAACCGAAATTTAATGGATCAAAAATTACTTTCAATTGATGATTTGCAATTTACAAGTATTCAAATGATGTACATCAAATTACACATTCGTTGTAGTACACATGACTTCAAATTTCGAACTAACTTCCTTGCATTTCTTTCACACCTTTGTAATATAGCTTCCTTCCCATTCCTCAGCTATGCACAAAAGTTATACTACAAAGGCCAAAACATCAATAATATGAGATAACTAAATCATGTCATAGATATATGAGATACATAAAAAAATAGATAGATAATTATAAACAAAATCACCTACAATAGTACTGCAGAAGCCAAGTGCATTGAATGTGTAAATTGTAGAGTCAAAAGAGCCACATACTAATGAGCCACATGCTAGGCAGTAAGCATAATATCAGACATCCAAGAACAAGTATAGAGAGTTTACAGGGTGTTTGAATACCGATTTTCAAGAAAACAAAACTTGACTTCTGGCTTTCTCCTCTTTGGGGATTCCATGACTCCATGCCTGCCCAGCCGTGAAAGTTTCACCTGCACCAGTGACAAGAAGGCAATTGAAATGAAAAAAGACGTGCATTTCCAAGATCAATCCGAACAAAGACAATTCATGAAAGTAGAAAAGAGAAATTTCACCAAGATAAAATGCCTTTAAAAGACATGTCTAACTACAGTAATTAAAATGCATGAAACAGAGCAAAATGAAAGGAAAACGCAGACCTTGTGGCAGGCTGGCAGCTGAACCAGAGTAATGGTGGACGGCGGAGCAGACAACGGGCCGTAATAAGGAGAAGTCCTGGCAACTTTAGAAGGAGAAGCTGATGAACTCGGCAACCTCTCTGCAACTCACAAATATTAACAAAGAAAAGTGAACCACCACATCAAACAGCACCAGGAAATCACAATAAGCATAAACCACAATATAAACAAGGAAAAGGAAACAAATCTGGAAAACAGTTACACATTGCATTGAATCAGACAAATAAAAAGAAGTAAAAATCATCTCTGCATTGAAAAATTCAATGAAAACAAAGAATCTTAGTACCCACATGCTTTCTATTTCAATCGATTCTGACGGTACGGGACCCCTGCAATCAAGCAACACTAAGAAATTTGCATATGAAAAAAACCAGTAAGCCACAACCATATTACTAAGTTTCCCTACACTCTTACAACTCCTAAGCACACATATCAAAAGTGGCATATCGTAAGCAACAAACAAGTGTATGAAGCTCACTTGAGAGCATGTGATCATTTTCTTAATCTTATCTTATTAAAAACAAGCTAATCATCCAAAAAACTTCCTACACGAATGAAATATGTCACAAGACCCCAATAACGGACATGCAGGACAAGAACTTAATCACTTACAGTCCGATTCCAGAAGCTGTTACAATTTGAATATCATCTTGCACCATTTATATTGCACAAAAATCAAACATCAGTACCAGCAACGATATAAACTTTTGCAATCTTAACCCCAATTCTACTCTATTACTTGGATTTCAATTACAAAGTTAAACACCTTGATCCAGCAGAGGTCAAACACAGAATTGTGATGCGCAATCAGTTTTATCTTAAACCAATATAACCCAAACACCAACTTTGCTCAAAACACAACATAAACCATTAATTTTCATAGTAAAATATCAAACTGCGTTTTCTTGGTAGAATCAGACTCAGCAAACTTGCGGCGAGTATTGAACAAGCTCAAGAACCCATTCATTGGAGACCGCGAAAACATTAAGGTTTCTACACATCTACACAAACACAGAAATCAAATTTGAGCCTTATTAGTAAGAAATTAGTAGTAAAGTGAACAGATTTCAATAAAAACTACATCCAAACCTAAAATTACAAAGGGAGTTGGAGAAAATCAAGCCCTAAACTGATTCGGGGAAACAATAACAAAAACTATGAAATTAGGTTTTGAAGAACTCAGGAAAAATGAATTGAGATTGAAAATTGATTTTAAACGATTGAAACAGAGACGTCTGGCGATTGAAGAGCTCATCAATTGACCTATCGATTGAGCGACAAACCTGTGTCAGATCTGGAAAGCCCACTCGTCCTCGCTGAGCTCGTGAACGGCTCGTCGTAGCTCTCAGCTACTGCTCGCTTCATAATCTCCGAGGATTTGTTCCGAAGAGCACTGGAAGCTTCACTACTACGCCAATACCGACTGGCGAACCATCAACGTCATCTGAGGTAAATCTGACGAGATCCACTCATCGCAGGCGCTCACGGCGAAGACGCGCAAAGCCGTCGGAGAAGATAGCCCAGTTCGAGGTAGTGGCTATGGTTGAAGGTGGGCACTGAAGAGGAGGCGAAGAAGGTTGAAGGTGGGCGAGAAAGGTTGAAGGTTGGCGCCGAAGAGCAGGTGCCGAAGGTTCTGAAGAAAATAGAAGGGATACAAAAAAGATGCGGGAGAGATAGGGTTTAGTTTTAGAAAAGGGACACGGAGGGCATTCACCGATTTGTTTAGTAAGTTAATCCCACGACAGTTTTGAATTAAAACTGTCGTCTTAGTTTTTATCGGTGGATATTCCACGACAGATTTTATCAATTTCTGTCGTCTTTTTTCGACTTTTCAATTAGACGACGGATTTGATTAAAACCGTCGTAAAATCTCTGTCGTATAAATGCTTTTTTGGCGTAGTGCAGTAACTAAATCAGTATAAAGTGTTGTCTCAAGTGAATCCCAAATACAAATGCAAAACCCAAAACAAAGTAATTGGAAACAAAATAGAGCAGTAAAAACCAAATCTTTTAACAAAAAAAAAAAAAAAAAAAAAAATAAAAAAAAACAAAAAAAAAACCACCCCAACCCCCCAAAACAACAATTTTTAATAAAAAACAACACACAAAACAACAACCCCCCCAAATATATTCCCCCCCCCACCCAACAACACCCATCCTCCCAAATCCAATGTTCAAACACTAGACCAATTCCAAACCCAAGTCGTATTGATTCCCAATCCCAACCGAAACCCAAATTTTAATCCCAATTTGAAACCCTACACCAATTCCAAACCCAGATGTAGTGCGAAATTTGATTCCCAACCCCAACCTCTAGACCAATTCTGAAACTTCAGTAATCTTTTGTCCAAAAATCCCACCCTTTGAAACCCTAGATCTGTGTTCAATATGAAAACCCAGAGTTGAACACTCGAAAACTCTGACTTGAACACCTAGACTCAAAACCTTGACCTTCTTCGCTCAACAAGGCGAAAATTTCAACTCGAACACCCAAACTCAAAATTTAATTTAGAAGAAGAAAACTCACTCACCTTGACTATCTCCCCTACTGATAGCTCAAGAATCAACAATTTGATGACAGATTTTCTAGGATTTGGTTGGCTTGTGAGGTTTTCAGGTTTGGGTTTGGTGAAGTTGAGGAGTTGAGTTTGTGGGAGTTATGAGGGAAATTTTGTTTAAGTGTTGATGTCGGGTTGAGTTTTAGTGAAAACCCGGTTATTTTTTAAGAGTTAAGGGAAAGTCAGCAAAATTTTTTGGGGGAATTTGCTGCTTATTTGTTTCTGGGATACACACGGCAGTTTTAACAATGCACCTGTCATGTAACTAACTGAGAAAAATTGAAGTGTGGAATGTTAGGCATTCCGATGACAGTTTTTTAAAAACTGTCCTAAAATATGAACAGACGACATAAAAAATGGAAATTGTCGTCTAAAGGCTATTTTGGCATAGTGCCTCTTTTCTCAATCAAGTAATTTGGGCAGTAAATTGACTATACAAACCGCAGAACAAATTCAATTCTAATTAAAAATGGTATTGATCATCCACCCAAAAATAATAATAATAATCAGGTTGTTCCAATATTTATGAAAAATGCAGGAACAGTTGTCAAAAATGCAGAAATAGCAAAATGCAGGAACAGTTCCGAATTTACGAAAACTGTTGAAGAAATTGGCAGGTTCAGTTCCTGAATTTGCAAGAACTATTGGAGAAATTTGTAGGAATTCTTGGAAAAATTTGCAGAAACTATTCCTGAATTTGCGAGAACTTTTGGAGAAGCATTTTGTAGAAACAATTCATGAATTTGCAGAAACTGTAGGAGAATTTTGCAGGAACAGTTCCTGAATTTGGAGAAACTGTTGGAGAAGCATTTTGCGAGGACAGTTGTGAAAATTGCAGGAAGAGTTGCCTCGTGTTTCACACACGCCCCTGGTTGAATATGGGCATCCGCATAGGGATGGTGGTCCCCTATACTAGCTGTTGGAACTAAATAATAAGATTATGATTTTTTGGTAAAACAAAGTGAGGTAGGTTTTTTGGTAACACTTTATTTTCAACTTTTTGGGCACAATTTTAATAAATAATGGCAAATTAATCTTTAAATTGGTCCAATTAAATGGACCAACCTGTTCTTTTTTAATGGTAAAAGGCCCCACAGTAGGGCCTTAATCATTTAGTCTTATATGACACATGACAGTTTTCAATTGGGTGTGTGATTTTTTGGTGACTAAATATATAATACCCGCTACATGAATTTGTGTTTTGGAATTCGACCGCTTGTGTGTAATTTTGCTTTGTATTTTAATTTTCTATATTGTTTAGGATTACTAAGTTTGTTAGGGAAGCCCGTACTTAGAAACCCAAATTGCTAGTATACGTTTAGTTGGACTTAGATATTTAGTTGGGGTTCAATCGTAAGGCTTAGAAACTTTTAAGTTAGTTTAGAACTCTTTCGTACGTGGTGAAATTAGTTTTAGTTAGAGTTTCATCGTGTTAGGGGAGGAGAAAAAGGAAAACTTGAAAACTGGAATTCTAGGGGTTTTCTGATGGCCAAGGGTTTCTGCATCAATCTCGTTATGGTAACGATCTCTTCTTCATTTGAAATTTCAATATGTTGTACGGGACTTCCTAAGTTTTCTTTAGAGTCCAATATCTGGGTGATTGGTTAAGAACTCAATTTTTGGTGGATTTTACAAAGTGATACTTTGCACAGTGAGACTCTTTTAACAGATTTCAAATTCGTACTTAGGTTTATAATTGACTGACTTAGACTGAACGAAATTATCTGAAATTTAGATATGTTTAGGGTAAAGTGTCAAGTATCGATCTGTGAAGTTTGAGAGAAAAGGGGTATGGGGTAATTTTTAAATAAATGAATTTGTACAGAGAGGTAGGTTGCAAGTACTTTCTGACAGTGATACTAGTTAATATGTTTTACTCAGTTTCGGCTATAAGATGATAATGGAATTTTCTCAGAAAATTAGGACGGTTTAAGAGGGTCTCCTGGTTAACTTCCTTGAGTTTTAGCCAACTCGGATGAGTGGTTAGGCCGGGATAATTTCTTAAGTAGAGAAGGTACGGTCGAATTACCACTATGCCAATAAACGTTATAGACGACGGCTAAAAACTGTCGTCCACATATAGCAAAAACCGTCGTAAATGGTCGTGTTGTCTATTACAAGTTAATAGACGACACTCTTTTAGCCGTCGTCTATATTATAATGAGACGACGTTTTTTTAAGTAAGAGTGTCGTCTAACGAAGCCAAAATTGTTGAATTTGAGCTTGAGTGTCGTCTATTATAGTCATAGACGACTTTTTCGAAATAATGAGTGTCGTTTATGTCGTCAATAAACGACATTTGTTTTTGTGTGTAAACGACATTTTTATTGTAAAGAGTATCGTCTATTGTGGCATTAGATGACGCTATTTTTATGTTTTCCGTCATCTTTATACGACATTTTCAGAATAATGAATGTCGTTTATGTAGTCAATAGACGACGTTTTTGTTGTAAAGAGTATCGTCTATTATGACATTAGATGACGTTTTTTTATGTTTTCCGTCGTCTTTTTATGACATTTTCCGAATAATGAATGTCGTTTATTCTAAAGAGTATCGCCTATTATGGCATTAGACGACGTTATTTTTCTATTTTCTGTCGTCTTTAAACTGATAGGGGGATTCGGAAAACATCGTCCCCAATTATTTTAGCCTGTTTTGTGGGCACAATTTTGCAAATTTCCTGCTATTTCTATATACAAAATATGATAGAAATCATGTTCAATATAATTAAACCATCACCAACAAGCCAAATGCACTACATATAATATCAAAAGACATTAAAAGGTGATTGAGGTGATTGTATTCAAAAAATTACTACATATATGGTACTACTGCCAGCAATCAACCAACCAAGCAGCAAACTATCCCAAAAATTTGGTACCAAAAGACCATAATTGTTACTACATATGGTGCTGCCAACATTTGATCAACTAACCAAGCAGCAACTATCCAAAAATTTGGTATAAAAGACCATAATTGTACTACATATACTGCTGCCAACATAATCTACCAACCAAGCAGCAAATCAACTATTCCAAAAATTAGTACTTCATCCTAATTCTCTAAAACTTCCTGCATACATACCCCAAAAGTAGACCTATAGATGATGCTGCAGCAAATCGTGCATCCTCATGGCAAATTCATCAATCTCTTATAGCACAAGGATGCTGCAGCAAATCACTCATCCTCATGACAGTTTCATTTGTCTGCAACTAACACAAGCGAAGTGAGAATCACACCTTCGTAACACAATCAATTAAAAGGACTAACATTTTCGCAACTCATGATATAAGGCACTAACAAAAGAAGTATTTGGTTAGCTCACGATTCACCACCTCAGGGAATAACATAAACTATTCGCTGAAGGGTAATGTAGCACACAAAGAATCAATTGACGCAACTTTCATTTGACAGGACCCAAAATAAAAATAAAGCACTACTGGATCACAAGATTACTTATATCATCATTAATCCAGAAGGTTATAAGAGGAAAAAGAAGACTCACGTTATCTCCTGTTTTTAAACTGGATCACAAGATTATTGTTGTGATTTGAACTATGAAGGTTGAGTACCATGCAGAAGCCATGTGCAGAACTCCTGAAATGCAAATTTAGAATCTTAGTAGCCTAGGTATACATTCTTTGTGAAGTAAATCCAAAAGATGAAAAAATCACACTTTGACATTGCTTGGTGTATGATCTTACTCCAATAAGAATATGCAAGGATTGGCTAACGCAAAATATTTATATAGCAGAGATTCTTTGATTGCAAGGACAGATAATGTCACAACATAAAATGGGTTTCCTTAGCAAAACAGCGTCCGTGACCAAACAGAGGAATTAACATGAGTTGGTCAATGAGAAATGAAACATAGGGCAAACTGGTTTCTACCTCAACTCTGAAGAAACCAAGGGAAGCACGTTGTTCACAAAAAATATCAACATGGAGTAAGCTTATAGCTGAATTTACAACTCAAAAGAGCCAACAAACTAATGATATTTTGTTCTTTAGAACTATACAAACATGAAGGAACAAGAAAGAACAATATTGTTGATCACCTCAACTATGAAGAAACCAAGGGAAGCTCGCTGTTCACAGAAAAAACAAACTGGAGAAGGGTAGAACTTTACAGAGAATTGATTAGCCATGACAGGAGAACCATCACATGTACCAGGAATGATTTGCCATTGCCTGAACTTGCCTCTAAAACCTCTGGATATGCTTCCACTTCTATAATAGATGCAGATAAATTCTTGCTATCAAATTAACAAAGACAACGGTGTAAAGAAGTTAGGCAAGCAGAACATCCACAAACACACAGATCCCACTTAGTAAAGGAGAAATTATTCAGAAATGCAAAGTCAAATTACCAAGTTACTGATCAAAATACGTGCCTGTAGAAATTATATGTACACAAATTCACAAGAAACTCCAAGAATCATCCAAGGACGATGAAGTACAGGAAAAGTAACTCCTAGAATTTGATTATGAATTTATCAGGTTTAATTTGTCAGTATTATCTATTAAAATCATTAGATGGTTAGGTCAAGTTTGTCCGACACAAAAATGTTTTAATCAATCTAAAGAAGAAATGTCATGACAGAAATAGTGGTACCCACCATAACATAAGTATCCTTTTGAGGATCAAACTTTGTAGCTATTTCAGGTCCCCAACTCCCAAATTGTCGAAGGGGGAGAACCTTGAAACCCAGCAAAGAAGCTTGGGTCCTGTCAAACAAAGGATATATTGAGTGTTCAAGCACATTAGGTTGCCAGCTATTAGCCAACACAGAAAAATGAGATTCTCCATGTCATAAACAACTTTTATAGATTAATTTCTAAAAGAAAAAAAATTATAAAAAAGCAGCTTTCTGGGGTAAAATCCAAAGATAGACAAGATTCTCCAGACAAACAGATCATAAAATATCAGAACATACACTTCTTCAGGTTCTCGAACATCAATCAACTGTACCTTGTCTAAAAAACTGGGATCTTGCATTTTGACATGAACCTCCTCAGGTTCAATGTCTAGAAGTACTGTCTCTTCCCTAACAGAATATGGTGTAATTGCCTAAACTGTTAGTATATTGAAGTGTGATTGAGCACCTCGACTGTATTATTGTGTAATAGATCCAGTATGAGATGCATTTAGCACATACCTCTCTGACAGTACTTGCAATAAGTGCCATCCAAATTTTGTTTTGCACCGTACAACTTTGTTCCGAGATGCATTAAACGCAGCCTCCTCAAACTCTTGTACCTGCGACATGATTCCATCAGATATCTAATAACATATTGGTGCGAAAAGAATCAAAATGTGCAGCAAAATTGTATACTTAGTGCACTTCCCCTATCAACCTTTTCACTACCATCCATGAATGTATGATTTGAAATCATTACTTTATGTTAGAGAACAAGGGAGTCAATTATCCATCAACCTCTTTGGCTTTTACCTTTTTCTTCTAGTTCTCATATTGATTCTCTTTGGATAAAACAATGGGTAAACAACTAATTCCCATGACAATAATGTTTCCTATAAGTTGTGCAAGAAAATATCTGGAAAAAGACAGCATACTTCCGAGCTGGAAAAGAACTAACAGAACCAGACATAATTACTATTCAATTTTGTGAATGGTCTTCTGTATACAACAAAGATAAGAGAACCACAATTAAACAACAAGGTAAATTCCTATGTTCCTAATCTTTTAAGAGCTTCAAGGACAAAGATTTATATCCTCATCATACCATTTGGCCCTTTCTCACCCAGCCAAGCATCCCTCCCTCTTGTTTGGAAGGGCATATTTAGTATTCCACAGCAAGATCACTGAGGTCCTCCCCTGAATGTGACAAAAGATTGTCAAACTTTAAAATTAGCGATTTCATTATTCTGATTCATTTGTTGGGGTAGGCAACAAAAACTTTATACATAAAAGAAGGCATGTAAAAGGAGATAGACAAGCAGCCACCATTAACTGTAAATCTGATTGACGAAATTCAATAGCTCATTCCACTTCCAAACAATGCAAATACATAAAAAAAAATCTAAGCTTTCAAATGAAAATTGTGGAATCACCGCAAACTAGTTGAAAACACACAAGGTAATGAACATAAAACCTCCATTCCTTCATCTCCAAAACAGTTGTCTTCTATTCCCATGGACCTTCAAATTCTTCACGAAACAAATAAAAAGGATTTATTAATCTTGAAAAATACCCAAGAAGCAGCAATACAGTCTAGTAGAGCAATTTCCTTCCAAGTAGCCGAAATAGCTGACAATTATTAAATTTCAGCAGCCAACAACTTATTCTAAAGAAACCAAATGCAGTAACCTAAAAAATTCAGTAATTTACAAATCGAAAGATTGGAGGAGAGAAAGTTGACCTTGAAGAACTTGGCCCTTGATGTGAAGATCGACTCGTATCATAACTCCCCACCACCAACCCAATGATTATCAAGAATCAAGAAAGGCCCATTTTTTTCTTCTTGATTATGCCCAAGTGTCGGCTAATCAAATTAAGATTGAGCACTAAAATTAACCAATACAAGAAGAAAAGAAAGATTAAGCAACAAAATCAGAAGCAAAAACAACTCAAAACCAAACAAAAAGAGACAAAAGCACATGAAATGCCATCAAATCCTTCTGAAGCCTACATTCAAAGTCGAAACAAAACAACGTTAACTCAAGAAACTCACATTTCCCCAAAGCCCCGAATCCATATCGACATAACCCAAAATTGAATTTGACTTGTACAAATCCAAATCAACTAGGCTTCACAGAGTTCAATTTCACGCACAATTGAAATTAACAAAAGTTAGGGTCTTTTAGAAGTTCAATTTCACACCAATTCAAGCAAGCGATTAAGACTTATCTCGAGAACTCATGAAGCCCAACAGAGGCGACTAACTGAAGAAGTAGACACGGAGAGCAACTAGGCGGTATTTGTAGTGATATTCGCAGACTTGTTTGGTTTTGCTTCGAGGCCGCGAACAATTCAAACCAGAGAAAAGTAGCGCGAGGGTGCTGATGTCGCCTGCGCGACGGAGCTACAACCTGACGAACTCGACGGCAGCAAAGAACATTTGTTTCGCAAACTCTCGTGGGGAGTCTGCTCTAACTGAGTAGAGAATATGCTAGGGTGTGCAAGCTCTCGTGGGTTTTGTGCAGACTCGTAGAGGGGAATCAGCTCGAACTGTGCATAGAATGGAATCTGCTTGGTTTAGGGTTTGAGGTCGTGGGTTTGTGCAGACTTGTCTAGATTTGGTAGTAAGATTTCAGGTTTGGAAGATTATGGGGTGGGCTGGAGAAAGTTGGAAATGCCGCTTGGAAGGATATTCTGAGAATTGGAAGTGCGCGGCGTTGTTTGAAGGCATTAGGTTTGTGAGATCTGTTTCGCCCAATAGAATAAACAAAAGAGGGTTTTCTCAAGGAAAATTCAAGTTTTTTGCGTCGATATAGATGAAACTTTTGTAACTAAATTGTCATCTATTTGATTATCATTTTATACATCCAACTGATTTGGGGGTAAGACGGCACATTTGGGAAACAAACTCTCGTAAAAATTACGAGGACGGGGAAAATTAAAAAGTGTCCGTCTTTTCAGGGCACCCAAAAACGATTATTGGCAAAGGTATACATCCAACGAGGGGAGAACCACAAACCAAACTGATTTATGCAGCTTGTGTTATTATTTGTTTAGGACCTGATTATTGTGTTTGATTGATAGGTGTAGGACTTGTCTATGGATCGTGGAAGAATGTATTTGTGCTTACTACACTTGAGGTAAGTAGTCTAGACATGCTCTGGAACCATGACGAATCGTATGCATGTATATGTATGTAAATACGTGTATGAGTGCTTATGTAGGGTTTTTGTTTGGCTTATTGATGTGCTCGGTTGCGAGTGCGTATTTTGCTTATTAAAGGACTATGGTTTTAAGTATGGATATGTCTTTATATCCGATAAGATTATGATATATTATAAGGCATACTTGGTGGGTATCGCCGACAGATGACACTATGTTTTAAGGCTCATTTGGTGGGTGTTGCCGATGGGTGACATTATGTTATAAGGCTCTCATTGTGGGTGTCACTGACGGGTGACATTGATGTGTATAAGTTATAAGGCTCACTGTGGGAGTGCCCTGGACAGGTGGCTCATTAAGGGCCCATCTTATGATTAGTCATCGACGGATGGCTCATTTTATTATAAGGGCCCCACCTTGTAAGACGTCATCGACGGCTGACTAGTAAGTTGTTAAGCTCTTTTTGTGAGTATGTCTTCTTTGGCAACGTTAGGTATATGTATAAATATCTTTGTACTACGCTTGTTTGATTGTTTGGGCTTGTTTGAAGTGTGTCATAGTTACTTATTGATTTAAATCTCATTATTAGTTCGTTGTGGTTCCATGTACTAGTGACGAAGAGTAAATGCTTAGAAGACTTGGCAGCATTGGCATGGTGTCAAGGTCCCTTAGGCGTAAAAGAATTTTAAAAGTCTAAGCTAGAAGAATAAGTGGCTTCTCAAACAAGGGTGTTTTTATCTGGTTTTGTTAGTCTATTGTTGGAGGTTTTCAAAGGGAAGATTTTTAATTATAAGGTTGTTCTCTAAGTTCTTTCATTGTTCCGGTTCCGTAATTTAAGTATGAGTTTGTAAGGATGCACCTTATTGTGCTTGCACAATTGGGGGGCGCTACAAAATATAACCTACGCGCCCACTCCATCATTTTGGAGACGGCGTTGATTGGGCCGTCAAGGGAGACGATATGCGAAAGGTTGGGGATGGTGATGTTCGCCGCTCCCTTATGCTGACGAGACTGCAGCGTCATCACCTCCTGTTGATGATGATCTTGGTACGGAGGAGGAAGGCGGCGGTGTGTAGGAGGTCGAGCATCTCGCCACAGAGTTTCTCGGGCTTGGCATTGACAAGGACGAGATCATCGGCGAGGTATTAAGTTAAGATGGGTTGGGCAATGGCCATTCCAACATTGCCGGTGATGATGATGGAGATCTTGGTGTGGTGTTTGGTGGTGGAGGGAGGGGTGCCGCAAGAGATGGGATGCCACCATCTTCGAAAGTTGAATTAAATTCCTAATCCACAGCCGTGTGGTGTAGTACCTGAATCAAATTCCGATTTCCAGAACATCAAATGGAAATTGAAATTGGAAATCAGCGAAAGCTGAGGTGAGTGGAAGTTTACCCGTTGGTGAGGAGGTCATCGTAGAGCCTTATCTGAGCCTTCGGCTGCAATCTCTAGAGTCGCCAGCTGCCAAAGGCCCACCGGTGAGGCCACTTTGCATTGGGAGAGGAGAGATGGAGAGGGAGGATCATTCGATGGCAGAGGTCATCGGGGGCTGAAGCGAACGCGCATGGTACGATTGAAACGCAAATGACTTTTGGACTGAAAAGTCCTCTAAGCTCGGAAGATTGAAATTTCTGCAGAAATTGATTTTGATTTTTCATTTTTTTGTTTTAAAATGTTTATATAGTTTTCACGAAACACGTGCCATTTTGTTTTTATTTGTAGTGATTTTTGAAAATGTAAATTATTCCTTAAAAAGTTGTCTAGTGTTCCTTCAAAATCATCAAGTGTTCCCGCAAAAATGGCACACGTTCCTTCAAAATCATCAAGTGTTCCTGCAAAAATGACACATGTACCTTTAAAATCATCAAGTTTTCCAGCAAAAATTATATTAAGTGTTCCTGCATTGCAAGAACAAGTATGAAAAATGTAGTAACAATTGTGAAAATTGCAGCAACAGTTGTGAAATTTTGCAGAAACCATTGTGAAATTTGCAGGAACAACTATGAAAAATGCGGGAACAATTCATGAATTTGCAGGAACTGTTGGAAAATTTGCACGATCTGTTGGACAAATTCGCAGGAACTGTTGGACAAATTTGCAGGAACAGTTCATGAATTTGCAGAAACAGTTCCTGAATTTGTAGGAACTCTTGGAGAAGCATTTTGCAGGAACAGTTGCTAAAATTGCAGGAACAGTTCACATGGAATTCTCAGTGGTTGAATCTGGGCATCCATGCAGGGATGGTGGTCCCCTATGTCAGCTGCTGGGACTAAATGGTAAGGGTTGTATAGATTTTTTGGTAACACTTTATTTTTTATAGGACTTTTAGGGCACAATCTCTCTAATATAATCCATTACTTCACATAAACAATTTGTGACAATGGATAGGGTTGTATAGAATAGACTAGGTGCAACGTTCAAAATACAATTAATAATTTACTCAGGCCCAATATGTACCCTTTTGTTATATAGGCACATATAAACTCATGTGTAATCCTCTATGCATTGTGGAGAAGAATACAGTGTGAGAACTTCGCAAATACTATAGCAAATGTAATGCAAAATGGAGGAATAGTACGATTAATTTTTCTGCTGACTATATGAAAATAAAATGTGTCTTATATATATTTGACAAACCCCAAGGAGACTTTCTCAGGCATTTGGCATGCCTCTTTAAACTTGAAGAAGCTTCATTCGATTCCAAATTCCATTCACATTCATATACAATAGTGTGAACGTGAACTAGTTATGGGATCTATGATTTTACTCCATTATCTTTACATTGATGAGACAAAGTGTGAATGGAATCCTACTTAGCACCTTAGACCCTAGGACTTAGTATAAGAAAAATATTTGGCATGCGTGAGGATCATCGAATTTAATATAAATAATGCATGTGTGACATACTGCATTCCTTTATAATATGCCAGCACTGGATGCACACAAGCTGAGAGCGAAAAACTAGAAGAAAGAAACTTTACGTGGGGTCTACTCTTTTCTCGACGTGGTTAGTGTGAAGATTCGAAAATAACAATTTTTTTATTCTTTTTACAATAGATTGAAAATGTTATTTCACTACAAAAAACTTACTGTGTATTACATTTGTTATGTACTTTTAAATATATAATAATTTTTTTTAGATTGCCAATAACAGCTCATTGAAAGAGAAAATGCCACTAAATTCAGAGTTACTAGGTAACACACATACCTTATAAAAAAAATTATAATACTGGACCCCAAAAGATTGGCTTGTGGCGGGTTATGTTGTTTTTTTAGCATGGAGAAAGAATATTGACCTCAAACAAAATCAAAGGTCTAAATGACATGAAGCACCCCGCTTCAGTTGACCATATCATGGCTACCACACTTACGAGTCATCACAGAACATATCATAGATCTTACTAAATCCGTGCAAGTACAAATGCTTACTTGCTATAAATAGATGAAACAGCCAGTCCACAAGACCCAACACAAACCAAAACCATCCCATTAATTCTTCAATCCAAAGCCATAACTCGTTCATTCACAATTCACCAATGGCTTCCCTCCAAATCTCCAACATTGAATCCCAAATCAGCGCCGAGCTTCTCATAGCTCGAATTACGAAACTTCACTCGAGCATCTCCAAACTCGACTCTTTTCGACCTTCAAAGCAAGTCAACTCCCTCTTCACTCAACTTGTCAAGCTATGCACTCTTTCATGCGACATAGACGTCGCCGACTTATCCAAAGAATTGCAAGCTATGCGCGAGAGCCTCATCAATCTCTGCGGCCGAGCTGAAGGCCTTTTGGAGCTCGAATTCGCTACCCTCCTCGGGAAAGTTGCGAAGCCCCTAAACAACCTCAATCTCTTCCCTTACTATGGCAACTATGTCCTACTAGCTAACTTGGAGCACAAGATTCTCATTGACAATGGGATCGTGCACCTCAACAAGGTTGCCTTTATCGGGTCCGGGCCAATGCCGCTCACTTCCTTCGTACTGGCTACCCATCACATGAAATCTACCCATTTCGACAACTATGACATCGACAGCAAGGCTAATGACGTGGCGCGAAAAATTGTTGCTTCGGATGTTGAGCTCGCGAAGCGGATGAAGTTTGAGACGGAGGATATAATGAGAGTTAGGGAGAGGCTTGGAGATTATGATTGCATATTTTTGGCTGCTTTGGTGGGAATGAACAAGGACGAGAAGTTGAAGATTGTTGCACATATACGGAAGTATATGAAGGAGGGAAGTGTTCTGCTTGTGAGGAGTGCAAAAGGGGCTAGAGCATTTTTGTACCCTGTTGTTGAGGAGGACGACTTGCTGGGTTTCGAGCTTGTTACGATCTTTCACCCGAATAACGAAGTGATCAACTCGGTTGTTCTTGTGCGCAAGCCTGCTTTCTGAGTTCTTAGTTTTGTGTTTGCAACTGGTAACTATCATTTATCTCTTAGTGTGTGATAATGTTTTTCGGTTTTCTACTTCTCTTGATAATAAATTGAGGGCTTACTTCCTCCAACTATTTTGGTTTCTGTAAACAAGGCTCTTATATATATGCATGAAGAAAGATTGTTACGTGATTATAGTACACACATTATATATCCTTGTCTCAATAGCCCATTCTATGATCTTAATTTTTAAATTCTAACCAAGACTCATACATAATTAAGAACTGAATTTGACAGTGCCTAGTCTAATTATGCATGCTTGTAATGGGGGCATCAAAGGTGACATTGAAGGACTAGGTTTGGACCAAAACAAAGTATCATTAATATTTTTGACAATTATTTTAAAGTTAACGGCTAAAAATAAAGAACAGTAACAAAAACAGGTATTTATAAATATAAAAAAAAAGGGGGAAAACACCCCACCCCTCCAATACCACATATATAAAAGGGAAAACAGAAAAGAAAAGGAAGGAGACAGGACAGGAGAGGAAAAAAAGAAAAAAAACAAACAATCCAAAAAGAAAAAAAAAAAAAAAACAAAAAAAAAACTGTTGACCCTAATTTCCACGTAAGGAAATCTTACTTTCTTGAATGCGCGGGCGTGCCACCAATAGCACCGTTGCGGTCTATTGGACTTGTGAATGGGTGTTTGCGCGTCTTTGACTTCTCACCAAACGATTGTGCTAGACAGGGGACATGCAAGAGTAAGTCTAGACAAGAGTTCTTTTTTGCCTTTGGGCGATAAAGGACTTTATTAAAATTCAAAGTGCTACAACGATAGTTAAGGAGGAAATCCTTGTTGAATTTAAAGAACAGGAGCAATGAAATAAAGATAGATACAACCGGGATGCGCGTCGGCTGCTTGTGAAAGAGAACTAGATCGGCCTAGTCTCTACGTCGTCGTAAAGCCTGATACTCGTGATCGGCTGCGTCCGGAAGCGATACTCGTGATCGTCCCTTGGAAGTTCGGTGCTCGTGACCGTCTTCTGCGTCGGTGCCTTGCGGCGAAATCTGGGTGCCTTGCGGCGAAATCTGGTGCCTTGCGGCTAAATCTTTTTAGGGATTTGTGTTGAGGGATCGGAGATCCTTTCCTTGATGCAGGACCCTTGCTTATATAGTGAACACTTCGTGGACCGGGCTCTGACTTGGGCGGCAAGCAATCCTTCTCCTAGTTGAAGAAGTCTTCTTTCTTCTGCCGAAATCCTTCCTAAATTGGGTTTCTTGAGAATCCCCCTTGATTTGAACTTGATCTCCTTCGGCCCATGGGAAATACTTTCCCAATCTCTTACCAGAACCCTAGCTGCCGAAATCAAGCTGATCTCCTTCCAAACATGGGATTCTTTCATCATCAATCCGCCTCCTACTGGGCTTTGGCCATTAGAAGGCCCTACATTAATTACTGCACTCAGGCCCAATAATGTACTTGGTCCAATCTGCACAGATCGGGCCCAAACAATGCCCCCTAAGTTACATCGGTTCGGCCAGAGGCCCAGAACCGATGGGACTTAAACTGTTCGCCTACTGCCAGCGTGTAACTCGCGCGTTGCTCGCGTGTGATTCGCGCACTTTCCTCCAAAATCGGCTGCATGGGCGACACCTCAGCCCATGTCTCTTGGATAACCGTGCGTGATTTAGTGGGAGAGTGGGAAAACTCTTCCACTTTTACATGATTACTCGGTTCTTCCGAGACAAAAAGCACTTTTCCCTTACTTCTCGTCCGTTTGACGTTTCACCTTCACGTCGCATTAATTGTTGCTGCGCCAAAATCCCCTTTAAATATCTTCCTTTTCAGAGATTTGTCCTTACTGCTTTCAAATCTTCAGAGATTTCTTCCGCTCTCATAATCAAAAGAACTCCCTTCTTCTTCTCTAAAACCTTCCCAGAAAAACTGCCTCTCGACAATGTCTTCCATTCCAGCTTCGTTCACCTCTGCTGCCGGAGTCACCACCCTTTATCAGTTTCCCAGGGGAATCCGCTCCTTTGATGTCTCTCACACCGACGCCGACACCATGCACAAATATCACAACACCCGGAAGGAAATTCTGACTCGTGACGGCACCGTCGTTGACGAGGATCGGCTCGTTGAGCTTCCTAACGGTGAATGGTCTCTGGGCCCATCTTTCACTGGACCGATTCCTGATTCTCTCCGTCCATTCTGCGACTGGCCGGCGCAAGCAGAATACGGCTACCTCCAGCGCTCCCTCTTCTTCGGCGATTGGTCGGTTTCCCTCCCTGGGTGGCCTAACTCTGACGACGAATGGCAATCCTGGATCGTTCGCCTTGAGCCCATCTTCGGTGACAGATGGAAAACTTCTGGCATCTGGGATCTTATCCAGATGTCTAAAAACAAAATAGTGAAGGACGATGGTCTGGTGGCGGCGGCTCTCTGCTTCTGGAATTCGGCGACCAACACCCTCGACCTTCCGGTGGGTCCCATGTCCATCACTCTTCTGGACATGGCCGCTATCTTCGGCCTTCGGCCACACGGCATCGATATCCGGGCCAACATGCGGGTTGAACTTGAGGATGGGTCAGAAGAAGTTCCTTTCGATCCATCCAGCATCGTCGTTCGTAACTGGACGACGTTGAAATACTCTGGGATGAGGCCGATTCTGCCGGTTGATGAGATGCCATCCCTGGGCGCCAAGTACACCGGCCCAATGGAGTTCGAATATGAAGCACCAGGAGATCATGAACACATGAGTTTCCTGCTCTACTTCATCTCTAAGTTTCTTCTTTGCTGCAGCCAGAAGAAACCGACGAAAGAGTGGATTCCCTTGGCGCGGATGCTGCACAACGGCGACAACTTAGCGCTGGGGCAACTAGTGCTGGCCTATTTGTATCGCGGCCTGCATACCATGACCTCCACCAACCCCATCAAGTGGGTCTGCACTGGGCCTGCTTGGATGTTCCAGACTTGGCTGCGTGTCTATTTCCCCCAGTTCAGCCCTGTCAGCGATCCCAGTCGGATCAATCCCAACGCTGCAATGGGACTTGGTCTCTCCCACCTCTGCCGTCAGTCAAGTGCTCAGGAATGCTTGGCCTATTTCTCCACGCTCACCCATCTTCCTCACGATCGGTGGATGGTAACTGTAAAACGCCATTACCCATTCTTCACCCCCAGCACCATCTTCTGCGGCGCGGAGCCAGCCGACAACAAGGAAGCAAAGGTCTGGCGGCAGATCAGAGCCAGCTGCATTTCTATCAGGGATCTTCCCTGGGGAATCCAGAATCGTGGCCACGTCACTTACCACAGTGGGGTTGAGGTATACTCCCCCAATCTTTTTGCACGCCAGTTTGGGTTAGTGCAGTGCCTTGCCGCGCCCTTCTTCCACAGCCTCAACTTTTTGTCTTCCTGGCGTCGGCTGGACAAGGATGACGACGATTTTTCTGCCACCAAGGCGCTGTCTAAAGTGGCTAAGGCAAGCAGGAAGCTGAAACGGTCGGTGCGCCTACCTGAAGGTTTTGTGGTAAGTTCGTCGGCCACACCGGAGTTCTCTGCTTGGTGGAATCCCAAGGCTGCGTACATCTTTGCTCGGAAGTGGGATAGAGCCTATACGCGAATCTTCAAAGACTGTCGCTTTCCTCTGCCGATCATGGACGATGCAGACAAAGAGTCCTACCTGATGAAGGAGGCTAGGATGAGTAAGTCTTCCACTGCACTACTTGGTTGCTTTCTTCTCTCTTTAAGTGATTTCTGTACTCATACCCTTGTGCTCCTTTGCAGATTTTGGCCCTGATGGACACCCCCCTTCTCCTACTACAGCAGAAAGCTCTGCAGCCGGTTCTCGCAGAGGAGCGTCCCCTGCTGCTGCTGAAGAAGCAGCTCCTGAAGAGGTGGTGTTCGATATTCCTCCGCTGGCCACAATTCTGCCAGACGATGCCCCTATCGGAGATGCTCCTGCTGCGGCGACTGCGGAGGCTACTGGTTCCTCTGCTCCAGTGCGACCTGGTATGCGCAGTAAGTGTCATCTCCCTGACTCCTGTTTCTGCCAAAGTTAGAACATTTACTAACATATTTTGTATATCTCCGTTCAGGGAAAGCTGTGGCCAACAGGAGATGGCCAGGCCTTAGGAGAAGGCGTGCATCTGATGGGGAAGATGAGGCCGGACCTTCCAAACGGCCGTGTCCGACGGATGCTGAATCCCCACCAGTCGTCGTTGTGGACGATGATGATGAGGTGAGTATTCCAAATTTTCACCCTTTCATTCTTTTCTTCCAGTATCTTGATGAACTCTTGTAAACTTCTTTTACTTACATTCGCAGGATGAAACTGGAAGTGGTGGAGACGGAAAACAAGAAGGTGATCATGAAGTGGAAGATGGAACTGAAGAAGAAGAAGGCCACGAAGAGGCCGCTGGTCAGCCCTGGGTACCGTCCAACTCTTCTCCTTCTGCTGAGGTTAGTTCTTCTAACTTATTTTAGTAGAAAATCTACCTCCTCTCTTTATTCCTGTTTCTGAGAAAAACTGGGTGATAGTTTCAGTTTGTGGATGTGGTTGATGAACCAATGGTGGAGGAAGTAGCCACTGAGGAGGCTGGAAACGCTGAAACCACCCAACCGTTTGAGGCCGAAGAGGTGATCTATCTTCCTACCCCTATTCGCACATTTCTTCTGGAATTTGAACATCTTCAGCTAAACTTCTTTTATCCAGGTTGTTGGTGTGGATCCTCCTGAAGATGTGGCCTCGCCAACTGGTGCAGCTCCCCAAGCGGCTATGGATGCAGGCCTACCTGTGTCTTCTGCTGCTCAGGTACTAACTTTCGTTGTTTCAATCTGTTGTGGCCATATGACATGCTGGGAAATTGGTTGAATTTAACCCTTGGTTCTATCTTTGACAGGTTGAGATCCCAGCTGGCCCATCTGCTTCTTCCTTCGCCAGCCTGTTGGCGAATTTGCAGCCGTCATCTTCTACTACTCCTGCGCCCCTATCCCCTTCTGCTGCGAACGAGCTAAGATATCTTCAGGGGTGGGCGCGTTCTGGCATGATTGATGAAGCTTCACTGCAGAGTCTGTCAGCCAGCCCTGGAGCAGCTGTCCGACCGACACCTTATTGACGCTACCTTCGCCACGTGCTTTCAGGAGTGTATTGCCACCTCTTTCCACGGCCTAGAAAGGACTGCTCGTCTCTTCCAGGATGTGGAACATGATCGTGCAGAACTTTCAGCTCTTCAGAACAACAGGTCTCTCCTGGCGCAGAAAATCCAGCAAGGTCAGGACTTGGAGGCGCGTCTGGCTGCAAAACAAGAAGAGATCAACGCCCTAGAGCAACAATTGGCGGCTAAACGTCGTGAGTACGACTTGCTTGTGGCGGAGAAATCTCAGCAACTGTCCGATGCCTGTGCATTGAAATCATCCATCTCTGATCAAGAAGCCAGGCGAGACCGTTTTGAGTACAAGGAGTGGAAGTTGTGGCAAGCCCAGCAGCAGAATGAAGTCAACCGTCTCTTCCTCATTAGCTTAATCGACCAAATCAAATTGTAAAAGAAATATGAACTTGTACTTTTAAGCATCTTAATGAACAATTTTTGCAACCACTGTTCTGGCTTTTATATTGATCATTACTTTGTACAACTTTGCATCTTCCTTATGCCACTGAATGGCCTCGAAACTTCAATCATTCGTTCATCGGATCGGCCGGAGGCCCGGAGCCGATGAACGATTGCTTTGGCCAATGCATTGGCCTTTTACACTTGAAAATTCCTATCTAAACATGCGTTTCTGCCACTAAATGGCTGAACTTTTGAACTTTTCTACAAGGTTGGGGGCCACTAACTGGCCATTCTACTTGAAGTCTTTCCTGGTTCACTCGTTTCCGTCGGCGACCCCCGTAGTGATAGAGATTCCAGTAGCGTCCCATAGAGTCGGGTAGAATTTTTTAAGCCATTTGCCGTTGATGGGTAGTTCATGGAGGTCTCCGTCGCGATCTTTTAATCTGTACGCGCCTTTCCCCAGCACTTTGTGAACTACAAACGGTCCTTCCCATGTTGGGCTCCACTTTCCATACCCTGGAACATGTGATCCGAGTGGTAGCAATACTCTCCAAACTAGTTCTCCCTCTTGGAATGCTTTATCCCGGACTCTCTTGTTGTATGCTCGCGCTACTGCGTGCTTCCCGGCCATCGTTCGGTTCAGAGCTCCCATTCGGATGTCGTCTAGGTCTTCCACTTCTTGCATCATCGCCTCCGTGTACTCGTCGGTATATAAACCATGCTGCCGCGCGAGTCTCAACGACCTTACGTTGATTTCCATTGGAAGAACTGCGTCGTGGCCGAATACTAAAGCATAGGGCGATGTTCCAGTCGCGGTTCTCTTGGAAGTTCGATATGCCCAAAGTACCTCAGACAACTTTTCATGCCATTCTCTCGGGTTGTCTTCCAGGTGTTTCTTCACCATGTTGATGATTACTTTATTGCTGGCCTCGGCTTGGCCATTTGCTTGTGGGAAATACGGGGTGGATTGCAACATCTTGATTTTATACGCATCGCCCAGGCGTTGTACTTCGTCTGACACGAACGAAGTTCCATTGTCTGTAGTGATAGTCTCTGGGACACCGAATCGGTGGATGATGTTGCTTTTGAGAAAGTGGACGACCTCCTCTGAGGCGATGCTCTTGAGAGGTGCGGCTTCTACCCATTTGGTGAAGTAGTCAGTTGCTATGATAATGAATGTATGTCTCTTGGAAGAGGGTGGTGAAATCTTCCCGACAAAATCAATCGCCCATCCTCTGAATGGCCATGGCTTCACCACCGGATTTAACGGTACCGCTGGTGCTTGCTGTACGTTGCCATGCTTCTGGCAGGCCTCGCATCCTTTGGCATACCGCAAACAATCGGGCACTATAGTTGGCCAATGGTAACCATATCTCCTGAGTAACCAGCGCATCTTTTTCCCTGCTTGGTGTGCTCCACACGTCCCTTCGTGCACTTCAGCCATCACCCTCATTTGTTCGTTCTTCCCTAAACAGCGTAGAAGAATTTCATCACCTGTCCTTCTGAATAGCTCGTCGTTCCAAAGGACGTAGTTGGTGGCAACTGCTCTAAGTTTACGGTCGGTGGGAATACCGGGATTGGATAAGTAGTTTATTATCGGCGTTCGCCAATCGTCTTCTTCTAGTTCGGTAGACATAATTTCCAGGTCCATTCCTCTATCCAATATTGATGGTAACGCCTTGCGCCGGATCAAGATGATGCGTTCGTCTTCCTCATCGAGTAGCTGGATTCCGGTTGCAACCTGGGCCATTTCGTTGGCCGCCCAATTCTCATCTCGGGGAATGTATTCTGCCCCCACGTCCTCGAAGTCTTCGATGAGGTTCCTGGCTGCCACAAAGTAGGCTGCCATGTTCGGGTCTCTGCACTTGTATTCCCCAAGGATCTGCTTGATTACTAGCTGGGAATCGCCTTTGACTTCAACATGCTTGACTCCCATCTCTAATAGCATCTCGAGGCCGATGATGAGAGCTTCGTATTCTGCCCGATTGTTTGTGCTCTCAAAATCTAGTTGGAAAGAGAATGCATGCCTTGCTCCGTGTGGGTCAATGAGGACGACTCCCGCTCCAGCGGCCTGGTCAGTGCGCGAGCCATCGAAGTACAGTTGCCATGGAGTGAAAGATATGGTCGCGATTTTCGAATTTTGCCCCCTAGGGGTGACCTCAAGTTGGTTGATCTGCTGTCGCATCGCCTTGTTCCATATCGGCCACTTTTCCTCCCAATATTCGCGCTTATCCAACGGCATTCTCCCTGTTCCGAACTGCAGGCCGTGAGGGGTTATTTCCACTTGCGCCACGTCGGCTTCTGCTGTTTCGTCTACCTCTATCTCCAACGATGGGTGATCTGCCAGGAAATCGGCCACTGCCTGGCCTTTGACTGATTTCTGTGGAACATACTTCAGCGAAAACTCTGAAAGTCCTAGCATCCATTTCCCTAGTCGGCCCCTCAAGACAGGCCTTGATAACATGTATTTTATCAAGTCTGTTTTGGATATAACTAGGACATCGTTTGGAAGTAAGTAGTGTCGTAGTTTGACGGCGGCAAAATACAGAGCTAAGCAGTGTTTCTCGATTGGCGTATAGCGTATCTCCACTGGGGTGAGTCGGCGACTGAGGTAGTAGATGGCTTGCTCTTTTGCTTGTTCGTTATCTTGAGCAAGTAGGACGCCGATTGATGCTTCTGCAGCCGATACATATAACTTGAGTGGGATACCCTTCCGCGGCGGCATCAATGCCGGAGGATTGGTGAGGTATTGCTTGATGGCGACAAACGCCTGTTGATGTTCTGTCTCCCACCTGAATTCCTCGTCTGCTTTGAGCTTTAACAACGTGGAGAAAGGTTGGAGCTTTCCCGCCGAGTTGGGCACAAAACGCCGAAGGAAATTGATTTTTCCTAAAAAGCTTTGGAGCTGTTTCTTGTTCTTCGGTGGTGGGGCCTCGATGATGGCCTTTGCTCGGTTTTGGCTGATCTCAATGCCTCTGTGGTGTATCAGGAAGCCTAAGAAACTTCCTGCTTGCACTCCAAACGCACACTTCTTGGGGTTCATCTTCAAACCATGCCGTTTCATTCTCTCAAATGCTTGCCGCAGATCGGCTATATGAGAATCTTTCTGTTTGGACTTGATGACTACATCGTCGATGTAAACTTCGAGATTGTGCCCGATCATGTCATGGAAGATATGGTTCATTGCCCTTTGGTACGTTGCACCTGCATTTTTCAGCCCAAATGGCATCACTACATACTCAAAGGCGCCTGTGTGGCCAGGGCAACGGAAAGCCGTTTTGTGCGTGTCTTCTTCGGCGAGTAGTATCTGATTGTAACCGGCGTTTCCGTCCATGAATGACATGATCTGGTGTTTGGCCGCCCCGTCTATTAACATATCAGCCATAGGCATCGGGTACTCATCTTTTGGTGTAGCCTCGTTGAGATTCCTGTAGTCGATGCAAACTCGGACGGCCCCTGTGTCTTTTTTAGCCACTGGAACGATACTGGACAACCACTCCACATATCTGGCTGGTCGGATGAATCCGGCTGTGTGTAGCCGCTCTATTTCTTCCTTGACTTTGAACTCCGTCTCCCTTGTCATTCTCCGCGGTGCCTGCTGCACAGGCCGATATCCTTCTTTGATAGGTAGACGATGTTCTACTAGCCGTCTGTCGAGTCCTGGCATTTCAGAATAATGCCATGCAAAACAGGTGCGGTACTCTTGAAGAACCTCGATGATTTGTGAACGCAAAGGTTCACCCAATAAGCCACTGATGAATGTTGGCCGCGGGTCTTCCTGGTGTACCCAGGTTGATTTCTTCAAGCGGATCCCGCACCTCGGGAGGTGAATCTTCGAGTTCTCTTGGCTCGAATTCTAGGTCTTCTTCAGTTGCTTCCAGAATCTCATCTTCTGGCCAGTCTGATTCATGTATAAATTCTGCCATATTGATAGCCATTGATTGGCCTATGACCTTCTTTTCGCCCCAATACCTCAGCAGTCGGGTGATGAGAGACCTTATGACCGCTGAGTGGTTCGCCACTTCGGGTGGCGTGTTATCCATGGGTTCTTTGTCGCTTGAGCAAGAATGGCCGATCAAGGTCATCCTCACTCCCCAACAATCCTGTGGCGATGAGTCTGCGGGCCGTCTCCCCTATGGGGCGGCCGTTCTGGTCAAACTCTGACACGATGAAAGGCTTAGTATTGTCATCCAAGTAGTAATGTGCATCGACGTGGTCGGCTGATGGTAAGAATGGCCGTGCATCGGCCGCTACCAACTCCCAACGTTCCTGAATTTCGTCCCAGATTGCGAGTTGTTGATGGAGAGTGGAAGGTACGCACAAATTCTGGTGGATCCAATCTCTTCCCAACAATGCGGAATATGAAGACTTGGTGTCGACCACAAAGAAAGCCACGGTGATGGTTTTGCTGCCGATGGTCACGTCCAGGGTGATGATGCCCTGTGTAGCGGTTATGCCCCCTGCGAAGTTGGACACCGTGTATTCCGTCTTGTACAAGTCCTTGGCGGTCTTTCCGAGGCGTTTGAGCTGCTTGGATGGTAGGATATTGACCGCCGCTCCGCCGTCTACCATGACCTTGGCAAATGGGACCCCTTGGATATGAGCGAGGACATAAAGTGGCCACAAGTGATCGGCCATATCCCTTGTTGGAATGTCGAAAAGCTGATTGCCTGTTGGGGGAATCTGAATGATCTCGGAGCTGGTACTGGGCCCCTGGTCCTTGTCAGCGATCCGAATGACTGGCTCTTCTTCTGGAAACACTTCTTCTACATGGTTGACTACCTGCGAATTCGTGTTCCTGTGGACAGACGATAGCAAATGTACCATGTTTACCTGGAAAGGCCCTAGTGTGAAGGGTTCTTCATCACTCTCGGTTTCTGACCAATCTCTGTCGTCTATCGCTTTCTGACCTTTGGACATGACATGGATCGGGCCTGGCCCCTTGCTTTCGTTGATTGGTTCGGAATTATCCTCCATGGGCGCATCGTTCGTCTGAGTAGTGGAAGATCCTGCCTCTTTGTCGTGGCTGCCAGCACGGAATTCCTGGAATGTGTCGTTTTCATCTTCGTCCACTGGTTCTGGCTGAATGACTTCCTTCCCTTTGCTTGTGGAAATCGTTACTGTTTCTCTGACTAGCCTCGACCTTACCGACGGTTCCTGGATGACGATTCCGGAGCTTTACCTGCTGCTGACCTTCGTTTCCATTGAAACAATTCTACTGCATTGACCGGTTGGTCAAGTGTTGAGGTGTTTTCCGTTGCATCCGACGCATGCCCCTTTTCTGGTGTCGGACTTTCCGCCATTCTTTTGGCTATGGCGTACTGTCGCTGGAGTCTTCTGCGCTGGGAACTAGTCACCTTTCCTGCTGGCTTCCCATTCTTTCCAACGAAATACCATTGGCCGTCTTTAATGACCGTCGGCCGTATTTCTTCCAAAGTTGGATCTCTTCTGGGTCTCTTGACCATCGGCGGTGGAGCTTTGGCCGTGTCGGCCACATCTTCTGGCAGTTTTTCCTTAGGTCTCCAGACTTTTTTCTTTCTCCAGACGTTCCTTACTCGGCGATGAACTGCATGGTCTTTCTCTCTTTATGCCCCCAAGCCTGTGGAAGATAGCTTTCTTGGGGGATGAGTCCCTTATTGGCCTGCCTGGTGATCTGGCCCCTGGTTTCGCTGACGTTTCTTTGCGAGGACTCTTCTGCAGTTCTCCTAACCTCTTGAACACATTGCTTTTTGGTGGAGGATTTCTCGGACTATGTGGCCCATAGTGTTTCGGAGACGACTTGAGCGCTTCCTTCGTGCGTTCTTCCTCCTCTTTCACAATTTGTTCATCCAGAACAGTGGCCGATTCGGGGAACTCTAAATCACATTTGCATTTACATCGGCTACAGAGGACCACTCCAGCCACAATCGAGGCTTTCGGTCTTGATGTTTCCACCATCCGGGAGGTTTCTCTTTGCATTGTATCTCGTGCATTATTGTAGCCGACATCAATGGTAAGTCGCCGTTGAGTCTTTCCAACACCCTGCACTCCACGTGATTGACTGGAAACGGCTGCGAATCAACTTTCATGACCGGTTTGTCCCACATGACCTTCCCTTGAGCGATCTGCTCCATGACGTATTCCCTGAAGCCGTTGCAGTTGTTGGTCGAATGGCTCCAGGAATTGTGGAATTTACAATATGCCTTGCCCTTTAAGTCTTCTGGTTTAGGCAAGTTGATTCCATCTTTGTATTCGAACGCTCCGGATGCTAGCAGCTCGTCGAACATCTGATCACTGTGGGAGATATCGAACGGATACTCCTTTGGTGCGTAGGGTTTGTTGTAAGCCATGCCCCCAGTTGGTGTTGCAGGTCGCTGATTTCGGTTGGCTCTCACCATCGATTTCAAAATTATAGGCTTCTTGATGGGAACCATCTCGGAGCGGCCACCTCAAAGTATGGCGTTTCTTCCTCAGTGTAGCTCTCGAGCTCTAACTGGCTCACTTTAGCTGTGGGCGGCTTGATAAGGTTGCTGCGACTCGAAGCTTTCTCTTCTGCAAGCATCTTCTCATACCTCGTGCCTCTATGCACAATATCTTGTAAATCAAGGAATTCGACTTCGCTGAAGTGGGTCTTCAGCGGGTATCGCAATGCTTTCTTCGCCATATCGATGGCGTATTTCTCCTCCATGGGCATGCGACACTTCATCCGTAGTTTCCTGAATCGCGCAATGAAGTCTTCGGTGGATTCGGTCTCCTTCTGTTTGCACTCAGAAAGATCTGTGATGGTGACTTCTTGCTCCACTCGGTAAAACTGTTTGTGGAATTCTTCTTCCATCATGTCCCATGAGGTGATAGATCCTGGCTCCAGATTGGAGTACCATGTAAACGCTGATCCGGATAGTGAGCTTCCGAATAAACGTAACTTCAAATTTTCATATGGACCTTCCAGGAGCAAGCATTGGCTGGTGAATCGGCCAATGTGTTCCACGGTTGAAGCCCTTTTCTCTTCCCTGAGAACAGTGAAAAAGATGGGACTTTGAACCCTTTAGGGAACTCCAAAGCATCTATATAATCAGGGTATGGTTTGCGATACTTTGGTCGGCCACCGGTTGGCCTTGGTTTCCCTGTTGTTGTGTAGAACTCGTTTTCTACTTTCTGCATGCGTTCTTCCCACACCCTTGCTTGTTGTGCAGCTCTTTCGTCGACTCGTCTCTTGACTTCGTCCTCAAGGTTAATGTGGGAGACGGCTCCATCAGATGTGGAAGATTTCGATGCAGACATCTGTGGTGGATCGATCTTTGGGCCATTGCTGCTGGCCCCTTTGGTGTTCCACTTATCCCAATCAGGTGTCTGCTCCAGCCGTTTAATTGGATGGTACGGCATCTTTCCTGACTGAGTCTCGATAAGTGGTTTGACAGGCGTTTGATGGTCGTAGGTGACCTCATGTTGAAGAGTATGCCTTGTCGCCGATGTGCTTCCTGTGGCCCCTAATTTGTTCTGGGCCGATGAAAGTATACCGAATGATGGTTTAGCCATCGAGCCGAACGTGAGGTTGGGCATGGTTTCTTTATCGCCGACCTTTGCTTTCCCGTTATCGGTATTGGGAGGTGGGCGATCTTCGCCTACTTGGGAAGCAGCGGCCATTCCTTTAGCTTTCTCCAGCTGTTGTGCAAGTCGGTCAGAAACCTTGCTTTCCATCTCTGTGAATCCTTCCTTCATGGATCTCTCAAAATCCTTCTTGTTCCCTGAGAGAGATAGCAACAGCAGCTCGATGGATCGGTTCTGATTCTCGATGTTTTTCTGACTCTCCATGAAGAGAGCTTGTGCAGCTTCGGCTTGGTTTGTACTGACTCCTGCAACGTCTGATTCAAGCTTTGTCTGAAGTCGTCTTGTGTCTGGGCCATATTGCTGATGGCCGTCATCAACTCGTCGCGCGTGGCCGATGATGGTGATGCAGGAGATCGACTTCGGGATCTTCCAGAAGCATTGGATCCAGCGGGGGTATGCTCCTGATTCGCCATATAGGAGGCGTAGCACTTTGGTCCCACTGGGCGTGCCAATTATGTTGACCCTAATTTCCACGTAAGGAAATCTTACTTTCTTGAATGCGCGGGCGTGCCACCAATAGCACCGTTGTGGTCTATTGGACTTGTAATTGAGGAATTGCGCGTCTTTGACCTCTTACCAAACGATTGTGCTAGACAGGGGACATGCAAGAGTAAGTCTAGACAAAGGTTCTTTTTTGCCTTTGGGCGATAAAGGACTTTATAAAATTTATAAGTGCTACAATGATAGTTAAGGATGTAATCCTTATTGAATTTAAAGAACAAGAGCAATAAAGTAAAGATAGACACAACCGGGATGCGCGTCGGCTGCTTGTGAAAGAGAACTAGATCGGCCTAGTCTCTGCGTCGTCGTGAAAGCCTGATACTCGTGATCGGCTGCGTCCGGAAGCGATGCTCGTGATCGTCCCTTGGAAGTTCGGTGCTCGTGACCGTCTTCTGCGTCGGTGCCTTGCGGCGAAATCTGGTTGCCTTGCGGCGAAATCTGGTGCCTTGCGGCTAAATCTTTTTAGGGATTTGTGTTGAGGGATCGGGGATCCTTTCCTTGATGCAGGACCCTTGCTTATATAATGAACACTTCGTGGACCGGGCTCTGACTTGGGCGGCAAGCACTCCTTCTCCTAGTTGAAGAAGTCTTCTTTCTTCTGCCGAAATCCTTCCTAAATTGGGTTTCTTGAGAATCCCCCTTGATTTGAAACTTGATCTCCTTCGGCCCATGGGAAATACTTTCCCAATCTCTTACCAGAACCCTAGCTGCCGAAATCAAGCTGATTTCCTTCCAAACATGGGATTCTTTCATCATCAATCCGCCTCCTACTGGGCTTTGGCCATTAGAAGGCCCTACATTAATTACTGCACTCAGGCCCAATAATGTACTTGGTCCAATTGGCACAAATCGGGCCCAAACAAAACCAAAACAAAGCCCAATTTAAAAACACCAATAGGCCCAAACATTTAACATTTGCTACTTGTAACGTTCTGAAACGATAAAGAAAAGATAATGGCATGGACATAAGATAAAGAAAACGTAAACACAATGTATATTCAAAATGATGAAAAGCAATCCTCTATAATTTATTTGAACCACCACAGAGCCGGCAAGGGGAAAAAGAAAAAGAAGAAAAAAGGGAAAAAAGGGAGGGAGGAAAAAAAAAAAAAAAAAAAAAAACAATAGGGCGCGGTGGGGCCTATTAGGGGGAAATGGGCGGGGGGGGAACGGGGGGGAAACCCGGGGGGGAGCCGTTGGGTGTGTGCAGTAATTGTAGATCATATAATTCTTTTGCACCCATTGCATCTTCCCTTGATCACTAAAATCAAGCTTCTTCCAGTACCACGCTCCTTTCTTGGAATTGGAATTCGGAGAATAGGAGTCGCAAGAAGAAGCTCCATTGGCCCATATGCAAGCTTCGGCATTGAAGTTCTTGTAGGATGCAGTGAAGGGTCCTTGGGTCCAATCTATCTTCACACGGCCGCCTTGTGTCGCCCAGTCATCGGCATTCCAGAGGCTGGAGTACAACCTCATAGGCTGGTATTTGGGGAATGGAATGCCATAGGCCTCCTGGTTCTTGTACTGTCTAATGGGGAGGCCATCAACCAAGAAGCTATATAGAAAAAGCAAGATAGTCATACATTCTCTTAACGATGGTAACAGATGTCTAAGCTCAAAGAGATTCAACAATGGAGGTAGAGAGAAAGCTCTGTATATTTCTGTGAAAAGGCCGTACAATTGCAACAAATGAATATGATAATTACAATTGAAGATAACTGTCATATATTAATACTAGCACTCTAATTACATGTAATTATACTTACAGCCTCTATTTACTAAGCTAACCCAAAGCTAGTGCATCATTTACAACCAATTCTTCATGATTATCCATAAGCTTCGCTGGCATAGAGATAGAAGGACCTTTATGTCCTCTATCAGCTAACACATTCAACATTACCAAGTAAATAAGATAAAGATTGCATACGTAAGTTTCTCAACTTAAGAGTACAACAATGCCACCTGACAATATTTAATTTTTTATTTTACTCTATTGTAATTAACCACATTTACTAGCAAGCTGTAAGCATTTATCTATTGTCTCACGAGCACATCATTTGAGATACATTTAAGAGTTGAGATAGTAGTTGGTGCCTCTAGCTTAGGCGTAGTGGTAAGTGGTTAATAAACGATATAAGTACATCTTACTAATTGCAACAATATGGGATTAGTTTAATCAAAGAGGTTCACTTACATGATATTTAGCGGATTCCAAAGAATAGAGTAGGTGTGGAAATCAGCAGTGGGGTCAAACCAAAGGTAGAATTGCTGCTCTCTATTGCCCTTGCCTTGGCAGAAGACATTAGTATGAAGAATGTAAGGCTCACCAGTAACGTTTCCTAAGAATTCGAAGTCAATTTCATCGTGATATGACCCGGTGGAAGATAACTGACACATATCAACATGTAAGATTTACTCAGCATCCGAGAATGCACGAATCGATCCAGTATGTTGAGTAAAAATATTTAATTTTACGAAAACTTACATAGAAAGTAGTGACAGTGCCTGCAGAGTTCCCAGCAACAAGCTTGATTTTCATATCGATCTTAGCATACAGATACTGATTATACGACTCAAAAGCCGAACCGCTAACATTGTCAAGAGAGACAGTTAGGAGGTCTCCATTGTTGAGCATTTTAGCATGTTTATCTCCTCCCCATGTTATGTAGAAGTCTTCGTAAAACTTGCCCGCCCAGGCAACCGTGGAAGCGCCGATCCCCAAAATGAAAATCAGCAAAATGGCTGAAACATTGGAAGAAGAATAAGCAGAAGCCATAACTTCTTGATCCTTAGTTTGTGGTTAGTTTGGTGATTTGTTTTGGCAGACTTAAGTATTTATAAGGTGTGACGATGTGCAAGCAATTGTAATTGTTCGTGGCTTGCATTTTATTGAAACAAACATGATCAAAGTTGCTCATCATTTGGTCGTTTATTATTTTGATACTCACAAGCCATGTCAAAAGGAGAGAAATGTGAATTGAATAGTATTTGACTTGATTTCAAAAGTTCAATCTTCACTGGCAAATTAACATTGGGCTTCAACGTGATGGCCACCCAGTCTATAGTCTATTAGCTACCATCACAATTATCCAGCTGTTTCAAGACTTTTTTTAACAAACATTTGCTTGACAAATGGATCAATGGCCAAATTGGTGACGCATTTGAATTCCCAGCATAAGGAAACATAACCAAACCAAGCCGAGAAAATTGAAGCAAATTTTATTAGTTGGCCACAAAGAGTACAATCAAACTTGACCTTTACGGGTTCATAGTTTAAGTACGCGAAGATCCGAGCACGAACCAAATGGCGACCGAACCAAACTGTGCCTACTCCAACCATAACATTTATGCCATTGACTATGGTTGGTGGATTCTGTATCAACGAGTTTGTTTTGTACCATATAAACCTGCCGCGATTGAATAATGAAAGGAAACATTTCAATAAAATCCCACCAGATTCATTATTTTCATTGTTCTATACCATTGGTACAACTCCCCACCAGTTTTCCTTTTTTTCGTCAATGAATTCCAACCAAATTTCATTTTGATTATTTAGATGAAATCATCATACTTTAGGTTTTGGTTGATATGAACATAAAAGGATTCGTCCACACTATATATCTACAAACCCTTAAAGTCCGTAAAATCCAAATCGATGAATAACATAATGAAATTTGTTTTCCATCCATTGATAAGAACCTGAAGTTTCTTGATCTCTAGTCCTAGTGGTAAATGAGCATTGTAGGGGGAACTTATCAAAAGAATTTTAATACTCTAAAATGCTAAATTCTTTTGCCTATATTAACTTAATCATTTTGTATAAATTTAAAAGAAATAATGACCCACTAGTTCTATATACAGTAAAATATCTATATAATTATAAGGTTGAGACCATATGAATTTTATGACTATAAGGATGTTATTCTTTAATGGAGGTATAACAAAAAAAAAAAATTTTGCTTAATTTTTTTTAAGGATTTTCTTACCTAACCCAAATTATATGAGTTTTTTTTTTCCAATTGTGGGAGTAAAATATAGATTATATTTCTTGACTTCAATCAGTATTGAGTTTTTTAACTTTTCTTTCTAGAAAAGCAGCCATGACACTCAAACGAACTCTGATCTCATGCAACAATGGATAAATATTTAAGTTCATTTTAAGTTTTTATTGTAATATTAAGTACTATATTTTTAGTTTTATTGTAATTATATTATATATAGGCAAATTCTAAGAACGTAATTTCAAAAACACATAGAATATGACAATATGGAGTTTATTTCAATATGTAACTGGTTCCTAGTTGGGGCCAAGAACTTTTGTGGTTATAGAGGTTATTCCATTATTGAATATGCTTATATGGAGGTTGAACTGTACAACCCATTTTTCTCTCATAATCCTCCACTGTAAGAAATCTGGTCTGTAGTGACCAAATCTCAGTGACCAAAGTGGCACAAATACTGTCTGATTGGGAGCTCCACCTTCGGATTGAAGTCCTCGACGAGCTTGGCATGGTCAGTGGAGGAGATGTTAACGATGTGGTCGTCGCAGAGCATCTAGGCTAGGCCGAGGCTAGGCCAACCTGGAGGGAATATGAAGGGTGGTTTTTCTTCTTAGATGTGGGGTTAGTGATTTCGTTCTTGTTGTAGATGGTGATCGCGCCTCTTGTGCCACCATGCTTTATGTGGGTAGATTAGAGGAATTGGGTGGAGATGTGTGTGCTTGATTTTGTGGAGGTGTGATTCATGGGAATCAGAAAGAAATCTAGAAAAAATGGGATATTTCTGGGGTGGGTGGTTGAAGTTGGTCTGGTTTGGTCAGTGGCATATGAAAATATATAGGAAGTTATGATGATTTGTTGAATCTTGATCTGATTTGTTCAGTGATTTAGGATAAATTTTTTACTATGAATAGACTAGGTTACCACTTTGACTAGGGGGTCTGCATACGAGTCGAACAATTCTCTAACTTGGCTCATATTACTCAACTCAATGCAAAACGAATCAAGTTCTAATTTTTTTTTTCCAAAACGAGTTGATTTTGGACTCAACTCGTTTATAAACGAGTCCAATACGAGTCCAAAAGTTTCTGAACACGAGTACTCGACTATGCTATTTAAAGATGTGTTATACACGTGACTTCCTATGATTGGCTTAAAAGATATGTAATACATATAGTTTGTAATACCATTGTAACTCTAAATCTCCTAACGACCCTAGAGTGATATAATATAGTATATACATTCTTTTCTACCACAACCAAAATCATTGAAGATACTCTAGCCACTTCCCTTCTTCATTGACCAACTCCATAGCCTACAATTTGTATGTTGAATTAATTTTTTTTTATGTATACTGATCATTGCTGTTTTTCTTTACAAATTTGTTCTATATATGCATATGTTATATAATAATAAACTAATGGATTAGTTTCCTCGTAGCCATATTTTACTCCAAAGCCCTATCAAAGCATTTATGTCATGTTAAATTTTTATTTTTGTATAACTACCTAGATAATTTGAATATGAACTCATATAAATCGCAAACTCGACTAGTTGTATAACAGATCCAACCGAGTCCATCTTTAAAAATACAAAATTCTAACCGAATCGAACTTGTTTCAAAATAAAATGAGTCGAGTTAGAGTTCATCAAAAATATGCACGACCTGACTTCTACACATCCCTAATTTAAATGCTTAAATTGAGTAGTAGCGATTTATTTTGAACAAATCAACTAGTTTACTATTTGGATGCTTGAATTGAGGAAATTGATGTCGCAAATTGTTTCTACCGTTAGTATGAATTCATTCTATGTTGGCAGGAACTGATTTTGTGTTGACAGGAACTGTTTTTGTGTTAGCAGAAATTGTTTGTGTTGATATAAACTATTATTACAAGTGGATTCGTGCACTAGTGGTGTTTTTTTTTTTTTTTTTAACGAAAGAAATGAAATGTTGCGCACACGTGGAGGCAAGTGAAAGTGGAATTTCCACATAGGTAGTGTCCATCAGTCAATGAATAAATTTTTAATTATTTTATCCATGTATGTTAACTTTTGAAATCATATATTGTCCTATCATGAAATCATGGAGTTTACTTAGTTCTCAGGTTCATTATCCCAATTTAAAACATTATTTTACTTTTAAAAACAAATATAATGAATTCAGCAAAATATGAGATCGTAAATAAAATAGATAATGTGACATTAGTCCACCAACTGAAGAATATTTTAGGAGTAATCCTTTTTTCAAAAACTTTAATTTAAAACCTTTGGTTTTTTCCAACCCCCCACAAACCCTTCCTTATAAAAAGAAGGGGCCTCCTCTTTTTTATTTTTAATTTTTTTCTTCTTCCTTTTTTTTTTTAGATTAATAGAAATATATTATAGAAGCGTTAGGCGAAACCAAACAAAGGAGTACAATTCAGACATCGACCGAAAGGAATGCCTATACTCCTAACATGACCCATAACTTCACTGCAACTAGACAGCAGGAGCAAGCCAACTCGCTAGAGAAGGCATCAGTACAACCGGAAAAGATAAACTTGACCGATTAACTACATCTATTACAGGACAACTAAACCACTAAATCAACTTAACAACTAAACCGGCAAAGCATGGTGAACCTGAATCCCGAAGCCCTTCAAGGAGTCTGAATCTGACAATTGCACAAGCCGCCACTAGCTCGGATTAAGCAAACAAAACCGGCCAAGCCTGGTAGAAGGGAAACCCGAAACTGCACAAGCCGCCGCTAGATCTCACCCACTGCACAAGCGGCAACTAGGACGAGTGAGATCTGAACCTGCTAAACCCAAAACCTGAAAAAACACCGGCCAAGCAAGGCAAATATCGAGATTCGATGCCTATCAAAATAATCGGAAATAAAATTACACCCGCCGCCACTAGATGGAATCCATCACAACAGACCAAATAAGTTAAAACCGAACTTAGATCTTCCATTATTCGCCTTGTGCAAGACAATGATTTGCACACCTTTATTCAAACGAGAAGCCTGCAAAATACATAAAAGCAAAAACATGAAAAAAACTACAATCCCCCGCGACTCACCCCACAAAGAGGGTTAAACCAGGGGAGAAGGATATCAGATCTAGAAAGAGGAGGAAGGGTGGCCGGCCGACCCCAAGGCAAGCCAAGGGGCCAGCGGCGGCGGGGGGTTTTTGGTTTTGGGGTTTTTTGAGAGAGAGCGGCACTTGTACCTATTTACCCTCATACAACCCCTTTTTTGTTTAACGCCGTTCATGATGGAAAGATCCATTGTCTTAGAAAAAATGGGAGAAAACGGAGAAAAAAACAAAGGAGGAAACGAACTTACCTTAAATTATCATGTAATGGTAGAAATGCTTTAAAAGCACACACCACCAGCACCTTTATAGGTGGATGATTGTGTCAAATTTGTATTCGTTTTGCATTCTTTTATCTCCTTTGACTGTATCTTTGTTTTTTTCTTTTCAATTTTTTTCCCTCTTTTGAAGAAATGCATTTTTTTCCATCGTTTCCTATTTTTCTTCCTCTTGTTAAGGTATGCTATTTATTCCTCAGTTTTCATTTTTCTTCCTTTGAAGGGCTTCGGATCCTCTGTCCCGGAAATGCCTGTCCTCTTTATGTCCTGCGGACATGTGTCCCCTATATTAACTCACTCATAATTACCCTAATTTTTAGGAAAAATAAAAACAAATTTAAATGAAACAAATTGGTTTAATCAACAAAAAGACTTAGTCCCTCACCCATCCAACTTGGACGGCCACTGCGGCCAGTTTGCAGAACGGCGGAAAAGGCCAAGCCTCCCTTTCCTCACACCGGATTCAAACTCCTTTATAAATATTGTTGGTTTGAACTCCATATCTTCTACGCCTTTAAGCTTATGTGCTTTCATATAAACATTCAACTCATCTTCTTCCAATCTACCATCATTCATTCACCAAATGAAACTAAGCTTGGAGAATTTTAACAAGAATTGGAATTGTTAAAGAGTGATGGATAATTAAGAGTGAGGGGTGATGGATGGCTTCTTTGGCCGTAAGATTGGAAGAAGTTTTTGCCGCCACGATAGGGTTTTTGAGCGTTTTGATCCGGCTTGAAGAGAGAGATGGGGAAGCTAGGCTGCCGGTGAGGCGGAGCGGTGGGCGTCGGAGTTGGATGTGGCAGTTTCAAATTTCAATGACTCCTCCTTTTTTATTCATTAGTTTCATTTCATTTTTATTTTTGTTTTTATTAAAAATTAGGTTAATTGTGGATGAGTTAAGTTAGTGGACACATGTCAACAGGACACAAGGGGGATAGGCATTTCCGGGACAGAGGATCCGGAGCCCCTTTGAAGGTACATTCTTCTGTATGTTATAACTACTTATTAACAAGATATTTAATTTCATGTTCTATCTATCAACAATGTAATTTAATTTTGTACCTATTGAAAAGATAATTTGAGAAATGTATATGTTCATCATTTTTACCTTGTTCTACCAAAGAGGTAACTTGACTTACAATACCTTTGAGCTAGGTAGATTACAACAATCGATTTTCACCTACTATAGAGGTAGAAAAAATACCAATGAAAACAATTCTCCCACAAAAACAGTACCTTTGAGGCAGGTACAACATTTTTAGTACCTTCATTAGAACTATCTTGCCTTTTTTTCTTTCTCTTTCTAACATACCTTCAAAAACCATAGAGCCAAATGATCTGAAACATATGTAGGAGAATTTTGGGGACCCAAACAAACTTATACAACATATTATCCAAATGAAAAGAAAGAACGTTGCCTCCAAAAACAAACAGAAACCATGAAATCCATGGAATTCCTCTTGCACAGAAGCTACCCAACCCAAAATTGCCTCTCACCTCTTGTTTCTTCGGAATCTACCTGAAGAGGAGAAATCAAGTGGCAACCCCACCCCCCACATATTTATACAGAGATTGAATTCAAAATATTGGTACATATGACGTCACACTCAAGTGGCAATGATTGTAATATTTTGAAAAATAGTGGCCTTGGTTATACTAATATAAAATACTGATTATGATTGATAATTTATATAATGCTGGCTGGACAAGAAAGGATTGAACATAAAAGTTGTCTTTCACCATTGGGTTAAAATCTAAAAGCCCCTAAATAAAATACTTGATTTGTGAAGTTCACTTGACCTTTTAGATCATCATAACTTAAAATAAAACAATTTGCTTTTGGATATTGTTTGTTTAATGGTTCTTAGACAAAGTGAGGCTTACACTCGAACCCATTTCGTTTTCTCTTTCCAATTTGGACCTTTCGCCTTGTCACTATTAATGCCAGTTCATATTACGTCATATATAAATTTTTTTTTTCTTTGATAAATTAAACAACTAAAATAACTTAATGACACATTGAATAAAATTCATATTAGTTTCTACAAAATTCATCATCAATTGCATGCATGATGGATGTGTCTACGATGTGTTGTTGGCAGTGCATTCGGGAGGGAGGCCTTGCGGGAATCGCTTCGTGTCGGCGCAGTAATTGTAAACCATGTAATTCTTTTGCACCCATTGAAGCCTCTGTTGTTCTGTGGAGTCCAGTTCTTGTGAGGTCAACACAGAGTTGGTTGAGTTAGAATTTGATGATGAACTGCAAGAAGAAGAACCAGAAGACCACCATACACAAGCATTGTCTGCACTGTAATTCCTGTACGAAGCAGTAAAGGGTGCTTGGGTCCAATCTGTCTTCACCAAGCCTCCTCTTGTGGCCCAGTCATCGGCGTTCCATAGGCTCGAATATATCCTCATCGGCTGGTTCTTTGGGTATGGAACACGGATCGACCCCAAGTTCTTGAACTCTCTAATGGGCGTCCCATCAACATAGAGGCTGCATGCAAGATAGAGATCAACGTTTTAATATACACTGTCGTTCATGAAATCTGCCCTCATGACCTTTTCTATTAACATGGGACTACGTGCAACTAAAGAAAATAGTCATCAGCTATGTGAAGTCATTCATTTTATCAATGATACAAATTTACTATTTGACAATGTAACATTGTCAACTATCTGATGTTAAAATAGTGTCTAGACCATGATTAGTATACAACTGAGCACTTACACAATATGTTGGGCATTCCACAGAATAGAGTAGGTGTGGAAATCAGTAGTTGGGTCAAACCAGAGATAGAACTGCTGCTCTCTATTGCCTTTGCCCTGGCTGAAAACATTTGTATGAACTATATAAGGATCACCACTAAGGTTTCCCAAGAACTCAAAGTCAATCTCGTCCCATGAAGACCCTTCTGATCGTAACTGCAACATATCACAAAAGTTAATTGTGCATAAGAAAATTAACATATATTATAGAGTGAACAAACTCGTAAAGCATTATATGTGTGAAATTAATGTAATGACAACTTACGTAATAGGCCGTGACAGTGCCAGCAGAATTACCAGGGACAAGCTTGATTTGCATGTCGATTTGTCCAAAGAGATATTGATTGGTAGACTGGAAGCCGGAGCCGGAGGCCTTGTCAAGCGAGAGAGTCAGTAGCTCGCCGTTGTTTAGTATCTTACCACGACCATCGCCCCATGTAATCTGAAAATCCTGGTAGAAGTTGCCGGCAGAGGCGACTATCAAAGAGCTAACCAAGAAGGAAATCAATAGCATCAAATTGGTAGGTGATAAAGTAGCAGCCATTTCCTGAAGTGCTTAATTTGTGTAATTGGAGATGGTTTGTAGGACTTGTACATAGGATCATCCTAATGGTCGTGACATTTATATAGTATTGGAAATACGTGTGTTGGAAGGTTCTAAATTTGCAATATGAAGTAATATCAATGATGAAATTGTAGTGGGTGATGAGCGTGTGGGGAAAAGTTAAGAAGCTAGATGTAGCCAGCTGGAAGCCAAAACATACTTTTTGTGGTCCATTGATTCTCATATTAAAAGGAAGGTGGGTTTTCACCAGAATATATATACATATATATATTATATAGTGCCATTTCTTGTCCACCTTGATATATACTTTTGTGATTAGGAAGACGATGCGCGTGTGTTATTGATTCATTTTAAATGTATTGTATTGGTTGTAAATCAATATATATCAAAACAATCGCAATGAATTTGGTCGGAGGAAAGCAGAATGCAATTTCGTGATAGCTAATAATGAGGTGGATCCTATAATTTAGTAGTGGGGGAAATCTTGTATGACAAACACAAACGTCTTCTACAAGACTAGGATTCATAGGACACCTAGTAACTTCCACACGCAACTTATGTTTTCATATATGTGGAGGTTTCAATAGTAAAAAAATCTAGCGAGTTCAGCTCATGAGATTCTTACGTCCACTAATTGCGACTACGAAAGTATTACCGAGGAATTGTCTGCATAACTTTAATGGTAAGTGTCTGTTTATCAACTTGAAGTTCAAGAGATGTTTACTCTTTGTGGAAAATGTTTAAAGTTCAAATACAGAGAAGAATGCACTGCTGCAATCAACTTAACTAAGCAATTATTATTATGATGGAGTATATAGAGAATCCATCAAACATTTGTTAAATTGTAGCGTTTTGTAATCAACAGTTCGAACAGATGCTCTATAATGGTAACACGTCCAACTTTTGGAACTTTTTGACTAACGAAAGTTGAATCCTTTTCTAATTTTCATTTATACATCAACCTAGCATCATCAAGGTAACCAACCATTCATCTCCATTTGCAGCTAGAGTAATGAAACCATATCAAGCATCTGACTTCTCGAAGGTCCGAACCATAATATTCTAGACGTTTGGCACGCCCAACACAGATAATCGCATACTATTACACTCCGACGTTAACCATGACGTAACAAAAAGTTACCTGAGTACTATAGAATGACGCGTATATCCATATACAGGGGATCAAAACAGAACAAATGGGCGGAGTTACTTAGGGTACAAGTAACACAATCTTTTTGATTAATTAGTTGACTACCAAGTTGAGGAAATAACAACAGTTAGCTCAAACAATTGTGATTTGTAACATGTGAAAGAAAAAACCCTGAAAATTGTAGTCAATAAAGTTTAGTTGTACTTCAATTTGAGTTGGCAAAACATCTCCAAACAATGGTGCCATCGTTTCATCAAGGGAACCAAAACAGCTCCTACTTATTACTAGCTAGCGATCCACGAAAAAAAATATGAGGGTCCTAATCTCCTAGCTGAATAGTTAAATTCTAACAAATGTAGATGATATTACCTATGGCAAGTTAGGAGGTAAGTCATTTTCTACATCAATGAGCTACTGGTCGAAGTTAGTATTATCGAATTCTGATGGTAAATCGCAAAAACGTTGGCGTTTTTTATTTCCGTCAAATTGATGAGGATCATGGAATGGAAAAATTGTTCGCAAGGGCTCGGCTAAAAATGTACCGCCATATCCTGTAACAAGGATGATATGAATATGTTGTCACTCCCAAACCAAACAAGTAAAAGGTCAAGAACATTTTACTTGATGTATTTACCCATATCATTTGGACGGTTGAAAATTTCCGACATATAGGAAGTCTGTTCATCTCGATTTTCTGGAGGATGATCTACTTCGTCAGAAACATGCTGATCAGTTTCTTGTGAGGTATGATTTCCATAATTTGGTTCCCTTGATTGAATTGAAGCTTTCGAATTCTTACGACGCTTGTATATCCTACACAAAACCAAGTCTTCAAGCTGCAAACAGAAAATTTTGGTCACATTAACGAAATCTCCAACAGAAAATATACAATAATTTTATTCGATGAAAGGGGGATAAAAATGTAAGTGTTTTATGTAAGATTTCTATTGAGGCTTTTAACTTGATGATCTTTCATTGAAAAAACAAGTACAATTTATACATGTTACAATCAAGCTAAATTAAGCAAACTAAGTAATTACACTCTTAGAATACAAAGAACTTGGAAACGTGGGACTATGAACAAAGCCAAAATGGCAAAGCTAAAAATAGGTTGATCAATCTGAGGTTTGATTGGTTTAACACACCCCCGCAAGCTGACAAGGCGAGCACGCACAGGAAGCTTGGTAGCCAAAAGGCGGAAGCGCATGGGAGACAAGCCCTTGGTGAAGATGTCGGCAATCTAATCAATGGTGGAAACATAGCCGACCATGAGCTCCCCACGAACAACTTTTTCACGAACAAAATGATAGTCGATCTCAACATGTCGTGTACGAGCATGGAAAATAGGATTAGAGGCAAGAGAAATGGCACTGATATTATCACACCACAACCATGGACGAGCCAAATGTAAATGCAAATCACAAAAGAGAGAACGAAACCAAGAGAGGGCAGCGGTGGTATAGGCCAATTGCCGATATTCAGCCTCAGTGCTAGACCGGGAAACTCCACCTTGCTTTTTCGAGCTCCAGGAGATTAGATTGGAGCCAAGATAGAGACAATAACCACCAGTAGAGCGCCGATCGTCCGGATCACCAGCATAGTCAGCATCGGAGTAGGCTGTAAGAGACAAAGAGCTAGGTGTATAGAGAAGACCATGGGTAATAGTACCCTTGAGGTAGCGGAGAATCCGCTTGACAGCAACCCAATGAGCGGTGGTAGGTTTATGAATAAATTGGCACACTTGATTGACGGCGAAGGCAATGTCAGGACAAGTAAGAGTCAAGTACTGGAGAGCACCAACAATGCTACGAAAGTGTGTAGGATCCGGGAAGAGGGTCACCATCGGTGATATTGAGGCGCTTGCCAGGAGCGGCAGGAGTGGAAACGGGTTTAGCATCTTCCATGTGAGCTCGGAGTAGAGATCTGTGATGTATTTAGTCTGGGTAAGAGAGAGACCTGATGGAGAACGGTTGATTTCCATACCCAGAAAATAATGAGCATCGCCGAGATCTTTCATGGAGAAAAGGCAGCTGAGGCTAGAGATGAGCGTGGATATATGACCTGGGTGATTCCCTGTTATGTGGATATCATCAATGTAGATAAGTAAATACATTCGAATTGTCCCAGAATAATAGGTAAATAAAGAGTAATCAGCCTTGCTAGATGTAAAGCCCAAATCCTCAAGGTGAGACGAAAAACAGTGGAACCACGCCCGAGGAGCCTGCTTTAAGCCCATAAAGAGAACGACGCAGGTGACACACATGGTGAGGGTATTGAGGATCTTCAAAGCCACGAGGCTGTCGCATATACACCTCATCAGTTAAGTAGCCATGCAAAAAGGCATTTTGGACATCAAGCTGACGAACTGGCCATGAAAATTGAACAGAAAGTGCTAAAATCAAACGAATGGGTGATTGACAACAGGGCTAAATGTTTCACCAAAGTCCAACCCCTCTTGTTGATGAAAGCCATTGGCCACAAGTCGAGCTTTATACCGTTGGATTGAACCATCAGAATTTCGCTTGATTCGAAACACCCATTTATTGGGCAAGACATTCATCGTGGATTGACGAGGGACAAGAGTCCAAGTCCCAGCCTGAACAAGGGCATTAAATTCGTCAGCCATAGCTAGTCGCCACTCCGCAACTTGATTAGCCTGGGTAAAACAAGTAGGCTCAACAAATTTATTAGCATCAGCCTTAAGAGTCGCATTTAAAGCATATTTAGGATTAGGTTTACGAATACCGGCCTTACCACGTGTGACCATGCTATGAGTATTAGTGTCTCTTACCAATGAGTCAGGAGGTAATGGTGGAGGATGTGTGGAACTTGGCGGGCTAGGCTCAAGTGAGGTAGTCCTGGGTGGGTCGGCGAGTATAGACAAGAAGAGGAGGATGAGAGGTAGGCTGCGGAGCATGGGATTGAGGTGGCTCCATAGGGATTAGGGTGTCGGGCTGGTCCATGGGGTTATTAGGAGGTGAAGATGAGATAGGTATGTCCGTGGTGGGATTGATGGAAGTGATGGGTGAAGGGTGAGTGGGCTCCAAAAGCGGACTAGATGCCTGATGTGAAGGTAAGGACGGACCGAGGTGAGGAAAGGGAGAGAAGTTGGGCGGAGGAGACAGGGGCCCAGAGATGCACAATGGAGGATCTGGCCTTGTGGAAGAGGTGGAGACAGCAGACCGATGGAACGGAAAACTCTGTTCATCAAATAGAACATGGCGTGATAGAAATATGCGATTGGTGGAGAGATCAAGGCACCTGTATCCGTGATGATTTAAAGAATAACCAAGAAACACACAAGGAGTAGATTTAAATTGTAATTTATTAGTGTTATACGGTCTAAGATAAGGAAAACAAGCACACCCAAACACTTTAAGAAAAGAATAGTTAGGAGAACGACGAAATAATTTTTCATAAGGAGAAAAATAATTCAAAATTTTAGTTGGAAGCCGATTAATGAGATAAACGGCAGTATGCATAGCTTCAGCCCAATAGGAAAGGGGCATAGAGGCATGAGCAAGAAGGGTAAGTCCAGTTTCAGTAATGTATCGGATCTTGCGTTCGGCAAGTCCATTTTGTTCTGGATGATGAGGACAGGACACTCGATGATGAATGCCATGTGTGGTGAGAAAAGTATGGAACATAGTGCTAGTGAATTCACCTCCGCCATCTGTTTGAAAAGATTTAATGTTAGTAGAAAACATGTTTTCAACAAGAGATTTAAAATGTGTAAAGTGTGTGAAAACTTCGGATTTAAAACGCATAGGATAGATCCACGTATAACGAGAAAAATCATCCACAAATAATACAATTTGAAACCAAAGACAGAATAATTAGAGGCACTCCATACATCGCTATGTATTAATTCAAGGGGGGCAGAACTAACAGATGAGGAGGAAGAGAAAGGTAATTTCATACTTTTTCCTAAAGGACAAGAATGACAAAGAAATTGAGAAACATTCTTGGTGCCTGAAACAAGCAGCTTATTTGTAGAAAGTAAATGCTTGAAAATAAAACTAGAAGGATGCCCTAAGCGAGAATGCCAAATCGTTCCACCAACGCGCACGCCATGAAGAGCCACACGATTGAGAACTGGCTTATTTGATGAAGGAGTAAAAGGGTAGAGGCCGTTCCTACTCTGTCCCCGAAAAAGGATCTTCCCCGTTGCCAGATCCTGCACAAGAAAATGATCGGGAAAGAAAACAAAACAACAATTATGGTCACGGGCAAATTTTTTCACAGAGATTAAGTGAGTAGAGGCAGTTAGACAATGAAGAACATCATTCAAAGAATAAGGTAGATTGTGAAAAAGGATGTAGGAAGAGCCAATATGTTTGATGGGCAAACCTGTTCTACCAAGTACACCACCAACGGAGTCGGAACCACGATATTCATTAGCAAGGGATAAAGTACTCAAGTCATTAGTCACATGGGTATTAGCACCGGTATCAAAAACCCAAGGTGCGGGTCCTCCGCTGGCGGTTTGAGCAGAGTAGGCAGTAAGACGCTCAAGGAGGACTAGAGCTTTCATATGCGACATTGAGGCGGTGGCGGCAAGTTAAGGCAGTATGGCCTGGTTTGTTACAAATTTGACAGTGGACTGAAGACTTGGTGGGTGGTCCGTGAGAAACTGAAGATGAAGAGCCCGGATAAGGACCCAAGAGCCAGCGGAAGGCCCAGGAGATCTAGAAAAACCCCCACGCTGATTTGGAGAACCACGGGAGCCGCTGCCAAATGAAGAGCCGCGTTGAAAACCCGCGGTGCCACCAGAGGAGGAACGGCCTCCACAATCACGACCACGGGACGAGTGGCCGCGACCACGAGCAGCAGTGAGGGCGGTGATGGTTCCGTCAGGTGCGGCGGCGGGAGCGGGCTGAAGCCTTTGTTCCGCAGAAAGAAGAAGAGCCTCAAGGTCTGGGTAAGTGATGGGAGTCTCCCTTGCTTGAACGGCAGCAACTTTATTTTCATAAAGAGGGCCGACATTGGTCATAATGATAGTGAGAAGATCAGAATCGGAGACCGGAGAACCAGAGAGAGCGAGATTGTCGGCGAGCCGTTTGATCTTGTCAAGGTACTCGGAGATAGGCAGATCGCCGCGCATCGTGCGGAATAGTTGGCTTCGGAGCTGGAGAAGCCGATTCTGATTGGAGGAAGCAAAGCAACGCTCAAGAGCAACCCATACTTCACGGGCAGAATCAAGACGAGAAACGGTGGAGAGAATGGGAGGGGTTAAGGAGGAGGTAATCCAAGAAAGAACAGTTTGATCTTTTTGGATCCATAAATCATAAGCAGGGTTGGGAACAAGGTCTTCAGTTGGTTTTGAAGCTTGAGAGGCATCAGTAGGTTGAGGGTCTGTTTGGGGAGGTAGGAATTGAGGTGGGCAACGCTCCGTGCCGTCAATGATGGAAAGAAGACGGCGACTGCGGATAAGGGGGCGAATTTGAGCGAGCCAGAGGGGATAATTGTTTTCATCAAGCTTCAGAGTAAGGGCATGAGTAATGGTGGGGAGAGAGATGTCAGAGACAGGAGAGGAGGAAGCGGAAGCCATGGAGGATCGGAGAAGATGACGGTTAGTCAGAGAAGGGATGATACCATGTAAGTTTTTTATTGAAGCTTTGCTTTCTTGATTTCTATTGAACTAGCAAGAGCAATTTATACATATTACAAACATGCTAATTTAAGCAAACTAAGTCAGTACATGCTTGAATACAAAGAACTTGGAAACGTGGGACTATGAACAAAGCCAAAATGGCAAAGCTAAAAATAGGTTAATCAATGTGAGGTTTGACTGGATGAATCTGAGGTTTGATTGGTTTAATATAAACCTTCATGTTATTTGTTTTGGCCTTCTTGGACGGAGGAGGCCCCTCTAAGAGGGGGGGCTCGTACACCCACCCCCCCCCCCCCCCCCACACCCGGGGGGCCCTCCCGAAAAAAAACCCACCCCCCCCCACCAACCCCCCCCTCTCAGATCCAGTTGCTTTCCAGTATCCACCTCCTCCTGCTCGGTTTGGACGTCTCCCGTTAGGTACTTTTTGTCCCTCTCTGTGAAAAAGTACCACTTTTGGTCATCATGTCCATCCTTCTTGTAAGCATCTGCACATGCACATCACAGGAAAGAGATATTAAAGAAATTAATCGAGATACGGATTGGGATATAATGAAATAGATCCATTTTTTATTTCTTATGCGTTTATCGAGCACGCTGAACCCTAATATTGGTAAGCACAAAAGTTAAACTTAAATATAGCTTTGCCTCTTTCAAAACCAGCACTTGCATTCTTGCCCTGCAGATATAGCGTGAAGCAAGCAGTAATTAGTGAAAAGTAAGAAAAAGTCCCACAAGAAGACTATGAAAAGGCAAACATGAAAACCAAAATACACCTGACTTTAACAAACGATATTGAGGGTGGGGCTTTTGAATCTTGGAAAAGTCACTAGATTCAGGTCCTGTGCATTTGTAATTACATACTAATTGGCCAAAACTTATTCTACTTCAATATGGAGACGTGCATATATACACATAATGACGAGACATAAATAGAATATATATATATGCAAAACCACATAGAACTATCATGCGTTGCGGAGATCAATTTGACATGAATGACAATCAACTGACCTGTTAATTTTTCGGGGCTAAATTTGTAGAGGTCAACATTGTTAATCCGATTTGGAGGCAAAGGTGCCTTGTCGATTTTTCTCTTCAAGTAAAAAACCATAAGCTCTTCATTCGTGGGCTCGAACCTGTACCCAGGTGGAATCGAATTGAACAAGGAGTCGTAGCTGGCGCTATGTCCTCCATAGAGGTCACTTCCGTTGTTGGTGACATCATCAATTGCAGCTTTGTGCCTGATATTTGTTAGAAAAGTCTATGTATATCAATTAGGAAATTAGATATGCAATTAGTATTGTATTTATTACTTTTCTTTTCCTAGAAGGATTAGTCTTGTATATATACCCATATCAGTATCAATGAGAATTATTCCGTTTGGCTCAGTCCTTTCCTACATGGCCTCAGAGCAGGACAAGATCTAAACCTCTTTTTTTTCTCTGCCGTTTGGCAGGCTTTTTGTTGAAATCTTGCCATCAAAATGGCAGATATCTTTGACTCCATATCATGTGGCAGCGGCAAGACCCTTGACCACCTTTATAGTTCTGACCCCAACCCCTTCTTTTCCACACGGCCCCACGTGAATGCTGCATACAAATCAAAAGAAGACCAAGTTGCGCTCCCATCACTTTCGGACCAGCAGTTGTAGCAGATTGTCGCATTTTTAAAGACTCAACAGATTGCTCCGCCCCAATCACAGTGCCAAGCACAGGCCCATGTCACCACTGCCTGCAAATTTGATTCAGGTCTGTTACCGGTTGCACACAGTCGATGGCTAATCGACAGTGGTGCAACGGATCATATTGCTTCCTCTATTGATTTATTGACTAATCATGTTCAAAATTCTTCTCTTCCGCCAGTCTCTTTGCCAAGCGGGGAGAAGGCTCCAATTCTTACATCTGGCACACTTAATTTGACCTCTGATATACAATTGAAAGATGTGTTGTGTGTACCTACTTTTCAAGTAGATCTTTTATCTGTGAGTAAAATTACAGATGGGTTACAATGTTCGGTCACCTTTTTCCCTACTTGTTGTATATTGCAGGACTTAGTCTCGAAGACGACGATTGGTGTGGGTAAGCGACAAGGAGATCTATATTATCTTGTGGCATTAGCCTCCACCACCTCTTCACGTCAACGCCCCTCTTGCAATTCCATTTCCGTTTCCGCTGACCTCTGGCATCGCCGTCTAGGTCATCCTTCTTTGTCTTGTCTTCAATATCTTGCTAATACATCATTGGATTTTTCCTTTCCATCGAGTCATCGTTGTGATGTTTGTCCATTGGCGAAGCAGACTCGCCAACCTTTTGGGGTTAGTTCTATTTCAACTTCTCGATGCTTTTCGCTTTTACATTGTGACATTTGGGGTCCTCACAAAACTGCTTCCAATACTGGTGCTCATTATTTTTTAACTATTGTGGATGATTATTCTCGTTTTACTTGGGTTTTCCTTATGCTTCATAAGCATGAAACACAGTCAATTTTGAAATCTTTCTTAGCTTATGTCGAGACACAGTTTGATGTTAAGGTACAACAATTTCGTAGTGATAATGGTGCTGAGTTTCACTCACTTCGGGAATTTTTCAATTCAAAAGGCATCATTTTTCAACACCCATGCGTCTACACACCTCAACAAAATGGTGTCGTAGAACGCAAACACCGCCACCTTCTCGAAGTAGCAAGAGCCTTGCGTTTTCAATCTAATTTGCCCATCAAATTTTGGGGAGAATGTATCCTTACTTCTGTTTATTTGATCAACCGTCTTCCTACACCATTACTTTCCAAGAAAACACCTTTCGAGATCCTTCATCACAAACCACCAGATTATTCTCACATGCGGATTTTGGTTGCTTAGCCTATGCTACTTCTCTTCACCCACCTTCCAAATTTTCTCCCCGGTCCCATAAATGTGTTTTCATTGGGTATCCACCTGGTCAAAAGGCATATAAGTTGTACGATCTTGAATCCCACAAAATCTTCACTAATCGGGACGTAATTTTTTTGGAGGATACTTTTCCTTTTTCGGATCAGTCCAGTCCTACACCTTCAACCGATCCATTCTCGACCCCACATATTCCACCAGTGTCTTTACCAATCATTTATGATGATGGCCCATCTTATCCAATCCAAACACCACCAGACCCATATGTTGCCGATGCAACCCCTACCCCTCCCTCCGACACAAATCCTGAACCAACATCCACTTCTGCACCACTTTCTGAGCCTGCGTCACCCACCGAGCCCATTTCTCCCATTTTGCCTCCTGAAAACACTTCACCCGCTTCCATTGCAGCTAATGACCCAGCTCCTCCTCTAGAGCTGCCCATTGTTCCTGTTGAACCTCTACGACGTTCAACACGCATCCAGTTCCCATCTGTTCGTCTTAAGGACTATGTCTGCTCGCAGGTGATACTGCCACCACACCAACATTCGTCGTCTTCGCCGCCATGTCCACAAAAAGGTACCCGTTACCCATTATGTAATTTTATCTCCTATCATCGTTACTCACCATCACATCTTTCTTTTGTTGCTCAAATTAGTCGAGATGTGGAGCCTTCTTCTTTTGCAGAAGCTGAAAGTAACCCTAATTGGCGGCATGCGATGGATTCTGAACTTGAAGCACTTGCAATCAACAAAACCTTGACTCTTGTGCCTCTTCCTCCTGGAAAACATCCTATTGGTTGCAAGTGGGTCTACAAAATCAAGCACAAGGCTGATGGTTCTGTTGAGCGTTACAAAGCTCGTTTGGTTGCCAAAGGCTTTACTCAAACAGAAGGTATTGATTATCACGATACCTTTTCACCCACAGCCAAGATGATCACAGTCCGATGTGTTCTTGCTATTGCTGCTAGTCAAAATTGGCAAATCCATCAGTTAGATGTTCATAATGCTTTTCTTCATGGTGATTTAAAGGAAGAAATCTATATGTCACCTCCTCCTGGACTTCGGTGACAGGGGGAGAACCTTGTATGTCGCCTCCACAAATCATTGTATGGTCTCAAGCAAGCCTCACGACAATGGTTTGCCAAATTTACTGAAGCTGTCACTGCTGCTGGATTCACTCAATCTAAAGCTGACTACTCCTTGTTCACTCATGCTAATGGGAAATCTTTTACAGCATTATTGATATATGTGGATGACTTTCTGATCACAGGCAATGATTTGGGTGCCATTAGTTCTCTTAAGGAATTCCTACATACCCGTTTTCGTATCAAGGATCTTGGCGACTTGAAATACTTCTTGGGTATTGAGGTCTCGCGATCAAAGAAAGGTATCAACATTTCACAGAGAAAGTATGCTCTTGATATTATTAAAGATTGTGGTTTTCTTGGCGCTAGACCCGTGGATTTCCCGATGGAGGAAGAGAAACTTTCTGATAAAGGTAATATTCTTGAGGATCCAGCCAAGTACCGGAGGCTTGTAGGACGACTGATTTATCTCACTATCACGAGACCAGATATCACATATTCGGTGCATGTTTTGTCCAGGTTTATGCACCAACCACGACAACCTCATTGGGATGCTCCACTAAGGGTTGTTCGATATTTGAAGTGCACTCCTGGTCAAGGTTTGTTTTATTCATCTGATAATCAATTGAAATCGGTTGCCTATTGTGATTCCGATTGGGGTGGTTGTCCTATGACTCGTCGTTCTACCACGGGCTATTGTGTTTTTTTGGGTAATTCATTAATTTCATGGCGAACGAAGAGGCAGAAAATGGTTTCGAGATCTTCGGCTGAAGCTAAATATAGATCCATGGCAGGCACTGCGTGTGAGGTCACATGGCTGCGTTATTTGTTGGAGGACTTACACTTGCCTCATTCAGGTGCATCCCACATGTGATAATCAGGCTGCATTACACATTGCAGCTAATCCTGTTTTTCATGAGAGGACTTGCCATATTGAGATGGATTGTCATTTTATTAGGGACAAAATTGTTGATGGTACTATTGCTACACGGTTCACGAATTCATCGAATCAGTTAGCCGACATCTTCACCAAACCATTGGGCAAAGACAAGTTCTCAACTTTGTTACGCAAGTTGGGAGTTCTTGACATTCACTCTCCAACTTGAGGGGGAGTGTTAGAAAAGTCTTTGTATATCAATTAGGAAATTAGATATGCAATTAGTATTGTATTTATTACTTTTCTTTTCCTAGAAGGATTAGTCTTGTATATATACCCATATCAGTATCAATGATAATTATTCCGTTTGGCTCATTCCTTTCCTACAATTTTGGTTCTCCATGTCCCGCTTTTGATCGATATTAGTCATACTGATGAGAGACGTAGATAATTGGCACTTTATACTAATAATTGTAAATAACGTACTATGCGTAAGAGTTTGAGATGAATCATGATTCTGGTCATACAACATATATTGATTAATTCAATAATTTAAGACTTTGAGTCCCTATCAACTTCAATCTTCCGGATAACCAATGAATATCTCCTCAGAAAACTTTGAAATATTTGTCTATACGGCGATTGTGTATTTAAACCATAAAACAACTCATCACATTATGTTTCGTGGACATTGCTAAACATATTGCAGATTAATAGCTTGCGAGAGCTTGTAAAGGGAAAAGCATAGAATAATGATGTAAGACCAATAGGGGGTAAAATGTTACGAAAAAAAAGTAAAAGAAGGAAGCAGTGATTAATCAAGAGTAGCGGTTGGAAAATCAGAAACTCGCGAATTTAGCGTTTGTTATGTTACATCTTGGAAGCTATAATAATGTTCTGGTTCCAAACCAATGACTCTTGTAGCTCTCGCCGTCATATCCAGTGTAGAAAAAAGAACTTTGAATCATCAATTAAAATGGTTTTGAAACCACTTGTACAAATGACCAATATTGAAAGTTCAATGGAAACAAAAAAGTTTGAATTAAAAAGGGCCCAGCGACCTAAGCAAAAAATTAAGAGCACTAGCTAATTGATAAAGAGAAGACTAAGTCCCCACAAAGCTATTCTAATTACCACCTATGGGAAGTTAGTGGTTAAGTCATTTTCGGCTGCGTCAATGAGCCATTCGACATAGTTAGGGTACTGATCCAATTCGGATGGTAAATCGCAAAAACTACGTTTGCGTTTTAGAGATCCATTGAATTGGTCATAAGGATTATGGTACGGAAGGATTGCCCCCGGTAATGATTCCGCCATAAAAGCACCACCATAACCTGTGTAAAAAGCAAAACTTTATAACTGTCAAAACTATGAAAATAATAGAGAATGTGGATATATATTTATATACTAATTGTGCTTACCAATGGGCATGTCATTTTGGTTAAGAAATCCTGATTGATAACTGCTATTATAACCATCCTGGTTAGAAAGTACGTGATTTTGTTGGTAGGCGTTTGCCAGTGGAGCATCCAATTCATCGAACACATTTCCGTTATCCTGTGAACTGCTTCCGTCAGTTAGTTGCTCTTCGAGGCCATTATCGTTAGAGTGTTCCAAAGCCTTCAGACTTTTAAGCTTCTTAAACACCCTACACAAGACCCAGTCATCCAGCTGCAAGAAATCAAAGGAGAAAAGCTTAGGGTCAAAGGATGAGACAACAAAATAGTACTATACACTAGTAAAAATGTTGGCATAGGTAACCAATTATTGGTTACCTAGAGAGAGGTTACTATTGCCCTTTAAAAACCACTATTGGTCAATATTGGTTACTAATACCCTTTAGTAATCATCTAGTAACCAATAAGGTGTTGGTTACCTAGAGAGGGGTTAATAAAGGGTATAGTAACCAATAAGGTGTTGGTTACTAAGGGGTATTAGTAACCAATATTGGTTTAGGTAAAAATTGGTTACCTATGCCAACATTTTTACTAGTTTATTTATATACAGTAAAATTTAAAATCTCTATATAATGATCATACCCTCATGTCACTTTGTTTGGGGCTCTTGGAAGGATCGGCATTTTTTTTTGCCTTCTTCCTTGGACGTTCATTGTCTTCAGGTTTCGGGATTTTGAATTCATGCATCTTCCAGTCAGTCTTAGGGCCGTTAGGGGGGTTTCCTGTGTGGTAAACAAGCGATGTCTTACAACCAACTCGGACATCCTTAAACTTGACAGGTTGTTCAGCGCCAGTTGCTTTCCAATATCCGTACTTGACGTCTCCCTCTTGCACGGCTCGATTTGGCCGGATTCCGTTAGGGTACTTTTTATCCCTTGGAGTGAAAAAGTACCAAGTCATATTCTCCCCATCTGACTTATATTTTTCTGCACATGATTATCAACATATTATATCTACAATATACAAACAAAACTCATCTCTCAGGTATTCTAATACCAAATAATAATGAGGAAAATGAAAATGATTATTGTATGTAAATTAACCAGCTATTGGTGTAGTGATATTTCACAGAACCAATATAGGCTCAAAAGCATCACTTGGATCAAGTGTTCCCTTTGGTCGTAATGCATGTATTTTTATGTATAAAATTCCAGTTTTGATTCTTCTAGTCATATACAAAACCAGAACAAGACTATTCATTGACCAATCTTGTGTTATAAATTAGTTTACCTTGTTTATAGTTAGTTTATTAACCCACCATGATAGAACCATTTCGCTAAAAAACTGGAGAATGCCTACCCTCCTCCAACATTTATAAAGCTTAAATTTTTTATAATTAACGATCAAAGGTTTCACTTTTCAAATAGTGCGGGATCCCAGTTTATGGATCAACCTTCAATCTAGCATAGTCTCTAATTCTGAGTATAAATATTCAACCATCAATCTTCATAATAGAACTGCTAACTCAATTGATTATGAGGATTTACCAGGCTGTAAGTCCCAATATTTTTACCCCCCTATTGCTTGTATTAAAATAAAAAAAAATAAAGGAAAATCCCTAAACCATAAACCGTACTGCTAATTACTAAACTAGCAGAAGTTTTGTGACTAATTATTTGGTTAACTTTCAGTTGATCAGATTAATCGAGCCCTAAAAAAACACTAAACCCTCAAATGAATTGTTGCTTGTAGTTTCAACACAGTATAACAATGCCTCACGATATCATCAAGTATACAAAACCAAATTCTTCATGGAAGGGAACGTAAAACAAACCGACGACGATACTGACCTGCTAGCATTTCAGGGTCATATTTGTACAGGTCAATATCGTTAATCCGATTCGGAGGCAACGGTTCATTCTCGATTCTTTTCTTCAGGTAGGAAACAACCAGCTCTTCATCTGTGGGCTTGAATCTGTACCCCGGCGGAAGCGACTTGAAGTAGGAGTTGTAGCTGGCGGTATGCCCGCTGTGGAGATCACTGCCATTGTTGGTGACAATATTTGCAGCTGATCTAGATCTGCTACTTATACTGTGGTTATCTTCCATGGTTTGTTAGGTCTCTCCCGCTTTTGATGCAACTTGGACTGATGAGACGTAATTGGGACTTATATTATTTATGAACTCGGAGACTGCAGTTCAGAGAGTTTGAGTTTGAATTGGATGTGAACTTCACTATTTTTACGGCGGTGTTCTAATTTAAATCTAGTTTGAGACTTTTACTACTTATCGCCTTGAATGGGTTCTTTGTTTGTTATGATTTATTATTTTATTGATAATTATCTTCTAGTATAGTAGATAAATACATATCTCTTAGAAATGTTTTTAATTTTTAAATTTGTATCCCAAAAGTTAAGTGCCTTTTGTGACTTGTGGCAATCTTCTTTTTTCTGTTGGTTCCAGGTAACTCTTGCATTTTGTTTCCTGTGTGCATTGCGTTTGAATTTAAAGGCCATTTTGGGGGCTTTCTTTTACCAAGACCTTAAAATTGAATATCGGATCTGAATTCTAAGGAACAAAACCTAGAATCAGAACCAAGAATCAGAACATATTCTTTAGCAAAAATGTGAGATTAAGTTATGATATTTCTCCTAGAATATATTTAGGTTAGATTGCCAAATTATCAAATGGTGCTACCAATTTACCCGGGTACTTCTATAATTTCCGAGTAAAATACTTTCTTTATTCATTATGTCATCCAATTGAATTAGAATGGGATGTTTTGTAAACTACGTAACAGAATTATGCAAAAGAAACTAACATATACTTAGAAAAGACAGTCCCAAAAATGAATGCCTCAAGATTGATGAATAGCAACTCATTAACTTGTAAAAACTAACTAATTAACTAGATGTCCCTTTCTCCACATTCCTTTTACTTAAGAGTATCATGAATTTTTGCCAAATCCAAAACAACCTAACACCCCACAAGTTGCAAGATTGATCACTATCTTCATTATCGATTCTACGCCCCAGCTTTCGTGATCGATTGTAGCATGAACGTCGTCTTCATGGTCCCCATCAAATTTTCCATTGGTTATATCGTCCGATTGCTGCTTAACTCCGATGCTGTCTTTGTCCTTGGCCTGACTGGTTAGAGCAAAAGATTTATGCTTCGTGTTATACATCTTACACAAAACCCAATCATCATCAATCTGCAAGAAAAGTCATTATTATCCAGCTCAGTACAAAGTACGTACGTATAAGAAATTCCGCTTCTAAACAATCAAAAATCGAGATTAATGTTTCTGTAATACCGCGTCGTGGTTAAGTAAGCTGTATTGATGCATACTCCAATTGGTCTTATTACCCACGGGAAACACTCCTTGGTAGAATGCGAATGACTTCTTACAACCAACCGTAACATTATTGAATACTACATGTTTATATGATCCAGTAGCCTTCCAATATCCATCACCTGCTGATCGTCTTCGATGTTCTCCGCTACGGAATTTCGGTGCAAAATAGTACCATGTTGTTGGTCTCAAAATCCGTGAAGGGATTTCGAACTCCTCACTACGCCAGGAATGGCCTATAATAGCATCAAGTTACGGCATATTTTTCAAACTGCTATAAAATCATGCACGCGTAACTTAAAAAAACGCTGTAAATGGAAAAGGGGACACGCGCGGGATTTTTTCCAAAGGTATAGCGCGCGCGGGATATGTTTTGGGGTGAAAATTTTCTAAAGTCATATCTCTCGCCTCCAAACTTCCGCCAAACCCTTGCCTCCAACCAAACTCCAAGCTCTCACCTCTCTCTCCAGATCTATCGGCGCTCATCAACCAACGCCTCCGCCACCCCAAAATCTCAACCCTCTTTCTCCAGATCTATCGACCCCTCCCGCCTCGGCTTCTTCCTCCTCTCCGAGGAGTCCCTCTCAAAAACCCTAGCCTGTGCGTCCTCACTCTCAAAAACAGAAGCCACTCGACCGATTCTCCCACAGCGCGACTCATCGCGATTCACCCAATCCTCGACCCATCACGATTCTCCCACCTCTCGCCGACGCCATAGCGATTTCGAACTCTGACGCCCGCCGGCCTCCATCGCTGCCTCCACCTGCTCAGGCCTCCGACGCTATTCTCTGCCCGCGTGATAACCCAGGTGCGTTTGTTGTGCTCCTGGTGCATGTCAATGATTCCGATTAGGTTTTTGAATTTCGGATTTGGAGTTCAATTTCGGTGATTTTTGTGGATTTGTTTTTGCACAGCACCCATCGGTACGCCTCCAGATCCAACCCTTCCTTTCGATTTCCTCCGCCGCTTTATTTTCTGTCTGGTTTTCGAGAAGAAAACACATCAGTTTTCCTCTCTGTTTTCCGCTACTTTTTTTTTTTTTTTTTTGCAGTTGGGGTTTTAGTTTTGAGTTGAATTTCAAGGTTACTTCGTTTTGGTTTTGAACTTGAGATTCGATTTGGACTACACCTGTTGATTTAGTTACTGACTTTGTGTTATAATGTGCATAGAAACCATGTACAAGCATTAGAGAGAGAGCTGAGCACGGATTGTCAGTTTCAGAAACTATTAGAAGGTTACTGGGTTTTCGAGTTTTCAAGTGTTTGAATTGTGTATTTAATAGGTAGTAAGTTTTGATTCTGATTGCAATTTGAATAATTTTAGACATTGAATGCCCGGGAGAGGATTCGAGCCGGCTTTGTTTGGCTGGGAAAGTAATTGATAGGAGTAAAAGGTTGTGTGATTCTATTGGAACCAATGAGAAAACTAAGGTAACTGATACTTGCAAAGTTCTGAATTTTGTTTTGTTGCAGATTGTCATCAAGCTGGAGTTAGCTGATTCATGTCCTGCATAATTAGTGGTAATTGGAAATACATGTGCTTATTCCTTCCATGTTATACAGTGACAAAATTGTTCACTTACATGTTGTGGCGTGCTTGCTAATGTGTTTTCGCGTGAATACTGGATTGATTTGTTTTTAGGATATGGCAAGATGCTCCAAGTGACTACAACTGTGCATGAAGGTGGATACTGATGGACCAATTTTGATTAGCAACCAAGTTACGGGTCTATTGTGCATTATCAAATTATAAAATAAAGCCTTCCTTTCCTGATTATTGTGCTATGTGCATTCCAAAATGACTGATGTGAGATTCTGATTTCCTGATGCATTGACAACATCATTGTCTTTAAGTAAAGGTCGTAATCTGTATGATCAAACAATGATAGGCTTTCTTTACTCTCTGTTTAGAGTAGAATATGTACTTGCTTACATGGGGATCTGCATTTATTTACTCTCTATTTAACAATGTTTCGGAGCTTATTCACAACTCCACTAATCACCAAAATCACAATAGTGCTAGAGTTTCTGTTCATTTCCAGGAGATTATCGATTTGGTAATTTCAGCCATGGCTCATTTGAGTATTCCTTACTCCGAAATTGCTTTGTACGCTCAGTTGGTTGTGATGAATTGAAAGCACAAAGAATAGTAGGATTGTTAAGTTTGGTGTACTCCTATAATATGCACCTTAGTATCTGGTGAAAGTTTAAGCTATCTCAATTTGATGAATTTTCCGTAACTCTGTTTGTAATCATTGCAGGAAGATGGTACATTTGAAGCTGTTTCAGGAAGTGATTTTGTAATTATATTAATGACGGTGCGAGCAATTTTACTGAAGTTACCAAGAAACTGAAAGGGAAAGTAGTTGACCTGGGCAACATTCGTTTTTTGATTCTCCAGGTTTGATGTAGGTTCACTTCTTGCGTTACTTGAACGTTTTGCATCATGATGCAGGTTCAGTTCTGTATGAAATATTTTCAAATTGTCTCTTTATTTCTAAGATACTAAGCTAGTGTGAACCTTTACTATCTGGTAAATTAAACTTATGGTAAAGTACTTTTTTGGTATATTCTAATTTCAAGCAAGGAATTATTGAATGTGCTTTTCTGGTTTTAAGCATTTGTGAAGAGGTATGCTGCTCACTGTTATCTGGTTTTAAGCATCTATGCTTTGCCTTCTGTTAATAGAACTGTTATATGTCTGAAAAGGCTGACATCAACTTCTGTGATCATAGGCATATAGACTCCATGCACTCAACTTTCCGAGTAGCTGCTATCTCAAATTTCTACAACCGTTGCATGGCCAGGAGATAACTTATTCGGCCGGAGTAGTCGAGTAAGTGACAGAAGACTTAAGGAGAACAATTAGACAATTTTAGTGTTTTTTCTTAGTTTGTTGGTAACAAGGCTTGTAATATGAAACCTTCAAGTCTTGTGTTGAATATTGTATCTTGTACTTGTAGAATACTGTATTTTGGGAATGGTTTTGAATGCAATGAATATTTTTGAAAATTGTTGGTTGATTTGTTTAGTGTTGATCGTTTTGTTGTTGGAAGAGAGAATTTAAATAGCTTAAAAATGCTAGAGAAATAAAACAATGCCATTTAGAATATAACAATTACCGCGAAGCTATAAAAAAGATACAATAGCGTTTATAGAATGCTATAAAATGGACTATTTATAGCACTACAAAAACGCTATAATAGACCCCCCCTTTTCTTAGCGTGGGCAAATACAGCGTTCCAACAAACGCTAAGAGGTACCAGAATAGCGTTCTTCGCAAGCTATTATAGACCATTTCTGGCGTAGTGCCTTTTTCGTCCTTCTTGTTTGTGTGCTCGGGCGTGCCACCTCGCCGACGAGGAAAAGATAGTTGTAGGTATGTACGTGGTTGCGCTGATCTGACTTCTTTCAAAACGATTGTGGACCGAGGAAGGAACGCGTCTCGGTCGAGGGTTCACCGTGCCTTGGCTGCAAGGACTTAAGATAGTGTTATTCGTAAAAGGTGGATTTAGTACAATGATGGTGAATGTGAATTTGGTGATCGAGAATCTCCTCAAATTTTGACGAAACTGTTCGCAAAGATTAAATCAACCGAAACTAGAAACTTAACTAAAATTAAAGGTTCGCAAAATTAAAGAGATATGGATAGACATAAAGGGATATAAGTGCATAAAAATAAAGGAGCAAAGGGATAGAGATTGCGTAAAAATAAAATAGCGATAATAAAAGTGCGAGGAACTAAAGAGCAAGAAGATAAAAGCAATAATTAAAGTGCGAAGAAATAAAGAACATGAACTTGAAATTGGAATATATGAAAAGGAATTGAAAAAAACATATATGCGAATTGAATCGCCTAAGAGGAACTAAACTACATGACTAGAAATTGAAAAGATAAAAGCACGCTAGGTGCGAGTAAAGAGTAAATGAGTTGATTGTGTTGGTGTTGGCCCCTGACAAATGATCTAGATGGTCTTATTTATACTAGTTGTAAAGAAGGCGTTCACGTTATGATCACACATATTTTCTGCAGCCTTGATTTCATCCGTTATGCCTTCACTTTCCATCTCGACGTTCTCTGATTGAAGGTTTGAAAATCGTTTCCTTCTTGGGTGAGGAGACTTCCCAGCGTTGCTTGATTCATCAATTAATTTACTTGATCGCGCCAAGTTGACTTTGGGGAAATTCAAATCGTCATCCTCTTGATCAACGCTCAAGTCATACCCCAAGATAAACTAACGTTAACGCTTGATTTCGGCTGGGTCTTGATGGGCTGTTTGGTGGAGATGATCTTGCCAATAAAAAGTTTTGGGCTTTCGGGTGTCTGTCATTGTAAACACGATACAAGGCAAACCCATATTTTCCATGGCGCGTAAACAATGACCTCGGTAACCTAACGTTTTTTCACCGAACACCAAATTGATGACATACCAAGTTATGGTTACGGCTTGGTCATGATGACCTACTCCTATACCAAGTTGGATTGAAAAGGTGTAGGAAATAACTTGGGCACGGTTACCACGCGGTCATGTATACCTCGCGCGGTTATGTATTCCTTGCGCCGTCATGTGTATTCCTCACGCGGTCATGTATACCTCGTACGGTCATGTATTCCTCGCGCGGTCATGTATTCCTGTTCCAAACAGGATTTCATGTATTCCTCGCGCGGTCATGTATTCCTGTTCCAAGCAGGATTTCATGCATTCCTCGCGCGGTCATGTGTATTCCTCGCGCGGTCATGTGTATTCCTCGCGCGGTCATGTATTCCTCGCGTGGTCATGCATTCCTCGCGCGGTCATGTATTCCCGTTCCAAGCAGGATTTCAACGACGCGAGCGATGTACAATGGTCATGTATTCCTCGCGCGGTCATGTATTCCCGTTCCAAGCAAGATTTCAAGGACGCGCGCGATGTAGCATGGTCATGTATTCTTCGCGCGGTCATGATGTATTCCTCACGCGGTCTTGATGTATTCCTCGCTCGGTCATGTATTCCTGTTTCAAGCAGGATTTCAAGGACGCACGGCTTGGTAAGCCGTATTGTAAGGTATGTTCTTTACCAAGTAGGATTGCAAAATTGGGTCCAAACACATGCGTTCATCCCATATGCCTGATTATCATCTGTTAGAACACAAAATTATAATTTTTTTAGAGGAAAACGACAGATGGTTTTCATTAAAATCAATTGTGAAAAAATCCAAAGTTAACAGTGTCTACAGCAAAGATCGATCCTACCCTGTAAACACTTCACCTATCGTGTCAGATGCAATAACTGAAATAATCCTTCTATATATATATATATATATATATATATATATATATATATATATATATATATATATATGAGGTAAACCCGTACACAAAATCATGTGTATATGTAAAGTAGAAATTTCTACAAAAACTAACCTGAGATTGTTTCAGGGTTGACGAGCTGGAAGGATTTGACCCCCCCCTTATATGGCTTGGAGGCAACGGTTCGTTGGAAATCTTTCTCTTGAGGTAATACTCAACGAGTTCTTCGTCCATGGGTTGAAACCGAAATCCCGGCGCCAACCAATCGAAGTCGGCATTGCTTACATGAGCATTCATGGTTTGTTAGAGAATATCACTATGCCAAAAACCGTTATAGACGACACTGAGAAGACGACATTCTTTTAAATTTCTGTCGTTAACAAACTTTAGATGACACTTTAGTTCCAAAATGTCGTCTAATACCCCCAAATTAGAGAATGCGCATTGGACGTGTAAAACGATTATGAGATAGATGACAGTTTGGTTACGAGAGTGTCGTCCATATGGAAGCAAAAAACTTGAAATTTCCGCGAGAAAAACCTCTTTTGTTTATTCTATCGGATTTCTCCAAGTGTTTATTCCAAACACTTCTCTCACACCCAATTTCTTCAAATAGCGCCGCACTCTTCTCTGGCTACAATCTCCAAAATTGGAAAACCCAATCCAAGATCCAGACTCAAAATCCTCCGCCTTCTTCCAATTTTCGTCGTATTTCTCTATCATAAATCCCCTGCAGCAGTCTCATACTGAAATCCCTAAATTTTCTCTTCACTCCCAAACCCTAAATTCTTCTGATTCTTCCTCAGACTAAACACGAGGTCACACAATCCCGACAGCGCCAGGCGGGCGGCTGAGTGACATCACAATTGCGGCGATTGTGGTGGTGGTCTCCATCAGCGTGAAGCTTTCGGCGCCTCGAAGCTTTTCTTTTCTTCCGGTTTTCAGTTCAAAAACGGCGTCGTCTTCACTTGGGCGAGCAGAGCAGACTCGTTTTCTTCATGGCCGAGTAGAGCAGAATCGTTTTCTTCTTCTTTGATTGCTCTTCTTGTGCGCGCACACCTCCACTCTTTTTTGAAGTATATGTAGCAGTCAGTGGTGCGTCGGAAGAAGAATTGCAAACTGCAATTATGGGCAGCTCAGCTCAATTTGGCTTCACTTTGGAGAGTTTCTGATACGACCCATTCAGAAATTTTCCCAAAATTTTGTGAAATGACCAAATTACCCTCATAGGTCAAATGGTTGACTTTTGAACAGTGGAAATGTACATAGACAATAGTGGACTCTAGGCAAAGAGCTCGATGTTACGAACCACGTCCGCGAAGACGAAATCGAATTCCGAGTTGTATCGAAGAAGTTACGGACGAAAAACAGAATTTTGGTGTAGTGAAGTGCCACGTGGCAGCTTCTGATTGGTCGATTTAGGGAAGATATTTTGGGGTTGTTTTAAAACCCGGTTTAACCCTGAGTTTCCCAAAAGGGAAACCCGAGTTCGCAACTCGGGTCCGAACAGTGAAAAAAACGCCGAAAACACTTTGCCGCCGTTGACCCTTCGCCGGCGACGGATCGGGCCGGCGATCACCTGCATCGGCTTCGCCTCGTCGTCACGAACACGGAGCACCAAAGATCGGAGCCAACAACCGTCGGAATCGCCGGCAACGACGTCGACGGAATCCGCGAGCTTTCCGGCGTAATTCCGGCCAGTACAGTGCGTGGTAAGCTTTGAAACCTTGATTTTTGGATTCCTGGGATTCCGTAGATGCGTTTTGACATAAAATTCGATGGATTTGGTTGATAATTGAAGGTTTTAGGATTTTGGAGAACCAAGGAAAATCCCGGATTCCGGCCGGCGCGGCGGTGCTGACGTCAGCGCTGGTGCTGACGTCAGCGACACGTGGATGACACGCGTGTGCTGCGTGGCGCCACGTCAGCACTGTGTCAGTGCCACGTCAGCACGCTGGTGCTGACGTCAGCAGCCGTTGACCGACGTTGACCACTGTTGACTGACCACTTTTTCCGAGTGGAAACGACGTTCCGGATCCAATGGCGAACTCCGTTTTGCCATCCGAGATACGGTTATACCTCGATTGAGCAAAACAAGGAAAAGTAGGGTTTCTCGGTTATTCGTTAAGTTTCGGTTAGGGGTGGGCACGGTCCGCCCGCGCAACCCGCAACCCGCATTTTTTGGACCGGACCGTCCCGCAATCGAGCGAATCGGGACGGGTCAAAAATATTTTTACGTAAACCCGTCCCGGACCGTCCCGCAAGGGCAATTGTGGGTCGGGCCGCGGATCTAGTAATCTCAAACCCATATTACCCATTTGACCCACAACTAAATTAACCCAAACTTCCAAAGTAGCCCAAGCCCAAGCACATCACCTTTACCCAGCCCATCTCTCCCCTAAAAAAAAAAACCCTATCTCCATCAGTCCGCGTCTGTATTCTGTTTTTTGCCGAACCATCACACCGCTTCTGTATTCTGTTTTTTGCCGAACCATCACACTGCCGCTTCTGTATTTCTTGGCTTTTCGTGCTTCCAATCCCGCTGCATGTTTCTGCATTATACATATGTTTCAGCACAACAATTTCTGCACAGTTTTAAGTTTATGCACATTTATGCATTCTACAGTTTTAGGTTTCTGCATTATGTACATATTTCTGCACAGTTTTAATTTCTGCATTATTTTCTGCACATTTCTGCACATGTTTCTGCAATATGTTCAAGTTTCTGCACTTCAATTTTCTGCATGTTTCTGCACAGTTTTCTGCATGTTTCTGCACAGTTTCTGCACATTTCTGCAATATGTTCAAGTTTCTGCACTTCAATTTTCTGCACAGTTTTCTGCATGTTTCTGCACAGTTTCTGCACATCAGTTTTCTGCACAATTTCTGCACAGTTTCTGCACAGTTTGCTGCACAGTTTTTACCTATGTTTAATATAATTATGTTTTTTTGTGAATAGAAATTGAAGTCTCCGCTTGCCCAATGCCTTCCTCGTCTAATGTTGCTCAAGATATGTCTACGGCAAGTTCCAAAGTGGATAGCACTAGCAATAGAACTTTAAATTCTATGACAAAGGGAAAGGCAAAGAGGAATATGCATTGAACTCTCGTTAAAATTGTGTAACTATTTTTGTTGGTTGTTTTTCCGTATGAATTTAATATGTAAGTAAGACGAATTGCCTAAGTTATTTTTATTTGTGTAATGTTGGTAGTAATCATATTAATTTATGCATGTTTGTGTATGAAATTGATCATGATCGCGAGTCGTCCCACAACCCGCAATTTAGGACCGGACCGTCCCGCAATAAAGTGGGTTAGGTCCGGTCCGGTCCTAATAATTTATATACAAAACCCGAACCGGACCGGACCGCAAAAAAAATGTGGATCGGGCCGTGGATCTATACTTTTTTGGACCGGACCGGACCGCGCCCACCCCTAGTTTCGGTTATTAACTTTGGATTATTGGGATTGTTAGGTGATCAGATTTCGAGGAATCAGCATAACAAAGTTGTGCCGGCGGGGGAGGACGACGGGGGCGGCCCGGCGGGGGGGGGGGGGGGCTGTTTTTGTTTTAATTTTTTTGTGTTTTTTTTTTTTTTTTTTTTATTTTTTTTTTTTTTTTTTTAATTGGTTATGCTGCTGGTTGTGACTATTATTGGTAGTCGTTGCTTGGTTTTTCCTAGGTGGTTCGTTTGCGATTAGTACTATTAGGGGCGCATTGTATGGATCGGGTGGTATGGCCCTCATCCATTAAATCATGGTCTGGGAGGTATGGCCCTCGTCCATGAGATCACGTGGGAACGCTATTTGGACAGGTGTTATGGCCCTCGTTCATGAGAGATATATCTCGGTCGGGTGATATGGCCCTCGACCACACATTACGTTTTAGTGTTGGGAATGTTTTGTGTGTATAGGTTGCTCGGATGTTAGTTGCAGTACGTATTGGCTGGATTGAGGTATGATATTATTATACTATCTGTTTTGACAGAGGGGGTTATTGGCATATCTGTTAAATGTTTTTCACTGACTTCTTTTTCCGTCCACTCACCCTTGTTTTTGCGCCCCCTCAGGATTTGATTCTGAAGTGCATCACCGAGACGACTGAGACCTGCCGATAGCTCTACTTCCACCAACGAAGGGTAGGAGATCTTCGTTGTCTTTGTCAGGCAGGTTATGAGTTTAGCTGTACAGCTGTGTATTCCGCCCTTGGGGCAGTTGTAGTGTGTTGTTTCTCTTCCGCTGTAGATGCTCTGATATTATTTTGTATTTCTTTTTCTTCCGTTTTTGTCGGTTTTATTTGTTTAAGGCTTCGTCACTCTTTGGGGGTGATGGTCGCACTCCCGGGCCCTACTTTTTGGGTCGGGGTGTGTCAGTTTCATCAGCAGCCGCGAGCAAGCCAACCCCAATTTTCCAACAACGATCCGCACCGAGTCGCCGACGGCGCCTCTTACGAAGATTCAAGCTTCGCTAGGGCTTTGTATTCACATTTCTCCAACAAACGCTCTTGAAATCACTCTATAACCCAGACTTCTGACCTTCATTCCATCCTCCTCCAAGTTTCAGTTCCAAGCAAGTAATAAATCCTAAATCCCTAAATTTCCTAAATTTTAATTGATGATTTGAATGAAATTGTGGTTGGATTTGTTGATGTTTATTTGCTTTAAATTGATTTGTGATCAGTTTGTATAGATTATGGCTAAATTGAGTTATGATTAAATTGTTTGTTGATTAGTTGGTGTATGCCCACCAAGTGTTCGATAATATGCTCCTAAGACAACTCTATTACTTGAATTGAAATATACATAATGTTCTTAAGGAAAGGAATCGTGTTTGCTTCAATGGCTGTGGTATTTAAACTGTTTTCCTATCATGAAAGTCCTAGGATCTCATTTGTAGATGCGTTTGGGTTAATCTACTTCAGTTCAATCTACTTCAATTCAATTAGAGAAGTGTAAGTATAATTTCAGTTATCTAATCACTGTACATCTAATTGTTCATTGTCTGGCTTTTTCTGCCCTTACTACCTTGTGGAGATAAAAGGACAGACTTGGTTCTTTTTTTCTGGTTGTAAGGCGTCTAAATTTTTATTTTGGTCAACGAGGAAACTTCTCTTAGTCTCTCTGAGGCTTAATTATATGTTTTCTGAGTGATTTGAGGCAGCTACAATCTCTAATTTTATTCTCATGCTGTTGCAGTGGCTGTAAAAAGAGGTGATCTTCAGAGTTCTTTGATATGCTCTTGAGGAACATGAAGATAGGTACATATGTCTTTCATTTTGTAAACATTGAGAGACTAATATAAAATTCATTTTGAAGAAGGTGGGAACTAAGTCCTTTTAAATGAAACAGGTTCTTGAGATCTGATTTGTATTGGGCTATGAGCTGTTTGGTTGGTGTTGTTTCTTGTTGATTAGGATCCTTGTACAGTTAACCAACTTAACCTCTTACATATGGCCTTCTATAATTACCAAATGCATATATACATCACCCTTACATGATATGTATTGTGGAGTTTGGCTGTTTGTTGGGGTTTTTATTGCTTTCTAAAATCTGCTGTTTCATTAGGTATTGATGTCTTTCTTTTCCTACCATGACCATTTGAAAAGTTGGTTGAATGAAGCTCATGGAGGAGATGATGCTTGCTCATGATTTGCTCCAGCATCTATACGTCTGATTTTGGGGTATGTGTGCAAGAAGTTTTAGAGAATTAGGATGGAGTACTGATTTTTGGGAATAGTTGATTTGCTGCTTGGTTGGTAGATTATGTTGGCAGCATTTATATGTTATACAATTATGATCTTTTGACATGCTTGGTTGGTTGATTGCTCGCAGCAGTACCATATATGTAGTACAATGGTCTTTTGGAATCAATTTTTGAATACAATCACCTCAGTCATCTTTTAATGTCTTTTGCTATTATATGTAGTGCATTTGGCTTGTTGATGATGGTTTAATTATATTGAACATGATGTCTATCATATTTTGTATATAGAAATAGCAGGAAATTTGCAAAATTGTGCCCACAAAACAGGTTAAAACAATTGGGGATGACGTTGTTCAAATCCTCCTATCAGTTTAAAGACGACGAAAAACATAAAAAAGGTCGTTTAATACCATAATAGACGATACTCTTTACAACAAAAACATCGTCTATTGACTAAATAAACGACATTCATTATTCTGAAAATGTCGTATAAAGATGACGAAAAACATGAAAATACCGTCGTCTAATGCCATAATAGATGATACTCTTTACAATAAAAATGCCGTCTATACATAAAAACAAATATCGTTTATTGACTATATAAACGACACTCATTATTTCGAAAACGTCGTCTATAACTATAATAGACGACACTCAAGCTCAAATTCAACAATTTTTGCTTTGTTAAACGACACTCTTACTTAAAAAAACGTCGTCTCATTATAATATAGACGACGGCTAAAAGAGTGTCGTCTATTAACTTGTAATAGACGACACGGCCATTTACGACGGTTTTTGCTATATGTGGACGACGGTTTTTAGCCGTCGTCTATAACGTTTATTGGCATAGTGTATAAGGCCGTACTATAATGTTTAGAGACTTTAAGCAGTGAGAGACTTATAGTTCAAAATTAATTAAGATATATTTTTTGTAAATTATATTACAGTATGACTGTGTAAATTATAAGTAAGAATAATGTCTAGATTTAAAGTATTTAGTATGTTTAATCCTATATGGACTCTAAGTAATAGACAGACCCAATCCCAATAGGATTGGTAAATCATAGGATTTATTCACTATAAATACAGGCACTGAACAAAGGAATGATACACAATTTTAGAGATCAATAACTTGTTCTCATATCCCTCTCTCTCTCTCTCTCTCTCTCTCTCTCTCTCTCTCTCTCTCTCTCTCTCTCTCTCTCTCTCTCTCTCTCTTTGGCCATAATATTCTACAACAATATGGTAATTTATATGATTAATCATTTTGAGTTAAACTGAAACATGTAGAGATAAGAAATTCGAAGAGTGATTTTATCTACACACAACTACTTGATCTGAACACCCAACATACTCTATAAACCCACCATTAATTTTACTTGAGTAAAAATTTCTCTTTACACCCAAAACGTATTCCCTCAAAATCCCCACAACCTAGTATGACTTCTCCCTTTACATCCACCCAACCAACAATCGACGAAATCTCCAACTCCAGCCAATAATGAAGCCATCATGCCTTCACTTTTTGTAAGCCTCCGAGGCTTTAAGCTGGAGAGGATGCGGAGGGTGTGTTGTACTCGCCTTTAAGAGCTTTTCCTTTTATTTATGGGTGGGCAAGAGTCCCGGACCAATATGGTCTCGTTCCGGACTGGTATGGTTCCGTACCGAAAAATAGGAGATCCGAATGGGTCATATGAATTTTGTCCCGGTCCCAGACCGGTCTATACCGAGACGGTACCAGTTCTACGCATTTCAGTCCCGACCCAGACTGCTTGTCCCTAGACTGTAGCAGTATACACATGCCATCCTCATATTGGCTATTATTGTCAAGTATACAAAATTTTGTGTACACTTGACCGCACTTGAAAAAAAAAAGGGTTAGTCAACCCTTCTTCTGTCTTCTTTCACGTTCGCCAAATCATTCTAAGAGCATCTCCACCGGCTGCAAAATCGGAGGGGCAATCGACGGATTGCCCGCGGAATCGGACAAGCGCACCTCCACCAGTGCCAAATCGGACGAGGAATCGGACTCGCAGTCTCGGGCGATGTCGATCGCCACCCTCGGACAGGTCTTCGGACTCACCCTCCATCGCCGACACCCACCTGCAAAAGCTGACGAGGAAGCCTTTTTTAAAAAAAAAATTGTGAGTGCACTGCCGACGTCAGCGCACTCACCAGGGGTTGTTGTGGGCCGTTGGATTGATCTGCCGAGCAGATCTGGGCCGTTGATTTGGTGGGTTATTTTGTAATTGTTTTATTTTTTGGGTTTATTTTATAATTCTGATTTGGGGGTTTGTTTTGTAATTCTGATTTTTTGGATTGATCCTCCAAATTGACTTTGTTGGGTGGAAACAACAAAGTCAATTTGGTGGCCTCCAAATTGCCCTTAGACTTAAGGCAATCCACCCAACATGGGTGGAGATGTCAATCTCTCCTCCCCCACCCCCCCCCACCCCCACCCCCCACCCCTCTAATTTTCTTCTTTCTCCTCCAAACGTCTTCTTCCCCCCCCACCCCCCCCCCCCCACCAAACACCCCCAACACCATTTCCACCCAAATTCGCAACAAAACCCTGAATCCCAAACCAATCAATGTCCAAATCGAAATTTTCCAATTTCAATTTCAATTTCAGAAATCCTAAATCCCTTAATTCTATCATGGATCCTGATTATCAATTGAAACAAGTCTCCACCAACTCCAATTGAAGCGGAATCCTAAGTTCCCAAAATCCGCCCTAAATCCCCAAAATCCCCAAATTCACTCTCAGTCGCTTTTCTGTGTTCGTCATGATTTTCCACCTGAGATGCGCGTGGCAGCGGCAGAGCTTTGGTATGGGAGTCCATGGGTGGCTTGAGCTTGAAGTGATGGGTTGGTGAAGAAAGCGAAAAGCTTTGAGATGGAGGAATGGGCGTGAAATTTGTACGAAGAAGCTGGGAAGCTGACTCGGGACGCAGGTGAGAAAACCAGGTGGTGCCAAGAACGACAACTCCAATTCTTTTAATGAAAACACATGTCCACTGTTCTTTATAAAAGGAGACCTTGGTATTGAATATGTTATTGATTATGTCGATTAAGTTAAGTTGATGTGCTGGTTGGTATGCTTCTGATAGTGAGGAGTGAAAGAATAAAAAGATGATGATGGAATGTGATTGTATTAGTGTATTTAGAGGATTTGATGAACTTTAGAATTTGTTTTCATTATGATTGTTGATGAACTTTTGATTTTTCTGAATTTGTGAAAATCTAGTTGATTGATTTTGGACAGGTTTGGTAGCTTTTTATAAACCGGGACAACATGGAACCGAACCGGTTTGTCCCGGTTCCATTCATAAACCGGGATTAGTGTCTATCCCGGACCAATCCTGACCGTTTCATCTAACCGGGACTGGGACAGGGAAAAGCCCAACCCGGGACCCCCCCCCCCCTTCTTTTTTTTTTTTTTTTCCTTTTTGCTTTGCCTGTTAATGTTTTTCGACAAAAAAAAAAAAAAAAACTTCCACTTTCTGCCAAAACTAGCCAATGCAAGGCCTATGTTCATTGACCTTGTTCTAGGTTTGATGTTGAACAAAGGCAGAAATTGCCTCCATTGTTCATATAGAAATCAATAAACATAATCATGGATATGTTTGGTTCAATGAGAATATGCCTCTTGTCTTTTACATGTTTTTTGTCTATCAATAATTTTGCATTAGGATAAAATAATAATAATTCAATAATTAGTATGAATGACATGTGTAATGATAAAATTGATAGGTGTGGATAAAATTTTCCAATTAGAATCCTAAACTAAATAGATTTCTTCATATGGAGGGACTAATATTATCCTCTAATAATAAAACTGTAGAGAACTATAATGTACACCAAGTTTATTTCTTTGAACACCCTTGTTTTTCTAGACACCATCTTAATTTTTGAAACTATTTGGACACCCAAATTTGATTAAAATTTTCACATATACCCTTCACAAATTTACTTTTTGAACATCCGAAATTGAACTTCCCATCCATCAATTCATCCTCAATCACAATTTTGATACAGCTCATGAAATTCTCCAATGTTTTCAAATTGTCAGATTCTGAGAGCTCAAAACTGAAGCTTGCAAGCAAAACCTAATAACAAAGATGACTACCCATAAATCTTAAAGACAACCGAAATTAGAGAAAACACACTTGAACAATCAAGGCAACGGATGAAAGAATGCAGACAATCAAGTAGCAGTGAAACCTTTGCTAATAACCTTGGGTAGCTCCATTTTGGGTTCCAAATTCCAATGGTGGAAGTTTCTACCAAGAAGTCGACATCTCGTGGGGAGCTGGCTGTGGAAAAATACTCTGACGAAGGCCAGCTCCTTACCTCATTACCCTTTCGCTTGACAAAGCCTCTAGCTTTGGCTTCCAATATCCAAGAAAGAAATTCCCTTTGGAAATATTGACATGCAGCTTAAGCTTGTGCCTGGAAACTCTGCTGGCACTGTCACTACATACTATGTAAGTCACATGTATAGTACTTACAAAGTAGAACCGTATAAACATCACGTGAAATACTTTGTTCATGTCTTGTAATAAGATTACTGAAACTTATTGATATTCTTCCTGTCTCATGTGGAGTAATTATAACACATGCATGAGTCACGCTCGTATTCCATAATTTCTAGTACAAGTCACATGCCTATTATTGTAATATTAAATATTAAAACCACACTAGGCCAGAAATACTATTTTACAGCATCTCAGAAACGCTATTGTAGAATACAATGGCGTTATAGAAACCGCTGTGTTATGAGACGCTAAGAAAGATAAACGCTATTATAGGTCCCTTTCCACAGCGTTTTAAGAACGCTATGTTAAGACCTTATAACAGCGTTTTAGAAATGCTGTGGTATAGTTTTAAGATAGCATTTGTAGAAATGCCATCTTCCTTCAACATAGCGTTTCCACAAAGCTGTCCATCAAATTCATGCATTTTAGTAAGAACTGAGCAGTACATATCACTTCTATGATAAATTAATTTCACATTGAGCAACAAAAGCCAACAATGAAACAAAATGACGTTTCAAATATCATTTGCATTACAAACCATTCCAAAATACATTAATCCTTGCCTTACATAATATATTTTTCCAAGGCTTCTACCAAAAACACAAAAAATTTGCATAAGTTTCCTAACTGATCTCTTAAGCAAGCTGTCTAATCTCTTAACTTCTAAAACCGTCCTTGCAAGAGTACCATCCTCCAATTGCTTACCAGCAAAAATCAATACATGTTGATCAGGAGGGATGCCTTCCTTATCCTAAAAAGAACAATCAGTACATAAGCTTACAGTACCTTATGTTTTCCAGATTGCAACATAGTTTTCAGCTGCTCCCATATGAGAACATTAAGGGCTTCCTTTGCCACTTCCCACGAAGCTCAGAAGTAATAGCTGCAAGGATAACAAAAGTATCATAACATGACCATTATTGAAAGTTATGGCATAAAGATGTGTAGGACATGAAAAAAAAAAATATTGTATACATTGATCAGGATCAGGAATCATATCTAAGATCTTTTCGTATCTCTCCTCAGTTGAAAATATCTGTTGACTTAGAAGCAATTTCTTCTTGAAGAAACCTGTGAGAACTTCAGTATAAGAAGAAGAAACCTGTGAGAACTTCAGTATAAGACCTCATGCAGGAAAGAATAAGGCTCAGTGGAAATAAGAAAGGATCAAGTATCAGAAAGTCAATAATTTGTGTTAACACTTACGCAAGGAACGGATGAAGAGCATGACCTCCTAAAGAAACCTTTTTATGACTGTTTTCATTGCCCTGAACAAATCATAGAATCAACCTTCAAAAAAATTGAATACAGTACAAGATTTCTTAAAACCCAGATGTTCTTGAGAAATAGAGCACCACTTAAACTGAATATTACTTCGAATTAAAGATGAAAGTGAAGAGAAGACCGAAGACGATGAAAGAAAAGGACGAAAGCGACATACATATACTTACCCATGCTGAGACGAAACCGCAGGATCTTACCAGATTCCTGGAGATTTAAAGGTCTGATTACCGTGAATTTTGGATATGTTGTAGATAGCAGGTTTCCCAGCAACTTTTGTGAAGAAACGTTCTTCATCGAACCAATGGAATTTGACCTACAAACCTTTCCAAATGAACTTAAACCCATGTACAAAATAATCAGATGACCAAATGAACTTCAGAAAGCAGTGCGAATCAAGTTGTGACAGAGATACAGTGAGTAGATTCAGATTATAAGTACAATTCAAACTCTGATGAAAGAATAAAGGGTTTAAATGTATCAAAACAGGTATGGATGATCCAAATAAAGCTTTCATACCTTTAGAAACGGCTTTAAAGGATGAAAAGAGGATCAGATTCCACCAGGACTATCTCTCCAACCTATCTGCTGCTATAAGGTATTTAACAACTCTCCCCTTTGATAGCTTAGAGTAATTTGGAGGGTTCCTGCAGGCTTGATTTGGGATAATGAAATGTGAGATCATCATGCCCGTGGCCCCCGAAAGTATACATGAAACTTAACAGAAAACATAAATGCAGGCAAGACAACTGCGATATCCGTGGTTATTTTGTGTGGGCATTGCTCGACAACTGGGAATGGAACCTAGGCTACATTGTCCGGTTTGGACTCTACTATGTTGACTACAAGAACAACCTTACAAGGATTCTGAAAAACTCAGTTCAATGGTTTAGAGGATTCCTCCAAGCTAACAATGACAGACGCCAAATCTAACAACATTCGTTTCTTACGGATAAACAAAATGATAAATCAATAGATATAAAAGACCGAAAGCATGAAGCAGTTTGATTCAACTGCAGGTAAGTAGTACCTGTTCAAGTATTCCCAAAAGGAAAAGATAAGTACCAATGGAAGAAGACATGTACCATGCTCCCATTAGGTCATAGTGCAACCCCTAATTCGATCAATTTCAACTTTTTGCATTGAAATGAGCTTCAATTCCTCTGTACTGATAAACGAAACAAAAACTAAGTCCGCAACACAAAATATCAGCATCCCATCCCAAGTCAGCAAACAACCAACAAAAACTGAGAAAGAGAGAGATAAACTCTTTACATTATCCAAAAGCAAAACAAACAAAAAGATAAACCCTAATTACTCAATTCAAACCCAAAATACGAAAACCCAGCCCCAAATTCAACTGAAAAACCCACGAATCAGAACTTATAAACCATAATGACTCAATTCGAACCCAAAATACGAGAACCCAACCCAAAATTCAACCGAAAAACCCACGAATCCAAACTTATAAACCCTAAGTACTCAATTCGAACCCAAAATACGAGAACCCAACCCAAAATTCAACCGAAAAACCCACGAATCCAAACTTATAAACCCTAAGTACTCAATTCGAACCCAAAATACGAGAACCCAACCCTAAATTCAACTGAAAACCCAAGAATCGAAACTTACCTGTCTTTCTCCACCTCTGAAAACGTATCACACGGAAGTTGCGCTGCCTTGAAGTCTCACGGCCTTGAGATACGAAGGCTGAATCGGTGCGGCGTCGAGTTCAAAAGACTGAGCTGAAGAGATCTGAGTAGATCTCAGTAGCTCTGACGGAGACGCGCGAAACCATAGGAGACTCGCAAAGCCGCCGGAGCCGAGAGTTTGGAGTTTGGAGGTTTGGAGTTTGGAGGCGAGGGTTTGGAGTTTGGAGACGATAGATCTGTTTTGATGAGAGAGAGAAGTAAAATTTTATTATCATGCGCACGCCCACCCAATCTTTTAAAGCAATATAGCGTTTCTACAGTATATTCCGCACCTGCTTTTGGCAGTCTTTTCACAATAGCGTTTTCAAAGCTCAATAACAGCATTTGAAAAAAGATGCTATAATTCAATGCTATAAAAATTCAATTTTGGGGTAGTGCCATATTGGTCATTGGATCACAATTGATCTTGTTATATATGTTTTTGTGATAGCTATCATCAAAGAACTCAACATGGGATGAGATAGACTTGGCGTTCTTGGGGAATCTAACCAGTGATCTTTACGTTCTTCACACTAACATATATACTCAAGGCAAAGGCAGCAGAGAGCAACCTACTGCTGATTTTCACACTTACTCTATTCTCTGGAATTCCCAAGACATCATGTAAGAGGAAACTATTGTATTAACTGACGGTTTGACATATATGATTATTTTGATTGTATTCAGAGTTTGACATGTTATGTTGTTAAATTTCAGATTATCTGTAGATGGCATACCCATCAGAGAGTTCAAGCCTAGAATCAACCATTGGTGTTCCTTACCCAAAGGAACAACCAATGCGGATATACGCCAGTCCCTGGGACGCTGATGATTGGACAACAACAGGAGTGCTGGTGAAGACAAATTGATCACAGGCTCCGTTCACTGCCGCCTTTAGAAACTTCAACTCCAGTGCTTGTGTATGGTCTTCAGGGGCATCTTCTTGTAGCTCATCGTCAATATCAAGATCTGCCAATGAATCATGGCTCACAGAAGAAGATCTGGATCCCTCACGACAAAAGAGGCTTAAGTGGGTTCAGAAGAACTACATGATTTATAACTACTGCACAGATAAAACGCTTTCCGCACAGGGCCTTCCTCCTGAATGTGCGGTACAAATCTAGTTGGGCATAAAAGGCAGCCTGTGCGAAAATCCTGACCATACAGACATAACATTTAAATCAGTGTTGGCTGTATCTGTATCCATCAGTGTGATTACTCTGTCGATTCCTCTATAAAAAATTAATTACTTCACCATTTAGGAATAATATCTCAAGAAAAAAACCTAGTCCCAATCTGGACCAGTAATATATTAGGAATAACCTCCAAATATAATAAGATAACGCCCCGACCCTAGGCAGTAATATGTAATATCTTTTTAGGTCCCTCATTGTAGCAGCCCTCATCCAAAATAGTAAGATAATGTCGCTTTAGACCTCCAGCCTTGCCCTTAACAAGCGATGTGGTGATAGTGCACGTTTGTAGCTCGCATAACAAGGTCACTATACTTTTTTAGATATTTGTCTTCATGTAATTATAACCATCACTAAAATAAAATAAAAATATGTACTATTAAAATATATATTTAAAACGAACTAAGATACTTCTTTAAAATATACTTATCATAGAACTAAATTTAATTAAATGTATTACGCAAAAATGCAATACACAAACATAAGAATGGATTTATTATATCCAGCTTTGGAAATGAGATAGAGGGATATACAGGGCGCATTCCACGCACACAATTTTTTGGATGTAAGTTTGGATACAATAAATCCAAATTTCTTGATCTTAACCACTCACCTCCTAATACATTATTTGAAAGTTATATCTACAAAAAAAAAAAAAAAAAAAAACATTAATTTGGACATCATTTAGTCACCCAAAAGATGACTAAATGAATAAATTAATGGATGGTGAAAAATCTAAACCGTTCATTAATTCCATCGTTTTGTCATCTTTTAAATGACTAAACGATCTTCAGTTAATATATTAGGAGGTGAATGACTCAGATCGAGAAATGTGGATGTCGTCATGCACAAACCAGAAATTGTGCCCAAACTAATGTCCAAGACTTATGTCTATGGAACGGTCCTATATATATATATCGAAATGGGAATGGAAATGTGGAAATGAGGATAAAGAATGAGAATAGGATACCCAAATCCCCATTGGGTATCAACTTCCTCCTTTACAAGGGTAATTATTCCTAAATTTGTTTTGGGATCCATAATTTTTTTAATTTCTAAATGCTTAAATAAATATGAGAAAAAGTAAGAATGTTCACTTCATTCCCATTTAGGAATGGCCAAATGGGTAATATAGTGGGTAATGGGTAACCCAAACCCATTTATGGAATTTGTGGGTAATACCCAACCCACCCTGCGGGTAATCAATTACCCATTCCAAAGGTGTCCAGAGCTTCCATTATTGCAGCCGTTCAAGAAGCTCAGAGACATCAAGACCAAGCTCAGTCTTTCCCCCGCTACCGATCGAAATCACTGATTGGTTGTTTGATTCTAGACTTTGGGTTTTGGAAATTTGTCATCTTGGTGGTTGATTTTGGTGTTTAATTTATGGGAGGGTATGAGATCGCAAGAGGAGGTGGGAGGTGCAGTGGTTATGGAGGCTATGGCGGCAGTGATGGTCGCAGCAGTGGTGGCAAGTGCTACAGGCGCGGTGGAATTGGAAATTTGACGAGGGACTGGAACAGGTGGCTAAGTTCTCAAAATTTTTAACAATTACCCATGGGTACCCGTGGGTTACCCAAACCCAACTGATATTTTGATGGGTTTTTTAAACACATGGGTTTTCAAACCCATATGATAAATAACCCATGAGTAACAAACCCATGGGCAATTATGGCCATCCCTATTCCCATTCCTTCCCTTCCACTGATTGTACGTCACTTTGTTCTTGTAATTGCATTTCTAAATTCACTTAAGTTATAACCTCCATGATTTTTGGTACTTGAAGTTCCTTCCGTCCTGGTGAGATACACACATGTTTGGTTTTGGTAATTAAAGGTCTGAAAGTGTACTGGGCATTACCTCCCCATGCAAACACTTTCCTCAGTCTCCACCAAAAGTCCATTCAAAACCGCGTTCTCTAATTGGGTTTTTGTATTCTCCACAATTCCCCTTGCACTTTATGATGAGCTCAGCAGCCAACTGTATGCCCAGCTAACAAATTGAACCTTCCCATCTGTTCATACCATACCCCACACCAGCCACATGGCATGCCAACTGAGCAGATCATACCCCACATTGGCCACATTACATGCCAACCAAGCATTCATGTAGATAATTCAACAGTTTCCATGAGCATACTTTACAAGGCACGTAGGCTCCACATAAAACGTCATACGACATAACGGGCAAGTCCCGCACAATCACTTTGCTACAACCACTACAACAAAAATGGCCTTTAGCGACCAATATTTTAGCGATGAAATTGTTTTCCTCGCTGAAAAGTGACTTTCTGCGAGGAAATAAGTCGATCGTCGGCAAAAGTGTAGCAAATTTGGTCTTTGAAGTTGTTACAAAATTAGCGAGGAAATCTGAGCTATAGCGAGGAAATATTTCGTCGCTAACATTACTTTTGGCGAGGAATTGATTGTTTCCTCGTTGAAAGATGAAATAATAGCGAGGAAATCTGATTTCCTCGCTGAAAGATGAACCAACACCGAGGAAACCTGATTTTCTCGCTAAAACCCTCATATTTTCCCAAAAAAATGAAATTAAGTTAGAAAGAAAGAAAGAAAGAAAGAAAGAAACAAATATTGAGACAATCACAAACCCTCTGCAACTTCAAACGCCGCCTCCCTCTTCTTCTTTTTTCTTCTCCTTCTTCATCATCTCCTTGTAGATCCGATGCCACCGACTGTATCTCTCCAACCCACATCCAAATTCTAGAAATCCCCAGTGTTCGGTTTAGAAGCCGCACGACCGATTCGCCCACCGCGCGACCCATCACGATTCACCCAATCCCCGACCCATCGCGATTCCCTCCCCACCCACCCCCTCTTCGCCGACCCCCATCGCGACTTCGAACTCTGACGTCCGCCTTCCACCTGCTCCGGCCTCCGACGCTATTCCCGCTCGCGTGATAACCCAGGTGGTCCCTTTTCTTTCCCAAGGGAAACGCAGCTCCAACCTCTAGTGAGTAACTTCTTTTTCCTGATCGAATTTTAGGTTTAAGGGAGTTTGGAAACCCTCTTCTATCTCCATCAGCCGCAAAGCCCAATCTCTCAAACGACCCAAACCTGATGAATGAATATAGGTTTGGATCCGTCGTTGCTGGCGGCGAGCGATGGCGACACCGTCAAGCTCTTCGATGTCTCCGTCAAGTCCGGCGATCCCTGCGTCTTGAGCTACACTCCTTCTCCTGGCTCACATGTCAATTCTCTCAAGTGGAACCACACCAGTCAGTCGCTACTTTACTTTCTTTTTCGTTGGGTTCATTTGGTTTTTGATGAATTTGAATGCGGTTTTGGATTTTGGGATATGGGTTTTGCTTTTAGTCATCGGGGTTTTTGCCATGCGTTGAAGTATTATGAGATCTTATTTGGTAAAGGGGAAAATTTTTTGGTCGAAAAAAGTGGTCAAGTTTATGTTTACCTGCATTTTCTTAGCAACCGAACAGAAGGTTTTGCCCCTCTACTCAATGTGGGTTGTGTTTAACAGATATGGTGGTGCTGGGGATGATAAGAAGATATCGTTGTGGAATAAGAACGGGAAAAGCATGGGCACAATTCCGGTGGCCGGAGTAGATAGTGGAGATCACATTGAGGTAATTCAATTGTAATTATGTAATTGAAGTAGTTATGGTATGGTTCGTTAAAGTAATGCTTGAGAGAATGGGCTGGTGCTTTAGTTGTTATTCAGTTAGTTGAACTGTATATGCAGGAGTCTATATCGGTTCTCAGCTTTAGTAACAAGGTACTGCAGAACTCAAGGACCCTAATGGACATGTTCTTTTGGTGTTGCTTCTTACCGCCAAGTATTACCCTTTCCTTTACGGCTTTGAGTCTCTTGTTTCTGAGCTAATTGGTTCTTTTGCTTGTTTTTTAATATCAGGTACTAAGAGCATTTGGCATTTAGAGATGATGGCTGGGTACTAGCAGCTGGAACGAACAGTAGTCGGGTGGTGTTCTATGATGTTCGTGGCAAACCAGAGCCTTAACTGTTCTTCGTGCTTATGGTAGTTTAGAGGTAGCCTTTCCTGACTATTTTTCTTCCCATCATTTTCCGATGCATATTATAGTTAAATTGATTTCTGTGGGATGCTTTTCTTTTCTAATTGGCTTTATGTGTAAAGATTGTTAAATTGATTTCAATGTATATTTCGTAAGTTTACCGGCTGTGATTATGTAGATTTGTTGAGAACAGAAAGTGGTTAGTTGTTTGCTTCGTTTTGTGTTTCAAAGATGCAAATTGCAAGCTGAAAATGGAATTGCAAAAGTAGATAATCTTGAAGAAATTGTGATTTTTGGGTTTAATGTCCAAAATATGTTCTAAGTGAAAAAAATGAGTTTAGGGGCGTTTGAGTTTTTTTTTTATTTTTAAAAAACTTTTTGGGGGGGAAAAAACCCATAAGAAAAAAAAAAGGAGGAGAAAAGAGAAATTTTTAAAATTTCGCGGGTCTCCCCCCCCCCTTTTTTCAGCACTTTTTTTTTTTAATAAGGCCACCCTTTTAATATTTTTTTTATAAAAAAAAATAAAAAAAAGAAAGAAACGCACGGGACCCTATATTTTGTTTTTTATTTATTATAAGTTAGAGGAAAAAAGAATCTAATATTATGTTTTTGTAGTTGCAGAAATCTGGAAATTTGCAGTTTTGTGAATAGTGACCGGGTGGGATAAGTTTAGTTGTTCTTTTGGTTTGGTGATTGGTTTTACTTAATTATTTGTTCTTTGGGTCTGATTCAAGAGGTGTTTGTGGCCTTCGAGCATACCTCTGAATTTGAGTGCTAATTTCTCTATAATTTTTGGGATGCTGCTTGAGTTTGTTATAAGAAGTCGAATATGGTGAGTGTGAATGTTGATTGTGTATGATTGTTTATCATGAATGAGTTATAAGTAGTTGATTGGTAAATATTAACTTGCTATTTATCTGCCAATTTCTCTAATTATGTTTGTAAACTTTCTCTTGGTGTTAAGCATGAAATGAAAGTCATTTTGCATTGGAAGGCTTGGAGGATGAAGCACAACTATGAAGATTTCTCCATACAAGTACCCAATTCCAAAAAAGAAACGTAATCGACATTTCCAGGTTTGTCTTGTCTTCAATTTTTGTGAATTTTAAACTCCATTTGGGAGTTCTGGTCAGTTTTGGGCTTGGATAGGTTGTATGAGTGGCTGTGTAATGTGTTGAGAAAATCCCGATGCTCTTTAATATTTCATGTTAATTAGTTGTTGGGAATCCAATCTTAAGGTGCAGTCACAAACACGTGATGTTAATTATGATATTTGACCAAATTGGTAAAATTCCCATCACTTTGGAAAAAAAAAAAATCAAGCGGCCCACTGGTCCATATTCCTCTATGTTTGCAAATGATGCTCCTTTAAATGTGGATAAATGTGGAAAAGTGGAGCAAGATAGACGATAAGTACAAAATTATGTGAGTTATGGTATTCCTTTGCTCATCAATTCCATATTTGTAATGCAGTTTGCTTTGAAGGAGGAATTGCTTTAAAAAGTTGTCATCTTTAAGGTGATTTGGTTTGTTAATAATCTGCATTTCCCTCTTTTTTGTTTTCGTTCACTTGATTTTGGTTTACTTGATTAGGATTGTGCGGAATTTTGAATGTTGAGCATTTGTTTGTTAATGAGAAAATTGGAAATATAGGAGATGGATTATTGTTTTGTGGACTGGAGGATTTAAATGTCTTTTTTTGGGTGGTAGAGTGGATGCTGACTTCCATCATTATGCAATATGGTTGCAATGTATGTGTAGGCTATTGATGATGATTGCAATCAGAGAGGGCAGATGATTTGCATCACTAGCATCCATTGGTTTGCTCTATCTTTCTAGTTGGGACTCCATTTCCTTTCCAAAGGCCTTAGAGATTGAATAATGAAGATTTTTCTATACAAATACAATGAAGATTAGCTAGTTAATTTTTTTGGTAGCTATAGGAATTTTTGATGCACATTGATTGTAATGTGATGTTTGTAAGATATGATTTTGTTCTAATATAAGCTATGGTTGATTGACTACTTCCATTAATTTGTTAGTATTCTTGTTTCATTGGTTCGTAATCTTGATTTAAATGGAAGCAATAATTCTAAAAAAGTGGAAATTCTTAAATCACAAAAAAAACAAAAAAAAAATAGCATTTAGCGACAAAACAAAAGGTATCTGCGGCGAATTATTTCGTCGCTAAAAGTCCGCGGTTAGCTAAATGTTGGCGGTGAACTTTTTTGCGACGAAATTATCAGCTTTCAGCGACGAAATATTTCGTCGCCGAAACTAAAACCTACAGCGACGATACAGCAAATTCGTCGCAAAGTGCTTTCCCCGACGGACCTACGGTGACCAGCGAGCGACGAAAAATTTTCGTCGCAAACTACCTACTGCGACGAAAAATGCACTTTTTGCGACAAAATAATTCCTCGCTAAAGGCCATTTTTGTTGTAGTGAACCTTTGCACAAAGCCGTTAACCCCCTTTATACGACGAGAATCAAAGTCCGTGCAGGGATCATTTACTTGTTAGTTAATGAATTCCTGTTGTCTAGATTCATGCCTTGTTGCCTAAATATGTATATTCCCATTTGAAATCCCCCTCATAGGGATCATTTATTCCTTCACAGCTAAAATTTACAGCTGCAACCGACGTCCCGAATTTCTGACTTTAAATTATGTTTTCTGTTCCAGCTTCTCTGTCGATGGCACTCCAATTGGAAAGTTCAAGAACGTGGAATCGAACGGCCTCCCATTCCCAAAGAGCCAGCCAATGAGGATATATTCGAGCCTCTGGAATGCCGACGATTGGGCCACGAGGGGCGGCCTTATGAAAACAGATAGGAGCAGAGCTCACTACAACACAAACGTGCTTCAGCGAGGAAAATTCTAGCGAGGAAACTGTTTTCCTCGCTAAAAGAGACTTTCTGCGAGGAAATAAGTTGTTCGTCGGTGAAAGTACGACAAATTTGGTCGTCGAGGTTGTCAAACATTCAGCGAGGAAATATGAGCCATAGCGAGGAAATTTTTCATCGCTAACATTACTTTTGGCGAGTAATTGAGTTTTTCCTCGCTGAGAGATGAAACGAAAGCGAGGAAACCTCATTTCCTCGCTGAAAGATGAACCAATACCGAGGAAATCTCGTTAATTTTTGTTTTCGTCGGTACAGAAATGGGCGGGATGTTTAGTTTTGGTTTCCCGCCTCTGCGAAAATGTTGCCCCACCCCAATTTCTTCGACTCCGGAGTCAGGTTCCCTTTTTTTTGCGGAAAATTTAGACCAAGTCTGCCTTAGGTGTCTCCATCTAAATTTCATCTTGTTCACGCCCCTTCATCCCCAAGTTCGCAGTCGAACTATAATCACCGAAGCTCCTTCTCTCTCGAAAGTAGGAGCTGCAGCTCCTCCTCCATGGCCACCACATCGTTGTCGATCTATGCCACCATGATGGTGAGCTCGAGCTCGACCTTGCCGCCGCCCCTCCATCTCCAACGCCGCCGCCGCCCCTCCATCTCCAACGTTCGTCGCCCGAGCTCGACCTCGCCGAGCCCAAGCACGTCGTCCGCCGAGCCGTCGAGCTCCGCCGCCTCTGCGACATCCAGTTCGACTCCTCCGTCATTGGCGTCGTAAGTTCCAGTCCCCGATTTCTCCTATGCGTTTGATAATTTATGGGTTTGATAATTTAGTTGTTGGGTATGGATTTATTTGGTTAATTTTGTGATTTGGAGTGCTGGGTTTGATAATTTAGTTGTTGGGTATGGATTCATTTGATTACTTTTGTGATTTGGGGTGCTGGGTTTGATAATTTAGCTGTTGGGTATGGATTCGTTAGGTTAATTTTGTGATTTTGGGTGTTCTTTTGGTTAATTTTTACTTGAATTGTTGGGTTTTTTCTCTGCTTTCTATTCTTGTTAATGTTTGAACTGGGATTGACGTTTCAGTCTTCAAATTTGCACTTAAGGTTTTAATTTTGTGTGTTGATCTCTGTTTTTAGTCCTTGAATTTCATGATTCTGGGTTTAATGCTTGGTGGCTTCTTCTGTTTGGGGCGTAAAAGGTTATTTTTTGTGTGGATGTTGTGGAGTTAGCAAGAAGTGCATATTGAAATAGGTTTGTTCATGATTTTTGAGTTACATTGATTAGATTTGTTGGTTATCAGTTTTATTGGGTTCTGTTTTCTGATTTGGGATTATGCTAAGGTTTGCAGATGGCATTGTAAGTGATGTTTTAAGAGTTTATCTGAGCAAGTATGGAAAACAGTGGGATGGCCGTGAAATTCAAAAAATAGTTGGAAAAACGCCATTTGAAGCTGCGACTGTTCTTGTCGAAGAATATGGCCTAGCTTGTACAACAAGTGAATTACTCTCAGAGATCACACCCATGTTCTCCAATGAGTAATTCACTACTTCACTTCTTATGTCTGTACGAAATCTATTTTTGATGCTTCTGTCAACTTACTTTTTTTGGGGCTGTTCTTTTATTTGCCTATAGGTTTTTTTTCGGAGGCATATATAATGTTTGTTTGGGTCAATTCTCAATACATGAAAAAATTATGCCAAATCGGTTCATTGTACAGATTTTCTGTAATCAGATATTTGGATTTTGAACTTTGTTTTTCTCTATCAGTTAGGACCAAATGGAACTCATTTTAGATCATATATATTTTTCTGGATCGCTCCATATTGATCAGCTTAAATTATTCACTCTGTTGAGTACTTCAAGCATTACTGTTGATTGGCTTTTTACAATTGTCACTTTAGGTGGTGCAACATCAAAGCACTTCTAGGTGCTAATCGGTTAATTAGACATTTGAGTGGTCATACAGTTCCATTGGTTTTGGCTTTAAACTTTCCAAGGGAAAACATAGAAACCAAAATGTCTTTTCATCAGGGTATACTTCTCATAAGCATATTTGTTCTTATTACAGTAAACAAGTACTTGTTTGCTTATTCTGTTGCATGTCCAGGGTGGAAGGAATCTTTTTCTGTCATCATTGGTGGTGATGAAGTAACAATGGGGAAGCCATCTCCTGAAATGTGAGCTGCAAAAACTTATTGTATGATTACTGTCAAGGATTGGGATAATATGGTCTTCTGAAACTCTTAAATATTTGGTTCTGCATTGTAGATTCCTTGAAGCTGCTAAAAGGCTTAATGTTGAACCTTCTAACTGCCTTGTCATTGAAGATTCTCTGTAAGTGTCCCTACTTTGATTCTTTACAGCTTTCACTTTGTTTGTTTCTTATGGTATCTGGAGAAAACTCTAACAGGGATATTTTCTTGTGAAGGTTATAACTTTCATTCATGTTAACTACGTTTACATTGCACTCAAAACTTCTGGAGTATAAGAATGAACCCGAATGAAAACTACTTAATGTTATCAAGATAACTTGTTTTTGTCAATCATAACTACAGAATGTCAATCTTGACTATTGTGCACTGAACAATAATTACAGCAGATTGGCTGCATCTTGTTGATTTGTTCTCCATGTCATGGTTGCCATTGTCAATCTGTGATCTTGTAGTATTCGAGTGATTGTTTTGTGAGACTTGTACTGAACAATCTCCAAGCTCATTCATACGACATATTTCGATCTCCATGGGTAATTCTTACCGAGCCTGAGCACTGGTGTTACTTTAAAGTATAGAGAGAAGAGTACCTTATAAAAGTTTTAGTTTCTCTTTTCTGACTCCATGTTATTTCATGTGTGTGTTGACCTCTCTTTCATAGTCAGTTAGGAACCATCAAGCTAACTCTCATGCAAAGAAAGGATGGGAGCAATTTACTGATGCTGTTATCAAAACAATTTCACAAAAGAAGAAAGGAGTTGTTTTTCTCCTATGGGGAAGCTCAGCTTAGCAAAAAACCAAGTGAGTCTACTTTGTAGTGTTGAGTTTTTCTTTCCTAAAGCCTTCCCAAATGGTCTATTTCCAACAGAATAACAGACATACTTGGATTATATTTTGTCTATGCTCTGCAGTTTTGCCCAAAAGTGCCACAACCAAGGAATCTGAACACCCTTGGTTCATGTAAAGTGCCAATTTGAAGTGAATGTCTATTTAGGTTGAACACATGGTCTAACTTTGCTGCATACGATGTTCTTTCAGTCATAAAACCTGCTTTTGGCCCATTTCATTTTATTTGGTCTACAATATTAATATTTTCTAGGATATGAGTTACATTTTTGCTTAATTGACAAAATGAACTTTGTCATGACAATTAAGTACTGCAACCATCTAGTGCTAATATGTTGCCATCCTAGGCTGTTCTATTTTCTGTTAAAAGATTGTACGGCTTAAATCTCCTAAGTGTAAATATAGCAATCATACATCTCCATACTTTTACTTTTGTAGTCCGACAATACATGAAATACAATCTCTGTTGATTAGGTTCTTTATCTTGAATTCTGTAGACGACTATCTATGGAAGGGTTTTAATATCTGGCTAAATAGATATAGAAGTTAAGGGTTTTTCCTTCATTTCATTGGATGATTCTTTTACTGTGCAGGTTGATTGATGAGTCAAAGCATCATATCCTCAGAGCTGCACATCCTTCTGGTTTGTCTGCACACAGGGGCTTCTTTGGCTGCAAGTAAGTTTTACTCCACAAGTGTATTTGGGTTTGTGATGATCAAGTGTATTTGTTATTGGATTGATGCTTCCTACTGATTGTAGTGTGTGGATTGTGTTTACACTTTGTAGATTGTGCGAGATAGGCAAGGTGCTGTGGTTTTTGGGTTTGTGGTGATCTGATGTCTTAGTTAATGGATTGGTGTTTCCTATTGAATTTTTTTGCTGTCAATTGGAAATTTCAGGTGTCACAGCAGCCATGGGTATTTGCTTAGAGCATAGAGATTGAAGAGCAGCGCTAAACATCCTCTTTTAGCTAGTTAACATTTATTTTGGTAGCTCGGAACTTATCTTACACATTAATTGAGTGTATATTGATGTTTGTAAGATACTATGATTTGATTTCAATATATGTTATGGTTGTTTCAATGATTCAATTAACTTGTTAGTTTTCTTGTTTCATAGTCTTGTTTGATTTGAATGGAAAAAAACCAAATCTGAAAATGGAAAGAAAAAAAACCAAATCTGAAAAATTGAAACCATTTGGGAGGAAATTTGTACCATCTGCGACGAAAAATTTCGTCGCTAAAAGTCCTGGGCAGCTAAATTTTCGGGCAGCTGAAAGACCTACCGCGAGGAAAATGTCATTTCATCGCTGAACACCATAGCGAGGAATGTAAAATTTTCCTCGCAGAAAGCTACTACGACGGACATTCAACGAGGAATGGGGCGAGGAACAGGTTTCCTCGCTAAAAACCCATAGCGAGGAATTTTGAGCCTTTTGCGAGGAAACGTGTTCCTCGCTGAAGCACGTTTGTGTTGTAGTGGCTCCTTTCACTGCTTCCTACAGAAATTTCAATGTCGACAACGCTTGTGTTTGGTCATCATATGGAGCATCTTCATGCAAATCAACATCGAATTCTCGGTCTCCTACACCAGGAAATATTGCATGGCTATCGGAAGAGATTGATTCAACTAGGCAGGAGAGGCTGAGATGGGTGCAGAAAAATTACATGATCTATAATTATTGCACAGACTCGAAGCGATACCCCCAGAGCCTCCCCACTGAATGCAAGTCATAAATATTGTTCAGATTACACTTGTTAATTTTCTCCATATGTACCCGAAGCCATCTAAATTCTTTTGTATGTGGTTTAAAAGTCAATGTAGTAGTAATAATTCTTATCAATCCAAAACACAGAAGCAATGCAAAGACAGTCCATATTGGTCTCTAAATATAAGTCTCTTCTTTTAGAATACAAAGGTTTTTCCCTTTTGAACTCACATTACACTACTTGTAGCTCGCCAAAGTTTAGTTTTGTGATTTCCACACATTGACTAGCTGATTGCATCCTTTCTTTTGGTGATGGCGTTGCCAGGCTGCCTGCAAGGAACAAGCTGCAAAATACTCCAAGTGAGAAGGACACAGATCCTTCTTAAAATGCCACCAAAATTTAGTGACAGCGGACCTCAAGTGATTTGTTGAGTATAAAAACAGGGGTTAACTGTCACGCCCCAATTTCAAACTACACCCAAGCCCCGATGACACAGCGGAAATTATAGAACATGCTCAGACAAGCGTCTAAAACCAAGAATACACATTAGAGTCCACTAGTACTCTGGAGTCCACCAGAAAAGATAGAGAAAACTCTCAATTATATTATATCAAACAAGTCTATGAAAAGTACAAGCCTAGGTGCTCCTTATATAGGCGATGAATCTAAATCCTTCTAAGGATTGGATTCCAAACTAACAATGGAAAATAAAAAGAAATCATAATAACCTAGGGAAATAAAATACCTAATCCTTATAGGAAAGGGAAACATTAATCCTAATCTTTCCTAAATCCTCCATCCTTGAAGAACCTCAAGCGACTTGGAAATCCCAAATATATGCCTTATGATCTTTACTTGTCAAATACTTGAATACTTGACCACATAACACAACTTTCCTTTCTTGCAAGCTTGTTTAATTGTTTTAAACCACTTTCGTAATTTTAACCTTTCCCACGTGAGTTTACCCATATTTTGTCCTACATCACCTGAATTAAGCTGTGAATACATCTTAGTTATAGAATAGGAAAAAAAAAAAAAAAAAAAAGATTTCTATAATCGATTCGTGACAAAACTTTTGGCGACGTACATTGTTTATGTCACTGAATAGTAGATTTTGTGACGAATGTACTAATTTGTCACAAAAGTTTCACTGATGACACAAAATTTCGTCACAAAGCATTGAAAAAGGCGTCAAAATTGTCACAAAAAAAATTTTATTGAGGAAAGTGAGAGACGACGCTTGTGATCATCGCTGAATTTCTAAATCACCGACCTAACAAAAAAATTAGTCGCCATGAGGCTTTGCGCTAGTAGGCGGCATAGTTTCACATAAAACTTTGACAAAAAAACCCTAGCCAAAAGTAACCCCACATGCGTGAAACTTACCCACCCGATCATTGATGCTGTATCGGTACCCCAAATTCTCACACACCCCTTAATCGACACCACCAACGCCGAACTCTTTGTTCCTAGCTAAGCCAGAATTCCTTAATCCAAGCTTGAAACCACTTTTATGCTCAGTTCTGTTTTTTTTTTTTTTCGCTCAATTTAGTAATGAAGGTTGAAATTCTATTCTGCGACTGTTTTCATGTTTTTCTCTTGATATGATTTAGTATTGTTTTCTCATGAACCTATCTTCTTGCTAATCCTCTGTTTTTCATCTCATCAGCTCTAAGTTTGTTCCTTTCCCGCGACGAAATTGACCAAACTAGAAATTGACCTTCAAAAGTCTAATTGTTCCTGGTAAGTTCAACGAAAAGTTCAATGGGCTTTTTGTAGATTTTGGGTATTGTTTCTTTGGGAAGCATTGTATAATTTGCACCGAAATTCAATTTGCTGATTAGTTGGTAGGACTGAGAAGTTGGTGTTTGTTAATTGAGAAGTTGAGTAAAATAGGGCCGGAGTTTTGTGAAACATGAAAGCGGCGGTGCCATCCGAGGAAGATGGGGTCTGGTGCAACGCACCGTTTGGTTTTGTAGGAAGATGGGTTTGGTGCAACACGCCGTTTGGTTTTGTAGGAAGATGGATTTCATGCAACACAATGTTTAATTAAAAATAATCTTATATAATAAACATATATACATATTATATTACTAACATTTTACTAATATTTTGAAGAAATATATTTGCAATTTTTTCTTATATAATCTTATATAATAAACATATTATATAATTAATGTTTGTATACTATCTATTTTTTCTTTGCATGTAGTAGCTAAACTACAACATGAATTATACAAAGGATAGGCAATGGATACTTAATAAAAACCGATTGAGCAAGGAGTATCTTAAAGGTATCGAGTCATTTATGAAGGCTGCAAGTAAACGTGTCGATGTAAATAATGAAACTCGTCCATGCAAAAAGTGCCAAAATATGAAAATGCATCCTCTTCCAGTTGTCGACCCACAATTACTTAGGGGTGGGATGGTAGTAGCTTATAACCCGTGGATTTATCATGGGGAAGAATTCAAGGAGCCAAGATCACCTCCTTTAGCATGTGAAGAGACAAATGGAGATGATGATGATATATATGATATGTTGAACGATCGCTTCCCACGATATATGAATACAGATCATGAATCCTTACATGAGGAGAATCCATTAGGAGGTGTGGATGCTGCACATAGTGATAGTCGGTCTAATGTTCATAGGGTTGAGGCTAATAAGTATGAGGAACTAATTGTTGAAACTAACAAAAAAAAAAATTCTCGGTTGCAACGAATCTCTTTTGACAGCCGTGGTAGTTTTAATGAACTGCAAGGTTGAAAACCATTAGAAAAATAGGGAAATTTTGCTAAATAGTCTTTTTGTGGCTCAAAGAGAGGTTTTTAACCTTATTTTTTATTTTGTTTAATTCTAGCCCAAACTTAGTGCAAATAGACTAAGTTTCCCTCACACCATCTCACTAATGCTTCCTTCTACCCACCGCCATTACCACCTCCACTGTCCGGAAACCCACTTCCGCCATGAATGTAGCTTCCCATCAGCCAATAGAACCCCAAAATGGCCGCCACCGCCTCAGCTGCCTATTCCCAACTTCCACAACCAACACACTTTCCTCTCACTCAAAAACCCACTTCAAAAATGGGGTCTTTTATCCCAAGTGTATACCTCAACAACCTCCCGATCTTCCTGCACTCACCCATTGATTCAAGCCCAACCACCAACACCGCTGTCCAGCGGACCAACTCATAACAAATAACCTCCAAATCCGTGTGCTTCTTGATCGGCACCACCATCCCCACTATTGGTAATAATTAATTCCACTATCACTTCATTGTTCATTGGATAAAGCTTAATACTTTGGTTCAAATTTACAGATTGCTTTATACATGAAGAATTGTAAGTTGGGTTTGGTTTCGTTGGTGCTTTTGGGTCTTTTGGTTTCATTTCGCTGCGTTGTGTGGATCAAAATTGTCATTGGTTATTTGGTTTACATCTTGCTCATGGGAGTGATGCTTATAGGATTCAATGTGGAGACTGAAATACAAGAACTTCAGCACCACTGTCTGGGATGTCAGTGATCAAGACAAAGTAATTGGGGATTTGAGGTTTTGAGGTGTGAATATTGCTTTTTGTAGGTTGATGTTTCGTTGGTGGTGCTGGCAGAAACCCAACTTGGGAAATTAATTTAATTAAAACTACTAGCAATTAGCAAAACCCAGAAGAAGAAAATGTGATGGCTTAGCGGGTAAAGCAATGGCGGCGGATTGGTGAACATGTTGGCCATCGAGTCAATGAGCTTCGGAACGACGGCAGTGGCGGAATTGGGTTTTCGAAGTTGGGTTTCTAGAGGGCGGAGGAGGAGGCGGTGGTGGTGGGTGAAAAAAGCAGTGAGAGCTGAGGGAGGGGTTGACAAAGTTGAAGGGTACTCAAGTCTATTTGCACAAAATTTAGGCTAGATATATGCATTTTTTTAAAAAGGGCTAAAAGTCATTAAGTTGCTATAAAAGAGGCTATTTTGTAAAATTTCCCAGAAAGTTGGAAAAAAAAAAAGTAAAATTTCCTACAAAAATAAGTCATTTGATTCAATGTTAAAGATCCTCAAGCATCTTTGTCTTGGCCCCAATAGCATTCCCACATCATGCTATGCTACAAATAAGATGCTGAGAGCTGGGTTTAGGGGAGGAAAAAATCGATGCATGTGTCAATGATTGTGGCTTGTTTTACAAGGAGCATGAAAAGAAGGACAAGTGCCCGGAGTGCAATGAGCCAAGGTATAAACCTTGTACTTGTGAAAAAAAGAAGAAGGTCCCTCACAAAGTATTGCGCTGTGGGGTGTGATGGTTTCTTAACTGGGCACAGGAGAAATTTGTTTTGTTTTGATGGCAGTGGAAGAAATTTGTTTTGTTTTGATGGCGGCAGAAGAAATTTGTTTTGTTTTATTTTCTTTGGGGTCCAATGCGGCAGCAAAGCCGTGAAAGACGGCATAGTAGGTGTAGAGAAGGGTGAGTGGGGGTGGGGGCTCAATCCGGCTTCCTAGTCCAATGCAGCACCAAACGTAGGCCAGGATTCAGTCCAACGTATGCCAGTCCAGTACAGTCCGAAATAAGTTCAGGATTAAGTCATATTAGAGATAGTCCTACATGCCAAACGAGCCCTTATTGTAGTCTCTACGATAGAATGCCAATTGAGCCAATGGTAGTGGTTATAAGCTCGTAACTGTAGGTTATTTTGTGATTGGCTGTCCTTATGACAAAAACATTGTAAAATTATGTAACAAACTCAATTAGTCAATAAGTTTTATTTCTAGATCTTTAGGAAAATTGAAGAAGCTTGGAAAATTGAAGATAGATGATGATTGAAGATGCATTCATATTTAGTGTTCATTTGCATAAATATTTTGTGTCAAAACATAGGTCTTTATGTTTTCATGTCAAAACGTTTTAAAACACTTTAAGGTTTTGTACTTGTTTTCACAAAAATAAGGATTTCAGGTTTTATGTGACTAGTCATCTATTTCCTGCACACGAAGGTTGACCGCTTGTCTGACAGAGTTGATTAGACAGTGTATGCTTTTATCCAGCGTGTAGTCAACCTCACCCCACTCACTCAGATCTGCCTTAGTTATGCTAAAAGAGAGTTTTAAGGTTAAATCTTAGAAATTGGTTTCTTATCCTCTTGTGTCTATATAAACACAACTACATCTTCTATTTCAGCTAGGGTTTTCAAGCTAAACATCTCAAAGATTTTCTGAAAAACTCTCTTTGTTTTGCTGCAATTTTCCTCTCTGGTTCTTGCTTGTCTTCTTGAGTGCCTAGTTCACTTATATAGAAACTTCATAAGATAGTAAGGATTGCTAGCATTTGAATCTTTTCTTCAAAGTTGTTTTTCTTAGAAAACACATTGCAAGTTGGCAATGAAGGGGGTAATTTAAATTTAATCACAACAACATAAACAATTTTCTCAAACAGATCACACAGATGACCAGTCACCTGATGTGATGACCCTGACAGTTTATTTCAACTTGTAGTTAACCTTAACAAATTATGTATACTTGTGAATTGTTCAAACACATTCGAATGATATGCCAACTTAGGTCCTCAACAAATTCATTGAGATTGAAACTGTGAGCTATCCACAACTACAACCTATTAAATCCAGCGGTTCTAATGCAGCAATTATAGATGATCAGTCATGCGATTTTGTCCAGATTGCATTTCAATGTAAGGTGGTGCAAAATTAATTCCGATTTTAAGTTTAGTCAAATGGTTAACAAAACACACAAATGGACACAGATTTTGGTACCCGGAAAAACCCCCAAAAGGGTAAAAAACCGGAGGTCTATCAGAAGACCGGCCTTTCACTATGAATTGGCAAAAGATGCCCAATACAAGGTTCAAACAAGCTCAATATCTAAATGTACCTAATCTTTAGATGCAGCTGTTTCTCATGCGGCTTCTTCTCCTTCACATCACATCCAGTGGTTCAGATGACTGGTCAATCACTACACAGACAATACATGGGTATTTCTATCTTAGTGGCACCAAATGAAAAATACTATGAATGACTATATGACTAGTCATCAGCAGAGTTGCATAGAGCTACAGAGCTTCAGCAAGGACTGCTGGACGACTAGGTGCACTTTGCTACAGTAACTGAAGATAGAGCGAAATGACTTAGATGACCAGTCACCAACAGAGTTGCAGAGAGCTACGGAGCTTCAGCAAGGACTGCTGGACAACTAGGTGCACTCTGTTACAGTGACCGAAACTGTGCAAAAATGCCTAAGTCAAGAACAAAAATACTCAAACCTACCTTATAGCATGTATGAACATGAAAGACAAATTTGCACTCAATTTGGTTTGAACTTCTAAAAACTCAACCTGTCTTATAAGATGGAAGAACTTGAAAGACAAGATTGCACACTTATTTTGGACTTCTAACTATATGAGTTTGAAAATCATGGAAGCCAAAACAATTAAGATAAGAACTCCTTCAAAGTTTCCTTCAATATAATTTCAAAGAGAAAACAAGAGCTTTAGAAGTAGATTCTATAGCATGCCATACCTCAAGAGTTCTTGCAAAGATTTTATGAAGATGAAAGTTTTTCAAGAACTCAAGGAAGGTAAGAAAGAGGGGCGGCTGCACATAGAGAGTTTTGTGGAAAAAATGAAATGAAGTTTTGAACTCTAAAACCCTAACAAAGTGTGTGGTGAGGTTTGGTTTAAATAGGCCAAAAGGATAAGAAATGAGTGAACCAAAACGAACCAAGTTTAACCAACCTTAAACTATTCCTAGGCAGGCCCGAAAGTGGATTCCAGCTGGCTGCACATGGCCCACCTTGAAAGAAACAAAGTTGATTTCAAAAAGAAGGTCGGTTTTGAAATATTCACGTGCAGGCTAAGATGACTGGTCATCTCGGTTTACATACTGCAATTTGGTAAAGAATTCAACCAAACGAAAAACACCTACACAATCTATATGAATTCAAAGTAAAATGATGAATGAATGTGTGATTATTCTGAGGTCTTCAATCTTCAAGCTTCAAATGCTATCATCACATCTTCAATTCTAGAACTAAGTCCTAAAGAGAAAATAATTGAGCTTGTGACAAAATACAAAGTTTTTGTACAAGGATTAGCCAATTTACAAAGTATTCTACAATACAAATATCATACACACATTAAGCTAATTTTGAAAGAAGGTTCAACTTTCCTAGTTCGGCTTGTTTTAAAAGTTTCCATACTTTGAGTCGAGTTAGGAGTGAGCAACACTAGTCTCTCATGTTCATACATGTTTGTAGACTTTGTTGAGTATTAGAGGTCATTGACCTACGTTAGTTTGCTGCCCAGTTTATTGCTGTAAGCAAGCAAACACAGTCACCGTCTTTATTTCCTGGGAGTTTTACTGCTTTTTGGAAATGAATATGTGACTGGTCATAAATCACCACATCATACATTTAAGGTGCCATGTTAGAGGAATACTTGTGTATGTCCTTGTAGCGTGTTGACCAAGCAAGGATCCGCTGGAAGTGAAGTGATTGAGAAGAAGCCGCACGAGAGACCGCTGCATCTAAGTTAGGTACTTTAGATATTGAGCTAGTTGAAATCTTGTACTGGGCATCTTTTGCCATTTCATAGTGGAAGGCCGGTCTTTTGATAGAACCCCGGTTTTTTATCCCTTAGTGGATTTTTCCGGGTACCAAAACTCTGTGTCCATTCTTGTGTATGGTTAAACATTCGTCTTAATTAAAATTGGATTTAATTTCGCACCAATTCACTTAACATGTAAACTGGACAATTCTGCCTGACTGGTCATCTTAACTGCTGCATTAGAAACGCTGATTTGATTAAGTTGTAGTTGTGGATAGCTCGCGAATATCTAACTCACTGATTTCGTTGAGGACCTAAGTTGGCATTGCATCTGAGTGTTGTTGATCAAATCACAAGCATCCACAAGATATTTTGTTAAAGTGACTGATCGTTTAACTTTGATAAAGATAAACTCATTTGAAAGTAAATTGCCAAAGTTCATCACAACGGTGACTGGTTATCTTTGTAATTATTGTTTGTGCTGTTTGAAAAAGTAAAGGGATTTATTTTAATTTACCCCTCCTCATTGCCAACCTGCAGTAACGTATATTGAATTGCAATTGAATAAACAAAATCGGTTTTGCAATGGTACAAGTTATTTATCTTTTATATTTCCTCCGACACACTTACCAAATGCCTATTTACTCAACCTGGCCCAAGATTCTGCACCGGCCCTCTCCATATTTTTCTTCTTAGAAGTAATGGCACTATTCGCTAACCCTTGTTGCTCTCATGGCCCACAGATTCTCTTAAGCCCACATTTTTCTCTTAATGATTTGATTGAGAACCACATGAAAAAAAAAAAAAAAAAAAAAAAAAGAAAAAAAAAAAAAAAAAAAAAGGAGTTATGTGGAAGCTTCACAGAATTTTTATGAAAAAAATTATGCGGAAACTTCTCATAATATACTTGGCTGGGAAAATGAGTATATTGTAACAAGTAAAAACTGAATGGGAGTCTCGTATTGTAGCTAAAGGTTTTAATTAACAATCATTCTTGATTAATAATGAGACTTTAAGCCCAGATGTCAAACCGCCTGCTATATACATTTACTAATTCGGAGTCTGAATGAACAAGAGTCGGAGTGAGCATTGTTGGATTTTGTATAGAAATAGAGTAGGAAACCATCCCACATTGAAGAAAAGAGAAAAGTGAGAAGGGTTTAAAAGGTTTCACTTAAGTCACTTAATAAAATGGGCTAAGCAAGGGATGGACCATGATCCCCTGGTTTGGTGTGGCTTGGGCTATATATTATATAGATGTCAAAAGATGGGCCTTGGGCCTTGGGGTCTCTGATTTGAACCGAAATAATCCTTTTTGGTCTAGGTTTTAATTTTGCTTCTGTGATCAGTCGTGTGGTTTGTGAGAAGACGTGTCTGATCAACACAACTTCTACAAACTGTCGTCTTCTATCCGAAAGGGTGGTTATGCTCTATAAAACCAAAGATCAAGGCGTCAGTTCATTATCGAATTCCTTTTCACTACCTTCATCTTCTGAAAAACCGTTCTGAGAGAAAAACACATCTAGTAGATTCGCCAGGGCCAAGAAACCGAGTGCTAGGTTCTTGGTTACAGATTGTTGAATCCTGGTGGCAGACGCTCAACGAACTACAGTAAGGAGTAGGGGCGAAATTCTGCTATAGGACATAGCATTTACGCTAGCCTCAATCTTCATTCAAGTCAGTTTTCTGATTACCCTTTTGTTACTTGTATTGCAAGTTTGTAATTGTATTTGTAAAACGATTTGTATTGTTTTTTACATTGAGTGAATTCTATTCAATACTATTTGTACGGTTCCTTATTGTTCTCCTACAAGCATAAATCGGAGTTAAGCACTCTCATTTAAGTATATACTAATTATCCATAATTGGAGTGGAAATTAAACTTATTGTCGTTGAATTGTTTACTAGTTTTCATGAATCATAGTGGAAATCAATGAAATTACTAAATTCCTACAATGTACAATTTCGGGATTTTTTTCAGTGTGAAGGTGAAAATTTAAAGTATCAAGTCTTACTTAATAAATACTTATAAATTTATCTAGCCACTAAATGTTTGCTACTCTGTTCCATATAATCAATATAACAAAGTAGGATTTCATGAGATGATTGAGGACATATGTTGATACGACCCGTTCCGAAAATTTCCCAAAATGTATGAAATGACCAAAATGCCCTTGCTTGGTCAAACGTTGACTTTTGAATAGTGACAAATGTTATTTTTTAATATTGTACTCTTTGCGAAGAGCTCGACGACATGAACGCGTCTACGAAGACGAAATCGAATTCCGGGTTGTATCGAAGAAGTTATGGACGAAAAACAAAATTTTGGTGTAGTGAAGTGCCACGTGGCAGCTTCTGATTGGTCGGTTTGGGGAAGATATTTAGGGGTTGTTTTAAAACCCGGTTTAACGCCGAGTTTCCCAAAAGGGCAAACCCGAGTTCGCAACTCAGGTCCGAACAGCGAAAAAGAAGCCGAAACTCTTCGCCGCCGTTGACCCTTCGCCGCGACGTATCGGGCCGGCGACCCTGCATTGGCTTCACCTCGTCGTCACGAACACGGAGCACCAAGGATCGGAGCCAGCAGCCGTCGGAATCGCCGGCAACGACGTCGACGGAATCAGCGAGCTTTCCGGCGAGATTCCGGCCAGTACAGTGCGTGGTAAGCTTTGAAACCTTGATTTTTGGATTCCTGGGATTCTGTAAATGCGTTTTGACATAAAATTCGATGGATTTGGTTGAGAATTGAAGGTTTTAGGATTTTGGGAAAGCCAGGCGAAATCCCCGGGTTCGGGCCGGCGCGGCCCGTGTTGACGTCAGCGACACGTGGATGACACGCGTGTGCCGCGTGGCGCCACGTGTCACGCCACGTCAGCACCACGTGGCTGCCAGTTCATCGCCACGTGGCAGCCAGGTCATCGCCACGTGGCAGCCAGGTCATCGCCACGTTAGCACGCGGTCCTCGACGTCAGCAGCCACCGGCGTTGACCACTGTTGACCGACCACTTTTCCGAGTGGAAACGACGTTCCGGATCCAATGGCGAACTCCGTTTCGCCATCCGAGATACAGTTATACCTCGATTGAGCAAAACAAGGAAAAGTAGGGTTTCTCGGTTATTCGTTAAGTTTCGGTTATTAACTTTGGATTATTGGGATTGTTAGGTGATCAAATTTCGAGGAATCAGCATAACCGAATCGTGCCTGCAGAGGAGGAGGACGACGATCGCCCGGTGTCACTGTGAGTGGACGGTTTTGGTTTTAAATGTGTTTGAGTGTGCTTTGTTTTCGTATATTTATATTCGTATGTTATTATGCTTATAAATTGGTTATGCTGCTGGTTGTGACTATTGTTGGTAGTCGTTGCTTGGTTGTGCCTAGGTGGTTTGTTTGCGATTAGTACTATTAGGGGTGCATTGTATGGATCGGGTGGTATGGCCCTCATCCATTAAATCATGGTCTGGGAGGTATGGCCCTCGTCCATGAGAGATATATCTCGGTCGGGTGTTATGGCCCTCGACCACACATTATATCTTGGACGGGTGTTATGGCCCTCGTTCATGAGAGGTATATCTCGGTCGGGTGTTATGGCCCTCGACCACATTACGTTGTAGTGTTGAGAATGTTTTGTGTGTATTGGCTGGATTGAGGTATGATATTATTATACTATCTGTTTTAACAGAGGGGGTTATTGGCATATATTGATACGACCCGTTCCAAAAATTTTCCCAAAATATCGTGAAATGACCAAAATGCCCTTAGATGGTCAAACGTTGACTTTGTAAACAGTAAGAATTTACATATTCAATATTGGACTCTATGCGAAGAGCACGAAGATACGAACGTGTCCGCGAAGACGGAATCGAATTCCGAGTTGTATCGAAGAAGTTATGGACGAAAAACGATTATGTGAAGTTGTGGGTTGTGACACGTGGCAGGCCAGGATTGGCCAATGCCACAGTGTCAGCCAATTATTGGCCAACACTATGTTGGGCTTTAAGACCCAAAGGAAAACCCGTGGGCTTCCATTTTTCCGGAAACCCGAACCCGCAACCACACTCCGCCATCCTTCATCGTCGTTGACTCGCCGGCGGCCACGGATCGGAGAAACTGAACCCAGAAACAACTTCCCCTCGCCGAGACGAAGCCGGAGCACCCCACATCGTCGACGGAAACCCACGGAATCGCCGGCAACAAGACGAACGGAACCCGCGAGCTTTCCGGCGAGATTCCGGCCAGCACAGTTGGAGGTGAGTTCCGAAAGTATGATTTTTGGATTCCTCTCGTTTCGTAGATGAATTTTCATCTAAGGATCGTTTGATTTGGTTGAGAATTGAGGAAGTTAGAGAGTTTTGAAATCGGATGAATAGTTGCGCGGAAAATTCCCAGTTTTCAGGCAATGGAGCGGCGGCGGCACGGCGGAGGGATGAACTCGCGGAATCGGAATTCTCCGAGATTCCGATGAGTTTTCCGCGCGCCCGGCAGACGGTGATGACGTCATCACCGATGATGACGTCAGCTTCCACGTGGATGCCGCGTGGCTGCCACGTCAGTGACACGTGGCTGCCGCGTGGATGCCAGGTCACCGCCACGTCAGCACCGTGCCCGGTGCCACGCCAGCACGGTGCTGACGTCAGCAGCCGTTGACCGGCGTTGACCAAGGTTGACCGGCCACTTTTCCGAGTGGAAACGACGTTCCGGATCCAATGGCGAACTCCGTTATGCCATCCGAGTTACGGTTATACCCCAATTGAGCAAAATGTGGAGAATTAGGGTTTTACGATTATTCTTATTATTCTTTGTGGTAATCGTTATTTATTGGGATTGTTAGGTGATCGGTTCCCGAGGAATCAGCGTTACCGACCCGAGCCTACGGACGACGATGACGATCGCCCGGCCTATCTGTGAGTGGACGGGTTTTGGTTTTGATTGTTGTTTGATTATGCTTTATATATATGTTTACGTATCTGTATGCTTTGGTGATATGTTGGTTGGTCGTTGGCATATGGTTTTGGGTATCGTTTGAGCATGTTTGAGTATATATATTTATGTATGTGTGAAATGGGGATTTGTTGGTTGGTTGCTACTATATGGTTTATGGAGCATGTGTTATACGTATATGCATATGAGGTTGTTATGCTGGAAATGCTGGTTGTTGCTGGTTAGTGTTGGTGAGGGTATGTGTTACCTGGTATGGTTAGTATGGTTTCCTCACCTTGTACATTGGTATTGCGAATACAGTCTCCTTGCCAATGTACTTACCCTTGCCAATTGGTATTGCGAATACAGTCTCCTTGCCAATTGGTAGTATACTGTACATTGGTATTGTGAATACAGTCTCCTTGCCAATGTACTCTTACCCTTGTCAATTGGTATTGCGAATACAGTCTCCTTGCCAATTGGTAGTATACTTTACATTGGTATTGTGAATACAGTCTCCTTGCCAATGTAAAGTGCATAAGTATGTGTGATTGTTTATTGTCGTTGTGAGTTTGGTTGTTGCTGCATGTTTGTTATGGTATAGTAGTATATTACGTTTTAACTGTGGGGATTATTATTATGTTTTATAAACGTTTTACACTGACATTTATTTTCCCTGTCCACTCACCTTTGTTTTGCGCCCCCTCAGGACTTGATACTGTTGAGCACCACAGAGACGAGCGGCAGGAGTCAGTGTAGCTTTGCTCTGGTTCACAAAGAGTGGAAGACTCTTTGCCATCTGTCTGTTGATCGTTAGACTAGTGTACGTAGTGTAATTGTGTATTATTCCGCCTTCGGGCAGTACAGTTGTTAGGTTTACTTCCGCTGTAGACGCTCTGATACATTGTAGGTATTTGTATTTTGGTTTTCCTTTCTTCGTTTTGTCGTTTTTTAGTTGTTTAAGGCTTCGTCACTCTGTAGGGGTGATGGCCGCACTCCCGGGCCCCACTTTTCGGGACGGGGTGTGTCATATATGTTAAATGTTTTTCACTGACTTCTTTTTCCGTCCACTCACCCTTGTTTTTGCGCCCCCTCAGGATCTGATTCGAAGTGCATCACCGAGACGACTGAGACCTGCCGATAGCTCTACTTCCACCAATGAAGGGTAGGAGATCTTCGTTGTCTTTGTCAGGCAGGTTATGAGTTAAGCTGTACAGCTGTGTATTCCGCCCTTGGGGCAGTTGTAGTGTGTTGTTTCTCTTCCGCTGTAGATGCTCTGATATTAATTTGTATTTCTTTTTCTTCTGTTTTTTTCGTTTTTATTTGTTTAAGGCTTCGTCACTCTTTGGGGGTGATGGCCGCACTCCCGGGCCCTACTTTTTGGGTCGGGGTGTGTCAATTGGTATCAGAGCTCTAGGTTTCCGACTTCCTGTCAAGTCTTGTTGGTCAGTGTTGTTCTTGAATCCTTGTTTTGTCTTTGTCAGAGCTATGTCGCCTCAGCGTGGTGCACATAGGCAGCGGGGTGGACGTGGTATCAGTAACCCCCATATTGTCGACAGATTTTCCAGCTTAGGTCAGCTTAGCGCCGCGTTAGAGAACGTTATTCCAGTCAACCGAGGCCAGGGTAGGAGACCCACTTTGCTTGAGATGGCCCGTAAGTTCTGGGTGTTCAGGAGTTGAATAACATCGGAAGGAATGTGGCTACCGAGTCCTGGTGGGATAGGATGGAGACAGTGCTAAGAGCCATGAACTGTCCACCGCAGCAGAAGGTAGAGGTGGCATCCTCTTTCTTTTCGAGAGACACTGCAATATGGTGGCAGGATATGCAGAGAACCTACCCGAAGTTACCGTTACTTGGGAGCAGCTCACGAGCATCTTTTGTGAGAGGTTTTTCAGCCCAGAGTTTCAGTGGAGGAAGATGTCCGAGTTTATTACCTTTCGCCAGGAGGAGCTATCCGTTAGTGATTATGAACAGCGGTTTCGAGAACTCTCATGTTTTTACCCTGGAGCAGCTGATCGTCCGCTTGAATTGATGATTCAGTTTCAAATTGGATTACGAAATGACATCAGACTGGCTGTAGGAGGTAGACAGTTCACCACGTACAGCGATTTGTTCCACGCAGCTCTGAGTGTAGAGCAGTACCTGGTAGGACGACCCTTTGGGATGGACCTTGGAGGCAGTAGCAGTGGAGCTGGTCAGGGAAGTGCTAGCAGTTCTGTCACTCGTGGCTTCCGACGCCAGGGTAGGAATCGACCCTCGATGGGAGGGCCGAGGCAACAGCAGTCCTTTAGGAGGACATCACGGAGTTCCGGATCTTCTAGTGGAGCCTCTAGCTCGAGTGGAAGATCTTCCGGGGGCTCTCGTGCCCCGGGCTCCCGCCGATCCGATGATGGTTCTGGATGCCGTATCTGTGGAGATCAACGCCATTGGCAGCGTCAATGTCCCTTCAACTGGAGGAATGTGCATGGGGAGTCGTCCCAGGGTAACCAGATAATGCAACAGGAATCAGTCATCGATGGGAACACTGGTGGACAAGTTGAAACTCCGGATCAGCTTCTATTTGGAGTGGCTGACAGTGTAGGCCAGGGAAACCGTACTAGACGTCGAAATCGGGGTCGTGGAGACCGAGGCAGAAGTCGGGCACAAGGGCAAGTCTACTCCATGAACTAGCTGGAAGCTCAGTTTAATCCTGACATAAATACTGGTATGTTGTGTATCCTTGGTTGTTTGGGTTGAAGTTTTGTTGGTCTAGCGGTGTTAATTTTGGTTGTGAGGTTTAAGCAAACTCTACTCCTAGGCGATTGTGGTGTTAGGGATGTGTTTCATGAGTGTAAGAATCACAGGAGTGTCCTGTGATTGTTACTGACGTTGTATCAGAAACTGACTTCTTTCCTTGGAATATCGTTGGCTTCGATGTATCCTTGGAATAGATTGGTCAACTTACTTTCCTGTATGGGTGAATTGTGGTGGGGAAACGGTGGTTTTCCCAAATACCTTGGTTACCCAATGTTTGGTTTTGGGTGAGCTGAAGGCGTAGTAGTTAGGTTGGTCACCACCTTTTTGGGTGAAGAAATTCTTGTGTAAGTAGTGGTACCGATTACCTAGCACGTGTGATTGGGAAACCTGAGACATGAAGATGCTACGGGACGCACTTGTGGTAAGAGTTTCTCGGATGCCAAGGCACCAACCGTTATCTTTGGGATGGAGGTATCCCATGGCCCTCACTTGGGCAGTTATATGTGTCATCAATTGCTACGTTGGTCAACTCCAGGCAGTGACTGCATACTCCTCGCTACCGGACTTGTGAGCGTACTCAGTTTCCTATGAGGAGGTGATAGACTCACTATACAAGCGGATTTCCGAAACTGAAGATGATGACATGTGAGATTGCACGCAAGGAGTTGAGAGATCCACAAGGCAGTGAAGTTGCTTTGTTCAGAAAGTCATCATTAGGCGAACTATCTGCTTGGGTGATTTATGAAGGCGTGGTTTAAGCGTAGCGAAGATCATGACTTTTGGTTCAGTGTGACACTAAACAGGGGCAAAATTTGAGGGCTGATGCAAATTTAAAGATGAAGTTGGTTCTGCAGGTAGACCAGTGAGTCTACCAAACCCCTACATCAGCCGAGTTTATCAGTGTTGAAGAGTTGCCAAAGGAGAATGAATTGATAGCTTTGGAGGGGGTCATGTTATTGTTTTAGTTGTTGTTGACCCTTTTCGGGAAGTTAGTTACAGTTTTGTTTCGTTGGCTTGTTTTAGTTGTTTGGGACCTTGTGAGGTTGTGGGTTGGTCATTGACGAAATGTTTCCTTCAAGTTCAAAAAGTTTGACTTGAAGTCGGAAAACCAAAGTGGGATGGTTTCAGCACTATTGTAGCTCTCGAAAGGTTCTCCTTGCTGGTGAAGGTGACTTCCCCTTTTCTGCTTGCTTGGCTCAAGCTTTAGGGAGTGCAACCAACGTGGTTACAACTTCTCTCTGGTATCAAGGTACCTTGTTGGCAAAACATGGGAGCGGTGGTGCTTCACATGTGAATGAATTGAGGACAAGGGAGTGCTTGGTGCTGCACGAAGTTGATGTGTATGAGATGGACCTACATCCCTACCTCAAATGGAGGAAATTTGATACGAACACCTTCAACTTTCCTCATGCAGGCCATTCCTTTGGCTGCATGAAGGAGACCCTGCACTCATTTCGTACCACCATTCATCTCGATCTCCTCATCGTTGAAGACCAGTAAGAGGATTGAGTCAACTCAATCGTTGGGGATTCGACATGATAATCTATCTCGGCGAGGAACAACCGCCTAACCACTTGCAATGAGGTGACAAAATGGTGACAGTCTGTGTGGAACTTTGGAGATCTTTTCCCATTCCGGTACAGAGGGTTGGAGGTAGAGGAAGCGATGATGACGCGACCCGTTGTCATAGAGTTAGTATTTTCTATTCTTTCGGAGGTGATAAGGTGTACCTAGTGGTGGGGAATCCAGAGGTTATGAGTATGTGATTGGTGAGTAATCAGAGTTGCGCAGCGAATGCGTGGCGACATAAACAGTTGACTTAACGGAAAATGAGGCACACCAACATGGAACTTGAGCTCGAAATGGCACATTTCAGCTGGACATTTTTGAGAGACAGATTTGGGATTACCCTTGGGCCTTACGAGATCACGGAGTGGTTTGGTGATGGGGCATGTTGATGGATTTGCCACCGAAGCTATCTTGGTTACGCAGTGTGTTCCATGTGTCGATGCACGAAGGTACTTACCAGATTCCGGCAAATGACTTGAAATCTCAACCATTTGGAGTGAGGTAAAAGGTGTTTTGAGTTGTGGAAGGGCCGAATTACTTGGTAGGTTTGAAAGATCTAGTCCTGGGCGACAGAACGTTCTAGTGGTGAAATTCTTGTGCGACACCTACGGTGTTGAGGAAGCCACGTGGGAGATGGTGGAGTACATACGGAAGGAGTGTTCGCACATGTCCTACGTACGTACGTCCTCCCCTAGTTTATTTTTGAATTTCGAGGACGAAATTCTTATAAGGGGGGTAGATTGATACGACCCGTTCCGAAAATTTCCCAAAATGTATGAAATGACTAAAATGCCCTTGCTTGGTCAAACGTTGACTTTTGAATAGTGACAGATGTTATTTTTTAATATTGTACTCTTTGCGAAGAGCTCGACGACATGAACGCGTCTACGAAGACGAAATCGAATTCCGGGTTGTATCGAAGAAGTTATGGACGAAAAACAGAATTTTGGTGTAGTGAAGTGCCACGTGGCAGCTTCTGATTGGTCGGTTTGGGGAAGATATTTTGGGGTTGTTTTAAAACCCGGTTTAACCCCGAGTTTCCCAAAAGGGAAACCCGAGTTCGCAACTCAGGTCCGAACAGTGAAAAGAAGCCGAAAACTCTTCGCCGCCGTTGACCCTTCGCCGGCGACGGATCGGGCCGGCGACCACCTGCATTGGCTTCACCTCGTCGTCACGAACACGGAGCACCAAGGAGCCAGCAGCCGTCGGAATCGCCGGCAACGACGTCGACGGAATCCGCGAGCTTTCCGGCGAGATTCGGCCAGTACAATGCGTGGTAAGCTTTGAAACCTTGATTTTTGGATTCCTGGGATTCCGTAGATGCGTTTTGACATAAAATTCGATGGATTTGGTTGAGAATTGAAGGTTTTAGGATTTTGGGGAAGCCGAGGAAAATCCCCCTTGCGCCGGCTCCTGACGTCGAGCGCCGTCCTGACGTCAGCGACACGTGGATGACACGCGTGTGCCGCGTGGCGCCACGTGTCACGCCACGTCAGCACCACGTGGCTGCCAAGTCATCGCCACGTGGCAGCCAGGTCATCGCCACGTCAGCACGCGTCCTCGACGTCAGCCACCGGCGTTGACCACTGTTGACCGACCACTTTTCCGAGTGGAAACGACGTTTCGGATCCAATGGTGAACTCCGTTTTGCCATCCGAGATACGGTTATACCTCGATTGAGCAAAACAAGGAAAAGTAGGGTTTCTCGGTTATTCGTTAAGTTTCGGTTATTAACTTTGGATTATTGGGATTGTTAGGTGATCAAATTTCGAGGAATCAGCATAACCGAATCGTGCCTGCAGAGGAGGACGACGACGATCGCCCGGTGTCACTGTGAGTGGACGGTTTTGGTTTTGAATGTGTTTGAGTGTGCTTTGTTTTCTTATATTTATATTCGTATGTTATTATGCTTATAAATTGGTTATGCTGCTGGTTGTGACTATTGTTGGTAGTCGTTGCTTGGTTGTGCCTAGGTGGTTTGTTTGCGATTAGTACTATTAGGGGCGCATTGTATGGATCAGGTGGTATGGCCCTCATCCATTAAATCATGGTCTGGGAGGTATGGCCCTCGTCCATGAGAGATATATCTCGGTCGGGTGTTATGGCCCTCGACCACACATTATATCTTGGACGGGTGTTATGGCCCTCGTTCATGAGAGGTATATCTCGGTCGGGTGTTATGGCCCTCGACCACATTACGTTGTAGTGTTGAGAATGTTTTGTGTGTATAGGTTGCTCGGATGTTAGTTACAGTACGTATTGGCTGGATTGAGGTATGATATTATTATACTATCTGTTTTGACAGAGGGGGTTATTGGCATATCTGTTAAATGTTTTTCACTGACTTCTTTTTCCGTCCACTCACCCTTGTTTTTGCGCCCCCTCAGGATCTGATTCTGAAGTGCATCACCGAGACGACTGAGACCTGCCGATAGCTCTACTTCCACCAACGAAGGGTAGGAGATCTTCGTTGTCTTTGTCAGGCAGGTTATGAGTTAAGCTATACAGCTGTGTATTCCGCCCTTGGGGCAGTTGTAGTGTGTTGTTTCTCTTCCGCTGTAGATGCTCTGATATTAATTTGTATTTCTTTTTCTTCCGTTTTTGTCGTTTTTATTTGTTTAAGGCTTCGTCACTCTTTGGGGGTGATGGCCGCACTCCCGGGCCCTACTTTTTGGGTCGGGGTGTGTCATATGTCCAACATATATGTAAGTAATTGTTGGATGATTACATAGAAAAAAGAAGCAAACCAGAAAAAGTTCAGCAGGATAGAGACCAACAGGAACGAAAAAAGGTGTTGCAAGAAGACGAAAGAACACGAGAGCTAGTATGGTTTCATTCTTACATGCAAGTACAAATTGTTTTGCACAGGTGTTGACCTTAAATCTCTTCGCGGGAAGATACCCTTCGAAAGATTATTGCGCGAACATGCCACCAATAGTACCTTCGTTGGCTTATTGGAATTGTGATTTGAGGAATTGCACCTTGCCTTCTAAATCAAACAATTGTGTCTCGGTAGGGCACATTTATCGAATTCCGAGTATAAGTTCTTTTTGCTTTGCAACGAATAAGGACTTTTAGTGATAAATCAACAATGAACAAGATAAAATAAAGAACAAACGTATTCTTTATTGATGAAAGGAAAAGACAAAAGTACAACACAACCAGAATATCGCATCGGCTGTGGATAGTAGAACTAGGGTTGACCTAGTCTCGCGTCGTCGTCGTAAGTGCGATCGTCGTGATCATCTTCGTAAAGAAATCTAGTTGCCTTTCGGCGAAATCTGTTTAGAAATCTGTTTAGAGATATCTGGGTGTTTGTGTTGGAGAGAGATGTCCCTGAACTTGATGCTAAGCTCTCCTTTATATAGTGATACCTCACAGACCTTGGGCTTTTCCTTGAACGGTAAGCAAATAGGTCTTCAATTAAAGACTACTTTCTTTAATTCCCAAATCCTTCTTAGACTGGGTTCTGCCAAGAATCCTTCTTTGATCTTTACTTGATTTCCTTCAGCCCATGGGAAATACTTTCCCGATCTTTAACTAACAATCCCTTGGCCTGCAAAAATAACATCACTTCCCCGCTCAACGTGGGATTCGTCCACATTCTGCCGATCCCCTTTCCTAAGTTAGCCACTAGTAGGCCTTATCCCTCATGCACGTCGGCCCAACTCCATTACTCGGCCTCATTGCACAATTCATGCCCAAACAAGAGGTACAATTGGAAAACACATTAATTTATGAGGATAACTTTAGGCATAAAGATTTCATTCCACATGGAATCAAATTTTCATGATACCACATCTCCCAAGGAATCTCATTCCTTGAAAATGTGGAATGTGATTGATGATTTTATTATGGGTCCTATTACAAATTGATTCCTAAAGTTTAGTAAACATAGGAATCACGGGAATGAAAATGATTCCCAACATTTTTTTTCTTCCACTCTTGGTTAGTAGACACGTCAGTAGCACTGTCATATTCAATGAATAGGCTGGATGTTATTTTGATGTCAAGACTTCCTTTTTACATGGCTATATGCACAATGGCTTTGTTGATCAAGAACGTTCCCACTTGGATTAGCAAACTCCATAAGGCGTTAGATGGGCTCAAACAAGTACCCCGAACTTAGTTTCACCGGTTTAGCTCTTGCCTCTTTCATTATGGATTCCAAAAAAGTGAGGAAAATTCTTCTTCTGTTTGTAATTCAACAAGCAAACAAAATAAGAAACCACTGCTGGGAGAATTGGGTGGGTACGTAGCAAATGCGCAAAAGAACCAAACAGTGAAAACCATATCCATAACTTGTCCCTTTCAAAGTACACAAAAAAGAGAGTAAAATGTAGAAAATAAAAACTTGTCGTTTTCGGAGTACACAAATGCATATTTGGGTGTTCCACCAATCTTCCCACTTCCCACCAACTCCACTTAAATAGCTTTTCCTTTTAAACTAATGATAATAACATGGCATTTTGTAGCACAGAAACTTAGCTTATCCATATTCTATTGACATTTAAGAATGCCTTACATCACTAGTAAATCTAAGGTTTTGACTTTTGAGAAAATTGAAGTTGTGATTTTGTCTTTCTATCCAAATCATTACCTTTTCTATTTGGGCGTATATTGGGGTTGCTCACTGGAAAAAGTTTACTCATATTGTGCGTCATTTGCACTGCATTTCGATATCTATTGCAGCTAATAACCATATATAAGGGTAACTTGTAAATATTTCATGAGAGAAGATCTATCCATATTAGGCGTCGGTGTCCTTTGCATCCGCTTGTCAAATTGTATTCTTTAGCCATTCAAAAAAAAATTTTGGACGAAAAGTCCAAATATTTTGTTTATCGCTATTATAAACATTTATCTACAACTTAAATGCAAAATATTTTCTTGACCAAAATGAACCGATATTGTCCATATAAAGTAATGAGTCAGTGTTGAGCAAAATGATGATGATCTCTGTGATGTACCTGGTCAGACACCTGCTCTCCAATGTCGTCTGGAAGTAATATTGATGCCAAAAACCGCGTTCTGAGCTGAGTTGTGCAATATGATCGAGAAAAGCAATATTAGCTAGTGCGTTTTTGACAGCCAAGACCCTCGTTCTTTTCTTGCCCAGTGGCCGTCATCGACCGCCCAAAGCTCAAAGTTCACTGGACCTTACCCCTGCTACCCAGCTTTCTCTGTTTTTTTCTACATAACTTATATCTAGTGTATTTAATGCCTACCCAAGTATTTAGCAACTGGAGCTATGAGAATCTTTATCAGCGTTTATGTAGAAAGTACTTCCATTTCTAAGCGCTTCTATATTTTCTTGCTAATAGCTATTTCAAATTTAACATCATCAGCCTTTGTAGAAGCACTTGCAAACATGGCCATCGTCTGAACATTGTTTGTATAAAATTTTGGCACTAAACTATATTTTGTGCCTTATATTGGAACGAAAAGTTTAGTTTAGGATCTTATTAGGAGGTACAATTTCGCAAAGGCAAATCCAAATGGCCAAATGTCAGAAGGAGTAAATTTCATGCGGCGGTGTTTGTAAAATCCTCCCTATATATACCACCTTCATTTCCATAAGGCATTTATATCACGTCCAAATTTTCATTCCAAAACAAACACCATGGATTCTTTTCCATCAAGATTCTATCCCCTGCTTTCGATGCTCTGTTTTGCTATTGCCTCTTTGGTGGTTGTTGTCTCTGCTAGTAATTTCAATAAAGATTTTGAGATTACATGGGGTGATGGTCGAGCTAAGATTTTAAACAACAACGAGCTTCTTGTACTCACTCTTGATAGAACCTCAGGTTCTGGATTTCAATCGAAAAACGAGTACTTATTTGGCAAAATCGATATGCAAATAAAGCTTGTACCCGGAAACTCTGCAGGCACGGTTACCGCATACTATGTAAGTTTTGAATTCTACAACAGTTTCAACTTTGACATGGGCCAATAGTACTAATAATCTTTACAAATTAATTTGCAGTTGTCCTCAAAAGGGTCAGCATGGGATGAGATTGATTTTGAGTTCTTGGGGAACTTGAGTGGTGATCCTTACACCCTTCATACCAATGTGTATAGCCAGGGCAAGGGTGACAGAGAGCAACAATTCTATTTATGGTTTGACCCAACTGCCGATTTTCATACATACTCCATCCTTTGGAACCCTCAACGTATTGTGTAAGTCACCAACTTAGCTTTACAGACCAATAATTGCATGACATGCCCTTTTCTACTATTGTGTGATTAACGAAGATCAACAGACAAATTTAATAATCAGAACCATTCAGTTTTCTTAATCACTTTTAACAATCATGTCTACAAATCAATCGTATATTGCAGAACCCAGCAGTCATACACACACATGTATTGAACAACCTAAGGGTTGGATTGGATAACTATTAAGGTTTCCATGATGAACCTTGTATTCTGTTGGATAACTATTAAGTATCTAATAAGTAATTTTGGATATGTTATCTGTCAGCTTCTCAGTGGATGGCATCCCAATAAGGGAGTTCAAGAATATGAAGTCAATTGGTGTTCCATTCCCAAAGAGCCAGCCTATGAGAATATACTCAAGCCTCTGGAATGCTGATGATTGGGCCACAAGGGGTGGTCTTATCAAAACTGACTGGACCAAAGCTCCTTTCACTGCCTCTTACAGGAACTTCAATGCCAGAGATGCCTGTGTTTGGTCCTCTGGGGCATCTTCTTGCTCTTCAAGGTCGCCGGCTTCCACATGGCTCTCACAAGAGTTGGATTTGGCAAGTCAGGAGAAACTGAAATGGGTGCAAAAGAATCACATGATTTACAATTATTGCAAAGACACAAAAAGATTTCCCCAAGGATTTCCTCAAGAATGTAAAATGTCTTGAGAGTCTTTGATCCATTGCTTTCAAAGTCCTCTTGTATGTGAATAAATAAAATTGTCTTTTTCATGTAAGGTCATGTATATAGATGGTTTGGGAGTTATGTTGGAAGGATAATAAAATTTATAGTCGCAGTCTATTTTAGAGGACAAAAAATTGTCCGTAACAATGTTCCTCCTCGATCTTGTGGTATACAAGGTTTGAGACCGGAAGTCATATAGGTTTGAGTTTGGGTTAGTTGTAAAGTTACTAAATTCCTTTGTCAGACACCAGAACTTGCAATGAGTGCTCAAATTCCTTTGTCAAGTACACTATCAAACTTCTGTTGTGCTTTCACATAACCCCTTGCATTTTTGGAACTCAAGCACACGCATAAGCTGCTTTGGGAACAAAGGTCCAAAAACAAAACGTATTGCAGTAGTTTTACTTACGTACATAAATTCTGCGAAAGGTAATTAAAGAGTAGAAATAGAGATGTAGATATTGAATAAATGAATGATCAGATGAATAATTACAGCAAAATAATCAAAGAATTGATTTATGACATGTTATGTGTTTCTCTAGGAAGTGGTACATTCAACAGGGAGGCCCTGGGGAAATCTCTTGGAATCAGAACAGTAGTTGTAGATCATGTAGTTGGTCTGCACCCACTTCAGCCTCTCCTGACTTGTTGAGTCCAACTGCTGAGAAAGCCAATCGCCATTGTTACCGGACGATGATGACGAAGAACCGCAAGAAGAGGCTCCAGAAGACCAGACGCAAGCTTCTGCGCTGAACTTTCTGTAAGAGGCGGTGAGAGGAGCTTGACTCCAATCTGTCTTCACAAGTCCACCCCTTGTTGCCCAGTCATCAGCGTTCCACAGGCTCGAGTATATTCTCATTGGCTGGCTCTTTGGGAATGGAACTCCATTAGATTCTTGGTTCTTGAACTCTCTGATTGGTGTGCCGTCTACAGAGAATCTGAACACAAAAACAGAGCAAACAGAGCATATGGAATTAGTTGATGAAGAAACTAAGTTAAAAACAGAGGAAAGCAATGAATGTACGCAACTTTGAAAGTTACGCTTCTAGGATACAAACAAGTACTAAATAGGAACGATGACAAATGATCAATCATGAATTGCTACTAAACCTACTCCAATTGGCCATGATCGACCAATGTCATACTTTTAAGTGTTTGTATTCAGTGTGCGCTCATACTTAAATGGATTATGTACTTACATAATGCGCTGGGCATTCCATAGGATGGAGTAGGTGTGGAAATCAGCAGTTGGGTCAAACCAGAGATAAAATTGTTGCTCTCTGTTCCCTTTGCCCTGGCTAAAGACATTGGTGTGGAGAATGTAAGGGTCTCCACTCAAATTCCCCAAAAATTCAAAGTCTATCTCATCCCATGTGGACCCTTTAGAAGATAACTGCAAATCAATCAACAAAGATTGTTAACCAAACCAGTCAGATTACAAAAAACCCAACAATATCAGATCAAAAAGTTTAAACAGAAATTGAAAGGAAACAGTATTCCAGAAATGAACTTACATAGTAGGCAGTGACAGTTCCAGCTGAGTTTCCTGGGACAAGCTTGAGCTGCATATCAATCTTTCCGAATAGGTACTCATTTTTGGATTGGAATCCGGAGCCAGAGGCTTTATCAAGTGACAGTGTAAGAAGCTCGCCGTTGTTGACAATCTTAGCCCGGCCGTCTCCCCACGTGAGCTCAAAGTCTTGGTTTAAGTTGGCAGCAGAGGCTGCAAGAAGAAAGCTAGCTAGAAATGGTATCAGCCACATTAAGCAGGCATTAGTGGAAGTAGGCATGGCCAGTTTAGTTTGTATTGGAATTTTGATTGCAGGCTACAAGAATGGTGAATGGAACAACTAACTGATGAGTATGCAGAAGAAGTTTGATTGGTATTTATAGTAAAGATGTTTGTTGAGCGAGGAAAAGGATGGGAAGCTTGGAAGGAAGGTTCAGTCAACTTTGCTGTGGTCAGTTGTTGGGTTGAAAGAGTATTACCTTGTTAGCTGTCGATAGAACATTATAATAACACGCGCTTTTGCATTATCTTGGATTCTGCTAGTCTTTCATGTTTTGCCTTGTCATTTTTCTTCTTGCATTAGAAAAGTAGTGTTATCACTTGATTATCTTGCCTGTATCAGCCACGCGCATTGTGGCCATTATTTTATACATTTCAAAAACCTCCAAGGGTTGAGGGTGTTTGTCAACATATGCACTATATGTCTCAATTTTCTCACTTTACATTGCAAGCTTTTTAGGTCTGTCAATTTGAATCATTAAGTTTGACAAAACCTATTCTTTGGGGACATAGCAATTGCGAGACTCTTGTACTTATGTCTGCAAAAAGACAAGGGTTCACAAAATATCTATGGTCCTCACATAAACAATTTAGATTGATAGCAGATAATAAATACATATTTGAGCAAGTTTTAAACACTGAGTTGAATTTAAAAAGATTTAAAATATCATAATGTATTCTGAAAAGCACGCATAAACCTTGTTACCTAACAAGAAGCAGCTAGTATACCAAATCATCAACGCGATCATACCCATACTTTCGAAAGATGAATAAAATAGATAGATTTTCGAGATAAATGATAAATGTAGATAAAAATTCTCCATCACACTTCTTTTCCATGCGCGTGAAATATTAACTTTCCAAAGGCCACTTTTTGGTCTCAGTTTATCCGATTCTTTGGCGGTGGTGATGATTTTGCAATTTCCATGCATACAAATAAATTCGTGCTTTGCTGGACCACCGACCAAATTCTCCCACGGATAAAATCGAAACAGCATGCCCAATTAAATAACGAAATCTCTGTGTTCATGCAAATCAAACCGTGTTCAATTATTGCTCCTCACTGTAATAATCTATTGACAGCTCATTTTTATACAATTCTTTTCCAGCAAACAACTGTCTTAACAGCTGAGCTGACCAAATGCCTCCACTTTCCCACCCCCTTCCCTCTACTTCCCATTTCCCCTATATAAATACCAACTCAAACCAAATTCTCTTAACATCCTTTCATTTCCAAATTTCCTCTGCAATTCCATTCTTCACAACCAACACACTTGAATCCATGGCTTCTTACACTTCAGTGCTTCTGATTTCAATAGTTTCACTGGGCTGCTTTGTTCTTGCTGCCTCTGCTGGTGACTTGAACAATGATTTTCAGATTACATGGGGAGACGGTCGAGCTAAAATTGTCAACAATGGGGAGCTTCTTACTCTGTCTCTTGACAAAGCATCCGGCTCCGGATTCCAATCGAAAAACGAGTACTTGTTCGGAAAGATCGACATGCAGCTCAAGCTTGTCCCTGGAAACTCTGCCGGCACTGTCACTGCCTACTATGTACGTTCCTTCAAGTCGGAAATACAATTTCATTTCGATATCTCCTTTAACTTCTGTTTAATATAATGCAATTGGGAATTTAGAAGTCTGACTGCTTTGGTTACAACTTTGTTGATTTTTGCAGTTATCTTCAAAAGGATCGACGTGGGACGAGATAGACTTTGAGTTCTTAGGCAACTTGAGTGGCGACCCTTATATTCTTCACACTAATGTCTTCAGCCAAGGAAAAGGAAACAGAGAGCAACAATTCTATCTTTGGTTTGACCCTACTGCTGATTTCCACACCTATTCCATCCTCTGGAATCCGCAACGCATTGTGTAAGTACAAAATCTATTTAACTTTATGAAATCAATAGAAAGTCAAAATTATGACCTCTGTTCTTAATTTGATCCAGTATTGATCAACTACTTAAAGCTCTGTCTTACACTGTTTTTATATTCAGATTCTCTGTAGACGGCACGCCAATTAGAGAGTTCAAGAACCAAGAATCGAACGGAGTTCCATTCCCAAAGAGCCAGCCAATGAGAATATACTCTAGCCTCTGGAATGCCGATGACTGGGCAACAAGGGGTGGACTTGTGAAGACAGATTGGAGTCGAGCTCCTTTCACCGCCTCTTACAGAAACTTCAACGCAGAAGCTTGCGTCTGGTCTTCCGGAGCCTCTTCTTGCGGTTCTTCGTCATCATCTGGTAACAATGGCGATTGGCTTTCTCAGCAGTTGGACTCAACAAGTCAGGAGAGGCTGAAGTGGGTGCAGACCAACTACATGATCTACAATTACTGTTCTGATTCCAAGAGATTTCCCCAGGGCCTCCCTGTTGAATGCACCACTTCCTAGAGAGAAATAGCATGTCAATTCTTTGATTATTTTTGCTGTAATTAATTATATCTTACATTTACGCTTTATTTTTGTCAAGGATCGTATCTACATAGCTTCGTCTATATATTGATTCTCTAAGAATGAGAAATTTTATCCAAAGCAATCAAATTGATCTTTATACCAATTATTTATTTCAATTATTAAATTAATGTAATATCCTAATACAAAATTATTATTTAAAATCATATATATGTAAAACAAAATAACAATTTTATCACTATACCCAACATCTTCAACGTAACCTTAGATTATTCATCAAATACTATAAATTATTCCTTCAAGAATGAATCAGCCATCGAGGAAGAGTAGATGTGAGCTGCCTTGAAATTATTAGCTTTGTCTGAGTTTTCACCGATTAGGATTTATTACGATTTTGTGGTCTTTTATGCTTTCTTTGATATAAGTAACATCTGTAGTTTGATTTTATTTTAGTTGATTTTATTTCAATTTCGTGTGTGTGCAGTACTGCTAATGCTATTTATGTTGAAGAGATAATTAGAATTTAACTATTTTGGTTTTTAAATAAAAAAATTGGTAAGTGAGAGGTTACAGGTGATGTAAAAATCAAATTCAATGTTTGAGTTAAAGATACTTTTGGAATGTAAAATGGGTGTAGTGATGAAATTCAACATAGCTAAAATGGATGATGAATTTTTCAATAAGATTGAGTGTAAAGACTAATTTGATCGGTGGTTGATGGGTGTAGATAAAATTCCCTTTAAAGAAATTGTCTATTCCCCTATTCATCAAAAAATGTTTTTCTTCTCCTCTTCTTCAATTTCGCCGTCGAGTGTTGTTGAGGAGCCGGACCACCTCGTCCTGCTGAGCTACATCTTTCACTTGACTCATCCGATTGATTAACACCAATAAGTTAAGGGTGAATTGGCCAATTAACCAAATAAAAATCTCACCATCATCATCCGAAAACTAATCCAATACCATATTCAAGACGAAAATTAATAATATTAAAATATGGCGAGAAACTTTCACCCAAAAAAAAATTCTGGGGCTCTTACCAAAAACTACTATATAGGTCATTCTCTCACCAAAAACACTACCTCACTTTTTTTCATACAATTTACTACTACTTTTACTATTTAATACCAAACAAAAACCAACAAGCCCACCACAGCCCACATGCGTGGGGCTCACTCGCCTCAAATACTTGAATTGAAAAAAATTGATTTGAAAGAAAAAATAATTTGAAGGAACAGATCTTTCAAATTGAAGGATGTGTTCCTTCTAATTTGGAGGTGTTCCTTCAGATTTATGCAACTATTTCAGCAATTGAAGGAACACAACCTTCAAATTGAAAATTGAAATTGAAAATTGAAGGAACACATCCTTCAGATTTATGCAACTATTCCAGCGTGTGTGTAAAGTTATTATTAAAAGTGTACAAGCCAATTAAAAATAAACATACGTCAAAGTAGTACTAAATTGTAATGTTTAAAGTGAGGTAATATTTTTGAGTATTTTGCTCTTAAAGTAGCAGTGAATTGTAATTGTTTCATAAAAGTACTAATATTGTCTTAACACTTGTCAACAAAGGTTTTCATTCTTAAACCCGTTAGCGCAAAAAAGGTCTAACGCCGCCAAACATGGCTCCTATGCGTCCTTTTTGGGGATACGTCTTCCACCCAACGGGCGAAGAGATTGCGGGCATATTCTTGAAGAGAAAGATTGCTAATGAAGAGCTGCCGAATAGTAACCTAATAAGGGAGGCTGAATCATACGAGTTCCTCAACCCTGAAGCTTTCTCAGCTTCATAACTTTAGTTTATGCTTAGGGTTTTGTTTATTTATTAATTTTTGAGAATCTGGATCGTAATGGATACATATATCTGTAAATATATGGTTTGTGAAGTCAATTGCCCCACTCTTAATTCACCCATGAAGCTGCCTTTTTTGGTAGTTATATTTGTAAAGTTTTGTCGAGTATGCAGGCAAGGTGTTTGACAAAATGCCTCAAAGGGAGAGGAGGTATAGGTCGTGTTTGAAATGTCTTATTGTGTTGAGGGCAAGGTGTTTGAAAAAAGGCCTTAAAGAGGAGCCGTTAAGTTTGATAGTTTTTGTAAGGCTTTGTCGAGTGTGGAGCAAGGTGTTTGACAAAATGCCTCACAGAGGAGGTTGCAAGAGCAAAGGCTGGGTGGGCAATTTTGTTTGCAAGCTAGAGAATTACGTGTTGCGTAATGGCAAATCTGAAATCCTATTTACATGATGATTAAGTAAAGATGGAGTACAAGGTTTATATGTAAGTTGTGTTATGGTTCTATCTATGTTTACTATTAGAACGTGTAATTAGAAAAACCAAGGATTTGATAGATAAAGTCATAATTGTTCACCTTCTTAAACATTAATTTATTTACTCTGCAGACCAACAAGATACGCCTGTGAGGATGATAGCTTGGTTCTTTTTCATACCAAGGGATCGTAATGCAGACCCTCCAAATCGAGCAGCTGGTGGTGGATATTGCAAGGCTGATGAGTCTTGAGTCTGATACAGAAATAGAATTTGAAAATGTCATAGTTGGTTATAGCCTTTAAATTCATCAAAGGTGAATCTGAAGAGACCGATTGGGTGATGCATGAATTTAGGGTCAACGAGAAAGAGGTAGCCATGGGGACTTTTACAATTTTTTAATAATAAATGATTGTTCAAACTTCTTGTGGGCTAATCACAAATTTGCAATCATGTTAACTCTGACTTGCAGATTGATGACTACGTTTTGTGTAAGATATACAAAGAAGAATGCAGATCTAGTGAACCAGATTGGTCACCGAGGACATCGTCAAGTACTGATTCGGATCAGTGAAAGCAGAACGTCCAGTATTGAAATTCAGCAACAACAATCGAATGGAACTTCTAGAGATAGCTTACTAGTTCTGTAGGGTTATATTCTTTAATTTCGAGACGCATGGGTTTTTCTTCCTAGTGCTAGTTTTTTGATACAATTTGTTACAACCACTGGACGTCGGAGCTTGATTCCAACTTTGGATATCGTATTTTGTAGACTTGCAAAATATATCACTAATTCTACTAGACTAAGAGTTAGTTGTTTAATCATTTAAATAGTAATGTGGTTTATGATGAATTTCTGCTTTCTTTTTGCTTTATGAATTTTGTGTGCTTCTGATAACAATTGCAAAAACAACCCAAACATGCTATATCTAGCATGATACTCACATCTGATGGCGTCTTTGTGTCCTACGCTAAATTAATTAGGGATGTGACGCATGTGTGGCCATTTTCGGCTCTTTGGCCATATTGGCTTTACATGTGTGTCAACATTTTTTGATACCATAATGAAGGTGGTTGATGTTCCACCCAAAATTAATTGGCAATGGGGAGAATAATCTAACTCTTTATAGTAAGGACTTTTAATGTCCCTCACACGCGGCACTAGGACTTTTTAAGAGTAATTTGGGAAAACATGTGCAAGGCTGATGTTTTTAAACAAAAAAAAAAGAAACAAAACAGCCGACAGAAAGTGCCCTCTTCTAATGTAGGAAAACCCTCACATCCTAAACACGCCAACAATTATGTTGAGTGAATTGGGGACGCAGAGCCCGTGTGCTCGTCTTCACCTCTTTGGCACTATTGGCTTCACACGTAAGTCAACTTGCTCTGATACCATGATGAAGATGGTTGAAGCTCCACCCCAAATGCAATTGGCAATGGGGAGAGTCGCACAACTCCTTATAAGCATTTACAATATCCATTAATTAACCAATGTGAGATAATCTCTCAGATCCTTAACAGTAAAAGACTGCGGTCGGTGCTTCAGCAAAGATTTTCTTGTACTCGTGCAGTGAAATGCACTAGGGTCGGAAAACATACTAAAAAGTAGTAGTTGCCAATAAGAAAATGAAACAAGAATTGGTTTTAAAATAATTGTGCCTCTCTACCCATTGCCAATTCAGTTTGAGGTGGTTGTTAACCTTCTTAATTGGTTTGAACTGCGATGCTTCGATGCATCTAAACAGCTACCAACACATTTGCGCATGAATCGGCAATATATATGACAATTTGGATCATTACCTCCTCTTTCTATATCATGAAATGAAATGTGTCTCAGAAAATTCTAGCGACATTATCGTTCACATGCTCCAGCGGACCCTAAACTAACAAACTCTCGAAGTGTGCAGTTGTATTTAACTTCTCAATATTTAAAAACTTGCATTTGTACTGTACTCAAACCTTTGGTAACGAAACTGCAATTTGCAAGATGAATGTGGCTGTCTCATTTAATTTGCAACCCAATTCTCCAAATCTCTAGCACACAAGATAATAATCATAACAAGCTAAAAAGCACAGATGCACTCTCCAAAAGAAATATATACACCTGAAAAAACTTCCCCAAATCGCTTGCACTTTTTGCTTCGAACAGGGCATACATAGTAATATATAGATGTTATTTTAGAAAAAGGCACTCTTCCCTTATGTGCGACTAAACACACTGCTCATATCTTCACTAATCAAACATGAGATTATCATACAAGCAATAGCACAAAAGTTTATGAATTTCAAATGTCAACTAGTTGCTCTTCTGGTTAGTAGCGGATCCAGGATCTTTACCCATGGTCCATGGATCCTGAAAGACCCTCCGGGTTTGTAAATATCAATGCGCCATCGAGCAAGATCATGTTCGACTTAATCCGGGAAGAAAGTTCAATTCCAAGTTGGCTTGCACATCGTGGATCTGACCGGTCTATTCTTTTACTCACCCGACCCAACCATGCGTTGATGAACACACACGCATTCCACAAAATTAACATGTAAAAAAAATCTAAACCATGAAAAGGGTCCACTATACTCAAATACATGACCAAGATAACTTTTTGAGTAACCTCTTTAACCACAAATACGATTAAACAAGGTGAAATCAATCATATAAAATGGCTAAGAAGAAATCCCAAAAAACTTGCACAAAGATGGACCATTATTTTCACATGATCATAGTTTGTTCATCTCTTCGACTTTCATCATGAGGCTTGAATGTTATTCAGTCGATCCCGTTCATTGATCCTGAAACAAGCACATCAGAAGCAGAGGGAAGCGAAAATCGCATCAGGTGGAGAAGGCATTTTTGGAGTCATGCCAGGAAAATGTTTTGGATAATTGGACTGGTTGAGGGAGCTCCTTTGAGGGCTTGGGAATTTTGATTCCATTTTTCATCATTTTGCAATGAAAATGGAATGGAAAATGCCCCAAAAACCCCAACTTGTAGTCTCCACATTTACTCTGTTATATAGGCACCAGTAGCCCCACAGCTTGTGTTCTTGACGGCCACGTACTTGGTAGCTTGTGAATTTGTGATGGATTTAGCTTCTAATACCTCTCGCCATGGTAACGCTGCAAGTTTAAGGACACGTGTGTATTCTATGGTAACTTTATCGTTCTGTACTTTGGTTATGGGTAAATCAGTACATAAATTAATATAAATTAATGCAGTTTTTAGCACTAGCTTGAAAGTGTATTGTTACCCATACGAAAGTTAAGCTTTGACTCAATCCCATTCTACTTTGAAAATTGGTTCCTATATTAGCATATCTCCATTAGGGAGGTAATCCTTGCCTATCCTAATATGAAATGCATTTTAAGATTCTAAAAAGAAGATGAAGTTGATAGTAATTTATGTTTAAAAATCTACTCAAATTTACTGTTGACTTGCGAAATGAAGCAATGAGAAATCTCAGCCAACTCACGTGGTGAGCGGTGGAGAAAATTTTCGCCCTTAAGATACGTAATGGACTTTATCTCATCGCACCAACTCAATTGGCGTTAAGCTAGAAAAGGATTCGAATGAGGAAACATAATGAATATGAAATCATCATCCCGAGGCACCAAAACTGACAACGGTCAAAGCAAGACAAACCAGGCATTGTCATGATCATAATTGCACGAAACGGGTTTTTAACTCATCGCTATGCGCCGTTAAATGGTACGGTTAGAGTGAGACAATACATGCATTGTCAAGACTTAAAATTATACGAAATATATTTAGTCGTATCATGATGTGCCAAAATAAGATAGGGAGATTTGAGAAAGCATGACTCTCTTTCTTTGTTTTTTCAAATGACAATTTGCGTTCAATATAGGATTGACATTTATAGTTACCAGATCGATGCCCTCTTCTCTCCTAGCATTTAGGTTACTCCCAGCTTATTGCATTGCATTCCCCGTTGAAAGGGTGGGTTTCACCCTCGGGATGTTAATTGGGCTCTTGCCACTTTGAAATAGCTACGTAGAGGAACGATATCCCATTAGAAAATTTCCACCATGCCAACAAGGGCGGGTGCAAAGGAGCGGAAAACGTGTGGTGGCCCGCCAGAAATCGACCCTCACGCCAAAAAACCGTTTCCACCGCAGAGGGGCGGGGCGGCCGCTGTTCACGGAGGGAGGGTCGGTGGGTCGGGGCAGAGGTGCGGTTTCTCGCACCGATACTGTAGCAGGCGGGTGCAAAGGAGCTAGAGCGTGCTGCGCGTGCTGGGCTGAAGAAGAAGGCGCGTGCGGCGCGTGGGGGTTGGGGAAGCTGGCGCGTGCGGCGCATGCGGGCGGGTTTTGTCTTCTCTTTTGATGCTTTTGCCAAGTGGCTTCATTGTAGCCGTCGATCTCCAGATCCGACGGCCACGATTATTTGGACCAAAAATACCAAAGAAAATGAGGAAAAAAACAGAAAATTATGCAAAAAATTATGAAAAAAATGAGAAAAAATGAAAGGCATTATGTAATATATTTTGCTTGAGTTTTGAAATAAAAGAAGTTGTATTAATTTTAGTACCTTAGTACCAAAAAATGTGAAAACAATAATAAATTTATGTAATGGTTTGTTTGAGATTTTAAATAAAAGTTTATGTATTTTTTGATTGGATGTCAATTAATTATATAAGTCTAAAATTTATTTAAACACACATAAATTTGACTTCAATTATAAATTACAAATAAACAAAGCTTTTACAACAAGCTTTGCTACTTATTCAAACATACTTAAAGTACATAAAAACAAACATAAGCAATAAGTTTTTAATTTTAGGATATTTATCTTCTTTTTTTTAATTTTGGTGAATAGTGATCGCCCCATTGCCCCTGCCCTTGTGGGTGGAACGAAAAATAAAAGGCAGGAGCAATTCGAGTGGGTCCCACATGAATAGTACCCGTCCTTGGGGCAAAAAACTTGCCCCTTGCACCCGACCCTATGGGTGGAAATGCTCTTAGCACCAAGAGTGCAAATGCACATTGACTCACGTGGCAAACACCAAACAACACTTGCAGACTTTTATCATGAGTCAATTTATAATAGTCATATGCATATGTTTTTTTCGAAACACCATAAAACACATGTATATAGAATTTGGGAGATCAAAATGGTATTTTACATGAAAACTAATGTCAAAAGTTCATTTTAACAGAACTTTGACAAAAAATTGACGAAGATATATACTGCTTGTTTTTGAAAGTCTGAGGTATCAAATTAATTACTTTTAAAATCTAGCTGCTATGAAGTTCAGTCATTGAAAGTTGATGCAACATTCATGATATAAAAAATGTTTTCTTTTTGTATGTGTACTGCATATACAAAGTTCCTAGTTGCACAAATTGTGTGAGGCTGAACCTTACCCCCTAATTACAGGTTGCTGACATGCTATTATTTTTTTTTTTTTTGGGAAAATTTCATCCACACTCACCAAATAGATCTTGACAACAATCACTCATTTTAAATATTAAATTACTGTAATAACCTAATACCAAATTACTCTTAAAAATCATATATATGCAAAACAAAATAACAATTTTATCACTACACTCAAAATCTTCAACATAACCCTAGATTATTCATCAAATACCATATGTTTATTCCTCCAATCATTAGCTCTGTCTGAGTTTTCCCCTATTAGAGTTTATAACAATTTCTAAATAGTATTTCTTTTCACTCTTAATATCTAAAAAAATATTACATTTTAAATACTTTTCTAATTAGTCCAAATTGTCTACGTGGCCAAATGTCACTCGTTCAATTGGCTTTGAGAAACTAACAGCGTCAGGTGCACGTTAGCTCAAAAAAGGTCTCTAATAAACACCACTTGTCATCATCCTCATCCATCTTGCCGACGACGACCCCAATTTTACGACTCTCCTATCACTCAATGCGCAGGCGGTATCGGTTTTGGGGAAGAATGTACGGCAATGGCGGCAGAAGCAGAAGGAAAAAAAGGCCGGCGCTGGCAAGAAGCAGAGGGAGAACCAAATGCAAGCAAACTAGTTTTGCTTCAGTTTTTATTTCTCCTCTTTCTCTTCTCTATGGCCAAACTAGTTAGCATCATGAATTTTTTTTCTATTCTTTTCATCCATGACCAAACTGTGGAAGCAAATGTCGCATGTCTCCATAGAGATAATCGTCTGTCTCTGCATAGAGACAATCGTCTGTCTCTGCATGCAGACAGAGACACTTGACTGTTTGTGCACATGACTGTCTCTATAGTATCTCCGCAGAGACACATGACTGTCTTTGCAGATTTCTAGTTTTTTTTCTCATAACTTTTGAATTCGGTGTCTCTACAAAGACACATGACTGTCTTTGCAGAGACAGTTGAGTGTCTCTGAGAGACACATGACTATCTTTTTAGAGATAGTTGAACGTCTCTACAAAGACACTTGTCTGTCTTTGTAGAGACACAGAGACACTTGAATTTAGTGTCTCTGCAGAGACATGTGACTGTCTTTGTACTCAAAACTTACGAAATATTTTCTACGAAAAACATACTCAATATGGATCTTAAAATGTATATCTCACTTATACAAATTTATCGGCGAAAACGAATTTTCATTACAGCTTCTATATCAAAAATTATAATTAATTTAGATAAACAAAACAATGAAAAATAGGAGAGAGAAAGAGGAAGAGGAAGGGGTTGTTGGGCATGCGGGTGTTGAAGGCACTAACGGCGTCATTTTACTTTTTTACTCAGGTGGTGACACACCCCGCCCCAAAATGTGGGGCCAAGGAGGTCCGGCCATCACGCGGAGGAGGTGACGAAGCCTTGACCAACCGAAATAGACAGAACGAACAACAAACAACGAAACGACAAACAAAACACAAGTCGGGTCGAAGCCCAATAAATAAAAACAAACACAATGTACCAGAGCGTCTAACACCAAAAGTATAAAAATACACATCGGTAGCCCTAAGGCGGAGCTAATAACAGATGACGCACACAAGTCTGACAACCCGCAGACGACTAAGAGATTGCTACCCTTTGTAGACGCTGAACAGAGCTATCCTGAAACTTGCCACTCATCACAGTGGTGCTCAACAGTTATCAGGTCCTGTGTAGGGCGCAAAAACAAGGGTGAGTGGACAGGGAAAATAAATGTCAGTGTAAAAGACAATTTAAACATTTATAAGTAGTAGTAATAACCCCCACAGTTTAAAACCAGTAGTATAAGCCTATACTACAATGATCATGCAGCAGTAGTACAGTATAAATCTACGACCGTGATCTAATTTGACAGGGGGAATTGAACCCAATTCCAGTGAGTAGGACAAGGGGAATCGAACTCAATATCCAGATGTCAGGACAAGGGGAATTGAACCCAATGCCTGGACATCGAGTGCATAAAACCCACTGGGAATCGAACCCACTGAAACATAATGAATAACAGTAAAACCCTAATCCTCTTTGTTTTGCTTAATTGAACCCTAATTCTCTTTGTTTTGCTCAATTGGGGTATAACCATATCTCGAATGGCGAAATAAAGTTTGTCATTGGATCCGGAATATTGTTTCCACTCGGAAAAGTGGTCAGTCAAAGCCGATCAATGATGTTGACTAACAGCCAGCAGTATGGCTGACGTCAGCACTCCGATGCTGATGTGGCGTCCACGTGGCACTAACTCAGCGCTGACATGGCCCTGACTCAGTGCTAACGTGGTGCTGATGTCAGCATGGTTAAAGTTAATGGAATGCGGTTAACTTTAACGACTGACTCAAGGCGACGTTTGCTGACGTCAGCATCAGCACCGCCACACCGACGCCGGCGACGGCGACTTTTCCGGCCAAAACCTCAACTTCTTCATTTCTCAACCAAATCAAACGAATTTTATGTCTAAAGCTAATTCTGAAAGCCAAAAAATCCAAAAATCAAGCTTTCAGGACTCACCGTTGCTTGGTTTGGTAGGAATCGGCATCGGAAATCTCGGGTTTCCGTTGACGTCATTAGGGCTTTATTGTCGGGTTTTCTGGGTTGATCTTGGGTGTTTTGGGATCACGGGGACGAGCTGATCGTGTTTCTGGTGTCGGATTTTCCGATCCGTGGTCGACAGTTCATCGACGGTGGTGGAGGAGACAGCGGGTTCGTCGGGGGGTCTTGGATTCCGTTTTCTAACCCCAAGTCAACCCGTCAGCCAATCCCAACACGCCACGTGTCCTCTCATCCCACCTACAATCGTTTTTTGTCCGTAACGCGTTTATTACAACTTGAAATTCGATTTCGTCTTCGCGGACGCGTTCGTATCGACGAGCTCTTCGCATAGAGTCCAATGATGAATACGTAAATTCATAAAGTCAACGTTTGACCTTAGGGGCATTTTAGTTATTTCACAATTTTTGGGATATTTTTCGCAATGGGTTGTAACATGTGGCGTCAATTATGGGATCCTTTGGGTCCCTAGAATATTTCTAATTTTATATTTCTATTTTTTATATTGAAAGTTTACTTTTGGACCTTTAAGATACCTGCTCATATTAGTTCACCCCACATTAATTTTTTTGTTATACAAAATATCTTAATGTACCCCAAATACTACCCAAACTACCCTTAATGATAAAATAAACTAAATATTGAGTACACTCTCCCTTTTATGAATTCACCTCTTCCTTATTATGAATTCACTAAAAGACAATTAGTATATTTTCTTTGAATCCTTTTGAAAATTTCATCAATGATTCATATAAACCTAATGAACAATAAAAGTGAACACCATTAGCGAGGATAAGGGAGGTTTTTTTTTTTTTTGAATGATTTGTGGAGGGGAAGGGGGTTCTTTAAGGGCCAGGCATACGTACGTGGAATTTGGAACTAGGGGTGGGTATGGTAGGTATACCGTACTACAAAAAGACTACCAATATTGTACCAAAGTTTCGATATACTAAAGTTTTGGTACGGTATGGTATGGTATGGTATGGTAGTGTTTGGTATTGGTACAATACCAAACTATCTACCTATATATTTTACAAAAATAAATTCAAAGCCAATATTATCAATCCACTATGTACAATGTACTAAACTTTCAAAGTGTATCATAGTTTTACAACCCAACATCTAAATAACAAATTACGTAGTTCAACTTCAAATTCAAATGCAACAACAATAATCTCAAATAAAATAAAATACACTCAAGAGTTTTTTGAACGGAAAAAAAATAGTATGGATATCATATTCTAAGGCTCTATATATGCGGGCGCAGCAGATGCATTTGAACTTCCAAGTTGGCTTGAAGAGGGTCCCATTGTTTGCTTAGCTACATATAAAAAGATATCATTAGAGTATGAAATAATATTAAGGTAGGATAAAAACTATTCTTTTAAAATTTAAATACTTACATCTTTCTAGTTCTTCACATTCCTTGTAATATTAGAGTAGGATATGCATTATATATGTTATTAAAATTGTATATACTATTCAATACCGTGTACCGTACTAAAGTTTTCGGTACAGTAGTGTACCGTACCGAATAGTAACTATACCGAAATTGTACCGTACTAATCAGTATGGTACATTATGATACGGGAGGTATTTGGTAGTTGGTATTAAAATGCCACCCCTATTTGGAACAGTCGTAAACAAAGGACTCTGCGAGAGAGTCATCTCAGATGCCATACCTGAAGTGGCAGAGCATTGAGAGGAAGGCCTGTGCAATGATAAAATGTGAAAAGCAAGTTGTTGGTTGGGAGCAAAAAAATCCAGCGGCAAAAGATCCAGCGTGCATACAGGAGGTTTCTTTTATGATTTTGGCGGAGGGTTTTTTTTTTTTTTTTGATGATTTCTTTGTGTGGGGTGGGGGGAAGGAGGGGGGTGGGGAAGCAGGCGCTGTGAAAGCTTTCTGAGTTCCTTGTTCAACTGCATTCATGAGTTTACTAGTTAGGATTTGAGAAGTTAAAGAAGATGAATTTAAGAAGGCGGGTGAATACCGTGAGAATTATAATTGAGATATAAACTCATGAACAAAGTTAAGGTAGGAAAATATTTTGTCCTTATTGGTAATTTTTTTTATCATGTTAAAATAGTTTTTTTTTTTATTAAAAAGCAAATTGGGGTGTATTCACTAAAAATTTAGGTGTAAATAAAATTTCCGTTATTAGAATTTGAATATTTTGGTTTTCTTTAACAAAAAAACACAATTGGTAAGTGAGATTGGTGGTGTAAAAATCAAATTCAATGTTTGAATTAAGGGTATTTTTGGAATGTAAAATGGGTAGTGATAAAATTCAAAATAGCTAAAATCGATAATGAATTTTAAATAAAATTGAATGTAAAGATTAATTTGATTTTGATGGGTGTGTGTAAAATAAAATCACCCTTTTTTTTTCTACAGCTATTTTTGCTCTAGCATATTTGAATTGATTTTTTCACGACCTTCAGCGATGATCAGCGATGATTTACCTATACATTAATCTTGTGGAAATGCAAAATTGTATGCCAGTTATTTAAGAGTGACACAAACGGCAGTTGGATGTCAAGATTTGCCCTTACTTTTCGGTATGCAGTCCATGTAAAGACACAAATGACCATAAATAAAAATAAAAACAAAAACCTGAATAAGATACAGAAATGAAGAGAATAGAGCAGTAGATCCATACAAGAAAAAAGACACAAGATTAAACATTGGATGGCACCTTTTAGCTTTTATAAGGGGTGTATCCAGATATCACCTGATTGAACTCATCTTACAAATAGCTTAAGCTCCTTTTACAAAACGTTGTAAACTAAACAAGGTTTCACCAAGCCTCAGTCTGTTTAGCGGGGTTCAGTAGTAAAATCAAGAAAACTAGAATTCATGGATAAGGAGGAACAAAATAATGAATGCCTGAAATAAAGTATATTTGTCAAATCTCCGCCAATTCAAATTACAAAAGCAAAAGCAACTAGCATAACAACATTAAACACTAGGCAGCATCTCTCTGTAAATACTTAACCAAAGACAAAATATTATAGTAATCCTAAACATATTTGAATTGGTCCCCTAATCTGAGTGTCTACAGAAGAACAGGCAATGAGAAATTTACCCCTCGGAAGCCAATACCAAATGTAAGGATTAGAGAGAAATCTTCACAAAACAAAAAGACTAACTGTACAGGCAGCTGTACAAGAATAGGATCCTTGCGATCTATCAGATCTCCACAAACGTCAGTCATTATCAAGAGTTTGGAAGCCAACATCTTCAATCAATCGTAGTACCTTTAGTTGTGGCTAACATTGATCAGAAGAAGCAGTATATTAATGCACTGGGAAGAAAGACTTTATTAGCACCCATAGTCCTCGGAAAACTAATCACCACATCAAAAGAAATAGCAAGAACCATTGTATCACCTTTGGAGAGAGTTCTATTCATCCTCTAACTCCACGAGCTGCGCCCGTCTCTCAGCTGCTTTCTTCCTAACAAAGAAACCCCACCTCATTGCTGCCTTAATCTTTAACCATCCTACAACAGCTTTGCCAGGACGGGTGCGATCTTCATCAAAGTTGGGCATCGGTGATGGCATGTATGAGGGGAACGCATACCCATCATCGGGCACATCCATGGATGCATGGCCTCCCATACTAAAAATTCTGAGCAAGTGCTGCATATCTTCATTTTCAAGCATTTCATGACTTCTAATGCGAATCTCTTCCTCTGAAAAGAAATCTCTGTTGGTTGTCCAGTCATCCAAAGGATTAAGAGTGGATGGTTGACTAGAAAATGCTGGCGTAGATGATTGTGGAGGACCAAGGGCCAGCCCAGCATTATTGGCATCATTTCTTGTGCCTGGTGCCTGATGAGGATTGCTGATCAATTGATCATGTAGAGCAAATGTCGAGCCATCAAACTGAGTACGAGAATTGGAATTTACAAGTGGCTGGGTGGAATATCTTGTAGATTGAATATCATTATACCCTGCAGATGACAAATATACAATAAAAGAATCATAATTAGCGCCCTGTCCAGCAAGCGCCCTCATAGGATGGAGAGAAACATTAATACATGTCCCAATCCACCAAGAAGTAGGCGTCAAAGGGAAGCAAACTAACTCATATCATCTTCACTAGCCATTTTAGTTTAGACTTAATCAAGTATATAAGTATTAAAAAGCTATAAAAACTAGACAGAAAATAAAAAATAATGCAGGCAAAAATGCCTACCTCCAATTTGTAACGCTGGATCCAGAGGAGGCTGCTCTGGTGCACCTGAATTTGTCAGGCGAGGTACTTGCAGTTGATGCTCGGAAGAATCAGCGTAACTTGGGCCTGGATGATATTCACTTCGGGCTGCACTTGACCTCTTGTTCTGCTTGAAGTTTAAAAGTGACTTGCCATCATACTGAATAACTTGATCCCAATTTTCATATGCTTTTTTCACCAGTGTATCTACATAAACCTGCAAGAGGACAAGCATTATACTGTCATGTACTAGATCTATTTTACCTTCAAATTGTCAATTATTTGCCGTGTAAAACTAGAAAGGAGTCTTTAGAACTTAAACTGCTCATGATCTTTAGTTACACCAAGCTATTTGTATGCTATCTGCATAATTAGTTACATGGTTACTTTCCAAAGACGAAACTACTAGCCTCTTCGTAAGTTTCATAAATCTACTGGGAAAAAAGGTCTAAAACACTTTAGAGACATCCTAGCATGCATGATCAGAACAAATCACCTTCCTATATTCTAATACTCTATGGTGGTGTCTGTTTCAAATCTTACCATAAACTCCTAAACACCTTTCAAGCAAATATTTATTCAAGGAAATTCGATTTACAAAAAGGTAATTTACAAAAAACAGAGATTGACCTCCTCAAAATAATACAGTAAGACAGACACAGAAGAAAAGGATTAACATTCACCTTCTGGCTGTCAGACAGAGCATCAGCAGACTGAAACTGCTCTCCTGCGATCAGGCCACTCAGCTCATAGATGTTGTTGAAAACAACACCAACATTTCTTACATCGTCGGGATAATAAACATAAAGCTTCCCACTCAAGACACATGTCTTTGCATGTTCTAACAGTGCCTCCCACATCTTGTTTGACATACCACTTCCAAGGATCTATAAAACCATGGAAACCAAAGTTAAAACATCTACAATGTACATAATTATGTCTGTGTGCATGGTTATGTTTTCACAACAGAAACTAAGTCCTAGACTTACACTGCGTAACTTCTGGGAATCTCGGACCACAAGCTGAAGAAACTCTTCAACTGTCTGTATTCCTGCGCTGTTTAACCTCTTATGGAATGCCCCATCCTTGCCAATCTTCTCTAATCTCCATACCTCATCATTTAGTGCTGGTGGGTAGTGTTTCTTGTACACTGTAAAGACCAAAGAAAACGACCAATCAACCAAAATGTAGTAACACAGCAGGGAAAACATGAAATATACAGCAGAGCAGAAGCCTACATTCCCCTCTGTGATCTTTAACAGTAAAAGCTTCTGTTTTAGCTTCACGTATACGCATGCCCTCACAATATCCTGAAGCAACTTTCATTCCAAGCCTGAACTTCCTGCTTCGGATCCAACTTGAGTTATCTGTAAAAGTCAGATCTCCTATTGTACCTACCCCTTCTTTGAGCGTCACTTGCAGGTCCCCTGTCAGCAAAGGTCTCTTACCTTCACGCTCTTTCACTACATGGCTTTCAAATTCTTCTTCAGTCCAGCCTTCATCGTCTTCATTGTTAAAATCACCTTCAAGCACCACAACATCAAGTTTTACAGAGGATTCTGGACCAGAAGTTACAACTCGGCCAGTGTTTGTATCAACCAAAACAACATGAATAGCAGCACCCTGCTCGCCCTCAACTTTCCCTCCTGTAAAGACAGGAAGGGACAAATTGGACTTAAACTCTAGCTGCAAGTTTTGCCCATTTGGAGCTTCAATTCGCTTTGGGGAAGACCTGAAACACAAACACAAGTCCCTATTAGAAGGTGATAGTTGATTCAACTGAAATACCAGAAAGTTGAAAAATGATAAACCAAACTGCAAATAGAGAAAACCCTAACCTACCATATTTAGACTTTAGTGCCAAACATACAGAAATGAGGAAATAGAGAGGGCCAATGAAACATGACTCTGGAGGAGGACAATGTGTTTCATTAACCACAGTATAGGCTTTCATTTGAGCTACTTACTATTATTATGTTGCTTCTTTGCAATGCTAACATAGGATGGACTGACTATCAGCCTTTAACTATTTTGGACTGATAGTCCTTCTCAATGCATTTTTGTTTTGAATTATAAAACTAAAAACCAAAGCAAGAGAGAACTGACTACCCATAGACCCTTAGGGCCACAAATTGTGCCATAAAGAAATAAAATATTTCACCAAAGTAGAACAAAAATTTTCATTAAGAAATTTTGACCTTCCATTGACTCTCGTAGGACCTAACTTAGCCAGAGCGCGTTCCACTTCTTCGCTAACCTGTCAGCCAGTAAGGGAGAAAACAATGCGATTAACAGCACACTCGAGCATAGACAGAAAAAGACAATCTACGAGCCTACATTATGTTTTGGTATAACTAAACTATACAACAAATTGTTCAGTCAGAACAAAGCTTCTATGAGTCATACGCACAAGAATTCATCCCAACTTTGAATGTTTAAAATAGCTCCAATTTGTTTTCATCGTATACATGATATCAACATCAAACAAATACAAATTGGTAATGACTATTTTAACACGCAATAATGTTCATCACTGCTTTAAAATCATTAGTATAGTTTAACCCGTCTTCTACGTAATTCACCTCTATCCCAAGTCTTTAGTTCTACCAACATGAAGGGCAAAGCTTGTCACATATATAAGTTACTGAGATGACTAGGGAAGATCCCCTCTAAAGATATGCGAATACAAAAAACATTTCTGAGATATGCATACAATAGAACTGACCGAAAAGCGCTTGAACATAAAAACTGATCCCTACTCTAACCATAATAATTATCAGCACACAACCAAACATAAAGATGGTGTTAAGCAAATAATTGGGGATATGTTATTGAACTAGAGAATGCATAAATCAAGGCACCCAAGAAGAAGATTTGAGATGGCAACTTACAACTCTACGAAGAATCGGTTCCAATGACGAGCAGAGCTTCTGCAGACTGTCAACCTTGAGAGCTTCCACAATTACACTGCAAATAGTAAATCAAATTAACAAACCAAAAGTGCTATCAACAACAGCCACAGTTCACAAAACCAAAATGAAATTAAACAACGAGATATCGATTTACCTAGCGAGAGCCGGTCGCTTTCGCTCCGGCTGCTCCTCCTCTCCCCCTTCCATACTCCTCTTCCCCCTCATAGAGTTGGTCCTCTCCATGAGTCTTGTCTGCCTCTGCATTTTCCCCAATTTTTCACAACCCTAAATTCCCAGATCTGCAGCACACCAAAAATTTCAAATCCACAGCTTCACTAGCAAAACCTTTTCAATAGCAAACACACAGCAGCCACGAACATGAAACCATCTACAAATCTCACAAAACTGAAGTGAAATTCCACAAAATAATCGTCGAATTCGGAGATAATTACCTCGTTTTCAGCTGGAACTCGAACTGACTAGAGAGGACTGATGCCTGCCGGGAGGTTGCGATTCTCTGTTGGGTTCTTCTTACGATTCAGACGAGAAAAACGCGCGAGAAAGTGAAGGAAAGTGGGTTTTCTGTTTGGAGAGAGAAAAACGAGAAAATCAGGAACCTGGAATAATTGCAGGCTAGTCTCTATTAGTCTACTCTGGCGACTCTTCCGCAGAAACAGTGTCAATCATCCGGTGTCTCTCGGACCACGTTAACTCGGTGTGCGGAATTGTCGTTTTGCGTTTTCTCTTTGGTCAAACATGTCGTTTTACATACGCTGACGACGTGGTGGAACACGCAGGTTACGTGGCGAGGCGCGATTGGATATTGCGTTCGGTACTGTTATAGGCGGGCGGCTTTTATGTTTCAGGCGATGCTTTAGGATTATCCAAAAGGGAATACAGAGTTGAATCCTGACCGTTGGTTTAACGGCCGAAAAAAGAAATATAGAAAAGGCCGCTTAAATTACCCGACCGAAATGATATGATATAGATTCAAGCTGATGTCAATTGATGGAGTTTGGCTTACGTCCTTTTTTGTTTTTGTTTGGGACAACGACCGCTTGAGTTTATTTATTTCAAGCGGATTAAAATTTTGATTTGGATGGAAATTTTAATAGTTAAAATTATGAAAATTTCGATGAAAATTTAGGTAGGTTTCGATAGTTTCGAACAATGTCTCGATGGAAATTTTGTTCCTTGATTTCAACTGAACCAAACCGAACCAAACTGAGCCAATCCATTTTAGCTAGGGGTGGGCACGGGACGGGATGGGACGGGATGAGGGTCATCCCGTCCCAATCCCGTGTAATTGAAACGGGACGAGACGGGATGGGATAAATGTTTTTAAGAATTGGTCACGTCCCGTCCCGTCCCGATTATCCTATAAAAAATTTATCAACTTCAAACTAAAGAAGCTAACCCAAATATGATAAATCAAAATCTATCTACATACGCTAAGAGCACTTCACCAAAAGAAACCAAAAACAGATTATTACACAAATAAAAAGACTAGGCATCGACCGTTTTTGTAAAATTCACCAAAATTCAACCCCTCATGAGATGGAGTCGAAAATTTGTAGATCATAATTAAACATGTGAAATTGACTCCTTCCAAAATCTCAAGTAAAACGGAGTTCAAATGATATGTTCACCAAAAGAAACCAAAAACAGATTATTACACAAATAAAAAACTGGGCGTCGACCGTTTTTGTAAAATTCACCAAAATTCAACCCCTCATGAGATGGAGTCGAAAATTTGCAGATCATAATTAAACATATGAAACTGACTCCTTCCAAAATCTCATGTATAACGGAGTTCAAATGATATGTACAATATTACATGTGATGAGGTACATATTTTTTCTAGTATACACTTGTTTTTGAGCCAATAAAATGGTGACACTTAAAGAGTTTTTATTATTTATTTAATACCATGCATATTATACGCGACGGGACGGGATTTGGGGATAGAAATTTCTCATCCCGTCCCGTCCCGAAAAAAATTAAATCAGGACGGGATGGGACGGGATAAACTAATTTTGAAATTAATCCCGAACGGAACAGGATAATTCGGGACAGGATTCGGGACGGGAATTCGGGATACGGGATTTTCGGGATATTTTGCCCACCCCTAATTTTAGCAATGGTTTGGTTTGATATCTCCCACATTTTTGTCTAAACTGAACCCAACCAATCCGTTCAAAATTAATTGGTTTGGTCACATATGACTTGTGAGGGCTAAATCCTACTGCCATGCGGACAAAACAGGCACAAGGCCAACACATGAGATCAATGTGAATAACATATAACAATGGCAAGTTGTGTATAAGTTCCTTGATAATTCAATTGTTTTGGGATTGGCTAAGTTCTTTGAGTCTTCTATAAACTTTGGTGAGTGCTTGGCTGCAGACCTTCGGGGACGTGCATGGTCCGCACATGAGATACATGACATGTCCGAGAGGCCTCATGTAGACTCCGTCTAGCCGGAGCTTCTTCAGAAGGGAGCTTGCATAAAGTGACCCATACCTATTCAAATTCAAAAAAGAAAAGATTGGTCACTGCCCAGCTGCACAGAGTTTAGTCAATGATGAGAACTCTTAAGCATCAGAATATGGACATTTGTTCTTAGTCTGAAACTATACAAGCACTTTAGCATCTTGCCTACAAGCAAAATTTCGTACATAGATACATAGCTACTAAGATTATACGTAAATAAAAGAAAAGTCCACTCAGATGTCATCATCCAACAATAGTTAGCCTCAGAATTCACCTGGTCATCCTCTAGCCAACGATCTTATAAGTCAATTAGTGGCCCTATTCTATGGTAACCTTTATAACCCTAGAACAATTGCTGGCATCATTATGCTGCTCATCTTGTGCAGAATATGAGGAGTCACTAATGCATATGATGTTTCAATTTACCTTCTTCCAAAGGTACAACATGCACAATAGATCCGTAATAAACCATGGTGTGTGCGCACTGGGGAGATACCATATAAGATTTTAAATGATACAAAGTAATAAGACCATACCCCGCATTGCAGCCTTCTACTCGGAGCTCTAGAGCACAGAGTGTTCCCAACACAACCACTCTTTGAACTGCAGGATGTGAAGAAATCTCGTACACTAGTTTGTCATCCCATAACTGCAAGGATTTGAGCATCATATCGTCGGTACAAAACATAAATGGGAAAACATAAACATGAACACACAGGCACACATTGACGAGGACAGGAAGCTCTGACAAAGGTTTCAGAAGTTAACTATACTATATTAGGCTCCAGTACTATGTTAGAATATAGATCAATTAGTGATCATACTAATGTAAAGCAATTTTTTTTTTAGTCTGATAATAAAACAAAGCCTATGCATGAATACACACTACGCCCTTTTTCTGAATGATCCTTAAAGCTGGAGTTAAAGTTGAAAAATAATGGAAATAACTTGAAATCAGCAATCAAAACACGCCTGGTCATTACACCCTGGCAGATATTATCTAACTACTACAAACATTCACTATTGAAAAGAAGGCATATAGTCCGAGTCCACCCCAGCTTTATTGCGAGTCAAACACAATTATCAGAATTCCCCCTTCACTCGATGTTAAATTTATTATATATGGAAGGTAGCAGATATGTTGTATCATACGAATGGGACAACAGAAGCTAAGAATACCCTTACCTCACTAAGCAAGCCTCCTTTGGAAGTTATATTTGGATTTCTCTGCGAATCCTTAAACCATCTAATGGATTTAGCAGCTGCTGTGCACCCGATAGCATGTGCAGAATATGAGTGTCCATGCAGAAGGGCCTTTAGCTATAATATAAACATCAACTGATTCTTAGTCCATACATGAGTAATGCCCAAAAATGTATGTTCGAAGTATTATGGTATGTCTGAAATATTGTATTTGACACAAAAACCTAACTCCCTTGGAAACATTGCTAATACCGATGCAGAAGAATGCATTATCACATAGCAAATAGACATTAAACACTACCTTTGAATCTCCCATAAATGAATCAAACACGGAATTCGTAGCCAATGTGGCAGCCAGAGGTACAGTTCCACCAGTCATCAGCTTCCCAAAGCAGGCTATATCTGGAAAACAACATAGTAGTTGTGCAGCGGACTGTAAAACAAAAGAAAATCCCAAAAATTCAGGTAAAAGGTTGAAAAAAGTTTTAAGGAGATAATGTAATGCAACCAAGGAATGCAACCTCTGTTCCTAGACGCCAGAAACCAGTGAAAACCTCATCAAATATAATAGGAATGTTTCTGGTCCGGCATTCATTAACAAGGACCCGCTGGAAAAGTGGATCAACCATGTGCATTCCTCCAGCTGCTTGTATAACTACAGAACAATTCCAAAAGATTAACAAACTGAGCTAAATACACATAAGAGGAAAAGAAATAATGCAAACTGAAGTTAAAATATGCTTTTAAGTATCAAAGAGACAACTCGGGTTATAGATCTCCACCTAATCAAATCAAAAAGAATAATAAAATGGTTGTACTCTTTCTTCACGAAACTACTCATTTTCAAATGACATCCACAGTCTATGGTCGATTCATTAACAAATAAATAGGAATTTAAAGTGCCAAACAGATCCATGCACAACCTAGAGACTAGCCGAAACCCCGTTACAAGTATTCAATTAAGGCATCTCAAAGATGAAAAATAAGTAAAGTGGATGCCAGAAGGGCCAGAAGCTGACTAACCAAGCATATTAGATGCATCACACCTCTCACAAGCATGTAATCAGTTAAAGAAGGTTAGGCAATGCATATTAGTAATTAACTACTTTTCATGTTAGGATGTGAGTTCCTAAATATGAGGAAAATTTATTACGCATATATCAATTAAATACCCAAAAGAAATCCCCTCCAACAAGATACAGACAAAATTATTGATATGAGTAAACCTGCCTGGTTCAATTATCAATGCTCCAATGAGTCCTTTTGATTCGGGAAACTTTGATAATTGTTGTGATATATAAGAGGAATAAATAGCAGCAAGATCTGACTTGTCCCTGCTCTTGTCTAAAACATCATTACGGGAGCAGAAGGCTGTAGAAGAAAAAGAAGTGCCAATGCATGTAAGAAAATAATACCTAATTATTAGCTCAAAATAGAACGGGTTAACTGTAACAAAAAAAGGTCACTTACTCGTTCTTTTAAGATTCAGACTCAAAGGATGCAATCCATCAGGTAGGGAGAGGTTCCACATATTGTTGTACAAAAATACCGTAGGAGGATCAAGAAAAAAGCCTCTTCCATTGTACCTGCAGTTAAATGATATTAACCTTGAAAAGGTTTACTGACAAAACAGCTTGTTCTAACTGCTAGCTATCTTTATTCCTAGACAAGATTCTGGAACGTAGATATAAAGGATATAGGAAAGAAACAGCATGCCATACTATTTTCATCAAGTCGTTACATATGCCATGCACATGATATTTATATGCCTTGCAAAGGAACAGTTAAATATGAGAGTCAAGACCACCAAAATATTCAATGTCCAGAATTTGACATCCCAGTTTCAAGAAATAAATCTAGGATCCTATCTGTATCATCTGATGCCGGAGTGTATATGCATGATGATTCTAATAAAATAGAATTTGAGACTATTGAACCCTGACTAAATCCAAACAGTTGTGAAAGAATGATACATAATACAATATTTCTAGAATATGTTCTCCCTGACAGGGTTCATACCATGGTTGTTGCAGGAAGCCTGTATAACATGATGGTGCCTGTGCTTCCATAGCACCCAAAGTGTCACCATGATAAGATCCTTTAAGAGCCAGGACCTGAAATAATTAACCCATACGTCACCAAAACAAAGAAAACTCTCACAATAACTTCCAAAATAACATTATAGTGGATAAAGGACTTGATGCCCCCGTCCTGATGATAATTGACATAGCAAAAACAGTGTGCGCCCTTAGTATCAGTTGTCATCTCAAACAAACATATGTAAAACATTTTTACAAAGTGAAATTATGGTTGCTAGTTTATTTATCAAAAGTTGGCCGCCTTAGTTTTTCTCAGCAACAGATTTTATTCTCATGAAACCCTCAGGGAAAAGGAGATATTAGAAACCTCAATCCTATGCCACTTAATTGAATGAACATCTTCCAACAAATGTATTCACTCTTGACCATCCAATTATGAATTGTATGATCCACGTCATTACACATGTTCCACAAGCTATTCTAACACAATTTCCCGGTTAATACTGGACTTAGAGATATCCCCATGAAGCTCAGTCAGAAAATTTCGGGATGTGAGCACTTTCTTAGTTCATAAATTTACAAAAGATACTTTATGGGTAGAGATCTTATCTCATAAAAATCTAGCTGATCCTTGAGTACACTTCTATCAACAAAACTATTAGTGAAAGTTGGAAATTGGAATTACGTATGTAATTTGACAACCGGCTGTACAATTATAAGAACAATGCATGGAGGAGCTTAGAAATTTTTGAACCAAGAGAAATTTTTCTTATATTGGTCTCAGGGAACAGAGCTGTAATCGAGTAAAGTGAAATAGCTTTATCATGTTAAATTAATGGCAATGGAGAATGAATGAGGCCCACCACAAGCTCAGGATATCTCTCAGCTGAGTCTTCCTTCAGATGCTCCGAAAGGATTCCACGATCATAAGAGAATTTACGGAACGCCATTTTCAATGCAATCTCGATTGCTGTAGATCCATTATCTGAAAAATATGTTCGACAAGCCCACCCTGCATATAAAGAATCACGCATATAAACTGACAGCAGCTGCATATAAGGAGACAGGGTAAAAATGAAAGACACATGTTACAGTATGGGTGAGCAATTATGTTCTTTCTGGTTTTTTGGGTAAGGGAGCATCCAGAAGCACAAACATAATTTCAAATAAATGACCACCCTCTTTGAATTTTGCATGTGCCATGAATAATACCTTGGGTTTATGGCATCAAATGCTCAAATGCCAAATTAATTAGCCACATGATTAAGTATACAAAAGGTATATTCATACAAGTGTGCTTTGAAACCTCAAAAAGTAGCATATTATAGAAAGCAAAAAGAACAAAAGGTACACTTTTCCAACCTTTTCCAACACCTTCAAGCAAAAGTTCGGCACATTCTAATGCTGGTTCATAAACGTTCTCAGGAAACATTACATGCCCAAATCTAGCAGCGGCGTAACCAATATCCCTTGCTAGCTCAGTCTGAAACCACCTAAAGAAAAACCAAATTAAAAATACTTCAGAGATTCCATATTTTTTTTCTTTTGATTTCAAATTATTAAGATCATTCATTGATGAAACCAAGGGGGCCCAACGTTGGTTAGACAAATGAATACACTTCTCGAAACTAAAGCCAGAAAGAAATAAGGAACCCCAGAAAATAAAAATTGAAGCTGTACAGAAACAGGCTTTATCTAAACCGTCCATACACTAAAAACTAATAGCTTAAACAATATTTGCTCTCACACACCAGTTCATAGGATCCAAACCCAGGCTTTCTATCAACTGAAAGTCTACAAGCATGCTCATACACAACAATGTAAGTGGGTAACATTATCAAATACAGCATCGAGGATACATGAGACCACACATCCATTCTAGGAATGACATGATCTATTTATGTCTAACATTTCACGATTAGTACGTCAACCAACATGCATACATTAAACAGAAAGATACTTATAAAGATGACCTGTAATGTAGCATCAGGTCCTTGAGTCCACCAACTTGCACATGCATCAAATTGTTGAGTTATGACATCATCATTCTGAACCTAAAATTATACAAAGTTAGCTAGGCATGCTAAAGAAACAATCAATAATAGAATAACTGTTACCTTGGAAGAAGGAGCAAAATAAATTGCTTATACAACAAAAGACAAATGCAGTATCACTCAGGAAGCCAACAAAGTTTACGACAGAATGCTATGACACAGAATTCTATGACAGAAACCTTGACTGAAAAGTTTTCTCCACATCGTGAATCAATCACAGTAACATCTCCTTCTGGCACAAATGTGTGCTGAGTAAATGGCCACCAGAAAACATCAACAGCCCTTTTTGGCATGTCGTGCAATCTCTTCATTCGTTCAGAGTAAGCTGACAGCATTGTTTCCACCAGCAAATCAAAAACATTGCGAGCACCATCATACCACTCCATTAGGTCATCTGACATGTCCTTTGGAATAGGTGGCAGTACAAGCACTGGAATACTGAAAACAAGCAAACAATAAGAGGTTAAGCATGACAGGAAAAGGCATAATTTTCATAGCAGGTCAAGGGCAGTGCAATGCAAATACAGCATGTGAGCAGCGTTTAGATTGTAGTATATACTGTGAGAAACTAAAGTAACCAAAAAAACTACCTGTTCCGAAAATAAGATGCTAGAGGCGCCTCATTTGCAAGGCCATGATCCTCAAATACAACAGCAACAACGTCATAACCTCGAAGTTTCAAACTTTCATAAGCTGAGATAGTTCCGGAAATACCACCCAACCTTCCATCTCCAACAAGAATTGCAGGTAAACGGAACGGCCTGTTCAAAGATGGTAAGTTCTCACATTTAGAATTTGATACGAGTAATAATTAGATTTGAAGATCCGTTATAGATAACCCAAATATGAATTTGAAGTTACCTATACAAGTCACATTGAAGTGAGCCAGAAGGCCCTGGACTTGCAACTCCGCCAGCCGTCTCAACCACACAAAAGGAATCAACTTTGTCCTTCCCGACTCCAATTTCCAAACACCTATTCAGCATTGCAAGCAAGGCGGCGTCCTCTACTGCCCCCCCTTCCCTCTCCGCCGCTAAGTGCGGCGACACGGGGTCTCCCCATGCGTACATTGTTTTACAAACCAGCTCCAAAATCGGAACATTTCCCGAACTGTCCCCAACAACCCTCCTCTCTTCACACCAGTCCAAATCGCACATGCCCTTGTTCGAATTTTGGGCGAATTGGGGGGTTAAGTCGGAGGCGGCGGCGGAGGGAGAGGCCTTGACGACGTGATGGGAAGCGAGGAACGATTGGCGGGGAGAGCGGCGGAGGGCGAGGGAGGCGAGCTTGGAGAAGACGAAATGGGAATCGGAGTCGGCGGGGAAGCCGGTTTGGATGGGCTTGAGGTACAGGAATGAGCGGCGGCGGTGGTGGGAGAAGAGAGCGGAGGCGGCGATTCCGGCGGAGACTAGGGTTTTTCCGACGGAGGTGTTGGAGGACCATATGGCGTAGATTGGGTGAGAGAGGGGGACGGTGAGAGGCAGCGGTGGTGGTTGTGGCGGAGGATTTGTGGAATTGGCGGTGGTGGAGAGGGGTTTGGGGAATTGGTGGCGGCGGCGGGTGCAGCGGAGGAGGAGAGAGGTGACGGTGAGCATGGTCATGGTGGTGGTGGTGGTGGTGGTGGTGGTGCAGCTCAGGTGTGGGGACTGTTGTTGTTGTCGTTGTTGGGGTTTATGAGGGTTTAATTAAAAGGAGGGAAAACTGGTGGAAGTTGTTGGACTTTTCTGATTCGTTTTTTGGATTTTTGAGGGAGGTAAAAAGTGTGGATATGAAATGAAATGCGTTCAATCTTCAAACCTACCCAAAAAGGACGCAAGGACGGCGAAATACTATTCCTGTAGACGGCTGCTATATACATACGGTTTTCTTTGTTTTACACTTAGAGAAGTTTCTTTATATACACATTTTATTGTTTAAAATTATTTTGAACACTCAAATTTAATTAAATTTTTCACATTTACCCTTTTGTAGTTTAATGAATAAAAATTCTCTTGAGCACCGTTCAATTTTTCCTTGGACACCTAAAATTAGAATTTATTAAACTCAACTCTTCCTACCTCATTAGGCCTCTAGTATTCACCAAAAATTCAAATTTATATTCAAAGAATGCCACCAGATTTATTTTAAAGCATACAAGACAGAAACATCACGTGATTTGTTTTAGGCCCCAATTGTTTGATTTGAAGCACCTAAAAGCCCTATCCCTTTTCAATTGGTTCGACTCACCCCACAAATATCCAGTTTCAATTTCCACATCCTAGTGATCACGTTGGTGGTTGCCAACTCCCGCAACAAAACTTTAATATAATCAATGAAAATTCTTACCTTTACTTCTTCAAATTCATCCGTTTTCATTGTGTCTTCCATTAAAAACTAGGAGATTATATGAGATTTAGGGTTTAGAAACATAGAGTAGGATGCAAGAGATGGAATGGTGCAAATGATAGATTTTTTTTTTCTAAGCCCATGACTTTACATAGGATGTATTAGAAATTAAATCCTTTAATGTAATTTCATATAAGGTATAAAAGTAATTACATGTTACAGAAAAAATTTAGGGTGTCCACTTTCAAAATAGTTTTTTCATCTTTATACATGGTAAGGAAATTTCTAACTAAGGTTCTCCTAGAAGGGACATCAAACATTGGACAAGCAACACTACAAAACTTTCTAAACCCAATCTTGTCAACAAAGGTAAATGAAAGTTCATCAATTACTACCATTTCTACACATGCTTGTAAACAATCTGACTGCACAAATGCCCTAGAAACCATTTGATTACACTAACTTTGGTCCCCAACAAGGATTTTTTTACTTTTTTTCTTTTTTTTTTATTTTTTTATAGTTCTTTAGGCATTCACAAGTGTTTCGTGAGAGCACTTATCCCATTTCTACCACTATCAACATAATCTGCTTTCCCCTTTGAACAATATTTACATTTTGCTTTTTTCTTTTGAACCCTTGCCATTAGGGGTGGGATAAGGATGAAACCCGATTTCGATTACAAAATCTCCATCCCATTCTAATCCTGATTATAGGGTTAAAATTGTTATACCCCGTCCCAAAAAGGTGGGCCCGGGATGTACGGCCATCGCCCGGAAGGTGACGTAACTTAGACTCGCACACACAGATGACATGAACTAAAGAAAATGAAACACACGGAACATAGCTGGGCCCATATCATACATTCAATAGTATCAGAGCAACTACGACGACAATATAACATACGGAAAGTACACGAATGGAAGCAAATGAATACAACTCAAACTGAACAAGGATAAGTCCCTACTCTTTCGGGACGGATGTAGAGTCTATAGACTGCCTCTTCTCGCGTCACTGGTCAACTCAGCTATACCATGATGGGGCGTAAAGCCAAGGGTGAATGGATGGAAAAATAAATAGTTTCGCAAATGTTTCTGAAAACATATTACATAACCCCCTATTGTAAAAACCAACATCTGTACTAGAAATATCAAACTACTAACAGAAATAGATATAAAGTGTACGCCATCGATCAAACACATACGATACCCTCAGATATCCACATGGTAAAGCTTGTACATATAAATAGTATACCCCATGTACCTCTGAACTGGCTGGCTTCATCGTCTAACTGGACCTCGGGTACCTAAGAAGTTTGCCAAATTCCAAGGTCAGAAATTCACAATTAAAAACATAGCTCAAAACCTAATCTCCCTTGTTTTTCTCAATAGGGGTTTCACCATATTTCAAATGGTGAAACGGAGCTAGCCATTGGTTCTGGAACGTCAAAACGCTTCAATAAAGTGGTCGGTTGACCTTGCTCAACGTATGTCAACGGCGTTGACCGCTTGTCAGCGTTGACTTTGATAAGTCAACGTTGACTAACGGTCAACTAACGGCGGCCGTTAAGTTTAACGGCAGCCTAACGGTCGCCGGTTGCCGACGTCAGCACCACCGTTACTGGCATCAGCATGCCGTCGCTAACGTCATCGCCGTCATGCCGTTGCCGGAATTTTCCAGATTTCGGCGACACTATTCCGGCCGAACCCAAAAATTCCAAAATCCTCATTTCTCAACTATTTTCAACAATCTTTATATCTAAATTCATCTACGCAATGCAAGGAAGTCAAAAATAAAGATTTCAGGGCTCACCTCACCCGGAATCATCGTCGGAAAACTCGGAATCCATTGAGTCTTCATTGGCGTCGTTCTATAGCGTTTCCAAGGTCGAAGGTCGGTGTTCCTTGATTGTGGTGGCGAGCTCGAGGTGGTTATGGTGATGGCGAATCCGATCGGTGGCCTACAAGTGCAAGACAACGAGGGGTGGAGGTGGTTCAACAGTTTCGGGTTTCCCTTTTGGAAAACATGGGCCGGTTTTCATTTTTAAAACCCAACCCCAATTTCCAGAACCGTCCCACAATTTTTACCCAATCCCCACTCGCCAAGTGGCACCCCATTCGCACCACAATTTGATTTTTGTCCGTAACTGCTTCATATTCAGATCCTTCTCGCTGAAAATATATTTCAAGCTTTTGTGGTATGTGAAGATTCGACACCTTTCCCCATAAAGATAATGCCGCCAGCTCTTCAATGCAAAAAAAAAAAAAAAAACAGCTGCTAACTCCAAGTCATATGTGGGGTAGTTCATCTCATGGCACTTCAACTGCCTCGAGGCATAGGCGATGACCTTGCCGTTTTGCATTAGCACACAGCCTAAACCATTTAATGAGGCATCAAATTCCACTCCTTCCTCAGGAAGTGTAAGTATTGGTGCACTGGTAAGGCGACGCTTCAGGTCCTGAAAACTTTGTTCACAACTTTCATCCCAGTCAAACCTCACTCCTTTGCGGGTCAACTGTGAAAGTGGTCGAGCAATGGAAGAGAAATCTTGCACGAATCGTTGGTAATAACCTGCTAACCCAAGAAAACTTCGTATTTCCGACACATTGCTCAGTCTCTCCCAATTCTCGATTGCCGCAATCTTACTTCTGTCCACCCAAATTCCTTCGCTTAAGATCACGTGACCCAAGAAACCCACTTCATTCAACTAGAATCGACACTCACTAAATTTAGCATAAAGTTGATTTCGTCTTAACCTCTCCAACACCAATCTCAAATGCTTTGAATGATGTCCCTGATTCTTGGAATAAACCAAGATGTCATCAATGAACACTATAACAAACTTATCCAGAAAGGGTCGAAAAACTCTATTAATCAAATCCATGAAAAGCTGCGGGTGCATTTGTCAATCCATACAGCATAACCAGGAACTCATAATGACCATAACGGGTGCGGAAAGCCATCTTCGGTGTATCATCCTCTCTCATACGGAGCTGATGATAACCAGACCTCAAATCTATCTTAGAAAATACACCGGCCCACTTCAACTGATCAAATAAGTCATCAATCCTGGGGCAGAGGGTATCGGTTCTTCACTGTTACCCTGTTGAGCTGTCAGTAGTCTATAGACAATCTCATACTCCCGTCTTTCTTCTTAACAAATAACTCCAGAGCTCCCCATGGAGATACACTTCGCCTGATAAAACCCTTGTCCACCAACTCTTGTAGTTGCACCTTTAACTCCTTCAATTCTTCCCGTGCCATCCTGTACGGTGCTTGGGAAATAGGTTTAGTGCAGGGAACTAGGTCGATCACAAAATCAATCTCCCGATAGGGTGGTAGTCCTGGTAGATCCTCTGGAAATACATCCACGAAGTCCTCCACTACTGGTACATCTTGTGGCGTCAGTTGCGTTTCGGTCTTCAACATTACATGGGCTAGATGACCTTGACAGCCCTTACTTAACATTTTCCTTCCTCATAGTGTCGATACCATACCATACTTTAGAGCCTTTCTTTCACCTTGAAATCTAAGGGGTGGAAACCTAGACCTCTCAAAATCTACCCACTTATGATGGCAATTAACCACTGCATAATGTTTGGATATCCAATCCATTCCTAAGATAATGTCAAAGTCGACTATATTCAATAGGAAGAAATCGGCCTCCAAATGTTGACCACCCACAAACACGGGGCAATCACTGTAACACCACTCTAAAGTACATAGCTCTCCTCGTACTAACTCTACTACTAAACTATAATTTACAGGATTTGGAGGTACTAGGAAGTTTTGAGCAAAACTTGGGGAAATAACAGAATGAGCAGCCCCTGAATCTATTGACACTGAAGCCCAAAAACCGAAAACATTTAACATACCAATGATGACAACCGGATTAGTACGAGCCTCCTGCTGCGTCATAGCAAACACCCGACCTTGCGCCTGTTGTGTTCCCTGACCTCTCTGGTTCCTCTGCCCTCGACCTCCTCTACCAGACTGGCTACCTTAAGCTCCACTAGCAGAACTCTCCCCTTGATGTTGTCTACCAACCATTCCAATGGAAGCTGATCTTGACAAGGAGCATGGTCCGCCTCTCGCAGTCACTCCAGAAGACGTGCCTTCACCTGACTGATTGTAGGGGCAATCCCTCACCCAATGGTTCTGTTGACCACACTGGAAACATCCAGAGGTAGTACCCTGTAAGAACTCCCCAAAGTGTCTTATGCTACAGTTCCTCAAAGGGTCTTCTCTCCCCTCTTGTAGCATCAAACCATCGGGCCTCTACCTAACCTCAGGGCCCACATCGGATTGTCGTGCATCAGAGAATTGAGAACCCTGCGATGAACTAGGTCCCGCATCTAACCGTCGAGCATCTCAAATGCCCCCGATGATCTCCCAACTGTTTGAGGGGTACTTGGGCTGGAACCCTCACTAAATGACATTGAACTATGCCCTGATCTCTTAAAAATGCTCCCTATGCCCTCGACATCCTACGAGACCTCTTATGAAACCTGCGATCCTCTCGCCCACTGCTATCATCAATCTCCATACTCGCAGATCGTGGCATCTTGGCTTCCTCCGTCTCCAATGCTATCTGAAGAAGCTCTTGGTAGTTCCTACAACCTCTATTAGCCCCAGTCGTAGCAACTCGAACGTCCTCAGGAAGAGCTCCCGGAATAGACTTAACATCTCATCCAGATCTGAGCTATAGGAGGAATATAACGAGAGAGATTTCAGAATTTTTGTTCATACTCAGACACTATCATATCATTCTGCTGCAGAGTTAGGAACTCTTGTCTTTTTTCCGCTGTGAACGCGGGAGTGTAAAATTTGGTCTCAAATATGCTCCTGAATTGTGCCCAACTGATTGGAGTGTCTCGTGGAAATCTTAACTTCTCTGTCTTCCACCAATGACTGGCATCTCCCGTGAGAAAGAATGTAGCCGTTTTCACCTTACGATCTTCGGCACAATCCATGGATTCTAATCTATCCCCCATGCGATCCAACCATAGTTCAACTTCCTCTCCACTCGCCTAGCCATCAAGCTCTCGTGCCCCCAAATTACAGGCAGTCTCTTGTAATGTGCGGGCGGAGTTATTGCCTCTCTGAATGATGTTCGTAAGTGTGAGAACCCGATTTTCACAGTGAATTTCCTTCTTGTTTTGAATTCCTACATTCCAAAAAAATTTCAGAAGTTGCATTCTACCAACTCATTTTAATTACATTTTCGATTTGGTGCAAGTTCTTCCACGTTCAAATTCTCTTTTGGTTTGTTGGTAACACAATTCTTATCAAGCTTACTCATTCATTATTTGTCAGGTCCCTATTCGTCCATCCGATACAAGTGTCTCCAATTCTATACCATGTTTACTTCGTTTGTATACCTTATGCATGCAATCTAATTGTAATCACCAAGTTTGGTATCCTCCTGATCATCTTGAGAAGTAGTCATCAAATACTACCACCCCTCCTATGTGTCAAGTATTCATTCCTCCACTTGTCTTGTTAATACACTTGTCAAATGATCATCACACCAATCTTTGACAGCTCCACCTTGTTTCTGTGTTATTCCAATCCGTTTTTAATCATTAATCCTATCCAAACATTTCTTTATTATTTTCTTTTCTTAAGGACCAAGTTCGTGAGCTGCCATTCATTAGTATATATAGGTACTTTGGCCATTCATTTCAAAACAACCTGAGTGAGTAGAGAGTGAGCTACGGGAAAGAGAAAGGGAAAAAGAAAGAGAAAGAGAAAAGAAAGAGGAAAGAAATAGATGGATGGTTATGGAGGAGATTATGTGCGTAGCGGAAGCGTGGTAGAAGTTAATGTTTCGGTTGTTTGTAGTGGTGGTTATGAGTTAGTCGAGGTGAGTGGTTTATGTAATGTGCTTAAAATGTGTTATTATTTTCAGACAACTGTGTCTATGTTTTCAAGTCAAGCATGTACATTTTGGTATTATGAGTTGAGATATGTATATATTGGTGATGTGAATGATGTGGTATGGTTCATGGAGCATTAGAACTTCAAATGCCGGGATATCTCAAGGATGAATGTGCTACACGGGGACATTAGGGCGGGAATTGCCATTAGGGGTCACGTGGTGGTTACATTTGTGAAGGATATTCGGTAAATGGAGGGACAATGTGATATGATGTTATTTGACATTGATTTATTATAAGTACGCAGTATTACCTTTTTTGTGTAAATAAAATGGCACTGCTTGACTGGCATATTACATATTCTACTCACTGGGCGACGGTGGTTGTTGCTCATCCCTCACCCTTTATTTTTCAGAGAAATTGACCAGGATAAGGAGTAGACGAGCTGAAGTTGAGTCAGATTAGAGGGCGGGAGTTTTGTTTTGTTATGTTTTATTTCATTTTGTACTTTATAAACTCATTTTCGAGTTATTTATAAAAAATTTATTTACTTTCGACCCGAGTTTTATTTATTTATTTTTTCAACTCGCGATTCGGGCTCGAGGCCTTGCATTTTCTTCCAGCCCCGGGTTCGGGTCGTGACAGTAAGAGCAGCCGTCAGCTGTTGAAGACTAGGAATGCCTCGTACCCCAGTCCTAGGACGATGAGGTACTGCTGGTGCCGCTCGAGGAGGCATGGCTTGGCAGGAAATGCAACAAGGTCAAAACAACAACAATTGACTGGGACTAGACAAGGAGTCAAAAACCTATGCTCTAATACCAACTGTTACATCCCGGGCCCACCTTTTTGGGACGGGGTGTAACAAAAATAATCTCAAATCCTATCCCAACAAAGTCGGGATCCCAACAATAAAACCTTGACATTGTCGTGGATCCCGATATCAATTATCGGGAAATCTCGACAATTAAATCTGAAGTATAATATGAAATTATAATTTATTTTTTTTTTGCATAAATTATCAATGTGAACCAACAAGAAGGCCGCCTAGCTCCTCTCCGTCACCGAATTCTCCACTTTCAACAGGCCCAAGCTCGAGCCCATCCCATCAGTCTCACCATCCAAGATTGATTGTCCCTCCCAATCAACCAGAACGACCAAACCGACAAGGACTACGACTTCAGGTCGTATGGTTCTGATCGTGAGTTGATGCTCATCTGATTTCACTCTCTTCACCTGATTATGATTTTGATTGTGATTTGGTGTGCCCTCTTCTTTTTTGTTTTTATTTCTCTAGCTTGAATAAGGAAGGTTAGGGGTTCCTATTAGTTGGTCGAGTTTATCTAGTTGCCTATTGCGATGATAGGTACTTCAGTTTGGATTAGGGCTGATTTTCGGACGGAACGGATCGGAAATAAGGGTTCCAATTTCCGTTCCGAAAAAGTTCTGAATGAAATTTTCTTTCCAAATTCGGAATCTTTGGAAATCGGAAAAAATTCGGAATTTTTCGATTATATCGGAAATTTCGGAAATATATCGGAATTTTTAGGTTTTCAAAGTGAATTAAGATAAAATAATATACAAACTACGCTTACGAGATGAATACATAGTCTAAAGCAAGTAATAAATGTGTCCGCAAGTGAGAATAAGCAAAATGAAAGTAATATGATTGATTCTAAAATATTATATAAGCGTTATAATAAGTAAATTACTATAAAACATATGAAATGCATTCCATTTTTTTGATCGTATGGTTCTGATCATGAGTTGATGCTCATCTGATTTCACTCTCTCCTGAAAATGTATGTTCCAATTTCCGTCCAATTTTTTTCGTTTTTATTTTCTAGCTTGAATAAGGAAGATTAGGGGTTCCAATTTTTCCAGTTGGTCGAATTGGAATTTCCAATCCAACTTGCACCCTTAGTTTGGATAGATAGACTTATGTTTGCTTTTATCAATATATACTTTTTCCATCACTGTAAAAAAAAAAGAAAAAAGAATTAAAACATGGCAATTTAAAAATTCTAACTTTGTTCAAATTCCGTAGTTATTTCGTGGTTTGGTTTACGCCAACGCAAGAAACAGATTTAAAAGAGAGCTGAAAATGAAAAATGGCAGAAGGGAATGATTATCCATTTTTAGTGATCATCATCAAATTATCAAAAATTTGAAATCGAAAGAAAGCGAAAGACAGAAGGAAAAGAAGAAATGTCCGGTAAAAGAAGGGGCTGGTCCGACGCAGCACCACTACTTGGCCAACTCAAATCACAGCAGCAACTGCAACAGCAACCTCAATATCGCCCCGCCTCGAATTCGCCGTCCTACTCCTCCGTCTCCCTCGAGATGACCACCGTCGCCGTCCCCACCACCACCACCACCACCCGCTCCGTCTTCCTCGGCATCGACGTCGGCACCGGCAGCGCCCGCGCAGGTCCCCTCCCCACTCCTCCTCCTCCTCCTATCTCTTCTTCTCTATTTCCATATGACGGAGAAAATAAACAAGTCTCCAATCACACAGACGGCAATGATTTCGAATTATCAATCAATCAATCTGCTGTGCGTTTTACGCTGTGGAGATTCTTGTTAAGTTGTGCGATTCTCGACTCTAAAGTGTGTGCTGGTTGCAGGTCTGTTCAGTGAGAATGGGAAACTGCTCGGTTCTTCTAGCAGTCCGATACAGATTTGGAAAGACAGCGATTGTGTAGAGGTAATATTAGATAATCAGAATCGCATTTCATCACTTCTTAGTAGCAGATAATGTTGAGTAGACCCGACTTAGGGCATGTTTACTTAAGAGGAAAGAGAATGGACGGAATGAGAATGATTCTGATTCTTTTCTTTCCCTATATATATTGAAGCACTTTGTAATCAAAATTTAGTGGGCCCTATTCCAATTTAGGAAAAAAAAACCCAAGCAATACTTGAGTATCCGATTCTCATTCCCGATTCCTGTTTCCGATTTCCTCTTGTAAGTAAATATGCCCTTATAGTGGCGATTTCCGCAAGTGTAGTCGCTAAAGTATGTAGAGTACTGTATAGGTGTCCGGCAAAGTGAATGATGTTTACATCCTGTAGTTCTTGAATGATTGCAATGTGACAATTCTTTTTTTCGTCTTTTCCCGAAATCAGCAATCATCTACAGATATCTGGCATGCAATTAGTGCAGCTGTGAAATCAGCATGCTCCCTTGCAAATGTTTCAAAGGAAGAAGTGAAGGGTATGGGGTTTGCAGCGACTTGTTCACTTGGTATGTAACTTTCTGAGTATATATGCGTTACCATGTTGTTCCAATGAAAAAAATTGTTTATGTGGTCTGCTTAGTATATGCTAAGCGCATAATAAGTATGGGCAGTATGGACAACCATTGATCAGTACTGGATGGTTTCCCTTTCAGTTGCAGTGGATGCCGAAGGCTCTCCTGTTACGGTTTCTTGGAGTGGTGATTCAAGAAGAAACATAATAGTTTGGATGGACCACAGAGCTGTAGAACAAGCTGAAAGGATCAATTCATGTAACTCAACTGTCCTGCAATACTGTGGTGGAGCTCTTTCCCCTGAGATGCAGCCTCCGAAGGTAACTAAACAGCTGGTCTAGTCATAGCATGATCTTCTATGTTAAACAGTTACATAGTTTCTCACTGATAAATTTTTTGAAACTTATTCTACTTTCGCTGCCAAATCTGCAATTTTACATCTTACGTTTCTCAATGATCCACGTGTATAACTGAACTTTGCATAGGAAGGCTATAGTCATACCTTCACAGACTAGTGAGAAATTTAGTGTACATGATAGTGTAGTTACATCCTTTAGCAGAGAAAAGCATTGTTCTAATTTTCACTGTTTATACGGGTTCTTGTTTGATTTATACATTTTTGGCAGCTTCTTTGGGTGAAAGAAAATTTTCCCGATTCTTGGTCAATGGTTTTCAGGTGGATGGACTTGAGTGATTGGTTATCATACAGGTACTTAAATTTGGTAGCAATCATTTAGTATGTTTACCTTTTATACAAATTTGAATTTGCAGAGTCAAGTTTGATTTCAATTTTTTTGCATGTCTTTAGGGCCACAGGAGATGATACACGGAGTCTCTGTACCACAGTGTGCAAGTGGACATATCTAGGTCATGCACATATGCAGCAAAATGATGAGAAAAATTCTCGAGATATGGAAGCTTGTGGATGGGACGATGATTTCTTGGAGGAGATTGGATTGGGTGATCTGGTAGATGGGCATCATGCTAAGATAGGTAAATGTTGTAGACCTACGTTCTCCATATGTGTTCGTGTTAGTTCTTAAATGGGACATAGAAATTCTTTAATTTTCTAATTGTTGAGATTTTAAAAGTGCCAATTACTTTTAAATATTTTTTCAGCCATATGGTTTTGAGGTTTTTAAAAGAATTATTAATTACTAAATCTTGATCTTCTGTACGTACACATACACTTAAATAACTCAAGTAAGGCTTTATCAGAAATTAGTTCAGATCAGCTTAAACATAGAAATCTATTTTCAGTGTATTGAAAATACAGTAAGTACATGTTTTGTTCGATTTGAGTGCATTGAGAATGAATTATTTATATCCTGTTATTGTGCCAACTCTTTATAATGATTTGTGCTACTATGTGGGACTTTGGTCGCTCCTGTTAGTAACTTGAGATGAAACAGGACGGAGTGTAGCTTTCCCTGGCCATCCACTGGGTTCTGGTCTCACATCAACTGCTGCAAAGGCAAGATATTTTGTGTTGAAGATTTCTCATTGATTTCAAGTGGCGCTCCCTTGAGGTCCACTAAGCATACACATTGGTTAAAAGAATACGAATCACATTCTGCTGGCTTTGTAGAGGGATTCCACATGATTTTTTTGACTGTTGTGGTGTGGTTAGTCTTTTATTTTGGATGTAATTTGAACTTCCAGGAATTAGGTCTTGTAGCAGGAATTCCTGTCGGGACATCGCTAATTGATGCTCATGCTGGCGGTGTTGGGGTAATGGAAAGTGTGCCTTTGTCAGATTCTGAGCCTAAAGGTTTCTGAAGCTTATCCAATTCTTTTGTCAGTTATTCTAAGATTTATGCTTCTTAGCTTAAGGGTGATCTATTCTACTAATTAAGTGGTATATGTTCAGAGTCTGATGACGAAGCTCTATGCCGTCGTATGGTGTTAGTCTGTGGAACTTCTACCTGCCATATGGCTATATCGCGGAACAAGCTTTTCATTCCAGGGGTTTGGGGTCCGTACTGGTCAGGTATTGGAATTTGTACTTCTATTTGCCTGCCAGTTACAATATTCATTTTATCATGTGATAGCCACCTATTTTATCTTTCAGAGAGGCTTTCAGTTGTTGCTTGATGTATGTATTTTGGCCAATCTCTTTTCTCTTCAACATTTTCAGCTATGGTACCTGAATATTGGCTCACAGAAGGTGGGCAGAGTGCTACTGGTGCACTATTGGATTACATAATTGAAAACCATGTTGCTTCTCCTCACCTTGCAAATCGTGCTGCTTCTCAACGTGAGACCCATTGCTCAGCTTATTTTATGCTAATTTTCTTACTATGCATTTAATGCATTTTGTGTACTGCTTAAGTTGATTTCTGGATCTTTCTCTAGGTGTTTCTCTGTTTGAACTTCTGAACAAGATATTGGACACGATGATGATTGATCTCAAGCGTCCGTTCCTTGCTTCTTTGACTGAAGATATGCATGTTCTTCCTGATTTTCATGGCAACAGGTACACATCTGTAGATGTTGAAAGTGTAAGTCAATTGTCATAGTGCCCCACATCTCTGCCCAAAGTTAAGCGGGAAATTTTTATTGGCCCAGGTCGCCAGTTGCAGACCCAAAAGCTAAAGGTATGGTTTGTGGGCTGACACTTGATACAAGTGAGAAGCAGTTGGCTCTTCAGTACCTCGCCACCGTACAAGGTATTGCATATGGTACTCGTCACATTGTGGAGCACTGCAATACCCATGGTCACAAAGTAAGAATGCATGCTTCTAAATTCACTTCTTCTTTATGCTTCAATTTTAAATATGGTTGTTCAGAAACTGGCTTGCACCCCCTACATTTTATACTTATAAGGGTTTTTATCATGAATGATGCCTGAACTTTCAATGACCGGACTTTATGGTGCCTGAACTTTAAAAACGATCAATTCGGTACCCAAACTTTTAAAAAAAAAACTAAGTGGTACCTCAGTTAACTTTATGTTAAAGTTTGTTAAAATTGAACATGTGAGAGCTTTCCTCTTTCCTCTTTCCTCTTTCCTCTGCTTATCGACCGAGATAGCAAAGGTTTTTGTTAGATTATTGACGCAGCTGTTGTGAGTGCATCGAAAAGTTTGAAATTTGCGAGATGGGCAACTTTCAAAATGCATTTATACACAAAAAAAAAAACCCAAAAATGCGACAAAATTCACAAAATTCAATCACAAATCAACGGCCAATACACCAAATGTTATGTACCGGTGAGCTCGTTCTTGCATTTTTCGATCAAGGGCGGGTCTTTAATGGCGCAATCGAACTTGGACCGGCTAAAAGGCTTGAGCTTTGGATTGTAGGCCGGAGTTCTCGCCGCCGAGCAACAAATCATGCCCGAAGCGAACTTCGGCGACGGAGAACACGCTTCTTTGCCGGCTTCGAATAGCAATGGGGGAGGAGAATACGAGCATGTACGAAGCAAGGCTCACTTTATCATCTTGTCCAAACAGACCCCAATTCGATTTCTGGATTGTGAGTATTTCTTTGGTTTCTTCTAGATATTTTGGTGATTGCAGTATTTTTATGCAAAAGAAAAGGGTCGGCCAATTGGATAAGGATGAAATTTACAGTGGGGGGGTTTTTTAAGATCTTTGGAGCTACTGTGAGATTACAGGGCCGTGATGGGGGACGACGACTAGAGGGATCTTTGAAGCTTCAAACTTGGACCAAATTCTTCGAGCTGCTGAAGCTGGAGAGGGACCTTGCTGCCGGCGGAGGATTAGCGAACAAAAACCACCGCTTTCTCAGTCGATAAGCAGAGGAAAGAGGAAAGAGGAAAGTTCTCACATGTTCAATTTTAACGGAATTTAACAGAAAGTTAACTGAGGTACCACTTAGTCTTCATTTTGAAAGTTTAAGTACCAAATTGATCACTTTTAAAGTTCAGGCACCATGAAGTCCGGTCATTGAAAGATCAGGCACCGTTCATGATAAAAACCCTACTTATAATAGTCTTAGATATACTTACGGTGTTTTCCATTCATTGGAAGTGTCCCCATAACTCTAAAATCTTGAACCTGCAGAATTTATTATTCTTCTTGTAGATGATCCTCCATTTCCTTGAAATTTGATCTTGACATTCTGTATATGGGATGTGATATCTGAATGGGTAAAATACCAGCTGGAAAGGATACGCAGCATTGGTTTCAAGAGTAATTTAAAGATAGGATGGTTAAACTTTGCTTGTACCAAAGGTTTTGAAATGTGAAAGTATAAATTTGTGAGTATCTTTTCCGTCCCTTGCAGATTGACACTATACTAGCATGTGGAGGCCTTGTTAAGAATGCACTCTTCATTCAGGAACATGCGGATATAATAGGTGGCTCTCTCTTTCTCTCTCTCTGGTCCTTTGTGTTTCTATGTAACTTGCTTTGTTGGCATTTGTTATTCTTTTCAATTCATCTGTTTGTTGTCCTTTCATAACAGTTTTCTAAATGAAGTATTTCAAGTTCTATGATCGTGCTGCTCATTTATTTGAAGCTAAATTAAACTTAGGTTCGTTTTAGTGCAGTTGTTTGCTTTGGCTTCCAAAATTATTAATGTATCTGTTCAGTCTCTAAATGGCTACGGATGCTGAAGATTCTTCTCAAAACTTATTGAAACTTGGTTGAAATATCTAAAGTGAGCTTGGAATGGCCAAACTTCAAGATAGCTACTTTTAAATACTCAGGTTGAAGCCTCCGTTTAAGCGTGCCCGTGAACTGACCTACTTGTCTGTGATTTATTCAGGTTGCCCTATAATTCTTCCTCGAGAAAGTGAGCCCGTCCTCTTGGGTGCTGCCATTCTTGGTGCTGTTGCTGCAAGGAAGTATTGCAGTCTGCATGAGGGCATGAAGGCACTGAATGCAGCGGGTCAGGTATTAATAATGGTTTAAGAAAATTATCTGATTAATTTTTTCAAATGTGGATTTTTCTTTCTTCTCTTTTATTTTCTTTTTTCTCCCTAAACCTAAAGTATATCATTAGTAATGTTTTCCAGTTGAATAAGTCAAAATAGAGTCTGCTGTTTATATTTTCTCTGCTGGTCATGTTCTTAATGTCCAATAATTGTGTCTCGGGTTATTTTTTTTTTTTTTTCTGGGAAGGCTAAATAACAAGAGACAGCACGATTACAAGTTTAAAATTTTATCATTGTGATTCTTGATTCCGAAGTAGGTTTCTTGAATGCAAGATAACATTGGTCCCGTGAGTTCCACTCTATCGTGATTGCCATATCATTTAATCATTTACATGTTTTTTTTTTTCCTGCTGATAATGACGATTGAATATGGCCAGCTTTAGGTGAACATTTCCATCAGTGGGCTCATGTATCCCTGGATTGACTACCCCTTAATATGTGGGCTCTTGTAATCCCTTTTATTGGTTTTAATGTATTTTCTGCATTTGGTAGGTCATCCATCCATCCAGAGACCCCAAGGTGAAGAAGTACCATGATGCTAAGTACCGCATTTTTCGAGAGCTTTATGAGCAGCAGCTATCACATCGTTCTCTGATGGCTAAAGCCTTGACATAGGCATTTATCTGCGCAAAGGATGGTCTTCCGGCTTAAGTATTTAAATTCTGGTGGTTGAAGAGAAAAATGCATGGCCGTTGTGCAGTTGCATGGTTATCAGAATCATGTCTTTATGTAAAGCGTTGACTTGGCAGCTCGTTATACAATTTTTTCAAAATGCAAACTGTACAGGTAGAAACAGAGGTATAGGAAATTGACAAGAGTACAGAAAACTATGTATAGGCTCGATTGGCTGAGTGGTTCTCATTCTTCATAATAAGCTTTCTCAGATTCTTGGTTTATCGCCTATCTTAAGAGTGATTCATATTGGGAAGGATCAATACTAAGTGCCATTTGGGTCATTACCATTCTCATCTATTATTTCTCCCTTTTTTGTTGCATCTCAAATGTTCATCACGTAACCATCAAGTTTTGAAACAATAATAACTCTTGAGCAGCGCACTTCTACTGGATTAGCAAAAGCCCAACCGCTCCGGAAGTACATTAACATCACTTTGGGGTTGAAAGCTCCATCACATGATACTCAGTTTGGTATTAAAAGGGGAATTCAATCACCGCATCAAAACTTATGGTGTCTCCTCCGCCAACTTGAAGTCAAAACACTCCGAAGTTGAAGGGGATGGAAACAAATCTGGTATGTCAGAACACTCCGAAATTGAAGGGGATGGAAACAAATCTGGTAATGGTAATACTGGAGACTCGCAAAGATGTGGAGAACTGAGCTTGTGAGACAAGCAGGGGGGATCCACAAGTTGGCAGAATCTCCAGTGAGAAACAAGACAAACAAATTGCAGTGTTACAGGAAATACAAACTGAGAACAAATCTGCAGAAAACTGAAAACGAAATGCAAACAAATGGGCGACTCACCAGCAGGAAACAAACAAGGACAAACAAATGGAAGTGTTACAAATGATTCAAACAGAGAACATATCTGCAGACAAAGAAAAAACGAAATGCAAAGCTCACCTTAATTTTGGACTTGACATTGGGCTCAATGCAGAAGACCATGAGGGACTCTCCGGCTGGAAACAAGGACAAACAAATGGAACGAGTTAGGATTTCCTAAACAGATCTAGGAAATTAATTCTCTTTTTTTTTTACCGGGGGAAAACAGTGCACCACTGTCGAATCAAATTTGAAAAAATTTACCACAAGCGGCCAAGAGGCCACTTTAACTAAAATTTCTTGGCCAATTATCGTTCAATCTCCCTGTGGAGAACAGACACTATTAATTCCACCCTTGTGATGAAAAAACTAGCAATTCTATTCCTGTGGTGGATTTCCGTTAGCAATTCCACCAAAGAACTAGTTCTGTTAGTTTTTCCATCCAAATTTAAGGGCAAAATCGTCATTTTTGTATTTGCTAAACCTTAATCATCCTTTTCACAGTTAGTCTTCTAGCCAAACCTCATCATCTCGTCTTTCAAAGTCCAAAGCCTTTGTCATCTTCTTGATTTGCAAACAAAATCTTACATTTACCTATCGAGTACAAAAATCGCAAATCCGAAACAAAACAACCCACAATTTCAGAAGGCAAAATTCAAAGATTTCAATTCCTTTTGAAAACCAGTTAATTATAATCCTTGGTGTCAGCGGTGGAGATGTCGTAGCGGACGGTGCAGTCGTTCATAGTCTCGGCGGTGGTATGTGCGATTGTAGAGGTGACGCGCCGTCGCGAAGGCAGGTGGTCCCGTCACGGAGGAAGGCAGTGTAATCGCGGAGGCAAGCGGACGATCCTATCCAGAACGTTGTCGTCTTGCTCTTTCTTCATCGGCGCCATCGCGGGGACTGGTGCTTGACCTTGTTCTGGGTTCTGTACGAGAATCAGAGAGATATGGGGTCGAGGGCTTGGAAGAGAGATTGATAAGCAGGGGTTGGGTTTTGGGATTGTTGCAGATAGCCATTAGCTTCTGCCATTGTTGATTAATTTCAAAGGCCCAATTCTCAATGCTTCAGTTGCCTTTAACAAATGATTTCCTTAAAATGAGATGGGTTTGTTGTGATCTTGAATTGGAGAAAATTGTTTGTACACAGAATATGTGAAAAAGGTTGATGGGGGAGATGAAAGCCTGGGCGCTACCAAGGACCATGTTTGCTGCTGGCTTCGGGAATGACTGAGAAAGAGGATGATGAGATTTGACGATTTTGCCATTGAATCTAGATGGAAAAACTAACAGAACTAGTTCTTGGGTGGAATTGCTAACGGAAACCCACCACAGGGGTGGAACTGCTAGTTTTCTCATCACATGAGTGGAATTGATATGTCTATCCATCACAAGGATATTGAGCGATAATTGGCCAAATTTCTTCCAAGTCAAAAGTCACAGTATCTAACTTGACAAATACGGAATACCTTGGATTCACACACTTACGTATATAGAAATCGAAGGCCACCATTTCTCACTTGTTGTGAGACGAATGGTCCCGATGTAATAATTAATGTGTATGAAAATTCACTTAATATTGTAAAGTAAGTGAAAGTCTTACAAGACTAATAACAAGAAGAATTTCAATTTGCTCTTCTTCTCATCCTATGTTTTATGTAATCCTCATCCCTGTAATTTCTAAAAAAATAAAAATTTAAAAAAATATATTCAGTGATTTATTTTAAACTGCAAAGTTTAACATTTGCGAATTTTACATGGAAAATTTTTCGATCACATTATTGGAGGTCGCATGGCACGTGAGGAAGGGCGAAAGGCATATCCCAAATTCCGTGCGGAGATAAATGAAGATGCTACAGAGGAGAGAGGAGAAAACGCGAAACCAGGTAGTGCCACGTGGGACACTACCTGGCAATCACGCGACCCAAGCGAACCAAAAGCCACTACGCCTATGGCGGTCCTTCATCTTCACCTTCACCTTCATCTTCTCCTCGTTGTCCATTACCATCGTCGTCATCATCATCATCATCATCATCTTCTTCTTCTCCGCAGAGCCTCCTCCGTATAAAAACACTTGTTACTCTTGCCCAACTCTCTTTGCTGTGCCAGATCGCCTGCTCGCATCACAGCTGAGTAAGATTCCTCGGGGGCTATGTTTTCTATCATCTGGGTGGTTCCGCCCCTCATTTTCCAGGTACCCAATTGTTGTTTCTGCGAGAATTCGTTCATGTGGGTGCTCAATTTGGATCTCATTCCATAAAGTTTGGAGCTTTTGCGGTGCGATTTTGGTTGCTTGGTTGTTGGCTGGAATTCAGTTTTTTTGATTTGTTTATTTTTTTCAAGAAAAAATTAAATTGGTTTTTGATGATGGAGTTGTTATAAATGGAGGATTCCTCAATTTCGGTTAGTGAAGTTGAACAACGTTGTTATGGTTGTCGGAAACTTTTGGAAATTATATGACAAGTGAGTGAATGAATACTCATGTGTAATAAAGGAATTGCCTGCTTGAGCGAGTCCGAGAAGCCAATTGATCATCAAGCTGTGTACTTGATGGACAGCCCTTCAGCGACCCCTCACTTCGGCTCTAATTCCACCGCTGCCTCCAGCCCCCATTCGAATGACGATAACCCACGTGTGAAATTCCTGTGTAGCTTTTCAGGAAGTATACTGCCCCGTCCACAAGACGGGAAGCTCCGGTATGTGGGCGGGGAGACCCGGATTGTGAGTGTTCCACGCGACATTAAGTATGAGGAGTTGATTGGCAAGATGAGGGAGCTTTATGAAGGGGCAGCAGTGCTCAAGTACCAGCAGCCGGACGAGGACCTTGATGCCCTTGTCTCGGTTGTTAATGACGATGATGTGACTAACATGATGGAAGAATATGATAAGTTGGGGTCTGGTGATGGTTTCACTAGGCTCAGGATCTTTCTGTTCTCACATCCTGATCAGGATGCTTCATCACACTATGAGGGTGATGAAAGGGATAATGAGAGGAAGTATGTTGATGCTCTGAATCATTTAAATGATGGCTCTGATTTTCGGAGGCAGCATCCCGATTCCCCCTTTATTAATCCGGTTGATGATATGCATATAGCTGAGCAGTTTTTTAGTCCAATGAGCCTGGAGGGGGGCCTTCATAGCCACAGAAGTTGTGATATGTCAGCTACCCAGTATAACTTGCATCACCTCAAGATACCTCATCCTGGATCAGGGCAACCCCAGCAACAAATGAGTCAGAGGTATAACGAAATGGAATCTCCGTGGAGTCCTGCTTACTATTCTCCTAGGCAACATGGGCACCATGATCCGAGACCAATGGCAGAGTTTCCAACTTCTCCTTCCTCTGCACGGTACCGTATGCCCTTTCCTGATTTCCCTGATAAATGTTTTGACAGAATGCCTGAAGAATATGCACGGCAGCCACTGAATCATCAGCTTGCATACGACCACCAACCACAATATCCCGAGAATGTTGTATGGCTTCCAAGTAGCGCCATAACTGGTGAAAAGTCTGGATTTCCGGGTAACATTTTTCATGGAACCAATCTTGTCGAAGGAAACAGCATTTGTGAACACTGCCGAATGAATTTCCAGAGGAACCAACCACATTTGGAGCAACCCAACATGGTGAATGGATTTCACCAGGTTGCTATTCCAAGTGTTGACTGTCCTCCAAATAGAGAATCTTTCATGATGAATCAAGATGCAAAGTTGCACCACGAGATGTACACAAATGATGGTCCTCCATCTCTTTATAATGAGAATCAGAATCATGAAAGAGGGTGGATTCCACATCATCATTTGACTTGTCGGACTGAGGAAGCAAGAGGGCATGCCTCTGGAGCAGGGAAATTGAATGATCATTACGTTGTAGAGGGTCCCAGCATGAGTTTGCCTCTTGGTCCTAACAATATGGTGGATGGTCATCATGCCTGTTCTAATTATGTTCATCAGCGACCTGGACCTGAAATTGCAAATGAAGTGTTTCATGACCGTCCTGTGGCTGCTCCACTCCATGCACATGGTGCTCCTTCAGAAGAGCGTGGTGTTCGATACGGGAATCTTCCTTACGCTTATGGAGGAGATAATCTTTACCCGGTTTCTCATGGACATGCACCCGGACATGCAGTATGGAGAAATGTTCAAAGCCCAATCCCATCCTGTGTCCCCATATGAATCATCCATTTCTGCTCCTCAAGTGAATGGTTCTGTTAATCCGGGATATCTCCGACATGAGGATAGTCCAAGGTTTTGCGTTCCAGTAGACAATCAAAATCCTTGGATTGACTCCTCGCAGAAAATGTTAGGTGTCGATGGAAAAGCGGTTTCAGACTATTCATTTGGTCACACATTGAAGGTGAACGTGAACACACTCGGGCAAGAACATCATCAAGTGTATCCTCAGGATCCTGTTCAAAACACACCTGGTATGCAGAATTGTGCTACTCCTTTGGATCCCGTCACTGGAGTTGTGGGGTTGGAAGAAAAGAGTTCACCTAGCGAAGGAAAGGAGGTGAATCTTGTGGAGAAAGTAGAGAACTTGGAAATTCAGGTTAAAGATCAGAGCAATCTTTCTGATAAAAATTGCGAGCTGGAGTCGATGAATTTGCCTAAGCTTGAGAATGAAAGTGGGATAGTGGTAAAAACAAGTGAAAAGGACCATTCTCCTCCTGAAAACTCGGATATTTTTGCAGAAAATTTGAGTTTCGTGCCTGAGTTGATCGCTTCCTTTAAAAGAGCTGCATTAGAGGAGGCTGAGGAGGTGAAAGCCAATGTTGAAGAAAATGCTGATCCTGAGAAGACTAGTTCAATGGCCAAAGAAGCAGCTGCAAACAAATTAGAAGAAGTGGTGAGAACTAACTGAAGTATCTTAATTGGGAGATTGTTTTGTGGTTATTTGTTTTGTTTACTTAACGTACTGTTATTCTGTAGAATACTCCTGGAGATGGGGAATTGGATTCTGAGAATGATAATGTAGACAATTCCAAAATAGAGCCAACAAAGGCTGAAGCAGAAGCTATCTCCAAGGGATTGCAGGTTCGTTTTTTGGTCCCATCTTTGTGACATTTTTAAATCCTATATTGCTTGGTCTTTTTTGTAGTTTTATTTTAACATTATGATTATTTTTCTCTTGGGACAGACAATCAACAATGACGATCTAGAGGAGATCCGAGAATTAGGTTCTGGAACTTACGGAGCTGTTTATCATGGGAAGTGGAGGGGTTCTGATGTAGCAATTAAAAGAATAAAATCCAGCTGTTTTGCTGGGAGACCATCAGAAAGAGAACGTTTGGTACCATCTGAGCCTTCTTCCTTTCTAAATTATTATTGTTTCTTTGACCATTTCAAAGAACTTTGCTTTGTCAGGGTTGTTTGTAGTTTGTGTTGTATATTGTTTGTGCTGTAATCTTAAGTGAGCCTATGGTTCTTGCATATTGATGTTATGAGAATAGTGACTGTGCAAACTGAATTTTTTGAAACTATACTTCCTGAAATGAAGTATTTTGTAGGATTTCCTTTTAGAACTTTAGTCATTGAAATTTTCAGGGTAGGATTTATACTTCGTGACATGAAGAATTCCATAGGATTCACTTTTTATAACATAAACTGTCAAAGTGAAATTGTCAGCGGAGGAATTAGATTTCTTGAAATTGTTTCATTCTTTCATTTTTATCTGTGGTTATCTGTATACTAATTTTATATTAACTGCTGCCACAGATTGCAGATTTCTGGAAGGAGGCTTTGATACTGGGCTCATTGCATCATCCGAATGTTGTTTCTTTCTATGGTATTGTGCGAGATGGTCCTGATGGATCTTTAGCAACTGTGACAGAGTTCATGGTTAATGGATCTTTGAAACAATTTTTGCAGAAAAAAGACAGGTGATTAGTTTGTTGTTTGAGAAGCAATATTTCTTATAGACTCAAATATTTTCTTCTTAATTTCTGTATTTAAGGGGTCTTATTCTTTGCTAAAGTAGATACTGAATGCATTCATTATGCCATTGATCAGAACAATTGATCGTCGGAAAAGATTGATCATAGCTATGGATGCTGCATTTGGGATGGAGTATCTGCACGGGAAAAATATAGTACATTTTGATTTGAAGTGTGAAAATCTGTTAGTTAATATGAGAGATCCTCAGCGGCCTGTCTGTAAGGTTGGCTAATTCAAATGCAGAATCTAAGACCTTTTCATTCTTAGTTACATTGATTCTAACCGTTCATTGTGTTGGAGACTCACAGACGTGTTCATGATTCTTCAGATTGGTGATTTGGGATTATCAAAAGTAAAGCAACACACTTTAGTATCTGGAGGTGTTCGTGGAACTTTACCCTGGATGGCACCTGAGCTTCTTAGTGGGAAAAGTAACATGGTAACAGAGAAGGTAAAAGTGACATTACCCTTGGCACATTTGTTGAAGTTTGTTGCTCATGATTAGAGACTCTTAGAAGCTATGTTGCACGGATACGGACACGACACGGACACGGGGATTCGGCAAAATTGCCAAAACTAGGATACGGATACGGGTTGGACACGGCAATTAAAATAATAATATAAATACTTATAGTAATTATAAAATAGTAATATTAGAAGGAAAATAACATAGATTCAATAAAACTTAAGAAAATCATCCCAAAAAACTTTTAGAATAAGGTAATTTCATTTCTTGTAGTAGTTGGGTCTTAGCTGAAGGGTCTGGGCCTTTGGGTCTCCTTTATTAAAAAATATAATAAAGAAACCTAATTGGACTAGATTCCCTTTCATCTTCCACCACCGCCAAAGCTCTGTACTATATTTGCTCCGTAGTGGTACCTACTTCCAAATCCAAAATTGCAAGTATAGCTTTTCAATTCGCCAAATGAAAGATCGAATCACGACATAGGAGCGGAGCCTCTTGGACGCTCCAGTTCGCGAAAGATCCCGGATTCAGTCGTTCCAATTTGAAGAACAGCCCAAAACTGCGGTAGAGAGAAAGAAGGAGAAGAAGATTTGCCGTGTCCGACGTCTTGCTGCCGTATCCCCTCCGTGTCCCTGCCGTATCTAGGAGTCAAAGTCAACGGACACGCAAGGACACCGTGTCCAACCCGTGTCCAGGCGTGTCCAAGGCGTATCGTGTCCGACACCGTGTCGGACACTCCAAATTCCCAAAATATGCCGTGTCCGTGCATCATAGCTTAGAAGTATGATTGTTTTCTCAGTCTTTAAATTGTTATTTCATGTGTTGCTATTTTTGATGATGTAGATTGATGTTTACTCGTTTGGGATTGTTATGTGGGAACTGCTTACTGGGGAGGAGCCATATACGGATATGCATTGTGCTTCTATAATTGGTAAGTACTAATGATTTGTAGGTTTATGTTCTTTCCTCATAATATGACTCCATGCATTTTTGTGCGGAAAATTATCTCTCATCACCGTGGCCATTTATTTTTATCTTTTGGGATATTTGCTAAATTAGATATTCTGTTTTGATGGAAGTTCATGTGGAATTACATTTCGATTCTATGTATCTTTCAGCAGAAAGTCTGTGTGGTTCATGTAAGATCTAGCTTGTCGCTTACATATGGGTGCTTTAGCTTTCCATCTATTACTTGTTTTAAGTCATTATCAGGCATTGCTTCTGTGGAGGAAAGTAAACCGAATGATTTTGATTTGCTCTCTAGAAGCTCGATAGTTTGATCTCATAGAAAATTAGTTGTTTTTGGCATGCTCTGTTAAATCATCCCATGTGTCACAGTTGCATTTTCTTTTCACTATATATATTCGTTATCCATTCTGATACTTTTGGGAAATGGGCCAGGGCTTACCCTATTAATTTCTGTTGTTCAAGTTTAAACATTAAAAGAACTAACATTTAAACTCGAACTTGTATTTACATGTTAGGAAGCAAAAGAAATATATCCTTGTTGTTTCCTATTGGTAGTTATGCATTATTTGTTAACAGTATTTATGCTGTCTTTTGTCACTCTCTTGTTGTTGCTTCCATGTTTTGTAATCAGCCCATTGCCTGAGCAGTATCAGTGTTTGACATTCACAATTCTAATCATGCCAGTCAAGTTTATTACATGACTAATCTCCAATCTGTTTCTGTTTTTCTGCAGGAGGAATAGTGAATAACACTTTGCGTCCTCAAATTCCCACCTGGTGTGATCCCGAATGGAAGTCTCTGATGGAAAGTTGTTGGGCTTCTGAGCCTGCTCAGAGGCCATCGTTTTCTGAAATTTCTCAGAAGTTAAGGAATATGGCTGCTGCAATGAATGTGAAATAATTCAAGTCTAGATGCAGTTGGTTCACTTCTTGCACTGTATGTTAGCCAGGACGTAGCCCAAGAGGAAATAAATTTAAGCGTAGGTTCTGCAGTTTCAGGCAACCACCAGTTTCCAAGTAAATTAAGGCTAATAGTGTAATATCATGCCTTGGTTCATATTTAAGGTACGTTGTGTATACTGCTGTGCAATGTTAATTATTTTGAGAGGTGCTGGATAGGCACTGTACAGTGGCTTTTACCTGGAACGCTTCAACATACACCAACCGTAGCTTTGGTGGCATGACCAGAATGTGAGTATAATTATATAGGATTTCCGAAGTTTTCAACTAGACTGATTTCCTAGTTACGGTTTTGTCGTTCTGTAGTAATACAGTTTCTTTGCCGTGTCTTACAGGTTTTAGTTATTTTGGTTGATATCCGAAGAAGCTGAACCGAGGTCTTTTTTGAAGGACATGTATATAAATGAATTGTTATTACCCTGTTTTAAAAGCTTTATCATGAGAGGATAATGATGCATTATGCTTCTGAATCTTACACGAATGAACCGATTTTGTTGTTTTATCGTCTAGGCAACCGTGTGGTAAGATAGATACTGCGGCCGGGGATATCTGCTTATAAGCCTGGCTTGTGCTTTGGGTCAGAGAATGTAAAAAAGCATATGAAGTAAGACTAGCTACGTGACATTATTTTAAGGTCTGGCGTTAGTATTTCGTTTAGAAACTATAGAACTCAGATGTATAGATTATTTGAATACATAATCGAATTTTTGCCCACGAAAACAAATGCAAACGTCTGAAACATTGACTTTATTTTTATGGCGACTATGCCCTAACTAGTTTGCGTTAATGTGTCCTGACTAGATATCTTCAGAGAAGACAACATTCCCGGTTGATTTTTATTGACATTTTAAGGTTAGAAACTCAAATGCTTTGAATGTGGCTACCTTCCTTACAGCATCAGGAATCCTGTGCTGTTTTGGCGCATGTCATATTTGCTTGTTTATGCGCTTGGAATTGCAACTGGAACGGTTTCACTTATATGATTAATGTACGTAAGCAGATGGCACGTGCACGATTTTCCTGCGAAAAAAGTGTGGCTTCTCAGGATAGGAACGGAGTGAAGGAAGCTTTTTATTTTTACACAGGCTTAGTGGGTGTTGGTTGGGTTGGGTTGGGTTGGGTTTTCAAGATTCAAAGCCGGGGAAGGTGGGGATGTAATATGCTGTACATAGAACAGACAACAGAGATGAATTAACGGAGGATTTCAAACCAATAAGGGCTACTGATGGAATGCCCTCCTGCATTCTAATTTCCAAATTGTAAAAGATTTGAAACTTTTACCAAATAATGCAAAAACATGCATGGAACTCGCAATTGTGTTACTTATTCGTGTCCCTACCAAATGCGTACCCACCCAAGGTCGGTTCCTAAATATAATTAAGGACCAGCTGTTTGACTTGGATCAATAAAAGTATGCTAATTATATTCTTGTCACGATAAATGACACCGATATCGTTTCGGCTCATGATTAAACAATCAAAGTCTACGTCGTAGAGAGCAAATTGGCTTGGCATGCATTACCATCTCTCTATTCTAGTGTGATATGCAAAATCTTATGAGGTCAAATTCTGTGACACCATCAAAAACTTAGAACCCTCCAATTCTTTGGCCCCTTCAAGGAAACTACTGTTGCCATGTATACCTAACCTAACACACGCCAAAGACTCTCTGTTTCAAAAGTCAAAGTTCGCACGTGCCTATTGACTTCATGCATATACCTATCCACCTTGTTTTTTCTGCACAGATATAAGGGTACAAAATCAGTACAACAAGAGCACCAACTGGGGCGGGGGCAGCTGAAAAAGTCAATGGGCAATCAATTACGTAAAAAGCAGACGACAATGCAGTAACTGCATGGAATTTTTACAGCCAGTGCAGCTAGTACCTCCGGTTTCTGCAGATAAATTTTGGATTGTAGCTAGCTAGCTTACTCTCCAGCTTACTGCCAAATTTGGAGGACCACATCTTATCATCAATTTGAAGCTTTCTGTGCATCACACATATCACCAAGGGGATTTAGTCCAGTGGTAGGATGCTCGCTTAGGGAGCGAAAGGTCCCGAGTTCAATTCTCGGAATCCCCATTTCCCTTTTTCCTCTTTTTGCGGAAGAAGAAGAATGTATGAAGGTTATGTCAAACTAATATGCTCATTGATCGTCCTACATACCTCATTTCATGTGGTATGGGCAATCAAGCATTGATTCAACGGTTATTCTATACCCTGTAACATCCGAGTTCGAATCTCCTGTTATACAGTTATACTAAATGAAATATGAATAAGTTACTATTAATAGGGATCGTAGATAAGAACTACACCATGCAACAAATGGTGAAGAAATGTTCCAGACTTGAAAGTCAAGAAACTTGGAACGTTTGATAAGGAGTTGGGCTGCTTCTCTTATTAGTTCGTGTAATTATGATGCAATTAAGTTGAACTTCATCTATACTATATTTAAAGAAAGAGGGCTTAAGGAATGGAAAAGACGCATGTGCCCTCATGAGCTTATATTATGTAATAAAATTAACTTTATGATGGGGACAATTATGTAAATTAAAAAATGCACAAGATTATATGAAATGAAGAAAAGACGCATGTGCCCTTATAAATATATATAACCAATTTAATTAATAAGGTTAATTATATAAATTCAAAACTATATATATCCCTAACATAATCAAAATTATTTGTACAATTTTGCACACGCATAGCGTGTGTGCCGGTTTCTAGTTTATTGTATTAAGAGTCAAGTACCCTAGAGAAAGCTAAGGACGTGTGGTTTCTTGGCGTATTAAGAAGGTATAGTAGGTGAAATAAAAGATAAAATCTTGTTATGTTTTTTGTTGTCAAATTTGGAAAAAAAAAAAAACAATAAACAAACTGTTGTAGAGAGAATGAGAGATATCAGAATATGGAGGCTGATCTGAAAGTTGTTTTCAGTCCTCTGTTTATGCTTGTATTTATAGAGGAGGTTTCCCAGGGTTAGGAAACCCTAATGGGCCTCATTAATACATATAATCCAAATAGGATTCCTACTTCTAGGTTTACACAGTCATAACTAAACACAGTTTATAACACTCCCCCTTGAATGTGTAGAACATGAGAAGTAGTCGCATAGATCTTCGGGAGACTGTTGATGAAGTCAATGGAGTAGGCACTCTGGAATACGTATGTCCAAAAGGGATCCATTCAGGGATATGCTAACACCAAAACCTTGCTAAGGAAAACCCAGTGGGAAAAAGCCAAAGCGAAGGGAAAAAGGTGAGCATGCGCATGTCGACACTTAAGCAGTCAGAGGTATGACCAACCCAACGCGGGTGCCTCGTTAAAAACCTTGCCAGGCAACAAAACCCAATGGGAAAAAGTTGACCTGTGCTAAAGGGAAAAAGAGTACATTAAGGTCAAGTGAGTACACTTTCGTATACTCCCCCTGAAGTCGACAATGCTCCCCCTGAAGACTACATACGTGTCAAATCTGACAATAGACGCAATCCGATTCCACGAACGAGCTTCTGGAAAGTAGCATTCGGGAGAGACTTGGTGAACAAATCTGCGAGGTTGTCTTGCAATCGGATTTGCTTGACTTCAATCTTCTGATGCTCTTGTTGCTGATGTGAGAAGAATAACTTCGGCGCGATGTGCTTGGTGTTGTCTCCTTTGATGTATCCTTTCTTAGTCTGGTTGATACATGCGGCATTGTCTTCATAGATAGTTGTCGGGACATCACTAACGAACGACAATCTGCTAGTCTGCCGATATGCTCATAACGGCTTGCAGCCAAATACACTCACGTGTGGCTTCATGAAGGGCGATGAGCTCGGCAAGAAGTCACAACTAAGGTCAGCTTCGTTGACCTCCAAGATATCGCGGTATTCCCAATGGTAAAGACATAACCAGTTTGGGAACGTGCCTTGTGCGGGTCTGATAAGTAACCAGCGTCAGCAAATCTAACAAGGCAAGCATCATTCCGATGATCAAGGGGAGATGATCCATCCGGAGATGCATAGGGATAGAATAAGCCCATATCCGTCGTACCCTTAAGGTAGCGGAAAAATGTCTTTAATACCATTCCAATAGCGGCGTGTTGGCGCGCTATATAAGCTAGCAGGTTCACAGCAAACGAGATGTCCGGCCTAGTGCATTGAGCTAAGTACAATAAAGCGCCGATTGCACTTAGATATGGAACTTCTGGTTCCAATAACTCTTCATCATCCTCTTTAGGACGGCATGAGTCTCGTTTTAGCATCTAGCGTTTGGACGACCATGGGTGTACTCGAAGGCTTCGCTTTATCCTCACTAAAGCGTCGCAACACCTTGTGGGTGTAGTTGGACTGATGAACCAGAATACCATCAGGCAGTGCTCAAGCTCAAGGCTGAGACATAATCGAGTTTCCCTAGGTCCTTCATCTCAAATTCCGATTTCAAGTGCGAGGCAGTAATCTCAACCTCTTCTAGAGTACCAATGAGATTCATGTCATCGACATAGACTGCAACTATCGCAAATCCGGAATGTGCTTTCTAGATAAACACGCAAGGGCATAGATCGTTATTCACATATCCCTTACTGATCAAATATTCACTTAGACGGTTATACCACATCCGTCCGGATTGATTCAATCCGTAAAGTGAACGCCTCATCGGATAAAGAGGGTGTTCCGTGGTTCAGACTATTTGACTCAGTCAGATGGAGTCTTTCTAGGACTCTCATCTATATCTCTGTATCAAGATCCCATAGAGATAAACTGTAACCACATTCATAAGCTGCATATTCAGTTCTTGGGAAACTACCGAACTGACAAGGTAGCGGAACGTTTTTTAAGTCCATTACGAGAGAATACGTCTCATCGTAATCAATGCCAGGGCTAATGAGAGAAGCCTTGCGCTACGAGGCGTGCATTATATCGCACTCTTTCATTCTTCTCATTACGCTTCCTTACGAATGTCCACATGTAACCTACATGGTTCACATTGGGAGGTGTGGAAACTACTGTTCAACCACCTTTCTCTTTGGTAAGGAATCTACTTCGACCTGCATTGTTTATTTCCATTTTGACCAATCAGTTTTACGTCGACATTCATCAACGGAACACGGTTCGATATTGTCGCATTTTGTTATATCAGTGGCCACTGCATATGCGAATGTATCATCGATGATTATCTCATTTCGATTCCACAACTCATCCAACTAGTATAATGGACCGAAATCTTCTGATTCTCGGGAGTAGGATCTGGGGTCTCCCCTGGGACGTCTCCCAGGACACTTCCATAATCCTCATCAATTTCATGAGTTGGATCGGTTGAGATAGCGATAGGATTCGGTTGTGCCATACTTCTCCTCTTCTAGGGAGTGAATCCTTCGAACCGATTGATCTGTCTCGCCTCTGGCCGACGACAGATGATTGGCTAGCCGCCGAGGTATGCTGTCTTTCTAGGACGGCACGTCCCTCATGGACGTTCATATTTACAGGCATGTTTGCAGCAGGTATATGATCTCGTCACTTTAGTTAGATTACAGAAGGCGTCTAGCATGTATGCGCAACACTCTGAAGATCTAAAATACATCGCACTTGCTTATCATACTGCGCGGTATGGGGATTAGGATGAGCAGAGTGGGCATAGACCACGTCAATTCGCGTCGTTCATTTGGAACATTGACGTTCTTATCTCCCCCTAACGGCGGGAATACTGTCTCATCAAAGTGACCATTCGCAAATATGCGAGAAAGAGATCGCCTGTAAATGGCTTGTAAAAGCACATAATAGAGGGGGATTCATAACCGACAGAGATTCCCAGCCTCTCTTGAGGACCCAATTCGGTACGTTGCGGCGGCGCAATGGGCACATAAGCTACACACCCAAGAATGCGTAAATACGAAATTGCAGATTCGTACCCAGTAACCAGCTGTAACGCCAAAAAGGGTTGGGTGGAGGTGGGCCTCAAGCGGACCAACATAGCTACTTGCAGAATTGCAGAGCCCCACGCAGAAACAGGAAGCTTGGTATGCATAACCAAGGTCCTTACGATCAATGAAAGGCGCTTTGAGAACGCTTCTGCGAGAGTGTGGGAACATGGGGAACCAGATGTTCAACCACAATCACAAGAGACGTGCAATAATCATCGAAAATCTTCGATATAAACTCTTCGGCGTTATCCAGTCCTCTAGACTCCAATGGATAACCGGGGTGGTGAGCCCTCAATATGGGCCAGGAGTTTAGCAAAGTAGCATTTCAGGTGGACTATAGACATGTGACCAGCGAGTCGGTGCATCAACCAAAACCATAAAATCTTTAAATGGTCCGCGGATTGGTTGGATTTGTCCACAAACTTCCCCTAAAATCCGCTGAAGAAAAGAAGGATAACACTAAGTATCTTTGCATGGGAAGGTAGAGTATACCTCGTTCCCAACGAGCATGCTTGGCAAAGTGTATTTAAAGACACGAGGTCTTACACGGGGATGCCCATCGAGGATATGGCGCATCACATCTTGACCGGGATGTCCCAAACGGTCATGCCAAAGCAAATAAGTGCTCGAGTTGGCTAGCTTCAAGCTAGCTACATGGTGCGACCTAGCTTCATGCTAGCGACGCAATGCGCCTCAATCGAGCGAATGATTGTGTAACACAACTCATGCGAAAGGCGTGCCATCTTCTCCAATATACGCTCATGGCTGTATACGTAGGAGGTAATGCAAAGATATTCCTTACCATTTTCTTTAGCGGTTACATCATGGTAATTGTTCAATCGGATATCCTTATAGCTCAATAATGTTCTTTCGGAACAGGGTGAGTAGAAGGCCTTTGTAGGTCTACATGGAGGTATGAAGTTAGATGTATATCTCCAGGCAGGGAGAGTATCATGCGCAATCGCGCTGTCAGCCAGACATCTAATGTCCCACTAGACATACCTCAACATGAATTAATTGAATCGGTCACATGATTGAGGAAACTTCTAGTTCCAATTGATTCAATTAATTGATATTCGAGAACAATATACAAGTACTAAAACAAGCACCAAATACTGAACTAAATCCGAATGAGAGAGTAAAATCTCAGTTTGCTACATAATCATCGGCCAACAAGGCCGTTCCATGTCTCTCTTGGTTGCATATCGGAGTTGTATTCATAATCAACATTAGTAGGGACGCTATGAGTGCGCAACTAATGGATGTACCACTACCACGATGGCATATGATTGGCTATTTTGTGATTGGGAAGGATGAACATTTCCCAAATCTTGAAGTTTGGTGCCAAAGAATCGCGGTTTGAGCTACCAGAAAACGCTTATGCTTGCTCTAGGCAAGGGAGCGGTTCGAGCTAATGGGACGCGAGCTGTTGTGCTTTTCAGCGAACAACAAAGCACTAATCGGATCCAGGGACTTGATGAACTTTCACTCGCTATATTGCTGCTTCATGAGCACATTAGGAGTATAGAAAGTCGAGGAGATCTACTACAGAAGATCATTCTAGGTCAAGTCCGGCTTGCACAGCCCAATGAGGGATCAGATTCTACAAACTTCAAACGTATGTTTACTCACAGACTTCGAGTCTTGAAACATAAGTTTTGTCAATCATGTCTTGCTTTAGGCAAGTAGATCAAGAGATCATGCGTCTCGTGATCTCTGAACAAGAGACGAGTGTCAGTTTTGTTCATAAACAAAACAACTGACAATACTGGCATTGACGGCGCCAATGGGGGAAACCATTTGGTGGGCGCGGTCTCAAAGGTCTTAGCTGAGAGCTCAAGGTCCTTACTGCCATGAATCCGGCGAGATTAAAATCTCTGCGACGGAAGATTTCTCTCGGATTTAGGCATGGAAACTTCAAGTTTCACCATGCGTGGTGAGGTTTAGGAAACATCATGTTTCTATGCTCGAAACTTCAATTCGAGACTTTGTATGAACAATCAGTTCATAATATTTGCGTACTCAAGCGCATTGCCAAAGTGCGCGAGTTTAACGCAAAAGTCATGCGATTTGGTCCTTCAAATCCGCATGCGTTGTGTGGAGCCATTTGGTTTCAAATTGGAATGAAATCCAATTGAAAGGAATGAGGGGAAATACATCCTCAAGGCCCAATTTACTATTGTTGGGAAACGATAATCTAGCCCAAAAACAAGGGCCCATTACAACCCACACATAGTTGGCCCAAAATTAATTGGGAAAATCCATTTAGGGTTCTTGGGGAATTCGGCCCAATTGGCCCAAGTGGCACTAGCCCATGCGCGCGTTCGGTTTGGGCTTCCGAACGATTGCGCAGCCCATGGGTACTGTTCGGTAAGGGGCTCCGAACAGTGTGCAAATGGCCCAAACAGAGGCACAAAATTGGCACTGGCCCAATCCATATTTGGCCCAATGTGCGATGCCCTGGCGTTCGGGGAAGACATCCGAACGGCTGAAAGGCTGTCTGCGCGCGTGTTCGGGGAAGACATCCGAACGGCTTGAAGGGCCTCTGCGCGCGCGTTCGGGGAAGACATCCGAACAGCTTGGGAAGCCTTGTTCGCGTGCGTTAGGGAAGAACATCCGAACAACAGGGGGAGCCCTGTCGAGCGTTTGCTGAGCTGGGCAGACGCTGGCGCGGGTCAGGCCTGACGGCCTGACCGGCCACCGGCTCACATGGAGTCCCCGGAGGACCCCTGGGTTTTGTTTCAATTCGAGCCGCGGCTTGCGCGGCTGGATGTCGGCTCGGCTCCTCACAGGAACCTTGAAGCTGCACGTACAGCTTGGTGGAGTCCCAGCAGGACCCCGTTTTTGCTCCCCTCAGGAACAATGTTTCTTTGGTGGAGTCCCAGGAGGACCCCGTTTACGAGCCGTGACTATTGTACACGACTGGTGTTTTGCATTTTTTTCTTGGCTCCCATCAGGAAACCGATTTTGTGGAGTCCCAACAGGACCCCTGTATACGAGCCGTGACTATGGTCCACGACTGGTGTTTTTCCTTCATGACCCGGCCCAGTGTGAAAAATGGCCCAAATCTGCCCAAATTAGGCAAATCTGTAAAAACAGGCTACATCTGCAAATCTGCCAAAGCCGGACATATCCGCAAATCTTGTTAAATTTGCAAATTACGCGTTCGGTGTGCTGCTCCGAACAAAAAGTGGCAACCCAGGTGCTCGTTCGGCTGATGCCTCCGAACAATCACAATGGGAGCTGCAGCGGGTGCGAGCGGCGGTGGAGCGGCAGGGAGCTGCAGGGGCATGGCGGCGGTGCAGTGGGCTGCTGGGCGTGCTGCAGGGCACGGCGGCGGTGCGGTGGCCGTGGCTGCCACGGCGACGCGAGATCCAGCGTGAGATCTCGCGAATGTCGGCAACGATGGTGCTGCAGAGGCCGGCGGAGACGCGGCGATCGGCGGCGATGTCGACGGTGTGCGCGAGCGGCAGGAGATGGCGGCGGCAAGAGCGGCGCCCGGTTCTCCTTGGCCGGCGAGGGTTTCGTCTGCGGCGGAAGGCGTCGGCGTCGGGGAAGACGATCCAAACGTCGTCGTTTTTGTATTGAGCCGCAGCTGGCTGGCGGTTGGCTGGCTGGCGGCTGGCTGGCTGCTAGCTGGCGGCTCTCTGGCTGGCAGCGTGGCTCGGCTCCGTAAAACTTCTCTGCTTTTTTTTTTTTTTTTTTTCTCTTTTGTTTCTTTTTTTTTCAGAAAACCTTCAGCTGATTAGAGCGTGCTGATAACGTGTTGTAGAGAGAATGAGAGATATCAGAATATGGAGGCTGATCTGAAAGTTGTTTTCAGTCCTCTGTTTATGCTTGTATTTATAGAGGAGGTTTCCCAGGGTTAGGAAACCCTAATGGGCCTCATTAATACATATAATCTAAATAGGATTCCTACTTCTAGGTTTACACAGTCATAACTAAACACAGTTTATAACACAAACAAGGACAGTTTGACAAATGTTGAGGACTTAAAGGATGAGTAGTCTGGTCATGATGTCAGCAACTGCGTCCGTTTGTAGCGTCTTTGCGCAACACTTTACAGAAAGTGCATGTTTAGTTAATTAAGAGGCATTTGTCAAACTAAATAAATTTCTCTTCTCTCTCCCTCTTTATATAAAATAAAAAATATATATAATATTATATTGTTGGTGTGCCCCACCTCCTCTTTTTTTTTTTTTCTCTCCCCTCTAACACACAAACACAAAAAAAATATAATAAATTAATAAAAAAAATTAAAACAAACAACAAAAAAAAAATAAATAACTAAGCTGTCTCTCCTCCCCGCACAAAAAAACACAACTCTCTATAAAAAAAAAAAATAAATATTAAAAAAAAAAAAAAATAAAATTTTAAAATTAATTTTCTTATAAAATTATAAAAAAAAAATAAAAAAAAAATAAATAAATTATTTATTTTTTTTTGTTTATAAGGAATTGATACAAGAATTGTATAGTTCTGGAACATATATATACCAAAGAGCTGACAGGACTTATAACCACTACAACAACCTCTAGGAATATTAGGAGTTTAGATCTTTGATATATCGATCACTTTTAGACTTATGAATTCGAAACTTTATTATAATAATATTATATCTGAGAAATGCTATCGTTAATCTGCATGTTAATTGTAAGGAGATGGACTTATGCTCTCCTTGGATTCAGAATAATATGATTGGACTTTTGTCACAATAATGGATGGATTTGGATTTCTAATACAGGACTATATCGTGGGGTACACCATTGGTAACTGAACCCAATAAGAGTATCATTATCCAACAAAAAGTCAATTAATTAGTACGTTGAGATCATGTGCTTTGACTGCATCAAGTTCTCTCCGCATTTCACCTTATTAACCCATTAGATTGAAGTTTTATTTGATTGTGGGAGATGATTTTAACGCACCTTCATTGACCTTCTACACACCCTTTTCCATTTTCAGTAGTTGGATTAATTGATGAAAGGATAATTAAATAGCTAAGATTAAAAAAGAGTGCGCATAACCGAAAAAAAAAGGCGTGTGAAATTCACTTTCCTTAATTTTCATAGTAATTTCCGTGCTGTCATGTTAATCTAAGGGCTTAACACTTCATAGAATTTTCTATAATTACTTAATTAATTACATGATATCCTGCAGGAAGAAAAACCATAATATGCATATACATGAATTTCATATAATTCATTCCATTTCCATTACTAGTAAATCATACTCGGACATATATATAAATACACATAACTCATGGTAGAAGCACAAAAAAAGAAAGTTAGATTGTGTTAGATTATGATTCACGTGTTAGATTGTGATTCATCTAAGAAAAAAATGACTCATTTCAGGTTTAATAAACACGACCAAGCCAAATATTCCGTTAGCAAGACGAGGGCCCAGCTAGCAAGTCAAACCCATTTCATACTAAAGAAAATCAAATGAGCTAGCTAGCATGCACCAACCAATAATACAATCATTTTATTAAGATATGCATTTAAGCAGTGGGAGTCCATGTTTATCCTGTTATTAGGACCACCTTTACCAGCTCTACTACAATAGTCTTAATGAAATTTGGTCTTCTTGATGATGAAATGCAAACCTTTGTTTGTTTAATCTTCTTTCTCATTCTTTCTTCTCTGGCTAAAGGATAGGAAATTCCAGTGTCAATGCAGAGATTCTCGAGTACAGAGAAGGACAAATAGAAGCTTGTTTTTCTTGCCCTCAAAGATCTGAGTCCATTTCTGTGTTGATTAAGAAATTAGTATTTTAAGAGACTGCTTTATTGAATTTGATTGTTTCCTCTTGTTATTTCTATGCGGTAGGGGTTCTGGGCCTCACCTCTTTCTTTCTCCTTGATTAAGATAGTCATAAGCAGATAAAGTATTAACCAAGGTCAATCAGTGGTATTATTTTAAAATGGGTTGAAATCCCTAGACTTTATCTTTGGTTTTTTATTCTTTTCTTTCTATTAATTATAACATAAAAAACCAATAGCCCCTATCCCCCTTTGTCATTTTTTATTTTCTGATACCAGTCATATTTAGGGTGGAATATTCGAATTCAAGATTTCGTGTACATGAGTAAATATTTTTAAACAAGAAGTCCCTCACACACTACTAGTATTGGGGTTTTTTTAAAATTTTTTTTTTATTTTGTTCAGTGAAAATAATTAATATGGAAACAACGAGGAGAGGAGTAGAAAGACTTCAGTAATGCAACTAGTTTTCCTCTTTTTCCTTTTGTACCTCTTAATTGTAAAGGATAAAACTTGCCTACTCTAGATAGAGTAGGAGCTCAAACTTTATGTTTTTCGTATCTTTAATTTTATGATGTTATATCATGATCGGAACCATTCATTTTGTAATTTATCTAATAAGGATCATTTCTAAAAAATCAATTAAATCGGAGACCGTTTAGTTATCTAACTATATAAAATAATTGAACGGTATAATTACATGACCAAATGAACCGTCCATATGTTTTGACAGAGTTAAATAATCAAACGATCTCTGATTTAATTAATATTTTGAGAAACTGATCCTTATTAGATAAGTTACAAAATAAATGGTTCCTATCATGATATAACAGTATAAAATGGAAGAAATGAAATACATAAAGTAGGAGCTCCTACTCTATTTATAGTAGGCAAGCTTTATTCATTTGTAAAAGCAAGCAAGATTGTAGTCAATCATAAGGGAGTTCATGTAGTTGACATATTAAATCTTAAATCGGCATTAAGTTATACGCTATTTATGATATATATATTAATACTTTGTTGTAAATATTCTATCGTATTTTTTGTTTAAAAGAAAGTACTCGACTGGTCATACCCCTTCGGTAATTACTTGTACCTAATCAGTGTGCCTAATTCTAGACATGTATTCTTCCGTAAGATAAGATATATTGGCAAGGACTTTGCTGCACCAATCGAGAGAGAACCCATGTCACTTATAAGTCAAAGGAGAAGGAATATTATGATGCACCAGCTTCTTTGTCACTGTATGAGAAAAGTAACTGCTAGCTGCATTCCAATTGCTCTCTGATATATTGCTTCATGTTGAGAAACATGTGAAAAGATAAAATCCATTGAATAGAAACTAATTGTTGCTTGGGGAGGTAGCATTTTTTCTAGAACCTTCTACCTACTAGGCTCTTTTAATCAATGCCAGTATTGTCTAAATATCCCAATTACGTAACTATTGGTCTACTCCTCATTGACGTACTCATAGATTTAAGTTCGAATTCCTCCACTTTCAATTTTGAAAAAGAAAAAAACAACTAAATCGAACTAGTATTTACAAAGAATTAGCCCTTAGTTAATTTTTTATAGGCATAAAGTTTACTTCATTAACTTGAATTTAATTTATGATCAAAGTTTGGTTCGCCGAAGTTTCCTAGTCTTCTTTTATTTCAAGAAATATCTTTGATTTCACCATTTGTTTGCAAAATCGAAGTCGATCGTCAGCTCCGATTGTCGTCGAGGAATAGTTTCCAAAAAGTTTTACCGTACTCTATTTAGGTCATATTAGTCGGCTCAATCGCATGTGATTATACTGACCTTAATCCCCGAATTACTGTTTTTGATTTTATCTACCAAGATATTGGAAAAGACAATATAGGGTTGCTTAAGAAAGGAACATTTCCAAGGACAATAGCTCCAAATAAGGGAGGATGGAGGCTTCTTCTGATTTATAATACCCTGCACTAATCAGATTCAAACAATAAACTATTAGTCCTCCAAAAAGCACTTCATTTTTAATATGTCCAAGGAAGAAATTCGTGTCGCGCTTTGTCCAGTTGCATGCATTGTTTAACATTAATAATCGAACTAATCCCAAAAGTGATGACCTTGAGCAAACCCTAGAGAAGAAAATGTATGTGAGGGTTGAATAGTGAGAAGGAGGAGAAGGTATTTGACTTTTTTGTCCTCATAAGCAAGCATCACATCATCCACTCTTCCTACCTATAAATCTTTGTCTTCCTTTCACTTTCCTTTCCTAACAATCTCAAACAGCTTCTTTTGGTGCTCGCTTTGGTTCGAGGTCGAGAAAAGGAAACAAAGAGCGAAGATAGAGAAGAAATCGAGTAGAGATGGGACGAGCTCCGTGCTGCGACAAGGCCAACGTTAAGAAGGGGCCGTGGGCACCCGAAGAGGATGCAAGGCTCAAGGCCTATATCGAAGAACACGGCACCGGTGGCAACTGGATTGCCCTTCCTCAGAAAATCGGTACATCTTCGTTCTCACAACTGTAATTAATATCATCCTAGTGACATTAGTAAACTTGATTTTTGAAATCCTGAGTCCGTCCCTGAAGAGATGTAGAATTATTTCAATTTGTCAAAGCATCATTTGATTTGACCTATTTTGTTGGTTGTATATTTAACAACTGCAGGGCTGAAAAGATGTGGAAAAAGTTGCAGGCTGAGATGGCTCAACTATTTGAGGCCCAACATCAAGCATGGTGGATTCTCAGAGGAAGAAGACAACATCATCTGTAGCCTCTATATTAGTATTGGAAGCAGGTAAAAAAAATTTAGCCTCAATATGTTGTCTCTTGTTCTTTGTCCATGATACTTTCCCAAAAAAAGTAAACTAATAACTCCTAGCTTTAATTCGTTACATCTTATCAGAATAATTCAATCCAGATCATCGATCTGCTTTCCTGAGGGTTTGCGTAGTTTCTTCTTGTTGGATTCTAACATGTCGATATTCCTTTCATTTTAGGTGGTCTATAATTGCTGCACAGTTGCCTGGAAGAACCGATAACGATATCAAGAACTACTGGAACACCCGGTTGAAGAAGAAGTTACTCGGGAGGCGCAAACACGTGAACAGCAACCGGTTAATCTCTGATCACAGTCAGGATCATTTGAAAGATGCCGAGGATTCGCAGGCATTGAGCAGCTCAGCAATTGAGAGACTTCAACTCCACATGCAGCTCCAAAGCCTTCAGAACCCTTACTCGAATTTCTACAACAATCCAGCACTTTGGCCCAAGTTGCATCCTTTGCAAGAGAAGATGATGCATACCATCCGATCGATGAACGATCAGAACTGCAATATCAGCCCTCTGATGCAGCATCAACATGCTCTCTCAAGCCCTCATCAAGCAGTTCAAGGGCAAAACGGTAATAATGATCCCTATGGACAAGTGCAACCATCTTCTGCTTCTATGCTCACAATTCAAGAAGAATATGCAAAGTTGTGCAATCCCAAGAGCATGGAGGAGTTGGAGAGCGCTTTGAATGGCATGTCGACCTCGGATGCCTCGTACCATGCTTTCATTTCTACGAGCAACGCTGCCGTGGACTCGACTATTGTGGCGGCTAGAGCCGATGGCGTAGAGCAGTCCAGCTTCCAAGGTGATCAATTTAGTGATGTTGTTAATAACAAATCTGTTGGGTTCACAGCACCACAGGAAAATGATCAAATAGCTGAGTTTGATTGTTTTGAGAACATGAACAATGTCTCCAAGGACAACTTGGTGTGGTGGGCTAACGAGTTTGACGCCAAATCTTCGTCATCAAACTCGTGGGATTCTACTTCGGTTCTTCAGTCACAAGGGATGTTTCAAGATTATGAATTAGGTTACAACCTATAGTTACAACAATTATGGATGGTGTTAGGGGGGACCCTATTGTAGACCGCATCACTAGCTAATAGAAGAACATAAACCCACGAATACAAGTGGACTTTGCTTCTACTAGCCCGGTCTACAATTTGGGTCACAGATGTGTTTCAAATAGTTTTATTGATAGGGAGTTGGGTATGGTAATATTTCATGGTCATAGGATGATTACGGCAAGGACCAGAGTTGATTAGTGAATAGCATGCATATGTTTTGTAAATCGTGTGAAGAATAATGTTTATAATATGTTTCTTGTTGTCTTTGCCAAATCTAAATTATTTACAGTCTTCAAATTCTTGCTCATCTGATGTGGTTAACAAGATAATAATTCTAGTGCTTAATTAATTTAGTGACAAAGAGTGTTCAGAATCTTTCCCCACCCCCACCGAAATTAACCATTTGGTTATGTTCAACTTAATGTCGATGATAAGAGATTAATCATTAATTAGAAACTTCCCCCCATTTGATGTGCAAGTTAATGTCGATGATAAGAACTTATAATCATTAATTAGAAACTTTCCCTTAATTTCCTGATTGCGTTTTACTGGAGAATTCAACGAACTAAAAATATAAGCTAGGCGGATAATTACTGCATGAACCTTCCGTACATTTCTGTTTGGTGGTTATACTACGATATTCAAGTTCCAAAATATGATATTGGCCGTAGTTTATTGGTGGGACGCGGATGCGTTCGTGTTAGGGCTCCTTGAACTTCACTTGGGTCTGGCACTCAGTGGTGACGCCTTGCTCCTTGTCAACTTACTTTTCCCGTGTAGGTGTACTTAGCCTCTTACTTGTAACCCACGGCCCCGCCAGTGCGGTTTGTTCGATAAGTTGCTCCGCCTTGTAAGTTTCACTGAAACCGGTTGAAGATCCACGGTACTGATCTTTGTACAATGTTCGCACGCTGTTTTCGACACTAGTGGACCAATTCAGATCAGCTGTGTCTTGTCGAGGGAACCATATGTAGCCACATATATCGGTTTTGTTGCTCCTCGGGCTTTTTCTTCATTGTTATAATGTTTGTGAGTGAGAAGAAGGGTTTTGTGTTGGCATATTGAGTCTTTTTTGTTGGGCTTTTTAGCAGCTCTTTCCGCTTCTTTATTGTGATTCCTAATGTATGATAATTTTTTTTTAAAGCTGTTATGTACACTCAAGTTTCTTCTCTGGACACTCTTTAATTTCTGCAAAAGTAAAATTACTTTTATACCATTATGTAAAATGACGTCTAAGGACTTAATTTGTTGTACACTCATATTAACCACCCATCACACAATGCAACTGGTGATTAACCTAATTTGACTGCGCCATGTTGTGAATCTACCCCAACCGCCGCGCTGCCGCCTTTGGTACAGATTTTCCACTTGGTCCCCTCCCCTTCAATTGGAAATATTAGTCTCCAATAACCTGCTTCCTATCATCCCCAATTATCCCCACACATACATGAATTGAAATCTATTGCCAGTGCAATTTTATATGTACATATTGGCTTGTTGATCTTCTTCGCTTCGCTTAATCCATATTTGTGTTAGAATCAATCGTCACTATGTCAAACTCTTGATCGGAGTCATTTCGATTTTGCCACCATATTTATTCTAGAAAAGAACACCCAAATCCTTTGCTCTAATGCAATTTTTGGTCTACTAATTTTCGCTTTACTGAGGGGACCACAGGAGTTTACTGGCCTAGACCGATAAGAAGGAGCAGATCAAGAATCATGGTTATTGAGCACATCATCATCAGTTATAATACCATTGCTAGCTCCTAGTCCTTTTTAAGTTCTCCTAGCCTTCCTAGGCTAAGTAATAAGTTAATAACAAGATTTGTTATGAGCGGCAGAATTTGTGGAGTTTGGAGACGCATGGTTGTGTATGGTGGCGGTTTGGGGTAGTGGTGGTGTGGCAACTGTGGTGATGGTGGCGGATAGTTTTCTTTTATTCAACGTATTAGGTCTAATTTCAAATACTAGGTGTAAAGCAAGGGTATACTTGGAAGTTAATTTGGGTGTTCAAAGAACTTTTAAAAATTAAGATGAGTGTCCAAAAAAATAAGAGTGTCCAAAAAATAAACTTGAGTGTACATAACAGTTTTTTTTTTTTTGGAGGTCAAATTACGGATTCCATTGATAAAAAAAAAATTACAACATGGGAGGTCCAATAAAGGACAACCCGAAATAAGGCATAAAGCCCATTATCAGGATACAAATGTGGCTCACAATCAAAGCATAAATGCTACAAAATAGTACAAGAGCCCACAACAAAAAAAACAGCCCAAATTAACCATAAATCTAGAGAGCCAATTGCTCCTCCTTCACCAAGCAGCCTCCGCTCCATCACCATGAAACCAGAGTTTTTATCAAAACTATGCAAAAATTAACTCTTAATTTCAAAAATATCACTTTTTTATAAAACTTTCAATTTTATACAACTTTTCACCTATATGGACTCAAATACCCTCTAATGATGTAAAATCTTACTCTCTAATAAACACTTCCACTTTTAATTCTACCACCACCATCGTCTGGTGCGGCAGCCCACTACCCCCGCCATCACAAATGAAAACAGAACCAATACTAGCATGGGCACGCATAAAAATCTTATGGGCACCGATCAAAATAGAAAAAGATTGAAACTTTGACAGAAAAGTTGAGAAATTGGAGAGTACCTGATTGATGGGTGTGGGGTGCAGACTGCCAATTGGTATGAAGAGAAGAGAGTGAGAGAAAGAAAGGGAGAAGAAGAGAATTGGGAGGGATTTTGATTTGAGATTGAAAAGGGGGGGCATGGGGTATGGGAATTAAACGGCATCAACCCACCCGCACTATTGCCAAATTGTATCAACAACAACATATACATAACAAAAGAAATAAAAAATTGTTTATATTAGATATGTGATTTGATATGTGATTTGTGTAAACCAGTAAAACTATCTATTGTTCAAGGCTGATTATTTTACTTGTTCCAAACACCTTCTAATATGGTAAGATCCAGGAGAAAAGCAGCCATATGAACTGCACACGGATCAAAGGTTATATGCATACGAACCCCAAAAACAAATCCAAAAAACAACACACAGTTGTCGAATCAGTTGTCGAATCAAGTGTTTCAAAGTAGAACCCAGGACAAAAAAAAAAACTTTCGAACTATATTTCAAAGGTTGGCTGGTTCATGGCGGCCATTGTTGGGCTGGTGTTATCAGATTGTGGTTATAAATTAAATTAAGGGTATTTCAGTACAAGTAGGTGAAAAGTTGTATAAAATTGAAAGTTTTATAAAAATGTGACATTTTTGAAATTAGGGGTTAATTTTTGGATAGTTTTGATAAAAACTCATGAAACCAACCACCAAACGAGAAACGGAAGCAGATGAACTGACGACACCAACGGAAAGAGGAGTGGTTACACCACATGCAGTTACGCATCCACAATCCAAGTCGAAAAGTGCAATATGCACTTTGATCTTTTCCAAGCACCAACAAAAACCACCAAACAAAAGTATTGGAGATGACCCCCGTGGAGCCAAGAAGAGGAGGGTGATGGTTGAAGAATTCCGGTGAGAAGCCGCCATTGATGATGAATAGCAAATCAGATGCCCTAAGGCGGTGAGAGGAGAAGAGTACCGAGAGAAAACCCGGAAGGCCAAAATCCGCAAGAAATGCAATTTGGGCGCTCTTCTTTGTTCTCTTCTCTCTCCCTAATGTATGATATCTGGCTCCGAATGCATGTTGTGTACTGATTTTATGATACTAATTATTAACCTAACACCACATCTGTATAGAATCTGTGATATTTTCCTAGTAGAGCGTGTGTTGGGGGAATTACAAAGAAATTACAAACAAAATAATAATTTCTTCTTCCAAGAAGCACATAGACAATAAGGCTGAGGTGCGAATATCTCGCTCTCTTTAAGGAGATTCAAACCCACCAGTGCAGCATTATATCTCTTGACTTGTCACCTCCAGGATATAACAGCCCAACTAAAATGTTGTATGGCTCACACCTATCTGTACAAGAGAATGAGTCCAAAACTCCACCACAAATTTGGCCGATAGTAAAACACAAGAAAATAAAATATAGGAATACAAGTATATATCAGATTATTTACAAAAAGATAAAGAAAACGTCTATTTATGGGCTACTAAGGCCACCCCACTACTATCCAATGAGTTCAATAGGGTAGTAACATCATGAAATAAAGGTCCCTAAATGAGTGATAGGTTACAAATATTGTACGAAAAGAAAGGCCAAAAGAATCCATCTTAATTCACCACCAACAACATGAAACTTTCTTGGGAAATTGTCTAAAATGGCCCAAGAAGCCAAACTTTGTTCCAATTTGTTTTGGTCAGCCAAATCCATTCTAAAATGTCCCAAGTATTCCCTAATTGCACACAGCCCCTTAAATGTGAAATTGCACAAAAAGTCCCTCACTTGAACCAGCACCACGATCCACCCCAGTTTCCCACAAGGGCGAGAAGAAGATGGCGGCGGAGTGGGGGATCTCGCCGGCGATTCCCACAACCACAACAAGCCCAATCAGAACAACATAAAACCGGAAAATCCCATCGAAAACCTACAATTTCACTGCCACGCAACGCAACACAAGCGATCAGAAATCTACAGCAACTCCACAAAATTGAAAATAGGGCCAGAGAGAGGGAGAGAGAGAGAGAGAGAGAGAGAGAGAGAGAGAGAGAGAGAGAGAGAGAGAGAAGAGGGAAGATGTTACATCAGATCCATCTTTGAAAGATCGAATGGCGGAGAGGACGTTGACGATGATGCAGAACACGGCGGTGAGTGCGGTCACGACGCTGAAGCACCGGCAACACACCAAGAACGGGTCGGCCCTCAATCTCATCCTGGTGTTGCTCGGAGTCGGCGACGCCTGCCGCCCGTCCTCTCCTCCGCCTCCTTCCTCCAAACCGCCGCTGTTGCTTCTCGACATTTTCTCGCCGTCGTGAAATTTTTCAGCTCAACTAACTAACTGAAACTGATTGATTTGGCGCTCTCTTCTGTCCCTGTTTTTTTTTTTGGTCTGGAACCTTCAAGTACTGGAAGATGTGCGTTCATAGTGACCGTACCCAACACCCCCACCGCAGATCTCGTCCTCACCAACCTGGCCTAATGCTCGCCGCGCGATCTCCAGACCTTCACCATCCCCGACACCAAGCTCAACCTCGCCTCCGTCTCCGGCTCGTTAATGGGTCTGGGTATTGCACAACGCTCATTTTTGCTTACTATGTGAGATCAATTTTGGACGGAGATGGAGAAATTGGGTGGTGAATTTTGATTCTTGAAGTTTTGATTTTCTAGTTGTTTAATGTTTTATTGGGTTAAGAGAGAATAAATGTTGAGTTTTTGAGCCGTCGGTGGTCGTGATGGAGAAGGCAGAACAAAGGGACATAGTGCAAAGGCTGCCATTGTTCTTGTTTGATTTCACGCAGACGGCATCGGCGACGATGACGGAGTTTAGAGGAGAAAAATGGTGTGAAGTTGCCAAATTACAGAGGGACTATGAGGGACTATGGCCGCCCTATGGGTGACTATGGCCACCCTATGGCCGCCCTATGAGTGACTATGGCCGCCCTATGAGTGACTATGAGGGACTATGAGGTACTATGGTCGCACTATGAGGGACTATGGCCGCCCTATGGGCGCACTATGAAGGACTATGAACGCATTGATGAATTACAACTAATTTATACTCGAAAGACTATGAGTGACTATGAGGGACTATAAGGCACTATAGTCGCACTATGGCCGCTCTATATACCGAGGTATTCAATTGCAAAGTGTAATAGTATTTTATCCACTATTGAGTTGCCCGCTGCCCGTTGGGCCATTTTAGAACACAATTTGGCCTCTTGGGCCATTTTAGACAATTTCCCAACTTTCTTTGAGCCTTAAAGCCCTAATTCTAATCTATTTGGGCCACAATTTCATTTTAGTTGGTCTTCTTGTTATACAGGTTTGGTACCATGAAAATTGCAAACCGCGCACAACCATATACCTAATACGTACCAGGCCGGCCAATCGTCATTTTCTTCCTTTTAATTGTATTGATTGTCATACATTTGAAATCAATAGTCACTAGGGCTAAATCAGTGATGAGGGGACAAGGTGATTCGTAGTATATATGTTATCTTTCAAAACTCGTCAATGTATATCACTAGCTAGTAAAACAAACCAACCGACTATCCTTCTTAATTATTAGGGAAAATTACAATTTCGTATCCTGTGATTTGAGTCAAATTTCAAAATAATACTTGTACTTTTTTTCCTTGCATTATAATACACTGTCCTTTCAAATCCTTTCAATTGTGTTCCACCGTTGTAGAATCGCCAATTTTTGGTTATCCAGTGATGATGTAGATGCTGTGGAGCCCACATGTTCACTCTTCCCTATCATTTGTGGTCTACAACAGATAGTAAAAGTACATAGAGTAGCTTCGAATCATTCGATAATACGACATTTAGTAGTTTTGGCACCATGATTTTTGTTGCAGATACACAATATCCAAACACCAGTTAATCAAACCCACATAATCCACATCATCTCTGGAGAACCGAAAATTGATGATTTTACAAACAGCGGAACACAATTGCAAGGATTTGAAAGTATATGGTACTAAAATGCAAGAAAAAAAAGTATATATATCATTTTGAAATTTGATCTAAACTAGGGTACATAATTATAATTTATCCTAATTATTAATACTTAAATACTCAGCGAGTAGCAGTGATGAGGGAAAAGACGTGGACAATCAGTACTTTTTGGGCAAGGCCACAGATTATTGGGTTGTTCTTGTCTAGTGCCTCAAGCGGGACAGCCCGACCCAACACTTCCTATTTAAGTTTAGGGTTAGTAATGGATTAAAAGTACTTCCCTAAATTTAGCTCAATTGAATTCAAAATTAATTGACTAAAAAGTAACCAACAAATTTATCCTACCACGAAAGGGTTTCAATGTTAACGAGCGTCGAATCAAATTCAAGATGCAGAGGCCAGCAAAACTACACTATTTTCCCCTACTTATAAATGATTCTTTATAAACTTATACACTTTTGTAGTTTAGATCGATGAGTTTGATCTAACGTTTTGGAATAATATGATTCACAATCTATAAATGATAATTGCCATAACACTGTTCTTCTTGAAGAAGTCAACGAAGGATTCCAAGCAAAAAAAGACAAAGTAACCTTCTCGAGGAAGGGGAGAAGAAATTAAGTGGAAAATTTCTAACAAAAACAAAACACAAATAATATTCAAAGGGTAAACTTCTCAAGGAAGTAATAGTCCTATGTAGAAAGTGGAAGGAAACATCAACTAGTGGGATTAGTACGAAAAGCAAAAGTGTGCATGAACTTTGGACGATGATTCGACCTCAGCCTTTGGTGGTGAGAATCTAAACACCTTTGCCCAACTTTTAATTTTGCAAAGGACAAAGAGGAAGACTTGCTTTCTCTTTTTGCTTCAACATTAATTGCAATCACAAAGACAAAATGAACAGGCAGAGAACTTTGCCGATCGATATCATTCAGTCGAGTGTTTAGCATTTGATACATCATGTGATGTGATTAGCACTTGGCCGTGAATGTTTCTAGTGACAAGGAGAGTCGTGTAGATAAGGATAGATTATGGCCTAAATCACTGAAATTATGTTATACATAATTTAGTTACAATAGCGAGTAGGAATTTGAAATTATGCGCACGAAGAAATTGTATTGTAAATTTGTAATTGATGACACATATATACATGAGACACAATCAAATTCAAATGCAAAGAATAAGAACATCTGGGATATTCTAAGCTATACTCTAAGAAGGGATTTCGACGGATGCTTAGAGAGAATACGAATGTTCAAGGATGTGAGCCTTGTGGAGGAAACAAAAGATTCATTAGTTACCGATAAAATGATAACATAAGAAGATCTTACAAACTAAACTAACAGAGACAAACAACCATAAACAAGAGCGACGACACGTAATTCAAAACATAAAATACCATTCAACTAAACAAACAGTAAATTGAAAACTGAAACTGATTAATAGAACTTGATGCGGTTGTTGTTGGAGTTGTTCGAACTCTTGTTAGGGTAAACAGACTTGGTGACCTTCACCTGCTTCTTGTACTCCGTAGTGACACCTTGCTGCTTGTTCACATGCTTGTTGTTGTACGTGTACTTAGCTTCCTGCTTGAACCCCATCTGGCCGGTGCGCTTATCCGCCGTGAACTTCTGCGCCTTGTAGCTCTGGGTGATGGTGCTCGAAGATCCTCCATACTTGTCTTTGAACGAAGTCCTCACCTGCTTCTGCACTTCGTTCGAGACCTTCATCGGACGCTTGTAACTGCTGGAGGGCACCACCTCGATCATCACGCCAACTTGAACTTTGGAGTTTCTGCCCATCTTTGTGAAATGTGGGCGTTTCTACTTTTGTGAGTTTGTGTTATGAGTTAAATGAAGAGGGCTGGATGTTTATTATAGGCCTCGCGGCGAGTGAAAGTCTACACTGTGCAACTTCTATCCATTCATTTCACTTTTTGTGTTTTTAATTTATTTCTTATCTTTTTTTTTGGTGAATGGTACCATTTTCTTATCTAATAGTGAAGACTAACTACTTGATAATATAATTGAGACATAAACCCTTAAAATTTAAACCTTTTCATTTGAAACCCACCAAACTTTTTTTTGATGAATAAAGCTCACTGACTATATTTCAACTAAAAAAACTTCCATGATTGTCTTTATGTATGTGTTTATCTACCAAATATACCTTTATTTATAATTAAAGAGATATATAATGAAACAATTACATTTTCATACTATTTGAATATCAAAATACCTAAAAACACTACTACACTCTAAATATTACAATATACTACTATTTTAACACATGTTGATTTGTAATTGGTTTGTATATTTTTAATAGTAATCTCACACCCACGCGCTACACCTAAAAATGGGGCTACGTCCTTACCCCATCGCACCTCCCATTTCTCTCTCTCTCCCCAAACAACTTTCTCTCTCCAAAACACACTAACAGAACTCCTCTCTCCGTACCAGACACCTTTGAAGCATCCGCCGCACGCTCCCAATACTGCCTCCTCCGCTCCGACTCCATCGACTCCGCCGCACGCTCCCATCACGCCGCCCTCGTCTTCAACGACCACATCGCCGCTGCCCCCAACATATTCGCCGGAGGCTCCACCGCCGGACGAGTACACGTTCACTTCGGTGCTCAAGGCCTGCGCCGGCGTTGCCTGATTGATCAAAGTAGAAAAGGTTGATTGCATCGTTGCGAAATTGCGAATCGATTTTGTTTGTGAGGAATTCGCTCATGGATATATACTTCAAAATGGGCAGCTTTGTGGTTGCACACAAACTATTCGACAAAATGCATGTCAGAGATGTTGTATCGTCGTCCGAGTCCGGCGACGTAGTTGTCGCCCCAATCAGTTTGCTCCGCCAACAACGCCGGCTTTGTGAAATCAAGCCCCGACGCCCCCATACCGACTCGGTTCCCAGCAAGGTCACAATGACCCTGACGCCGCGGTTTTCGTTGAAGACGAGCGGATCGTGCCGGAGCTGTGCTTCACGCGCATCTTGCGCTTCCTAGAGCGCCGACCGCCAAGCTCTTTTCCGTTTGTTGCCGGGAGCCGGGTCCGGACGGTGTCGCTTCGGTCCGTCAGCTTGGGCGATTCCGAAGCTTCGATTGGCCCATCGGGCTCTTCGTATCCGCCATTGATTTTCTCACATTTGTGTCATAGTCTCAATGTTTGCTGTAATTCTATTTCTACATTCTATTATTCGATCTGTTTGGTTACTCGGAAAATTAGGGACATGCAAGTCAATTCAGAAAATTGTTTGTATCTTTGCTCTTTAGTTCTCTAAAGATTGAAAATTTTTGTGTGATAAAAAGCGATAAATGTCTGTAGCTAGTGAGAAATGTAAAAACGTTGTTATTTAGTTCTAGTATTTGTAGTAGTATGAGCTTTTTTCTTGAAGCAATTGTCAAGACATGTCATTTACTATGATTTCAAGTTTTTTTCGCATACAAGATTGGTTAGTTTGAGTGTCGAAAACGAGCATTCTGGTTGTGCCACCTACGCAAAAAAGCCCAAAAAATCACCAAATTATACCACTTTTTTCCAAACCAAAAACCGCGAAACTAAAAAACAAAAAAAAGGGACCCGGTTTTTCTAACACCGCGCTTTTTTTTTAACTTTCTAACCCCCCCCCCCCCCCCCCCCCCCCCCCCCCCCCCCCCCCCCCACCCCCCCCCCCCCCCCCCCCTCTCCCCCCCCCCCCCCCCCCCCCCCCCCCCCCCCCCCCCCCCCCCACCCCCCCCCCCCCCCCCCCCCCCCCCCCCCCCCCCCCCCCCCCCCCCTCCCCCCCCCCCCCCCCCTCCCCCCCCCACCCCCCCCCCCCTCCCCCCCCCCCCCCACAAACACCCCCACCCCCCCCCCCCCCCCCCCACCCCCCCCCCCCCCCCCCCCCCCCCCCCCCCCCCCCCCTACCCCCCCCCCCCCCCCCCCCCCCCCCCCCCCCCCCCCCCCCCCCCCCCCCCCCCCCCCCCCCCCCCCCCCCCCCCCCCCCCCCCCCCCCCCCCCCCCCCCCCTACCCCCACTCTTTTTTCTTTTTCTTTTTACCCTCCCCATTTATTATTTTTTTTTTTTATTTTATTTTTTTTCTTTTTTTTTTTTTTTTTTTTTTTTTTTTGTTTTTTTTTTATTATTTATTTTATTATATTTTTTTTTTTTTTTTTTTTTATTATTATTATTTATTTTTTTTTTTTTTTATTATTTTCTATTTTATTATTTACTCTTTTTTTTTTTTTTTTTTATTTTTTATTTTTTATCTTTTTTATTTTTTTTTTTTTCTTTTCTTCTTCCTTCTCTTTTCTAATTACATCATTTTAATTATTTTTTATTACTTCTTCTTTTCATTTTCAAAAGCAAAGCCGTTTATAAACCTCTCTCCCCGCTGCTGTTCTGTGTGGCCAGAGCAGATGTACTAGCTAATGAATGTTTGAATTTCCATCACACTTTATAGAGTCTTAGCCTGCTGATGGGTTTGCACATTTTTTTATTTGATTATTTATTTTTATTTTTTTGAAGCCTCAGGTTATCTTCTTGAGCCGTATTATTTCGTGGAAGCTGCGTGGGAAAGTTTGGCTCCTGAGAATATATGGTTTCTATATGCATAGGGCCCTAACCTCTTCTTTGTGCTACTAACTGAAATGTCTATTTCTCACATTTTATTTTTTAACAAATTTGATGGAGGATAACAAGTTTATCAAGAGAATGGATAATTGTGATAATGGTGTTGATGTGCAGGATTGGTTAGACAATAAGAGAATGGATAATTAAATGTGTGTCTTTCTTAGGCTTAGTTATGCTTGTTTTTAGGCTGCCTTGGTGGTTATAAAATTGTACTTTTTGTTATATTGTTACTCTAACTTAATGATGAGCTGCTGCATTTCTGGTTTGTATTGCCACCAGATACGATCCACGCCTTTTGCTACATGGAAATACATAGAGTTATATAAGCCACTTCCTTCAGGTGCTTCCGTAAGGCCGATTGCATATACTTCATAGTTTGCATGAATATGGTGCTTTGGTTTCTTCACATGTGTACTGCTTCATGATGTTCCACTTCATGATAAAGTATTTTGCTGATTAGTCTTGAATAGGTGGCATGAATTGTTTTAAAATGTGCTAAATCTAAGATAGTTTGTATGAACGTAGTATTTAGTGTTGCCCTGGGAATTTTTGGTAGGTTTAAAAGCAACTTTCTAATTTCCCTTAATTACTGATATCGAGCTTAATTATTTGTGTGTGTGCTGCAAAGTAATATTTCTTGTTCCTTCTTGTTTGCGTGAACAGAAATCTATTCTCACTCTATCTACATCTTGGATGGCACTTTTCAGGCTTGAGGAACTTCAAGTGTTGGAAATTAGATTATGTATGGTTCAAAACTCCTCAACTTCGATTAGAAGAACTTGGCTTGAGAGGTAGAAGCTTCTAAATCAGTCTTCCCTTTTTTTTTAATGATGGATTATATAGTTTGATTTGTTTTCAGAGAACCCTAAAGGTGATTCATTTTTATCTGTGTTTTATCTCTATTTCATTTATATTTCATACCTTATTTTTTTAATAAAAATTTTTTTTTTTTTTTTTTTTTAAAATTATTTTTTTATAAAAATCTTTTTCACTACCTTTCACATCGCCAGACAAAAATACTCCCCCGGAATAGTAAATAAATTACTAAATATTACAAAATAAAAAAATTTTTTTTTTTTTTTAATTTTTTTTAAACAAGCCTTTAAAAAAAAAACCTTCTTTTTTTAAAAATTTAATTTTTACCCTATAAAACTTTTTTTTAAATATTTTTAAATATAAAAAATATTTTTAAAAAAATTTTTTATTTTTTTATTAATTAAATTTTTTTTTTTTAGAAAAAAATAAAACTTTACAAATACTAAGAAAAAAAAAAAAACCACATATAAAAAAAAACAAAACCCCCAAAAACTAAAAAAAAAACAACATATATTATATATAATAATAAAAAATACAACTAACACCACCACAAAAACCCAACAATACACCCCCCCCCTCCTTAGTGCAAATAAGCGTTCCAACAAACGCTAAGAGGTACCAGAATAGCGTCTTCGAAAACGAAAGGCCATTTCTGGTTGTGGCATTGTAAAGGAAGCATCTTTGATTTCCAGTAGCACGTGGGTTGATCAATTGTAGTTATAGTCACGCTACGAGAGTGGTATTGTGTTTCTACAGATTGGAGGAAATGAAAGATATGACTTATAGGGAAAGAGTTAGTTTTAAAACTTAAGATAAAGGAACTGTTCCTTCAAATTGAAGGATGTATTCCTTCAAATTGAAGGATGTGTTAATGAAGGAACAACTTCCAATTTGGAGGAACAGTTCCTTCAAAATTGAAGGATGTATTCCTTCAATTTGAAGGATGTGCTCCTTCAAATTGAAGAATGCGTTTCTTCAAATTGAAGGATGTATTCCTTCAAAATAAAAGATGTGCTCCTTCAAATTGAAGGATGTGTTCCTTTAAATTGAAGGATGTGTTCCTTCAAATTGAAGGATGTGTTAATTGTTACATCAAGTAAAATGCATCCTAAAGTTAACTGTTACATCAAGTAAAATGCATGGCTTTATGCAAACGCAGTAGGTAGAAAGAGAAGAGGGGAAGATAGAAGTAGAACATCGGGTGGAAATATCATATTTACGTTTAATTTCAAACTATTCCCAAACTGTAACTTCCTAGCTAGTTTGTAGAAGACAATCAATAACCAACTTAAATCACAACCGTAGTCAAATCAGGTTTCCCAGTGCTATCCATTTGGCAATCTATCTGAGAGTTTTTCAATGGTCTTTGGATCTTAAATTATAGAATCATTAACTCATTTCAGGTGCTAGCCGATAGGGGCATCTGTGCTATTGACGAGTTTGATAAGATGGATGAATTACATCGTACAACCATACATGAAGTTAAGGAGCAGTAGACTGTCAGCATTGCAAAGGCTGGGATCACTACGTCTTTGAACGCAAGAACTGCTGTACTTGCTGCAGCTAATCCAGAAAAACATTATGATAACCTTCAAACCATTATGCTCTCCATCAGAAGAGATCAAGGTTGAATCTTTGTGCGAGTCAACTTCTTGCGTCGCTTTGGAGCAACTGCAACTTCAGTCCTAGCACCGGTATAATCTTCTGTACAAGAACAAGGAGTTCAATCTTGCAGCAAATGTGGAAACCAACTACTAAAAACCTTCAGCAGAGAAACAAAAAAACCTCAAAGACTGCGCTAATCAGAAGACACGAAATTCCGTTGCCATCAAAATGCAGTGGCTTTCAGCAATCCTCATCACGTTCATATGGCACATTCTCTCTGCAGCCAAACAACAAAACTGTGGTCTCAAATTCCAAAAGAACAACTAATCTAGAGTTAACCGAAATACCATAGGATAAACCCGAATACATACAAATGAAGTCCAGTCTTTTTCCAGGAGCCTTTATACTCAAGTGGACCATTAACTTTGTTAAGGCAAAGACTCATCCGGAGTGGTTCTTCATTGCACAGTATAAACATCACACTGCATACAAAAAGATCACCAAATACATAAACAATACCAAAAACTAAATCTTCAACCTTCATACAAAAATTGAACCTACTGTTATTGCAATTGAATCAATTACAAAGATGCTAACTTTCAATCAAAAACACCCACATTTCAACCACATATGAATCATAAATAATTCAAAAATTCAGATTTGAATGGCGATGGGTTGAAGAACCTGCTGACGCAAGCGAGGCGAGCAACGTCACGAGGTTGGAGGAACTCCAAAATGTTGCAGATAAGAAGCGGAGGTGGCACCGGACCAGGCGACGGTCCAGCGGCGGTCATGCGACTACGACTGGAGCTCGAGGGCGAGGAACTGGGAGGAGGACTGGAGGGTTCGGATTAGGGATAGAGGGAGATCTGGTCTGCGAACGACGGCGCGAGGCTCGTCACTCCGAATCGGTCTTGGCGTGTATTGACGGAGGAGTGGGTGTGATTCGGTAAATGTGGGGCGCGTGGCCTTCACTCACGCGGGGAGTTGTGGTGTGCTTTTTAATGGGCTTTTGGGATAGTAGTAGCATTTAGTAATACTTTTGTTAGGGTAGTGTTTTTGGGTATAATAAAAGTGTAGTAGTAGTTTTTGGGAAGAAGCCCATATATAATTGGTTGTTTAATTTAGGTGTTTATAAAATCAAATAATATGAGGTGGCATGACTTAGCTATTTACAAATCAAAATAATCTATAGGACTATACTTAGGTGGCATGACTTAGGTGGTGTCATTCAGGTGGTTATACTTCTTACTTATTTAGTACTTTTGACTAGGTGACTTAGGTGGTGTGATTGAGGTGATTACACTTCTTATTTTTATCAGTATTTTAAACTAGGTGATCTATAGATCTGATTCAAATCCAATATAGCACCTATGGGTAGGGCTGGCATTTTAATCCCGAAATCCCGATCCCGCCCGATCCCATCCCGTTCCGGTCCCGGAAATCCCGTCCCGAAGCCATCCCGTCCCGAAAAACCGGGATTGTTGTCCCGTCCCGGAAATCCGGGATCGGGATCGGGATTCATTTTGAAAAATTCCGGGATCCCGGAATCCCGGAAGTAGAAATCTCCAAACCCAATTCTTTATTTTATAAGCCCAATTTCAAATGTTATAAGCTCAATCCATAATTTTAGAAGCCCAGCCCAATACCCACACTTAACCCATCCGCATTTATTATCTTTTTCTGCCCAAAACTCACCCATCCCAATTTTTCTCTCTGCTCACTAACACTCCGCACTGCACACACCGTGCCCAGACTCCGCACTGCACACCGTCAGATCTTCCTCTTCTTCGCGCCGTCGCCTTCGATTCCAGCGTCCCCCAAGTCGCCGAGCCCTCTGCCGACCCAATCCTCCCCGCCGCTGCACACTATTCCCACCGCCGCCGATCCCTACAACATCAGATTCGATCCCGCCGCTGCAAACTATTCCCGCCGCCAATTTGGGTATGATTCGTTTCGATCTCTGCAATTGTATTGCGGGGGTTGTCGTCGGTGACTCAGATTGGGTTTAGTTGAGTCTACTGGTATATTTGCTTGTTCTATTGCAGTACCCACAGGATATCCCACGGGCGAGGTTGGGGCCGACCTTGGTGTTGAGCCTACCGGTGTTGAGCCGACCTTTGTATGTTATGATTTTGTTTAAATTTGATGCGTGCTGTTGGAAAATGGAGTTAGATGGATTTTTCTCAAAAGTTAATTAGCTATGCGATTGCTTGATGATTATCTAAACACTGTTAAATATGATTCTACATGTCCTTTGGTTTGCCGTTGGTTTGCAATTTTCAGTTTGCCGTTGGTTGATGTTTTAGATGGTTTATGGTAGTCCTTTGGTTTAATCATATTTGACGTGTGATCTTGTTACAAAATTCGGGACAAATTCGGGATCCCTATCCCGATCCCGGAAAATCCCGATCCCGGAAAATCCCGATCCCGGAACTCTGGGATCCCGATTTTCCGGGATCGGGATCGGGATCAGAAATACTCAAAATCCGGGATCGGGACGGGACCGGGACGGGATCGGGATTGACTGGGATCATCCCGAACCCAGCCCTGCCTATGGGTACATAAGAAGGATTTTGTAGAAAGTTAAAAATAATCCCTCTACAAAATTCAGCACATGGAGAGGTGATTATGCTTCTTATTTATTTGGTGTTTTTAGTTTTATTAAAATTAATTTTCGAATAAGATAAGGTGATTTGAAAAATATTTTGGGGGGGTTATAATGACATAGGTTGTAAATAATATATAAAGATGCGAACAAATAATTATCCTACGTGTCAATGATTTTGAATATTGGGCTTTAGTCAATAAAAAATTGTTCATAGGTATGAACCTATTAAGACTAAATTTTTTGGATTAATATCCCACTAACCCTTGATAATATACGTTTGTCCCTACAAGTTGATTATCAAAAGATGGCATGGTAAGAAATCATGGTATTTACACAGTTGAGATAAGAGTTGGAGCCGTACAATTATTTTTGGGAAAAAGCTTGCCTACTCTAAATAGAGTAGGAGCTCCTACTCTATATTTTTCGTTTATTCCATGTTATATCATGATCGGAATCATTCATCTTGTAAATTATTTAGTAAAGATCATTCTCTCAAAAAATGAATCAAATCGGAAATTGTTTGGTTATTAACTATGTCAAAACATATGGATGGTTCATTTGGTCATGTAATTATACCGCTCAATTGTTTTATACAGTTAGATAACTAAACGATTTCTAATTTAATTGATTTTTTGAGGAAATGATCCTTATTAGATAAGGTACAAAATGAACGGTTCCGATCATGATATAACATTGTAAATTGGAAAAAAATGAAAGACATAGAGTAGGCAAACTTCATCCTTTTTTTTTTCGGTGAATATAATACTTAACGAAATTTAAGCAATTCAGAAATCTAATTGGCCGCGGTTGTAACTAGTAATAGTCGATACGATTCTTGTTGGACGTGGATGCATTCTTGTTGGGGTAAGCAGACTTCTTGAACTTCACTTGGGTCTGGCACTCAGTGGTGACGCCTTGCTCCTTGTCAACATACTTTTCAGTGTAGGTGTACTTAGCCTCTTCCTTGTAACCCACGGCCCCGCCAGTGCGGTTGTCGACCAACTCCTCCGCCTTGTAAGTTTCAGCGAAATGGCTTAAAGATCCGCCGTTCTGATCTTTGTACAATGTTCTCACGCTGTTTTCGAATTCAGTGGACACATTCGGCTGTGTCTTGGTCTCCGGAACGAGAACAGCATAGCCACATCGGTATTCCTGTTCCTCAGGCTTTCTCTCCATCGTGTTATATGTATTGTTTGTGAGTGAGAATAGTTTTGTGTTGTGATAGAGTCTTATGTTTTGGGCTTTTTATTAGCTCTTTCCATTTGTTTTTCGTGATCACATCTGTACACAACATAAATAGTGTGTGATATCTGGCTTAGAAAGCATCTTGTGTAATTACCTAACAAAAAAAAAGCATGTTGTGTACTGATTTTATGACACGGATTAACCTAACAGCACATCTATAATGTGTGATATTCTTAGTAGAGCGTGACACTTTCTTGGGCCATACAGCCCTTTTTCTAATCTATGTGGGCCACAATTCCCTCTTCAATTGGTCTTATACAAAATTGGGACCATGAAGTCACTAGTCACGAGGGAGTGATGAGGGACTAGGGTGATTCGTAGTAAATATCTGTTAGCTGGGTTCAAAACTCCTCAATGAAAAATCAGTAGTAAAAAAAACCAAATTGGCAACCCGCTTTCCTTAATAATTAATACTCAAATACAGAACCAGTAGCAGCGATGAGGGAAAAGAGATGGACATGATATATAAAGCGGCAGATCTTTGGGCAGCAAATAGTAGCTGATACGCTTGATCTTGGGCAAGGCCGCAGCTACATTACTCGGTCACGGTGGTGTAGCGTGGACTCTTGTGAACAAACATATCGGTGCGGGTGAACTTATAAGCCTCTCCCCCATGAAACCCACCTGGACAGTGCGTTTGTCCACCAACTTTTCTGTCTTGTAGCTATTCACATAATTAAGTAGTACTTGAAAGCCCACCATTTTGAATTTTGGAGGATGTCGTCCTCACTTTGGCTCGCAATCCCCTGTTGGAGGCATGCACGGATGCAAATCCGCGATTAGGATATATGGAAGCGTAAATCAGTGGGTAGAATATGAGAAGGTTGTAGGTCAATGTATTTATATCCAGCGGACGGTGGCTACATATACGAAAAATTCTGAGTTTTGAGTTTTCATCATTTATTACTTTCAACAAGTGCTACTTGTGCTTGGAAGTTTGTACACATTGCACGCTTGATTAATCTGTATTTATTCTCAATAGAGAAGCCCAATAGGTGTGAATATGTGACACTGAACACTTTTTTCCCTTTGTAGAAAAAGATATTTTCCAGGATAACGTCTTATTGATTTCGGTGTACAATACGGCACCGTCTATAGCCCGCCGGGTGAATCGGTCCGCCTAATTTATTTTTATAAAAATCTGTTAGGCCCATGACCATTATTTGGACTACCCTATCTGTATGCTTTCTTTGGCCCATTGTTTAGGCCATTTTATCTCTAGGTCAGAATATCCTCCCTCATATAAGGAAACATTATCCCTTTGATAGGACAGATATGAAAAGCTAAGTTTATTTCCTTTTTTTCTTCTCCGCCGCTGTTCTCTTTCCTTACAAAATCATGTGCCTTGCACATGCTTTTTAAAATTAAAAATAAAACAGAATTTTCTAAAACTAAATGCAATTTGTTTAACCCATTCAACCGGTGGGTCTTCAACATGTAGGGTTTAGTAGCGTGGAAAAAGGATAGAATGCTCTCTAATTTATCCAGATTTGATGGGCGACTTAAGGAATGCATGCAGGTATGTCTATTTTATGGTTAAATAATTTTATGCGATTTGAAATGGCTTTAGTGCAATTGAAAATCACTTGAATGTAATTGAAATCGCTACTCACCGGAATGATTTAGGTTATATTCAATTGGTGATTCCCGTGCTTGGATAGAAGATGAGATAGGAATCCTGCTTGCAAACCAAAACCTTTGCCATTGAAGAGAACAATCTTTAATGGAATTAGGGAAGTTAATCAAAATTTAATCGTACAATCTATTTATTATGAAACCTATTGTTGCAGGTTACTTGTTCAAATTTATTTAACGGTAGAGATTAAGTCATCTCATTCTTTGAGAAAGAGATTAATCTAACGGTTAATATTCTTTAAAAAGAGTTGGCGGACTGATCCGCCAAGCGGACTATAGAATTTTCCGTACAGGGCATATACAAACACTTTGCTTGTCCTACAAGGACTCTATCACAATAGGTAAGAACTAAAAGTTCGAAAATTAATAAAGTTTTAGTCCAAGGGAGGAATCAACCAAGGGTTGGACCCAAAGAAGCATTCTAATCAAAAGCACCACCCCGGAAGAATAGGACGAAATCATATCTTCAGTCAGCCTTAATATTGGATTGAAACGAATGGGTGTAGTCTTCCTTAATTGGCTTCCATCCAATTGTAGAACCAATGGAAACAATTAAGGTAAGATGGTTTTAGTTTATACGTAATCTGATGATCCAGCAATGTTTGCTAATCAAAGGGAGACTGCATATAAAATCAATTGAATTGAATTAGTTTGTTTAAAATACCAAATTTTGAGATTTAGTTGATTTAATGAAACCAAAAGACAGATGAGAAATCTCAACAATCAAACTCCGACCACCGTGAACAAAATTCCACCAATCAAGGGACCGAGCGAATGGATTCAAATAAAGGACTCTCGGTCTTGGCATAAAAAAAAAATAAAGGACTCTCCGGTGAACCAACAAGGCCTCAGTGGCGGTTCCTCATTCCCATATAGAGATTCTAATACTACGGATTAATTAATCTAAAACAATTTGTACAGTGTTCTTGTTTCATTCATTACAAAAAAATTATGTTTACAGTATGCCTCCGTTAGTTGTTACAAACCAGTAAATAAGAAGACGCATAATGTTCAACTCTCATAAAAGGATAGCATAAAATCTTACAAACCAACAGAGAGCCTCTGAGAGAGACAAACAAACCATAAACGTAACAAGAGCGACGGCATAATTCAAAACATATAATACCAAAGGAAGTTCAAACAAACAAACTTTAAAAATTAGAAAACTAATTAGTAGTAGTTGACGCGGTTGTTGTTGGAGTTGCTCGAACCCTTGTTAGGGTAAACAGACTTGGTGACCTTCACCTGCGCCTTGTACTCCGTAGTGACCCCTTGCTGCTTGTCCACATGCTTGTTGATGTATGTGACCTTGGCCTCCTGTTTAAACCCCATCTGGCCTGTGCGCTTGTCCGCTACGAACTTCTGCACCTTGTAGCTCTGGGTGATGTTGCTTGAAGACCCTCCGTACTTGTCCTTGAACGAAGACCTCACCTGGTTCTGCACTTCGTTCGAGACCTTCATCGGACGGCTGTAGCTGTTCGAGGGCACCACCTCGATCAGGCCAACGTGATGCACGACTTTGGAGTTTTTGCCCATCTTGGAAAATGTGGGAGTCTTTTGGATTTTTGGGCGTTTGTACTTCTGTGGGATTTGTGTTGTGAGTGAGATGAAGAGGGTTGGAGGGTGTTTATAAGGCTCGCGAGTGAAAGTATACACAGTCAAACTTCCATGTAACGGTTTGGATTAATCTAGTCATTTGTTTGCAATTTTTTTCTTTATCTGTAGTGACGATCTTGATAATACGTTTATCCTTACAATATCCTTTCCTTTGTTTTAGAATAGAATATGGGATTCTTACTCCAAAAAAAAAAAAAAAAAACCCAAAAGAATAGAAAATGGGATCAGAATTTGGAACAAAAGAAAGTGGGGTGGGGATAGAAGTTGGGGAGAACGTGGAACAGAAGTTGGGGAGTTTTGATGAAATTCATTTGTGATTAATGAATGAAAAATGTTAGTGCGTGTGTATTTATCGGCCATGTACGGTATGCGTAAACCTATTTAACCGTTTCCCTCTATCTAATTATTTACATTTTCTTCCCATTTTTTTCTTCTCAATTTATTTTTCCGATAATTTTATCCACATCGATCAGCTTTATCTCTATACGCAACATTCTATAAAAACTCACCACATAAATTCGAGAGTTTGAGTTTTATCAATACACCCATTTCATTTTTCACTAGATCTTTTTCTTCTATCTGGAGGCTTTGTAAAGGTTCTTATATGAATGAAATTCTCTGCTAATGAATCGAATTTGAGGGGATGGAGAAACGCCTCATGTATGAGAGTTTTTTTGGTTGGATTAAAATGTAGTTTTGGTTATGGTAGGATGTGTTTAGAAAAGCTATATATTCATCTAATGTAGGATGAATTTAATTTGGTGGTTTGTCAGAGTACAATATTACCCATGACAAGAAAACATATTTTATTAGCGGTATTTTTTGTTTCAGGGGTACACTTTGTCTAATATTAAATAAAGTTCTTTTCATTAGACAGAAATAACCTGCGGATTTTTTGCATTAAAGTTGGTGGAAATTAGTTTATTTGAAATGTAGTGTTTTGCAGGCGTATTTTGGCCAACTTTGATAACTGTCAAAAAACCTTATTTGTTAGTGCACTACAACAAAAATGGCCTTTAGCGAGGAGTATTTTTCGCAAATCATTTTTCTCATAGGTAGTTTCGACATTCTCTCCTCCCGTATCCTCGGGAAGCACTTTCGCGAATTTCTGTATCGTCACTGTAGGTTCAGCGACGAAATTGACTTCCTCCTTAGATCTAAGTTTCCTCGCTGTAGCGTTTCGGCGAAGCTGATAATTTCGTCGCAAGAAAGTTCACCGCCAACATTTAGCTAACCGCGGAATTTTAGCGACGAAACAATTCGCCGCTGATACCTGTTGTTTTGCCGCTAAATGCTATTTTTTTGGTTGTTTTTTGTGATTTAAGAATTTCCACTTTTTTAGAATTATCGTTTCCCTTTAAATCAAGATTACGAACCAATGAAACAAGAATACTAACAAATTAATGGAAGTAGTCAAATCAACCATAGCTTATATTGAAACAAAATCATATCTTACAAACATCAAATTACAATCAATGTGCATCAAAAATTCCTAGCTACCAAATATATTAACTAGCTAATCTTCATTGTATTTGTATAGAGAAATCTTCATTATTCAATCTATAAGTCCTTTGGAAAGGAAATGGAGTCCCAACTAGAAAGATAGAGCAAACCAACAGATGCTGCTCTTCATTATTTCCGGATTTCGAGTAACAAGTAGCTTTGACCATTGGGTGCCCTTCCAAATAGTACACAAGACCAATACAAATGAAGCTATAGACAATAAGTTAGTGATTCAAAATAGTAAAAGTCATACTTGCTGCATATAGAGAAAAATAAGTCTGCTAACATTTTGGCAAACCAATATGCAGAAAGTATGTGGGAAGTTAACAATATAGTCTTTCTAAGTTGCTTGGTTTTTCAAGGCAGAAGTCAACATTCTTACTTGAATACTTTGAGCCACTTCAGGTTTTCAACATCCTTTTCATTCATTAAATGCTTGTATGTTCCTGCCCTGTGTAAAGCTGCAAAGTAAATGTGGTCTATAAATACAAAATACGAACTTGAAACCAGAGTCTGCTTGTGTCTGTGCATCAACAATTAGTAGATCTAAACGGATAGCTATTTTCACAATGTACCATAAAATGAATGGTATCTGATAATGAATAGACCAGCTGAAGGGAGAGTGGTTCTGTTCTCCTTGGCCACCTAGAGACAGGACACAGAAATAAGATTACAATTGTAAGACTTTGGAAACATAACATATTAAAAGTTCGTTATTATATGAAAACTGCAGAAGTTGGAAAAGGTTTGGGCAACTACGTACCAAGTACATGTAGTCGTCGTGCCCCCAAGACATCAGTACATTGTCAAGTCCACAGCCTTCAGAGTAAATACCATACTTAGTGTTATAAGCAGGATTGATGTAGTCCGGATTTTCCCTGAAATGCTGCAAAGACAGGGGCCGTCCCAAATCTCAATGTTAGAGAGTATCAACCGAAAAGTAATTCAGAAAGATTAAAAGTTCATGAACAGATTCATTTCATATTTTCACGATGAATGTTGGTACAAGTTTGTGAGAGAAAGACCTTGTGATGAACAATTGATTCATCGAATGCACACCCGACAGGAAATGTGTCACCGGTAATTTATAGATGATCTCGTTAGTTTCATAATAACTATAGTAACACAGATGACAGATACTCTGACTAAGGCTAATCAAGAAGGTGACCCTCACCGACAACTGCCCATTGAGGAAGCTCGCCAAACACAGGAAGATTAAGAACCTTTCCAAGATCTAAGTTCATGAAAAACAAAGTTAAAACAACTGATCGTCATGGTGGTGATATATGCAAACATTTGAATGAATCAAACACAAGCAGAGTTAAGTAAGCCAAACAACAGATAAGACTCAAGTTGGAGAAGCACATATTTAATCATAATGGTTTAGCTATGGAATATGCGAAAACTTAGATAAGATAAAGGGTACTCAAAATGGTGAGAAATTACCATGGATAAGGGCAGTCAAGTGCAGCCAGCCCTCATTAGGATAGTCCTTTCGGATGGCTTCAGCAGTCTGCAGCAAATGCTCAATCTGCGGTTCATCCAAGTGGGATCGCTTTCGTCCACAACTTCATTGAGAAGTTCACAGCATTCCCATATGCTCATTTCCACCTTATTTAGTTTGACATATTGTTCCCTCATCCGCTTCACCTGCGATTAACCATCAAATGTGTTACACTAATTCATACATAAAGCATTGGAAAACAGCAAGTGATTCGAAACACCAAGTAGCATAATCAACAACATCTCAGATTTCAGTTAAAATCAGCAAATGGGTAACATTTATTTGGTTCGGACAATACAAAAATGTAGCAAAACAAAACACACCCATGAAAACCCAACAGCTCAAACTCAGATTACAGAAACAGAAATCTTTAAATCAGAGAAAACAGATATAATGTGTGTGAAACAACGATGTATCTACGGATGGTGCGCTTGCCGGCCGGAATTGAAGAAGAAGAAGAAGAGGATCTTCAAGCTTACCATTATAAGATCCCAGAATCCCCTAAACCAAAGATTCGATGAACCCATCCATCCATCAATTCACGTCACGAGTTAGTGAGGAAGAAGAAGATACTCATCAAGCCGGCCGTAGCCTTTGGACCAATCGGGCTTGATTTCGACGGTTTTCTTGGCGTCGGCTAGGGCTTCGGAGTACTTGTTGAGTGAGGCGTAGGCGGCGGATCGGTTGGAGAAGAGGACGTGGTTGGTGGGGGCGAGGTCAATTGCCGCCGAGAAGTGGGCGACGGATCTACAAGGAGATGAAGAAGAAGAAGAGGGAGGCGGCCGTGAGAACTTGCAGAGGGTTTGGGATTTTATTTCTATATTTCTTTCTTTCTTTTTACCGAGTTTTTCTTTTTCTTTTTGGTGGGCAAAATATGAGGGTTAAGTTTTTCTTTTTCTTTTCGGTGGGCTAAAAATGAGGGTTTTAGCGAGGAAAAGAGGTTTCCTCGGTGTTGATTCATCTTTCAGCGAGGAAATGAGGTTTCCTCGTTAGTATTTCCTCTTTCAACGAGGAAACAATCAATTCCTCGCCAAAAGTAACGTTAGCGACGAAAACTTTCCTCGCTATAGCTCATATTTCCTCGCTAATTTTGTAACAATCTCAAAGACCAAATTTGCCACACTTTTGCCGACGAGCAACTTATTTCCTTGCAGAAAGTCTCTTTTCAGCGAGGAAAACAATTTCCTCGCTAAAATTTTGGTTGCTAAAGGCCATTTTTGTTGTAGTGGTGGAAGTTAGTTTATTTGAAATTATAGTGTTTTGCAGGGGTATTTTGATCAATTTTGTTAACTGTCAAAATACATTATTTGCTTTATCTCTATTAATAACTCTATTAATAAAGTAGATGGGTCAAAAACGGTTGAAATAGTTAAATTTAATGAAAATTCGAAATTGCCCATAACATTTCTCAACAATCGAAGAAGACAGTTTTGGGGAATTAGGGGCAAAAGGGTGAATGTGACTCTCAAAATCGTTCCCTTCACGTTGTTTTCTCATTCTCGCTTCGCAGACTCCCAAATCTTCCCCCGCACCCGAAATCGTCGCAACGATTCTTCTCCACTACACCCCAAATCGCCGAAACCCGAAAACAAATCGGGGAAACCCGAAACCCAATAGCCGAAGCCCGAACCCAAATCGCTAATACCCCCGAACCCTAAAGCGCTGAAGCCGGAAACCGAATCGTTGATTCGCGGAAATCCCAGTCGCTGAGGAGAGCTTTGGGAGGCGGCGTTTTGATCTACAATTTACTCCCATTTTCCTCTGCTTCTATTGTTACCTCTGATCTCAGGTACCTCAAAATTGTTGATTATTAATGGTTTTTGTTAATTGGATTTGGTTGACATCTACAATTTAATGGGTTTTTAAATTTGATATGGTCTTCAATTGTTTCCTTCCTTGTGCTGATGGGGTGAGTTTCGCGACTTTGCCCAAAATCCTACGTTGATGACCAAATTATTACAATTGCAAGGTTTCTCTTCAAAATCGATCCTCCTAAGGACGTGAACAAGCTTCACCTGACCATGAAAGGCGGTGGCGGTGCCAACCCTGAAGCGTTGTGGAAGCGAATGGGGCCCTTAGAGAAGGATCCATTTGTGCACGACTAAATCAAGAGGGTGCGTAATTTTCCTCCACACAGCACTTACGTCACTCATCGCTTGAGACTGCTCAGTAAAATTCTACAGCTTTTACCTATTCGGGTACACAAAGATTGGATTTTGATTTTATCAATTGAACTGGACACCCAAAGGAAAGATTTGTTTACTTTGACAATGTTTTATTGTTTACTAGGTTGTCCCCAATGGAATTGAAATTAATTTGTTGTTCAGATTGTTTGATTTTTTTTTTTTTTTTGCTTTGCCTTGCTCTTTTGTGTATCAGAGAACTGCATCACAAGAACAAGAGTTGGAGTTGCTGTTTGCCGGGCTGTCTCTGTAAACCCAACTTTTCTAGGTGTTTATGTGGTGGAATTAGGTAATGCAGTCGCTTTTGGATTGGAGTATATCATGTGATGTAGCTGCTAGGTGTTCCAACATTCTCGCCACCTTAATTTTGGGACGAGATATATCAAGGATGTTATGCTTGTGCCTGAATTGAATGAAAAATTGCTAAAGTGTTGGCCAGATGACACTGCATGGTTACTATTTGCTGTTTGGAGACTTAATGTGTAATGTGTTCGAAGATAGAGGTTTATCCAAGGCAATAGCCTGCGTACCAATGAAAGACAACATGGTATTCCCACTGGATTTCAGCACTGATATCAATCTTGCCCTGAAAGTTCATCTTGAAGGGCATACAGTGATGTGGCATAAGAGGATGGGGCATCTGAATTACAAAAGCCTATTGGAGTTGCAGAAAAATAAAATGGCTTCTGGACTTCCGGAATTACAGAATGTGAACTCTGTGTGTGAAGGTTGTGCAAAAGGAAATCAACACAGAGATGAATTCCCAGGAGAATCAAGTTGGAGAGCAACTAAACCACTGGAAATAATACACTCAGATGTGTATGGTGCACTGAAAAACCAAACCATTGCTGGAAAAAGATATTTTCTGTCATTCATAGATGACTACAGCAGAATGTGGTGGGTATACTTCTTGAAGAATGAATCTGATGTATTTGAAGTATTCTTGAAGTTCAAAGCAACGATAGAACTTCAAAGTGGACAGAAATTGAAGAAGTTGAGGTCTGACAGAGGTGGAGAGTATACTTCAACTGAGTTTGAAGCATACTATGAGCAGAATGGTATTGTAAGACAACTCATAGTAGCCTACTCTCCTCAGCAGAATGGTGTGGCTAAAAGAAAGAATAGGACTATAAAGGAGATGGCTAGATGTATGATGTTGGATAAGCAAATACCAGTACACTTTTGGGGAGAGGCTGTGCATACAGCAATATACATCGTCAATCGATGTCCAACTTCATCTCTGCAGAAGCAAACACAATTTGAAGCTTTTACTAGGAGAAAACCAGGATTGAAGCATCTCAAGGTGTTTGGATCAATTTGCTATGCACTGAAGCCAAGAGAATTGAGGCATAAGCTGGAGGAAGTTAGCACTAAATGTGTGATGCTGGGATATGGGAAGTGTGAAAAAGGCTATAGGTTGTATAATCTGGACACTAAGAAGATTATATTATCCAGAGATGTGATCTTCAATGAGGAAAGCTCATGGAACTGGGAAACTCACAGTGAAACCCAGTTCATGCCCCAAGTTCCTGTTTCAACAGAAATTAATATTGAAGAAGTCCATGAAGAAGGTCCCCAGACCCCAAGAACTGAAGAAGCTCATACTGAACTTCATCAAACTCCAGCAGCATCAACTAGTGGAGCTATGATGAGAACTCCACAAGCTCCTGTCAGAACAGATAGAGCTCAAGAAGTATCACCTGAGCTGCCCTCTGATATGTATGATGGATCAACTCCACCAAGAAAAATCAGAAGACTCAGTGACATTTTTTATAGATGTCACATGAATATTGTGGAACCTGAAAATTTCCAAGAAGCTGCACAAGACAAGGCTTGCCAGAAAGCAATGGAGGTAGAATAGGAAATGATAGAGAAGAATGCTACTTGGGAATTGGTTGACAGGCCCTCAAACAAGCCAGTTATAGGAGTAAATTGGGTTTACAAGACTAAATTGAACCTGGATGGCACCATACAAAAGCACAAGGCAAGGCTTGTGGCCATGGGTTATGCACAGAAGCCTGGAATTGACTTCAATGAGACATTTTCTCCTATAGCAAGGCTGGATACCATTAGAATTCTTATTGCACTACCTATACAGAAAGCCTGGAAACTCTATCAATTGGATGTCAAATCAGCCTTTCTAAATGGAGTGTTAACAGAAGAGGTTTACATAGACTAGCCTGATGGTTTTGTAATTGATGGCAAAGAAGACAAGGCTTATAAGCTCAAGAAGGCACTGTATGGATGGAAACAGGCACCAAGGGCTTGGAACAGTGAAATTGATTCATATCTAATGGAATGTAGCTTTCACAGAAGTCCAAGTGAGCCAACTTTATATGTAAAGTCTGATGTCCAAGGCAAAACCATCATAGTGTCAATCAATGTTGATGTTATAGTATGTACTGGGAACTCAAGTGAGATGCTGGAAGAGTTCAGAACAGAAATGATGAAGAAGTATGAGATGACAGACTTGGGATTGCTGCATCATTTTCTGGGAATGGGAGTTCTGGGAATGGGAGTTCTGCAAACAGATATCAATATATACATACATCAGCAGAAGTATGCACAAACTTTGCTTGAAAGTTTGGACTGAAAGATTGCAAGCCAGTGGGAACCCCACTTGCTTTGAATGAAAAGCTGAGCAAAGATGATGGAAGTGGTGCTGCAGATGAGTCTGAATACAAGAAATTGGTTGGAAGCATTATGTATTTAACTACAACAAGACCCGATATAATGTTTGCTACTAGCTTATTAGCAAGGTTTATGCACTATCCCAGAAAGAAGCACATTGGAACAGCAAGGAGGGTTCTCATATAGATAAAAGGAACCATTGGATATGGATTGAAGTATGAGAAGGGAAGAGAAGCTGTTTTGATTGGCTATTGTGATAGTGATTGGGTAGGTTCAGAAGATGATATGAGAAGCACTTCTGGATATGCTTTCTCTTTTGGACGTGGAATATTTTCGTGGGCCTCTGTGAAGCAGCATACTATTGCATTGTCTACTGCAGAAGCCGAGTATGTTGCTGCAGCAGAAGCAACTTCCCAAGCCAAATGGTTAAGGTTTGTGCTTGAGGACTTTGGTGAATTGCAGACTGATGCTACTGTGATCAATTGCTACAATACATTTGCAATAGCAATGACAAAGAACCCTGTGTTCCACCAAAGATTCAAGCATATTAACAGGAAGTACCATTTTATCAGAGAAGCTTTGCAAGAAGGAATTATTGATCTGCCATATTGCATAACTGAGGAACAAATGGCAGAAATCTTCACTAAGCCTTTGTCAAAAGAAAAGTTTAGTTATTTAAGAGATATGCTTGGAGTGAAACCAGTGATCATCTTAGGAGAGGCTGTTGAAGTATAAGCTGGTTCACAAGTTTCTTGAGGATGAAGCTAATAGGCTTCCAATGAGCATTCTGGACATTTTCCCCAGTAAAGTGAAACGTGGTCGTTTTGTTTAATGAGGCTAACGGTTTGTCCCTCGTTGAAGCAAGATTCTGTTCTAGAAGAAAATGCTGTAGTGAGCTGTGATTGGTTAAGTGGTTAGGTGAAATCCAATGGCTGCTGCAGTTAGACAATGACCTAATGGTGATCAAATAGCTTTGATTTACAGGTTGTACTTTTGAATATTGTTATGAGCTGATATTGTTATATGGCTAGCCTTGTTATATCAATGCAGCAATACACTTGTGAATCACATATATGAAATATACAAAAACTCTTGCTCAATATTACTCTCTGTAGTACATTTCCTCTTCATCAAGTTTATACAAAATTTCCCAGAAATACTCGAACACTCACAAGTGTTGATCACAAATCCAGTAACCAAAATACCAAATACACTCCCATTCTTCAAACTTTAACACCTCGTTGGTGAATCCAGTCCATGTGCTCTTAGAAGAAGGAGAAACTCTGACATACATGACCACAAACAATGCATTGAGATCCAATACACAACAGAGATTGCTACTGCAGCTCCTCCCTAGGTTGGTCTGGAAGAACAGAAACCAAGTGCAGTAGTGCTGCAGTTCCTGTGCTAGCAATCATCGCAACCACATTGTTTTGACTGGTCAGGAGCCTTGAGTGACACTGTTGAATTGTGTGAGCGAAAATGCAAAGCAGCTGATATTACTTGATCTTGACCCAAGAATTTAACAATGCGGCCTGCATTGAACCATATAATTGCAAGAAGGAATGTTGACTAGCAGAATAACAAGCAGTGCCCTCTACATGTGTATACCAAGCATACAATATTGCTCTTTGCTCCATAGGACTGGCCACAAAATGTGTCTAACCCCGCTGCCCATTCCATTCTATCCGAAAGTAAAGAGGAAATAGAGAACAATGTCATCATACAGAACAAGCATAAAAGTTCACAAGATTTGACTTAAAAAGGTACTTGTTCAAGGAATGAGCCACATATGTACATCAAGCTAGGAAAATAAGGTCAAGAGTACTTGTTTCATTACCTATATATATAACAAAAGAATTCGCATATATCAATTCAAAAATACAGACTGTCGTTTAGAATTCCAAGATAATTTCATCCTTCTGAAACTACTCAATAATTGAAAACTTCATCAGCAATCCCCAATCTATTTTATACATCATACTCATCATCGATCGAGAAATCCTTGCTCATGTGCATCAAACTCACTGCATTGCATTTTGGGGGAGAAGCCACTTACTATCAAGCTCAAACCAGTCACTGAAGCAAATGAGGTGGCCATGGAAGCACCTGCAAGTGACAACTCTCCAAGGTGACCAACATACATGACTGAAATAACCTGCATACCAAATAGCAAGAAGTTTGACCACAAGTGGCCCTGCTATCATTAGTTATTTCTTCACTGAAATCTCAGCTTTGGTCTGCACTCCATTTCTTGATGGTAATGCATGCTCTTTCGGAACTGGAATCAAGGGTGACTCATTTTCAGCTCTTTGTTTTTCGTAATCCAATTGTTATGTACGTTTAGCCTTTTCAAATAGAAGGTGGTGAAGGAAAGTGCTGAAGTGTTTTAGTTCACCTAAGAAAGCTCATTCTTACTTAGAGGGTAACTTTTGTGTAAAGCATGCACAGAATTTGTCCTCAATTAAGATAAGGTGTTGTCGAGCTTAACTTTGGAGAATCTTTTGAAATTGTAAACAGAGTAGTTTGGCCAGAGAGTTACTCAGATAGCCAAAGATCAGGTTTGAAAAGGACTTGGGTTCCCCTCCTGTAAATGATGGAAACAACCGGACATGAACTCTAGCGATAAGTTGAACTGTTCAGATATGGTTCTGACTCTCTGTGGTACTATTGTACAGTGCTTGTCGGGATTTTAAATTTTCAGAAGATTCAGTTGAATAGCTGAAAGAAAATGAAAGCATTTCAGTTTGAAAAGAGATGGCGGAGCCTGTGGTCCACAGTTGTGGTCATGTAGGTATATATAGCCTACTATGAACGCAGCTATACGCCTAGGCCATTTATAATAGCCAAGTAGATGCAATGAAACTTCAAGATGTGTGCTTGAGTGTATCTCTATATGTGTTTGTGAAATGCCTAGATGAAATTTCTGTCTGCATGTCTACATATAGCTGACGAGGTGTTAGAGAAAATTCATAAGTCAAACTGAGTACTGAAGTGGACAACAAAATTGACGGATGAGCAGTTCAGAAAAAGCAAACATGCCAACCTAACAATTTTTACCAATCAATAAAACTACGGACGGCAGTACTCCTGAACTTTACTAATCCAGGATCTGGAAATGTCATTTGAACCGCTGATCCTCAACCCGTCCTAAAATCATCTAAGATTTGTCACAGTGGGCTTCTCTTGGGGCCTGACATGTCTTTCTCGAGAATAGATAGATGACATGTCTATAACTAAGCACTACAATTTTTCATCTTTAATATACTAAAGATTTCCCTTTCTGTGTTATTCATCTGACTGAGAATCATATAATGACTCTGCATCAGCTTTGCTATGATGCATCCACCATGGTCGTGGCATTGTAAACTCTATCAGAAGCTTTCTTCACCTACAAAAGGAATGATAAATGGACAATTAGTTAAAGGTAACAGAGATTGATGCACGAAAGTTAAGATGGAAAAGTAGTATACTTCTTTCTCCCAATCTGTGCGTAGGATTATGATCGAAAGAGATAGTGCCTGCACAAATAGAGCCAGAATGATTCCCATCCAAAGACCCTGTGAACAACATGCAAGTTTGAAATTTAGGACAGCCGTTAGAAAGTAAAAGATATATTAACTTCAACAAACGAAATCAAAAGGAATGTCACCTTCCCTCCAATGTGCAGGACGAAAGCTAATAAAACTGAAGTAGGAATGCCCATAAGATAGTAAGCTCCCAGGTTAACATATGCCCCTATCTTTTGTTGTCCACTTCCTCTTATGATACCTGAAATTGTAAATTAAAGTCACTTTTGGAAATCCAAAATTAGAGGAGAAAAACATGTATTTTTACGAGAGAAGACATGGAGCGAAATGGTAAGACCTGAGAAAACAGATTGAAGTCCATCAAAGAAGTGAGATACTGCAACCAAAATTAACATCTCTGCCACATAGTTCACAACTTCCTTTTCACTGCTGTAACAGTAGCCCCAAACTTTACGACCCAGTATAAGGACAGAACCGATCACAATGCCCTCGATAACCACAATGGAGAGTGCAACACGTACTGCTAGAAGTGCAAGCCGTGGTTTCCCAGCACCCAATTGATTTGAAACTCTTGTGCTGTCATGTAAAAGTACATACAAAAACAGAAACGTTTAGACATGCAACAATAGAGGCAGGGCAACTTCGATGCATACTTAAAGAGTCTTCTGACTCACCTTGCTGTGCCACTGAATGCCATGGGAATCATGTAGATCATTGAACATGTGTTAAGGCTGGAAATGTATGTGCAAAATCAGTTAGTAATATCTTTATTTCTGCTTCGCCTGCTTCATTTTCATTAGCTACAAATTATAAATCAATAGTACTACTCTTAAACCATTAGTTAGTAGAATTGTAAACCTGATTGAGAGGACTGAGGTTTCAAGTTTTGGATTTGGAAGGAAACCAGCTAAGAGGACCATCATTTCGAATGACCATATTTCTAGGCTGTTCACAGACATTAAGCAAGAGAAGAGATGTAGTGAGTGCAACATTTTTGATCATCCAATTTCACTTGATTGCATTTTAACTCTATCTAATATTACTGTAGTGAGTTTACTTAATATTACCTGATCATTACAGCTGAAGGGATAGAGAGTCTTAGGAAATCAAGAATTCCACGGAGACGGAAGGCCTCCTTTGAGAATCCAGTCCATGTGTCCTTACAAGAGGGGGACACTCTGATATAGACAACTAAAATCAATGCATTAAGCCAATATGATATGCAGTTTGCCACAGCAGCACCTTTATATCCGAGGTTCGTCTTGTATACCAATAGCCAACAGGTAATCAAGTGCAATATTGTTGCAGTGCCTGTGCTAGCAATCATGGGAACCACATTGTTTTGAGTTTGCAAAAATCTGGAATGGCATTGGTTGACTGCATACGCAAAAAGACATGGTATCAGGAAACGAGCATAACTTCCAGCGGCAGCTGCTATTTCCGGATCTTGACCCAAGAATTGAAGAATCTGGCCAGCATTGAACCATATAACAGCAAGAGGAATGCAGACTAGCACAAGAACAAGCATTGCTCTCTGTAAGTGGACACCAAGCATGTGATACTGTTTCGCTCCATAGGACTGCCCACAGAATGTTTCTAATGCACTGCTCATTCCTATCTGTTCAGAATATTGATAGGGAAATGAAGATTAATATTATCATCATAAAGATTAAGAATTCGCAGTTCATTTAGATTACATGTACATATATAAGTAATAAAACTGTAGGGAGAATTAGGTCCAGTGAAAATACGCTTGAGGCATACATTCTGCAGTTTATGCCTGTATAAAACAAGTGTAAAGGACTAGGCTACCTCTGTGCTAGATTCCTTAGTGCTTTCAAGCTCCGTATCTCTGTGTTTTATTTGAATGTATAAGCTTGTTGTAATTGAGCTAAAATCATCGATAATCCTATAAACAAAGTGTTGCAACTTACTATCAAGCTTAAACCAGTCACTGAAGCAAATGAAGTGGCCATTGAAGCACCTGCAAGTGACAGTTCTCCAAGATGGCCAACATACATGACTGAAATAACCTGCATACCGAATAGCAAGAAATTTGATGACACAAGTGGCCCTGCTAGCAGCAGCTGCTTCTTCAGTTCCTTGATAACATCAGTTTTTGTTTGTGCTCCTTTTGTTGTTTGTAGTTCTTGTTCTTGAGGAACTGGAATCAAGGGCGATTCAAGGCCTGCTGCTTGTTCTTCAGTATCCATTTGGTGTCTCTCTTTCTTCACAGAGCAAGTACAGAAGGCATCTACTCAATGAAGCCGAACTTTTTGTTCTCTATGCAGGAAGTATATATGTGTATGTGTTATTTTCAATATGACCGTTACTTCGGAATGGGTGGAAGCCAGTTGGAAATACACAATTTAATAAAAACTTTGGCTTTTCCTCTGTTTTTTGGGATGACTTTCCCTCTGGTTGACATGAATTCATTATCTTTGACAGGTCGTTTAACCTTTGGGGAGATGTTGAGATACAGAGAATCTGATAAATATATGCATGATTAACTTTTGTTATATCTGGTCTGCTATTATGTTTCAATTGATATGTGCAGCTAGACGGCCACACAGATATTTTCCAGTGATTTGCAGTCAGAATCTATTTAGCCATATATTCTCCCTGTATGCTGGATGATGTTTTAAGTTTGACTCACATTGATAAGAGGATGATAAATATTAATAATGAGGTCAATATATACCAAGTTTCTGTTTTTAATGGCTTGTTAGCAAACCACAAAAAACATGGCTTGTTGAGAATTGATTTAGTCCATTAATTTTTTTACAGCAGAGTATATACTAAATAGTTAGAAGCGTTATGAATCTAGATCAAGAGATCCGATACAATAGTTGGGATGGAATACGATATAGAATTTAAGGAAACGAACTCGTAACACTAGCTTATCTAGCCCCTAGCTGATTTGCCCGACAGCTTACATGATGCAAAAGTAACTTTAAAACATTGCACTAGTTAGTCCATTATCTTTTGTGCATATCTAAATAGTTTGTCAAACCAAATCAACCACAATTCCTAGATATTTCCAATTGAGATACATTCAAAACTGGAGGCTTTTCACGGAGAAATATCGATATGTAGGCCGCCATCCAGCCCAGTGATGTTGACATTCAGCTTAACTCAAGCTTTACGTGTCCATTTTGGTCCAGCCATCGCTAGAGTGTTGAAAAGTCGATGAAATCATAGTGTGTTTGATAAGCTTCAAATGCCAATCCACCCAAATCATGGCCATTTTGTCCATCTCTTATCATAACCTATAAAGCACCGAAACTTTGACTACCTAGTTTTTCACATTTTGGAAATATTTCAAGAATAACACAAGGCCAAAACATGTATCGGGGAGAAAACAACACTGAAATAGCCCGAAACTCCATGCTAGAGAAAATTTTATCAAGTTTTTTGAGTTATTAACTAAGCCATATATCTTAACACTCACATTCCTATCAAATTGAACTTGAATATGCAGTGTTTTATTTAGAGTTTAATTTTTTTATGCTATGGAAGTATAAAATACTAGGTTTTACAAATCTAACTTGTTTTTAATTAACATTTTGTATCGAGCTTTTTTGAAATTTAAAAAATTACCATTTAGTATCGTATTGATTTGCCATGTCAGTTTTTATTTGGGGGCTGTTAGTTCCACACCCTTATCTTATTGGTACACCCATTTTATATTTATACCCCTTAATAAATTATAAACTTATTTTTCCACCCACTAATATTCCTAAAATGGCCCTAATTTATTTTAAGGCATACGAGACGATGAAAGCGTAGAACTCTCCGCCCTTTCTCTAAAAACACGAAAACCAACCAGAAAAATCCTCTAAAACCCCCTAGAATCACACTTTCGGAAAATAAACTCGGGTGTCAAACCTAGCACCAATTGGGTTTGAACTTTTACTTTGAGAAAGTGAGGACTGGTACTCTTTGAGGACAGTGCGGACTTTGAAGCAGCTTGAGTTGGAGTAAAGGGCATCGCGGTTGAGGAGTCTCTTGTTGGTCTTAAGGGGTTGGTGGTTCCTCCATTGATGATGCTCTACTTGTGTAGAAATTCTATAGGGACTAAAATATTTGGGTTTTGGAATTTTTTTTTGTTTGAGAAGTGGGTCTTGGATTTTAGAAAGAAGATTTATGTGCTTGGTGGTGTGTTGGGCGTCTCTCTTGATTTGGTGGTTCTTCCATTGATGAGGCCCCTACAATTGCTATTTTTCGACCAAAAAAGACAAAGTGACCGTGGAACTTAAAATTTAGGTTTTTTTTGTCATTGTCCTTATACGTCATTTTACAATCAGGTTACAGTTGTAATTAAAAATTTTATAAAATTATGGGAGTGCAAATAAGACAAGGGGGTGGAACTTAACAGCCCCTTTTAGTTGCATGTTGTATAGCTCAGAACTAAGTGTGGGCATGGATCATATCAGATTTGATCTAATTAAAAATCAATAATTGAACCACAAATTATTATCAAATTGGTTTGGATCAGATTTGAAGATAAAAAATAATTCAATTCAACGTCATCCAAATCCAACTAATTCAGTTTTGGTTCATGATTCGGTTCAGATATCCGTATCGTGCAATTCAAATAATTATGCGACCATAAACACATACAGATAAGCGAATAAACTTAAGTTCTATAAAATAAAAATGGATATCACCTGTAGTAGTCATTAAATCACAAGATACATATTGTCCATTCAAAATAAAATTAATAAATAAAGTATTATTAATATTATTTTGGATTAGTTCAGATCGAATCGGATTTTATGAGATTGATAAAACCATAAACCTAACCATTGAAGCTCAATTTGGTGTGTTATGGACCTTGAAATTAACTTTTTTAATCAACTCTGATTTTTTGGATTTTTTTCGGTTCAGAGTGGTTCAGTTCTTTGATTCTAGTTGTTGGGCCATAAATTTTTCACAAAAAAGGGAAAGGGAAAGTACAAGAAAATCAGGAAAGGCAATAAAGACAAAATATATTGACTTTGTCTCCAAGTAAAAAAAAAGCTTCAATATGGATAGAAAATCCATATAATCCGGTACAAAATATCTAGCATATAAAGAAGATGTTTGGGAAATTATCTAAAATAGGCCAACCGGCCAAATCATGTTCTAAAATGTTCGGTCAGGCAAATTCATTCTAAAATGTTGAAAGTATTGCCTATTTGCAAAAGAAGGCCCTCTGCCATTTTTGCACACAGAGCCTCCTTCTTCCTCGCCGTCGCTAATTTTCCGGCCACTTTCTCCATTCGGAACCACTTGGAATAGCTTCCCAACATCCCCGAGTACACTCCCACGAAGTTTCAACCCCAAATCCCAAGCGGTTTGCCGCCGGCGAATGAAAACTGTTTTCTCTGTTTTTTGCCAAAAACCGTCTGACAAACCTCCCTCCGTTCTCTCTTTTCCGGCCATAGATCGACGACGACCTGAACTACAAAAAGTTCCCTCTCAACCTCAAGAATATATCCCCAAAATTTCAGAGCCAAAAACAGCGTGGAACGCCGCCGGTGAAACCAAACGCAAAACTGAGCCGCCGGAGTTCTCGCCGCCGTCGCTAATTTTCCGGCCACTTTCTCCGTTCAGAAAACCTGGAATAGCTTCCCAACATCCACGAGCACACTCCCACAAAGTTTCAACCCCAAATTCCAAGCGGTTTGCCGTCGGCGAACGAAAACATTTTGATCTGTTTTTTTGCCAAAAACCGTCTGAAAAACCTCCCTCCGTTCTACATTTTCCGGTCACCGATTGACAACGACCCCAACTAAAAAAAGTTCCCTCTCGACCTCAAGAATATATCCCCAAAGTTTCAACCCCAAATTCCCAGCGGTTTGTCACCGGCAAACGAAAACGTCTTCGATGGAGTTCGGAGAAGAAGCAGAGGGACTATGGGGCACTATGAGGGACTATGAGGCACTATGGGTGCACTATGAGGCACTATGAGGCACTATGAGGGACTATGAACGCGTTGATGAATTACAACGATTCTGTACTCGAAAGACTATGAGGGACTATGAGGCACTATGGGTGCACTATGAGGCACTATGGCCGCACTATAACCCCAGAGATTTAATTGCAAAGTTACTGTAGGATTTTACCTAGTTAAGAATTGCCCGCTGCCCTCTGCCTATTTTGGAACATAAATTGGCCGGTTGGCCTATTTTAGATAATTTCCCAAGATGTTTCTCGCAATAAAAGAATGTATCCGGCCCATTTAATTCCTCCCTAGCCGTATGGCTAAAAGAAGGGAGGAGGGTTTAAAGAAGGGAACACGAAGAGAAGGCACTTTGATGCCATCATGCATCATCCCAGTTCCACACAGCCCATCCAAGTTCGATGTCGTTGCGCACCTAAAAGGGCAAATTACAATTACATACCATGTAGTTTGAATCAAATTTCAATATGATACATGTACTTTTTTTCTTGCATTTTAGTACCCTGTATTTCAAATCCTTGCAATTATGTTCCACCATTTGTCAGATCGTCAATTTTTGATTGTCCAAAGATGATGTGGACTATGTGGGTTTGATTAACTAGTGTTTGGGTAATGTATTGTGCATCTGCAGCAAAAATCATGGTGCCAAAACTACTAAAGACCGCATTCTCCAATGACTCCAAGCTACTCAATGTACTTGTACCATGGGCTGTATACCACAAATGATAGGGAAGAGTGAATAGATGGGCTCCATAGCGTTCACGTCATCTCTGGACATCCGAAAATTGGCGATTCGACAAATGATGGAACACAATTGTAAGGATTTGAAAGTACATGATACTAAAATGCAAGAAAAAAAAATACATGTATCATTTTGAAATTTGATCCAAACTATAGGGTACGCAATTGTAATTTGCCCAAGATTAAATTTGGTTCACGTACGGACTATTAAGAAAGGCGCTTAATTCTTAAAATGCCCCTCCAAACTCACTTTCAGTAAAAATTCGCCCTCCCAAACTCCGAAGTGCCATAATTCGCCCCCCCCTAACTCAATTATGTTAAACCGTTGCCCCCTCTAGAGATTTTCCATCCAATTTTACTGAGGTGGCAGCCATATCCTCAAAAACTGGGGCCCACCCTTGTACCCTCCACTCTCTCCAAATTGAAACCAGACAGGGGCGCACCATCACCTCCAACCGCCGACCCACAGAGATCTGCAAGCCAAAGACCCCACCTTTCTAGCAAATTGAAATCCAGAAACAATTCAAACATATCTTCAAGTTACAGCTCCCAAACCCGCCAAATCGAGTACGAATCCAAAATCTTTGAAAGAAGCATCATCAACCTTTATTATTTTTCTCAAGAACAAACTATTCGACGATATGCCCCAAAGAGAAATTGAATGCGATGCTCGGCCTGAGTGAAGTTGCGGGCCATGGCGGTGAGGAGAGCGATGCCGTGCTCGGCAGCGGCGACTGTGTTGGCCGGGGCGTTGACCACCAAGCACCCGAACTCGGTCGCTGCGCCTTGTCGTGGTGCTCTAGGCCGCAAATCTAGGAACCAAGCCCACCGTCTTGGTCGCCGAGAAGCTCGGCGAGGCCGGAATCAACCTCCTCAAGGAGTTCGCCAATGTCGATTGCTTGTACAACCTCAGCCCTGAGGAGCTATGCACCAAGATCTCGCTCTGCGACGCCTTGATCGTCCGGAGCGGCACAAAAGTCAGCTGCGAGGTCTTTGAGTCCTTCGGCGGAAGGTTGAAGGTCGTGGGCCGGGCTGGCGTCGGCATCGACAGAGAGCACCACGAAGAGGCGGGGGCCGGTGCGGGGGCGGCGGGAGGCGATGGAGACGGGGAAGGCAGAGGAGAGGGAGGGCTTGGAGGAGAGAGATAGGAAAGGGTTGCGGAGGAATGGGGTTCGGAGGGTTTAGGCCAACGCAAACTGGTTGATGAAAGTCCTGAACCGGATTTGGTTTCTTGGTCTGCTTTGATTTTTGGGTTTGCGCAAAATGGGTACACCAACTCGAAATGACAGATCGGGCAATACCAGAGCAGCAAATACTGGGTAAATTTATATGGGTATTGTGATTTTGGGTTGTTGAGACGGCGACGATGAAGGGTCAGCCGGAGCTTCTTCTCAAAATCCTAGATGGGTTTCGAAATTTCACAAATTGAATCCATAGATGTCGATGCTTTTGGTGCCTATACTGGGAATCCAATCCACAGTCAGAGTACCGAGCTATGGCGGTGGTCTTCCGGGTTTTCCAGGTGGTGGGACGACGGCCAGTTTGTCGAACGAAGGTGGTGGTGTGGTGGTGATGTGGCCCCAGTTTTTGAGGATGTGGCTGCCACCTCAATAAAATTGGATGGAAAATCTCCAAAGAGGGCAACGGTTTAACAGAATTGAGTTAGGAGGGCGAATTATGGCACTTCGGAATTTAGGGGGGCGATTTTTTACTGAAAGTTAGTTTGAAGGGGCATTTTACGAATTAAGCGTAAGAAAGGAGGGTTGTGTGCTGTCCAAAATACCAAACTCGAAGAAGAGGCCCAACTGCTGTTAACGTTGGTGTCTCATGAAGCAGACAACAGGAAGCCTCAATCCAAACTTGAAGGTTACTTGATGGCTCTTGTGAAGTCAAGTGAGTGCTGACTTTTGGAGGAATTCTTTAATGGCACTCTCTGCCAAATAAAGCAGAGGAGGAGACCACACATAGAGAACTCTTGGAGAAGTCTCACTTCACCGCCACTTCCTCAAATAAATTGGAAGAAGACAAAACTTGTGAGCGTGTTCAGTTTACTAGTGAACCTCTCTCCTTAAATCAGCAATATATTTCTATGAATGTGATCCTCTGATATTGTTGTGCTATTTCCCTCCAATAATCAAGTATTTCATTGAGCTCCTCTAGATGCATACCAAGTGTTTGTTAAATTGTTTCATAGAACTTGCCAGTTGGCCTATGATTCTTCCATAGGTACTCTCATGTATCTTAACCTCAAAGTTGAAAAACAACTTTCATGATCAATATTTGGTACTTTGTACTGGTCCATGACAAGTCACTATAAATTTCCTCAAGGGTTAGAAACCACACCAAAAACTGTTAGTGGCTCGGTGGTTGATTTTGGGAGCCTTATTTTTTGTAGACTCTTGGATTTGCTAGTAGCAGGGGGCAAATAAGTTGCTTGCTCTCTGTGGACTAATTTCCGAGAGTGAATGTGATGGTTCGAAACAAGGTAGGGGGTTTTAACAGTCTGAACTGCATGATTCATATGGTTTGCTCTATTTCTGTATTAAGAATTATTTTGCACCCAAATGATGATGTTATATTGATTTCCACCCGACAATTTTATTATATACTAGTTTTCAAAGAAAACTTGTTTTGAATATGATTTCGCTCTGCTGGACAGAAAATTGTTTTTTTATTTTTGTTAAAGTGTTTGCACTTGAAAACTGGTTATGTATAGCTCATTGATCTGTTTCTTTTGTCAAAACTGCACAAGAGGAAATGTTATGAGATTTCATGAATTTTGAAAATGGAACTGGAAACTGATATGATGGGGGCATAATGACCTGCTTGTATGATGTTGTAATGGGCACAAAGACCCAAATTCCCCGGGGAAAGCTCCTTGTGTGGGCTGTGATGAGATGATGTACCAATATACAGGAAGATATGTGAGAATCAGTTTCAAATATGATTATTTTTCTCAAAAGAGGTCTCTTATGCACAGATGTTTTTATGAAAAAGCTTTGTTGATAGAATTTATGTTCTTGTGCATTTAGAAAGCTATATAATTTCATAGCTTCGTTTTCGAATATGAAATCAGAACCATGATTTCTTGGACTAAACTCATGTTATGTATTTACAAGGCATACAAGAAAGGTTTGCGAAGAAGCTATTTCAAAAGAAAGCTACTAAGCATTCTATGCTCACCCCCGTGTGTTTTCCAAAATTTTTTTTTCAGGTAGGTGTAGTAAATTTAGATGGGTAGAGACACTGACTTAAGCTAGACTGCAGCCAACGCTTGTGCTACAACTGCTCTTCACGTTGGAAGTCACAAGCGTTGAAGGTGTGAAATTAATTCTAGGACCCTACTTATCTAGGCTATGAATCAAGTCTTTTGATCCTTACTGCTTCTTTGTGTTGTGCTTGGGCAACTAATGACCCTTCAGTAATTTGATGTACATAATTGACAAGTCACTTGAAAGACTTTTGGTCAAGTTTTCTTGGAAACCCTTAGGTGATCTTTGGTGCTTGTCTGCCTCTCTGTTGTAATACTCTTATAAACTTTGTAGTAAACTCATCGAAGTCTGTATTATGTTTCGTTTCAGACTTGTATTGATGCTTCTATGAGTATTCAACCGTAACTTGCAGCAGGAAATTTTCCAAGTCACCTTCGGTACAAAAGTTTATCTTTAAGGATGTAGGGTATCATTTGAACTCCGTTTCTCTTGAAATTTTGATAGAAGTTAGTTGTACTTGTTTACTGCTAATCTGCAAATTTTGGTGCCCATATCTAAAAAGGTTTTTTTCAGGCGAATTATACAAAGCAGGTCATTAATGTAGTTTTTATGGATAGCTGATTTTCCTTTTCTTTTTATTGTTCGCTGTCAGTGGCCTTCTGTCCAAACAGATTTATGTATTCTATTTAGTTCAACTTTCGTTTGAACTCGCATACTCTCCTGTTCCATACTGAGATTATGGAAACAAAATTGTTTTCTTTCCTTTCATCTTTCTTGGTTTTAAACAGCTCCACTTAGGGGTGGGCTCAGGTCGGGTCGGTCGGGATGAGGCCCAAACCCGAAACCTGACCCGAATGACTCGGAAGGAAGAAATTGAAACTGAAACCCTTACCGGTTCTTAGGGTACCAGATTGATCGGGTTGGGAAGGTTCGGTCTCGGGTTCAAACCCGAATGTTATAAGCCTAAGCAAAATCTGATTTAAGCCCACTGTTTCCTATGCTTTTTGCCCGACATTGCCCATCAAAATTCAAGATGAATCGGCAACAAAGGAGGCGCGACGACGAGGGTTGAGTAGGCCCGACGACGAGGGTGGACGAGGGTTGAGCATGCGCGGCGACGCGGGTCAAGACCAAGACGGCGACGCGACTAGGCAACGTTGAAGACGACACGACAGAGAAGCAGGTTGAAGATGACGCGAGGCTGAAGACGAAGTGGGTTGAAGACGACGCGAGGTTGAAGACGACTCGGGTTGAGGAGGTGACGGGGATGAGGAGAAGACGCGAGTTGAAGACCAAGAGAAGACGGCGACACGGGTTGAATTTCAATCGTTGAAGACCAAGAGCTGCACCGGCTCAGGTGAGGAGGCAAAAGGAAAATTAGGGTTGGGGGTATGTTATGTAATTTTTTTCATTTTTATGGGTATTTAAAAAAAATATTAACAAAAATATTAATGACTCAGGTCGGGTCAGGTACCCATGAGTTTTGGTTTCTAGGACCCGATCCTGACTTGCATAAACTCGAGTCGGTTTGGGTTTTCAACTCATTTGACTTTTTTCAATCAACACTCCCGACCCGACCCTATCCAATGGGTCCGTTTGACAGGGTTTTCGGGTAATTGGGTCGGTATGCCCACCCCTAGCTCCACTATGTTTTCATGCTTTCTCTTGAGACCCAAGTCTTAAAATCACTGGAGCGATATTCATGTTTTTGTTCTTCGCCCTTCCTTTCTCCTTGTCGATGTCCTTGTCAGTCATACCCCGGGTTGGGGTATGACAAAACTTGTGAACTCAATACAAGTTTTTAATCTACGCACCAAGTGAGCATCCCACACCAATCAAATTGGGCCTCTTCTGTCAAATGGGTCTTCACCAACTGAGAGACCCACACAAAGTATTGGGCCGCACCAAGTTGAAGTCTTCCAAGGCCATGTGACATGACTGAACCCCATCAAGTTCAGCCGAACCACGGCAATGTCAATTCCGACCTCGACATATTGAAGTAATAATTGTTGGACGCGCGACATCACCAAAATCCAAGTCAATGGGTTCAAATCCAAATACCCATTCAATCACCAAATCGAATCAAGGCCCAAGTGATACAAAAATAGCCAAGCCTAAGCTTTATGAACTACGTTAGTTTGGTTCCATCAAAAGTATTTGTAGATAGTCTAGAGACTCAATCTAGATGCAACCACAACTTCAAATACTTTTCTCCAAATTCCAAACTACATTGGTTTGACATCAAGCTATTGTAAACCGTAGTTGTAACTGTCGTTCATGGTATGTCTGAAATCGTCCTGTGCCTGGGCGATGTTTCAAATTGCTGATAGCAGTTCGAGGTGGGTAGCTGATGATGGAGCCCCAGGAGATTGGCTCCTAGAACGGTTGCTTCCTAGTGGTGTTATTGTGGATGCATCGTTGACCATCATCTGTCTTTTTAGCACTTCTTGTCCTATTGGGCGTACCAATTTATGTTGACCCTAATTTCCTCGCAAGGGAAATTTTAATTTGTTTGCGAAGGCGTGCCACCAATAGCACTATCGAGGTCTATTGAACTTGAGATAGAATGGATGCGCACTGACTTCTGAACCAAACGATTGTGCAAGACAGGGAACACGTCGAGCAAGTCTAGACAAGGTTCTTTGTTGCCCTGATCGACAAGGACTTCAAATCAAATTGCTAAACGAAATAATAAAGAACGGTATCTTTATTAATAGATAAATGAAAAGGTACAAACAACTGGGACATCACATCGATTCTAAAATCATTACCATGGAACGCTTGGCAAAGTAATAAAAGAAATCTGGGTTGCCTTACGGCGAAATCTATTTGCCTTTCCGCGAAATCTGTTTAGAAATCTGGGTTGACTTGTTGAAGAGATGTGTGTCGAATTTGATGCCTGAGCTCTTCCTTATATAGTGATGCTTGAACCCTTGACTTGAGCTAAAAGTAAGGAAAGTTGATTCCTAATTGATATAAAATTGCTTGACTTTGAATCCAATGTTGAATGATACTCCAAATCCTTCCCAAACTCGGTCTCTTAGAATCCTTTGCCTAATCTCTTTTGAACTGTTACCTGATTTCCTCTAAATTCGGGGGAAATCTTCTAAATCAGCAATCTTTACTGTTTGAACAATCCTTGTTAAAGTGGGCGATCAACTTACAAGCTGCTCTTTGGGTTTTTCCTAAATCCACATTGCACCTGGGCCTCACAATAGGCTTTTGTGAAAATATGAGGCCCAAACAGATCAACCATGAACAACAGATACTCATGAAGAACAATCATATTTGCAAGTGCCTTCCTATCATGGCATGGTCGAAATTGTAAGTACTTATAAAGACAAGTTCTCTGAGGATCCAACATACATTGATCCATAGTTCTGTCTTTTATAAAGACAAGACTTCATATGTTCAAGCAAATGTCTTATTCCGTTTTGACTCTTTCCACTAAGAACTTTCTTACAATGCCTGCACATGGCTTTACCTTGACCACGAATGGTCCGTTTCTTAAAATGTTCCCAAGAAGGAGATACATATCTCTTATTACCACTTTTAGTTGTACCTGGTTGTGGTTGTGTTGAGTTGTTCTCATCTTCGATTAGGATAGGATTTTTTGCAACCTCGGGTCCACTTGGTGGAGCATTTGCAGTTTGTGTAGCAGTTGGAGTTGTACCTTGATTGATTATATGTTGGAAACAATTTTAATGATGAATAACATGTATAAGGATCACTCACTCATAACATAAACACAAAACATATATTATGATACATACTTGTATTAAGAATGCTGGAACCCATGTAGAAAGACTGAACGACGAACACAGCTGCAAAGTAAACGTTAGCTTGATGTGGCCGGCTCTTAGGTCTTCTATAATCCACTACACTTAGCTCTCTCTATGGGGCGAGGATGAATGCAATTCGTAGTGGTTATAGGGACTTATGATATAGCCTTTATATAGAGGTAGGGTTAACTAGGATCTCCCATAAAGATTCCTAATCCGACCTTAACTCTATTAAAGTTTGTATTCCAAGATCAGGTAAAAACCTTAACCTAATTGAATGCCAATCTTTGTATGAGCAGGTTACTTGTCATACAAGTTACATTGACTTAGAGTTCAATATTAATCCCATGTTTAATCATAAAGTATAATCTATATTGTTGAGTCCTAATATAATATGGTTAAATCCATATTCTAACAATCTCCCACTTGGACTAACACATATTATTCAACAATAAGATCAAAGATCGATTAAGCATACTGAATTTCCGGAATACGAATTAACATTAACCTCGATTCAATTCAATCTCATAACTTACACTCTCTAGAGTAGAACTGCACAAGATGATCTGTCCATGCATGACAGGACCTTCTACAATCACCAAAACTAGATTATGTAAGCTATAAAGATCACTTGGATATACTCTGAAACGCATGCTTGCATTGAAAAGTAACCATGAATTGCAAACACACTAGTCCTACTGAAATGGTTCTGTAACACAGAATCCTTCCAAGTATGAAAACTGAACCATACTTGAAACTAAATATGCTCTTTCAAAACGTGTAAAACCAAAACCACGCTTGACAATGTAATGGGAAACTTTCAGACATTGAAACCGAATAATGTCTAACATTGAATTTGAACTGAATGTTGATTCTAAAGATCAACCCAAAACGTTTTACCAGAAAAAAAAAACTTAAGCTTTACTGCAAAATGAATCTAGACTGATAAAACTGTAACTAAACAAGCTGTACTTTAAGAATCTAAACTGAACAAAAATCACAGCTTTATTTCATTGAAAATTAACTTGATGTTTTTACAGAAAATCAGAAACCTTACAAAACTGCAAACAACTTAACTGAAAACACTGCAATGAAGTACTTAACTGAAATTTAAGGTGCTTAACTGTATTAACTAACACCAAAATCATGCAAATCTGTATACTTAAAACAAGTTATGCTGTAGACTGAAGATTAATTGTAAATTTCAAACCAAATCTGAAAAACTGAAAACTGAAGACATGACAATAAATTGTACACACTCAAGAACTTGAAAACCTGAATTGAAATGTGTAGAGCTATAAGCTCCCACTATTTTCAAGCATCATGAATGTCTTAAAACTGGAAAATGCACACCAAAAAGACTGAATGGAGGACAAAACTCCCACAGTTTTTACGCACCAAAACTAACCAAAAATAGTTATTTTGACAAATTAAGAATGATGCTTGGTCAATGAATCAACTTAATATGGAAAGCCTATCAACTTAAAATCGTAAATACAATCAGCATAGAATGCTAAAGCACATGCACACTAAAATTCCAAGTAATGAATGTTATATTGAGCATGAATGCAACACATAATACAAATGCAAATTGTGACACTTACTAAAACTGTACTTTAGATTACCAAATGGAATATTAGACAAACAAAAGCTCACACGAATAGAATGAGTAAGCATCATAAAACTATTTAGCATTCCAGCAATGTAGGATAGGCAAAATGAGCATGGCACTTAGATGAACATAAGGACAACAACCTCAAAAGTAATCAACCAAAACTATAACGAATTAAATTGAGGATCACTAAAATCAATCGAATTACAGAACATGCAAATTAGGAGCAAATTCATGGTAAGAGAGAGATAAAGAATGACAGCATTCATGATGGTATATGAACTATAGGTGCTGAAAAGGTCTGAAAAGCTATATATGAACTGTAATTTACATGCTCCAACGCTATATATATGAATGTAGGATTAGCAAAACACATACAATTCTCCCCCTGTTTTGCTGATCCTAAGAATCGTATATAATCATAATGTCACTTAAATAAGGAATCTACATGGCTAGACAAACAACTTATTTCTAAAGATAATAATCACTTGCAAGACTTAATACTGATGAGTGTGCAGCCCAAAATAAATATAGATTCTCCCACTTGGGCAAAACACTCATTACTTGGCTATTTCAAAGAGCACAACCAGAAAAGAATTTGCAAAAATACTGTTAACAAAAAGAGGTTAACTTGAAAAGTTGAAAAGTTAACCGATAAGCTTAATTAATGTAGTAAAATAAAAATTCTCAAAAAGATCGTTGAACTGAACACTATATGGTCTTGATTCTTAACAATAGGTTGTACAGCTTATATAAGCCTTAGATTGGCTATACTATGTAACAGACTAGCTACATGAGCTCAACTAAAAACTAAACATGAACTTAATGGATATAATCGACTGAAAAACCTCTTTTGCACATGAAATTTCAAAAAAAAACCAACGGGAACCAAAAAGACGTTAAACCCACCAAACCAAAAAAAATCCAAAACACTGGTAGAAAACTGACTATACACCACAGATAACTGTGGCAAAAATTGGCCAAAAGACCACAGGCCTCCGTGGTCTATGGGGGTTGGCCACGGATTGGCCACAAACCATACGGTAGTGGTCTATGGGTGGTGTTGTTTTTTTAGTTCAGCCACGGCATTCACCATCCCGTGGCTTCTTTTCTGGCGGTCCCACACATTCCTGCACACTCTTCGAATTGTATTTTTTATTTGCTTTCCCATCCACAGATCACCGTGGCTTCAGAGTAGTATTTCTGATTATATACGTCCCTCCTGTATTTTTTATTTGCCTTTTCCCTTCCACAGCTAACCGTGGTAGTTGATAGTAGTATTTTTAGTTATGTACGCCTCTCCATATATTTTATATATATATACGCTTCTCCATATATACATCGATATATACTGGGGTTCCACGGCTGGCACTCTGTGGCCAGTACAGCTGTTTTTTTCCCTGCAGAGCTAATATATGATGGCTCACCGAAAAGAAAATATATAATATATTTTACGTTTTATATAATTAAAAATGTACTATTATTAAGCTTTTAAATAAACTAATATTGAAATATAATTCATGAATTTGACATACAAAGCTACTCGGTAGTACAATAACTAAAGCATGTTCTAGCAAATTTACCCCTAACAATGACACAATCGCCTTTCGATCAAACCTTTACAATCAATGGAAACAATCAATGATGTAAAATCAATTATACTGCCTAAACTTCCAAATAATCCATTAACCAATTTGTATATATTGATAACCAATAATGAATACATAATAATACCACAATCACCCACGATTCTGAACAAAATATCAGAATAAAATATAGTATCGAACATTGTAATAGATTGAACATCCTAGCATTACTCATACATCTTATCCATTACAACAAAAACCTCTGATATTAGCAATACTGATCTCCCTCAACAACAGTACGTCTAACCTGGGAATGTTTCCCTATCTCATGGTCACCCATATTTGCACTGTGTATCCATAGCAAGATATTCCATGTTCCTGCACAATTTTACGACTTAAGGAACTCAGCTTGTGGAAAGAAATCACACTAAACATGTAACCAGCAGTAACTATTTCATTACTGGATCACATGAACTTAGTAGAACACACATTGAAGCTACGCATACAATTGTGTTCGAATGAGGTATAAAACCACTCTATAATGCACATATATATTCATGAAAAATATTTAATTCTTAGACAGTGTTCACTTTAAGCAACCTAATCCCAAGTTTAAACATAGATTATGGTCTATGAACCCCATCGAAACAAGCTTTGCTTACATCTTCAATTGAGTGCAGTCCATTGCATCCTTCTATTGTTGCCCAACCTCTTTTTGATGCTTGAACTTTTCTGTACATGAAATAATCACACGGCAGTCACATATTGAAAGAATAGGGTATACTATATATTATGATTATCTCAATTCTTCATTTCTACTATGCAAGGGACCTGTAAAGGGCTTCTTACTATGTGCCGAAGAATCCTGAGGTTCGCCTCAATTGTTAAATATCAATTCAGTTCGTCTGCCAATTGCATTAATAGCCTCCATCTACAAACAATTCACGAGAAGAGTAAATAATCTTTTTAATTACCACATGCAAACAATTCTTAAAACATCAAATTGGGTAGAAATCACTCCACCTTTGTGAAATCTTCAAAACTACAAGTAAAGCAATCTCATTTATGGTGTTCCTAGAAACCACCAGAACCACTCGAAGCAGCTATAACTTACAATAGAATACGAAATAACGAAGATCATATATAGTTTGAACAGATACCTGGATGCTTTACTGAGAATGAACCCTGAATTACTTCTGAAGTCCGCCGCTGGTTGTCTCCCTTCGCTTCTCTGAAATCGCTCCAGAAGGCTATTTGGATCTTCCTGCTTTGAATTGTGATAAGGTTTGGATCTCAATGGTTTGAATTGTGATTAGGTAGACACCATGGGTCTCTTTTGTTTTACAACTTCCACCGTGAGGTTTGCCGTGGCCAAATCCCATGGTCCACGTGCGTCCATTTTCTTTTACCTGGATGCCATTTTCCTTTTTTTAATGATAAGCGTAGTCTCTTTTATTTTACAACTCCCACTATCAAGATTTCTGTGGCAAATCCCAGGGTGGTTATCCACCTCCAAGCATTTTATTTGCTTTTTATGTGTTGGTTCTCTTCTTTATTTTGGATATTATACATGTAATAGCACAAAAATAAGTTGAGAGTTTAGAATTCACTTATACACCGATTCGCTTTGTTCATGTAAAAAAGCTGCCATTTCATATCAGTACTAGTTTCACATCTATATTCTGCCAAATAAAGGGTCTTCATGCATATGATACACTATAAATTGGCATATATGTATATATATGATTTATACTTAGTCAACAGATGGATCAATGATATAATGCCAATATATAAACACACATATAGGTGCCAATAATAAACACACATATAGGTTCCCTGCTATTATACTTGCTTACTTACATACATTCATTAAAGGTTTTCACAGATCTTCCAACCGTATACATCCATTATGCGATTGCAAATCCAACACATAGTCAAGCTCTTGTGCATTACTACTCTATCCTAGCCTACTCATTTACCATGGTCACCCAAAAAGTTACATTCCATTTACACATCAGAAGTGAATGTCTTCAGGAGTAGACTTCATTACTATGCATCTAGTATGATCACTGATCCTCCAAAATACCATTTGTCTGACACAAAAAACCTCTAACCCATCCACTCCAACCTGTGCATCGCAAAAAATATCATACTTCACCTTATGTCTAACATAAAAACCTCCACCCCATCCACTCCAGCCTGTGCATCGCAAAAAATATCATACTTCTCTTTTGAAATCTCTTTCTAACAAGCAGTCTGACTAGTTACCTGGGACTGCTGCAATTGTGTGGTATTTCCTATTGCTTGGCCAGAAATTGCTTGTTTCAATGCGCTGATAAATACAGCCATGTCAATGGACTGAATACTATCTATGCCGGCTGCTGCAAGAATAGGCTGCAATGGATTTGAACATCCTTCCAGACGGGCTTCAATGCCATTCAATCGATTTTGAATACGGGACTCCCTTGCTGCAGCTTCAGCAGCCTCCTTCTTCATCCTTTCTATTTCTCCATGCTGTGACTCTGCCAATAGGCGTTGTTGTTCTGCTACAGCCTTCAATGCTTCCACTTGACGATGTATGCCACGTTGTTCAGTTATGATACCAGGCACATCTGCCCACTCCACACCAATTCCATACCCACGAACCGTATTCCGCCTCTCTGGCCCAATGACATGCGCAAATATTTCATTTTGAACCTCTATTGTCATCTCACGACCTTCAGCAATTGCCAAATTTTGAAGCTGCTGCATCTCATCCTGCACAAGGAAACAACATTTTTGGTCTTTATATCTAATCCTTTAGTGTTGAATAAGGGTAACAAAACTTAAAAACAATGCACAATACATGCTATTTTCTTCATAGATGTTTTCATAATTTTGATATTAGTTCTTCTTCACATAGACCATATAGATCCTAAACAATATTAAACAGAACTATCTATTAAAACCAATACACCACTTTTACTACATCATTTAGGAAAAAGAGCCTCAAAGTAAAATTATAGTTAAACATACTGTAATACCTTCACAAGCAACCTTGCTTTCTATTATTATTGATTCCATCAGTACATTTATAGGAAGTTGGAGGCATCCTTTGCAACATTCCCAACTTTGAGAGTCTTTTCTTTCTCGGTCTTCCCTTCCATTTGTTAAAGATTTCGTCCCATACTGCAAAACCTGACCCTTGCCCCTTCCTAATTTATTTGGAGACCATCTTCTTATTCTCAAACACCCTAGATATCTCATCTAAATACAACCGTAAGGACTGTTTGAATCAATGGAATTCATCGTACCCCATTGGTAACTCATCCAGGAAATTTCAGATTACATTTAGAGTAGAGCCCTTGTTGTATTCCTCTTCCATCTACAATTTCCTTCCATTAAAAAATTACAAAACACTATAAACGCAAAACGAATAATATAAATAATACAAGATTCAATTACTCGAAAATGATGATTGTTGTTGTTTTCCACTTTTAAGAGGATTGTGTGGTCCACAAGTTGATTGCTTTTCGATCAGTAGCAATACTGAGTAATAAAAATTTCTATGTTAACATTAGATACATTACCCATCAAACAACCCAAATCGAGCCCATTCAGACCCGCCTTTAATTGGGTCATTCCTCGCTCCAATCTTTTCCCTCTAAGATGAAAGATCTGTTCGTTATTTTTTACCTGAATTGCAGTTCTTTCCCCCCCGTTTTGGATCACCCTAAAATGTTTTCCGCCTTCTTCCAGAGCAGCCGCTCCTGGATTCTTGTATACCTTTTTTTCATTTCTTTTATAGAACCTAGGTTTCTCCGCCCTTGCTTTCACAGCCCACTCCCTCTATTACTTTTTATTTAGAATTTTCTAATAAAAAAATAGCATTTCCATGAACCGACTCTTACATTCTTTAATTATTTAAATACTAACCTCATTGGAAGCTTACAATTAATAAATAAACTCTCTGGCTTTTATCATTTTACAAAATCCATGGGCCACGACACGCCCCTTTTTCACCCTCTTCTTTTTTAATTTTTGACAGTGGAATATATTCTTCTTTGGACAGTGTACTCAAAGTGTATATCTTCTTATCTCTTACTAGTGTTCAGCAATAATATAAAAGATAACTTTTCCAGAATCCCAGTTCTTACTATATATGGACTTGGTTTCGGAGCTTACTTACCTTCAAAATAAGTTATTTATCATATAAAGTAAGTAATAGACGGAAATATTATGAAGCTCCCCATCACCTTTTCTCCTCATCCAATTCACCACATCCGAAGATAAACAAATTATTATTTAGTTATACACAAAAAACCAAACAATCATTCCAATTAATAGTCCCCCTTATAGGCCACCCCCTAATAAACAAAATAGTATGATTCTAAATCTATGATGGCTATTTTCCAGGAGACAAGCATATCGTCAACTACAAGAACCGTAAACCAAAAATACCAGGTGTTGGATACACATTAAGAAACATTCAATCAGAAAAGGTAATATCCTTCCACGAGTCATAAAGTCGAAGGAGTAGTTTGATATAAATGTGTACTTTGTCTTAATTAGACATTCATGGTATGTGTTTTATTTTATTCGTCTTTCAAATTATTAGTGGTTAAATATATATTGTTTTTTGGGCAAACTACAAAATAGAACAATCAACGTTATCTAATCTACCAATACATCAAAAAAATAAACATAACAATCCAAAAGACAAAATAATCCCAGCTCCTTTAACCACTATGGAAGTTGAAAACTTATCTACTTATTACATCTCATCTAAATACGTGAAGCAGTCCTCATTCAACAACTATAATAAAGATCCCTAGATATTTCACAAATATCCTTCCTTTTTATTAGTAGAAGATTAGTGCTTTGACCCAAATTAAATATCAGGTGGTGGAAGGAGATAGTTGAAGTTACATATTTAATTCCATACTCATCAATATGCAAACCTCTTATTGATGAAAGTGAGTCATCCAATCACAATCGAATAAAACTATTTTGCGGCCTTCTCCATAGTCCAACTCAATAATTCTTTCACTACGCATAGTAATTATCGCTACCACTTATATCCTCCTCGATTAGAAAGACTCACTATTTTGTGTTGTTTGACATCGTCATGACTTTACGGTAAAGAAACATTATTATATATTCTTCCAACGACCAACCCATTGCTCCATTAGCCAAAGCTTCATATCATTGGAGATATTCTATTCCATCCTCAATCTCTTTGTTAATCTGCAATCAACGATAAAACGGCTGTTAAACCACAATAATGAGAATTCTTACTAAATATAGTGCTTGATGCCTTGTAAAGATACTTACATAGTCCCGAAACCATTGAGGAAATGACAAGCGAGCTAATCTTTCAGCTTCCGCGGCAGACATGCGACGGGGTCGATGCGTCTTCTTGTTATGAATGTAGTTCCTACATAAATTAAATCTCAACATTCTTACTTGTGATAGAAAGTAATTACTTGTAATGTATCAAAAGTGAGTGAAAACAAGTCATGTATATTACCTAAGCAATGGTTCCACCTCATTACAATTGGTAACCACATATCTGTGTGCCCTATCCCTTTCTTCAATATTAACCTCAACAATGTGCATTGTCCACTAGCGACAGGAGGAAAAGATGCTCAAACCTTCTCGAGTACCAGCACCCTCAGCATGAGAATTACCGCCTGGCCTATTTCGTCTAGTGACAGTGTCATTCCCAAAATACAACTCACATAATGCAAGATTTCCTCTATCATCCCCCCTCCTTGTTAGTGTACCAAATATAATTCAACACGTAGTTATGATTATATCAACTAAGAAACACTAAACATGAGGGAAATATTGCAGGATTAGACATAGAACTAAAATAAATATTCATAGCATACCTCTCGATAGGATACATCCACCTAAACTGCACCGGACCTGCAATTAGTGCTTCCTCAGCAAGGTTAACCGCTAGATGCACCATCACATCAAAGAATGCAGGTGGCATTAACTTCTCTAACTTGCAAAGAACAAGGGCAATACGACCTGACAATTGTTGGAAGTGCTCTGAAGAGCCAACTTTAGTACAAAGTTGGCGGAAGAATGAACTGAGCTCGAACAAAATTGGAATAACATCTTCAGGTAGATTATGACGAATAGCTAGAGGAAGCAAAGTTTGCATAATAATATGGCTATCGTGGCTTTTTAGGCCAACAAGCTTTTTTTCTTCAACTCTAACACACCGGGAAATATTAGATCCAAATCCATCGGGTAGTTTCACTGAATGGAGTAACTTCAACATCGTTTTCTAGAGCTTACAAAGAGATGGAGAGGACATATTCTGTTTTCCCTTTATCATTAACCGTGGGCTGCAAATTTGGCTTTAGATTTTGTAGTCTCAAGTCCATCCGTGCTTTTAAAGAGTCCTTGGTTTTCCCCTTCACTCCTAATAAGGTTCCGAGAAGACTATCAATGATATTTTTCTCTGTGTGCATAACATCCACATTATGCCTAATAAGAAGATATTTCCAATATGGTAGTTCATAAAAAATGCTTCTCTTCTTCCAATTGTGAGTTTTATGGATAACCGGTGGTTCACCTCTCTTACGCTTTGGAGGTTTTTCCTTGACAACCTTGCCAAATTTATATTTCAGCGTGTTCAAAAAAGTCAAACAAGCTGCACCTGTTAACGGAATAGGGGGACCTCGTAACTCCTTTTCCCCATTAAATGAGTGAGTCATTTCCCGATATCTGTGAGGAATTGGTAGCCACCGACGACATCCAAGAAAAGCCTCTTTTTTACCTAATTTTAGCCTAATGGAGTCTGTATCATCCATGCAAATGGGGCAAGCCTTTTTACCCTTAGTGCTATACCCAGATAACATTCCATAAGCAGGAAAGTCATTGATAGTCCACATAACCGCAGCTCGCATGTTGAACATTTCTTTCTGATGTGCATCATATGTGGGCAAACCTTGCTCCCATAAAGATTTGAGTTCATCAACTAGAGGTCTAAGGTACACATCAATATTCATTCCAGGAGATTGTGGACCTGGAATAAGCAATGATAGCATGAGATATGGTTGTTTCATGCATAACCAAGGTGGGAGATTGTAAACCGACATCACAACAGGCCAACAACTGTAAGAAGTACTCATTGTGCCAAACGGATTAAATCCATCACTCGCTAGACCAAGACGAACATTACGTGACTGAGAACCAAAGTTGGGATCTATGCTGTCAAGCTTGGCCCATGCAGGAGAATCAGCCGGATGCCTTAGAATTCCATCTTTTATTCGGTCCATGGCATGCCACCTCATTAAGTTAGCCGTATGACGTGACATGTAAAGACGTTGTAGCCGAGGGCCTAATGGAAAATACCTTAACACTTTATTAGGAACTTGGGATTGAGTTGCATTAGCAGCTTAACGATTCGACCACACACAAAGCAAGAAGTATCTTCAGTTCCTTCCAATATAGCATGCAATGCTTTTCACAAGCATGAATATCTTCATAATTCAAGCCCAAATCAGTAATGATTTTCTTTGTCAAGTAAAGTTGTAAATACCGTGGAAACCATTCTCTGAGCACTCAACAACAATTCGAATAACATAGTCCAATTGGACAAACATTTAACATCAAAACTATGAAAGCAAGCTTTGTCCTTCGACATCTGGTAAAATTCAATCTGCTCCTTATCAAGCGTAAAACTTCTTTGCATATAGGGGAGGCTCGACAGGGGGCACATTAACATTTTCATTGTGAGTACCAATACCAGCACCTTGCATATTGCCAAGGTCTTCCAACATTTCTGATATACCGGCATCTTCATACGGAAGGTCTTCCATAACAACAGCAGGAAAAGGCTCTCCATGGAGTGTCCAAGGTGCATTAACGTAAACCGGATCCATTCCTTCATACATCAAGTGCTTCTCGACATCATTTGGTGGAACCCAATATCTGTTGCGACAAATTTTGCAAGGACACTTAAGGTTCCCCTCAAATCCAGCATCACGGACAGAATTTTTTTTGAATTTACCAAAAACATTAAGGTAGTTTTTTGGGGGAGTTTTTAAAAAAAAAAAACCTTTTTTTTTTGGGGGATTTTTTTTTTCCTTTTTTTCACACAATATACAAAAAATATGTTATAAAGGGTCTATGAAAATTCTATATTCCGAACACAATTCAATTTCACATTAAACTCTAAAATCCTATATTCGGAAAACGATTAACAATATTCAAGGCAGAAATTCAAAACTATAGGATTCACAAACCATTAGAAAAATTTACATTTTAGCAAAAATACCATTAAAATTAAGTTATTGGGAATCAAGAACAAACTAATGCAGTAGGCTCAAATTTGAACATTGACCACAACATAAATCTACTAAGAGCTATAACTACGAATCTGAATTCCCTAACCAGCAACCCAGGAGTTTTTTACATAGGAATTGAGATTCTTACCGGGTGTACATAGAAGATTTCCTTAAATTTGTTGAAAGTGTTTACTCATCTTCGGAAGATCTTCTGGTGGAACAAAGCAGTACAGCACTCCACAGCGCCAGGCGTGCAGTGTTTTTGTTTTCTGATGCAGAGTAATATTTGCAGTGTCGAGGAGGAAGGAATAGACAAATTATTGCCAGAGAGCTATGTCTACAAACCAATGATCCACAGAGACGTTGTTGACTGTGGCCTACTTATTATACGTATACCCTCCAGACAAATTTATGTTAATTCCAAGAGCAATTTGATTGGTTTTTATTATAGTATACCCTCCAACAAAATTATAGTATAATTTACAAAACAACATTTTGACCGTGGCCGGTTTGTTATACATAAAGATGTGTACCGTCCAAAAAGATATATATTGTACAAATGGGTAAAATATATTAATAGATTTGCAGCCACAGAGTCAGAGTCTGTGGTAGGTTTTGATAATTTTATTAATATTTTTCTCAACTCGCAAGTTACTTAAAAAAGTAATAGTATTTTGGGAAAAAGGCCAGCACCTGTGGGCTCTTTGGTGCAAGCTGACACAATAGGAAAGCAGCCACAACATTTCCGTGACCTTAGTATTATGGCCACTACTTGGCATTTTTCTTAAATAGCCCAGATGTGAGCCGGCAATTATCCGTGGTGTATACATCAAAACTTAGAAACCAAATTATAATATGTATTCACAAGGATCTCAATCATGAAGATATGAATACAAACAATGCATGCCTGATATGAATTTTATTATCTCAATTCATAATATATGAGCACATCTAAACAAGACACTTTGAACAAGATAAACAAACAAGGTTCACACAAGTTTAATAAACATAACACCTTTATAGAACATATCTTTAACACATTGCAATCTATTACTAATTGAAATAAATGAGAACAATACACTTCAACGAAAATTGCATTGCAGATTCAAAATCTAATGAAGTTGAACTTAAAATGAATAATAGTGAGCACTAGAATGAATTTTAATGTCAGTTGAGATGTTATAGACTATATTGCAAACGAGTGTGTTTATATATACTAGATTACAAGTGAGGCTTACTCTCTTTACATGCAGAAAGAACATCAAGTTCCTAAACTTCTTGAACTTTGGTATTATAGATTGTGGCTTGAATGCACTGAACAAAACGGAACAGTCTAATAGTGCCATGCTTAAGTGTGGAACTCCAATTAAGCGCAGACCTTCCCAAAGAGCAGCAATGACAGACAAAGAAATCATAACTTCATAGCAATGTCAGAAGTGACATAGACCAAAAGGGACTCTAAATTGTAGGATCACCTTCCCAAACATTGATATGATCCTAGTGGTGAAATAAATCTCGGATCTTTTTATAAAGGAAAGGCATATATAGCCACTCTAATCATTAATACTAGCTAGGATCCTATAATTGGTGATCAATTTATTCATAAAGAACCCAATTTCCCTAAGGCTATGCTTTCCAAGTATCCAATGTGACCGCACAAATTTACCTAAACTTATAAAAGTTACTCAAATAGATATTGAGATCCTTTATCACTTCAAGAAATCATAGGAGTTAAGAACATCAATTCATATGAATTAGCATCAGAATACCAAAATCAAAAAACGTGTCTAAACCAAATACAAAACATATATATCACATTCAAGATTGCAAGCACATTGACTTGTTGAAGAATAAAGCCATGAAACAAAAACTAAGCTAAATTAGTTCTTCAATAAACAAGCACAAACCCTCAAAAAATTCATTAATCTTACAAGATGATTTTCAGTTAACTTCAGCAAGACAAGAGAACTCACAAGTTTCCTTAAGGTGACCTAGTAGTGTTTTTCTGAAGTCATGCAATCAGACCACTAAATAGAAAGCAACGCATATATGTAAGAAAAACGTACCACAAAATAAACTGAATGTACATGAAGAATTAGGTCTTTCTTGTGCTTTACAGAACTATAAATAATTTCCATGACATGTCTCAATTTTTGAAAACTAAAATCATAGAATGGTTTCATTGAAGACAAGATAAAACTTAAATGTTTATAACTGAAGAGGGAAAATATTGAAATTAAATAAAAAAGGGAAAAATAAAGACTAAAACACATCCCCATAGTCGTATAATGCCATTTTTGACCTAGGTAAAATAAAATGAAATTTGCAACCAGAAAACCAAAAGATTATTTTTATAACTTTAAGAAATGAAAACATTATTTTAATTATATCATTCATTTGAATTCTATAACATATCACACCATAGCAAGAACTCAAGCATATGAATTATTGTACAACTAAGTGGAGAGTTACATGGTGTTATCAGTTCTCATCTCAGGAATATCACTTGGAACCTAATATGCAACCCAATGCTCATTGAACTATATACACCCTAAAACCCATACTTTCCTTAAGACTTACTAAGATTCTAGAACATATAGCAAACTTATGGCTTCTTAACTAAAAGACATGTGAGAAAGAGCTATAATAAATATATGAATTACACTATAGTTTCCTCACATATCCGAAGCCATTGAGTTGGAATCCTAATGTTTTGGGTCCAAGCAAGCTTGACAACCAAGAAGATATGCTTATCGCAATTAACAATATTATAGGAGTTCACTTAATTACCGACAAACATAAGCAAACAAGAACACAGTTAAATGTGAATAACACAATTTCAAATCATCCTACTATACAGAATCAAAATACAATAAAATAATAAGAACAAGAGATTAAATCATAGAACTAATATAAATTAACAATCTCAATTCATCAATTATATGAATAGAATCAATCGAAATTTAGTAGAGTTTCTCAAACTTATAAAATGCATCAAACAAAAATTATACGAATATGAAACCAAGAGACAATTATGAAAAATTTTAAACCGAATTAACCCAAAAAAAAAACGACTTCAAATCGGTTCTTTAGCCGATCTTTCCGTCCACTTCAACTCCCTTCTTGGAAATTATATGTCCCAAATATTCATTGAGATTGGCAAACACTAGATCCTTTAATTTCATTTTTCCTAGTCTTAAACACTTAAAAGATGTTTAGTATGATCACACATATGTGCTGTAACCAATATGTCAAAAGAAAACAAGAACAAATTTTCTCAAAAATGACGAAATATATATTCATTAAGCTTTGAAATGTGGAAGGGGCATTAGACAAACCGAAGATACTAGGAACTCATAAGCCATCATGGTTCGAAAGCTGTCTTTGAAACATCATCTTTGCTATCGAATTGATAACCCGATCGAGATCCAACTTGGTGAAGATGCTTGCGCCATGAAGTTCATCCATAAGTCATCAACAACCGATTGAAACGACCTTACCTATGCATTCAACAGATAGTCAACAAATCCAGAACCGTCCTTCTTAACAACACCCGATAACTGTAGCAAGCATCTACGACTAGGCCTAATTTCACTCTTTTGGAAAGACCATAGGGCCTTACATTATTGAGTGGAACCTGGAATAAGAGGAATTCGATGGTCATGGCTCTTGCGAGGCAAGCTGGAGCAGTGAACAAATTGGGGATGGGCCAATAGTTCATCAATTGCTGCAGCTTAGGTGGTGGGGTAGGCTGTCCTGACAAAGAAGGGATGAGAGCGGCAAGAAGGCCTTCTTTTCATGGGCTAACAAGGAGCTCATGTTCAAGAAGACACCCCTGAGCTTGTAAATTATTGACAACTTCAAATTCCAAATTTTTCTTAAGTACAACGAAAAGCCGATGGATTCCAACCATTCGGCTCCCAACAACAAATCACAACCTTTAACTTTAAATATTTTAAAGGAGGAGGTCAAAGTATAACCTTGGATAGTAACGACATTATGGAGTGTGCCAGGTAGAGACGAGGTAGAATTAGCTGTTTCCATTCATAGACGAATGCTCTCCTTTAGTCACCACTCAATATAAATGACCGAGCATAAACACATGATGGACATCAATAGAACCATTATGTGCATTTTTAGGAGTTGTGGATCAATAAGTATGGACCGTATGTGTGCTTGGCTAGCTCGAACGAACTCCTCAAGAACAGGACTCTGGTTCCATCACCAATAGTAGCTTCAACAGGCAACAAGGCGTGACACTTGGCATAAAGCACAACCCACGCTCTCGACGGTCTTGGGCCTCTGCTTGAGTAAGTGTGCGATGGGCTCCCAAGTAAGGCGGTGTGGTGACCTGTTTGGATGGAGGGGGTAGTGATGGGGTGAGGGGTTTCGGGGTGCTTGCAGAGTGGGAAAAACGGGTGGAAGATGGTCTAAAGGCGGCACGCCGAGCCTGAAGCTTTTCATTGTACACATAAGCAAGCCGAATGGCGGCAGAGAGGGTGGTCGGCTGGTGAGCACGAATATCATGTCGGAGTTCATCTTTCAAGCCACCAACAAAGATATTTTTGAGCTGTTGGTTAGACCAACCGATGACCCGACAAGAGAGCTTGATGAAGAGGGTATGGTAGTCTTCCAATGTACCGGCTTGTTGTATGTGAGTGAGTGACACTTCAAAGTCAGAAGAGTCCCCCATACCAAAGTGTTGCAACATGACATCAGTACACAGAGGCCAGGAATCCATAGGAAAACGTTGTTCATACCAGAGCATCCATGAGGCAGCATCGCCGGTGAAGTGGGTAGAGGCGACGGAGACGCGATCAATGGACGTAACAGCGTAATAGTTGAGGAAACGCTCAGCTGCAGCAATCCAGCCGTACGGGTCAGTACCGTCGAATTTGTCAAGGTGGAGATTCATGGTTTTCATAGAGCCATGGCCGTCGGTGGTAAGGAAGAACCGGTGAAAGTGTAAGGTTGAAGTTGAGGGTTCGGAAGGTAGTTATGGGGTGGGTGGGAAGGGGGAAAGAGGCGGGATGCAGAGGGCATGCTCGTAGGGAAACGGGTTGGGGCCGATGGCGGCGTACGGAAGGAGTTGATGGGCGGAATGGTAGTGGAAGTAGCTGGTGTGGAGGTTTGTGGTGGTGGTGGAGGCAAGAGCTGTTTGATCTCACTGATGAGAGAGGTCTGAAAAGATGAGAGCTTTTTGTCAACACTTTCGGTGAGATCCTCCATTGACGTTTGCATCCGTGTAAGAACAGAGGATTGGGCCTCTTGTTGTTCCAAAAGAGACGAAATGGTTTGATGGGCATCTTGTAAATCGATGACAAGACTATGATAAAGCTTATCAGGGTCAGGGGCCTCCTGCTCCAAAGATGAGGTGGGGTTTTTCCTCATGATCAGTGCTGGCTTGATACCAAAATGGTGGGATTGGTTGTAACTTTAAGGAATTTGAGCAAAAAGATATAAAAATGGTGCAGGAGAAAGGAAAGAGATAAAGCAAATATTGAATTGTTTTTCATTTTTTATCCTCCATTGCATTCACGTGAAGCATAAATACAAGGGATCCTAAGCAGTAGGTGCCAGCTATGCTCACTTGTACTACTAACGGATATAAAAGCATATAAAGATGCTAATTAAGATACCTAGTCTAGAACTTTCTTAGCAACAGAAACATAAGGTGAAATGGGCTGCATAAACTAATGTTGGGCCTTCAGCAAAGAGTCTCAACAACTCCTTCCCCCATAGCAAAGAGCATGTCCTCATGCGTTAAAATTTGGAAAACGAGCTTTAATTTCTTCAGCAGGTTCCCATGTGGCATCAGAATCAGGGAGTCCAACCCATTTAATGAGCCACTTAGTGATTGCAGTATGCTTGGTGGGGTGCTTGAAGATGCTGCGTTGCAAGACAGAGTCAGGGACCCATTCGAAAGCTCCTGGCAGATTGCGGAGGGAGAATAGAAGAAGCTTGTACTTGGGTGCCCAATTGTTTCTTTAGAAGGGAGACATGGAATACCGGATGGATTCGAGAGGAGGGGGGCAATTCCAATTTGTAAGCCACGGTGCCAATTTTAGCAAGAACTTTGTATGGCCCATAGAATCTTGGTGCGAGCTTGTGGCAGTGTCGGGCGGCGACGGATTGTTGTCGATACGGCTGAAGTTTTAAAAAGACCATGTCTCCAATTTCGAAAGCCCTCTCGGTACGCTTCTTATCCGCGTGCATTTTCATACGATTTTGTGCCTCCAACATATTAGAACGAAGAAGAGCAAGCAATTGGTCTCGATTTTGAAGCTCAACATCCACTTGGTGAACTGCCGTGGTGCCGGAAATGTATTGATGAATTGGGGGTGGTGGGTAACCATACAAAGCTTGGAATGGAGTCATCTTGATTGTGGAATGGTAGGTGGTGTTATACCACCACTCAGCCCAATGTAGCCAATTAACCCAAGTATGTGGTTTGTCCCCAACTGAGCAACGAAGAAAGTGTTCAAGGGTGCGATTGACTACCTCGGTTTGACCATCGGATTGCGGATGGTAAGAGGAACTTCGACAGAGCTCGGAGCCAAGTTGCTGAAAATAGGCCGTCCAAAATTGGGAGAGGAAAATTGGATCACGATCACTTGTGATACTTTTGGGCATGCCATGGAGTTTAGTGACATGCTGAGTAAACAAAGACACAATTTTTGGAGCAGTATAGGGGTGGGAGACTGGAATAAAATGGGCATACTTAGTTAGTCGATCGACGACAACCAAGATCACATTTTTTCCTTGAGATTTTGGCAAGCCTTCAATAAAATCAAGGCTAATGTCCTCCCAAGCACCATGGGGAATAGAAAGAGGCTGGAGCGTGCCAGGAGGGGAAATGCCCCCAAAACCCCGGCGACAAAAAAAACAAAAAAAAAAGAAAAAAACTTGAGGACCCGTCGCACCCCAGGCCAACACAAGACACCCCGGAAAGGGAGGAAAGAGCGTAGGAAGCCTGAATCCCCAAAATTGAAAATTTGTTCTTTACCGCTGTCTGCAAATTTCTGCAAATTACGGACGCGGGCCTAATGGGTTTTGGGCTTGCAAAACGTAAAACGATTTTTGGGCTTGAAAACTAAATTGATCAAGGAAACATATCATCAAGCACAACTTCCAAAGATAGGAATCACACCTTTTATTCCAAAGCAATATTAAATTTGTTTTGGGGCTTTAACGTGCTTGGGCATTCTACCAAATTTGTGGACGAATGTAGGAGAAAACGAGCTTGGGCTTGAAAACTGAATTGGTCCGATTTTTTTTTTTGTTTTTTTTGTTTAGTTCTTTACACAATTTTGCATACAATGAAAACCGAACATGAATTTCAATTGAAAACGTTTTGGTCTATGTATCAGTGAGCCGAAGCTCTGATACCAATTGTTGGAAACAATTTTAATGATGAATAACATGTATAAGGATCACTCACTCATAACATAAACACAAAACATATATTATGATACATACTTGTATTAAGAATGCTGGAACCCATGTAGAAAGACTGAACGACGAACACAGCTGCAAAGTAAACGTTAGCTTGATGTGGCCGGCTCTTAGGTCTTTTATAATCCACTACACTTAGCTCTCTCTATGGGGCGAGGATGAATGCAATTCGTAGTGGTTATAGGGACTTATGATATAGCCTTTATATAGAGGTAGGGTTAACTAGGATCTCCCATAAAGATTCCTAATCCGACCTTAACTCTATTAAAGTTTGTATTCCAAGATCAGGTAAAAACTTTAACCTAATTGAATGCCAATCCTTGTATGAGCAGGTAAAAACATTAATTACTCTCACACATTAGAAATGTCATCTTCCATCTCCGTTAATCGACTAGGATACCAAAAAGGAAAAGAAAAGACAAAAAGATATTTCTCTCAAAAAAACAAAGAAAAAAAAATTATATATATACTAAAGCTTGGTTTCTCACTATTGCAAACAATAGTGAAGTGGCTTTTTTGCCCTCATTTTCCCTTCAGCCCACTTTTCCCCCACAATTTTTGGACACTTTTGCCCTCTTTGTTCAATATTTTTGTTCAGCCTCCTTTTGTGCTGTCAATTTGCCGGCCTCTCCTTTTATTTGCATACATATTTCTTCAACCCCGCAGCTACGCGCGGGCACAACTGCTAGTTAATACTAAAACATCACTTTTCCTCTCATCCATCAAACCTAACCAAAACAACTACCTGCTCTTCAACTCTCTCCCAGCAGGCCGCCGCTCTCTTCATCTCTTTCATTCTCCTTCATCTTCCTCCATCTTTATCCTTCATCACTCCATACCAAACATCTCTTCCCTTCTATTCTCTTTCCCTTTATCGATCAACCAAATGATTCATGTCCATTAGCTCATCGAATTCCCTTCCATTCTTGTCAAACTCATGTCTATTCTTGTCAAATTCTCACCGGATCTCGTCCAATTCTTATCCGATTTCGACAAATTCCCCTAATGATTCCACCGTATGTTTTGCCCGTTTTATACGTACTACCATATTATTCATGTATAATATATTCTGTGAAAAAAATTAGTATTTTACCGTATCTTTCAAAAGAGTATGAAAACAGATCGTATTTTAAAAAATACATACATACGGAGATAATACTTGTATTTACTAACTAGGGTTTAAAACGCCCACCCCTACTTAGAACCAACATTATCCCAGTGCTGATTGCCAAGAAAAAAAATGACCATCTTTAGCATAAAACAACACACAAAATAGACACAGATACGTAACAATTTTTTCATCTAAAAGGACAAGCAAATAGCATCCGCGTTCTTTGTGCAATTTTTGTGTGTGGAGCAATTTTCATGGATTCGGATTTTCCATGGAAAATCTAAATGTAGAAAGGCGTATGTCAAATTAAAGAACAAACAATGCATATTTACACAAAACTTTGTCATTACCTCATTCTCAGGCAGCTAGATAGATGTTTGCATAGTTGATCACTAAACTAAGTGTGTGTTTGGTATGACTTAAAGTTGAAAAAAAAAAACACACTTATTTTCAAAGCAAATTAGGGAAAATGTATTTGGTAACTCACTTTTGATAGGCTTTTTTTTAGAAGTGGCTTTTTTTAAAAGCACCAAAACAATGGAAACCAAAAAAGCTCCAATTTTGAAGCTTCTTTTCAACACTTTTCTTTTAATTTTTACACTAAAGCATTTCCATAAAATTAGATAACCAAACACTTCACTGCTTTTTTTTTGGGATTCATAGTATTTGGTCCCTGGTAAGCTTTATGCTTAGATTAACACATTGTGATTTTAAAAGTTTCAATTGAAGGACAATAGAGATCCCTTGCTGCCACATAGTCACCAATTAGCACACCAATTAATCCCCAAATTACGAGCAATGCCATTGGACTATAGTTAAAGAACGACAAATCAGTTTTTTCACATTAAAACCTTCCCAAAACTCTTCTCTCTCAATATTGTTCCCAGTATTCTTTTCCAATCTCGAAATGTCATATACAAGCTCCGAGTAGCGATGAAACCCCAATGTGGAGATATGCATAAGAAGTCCCAAGCGGCGATGGTGATTAACGTTTATCTTTTATCATTGGAATCATTTAATTTGTGCCCATATGATGGAGAAGCTGTTTGAAATTAACTCAAGATAACTTTGTTGTAGAATTCCATGGTTTGATAAATTCCTGGAGCATGCTTGTTTCTTCTTTGTTATAGATTTATAGGTACATTCTCGTTTAACTTGTATAAATTTGTACATTCTCGGATTTAGTGGTACATATAGATTCAATGGTACATTCTCATAGGTACATTCTCATTTGGGTGGTACGTATAAATTTGAGGGTACATTCTCGGGGTCATTGGTACATATAGATTCATGGATACAGTCTTCTTTAAATGGTATAAATGGATTCTTGTTATGGACATATGGGTACATTCTCTAGTTCATGGGTACATTCTGGTTTAGTTGACATATGGACTCATGGGTACATTTTGGTTGGTACTGATATATTATGGGTACATTTTTGGCTGCATTGGTACATAGATTTTGGCTAGGAAGCACCGAAACGGCAGCCATGGGCCGTTTCCCGTTTCGGAAACGGTTCCAGATACGAAACGCGTGCGGAACGCCTTGAAACGCGTTTGGGAGAGAGGGACAATTCGAAACGCCATGAAAACCATCCCAAACCTCAGGGAAACGTTCGAATTGTTACCTGAGAACGGCTCCGAGTCGGGCCGTCGTCTTCTTCAAGCTTTTTTTGAGTTTGAGTCGAAAATGAGGGAGAAACGGCTTGGAAAATTAGGGGAATAGGGAGAAGACTCCGGCGCTAGGCAGGATGGAGAAAGCTACTTTAGTTGAATTTGAGTCGAAAACGAGGGAGAAAAGACCAAATTGATCTTGATTTGAATGTCCGGCGGCTCACAATTTGCAGAAACTCTCGTGGGGAAGAAGAAGGTGCAGCGCACCGTATTTGTTAATGTCTTTAAAATAACTTTTAATTAATATAATATGTTAATATTAGCAAACCTAATAAACTAGGCGGCAGAGTGGTGTCGGAGTTGTCCCTTGCCGACACTAAATTTCATAATAAAGTAAACAACTAAATATTATATATTATAATTTTCTATGTGAACTTTAAACTCAATGAGATTCTGGTAATTTTTTTTATTTCTCTGTGATGACTAGTTGCTTAATTTGGATTTGAATATGTTATTATATTAAAATTTTATTTTTTATATGGTATAGAAGTTGAAAATATTGACTTATATATATTTTTTATAATTTATAATTAACGTTTCGATGACGTTTTGTATCGAATTTTTTAAACATTTGACGAATCGCCGTTTCGTATCGTATCGTTTCACCGTTCCCGTGCTTCATAGGATTTTGGGTACATTCTCAGCTTCATTGGTACATACTGATTTATTTTTACATTCTTCTTTATATGGTACAAATGAATTCATGTTGGTAGATACAGGCTCATGACTACATTCTCAATCTCATTCATGGGTACAAATTTCAAACAATAAGGAATTGGTAGAAAGCCTGCGAGTAGATACATAAAACTTGGAGAATGTACCAATGGGTGCATATTGCAAAAAAAAAAAATGGGATCAAGAAAATGATAACTGTGGCTAGATGAATTTGACAAAAGAAATATGATTGGAAAACAAATAAGACATTAATCATAGCAAACTATGTCACCATGGATGACATACAAAAATGTTGCAGACCCAGCTAGGTTTAACATATGTATAATGCAAAACTTCATACGATTTGAAAATTGAAAAAAAAAAAAACTGCCAAAACAATAAATAGGCAGTAAATCTCTAGCATTATTGGTAAGAATTTACCAAAACAATACATGTTATTGTTGAAAAGGGCAAAATAGTAGTTATGGATATAACATTTTATTTTCAAAATTAAAGGGAGCTGTTAGTTCCACCCCCTTGTCTTATTTGCACATTCACAATTTCATAAAAATTTAATTACAATTGTATCCTTATTGTAAAATGACATATAAGGACAGTGATAAAAAAAAAACTTAAATTTGGAAAATAGAACCCCATCCAGTAGCCACCGAGTCCTTTCTCTCTTTGCTTGTCTCCGATCATGGCCGTCAGTTTTCCGTTGTGCTCTGACTTTGAATTTCCGTTATAGAATTAGAACCCAAAATTCTGAACCCAAAACCCATAATTTCCAAACCCTTAGAAACAGAGACGACAACTGAAGCATCTACAGGCCGCTTGACCGCTGCGGAAAGGAATTCATCTATTAGTTTCTTAGGTTTAAGGGTTATTATCATGAATGGTGCCTGAACTTTTATTAACAGGACTTCATGGTGCCTGAACTTTAAAAGTGATCATTTGGTCCCAGACTTTTAAAAACCGGACTTTATAGTGCCTGAACTTTAAAAGTGATCAATTTGGTACCGGACTTTAAAAAGAGGACTATGTGGTACCCAAACTTTCAAAAAGAGGACTATGTGGTATTTTAGTCAATTTTTTTAATCACATTCCGTTAAAATGAAGGAAAAAATGGTCTTTTAACATTAATTTTTATGTAAAATATTTTTTTTACCTCTCAACTTCTATAAATATGTTTTATGGTGTTTTGAAAAAAATGAAAATGTCATATAGCTATTTTAGGAACAATAAATAAATTGATTAATGAAAATATAGTTGAACGGTAGATTATTTCTATCACTTAATTTCTATTAGAAATAATTTTTAATGTTCAGGTATATTTTTATTCATCAATTTATCTATTATTTGCAATAGTTATATGCATAAATGTTTTTTGAAACATCATAAATCATATTTGTATAGAGGTTGAGAGGTATAGTATTTTTGAAACATCATAAATCATATTTAAAAACCCTTTTTTATATTAATTTTCATGTAAAATACTATACCTCTCAACCTCTATATAAATATGATTTATGATGTTTCAAAAAAAAATTATGCATATACCTATTGCAAAATAATAGATAAATTGATAAATAAAAATATATCCGAACATTAAAAATGATTTCTAATAGAAATTGAGTACTAGAAAAAGTCTACCGTTCAAGTATATTTTCGTTAATTAATTAATTTATTGTTCTAAAATAGCTATATGCACATTTTTCATTTTTTCAAAACACCATAAAATAGTTTTTTTTTTACTTCTCAACCACTATATAAATATGTTTTACGATGTTTCAAAAAACATTTATGCATATGACTATTGAAAAGTAATAGATAAATTGATAAATAAAAATATACTCGAACATTAAAAATTATTTCTAATAGAAATTAAGAGATAGAAAAAATCTACCGTTCAACTATATTTTCATTAATCAATTTGTTTATTTATCTAAAATAGCTATATGACATTTTCATTTTTTTCAAAACACCATAAAACATATTTATAGAAGTTGAGAGGTAAAAAAATTATTTTACATAAAAATTAATGTTAAAAGACCATTTTATCCTTCATTTTAACGGAATTTGATTACAAAAAATTGACTAAAATACCACATAGTCCTCTTTTTGAAAGTCTGGGTACCACATAGTCCTCTTTTTTAAAGTTTGGGTACCAAATTGATCACTTTTAAAGTTCAGGCACTATGAAGTCCGGTTTTTAAAAGTTTGGGTACCAAATTGATCACTTTTAAAGTTCAGGCACCATGAAGTCCTGTTAATGAAAGTTCAGGCACCATTCATGATAATAACCCTAGGTTTAATTGTTTCTTAGATGTGTTAGAATAATTCAGGATCAAAAGTAGAATAGCATGTGCATTCCATCAAAACAAATGGATTATGATTGATGGAACCATCGGATGGCAAACCAACCTGTAGAACAACATATGAGGTGGATATGCTTGATATTCTCCAGAGAATATTCATGCGTAATTGGTGTTTTCAATGATTGAGCACTCCTAATTTCATACTCATTGACAACAAAGAATTACCTGTTGTGGCCGTTGATTATTCTTCAGACTTAGATTGTGATTCTCTCCCCTTGCAGGTCTTCAGCCAAATGGTCGAGCTCCGATCTCTTCTATAAGCCAATACAATTAAATGGCATTGATGCTTCTGAATTCACCTCCAAGGAGATTGCAGACCAAGGAAATTCCACAAATTGTCAATGATGGGCATTTGTCTTAAGAGATAAATTAGGGGTACTTTAGGAATAATAGTGAGTGGAAAAAAAAGTTTGCAATTGAATGAGGGGTGTAAATATAAGATGGGTGTGCAAATAAGATAAGGAGGTGGAACTAGTAGCCCCCAAATTAAAACTAGATGACATGTAATTACATTTATAGTAAGTTTCTGACATGGACTATAAGTTTTGTCCTTCAATCTAATTTTGAAGATTCACAAAGTTTTAATTGAAAAAGAGTAGTGATGAGGAATTGGAAGCTAATTTCTCCCTTTTTTTTCATAGCAACTTATTCTAAAAGTATAAGCCGTTTATTCCCGAAGTAACTTTAAAAATAAATTCAGCCACACCAAACTAGCCCTAAATTCAACCCAATATTTACGCCAACTACAATTAAGTTCAATATAAGAAATGCGCTTGCTATAATTTAATAATTTGTCTCAGCAATATTTGCATTTTGATTCAGTAATTTGGTCTCATCACCATAGGCCACCCCAGCCAATCACCCACTCCAGCCAATTCCGCTTGCTCGGTGCAATTATTTCATGAACCAAAGTGTTCAAGTCTTCAGTGCTCCTTCCAAACGGCTTGACGGCCTCTTCAGCAAACACTTTGAGCACACCAATCCTCTCTCTCATTTCCTTTCCTTCTCCGCCATGTAAACACATTTCCAAAGCCTTCTTTGCTCCGTCTTTCGTCACAACCCCTCCTTCGATTCCCATCCCGATTTTCCACACCACCTCCAAAGTCCTCATGTTGAGCGGCTGGTCCGCTAAAAACGGCTTGCATATCATCGGCACGCCGCCTGTTATGCTCTCCAAGATCGAATTCCACCCGCAATGCGTCACAAAAACACCAACTGATCCATGGTTTAATACTTCAGCTTGCGAGGCCCATGGGACTACTTTGCCGTTCCCATTTTGTTTCGTTCTTTCGATAAACCCCTCCGGAAAATCTTTCTCATTCCCTCTAAATGACCAAAGAAACGGAAATCCACCTTCGTCTAGCGCCTCGGTCAACGCTGCAAGCTCATGCGGAGGCAATGCTGCGTAGCTTCCGAAGCTAATGTAGGCCACTGATGCGGGCTTGTGCTTGTCCAACCACTCTAAGCAGCGGTGCTCGTCCGGAGTTGGTGGTGGTTGGGGTTGCGTTAGGGTGAAGGGCCCAACGTGGAAGAACTTGTTGAACCTTTTGTTGAGCTCAAAAGCAACTTCAAGGTCCATGTCTTGAAAAGAGTTTATGGCAACTGCAGTTGCCTGTGGTAGCTTCCATCCCATTTTATGGAGCGCGACAGCTATCGGTGATTCTTTGTGTCGATTTATTTCGTTAGGCAAGTCAGATACACGAAAATTTGAGCACCCCGGAAGGAAGTCAAGGGTTCGGTCTTCGCCTCCTGGAAAAACACATATCATTAAATGACGTCAGAAACATGAGATCAAGTTTCTTTAAATAGTGTGAGCGTGAACCATACATGCAGACAAGAATCAATCAGACCAAAGGTTACTAAAAAAAGGTCAATACATGTAACAATCAAATATGTAATTTCCCAATTAAGATATGTATTTCATACCATTCGTTCCCAGTTTATCTCTAATCACGTCGGTATCGACACTAACAAGCAAAGAGCGTTGTCCCGAAGTCCATAAGGGCACCCAAGGGACCTCCATTTCCGCAGCCATGTCAGCAACAAACCAAAGGAAAGCATCCGAAATCAAGCAAGAAACCTTCAGCCCGACCTCAGCCTCGGCCTCGTCGATGCCTTTCCGGAAGGTGAGTGGCGCCGCCTTAAGAAACCGGTCAACCGGTTCCAATGGGTTCCCAGAGAACTTGTAGTCCTCTGGCAACCCATCCCATACGTTGTGCGGCCGTATACTGTCATTGAAGACCTTGTCGTTGGATTTGGCGAAGAGGGAACTGTTCGATTTAGCAATGCTCAAGAATGTGAATTTTGCGTCGGGGGCCATGGCTGAAACCATGCGGGCAAAGCGGAGAAGAGCGGCGGGATGAGAGGCGAACGGAAAAACCAAGACGGCGACATGTTGGGTACAAGCTTTCTGGGAAAATATTGGCATTTGTGAGAAACTAATGAAGATCTAAGAAGATCTTTCTCTTCGATAAAGATCTTCGAGTTTTGTGAATGGGCAAGGGCTGTGTGGTGACGGTAAGAAATTATGTGGTAAAAAAAGGGGAGGTGTCTCTTTTTTTTGGGAGGAGGGAAAATGCCGGTTTTTTTTTTTTTTTTTGGGGGGGGAAAGGAAAGTGGGTGAGGGAGAAGGAGAGAGAGTGGGCACAGCAACCAATAAGTTATTTTTTTTTTTGTTGAAAAAAAAAAAGAAGAAAAAGAAAAAAGAAGAAAAAAAAAAAAGAAAAAAAGAAAAAAAAAAAGAAAGAAAGAAAAAAAAAAAACACAAACAAAAAAAAAAACAACACAAATAATTAAAAAAAAAATAAAAAAAAAAGAAAAAAAAAGAGGGGGCGCCCCCCCCCCTTCTTTTTTTTTTTTTTTTCTTCTTTTATTTAAAATAAAAAAAACAAAAAAAAAAAAAAAAGAAAAAAAAAAAAAATAGCAAAGACCTTATGGCACGTTTACTTTGTGGGAATCGGAATGAAGGAATGGGAATCAAAGTCATTCCATTCCCATTCCATTGTTTACTTCCATTTTGGAATGAAAAAGTTTGTGGGACCCACTGTAAAATGATTCCCATTCCTTGGGTTTGGATGATTTTGATTCCGTAGGGGGACGGGGTAATGAGAAAAGGAGAATGGGAATGGGTTTTTATTCCAAATTTACCCTCATAGCTTTTTTGAAATAACAAAAAACACTCCAACGAATCACAATGCTTGTGTTAATTATTTTCTCATCTTCCCATTTGTTACCATTGTCCCTTCCCCCATTATTAATACTCAATTTTTTTTTTTACAAATGTTATTAAACTTTGTAAAATTGGATAATTACTCCAATTGTAAGCAAAATAATATAGAGATAGTTAAAAATAGTAATGTAGAATAAGGCTTAATAATGTTTATTATTTATCAAATTTGAATTTATTTTATACAAACAATCTTTTCACACTTGAAAATCGAAATTCAATTTTTTTTTATTTATTAAAGGGTAATTTGGTAATCATACTGCACTATTTTTATTCCGGACAATGATTCCGACAGTCAATAAACACTGGAATGGGAATGCTTGATTCTGATTCCTGCTCATTCCAATTCCAGTCCATTCTGATTCCTGCCCATTCATATTCCGATTTAGTAAACGTGTCCTTGAAACGGAAAGGAACAAAAAATAATAACAGTACACAAACCCCTAAACTAGAACCATTTGAAGAGAATGTTTTCACATCTGGCTCAATCGAGATGTTCTTTACTTTTTCAAAATTCATATGTTTTATATTTTGAAATATTGTTCCTAGCTCTGACGCAAGCCTAGAATTAGGATTTTTGGTTGAGTTGGTTAGCATAGACATATAATTTTTTGTTAAGTTTACTTAAAACTTGAAGATGAAATTGCAAAGGTTACCCGAGCCGAAGTGTAGCCATATATGTTTACAATTTGTCAAATGAAGCATTTGCGTTTTGTGAGTAAAATAATATGGGGTCGAAAGTTCCGTGCAAAAGCCAAAAATGCTGTCCAAAAAGAACGTTGGGAATGGGGGCCTACGTAATGTAAGACCCGGACCTAGATAAAAAGGCGGGAGATAAGCAAAATGGTGTACAAATACAAAAGAATGTGGTTGGGTTGGGTGTCCGTACGTAGAATAACTTTCCTTTTCGTTTATGCAAAGGAGGTTGCCTACAAAAATAACCGATGAGGTTTGTACCACAAAAAAGGATGAGGTAATAAATTTGGTTCCTCTATTTTCTTCATTCAACAATTATGCTTGTCTGGCACATTCAAATTTAAAGTCGAATTTGATTTTGGACCTTCATGTAAACAAACCTTATGCTAAAAAATTGGATATGGTTGATGGAAATTTCATTGATTATTACACACTCCAAACCCTTTCAACAAGCTGCATATATATACATGTCACTTGGTAACAATCTCCACCAAGCTATTAAAAGCTTTGGTGGTGCTACCATTAAACTCAACGGCTTGTTGAGCAAGAAATTTTAGTCGACCAATTTTCTCTCGCATTTTTTTTCCTTCTTCATGCTTCAAAATAAGATGGAATGCCTTGATGGCTCCATCTTTTGTAATGACCCCTCCTTCAATTCCCAAACCAATCCCCCACACACCCTCCAATGTCCTCATGTTGAGCTTCTGGTCCCCGAAAAAGGGCCTGCATATCATCGGCACCCCGCTAACAATACTCTCGATAATCGAATTCCACCCGCCGTGCGTCACGAAAACCCCCACGGAAGCATGCTCCAACACCTGCACTTGAGGAGCCCAAGAAACGACTTTCCCATTTAGGTCACTTTTGTCGAACCCCTTAGGCAAAACGTCCTCTATCTTCCCCCTAAACGACCAGATAAACGGAATTCCGCTTTCGATTAACGCTTCCGCAAATGCCGCTAGCTCGTGAGGCGGTGGTACAACCACACTCCCGAAGCTAATATACGCCACGGACGCGGGCTCTTGACTGTCCAGCCACTCCAAGCAACCGCTGTCGTCTCGAATCAATGGTGGAGAGAGTGACGTTAGGCTGAACGGTCCCACATTCAAGAACTTGTTGAATCTGGAGTTGAGCCAGTTGACGATTTGAGGGTCGGCTTCTTCGAAAGAGTTTATAGCGACGGCAGTTGCTTCGGGGAGCTTTTGTCCCATTTTGTGTAACAAGGTTGCTAATGGGGACTTGGAATGGCCTAGGACACCTTCAGGTAGGTCAGATAGCTCAACTCCCGCAAATCCAGGAATGAAGTCAAGGGGTTTTTCTTCAGCACCTGATCGAAACAATGTTAATCACTATTTAGTTCGGTATATCTATTGCCAGATTGCAGTAATGTATTAGTCCATTATGTAATTTACCTAATATTTTTACTTTTCCTTATACGTAATTTGTTTGTTATGAAGCCAATGTTTAAGGTCATGTCCTACTACCTACCTAGCTCAGTACCAAACTATATAGCCCTGCCCCACTCAATGAATTATGAGCTACCAACCAATTACTTTGCCTCGTTAGACATTTGTTTCTGGGCGTTTTCAAGAGAATGCCTTTGAAAAGAATAAACCTTTTAATTAACGTTTGTACATGACCATCCAGTTTCAGGTGGCCTGCTTTGAAACAATAATGCTTGCTAGGATGATCATGTACTTTTGAACCAAGATTGCATATGATTTAAATTGGTGTAACAATGTATTACATTACTCCTCTTATATGTTGGTGTACCAAGATGTGGTTATAGCCTTTTGGTACTTATGCTAAATAACGCCGAATTAGTAAACAAAATTCTTTAATTGTCATAACTATTGACTAATACTGCTTTATTATCACTAAAAACATACGGTCCTAATAAGGAATATATCAAATACTACCTAGTAAAAGTTAATTAACGCTAAAATAGCAAACGAAACTCTTGAATTATCAAGTTTTCAATTAGTAAATGAAAGCTTACCACTAGTTTCAATCTTTTGGCGGATGAAGTCTGTATCGACGTGAACAAGTAGCGAACGTGGTCCACCCGTCCATACCGGCACCCAAGCTACTTTCATCTCCTCCGCCATTTCTCCGGTAAACCATAGAAACGCATCCGACATCAAGCACCCGATCCTCAACCCCGTCACCTCCTCGGTCTCCTTCAAACCCCTCATAAAGTTCCTGGACGCCTCTCTAAGAAATAACCCAATAGGCTCCAGAGGGTTGCCAGAGGGCACGAATCCCTCTGGCAACCCGTCAGGTATGTCGTGAGGTTTCACGTTGGTGAAGCCTGGCAACGACTTGGAAAATAGGCCAGCGTTGGCTTTGGAGGTGGTGAGGAAGGAGAAAACCACGTGCGGGGCTGCCGCAGCTAGTCTGTGGACAAGGCTGAGAAGCGGCCCCGCATGAGAGCCGAAAGGGAAGGCCAAAACGGCAACATGATGGGTTTGGGGTTTGGAGCTTCCTACCATAGTTGGATAGTTGACGGAACGGAATATGGTCTTTGATGTGGTGTTTGTGGAGTCTTTTTGCTCTATTTATGTGTGGAAGAGAGAGGACACAGGTGGTAGGTGGTTAAGAAAAGGTGGGAAGCAAATTAATTGCCTGTGGTCACAACAAATTTATGTTAAAGATCAACACCAGCCCAAACTAATGGAGCTAATTGCGTCAGTCCATTAATGGTCTAATTTAGTGATGAATCTTCTAGGAGTTGCTAGGCAAATGAAGGAGTTAGTGCATTCTCCATTACCTTCATAAAGAACTTAAAAATTTATAGATAGTCCAAAATATCTAAGATATTTAGCTCGTTATTTTGCATGTATATATAGTCTAAGATAGATGTTGTTACAAATAGCATTTTGATCGAATCATTGGTGTACAAAGAATGTATTATATTTACTGAACCCTGCACTTATCATGTGTAGAAGCATAAAACGACTACATACATAGTAACATTTAATGTTACTCTTCCTGATGCATGTGAATGTTGCTTAGGTGACTTCGTGGCAAATATGAAGCCTTACAATTGTATTGGTTCTTATCAAAAGTACCAAGTCTGACTCGACTAACAAATGCTGCAAGTTGATGCCACCTACCATTCTCCTATACTATACTGTGGGGAAGGGAAAAAGAAGGTGACAATGACCGGTACTGCTATAAGGTGAAAAAAAAAAAAAAAAAAAAAAAAGGACTTGTCTTTTGTTTGTTTTTTTTTCGCAGGTTCGGAAATGGCCAGTTTTAGTTTTTTTCTGGTCGTGTTGGAAAACGGTTTGTTGGTTAGGTTGACGGAGAGTATCTATGCTCAGCAATCTAGTTATTAGTTTGTTGATTGGCAAAACGTAGTACCAAAAACGAGTCGTTTGAACGACCAAGAAAATAGGAGTTTGGCAACTAGATAGGTTGTAAGAAACCAATCTCACTTAACTTTTATATATGGGTCATCATTTGGCCCGGGGGCCCATGGGCCGAAAAAAAGCCCGAAGGCCAACAAGGCCCAAGCCCAGCGGGGCCCATCATGGGCCATGGGCCGGCACAGCCCATATATTATTTGGGCTGGTCTTGGACAAGGTGTTGAAAGCCCGGCCCACAAACCCACTAATTTCTAATACCCTAACCCCTAATGCAAAAATATTTTTCCCATTTCCTTCAATTTTCCTACTCTTTTCTACCTCTTTTTTTCTCTTTCTCTCAATCTTTTCTTCTTCTCTCACATACTTGCCATCTATCTCTCTTGATCGACAACACTCCACCCATAATTTATCTTGCAAAAAGCTATGGCAGTCATATAGCTCTTATGAAGATAATATTTTAGACGTTTAATATTATCTTTTGAAGATAACATTAAAATTTTATGCTAATTTATGTATTTTTTTTATGATGACCAATTTTTATTGGTGTTATTATATAAATTTTTTTAAATTATTTGAAAAATAGTGGGCCTTCAGGCCAACCCATATGGGCCCAACCGTGGGCCTCCAGGCCCAGCCCATCAAGCCCATGGATCATGGACAGGCTTGGGCTATAATTTTTCAAGAAAATCTCGGCTCTGCCCGGCCCATGTAAATATAATTTTTTATTAAGCCGGGGCCGGCCCATTGCCGAGCCCTACTTTTATGCATGGAGCATAACGATATGGCGGGAATGGTCACCTTTTTTTTTTTTTTTTATACTTCTATTTTGTTTACTTTAGGATCCTACAACATAAATTATAAGAGAAAAAAATAATAAAAGTACACAAATTAAACGAGAACCATTTGAAGAGAATGTTTTGACATCTAGCTTGATCGAGATGTTCTTTACTTTTTCAAGTTTCATATGTTTTATGTTCTAAAATATTGTTTCTAGGGCTGGCCACGGTCTGGTCTGGGCCAATAAACTTTTGACCCATGGCCTGATCCATAATTGTTCATTCGCGCATGGTTCCTTCTGTGTATTTCTTTACTGTTATTTTGCTCTGGAGTTTCTCTTTCAAAATTGATTTTGATGTTTTAGTTTACATATGCAAGGGTTACTTGTCACCAACTGGCATCATGGGAATTTCTCCACATTTAGTTGTAGTGGGAACTGGGCTTGCTTATGGTTATATTTTGGTAAGATGTTTATGTTTCTATATAGAGATTTGAAGTTCCTCATCTGCCCACTTGATTGTAATTGGTTACGCTTGGGTTTGAATACGGCATATGTTGTTTCATGTATTCTGCTCTACCTAATTATGTTGGTTTTCTTTTTTTGCTTGACAGAAAATGAATCAGTTTTGACCTTATCTATTGCACCACATTCAAGCTCATGGATGGAACTAGGGGTGGGCAACCAAACTGAAAAACTGCAAACCAAACCAAACCAAATCAAACCGTTTGGTGCAATGTGGTTTGGTTTAAATATTTTTTTTAAGACATGTGGCTTGCAAAACCATACCGCACCACTTATAATGGTGCGACTTGTGGTTCCCAAATATTCAAAACCGCGATTCACCACCACACCGCACAGCAAAATTAATAAATAGTTTAATTTATATTAAATAATTACCACATGTCATCTTTTCATTAGTTATTATTGTGCTACCATGCATCATTCACAAGTAATCAAACCCTCAACTCTAATTAATATATGTCAACTTCAAAATAATAATATTTTATGATGAATTTTGATCTACTTATATTAAGTACGCATTCATAAAATTTAGAAAATGCATACGAAGTCAAACCAAACCGCAGAAAACCGCTAATTGCGGTTCACCGCACCACTTGAAGTTGCTAATATGTGGTTTGACTTTGGTTTGAGATTATATTAAACCGCATACGATGGTATGGTTTGCGGTTTTACCCCAAAACCGCACCAAACCGCACCACGCCCAGCCCTAGATGGAACCATATGTACCATGTCTTTTTGGGTAGTTTTGATTGCTCTTTGGTTGGGAGAATGAAATATATGCAAGCAGTAGTTTGTACTTAGGGTAACTATTGGTACTAGCTTTTGAATACATTCACCTTTTAATATAATCTATGGAATTTTCGGCTTGTTGATGATGGTTTCGATTATATTGGAGATGATTTCTATCATATTTTGTATGTTAAATATTTGGACATAGAAATGGCAGGAGATTTGCAAAATTATGTGCACAAAACAGGCTAAAACAATGGGGAGCGACGTTTTCGGAATCCCCCTATCAGTTTAAATACGACAGAAAAACGAAAAATAGCGTCGTCTAAGGTCATAATAGACGACACTCTTTACAAACTAAATGTCGTTTATTGACAAAATAATTGTCGTTTATTGACAACATAAACGACACTCATTATTCAAAAAATGTTGTCTATGACTACAATAGACGACACTCAAGCTCAAATTCAACGATTTGGCTTCGATAGACGACACTTTTATTTGAAAAAGCATCGTCTAATTATAATATAGGCAACGGCTAAAAGAGTGTCGTCTATTAACTTGTAATAGACGACACCATTTACGACAGTTTTAGCGGTATGTGGACGACGGTTTTTGGCCGTCGTCTGTAATGATTATTGGCATAGTGAATAGAATAACCTACACCTATTATTCATCAAATTATGATACAAATATGAACAATTTGCTAAGCGAACAACAGTCTTCTATAGCTAGCCGGACAACTTCCAAGTTTAAACATTCCATCTAGGAAACAGTATAGAATAATCCAACCTCAAAAGCCTATGCTGATTCAATCCAGACCACATAAGAACTTGAGCAAGCAACTAGCACAAAAAGGCCTATATGCTGATTCAATCCAACAAAAGAAGCATAAAAATTCACACCAAAAGTCCATTTACTAGATGAATCCGAGCGAATTTCTATATCAATCATACAAGACAAGGATACAATGTGTTATTTAACAATGTATTTCCAGTAAACATAGAATATTAGCAGAACCTTACAAACAAGAACTTTGTTTCAAAAAATTGCTGGAACTCATATTAAATCAATGCAAATCGAAAGGTTTTTTTACTTCAACAAATTACAAAAATATCATAAGAGGGTCAGTCACTGGCCAATATATTATCAAAATTTATGCATCCATCAATATATTGCTAGAGAGGACATCTGGTCGCAACTGTTTCCAGCAATTTAGCAAAAGTTCTTTTATTAGGCGCACGACAAAAGTACTCTTTGAAACCAAACTCATTGTTTCTACGAGAACTTCAAGTGCTACCTATAACTGGTGCCTTCTACTAGAAAACATTACACAACCTACTATTAAACACTTCCAAAACATTGCCATAATCTTTTTTGGTTTGCCAAAATACACTTTACAAAAGCACTTCTAATCAAATATAAATTTGTAAGCTATCATATAATATACCTGAGTAAGAATAAGCTTGTATAGACACAATCCCTTTAGCTACCTTCTGATACCCTGAAAGTCAAACAACACCATAACAAGTCTAATGAAACCAAACTGAAACTCTATACTCTAACATTAAGGAAAGATGCTTATTCATTCCAAAATCAAGCTCTAATCTACAATTTAATGAAAACAACTACAAGGAATTGAGTATTCAATGTGCTGAGTGTATCCAGCAAAACCTATATTTCTTTATTTTCTAGGCGAAACTACAAGAGTGTGGAAGAAGGTATTGATTCACTGATTGTCCTTCCAGAGAATCTACACCAGTTGTGCATGCATATAAATAACCCCCACCAAACACAATTGATTGCCATGAAGAAATGCCAATGCTATCATGGTCATTCTAGACCACCTTACTGAACACACCACTTTGTTCATCATGCAAAACTCAATGTGGTGATTACATCTTCAAAAGAAATCCAAATTGCATAAACTTTCTTCACGAGAACCAAGTACAAATCAATATGCCATTCTTAATGTCTGCTCCAAAAGGAGCACACAATGCCAGGCCTATACCATAAGCAAATATAAAATCAAAGGTTCATGGAGATAGAAAGTTTATAACTGATACTTAGTCCGATAACTATACAAGTAACTTAGATGAGGATCAAGCCTAATAGTGTACCTTGCAGAGAAATACAAATGAGGGAAATCTAGCTGTAAACCCTAGTTAAACAAGAATTTCTAGTTCTGAACACCTAGCAAAGTGATGGTTTATGCATCCGTAAACCCTGCAAATAAAGGCAATCTACTTGTGGTTTCATCATCAGTAAAACCAAGATCATTCGAGAATTTGACCTTTAAACACTATTATTCATGATCCAATCAAGTGAGTGCCCAAGAAATATTAAAAAAAATTAACAAGTTGGATCACTGCTTTTGCAGAAAATATTGTCATAACTGATTTCACTCTCTACAATATTTAGTTATTGCTAGAATCAATGATCTTCTGGAAGTCAGCACTTGATTTGCTCAAAGTAGTTGTTGTTAATCTCAAATACAGCGAGCATCACAGTGATATCGACTCATGTATTAGAAAGCAAAACAGGCTACAAGCCTAAATACTTTTCCCTTTCTCCAACATACCAAATGGGCATCTAAACAAACAGTACTTGATGTTAGCCATGCAACCTAAAACAAGAAAAGAGACATGACAAAGGGCTTACCCCACTCGTCTTCTCTTCAAGAGGTGGAGGGGTTTGCACTGGAGACCATGGATTTGACTAGTCACATGGCGCAAAAGCATAGATCAAGATCAATCCAACAGCACCAAATCAATCACCACTGACCCAAATCTTAAGAAACCCAAAAGAACACGTTGATGTTTGAGACTTTGGGACCTGCACACACAAAGCCCTCCCCCAAATCTACCATAATCTGCAAAGGAAATTCCATCAGTATGGCATCAAAGACAGCCCACTTAATACAACTGACCCACCTAATCAACTGTCATAGCCGAACTTTACACATCCAATATTTGCAAATTCGATCTCACAACGAAATGCACCATAAAAAGATACTAAAGATTTTACTACAAACTAGACAGCTCAAGAACTCAAGATAAATAGATAAGCAGTCAAAAAAATTTCAAATTCCTTCACCAGTAAGTACAAATTGCCCTTGACCAGCAGCTCAACCAAATAATCCCTCAAACCAAGTTCAAACATACCCCACCAGACATTTCTTCTAATGAAAATATAGCTGCTATATGTTCAGCTCATCTAGTAGCTTCCTTTCCTATATATACAAAGCAAGTCAATTCGATACAACATTTAACAAACTGAAGTTCACATAATTCAGAAAGACTCCTCTAAATGAAAGGGCCACTAGCTAAACAAGGCTGACAACACTACAGCTGATAACCACTGTTATCAGACAAAATAACCGGAATTAACAGTTATGAATGGACCCACAGTCCAATTTAAACATTGGATGAATTTCCAAACTAAGAGCAGCTGAATTTAATCCCAAATACAATTCACCATTTCATCTTGCTTGAGCCCATGAATAAATGATTGAATAATCACAATTTAATCTCAAAATCCCTAATTTCTCTCTGACTACACACTAACCACAACTGAGCTCAAATCAACACAAACGACCCTAAAATTCAAAATTAACAACAATGCTAAAGAAATAAAAAACAAACCCGACAAATAAAAACCCAAAAAACTTCAACGACAGAGCATAGAACAAAATTACCGAGCAGAAAAAATGAATTCAACAGAGCTTCAACGACATCGGGCGAGCTTCAATGACATCAGCCAAGCTTCAACGACATCGTATCACCGTCGAATTCCAGCCGGAGTCGATTCGGTGAAGAAGACGAAAGACTAAGAGGGAAAGACCTTCAACGACATCGTATCACCCTCGACTACCAGCCAGACCCGATTTGGTGAAGAAGACGAGAGACTAAGAGCGAAAGAGCTTCAACGACATCACCTGAACTTCAACGACATCGTATCACCATTGACTACCAGCCGGACTCGATTCGGTGAAGAAGACGAAAGACTAAGAGCAAAAGAGCTTCAATGACATCACCGGAGCTTCAACGACATCGTATCACCGTCGATTTCTAGCCAGACTCAATTCGGTGAAAAAGACGAAAGACTTGAGCGTAAGAGTGAAGAGAACAAGCGAAAGAGTAAAGTTATATGTGGAGAAATATTTTATTTGAAAATTATCCATTACCCGACGAAATTCTGCTTTTGTCGTCCTATGTTCTAAAAAAACATCCAGCCAATTGCTTAGGTGACAAAAAGTGGATTTGTCATATGAAATTTTTGGGCCAACAATAATTGCCACTCAATAATTGGCGCCAAGAGGTGAATTTGGTGCAAATGTTTACACGACAAACAATAAATTTTGTCGGCATAGGAAGCTTCTTACAACAAATTTCTTTTTTGTCATCAACATGGGTTGTCATCTAAGCTTTTTTTTTTTCCGTAGTGTGGGCAAGTAGCTCATCCCTAAGTTTTACCGCGTTTTGGCAAGTTTGAAGACAAGGTTTAAAGGTCTGAGTTGTCTAAAATGTAATTAGACTTTTCATAGTGGTGAATGATTTCGTAGTACCTGTTTTGATACATCCCGTCCCCAAAAGTCCCAGAGCCCATCACCTCACGAGGTGACAGCCTGACCAACCAATAAAGCACAAACATGAACGAAAAAGAACACCAACTAAACATGTCGGGTCATAGCTCGTTAATACAACCAATACAAAGCAAGGTTTCAAAAGCGCTTCGCTTAGCTAGCAAGCCTCGCCTAGAGGATTAATCGGCCTAGGCGAATTGAGAGTGTTCTATATAAATATTAAATATCATATTATATATATATTAGCCTACTTAAAATCAAAATATTACCTCATATAATTGTTTTCGGAATAATACTTATATTATTAAATAAGTATTTCAATTCAAGTATATTATTAAACAAGTATTCCAATCCAAATATATCTATTAAACTAGTATTAAACAAGTATATTCCAAAAATTACAAACAAAAGAATAGTGATTTGGGTAGTTGGTGTTGAATGAGACAAATCCATAAAAAATAAAAAATAAACGAAGTAAAAGATGATGGTGATCCGGGTAATTGGATTTAAATGACACAAACCCATCAAAAATAAAGCTAACAGACAAGAAAAGGAAGCTTTAACTTATTAACATTATCTCTCTCCCTCTCTTATTAACATTAACTTTCTCTCCCTCTCTCATGTTTCTCTTGACACAAAGTTTCGCGCAGACATGAAGAAAGTGATCTTCAACGACCTGCAGACATGAAGAAAGTGACGAAAGTGATCTTAATTAACAACCCGTTCATAGAATTAATTTACAACTCCCACCACAGGTCGATGTTGGTGGTGGGGTTCGCAGCACCGATGATCGTTGAGGATGGTGGCGACAGGGGCGAGTTCCTTTGAGGGAATTAGGAAGGGAAACTGAATAAATTGTTCTTTTTTTGTTTCTGGTTTCAAGAGAAGAGGTATGATGGAGGTAAATGGAAAGTTTTTCTGGGTGGAAAACTAAAAGATCGCTTGTAATTATTATCACAGATTGAAAAATCCAAGTTTTTTTGCTCAATCTAGCCGTTCGCCTAAGACGCACAGACCGCCTCTTCCGCCGTCGCCCACTCCGCCCGCGCCTTCCTCCACGCCTTTTGCCCCCAATTTCCAATCGCTCCTCTCGCCAACGCCTACCCCTAGCACCGCCTAGACCGCTTTTTGAACACTGACAAAGTACCAGAGCATTTACCAGTGGAAGGAAAATTACACAACCAGTACAAGCCGAAGGCAGAATAAGACAACAACTATTAAACAGAACACCTGAACAGTAGACACAAAGAGTAGAGACAGTTATCCAGAAGCCTCAAACGTCTCGGTGGTGCACTTCAGGCCTATACCCTGAAAGGGCGCAAAAATAAGGGTGAGTAGACAGGAAAAACAAAATCAGTTTAGGGTTTAGGGTTTACTTTTTTCCCTTAAAAATGCATTCACACAATCTAATGGTTACACAAGATGGGACTATCTTCCTCCTAACTGCAACGATTCTAATATGACACGGAACAGACGTTGCTATAATGCGGATTAAAAAGAGCTGTTTTGTGCGGAAATAGTCAAGCAAACCACTTGTCTCCTAAACAAATTTCTTCCCAATCTGTTTCCTTTATTCTTTTTTTGTTTTTCTTTTTTTTATATCTTGCATGGTTGATTTTGAGGAAAGTTAACATATATCGTTGTTTCAATGAGAATAAACTGGGAAGTTATATTGTTGAGTAATTGACAGTCTAGCTTTTCCCATCTATTAATAGTCTAGCTTCTTATGGTTTATTTATGGATATCTTGGAAAATGAGATTCTTTATGCAGATCACTTGACCGTCGTAAAAAGCTGATGATTGCTATGGATGCAGCTTTTGGGATGGAATACTTGCATTCAAAGAACATTGTCCATTTTGATTTGAAATGTGACAATCTGCTAGTCAACTTAAGGGATTCTCAAAGCTAAGTAAATTAGTTTAAAGCTAAGTTTCATCCTTGAGGATTGACATAAATGCACCTTACTGGAACGTATTTTGCTTTGTAATCTTTAAAGGATTCTAGATACAATAAAATGATTAAAGAAGATTCGCAAAGTTTATTAAAAGTTCAAACCTGATAGCATTAAAAGAGTATTTCCATTCCAATAGTTAATGATAAAAGTAGGTAGATCCAATGAGATCCTTCGTTTCCTTCATACCGAGAGGCTAGAAATCATAAATTCATCGCGTGTGTATCCATTTTGTAACTTTTTATGTGGAAGTTCAACCAAATTTCATGCTTCTTTCACTCTTGGATTTTTTTCTCTGAAGATCATCCTTTGCTGGGGTTATCTTTTAATACTGGCGATTGGCATTCACTTTTTAGGTTGGAGACTTTGGTATCTGGTGGTGTGCGAGGAACTCTTCCATGGCAGCAGTAGTCGGGTTTCTGAGAAGGTTAGTAGAACATTATATATGTCGGCAATGCAGAAGGAAAAACTGATTGTCTGGTAAGGTAATCACGGTATTGATTTTGACAGGTTGATGTTTTCTCATTTGGAATTTTGATGTGGGAAATATTGATTGAGTTTTTCTGTATGTTCAGTGGGCTACCAGCAAAGTAAACTTGGGATGCACCCACACCGATATTGATGAAGTTCACAATGAATGGGCAACATTTGTCCAATGATATGTGGAGTAAGGTGCAACCTCCATTTTAGATTTTAGGTCATTTTTGGGATACCAATGTGATCTATAAGAGATCTGGTTTTTTGGGTTTGCATGTCTAGATAGCTAGTTTACATGCTCAAGTTTTTCAGGTATGGATGCATTTCTGTGTTAGACATTCAAGCTTAAGATGTAATTTTTTGAATTTCACGCATGTTGAACACAAATTTAGCAGCAATGTATATATGTATATATTTGGTTTACTTTGATCTTAGATAGAATGCTTTCAAATTACTTTCTTGTGCATTTTTGAATCATAATAGTGATGACAGGTATCTTAATTGACAGTTTGAAGGTAAAATATGTCATCTAACGCACAAAAACATGACAATTGACAATTCAATTACAACGACAGTTTATGTGGCTGAACCATCGTCTAAAGCTATCAAAGGTAACGGTTCATGTACGAAATTCTTGACCCAACTTAGTCGACGGTTTTTAATCCAAAACCATCGTGTAAAGTTGTCACACTAAATTTTATAAAATTTTGGACCAGTTTACTCGACGGTTTTTGTTTAGAAATCGTCGTCTATGCTTGATTAGCAGACCGTTTTGGTTCAAGAACCGTCGTGTAAAGTTGTCATAGCCAACGGTTCTCTAAGTTTTATAAATTTTTGGACCAATTTATTCGACGGTTTGGGTATAGAAACCGTCGTCTATGCCAGTTTAGACGAGGGTTAAAAACCATTGACTATAGTCTCAGTTTAGTCGACTAGACTCCATGCGACGGTTTTGTACAAACCGCATCGACTGTTTTTAACGGTCGTTAAAGACAATTTTTGGCGTAGTGTTATCAAATTGCCATATGATCTTTATTTGATTGCTTTCTTTGTGATTGTTGATTGAATACATGTGAGGCTAGTTGAATAGACACCATGCTTAACTAGGTTAAAGCTTCATGCAATTTGATAGCATAAATTCCGTAGGTAGACAACATGCATTAGGGTCTATATGGTTAACGGTAAGATCTAAAGAACTTAATGAGTTTTGTATGAGTAATCGAGCTAGACAACATGGACGATTATCATATAAAAAGATGTAAGGTAGTCTAGACAACATGGATATTTTGTAAATTTGGAATCTTAATCATCAACATGGAACGAACTACTTGGTAAAACTGAGTCTAGAAACAATTAGGATTGATTGTGGTGAAGTTGTTGCCCTGATTCTCTTCTTAATTTGATTTAGCTTAACTTTACTGATTTTCTCTTAAGCCTTTGGCTCAATTTTTTTGTTGCGTTTAATTTGGTATTTCGTTATTGTTTGTAGGGTTTAGAGAACGTCGCAAATCATTCTTGCTAGTCCTAAACTTAGGTGTTGGCATTAGCATTCAAATTAATTAGTTGGACAAGTAAAACCTTTAATCTCTCTATGGGACGATAATTTATGCTTGTTAAGCTATACTAAATTCTGATTCGTACACTTGTAAGTGCATAAAATTTTATAGAATAATGGGTTAATTGATGGAACCTAATTTTCACAACAACTAGATACTAATTTGTATCTAATTGTTAAACCAACGAATACAACTAACTAACAATGAATTCATACCAAAAGGCAAATCCCCTTTTTTTTTTACTAGGTGTTATGTAGTTGTTTAAATCTCACAGCATGACTGTAATGTAATCCAAGAGCTCGAACAACACAAAGCTCGAAATTGTAAGTACAAACTTTCACATCTAACAACACAAAGCTCAAACCCAACTGCAGATACACAATACACAGTACAAATTGACAAGAGATCTAACCAACACATAAAGCTTACTACAAATCTGTTAATACCATAACTAATTACGTACCATTTCTAAATCTACTGAAGCTTGACAGTAAACCAGAATTCGAACAACCAGCAGAAGAGGAGAAGCAGCGATGAAGAGTGAGGCGCTGAGGATTGGAGGAGACGATGAAGATTGAAGAGTGAGGACCTGACCAATTGAAGGAGATGATTTCCGTCTTCTCTCTTCACCACCCGGAGCAGAAACGAGATCGAGATTGAATACTTTCGATTGAAGAGTGAAGCGATGAGGATTGAAGGAGACGATAAAGATTGAAGAGTGAGGAGATGAGGATTGAAGGGTGAGGGAGATGAGGATTGGAGAAGCGTTAGGTCGAAGTCGAACAGAAGAATGGAAACCGAAGTGGAAAGGCAGAGAGAGAGAGAGAGAGAGAGAGAGAGAGAGAGACAGAGAGAGAAATGGAATGGAGGCCGAAGTGGAAGGAGACGTATGTGGACTGATCAAACCCTAAAGGCCATCTTATTTCAAACGGGCCATATGAAACCATCGGGCCAAAATATTAAAGGCCCGCGGACCGGGCCACATATAGCCATTCGGGACAGATTGGTACCGGTTCCATAAATTTAACCACAAAAAAAAAAACAAAAAAAATAAGCCAAAAAAAAAATTCAGGTGGCCCGTGCCCAACCTTAGGATTTTCGGTTGAGTTGGGCTAGCTTAGACATCATTTTTTGTTAAATTTACTTAAAACTTGAAGACAAAATTGCAAAGATTACTCGAACGGAAGTGTAGTCATGTACACAATTTGCAAAGGAAGCATTTTGTGTTTTGTGTAGGGCTGGGATCGGGCCGGGTTGGCCGGGCCGGCTTGCCATTTTTGCCGGGTGTAGTCGCCTTGCGGCGGAGGCTGGCTCGGGAGCCAGCTAGAGTTGAGGCCAACTTAACCGGGCCGGGTCGGGTTTTTTGTCTTTGGGTTCGGGCCGGGCTCGGGCCGGGCCGGTTAAAACCCATTCAATTTTCCATCGCCGTACTCCTCCAAGTCTGCCGCTGTTGGGCTCGCCTCATTGCCTCCTCTTCTTTCTCCGACCTGCCCCGCTTCCACAGCCTTCTCCAATCTACACAAAACCTAACCAAAGTTCCACAATCAAAATCCGCATAGATATTTGATAACAGAGGAATACAAAGCAGCTATATTCCCTAAGTCCTGCTCCAAAGTTCCACAACCAAAATCGAATACAAAGCGGATCTGTCTGGAAGTGACGAGAAGAATTAAAATTGATGCAGCGACGAGATGAATTAAAATTGAATCAGAGGAATCCACATACAACACAGCACAGAGATGAGAAGAAATAAGAAAAAAGAAAAGAAATTACCGATTGATTTCGGAAGCGTCGTCTTCGTCGAGGGAAGCTACATCGTCTTCTCGTCTTCTCACAGAGCGGCATCATCGATGGAGGTAGAGACGTTGGGCCGATTGGGCCGGAGAGGTCGTTGTGCTTCAAGTCGATCCGGGTCAGGGTCTGGGGATGGAGTGTGAGATTTCTCCGGCGAAGAGGCGAGCTATAGACATATCGGAACAAAAAAAAAAATTTTTTGTTAAATTTACTTAAAACTTGAAGACAAAATTGCAAAGATTACCCGAACGGAAGTGTAGTCATGTATACAATTTGCAAAGGAAGCATTTTGTAGTTTTGTGAGTGAAATAAAATGGTGTCGAAAGTCCCAAGAAAAGACAAAAATGCTGTCCAAAAAGAACGTTGGGAATGGGACCTACGCAATGTAAGAGCCGGACCTAGATAAAAGGAGGGAGATAAGTAAAATGGTGTCCAACTACAAAAGAATGTGGTTGCTTGGGTGTCCGTAAGTAGAAAGGGGTGGGTTCAGTTGGCATACCGTACCAAACTTCACATACCGTGTACCAACCATATAGAGTCATTCCCACAAAATTCAAACCATTACCATACTAAAGTTTCGGTAACCAACATTATATTACGTTATAGGTATGGTTCGGTATGATTTAGTATCGGTATAAATCAAATTCTTATTCAACAATTTTATGTATATGTATTTTACAAAATTAAAGTTTCAAAGTCATATTTTCATTTCACCATGTTCAATTTAAGTTCAACCTATTAAACTTTAAAAGTGCAACAACCCAACATCAAAATAATCTCAAATAAAACAAAACAAGAGCTCTTTTGATGTAAAATAAATAGTAAAGGCATCAACATATTACAATATAAATTCTTATGTGATAATATCTTTAACGCTCTATGTATATGGAGCAGATGCACTTGAATTTCCGGGTGGATTAGAAGAAACCATCACTGTTTGCATAGCTAAATATAACAAAATATCATTAGAATATGAATTTGGAAGTCGCCGGTTGCTATGGAAGTCATCCAAGAGCGTGAAGAGAATAGAGACAGGGAGAGAGTGATACTGATTAGGTATTTAGGGAGAGAGTGATACAAATGGTACCAGATCTTGACATTACTATCACCAGTAGTCGCTAACTTTTTTTGTGTCAAATTCGATACTCAACGTTGGTTGTCCGTATCAAATGTGGTCATTGTCATCCAATTTCGTTAGTTTTGACGTTAAGTGGTGATGTGGTACATGTGGACCAAACTATTTTTAATTTTTTAAATCTAATTAATTTTTTTAATAAAAAAAATACTAATTATAAAAGTATAACGGCTTAATTAGTAAGATACGGAATAGGTATTGTACGTTAAATATACGTATGTGTATTATTCGGTAAAACTTTTTAAATAATATGATGAAAATTTTGGCAATTTATAACATGTTAATTATTTATTAACATATTATAATTATACTTTTTAATAATACATGAAAAATGTATAAAATATGTGAATAATACTTATATTATTGTTAAATTTCTAAAATATACGTGTATTATTTATTAAAAATACATCAATATGTGTATTATTCGCATATAATATTTTCAAGGTCAAAAATACTGATTTTTTACGATATTTTTGAGACAATACGGATATGAATCGTATTTTAAAAAAAAAATTCATATGTACGTGTATAATACGCTAATTAACTAACTAGGCTTAAAGGCAAATTCGGTTTCTTCTTGTTTAAAAATGAAAAAATAAATAAAATAAATTGGGAGTGATGACTTTATGTTTGATTCTAATTTATCTTCTATTTTTTTTCAATTATTTTTACAAAAATTAATTTTTTTAAAATTAAAAATAGTGGGGTCCACATATGCCACATCAGCACTTAATGGCAAAACTAACGGAATTGGATGAAAATGCCAAAATCAGGTACTATTTGTGATAAAAACCTATATATATACACACACACTTTGGTATTCGGTATATCATGGTTTTGGCTATCCTCTATCATAAACTGTACCGAAAACTTTGGTGTGGTACATTATCATACTAAATAGTACTTGTACCAAATTTGTACCAAACCGAAGTGTACCAATCGGTATGATTCGGTTGGTTTACGGTATTTGGTTAGAAAATTCTACCCCTAGAACAACTTTCCTTTTCGTTTATTCAAAAGAGATTGCCCACAAAAATAAACGATGAGGTTTGTACCACAAAAAAGGATGAGGTGATAAATTTGGTTCCTCCATTTTCTTCATTCAACAATACTTACAAATAGATCACAATGCTTGTCTGGCACATCCAAATTTAAAGTCGAATTTGATTTTGTACCTTCATGTTAACAAACCTTATGCTGAAAAATTGGATATGGTTGATGGAAATTTCATTGATTATTACACACTCCACACCTTTCAACAAGCTGCATATATATACATGTCACTTGGTAACAATCTCCACCAAGCTATTAAAAGCTTTGGTGGTGCTACCATTAACCTCAATGGCTTGTTGAGCAAGAAATTTTAGATGCCCAATTTTCTCTCGCATTTTTTTTCCTTCTTCATGCTTCAAAATAAGATGGAATGCCTTGATGGCTCCATCTTTTGTAATGACCCCTCCTTCAATTCCCAAACCAATCCCCCAGACACCCTCCAATGTCCTCATGTTGAGCTTCTGGTCCCCGAAAAAGGGCCTGCATATCATCGGCACCCCGCTAACAATACTCTCGATAATGGAATTCCACCCGCCGTGCGTCACGAAAACCCCCACGGAAGCATGCTCCAACACCTGCACTTGAGGAGCCCAAGAAACGACTTTCCCATTTAGGTCACTTTTGTCGAACCCCTTAGGCAAAACGTCCTCTATCTTCCCCCTAAACGACCATATAAACGGAATTCCGCTTTCGATTAACGCTTCCGCAAATGCCGCTAGCTCGGGAGGCGGTGGTACAACCACACTCCCGAAGCTAATATACGCCACGGACGCGGGCTCTTGACTGTCCAGCCACTCCAAGCAACCGCTGTCGTCTCGAATCAATGGTGGAGAGAGTGACGTTAGGCTGAACGGTCCCACATTCAAGAACTTGTTGAATCTGGAGTTAAGCCAGTTGACGATTTGAGGGTCGGCTTCTTCGAAAGAGTTTATAGCGACGGCAGTTGCTTCGGGGAGCTTTTGTCCCATTTTGTGTAACAAGGTTGCTAATGGGGACTTTGAATGGCCTAGGACACCTTCAGGTAGGTCAGATAGCTCAACTCCCGCAAATCCAGGAATGAAGTCAAGGGGTTTTTCTTCAGCACCTGATCGAAACAATGTTAATCACTATTTAGTTCAGTATATCTATTGCCAGATTGCAGTAATGTATTAGTCCATTGTGTAATTTACCTAATATTTTTACTTTTCCTTATACGTAATTTGTTTGTTATGAAGCCAATGTTTAAGGTCATGTCCTACTACCTACCTAGCTCAGTACCGAACCATATAGCCCTGCCCCACTCAATGAATTATGAGCTACCAACCAATTACTTTGCCTCGTTAGACATTTGTTTCTGGGCGTTTTCAAGAGAATGCCTTTGAAAAGAATAAACATTTTAATAAACGTTTGTACATGACCATCCTGTTTCACGTGGCCTGCATTGAAAAGTGACCATTTTTCTATGGGAGTGCATTTTTGCTAACCACCAAAAAGGGATGGTGAGCATTACCATCTCATAATCCACCATTGATTTGAGAGGAACAATTTAAATCAATGATGGATTATGAGGTGGTAATACTCACCACCCCTTTATGGGTGATTAGCAAAACTGTTTCCTTTCATTCACAATGGTTTACCTCACTGGTTCCTATTTATGAGTACCTTTTTCGTAATTATTTGTGTGTGCTTTCTCCAAAGAAAGAAAGGTTACTTTTTATTTTTGCAACTAAGAAAGGATGCTACCACTTTTTCAGTAAAAGTTACATACGAATCAAATCAAACAATAATGCTAGCTAGGATGATCATGTACTTTTTAACCATGATTGCATATGATTTAAATTGGTGTAACGATGTATTACATTACTACTCTTATAAGTTGGTGTAACAAGATGTGATTATAGCCTTTTGGTACTTATGCTAAATAACGCCGAATGAGTAAACAAAATTCTTTAATTGTCATAACTATTGACTAATACTGCTTTATTATCACTAAAAACATACGGTCCTAATAAGGAACATATCAAATACTACCTAGTAAACGTTAATTAACGCTGAAATAGTAAACGAAACTCTTGAATAATGAAGTTTTCAATTAGTAAATGAATGTTTACCACTAGTTTCAATCTTTTGGCGTATGAAGTCTGTATCGACGTGAACAAGTAGCGAACGTGGTCCACCTGTCCAAACCGGCACCCAAGCTACTTTCATCTCCTCCGCCATTTCTCCGGTAAACCAAAGGAACGCATCCGACATCAAGCACCCGATCCTCAACCCCGTCACCTCCTCGGCCTCCTTCAAAGCCCCCATAAAATTCCCGAACGCCTCTATAAGAAACAACCCAATAGGCTCCTGAGGGTTGCCAGAGGGCACGAATCCCTCTGGCAACCCGTCAGGTATGTCGTGAGGTTTCACGTTGGTGAAGCCTGGCAACGACTTGGAAAATAGGCCAGCGTTGGCTTTGGAGGTGGTGAGGAAGGAGAAAACCACGTGCGGGGCTGCCGCAGCTAGTCTGTGGACAAGGCTGAGAAGCGGCCCTGCATGAGAGCCGAAAGGGAAGGCCAAAACGGCAACATGATGGGTTTGAGGTTTGGAGCTTCCGACCATATTTGGATAGTTGACGGAACGGAATATGGTCTTTGATGTGGAGTTTGTGGAGTGTTTTTGCTCTATTTATGTGTGGAAGAGAGAGGACACAGGTAGGTAGGTGGTTAAGAAAAGGTAGGAATTGCCTGTGGTCGCAACAAATTTACAGATTTTTTTTGTTTTCGGTTACAACGTAAAAATATTGTCAACATTTATAGATACTTTTGGTTGTTGTAAAAAGATGCATGCATATGACACAATGGTTTTCAAGACGAACGAGTGAAATGGTTCATCCTAAAAGAAACTAATGCGCCCTTAACCTGATTATGTTAATTAAGGCCTAGTCTTATTTGACCAAGTACTCTCTGAAACTCCAACTTTAGACTTAGTTTGCATCCTGCAACTTATATGGTATCACTTAATCTCCTATACTTGTATGGTATCATTTTGCCCAATTCCTGAATTCCAACAATAAAACTGTCAAATTTGCTGATGTGGCATGTGTGAAGGGTGGTAGCTAGATCATTTCCATGCAAAAAATAAAAATTACTGAACATTCGCAAATGGAGCGAAACCAAAAGTTGAGTTTCAAGGGATATTTAGCTAATGATCCCTAAGTTTATAGGAATATGGTTAAAAATCAGACTCATTTGAATCACTAGGAGCTTTACTGGGCTTAATTCGGACGGTCCACTAGCTACATTGTTGGCCAATTAATTCTACAAATACGTTACTTGAAATTGTCGAAACATGCCATGAATGTAGAAAAGTTGCACGTTTGAGTGCAAGAAAAGTTAGATATTAAAGCCCGTCTTCAATGCTAAACAAAGACTGGAAATGTGGTGTATAAGAATGTGTAGAAAAGTTAAATATCAAACCTCTGTCTTAAGCAAAAATTTGGGTGCCCATTAAGGTTAAGGGTACCCACAGTGAAACAAGTGTTTTCGTAAAATGCCTTCAATGAATTAAAAGTAGGTTATCTATTAAATGAGCATAATTTAGTAATTTTAATCCATCAAAAAAACAAAAATTATATTCTGAGTTGCAAATCTTTAGAAAATCATGCAACCATAATAATTAAAAATGCAAAATGGCACATGCTTTACAAATAAAATTTGTATACAACCGTAACAATCATAAATGCAAATCACATGTTTCAAGATGCTAATTGCATAAGGTTAGGAGAAGTGCACCCATCACACACATTGTTCCCAACTTAACCACATGTAAAACTTAGGTGTAGAAATTTATATTAAAAAACCAAGGTGATAAAAAGAGAGGACCCACTTGTTAATTCTTTTATTTTCCCTTTTTTATCCACCCCTCCCCCCCGCCCAAAAATAAAAAACCCACCCACAAGGGAGAAACCCCCCCTCTCCCCCACCCCCATTCCAACAAAAAAAAAAAACAAAAAAAGTTCCAAATCATATCCATTACAATCATGTCCAAATCATATCCACTGCCACATTAAACAACAAAAATGTTAACTCTTTTATTTTATAACTTGAGACATTCTGGATATATAAATGTTTATTTAACTTGACGGTATGCGATAGAATCATTTCAACAAGTGACTACTAATATGAGAGGCACCGACATAACGTGGACTGAGTATAGTTTCTCCAGTTAAATTTTGGGTCATAGCGAAGTGACTTAGATGGGCTTCAGGCTCAAGGCCCAGATGCTAGTTGCTCTTAACACGTGGAGGCAAAGTCCGAAGATTGAATGCGGGGTTGGCGGGGGCCCCAACGTCATCACTATCTAGTTGCTCTACAGTTTTCCGAATTTAAAATTCCGATCTAACATTCAACACGTTAAATGAAAACATGTTATTTAAGGTATACCAACTACTTGCAGATAGTGTTACATGTGGCCTGTCTTACTTGGTGGCAATGTCCACCAAACTATTGAAAGCTTGGGTGGAGCTACCATTACGTCCAACGGCTTGTTGAGTAAGACCTTTTAGCACCCCGATTTTCGCTCTCATTTCCTTCCCTGCTTTGTGCTTCAAAATAACTTCCAAGGCCTTAACCATTCCAAGTTTTGTAATGACCCCTCCCTCAAGCTCCACACCAATTTCCCAAACCGCCACTATGGTCCTAGTGTTGAGCTGGTGGTCTCCGAAGAACGGCCGGCATATCATCGGCACACCGCTTCCAATACTCTCCAAAACCGAGTTCCACCCGCCGTGCGTCACAAAAACCCCGGTTGAGGCATGCCCCAAGACTTGCACTTGAGGGACCCACGGAACAATTTTCCCATTTAGGTCACTTTTGATGTAACCCTTGGGCAACACGTCTTCTATGTTGCCCTTAAATGACCAAAGAAATGGGACCCCTGTCTCAATTAATGCTAGAACAAACGCCGCCAGCTCGTGAGGTGGTGGCGTTGCCATTCTTCCAAAGCCTATGTAGACCACGGACGCGGGCTTCTGCTTGTCCAACCACTCCAAGCAACCACTCTCGTCTTGAACTGACGGCGAAGATGATGTTAGACTCATCGGTCCCACATTGAGCACCTTCTGGAATCTCGACGTGAGAACGGTATCAATTTCCGGGTCGACTTTCTCGGAAGAGTTAACGACGATGACAGCCGCTTTGGGCAGCTCTTGGCCCGTTTTGTGCAACATGGTAGCTATAGGGGACTCTAGATTTCCGGTTACTATTCCTGGAGGTAAGTCATGTATTTGAAATCTTGTAAATGCAGGAAGGAAATCTAGGGTTTGGTCTCCCCCTCCTGAAACAAAAATTATAAAACAATATCAGTTGAAAATTTAGCTCGTGATTTTGCACTTACCATGTGTAGAAAGCATAACGACTACGTATGTAGTAACATTTAATGTTACTCTTCTTGATGCATATGAATGGTTCTAAGGTGACTTCGTGGTAAACATGAAGCCTTTCAATTGTATTGGTTCCTATCAAAAGTACCAACTCTAACTCGACTAACAAATGTTGCAAGTTGAGGTGCCATGCCACCTTACCATTCTCTTATACTTTACCGTGAAGAAGGAAAAAAGGTGACAATGACGGGTACTGCTATACGGTGAAAATTGTGGTTGTTGCCAAAATGATGTCATACTCATCGCAAGTATATGTAATTAAGATATTTTGTGTTGTTTTTCTTTTCTTATCAAACAAAAAACAACACAAAATATCTCAATTACATATACTATCAAACAACATAAATATATTAAAGTTTTTTTTTTAGCGAGATAACTGTAAACGTTTTTTCTTTCTTTCGCAACATAACTAAAATTCAAAACAAATCCTATATATCAAGGTTGAAATTAGCAAAGAAATCGTACCACTGTTTCCAACTCTTTGCCGTATGAAATCAGTATCAACATGAAGAAGAAGTGAACGCGGCCCACCGGTCCAAACCGGCACCGAAACGACTTTCATCTCCTCCGCCATCTCTCCGGGAAACCAAAAGAAGGCATCCGACACCAAACACCGGATCTTCAACCCCGTCGCTGCCTCAACCTCCTTCACACCCTTTCTAAACTCACCCGGCGCGACCTTCATGAACCACCCGATAGGCTGTTCCGGGTTGCCAGAAGGTACGAAGCCCTCTGGCAACCCATCAGCTACGTCGTGAGTCCTCACGTTGTCGAATGTCGACAATTTGGACAAGAGAGAGGCGTTGGCTTTGGAAGTGGTGAAGAAGGAGAAGAGCACGTGCGGGGACGCGGCGGCTAGTCGGAGAATGACGTCGAGAAGAGCGCTTGCGTGGCTTCCGAAAGGAAAGGCCACAACGGCAACATGGTGAGTGAGGGGTTCACGGTTTCCTGCCATGGCTAATTGAAGAATAATCTTGTGTGGGTGCTTAATGTCGACTTTGCTAGCTGACTGAGCTCTACTTTAATAAATGAAGCTGATTGTGTGTGTGTGTGTGGGGGGGGGGGGGGGGTGGTGTTGGTAGACAATGAACATGCAGGGGGCCTAGAAGGTATGGTTGTCAAGCGAACAACGAAGTTTTATAAAAAGTGCGTGGACAGTCGGTCAACCATAGATTGGGGAGAAGGGTAGATTAGATGGAGGGGTAGATGGGTGTTTAGTTGTCAGTGAAAGATGTTGAGAAAAGGACAGAAAGCAGGATGATGATGATAGAATAATTTGAATATTCCTTGTATTGATTGATTGAATGAATAATGTATAACATTTCCTAGTACTTTTATACAGAGAAATCCTACCTAACCAATACCAATGTGTGGTTGATTCAATTTACAGATGTACAGTAGAGATTATAGGAGGAATTATTAGAGTATATGCTGTGTCTGGAATGTTCTTTGAGAGTCTGTATTGCTGTCACTAGCCGTTGTAGTCTGGGTGCTGCATTCCTGTGTTTGCTGCTGTGCTGGTTTAATGTGTATGCTTTCAATCAGGGCCCGCTTCCCTAGTCAACTAGATGTTCAGAACTATGGCTTGAGATTGTGTTGGAATTAATTTCCTTTATGGATGTACATGTTCTATGCGTGACAATGACATATATATAGACTGTAGTTAGGGAAATAGAAGTGTAAATGATTCATTTTCACGTATTATCTCTTTAGGAGATATGTAAAGTTGTCCATAATGCTATTCAATTTTGTTTGGGCTGAGTAATTTTAAAGTTATATACAGAAAAAAATAGGATCTTGGATAAATTTCTTCTATGTAAATTGTTTGAAAGGACATGGGTGTGCTTGAATATGAAATCACGAAACAGAAAACCCTCTCGAAAAACAATTGCATTATGGGCCAGTTCAATTGGAAATTGTAGTTTTCAATTATCAATGTCAAACATGTACAATTTTGTCACTATTACCAAATGTGTAGATGTTTAATTTTCACAAGAATTTCCGTTGATTGCGGTATTATGTAGAAACTCAAACTCGATGACCACACTTCCTATAGCTATGGCATTTTTTTTTTTTTTTTTATCTTTTCGAAAGAGGTCTAAACTTCTGCAATTTTTCTTCAATACCTACAGGTAATGAGTGCCTTCATGGGTTTCATTTATATACAGATGAAAATTAATGTTTGGGTAACTGGATTTAGGCAGTTGCGGTCACCCTCAAAAGCACGCATTACAATTCTTTAATATTTCTCTTTCATCAATAAAACTAGGGTTTTTATCATGAATGGTGCCTGAACTTTCACTAACAGGACTTCATAATGCCTGAACTTTAAAAGTGATCAATTTGGTACCTAGACTTTCAAAAACCGGACTTCATAGTGCCTGAACTTTAAAAGTGATCAATTTGGTACCCAGACTTTCAAAAAGAGGACTATGTGGTACCTCCTTCAATTTTTTGTCAAAATTCCATTAAAATAAGAGATAAAATGATCTTTTGATATTAATTTTCATGTAAAATACTATTTTTTTACCTCTCAACCTCTATATAAATGTGTATTATGGTGTTTCAAAAAATATATATGCATATAGATATTGCAAAATAATAGATAAATTGATAAATAAAAATATACTCGAACATAAAAAAAATATTTTTAACATAAATTGAGTAATAGAAAAAAATCTACCGTTCGAGTATATTTTTGTTAATCAATTTATTTATTATTCGAAAATAGCTATATGCACATTTTTATTTTTTCGAAACATCATAGTACATATTTATATAGAGGTTGAGAGGTAAAAATAGTATTTTGCATGAAAATTAATGTCAAAAGACCATTTTATCCCTCATTTTAATGGAATTTTGATAAAAAAAAAAAAAAAATTGACTGAGGTACTACATAGTCCTCTTTTTTAAAGTCTGGGTACCAAATTAATCACTTTTAAAGTTTAGGCACTATAAAGTCTTGTTTTTAAAAGTCTGGGCAAATTGATCATTTTTAAAGTTCAGGCACCATGAAGTCCGGTCAAGGACAGTTCATGCATCATTCATGATAATTACCCATAAAACTATCCCACCCTGCCTCTTTGCCTCTTCAGCGACTTTAAAGATTTTTCTTTCAGCAACTAGATCTAACAACGACGCCAGTGCACCGCCTTTGTCGGACTCGAGGCTTTCGTCCAAAATTCAAGTGACGCCCAACTTAGATCAGCTGCCTCCGTTTCCTTTTGGTTCGCCTCCCCAATCAAAGCTCAATTTCCACTCTTCGTTCTACCTGAAGTTTGAGAGCTCTGTGGCGTCCTCAACGAGTTCAACAACATTTGGCTAACATGGACATTTTCAGCTGGGCAGAGCATCGTTCCCAATGCAAATACATAACTCCAATTCCAAATACACCATCTGCCTTCTCGTCATCCAAATAAGAAATTACAAACAAAAGAAGTTGAAACAAATCTCTCCTTGGGCAGGATAGATGCGGAGACCGAGACTGGAAATTGGAGCGGCGGCGCAAGAATTGAGTTTCAGAACTGAAGGCGGCGGCTGGATGGAGAATGTTTGAGAGGCAGAGTAAGGAGGAAGAGTGGGGCTGCTTTTAAACGAACAAATCATGTTGCTCCGACGCTAATTCCGGTATAATGATGCTGTAGAATTGGGAATCCAAAGCTTGGCTAACGTCGACAACGACTGAAGGTTTCGCGCCGGCGCTTCGAGTGATTATGAAATTGAAAAAGTTTCAACCTTTTATACCCCAGCCCAGTAAAAAACTATAATCACTTACTTTTCAAATATGAACACATTCTTCTTCTTCATATGTTTGTTCTGTGAAAAAATACAGAGGAAAACAGAGAAAAAGAGGCAAGTTGCCTCTTCTTGAGATGTTTGGCGGCAGCATAGAGATTGGGTTTTGTGGTGTAATTTGGTCATATAAACCCACTATATGAGCATATTGCTGCATATTGCTTCTTTTCTGGCTATAGTAGGTCATCAGGTCTTCAAATCTGGGCTGTCCATTTGAATTGAACGGTGACGATGGTAAAGGCACTCACTACCTGCAGGCATTCAAGAAACTCCTTGGCAAATTGGCGATTGTTCATGCATTCTTTTTTATTTTAGGTGATTTTATCCACACACATCAATTTGATCTTTACACCCATCATTCATTTTTATTTATTAAATTACTATTTTACCCTAAAACAAAATTACATTTAAAGACCTAAAATAAAATAGCAAATTGATCATTACACCCAACATCATCAACATAACCCTAACCATGTTCATCAAAATTACCGACCACCATTTGCTGTCACTAGGCCAATAAATGGATTTTACAACGCAGGATAGACAACGGCATGGCTGAAAACCGTTGCAGGATGAAGAAAAAGCACAATAGACAACGATTTTATCTATTTCTGTTGTCTATAAAGTTCTAAAACCGTTGTCTTTAATGATCTTAAATATCGAAGACAACGGTTTTCAACTTACCGTTGTAATTGGAAAACACGGAGGTTACTGTGCACTTAAGGGGGAACCAAAACTCAAAATTCCCCTCTGTGTCCCCTCTAATTTTGAACGCCTGCTTTCAACATCAAAACCCTTATCTCTTCGACGCCTCCTCTTTGACATCTCCTCTCCACCCCCCTTCTTCAACCTTCTTCAACCTCCTCTTCATCAGCCACTACCGCGAGAATTTTTCCAATTCATTATTCCTCTTTTCTAACCCTAATTTCTTTATTTGAATTTGGATATGGGTAAATCAAATTCAATTTTCGGATCTATCGATTTGTCGATTCCTCACAAACTCTCACCACAAACTCCACTCGCCTTTATATCGTTCGCTCGTCGTCGTCGTCGTCTCCAAGTTTTCTAGGGTTTCCCATTTTCCCCCAAATTTCGATTTCGAGCTCGGAATTTGACGATTTCGCTCTCGTGTATGCGCATCGACGATGGACTCTGAGAATTCGTGGAGCAGCCTCTTCTCCAACTCCTCATCGCGGCGGTACCAATCTCGATCCGGTGAGTTCTCTCTTCGAATTGGTTTCCATTGTTGTTCGGTTTGATTTCGGTTGTGACGATTTGGTGGGCGCAGATCCGTTCGCTCATGATGAAACCGACGGCGACGATGAGGTAAAGGCCGAGTTTTTGTGCCCCTTTTGTGCCGAAGATTTTGATATAGTTGGGCTTTGTTGCCACATCGACGAGGAGCATCCGCTAGAGGCTAAGAACGGGGTATGTTGTTCCGAGTTTCCTAATTTTGAGCTTAAATTTCAAGGCTTTCACTTTCGTTGATCGATTTCTAGCTTTGTCTCGTAATATAAATGTGGAAAGATTCGAAATTGAAGTAATTTGTGCCATTTTAGTTGTTTGGTTGTCATTTTAGCTCGAAAAGGAGCACCTTTTGTTGTGTTTCTTGCTCTAATTTTAGCAATTTGTGAACAAGCTGTATTTATTGGGTATGCAATGCAAAGTGAGTGAAGTTTTGTGATGGAATGGCAGTGGTTTACTTGGCTTCTGCTTGGGTTTTGGCTCTTTTTTTTTTCTTTTCCTTTGAGTTGCAAATTAGTTGAGAAAGGGGGTGCTTTTCCTTGAGAAATTTTTTTTAATGATTTAGATGATCGTGGGGCGAGATTGTTAATCAGCTTAATATGTGAAGTTTAAGCTTTATACAGACAGTACTCTTAGGCAGGGTTTGAAATGTCGAGATTGTCGCTCGACATGTCGGCGACAAGTCGTTTTTTGCTACCTCCGATATGGAAACAAGGGTGAAGCGTGAAGCTTCCCCCAGAATCGGCGATGTCGACCGGTGTCAACAATGTCGACGATGTCGGTCGACATATCGGTGAAAAGTCGGCAAGCTCGGAACTTTGGCCATTAAAACTCTGAGCAAACCCCTCGCGGCTTGGCCCAAACAGCAAGCTGGGGTGCACTCCAGGTTCCGCAAGTTCATCGTCAGCATCGCGCAAGTATTTATCTCTACTGGGTTTTTGAGAAACGCATTAAAGATTTGAACTTTGAAGGTTTATTGGAAATGATCATTTACATTTCGTTGAAATTTGCGACAAATATGTAATCTTTCGCTTAATTTTGATGAATGGTGATTGCCCCCATTTGGAATTTAGCTTTTTCCTTGTTGCTAATTGAATTCTAGAGCTACCCATCTAAGTGATTGAGTTTACATCAACCCAGAATGTGGGCTTCTGTTGCATTTAGTTTGTAATCCCAATCGAAATTCGAGTAATCTAGTTGTGTTTATTTACTGGTATGCTGCTAAGATTCACATAGAGCTACTAGATGCTTTGGTGTATGAAGTATGCAGTTACAAACGCTAGTTTCTGATGCTGATTTCTTAACATATACATTCGTTCTATGCATTGAACTGTCAAGGGTTTTAATTGCGTTTGGTATTGGATGGGCAACCATCAAATCACAACAAAAATGCAAAGACGCCTCTATAGTCATGCAACTGATGTCGAGATTCGCCCTTTGAATGAGGAAAAAGCTGTGCAGGCTGCTGTGGACCTTATTGGAGAGATGTTTGTCTTCTTGGTAATGTTTATCTCTGGCTACTTGCAGTTTTGCAAAGTTGTTTTTCTTCTATTTATGCATCGCATTGTGATGTTTTATAACACACTAAATGACATAAAGCAAAATTTATATACACAGATTTGGGCTGTATCCTTTTTTGCATATGCAAGCATGTGAAAATTAGTGTCATGGCAAGTTTGCATATGGATGCAAGTAAATAATGTCTGCGTGCTGGTAATTGAATTCATGTCCTTGGTTGCAGTAAGCAAGATCAGAAGCCAGAAAGGAGGAAGCACATAAGCAAGATCTGGAGGTACTTTGGCAGTACCTTATTTGTTCAATAATACTGAGTCTTGTGTTGATTTGAATACATAGCACAACTTTGACATGCTATATTTATATAGTTTTCATGGATTGCAATACTTTCTCTGCCTAATGATTCTAAATCTTGTGTTGATTTGAATGTGTAACACAACCTTCAAATGCTATATTTTTCATCGATCTCATGCATTGGATTGAAATCTATTTGCATTTTAACTTCTTAGAATAATTGTTTTAAGCCTCCAGTTCTTTCTGAAAATGCTAAATAGGTCCAATTCAACAAGAAAAGCTTTCCACCTGGATAGTGTACCTGCATTCAGCAATATCATGAAAATCACCTTGGTAGCCAATCAGCAATGCATTCTACAGAGAAGAGCTAGTCGAAAGTTTTCATGTTAACTGCCGATGGTGATGGTTTTTTGTATATTAGTACAATGCTTAGTTGCCCAAGGTATTACTGGTTTGCTGTCTTTTGTATATGGTTGCACAATTGGTCATTTTTTATCTTGAATACTTTATGTATGATATCTCACTTTGAAGATGAATGTATGAAATAATTTGAATGAGATTTGAATGAATGGAATGATTGGAATGAATGAAATTATACAGGTGGTTCATTTTCAATGAATACTGGATCCCAAATTAGCACAAATATGCCCAGAAAATTTTCCCAAAAACAAGTGCAGACAACGGATTTTAACCGTTGTCTGCGAGTTTTCAAGACAACGGTTTCTAAGATACAACCGTTGTCTATGCCACATTTAACAACGGTTTTGGCGTGAAAACCGTTGTCTAATGTGGCATAGACAACGGTTTTAGACAACGGTTTTAAGTGTTGTTAAATGGGGTAGGAATAGACGATGGTCACTTAGACAACGGTACTGAGAGGGAATAGACAACGGATAATGGCCGTTGTTAAAGCCATTTTTTGGCCTAGTGTGTCATGACTATGCTGCAACACCAAATGAAGCGAGCAATTCCTTGATGATTACATGGCCGGTTTCTGATCAGAACACATCATTAAAATATGTTAATATCATTATAATATGTTAACATGCACTTTGCAGAAGTTGAAAAGCTCAAGCTCAATCACAAGCATCAAGTTGACTTACAAACTTAAAATGAACTGACAAGGAGATCCATGTGCCCCTCAAGCTTACATATGGCAAGGTGTGAAGTGTAGGTATCCAAAATTCAAATAGCCAAGAACAGCAGTCATGGAGCTCGAACCAACTATTCCATTGAGCTAATACCAAACGATTCGATCGCCTTGCTAACTCCCCGTGTCATGTAGTGATGTTGCAGTTGTTTTCATTTCATCGACAATGGCGAGGGTAGTGGAGGATCATCAATATTAAATTTTGATTTTTTTTTTTTCATAAAAGAGAGAAAGGGTACAACACTCTCGTTGATAAAATGTTTGGCTTCGTTCTAGTATCGCTATGAGTGCTGTCACAACTATTAGGCCTTGTCTTTCGTAGTTTATAATTTCAATTTTCTTGCAGATTGGTATCTCATAGATTAATGATGGGTGTAAACATCAAATTCAATATTAAGTAAAGGGTATTGTTAGAATACAAAATGGGTGTAGTGATCAAATTTAAATTAGCCAAAATTAATAATGGGTTTTAAAATAAGATTGGGTGTAAAGATCAAATTGATGGGTGTGCATAAAATCACCCTTTTATTTTCTTGAAAAATGATTATAAATTTTTCTCTTTTACAAAGATAGCAAACTTTCATTAAGCTTTAGGGATAAAAAGAAATACATTGCCATAGCCAAAGAATCAAATAATCATTAATATCCATTGCCTCTTATGAAATAAAGATGAAACATAGGGGCTAAGCCCAAAGTCTCCTCCTGATCAAGGCACAGTAAAGATTACTGTAGATGGAAGTACAAGGGGCTCTGAAAATCACATAGGGGCAGGTGGGCTTTTGCGCAATTACAAAGGCGACTGATTGTCTATTTTGTTGCTAATGTTGGCAGAGTCTTTGTCCTTGAGGTTGAGCTTCGGGGAATTTACTTGGGGCTGTAGATAGCTTGGAACAGAGGTGACAAGAATGTCTTGCTCGAATGCGACTCGTTGATTGCTTGTCAAGCAATTAATAACAATTGTGATGATGATCATCCATGTATGAATTTAATTGAAGCCTGTAAGAAGTTGGTGGCGAGTAATTGGTGCTGTTAGGTACACCACTACTAGGAGAGAGAGAGAGAGAGAGAGAGAGAGAGAGAGCAATTATCGCTGATTGTTTGGCGAAGGCGACGTATAGTTTTGATCTGGGCAGGCACATCTTCCATGAGCCCTCTTTTTTGTCAAGGCTATTTAGATGATGATTGTAGTGGTAAAGCCCATGTGAGGGCTAGCTAATTTTTTAGCTTAGTTTGTTCCCTTGGGCCCATTAGTGGGTCTCCTATGTACCCAAAAAAATAAATAAAGATTAACATAATATATATGTAATTTTTTTATAGAAAAAAGACTAAAAACAAGGAATATAAGTCAAGAATCAAGTTAATTGGGAAGGCCAAATAGGTTAACCTTACAAATTTCTCAAATCTTAACATACTTGTATGACCAAAATAAGATAAACACCCATAAATTTTATTTCTTTTGTTGGAACCCACCTTATATTTTTTGGTTGAATAGAGCACATAACTAAGCATCTAAATCAACTACATTCTATATATGGAGATTCTGTAATCTTTAACTTTCTAAAACACCCCTACTAAATTATTTAGTGCAATTTGTTAAAATTATTGACCTATGAAAACATGAAGTATTGCACCAATTGAAATCAACTAAATCAAGATATTAGAACAGCCTAATGACTCCATATGTAGAATTCCTCCAAATATTGCAAAACACCTGAACATATTCACCTGAAATTGAAAAACACATGAACATATAGACCTGAAATTAGAAAACAACTGAACATATTCACCCAAAATTGAAAAACTCCTAAACATATCCACTTGAAATTGTAAAACACACCATATATCCCAAAAACACCTTGACATATCCATTTGAAATTGTTCTAAGTAACCTAGTATTGTTCCCTATACATTAAAACCACATAATTTTTACAGTATAAATCATTTAAAATGTTCATGTGGATAATCTTAATTCAAATTCAAAAGGGAAATGTTATTCCCACTCCACTTTTTACTAATAACACTCCACTTCCTCTTTGTTTTTTACACATGGATGGAGTGCCATAGTAAAAAGTGGAGTGGGAATAACAATTCCCATTAAAAAACATCATTAAGTTTGAAAGTAATTTGGATTTGCAACTGATGAAAATGCATCTACCTGCTTGAATGCTCGCCATTATCATATCACGTTATGGATTTGCTAAATGATGCGTATTATTTTCTTTTATAAGTTGTAACGTCATTTTATGTTTCTTTATTATTATAAAAAATAGGGGTGGCAACCAAACCAAAAAACTGCAAAACCAACCGAACCAAACAGCTTGGTGCGTTTTGGTTTAGTTTAATTTTTTCTTTTAGGATTTGTGGCTTGCAAAACCCCACCGCACCACTTATAATTGTGCGACTCGTGGTTCCCAAATATTGAAAATCGCGATTCACTGCACTGCACCGCAATATTAATAAATAATTTAATTTATATATCTTGGTATTTTAGTATCGAAATTTTATTTTGTATCTTGGTTATGATGATTAAGAACCATGAGACTGTGGCTGATAAGTTTAAAATAATAAGTTTTGGTGATGAATTTTGATCTTGAGATATATTTTGAACTATTTGTAATATATATGAATTATAGAATTTGGAAAATGTATACAAAAGTCAAACCAAACCTCACCAAATCGATAATTACAGTTAGCCGCACCTCTTGAAGTGGCTAGTGAGTGATTTGACTTTGGTTTGAGATTTTGCTAAACCACGTAGAATGAACCACACCAAACCGTACCACGCCCAATCCTATCCAATTGTATTGCATTAGAGAATTTCAAAATGTTCGGGGGCCTTCACCTAAAGATAGTTCCGCCGTTGGATGAGCTGCTCGATACAGCCCGAGGAGCATAACGAAAGAGACAAAAGTCAAAATTTGGAAGCCAAAATAAGAAGACATAGAGCGATATAATATTGGAGGCATCTAGTTGGAATACAAACTGCAGCAATATTGACTTTGCACTCAAGAATTCGTTTCTCACCAGTGAATAATTTGTTCAATCAAATCCATATTATACTGAACTCAAGAGACATTTGAGCAAGTCTTCACATACAGGTTGGTGAGAAATTAGGGTCAACAGGTAGGTTACACATTGGGGAGAAACTGTTACATATACACTTTGATATAGAAATCTACAAGAAGAACACTATCATTGCTCTTAATCATTTGAACTCCTTCATATCTGTTAGGGAAGCCCAGCCTAGTTAGTGTACCCAACCATTATGTACGTGTATATTGTGGGCTTTAGCCCTAATCTGTTGTAAACCCTAGTTGATAGCCGAACCCTACTTGCATATACGTAGTGTAAACACTCATTGACTTTAATATAGAAGAATCAGTTTCTTCATGGTATAAGAGCTTAGGTTTTTTTTTTTTTTCCCCCTCCCATGGCTGCGTCTAGTGCTTCTGTCTCCCATCCCCCTAACCTTGCCACCCTTTGCACCAATAAACTCTCCGAAACCAACTATCTTCTTTGGGAAAGCCAGGTCAAGCCATTCCTTGTTGGTCATGACCTCTGGCGCTATGTTGATGGTAGTTCTCCCTGTCCCCCCTCTGTTATTCCCGATCCTCAGGCCAAGAAACCCGATGACCCTACTGTCCCAACACCCACCATACCTAACCCGGCCTATCTCTCTTGGTTTCAGGCCGATCAGGCGCTCATCAGTCAGCTCCGTGCAACCCTCGAACCTGCTGTTCTTGCTCAGACGGTTGGTCTTCCCACCTCTCGTGCGGTTTGGGAGTGTCTCCAACAAAACTTCTCCCAGCAATCTCAAGCAAACTCTGCCCAACTCAAGTTTCAACTCCTCTCCATCACCAAAGGATCCAAGTCCATCTCCGAGTACCTTGCTGCTGCCAAGCATCTGTCCGATCAGCTCGCTGCCATTCAAGACCCGGTTTCCTCCACGGATCTTGTCACGTTTGTTCTTCGTGGTCTCGGTCCCGAATACTCTATGTTGGTCACGGCGATACTACACATTCCGCCTCTTCCCACCTTCTCGGAGTTACGCTCTCGGCTTCTTGCTTTTGAAGCCCAGCAGGCCATGACGGCTCAGTTAGTTGCTGCCCCTCAACCTACTGCGTTCTATGCTTCTCAACAGCCCTCCTCGGCTCGCCCCCGCAACAACCGCCCTCCTGGTCAGTCTCGGCCTTCCTCTCAGCCTCGATCCTTTCCTCAGCAGTCTCCTCATGTCACTGGTTTCGGTCAGCCCAGCAGTCGTGGGCCTCGCGCGCAGCAGCCCCACCAGGGTCTTCTCGGACCTCCTCCTTCCGGCCCCCGTCAGTGTTGGACTTGTGGACAAACCGGCCATTTGGCAGCTCGCTGCCCTCAAGGTGATCTATCTCGTGCATTCGCTGGCATGCATGTTTCCTCTCAAGCTGACCCTAATTGGTATCTCGACTCCGGAGCCACAAATCATATGACTCATGCCGTCCGCCCTCCTGCCTCATCATCTGGTTATGCCCCTAATGATCAAGTTATTGTTGGTAACGGTGAATCTCTCCCTATTGTCCACTCTGGTAATATCTCGTTCACTTCCGGTAGCTTTGTTTTTCGTCTTTCTGACGTTCTTTCCGTTCCTTCTCTTCGCAAACAACTTGTCTCTGTTGCTCAACTCACTCGGGATCTTTATGTTAGTATCACTTTCTTTCCTTGGGGTTATGTCATTTGTGATCTAAAAACAGGTGCTATTCTTTTTCAGGGCCGATGTAAGGATGGACTCTATCCCATCTTACCCTCTCTTGCCTCTCGTGTTTTCTCCGGCTCCAAGTCTGCTCTTGCTTCCGTTGTGTCGTCCTCTTCTCTATGGCATCATCGTCTCGGTCATCCCTCCAATAAAGTGCTTAGCACCCTCGTTTCTAATTCTTTATTAGATTGTCATAATCGGTTATCTTTTGATTCATGTAGCCAATGTGCTTTGGCAAAATCTGTTAGACTTTCCTTTTCGTCTGTTGAACATTGTTCTCGTACTCCCTTTGAATTAATTCATTCCGATGTGTGGATGTCTCCTGTTCCTTCTGTTTCGGGTTATCGTTATTATGTTTTATTCACTGATGATTATACTCGTTACTCTTGGATCTTTCCTATGCGTCAGAAGTCTGAAGTTTTCGGTTATTTCTCTCAATTTGTGGCTTATGCCAAGACTCAATTCTCGTTACCAATTAAGCAATTTCACAGTGACGGCGGCAAAGAGTTTGATAATCTCATGTTCAAACAATTTTGTGCCACTCATGGCATTGTACACCGGTTTTCCTGTCCCCATACCCCGCAACAGAATGGCCTTGCTGAGCGTAAACACCGTCATATAGCCGACATGGGCCGAACCCTACTCCTCACCGCCCACCTACCCCTCAACCTATGGGCCGAAGCACTATGCACTGCAGTCTTCCTTATTAATAGGTTACCCACCCCTGTTCTCCAATGGAAATCTCCCTACCATACCCTTTTTGGAAAACATCCAGACTACACCATTCTTAGAACCTTCGGGAGCGCTTGCTACCCGTACTTAGGTGATTATTCTACTAACAAATTACATGCTCGTTCTCTCTCTTGTGTTTTTGTAGGTTACAGCGACCGCCATCGCGGTTACCGGTGTCTCCACCCCCCTACAGGGCGTGTTTACACGTCCCGCCATGTTGTCTTCCATGAGCACATTTTTCCATATGCAACCGGCCATCCCTCTCCTCCTTCGGACTCCGAAGTAGTTTTTGTTCCTGTGACCATTCCTGAAGCACCACATGCAGCCCAGCCGATGTCCACTGAGGCCCAGCCCGCTCCGCTTGCACCGGAGGCCCAACCTGTGTCACCCGCCCCTGCGGCCCAGCTCGAGTCTCCTGCCTCCTCTGCCGATCTGCCTGGCCCAGGCCCGTCAGACCCCATTGTTCCTTCTCCACCTGATGCTCTCGACCCACTTGCAGATCAGGCCCCACCACCTCCGCAGCCCACTGGTGGACGGACCTCTCCTGTTCGGACCCGCTCCAAGTCAGGCATCTTCAAACCCATCATCCGCTCCAATTTTGCCACCCGGTACCCAATTCCCCATGCTCTTGCTGCGATTGTTGACTCCGATGTTGAACCCACGTGCTACACACAGGCTTCCCGCTCTCCCGAATGGAAACAGGCTATGCTCGATGAGTTCAATGCTCTCCTGAAACAGGGAACTTGGTCCTTAGTTCCGGCCTCTCCTTCTCACAACACTGTTGGTTGTAAATGGGTATTCAAAATCAAGCGTCACTCTGATGGAACAATTGAACGCTATAAGGCTCGCCTCGTTGCTAAAGGCTACCATCAACAGCCTGGTGTCGATTACTTTGATACATTCAGTCCTGTTGTCAAACCCACCACTATCCGTGCTGTATTAAGCCTTGCTGTTTCCTCTGGCTGGGATCTTCGCCAGCTCGATGTCAAGAATGCCTTCCTCCATGGCTCTCTTTCTGAAGAAGTCTATATGCAACAACCGCCCGATTTTGTGGACCCTACTCATCCCCATCATGTTTGCAAGCTTCATAAAGCCATCTACGGACTCAAGCAGGCTCCCCGGGCCTGGTTTCAGCGGTTTAGCTCCTTTCTTCTTCGCGTTGGTTTCACTCAAAGTAAGGCCGATTCCTCCATGTTTATCTATCGAGATGCTCGTCATATGATGGTTCTTCTCCTATATGTTGATGATATTGTCCTTACTGGAAGTAACTCGGCTTATCTTCTTAACTTTATTCGGACCCTTGGCGTTGAATTTGAGATCAAAGACTTAGGCCAGCTCCACTATTTTCTTGGTCTTGAAGTTTCTCATTTGACCGATTCAGTCCATCTTACTCAGAACAAGTATACTCTTGATCTCTTGAAGACGAGCAATCTTCTCGGCAGCAAACCGGTTCCCACTCCCATGACGACCAAGGGATCCCTCTCGAAAACTGACGGTTCCCCTCTCTCGGATCCCACTTCTTATCGTCATATGGTTGGTGCATTGCAATATCTCACGATGACACGACCTGACATTGCCTTCGCTGTTCAACACGTCGCCCAATTTATGAGTTCTCCCACGGACATTCATCTTGAAGCTGTCAAGCGTATCCTCCGCTACTTGAAAGGTACTCTCGGCTTTGGCATTCCTTTTCGCCGTTCTTCCGATTGTTCCTTGCTTGTAGCCTATTCGGATGCTGATTGGGCGGGCTGCCCCGATACACGCCGCTCCACCACTGGTTTCTGTGTCTTCCTCGGTCCTAATCTTATCTCATGGAGTGCCAAAAAGCAGCGCACCGTGTCTCGCTCTAGTGCAGAAGCCGAGTATCGTGCTTTGGCCAACGCTTGTGCGGACACCATCTGGATCCAAGGGTTGCTGTCCGAACTCTGCTTTCCTCTTTCCCGACCGGTTCTTCTTAATTGCGACAACCTCTCCGCGACCTACATGGCTGCCAATCCCGTCTTCCATGCTCGTACAAAGCACATTGCTCTTGATTACCATTTTGTCCGTGAACGAGTGGCGTCCGGCAGCCATCAAGTCCGCTTCGTTCCTTCTGTTCATCAACTCGCCGATGTCTTCACCAAAGGCCTTGCTTCTGATCGCTTCGAGCGTCTTGTGTCCAAACTTGTCTCCTTACCGGCGTCAAGTTTGCAGGGGAGTGTTAGGGAAGCCCAGCCTAGTTAGTGTACCCAACCATTATGTACGTGTATATTGTGGGCTTTAGCCCTAATCTGTTGTAAACCCTAGTTGATAGCCGAACCCTACTTGTATATATGTAGTGTAAACACTCATTGACTTTAATATAGAAGAATCAGTTTCTTCAATATCCATAGCTTTTAGTACGAGTTATATAGTTCAACGACATTTTTTTCTTCACTACTTTGTTCGATATAGGTTTGGCTCTGAGAGATATATAAGGACAACTTTACATTCCAAAATAAGGTCAGGACCATCGCCATAAAAAAAGATGATAAGAATATTTCTTGAAATACAGAAGACAGACGAATCTATCACAAATTAATTTGGAACATAAAAAAAGGGAGCCGACCCCTGATCATTATGAAATTAGATAAACTAATTATTAGTTGAGTAACATCATATTCAAACCTTTGCGGCCGTTGTTTCCCACAAAAACAATTGTGGCAATCATCATCGAACATGGGTGCCACCCCATAGTTTGACACTTTATACCCTAAAGATCCACCTACTCCCTGCACCGCCCAAATTATAAATATACCCAATTACCCATTTACACACACTCTTTAAAATCTTCCTCCCCAAAATGCACACCGCATTGTACTACTACTGCACCATCGCCATTCTGGTCCTTACCATCTCATCAAGAACCACACATGGTGCTGTTGCCACAAAGCAACGCCGGCCAGCCCTCAGCCCGGCCAGCCAGTTCTTGGCTCCCCACACGGCCGCTAGGTCAGCGGTCCGTATGAGGCCGTTGTTGTGGGATGCCAAACTGGCAAAGTACGCAGAATTGTACGCGAACCAAAGGCGGTACGACTGCGCTTTGAGGCACTCCAACGGGCGTTATGGGGAGAACATCTTCTGGGGCAGCGGAAATGGGTGGACGGCGGCTCAGGCGGTGACGGCTTGGGTGTCGGAGCGGAGGTGGTATAGTTACTTGGCTAACTCTTGTGCTAGAGGGCAGGAGTGTGGCCACTATACACAGATTGTGTGGAAGTCAACGACAAAAGTGGGGTGTGCTAGAGTTGATTGCCTTGGTGGTAGGGGTGTTTTCATGGTTTGTAACTATGACCCTCCTGGGAATTATATTGGAGAACGGCCTTATTAAATTTTAGGTACACGGCTGAATTTTTAATTGCCTTTGTGGCATTGGAGTTTTTATGGTTATGTGAGTTTTTGTGTATGCCTATCGATCCCTCCTTTTCTATATGGGAGAATGGAATATAAACCCAAAAAATTTTCACTTATTTGATGCATACCCATATACATTTTTTTTGTAGAATTATACCCATACAATAAGTATCTTGCCACTTTGGATGTACAACTAACCTATTAATTCATAATATTTACTCATATGCCACTTTATATAGCTTCCTCATTTCAGGTGTCTTTTTTTTTTTAGAAGTGTTAAGGTATCTTTTGAGACAGTCTCAGGTGCCTTGGAGTATGCAGGTGTCTTGGGATATACAATTAGGTGATTATATGTTTAGTTGATTAACTCAGGTGTCTTGGAGTATGCAAGTGGTTATATATTTTAGTTGATTAAACTTAGGTGTCTTGGGATATACCAATTAGGTGGATTAAACTCAGGTATCTTGGGTTAAATTCAAAATTGTCGAGATTAAGTTATCCACCTGAGATTAATTTATTTTCTGAAAAAATAGAATTGACTTGCAATAATCAAAGTTGCATCCTTATTTCCGAAAAAGAGCCTTACCATCTTTATTATCTACATTAAAATTGGATATAAAATGATTTAATGGACAATAAAGGTGCATTAAAAATGTATTAGGAGGTTCAACGTTACAAGCAAATGCATATGTAGTCAAATAGGGGTATTTTAGGGATCAAAAATTACATAAACTCCAAATATGGTAAGTTGATGATGTAGAATCCTAGTAATGGGCCTTACTCAACAAAAAAAATTGTGGTGGGTTTTATGTTAAAAAGAAAAAAATGGAAGGGTTTTTGTCTCCAAAAAAAAAAAAAAATAAAAATCCAATAATTCAAATTGACAGTTGAACATTGGCATAATGTTAGAGTACTGATCAATCCTTAGTACTATGGCTATATATCAAAAGGTAGTTTTCATACATCCTCGAAAGTTCTTTTTATATTCCCTTAAACTCAAGCATGTATTAGTCAAAAGGAAAAATTGATTAAAGAAGATGTCATCTCGACTTCTCGAATTGTCCAATGTGTATCACTTGATCCTCACTATATATGCTTAAAAGTCAAAGCTTTGGATTGATATATGACCCTAAGAAAGTTTATACAAAGTTGGTGGTGAAGCATCTTGCAACTGCATAAAACTAATATCTAAGTCAAGGCATATATTGTTGAACTCTAAGCATAAAACTAATATCTATATTCCATATAGCTCAACCTCCATATGTGAATACGACATCAGAGGATTTGAATCTAGAAACTCTTTCAGGATTAAGAAGAAATACATATCAGATATTAGCATAAACTGTCTCAATGCAAAATAACCTAGCATATTATTTTGTTGGACAATTTTGGACTGCTTTAGCTAAATAGACTTACTTTGATGATATTTTTCACTCTTTCGGTCGACGAGTATCATGATCGAAATTGTTCATTTTATTGAATATACAGATGAGATCATCCCTGTAAAAAAATCATTCAAATTTGAGATCGTTTGGTTATTTAACTTTGAGAAACATATAAACAGTACAATTAGACATCAAACGAGTCGTCCACATATTTCACAAAGTTAGATAACAAAACGATCTCATATTTGAGTGATCTTTTACATGAATGATCTTATTATATAATCCGCAAAATGAACAGTTTCAATCACGATAATCATCAACTAAAAGGATGAAAAATGTCATCAAAGTAGCTAAAGGCTGCTCTAATTGTCCTATTTTTTTTAGGCAATCCCAAAAAAATGTGGGCTGGAAGCATAACGAGTAAGTTGTAACCCAAATTGGACTGAAAAAACCTGACGCATTAGATTATGGCCCACAGACTGTAAAGTTAAAAGTGTGTCATTCATATACTATACGTATCAATATTCTCATTTTTTATCAAAAAGGATGCTGTATCAATATTCTGAGGACCCCATAAAAGTACATATCACTCTCGTCTAATTTCTGTAGATTTTAAATTCTGCTTTTCAGCTATTAAGAAATCATGTATGCAGGCAATATTTGTCACCTAAGGAAAACGTGCAAGCACAATTGATACGTGCGACATTTGTTTTATTGACCAAAGCTCTTTTGTTTGATTAATTCAAATTCATGATTAAAACCCCATTTTAAATCTTAGTATCATTTGTTTTATTGACCAAAGCTCTTTTGTTTGATTAATTCAAATTCATGATTAAAACTCCATTTTAAATCTTAGTATCAGGGATTAGAGAGGGAATGTAGATTATTTTGATAGTCTCATGACTAAGTGTCAATGTCTGGTTCTCGTTGTCTATTATGTCTGGTTCTCGTTGTCTATTATTAGACTATCGGTCTATAAGACGGGGGAATTGCGCGAATTACGAGACCGGCCTAACCTAAAGTAAAGGCTCTTCCCAGATAATAATATTATAAATACAGTGAACAATGAACAAAGAGAGAAGTATATAGAGGAATTAAGTGTGTTTTTTATTCTCACTAAGCTCATATTTATAAGGACAAGATGACTAACAAATTATCATCATGTTCCTTGTTATAAATCAAATAGAACTTTAGGATATTTTTTTCAATGATTTAAGATGTCCTGCTTAATTACAAGTTGACGCTATCAAATTCGGTAAATTTAGGATATTACCTGGTGATAAATACAAGGTAATAAAGAGGACAATACAAAAATTGTTCATATCAACAATATCACAACAAATAGATATATAATTAAGCTGAAATGGACATCCGGTAGATACATATACAAGCTAGGAGGATCCATACACATGACTTTTCAACTAACACTAAAATCAAACTTAAATTCAGTATGGCTTCTCACCAATGTAATTTCCAGGCGGATCATAATTACAAGTCATAAACACATCTCCATCGTCACAAACAACTCTAGCGCACCCGACTCTTGTTGTCCTCTTCCACACAATCTGAGTGTAATGCCCGCACATTTGGCCAGCCTCGCACGTGTTAGTCACGTAAGTGTAGTACTTCTCTTCGTCGGCCCATGCCTTCACCGCATCGGCCGGCGTCCAACTCGAGCCGCTGCCCCAGTAGATGTTCTCCCCCAGCTTGAAGTCGTCTTCGGGGAACGAATGCTGCAGTTTGCAGTCGGACTTTCTCACGCCGGCCCACCACCGAGCGTATTTCTCGAGGTCAAAGTCCCACATGAGCGGCAGCTCCCACTTGGCTGCCCGGACCAGATTGTGGTGGAACAGAAATTGAAGTGACTCTCCTATGCAGCCCAAGCATAGTTGCTTTGAGACCCTTAATATTGTCTCGTTGTCGGGTTTTCGGGGAGGTATTTGATGGGCTTGAGAAGTGGCTGAAACTGAAACTTTAGTGTTGGAAATGAGAATAATGCAGAGAACAAAGAGGAGGAAGAGGAAATGGGTCTTCATCCTTTCAGTTGTCCTAGGTTGTTATGTGCACTGGCACATTCCTAAAACCGATAAGTGGTAGCTATATATAGAATTGTTGGAAGTATATAGATCGACCTCGAAAATTACGCTCAGCGATGGGCCATATATAAATGTGAAACAGTAGACTCCTTTGGACCAATTACTTGTGGACTGCAATTAATTTGTACGTAAATTTGGTCGTTTATGCTTGGAGACGTGAGAGAAATAAGAACCATGCGCAGAAGGGTGCGTGGAGTCCAAGCGAGCTTGCTTGGTGGTGGGTAGAGGAAATTGGGGACTGATAATTGGAAGGTGGTGGTGAAGCACCTTGGTGGCCCGTGGGTGAAACATGCAGTACTTGTTCCTATTTGCATATGGTGGCATGTATAAATAAAATCCATGCATGATTGAAGGTCGAACCTCTCGTGAGTTTTGGCTATGTTGTGTCCGTGAACTCTGTTTTGTTGTGTTATGAGGAAATTGTGCCCACCACGGTATACTCTAGAACTTGATACGTGGCATGAGAAGCTTGATCTATATAGCTAGTCCCAAGGAAACATCTTTAGTCTTCTAAGTATTTTGAAAAGTTCATGATTACGCATAAACCAAAAGGCCATAACATGAGCATAGAAACAATCTTCATCTAATCATGCGACGGCGCCTATTCAACGCGGCTTGAGGAATATTGATCAATTAATGGTAGGCTTGAGGAATTTTGATCAAATTAATGGTTTCGGTATTTCGTCATTCGCTTTCTTATCTGTACTTACTGTAAATATTTGACCAAATAGAGACCAAAGCAAAGTCACTCTGGCTTGTTAAAGAACAAACACTTAAAATAGATACGGTGGATAATGCAAATATGTTGTTTGTTTTTTTTTTTTTTTATAGAAAAATAGCCTTTATTAATAAAGTACTATCTGAATATTACAAATTATATGAATGATCAATGTGACCAAACCACAACCTATGAGAATCAGGAACTAAAGTAGTATCTTAAATAATGTAAGATCCCCTGCCTGATATATCATAGGAAAATAAATAAAATAAAACACTCAACAAATGGGTAACATATGGTAGTCCACAAAACAGCGATTGACACCTCCAAAATTCACTTCCGCAAAACCACAAAGCTCAAACCTGCATAGAGAAACAAACCAAACAAAAGATTCTACCCTAAAAGACTTGAGCGGACCCAACCCAAAGAGGAAAAAGAAAAGCCACAAAACTTAAAAAATAAAAAATAAAAAAACAAAAGGGAAAACAAAAGAAAACCAAAACAAAAGGGAAAAGAGCAGAAAAGGAAAACCAAAAGAAACCAAAAGAAAATAAGAAAGAGAAGAGTAAAACAGAAAAAAACAAAAAACGAAAAACAAAAAACAAAAAACAAGAAAAATAAAACAAAACAAACAAAAAAAGAAGAAAACCAAAACAAAAGGGAAAAAGAGCAGAGAGGAAAACCAAAAGAAATGTGTGTACATGTGTGTATTGCGGTTATGTGGATAAAATGATAGCATGCAATTGTTTAACTATGCAAATTCTGTCGCCCGTTGTTTGTTAGAGTATATGTAGTAATTCCTAATTATATAACTATTCAAAACATCACGGAAGTAATCTTAATTAAAACATGAAATTGATGTAGATGAAAAGGAATAAGAATATCTCACATGTGAACCAAAGAGAGGCGCGTTGTCGTTGCCCTAAAGTTGTAGACGCCTTCCTACGTGCAAGTTATGGCGGTACCTACAACTCCAAGATATAACCCAAAACCTCATAGGATGTCTAATCCGTACGCACGTCAAGAGCAGACGGGTTTGCCAAGCATTTATCAATTGCCCAAAATTATCAAAATACTTTGATGAAGATGAAGTAGATTTTTTTTATTGAACATAAGAGAATAGAAAACTGGAAATACGCCGTTGGGCACTTTCTACGGTCCGCCCACTTGATTTTTGTTAAAAAACATCATGTGCCTTGCACATGCTTTCCCAAATTACTCTTTAAAAATACCAGGCGGACTGTAGAATTTTCCTACGCGGTTGACTTTGAGGCATCCGGTTTTACAAACCTGTTTGAAACTGATTATGAAAGGTTATGACTCTTGGGTTTTAAATTAAAAGGTTATTACCTTTAAGTAATATTAAAATAATAAAATAAATATAAGTTTTGAATCTTAATAAAATCAAATAAATAACCAACAATTCTCCGCAAGATTTAAACTTTAGATAAACACAAGAAGAAATAATCTAGGCAACTTTATATCATGTAATTGGTGTAGGTGTCTTCCAGACTTGAACCTACACTTAGTGTTAACAACTTTCATACTGAAAAATCATAGCGTACTATGTAGTGAACTAGATTTCTTGTAATCAGAATCAAAATACTAATTGCAAACACATGATATCGATACGTAAGCTTGGTGCGGGGTAGCGATGTTGATGGCCATGCGCTTGATCTTGATTCTCAAGAGAGTTACTAGAGAATAGCCCAATCCTCGTAGTCGCGGCCTCATGACACCTCTCACTTAGTTGAGTTCTCCAAGAGTGCATGTGCACATACCCAGGAGTTTGCCCGCCTTGAAACTCATTCAAGACAAAGTATTTCCTTAACATCACGTGAACAACACTAATCATGGAGATGAGTAGGAGATTTTATTCATTTAGTCTGCTGTTTAAAAGTGTTGAAGTATAAGTCACACAATTGGAATTGTTCCTACCCATTGAACCTTATTCATGAGATCTCCAATCAAAGAGGTTGGGTTACTTTCCTGACTTCCTTATGGGCTTAAACCCATCCCCCTTGACAATTCTAGGATCTTATCCCTAGAAAGACCTTTCGTCAACTGATCAGCAAGATTCATAGCAGACTTCACATAATCCAGAGATGCAACTTCTCTATTTAAAAGGCTTCTAACAGACTTATATCTAACTCATATATGTCTGTTCATTTTCTTGTTTGAATTTTCTTGCCTCACTAGATCCAGCGTAACTTTATTATCACACTGTTTGGATGAGGCAGGTATGGGTTTGCTCACCAAAGGAATGTCTAACAGAAAATTCCCAATCCATTCATCCTCAATGCATGTAGTATCAAGAGCTATGAGCTCAGAATCCATTTTACTCCTTGAAATAATTGTTTGTTTCTTTTACTCCTTGAAATAGTTGACTTTACATCAACACTTTGGGCAATCCAACTTGCATTAGCATATCCTTCTAGTACACATGGAAAAACTTTTATAGCTTATAGAGTAATTAAAGGTTCCTCTTAAATATTGAAACACTCGTTCTATAGCATTCCAATGATCTCTATTGGGATTATGAGTATATCTACTTAGCCTACCTACAACATAAGAGATATCTAGTCTCGTTTTATTAGCAATGTACATTAAGACGAGTTTGCCAAGTTTTTATTGATCACCCAAGATTATCAGAAAGCTTTAATGAAGATGAAGTAGATTTTTTGATTGAACAGGAGAATAGAAAACTATAATACGTTGTTCCCTTTGAGGCATTAGGTTTTGTAAACCTGCTGAAACTGATTATGAAAGGTTATGACTCTCTGGTTTTATTAAAAGGTTATTACCTTTAAGTAATATTAAAATAAAAAAATAAATATAAGTTTTGAATCTTAGTAAAATCAAATAAATAACCAACATTGTTTAATAGCTGATGTGACATATTTATCCTGAAAAGTTGCCTTAACGAAAAATTTGTTTCACAGTAGATTAGACAAAACTATTGAGACATACTACAACAAAAATGGCCTTTAGCGAGGAAGTATTTTGTCGCAAAAAGTGCATTTTTCTCGCATAGGTAGTTTGCGCAAATTTTTCTCCTCATGTCCTACCGTCGGAGCACTTTGCGACGAATTTGCTGTATCGTCACGGTAGGTTCAGCGACGAAATTGACTTCCTCGCTGTAGATGCTAAGTTTCCTCGCTGTAGCGTTTCGGCGACGAAATATTTCGTCGCTGAAAGCTGATAATTTCGTCGCAAAAAAGTTCACCGCCAACATTCAGCTAACCGCGGACTTTTAGCGACGAAATAATTCGCCGCTGATACCTGTTGTTTTGTCGCCAAATGCTATTTTTTTTTGTAGTTTTTGTGATTTAAGAATTTCCACTTTTTTAGAATTATTGTTTCCATTTAAATCAAAATTACGAACCAATGAAACAAGAATATATAACATATTCATAGAAATATCAAATACAACCATATCTTATATTGAAACAAAATCATATCTTACAAACATCAAATTACAATCAATGTGCATAAAAAATTCCTAGCTACTGAAAATATTAACTAGCTAATCTTCATTGTACTTGTATAGAGAAATCTTCATTATTCAATCTCTAAGGCCTTTGGAAAGGAAATGGAGTCCCAACTAGAAAGATAAGAGCAAAATCTTCATTAACCTGACATCTAGAGCACTGAGGCTAGCTTCCCGTTCAGATTTTTTTCCCGATTTCTCTGTTTCTTTTCCTCTCTCCGCTGGATATGTTTGTACCTAACATCACAAGACATCAAAAATACAATCATCAGATTCTATATCTTTCCTGCAACGCTAACTACTTGAAGGCATGCACTAGAAAGTAATCTGCAAATTCATTTCCTTTCCCATCTGGAAATGCTTGTATCTAGCATGATAAAGCATCAAATAAAATAATCAGATTCGAAATATTTCCTACAACGTAAACTACAAGATTTGCAATAGGAACTAACTGCAGGAAGGCATAACGTCAAACTCATGCTCGGAAAGATTTGCAATAGGAACTAACAGCAGTAATCAAATATGTATAAACATAGCAGCGAGGAAGCAGAGGAAATCCATAGAAAGTCTCTTACCTTTTTTCAGCGCATTGTTTAAACATAGCAAGCTCATCTTAACAGAATATCATTGATCTGCAGACCTATTACAAAGTCACTATGTATAAACACCTTAAACTAACAAAAAGGGTCCAAGCCAAAATGGTCTAAAGCCACCAATAGAGTGTCTCAAAATTATGCCTGAGTTACTTCTAGTGTACCAGTTCTATGATATTTAGATCATAATATAGTGCACGCCCTTTGGTTGTGAATCCCCTGGTTCAAGAAGATGATAAAGTTATTTCCCATGGAACACTAGCACAGTTCTCAGAAAATTGTCCAGATAACTAGCAGAGTATTTGAAATACTATAATTGAAACAAGCCTGCATAGTTGTCAAACGTGAACCTGTGGCTATCAAAGTTCACATGAAGTACCACAACGCACAAAGTTCTTTCCTAACTTCTTCTACCAACCATCTTGCTTCCTCCTGCAGTTGGGCAAGCAAATTTTCATGGTTGTAGAATAGAGAACACAGAAAATGCCTTACTTCCGTAGAGAAAAACAATACTGCATTTTGTGAGTACTATACCACGTAAGATCTCATCAAATGTACATTACCTTCAACTAAATATGAAAATACTAACTCTGCAGAAAGCAGAGACCACTTTTTGTCTTCAGAGTTTCTGTATTAGAGTTTTATGGTATACAAAAACATCAAGTTAAAGGCATGCCAAATGCAAGACCTGACAACACACTCTACACCCCCTCTACCCAGATTGCACTAAAAAGGACTCTGAGACTTTGGCTGATAGAGATCATCAGATGGCAAAGAATAAGCTGACAATAGTTCCATCTCTATTATAAGGAATGAGAAAACAATGTTCAGAGATACGACAAGTATCTCCTCTTCATAACCACCTCCAGAAAAGATCAAAAGTGATATTCCACAAGGAATCTTGATTATAAAGCTAACAATAGTTCCACTCCTTACTTTTTCTTCGAAAGTTGAATGGTCTACCGGAAATGAATCTTGATTATAAAGCACGCATAGTACTTGTACTAAAACTATTTTCAAAAACTATTTCTAAAGGAAAATATTTCGTTCTTCTTTTTCTGTTTTATTTCCTTTTTGTAGCTTTAGATTACAGATCCAAAAACAAAAGGGTAAAATAATCTTCATTTCCAAAATCAATAAAACAGAAAAAAGGAAAATGAATGGGGCGGACTTACTGGGTCTTTGAATTGCCTTTTAACTTGTTCAATCACATCCTTCATGCCCTCGAGCCTTCCCAAAATTGTGTCCTCTCCAAATTGGTTCATCAACACCAAAGAGGCTTGTCATCTGCCTCAATTAGTTTCATAACACTTAATTCCATCAACACAGACAAAGTAATGATTCCATATGTCTTGAGGTCATAAAATTGCATACAACAGAAGATACAAGAAAGGAATCTGCAAAAATCGAAGCGTATGGCCAGTTGGTGCAGTGTCAAATACTATAATCGAATAATCCATTGTTTGGACCAATCTACAATGAAAAATTTCCACGACCATATTAAAACAATGGCCGGTAAAGAACTAATGAAAATAAACAGCATATGCAAACAACCAAACTACAGAAAGGAAGTAAAATTTAAGTATGAGTGCAAAGAAACAAACAGAAGGAAACACAAGTCTCACTTCAGCATCTCCGCAAAGCTCATGGCCTCATCAATTCCTGGAATTGCACCTGCAAGCTCGGATATTATACTATCCATTCCATCTCCACCGATGTCTTCGTGCTCAACAGTAGGATCAACTTCCTACAGAAGATCACAACCAAAAGGATCAAACTTCAGAAAATGCAAACCAAACACACACGACAATTCCAATGCTAAATTAATATACCAAACATCACAACGAGCTAAACATTCAACATATACTAATCCAGGTAATAAACAAGTGAACCTACAAAGAATCCAGATTACGAAACAATACCCAACCCAAATAAGAGCAATAACCTGCAAAGAAACAATACCCACAACCCAAATCAAAACTTTAACCTCCAAATCAATTCCAAAATCCAAAACAAATCAACCCAAGAGCCAAATTCAAGCCCCCATATCAAAAACCTTACCCTAAACGCAGCCCGTGATCTGGCTAGATCTCTCACCCACTTAGCTGCGAGGTCATGGCGGAGACGTGCGAAGCCGTTGGAGAACAAAGCATCAAGCTCACGCTGGAGACACTCGAAGCCCTAAATCTCTACTAAAAATCCAGAAATTGAATTTGGTTTGCCCAAATCCAATTAGAGTTAGGACAGAGGAATAACGAGGAAGTGGCTATGGTCGACATATCAAGAGAGATGATGAAGATTGGAGGCCACGGAGGTTGAAGATCGGGGTTGGAGAAAGGCAGTGAAGGTCGCAAGAAAAAATAAGGGAAAAAGATAGAGGAAACAGATACGAGAGAGAGGAATAGGAGAAAATGGAGTTCAGGATACGTAGGGAATTGTTATTTTGTTTTGTTAGCCACAGTTAGAGGAAATGTGTCTAAAACAATTAATATTATATTTGTCCAGCCACAGTTTTGGTGGAAAGTGTGGCAAAAATTGAATTTCCCACATGTTGGTTTTAGCGAGGAAATCAGGTTTCCTCGGTGTTGATTCATCTTTCAGCGAGGAAATCAGGTTTCCTCGCTTTTATTTCATCTTTCAACGAGGAAACAATCAATTCCTCGCCAAAAGTAATGTTAGCGACGAAATATTTCCTCGCTATAGCTCAGATTTCCTCGCTAATTTTGTAACAACTTCAAAGACCAAATTTGCTACACTTTTGCCGACGATCGACTTATTTCCTCGCAGAAAGTCTCTTTTCAGCGAGGAAAACAATTTCCTCGCTAAAATTTTGGTCGCTAAAGGCCATTTTTGTTGTAGTGATATTATTTTTTTTATTGCTTGACACATTAAAATATTTAACTTTTTTTTTTTTAAATAAAAAGATTAACTCAAAAAAAATAAAATTATACAAAAATTATTTTTTTTAATTTTCAATAATTTAAAAAAAAAAAATGCTTCTCTTTTTTTTTTTTTCCTCCCCCTCCCCCCCCTCTTCCCCCTCCCCCCCCCCCCTCCTTCTCCCCTTTAAATTACAAACCTTTTTTTTCCACCTATCATTATTCCTAATTTGCCCTTATGTTATCAATTAAAATAAATGCTCTTTTCATCCGCATCCCTTTCATAACATTTTTTCAGGGATAAATTTCCTTTCACAACAAAAACAGTAACCTGCACATGTTTTGCTTGATATAAATAAGAAATCAATTTGCACATTTGAAGCCAGATCATAATAAATATCATCTCTTTCATAACATATTTCTCTGCATCCCTATAAACTTACGCACCTTGATAGAAATTTCAATTTTCCAATGTTAAAGTGCTAACATATAATTATATATGATAACACATCTAACGAAAGAAATTCATAAAAGTCTTCAATCTCAAAAGAGTCTTAAAATGATGGTCAAATACTCACACCCACGAGTTTGCATGGATATACGAACATGATAACCTAAACTCTACATGAGATGCTTCTTCTTTCATTACATTATATTCATATTGAATTAGGGGTGGATATACCGATCCAATTTTTCAAGAATTCAGACCGATCAACCCGATGAGTACCCGGTCAAACGGGTACTTAACTAAATTCTAGTTAAATAGATACCGAACTGGATCGAACTGGTCCAAATCAGGTCAAGATAGGGTATTCAAATTTAGAACTTGTGGGTACCTGGACCGAACCAAACCCAATTTTAATATATAATTAATTATTTTTATTTAAACTAACTCAAACCCATTTTACACCCATTTTAACCCAAAAAGCCCATTCTCCTTCTTCTTCTTCTTTCTCTTCTTTCTTCTTCTTTGACAGATTGCGAAAATCAAAGATAAAATCGAAATCGGGAGGGGGGTTTGGTGCTTTGTCAGGACTATGTCTTTGTCTTCATCTGAAAAAGAAAGCGGGAGGGGGTTTGGTGCTTTGTCAGGTAAGCTACTCAGGTTCATTGTCAGCAGAGGATAAATCGAAGTCGACCTGCAAAGGACAAAGCAATTATCAGGTAAAACTCCCTCCCGATGCCTCTGGTAAGGGTACCGGGTTTGGGGCTTAGGTCTGGCTACTCTACCCGTGCCCAGCCCTAGATTGAATAATTGATTGCTGCTAAATGGCCTTTTGGTTACTCGATTTTCCCCCTTTTTCAGTTCTAGAGGGGATGCAGTCCAAAATTGCCCCAAATTTAGAATTAGACTATCTTTATGAGATAGCGTCGTGTTATACAAGAAGATTCAAAACAGTTCACCAATCTGTGTAGATTATTAAATGGTCATCCACGGCTTCCACTGAATTACTTCAATTTTGTTGACTACAACATGCTATCTTCATGGAAAAAATAATACTGCAATTTTAACAAGTAACCATCTATATAGGCGTCTGTATGTTTTTTTAAATACAGTTTTCAATACTTCTTCCAATACTCTGTAGAATATCAGGTTTTATATATTCTAATAATTTTATGATTCCATGTTGCCAAATTGCAATATGTTTTTGGCACATTACTGCTGTACAAAATTTGGAAGACATAGTGGTCAGCAGTGTGAGGCTTGAACAGATCATCAACCATTTATAGATGCCCTGCTTCAAATTATAAAGCAGCAAAAAATTTACAAGGTTAGAATTTTTATAATAATTCACTAATGCACCTAGTACTTACACATTAGTAAACATTCACTAAAAATTCCTCTTTTCCGCCTATTTTGCATTAAGTGTTACTACAAGTGAGCAGCAAATTGAGGCAAGTGAGTCGAAAAGCTGCAAAAGAAAAAAGTTCAGTAGATCCTAATGATGCGTTGATCATCTCTTATAAGAAGAAATCTATTCCAGCAACTGATAATACCAACCTTTCTCGCCACAAAATAGATTATGTATTGTTCTATCTAAGCTTGGTTGATTTAACATAGACAGCAAATGTAGTGATCATGAATTTAAATTGCTATTAAAACTTGCCAATCCATCTAAGCCTGAATAATGTTTCAGAAATATTGTTCAGTCTTGCTTCTGCTGAATGCATCACACAATTTATATATATATGTAAAATATATATTTACATTCCATGATGCAATGCTTGCTCTCTGTTTGAATTGTGAAAAAATAATTGAGCCTATTTTAACTTTGATTCCAGCCACCAATTTTTAAGTACAAAAGCAATTACAATTTTTGCCAATCTATCGTCTTTAGATAACATTAATTCAGCTTGATTGTCAATGTCTTCTCTTGGTGTATTTAATTTCATTGTTGTGTTTATTTAGTGCAAACTCACATAGTTTATTGTGATGGTTCAAGATACTTTAGTTCACCCTTTCAAATTGACTTTTATTGATATCTCATTTGGCCTACAAATTTATTGATATCTCATCGGAATGATAGCATACTTTCACCATTTTACAGGTCTAACAACATTGCAAATATGATTTATTCTTTTTGTGCCAATTTGATTGTTCATGTACACTAACATGTTCTCTTTCTTTTTTGATTATTTGCCATTGGAGTATTTGCCATCGGAATGAAGTCTCCCGAACAGGAGAAGAAGGAGGCACACCCACCTCTTGAACAAACACAAGAAGTCAAAACTGCTAAGGCAATCCTACCAAACAATGTGTTGTTCGAAACTGCCAAACTTTTTGCTAATTTTTTCATAATTTTTTGAAAGATGCTTGCATTATTAAATGATCATATTTTAACATGTCAAACACCATTTAGAACTTCTTTTTGCCCAATGTTTTAGTAACTGAAAAAAGTATGCTATCATGCTCAAGGTATACAACCTATTTAGCTTTAGAAGTTCACATATAGGTAGGGTTGGCGGTTCCGAATACCCGTCTGCCCGGGGGGGGGGTAGGTGCTTTTCGCGTTCCCATTTCCGCCGGGGACAAGGGGCCGCGCCTGACCCGGTCGAGGAGGCGACCCCACCCCCCCACCACCCAACCCCAACCCCAACCAAACCACACCCCAAACCCCAAACACAAACCCCCACCCCCCCCCACACAAACCACCCCAACCCCCCCCCACCCCCCCCCCCCCCCCCCCCCCCCCCCACCCCCCCCCCCAACCCCCCCACCACCCCACCCACCCACCCACCCACCACCACCACCCTAACCCACCCCAACCCCAACCCAACCCCCAACCCAACCCAACCCAAACCCAAACCACAACCAACCAAACACACCACACCAACCCACCCAACCCACCAAAATTCCTTCATCCATTACAATACAATCACAAAAAAACATATTAAATAAATAAACCACCAATACACAATTTTTTTTTTTAAAAAAAAAAAAAAGAAACCAAAATCTACACTTACTTTTATTTTTTTCTCTCCTCTCCCCTCCTTTTTTCCTCTTCTCTCTTCCTCTCTTCCCTATTTTTTGCTTCCTTTTTTTCTTCTTCTTCCTAATTCGCAATACTACATCATCAATACAATACCCATAACCTAAACTACCACAATACCATATATACACTATACAATAATACCACAATAACTACACAATAAAAACCAAACAATACCCTTCACACACATACACAACAAACACATCACACCTAATAAAACAACTACAATTCCATTATAAAAAAAAATATATATAAAAAAAAAAACTTTTCAACTAAATTCTTCTCTCTCTCTTCTCTTCATCATTATTTCATTCCTTACTTCTCCTTTCTTTCATTCCTTTTACTATTTCATCCACCATCATACCTTCCACCTTAACCACACAACTACCTCAAAACAAATTTCTAACCTTCACCCATATTATTTCCTCTTTTTAATCAATTTTATTTTTCTTCCACCATTTTATTTTATTCTCCTTCTTCTTACCCACTCTCTTTCTTTCTCTCATATCTTTTTTCTATCCTCTTTTTTTTTTCATCCTCCCCTTCTTCCTTTTCTCTTTTTTTATTTCTACTTTCCTACTCCCCTACCTATTCCCTCCCTTTCTTCCTTCCCTCTCCCTTTTTCTTTCTTTTTCTTCTTCTCCTTTTTTCTTTTTTTTTTTTTCTTCCTTTCTTCTTCTTCTTTCTTCCCACTCCTTCTCTTCTCACACTCCCCCCCTCCTCCTCTTTTACCTACCTTCTACTCTCCCCTTTCCTTCCCTATCTATTCCTCCTCTCTCCCACACATTTTTTTTAACACTTCTTACAACTTTCTATTTATTTTATATCCTCTTTTTTTTTTTTTTCCTTACTTTTTTTACATCCTTTTTTCTTTTATTAAACCATTCTACTTAACTTTCTCTCATTTTACTTTACTTTTCTATATCCATTCTCTAGTAGATTCCAATCTCACATACCCACTCTACCTCCCCCCCCTTCCCTACTACTTTTACTTTTCTACTACTTTTTTTCCATCCTTTCTTCCTTCCTATCCTTCTTTTCTACTCTCTTCTTCTTTTCTTTCTTTTTCTTTTTACTCCTCTCTCCTCCATCCTTTACCCCCTTCAACTCTCCTCAGCTAACTTCTTTTCTTATCCCCCCTTTCCCACTACTCTTTTCACCCCCTCTTCCTTCCTAACCTCCCCTATCTCCTCTCTACTTATAAGCTCACTACATAACTCTCTCTTATACCCATACTCATTTTATTCTTCTACCTTCACTCTTATATTTTTCCCCAATCTTATTTTTTTCTCCCTCAACTCACTTTCTCTCTCTTCTCCCTTATTTTTTCTCACTACTACTCACATCCTACTCTTCCTACACCACCTTACTCCTTCATATCAACTTATATTTCCCTCTATTCTCCACTTACTCCTATTTATTCTTACTTTTTTTACACCTTTCACTCACTCTAAATTCAATTCAATTTTAATATTCTTATTTCAATATATAACTTTTATTTACCTTTCTACTATACTTTTTTTTTTCTTTATAATTTATATTTCTTTTATACTTCTAACTTTTCTTTTATTCTTCTTCCTTTCTTTACCTTCCTTTCCTATATCTTCCTAGCTCCTAAACTCTCTTTTCAAAAACTTCTTTCACCCTATTCTCCAAAACACCACTCCACCACTTCTCTTCTACCATAACTCCTTTTCTCTTTTTTCCCTCAATACTCTCTCTAATACCCTTTTTTTTTCCTTTTAAACCATTTTTTTTTTTTTTATTCACTTTATCCTTTACTTTTTTAGTTTTTACTTTTTCTTCTCTTCTCATTTTTTTTTCCTTTTTATCTATTTCCCCTTTTCTTTCTTCTATTTCTCCTTTAACTCTTCTCTCTTTACTCACACTCTCATTTCCCCTACCCCTTCTTCTTACTTATTATCTTTTTCTATCCTATCTTTTTTTAAATCTACCTTAATACCCATATATACCCTATATCATTTTCTATACCTTGCTCTATTACCACTTCTTTTCTACTTTTTTTTCTACTTTTTTCTCTCTTTTTTATTTATTTGATTCTTGTTTTTTTCTTTTTTAGTCTTTTTTTTTTCTTTTTATTTTTCTTCTTTTCTTTATTTCTTTCTTCCTCTTCTTCTTTTCCTTATTATCTTCTACTCAATCTTATTTTCCCCTTCACATTTCTTTATATATATTCACAGCATACAATCTACATAAATAATAAATTATCCATCAAATACCTACTAACATATTTTAATAAAACACATCATAACAACACCATCTACACAAAATACCATATTTACACAATCACAAAAACTATCCCCACTCTTAACATATCCTTCACTCTCTCATAACCTTTCAATACCAACCCCACACTAATACCTATTAAAAACACATACATTACATAATAACTATATATTATTATTAATCTTTTTATATTTTTATTTTTATTTTTATTTATATTTTTTTATTTTATTTATTTATTATTAATTATTATTATTTTAATTAACAAATAAATTTATTCCTTATTTAATTACCAATAATTATAAAATCATCTCACCTACCATCACAACATCTCTAACTAACTTCCCAATTTAAAAATATTTCCTTTTATTTTAACTTAAGTTTATCCTTTTCAAATATATTCGATTTTTTTCGTTTTCTTTCTCATTTTTCTTTTTATTTTTTTTTCTTTTTTTATTTTTTATTCTTTTTTTTTTAATTTTTTTTTCTTTTTACTATATATATTTTTTTTTAGTATTTTTTAATATATTTATTAATAAACATATAGGCAAATGGTATTATTGTAGTGTTTTCAACCAACCCTGTGGCAATGCGTGGGCACCTTTTTTTAGTTTTTAAGTAGAATAAGAGAGTCTCCAACAACCTAGTCATTCTCTCACCTCTCTCTCTCTCTCTCTCTCTCTCTCTCTCTCTCTCTCTCTCTCTCTCTCTCTCTCCCTCTGTGTGACAGTCCTCAATGAATTCCAAAATGAATACCAAATGAATTCCAGCTCCGATTCATCTGAGAAAGAGAGATATATGTCCACCTGAGAAAAAGATTGAAACATTTGTTGTCGATTTTTCTCGGGAAAATGATGGAAAACAGAGGAACACAGAGGATGAAAATGGAGCATGTTAATTGCGGGATTGGGGCTGTTTGTCACCTGCTAAACGGGTCGTAGCAATTGGGTCATAGAGAAAGTGATGGGGAATTGAGAAATTGAAAGGCCGGGGTGGGTTGCACTGGAGAGTTTGAAGAAATGGAAGAGAAAGTGACGAGGAAGAATATAGAAAGGTGGGGTACGCGGTGAAGAAGAAAAGAGGAGAAAAAGGAAAAAAATAAAAAGGATGGGGTCAAATGAGAAAATAAATATTAAGTATTTTAAGTTAGATTAAAATACCTAGTATTGTTGGAGTTTTGTATTTAAATGAACAAGCTAAAATAAACTTTTATTCATTTTTTGAAAAGGCTTAATTATTAAAATGCCCCTCCAAACTCACTTTCAGTAAAAATTCGCCCCCCCAAACTCTAAAATGCCATAATTCGCCCCCCCAAACTCACTTCTGTTAAACCGTTGCCCCCTTTTGAGTTTTTCCGTTTCTTTTTGCTGATGTGGCATTCTAAGTGGATACCACTTGCTGATGTGGACTGCCACATGTTAAAATGGGTTGCCATGTCATCATCATCTTCCTCCCACCCTCACGTGAAATTCTGACCCCCCGCTCACATCGTCGATCTCATCACCTCCTCCGACTTCGTCGTGGCGGCGGACACCGAGATCAAATCACCCAAGCTATACAACACGTTTCTAAGAGACCTAAAGCAAGTAAGAAATCAATCGATTCAATTCCGCACTGATTTCAATTTCCGCTTCAATCCGTACACTGACGAATTGCGTACGTTTTTCCGGTCGATGTGCTCAGTCGCTGTTGCAGCTCGCCAACCCTCTACGCCGTTTCGCCGCCGCCGCCGCCGTGTCGGAGCAAACCGGAGCCGCTCCGAGATCGGTTAAGGCTTTGCTACGTCTCTCAAAATCCGATTTCCTTGTCCGATGAGGTAATCGTATGCGAATTCGGAATGCACGCAAACTGTTTGTGTTATTGCCACTAGAATCTGAGATCGAATTTGGTGTATCTCCTTCAAGATTGAACGAGACCAAACTCTTGAATGAAAACCCGAGAGAAAATTTCCCAATCTGGGTAATTGCGAGTGCAATCCAAACTTTGAAACCACTGTTGAGCATCTCCTTCAAGATTAAACGAGACCAACCAAACTTTCTCCTCCGGCGGTGTTTGGTAATAGTCGAAGAAACGCTCGGCGCGGTACAACCAAGATGGAGCGTCATCGCCATCGCCGAATCTTGGAAATTCCACCTTCTGGTGCGGCTGACGAGGCAGCCCACGACCCATGTCGAAACGCCCAAGAAAGCCTTCGTGGTGGTGCTCGAACACTGGGCTGGGAAGCGATGTGCGCTGCCGTGGCAGCGATTGTCGCAGGGAACGCCGTCGTCGTGGAGGTCGAAGCGCTGGGCTGGGAAGCGATTCGCGCCGGGAGCCTGGTCTTGGCGGCGATTGTCGCAGGGAACGCCGTCGTCGTGGAGTTCGAAGCACTGGTGGAAAATTTGCAGCTGGCCCACCAGGAGCTCACCGTCTTCATCGACCTAATTCCCAATCCCATTTTCCAATTCTAAAACCCAATCCCGTTTTCTGCAGTTTTTTTTTTTAAAATCTGTGAAATTTTTATGTTTTTGCTTAGTTGGACATGGGTGGGCCCCAGTTTTGAGCACGTGGCTGTCACCTCAGCAACATTAAACGGAAAAACTCAAAAGGGGGCAACGGTTTAACAGAAGTGAGTTTGGGGGGGCGAATTATGGCATTTTGGAGTTTGGGGGGGCGAATTTTTACCGAGAGTGAGTTTGGAAGGGCATTTTAACAATTAAGCCTTTTGAAAAATAGTAAAAAATTTGATCAGTCTATTGGAGATGATCTAAGCAACTCAAGCCCTTTTTGGAAATATAAGAGCATCTCCACCCACATAGGCGCAGGCACGAAGTGGGCTATTGCCCTCCTCTTGCCTGCATGCGATGAATAGTGATCGCCTGCGCCTTCTGTCAAAAAAAAAGCCCAGACCCATGTAGGCGTAGGCGCATGCGATAACTATTTTTAATTTTTTTTTTTTCAAAAACATGTATAAAAATTATCACCAACATTATAAATTTTATTTGGAAAAAGATGGATCACATGTATAATAATTTTATGTTGTCAAATAAATTTTATCTAAATTTGAAATTTAATATTACGTACTAATAAAATAAAACATGAATATTACATGCTAATAAAATAAAATAAAAATATCATCAAATTAAATCACTCTTGAGGAGGAAACCACTCGGAAGCGGAAGCCTCTTGGGCCTCCCTAAAAAGCCTCCGTCTACGAGTAATTGCTTGTCTTTCCTCCGCCTAATAGGCTTTTGCATTTGGAGTCATATAACTGCAATCCATTGCCATAACTTTATATTCATTATCCTGTTGCAGCAACTCATTATCTCATGCTCGTTCTGCAAGTCAGACCTCTTCCCTTCTTCTTGCTTCTTCAACACGAATTGCGGAATTCCTCGCAAATTCTTCGCACAAATTAGTAGTGAGATTGGAGGGCTGATTCCTTACTTTTTTTGCAGCCTTTCTTCCTGTAGGACGAGTCGATGAACTAGGTGTTGCAATAGTGTCAACATCATCGGCTAAATTCACTTCCATTGGGGTTCCTCCCAATGACGCTCCCATTGGGGTTCCTCCTGATGACGCTCCCATTGATGAACCTTCACCTGTGAAATCATTTGGAGAAGGGGTTGGGTCCGATATGTTGACTTGTACATATCGCTGACAATCCTTGACAATGTCCCAACCGCCCCATTGTCCGAAACTAGCCCCCTTCATTTCAGATTGATACCACAGTTGCGCATGTCTTATCTATTAAAATTATCATCAAAATTATTAAAATTATATACCAAAATATAAAGTTAAAAAAACAAAATTTTTGAAATGTTTGCCTCGTCATCCAAAGCATAGCCGCTCCCGCTATTTTGCGATCCTTTGTTCAATGCCTGCTCCCATGTTTTGAATTCTTTGTGCAAACCCCTCCAATGACTTTGCAGAGCTCCTTGATTTCGAACCGTACCGGGCATATGAGCAATATAGTGTTGGGTAATTTTTCTCCACATTTGGGGTGTATGCATTTCAGTACCGGTGATCGGGCGATGACATACAAATTTCCAAGATTTGCACAACTGGATAGCTTCTGCTTCAGTCCATACACCGCCCGAGATGGCTGCATTAGCTCTGGAGGAACGAGACATTTTGAGTGGAAAAAGATGAGGAAATTTTGTATGCAATTGACAATGAAAGTAGCAAAATAAAAAATGATGGAGTGGAAATTGATTTTGGTGTATGAGAAATGAAAGAAAGGATTGTATTTATAGGGAAAATTTTTTTTATAAAAAATTCGGATTAAAAAAAAAAATTTCAAAAGGTCAGTTTACGTGGCAGCATCTGGACCGTTGGATTGCCAATGGCTACTTCTGGCGGACGCACCAGATGCTGCCATGTGGCAGTCAGAAAATTAAAAAAAAAAAGCCATTGGGGCTTTTTTCGGCATCCATTGCCGAACACAAAAAGCAGCCCAACACACTCGTTCGGCCTCCACTACCGAACACGGACGCACCCACTCTCCCCCACGCGCGCTTGCACTGCACGCGCCGAAATTAAAAAAATTACGAGTGCGGCGTGATGTCAGTTGGGACCCACACCGCACTCGCCGCCCGCCTTTGCCTCCGCCTACGCCGTTCTCGCCCGTCGCTCGGCTTCCTTTCTTTTCGCCGGTGGAGCATCAACAGTAGCAGCGACAAGCGAGCCTGCACCCTCGCCTACACTCTCGCCTGCCCGCTGGAGATGCTCTAACAGGTCGGCTTCAAACCATAACAGCACGTGCGTGAATTGTTAATTTGTAGTTTAATTATGGTTTGAATTTTGATTTGGGAATATTTAAGAACAGAAGCGGTAATAATCTACGCGCCTATAATTTGGATTCATTGGTTCCCTTTTTCATTTGACCGCAGCTTCCATTTCACTGCTCATACTTTAAACACTTTTTTCAACCAACACACCAATCTCTCTTTTTCTTTATCTTTATGCTATATAAAACACATGATCGCGCCCAATTCTCCGCTCAATCACGCAACCTTGGTCCCCGCCGCCGCCGCCGCCGCCGCTAACTCAGCCCGAAACCGCCGTTGTTCCCAGGCTCTCTTCTCCACCAGCAACCTAGGGTTTCCATCCTCCGAGCGCAGGCTGCGGGTAAACCCGACCCGGATGGACCTCCTGCGCCGAATTGTCGGCTCCGGCTGCTTCCGGAGCCCAAATAGCCAGGGGATTAAGGTGGAGATCGACAGCGGCGGGGTAGATGTTTTTGCCGCGGATTCCAAGGGCGGCGCCGTAGCTGATCATCTTGTCATTATGGTCAATGGAATCATCGGCAGGTATGCCTTTCCCATTTTGGTCAAATCTAATCTTTCCTTTTTCAATATATGCTGGAATCTGGTAAATACTGTAGTCGAAAGAAGTATTATGTAGACAATTCATTGAATTGAGTAACGTAGGCTGATGCCTATATTGGAAATAAGCACCCAACGCAAGATGATTTAGGTTGCGGTATATGCACTTTTCTGTAGGCTAATAGAAGCCGGGGTTCGTAATTGTGCTCAATTTGTTTTTAGCTAGTTCGAGCTCGAATAATTGAAGAGATAGGCCGAAGTCAAACAGGATGTTAGGACTTGTGTAAAAAAAAAAATAGAATTGAAAGATTTCTTTGGGTTCACACTGAAGATAAATCTAAACTCCATCATGTTAATTGGGATGAGGTGTGTCGTCGTAAAAGGTTTGGAGGGGTGGGATTGAAGAAAACACATGCTAGCTAGAACAGGCTGGAAGATTTTGCAGAATGATCCGGGGTTGTGGGCTCAGGTCCTGAACTTACAAGATCAAAACATTTTGACTGCTTGCCAAAAGCTACTCTAGATACAAAATGGAGATAAGTTGTTGGGTCCGGGTTTGCGGTGGAGGGTTGGGAAAGGGGACTCCATTTCTTATTGGAATGACAGTTGGACTGGTCTTGGTGCTTTGAAGGATCAAACATGGTTGCCACTTTATAAGGATATGCTCCTGTGGACTGTAGTGGACAATGCATTGGTTGGGCCGTATCTTTCCACCCCAAGTAATACCAACGATAGCTGCTATCCATGTCAATACTGAAGCTCCCTATTTGTCTCAGTTTCCTGCTACTTTCACAATTGCAGTGGCACTTTTGCGGTCAACTTCATATGCGCCCAAAGATGAAGAGATTTCTGTTGTTGATTGGGCATCATAAATTACTCACTAAATGAGCAAAGAGTTAAACAGAAACTTGCTATTAACTCTGCTTGTCCCTGCTGCCTATTGTGGAGGGAAACTAGGGAGCATCTCTTGAGAGATTGTGAATTTGCTTGTGTAGTTTGGATGCATCTGAATATGCCGCTTGATGCGAGTGAATCCTTTGAGCTTCCTTTTGAAGATTAGCTTTGAAAGAATTTAAATAATCAGAACAGAGTGCTATTTAATCTTCCTTGCAACCTTACTTTTGCCGTGATTCTGTGATTTATCTGGAAATGGAGGTGTAAGTTTGTGTTCAAGGAACGGGTTGCTAGTATTGAGTAGGGACTTGGTTTCATTCGAGTTTTTGCTACAGATTGGTGGCAAAAACTGGAAAACGCACTACTTTAATCAAATACAACCCTCCTGAAGAGATACCGTGAAGATAAATGTGGATAGCAGTGGTGCAGAAGATCAGTTGCAGATTGGAGCAGGACGATTATTGAGAAATTGTTATGGAGAATGACTTGCTGGTTTTGTGAGTAATATTTGGCATGGTAGTGCGCTGGAGGATGAGCTCTGGCGCATTTACTTGGGGATAAAGGTGGCTTGGGATAAAGGCTATAGAGTGGTGGTATTAGAGTGTGATTCTCTTACTGCTGTCATCTAGTTAATGATACCATTGACATTGGCCATCCGCTTCTCAACCTGATTGAAGATCGCAGAGCTCTTGTGGTGAGAGCCTGGCATTGTAGTTTGCATCATATTTACAGAAAAGGTAATGTGGCTGCAGATATCATGGCAAGCATGACTGAAGGGTTTGATTTGGGTCTTAATATGTTGCAGCCTCCCCAGTCTATCCTCATTGTTTGTGGTGATGATACTAGTGGGAAAGCCCGTTTGACAGCTGGGGCTGGTTAGTGGGATTTGTTGTTTGTTTTGGCCAAGGCCCCCCAGTTGACAAAATATAATACAAACGAAAGCTTTAACCTTGCTATGATTGATTTGTAAAGCTTAAGAAGAGTTCAAATTTCATTCAGTCAAGACAACTTGAGTTCAACTTGAGTGCCATGAAGACAAGCTCAAGCTTGGCTTGTCTCATACAAAAACCAAACCAAGCTTGATGTTGGAAAGAAATATTCAAGCCAAATGTGCGTCCGTCTTTCAAAACGCAGCTTTCTGAAGCTTAAGCTTGAGCTAAACTCAAGAAAATTTAAGTCAATCGAAGCTTGAGTACCCTATACTTGCTGTGGTTTAGCTCATTCACACCCCCTAAACTCAGTATGGTCTGTTTTAGGTTTTATTGGTTTAAGAAACTAAAGAAAACTTCCTTAGTATTTTAACTTGTTCTAGAATAACTATGAATTAAATAGATTCTGGAAAACAGGAAGCAAGCAGTAAGTGAGGTGTCAGGATTCAGTCAATACGTATTCAACCAGAGCAGGCAGGAAAACTTAGAAAATATTATTTATATTTTCTGCCTCTATCAGTTTGTTTAATTGGTATAAAGTAGTTGCTGACGTCTATTTTTCAATTAATTTAGTTGTATAAGGTTTTTATTCTTAGTTTCTCTATTTCAACAGCGTAAATTTTGTCTCTTATGTAAATCTAAAGTTGTTAATTATGATATTGAGCCTTTCAGAAATACTATATGTATATAAACGGTATAATACTCAAAGCCAGCTCCTCAAAAAGGATGCACAAAAGGGTTTCAGACAGCTTCTTGTTCTTCCATGCATTATATATCTTCTTCCTATGTTTAAGCTTTGACACACTTCTCTTGAGAGATTGCCCTCTATTGAATTGTTGTCATGTGATTATCCTATTTCTTATTTTGGTCTTCCCTGATAAATCATTTTATTCCTAAACACAGTATTTCTGCTTGTCATTTGAAACTCTTTTCCTTGGTTTCAGTGCTTCAGACTGGAGATATGCTGCAGACCAGTTTGTGAAAAAGCTTCCTGATAAAGTAATTGTGCACCGTGAGTGCTTCTTGTCACTAATGATTTTTTGCCTTTACATGTGCAAAATTCATAACTAAGAAATTGCAATCACCGTATCGTTGCAATTTCTAAACATTTATGCAATTTATCAAGTTTGAATGTGACCATATAGACTTCACTCCTGTCCAAACACGTAATGTAAAATATGTTTAAATACTTTTTTTCACTGCTGTTGTGAATCTGACGTAATAATGTCTTGTAGTAATAAGTAACTTATGCATGCGAAGAAACCTGGTTATATGTACAAGGTTTTCATCAAATTATTTCCCTGAACTATAGGCCTGTTTGAAGAGGATCCTCCATGCCATGGTATGTTAATACTTCATGTTCATTGGCACATGTCACTGCAGATCACTATTATGAATGAATCCGTAAACTAGCAAGGTGTAATTCCCAAATTTTCCTTTCCAACTCAGAAGGCATGCTCACTTTGTTGTTCTTTCCTTTAATTCACTGGTGTGGTAAAGCCTTATTATTTGACTATTAGTTAACAGATGTTGAAAGACCAGATATCTTATGTATGTCCATAGGTTAGGGATGACATGTATAGAATAAAAAGTGCATGTGGATATAAGAACTGGCTACAAACTTTAGGGAGGTAATTTGATAAACCTTCAAAATGAAAAAAAAAAAAAAAAAAAAAAAAAAAGGTACTAGTTCTGTTAATGAAAACTTGTAAGTTCTGCTAGTACCTCCCGTTTTGCTGCAAATTTAATGTATAAAGTACAATCTTTTCCAGAATACATGGTAATATGGTTGTTTCTGACATGGTACATTGTGCGCAGGCAGTGAATGTAACTCTTCAAGATTGACATTTGATGGTGTTGACATGATGGGTGAGAGGCTAGCTGAAGAGGTATTTAGTAATAGTATATTAGTTGCCACGTTTTATCATGCTGGGTTCATGTAACTATTGATAGTTCTTTGTGTAAAACTTATGGTACTAGCTAAATATTTGTCAGTTCATAATTGAAACCTGGTGAAAATCTTGAAATCTAGAATAATATGCTGTCCAGGTGTTAGCTGTTGTCAAAAATAGGTCTGAGGTGCGGAAGATATCCTTTGTGGCTCACTCTCTAGGGGGGTTAGTCGCAAGGTATGCCATTGGGAGGCTGTACAAACCTTTTTCAAAATCTGACTCCACAGGCGAAAATGGAAACTGCTTAATTGAAGGGCATACACATAATTTGGCCCAACGCTCTGATGAAGCTCACCATGGTACAATTGCCGGACTGGAGCCAATGAACTTCATTACGGTTGCAACACCTCATCTCGGTTCAAGGGGAAATAAACAGGTAGATCAAGTTATTTTGTATCTATGGATAACAGAAAATTTTTGAGCATTTGTCGAGACGCAGGTGTGCATATAGCCGCATTTATGTTTAGGTATTTTTTGTCCTTTCCTAGTGTGAGTGTGAGGGTGAGTTTGAAGGAAAGTGGCTGCCTGTTGAAAGATTCATTACGGCGTTGTAACTTCCATTCTGTATTTGAGAATCTCTGTGCACTGTGTGCAATATCATCATGCACCTCCATTTTGGTTTTTTACACTTTTTATTTATATGGAACTCTGTTTTGTTAAACTTGTGTCCGCAGCTCCCATTTCTCTGTGGTCTTCCTTTTCTCGAAAGAAGAGCTTCTGAAACTGCACACTTTATTGTTGGGAGATCCGGGAAGCATCTCTTCCTAACAGATGATGATGATGATGGCAGACCTCCTCTTCTTCTTCGGATGGTCAATGACTCCGATGACCTAAAATTCATGTTAGTATAATGCATGCAATACCTCGTGAACATTCAACTATATTCAGTTTGTAGGTGATAATGCAATCTTTTTTCTGGTCTATGCAGATCAGCATTACGTGCATTTAAGCGCCGTGTGGCATATGCTAATGCAAATTTTGATCGTATCCTTTTCAGTGTATTTTTCTTTTCAAAATATTGATGCCTCTTGTAAAATTGTACATCTATTTTTTTATTTTTTATTTTTTTACTTTTAGAACCACAAATATCTTGTTTACATTCACTTACCTTTTAGATATGGTTGGGTGGGGAACATCATCAATCCGGCGTCAATCTGAGCTTCCGAAGGAAAGGCTTGCTTGTTTTCCTTCTCCACTTTACATTTTCAGGGTCTACATATCTTTTTTGGTTTCTAACTTACTCTAATACTTGTTTTTTGACTCGCTTGCAGTCAAATCTACGTGTGACCGATGAAAAGTATCCCCACATTGTATGTGTAAAGCAAGAAACTTTTGATGATATCAGTATTAAAGCATCTTCATGTTCTCAAGACCAAACAACTGACTTGGAAGGTTTGTCAACGTTTTTCTTTGCTAAGTTATTACTGTCGCCGATATCTTCTCTGCCCCTTGTTATAACTTCATAACAAAGTACTGTACATGACAATGACTTTCAGGTTGTCGTACTGAAAAGTCTTTTATCCTTCCGATTTTAAATAGCATTTGTCATTTTCCTTTGTGTAGAGGAGATGATTAGGGGTCTTACTCAGATACCATGGGAACGTGTGGATGTGAGCTTTCAAAAAAGTCGACAGCGATATATTGCTCATAATACCATTCAGGCAAGTTTTGGTTGGTTTCCGTTGCTATGATGTTTCTACGATTTGTCTGAATCATATTTGGTTACAAACTGTGAAATGCTTGGTTTTGAGATATTTTTTTAACATCTCTATGAGCATCTCCAACAATGCCAGCCAAAAATTGGCTAGTTTAACCCGAAAATGAATCAAAGTAAAGAATGATAAATTAATTCTATTTTAGTTTTAGAGGAGAGAAGTCTTAATATTGTTTATGTTTAGCTTGAGAATATCTTTCTCTTGGTTAAATATGGCTAGGCACCATTCATAAAACTAGTTTGGCTATTGATACGGCTGGTCTCTTGGAACAAGAAAACTTGGAACTTTTGGGCTCAAAAAGTTAAAAAGTGTTATTTGACCAGTCTCTTGGAGATGCTTATAAACTCCAGTGTCAGCCCTTTTTCTGAATATTTTTTTTTTTTTTGTCGTTTTAGACAAACTACTTTAAGTGGCATGGTAAATGTCAGCTGATCTAGGCACACTGCAACTACAGATAGAACTGTAGACGTTGGTTTCTTCAGTTTAAGCTATTTTATGCTCATAAAGCATAGAACTGACCTTTAATTTTAGCAATTTATTTTCATAGAGAAACCCCTTCATGGTTTGTGATTTCTGTTCTTATGCATATGTACTTCCTCATGCATACAGGTGAAGAGGTATTGGTTGAATTCTGATGGTGCAGATGTGATTTTTCATATCATAGATTACTTCTTTCTCTAAGCCTTCTATTCATTTGATTTTTCGGATAGGTGATTGAGCAATTAATTAGACTTGTGTCTTATTAGTTTATATGTTTAAAGCTCGTCATGTACATTTCACCTCTGAAGATACTATGATGTATATTTGATGTCAAATGTAGATAGTAAATTTGTAATTTCATTGTTATTGCAAACCATATCCAAATTATTAGTTTCATGAATGTCATTTAGTAATCCAGCGCTCATACTTTCTTGTAAATAAGCTTAATTTAACTATAATGGAATAGATTGATCTGAGTTTACGCTGGGACTTCATCATCTTATAATTTCTGATGTTCAAGAATGTGGTGGCCGAACACTATTGGGGTCTAATTTTTCCACCCCCCATTCCTCTCTTTTCCCCCCACCAATTTTAATTAAATCAATTAAAAATATATTGTTTGAATGAAAATTACATAAATGTACTTTCCTATTTCCGAAGGCGATGTGCATCCCGAAGTACCTAAAGCCGCTGCATATATGTGAGAAATTGTATAGAGTTGAAACTATTATAAAAAAGTGACTTTTTAAAATTTGGGGTTAATTTTTGTATAATTTTGATAAAAACTCTACTCCAGGGTGTACATTGCCTTCGGAAATAGGAATGTACATTTATGTAACTTTCATTCAAACAATATATTTGTAATTGATTTAATTAAAATTGGTGGGTGGGAAAAGAGGAATGAGGGGTGGAAATACCCACACTATTTATTATTTAATTTATCGGAGTATACTGAGGAACTTATCTATAGCTTGGCTTTTGTGGTGAACCTTCTATAGCATGGTTGGTTTCTCCCAAATGGACATGGTAGGTCCGTAATTGGTTTTCTTGGTCCGTAATTGATTCAAGTGAAATTTATGGCATGGTGAACATTTTTGGGGAATTATCTCAAATGACCCCAAGGGGGAAACATTTGTTCCAAAATGTCCAAATTGTTACCTATTTGCACAAAAGCCCCGCCTGCTAATTCCACTAGAAGCCCATCGGCTCTCCATCGACAGTGTTGCTTTCTTCGTTCTTTGCGTGAAAAAAAACATCCCCTCAATCCTTCAGTGAAGCTCCCCGCGCAACCATTGGCGAAGCAAAGGTCTTTGTTGAGGCGCTCGGCTCGCCCTCCGCTGCTGCGCATCGCTCCAACAACTTGGCCGCCCGGACGGCGTACTCCAGCGCTGTGTTCAGGCCTTTGCCGGAGGCGATGGTGTCCCGGGCGAGCTTGAGTAGGAACGGGCGAAGATCCGGGTTGTCGAGGGAGGCGTTGGAGAGAATCGGATCGGGCGAGCTGGACAGGGGCTTCTTGGATCGGGTCGGGGATTGCCTGGATTGGGAAGGGGATGGGGACGGCGGTTTATTCGAGGTTTTGCTGATGTGGGTCGGGTCGGATCTTTGGGGATTGGGTTGGGGGTCCGGGACTGAGCTTCGAAGCGGGCCGAGTCCGGCGGGGTTTTGACGGAGAGCACCACAATTTGGGTTTTTTTGGTGGGTTTTTGCTTGGAATTTGTGTTTTTAGATTTGAGTAATTTGGGCTGAAGTTTGGGAATTCAAGTTCATTTTGAATCTGGGTTGGTGTTGTTTTGATGAGGTGGGAAGAATGCTGTGAAGTTGCCGGGAACAATATGAATACTATGACTGACTATGGACATACTATAAGAGAAGAGACTATGAGGGACTGTGAGAAACTATGGCCGCACTATAGTCGCACTATGAGGGACTATGAATGCGCTGATGAAGTACAACTAATCTGTACTAGAAAGACTATGAGGGACTGTGAGGAACTATGGCTGCACCATGGGTGCACTATGAGGGACTATGAAGGCGCTGATGAATTACAACTAATTTGTACTCGAAAGACTATGAGAGACTATAGACATACTCGAAAGACTATGAGGGACTATAAGGCACTATGGCCGCACTATTTACCCAGGGATTTATTTGCAAAATAACTGTAGCATTTTGACTAATGAAGCGATGCCCACTGCCCTGTGGACAATTTGAAACAAAGATTGGCCTCTTGGGCCATTTTGGATAATTCCCCAACATTTTTGAAGAAGTACAGCCAATAACGCCAGCAGAATAGAAAAGGGCCATTAGAATCTGATTGCATTGTCCAACCCTTTTCCAAACGAAGGTTTCTGTGGTCGCAATCAAGAGTAGGGCCCATTATTCCACACGAGTTTATGAGCTAATGGGGATTAGTTTGTTTTGTGGGCAAAAAAGCCCAGCTTGGCCCTTAGGTCATCTTTAGCAATGAAATTTAGGGGTAGATTAAACACTATTAGCCTCATTTTTCTTTAAAAAATCATCTTTAGCAATGTGCTGGCTAAAGGGTTAAAGGACTTGAGGGGTGGCTACCTTTAGCCCTTTAGCCTTCTTTTTTGTAGTGTTCACACCATATTTGCCAAGTCCACAAGCAAACCCCCCTCAACCACTAAAGATGATAAAATTTAAGGATAATCTAAATCTTAAAAAATAAATTTTTTGATGGCTAAAATTTAGCTATATAGTCTTTTACCCCCTTTGTTGCTAAAGATGACCTTAGGGGGCATGGATTAGCCCAACTCAGTAATTAAACAAGTAAGCTTGAACTCATGTGTTTGAATTATGACTTGACTCATAAGCCCGGCCCATGGTGGCCCACCTAAGCCCGACTTAGTTGGCTCAGCTAGGTCAGGCCTTCAAGCCCGTGAATCAATTTCAGCTCGTAAAAAACTTAATCATGTCCTTATCTCTGTCCACAAAATCTTTATTCGTTTACTCATAATCGTTGATATAATTCATTTCACTCAAAAACTTATTTATTATATTTTTATGATCTTTCACACACCACCCATTACCCATATCTTTTTTTTTGTTGAAGTTTATTGAATAGTGGTAAATGTTTATTTTTTTATTTTTATTTTTGGTTGATGAAGATATTTATGTTTGAAACGTTTGAGTTGATGATTCAAAAGTCTTTTTTTTTGGTGATATATCAATATTTGTAAACCATCTAGGCTTGGCCTCTTATAGCGGGCCGTGAGTAGACTTAGTTCGGCCTGTTAAAGCCCAACTCAATGGGATGGGCGGACTTGAGTCATGATTTCGCTAAAAAGCTGCTATGTAGATTTAGTTTTCGTCTCTGGGCACCTCTAAATTTTTTCTAAAGTGAATTTTTTTTATAATGAAACACCAAAGCTAGCACTGTTCTTTCATTCATGTTGACAATATGTTGCGCCGCCTAATTAGCCGTTGAAAATGATGGCGCTTCTTCTACGCCACTTTAACTGAACAAGAAAGCTCAAAACTTGATCAAAACTATCTTCACCTTCTTCACCAAGCACCACAAAGCCGTGGTCAATTCACCAGACCGCCATACTTACAATGCTGAGCTCGAAAACAACTTCAACAAGGCCTTCATACCAAAAATTCTCCCAAATCTCCAAAGCTTATTCATCATCGTTCTCATGAATTTTGATATTTTTTTGGTTTAAATTAGTTAGGCATCTGCCGTGCTTCTCTTGCATACGATTGAACACCTTGAATAAACAAATCCCAATTTCAATTAGTTCTTCTTTTCCAGGCCACACTGAAAAAATCTAAACTCCTCTTCCAAGGAAATGAGTCAGATTCCGGCCAAATTAAACTGACAAATATTGTATTGCATCCAAACTCATGTTTCATGGACAAAAAAGTGATGAAAAAAATATTGATTAAACTTATTTGGTGAAGTTATCAGATATCCAACCATCCTTAATGTTGGGTTATGAAGACGAGTGTTAAATTGTGGCTACACAAATGGATGGGTTGCCAAGAAAAAATTAGTCAATAAAATAAAGAAGGGCCTATACGGAAGTTTATAATTAAATTTGGGTGTTCAAAGAAGTTAAAAAAATAAAATTAGTATACAAGGTGTCCATCAAAGAAAACTAAGTAGAAGAAGCAGCACTCCAAATTAATTTTATTATTTTGTATAGCCCAGTCTAATACAATCCTAACCCACTGTTTTTGGGCTAGTGTGACCCGGCCAGGCCCGCTTCCGAGCCCTAGTCCAGAGCAACATGTCGCTGCTAAGTACAACATAGGACAAGTGACCTAGAATAAATGCCGAATCAAGCATCCAGGATGGGTACTGAAGAGCTGACCACTGTGGGGTGTCCAACAACATGGACAGAGATCCTCTGTTCCAAAAATTTTGTGCCACTTTTGTTCCACTCTTCATGTTTCGACATCTACGATAATTTATGTTATGATCCAAACCGTTCACTTTTTTTATTATCTAGTAAAGATCATCCTTGCAAAAAATCATTCAAATCCGTGATCGTTCGGTTATCAAACAATGAAACATAGCCGAATCGACTTTGTAAAACATAACCGGATCTTTATTGCAAGGATGATCTTTACTAGGCAATAAAAAAAGTAAACGATTTGGATCATAACATAAATTATCGTAGATATCAAAACAAAGAGAGTGAAACAAAAATGACACAAAATTTTTGGAACAGAGGATCTCTGTTCCAACAACATTGCAAATGTGGTGGGGAAGCAACTACTAATTGATTCTGTGAGAGGGTTCGGAGACCCCTAAAAATAAATATTTCTTCAATTCGTCACTTCTAAACGTCCTCTTCTGTAATCTGGCTTCACTTAATTGGTTTGAAGTGTTTACCCTTTATACTTGGATCTTCACATAATCGGTTTCTTGACAGAAGGAAAATGGGGTAAGAATTTAATAAGTACAAGTACATTCGAAGCAACGAAATAGCTTTCTCAAAATCAGGTTGCATTAATTATGAATCTCTCTGGACAAATGAAATAAATCTGCTTTGAGCAGATCAAGCAGGTACGTACCCTGTACATATAGCCAGCAATATGCAGTACAAGGTAAATACAACGGAAAATCACAAGGGTGGAATCCTATCTCATCTTTAGCTAAGTTATTCTGTATGAAGTAAACGGGAAAAAATTGGGAAAACTCAAGCAAAATGCTTTCCTCGTTTTAGCAGTAAGCAAAATGCTTTCTTTAAAAACATGTTTATCTTACATCAGCATTTACAGCATCCTTTAGGGGTCAATTGGCCGGGACCTTGGTCTTGCTAATCAAGAAGATGAATAACCACGTTGGTCTTGGATTTTACTCGACTTTGTCTCCTCAGAGCTGCATACAATTATCGAAAAGTAATTATTCAGCCAGCTGTAGCAATTTATGTTGGTACATAGTCATGAATATTGCAGTCTAGTTTTCAGTTACCTTTCTGTTTCTTCGGTGCTTTCGTTTCTAGTGCTTGCTGTTTGCATTGGTAATGACCCAGCGGATTCATCTGTCAGCTGACTTGATAAACTCTTACAGAACTAGTCATTTTCAACATAATGTAATATCAGTAAGTGAAAAAATTAGTTTCATCATTAATTCATAAGCAGCTCATGGATATGATCATAATACTTCTCTATATGGTCCAAGGTCCCCTGCAGATCTTGATATTTCTACGACACAATTAGTCGGAGCAACCTCAATCACCTGCGAGTTTCCACGAGATAGTGAGAGATCGAAATTAGAATCCTTTCATTCATGACTATGAAAAAGATTGTTGGCAATTGCTTACCTCTGCTGATATGTCAACATATGATCGACAGCATCTAGTCATAATCTGTTTAGCATGCATTTTCATCTGATAAAAAGAAACCATTAGTTAGCAGGAATTGTGAGATTTGGAACAAGAAAGAATGCTTTTATGTTTTCTTTACCCTGAAGTTGTTCGTTCTTGCTACCGACAAACTCACATCTATTGCAGCAGCTTCTACTTTCTTTAAAGTTTCAGTAATTGTATGCTTTGACCCAAACCTTGTTTTCTGCTTCTTGTCATCCTATACACCATTGATCATTAATTTAAAAGCAAAACTAAGCAGGACATGTTTGCAGTAAATCTACATCTTCTATGTGAACTTGCCTGTTCCTCGAATAGACCTGACAAATCTAGATCATTTGACATTGCTATCAGTTGAAATGCATTTATAAAACTTGAGGACTTTGGAATTTTTGTCTGCACCACATTCTCCTGCAAAGAACAAATAACAAGGATGAAAGTCAGATATCTAAATGAAATGTGAGATTCTAGCATTTTCTGTCTGATTAAATCAACTGTGCTTTTACCTCAATTGAATCAAATGCAGCATTAACATCATCTAGGTAGATTTTTTCGTCATCATCGTTTCCACAAGTAGGCATGTAGTCCTTTTTAAACCATTCATCTTCGACAATCTCTGGTACGGTTATACGCTGCATTCATAAAAGGAAACATAGGAGACAATGTATTATTGTCAAAACTCTGTGAAAGATACGATCAGTAGATGCTGTAAATGTAGCATAGTAGAACCCAAAAATGAGTTCGACTCTTATGCTTGGAGTGAATGTATGAGAGCATACCCTTTTAGGATTTGGATCAAGTATTCTGGAGATTAGCTTCTTTTGGCTTTCTGTAAACCATTGTGGAAATGTATATTCTGCTCTGGCAATCTGTGCATGCGCAAGAGTTTCAGAAAGAGAGATATTTTGATTGTATTCGAAATGAGGATTTCTAATTGGATGCTTCGGAAGTATACCTTTTTGTACAAGCTCATCAGGCTTGAGTCATCAAATGGCAGACGACCAGCCAGTAATTCGAACAGAATCACTCCACAAGACCAAACATCAGCAGCTGCTCCATCATAGACCTTACTCACAAGCAGCTGCTCAAAAGAATCAGTCCACAGGGAGTTAAGGAAACCCGTATGTATGGCTTTTCTCTTTCCCGGTATACATCTAGAACCTCATAAAACATAATCTAATTAGCAAAGTACCTCCGGAGCGACATAACTTGGAGAACCACATTTAGTTGACAACAGGTCACCAGGCTGCATGATCATCAGAGTTTCAGCCAAGTACCATTTTCAGATTGTCACATTTTAAGAGTTAAAAGTAAATAACTAATGTCTCAAGAACATGGGAAATCTACACCGCTGATGCTTACCTTACGCAGTGCACTAAGTCCAAAATCAGAGATCTTCAGATTCCCATTACTGGCCAAAAGCAAATTTTCTGGCTGTTTAAGATGCCATAGTTCTTGTCAATAATGGAGAACTTGTGAAACATGTGTGGTTTTGTTTTAGTTTCTACTCACCTTTAAATCTCTGTGATATACACCTTTGTTGTGACAGTAGTCCACTGCATCAATCAATTGCTGAAAAAGCTTTCTTGCCTCTCGTTCAGTAAATCTTTTCGCATATGCCTTTTTCAAAAGTTCAAACATAATTAGAAAGTTCACAACATATGAAACCATTTTCAGATCAGAGATGAAGGTAGATGAATCTCACCATCTTGTCTGAGAGTTGACCACCAGATACATATTCCATCACTATGTAAATCTTGGTTTTTGTACCAATGACCTGCAAATGAAAAATTTGACAAAAAACTTCTAAATTCCCAGAAACACCGGATGCAAAAACTTAACCACCACCAAACATCTGTAACTGCTAAAGATGCATACCTCGTGTATTCGTACAATGTTTGAATGGTTTAGAAGCTTCATTGTTCTAATTTCTCTCTGCACCTGAAATTTTGGGCAACAATTTTGTTCTGTTTTTCATTTGTCCAACGAAACAGAACTGAACAAGGATTCAAAGTAAGGTTTGGAAAGTTTGCCTGAATCTTAAGATTGCTCTCCATGACCATATGCTTATCCAGGATCTTGATAGCAACATATTTGCCATTGGTGCTGTCAAGAGCCAGCTTAACCTTGGCAAAAGTACCTTCTCCAACGGTCCGCCCGAGCTGGTACTTCCCTATATTGCTGCATAGTCCCATGTTAATTTCGGAATTCTCAGAGAGAACCCCAAAATTCAGAAACTACTTTCTGCTTTGTCTTCTCCAACGATCAAACCAACTCTTCCTACATCCCCTGCAGATGTTTCTTATAGCAGATGTTTCTTATATCCGGGCTGATCTTCTTCCAATATTGAAGTGATCAAATTGGATTCGGATAGTAACCCGTGCTGATTTGTAGCTGCCATACTAGTGGTGCTGAGCTGGTCGGGTCATATATGAGGGCCACAATTCAGAAAGTTTGTATGGTGACGATTTTAAAGAGTTAGCTCCACTGTTTCCTTTTGTGTGCAGCGAAGGACGACTAGTTTTGGCCAGTTGGTATGAATGAACTATAAACGTGTTTTGAATGGAAGGTAGCCGTTGATATATAAGCAACGTTTTTTTTTATTTTTTACGTAGATATGGTCAAGGTCTTCGAAGACAAAAGGGACAATTTATTATGCTTTTGTACTTGAATGATACGCAGATCAAGAGAAAATCACAATTGAGGAGTCCAATTTTCTTGATCTAAAACGAGATTAAATGCTTCGTCAAGAAAAAAAAGAAGGAGATTACATATAGGTCCTGAACAACCCCTTAAAAAAATTAATCAACCCCATGCTATAGGCTATAGGACGCTTATTTTCAAATCCTATACTTGATAATTGACCTTGAGAATGTAATTCGAAGTAAAGGGCGCTTCTCTTCTTTATGTAGATACTCTGTTTATACTAAAGATTGTAGTTGCCTTTAGTCATAGTTAGCATATATGAGTTAAATTGCGTTCTGGTGGTCAGCGTTTTCATATTTTTATATCTGTTTGTAAATAAAATTTTGGAAGACCCTTAATGGATTCTTGCCAGGGACGGAACAAGGAAGGATTGTTGAGGGGGCCAACATATAAAACAACAAATTTCTAAATCCTTTCACTGAAAATTTGAAAATTTGAAAAGAAAAAAGAATTGTCTGGTGGATATTTATACATCAAAATTGAACTTGTTGTGATTTCTGTTGTAATCCTTATTATATTTACTTAGAACCTAACTTTTTAGCAGCCATTCCTTTGGGATTGGTGGAAACCCTAACTTGTTTCCCTTAAATAAAGGCATACGAAGAGACACACTCTCTTCTATTCGGTTATTCTATTCTCTCTTACTACGATTCTCGTCTCTAAGGCTTAGCAATTCATTATTACTACACGTTATCAGCAAAAGTTTACTCTCGCGTTTGGAGATTGACGAATCCCCGTCGAGAGTTCACGAAAGTTACCGTTCATCCAACCGAATCCAATCACCAAGTAAATATGATTTTACCTTTTGAATTTAGTGATTTGATGAATTGATTATGTATTGCAAATTATCAAGTTGGATATGGTTGAAATAATATGTTGAACAAAGAAGGAAAATCGGATTAGGGTTTTTAACATGTCGAGCCCGAAGACTGAGCGTCAAAGATCACGCACCCCGCGACCGCCCACCGGAGCTCCCGTCCTCTCCCTTCACTCCCCCCACCCGCCACCCCGACCCCCCGCCGTCCCCCCCCACTCGTCCTCCCCCCCGCCCCCCGACTAGCAATGTCCGACCTCCGCCCATCAACACCCATCCGCCCCGCCCCTGATCCCGATTTCCACGGTTCCGTTTCGGACTTCCCCCCCCGTCCCACACGACCCGCGCCCTCCCCCCCCCGCCCGACCCCTCCACCCAGCAAACCCACCCTCCCACACAATGGCTACCAGCCTCCTCCTATCCACCTCTTTACACCGCCTTTGGGCTTTGTCCCGCTTTCCGAGTCGCCCCACGCTCTTCCACACAGATCCAGCCTTGAACCCTCTTCCTTTTTTCAGCAATGGGCCTTCACAAGCCCTTCCAAACCTATTGTTTTGATCCCAGCCTAAGCCCATATGCTCAGGAAGCATATCAAAACGGATCCTGAGATCCTAGACCATCAGTTGTTTATGTTTTATGTTGAAATATTTGTATGTATATATGTATGTGTGTATATGCAGGTATACACAGTGGCGGATCCAGGACTCATAAGTTGGGTGGTCCTAATGTAAAATATCACTAAAAAATTTCGAGCAAAATATTTAAAAGATAATGCAATAGTTCATAAATCAGGTACATGATATATAATTTACAAGCTACTCAAAAATGCACCGGCAAAATGATATATTTTGAAAACCTTGCATTTGAGCTTCATTTTCAATACAAGAGAAAATGATAGCCCAAATTACGAACATATTGATAGTTCAAATTACGAATACGTCGATGTAAAAGAAAATAATGGAAATGAGCTTTAAAAGTTAGAAATTTTGAATGAAACTTCAAAAAATGTTAAGTCATCCAACAATGCACGTTAAAGACTAATAAACTTCCTAAAATAGTATTCACATGATAAAATATATGTCGATTACGAATGATACTATTGAAATTTAACTACATAATTCAGTTAGGCTGACATTTTATTTACTAAAATATATTAAAAATAAGTAGGGCTCTTACCGGTTCAAAATTATTTTTGCATTTACCTAATATTATACATTAGTGTAGCCAAATGATAATAACATAAAACTAATTGGAAATTGAAACCTTTTTTTTTTTCAACATGAGCTTGCGTTTTGTACAACCATAATAAGAATAGTTATGTAGTGGATTCATCCAAAAAAAAAAAAGTTATGTGGTGGGGTACATGGTGCAACAGATTCACACAGTTCAGTTATTGGGCCCAACATAGGGGCTACGAGTGGCGGTGTGCATGCCGGGTTTCAAATTTTTCTCAGATCTTAATCAACATTCAAACGGCAGCGTTTGAGAGATTGGATCTTCCTCAGTAGAATCTGCAATTACCGTTCTCGCATTCTTTCCCCCTCCTTCCTCCCTCCACGCTCTTCTTCCTTCCCATCCCCTATTTCCTCTTTCCCTCACGCTCTCTTTTCCTTCTTCCCCGCCTCTTTCTTCTCCTCATATTCATGGAAGCTCTATGGAGCTTGGGGTCCCACCACCAGGACCACCCTTGGACCGACGGTCATGAACCCGAAGTTCATGGAAAATCTCACCCGAAGTTTCGAGTATATGTGAAATATGAACCCGAGTTTCTAGGTTCCTAAAACGCCCGTACCAATCATAACCTAGTTATGAGCTATAACCTGAAGTTATATGCTATAGTGAAACGTCACATGTTATAACCTAGTTAGCATGTTATATCCGACCATGTCATAGAACCTGAAGTTTCTTACTTTGTCTTTCTAGTTGCTTTTACCTAGCTATAACATACTAACACCTACCTTGTGTTTTTACAGCATGTCGATCTCGCAAAGCTCGAGTTCATGCGCTTGAGGTTTCCGGAGAACTACCTCAAGTGGACAAGATGTGAAGCTACATCTCACCCTCATGAAGCGCGAACGCCATTGAGGACAGCGATAAAGAGGCACGCTAGCACTAAAGCTGGTGCAATGATACTCATCCGAAAGCATATGCCTGAGCACTGAGAATGAGTACCTTGGGGAAGAGACCCCAACCCTCGGAAAGCGCTCGCTGAGGGTTATGATCATCAGACTATGATCTACTTGCCTGAAGCAAGGCATGATTGCATAATCTCCGTTTTCAGGATTTCAAATCTGTAAACGAGTACAATTCTGAGGTTTGCAGAATCCGATCTATCCTTAAGTTTTGTAAGGAAGAACTGACCGAAGAGATCTCCTGGAGAGACCTATTGCCTTCATCCTCTATATGCTCCTAAGCAATACAAGAGAGAGGAAGTTCACTAAGTTTCGGAACTGATTACCACCCTGTTGCTCGCTGAAAAAGAACAACAGTCTTCTTATGAAGAACCACCATTCCGCCCTACTAGTTCGAAACCGCTCCCTTTGCCTGAAGCAAACGCTAGTGTTTCGAATGGCTTTAAACGCCGTAACAGGGGCCGAGGCAAGGGCCGGAAGCCCAGCCTGCGAATAGGGGAAGGGGTAATCAAGGCCCACCAAAGGACAACAACCGCAGTGGCAACCGCGGTCCTTCTGGTCCCAAGGCCGCAACCTTCAAGAAGCCGGGAAAAGCAAGACTTACCCGAGATGCTGATGAGCCAAACATGTGTTATCGCTGTGGAAGTACTGAACATTGGTCCCGCGTTTGTCGCGCCCCCACCAATGTTGTCCAAGAGTACCATTCCCGCCGAAATGCTAGAGAGACAAACTTTGCGCAAGTTGATGATCCAATGGAGGATGCAACCTTCGCAACCACCGACTTCCAAGCTCCAACAGAAATGGAGGAGTAGTCTAGGACATGGATCGGCCCTGTTTGGCCGAATTTAGCTATCAGTTTTTAGTTATTTCTTTTCGGATTAGATGTTGGAAAATTTACAGTTTTAAAGTTTATGGATTATGGTGCTTTTCGTTTTACTATGGATACCATTTCGCATATTTTGCTATCGAATATCATATTAGATTGAATCAAATTACCTTGTATGTATTACCGATTCAAATCAATTTATCGCTTAGGTATGTCTAGTGGGGAAGTCACTTGCCTCATTGACAGTGCCACCACGCACACTATACTCCGCGAGCGGAGGTATTTTTCTACCTTTACACCTAAGCCAAGCCCTGTGACAACTATCTCAGGTCCGTTTAACCTGATTGAAGGGCATGGCATTGCCCACATAATGTTGTCTAATGGTACAGAATTTACCATTAAAGAGGCCCTGTTTTCTCCACGTTCCGGAAGGACGCTGTTGAGCTTTAAGGATATTCGAGCAAATAACTATCATGTTGAAACCACTGGAAGAGAGTGGGAAAGGAATATCTTTGCATTACATCTTTCACATACGGCAACAAGCGTATAGTGGAAAAGCTAGAGCGCTTACCTAATGGATTGTACCGCACAACCATTCGCTCGATAGAAGCACATCATATAGCCGGCCTGAAGCCCGCTGAAAATGATGCTTTCTCGCTTTGGCACGACCGTTTGGGACACCCAGGTCGCGACATGATGATCCGAATTCTGAAATTATCCCATGGTCATCACCTTAAGTCGAATAAGGTCCATGCCATTAAGACCTTATGCAAAGCTTGTTCATTGGGAAAGTTGAACATTCAACCATCCCCTGCAAAGATAACCAAAGATCCACCTACTTTCCTTCAGCGGATTCAAGGGGATATTTGTGGACCAATTCAACCACCATGCGGACCATTCAGATACTTTATGGTGCTGGTTGATGCTTCTACCCGTTGGTCACATGTATGCCTATTGTCTACACGCAATGCTGCGTTTGCTAAACTCCTAGCACAGACCATTAAACTAAGGGCTCACCACCCTGATTATCCGTTGAAGTCGATTAGACTGGATAATGCTGGAGAGTTTACATCAAAGGCTTTTGATGACTATTGCATGTCCCTTGGCATTGAGGTTGAACATCCAGTTCCTCATGTTCATACCCAGAATGGCCTTGCAGAAGCGTTTATTAAACGACTGCAAACAATTGCTCGGACTTTGGTCATGAATACCAAACTCCCTGTATCCTGCTTGGGGCTATGCAATATTGCATGCAGCTATGCTAGTCCGTTTGAGACCTACCTCCACCCAATCTTATTCCGCGTTACAGTTGGTAACTGGGTACGAACCTGACGTTTCGCACTTACGCGTATTTGGGTGTGCCACTTATGTACCGATTGCGCCGCCACAACGTACTAAGATGGGCCCCCAAAGGAGGTTAGGCATCTATGTTGGCTATGAATCTCCCTCGATTATCCGGTTCTTAGAACCCTTGACAGGCGATCTCTTTACCGCCAGATTTGCGGATTGTCACTTCGATGAGACAGTCTTCCCGCAGTTAGGAGGAGGGAAGAACGTCAACGTTCCTGATGAACGACGAGAATTGACGTGGTGCGTACCCACTATGTCTCATCTTGATCCCCCTACCGCACAACGTGATAAGGAAGTGCGACGTATCCTAGATCTTCAGAACGTTGCTTCTAACATGCCTGATGCATTTACTGATCTAGCGAAAGTGACGAGATCTCATATACCCGCTGCAAACGTGCCTGCAAGAATCGATGTCCCTGTAGGACGCCACGTTCCAGTCGAACGTGGGTTATTGGCGGCTAGCCAATCGGCTGCCCTCGGCCAGAAGCGCGGCAGACTGTTCGGTTCAAAGGATTCCAAACCCCGGAAGCGGAAAGGAATTTCGAATCCCATCACGCCTCACACGTTCCCACTCATGAGGTTGTACAGGATTATGGATATGTCCTGGGAGACGTCCCAGGGGAAACTCCAAATCCGACCCCCGAGAACCAGGAGATTTCGGTCCATTATGCTAGCTTGGACGAGTTGTGGAATCGTAATGAGATAATCATCGATGATACTTTTGCTTATACAGTGGCCGCTGAAATTACAAAAAGTGATGATATTGAACCGCGTTCCGTTGATGAAGCTCAACGTAGAACGGATTGGCCAAAATGGAAAGAAGCAATGCAAGTCGAACTTGGATTCCTTAGCAAAGAGAAAGGTGTTTGGACCAGTTGCTCCCACACCGCCCAATGTCAAACCAGTTGGTTACAAATGGGTTTTCGTAAGGAAGCGTAATGAGAAGAATGAAATAGTGCGTTACAAAGCACGCCTTGTGGCACAAGGTTTCTCTCAACGACCTGGCATTGATTACGAGGAGACGTATTCTCCCGTAATGGACGTGATTACGTTCCGCTACCTTATCAGTTTGGTAGTTTCCGAAAAACTGAATATGCAGCTTATGGGATGTTGTAACCGCATATCTCTATGGGGATCTAGATACAGAGATATACATGAAAGTTCCTGAAGGACTTAAACTCACTCACTCGAATATTTCCAAACCCCGGAATACCTTATCTATTCGACTGAGACGTTCACTTTACGATTGAAACAATCCGGGCGAATGTGGTACAATCGCTTAAGTGAATACCTGATTAGTCAGGGATATGTGAATGATGAACTCTGTCCCTGCGTGTTCATTAAGAAGTCACAAACCGGTTTTGCGCTAGTCGCAGTGTATGTCGATGACATGAATCTCATTGGTACTCCCTGAAGAGCTTGAGAGCACTGCTGCGCACCTTAAATCGGAATTTGAGATGAAAGATCTTGGGAAGACTCGGTATTGTCTCGGCCTGGAGCTCGAGCACCGCACGGATGGCATCCTTGTGCATCAATCGAATTACACCCAGAAGGTGTTGCGTCGCTTTAATGAAGATAAAGCGAAACCTTTGAGTACCCCCATGGTCGTTCGCCACCTAGATGTGAAACGAGATCCTTTCCGTCCTAAAACAGGATGATGAGGAAGTATTAGAACCTGAAGTTCCATACTTAAGTGCAATAGGCGCATTATTGTACTTGGCTCAATGCACTAGGCCGGATATCTCATTTGCTGTGAACTTGTTGGCTAGGTATAGTCATGAACCTACACGCCGTCACTGGAATGGTATCAAGCATATCTTCCGTTACCTTAAGGGTACAGTGGACTTGGGTCTCTTCTATCCCTATCCATCTCAGGAAGGATCACCCCTCTTTGATCCTAAGAATGATGGACGCCTTGTTGGTTATGCCGATGCTGGTTATCTTTCGGACCCACATAGGGCGCGTTCTCAATCTGGTTATGTCTTTACCATTGGGAACACAGCGATATCATGGAAGTCTACAAAACAGACTCTGGTTGCTACTTCTTCAAACCACGCCGAGCTCATCGCTTTGCATGAGGCTACACGTGAGTGTATTTGGCTACGATCAGTTATCGAGCACATACGGCGTACTAGTGGTTTGTCTTCCGTTTGTGAAGTCCCGACGACTTTATATGAAGACAATGCCGCATGTATTGATCAATTGAAGAAGGGTTTTATCAAGGGTGATAACACTAAGCATATTGCTCCGAAGTTCTTCTTTTCGCATCAACAACAAGAGCATCAGAAAAATAGATGTCAAGCAAATTCGTTCTCAAGACAACCTCGCGGATCTCTTCACCAAGTCTTTGCCGAAGTGTACCTTTCAGAAGCTGACTAAAGGTATTGGTCTACGTAAATTGTCTAATTTACCATGATTGTAGTCTTCAGGGGGAGCATTGTCGAATTCAGGGGGAGTATCCTGAAGTATACTCACTTGGCCTTAATGTACTCTTTTTCCCCTTAGCACAGGACAACTTTTTCCCACTGGGTTTTGTTGCCTGGCAAGGTTTTTAATGAGGCACCCACATCGGGTTGGTCATACCTCTGTACGCTTTTAGTGTCGACCTATGCATGCTCACTTTTTCCCCTTCGCCTTTGGTTTTTCCCATTGGGTTTTCCTTTGGCAAGGTTTTAGTGTTAGCATTCTTCCCATGGATTCCCCGTTGACTCATGTTCCTCCATGTGCCTGCCGCGACGTCTCCATCAACCGCTTTCGCTATTTGTCCGAAGACTTGACTAGCCTACTTCTTGAGTTCTTCACACTCAAGGGGGAGTGTTGTAGGAATCCTTATTCCGGTATGATTGTGTAAACTAGAAGTAGGAAACCCTAACGGACTTTGTATTAGCTAAAGCCCATTCCTATTGGGATTGGTGGAAACCCTAACTTGTTTCCCTATAAATAAAGGCACTACGAAGGAGGACAAACACACCTCTCTTCTATTCGGTTATTCTATTCTCTCTTACTAACGATTCTCTGTCTCTAAGGCTTAGCAATTCATTATTACTGCAACAATTTCATATATATTATACTAAAATCTAACTCATTATTATAAAATATAGCATACCATATATTGTATATTATACAAATTACAGTAAGTTCTTATATGTCAGGGGGCAGGTAAGCTATTTTATCATATTTATCACTATTTCTGGAAAAAAGCTGGTGAGAGCCCTTTGGCCCTAAGAGCATTTCCACACCAAAATAGCAACGTCACACCCAAAGGGTAAGTTTTTGCCCCCAAAGAGAGATACTATTCACATATGACTCCCATGAATAGTAATGGCTTTTCATTTTTAGTCCCACTGTAAAGGGGCAATGACAAGAGGAGATTACTATTCATGACTTTCATTTTTAGCTTTAAAAAATTGAGAGATAAATATCCTCAAAATGTCCTCCTTAATTTTATTCCAAAATTATCCTTTTTTTAAATTGTTGCTGGCCACTGGACCATGACATTACCCACCATAATTTACACAATTGGAAGTTTTCCTCCGTTCAATCGCGAAATTGGATGTCGACATTTTGTAACTGACAGAAAGGCAAGATAGATAAGAGGAAGAGAAAATTTGTGAAATTTTGATGTGGTAAATGTTAAAATTTGATTGGGTATTTATATAAATTTTTCTCGCACTTTTTATGCACAAAAAATCTTAGCCGTTGAATATGGAGATCGATATTTAGAAATGTGCTACATGACACAATACATTGTAGAGAGCCGTTGATGCTCATTGCACATGGAGTCAGCCAGAAGACATCAACAAAAAAGAGTCATTGCTCTTTCTCCAGCATGGAAATACGAGTTCCCCTAATATACGCACCATTAAAAAAAAGGCAATGAGTGGAAGCTGACGTGCGCTGACATCAATCTACCCAAAGGCAGCCTGGGAGTCAATTTCTTACCTCTTGCCCCACCTGTTGCTCCTTCCCCTAAACAATTTCGAGCAATTTATGCACCAGTGGAAGCCAGTTTTTTAAGCATGGGGGTGACACTAGGCGAATTGCCCCATCGCCCCTTGCCTTTTGGTTCCAGGTGGAATTACTCTATGCAAATCCGTCCCTGGTTCTTGGAGCTGCTCTCACCAAGAAATTATTATGGGTTCTTATGATGATAAGCAATCAGCATTCTTAGAAATTTACCTCTACATAATTATAATGAGACCAAACTTTACAAAAAAAAAAAATTGGGAATCTTAGTTTACGGTACTTCATTGTAACATTTGTTAGATTAAAACTTTGTAACTTTATATTTTTTGATTCAAGTCTAGAATTTAATGCAGTATGTTTCCTTGTCCTTTTTCATTCCCAATTTACCCAAATAATCATATATGATTTTCATTTAAATCTCATATATATGAGATTCGAAATGTCTCATTCTTTTTTCATTCCCAATTTATTCTTTTAGGTACAATTTTTTTTGAATGGATTGGTACAATTTTCATATGGGTACAATCTTCATTTGGGTACATTTTCAACAGTTTGGTACAATCTTCAATTGAGTACACTCATCAATTTGGTGCAATCTTAATTTGGGTACAATTTTTGAATGGGTACAATCTTCATTTGGGTACATTTCATTTGGGTACAATTTTTGAATGGGTACAATCTTCATTTGGGTACATTTTCATCATTTTGGAACAAATTTTTATTTGGGTACAATCTTCACTGCGGAAATACAACCTACATAAGGGGTAATATAGGTAAACATTATATTCAAAATTTCATTTAAAGAATAAAACAGTTGACATGTAAATACATTTATGAAGGAAAGATGAGGTGGACAAAGGTTTTTGTCCTTCAATCAAATTTTAAAATATAACAAAGTTTTCATTAAAAGAGGTTAATGATGAGGGACGAGAAACTAATTTCCAGAAAAAAAAATTCTAAGATAATTACTATTAAAAATTTTCCTTACAATTCATGAAAATACAATTGCTCGCGGTAGATAAGGGTCGCCATACTTCGGATCTCGACATGCCTGTGGCCCTAATTCGCCATATTTCACACAATTAGGTGATCAAACGATGTCGGAATTGATTCATTTTTTGTGGAGATGATCTTTACTACATTAGTTACAAACTCAACGGTTCCAATCACTGTTCATCATTGTGAAAAGGTGGCGTTTGGCCGGATCAACACCGGCCCAATAGAGACCGGATCAACAGAGGATCCGGTTCCCTCTATCACCAACACAAATCTGAGTAGATCTATTTATTTGGTTATAAAATTAGTCAAATTGGGGTCCCAAGAATAAAGGCTTGAAAGATACCGGCTCTCTACAGGAAGAAAACTAAGCGGTGAAGTAGATGCAAAAGTGGTCTCATGAAAATTGAATTTGTTGTTGGTATGAGTATATTAATAGGATCTGTTATTTATAAACTTTGGAGTGAGGTTGTCGGAATTGGTGTCAAAGTAGCCACCGTAGGTGGGTTGTCGGCATTGGGAGGATGAGGATGCTGATAGGGCTCTAATGCCGTCTTTTTTGTTTCACAATTTTTTTGTTTTTAAAGATAAAATAGAGGATTTTTCGGTCATTTTGTAAAGAGGATATAAGTGTTATTATAAATTCAATGACGTCTAGAGTGTCCATAGATAAATTTTGAGTGTACATAGCAGCTCTCAAAATTTGGACGGGTGCTATGTACACCATATTTTCTTTTTTGGACATCCATATTTTTTTGTACACCTATCTTATTTTTTGAAACTATTTTAAACACTCAAATTTGATTAAAATTTTCCACATATGTCATTCATTTAGTTTATTTAACAAATTATCTTTGGACACCCAAAATTAAAAATTGCTAAAACTTATCTCTCCCTACATGATTTATTTTCAGAGCGAAAATCATCTTTCATTGTGTCTTTTATGAAAATAGGATATTTTATCATGTTTAGGGTTTAGATAGATAAGAGTAGGATATATGATATAGAAGGGTGGAAATGACATATCTATGACTTTATATGAAGTGTACAAAAATTTAAGTCCTCAGATATAATTTTACATAAGGATATAAAAGTAATTATAAGTTATAAAAAATACAAGATATCCAAAGAAGATAATAAAGTATACATAATAGTTCTCAAAATTTCATAAAAAATTTGGTGGCAATAGTGTTATTGAAAACTGAAATCGTCGTATTTTGGGGGCGAGTCCACAGCATTCACTAATTTTGGTTAAGTGTTAGTTTATCACTTTACCACACGTTTTCCTTTTTTGATTTTATGCACGTGAAAGAAGTGTATCCACTTGATGGAGGTAGCTAGAGCTTTTCATCGGGGTTATGTGGACGACAGGAATAAATACTTTTCAAATGTAGCTAAAGATGCATCACTGGCTTTGACTTTTTTGCTTTTATTCACTTTTCATCCACCACTTTTTTTTACCTCAAAGCTTGGATGATTAATTTTTAAATGAACGCCCAGAAGGAAATTAATTGATAATTAGAAGTTGGATATATAATAACGTTAAATTACCGAGTGAATTGAAGATTAGATGAATGCATTTAGTACTCGATATCTTGGATTGGTTGTTGTTGCATGTGATATTCTCGATCGAGTCGAGTTTGTTGAAGGAATCCCACCATTTGCTGCCGAAGCACATTTCCCTTTTTGAAAAGTAATAATAGTTGCAGCTAGCTTCTCATCTCATAATTGATATAACTTATATATTGGTCGAAGCCCGTTTATTAAAAGCGCAAATCGGAAAGTGCTTTTCTACCTGTTATACGCCTCTTCCGAAAGTGCTATTAACATTTCTTGCTTTCGTTTTCTTTTCAATGTTGTGATAGGTAGTGTTGGATATCGGAAAGCACAATCACCAGCCAGACATGCGACATGTGACATACAATTCTAGCATAGTATACTTTGAATGGAGTCGACACGTTAACTACATGATTAAGGTCTTGTTGTTGGATAATTAGGTCCTAGCTAGTTTGGTTCCGATCCACACGGATTTGCATAGCTGGGGTTCTATGATTTCTTTTTGTCAAGGAAGATTTAACTTTGAGCTACTTCCTCTATTGTTGCTAGCCTACCCCGAAAGCTAGGATTTCCCATTTTTCATGAGTTTTTTCGGTCCGTCTGTCGTAAGGCCCACGTTGAACCATGTGATATAAAATTTTATTGTTATAATACATTTTACAAATCTGTTTGTGCACGTGATTTGTTGCCTAAAGAACGCATGTTTGGCGCATGCATTTCTCTACGGTAAGAGTGGGGGCGAAGGATTCTTATTATGGGAGAAAAAGATATATGTCATGGAATTAATGATCCATCAATTATATTATGGAATAAATCAAATATTCAATTATATGCAAAAGAACTTTCATTCTCTTGAAAGGGGTAGGTGTGGCTTAGGAGTGATTTTACGGGTTACAAACTAAATGTAGACGGTGCAGTCGACCCTACAAGGGGCAGGTGTGGCTTAGGAGTGATTTTACGGGACGACCGAGGACAGCTGGTTGCGGCAGTGGCAAGACATGGACAGCCTGAGAGCATCTCCACCAGGCACGTGAGCGCTCGGGTGAGGGCGCGGGCTCGCCTGCGCACGGCACTATTCACGCCACATCGGTGAAAAGAGGGAGCGGCGAGCGGCGGGCGAGCAGTCGGCAGGCGGAGGCGGAGGCGGGCGTCGCCAACGCCAGCACCTGCGGGCGATGAGGGGAAAGTGGGCCCCAGCTGACACGGAATCGCACTCATTTTTTTTTTATTCGGGCGCGTGCAGTGCACGCGCTCGTGAGGGAGAGTGGGTGGGTGGGGTGTTCGGTAGTGGAGTCCGAACGGGGGTGTTGGGCTGCTTTTTGTGTTCGGCAGCCACTGCTGAACATAAAAAGCAGCCCCAATGGCTCTTTTTCTTTTGAGTTTGCTGACTGCCACGTGGCAGTATCTGGTGCGTCCGCCAAATGTAGCCGTTGGCAATCAACGGTCCAGATGCTGCCACGTGTACTGACCGTTTGAAAATTTTTTTTTTAATCCGAAATTTTTTTTAAAAAAAATTTTTTCCCTATAAATACAATCGTTCCTATCATTTCTCATACACCAAAATAAATTTCCACTCCATCATTTTGGTTTATTTTGCTACTTTCTTTGTCAATTTGCATACAAAATTTCCTCTTCTTTTTCCAATCAAAATTTCTCGTTCCTCCAGAGCTAATGCAGTAATCCCGAGCAGTGTATGGATTGAAGCAGAAGTTATCCAGTTGTGCAAATTTTGGAAATTTGTATGTTATTGCCCGATCACCGTTACTGAAATGCGTACACCCCAAATGTGGAGAAAAATTACCCAACACTATATTGCTCATATGCCCGGTACGGTTCGAAATGAAGGAGCTCTACAAAGTCACTGGACGAATTTGAACAAAGAATTCAAAACATGGAAGGAGGCATTGAACAAAGGATCGCAAAATACCGGGAGCGGCTATGCTTTGGATGACGAGGTAAACATTTCAGAAATTTTGTTTTTTTAACATTATATTTTGGTATATAATTTTAATAATTTTGATGATATCAATCTGAAATGAAAGGGGCTAGTTTCGGACAATGGGGCGGTTGGGACATTGTCAAGGATTGTAAGCGGTATGTACAAGTCTACATACCGGACCCAACCCCTTCTCCATATGATTTCACAGGTGAAGGTTCATCAATGGGAGCGTCATCGGGAGGAACCCCAATGGGAGCGTCATCGGGAGGAACCCCAATGGGAGCATCATCGGGAGCAACCCCAATGGAAGTGAATTTAGCCGATGATGTTGACACTATTGCAACACCTAGTTCATCGACCCGTCCTACAGGAAGAAAGGCTGCAAAAAAAGCAAGGAATCAGCCCCCCAGTCTCTCCAAAAATTTGTGCGAAGAATTTGCGAGGAATTCCGCACTTCGTGTTGAAGAAGCAAGAAGAAGGGAAGAGGTCCGACAAGCAGAACGAGCAAGAGAAAATGAGTTACTGCAATAGGAAAATGAATATAAAGTTATGGCAATGGATTGCAGTTATATGACTCCAAATGCAAAAGCCTATTGGGCGGAGGAAAGACAAGCAATTACTAGTAGACGGAGGCTTTTTAGGGAGGCCCAAGAAGCTGAGGCTTCCGCATGGTTTCCTCCTCAAGAGTGATTTAATTTGATGATGTTTTTATTTTATTTTATTAGCATGTAATATTCATGTTTTATAATATTCATGTTTTATAATATTCATGTTTTATTTTATTAGTATGTAATGTTACATTTCAAATTTAAATAAAATTTGTTATATTCATGTATGAAAAAAATAGTTGTATGAATAAAATTTGTATGAATAAATTTTATGTGTAGATTACTTGAATATAATGTTGGTGATAATTCTTATACATGTTTTTGAAAAAAAAAAATTAAAAATAATTATCGCATGCGCCTACGCCTACATGGGTGTAGGCTGTTTTTTTTTTACGGAAGGCGCAGGCGATCACTCTTCATCGCCTGCAGGCAAGAGGAGGGCAACAGCCCACTTCGTGCCTGCGCCTGCGCCTGCATGGGTGGAGTTGCTCTGATTGTAGTGTTTTTCTCACGGAACTTCTCAGTCTCCATGAAGGGCTTAGAATATGCATGCAACATGGAACCTTGCCATACGAAGTGGAATCTGACAGTTTGGAGGTAATTAATATGATCAATTTGAAAAGTAAGAATTGGGGGCTGCATGCTCATGTGGTGGATGATATTACAAGTTTGTGTGGTGCTTTGAATATTATATCTATTCGACATATCCCAAGAACTGCGAATGGAGTAGCGCATCAAGTAGCTCAATATGCCATGCAATATCAAGTGGACGAATATTGGATGGGGGATGGCCCTCCGTGGCTGACAGAGGTGATCCGCGAAGATATGCAAATATAGTGAACATAGTATAAATCTTACCCTGGGCCTAATTCCCTCTGATGGTAAGGAGGTCGACTAGGTTCCCGTTCTCGATTCCTGATGGCATTGCCGTAGGAAAAAGGGGCGGGTTTCGGGTTAGGAGATATACTATTGTTTACTTGTCATTGAATGCTTCATATTTGATTAGGAGTATTGGGCACTTTTTTACTCGTACATTGTGAGGTTTTTAACGAGGCCCCGATTTTCATTGTAATTCTCAACCATGTACTCCTTTGTTTGGCGTGATGCCAAACCGCGACTCAATAAAATTGCATTCTATTTGATAATAAAAAAAAATTAATATGTATGCGCGGACCAAGCAACATTTAGATCACTCGAAACTAGCTCAGATGATCATATCATATGATGTATGGCTGGCTCTGCGACTGCGACGTGCTGGCCAATGCCCACTCCTCTACCCGAAAATGAGTAGTCAATCTAAGACACTATACATTAGTTCTAGGCTCTAGCTAGCTGGAGAGGGGTAGGTTACCGGAAACGGCCCACCAAACAGACGAAATTGATGGACGAACCGCCATTTCGGTCTACCAAACACAACAATCAGTTCACCAATGCGAGTTCAGTACATCATAGGAGATACAGTGAGAGAGTATTTCCATGTGTATTATTCGTTCCCAATGATACAACTTATATAGAGTACAAGTGAATGGTTACAATGCAATCACTTGTAGTGCACACCAAGTCTAAACTTATACAACTTACTATACTTGAACCAATCTAGAAGATTGTGTAGAGATTTGTGGTAGCGAGTGCATCTCGCTAACGCTAATAGATACCCGTTTAATATAAATTTGTAGCACAACCAATTTTGTTTCTCTAGAAAAGGAAAGAAAAAGAAAAAAAGGTAGAGCACCTGCTGCACTCAGAGTAGACACCAGATACAGTCATCGATGTGCACCCCCGGGAGGATGGCTACCTTGTTTCTTTAGTACAGGCCAGTTCGACTGCCCTTGGCACCAAAGTTTGAAGTAGGGCTTAGTGCTTAACTTCAAAATAGAAAACGAAAAGCCCCACCAAATCAAGCCTACATATTTGTTCAAGGTCACATATATATTCTGTGGACGTAAATTTTGGACACAAGCTTGAACACAATTTCTGGTTTGTCCATATTGACATTCAAATTTCTCGATTTGAACCGTTCATCTCCTTGTATATCATTTGAAGATTACAAAAAGTAGGCCAATTTGGAGATAATATACATATCCGCAATGATGGTCACATCTTCCCCCCTATAATCTTCTAGTCAATTACTTGGAATATGGACCATTTTGGAGGGATTTCGTTTCATAATCCATGATAATCTTTGTTTTTTTTGGTCAATTACAAGGCACAAACACAAGTCAAACTTTCGAAATCAAATTAATAAGATTGCTATTATTTTTCATCCATCATTCTTTTCTGTCAGATTTGGGAAATGCTACCTTGATCATCTTCTATATTTCATATTATCTATTCTCTTTTGACCATTCTAGAATGTTTTTTGACGATAAGAACCGTCTACTTTCTCTTCCACCATTAAAATTATTTCTGCAAAACTTTAACTAAAGCTTTAGTCATCCAACTGATATTCAAAAACTAAAGGAACCTAATCATTCATTTAAATGCTCAAACTATACCGCATTAATTTCTAGGTTTAATTAATGATCTTCAAATTAATTGATTTTTGGTAAAGTTGATATATGATCTAGAAAACATACATTTCTAATTGATCAGAGGAAAAGGTAGAAAGAAAAAGTGGAAAGGGAAAGTGGCTACATAGCACTCTGAGTTTTTCTGTAATTTTTTCCAGAACCTTTTTTTTGCATTTGAAAATAACAATAGTCAAAGGGAAAAGCCTTGAGGGCAACTAACATTAATACAATCAAATAACCAAGCATTCCTGGCAGACAAGGAAATAGAGTAGTCTCACAGAAAATATGAGACTAGGAAACATAAAGGAACTGCACAGCAATCCAACGAACATCCTGAACAATAAATTTCAACGACCAAGGAGTGCACAACGACCAGTAACACAATCAATGATGAGTTTTTAATCACCATTGACGTAGATGTCACAAAGGGCCACTGCTTCAGCTTTAGGAACTGTTGAGCTGCCAACACCGATCCGTCAAAGTTAAGCGTCACATGGAGTTGATCATGGAGCTTCCAATTTTTCCGGAACCTTTGGTATAACCTCTTTTTTTTTTTTAACTTTAAAGAAGGCTTTTGATCTTTTCTTTGAAGCATGCATTGTCATAAACGTTATTGACTTAATCATGTGCACGGCATAACAATATAGTACTCAAATTACGACATGGGGTCGGAAGGTTAGTAATGATTACTGTTGTGGCGAATTGAGCTACCAATCAACATGGAAAAGTCTTACCTAGTGCAATATGCATGATGACATATATAACAACTAATAAGCTTAAGTTAGCAAGCCAAATCTCGTCCTTGTTTGAATAAATGTCATCATTGTTCGGGGAACTTGATTTGATTGTTGCCTTTTTTGATATCTTTTCAAAGATGTATTTTTGAGCTACTTGTTATATCAATGATGACACGTTTACTAATTCGGAGCCGGAATGAGCAAGAATAAGAGTGAATATGAATCAGAATAAGTAGGAATCAGAGTAAAGCACTCACATAGAAGCGTTTACTAATTATACAGAATTGGAGTGAAAATTAAGTTGATTGTCATTAAATTATTTACTATTTTCATGGATTGGAGTAAAAATTAATTAAATTACTAAAATGCTCTCAGTATAAAATTTATTTTTTTTGTCACTATAAAGGTGAAAATTTTTAAATTTCAAGTATTATTTAATAATATTTATGCGCGAGCACAATTTAAGTTTTTAACTGTTTAGAAAGCATTGTGAGAAAATGAAAGAACATCAGAGCTAATAGGATTTCTTTCCTATACAGGATTATAACTTTTTTGCCCGGGTAATTGAAGAAAATATTAAAGGATTAATGATCCCCTAGTCCATAGAATAACCACGTTCTCTATCATATGACATGAAATTTAAATGTTCTCTTACAAAGATAAAAAGACAAGTGGCACAATTGCACCAACCCCCTCTCTTATTTTTTTTTTCACACGCAGCCATTCTTCCTTCCAGTTTTCATTCAATTTTGTCTTAAAACTTCCATAAAATTGTTTTAATCATAACTCTTTCATTCAGAGTCCAATTAATGCGAGGTCAATTGCGTTAGACTCGTATCAATCTCCATTTTCTATTGATAGATCGCAACTTGAAAAACTAGTATATAAGGAAAATGATACATCAATATTTTTTAGGTTTCCCGGTAAAATCGACCAATTATGGTCAAAATTCGGCTACCCCAAGGTCAAGTGAGGTCGTTTCTTCAAGATCTCAAATGCCCACAACTTATTTTCAATTTTGATTGAGTTTTTTTTGTAAAACTCATTTCAGCCACCATTGAATCTTAATGGTGTTGGCAAAACTGTTTCTGTGTTGGCATAAACTGTTTCTATGTTGGCATGAACTGTTTCTATTTTGGCATAAACTGCTTCTATGTTGGCCTGAACTGTTTTGTTTTAGCATGAACTGTTTATGTGTGACACAAACTGTTTCTAATATTAGAAGAAACTGTTTATGCCATGCACTAACAGTTTCTGTGCGCAAAATTTTTGAGAAAGGTACGCGTGGGTTTGTTTTGTTGTCAGAAGTGGTCTATAATTTTTTTGTCCTTGGAGGTGAACATTCAAAATTGTTGTCCTACCATAGGATAAGGGGGTCTAGTCTATCTTAGGGGTCATTATCCAAATATTAAATTTATGAGGGTAATTTAGGTATAAAAGTTCCATTCCTGGTGGAATCAATTTTCAGGAATCACAATACACATTAATGTGATTCCTGATTTTGTTATGGGTCCCACCATAAATTTGAATCTCAAATTTTAGTAAACACATGAATAACCTAGTATCGAAATGACTCGCAATAATTTCATTCTCACTCCTGATTAGTAAACACACCATCATGATTTGGCTTGGATTTAGCTTCGTGATATGGTTCAGTTCAACCGATTTAGATTGGCTTTTTCAGAAGCTGGGTTGTACACACATTAATTTGGTATGGGTTACCCTTGAAAATAAATTATTCTTTAAAAGTTAAGCCATGAAAAGGTGTTTGGTAACCCACAAACTACTAGCTTTTTAATAAGGATCTTCGACATATAGTTATTTTTTATTTTTGTATATTCTAATCCTCTATTATGTGCAAAAATATAATACCAATTTTAAATAATTTGGAAGTAAAATATTTAAAAACATAGTCAAAAGTGTTCTGTTTCATTATTAATACCTCTGTTCTAAAAATCGGCGCCTAGAGCAGCTTAGGCGGAGCCTAGGCGCTAGGCGGTACCTCTCCACCCCGATTTTGAGCAAAATCGGCTGAAAATGGGCCAAGCGGGCTAGGCGGCGTCTAGGCGGTCTAGGCGGGCGCCTAGGCGAGCAATTAGGCAGGGCTAGGCAGGGGCTAGGCGAGATTTTTGTTTTTTTTGGAATGACATTTTTTTTATTTAACTTTGAACTTTGAACTTTCTTATTTTCATTGTAGTACTCATATACTTGACTCATGTTTTCAATCAATTATGATAAATTTTTCAATTTATCTTTTAGTTTTGCATGTTTATGCTTGCCAATACAGCTACATGAATATATTTTTTATTTTAAGTAGTCATCGATTAATCCCCGATTAATCCTCTAGGCTCTAGTCCCCTACTTACCGCCTAGAAACCGCCTAGCGCTTTTAGAACCTTGATTAATACACATAATCCCCAATCTATATTATGCAAACAAAATTGACACGCATGCGTACATTGAAGGCAATATAGCACATGCACACACGTAAAATGTACTAAAAAAAATTATGAAATTATTTAAGGATTCATTTTGCTCACCACCAAAAAGTGGTGGTGAACGTTACCATTACTTTTTACATTATTGGATGAGTAAGATTATGCACAAATCTCAAAAACTCAACTCATCCAATAATAAATAAAGTGGTGGTAATGTTCACCATTATTTTTCCATGGTGAGCAAAAATACAATCGATGATTTAATGTGCCTAACGGCAAACAGGCACAAAAGAATGCTTAAAAAAAGGGTATATACTAGCTTCTTGGAAGACATCCCTTATTCCACCATCCCATCTGTACTGATTCTGCTAGTTGGCAAATTTAGGAAGTAGTTCGAAATCAAATCCTCTGTGGAAAAAAGAAATCCAAACCACGACAACCAAACAAATTCATCCCCTACAATATGATTAAATTATTCCAACGTAGTCGATGCGTACCTAAACGAGATTTGGCATGCAACTAACTCTTAGTTAAGCTTGGATCATGAGCCTCTACATTTGTTTTTCCACGCATTTGGTGCATTTGCTAAGGTGTCAACCATCAATCACTACAAGCATTTTTTTAATTAAACATATCCTCCTAATCTAACCGCTACAAGCATGACACCTCAGTAAATGCACCAAATACATGGATAAGCAAATGTAGAGGCTCATGGTCCGTTAAGCTTATATATCCTAAACTAATGCAAATCCCCTCACTAATTATTTCACAATTTCCCATGAAGATGGGAAACAAACTTGCTCGCGTTGTTTCCCTATATATCGACTCTAATTACAGTACGAGCATCACAAGTGTTTCCTACATTATTGATAATATTTATGACAACATTTGACAAAAAAATTTAAAGGTCTTTTGGAAGTCTCAAAGCCAAGAACCATCAATGGTTTGTAACAAATAGTAAACATGTAGAATGTTATGGAATATCTGACAACAAATAACAAATATGAGCAATCGATGAGATGAGTCTATTATTTGGTTGAGAAAGTTGTGTTGTGCCTAATGGGACTAAACTATGCAAACAAGGGATCTGACATCTGATATCTAATTAAATCATGCATCGTTGAAGGAGACTTCGAGTAAGGCTAGGCTACAAACGTGCATGTACATGCCTCGTGCTTCATGAATTGCTCACACATATATGTACGAGTCACTGTCCCTAATAATTGACTACAAGATTATTTTATTACCTAAGAAATGAATTTTAGTTTGCTCGATCGGGAATAAATGTAAATGTAATCAGGCAGTGGCAATTGTAAAGTGAAGCTGATGGCAAGCTCATTGTTTATTAATAAAAAATGCCGAACAAGTTGTTTATGTTTTGAGAATAAACTACTTAGAAAAAAGAAATAGTAATGGTTGGTAAGTAAGTTTTGTGATTCCAGTTGTGGACTAGATCCTAGTGAAAGCTGCTTTATTATTAATTAATTAATTAAGTTAAAAAGAGAAGCTACATTTTAGTTCGTTTGACTAGTGCTGGGATTTTCTATCGAACAACCGAACCAAACTGAAATTGAATAAACTTTTACCGAATCGAAGGAACAACCGAATCAAATGTTGGTTTTCTATACCTAACTGGTTCGTTACAGGTTTTCACATTTAGGATCTCGATTTACTGAACCAAACCGAACCCTAAATTCTTAAAAAAGAAAAAATTGCAATATATTGGTTTCGAAACCTCTGACCTTGTATTATTCTGCATTCAACCACTATATCAATGCTCATTTAATGACAGTATTCTATGTGGGTTTATATTTATTTGATATGTCAATTAAATTAATAAAAAAAACCTATAATCAGAACAAACAAACAGACCCAATCTGCATTCTGCACAGAGCCCCTCAGCCCAACTCTTTATTTTCTCGATAGATTTGAGCAGCATCACACACAAAGCTGATCTGCTCTCCTCCCCTTCATTTTCTATCAAATTCAACGACGAACCAACGACGAGCCTCCACCAACTTCATTTTCTCTCGACTCCACATCATCATAAACCCGATCTGCTCTCCTCTCCTTTATACTTATGGGATTGTCACTTGAATTGAATTTGAATGTTGCTTAATATGTTTGAAGGAAGAAATGATAAAACCGATCCAACCTGACCGGTTGCAACCAGTTCGGTATCAATTTTCATTTTCCTCAAATCAATTAGTCGGTTTCGGTTTCGGTTTGATTCATTTCAGTTTTAGTCGATTTTGGTACCGATCCCAACCCTACAAATAACACATGAAGATTTGATATAGCTTATCAGTGAACTTGATACATGTGACTTCAATTCCCAATATGGGATCAAGCATGATGCGAGGCATATTGTCTTTGTCGTATTATCCAATTTCAATTAAGGCACGTAGTTCAATCAAATAAGAACAGTCTGACGAAAGAGTTCAAAAAGTGAAATTGAAAAGCATAGTCAATTCTGAAAAATTTTAGATTGGAATTGAAAGTACAAACATGTGAACAATGAGGGTGTTTGGACCCGTTTTGTGAAAAACCTAGTCTAACGTGGGCTTGAAGGGATTATATGCCAAGCAATGGCAAATCAAGGCAAATCCTAGTTTTTATGGTGATCTTATCAGTGGAGAATTATTTGGAGATGCAATCAAGTATGGAAATCACTACTTAATTGCAATTGACGTGGAAGATATTCATCATGGTTTCCAATAGGAAAGAAAGGCATGCAGTGATTGAACTTGAGGTCAAAGTCAAGGCCAAGCAGTGGCCTAATTAAATCATGAATCAAGCATTGACTTTAATTGGAGAAGGTTTCTTTTGTCTCAAAGCCAAGACGTGGCTTCAAGAGGTGATGGTGGTTTCATTAAACAAAGGATTTATGTGCTGGCTTTTCTTTCAAGGGAATTAATATCCTTTGTTTATTAGGCCAATCATGTGGCTATCTTGGAAGGCGTGGCTTTATTTCCTTTATGCCATTGATGAGATTAAATACTAGTCCAACTTGGACTCAGATTAGTCAAGCTGCCAGCAATCTTTCCAATATAGAAGATATCCTAGATTCGCAAGAAATCGAGTAAGTATCATACAAGGATTCTCGGCAACCCAATTTAAGAAGGATTTTTAGAGAAAGGGAAAGTAGACTTCAAGTGGGAGAAGATTGCTTGCCGCCAAGTCAGAGCCCAGCCATGAGCATCCGCTATATAAGAGAAGGTCTCTCTTCAAGCTAAGGATCCCCGATCCCTCAAACACAAATCCCTAAAAAGATTTAGCCGAAAGGCACCGATTTCGCCGCAAGGCACCCAGATTTCGCCGCAAGGCACCGACGCAGAAGACGTCACGAGCACCGAACTTCCAAGGGACGATCACGAGTATCGCTTCCGAACGCAGCCGATCACGAGTATCAGGCTTCTACGACGACGTAGAGACTAGGCCGATCTAGTTCTCTTTCACAAGCAGCCGACGCGCATCCCGGTTGTATCTATCTTTATTTCATTGCTCCTGTTCGTTTATTTTCAACAAGGATTTCATCCTTGATTTATCGTTGTAGCACTTTGAATTATTAATAAAGTCCTTTATCGCCCAAAGGCAAAAAAGAACTCTTGTCTAGACTTAGTCTTGCATGTCCCCTGTCTAGCACAATCGTTTGGTGAGAAGTCAAAGACGCGCAAATACCCGTTCACAAGTCCAATAGACCGCAACGGTGCTATTGGTGGCACGCCCGCGCATTCAAGAAAGTAAGATTTCCTTACGTGGAAATTAGGGTCAACAGAGGGAGATTATATCCACACCCATCATTTATCTCAACACACTCAATCTTCTTAAAACACGCATCACCTATTTTAGTTAATTTGAATTTTCTCCTTGCACCCATTTTATGTTCCAAAAAAACTCTTAATCAATTATTGAATTTTCTCCTTACACTAATCACTACTCTAACTTACGCAAATTAACAAGAAAATTAAGAAGAAAATGGATTAAACTTCGTTAATTCATGAACGTGACACGAAAAAACCATCAAGCTCATGAAATTTCACAAGATATGAAGCCGACACACTTTTCAAGTTCCAGTGTGATAGTAATATCACAAGATATAAAGCCAACACATCATTTTAATAAAATGCTCAAGTATCAGGCAGTATAATCTGCTTCCAGTTGATTGAATGATAAATATGAACAAAATTTTGATATAAATCTTCAATGAGTTTTGCTGAAAAACACTAATAAGAGAGACTGAAGCGAATTCAATCATCAAATCCATTCAATCCTCAAAAGCTCGAAAATCATCTTCACCATCACTGAAAATGTACTTGAAGGGTTGTACGAAAACTTTTTCTTTTCAAAAATGTGTTATGTGAGAACTTGAAGGGCTGTGCTTGAGATGTTGTGTGTGGTGAGAAAATTTTTCTTTTATGTTATATCTTTTGATCTTTAAGTGTAATTTTACATAAGGATAAAAAAAATAATTTAATAATTCATATAAGTGACGGATGTGGCGAGAGAATTGTTGGGTGGAGATAAAAATTCCCTAACAATTATGATCAGGAGGAGAGAGTTAGATGGATTGTTATGGGCTTATGGAGAATTTGGAAGATGCAATGAAGCTGTTTTCAATGGATTAAATGCGGACCCGGTCCTCTAGTGGGGCACTTTTAACACAATATAATGAATAATATTCACACATCTCAATGTGGTTTATCAAGTGTCAAAGATATTCTCGTGTTGTGGGGAGTGTGAATGAATTTAGTGACACTTGGAAGACGCTGGAGTATGGTGTGGCCAAGATCAATTGTGATGGCTGATGGCAAGGGTACACTACAAGAGGACGATATAGTTGGATAGTGAGAAAGTTTGATTGTTGGATGGTAAGTGCAGGAGGTGTAGGTGGCTTCCCATGCTGCTCAAGTTTAGTAGCAAATTCAGAGGCAGAGGCAGTTCGAGTGGGGGTGGTATATTATGTTTTTGTTGGTTATCAATGGGTAGAAATCGAAATAGATTCAAAGAGCATGATTGATATGCTAACAACATCTGGGGCAATCGAGATCCAGGGTATTTTCTTTGATATATTGCATTTAGCTAGTTAAATTCATGATGTAAGATTTACTTTTGTACCAAGAGTTGCTAACAATACAGCTCATGCTATTGCTACATATATATTCAAGTCAGTGGGTTCTTTCTTATGGGAGGAATGTCCTCATTGGCGTTCTAATGTAGTAGCAAGTGACGCAAATTCATCTTGTCGCCCTTTATAAAATTCCTTGATCATTTGGCCAAAAAAAAAAAACCGATTTGATCTATTGCATTTAGCTAGTTAAATTCATGATGTAAGATTTACTTTTGTACCAAGAGTTGCTAACAATACAGCTCATGCTATTGCTACATATATATTCAAGTCAGTGGGTTCTTTCTTATGGGAGGAATGTCCTCATTGGCGTTCTAATGTAGAAGCAAGCGACGCAAATTCATCTTGTCGCCCTTTATAAAATTCCTTGATCATTTGGCCAAAAAAAAAACCGATTTGATCTATTGCATTTAGCTAGTTAATTCATGATGTAAGATTTACTTTTGTACCAAGAGTTGCTTACAATACAGCTCATGCTATTGCTACATATATATTCAAGTCAGTGGGTTCTTTCTTATGGGAGGAATGTCCTCATTGGCGTTCTAATGTAGTAGCAAGCGACGCAAATTCATCTTGTCGCCCTTTATAAAATTCCTTGATCATTTGGCAAAAAAAAAAAACCGATTTGATCTATTGCATTCAGCTAGTTAAATTCATGATGTAAGATTTACTTTTATACCAAGAGTTGCTAATACAGCTCATGCTATTGCTACATATATATTCAAGTCAGTGGGTTCTTTCTTATGAGAGGAATGTTCTCATTGGCGTTCTAATGTAGTAGCAAGCGACGCAAATTCATCTTGTCAGCCTTTATAAAATTCCTTGATCATTTGGGAAAAAAAAAGAGATTTGATCTGGTCAAAAATAACGTCCTATGCGAGGCTGTGTGTTTTTGGATATTATCCTTGTAGACTCGTAGTTGGTGGTCCATGGCTTGAATGCGGCTAGTTTATTCATCAATAATAGTACCATTTTGAAAGGCCAAAATGGAACTTGGCCCCTAAGCCGTTGCCACTCCACTAGACATGCGGGTGATCCCCCGATCAATGACCCCAACAGAGTTGGAAACAAAATCTGAAAAACACCAAGTTGTGTCCACCAAAAATGAAAACAGAAAAACACCATATTTTTCTCTTTTTTAAAAGTGAACTTCAACCCTTTTTTTGGACTGAATGTTTAATTTCAGAGAACCATGCCAAGGCCCAAAGAAACAAACAAAAGCCAAGCCCAAACATGGCAGGAAAAGTGAAAAACAGAGGAAGCAAGAAACAGACCAAGCTGGAGAAGGATGAACATTGCACAACATTTATCATGAGATAAATACAAACAATTATCACTACAGTTGGTAAAGCTAATACTAATCCGGAGAAATGTATTATACAGTCATCTGAAGGTGTCGCCGGCATCGCTATTTCAATGGAGCTGTATCATCAATCCATGTCCAATATAGAGTTCAAAAGAGAGAAGAATCGTCCGGCCAATGAATCACTTTATTGTACTTTCTTCGGACGAAGCAAATGTTTTCTTGGTCTGTTTTTTATGTCAGTGACGCCCACATATCAATAGTAGCGTCATATGGAATCAACGTTCAGTATTTACCAATAAAAATGTCGGGCATTATAGCTCAACAAGAGCATCCACAGTAGTCTCCTAAAAAAGAGCATTAACAGTTGAAATTATGGCTGGTATCACATCCCGGGACCGCTCCTGACACACCCCGCCCCGAAAAGTGGGGCCTGGGAGTGCGGCCATCACCCCCAAAGGGTGACGAAGCCTTACACAACCAAAAACGACCGAAGAGCATTAACAGTTGAAATTATGGTTGGTATCACATCCCGGGACCGCTCCTGACACACCCCGCCCCGAAAAGTGGGGCCTGGGAGTGCGGCCATCACCCCCAAAGGGTGACAAAGCCTTACACAACCAAAAACGACCGAAGGACTCCCACTCATCGTGCCCCATGACAAAGCTACCCTGACTCCTGCCGCTCGTCTCTGTGGTGCACAACAGTAACTAGACCTGAGGGGGCGCAAAAACAAGGGTGAGTGGACAGGGAAAATAACCGTCAGTGAAAAACAGTTATAAAACATAGTATAATAACCCCCACAGTTGAAAACCAGTAATAATAGTATACAACTATACCATAACAAACATGCAGCAACAACCAAACTCACAACGACAATAAACAGTCACACATACTTATGCACTTTACATTGGCAAGGAGACTGTATTCACAATACCAATGTAAAGTATACTACCAATTGGCAAGGAGACTGTATTCGCAATACCAATTGGCAAGGGTAAGTACATTGGCAAGGAGACTGTATTCACAATACCAATGTACAGTATACTACCAATTGGCAAGGAGATTGTATTCGCAATACCAATTGGCAAGGGTAAGTACATTGGCAAGGAGACTGTATTCGCAATACCAATGTACAAGGTGAGGAAACCATACTAACCATACCAGGTAAAACACATACCCTAACCAACACTAACCAGCGACAACCAGCATATCCCGCAACCCACATAACCAGCATAACAAACTTATATGCATATACGGACATAGTATGCTCCAAAAACTCACCAACACCAACAAGGATCCCACGATCACATCATCATATCACAAATGCATATAACATAAACATACACAAACGATACTCACCAAAGCATAAAGATACGTAAACATAAATATAAAGCATACTCAAACAATACTTTAAAACCAAAACCCGTCCACTCACAGTGATACCGAGCAATCGTAGTCATCGTCGTCCGTAGGCTCGGGTCGGTATCGCTGATTCCTCGGGAACTGATCACCTAACAATCTCAATATCATAATAATTAATAAACGAAACCGAATGAATAACCGTAAAACCCTAATACTCCATGTTTCACTCAATTGGGGTATAACCGTATCTCGGATGGCAAATCGAATTTTGCCATTGGATCCGGAACGTCGTTTCCACTCGGAAAAGTGGTCGGTCAAACTTAGTCAACGCCGGTCAATGGCCAGTCAACGTTGTTGACCAACCGGTCAACGTTTGCTCACGTCAGCACTCCGGCGCTGACGTGGCACTGACACAGTGCTGACCTGGCGCCGACTCAGCGCTGAGGTGGCAGCTGACGTCATCATCGGTGATGACGTCATCACCGCCGTGCCGGCCGCCGCTACAGTCGCCGGAAATTGGGAATTTCCCGGTGACTATTCATCCGATTTCAAAACCCTCTATCTTCCTCAAAACAACTCCAAATTCAACAAATAAGTAGTCCAAATTGAAGCCCAGACAACAAGGAATCCGAAACTACCTTCGGTTTCTTGAAATTCCGCCGGAGTTGGCCGGAAAACACCAAAACATCGCCGGAAAACCCTGTCGGCATTCTAAGTCCGATCTCCCTCATTTCTGCACCAAATTCGATGATCCTTATATGGAAATTCATCTAAACAACCCAACAAATCGATCTAGCAAGGTTTTGGAGCTCACCTCGGCCGGAAATGGCCGGAATCACGCCGGAAAAACTCGGCTTCCGTTAACTCCTCGTCGCCGTCAATCCGCGCCATCTCTAACGCCAAAACTGGGTGAATCTTGTTCACCACGACGAGCTGAAGGCCGCGCAGGTGGTGGCATTCCCGATTGGTGACCGGAAGTGGGCCGTCGACGGTGAGGAAGACGACGGCTCTAGCTTTCCAAATGAGGAAAGCTCGGGCCGGATCGAGTTTTATCAAACCGCCCAGTTTCCAGAAATATCCAGCCCCTTCTTCCCAATCACGGGCCGCCACGTGGCAATCCCACTACACCACAATTCCGTTTTTCGTCCGTAACTTCTTCGATACAACTCGGAATTCAATTCCGTCTTCGCAGACGCGTTCGTATCTTCGAGCTCTTCGCATAGAGTCCAATACTGAATATGAAGTTTCGTATTGTTCGAAAGTCAACTGGTTGACCAAGTAGGGGCATTTTGGTCATTTCACTCCAATATGGGAAATTTTTCGGAACGGGTCGTATCAATCTACCCCACTTATAAGAATTTCGTCCTCGAAATTCAAAACAATCCAATGGAGAGAGTATGTACCTAGAACAGGTGCGGGTACACCTTCCGTATGTACCCCTCCGCCTTCCCTGTGGCTTCCTCAACACCGTGGGTATTGCACAAGGCTTCCACCAATATGTTCCATCACCTCATAAGACCCAAAACATCGGGGACTGAGCCTTCCCAAAGCCTTTCACTCACCTCAGGCCAACACAACGGAGCCCGATACGGTTTCCCATATGAATCCTCCCCAGGCCACATCCCATCAGGAGTCGTAACTGTTTCAACGATGGACGCTCATCCCAACTATGCCTGAACTGCAATGTCGACATCCTCGACATGCCCACCAGTGTTGAATGATATGTTCCGGTTGTCCACCGATTTGAGGGTGAAACGACGTACTACACAACGTTCGAGAACTTATTGCACCCTGCAATACTTCCCAAACCTCGGCGTGAATCTCGCATCACGATCGGAAACAATGATCACGAGTACGCCACGCTGACTCACCATCCAACACCGGATTAGTTCTGCAAAAGCTTTCACTGATAACTCCCTCGAATAGGACCTGTGAGAGCAACCTCATTGAATCCATCAACCCTGACCCGAATCCAACAGGTCACCACTCAGGGCAAGGTAGTTCGGATATGATACTCCTCAGTCACAATGCTAATCACAAGACACTCCAAACTTCAGTTACACTAGTAAGTCATTCCGACTTCACAATCGCCCAAACTCTTCAGTGGATCCACCATGATCCACGGCCATACACCCATCATCGTGGTACGATAATGGCATCCCCAGATACACTAAGCTACTACTAGGATGTCTCGCATCCGTCGAGGTAAGAACCTACAACTCACAACCATGGGCACAACCTCCAACAAAACCCCACAGACAGCTCTCCCTGACGGAAGGTAAGAAACTCGAACATCTTCCTTCATGGACGCTCATGGGCTGCAGAACTTGTCACTACTGACGCTCATGACTTATTCCCATGTCACACTACCTCACAATAGTGTTCCTGCACCCTCAGCCACCAACCTAAGGCCTTTACAGAAAAGAAAGAGGATGTCATCCCCATCATCTACTCTGGCGGACAGTTCAAACCAGTAACACATCCTCCATCCTACCCCACCAGGAATCGGCTGCATCATCACCACTGAGGCCATAGGCTACCTCAAGCAGAGTGGGTCCCCCATCCTAATCTGGGTTGGTCTATACAGCGTTCTCCATCGCAGCACTACGCTAAACTACACCAAAATAATGCTGCTAGACTGGGGGGTTATCGGCACCACGTGCCTCCCCTGTACCACATGCACCACATGTACCCCTTGCACCACGTTGACGAGACGGCATAGCTCTGTCAGGACTAAACACACAAGTCTAAGAATGACACTGACCAACAAACTTCCCTAGACAATCGTAAACCTAGCGCTCTGATACCAACTGACACACCCCGCCCCGAAAAGTGGGGCCTGGGAGTGCGGCCATCACCCCCAAAGGGTGACGAAGCCTTACACAACCAAAAACGACCGAAGGACTCCCACTCATCATGCCCCATGACAGAGCTACCCTGACTCCTGCCGCTCGTCTCTGTGGTGCACAACAGTAACTAGACCTGAGGGGGCGCAAAAACAAGGGTGAGTGGACAGGGAAAATAACCGTCAGTGAAAAACAGTTATAAAACATAGTATAATAACCCCCACAGTTGAAAACCGGTAATAGTAGTATACAACTATACCATAACAAACATGCAGCAACAACCAAACTCACAACGACAGTAAACAGTCACACATACTTATGCACTTTACATTGGCAAGGAGACTGTATTCACAATACCAATGTAAAGTATACTACCAATTGGCAAGGAGACTGTATTCGCAATACCAATTGGCAAGGGTAAGTACATTGGCAAGGAGACTGTATTCACAATACCAATGTACTGTATACTACCAATTGGCAAGGAGACTGTATTCGCAATACCAATTGGCAAGGGTAAGTACATTGGCAAGGAGACTGTATTCGCAATACCAATGTACAAGGTGAGGAAACCATACTAACCATACCAGGTAAAACACATACCCTAACCAACACTAACCAGCGACAACCAGCATATCCCACAACATAAACCCACATAACCAGCATAACAAACTTATATGCATATACGGACATAGTATGCTCCAAAAACTCACCAACACCAACAAGGATCCCACGATCACATCATCATATCACAAATGCATATAACATAAACATACACAAACGATACTCACCAAAGCATAAAGATACGTAAACATAAATATAAAGCATACTCAAACAATACTTTAAAACCAAAACCCGTCCACTCACAGTGATACCAAGCGATCGTAGTCATCGTCGTCCGTAGGCTCGGGTCGGATCGCTCATTTCCTCGGGAACTGATCACCTAACAATCCCAATATCATAATAATTAATAAACGAAACCGAATGAATAACCGTAAAACCCTAATTCTCCATGTTTCACTCAATTGGGGTATAACCGTATCTCGGATGGCAAATCGAATTTTACCATTGGATCCGGAACGTCGTTTCCACTCGGAAAAGTGATCGGTCAAACTTGGTCAACGCTGTTGACCAACCGGTCAACGTTTGCTGACGTCAGCACTCCGGCGCTGACGTGGCACTGACACAGTGCTGACCTGGCGCCGACTCAGCGCTGAGGTGGCAGCTGATGTCATCATCGGTGATGACGTCATCACCGCCGTGCCGGCCGCCGCTACAGTCGCCGGAAACTGGGAATTTCCCGGTGACTATTCATCCGATTTCAAAACCCTCTATCTTCCTCAAAACAACTCCAAATTCAACAAATAAGCAGTCCAAATTGAAGCCCAGACAACAAGGAATCCGAAACTACCTTCGATTTCTCGAAATTCCGCCGGAGTTGGCCGGAAAACACCAAAACGTCGCCGGAAAACCCCGTCGGCATTCTAAGTCCGATCTCCCTCATTTCTGCACCAAATTCGACGATCCTTATATGGAAATTCATCTAAACAACCCAACAAATCGATCTAGCAAGGTTTTGGAGCTCACCTCGGCTGGAAATGGCCGGAAAAACTCGGCTTCCGTTAACTCCTCATCGCCGTCAATCCGCGCCATCTCTAACGCCAAAACTGGGTGGATCTTGTTCACCACGACGAGCTGAAGGCCGCGCAGGTGGTGGCATTCCCGATTGGTGACCGGAAGTGGGCCGTCGACGGTGAGGAAGACGACGGCTCTAGCTTTCCAAATGAGGAAAGCTCGGGCCGGATCGAGTTTTTATCAAACCGCCCAGTTTCCAGAAATATCCAGCCCCTTCTTCCCAATCGCGGGCCGCCACGTGGCAATCCCACTACACCACAATTCCGTTTTTCGTCCGTAACTTCTTCGATACAACTCGGAATTCAATTCCGTCTTCGCGGACGCGTTCGTATCTTCGAACTCTTCGCATAGAGTCCAATAATATGAATTTTCGTATCGTTCGAAAGTCAACTGGTTGACCAAGTAGGGGCATTTTGGTCATTTCACTCCAATATGGGAAATTTTTCGGAACGGGTCGTATCAGCTCCGCCGTAGATATTGTCCGCTTTGGGCACTCTCCTCTTTGGCCCTCACGGTTTTGTTTCTGGGAGCTCACGAGCACTTTCCCAGTAGGTCACCCATCCTGAGATTGCTCTAACCCCAAACTCGCTTAACTTCGGAGTTCCCATGACTCCGAAGCCAATGAGCTCCCAAAAAGCCTAGTACTAGATGGAGGTGGGCATGTACATATACGGCACATCACCCCCTCTCCGTTGGTCGATGTGGGATCTTACAATTCACCCCCCTCCAGGGGCCCGACGTCCTCATCGACACACTCGCACCACACGGTAGAGTGGCTCTGATACCAAATTGTCACATCCTGGGATCGGCTCCGCCATAGCACGATATTGTCCACTTGGGGCACTCTCCTCTCTGGCCTTCACGGTTTTGTTTCTGGGAACTCACGAGTACCTTCCCAATAGGTCACCCATCCTGGGATTGCTCGAGCCTGGACTCGAAGCCAGTGAGCTTCCAAAAGGCCTCGTGCTAGATGGAGGTGGGCATGTACATATAAGGCACATCACCCCCTCTCTGTTGGTCGATGTGGGATCTTACAGCTGGGCACGAGTCAGGTCGTGCATATTTTTTGTGGACTCTAACTCGACTCTTTTTATTTTGAAATGAGTTCGATTCGATCAGAGTTTTGTATTTTAAAAAATGAACTTGGCTTGTTTGGATCTGTCATAAAATGAGTCGAGTTTACGAGTTCATATTTAAATTATCTATGTAGCTATACAAACTAAAAATTAAACATGACAGATTCATATATTGAACAAAATTTGTAGGGAAAGACAACAATGATTAGTATACACACACACAAAATTAATTCAAGATACAAATTATCAGCAATGGAGATGGTCAATGAAGAATAGAAGTGGCTAAGGTGTCTCTTCAATGATTTATGCCGTGGTAGAAAAGGATGTATATACTATATACTATATATTATCACCCTAAGGTTTTTAGAAGATTTAGAGTTACTATGGTACTACAAATTATATGTATTACATATTTTTTAAGCCAATTATAGAAAGCCACGTGATCTTCAAACGAGCTGAGTCAAGTACTCGTGTTTAGAAATTTTTGAACTTGCATTGGACTCGTTTATAAACAAGTCGAGTCCAAACTTGACCCGTTTTGGAAAGAAAAAAAAAAGTAGGACTAAGTCTGTTTTGCACCAAGTCCACTAATATGAGCTGAGTTAGCGAGTCGTTCACTTGTACGCCCACTCCTAGTAGGAATCACAATGACAGTAACAACACGAAAATAATCACATCTTCACTAACTATGAAGAACGATAAAGGCAGAGCTTCATAGCAGTTCATTTCGGAATAGAATGTCCTCTCGAGTTTATCCTTGCGAGCAAGTGCAAGTTACTTGGTCATAACAATACAAAAATCCTACTGTCGTACTTGCATGACGAGTTCAAGAAAGGCAATACTGTCTAGAACAAAATATACAATATGTATTCAAAACAGCAGGATCAAATTATGGAACGCCGAGTGGAAGATCGAGTTGATTTTCTAGAACCCGATAATGAAGCTTGCGAAGGACCAGTTTCAACTACATCTCCACCATCAGTTTCATTTCTTCTCAGCCTCTTTTTCTTGGGCCCTATCGGTGGCCGGCTCTGACTAGGGTAATTTGGTTCATCGCCTTCTACAGCTTCTGCTTTGGTTCCTGTATACTGCCACTGAGTACCACAACTTGGGCAAGCTCTTTCCCCCTGAGATACATCATGCAGATTAACTTAGTAGTGGTACTGTTTTCTTATTACATATAAATAAGTCATAAGAAGATACCTTTCGTTGGGAAAACATCTTCTGCAGACAATAATGGTGAATTCGAACTGTACAACCTTCTTTTTGGCACAACCCTGCCTGTCAAACATAACCCCATCAGATTATCAGATATGACACAACAGCATCAGCACACCACCAGCAAATTACAGTACTCAACTTGTTACCAACAAGAATCTTGGGTTCCATCATATATCTATAAGCACATACAGAAGCAATGCTCACAGTTTACAATCCTCCAGTACGAAGCAAAGAATAACAAGTACAAATTATAAATTGAGAACTACAAGGCCAATCGATTTTTAGGACAACCTTCACCCCAGCTTCATTGCACACTGCACAAGGTGGGACATCATTATTACGAAACCAACTTCGCAAATCAAGGAAGGACCTGACACCAAGTCCAAAATAATTATCTGCAGTAAGACTAAGCCACTGGTCCCGTACAAGTTCATCAAGAGTTTTTTGTTTTTGAGATAAAGAAAAATTCTTCAATGCGGGAGGGACATGAGATAGACCTCCATTTGATTGCGACATTGTACCCATGAGAACCTAAAGACAGACCAAATAAATTGTCAGCCAAATAGTGCATGCACAAGTTGAACAATTGTTGCATCTTAGAAAGTGCATCCTTCACAATAACTCAAATTTCTTTGTACCAAGTCTAACCTAATCAGGCAGCTCATCTCTGGCTGTTCGTTAAGATGCTAATGAACAGTATTTACCATATTGCCCACGTGCTCACATCACTTGAGTATTACCAACATGCATATAGCCTGGAGAACTCAATTTTTATCTTTATTTTCAGAAAATGAGCACAACAAATGAAAAAGTTTATTTTTCTTTTGAGAGAACTTTGCCACTACAAAAATTTGATGTTTAAAGAAAATAAGACGAGACCTTAGCAATGATATATGGAGGCACATAATGATGAATCTGGTTCATGCTAACTCTTTACTAGATGAAGACATAAAGTTGCAGAGTTCAGCTGTGCCAGTTAATTTGATGGCTAGTGATGGTTGTATACAATTTAATATGACAAAGAAAATTCTATATCTTCAGGAAAACAGACATGTTATTGTAAAAAAAAAAATTGCCAAACCTGATTCTCCAATCGCAGATTAAGAGCATCAATGTTAGATATGGTACCTTGAGCGTCAGCATCTTGCACTATAGCTTCTATCTGTTATTTGATATCAAAAGAAAAAGATAATTTGAATGGAGTACTGTAAAAAGTAGAAAAGAAACCAGCATAAACACTTGTCTACATATAGCATCAAAAGAAATCTTTGACTAGGCATTTAGCTCCTCTTTCTTAACAGACTTGTAGAAGGACCAATACACAAACAGATGCTTAATATCAAGGATCTAAACTATAGTTCAACCAACTATACAGCATAGACTAAATATGACTCAGATAGCCTCTTGTTCATCCAAAAGGAACATACATTCCTGGTTTATTTTTCTTTTCTTTTTTGGTACAATGTATTGTCTATAATTCTCATATGATTTTTATAATTTAACAGGCAGCCTTCTTCACATATAATTATGTGCATGTGCATATTTAAATCTGCTCGTAATTTAGATAGAGCCTAAACAGAATAAGCTCAGACTCTTTTGTCTATCCTGTGTGAGTGAGTGAGAGAGCTCATGGAAGAAGCCGCTTTTCAGCAATTGCAATAGTCCACACTAAAGGAATTTCAAGATTCTTAAGGTTGTTATCCTATGCAATTATGTTCAACATGTTGTCTTTTGTATTTGTAAACTGATTTATCATATTCCAATGTATTCACTACGGTTAATCGGAATATGGAGGTTCTAGGAGATTTGCAGATAGATATATACCATGATTGGCTTGCAAAAAACTTTGGTGCGGACAAGTAAATTGGAAGTTATATATACCATTAAAGAGGAACTCACAGGTTCGCAGTAATGAATGGGTCTTTAACACAACAAATGCAAGCAGAAGCAAGAATTTCCATAAAATATAGTGAACATCACATGATCCAAAGGAGAAATTTCACAACAATTTTGGATCAACTAAGTGAATTCAATTGAAAATTGATTGCCTAAAAACTATTTCCTTATCATCCATCATCCCTTCTCTTTGTAAAGATCATCTATAGCAAATGAACTAGCCACCTGAACTGAAAACCAAATATATTTAAGGACATCAAAGTAACGTTTAGCTTTTGCAAGCTCCCCCCTGTAACTTCCATTCACCGGTTTGAAATTTACAAAAACCATATACACTACAAAGTTGAACACTACAAAGAAGCCTAACAAAACTGGTAGTGTTTGCGATTAAGTTAGGTTGCTGTTAGGCTAATGTCTCCAGGTGCTTTTTCTATGATTTCCAGACCAACAATCCCTAATTTTATCCAGTCCTCAGATCCCGGCCTATGTCACCGCATTTTAAATCACACATAACAAACATCTAACAGCTACGGACTCACGACATTGACACTGTCCAATTCAACTCATAAATATGCATAACTTGAGACTTACAATAGCCTTATAGTAAGCAATCTGAGCAACTGAATACTTGGTGCCGAGCTTCGATTCTTCGTCGGATACATTATTGACCACTCCATAATAAACTTGGCCATCGTACTGATATCTGCATCCCCGCAACTCAAATTGAACGTAAGAAAGGGCCTTGTTTATCTTGAGAAGAAAATCATCAAATCTCTGCCGATCACTGCCTGTTTCCAATTCAACTAATTCTTGTTAGTCCTCCTAATCGCTGCCTATACCTAATTCAACATTTATGTAATCACTCCAATAAACCTAATTTCGCAAGAATTAGGAATGATTGAAGCGTGTAATTTCACAAGTTTAATAACTAAGGAAATTTTTGGGAAAATTGCGAAGAGGGAGACCTGGAGTTTTTCCGGTGAGGCCCGAGAAGATGGTGTGGAACTGGTCCTCCTTGAGTGGGCCGCGTGATAGCAGAGCTTGAATGACCGTCTGGTGCCTCCAGTTGAGTTCCGTCATATTCGAATGGCCTTCGAAACCCTAATTTCCGTCGGGTGGGTCCGCTGAATTGGTTGGCAATGGCAAAGGAAGATGGGTGTTTGTGTCCAAGGAAATAATTTTGGGGTTTGGCTAGTAGAGTTTCGCCAAGGCGGGAAATAATTAGGGTTTGAGGGCAATTTCAGAGGTGGCGGGAGATGAGATGAATTTGGAGAAAACATCTCAACTCTACTGGTGTTATTAATATTGTCACTCAAAACAGGCATCCTAATAATTTTGTTATGAAATTTTGGCACTTTGAACATGTGTAAGCTATCCAAACAAGAGCTATACAATTCAGTCAATTATCCCGCATGCATGATGTTTAAGCAACAAAATTTCCAATTGATGAAATTCTACGGCAATTCTTATTATTGGGTTCGGATCCTCTGTTGAGGAGGTCTTCGTTGATTTCGTATTGTGTCGGTCTTTGTTGTCGTTTATTAATGGGTTCGGATCTCTATTGAGGGGGTGTTCGTTGATTCCGTGTTGAGTGTTTTTTTGCCGTCGTTTGACGATGACATACAATAATTGGAACCGTTCATTTTATAACTTATCTAGTTAAGATCATTTTCACAAAAAATGAATTAAATCTGAAATCGTTTGATTAACTAACTGTGTAAAACATATACCAAATATATAGACGGCTAGTTTAGTTATGTAACTACCCCGCTCATATATTTTACACAGTTAGATAATCAAACGATTTCGAATTTAATTCATTATTTTCATTATTTTACAGTTTGTAACCATTTGGGTTTTATTGATTCAAACACAAGGTCGTAAAATGGTCCATTTGCCCGTGCAGGTTGATACTTGATCCCAAAATAAAGAAACTTTCATCCAAGAAGAGCAATTTGTGGTGTCAAGTTTCCACTCGCAGTTAGATAAGGGGAACACAGATCTTCTATTCCAAAGCGGGTGTTCCACTTTTGTTCCACTTTCATTTTTTCGATATCTCCGACAATTTATGTTATGATTCAAACCGTTCACTTTTTTTATTGTCTAGTAAAGATCATCCTTGCAAAAAATCATTCAAATCTGTAATCATTCGGTTATCAAACAATGAAACATAGCCGAATCGACTTTATAAAACATAACCGGGTCTTTATATAACCTAAAAAATCACAAATTTGAATGATTTTTTGCAAAGATAATCTTTGCTAGACAATAAAAAAAAGTGAACGGTTTGAATCATAACATAAATTATCGGAGATGTCAAAAAAATAAAAATGGAACAAAAGTGGAACAACCACTTTGAAACAGAAGATCTGTGTTCAGATAAGGGAGGATCACCCCACCAGTATCAATGTCGTCAAGGGCTCCAATTAGGTCATCCAATGAAAACTATGCCTGTGAGATAATTAGGTCCTCGTACGACACGTTATCATTCACATACGGATAATCCTCGTAGTTTTTGTTTTCTTTTGGGTCCTCCTGATTCTGTTCGAGATTTTTAGTCGTCTTATGAAGTGACAGATTTGCCACGCTCCCAGAGGCTCCAACAACACGCAACAGAAGGGAGAAAATGGTAAAAGACAAAAAGGGTTAACAAAGCATCTGTGAGTTTGAGAACTGCGTGCGTGGACGCTCTAGAACGGCGATTGTCAGCTTATCCAATCCTTAAAAGAGTTTAATTTGAACTAATCCGAAATTAAAAATCTGGATTAACTTTCGGAAACCAGCTATATTTATTTAATTTGGTATCACTATCTCAGTTCAGAACTTGTTTCTTTAGCAATCGCAGGAGATCATCTCATCTGTAAGTTTGATTTTCAGTTGTCTCTTGGTTGACTATCTTTTGTAAATTTTTATAATTTGATGTAGCTGATCAACTTCTAAAGATGAAATTTTTTTCCCCGACTTTGTTGATTTGACTATTATTGCATGTGAAGTGAGTAATCTGAAGGTTTGAGTGCAGCAAAGTTCCAACCTTTTTGTTTTGATGATCAATTATTTTGGGTGAAATCCAGTTTTCATTTGCTAGTTCTGAATTTATGATGATGGGGTTTCTGTGAAATTGAAACTTGTTAAGTAAATTTGTCATACAAAGTGTGTGAATTCATTAATGTTGGTGAAGTGGTCCTCGTGAATGTTTTTATCTGAGCTATCTGGATAGTCATGTATGCGTATGTGTGCCCAAAGTGAGAGAGACAGAGTGAGAGGTTCTGTATGAGATTGATTACAGGTTTTTTCGCAATTGCGGTTTTAATTTGGGTTTGTATGCCTAATTTGATGGTTTATATAATGATCAATTGGTTGTCTTATGTTGTATGTTGCAGTGATATTTGCATGAAACAATGGAAATGGCAACTATGAAGATACTGCTGCTTGTTCTTTGTTTGAACGTGGTTACCGTTTTAGTGGTAAAGAATCTCCCTCTAGTGACAATGTTTCTTTGAAAAATCTCCTTTAAAATACTTCCGACTGGAATTTCGTTGTCTCATTATCACTGGTTTTGTCTGAATGCAGAATGCAGATCCGCCAACATGCCCTGCAAATGACCTGGGAAGTGGGTGTACCGACTCTGATGAATGGAAAGGGGAATTTTTCCCTGATATTCCCAAAATTAAGTACGAGGTAAAAAGCTTATGAAACATTTCTCTTATGCTGACAAAACCTTTAATATTATTTTGTCCCAACCAAGAAACAATAATGAACTCCTGTAAATTCCCATGATACTCTTGAGATTTATATAATTGCCACATTTTCAGCTAATTTGATTTGGAGGAACCATTGCATATGAAATTTTGAGTATCTCTGTTGTACATTTGGCTAAATTTACTCTTGTTTTCTTTAGTAATTAAAGAAAGTTTTGGCGTCAAAGGTATTTCTTTTAGAAATGTCAATCTGGGATGATTAGTTTCTCCTGTGTATATACTGAACATACTTTTGGTCTTCCAGGGCCCTTCTAGCAAAAACCCCCTTGCATACAAATGGTATAATGCAGAAGAGGAAATTCTAGGAAAGAAAATGAAGGTTGGTTTTTCCCTCTAGTAAATTTTGAATCTATCAACTGTAAATGGTTTGGGCCTAAAGTTTATGACTTTCATAGGATTGGATGAGGTTTAGTGTTGCATTTTGGCACACATTCCGTGGAACAGGAGGTGATCCGTTTGGTGCGCCTACAAAAGATTGGCCATGGGAGGATGGAACTAATTCTCTGGCTATGGCCAAGAGGAGAAGTAAGATTATTGTCTGTTATTTTTGAAGTCTGTATTTGGCATTAAAGACTATATGAGCTAAAGTAATACTTAAATTTTTTTTTTACTGATAATGCAGTGAGAGCCAACTTTGAGTTCATAAACAAGCTTGGAGTGGATATGTGGTGTTTCCATGACAGGGATATAGCTCCTGAAGGGAAAACCTTGGAGGTGAGTCCTTTGTTTAAGGTCATTTTACGATGAAGTTTTTAGCACTGTTTAGGTGTGGGCATAGGAGTATCAGTTGGAATTTCATGCAGATAACATGAACCTCGAAATTTCTCATTTGCCTTGTGTTGTTTTTAATGGAAAGTTGGATGACATAATTTGACTATTGTTCATTTTACTTGTTTTGCTTGATGCAGGAATCTAATAAAAACTTGGATGAATTGGCTGCCCTTGCTAAGGAGCTTCAGGTACTTTAGCATATTTACATCAGGAATTGATGAGATGAGTCAATTTATGCAAATTAGAAATCTGTTACACAGGCATCATTGGTTGCAACACCTGTATTCCTTAAATACCAGATATTGTTAGTGTATATTTGCTCCATGTATGAAAAGGCATCTCATCATTGAAATTCCTGCTATGCAACTACAGGGAAACAGAATTCGGCCTCTGTGGGGCACATCTCAGCTGTTTATGCATCCTCGCTACATGCATGGTGGTGCCACTAGGTATTGTTTGCATAATATTGGTTGTACTATGTTTATGGTCTCATCACATCAACTAATACTTCAACTTGGTTTACAGCCCTGAAGTTGGTGTATATGCATATGCTGCTGCCCAAGCGAAGAAAGCCATTGAGGTGGGCATTGGTACATGGATCCCGTGTCAATAATAAAATAGATAGGTGCAAGTATACAAACTAGTAAACCTCTCTGAAATGATTGGCACATTATGCAGGTCACACATTATCTAGGAGGAGAAAATTATGTATTCTGGGGTGGCCGCGAGGGTTACCAGAGTCTTTTGAATACTGACATGGGTCGAGAGCTTGATCATCTGGTATGTGGAATTTGCAGAATTTCAAATTGTAGACTTCCTGTAAGGCATGTTTGAACTTCTTTTCCTTTTATTTCCGGATGAGAAAGCCAACTTCTGGTTTGAATAGACCATCTTTTGGCGATTGTACAATAAACCTGTCTTCAAGGGTTATTTGCTGTATTTAACATATTATTGTGAACTATTCATTGTTTCCATACAATTCCTTCCTCATTTCGTAATATGACCTGGTGTTTTTATATCTGCAGGCAAGGTTTCTTGAAGCTGCGGTTGCATACAAGAAGAAAATTGGTTTCAATGGTATACATTTGTACCAACGCAATGTACCATATAGTTTTCCGACTCTGAATTCAAATTTTATGATCTAGTGGGAATGATTAGTTTCTCAACACGCTTTCTGAACGTTAATTGTTTATTCTTTCATTAAATTTTGGATGTATTGCTTAGGAAAGAAGGGATAATGTATTTCTTTCCATTCTGTGCCATTCAGGGACACTGTTAATTGAACCCAAGCCTCAAGAACCAATGAAACACCAGTATGTTTCTTACTTGATTACTTAGTAACCTAATATCCGTTTTTCTTACCAGTGAGATGATTGTTTTAGGTATGACTGGGATGCTGCAACAACAGCAAATTTCCTTCGAAAATACGGCCTTATAGGTGAATTATATGCATACCTTCTGTATTCATGAGTCGTAACTTAGTTACTTTTAATTTTTGAAATAAGCTCTAATTGGCTGTACAAATCAGATAATTTTTGCAATTTTAAACTTATATTTGGTTTTTGTACTCATGTGGAAAGTATCACCCCTGTGGCTCCTTAACTACCAATCAACTTGTTTTTCAGGAGAATTTAAACTTAACATTGAGTGCAATCATGCCACACTATCTGGTCACAGGTACATTACAGCTTGGTCTTGAGCTCTTCAGTAAATACTCACTTCATATTTTGTCCTTGGAGTTTGTGAGTACATGAAAAAAATTTGAAATCCTTCTCAAGTACCGTGATACATGTGTACTTTGCAGCTGCCATCATGAGCTTGAAACTGCAAGAATCAATGGCATATTAGGAAACATTGATGCAAACACTGGAGATCCTCAGACTGGTAAAGGATACTTGTATATTTGTTGACTTACTGGCACTGTGAATTTATAAGAATGAAATTCGTAATATTGAAATCAATTACCTCAGGATGGGATACAGATCAGTTTCTCACAGATATTTCAGAGGCAACTCTAGTTATGCTCACAGTAGTGAAAAATGTATGTCCTAGATTAATTTACTGTTTTTTTGTCTTGAAATATGTAACTTGTGGTTGGGTGGGGCATGCAATTTCTGATGCCTTTTTTTTCTCTCGTTTCCCCCTTCTTACAGGGAGGAATTGCACCAGGAGGATTCAATTTTGATGCAAAATTGTCGGTTCCTGTCTTTGCATTTGATTTATACTAGTGTATCTGATTTCATATATGTGAGTAACCAACTTTTCTCTTATAATTCCCTGGATTTTTGTTTCACATGCCACAATATTTAGACGAAGAGAAAGCACCGATGTTGAGGATTTATTCATTGCTCATATTAGCGGAATGGATACCCTGGCCCGTGGGCTCCGTAATGTTGCAAAGCTGATTGAGGTAGTGGCTAGGGTCCTCATGCACTTGAATCTACTCCATCTCCTTTTAGTGACTCTTATCGATTTTGTATTGCCTACTAATCATGATGCTATTTCTGCTCGTTTCTAAATTACAACATTAAGGATGGTTCACTGGCTGAGCTTGTTCGCAAAAGATATGAGAGTTTCGATACAGAAATCGGAGCTCAGATAGAGGTAAAATTTCAACCCTCATCTTATTTCTTGGTTTTAAATGGCCCAGACCGGATGGCTAATACATGGTAATGCACAACAGGCTGGTAAGGTAGATTTTGAGTATCTCGAAAAGAAGGCCAAAGAATGGGGTGAACCAAAAGTTCCTTCTGCCAAACAGGTATGGATATGCACTTTCTTTTTAAAACACCGTTAATGTTTCTAGCTGCAAATATCTTACAAGTACAGAACATTCTTTTTTAAAATGGAGTTGTAGATGAATATCTAATGAGAAATTATCCAAAGGAAAAATGTCCTAATTATTAAGACAAAGTCTACAATGGAACTGCTCTTATTATGCCTGTCTCAAGTTGTCTGAAGTTTAGGTAATTATCTATGACTGTACAATCTAAGTAGGCTAGGGAGGATCTAGAAAGTCTGAAGAATGAAGAAATTTAGGGTTAAGGAAGTTTAGGTAATTATCTATGACTGTACAATCTAAATAGGCTAGAGAGGTTTTAGAAAGTCTGAAGAATGAAGAAATTAAGCACATGTGAACTCTTTCATGTTGACACAGTTGTAGCACAAAACTATTACTGCACCATAGTAAATAGCCTCAATGCCAATAATAATCAATAAGGAAGTGAAATTCTTGAGGAAAATGAGTTGGCTTTCTTCTAATGTGGGGGTCCCTTTAGTATTGGGGGGCCTGTGAAGGCTCACACCAGTTACTGGACAGAAGGGCTGGCTGAGTAACCCTCTGCAGCATATTTCTTTTCATGATGAATGGTTTCCCCTCTCACTGTTATCCACACTCAAGTTTGCATAATTTCTTTTTTGTGCAAATCGCTTGTACATAATTAGTCATTAGATGTTAGTTTTCTGCTTGTTGCCCCTTTGTAGTACCCCATCTATGTAGAAACTCTTCTTCCTTCATTAAAACCAAATCATTCAAATTCCATTAGTAGCATTATACGTCATTTGGATATTTGAAGTCCCTCATCCAGCAACCGTTCTTGAAATAGCTCATTAAGTTACTTTTCAAACCGTTTAGATATCTTGATGCTTAGGGATTTCCTCAGCCTTTCTGGTTATTAGTTTTGGTATATCTTTTCATTTCTATTTCAATATCGTATAAGGGTGCATTTCTAACCTGTGACCATCGCTCATAATTTTTAACATTAGGTGCATAATCAGACTACGAAATTCTGCAGTCTTTTATATACGCTGGCCTGAGATACGGTCCTAACATTTGGATTATGTGCTTTGTTCCAGGAACTTGCGGAAATGCTCTTCCAGTCTGCTTTGTAGACATGCAGCGTAGGATAGCAAGTTTTTCTTCTATAATTAGAAATAATACGTTGTAACATAGCGAAATAAAGAACACTGAGTGAACTGGAACTTTGTAGCCGTGAAGAGTTACATGTTTACTTAGATTGATCATGGTAATAGAATGCTAAATTTCACCTGGTCAATGACAGCATTACAATGAGCTATTGTGCTATGATTTGGTCATTTGCTAATTTGTTCCTTTTAAACTCTCGTGGATGAGATGGAGCATTGTTTTCCCTCTAGACAAACTTAGCTTATGCTCAAAGCTGTGGAAACGCTTACATCTAAAGGCTAGTTAATTTAATGAATCAAACAGTTTTGGAAAAGGCCACCAGTTAACTAATTGACGCCCTTTCAGTCTGAGTCTTAAAAGTAAAGTTTACTGTACAAGACAAGATCAAGTTAGCTGATATTTTTTTTTTTTTTTCAAAAGAAAAAATAAAAGGGAGACGCTAATGATATTTTACTTGTAAATGGTACATGTGTCCCTAGTTGGAAAAACCAACGTGCTACTTTCTCAACCTCTCAGTTGGTTTATCCTTTCTTAGTTTTGTTTCCTTCCCTCGTTACAAAAAGCACCCCAAATGAGAAAAATTCGCACCAGAGGAAGCAGGAAAAAAAAATAGGAAAGATATGAAGCATCTCAGCCGACCATTGTTGCAACTATGCTTTACAATCTCTGTAATACTTCAGCTAGTAAGATGCTCAAGCTCAACCCCAACACCCTCACCGTGGCCACAGCAATTCCACGCGATTTTGTTCATGAACTTGACCTCAACGCACCTGCAGCTCAGTGACCTCTGGTACGACTGGCCGAGAGGCCGAAACGTGAACATCTTTCAGAAGCAGCTGGGTGAGGTTTTGTACGATATCGAGTGGAACAACGGCACGTCGTTTTACTACACATTAGGTGAGAATGGAGGATGTGAAGTTATCGACTTTGGAGTTGGTATTCCAAGACCTGATTTTCTTGATGGGGCAGACTATCTTGGGACTGAGGTCATAGATGGGTTTCTTTGCAATGTGTGGGAGAAGGTGGAGTTTATTTGGTACTATGAGGATGTTTACACTAAAAGGCCAGTTCGTTGGGATTTCTATGACGGTATGTCATTTTTGCGATATTCTTAAGCTCATCTCGCCTAATCTTCGGCTTAATTTCTCATCATCATAGACAGAACCTTCTGTTTTACCTAAAAACCAATCTTCACTGCAATTCCTAGTTGCTTTACACATCACATAGCGGTCTATTTTGAATCGTTATAGTTCCATTCTGATCCGGTGGATTCATGTTCAACTTTATGGGCATGTTTACTTACTGGGAAAGGGAATGGAAGGAATGAAAATTATCGGGAATCCCTTTCTTTGTTCCCCCTTACTTACTAACCCACTTAGGAATCAAAATGCAGTATGCCGTATTTCAATTTAAACATCAAAACCCCTCACGGGAAAATCGTTATACCTCATTCTCATTCCGGTGCATTCATGTTCTACTTAATTTAAGTAAACATGTCCATATTAACTGCTCGGCAAGTATTTGTTGAAATATGCTTGAATCCCATATAAAATGGATTTCCTCTCTATAATACCGAGATGTTTTAATATAAAATCCCTTACATCTAGGCATGGTAGGTGGTTAAGTGAGGGCAAAATTGGCATTGCATCCACGTCATCCCTCACATCTCGGTTTGGTAGGTGGTTAAGTGAGCACAATATTCGTATTAGATCCACATCTTTCTAACCCATTACTATAGCACTCTGAAATTTAATATGATATCAAAGCGGGTCAAGCTTGTCAATTATTCAGGCCCAATGTAGTTCATATCATCCGCCCAATATGGTCCATCTTTCATGTTCCTGTACCTCATCTCGCCCAACATGTATGGTGCTCACATATGAGGGAGAGTGTTGAAATATACTTATATCCCACATCTGGAAAAGTTCAAATTATCATACAGTTTAAAATAAAAGTGGATTCCCTCTATATAACACCAAAGCTTTTTAATATAAAACCTCACACCTGTAATTGGCATGTGGTTAAGTGAAGATAATATAAGTGTTGAATCCATGTCTATCCGGCCTGCTATTGAGCCACTTTGAAATTCAACAACATTCGCACAAATTCCACCTTGACATCATTACCTCTTTCTGCTTCATTTGCATCATGTAAGATGCGATGATCAATGGCATTGCGCTTGTTTAAAAAAGAATTTTTTTTTTAACAAATGTACAATGCTGACTTCAGATTTGATAATTTCTGCAGGAATAACTACTCAGGTTATGACATTTGAGGTAGGTGCAGTTTTGCCAGATTCCGTTACTCAAGCACCTGCATACTGCTTCAACCAAGACAAGATGCATACACTTTAGAAGGTCATTAAGAATAGAAAATACATTAGTTTCAGTATATCTGAAGGGAGCTGTTGATTATGCTAAGTTAATTAATTGTGATATGTTTTGTATCATTTTAGTTCCTCTTGCATTTGCATTGGTTGATGCTGAAAATCAAGCTACTGGACGTGGTTTTTGAAATAGGTTAATATTTTAAACCCACAAGGGGTTACTTCAATCTGATTCGTGTTTTTTTTTCGATCCACCTCATGCGTATCATCTCAAGGATAAGATTTTATCTCACCACACACCCTTTTCTCTTCATGCACATGTCATTCTTATTCATATCTTTGGATTGCATTTAACAAAGGAAAATATTTAACGGACCAAAATCAAATAAGAAGAGTGTAGGAACAGAAAAATGTGTGTTAATTTACTTCCCAACAGGAGAATTGAGAAGCATTTTTCTTTTAGCCTCAATAGTGTAAGTTTGGGTCCTACTCGTAACGAGGGAGAGTACATATAACACGATAAGTACCGGACAAAAGCTTTTCTTAAGAGGCTTTCATTTGAACTTATTGGGAATTTATCTATATTGTCAACTTAGGAGGGTTTTTGTTCCATTTTGGAAGCTGGCAGCGGGCATTTCTCTAGATAAAGGCATGAAAACAAGTGTAGTACCCTGACAATATATACCATCGAAGCATAATTTGGCAAAAAAAAAAAAAAAAAAAAAACTCTCTCTCTCTCTCTCTCTCTCTCTCTCTCTCTCTCTACCCACGTCCCCAAACTCAATCGGAAGCATAAAATCATGACTCTCTTTGACGTAGTGATTCCCCATCAAAACCCTCTTCTTCTCCATAAAAGTTGAAGAAAACAACCCTAAATTTGTATTCCAAAAACTTTAAGATTTGGGTTTTAATGAATTTGATTTAATTGAAATAAAAAGTTATTTATTTTGTGATGAATTGATTTGTTGTAACTGTAATAATTCCTAAATATGTCGTTTTTAGTGGTTTGAAATGGTGTTGTGATGATTTGGGATGTGATGGCGGTGGTGGGATAAGCAACCATAGATCTGGATTTACACTCATAGTTCGAGGGCACTGTGGGGGCACTATGACAATAAAGGGTGCTGTGATAGGGCTATAAGGTACTTACTAAATATATTAGGTTATTGGCCTTGTTGTAACCTCATAGTCCCTTTGTAGTAGCCTCATAGTCTTTGCAATAAGTTCACGACTATTAATTATTCCTTTATAATTTAATTTAAGGGTAAACTACAATTTATCCCTGAAAGTTTGGGGGTCTATATCAAATTAGACCACAAGGTTTCAATTTCATCAAATTACTCCCAAAGCATTTAGATAATTGAAATAAAAATGTATATATTTTTTTAAAATAATAATAATGAGCTAGATATTCTCATTGACGAATAAGCTAAAGAAAAAAAAATTCGAAAGCAGGGGTTGACTTGGGAGTGTTCAACTCATTTGGGATTAATATGAAAGGAGATTAGCCAAATAAAGTAAAGAAACAAAGAAAGAATTTAATTCTTTTCATAGGAATATGCCCTAGTTAATGGGTAAGGAAGACAAAACTTCATTTTAGTTTAGACTTTATAATACCACATAAATAATAGACATGTTAATTTGACAAAGTGGTTTAAATTAGTTAAACTTGAAAATCTTTGAGGTAATTTGATAAGACTGAAACATTATGGTTTAATTTGATATGAATCTCCAAATCTTGAAAAGTAAATTGTAATTTATCCTTAATTGAATGATCAAAATCACTTTTTGTTTTTTTAAAAAAAGAACAGAAAAAACTCTCCCAACCAGTGCAAAAAGGACCCACCGGGTGGAGGCAAAGGAACAAAAATTGAATTGCCTTTGTTAAAAATCATGTTTCCACCGGTGCAAAAGTTGCCCTTCACTGTGGAGATTGGATGGCACACGGGTAAAGGCAAAAACCTCCCCTCCCTCCACAGGTGACATTAGCCCACTTGCGCGCAACATATGTTATTTTTGTTTTAATCAGGCGCGTAAAAAAAAGACAAAAAACATGCTACATGGTGAAAACCTATAAATTAAATATCTCTAAACATTTTTTTTCCTATAAATAGCCAATCTAATTTTTACATTTCTACATCAAAACATACAAATAATGCAATTTAACATTTATGCTATATAGGATTGTCCAAAGTATGGATTAACTTTTATCAAAAAATACACAACTTTCTTGTAAGAGCATTGGCACGGCGGCAAAAGAGATTCGGATTGCCCTTCCGAACTGTTTGGTGCACAAAAGGCAAGACGCGATTCCGGCGCCTAGCCCCCTCCGCCAGCTCACCGACGTCATCGCGCAAAAAAATCAACACAATATCTTAAGGTGAGACTTATGAAAATACATTAACCATTACATTAATCATTTAGTATGTAATATTTAAGTTTTAAACACAAATAAATTTTATTTGACAAATTTTTTATATCAACTTTTTTATTTAATTTTAAACACAAATATTATTTGACAAATTTTTTCACATAAAACTATAAAATTTGTACCCCAAAAAATGTTTGAGAGGGTTTATTTTAAATTCAAATAAATTTTTTTTAGAGTTATACATATTTTTTTTGTAGAGTTATGCATATTTTTTGATAAAAAATATATTAAAAAATTATATGAATAGTGTTTTGCCATGCCATCGACATTTGTCGCTCAACGATGGCGAATGAATGTAACAGCGGGCAAAAAGCCCCCTTTTTGCCATTGCCATTGCCATTAGGGGGAAATGCTTTATATCCACCTAGTACAAGTTCTCAATGTGGCAAAATTTTATTGGCCAACTTAGAAGTTAGTTACAACAAACATACACGCGCTACGGCGAACCAGATGATAAGCGAACAGAGCACGTTGCGAGCTCGACAACTTCGGACTAGTTTTCGCCAGTACCAGGTCCTCGTCGGTCCACACGTGCAGGAGCTCCTCGAGCGTGCGACGCGACGGATTGATCGTAAGGAGTTTGAAAAGGCCGCAGCTCCTTATTTGATCGAAAGGATATGGAAGCTCCTGCGGAGATCGAAGATCTCCACCTTCCTGATGGATTAGGCCGATGAAGCAGAGGCTCATCACCAGCACGACATACAAAATCCATAAATCTAATCAAAATCCCAATTCGATTTAACAGCTTCGGTTATTTCCACACACAAGGGTCGAACACAACACGGCACAAAAATTGGTTGGAATGGAAGAAATGTTTTAACCTTTTCGCAAGGGCCTCAAAAACGTTTGTTAAAAGAAGCCAACAAAATGGGTCGTCTTACTATAAAAGAAGCCACAATTTCTCTCCAATTTGATACCCACCACCATCAAACTCTTTCCCCCCATTGCCCTTCTTGTTCTTGTGATTCTGCTGCTTTATATTTTCTCCTCCCAAATGGACTATTAAAGCACTTAGCATGCTTTTAGATTGCGACCCATTTCGTTTGGTGTTGATTCGAGCCTAAAGGTTTGTGCTTTTTTGGGGTTGGTTTGTTTTTATTTTTGTATTCGAAATCGAGATGGAGAGGGTGAATTTTGTGAAGAATGGGGTACTGAGATTGCCTCCGGGTTGTTGTTTTTGTATTCGAAATCTAGATGGAGAAGCGAGAGCTTTTGGAGGTAAGAAGAGACCACGATGAGAAGAAATGGTACGAGTGTAATTATTGTGGAGTTTATTGGATTTATTGAAGATGAGCTTTATATACGGTTGAGTTTTCTAATCATCAATTTTCCTTTTTTTTTAGTTTAAGCTGAATTATGGTTGGGTTAATTAAACTACTATAGAGATAGGTTGCTCTATAGAAAGATGACTGTCATTGTAGAGATGGGTGACTGCCTCTTTGAAGACACATAATTGCCTTTATAGAGACACTTACCTCTCCCTAAGAAAAACACACCCTCCCCCACATAAAAACTAAAAAAATTGAAAAAAACATATTTAATATGGATCTTAAAATGTATATCTCAAATTTACGAATAAATTGCCCCAAACAAATTTTCATTACAATTTAAATTTCAAAATTGCTGAAATTAAAAAAACAAAAAAAAAATTACGAGATTTGAGAGAGAAAATTTTGTTCCCTGGTTAAAAATCATGTTTCCACCTATAGACATTAACATCTTTTTTCTTCACTTATATTATTTGATTAGTATAAGTACCAAATTATCTTTTTTTCATAAAAAAATAAAAAATGAACTTCATGAATAATAATCGCCCTTGTCTTTGTTTTTTTGCTGTGAAACCAAAATCGAAAACCAATTACTATTTTCATAAGCCATACATAAATAGTATTTATTTTTTGAAAATATTCTCCTTGCCTTGCCCCATCAGTGAAAATGCTCTTACTGCGTTACTTGGAATTCTCAGTTTTGGATTCGTTTTTCGGGAGAAATTGAGGAGCGCGACAAAAACAATATTTAACCCCAACACTACTTCTTTCCTCGTTAAATTTCCTCGAATTTCAACAATTCTCGCAAGCAGGCCCTCTTGCTCCTTCGTCCCCAGGCACGCAAATCTCCACCATCTCGGTCCTTGCCTACACGGAATCACACTTTTTCCTCACGCTCTGCTGTTCTTTTTTGCAGGGAGGCACAGGGTTCTGCGCTCAAGATCCGATCTCAGACCCCTTGGATTTGATCCCCGAGCCCGTTTCATGCGCTGAGCAACCATCAGAATCGCACGCGAAGATGGGCATTTTGTTCACTAAAATGTTCTCTTCCTTGTTCGGGAACAAGGAAGCTCGGATCCTCGTCCTTGGATTGGACAATGCTGGGAAAACCACTATTCTCTGTCAGATTTCCGCTTACCATTTTGTTATTTTTCGATTTTGAAGAGTGGGTTTGTGTTAATTTTGGGTTTCGGCACTGACTTGGGTTGGGGTTTCTGCAGATCGGCTCCAGATGGGGGAGGTTGTCTCCACAATCCCAAGTTGGTATTCTTTTTCGATTCTTGGGGTTTTAATAATTCTCTACTGGAATGTGCATGGTTTGCTTGTTGCTTGGTTGCTGAAGATGATCTAATTTGGAATCAAATAAGAAAGTTGTATCTTACTGCTCTTTTACTTTGATGCAGCCATTGGGTTTAATGTTGAGACAGTGCAGTACAACAACATCAAGTTCCAAGTCTGGGATCTAGGTATGCATATGTATTCTCTTTTTGTATCTTTGGTTGGTACAGCATGAGATACGATTTCGATACCATGCTGCATGAGAGGATAAATTTTGTTTATTTAGGTCTCTTACTGTAAATATGATGTTGAATTTGGATACTTAGTGGGTCAGGGAATCGTTAGGAGGTAGGTTTTGATACAGGGTGCAAAGAAATAGTTCAAATCGTACGGAATTTGCTTATCCATCTCGATTGCTGCTCTCTTCTAAAATCTATTTGAGCATAGGAGCGCGTGTTAAATTATAAGGTAGGTATACTTTTCATATCCAATTTTAGACATGAACAATAACTACAAGGTCCGATATACAATTCGCATTCAAATTTGTTTTCTTATTTCATGAAGAAAACTAGAGTATTGTGGGTTAGCTCAAGTGGTGAGGGACAACTTGTAACAGATTAGGGTTACCATAGGTCAAGTAGTCAAATCTCTTCCAATGTAACCAATAAAAGGACAATTTAAGTTAGTAAAAATTCACAGTAATATAGAAAGAGCTATTTACTGATCCCCGACTCCTGTTTCTGAAAGTTTAACTCCATAGTATCCCATGAAGCTACATAAAAGAAGATTGAGAGGAAAAATCTAAGGTGGCCATGGCAGTACCTCAGCTGATGGAGTTGCGTATGGGGACTGCATTTGGGACTGTGTCAGGGCTGTGCCAAGTAGCTTTGTGGCCCCCACTATTCATAACTGTTAAAAGAATCATGTAGGGACAAGGCTTGGGGTTTATTTGGGATTAATAGTGGTACATCAAGTTAAGAGCTTGTTTTCAGAGAATTGCTAACTCGTGGAACTTAAGTTTAGGGACAAGGCATATAAGAACTTAACTGAAGTGTTCGTCTTTTACTCTAAAGATAGTGCTGAATTTGGATACTTAGTGGGTCAGAGAATTATTAAGAGGTAGGACTTGATACAGCATGCGAATAAATAGTTTAAATCATATGTACTGTGAATCTGGAATTCTGCACTCTTCTAAAATCTTCTTCAGCTTATAAGTATAAGGTAGGGATACATTTCATATCCAATTTTAGATATCAATACTAACTTAAGGTAGAGATACATTTCACATCCAAATTTATATTCTTATTCCTTGAAGAAAACTCTAAAATTTCCCTTGGGAGTGAAGAGGGACTTCCTTGACACAGATTGGGATTACCGCAATTCAACTGGCCGGTCTCTTCTAATGTAACAAAAAAAAGGACAATTCAAGTGAGTATAATATTATAGTTATACATAAGAATCTATTTGCTGATCTCCCACTCGTCTTTTTTAAAATTTTAATGGCATAGCACCCTTGAAGCTACATAACCGGAAAAGAGTGAGAGGAAAACACCTAGGTGGCAATGGCAGCATCCCAACTAAGGGAGTGGCCTATGGGGAATGCATTTGGGACTGTTGCGGGGCAGTGCCAGTGGCCTTTACGATTCAGAACTGTTAAAAGAGTCATGTAGGTGCCAGGTCTTGAGGTTACTTTGCGATTATTAGTGGATAAATTGAGTTTTCAGAGAAATTCTAACCCGAGGAACGTAAGTTCAGGGACAATTCATAGAGGAAGGGACTTGCTTTAAGAAATCACTGGCTTCAACATTTGTGTCAAATCCAACCACGTAATGTGGTATCCGTCAATGTACATCCTTCAAGGAGCACTTCTGTTGTTTACTTTTTGATATATGTTGTTGGGTATAACTGCAGTTTCTTACCACGAGTTTAATTTACCCCAGTCCTTATGCAACACAAAGAGATATTCGCCTCCATTCTGGTGGTTGATTGTGTTGAAGTCTTAATGGAAAATAAAGATATAGTCATCTATCTTGTTATGACATCCAATTGTAGATTGTCCTTTTTTTATCTGCAGTATAGGTTAGTGGTTTACGTAGAGTTTCTGATGTAAAAATTTGGTCTCAAATGTTTTAGGTTTAATTATATTAGTGCCTCCTGAAAATATGGCCCAATGCCACATTGCTCCCTACAAGTCTAACCGACCTACCTTTGCCCCCATCGCCAAATTTGTTAATAACTTCGTGAAAACTATGTCCTATTCTTGTAGGAGCCAATTATCGGTTGTTATCATGCATTGCTAGAAGAGCAATTACCTAGCTTCTTGACTGTATATGTTGTATATTCTTTTGATGAGGTAGTCTGCTATAGTGATCATTTCGTGGCTAAAAACATTTTCTTCGATATGACCACTAGTGCAGTGCTGTAATCTTGCTTAAGTTATTTAAGTTTCATGATAAAAAAATAGAGAAGTCATGTTTTCATCCTGTTCTGATTAGCTTTGTATTATTTGTTGATACAGGGGGGCAGACAAGTATAAGGTACTTTTTTGGCCGAATGGACTTCAAATTTGTTTTCATCTTAATACTTTTTGCTGTAGTAATTTTAAATGTTTGCAATGTTGTGTTTTGCTAAATAAATCGTAATTAGAACTTTTCTATTGTGAATACTCATAAAAAGTTAGATGAAAATGTATATGAACTAGTAATCTACACGGGTAGGATTTTTTTGAGAAAAGAAAAACTGTAGATGTCCTTGTGCAGCAGGGTTGGAATTGGATTGGCGGGATGGATGATAATAACCCATACATTTTTAGCTTCAAACTGGACTTATTTAACATATAAAGAGATATGGTTAATACTATAGGCTAGTGCTAACTTCTTGTTTTCCAATGATTCCGTCAGTTCAGGTCATTTGTAGTCTTTTATTAAATGGACACTATGTATGGGATTTATACAAGATGTATTTTTAGCTTTGGCACATCTTGATCCTTTTACTATGTGGTTCTGAATGTTTGTTAATTATTGATCTGTGAATTTTGTTGCTTCAGTTTTCGTTTCCCAAACCAAGCATAATCTAACCAGCTTTTTATATGATTTTGTGCCGCAGGCCATATTGGAGATGCTATTTTCCAAATACGCAGGCCATAATATATGTTGTTGATTCTAGCGACACCGATAGGCTTGTAATAGCTAAAGAAGAGTTTCATGCAATATTGGAGGTAACTGATTGTGGGTTTACATTTCGTGCAAAGTCAGGAAAATTTGGGTGCTTAGGTGGTGTGCCTTTTCTGCCTCCTGTATTCTAGGTTTGCATTTTTTTTTAAAGGACAGAAGTAGGTTTCCATTCATATTGTTGTAATCATTGTAGTTACTCTGTGGCTGTAAATCTGAATTCTAATGAAAGCAATAGTTGTGAGCACGATTTTTAGAGGGGATATAAATTGGTCCATTTGGAGGTTCTGGGTATCTTAATAAGAAAGCAGTAATTTTGTCGTATGAAAACTCCTGGTATCATCAAACTCTGGGCATGGGTGCTTTTAAGCCATAGTGGGACTCTGTTTCCCAGTCTTTTTGTGCCCTCCTGTTTTTCTCATTCTTTAATATCAAAGGTTTTGAGTGGGTCTTTAAAAATAATTTCCAGACTCCCTTGCTATTTCTATGTTTTGCCTTTACCCTTTACAATGAATCTCACCGGTTTCTCTGCTCTCGCTCATCTCTTGTTTTCTTATTCGTTTCATGTCTCAGCTTTCATGTCAGCTGTGTTGTTTCTGTATGCATACTTGTGCATTTGAAATTTGAAGTGATCTTATTGCTTTTGTACTCTTTTGGCAGGAGGAAGAGTTAAAAGGTGCAGTAGTCCTCATTTTTGCCAATAAGCAGGTTAGTGCGGTTGTCTGTAAGATTTGCATGGCTGGGAAGAAAGTTCATGTTTAGTCATCAGAATAAATGTATATGCTGGCCCAATAATAAGAGCCATGCAAACTACCTTTGTTAAGGAAAAATGTAAGGGGCAGCCTTTACATTCGATAGTCAAGTAGTCAAGGAGTCTAACAGTTGTATGTCTCTATATTATTTTCAAATATAATAATTCGCTTAGATTCTTATTGTTTTTGCCTTTTCTTTTGGCTTATTTAGGATCTTCCTGGTGCACTTGATGATGCTGCAATTACTGAAGCTTTAGAGTTGCACAAGATCAAAAATCGTCAGTGGTCTATTTTTAAAACGTCTGCCATAAAAGGGGAAGGTCTATTTGAGGGCTTAGACTGGTACGCCTACTATCGTTAAATTTCTGTTGTTCCATCTAGCCAATGAATGTTCCCTTTCAATTGTGAATGTCCGGTATAGTTAGACATGGTGGTTGCTGTGTAGTGTTGTATGTTTTAGGTATCTTATATGACCAGGGGTCAGGTAGACCATTAGAATACCCAGTTTTAACTGCTAAGCTTTTGTGACATGAATTTTTGAATATTTAAACATCCTTTGTTTCCTGTCTGAAGTGTTTGGAAAGTAAAAAGTTATTTTCCCAGTCTTCCCCCAAATCCGTCCCCTAACCCCACAGACACAGACACATGGAAGGTGTCATTACTGGTTTTTGCAATATTTCATCTTCAAGTAAATTTGTACTATAAAAGCCTACCACTGTAAGACATAAAAGCCTGGTTCGTCCTTGATGAGAGGTTGTGCTTGCATTTTTATATTTGAACAACTGGTCTGGGCATTTGGGGTCATTTTGATTATTTTTTGTCTACTTTTTATTTACATGTAGCTTTCTGACTTTGTACAGTTTAGTAGAGATAATAGAATTGTTAAGTTTTTGTTGTGTTGTGCGTCTTTGGTTCTGAAATTTAGTGCAATAATGTAGGTTGAGTAACACACTCAAGTCTGGAGGGGGTTAATTCATTGATCATGGGAAATCAAAGCATACCTCTGCCCAGCCAGGTCTGATAGAAAATTTCATCCAAGAGTGCAGTTATGTCAATTATAGCCTTCTCCGGATTTTCTTCTGTTCCCATTGTGGAGTAAACCACCGCTATAGATGTACAATTTTTCTTCAAAGATATAAACATTGGCGCTTTTTTTATTTATAATTTTCATGTTTTCTATGCTTTTTATTATTTATCATGGTTCACTTCCTGCCTGTAGTGATATAATGTATTTTCCTGCTACTTGGATATCAAGGTGCCAGTATGGTTTGTCCCGTTTCTTATGGTAAATTCGAATTTTAGCTTTGATGGCGAAACTGTAGCTCCATTTCATTTTTCATCGCTTTGTCAAGCTCTTAGAGCATCTCTAACAGTTTCTTTATTGTAACATCCCACATCGACCAATGGGGAGGGTGATGTGCCTTATATATACATGCCCACCTCTACCTAACATGAGGCCTTTTGGGAGCTCACCGGCTGCGGAGGGAATCAGAACTCCGTAGTTAAGCGAGTTGAGCTTAGGGCAATCCCAGGATGGGTGGACCTCTTGGGAAGTTGCTCGTGAGTTCCCAGAAACAAAACTGTGAGGGCCAGAGAGGAGAGTGCCCAAAGCATACAATATCGTGCTACGGCGGAGCGGTCACATCCCGGGACCTTTGAATTTGTTTCGAGTAAAATTAAATACTCCAAAAAACCTCTTCAGCAGTTTCCTTAATATTTAACTTTATTTCATCTTTGTGACCAACTGCCCCACAAATGAGGCAAGCATATGCTTAGACAACCAAACAGATGGCAACCAACCATAAATGATGCTTCGTAACTAAATAAAAAGCAAGGAAAATGTTATTCACACTATAAGTTTCTTGTCACGTCACTTTTTCATTTTTCACATGTGTGGAGTGAAGAAACTTTTAGAGTGCTAATAATAACATCATCCAAAAAGAAACTCATAGGCTATTTTGGGTCATGGAAACATATTGCAAAACTGTATAGCAGCGGCAGAGCTGCTTCAGATTCTCAACGTCTTAACAATCGTGCTAACGTACGATTCTGTGAGCCTCTGACTGGAAGTTTGGCCTGTGAATCATAGCTAAATAGCACGAGATGGTCCTCACTGTTGACTAAAGATCAATTGGAGGATTCAGTTCCATGAGATGGTCTATTTGAAGCTGCATAGTAGAAATTGTTGCCAGAAAGAAATGTATGTAGAAACCTTAAGTCGATGTACATGATGGACTCGCTCAGTCGCTCTGTGTGGCAGCTGTTTTTTTTAACTCATGGTTCTTTCATTATGTGGTTTTAAATAATTGTTACATGCATCAAAGAGAATGTAAATATGGATGCATGGGCCTCCCGTTGACTGAGCCAAAATTCTCATCAATTTTCACCCAAACAACTATAGGGAACCCATAACTATATGCAGTTATTTAGTGCTTTCAAATCATCCTCAATGGCTTGGCTGTCACAATTGGTTCTGAAGAATTCCTAGAACAGAGTAAAATGAAGGAGAAGGATGATAATCATATTTGTTTAAGACAATTATTAACTTTTCATTCTTTTTACTTTCTCGAATGTACAATAGTTCCTTTTAAAGTTTATTTTTAGAACTTTCATTTTCATAGCGTAGTTCACAGGCTCTATTTAACATTAAAAGATGCACAACAGGATTTTGGGTGCTCCGATGAGCAACTGCGCTGACCTCCAGCTACAGAGGGAGCTAAAAAGAAAGCGATACCATAATATAACTTGTTCTAGGTTTGGTTCTGAGATATGTTTTGTAAGACACCTTTTATGCACTTGTCCCAGAAAAGATCCAACCCTCGTGGAATTAATAGTATAAACAGGCACTAAGCAAATAGTTGGTGAGTTTTCGGACTATAGTTGGTGAGTTTTGATACTCTTTTTCTCTGGTAGTTGAGCATTCTGATACTGTTTTTATCAGTGAAAACTAAGAGTTGCTTTACTCGGAGATTACTAGCTCCTACATTTATGTTCTAATTTCCAGAAGTCAGTAACTGATAATCATCTTTTGCTTGTAATCTGGAGAAACTTTTGGACCTCACCTCTTGGAGCATATTGTAGAAGTATTCAACTCGTAGTCCAGCTTCGATTCAACTCGTTCTTCAGATCCGATCATTCAATCCTTCATTGATTCCATAAACTTAGGTAAGGATGTTTTGTCTGTCATTATTCTTTGATCTCGATTTGGGTGAAGCATGAGGTGCTTTTCTCTTATTGTTGGATATGAGTTCTGATATGGTTGCATTTGATTAAGGAAGTTCTAAATTTTGTGATTATAGGCTCACTAATTTGAGTTTAAAATTATTAGCTTTAGTCTCCGAGCTTTGAATCTTTGGCATTGTGTTGATGATTTGCTATTTCTCAGTGTACAGAGGATATAAAAGGTATTCGTAAGTCGAATCTCATTAGGTCTTGCTCACAGTACTTTTGTAGAATTAAGGGAGAGAGCACGCAGGAGCCAATCAATAAGCGGGGTAGAAGTCGTCTAAGGATGGCACAAAGCAAATAGGTAATCAAGTAGCTATGATGATGGGATGATTGGATGAAGTAGGAGTCGCTATATAGCTTAGTTTTAAAACAATAGGATGTCTTGTTAATTTGTTGGAAAAATGTGAATATATTGGATGATATTTGTAATGAAATGTGTTTCTTTATATATTGTTTTTCGATGGAAAGCGACGGATTCATTGATGAATTTGAAATAAAACACGGGAAAGAGTAATATGTGATTAGTAAAATCTTAACTCCAAGTATGCACCTACCCAGAATCCAACAACAACCAACTAGCTTATTAGCTCAACTAGGAGAAAATAAAATAATCTACTCCACATTTGGAGGAAGCACTCTCTAACCTGCCCTATAGTAGTTTGGTGTCTACAAGACACTAGACTGGACAGCTCCTAAGCGACAGAAAAAAAAAAAAAAAAAAAAAAAAAAAAAAGCCTGCTATGTACACTCAAAAGTTTTCTCTAACACTCATACTTCTCTATACACTCATCTCAATTTATAAAACTTCTCTGAACACTCAAATTTGATTAAAATTTTCCACATATACCCTTTTATTAGTTTCTTGTACAAATTTTATTGAGCACTTAAATTTGCTTTGGACACTAGCCAATATCGGTCTTCTCTTCTTCTTTTTTTCCTGGTAGGTTGAAGTTAGATCTTAAGTCCATCCGCAGGACTGGAAAAGAAGGCTCTCCGCATAGCAGCTGCTAGGTATCAGCAAAGACAGCAACAACTTGCTTCGGAGGGTTCACTACATGTTCTGCTACGCATATGTTATGTTGGAAAAGCATGTAGTAGAACAAGGCTTTATCATGAACATCCTACAACCAATTGAAAGTTTTAGTAAACATTCCTGAAAAACAAACGTACACATGGGATACTTTAAAGTTCATCATATAAAGTAAATATAGAACACAACATGCACCTGGTGGAAATCAGCAAGCCCTACGGCCAGTGCAGCTCCCAAGGATTTCTGACTCTTAAGTGGTCTCTTAAAAAAAAAAAACACTTCATTACTGCTAAGAGAAGATGCAAGAGAACTTGTGCAATAAAAACCGTTTCATCACTCAATAGTATTAAGTAATCAGTTACAGAATCAGAGGTTCAATTGATGAATTAGTGCTTGTTCTACTACAAGATTTGTGGAGGCCGGATTTCGTAAAGTACTCAAGACACGGAGACCAACGGCTTGACAAATCTTTCTTACACAAATCGTTGCACAAGTCGATTTTGGTCCACATTATTCGCCACACGCAGCAAACCCTTTGAGTGCGGAAGAAGTCGATCAGCCTCAGCCGTGAGAAAATCGACGTCGTGATGTCTTCTGGGAGTCCCATCCAGTTTCGACGGAGTTGATTTTGGGGTGGAGGAGGGCGGCCGCTCATTGCTGTCCACGGCGTTTAAGATTGTAGATGAGAGTTTCGTTCAGTTCCTAAGGTGTTGCATTCGGATTGGACGTCGAGAGAGGTGGATGTGTTTATTGTTGTTACCATTCAACCCCCCAAACTGCGAAGTCCTTAAATGTAATTCAATGTAAGGATAAAAAAAGTAATTATATCTAATGAAAAATATGAGAGTGTCAAGAGAAAAAATATGAGTGTACATAGCAGCTTAAAAAAAAACACTAATAAAAAAGTAATAAGCATTTGGCACACTGAAACAACTAGGCCCATCTAACAGCAAGCCCAAAGAAGAACCATCACAATGTCCACTGCCTCCTGTAGACATGGGTCGGCCTAGAAGAGTGGGCGCCCAAATAGGATCGGTAGAGTGAACCTATGACAATGACCAATCCGGAATAGGGATGATCAGGGGCGAGAATCATCCCCCAACTCCCTGAAGGCGAAAGCGGATCGGATCAGGAAAACGGATGGTGAACGATGATGACGGGTGATGCTTGGGATGTGGGTGGAGCGAGAACGAGATGGGGGTGGTGATGGTCGGATGACGGCGACAAGCGGTAGATGGCATCTAGACGGATCGACGACGAACCATAAGGATTGTGATGGGCAACACTTGGGTTATGGGTGAAGCAATAGATCTCGTCTACACCTCATATCAATAGTCATCAACCCTGGTGGGCTGCAGCACTAATTAGGGGCGAATAGACGAGGACAAAAGAGGCGCTATCGACTAGATAACTGTCACGATCCTAAAATTTTCACTTTCCTGTTTGGGACATGAGATAAGTAACATATTACAATATGAAACAAAACTGAAGGAAACCCAGAGTGTTCTTTTATTTCAAATTGGGGTATTTTACATGACATATTATAAGAAAAACTTCAAAGGAAGCACACTATATTTTCCAGAAACTTGAAACACAAGCTCTTTAAAATTAACTTATATATCTACAACAGTCTAAAGTACTCCACAACCAAGTTTTCTTCAGTTTCCACAAGTAATTAATATCTTATCCCATTCTTGCCAATTTTAACATATAGAGGGTGAGCTGTAAAGTTTTTGTTTTTTTTGTATTTTATATTTTGTTTTACTTTTAAAAATATTTTTTTATTTTTTTTATAATTTATATATAAAAAAAAATTTAATATATTTTTTAATTATATATACAATATATATATATATATATATATATATATATATATATATATATATATAATATATCAAATTTTCAAAAAACATCAAAATTAAACTTCTACAATATATATTATAATTAAAAATATTAAATAATTTATTTAAAAATAAAAAATAAAAAATAAAAAAAAAAAAAAAAAAAAAAAAAAAAAAAAAAACCCTTCTCCGCTTATTTCGTCGCGCCCCTCGTCATCGTTCGGCAATCGTCGCTTTGGCCAATCGTCGCGCTGGCCGTCTAGGCGTTTGGGCGTTGTCGTCGTCGCGTCTGGGCGATGTCGGCGTTGGGCAATCGTCGCGCCGGCCGTCTAGGCGTTTGGGCGTCGTCGTCGTCGCGTCTGGCGATGTCGTCGTCGGCGTCCGAGCGTCGTCGTAGTCGGCAGCGTCGTCGAGTCGGCGTCGGCGTCTGGGAGTCGTCGTCATGCGTCTGGACATCGTCGTCGGCGGCGAGCGACGGGTCGATGGCAATTTCATGTAATTTGAAATGTTAAATGAGGGCAGAATAGGAAGAAAAAAGTTTCATTAAAAATTTAAAAATACCCAGCGTGTCCCAAATGAAGCCCTTTCAAGCTACGCCGCTTTCATAATCTGCTTTCGCGAAAGCGCTTTGGCCCAAAGTACTTTCTTTCTTTATCAACCTTTTTTGGCCGAAAACTTTCCAAAGACAAAGCTCAATAGAGGTCTTGAACTATAATGTAATTAATTAGTGAATTTATGAGAAACTCCACAGAGGTCTTGAACTATAATGTAATTAATTAGTGAATTTATGAGAAACTCCACTAAATCCGTTAATCCAACAGAGAAGAGCAAGCGGTCTGCATGTCCTATACCATGCATTTTTACCGTTGGGTTCCTAAATGCTCTATTGTATGAACAACCCGTACAACCCATATTGTACAATCTAATTCCTTTTGCTAGTCATCTTGCCCGAAAAATTGATCTCCAAGCCCAAATCACCCAAATTGACTATTATCCTATTGATTTCTATTATATGGGTGCCGGTCTCACCTAAACCTGGTCCCTACAATGGTCGAACTCACCTACGCAAAACGTTTTTCTTTTTGAATTCCAACTCCATTTCCTCCCCTCAAACATATCATAATTATGCTTACCTATGACCAAAAAACAATACTTGAGACAAAGCAATAACAATGACGAGACATAAATAAATAAACTAAAGCAACTAACCATGAATTTCATCTCATCACACCCGGCACACCAGCATATATACTTACACATACAAACCTGTATATGCATCCAAAGCATCTGAAGCATATACACATACATATACCTAAAATATTCTAAAGCATACATTGTAACTAAAACATATAGAGCATGTGATTTAGTCAAAAAAGGCAGCACACCCAAATGTACATATAATTAAAACTTAAATTATATTGTACCTATAGTATTCTAATTCTATAAGTATTCTACGACATGGTTATGAGTGTTCCAGTTAAACCTTTAGCATCCGAAAAACTAGCAACCTAAAATATGAGTTTCATCTTAACACAATCACACACAAGCAAATACAAATATGTATAACCTGCATATCGGCAATATAATTGTAATTGGGCGTACAACCTAAATCATTCAAAGCATACAGTTTATAAATTAAAACATCTAAAGCAAAAGCTATGCCATAAAATCATGGAAATCATCTACATCTTAACTACATATAGACTAGCAGTAAACACAGTCATCGATTCATTTCCTGGGAGTTTACTGCTTTCTGGAAATGTATCGGTGACTGGTCATAAATCACCACAGTATTCATACATCGGTGCCATGTTAGAGGAATACATGTGTATGTCCTTGTACCGTGTTGACCAAGCAAGGATCCGCTGGAAGTGAAGTGATTGGGTATAAGCCACACAAGAGACCGCTGCATCTAAATTAGATACTTTAGATATTGAGCTTGATTGATATCTTGTATTGGGCATCTTTTGCCATTTCATAGTAGAAGGCCGGTCTTCTGATAGATCCCCGGTTTTTTATCCCTTAGTAGATTTTTCCGGGTACCAAAACTCTGTGTCCATCCTTGTGTATCGTTAAACATTCGGCTTAATTAAAGTTGGATTTAATTTCGCACCAATTCACTTAACATGCAAACTGGACAATTCTGCCTGACTGGTTATCTTAATTACTGCATTAGAAACGCTGGTTTGATTAAGTTGTAGTTGTGGATATTTCGCGAATATCTAACTCACCGATTTCGTTGAGGACCTAAGTTGGCATTGCATCTGAGTGTTGTTGATCAAATCACAAGCATCCACAAGTTATTTGTTAAAGTGATTAATCTTCTTGGACATAAGTTAAGATCAAAACAATTCAAGTAAACTGTAAGGAATCATTGCAACGGTGACTGGTCATCTTTGCAATCTTGTTTGTGCTGTTTGTTAAAATAGAGGGTTTAATTTTAAAATATCCCCCTCATTGCCAACCTGCATATAGTGAAAGGAGAAGAAAATTGATGATTATGAAAGAAATGAGTGTGTATTTATAGATTTTTGGGAAGAATTTAGACCAAATAAATAAATATTATTTTTTTAGCTGTTGGATTTTAATTTCAGCCATTGGATTTTTTTTTTTTTTTTTACCTTTGGATTGATTAGAAATAATCATGGCCGTTAGATTGAAGTTTCCCAGAAGCAAAAAAAATTCAATATGGTCTTTGGATATCCAACGGTCAGTTAATCTTAACCGTTCAATAAAACTCACACGGTATGCTGTAATATACATAATGATGTCCCTATCTGCACCATGTGGGGCCCAGCTGTCCTAATAAAAATTTTAAAAAACTTATTTCTTCTACATTGGGCCACCACCCATGTGGGATCTTTTCATTTTGACACCAAACTAAAATCTGGGTCAAATTGCAAGTAATAAACCCCTGCCTCGCCGCTCTCTCTCAAAACCCCAAACCAACCCCCCCCCCCCCCCCCCCCCTCGGCCCCCCCCCCTCCTCCTTCTATTATATCCTTCTCCTGGTTTCCCTTTTGGGGTGGTCGCGGGGTTGTGTTTTTTTTTCTGTTTTGCTTTTTGTTCGGCTCCGGGGGGCCATTTCTTGCACAAGGCGAAAAGGAAATCATTCGTTTACTTCTTTCCTTATATCCCTCTAGGGGGGGGTATTTTTTCCCCTTTTTTTTCCCCTCTCTCTTTCTCCCCTTCCTCCCCTTTTTTTTTTTTTTTTTCCCCTCCTTCCCCCCCCCTCCCCGCCCCTCCCCCTCTCCCTTCTCTTTCCCTTCCCCCCTCCCCCGCCCCTTCCCTTCTCCTCCCCCCCCCCCGCCCTTCCCTTTCCTTCCCCCCTTCCCTCCCCCCCTCCTTCCCCTTCCTCTGCTTCTTTACTTTTTTTTTTTTATTTTTTTTTTTTAATCCTGTAATAGATGTTAAACAATGTCTTCTCTACTGGCTTGCTCCTCTCCTAGTGCAGTGAAGTTATGGGTCTTAGGAGTATAGGCATTCCTTTCTCATGTCTGATTTGTCTCCTTTGTTTGGTTTCGCCAAACGCTTCTATAATATATTTCTATGATTAAAAAAAAAAAAATCTGGGTCAAATTTGAGACTTAATTTCACATTTTCTTAAATTTGAACAAGAAAATACACGACTTTTGGGTGCATTGGGGGGCTTTTTTTTTTTCTTTCTCAAATATGGGTTTGAGTTAGGTTGCATTGGAGATGGTCTAACGGTTTCTGTGTGCGTAGGTTTGTTTTGTAATCAGAAGTGGTCCCCATTATTTTTGTCCTTAGAGGTGAACATTCAAAATAGTTGTCCTACCATAGAATTAGGAGATTTATTTTGTTTTTTTAGAGGTGATTGTCTCTTTTTTAATTAAAGAGTGAACACACGGTTTTGCAACCATATTTTATTCATTTAAGCAAAAACTGATCTAGTTCCTACTATACATTGCTTGATGTCTTTACATTGTCTCGAACTCATTTCGAAATTGAATGGTTAATGGTCAACTCATTTGAGTTTGATTTCAATTTTTTACTTGAAGAGTGCAACAATATTTTTATTCATTGTAAGCAAAAACTGACTCAGTTACTCTCCTAATGCATTACTTACTGTTCTTACATTGGCTAGAACTCATTTCTGAATTGAATGGTCAAAGGTCAACTCATTTAAGTCAAATTTCAACTTTTTACTTAAATATTCAAACGAAGTTTTTTGCAACTGTGTTTGATTGTTTTAAGCAAAAATTGACCAGTTACTTCTCATGCACTGTTGGTGTCTGTCTCTTGTACGCTAGACTATCTTTTAAGAATGTGCCAGGGGCAAATTGAAATAGACCAAAGTAAAATAATTGGAAATTCAATTTTCCCTTACCACGATCTTAAAAGATAGTCTCCCGTGCAAGAGACAAGCACCAACAATGTTCAAATGTTGCTTGTTGATGCACAGTTTTTGAATGGCTGCACAAGCAAGCAAACCTGGGATTCGGCCAAAGTTGAATGGAAGGATTGGCAGATTTGGCCAGGTATTGGCATAACTATATTGGTAAGGTTGGCCCTATTGTCTAAAGATATGTGTTTTTCTCCTTCTTTAGAGCCACCGTAGGTGTACAAAAGAGACGGGGATTGAACCAAAGTGGCACCAGTGTGGTACTGATCGAACACTCTCGAATGCCATGGAAATGGCACATTGAAAGAAAGCTCTTGTAGAAAAAGAAAAGTGAACCTTTCACCAAAGAGGAAAAATGTCTCTCTGATTCTTAGAGTCGATGTGGGATAAAAGACTATAATTGACATGGTAGTACGTGAGTGGTCAACGGAGTTGTCCAAGCTGATAGGACGAAAGTTCGCTTATGGCATATTTCAAATGAGACACGCAACCTGTGCGCGTTTGGACCTAGCTGGACGTATCTTATCTTTGCAAGGCAACACATGAGGCCCTTTTGACAGTCGCGAGGTGTTCGGTCAACGGTGACCAGAAATATCGTGGATCATCCGGGTCTTCTAGCCTCACGGCAGGCTGAGCTAGTCGCTCAGGTTACGATGGAAGGCGTAATGGGCCTTAGCCTATTTTCCTACGCTTAGATGGACAACTTGGGCTATTTGGACACTGAACAAGCCCAGTCAGGTGTCCCAGATATGGTATCAATAGAAGCCCTCCATGTCCCCGAGTACCTAGATGTGGTCGGGGAGATCCTATTTTTAGCACAGAGCCGCAAGGTTGGGCCACTTGGGGTCAAGCTTTGACAGTAAAGATCCCTCGGTATTGAGCCTCATAATGCATCTAGAGCAGTTGTTTGCTTTTATACTTTTTAAGGGGTTAATGACCGACATATGGGCATTAGGGTTTATCTGCTAATTGCCTGGATTAAGTGAAGAGTCGCGCCCAATTTGATTGCTGACGTTATTCTCTGAGCAGTCACTTCGGCTATCTATCAAGCATGTTCATTCACACCTGTCACTTATCCCGTGACCTTCTTCAGTTCGATTAAACGATCATGACCTTTGTTTTTTCAAGCTATAAATTCGCCCTTTTCTCTCATTTTCTTTCTTCTTTCCATCTTTGTCAACAATTCCAGTCCTCCTTCAATTTTGATTCTTCTATCCCTTCAAGTGACCATAAAGTTCGCTTAGCATCTCGTTCAAAGCCCCCTAAGTCGTCATCCATACCTTAGTAAGTGGCTACCGTATTTCGACATAAACTTTTAAATAAGGCATTGTCGGTCTGATTTATTGGCAAATATGGTCCAAAAAAAATTGTTGATAATCTTTGAAAATTACAGTTAAACCTAACTTTAGAGAAGTTTTTTATTTCATCATAAATGTTTAGAGTAACATTATACATTTTTATTTCGAAGAAGGGAAATCCTCTGATTTTGCAAATCCTTAGAACAACAACTTGTGCAGTTGCGCTATCCTATTGTGCAGCTGAAATGTGTACGTAACAAGCATCTAATTTGAGCAAATAAATTTGAGCGACGATGCAAGCATTGAGTGTCTCAATTATCAATTAGCTTGATATCTATATAATTACACATTCTTTCAGAATAATCCTAGATTACTGCTTAGATACTGAATTAGGAATTACACCCCTTGCAAGCAGATCTTTCTCTCAGCACCTTAAGGCCAACATACCTGTCCAAAGACCGAAATCTCGAAGTAAAAACCAGCAATATACAAGATTTAAGCCAAAGTAATTAATTTACGATAGTAGAAAACAAAGGCAAAACATGCGGATCCATTTTCACATGCATACCTGCCCAACATCATGAGGGTGGCCTGAGGATTAGTTCCCGGTGTGGAATAGAAAATGGACCCATCAACCACGCGTAACGCTTCAATCCCCATGACCCGTAAACCTGCATCAACCACTTTTCCTACCAGACATCCGCCATGGTAATGCCAAAATGTGGCTACCGTACTTCGACATAAAGTTTCAAATGAGGCATCATCTGTCTGATATAACGGCAAAGATGGTCCAAAAAAATTGAAACCTTGTATACCAGGAACATCTCGAGCCTTAAATGGCTTCAACGAATGTGTCTTTAATAAATCACCAATCTTTTTCACGCCGCTAACACAACGATCAAGGTCAACCGACTGCGCAAAGTAGTTGAACTTCACAGTTGGTTGGACTTTAACATCATTGGATGATTGAAGCCTAAGGGAACCATAAGACAAGGGTCCCGGAACTTTAAGGGCAATTTGGGCGAAAGTAGAATTAATCGTTAGGACATTAGATGGGTCAGGGAATAGACTAAACGGTGGAGTAGAAAATGGCATGCCTGATAAAGTCTCTATGTAAAAGGCACTTGTGATGGCAGCAATTTGTGGAGCAGAGGGCTCTAGTGGAGCCGGGGGCAAAATGGTAATGTAATTACGAGGATTGTCACGCATAAATTGTCCAATGTACGGTTGGGGATGAACAATTGGGATTTTGAGAGATGAAAGGTGGTCCTGCGGGCCAACACCACTGAGTAGTAAAAGTTGAGGGCTTCCGATTGCTCCGGCGCTCAATATAACCTCGCCCTTACCGCGAACAATTGCCCGATGTGACCTCCCGTTAGAGTCACTATACTCGATGCCACTAGCTGACAAACCTGTATTAATTTAATCATTTTTAATTAGCTCGCAGACAAAATCGATCGACACTTTTAGGTAAAGGGTATGTTCACATATGAAAAGTAGTTATATATACTTGAACCACTGGAAGAGAAGATGATTCTATTGACCGTGGCATGAACCGCTACTCGCAAGTTCTTTTCATCTCCTTTATTGAGCAACTCTACAGCTCCGTGTCTCCTTCCGCTATGGTCGAAAATCGAACCCGTAACTTTGGTTCCTTGAATGTGGTCGAAACTAAACCCATTGTCTGGCCCAACGCCTGCCTCTAGTAAACCTTGTTTCACAACAGCTTGCCAACTCTTCAAATTCGGCCTCGACACGATCGCGTCTTCAACCCATTGATACGCCTGACGAACCAAACTCATGTCCCACTTGATACCCGATTTCGCATAGAATTCATTATCTGCTCTCGAGTATATACCGATGTTGAGCATGCTCGACCCGCCGAGGACCCGGCCCTCTTACGTTTGCGACGCCGTCTTCGGATGTGAACCTTTCGACCGGGGTCTTGCCGTCGTCTTCTTGCGCGAGAGTTGGAATTATCCCTTCTTCACGCAACACACTTGGATATGCGCTCGGGACATTGCCCTTTTCGAGGACGAGCACCTTGTAGGTTTGTGATAGAGTTGCGGCCAACGGGCAGCCTGCTGTGCCCCCTCCGACCACAATGTAGTCGTATTCTTCTTCGAGTGGCAGATCAGTGGCGTTACGCACAAAGTTCATGTAGCTGAAATCTGTAGTACACGAGGAGACATGTGAAAATTTAGTTGTTGGTGCTCATGTTAGATTATGGAAATTAATTAGCTAGGATCAGGTGACTTACCATGATTGGACGAAGTGGCAAATGCATGCAGCTCTACTGTAGGATAAAAAATAGAAAGGAACAAGAAAAGTTTCAATTTCTCCATGTCTTGGTTGTAGCTATAGTACCGAAACAATACTCAGTTTCAATTTCACCTCTAGTTGAGGAAATCTAATAAAGAGATGGAGTTGGATGTTCTGAAATCCAAGGAATCAGAGTCCTTATATATACGTGTATAGAGATGCCATAGTTTATGTTATGAGGGGATAAGTGGGTTTTGCTGGAATTTGTGTATTGTAGTGGTAATTTTATAGAGAGAGAACTTGCAGAAGAAGAAAAATATGAGAAGAGGTTAGAGAGAGAGGGAGAGGAAATTTCACTGTAAAATCTCACACACTGTCGTGCTTTGTGCGAGTCTTTTGTATATATATATATTCTTCTGCTGTTAATGCAGCTGTACAATTAGAAAACCAGGAGAGCCTATGAGCTCCACCTAAACGTGTGGTCCATGATCCAATGATCCTATGAGATTATTCCACCAACATACTCTATACCAGCATATTCAACCACTCAAATACAACCTTCCACCACGCAATTACATCCACTCAAGCTATAATTAGTAATCTAAATACTCAATTAAGAGCCTAACAACTAACAGTTTAGGCAACTCAACAATCATTAATGTGGCCGGTGCCTAAAGTTTGAACATTCATTAATGGTCGTTGCGAGAAAGAGAAGGAATGATCACACCTACTTAACATATGCTGGAAAACACAAAATTAAAATCAAATTTGTCTTGTGAAACACACCCACCAAGAAAAATGTTTACGATGAGATGAAACTTTCTATGTACGTGTAATTGATTATTTAAACTAACAACAATACCTATGGTGAGAGTTCAACTTTAGAGTCGACATATACATATGATCTCAACGGCTTAACTGGCGGTACCCACCTCAAAATTTGCCATGTCATTATACTTTAGCATGTTGGGTCCTTTCCAGTTTTCTTATTTTTATTTTTGGGTAGTGTAATGAGTACACTGCAATACTTCTGTAGCATGTAATAAGGTAAAACAACATGGAGTCGTGGGATTCATGAAAATTACACTTAGGTAAGAAAACTCCAACGGATAGGGTAAGAAGCGCCAAACATTTTGGCACCGAACTTTTCTCTCTACAAATTCCTGGAGTTTTGTGCTAAGTACGATCTACTGTTTGGTTCTTTGGTCCAAGGTAATTAACTCTACCTAGATCATTTTGCATTATTCATGATTTATACAAAAATACAGTACCTGCAAGGAAACTTGCAGGTTCAGCGGTTCTCGAGAACAATTGCCTCTTCTGTCAATGTAGAATACTAAAGTTAGCGCTACATACTATCTTCAAGGGGAAATTAGCTTGCAATCCATGATGACTACTTTTTTTTTAAGGGGCTCTTACCAAAAACTACTATATGGGTACTAGTAGTACCAAAACACTACCTCACTTTTTTTCTTACAATTTATTGCTATTGTTACAATTTAATACCAAACTCAAATCAAAAAGCTCACCACAGCCCTCGTGCGTGAGGCTCACGCACCCCACACCACCGCCTCGAGCTTCTTGAACGCCCCAACGATTTTCTTAGCGGCTTCTCATCTGTCATTGTCATCTCTGTGTTTTTTTAACTTTTCTACTGGAAAAGTTCCATTTTACTTTGTGCAGATCAACGCAGTAACTTAGATTAAGAATAACATAATAGAATTTGAAGGATCTGCTCCTTCAAATCTGAAGAAACATATCCTCCAGATTTGAAGGAACAGATCCTTCAATTTGAAGGAGGTGATCCTTCAAATTTGCAGGTGTTCCTTCAATTGGAAGGAATAGTTCCTTCAAATTTGCAGGTGTTCCTTCAAAAATTCAAACAAAATTGAAGGAGTTGTTCCTTCAAATTTGCAGGTGTTCTTTCAATTTGAAGGAACTGCTGCTTCTTCAAATATGAAGTTGTTCCTTCATATTGGAAGCTGTTCCTTTCAACTTGAAGGAACGGTTCCTTCAAATATGAAGGTTTATGAAGCTACTCTTTCAAAACCCAGATGAGAAACTTGACTTGGATTGAATAAAGATGGCTTCAAGCAAAACAGAGACGATGAAGATGGTTTCAGGCGAGGCGAGACGCGAAGAAGATAGAAGTGGCTAAAAATTAAAGCGTGTGTGGGTAAAATTATTATTAAAAGTGTACAAGCCAATTAAAAATCAACATGTGTCAAAGTAACACTATATCGTAATGTTTAAAGTGTAGTAGTGTTTTTGGGTATTTTGCTCTTCAAGTAGTATCAAAATGTAATTGTTTCTTTTTTTAATTAAGACTTTGTGTTTGGGAGGTTTATTTTCCTGGATTTCTATGTTTTTTATTTTGTTCTGTTTAGGTGTTTTGGTTGGGAAGTTGAGTGGTATCTCATCATATTCGTTCCACCATCGCTAACGCTTCACTTGCCGTCGCTCACCGATCCAATCTGTGTCTGGTTTATTGTGGGGCATGCATCGTCCGTCAAATCTGTTATCATGTTGCTTTGTGGTCGCCGACATTGTCGTTGCATCCGCTTGATTCCGATTTGACTGTTCCAGTCTAGTTTGGCTCTGCAGCAACTCCACTCATTTTGGGTTTGGACCTGTTTGGTGTTGTTTTGTTGTTGGGCCTTTGGGTTGGAATTGTTAACTTGAATGTAATTGTCCGTGTAAGAGTATGGAGCCCGATGTTTGTGGTTCTTCTATGTACTCTTTGTTGGATGCTATGTTTGTTTCTTAGGAGTATAGGGCACTCTTTTCATTGCACATTGCAAGGTTTTTAACGAGGCCCTAGGGCGAATTTGTATATGTATGTACTCCTTATTTGGTTTTTTGGCCAAACCCTTATCAATAAAATTACTATTCTTTTGATAAAAAAAAATATTAAGACTTTGTGAATTTTGTAAAATAGATTGAAGGACAAAATGTTTTATCCATGTCAGAAATTTACCATATTTGTACCTATCTTTCATTTATTGTAATAAAATCATAGTTTATCCCTAACTAAAATACCCTTTATATTTGAATCCAGAAATACATGGTGTATTCTCTCTTGCCTCAATCATGTTCCCTTTTTTTAGATCATTCTCATATGCATTAAACATGGTTTTCATATTATTTCCGTATTCATCATTACATTCTACCCATTCTTCAAATACTTGGCAAATATTTATGCATTCATAGGGGTCACCATTTGGCCCGTGAGTTTATGGGCTCATGGGAACCAGCCCATCCCATGGGCTAAAAAGCCTAGCCCAGCCCTTCTGGGCCATGGGCCATCCCGACCCATCATTTGAAGGGTTTCAGTTTGAATCCAGAAATACATGGTGTATTCTCTCTTGCCTCAATCATATTCCCTTTTTTTAGATTATTCTCATATGCATTAAACATGGTTTTCATATTATTTTCGTATTCATCATTACATTCCATTCTTCAAATACTTGGCAAACATTTATACATTCATAGGGGTCACCATTTGGCCCATGAGTTTATGGGCTCATGGGAACCAGCCCATCCCATGGGCTAAAAAGCCCAGCCCAGTCCTTATGGGCCATGGGCCATGCCGACCCATCATTTGAAGGGTTGAGCTTGGGTTCATGTATTTGAAACCCGGCTAGGCCCCTAAGCCCGGCCCTCAAGCTCATGAATCAATTTCATATTCTTATCTCTGTCTACATGATTTTTACATATTTACTTATAACCGTTGATATAATTCAATTCATTCAAAATCATATTCAATGGTTATACTTTTATATTCTTCCACACATCACCCATAACCCATATCTCTTTTTGTTTAAATTTTATCTTTTATAGAAATTTACGGAATAATGGTACATATTTTTATTATTTTATTATTTTTTTTGTTGATGAATATATTTACGTTTAAAACTTTAAGTTGGTGATTTAAAAGTCTTTTTGTGATAGATAAAACAAATATTTCTCATATGTATAAGCCTATCTAGGCCTGGCCCTTATAGCGGGTTGAGTAATCTATAATGATAATGGGTTGGAACAGTAAAATGTAGATTACCTTTGACCTTTGGGGTGAGTCCCCTTTTATAGAGAAGAGGTGGTTGACCTTGGTTGGTCTCACTCCCAATGTGGGACTAAATGCCTACATTAATTGCACTTTTAGCATAGTATTCGTCGCATGTTTAAGACCTCAGAGAGAGCGCACCGCTCATTGTGCGAAGATCGCCGCGAGGTGGTCTCGTGACGTTCCATGTGGGGCCCACGAGCCTCGTAAAGTGTGTCCGTGGGACTATTGAGTTGTCCATGTGGTGCATGGTTGGATATGCCATGTGGTTGGTGGGGCATGGTATAAACAACTTATGCTCACATTCAAACTAGCATCGGGGGGGTTCAACTTTTGACAATCGATATGGAAAGACATGGAGTTTTGGAGGAGATTCACACAACTTACGAGTTGCACTATAGAGGATCATCTTTTCTTCCAATCCATAAGTACAAATTCTATGACATTACCGTAACACTTAAAACATATGTTATGCTTGAATAAATAGTCATAAGCTATTATCACTACGCAAAAACTATTCCAGACGACACAGTTTTTAGTTAAGGCAATGTTATTACTGTTCCTCGCATATTACATATATGCCTTCCTTAGATAAAGCCACCATGCTAAGCGTCGTTTTTAGTTAAGGCAGTATTATTACTGTTCCTCGCATATTCTACGTCATTCCTTGGATAAAGACAAAGCATCATTTTAGTAAGGCAGTGTTATTACTGTTCCTGGCATATTATATATATGCCATTCCTTAGATAAACACACCTTGCTAAGGGTCGTTTTAGTTCAGACACCGTGCTCGTTTTACCACAATCTGATCATAGTTTACAAGATTATGATAGAGCATGATTTGTCTTCCCACAGAACAAAACCATGTCATTGCCATGATGCCATCACACTTTATTTGCTCTGAACTCATATTTATTCAAATAGAGGTCTGTAAACTATTGTGAACATATCTGCTACAGGTTGATCACTTGCAAGTTGCAACAAACGGAAAATGTAGGTCACCACTTACTTTACACTACAAGAAAAAAGGGCTTTTAGTGACCGCCTGAATGGTCACTGAAAATAGCAAATTTGGTCACAAAACAGCTTCAGTGACTAAAATATGGTGGTCACTGGGTGGTCACTAGAACCCCGCCACTAATTCTCTATTGTGACCAGTGCAAAATGTTGGTCATTAAAATGCCAAAAATTAGTGACCAAGGTCTTTATGGTCACTAAGATACGTCTGTCAGTGACCACACATTAGGTCACTAAACGGGGTAAAATATGGTCACTACAATCCATAATTGGCCACTAATTCATGAGCACATACTTGCATTAGTGACCAAAATATTGGCCACTAAATGCATATTGTCATATGGTAACTAATTCAAACGTTGTCTTCAATCACATAATAAAATCACTTATTAACCCTGCAAACAATACACATAATAAAATTTTGTAAGCTTTACTCAACAGCAACTTTAGTGACCCAAGCTTAAATAGGTCATTATTGGGCTTTAAAATTGCTCATTAAAAGGCCTGTATATATCAGTGACCAAATTTATAAGTGTGGTCACTAATCAGATAGTATTTGTGACCACTATATTTTTGGTCACTGAGATTTGGTCACTACAGACCAGATTTCTTGTAGTGTTATTATAAGGTGTGATTCAACTACTTCAAATCTTTACTGAAGTCAACTAAGGGAAAGGTCAACATACCAAAGATCTTAGAACAATAGCATATGAAGTAAGTTAACTAAGTAAGATCTGAATAAGAGCTTGCCTGCAGTTTGGTTGATTTGAGTGGCGGTTTATATACGTTCCTGGCGGCTACCGCGGCAGCTTCTTATTCGGCTCCAATTCAACTCGTAGTCCAGCTTCGATTCAAATAGTTCTTCAGATCCGATCATCTAATCCTTATTTAGGTAAAATGTTTTTTCTTTGATTTCGATTTGGGTCAAACATGGGGCGTTTTTTTCTTATTGGATATGAGCACACTTCTCCGATTTTTGATTCTTCTATCCCTTCAGGTGACCATAAAGTTCGTTCAGCATCTCGTTAAAAGCCCCCTAAGTCGTCATCAGTCTAATTTATTGGCGATGATGGTCTGAAAAAGAAAATTGTTGATAATCTATGAAAATTACAGCTAAACCTAACTTTAGAGAGACATTTTATTTCATCATAAATGTTTAGAGTAACATTATACATTTTTATTTCGCAGAAGGGAAATCCTCCGATTTTGCAAATCCTTAGAACAACAACTTGTGCAGTTGCGTTATCCTATAGAGCAATTAAAATTTGAGAGACCATGCAAGCATTGAGTGTCTCAATTAGCTTCATGTATGTACATACACATTCTTTCAGCATAAATAAATCCTCGATTACTGTTTAGATTCTGAATTACGAATTACACCCCTTGCAAGCTGATCTTTCTCTCAGCACCTTAAGGCCAACATACCTGTCCAAAGACCGAAATCTCGAAATGAAAAACCAGCAATATCAAAGATTTAAAGCTAAACCAATTATTTACGATAGTAGAACACAAAGGCAAAACATGCAGATCCATTTTCACATTCATACCTGCCCAACATCATGAGGGTGGCCTGAGGATTAGTTCCTGGTGAGGAATCGAAAATGGACCCATCAACCACGCGTAACGCTTCAATCCCCATGACCTGCAAACCTTCATCAACCACTTTTCCAACCAGACATCCGCCATGGTAATGCCAAAATGTGGCTACCGTACTTCGACATAAACTTACAAATGAGGCATCATCGGTTGGATTTATTGGCAAAGAGGGTCCAAAAAAATTGAAACCTTGTATACCAGGAATATCTCGAGCCTTAAATGGCTTCAACGAATGTGTCTTTAATAAATCACCCATCTTCTTCAGGCCGCTAACACAACGATCAAGGTCAACCGACTGCGCAAAGTAGTTGAACTTCACAGTTGGTTGAACTTTAACATCATTCGATGATTGAAGCTTAAGGGAACCATAAGACAAGGGTCCCGGAGATTTGAGGACAATGTGGCCGAAAGTAGAATTAATCGTTAGGGCATTAGATGGGTCAGAGAATAGACTGAACGGTGGAGTAGAAAATGGCATGCCTGATAAAGTCTCTATGTAGAAGGCACTTGTGATGGCAGCAATTTGTGGAGCAGAGGGCTCTAGTGGAGGCGGGGGCAAAATAGTAATGTAATTACGAGGATTGTCACGCATAAATTGTCCAATGTACGGTTGGGGATGAACAATTGGGATTTTGAGAGATGAAAGGTGGTCCTGCGGGCCAACACCACTGAGTAGTAAAAGTTGAGGGCTTCCGATTGCTCCGGCGCTCAATATAACCTCGCCCTTACCGCGAACAATTGCCCGATGTGACCTCCCGTTAGAGTCACTATACTCGATGCCACTAGCTGACAAACCTGTATTTAATTTAATTATTTTTAATTAGCTCGCAGACAAAATCGATCGACAAATTTAGGTAAAGGGTATGTTCACATACGAAAAGTAGTTATATATACTTGAACCATTGGAAGAGAAGATGATTCTATTGACCGTGGCATGAACCGCTACTCGCAAGTTCTTTTCATCTCCTTTATTGAGCAACTCTACAGCTCCGTGTCTCCTTCCGCTATGGTCGAAAATCGAACCCGTAACTTTGGTTCCTTGAATGTGGTCGAAACTAAACCCATTGTCCGGCCCAACGCCTGCCTCTAGTAAACCTTGTTTCACAACAGCTTGCCAACTCTTCAAATTCGGCCTCGACACGATCGCGTCTTCGACCCATTGATACGCCTGACGAACCAAACTCATGTCCCACTTGATACCCGATTTCGCATAGAATTCATTCTCTGCTCTCGAGTATATACCCATGTTGAGCATGGTCGACCCGCCTAGGATCCGGCCCCTTACGTTTGCAACGCCGTCTTCGGATGTAAACCTTTGCGCGGGAGTCTTGCCGTCGTCTTCTTGCGCGAGAGTTGGAATTATCCCTTCTTCACGCAGCACACTTGGATATGCACTCGGGACATTGCCCTTTTCGAGGACGAGCACCTTGTAGTTTTGTGATAGAGTTGCGGCCAACGGGCAGCCTGCTGTGCCCCCTCCGACCACAATGTAGTCGTATTCTTCTTCGAGTGGCAGATCAGTGGCGTTACGCACAAAGTTCATGTAGCTGAAATCTGTAGTACACGAAGAGACATGTGAAAATTTAGTTACCGAAGACAACTAACTGTTTGTGCTCATGTTAGATTATTGAAATTAATTAGCTAGGATCCGGTGACTTACCATGATTGGACGAAGTGGCAAATGCATGCAGCTCTAGTGTAGGGTAGAAAATAGAAAGGAACATGAAAAGTTTCAATTGCTTCATGTTTTGGTTGCAGTTAGAGTACCGAAAACAATACTCAGTTTCAATTTCACCTCTAGTTGAGGAAATCTAATAAAGAGATGGAGTTCGATGTTATGAAATCCAAGGAATCAGAGTCCTTATATATACGTGTATAGAAATGCCATGGTTTAGGCACCTCAACATTTATTGATGCCGGTGCCTAAAGTTTCAATAATTTAGATAGTACATGCATGGCCGCTATGTAACATATATTTAAGGGCAAATTACAATTTAGTACCCTGTGCTTTGGGTCAAGTTTCAAAATGATACCCAAACTTTTTTTTTTTGCAATTTAGTTCCCTGTGGTTTCAATAACTTTCATTATTGCTGTTCCGTTACCAAGTCTGTTATGTGTTAACGGTGGAAAAAAAAAAAAACCAAAAAATTGCTTCTTCTGCTGCTGCTTCTGGGTCTCTCCCAGATTCCGTCCAAATGGAAAGGTCGGTGCGTCGCCACCGCTTTCTCCCCCAATGCTCTCCGCCACTAAAACTCCCCAGAACCAAAAACCCCATCTTTTTCCACCTGGAAAAAACAACAATTCATCTCAAGACAGGAGCAATTTTATTTTCATCATTTACCAGCCAGAATCCACCAGTGACATGTGACTGGAGCATTGATTTAACTAAAGGGTGATCGGTTCCCAAACCGGCCTCTAATTCCGTGGCTTTCTCCATGGCAACAGCTCAGCTCTGGCTTTATCAGAAGCATAAATCCGGTTCGACAAATCCCTGTGCTTTGTAGTCGAGTAGACCCTTCTTGGTATCATCACTCGATCAACGGGTTCCTATGAGCAATCAAAAGCTCAGAACACCACCAAAAGAATGGAACTTCGAGCCCAACAAAAGTTCACACTTCACGTATTCAAAAACAAAAAGAAACAACAATGATTATGCCACGGTATTAATTTTTTCATCGTTTTAGTCCCTACCCAGATTTTATTTTCCATTATTGATCCAATACCATTGCTGGGTTCCAATCAAATCCAGCCATGAAAGCTGGGATTTTGATGCCGCCGCCACCCACCCAATCCTCGCCGTTGCCGACGACTCCTCCGCTGCCGGTAATCCTAACCCAAGACAAGCTGAAGAAAATCTCCACCAACAAGCACGCCGTCGCAAGAATCGGCGAGCTCCTCCGGCAGGGCCACCTCCAGAACATCGTCAGAATACCCACCTCGAAAATGACCCACAAGCAAGCCCTCTCCGCCGGAATCCCACTGTCCGACCTCGCTTCCCACCCCGTTCTCGATTTGGCGATCGACGTCGCCGACAAGGTCCACCGAAATCTCAATTTGGTCAAAGGCCGAGGTGGGTCGTTGCTGCGTGAGAAGATGGTGGAGGGCGGTTGTAAAAAATTTGTGGTGGAGACGGAATCGGGGAGAGACCCAGAAGCAGCAGCAAAAGAAGCAATTTTTTGGGTTTTTTTTTTCCACCGTTAACACATAACAGACTTTGTAACGGAAGAGCAATAATGAAAGTTATTGAAACCATAGGGAACTAAATTGCAAAAAAAAAAATTTGGATCATTTTGAACTTTACCCAAAACAGATGGTCCTAAATTGAATTTGCCTATATTTAAGATGACATTGTGCACATACTTTTATTGAATACGACACATAGAGCTTGATATAGTAGAGCTTTGCAGGTGTGGATTTAGGTACATCTTGTTGCATCTAGCTAATATCTATTTAAAAAAAATAAAATTAGTATGGTCCAATAGTTTGTAGAAATGAAGCTCACATCACTACTACAACGTTAAGAAAATAACTCTGGAAGGAATCAAGAGCAAAGGTCGGCTAAAGGACCCACAACCCGGCTAATTACCGCTAATGCACCTGCGAGCACCAAAAAGGGTGGTGCTAATGCATTTTGGGTGCTATTGCCATAATTAGCCGGATTTTGGGTGCTTTAGCGATCATTTTTCCTTGAATACCTAAACCATTATGGAGCGGTAATTAACAGGTACATATATAAAATAAGCACAGTTTCAAAGTTGGATTTTATATTGTAATAAAACCAATATTGGTGGTGGAGGATGAAGATCTAAGACCACGGGTGTAGTAGTGAATCTTTTAGCTGAGGTACAAGCTGCTTATTTAATTAAGGACATGTTCAACTAATATCCTGCTTGCTCACGGCTCAGCAGCCAAAGATCGTCCAAAGTTGGATTTATGCCCAACGGAACACACGCCAACAGAATAGTATGTAAGAGTGGCGGGGCAAATGAAATGTACACGTTGAAGTGGAAGTTTCCAAGAATGTGTATTGAGTTTGAAAAGTCAATTGATGATACAATTAAATGGCGGATCAACTGCGTTACGCTCAAAGTTCATGTAGCTGAAATCTTTAGTACACCAAGGGACAAAGGAAATTTAGTTACGTTGCCTAAGTTTTTGATTATGGAATGCACCTTACATGCATGGCAGGTAACTTTTATATTTTTTTTATAGAAAATAACACATACAACATCATATATGTGTTCATTTAGCCTTTAGGTAAATATATTATATTCCATCTAGCTAATCTAATGCATGGCCGAGCCAGAAAATTGGTATTAGGGTATGTAAAAGATTTGAACTCTTAGTTTGGAGGCTTCAAGGCTTGCCACTAGTTCCAACTATTGGAGTTTAAAAGCTTGAAAGTGTTGCGAGAAAGAGAAGGAATGATCACACCTAATCAAAATCAAATTTGTCTTGTGAAACACATCCACCAAGAAAAATGATGAAACTTTCTATGTATGTGTAGTTGATTATTTAAACTGACAACAATACCTATGGTGAGAGTTCAACTTTAGAGTCGACATATACGGCTTAACTGGCGGTAAACCTCATCACCCACCTCAAAATTTGCCATTTCAAATAGTAATTCTGTTGTCAATTTCTAACATTATACATAGCATGTTGGGTCATTCTGTCCTTTCCAGTAAATTTTTTTTTTGTAGTGTAGTGTGTACACTGCAATACTGCTGTAGCATGCAATAAGGTAAAACAAGTTGGAGTCGTGGGAGTCCTGAAAATTACACTTAGGTAAGAAAACTCCAACGGATAATTAAGGAGTGAGAAGCGCCAAACATTTAGGCACCGAACTTTTCTCTGTATAAATTCTTGGAGTTTTTGAGATAAGCAAGATCTACTGTTTGGTTCTTTGGCCCAAGGTAATTAACTCTACCTAGATCAATCGTGCATTATTCATGATTTATATAAAAATACAGTACCTGTAAGGAAACTTGCAGGTTCAGCGGTTCTTGAGTTCAATTGCCTCTTCTGTCAATGTATTCTGAAGTCAGCGCTACATACTATTTTGTTTTTTTCGAGCAATAAAAAACACTACCAATGGTATTCAAATCTCATGGACGTATTCATTATGTCTTCCGTCGACTTGCTTGATATTTATTTCATATAAATATGTTTTTGTTTTTTGACATTAGGCTTCTGATTTATTCATAAAACCTGACTGCAGCTAATTTTTTCTTTGGTAAAATTTAATGATAATTAAGAAGAAACAGGGGGAAAGTGTGTATGTTTGTGGCTTCAAAACAATGGAGAAGAGATCAACAATTGTTTCTATACTCTTGGTGTTGCACATTTCCCTTCATCTGCAATCAGCTTCAGCCACTGCATCTGATCATGGTAAATTACTTAATTACTTCATCCGTAGTTACATTTACAAGCAGTTATATATATATAAACTTAAGAAACCTTTATCTTTTTAATTTTAAGACTACATGAAATTCGTGTACAATGCCACCGATCCACAATTAGAGGCATCATACGACTACATTGTAGTTGGTGGAGGGACAGCAGGCTGTCCATTAGCAGCAACTTTATCAGACAAGTACTCGGTGCTTCTTCTCGAAAGGGGCAGCGTTCCAAGTGCATATCCAAGTGTGTTAAGCGAAAGCGGTTTGCTAACTAGCCTTATGCAAGAAGATGATGGCAAGACACCAGCTCAAAGGTTCACATCAGAGGATGGTGTTGCAAATGTAAGAGGCAGAATCCTAGGTGGATCAAGTATGATCAACGCCGGCTTCTACACCACAGCTGACGAGGAATTCTTTGCGACTTCAGGAATCGAATGGGACAGACGCATGGTTAGGAGAGCCTATAACTGGGTTGAACAAACTATTGTATCTGTTCCACTAATTAACATGGCACCTTGGCAATCTGTGGTGAAAAAAGCATTGTTGGAGGCTGGTGTTAGGCCAGACAATGGAATTACTTATGCTCACGTTCAAGGAACTAGTATCGGGGGTTCAACTTTCGACAATCAATATGGAAAGAGACATGGAGCTGTGGAGCTGCTTAATAGAGGAGATTCAGACAACTTAGGAGTTGCAGTTCATGCCACTGTAGAGAGGATCATCTTCACTTCTAATCTATCAAGTACAACTTCTGTGACATTACCGTAACACTTAAAACATATGTTATGCTCGAATTAATAATCATAAGCTATTATGTATGCCATGCAGATTTGTCAGCTATAGGAGTGGTATATAGTGATTCTAACGGGAATTCTCATCGAGCATTTGTGCATGGTGCGGGAGAAGTTATATTGAGTGCAGGGGCAATTGGAAGTCCTCAACTTCTGCTCCTTAGTGGTGTTGGCCCAGAGTCTTATCTATCATCTCTAAAAATCCCTGTAGTTCGTTCACATCCATATGTTGGGCAGTTTATGTACGATAATCCTCGAAATCTAATCAATATTTTGCCCCCATTTCCACTGAAGCCCTCAGCTGTTAAGATTGTAGGCATTGCAAATGATTTCTATATAGAGACAATGTCCGGCGGGCCATTTGAAACTCTACCTTTTAGTATTTTTGTTAATCTTTCTGATCCCATAAAGGTAGACTCAAGTTACGGGCAAATTGTGTGTAAATTTCCAGGACCAATGTCATATGGTTCTCTTAGGCTGCAATCATCCTCTGATGTGAGAGTCAGTCCAAATGTCAGATTCAACTACTTTGCAGATCCATTAGACCTTGCTCGTTGTGTTAGTGGCTCGAAGAAGATTGGTGATTTGTTAAGGACAGATGCATTGAAATCATTCAGGACTCAAGATCTTCCTGGAATAGAAGGTTTCAAGTTCTTAGGACCGCCTTTGCCAATCAACCAGACAGATGACGCATCGTTTGAAGCATTCTGTCGAGATTCAGTTGCCACATTTTGGCATTACCATGGTGGATCGATTGTCGGAAAGGTTGTTGATGGTCGTTTGCGCGTAATGGGGATCAATGCATTGCGAGTTGTTGATGCATCCACATTTAATTTCACACCGGGGGCCAATCCTCAAGGCCGAGTTTTTATCAAAACTATACAAAAATTACCCCATAATTTCAAAAATATCATTTTATAAAAAAAAATTCAATTCTATACAACTTATCACATTAATTGACTCAAATACCCTTTATTTAATTCCAAACAACTTTTAATTAAAAAAATAAAATATATGAGTTTACACCTTCCACCTCTAACGCCGTCTAAGACCCCAAAAATCTTTCATCTAGTTTCTCCTCCATGAGGATTCCGAAGCTGAGATTGTATGAAGAACACAAATGGTCAACTTCCATTCAATTCAACCCCGACACATCATTAAAACCCAAGTTTGCAGCTCTAATTGAAATAAATCTCTACTTACAAGGCCTAGACTTCACCAGACCCAAATCACTAGACTTCACCAACCCAAATCAAATGGAGCCCCAAATCTCTCTAAGAATCCCACAAAATGACGGTGAGTCATTGTTTTCTATTGGGTTTGCTATTGGACAAGTCTCCAGAAATCAATTGCAACAGTCAGCAAAAAGCACAACACTGCCACCCACAAAACGAGGAGATCATACTCGTTCAAGCTCAAACATGGGAGATAATGAATTTTAGGTCATTCACAAATCGCCACTGCTGTCGACGATGACAACAACATCGATGAAGATTATTGAATTTCATGTCGGAATGTGGACATGGGATTTGAGGGTTTGGAATTGGTTTTGATTATTAAGTTTGTTTAGCATTGAATTAAATGAAGGATATTTGAGTCAATTTAAGTAAGAAGTTGTATAAAATTGAAAGTTTTCTAAAAATGTGACATTTTTGAAATTAAGGGGCAATATTTGCATAGTTTTGATAAAAACTCCCTCAGGCCACCCTTATGATGTTAGGCAGGTATGATAGACACACTTAAACCACCCAGAAGAAATTGGTGATAATGAATCGATTCTACTTGCATGACCCCCCTTAAATGAATTTTGTGTTTTGGGCAGGTACGTTGGCCTTAGGATGCTTGAAGGAAGATCATCTAAAAAGGACGCTCGTAATTCAACATTCCAACACTAAAACTTCGGTTTCCACTATTTTCAGATCTACACGTTTAAGGTCACTTAGACTTGGAGCATATATTTAATTAGTGATGCAATGTTTAGCATCATACAAATAACCTCTTTTAAGTTAATACTCGATGAATTAATAAACTCTTTTACAAATAAACTGTCTGTTCTCGACTCAAGCCAATATGCTAAATTAATAATTTTGATAAATTACAAGATAATACATTTCAAATGTATTTTATAAGTCCCAAATATTCATAAATAATAATTAAAAAGTACTTACTACTAGTAAATTGACTATGATGTTCTCTAAAAATATGAATAAGGAGTAGCTTGTCTAGTGTTGAAGTTCAAATTTAGCTGAATCTTATCTTTAGATATTTGCATTGTGCCCAAAAATCCTTGAGGTATTTTCTCGTACTATAACAAGAAGTTGTTTAGTGTCATTGATGCTTTGAGTGCTTCCTTGCGTGACACAGGTTCAATATCATCTACACTCAAAACTTCTGTACTAGTAGCATTAAAACCGGGAAAACTCATGAGGTGGTACATTGAATCTTATAATACTGAAAATACAAATGGTATTAACACTTCAAAAAAAATATATCATTGTGCATAAAGGGATAATTAATTGATGAAGAAACATGAAACCATTCAGTTTAAATAGATGTGGTTCATTTTACTGGCAATGCATAACTAGTGCGCTTGCAAGACTTCAAAAAAACAAAACAAGTCCGGATTCAATCTCGTCAACATAAAAGTATGTGTGTCATTCATTATAATGTATTGGCTTTCGTCCTATTTGGTTTTTTTAGACAACAAAGTGCTCTTTCACTTGATCAGCGAAATTTTACGTCTCTTAATAACTTTTAGTTGACCTTATATCAGTAATTTCAAAATAAAAGTATGCATTTCATTCATGATTAGTGCTTGCATGATACGATTTTCTGCAGACCATTTGCATGCTTTCGCATCACAAATCCTCAATGCCTAAACCTAGATTACGCAGAGTATGTAAGATTTTCTAATCGGAGTCAACTAATATTACCAAACAATAATAAGAATAAGAACTTATTTGTACGTAACTGCTCAAAGGGACGTCTCGATTCTTCACAACAAGGAGTCATAATGTTTGCGAACAAGACGAGAATACCCTTTTCAACAAACCATCACGTGTTTGTCCGATTTGTTACAATGTCACCGTCCTAAAAGTAGAAAGTGACCTCCCTTACTTTGTTTATACTTTTTAAAGTAGGATAACATAATGTTTTTAGGGCGGTGCTTGGGTTTGGTTTGGTCCGGACCGGTGGCCCAATCTATTGACGTCATGTGACACTTTATTAAAATTTTATTGAAACAATATTTAAAAAGTATTAGATTAGAGCCTTAATATTTAAAAAGTAAAAAATTTTATTATAATATCCAAATAATTCAAATTGTCAATGTATCAGAATTTTATTGGTCAACTTTGATTTAGTTAAAACAAACGACATAACAACTCATTTTTCTTTCTCTCTCATATTTTTCAATTTTTTTTGTTTCTCTAAATTAATTATAACTTTTAATATAGATGTCGTAATGAAAATTCGTTTTCACCAATAGATTCGTAGAAATGAGATCTAAATTTTAAGATCCATATTGAATATGTTTTTCACAGAAAATATTTCATAAGTTTTGAATGCAGAGACAGTTTTGTATCTCTGCAGAGACACTTGACTGTCTCTGCAAAGACACCAAATTCAATTGTCTCTGCAGAGACACACGACGGTCTCTGCAAAACAAAATATATGAAAAATTTCACTAAATTTATTCGATGAATAGATGATATTTAATTAGTCCTAAACAATATATGTTTCCCCATATACCTCTAAAGAACAATCCCACAGAATCATGCTGCAAATGAATAACAACAAAATATATGAAAAATTTCACTAAATTTATTGACGATGAATCAGATGATATTTAATTAGTCCTGAAACAAAATATATGTTTCCCCATATACCTCTAAAGAACAATCCCACAGAAAATCATGCTGCAAATGAATAAACACAAGCAGCTTGGTTTGGCTTTGACCAAAAAAAAGGCAGCTTGGTTTGGCGACCCATATATCCGCCACGCTGGCACGCTGATAGCGACGCCATTGAATTCTGGGCCAAGCCTCCAATGAATGGTTGCACAGGGACAATTTCGTCCGACAAAATATCAAACGAAACTGCCAAGGAGCCACTCAGCACATGACGCAACGCTAGAAACCAAAAAATACGGGGAATTCTCGTTGCTGCTGCCCACCTCAAAGTCGGGTTTGGGTATGGACTTTACCGGGATCTGGGCTGCCGTTCCCCTTCACTGTCCAGCCTCCGGTAATACCGCCACCTCATGAGCCGTCTACTGCAAATCTTTTTGGTTACAATTATATATCTTATTATTCTACCCTGAACTTTTACCGTATATGATTTACTTTCGAAAACTAACCCACTCTCTCAAACATCACGATCGGTGGATGCTTCCTATTTGATTATTAGACAGAAGCTCCTGACGATGAAAATAAGTCTGTAGCCTTATCTCTGTTTTCATTTCTCATATAACGGACCAGGAAGTCATCTCTATACACTGGCATGAGCATGACAACGAAACACAAGATCTTGAAAAAGAATGAGAAAAGTGAAAAACAAATTGGATGTTCATATGAAAATAATTTTTTTAAAAATATTTCAATAGAAACTAGACGTATTGATTTCAATAAATCGACGGAGCCTAGACCAATTGGAGCCCGATGCTCCAAGTTAGGTCTAGCCCAACGTTTAGCCTAAAGAATTATCTTTTGGAATTTTTCCAAATTTACAATATATGCTAGTACGAGAAGGCGTCACGTGATATTTCTTAACTAATTCTAATTAGTTTTGTTAATAAAGTAATTTTTGACTTATTCCATAAGAGCTTTAAGCTATAGTCAATTGATTCCTTAGGTAACGTTATGTTCGTTCGTTCAATCTATGCTTTGAGTTGTAAAATTGAACTTAGTCAACAATCTCGTTTCCTCATTAACTTAATTAGTCCCAAAAAGCGATGCATTCATATAACGAACTCTCTGGTTGATCATATTAAGGTAAGTATATGTACTTGATTAAGTACGTTGAATGCAGTCCATGATGAACTAAGAAAGAAAATGAAAATCATAAAGTTGATAGCTACCTAGAAACCTCCGGATTTACTATAAGGAGATGAATTGTATTCGATGAACCCATTGAAGAATATTATTTTCGTATATATTAAGATATTCTCTCAATCGAAAATGGAAGAGTAATTATTTTTGAACGATGAAAGAAGATTTGAAATATGAACTAAAAGTAGAAAAAATATCAAGTTCAACTTTCAACTCTTTCTCCTTATGTTGCACACCATTATTGCCCTTCACTTAGACATTCTTCTGATTCTAACTTTGATTTTCGGCATCAATGGTGTTTAATTTGCTAATCGAATCCAATAAAGAAGAAATTAAAACAAACTTGGAAGCACAGCTTTTGGATAATATTTACCATTTTCTTCATTTTTCATGCCTTGGTGGAATTGCATTAACTCGGCATTGGTGCATCCACTCTGCCCCAGCATTCGGGTCCCACGTTAACAGGTCGGCACAGACATATGACAACTAATCTGCACAGCTATTATTGTTTAATCGAAATTTTTATTATTTTTCTTGTTAAATTCTGTGCATATCCTGTAAGAAAAAGAAAATGAGAACTAAAATAGGGTATGCCAAATTCGTGTTTAAAAGTTTGCTTGGCCCAGAGCCACCCACGTGTTGCTCTCTGACTCGTCAACTGCCAGATTTTCCCTCCCACTAAGATAGATAAACATCAGCACTCACCCCATAGAGCTACAGAGTCCTCCTCACACCTGCAGACAGCCGCACTGGTCTCTCCTCTCTCGTACAAAATTACAATCGGCTAATCCGACGACGTTTTGAAGACATCCATGGGAATCCAATGCGGTGCTTGGGCTGCCGTAACCGGCGGCTTGGCGGCGGCGAAACCCTGCGACTCCTGTAAGTCCTCGGCGGCGGCTCTGTTCTGCCGAGCCGACGTGGCTTTTCTCTGCCTCCCCTGCGACGCCAGGATCCACGCCGCTACTAAGCTGGCCACGCGCCGCCACGAGCGCGTGTGGATGTGCGAGGTCTGCGAGCAGGCACCCGCCGCGGTCACGTGCAAGGCCGACGCCGCCGCCCTCTGCGTCACGTGCGACGCGGACATCCACTCCGCCAACCCCCTCGCCCGCCGCCACGACCGAGTCCCCGTCGAGCCCTTCTTCGACTCCGCCGAGTCGCTCATCGCGAAATCAACCGCCGCCACCAGCGGCCTCAGCTTCAGCCTCCCCCCGAATAGCGACGTGTCGTCCAACGCTAAAGAAATGGAAAGCGACGCGGCGGCGGATTGGCTCATTCCGAACCCGAATTTCATATCCAAGCTGGATTTGGATATCGCTCCGGAAATCATCAAGTCCTCACCCGCGGACTTTGTTTTCCCCGAAATGGATTCGTTGCTGGAATTCGATAACTGGAACCCGATCCACCGCAACATTTCGGGTACCGACAGCGTCGTCCCGGTTCAACCCGACCCGCTTCAACCGCCCTCCTTCAATACGAACCAAAGTGATCAGAATTGCTTCGACCTCGATTTCTGCAGAAGCAAGCTCTCTTCATCCTTCAGCTATCCAGCCAATTCCTTCAGTCAAAGTGTAAGCAATTTATCTTCGACCCCGAAATATCGGTGCGAATTTCGGATTCTTCTGTTCTTATCGGTTGGGGTTTTTTCAATTTCAGGTGTCGTCCTCGTCCTTAGATGTCGGAGTTGTGCCCGACGGAAACTCAATGTCCGATATATCGTACCCTTTCGGCCGAAACGTGAGCCACAGCGTTTCGGATCCCACCGCGGCGGTATCGGCGGCGACCACCGCGAGCCAACCGGCGAGCCAGCTGTCCGGGCTCGACCGGGAGGCTAGGGTTTTGAGGTACAGAGAGAAGAGGAAGAACCGCAAGTTCCAGAAGACCATCCGATACGCTTCTCGGAAAGCGTACGCGGAATCTCGCCCGAGAATCAAAGGCCGGTTCGCAAAACGTACCGAAACCGAAACCGATGTCGTCGATCACATTTATGGCTCCAACACCGGGGCTTTTATTTCCGAGCCCTCCTACGGCGTCGTTCCGACGTTTTGACAGATGATTGTCTCCTTGGGATTAATTAATTTCTGTTTTAGTGGATGCCTTCTGTAAATCAGCGTCTATACCATAACTTTGATCGGAGGCTTATGAACGGTTGAGCTCCATGAGCATGATGCTGATCTGCCACACTGGAAGATTGCCCACTTAGGCGCAAAAAAAACTCAGGCGCGAAAAGGCTATTTGCTTTTGTCGGTTTCTTTATATTTTGGCAGGTCCTTTCTATTAAAAAGTCTTTATCTTGCAAGTAAACGCATTTTTCTTTTTGCAAAAAAAGGAGAGAGAAAATAAAACAAAATAAAAAGATCATGGATCTATTCTTAAAATCTGATTGGGTTGCTCTATCGCTTACCTACTTTTCGATTCATTATTTTATTTGGCTGAGATTGAGGTACAATCCCTCTACCGGCCATATATAACAGGATAAATTCTCCAAAGTTCCTATTCGATGTTATTTGGTCAAATACAATATCGAAATAGCTTCCATATTCCAATAAATATAAACTTTTCAAGTCAGCATGTTTTATTGGAGTGGGGCATGTGTTCTGACTAATAAGAATCGGAGTGAGAATATGAATGAAATTATGGAATAAGAAGTGAGAACAATAATACTCAAGTTCTCTTGAGTATCAAATTACTTATTAAAAAGGAGAATAATTCTTAAATTTGTGATAGAGCTTAAATTTTTTCTATTCTCAAATGTGTAAGTAAATATGGCACACAGAAAGGAATTAGAATGACATCATCTTTCCATTCACATTTCTTGTATATAAACATGCCCCTTCTAGTTGTTTGGACGGGTAAGGGATAACACATTCCTGTTTGAGCCAGGCACAGAGCCAATGAAGGATCAGGGGTCCCCCATGCTCACATTGTATTTTCTTAAATTGCAAACTGAACCTTAAAATTCTTAATTTTACTATATATTGTCTTCAAAATAAAAAAAAAAAAAAAAACCCCGCCATAAAAATATAACTTCATTTTTCTATATCAATCCTAAAATTTAACCCACAAAATGTAAGCCTCTTTTTAATCTCACCTCTATAATTTTACACAAAGTAGTAATCCTTTTCAATTTCACCCCACAATTATTTTCATTCCCATAATTCCACCCACAAATTATAAGTCCCTTTTCAATTTCACTTCTAAAGAACCCGAAAAAAGGATAGCATCATTTTAAATACCTAGTCTCTTCGTTGAAGAGTTCATTATTACTAATAATGATATCTTCTTCAAAACTTTGTGAATGTAATTTTTTATTGCTAAAAACTCAATTGTTTTACCTGTATATTTGTATTTAACTAGATCAAATAGCTCAAAGCAGCTTGAATTCGGTATTAGATTCGACTCTTAGATCTCGCTTGAGCTCGGTTTGTAAAACAATCAAGCCAAACTTAGCTCAAATTCAGGAAAAAAGACGATGCCAAATTTGAGTATATGTAGTGGTATTTGATTTGGCTCGACTCTTTTATACTCTCTATGGGCGTTATAATTTCGCATATAATGTGGGATTATATTTGAAAAAAAAAAAAGTGGGGACTTGTATGTCAAAGACCTATTTACTTCCAATTAGGTTGAGGTAGTCTCTAGGATTTTCTAGTTTGCAACACAAAAGCTCAAAAAAAAAAAAATGCGGTCAGGAGTGAGTAAGTTTGGCCAAAATATCATAAATCGATCCATCTTTTAGGCATGAGCCATGTAGACAAAGCAGACATAGTTTTCCCCCTTTTTTTAGAACTTTTTTAGACTAATTCGGAGAGTCCCTGGCTTTTGAGATTTGACAGGGTTGGCCTTTACTTTTCAAGGAAAGTAAGATCACGGTCATTGAACCATGAGCCAAATCCTGCTTTACTTTTTAAGTGGAGTTTTCTACGGACAGTATATGACAATAATAAAGCAGCAAGTTTGGTATTTCAATTTGGTTTCAACACCTGCTTTTTTGGTGAGAACTGTGTCTTGTTGGATGTGGTGGCTGCGTGGCTGGGGTTCTTTCTAATTAGTTTTTGTTTGATATATTGTTGTTGAAAAATGGTTTGGTAATCTACTAATTAATCCTTTCCTTTTATTACCAAACTAGAGGAGGATTATTATATACAATCTTCTTTGTCCATCTGTTCATAGCTTCCTTTGACCTTTAGCTACTTCGGAGAAATTGTTGACAGAACAAACTCTAAACTAAATTATTACAACCTTAGTGTTGTAGTCGGTTGATTAACAAGTCAATTTATCTATCCCTGAAGGTCCGAGATTAAAATCCAAAGGACGGCAGAGCGCATTGGATCGGCCTGTGTCATGCCGCATCTGCATCGATCTCTCCTGTGTACAAGCTTTGCGTCATTATTGGGCTTCATGCCACATTCATATATATACTCTGCATTTCAAAAAAAAAAAAAAAAAAAAAAAACCACACAGACTGACATTCTAAAAACAAACTTATCTGTTATGTGAACGCCAACAAGAAATGAATACAAAAAGTTGATAGCTAACACGAAAGAGCGGGCAAATACGTACCACCCTTGTGAAGGCATTAGTTAGGTATTTGTCTGGATAAAAATTGAGTGGGGCATTAAATCTAATGTTGGTATCATGGTATTTCTTCACCGGAAAAGATTTGTATCCTTTCACATTTCGGTGTGTACGTCGCGATATGCACCAAATGTTGTTTAACTTTACTGATATTAATTCATGGGAACCATATATACTATCCTTGGATTCGTGGATTTGTTGGATTCCTCTCCTAACACCATTTCCGCGATTTGGTTGTAATTAATCATCTGTTGAACTAAAGGAAGGAATATTCGACAAAATTCACGGTTTGTCAAGGAAAATCTTTATAGTAATTTTCTTTGTTATGGTTCATATAATCACAAAGAGTTTACGTGGAGAGAAATGTGAAATTTGACGCTAGTAAGTCTCAAATAGTTCGAATACATATTGAAAAGAGCTCGTTTGTTAATATAAAAGATAGAAGAAGATATTAACGAGTTTTGATGAACTAGGCTGACAGGCCCTAAAGTTCCGAATAATTGCGTATCTCGAACACCCATCCCAAACTTGTCTCATACAATTCCGACCAGTTCAGTATTGATATATATTTCAATGATTTCCGCTTTCACCTTCGAGCTCGTAACGATGAGTACTTCAAAAAGAGCCCAATATTGAATGCCAAATTTCTTAGAGCATTTCCACCCACGTAGGCGCAGGCGCAGGTACGAAATGGGCAATTGCCTTCTTCTTGCCTGCATGCTATGAATAGTGATTACCCTCGCCTTTCGTAAAAAAAAGGTCCCACCCACGTAGGCGTAGGCGCAGGTGATCACTATTCACATATATTTTTAATAATTTTTTTTTTCAAAAACATGTATAATAATTATGAAATGTTTCCCTTTTGTTGTCAAATAAATTTTACATATTAATAATTATCATAAAAAACATGTAGAATTATCATATGTTAAATTATTTTTGTGCTTAAAATTTAATATTACATACTTGAAAAATTTGACATAAAAAAATTGTAATTTCTTTTTATAGAAACATCAAAATTGAATATTACATACTAATAATTATCATAAAAAAATGTAGAATTATCATATGTTAAATTGAATATTTGTGCTTAAAATTTAATATTACATACTTAAAAAATTTGATATAAAAAAATTGTGATTTTTTATAGAAAAGAAAATGTTGATTTTATATTAAAAATAAAAAATAAATTGTTTTTAAGAGGTTTTATATAAAAAAATTTAAAAAAATGTTTTTAAGTGTTCAGCAGTGCCTGCCGAACAATCCCTTCAGTCCACAAAAAGTGTTCGGCTCACACTACCGAACACCGAATTGCTTCCAACACACGCCCACGCGCGCGTGCATTGCACTCTCCCGATCGCCTGCAGGCGAAGGCGCAGGCGTCGTTCGCCCTCGCCCGCGCCCGCCGACCTCTTGCTCGCCCTTCGATTTTCCTCCCAGTGGAGGGTGAACAGGAGTTGCGGAAGGGGAGCCCACGCCTACGCCTCCAGTTTCGCCCTCCCGGTGGAGATGCTCTTAGGGTTTGAAAGTTAATCAAAATTTCAAAAGTAAACATTTAACTCTAAAAAATGTATTTTGGTGAATGTACTGAAAATTCTAGGATGGATCGTAACAAAAAGGGCTAATACTAAGCAGGTGTCTTTTTAGCATATACAAAATGGTTAAACTTTTGAAAATACTAAAATTGCCCCTGATAGAAAAAGCACAAAACAAAACAAAAATACAATTTTAAAAAGTAGGGATGGAATTGTAAAATTACTAATTTATCAATTTTTTTTTTTAAAAAAATGTATCATGCTAAACAAAAATGGATGAATGGCCCCATAGTCCATAGAATAATCTCTCTTTATAGGACATGAAATTCAAATCTTCTCATATAAAGACAAAACGACATATGGCACAATTACACTAGCCACAACATTTTTTTTTCCTCCACACGCAGCCTCCTCCTTGTTTTTTTTTTTTGTACAATTTCCACAAATTTCTTTTAATCATAACTCTTTCATTCGGAGTCCAATTGATGCGAGATCAATTGCGTTAGACTCGTATCGATCTCTATTTTTTATTGATAATAAGATCGCAACTTGAAAACTACTTTATAAAGAAAACGATATATCAATTTTTTGACATTTTCCGACAAATTCCACCGATTCTGGTCAAATTCAACCACCCCCAAGGTTAAGTGAGGTGTCAATCTTCTTATTTCTTTAAGATCTATAATGCCCACAACGTGCTTACAGTTTTATTTGAGCTTTTGTAAACCACCACTGAACTTCAATGATGCCACAACTGAACTTCAATGATGTTGCCACAACTGTTTCCGTGTTAGTATGAACTATTTATGTGTTGGCATGAACTGTTTCTGTGTTTGCATGAACTGCTTCCGTGTTGGCATGAACTGTTCTGTATTAGCATGAACTGTTTCTGTGTTGGCATGAATTGCTTCTATGTTAATATGAACTGTTCTCTATCATGAACTGTTTCTGTGACACTAACTGTTTTGTGCAAGTGGGTTTATTTTGTTTTTAGAAATGATCCATAATATTTTTGTCCTTGGAGGTGAATATTGAAAATTGTTGTCCTACCATAGAATTAGAGGGTTTATTTTGCCATATTCGCCTGCAATTACCACGAACAATTAGGCAAACACCGCTCGAGGTGAAAATCGACAATATTGAAATGTAAAGCAAAGAGCCCATGAAAAAACAATTCTCTCTTGCGCACATAATAATACTTATAGTTTAACTAACCTAAACCTAATTATTTTTAAATGTTGTTATTAATACTAAAAAAGACTGACTCTACATTCTATTTATATATTAAACAAGGAAAAAAATTACATTTTGATACTACTTGAAGATCAAAATACCCAAAAACATTACTACGCTTTAAACATTACAATATACTACTACTTTGACACATGTTGATTTATAATTGAGTTGTACACTTTAATAACAACTTTTAACTCCACGCGCGCTGCAAAATACACTCAATCTCTTCTTCGACTTCCCTGCTCTGTAATCCACGCGAGAAATCTCCCTACAAACTTCAAAACACTCTTTTACCCATAACTTTCTCATCCGGACTCCGTTTGACACAAAATCAATTGGGTTGGATTTGTCTAGTCGCCCTCTTTCCATAGACACCAAGATTGTAACCCCCGACCCACTGTAGAGAGAGTTCAGAACCGCAACATCTTCACGTTTTCCCGCGAAATTCTCCGATTCCGGCGACAAATGGGACGAACCACCACCCAAAACTTTATTCTCTCATCATTCTAGACACAGCCCAACCAATATTGAGCTTTAGTTTGTAGCGGATCATCGCTGGTGAGCCTCACATATTGGTTGAAACTTTCCGGTGAGTTTCCGTGAGTTTCCGGCTAAGGTAGTCTTTGAAACTAGCCTAGAAGGCTTTGTTGGGTTGTTTAGATGAAGATTGATGTAAAAATCATATGAATTGATGGTGAATCAACACAGGTATTCTTTCTCCTTCATTTTGAAGGACTTCCTTCAATTTGAAGGATCACATCCTTCAATTTGAAGGAGCACATCCTTCAATTTGTAAGAAGTGCTCATTCAGATCTGCAGGAAACTGTCCTTCATATTTTTGAAGGAGCACTTCCTTCAATTTGAAGGATCACATCTTTCAAATTGAAGGAACACATCTTTCAAATTGAAGGAACACATCCTTCAACCAGTTGTTCCTTCATTTTGAAGGAACACATCCTTCAAATTGAAGGATCACATCCTTCAGATTGAAGGAACATCCTTCAGATTGAAGGAACATCCTTCAGATTGAAGGAACATCCTTCAAAGTTGAAGGAACACATCCTTCAACCTGAAGGAACACATCCTTCAGAGTTGAAGGAGCACATCCTTCATTTTGAAGGAGCACATCCTTCATTTTGACGGACGAGAAGTGGGGGCGTGTGATGTGGGGCGCGTGAGTCTCACTCACACGGGCTGTGGGTGGGTTTGTTAGTTTGGTTTGATATTAAATTGTAAAAGTAGTAGTAAATTGTAAGAAAAAAATTGAGGTAGTGTTTTTGGGTATAATAAAGGTGAAATAATAGTTTTTGGGCATAAGCCTTATAAAAAAATGATAAATAAATAAAATGTATAATGACTTTTTAAAATGTACATTAACATTTCCATTTTTTTTATTGCTTCATAAATTGGCAATCCTACGAAAAGGCCCATTGGGTCACATACTGTTTTAACGTAGAGGCAGCTTTGCATGTGCACGTGCAGTAGCTATCACTATGGATGATGAAGTGGACCCAGCCTCATCCCCTTCACGTGTGCCACCGGCCCACGCCAACACCCGGTGCCCTTCTCCAGTCGTGCTGCACTGCCTGAACTATCCAAGCTGAAGCTGTGGACCATTCCACTTAATCCCACCCAACATCTCTTGGTCCACTATAGTCACCCAACATCTCTTGGTCCACTATAGTCAACGGTCTCCGGGTTCTTTTACATTTGATAGACATTTGATAAGGTGGCTTGGCTTTATTAAGCTAAAATATCTCCAATTTATTCAACAATGAACTTAAAATTCATAACAAAATTAGGAATAAAAGCGCATATTACATATCTATCTTGGGATTTAGCTATTGTACGAAACAATAGCGTGTCTTGAGGGGTGTGAGTTGTGCGACCGCGCCAAGCCCGTCTTAAGCATTGGGCCCTCATTCTTTTTTGTTTACATTTTTTGTTATACAATTATACAATATAAAAAAGTTATATTTAAAATTTAGAAATAATTAATAATTTTTTAAGTGAAATAAGGATGTTGCGTAATATCAAGATGCTGAAGATATTATATTTGTTGATTTTACTTTATATTAATTTTGTTTCTATAAGTATTTCGTTCATTGTAAATTGTGCTGGACTCATTTATGATTTATTCTTCTTCCTTATAGTTTATTTTAATTATATTTCGAAAAAAAAAATTTCTTCATTAATATGTTGTAGAGAGGCTTTTTTTTTTTCTTTCAGAAGCGCTTCGCACAACGTTTTAATGCTGTCGATTTTCGTCTTGAGGGTGGTGGATTGATTTTCAGATGGTGGTGGATTTTTGTTTATTTTTTAATTAGTGAATTTGTAATTTTACAGGTTTTGCCCCCACTCTTTAAAAAATTTGATTTTTTTTTTTTATTCTTTTCAATTATGGTCAGTTTTGACATTATGAATGTTTCACCAAAAATAACTACCCAAACCCATCCCTTTAATATATAGAGATATTTGTTGTATAATTATTTGATGGGCCCTAATTTAAGTTTCACATTGGTACGAAACACCTATTCTGCATGTTGGCAATGGGGGAGGGGGGGGGGGGGGGAGGGGATTTTAATATAAATCCCTCTACACAAACAAAATCACACAGATGACCAGTCACTGATGTGATGAACTTGACAGTTTACTTTAGATTGCTTTTATCCTGACGGATGTTACATAATCAGTTTATTGGCAGACTTTAACTTGTGTATGCTTGTGATTTGTTCAATAACATTCAGATGTTATGCCAACTTAGGTCCTCAACAGATTCAATGAGGTTTGAAATCTGTGAGCTATCCACAACTACAACTTATTGAATCCAGCGTTTCTAATGCAGCAGTTAAGATTACCAGTCAGGCAGTTTTGTCTAGATTGCATGTTATTGAAGTTGGTGCATAAATAAATCCAATTTTACTTTAGGCTGAATGTTTAACAATACACAACAATGGACACAAGATTTTGGTACCCGGAAAAATCCATTAAGGGATAAAAAATCAGGGGTCTATCAGAAGACCGGTCTTCCACTATGAAATGGCAAAAGATGCCCAATACAAGATTTCAACCAAACTTAATATCTAAAGTACCTAACTTAGATGCAGCGGTCTCTTGTGCGGCTTCTTCTCAATCACTTCACTTCCACCGGATCCTCGCTTGGTCAACACGTTATAGGGACATACTCATGTATTCCTATTCCGTAGCACCTTTGTATGAATGCAGTGATGATTTATGACCAGCCACTGACACATTTCCAGAGAGTTACAAAGCTTCAGGAAACCAGTCAGGAACCGGGTTTACTGCAGCAAGCTATGGAGCTGTACAGTAACAACCGAAGTCAATGACCTCTAAACTCAATCTTGCCTATATGAATGCATGAACATGGATAGACAAAGATTGCACAAACACTATTTCAACTCAAGTATTCTAAACAATGAAGAGAGTCTGAAACAGTGAAGAAAGATTCTTCAAAGATTGGATAAGATGTTTTCTTTTGCAAAACCAAACTTAGAAACAAAGCTTCTTACGCATGCAAGCCTAAACCTCAACCTTGTCTACAAGAATGTGTGAACATGGGTAGACAAATGCAAGCCTAAACCTCAACCTTGTCTACAGGAATGTGTGAACATGGGTAGACAAAGATTGCACAATACACTATTTTGACTCATGAATACATGAACATAATTTGAGTCCAAAAACAGTGAAGAGAACCTTTTTCAAAGTTTGGATATGATGAGTTCTTTTGAAAACCAAACTTAAAAACAAAGGTTCAAAATACAAGCAAGTCTCAAATCTTAACAACTCAAGATGAAGAAGATGGAAACTAAAGAACTTGAAGAGATTAAAAATCTTTTTAAAAACCCTAAAAAAAACAAAAAAAAAACCCCCTTCTAAAAATTTTTCCCCCCCCCCCCCCCTGACCGGGGCCTTTAGCGACGAAAGCTTTTCGTTGCAAATAGTATAATTTTCCTCCCATATCAATTTTTCAAATTTGGTTTTTTCAATTCAAATCAAACAAGATTATGAAACAAGAAAACTAACAAATTAATTGAATCAATGAAAACAACCATAACATATATTGAAACCAAATCGGAGTATCTTACAAACATCAATTTACAATCAATTAATGTGTACTATAAATTCCTAGCTACCAAAACAAATGTTAACTATCTAAGAGATATCTTTCATCGCTCTGTTCAATCTCTTATGCTCTAAGCAAATACCCATGGCTGCTGTGACATGGAAATATGTATGTTAGATCAATCTATTGCATTATTAGCTGTACCAATCAAGATAAATAAACAAAGAATAATTGATCACCTTCTGCAAACTCCAAATCAAACCACAACTAGTCATCTCACCCACCTACCAAGAACTTTAGGGGCAAATGAATAATCATTCAACAAAAATTCTAAAATCCCTCTAGAACAGAATACAATAATATGAAAACCCATCACGAATTCGCAACAAAATATTCCAAAGAACCAAACTTTGCTTGCATTCAAACAAAACTCAGAAGATAAAAACAGATAATTCAAACAATGCAATCCTCAAAATTCAAAGATGAATTCACAAACAGAACACTTTAGGAAGAAAAAGAGGAACTTACCAATGATTTGCAGAATCTGAGGGGTAAAAATTCAATGAATTTCCTCCAAAAGATCGAACAATGGGGGCCTTTGTGTATTGGAAATGTCTGGTAGAGGTCAAGCAAGGCTTCCCTTCAGCATTAAACAACTCGAAGCTCACAAAATTGACTTCCTCTTTCAGACCTGAGGTGAGATTTTCATTACAATCATAAAAAAAACTGATTTATATGAAAACCGTAAGAAATTGAAATTAGAACTCAACTCCGGTTCAGCCAAAAAAAACATAGCACCGCTAGCCAAATAAGCAGCTCCCAAACACCAAAAGAACACCAACAAATCATTAATAGAAAGAGACAGTTAAGTAAGACAAGGAAACAAATTGAGCACATTAGATTAATAGACTGAAAAACACAAACCTCGAAGCAATGGAGAATTCCATGTTTGCACACCCACTTCCAAGAACCACCCTTAGTAACCTGCGCAAGCCACCCATTTCCAAAACAAAGTTCATATCTTCCACACATTGACATCGGCTAATTAGCACACCACCTCAATGAAACACATGATATTACCTTGGAAACAGGTTTCAATTTGAGACAAGGACTATCAATATGAGCACCAACTATGTGAAATCCATTTCGAGCAACACATCTAAACACAAAATCCACCACATGAGCAACAAGCAAATTACCTTGTAACACACATAATTTCACTTTTCGGAGCAATTAAATCTACTTCATTTATCAACTGGAGCTTAATAAATAACTACAAACAAACAACCAGGCTCATTAGAAAGCTATCAATATGAACCATTGTAAGAATCAGTTGACAGAAACGAATTTGCTTCTTCATGAAGACCATGATGGTCTCTGGAAACTCATGACCAACCCGCCCAATAGTCAATGCTGAATATTTAAGGTAATGCAGATCGTCTGATGCTGGTGGTGATGAAATTGAAAGAACACTTAAAGAAACCCACAAATCAGGTCGATGCTCATTCCAATGAGAATAGTGGTACTTCAACTTCTCACTGAACTTTTTGACATCAATGGCATAGGCAATCACAAACCAATCAATTCCACATTCAGCACCCATCTCAATATTCAGTGTACCCCCTTTATCTCATGCCCAGCAGATATCCCATCTCAAAATCAGTACCCATTCCCTCTTTATCAATTGAAATCAAAATTTGTGCAATTAGAGGGAATTTCGCCAACTTGTCTTCATCACTTGCAAACCCAGAGACAATTTCACCAAATTTACACATTGTCTTTGGAACCACAACTAGCAACTTTGTTCGCCCTTGTGTCTTGGAACCACAACTAGCAACAAGAATCCCAGAACTCAAAGGGGAGGGTGGAGGCTTACCCATGAGCGAAGGTTGGATCGTGATCGGTGGCGGAGCTCGTCGATTGAAGACGTCGCAAGAATCCTCGCCGGTAGGGAGGCTGGACCGGAGGCGGACTCGGAATCGCCGGGATCGACATTGGTACATTGTTAAAACGCGGGAACTCAACCGGCTGGTACAGCGGACGAACAGCGCGGCCATCGACGCCTTGGATCCTATCAACCCAATTCAAAAACCGACATTTCAAGCTCAATTCAAACAAAAAGCAACCAACTTTGGATTGGTAATTATGATAACAAATTATGGTAAAAGAGAAAAAAATGAGATTTGGGTGTTTACCGACGGCGTGGAAAGCCGAGGGACAAGCGTTGAGGAAGTTGATGAAGTCGGAGACGACGGAGCTTCCGTCGGAGTTTTGGTCTTGCTTTGCCATCTCCGCCGTGGTGATCATAACATCGCTCTGTTGCCCTGTCCAACAACTTCTCCGCTTCGATTGAAATTGCTGACAGGAAACCCATAATCCAGATCCAAACTTCTCCACGCCGAAACTCAAAACCCACATCAAACATCACACAACCCGCCAGTAAGATCTAGCTGCCGAGACCGCCGCTAGCTTTTGTGTTCGGCGACCGAGACGGAATCGGGTTTCTGTCTTTTGGCAGAGATGCTTTCGGCGACGGCGAGTAATCGGGTTCTGGGTTGGCAGTTCGGCGACTGCGACGGAATTGGGTTTCTGGCTTTTGGCAGAGAGGCGTCGGCTGATGAGATAAGGATGGATTCGGGGTTGAATTTTGGGGTAGTAGGGTTTTTGTTTGTAAATTGAACTGTTAGAAAAGGCTAAACATTTTCGTAGAGGCGGGAGACCAAAACAAACATCCCGCCCATTCCCCGGGGGGGGTCCCCCCCCACAAAGAAAAAAAAAATCCTCGCTTTTGTTTCCATCTTTCAGCGAGGAAACAATCAATTCCTCGCCAAAAGTAGTGTTAGCGATGAAACATTTCCTCGCTATAGCTCATATTTCCTCGCTGAATGTTTGACAACCTCGAAGACCAAATTTGTCATACTTTCACCGACGAACGACTTATTTCCTTGCAGAAAGTCTCTTTTCAGCGAGGAAAACAGTTTCCTCGCTAAAATTTTGCTCGCTAAAGCCCATTTTTGTTGTAGTGAGTGAGCTATGAACTCAAGAGAAGGAAGAAGGAACAAGAGAGGAATGTGCAGCAAAGAGGGTTTGAAAGATGAGGAAATTTAAGCCCAAAACCCTAATGAAAAAGATGGGGAGGTTTAGCTTAAATAAGCTTGAGAGTATGAGAGATGAGTGGATGGGATTAAACCAACCAAACTTAGCTTTTTCACAAACCTAGGCAGATCCAAACTTAGTGGGAAACATTTGACTACCCGCTGGATAATAACATGCGCTGTTAGAAAAGGTGGTCAATCAATTGCTGTCAGGAAAAAGCAATCAACAGTTTCACGTGCAGAAAATAGATGACTAGCCTTTTAAACCTGAGATTCTTATTCTAATAAAAATCCTTGTAAAAACCTAAGTGTTTGAAAAGTTTTGACATGATTAAGTAAGGATCTATGCTAGACTCATGCAAATGAAGAATTGATATGCCATATGAATGTCATTTGTGAATGCATCTTCATCAACCCAACAATCTTCAATCTTCAAGACCTCAATGTCAAATCTATAAAGCTAGAAAAAGATTCTACTTAATCTAATTGAGCTTGTGACATTATTACAATGTTTTTGTACAAGGACAGCCAATAAAATAACCTACATATTCTTAGCAAATAAGACACATTATTATACTCATTGGATCATCGAGGATCATTTTAATAGATTAGAACAACTGAGTTGGAAATTTGATCCTTTTTAGTACATGTAAAATGATTAAGCAACATAGTACACCATCCAATTGACTAGTTTTTCTACCAGCAAACCTTGGTATTCAAAATAATGCTTCACCAAAAAATATTGCTTTTGACATAATATCAGTATTCTCACTCATTTTATACTTTCAGGTTCACTTTTTAAATTGTATCAATCTGTCGTACGAATAACTGATAGTTACTGAAAGTGTTTAACACATGAGTAGTCAAACGACGATTTAATTAGTGTCAAAACAAATTAAATCCAACTATCATGAAGTTGAGATTTGTTGGAATATGCCTCTCCTAATTATCAACAATAGGGCCATAGCACAGAAAAAAAAAAAAAAAAAAAAAAAAAAAAAGGGCGTTGCTTGGGTTCGAAGGGTCGATAGGTCCAAGAAAAAGACCGGATTGGACAGATGGAAATTGTTTTCCTTTTTGTTCATTTTAAAATAAATTATTTTCATTTACTCAAATTTTATGAGAGTGCCACATGACATCATATTGGACCATGTCATTTGGTCAGGACCACACTCCAGACCCAAACAACACCCTAGAAAAAAGGGATCCAAAATATCAATTGCCTCTGCATTTCACGAAACAATTCTCATTTGACTAGCTATTAGATGTTCTAAAATGTTTCCAGCGCCATGGCCGGCAAGGGCGGAGGGACGTTGGGGCTACACTATGTGTGATGAAGCACATCGAATGTCTTCAAGTTTTAATGTTTGAGAGCACTTCCACCGGGTAAGGCGAAGGCGAGGGCGAATTAGATATATTTTACTATATGGTGAAATATTATTCAAAATTGGTTTACTATTTAGTCCAACAGTTTCTATCCATGGAGGTCGAAGGTGAGGGCAAACCATCTTAATCCCCAGAACTTCAGTTTTCTTGTTTTCCTTTCTCTCCTCCCCTAACACGATGGAACTCTAACTAAAACTAAATTCACCACGTACAAAAGAGTACTTAAAAAAGTCAGTCTTATTTATATTGGGCCTTGCGATTAAACCCCAACTAAATATCTAAGTCCAACTTAACGTATACTATTTGGGTTTCTAAGTATGGGCTTCCCTAACAAACTTAGTAATCCTAAACAATATAACAAATCAGAATAGAAAGCAAAATTACACACAAGAGATCGAAGTCCAAAACACAAATTCATGTAGCGGGTGTTACAATTCTTCCCCCCTTAAAGAAATTTCGTCCTCGAAATTTCACATACCTAATTAATTCGAATCTGTTGAGTCTAGCCCCTTCCCAGTTAGAGCATACACTCTCCCTTGAGTCATCTTCTTGTCCTTTCCTATCCTCCTTGATCCGTCTTCATCTCAGGGCAGTTCAGGATAAAGTGGCAGGTCTTCGCACACTTGAAACAAGCTCCAGTCTTTGAAACAAACTCTAGTCTTTCTGCGACAATTTCCATCATGTCTTTTGCCACAAGTCTCACATTTAGGGATATCATCATCCATAGCATTTTCATCATCTCTTTGCCTCTTGAGGCCTTTGTTGCTTTCTTTACCCCCTTTTTCATTGCTTTTATTCCATTTTTCCTTATTTGAAGAATTTTGACCCTCGTCTTTTGTCCCCATGACTTCAGATAGCTTTGCCTTCTTGTCCAATATTTGGTCCTTTCTCAACACCTCTGAATAAGTTTCAAATTATAAAACTTTAATTGCCTGTTCCAGATCTACTCTCAAACCCCTTTCAAATCTTCTTGCATTTCGGTCTTCGGTATCCACTAGATAAGGTGCAAACCTACTCAATTTCTTTCGTATTCAATCACGCTCATAAAACCCTGTTTCAGCATGATAAACTCTTTGCTCACTCTAAGGGGAACCGGAAAGTACTTCTCCAGGAAGAGCTCCTTCAACCTTGTCCAATTCATAGGTATAGCTGGGAAGTTCTAAGCATGACAAGTTGATACCCACCAATATCTTGCACCTTTCTTGAGCATGTAAGAAGCACATGTGACCTTACTAGCTTCTGGACAATGCATATACGTAAATATACCCTCTAAATCATGTATCCATACACAGGAGGTTTATTCTTCCTAAATTAGTGCACTACTCCTCCAGTACCTCTTTGCATAGAATTCCCCCAAGTGGTCATCATTTGGAAGAACTCTTGCATGTTGTTTGGGGGCTTATTTTGAGGTTCTCCCTCATGGCCTGCATTGCCTCTACCTCGTCCAGAAATTACTACAAATAACACGAATAGCAAAACACACAACAAACGTAAGTAACCAGAGCAACAAGTAAACGAAAACCGAACGTAAACTCAAAGACCTAAGACTTGGCCACTGACTCGTCCCAACTCTAGTCATTTTCTTATTGTCCACTAGACCTTTAACCTGGCCTTGATACCAAACTGTAACTCCTCCAATTGTGCAAGCACAATAAGGTGCATCCTTACAAACCCATACTTAAATTACGAAAGCGAAACAACGAAAGAACTCAGAGAACAACTTTATAATTAAAAATCTTCGTTGAAAACCTCCAATAAAACATTTAGGGTTTAGGACAAACTTATTTGGTGGGTGTTAATGAGATTTAACTAATAATGAGATTTAACTCAGTAAGTAACTAGGACACACTTCAAACAAGCCCAAACAATAAAACAAGCGTAGTACGGAGATATTTATACATATACTTAACCTTGCCAAAGAAGACATCTCACAAAAAGAGCTAACAACTTACTAGCCATCCGTTGATGACGTCTTACAAGGTGGGCTCTTATAACAAAATGAGCCATCCGTCAATGGCTACTCACAAGGTGGGCCCTTAATGAGCCACCTGTCGATGGCATTCCCATAGTGAGCCTTATAACATATACACATCAACGTCATCCGTCAGTGACACCCACAATGAGAGCCTTAAAACATAAAGTGTCGCCCGTCGGTAACACACACCAAATGAGCCTTATAACATAGTGTCACCCGTCGGCGACACCCACTAAGTAAGCCTTACAATATCTCATAATCTTATTTGATACAAAAAAATATGAATACTAATAACCATAGTCCTTTCATAGGCAAAATACGTACTCGCAACCAAGCACATCAGTAAACCAAACAAAAACCCTACATTAGCACTTATAGGCGTATTTACATACATATACATGTATACGATTCATCATGGTTCCAGAGCATCTCTAGATTACTTACCTTAAGTGTAGTAAGCACAAATACCTTCTTCCACGATCCTTAGACAGGTCCTACACCTATCAATCAAACACAAAAATAATGCCCTAAACAAACAATAACACAAGCTGCAGAAATGAATAATTCAACCGTACCTTCTCTACTTAGACAATTATTCCGTCCTAACCACTTTTCCGAATTGGCTAAAACTCAAGCAAGATAACCAAGAGACCCTCTTAAACCCTCCTTAATTTTCTGGGAAAATTCCATTACCATCTTATAGCCGAAACTGAGTAAAACTTAATAACTAGTATCACTGTCAGAAAGTACTTGCAACTACGTCTATGTACAAAGCCATTTATTTAAAAATAACCCCATATCAATTTTCTCTTAAAATTCACAGATCGATACTTGACACTTTAACTCTAAACATATCTAAATTTCATATCGGTTAGTTCACTCTAAGCCAGTCAATTATAAACCTAAATATTAATTTGAAATCTGCTAAAAGAGTCTCACTGCACAAAGTATCACTTTGTAAAATCCACCAAAAAGAGCTCTTAACCAATTACCAAGATATTAGAATCTAAAGAAAACTTAGGAAGTCCAGTACAACATACTGAAATTTCAAATGAAGAAGAGATCGTTACCTTAACGAGATGGACATAGAAACCCTTGGCCGTCAGAAAACCCCCGAGCTTCAGTTTTCACGTTTTCCTTTCTCTCCTCCCCTAACACGATGGAACTCTAACTAAAACTAAATTCACCACGTACAAAAGAGTTCTAAACTAACTTAAAGTCAGTCTTATTTATTTTGGGCCTTGCGATTAAACCCTAACTAAATATCTAAATCTAACTTAACGTATACTAGCTATTGGGTTTCTAAGTACTAGCTTCTCTAACAAACTTAGTAATCCTAAAAAATATAGCAAATCAGAATATAAAGCAAAATTACACACAAGAGAACGAAGTCCAAAACACAAATTCATGTAGCGGGTGTTACAGTATGTCTACCTGAAAAGTAGACCCTATTCTAATGGAGTTCCAACTCTATATATTTGCTTCAGAAAGTAGACCTATTCTAGTACCCTTAACTGATTTTATGCCATCCACGAAAGTTTCTATAGCCAGAAAATTTTCACTAAAGTTTTGACATAGTTATGAGTTCCTCTTTTGGTCACTAATAATTTGAATTTGTTTGGCTGTGGTGTCTATGTCAGTCGCTTGGTAGTCGACAGATACGTTGCAACTGGGCAATGAAAGATGATGCTTCCAATGAGGATACCAAGAGTCAAGATGCTTAAAATTTGGTGGAATTTGACAAATGGCTCATCAGGTGAACCCTCCATTCTAGCTCAGGAATGGAAAACAATTGATCTTCGCTAGTATCTGGAAACTTTATTCAGCATGGAAAGAGTATATTGCTTTTTTTGGTTTTCTTTCTATTGCAAGTTGCATTTTGGGAACTTTTTCCTTGGTCTAGCAACCTTCTCTGCAAACACAAGTCTAAGAATATATGCATGTACATGTATGTATATATATGTTCTGTTCTTATTGAACTAAACTATACAATACCACCTCATTGATATGATTAAGCATTGATTAAACCATACGAACTCAGTCCTTCCTCATCTTTTGCAGGGTGGCTTATTTGCAAAATTGAGGACTTGGAAGGAAGCTACAAAGATATGGAAGGGACTTCGGAGGACACTATATATATACTACAATGAGGATTTGTTTTAGTATATGTAATCAATGAAATTGATATTTGTTGAACAAATTATGGCACTATACATGTGAATAAAAATTTGAATTGTACATGATAAATTTTGGCAATTTGGATGGATGGTCAAAAGTCAACCTATATGATTACGCTGCTAATACAAATGCAAATATGAATATGTACTAATACCAATTTAATACCAATACAAATATGAATACATTTTTACTAAAACTGTTATAAAACATTTAAAAGCTCAATATAAAAAGAAGGAAAATTTTGGGCTGCTCAAGGTTGAGAAGCCAAGGTTGCTTCACGGTCCATTTTCCCACTTCTCTCAAATTTTTTTCATGATCGGAACCATTCACTTTATTCATTAACATGTCAAAATCATTCCTACAAAAATTCAATCAAAACGGAGATCATTTGGTTATCTAACTGTATGAACTATATGAACGGTATAATTAGACATTAAATGAATCGTCGATTGTTTTACAAAGTTACATAACCAAACGATCTTCGTTTTGATTGAATTTCGATTCGTGTGGTGGCATCTTTGCTACTAGCCTACTTGTCTTATCATAAATTTTGTAAATTTGTGTGAATACCTAAATTACTGCGTGTATGATTACTTCCTAATTTTACTAAGAAATGTTTTTTTGGTAATTTAAAGCAATTTGCAATTATTTCTTTACCTTCAAGAAAGGTAATAAAATAGATAGAGAAAAATTGAATACAGAAAAACTGTTTTAAACTGCCAATAACACCACCTTATCTTCATCTTCCTCTTCTCTTCCAACTAATATAACTCCTTACACAAGCATCATTTTTTTACCTCTATATATAGTCCATTCTTATTTTTGGTGATGTTTTACATAAAATTTTGCTTCACAATTATCACATAATAATTGTTTTCAAGAACCTTCAACAGACAAAAGCTTTGTGGGTGCAAAGCCGTTAACTGTTACGAGTGGGCCCATCTCGTTTGTTATTTCCCTCCAAAACTTAACACCTTACGAACACCGTCGTACTGATCTTCTTTTCTGTTCAGATCACACAACGTCGTTTGCAACACTCCCAATTTTGTTCCCCGAAAACTCACAGGAAAAAGAAGAAGAAGGAGATGCAGAGCACCACATTCTTTCCAGAAGTTTCACAAAAACCCACCTCTGAAATTTTCCCGGAAAGTGCACCACACACAGAGAATTCCCGGAAAACGTCGAAGCAAGCCCACGAGCTCAAAGAAGTAGATGAAGAAGAAGAGTTCTTTTCGTCGGCGATGGTCGAGAAAGATTGGATCAAGATCGGGGATGAGTATCTCCAAAACCCAGTAGCAGTAATCAATCCACCAGAGATTCCCGTCAATGAAATCGTCGCAACAGACCCGTCGTTTCAATGTGGGAAGATTCCGAGGCCGAAGAGAAAGTTCGATGAGGGAAATCAAGGAGAGGCTGAAATTCCCAAGAACGCGTTCATCAAGAATTGTCGTCGGATTTGGAAAGAAAAGTATGTGAAGCTGCATCTGATAAACCCCATGTTCAAGTCCAAAGCAGGGGAGGTTGAAGAAGAAGAAGAGGAAGACGGTGTCACATTGCCTTACAGTTTCAGAACCAAGAGGAGGTACCTTTATCGTGATTTAAAGATATAGAGATGAGCTTCTCTGTATTTCCATTTCTGGAATTTTCGTTCATCGACTCAAAGTGTGAATACTGAAACTGTAATTTTTTTTTCTCGTTTGTTCCTTTGGCCATTGGGGGTATTCTGGGTTGGAATTTCATAGGATTTGAAGGCTAGAGTTTTCGGTTTCAATTGCGTTATCGTTCTTGATTTGGGTGTGTTACTCTGTTTTCAATTGGTTTACATGAACTGGTTAATTCTCTGTTCTGCGGTTAGTTTATAAACAATTCCTTTGATTATAAACTTACAAGAATTTAATTGCTTTTCTGAAAGTTGTTCAATTTAATTGCATTTTTAGTTAACCGAAATTTGGATGTGTGACCGAAAAATGAACTTCCTTTGATTATAAACTTACAAGAATTTAACAGAATTTCTGATCTTGAATTAGTCAGAGAATGGAAAACAACAGAGAAATTAGCTGCATATACTCTTCTGTTGTAAACTTATGCAGAAGTAGTCCAATACTTGAGTAGTTACATAGAAGAAGCCAAACTTTTATCTATCCTTTACTTAAGTATTGGAATCTTGGGTCTCAAAATATAAAACCTAAAATCATGGCGCAGAGAAGAGATAAATACAAATGGGTCTGTCATTCATAAGTAGTCCTCCAAATCAATATCTACTGGAACATCATATCCGTAAACCATGGAGTAATCATCCAGCTCATCTGATGAAAATTTTGAAATCCTGGTCCTAGCAACTTCTGAGTTATGGCCGTTGGTTAGCAGCTCCACTACCTGAGCACAAAGAAAAATGAAAAACATTAATCACAGTTTTTAGTCATGTCTCAGATGAGTTTATTCTACAACTTATTGTTGTATCCAATTTATTGAGTGAAACATTGATTACCTCACTCATTGGTGGGCGCCATTCTGAGGATTGCTTCACACAATAGGAAGCTGTAAGCACTACCCTTTGCAGTTGTTCTGCATCATATTTTTCTTCCAGCTTCGGATCAGCTAGTTTTGCCATGTCCCCTGCTTCTAGATGAGGCTTTGCCTACATTCATAGGAGTTTAGTTTGGTTGATCCTAAATAATTTCAATGTTTCAAAAGATTAAGAACATAGATCTGTAGAAGGATCCAGTTTTTTAGTAGGCCTTGATTTTCTTAGTGTCGTTGGCTGAAGGTTTTCACAACTTAGAGGAATACGAAGAATTTACTGACACAATTGTGTCTATAATGTGTATGTATGAGGTTGTGTGTGCACACGTGTGTATAATACAGGTTTAAAATTCCTTACCCAGAGGAGAAGGTTTTGCTTTGACGAATCGACAGGCTTTCTTCCTGTTACAATTTCCAACAAAAGAACCCCAAATGCAAAAACATCTATTTTTTCATCCACAATTCCATGCATGAAGTACTCTGGTGCTAAGTATCCGAATGTACCCTCAATAGGAAGGACGGCATGATGAGTCCATTTGTTCGGAAGCCACTTTGCTAGTCCAAAGTCAGTAATCTGCAGCGAATAGGACCATACCTACAGTTAGATAGTAAATCAATAACACTATTCAACTCACTAGACTGACTGAGTCGACTGCTTCTTCACCTGTGGTTCATAATCAGGTCCTAGAAGAACATTGGATGCTTTGATGTCACGATGTATTATTCTATGCTTGCAGCATTTATGCAAATAATGCAGACCCCTTGCAACTCCAACGGCAATTTTGTATCTTATAGGCCATGCAAGTGGCTCGCTTGATTTACCTGAAAATTGTTTCAAGAGGGTTTCAGTAATAAACAAGTTTTCACTAAATGCAGAATTAATCTGCTTAATTTGACTGATACCCAGTGATTCTTGACTCTTCAGGAACCATACTTGTCAAGTCAAAAAGTAAGTGACCTTGCACTAATAAGTTAGTCTTAATAAAAAAGTACACTTCCACTTTCAGTGACATTCCTTCCTTCCACTTTAGATGTACGTAGCACATGGACTAACGTTTTTTTTTTTCCCGAATTCTTCATAAATTTTATGAAGATATACACGCCTGTGCATCCTACTGAAGCTAAGGGTTAATGTAACGTACCATGCAAAGCAGATGACAAATTTCCATTTTGAGAGAAATCAAAAATCAGGCAGAGTCCATTTTCTAGGCAGCAACCGAGTAAGTTAGCTGTATTAGGATGACAGACATGTATTATAACACCCAATTCCATGAGGAACTCTTTTTCCTTGCTAACATTATTGTTGTCTTTTGCCAACATCTTAACCGCTATGGTTCGGCCATCAGAAAGGTCGCCCTTATATACTACTGAATAGCCACCTCGACCTACCACATTATCTGAAACTCAGAGGAAAGGAATGGTGTGAGAATTCAAATATGCACAAAACCAACATGGCTACAAGATAATTGAAACAGTACTAACACTTTTACCTGGATGGAAATTATTTGTGGCATTCATGATCTCCTTGTAGCTAAAGCATTTCAACGAAGGTAGCTGGTTTTCGCCATTTGGTAAGCTACTATTTCGTTTTCTGAATGGTGAACCTAGAAAGGAAGTTATAATTCTGCAAGGTGACAATCCTTGCTTCCTTATGGTAAGTTGGCTCTTGGGAGACGCCAGAGCCGGGGACACTGTGAGGGTCGAGTCCTCAGAGCTACCGGTGTCATCTTCTGTGCTCTGAGATTCTGCTTCAAATTCACGTAGGACAGTTCTTGGTGAAAGATTTCCGTTCCTTATTTCTTGGACCATTTGCTTGTGAGAAGAGGGTGTAGTTCTACCACTATGGATAACATCTAATGACCTTGAACTTGATTGAAGGATTTCTGCAGGTAGGAGAACATCAGAATACAATGCACAACAGGAGTGCTTATACCATCTAAAGATATCTATTGAAATAAGCAGCCACCTTTAGAGACTGCAGAACTTGGTTCTGAATTTGGTTGAGCTCTCTTGGTATTCCCAAATAAAACCAGTGTGCAACTAGCCGGGACATGCTTGAAGCAATATCTTGTAATGGATGGAGTTCTAATTCAGTTAAGGAAAAATGTCAATGATCAGAAGATAATATTGAATAAAAGTGAACATTCGAAGATTAACCTGGTTTCACCTATTTGATTGGTCTCTTGAGCCACCAAGAAGAAGACAATCTGCTGCATTGGATTTTGCTTCCTCAATTAGACCTCTTCCAACACTAGAGCTAAAAACTACTTTAGCTTCCAATTTTACCTGAAAGTAAATGGCATGCACAGATTAGCCTGACAACCATACTCTAGACATCAGTAAGTTACTAATGACATTACGCATTTTGCAGTTTTCAAAACAACTTGGTAATCTTCAACATCAGTGGTTAGTTCAGTTCACCTGTTTAGATTGGCAAGTTCTGGCAAATTCTCCAAGCACAGATATAACATGGGCTTTTGCTCGACGAAGATGGGCTTGATTTTTTGTTGTTAGTTCACGCTTCTTTTTCTCCTCGCCAACTAGAAAACAGAAAATCATATAACACATTGCAAAAACTAATACACTACAATACTATGTGTTGACAAAGACTAGTATACTGCAACTAGGCTGACATGCATACTAACCAATTAATAGAGTTATACCAAATTTGCTATAGTTAGTTTAAATTTGATGTACCAGGCTATTATGAGATGCACACAGAAATCTGTGGTAAATCGATTCAAAACAACTGACCAAGAACATGTATGGCAATAATGTTGTCATTAGGATGAGCTAGAAATCGAATTGCCCTTGACAGCAACTCTTGACTTTCATCTGGGTTTGCGGAGATGCCGATGAGTATTTTTGCAGGGTCTGAAGGAACCATTGTTTCACAAGTTGTGACTGCCGTTGATGAGTATGTGCAGGAATTTCAGTTGTTTGATCTCGTTATTCGAGCCGACCATGGAAGCACAGCAAGTGAGTTTAAGTATATATATGCAGAGGAAAACACCATGATTAAATCAGTTGAAGTTGTAACCTTATCATAGCTCTCATTCCACTAGTCTTGTTTAAGAAGCATAGAAAATCTCTTTTTCCAATACTAGCGCCCAAATTAGGACATCTGTTTTCTCTGCGTTTCTCTCTCTTAGCTCTACAATTAAATGTTGTGGTTGGGTGCTTTGAGGGATAAGCAAAGTTGGTGGGTATGCATTTGATTTTGTCTTGCTTTGTAAGCCAGAAGAAAAGAGACTCCAACGTCAGGAAATATAGAACAAAGAGCAAAAAAGTGGGACTTTGTTGGATTTGGTAGGAAGGGGGATAATGTGCCACTCAAAAAAGAGCTAGCTCCTCCTCACTTTGTCATGATTCACCATTCATGAATGAAACGTTGATAGGACACTACAGTTTCTTACTTCATCAATTGAGAAGAAAGATGGAGAGAGATGGAGGAAATGAAAGCTACCCATGAAGTATGATTTTTCACTCATACATTTGTACTTACATTAAATAGATAATTCATCTTATGATTTTTGAGATAGGGTGCCAAGACTGAACGGGTTTTTTCGTGGGTGCTGCCAGCACCAAGTATTGGACACTTAATTGCCTTCAAGAAACGCCTATTAAAAAAGAAACGCCTATTAAAAGAGATTTAAGTGCCTACATGCCAACTTTTGCTTTGATTCTGAAATGTAGTGCAGGCACCCAACAAAAATTGAGTGGCAGATTCGTAAACTTTCATTACTTGCCACTAAATTCTGCCCTCACAAGGAATGGTCCAACTAGCTTGCTTTGCTTAGTCTTTGAGGCTGCATCTAAGCTGCTTACTTCACAGCTTAGTTACTTTGTCTCCAACATTATATGAGTAAGTGAACAAACCAATGAAAGAATCAAATTGTTGAGCACCCTCTCTAGCTCCTGAATGTGAAGTACACTCTCACATAAGCTCTCTTGAATTTTTATTTTTTTTGGTTGTATGCAGTTGAACTAAAACTTGAGAACCCCAACAAACTCGCAATACCCACCTCGTGGGCTTGCGACGCAAGGCGTAACATCTTGTAGTGGGGAGTCTGCAGTCAAAAAATAGCCCACGTCCAAGCCCAAGCCACACTTCGCTAGTTTAGGCAGTTTTCGATAAACAAATTTGGGGAATTGGCTAAAATAGGCCCATGGGGAAACTTGTTTGCTAAAATAGGCAGTGGGCAGCGGTTAGTGCTTCACTAGGCAAAATACTACAGTAATTTTGCAATTAAATCCCTGGGGTTATAGTGCCTCATAGTCCCTCATAGTCTTTCGATTACAGAATCGTTGTAATTCATCAACACGTTCATAGTCTCTCATAGTGCGCCCATGGTGCGGTCATAGTTCCTCATAGTTCCTCATAGTTCCTCATAGTCCCTCATAGTTCCTCATAGCCTTTCGAGTACAGATTAGTTGTAATGCATCAACGCGTTCATAGTCCCTCGTAGTGCGCCCATGGTGCGGCCATAGTTCTTCATAGTCCCTCACAGTCTTTCGAGTACAGATTAGTTGTAATTCATCAACGCATTCATAGTCCATCATAGTGCACCCATGGTGCGGTCATAGTTCCTCATAGTGCCTCATAGTCCCTCATAGTATTCACATTGTTCCTAGTGCAACTCAGCAACTTCACATCATTCTTCTCCTCCAAACTCCATCGCCGTCATCGTCGTCTTCGTGAAATCAAAAGTTTGGCCCAAATACTTCGGTATGAAACTTTTATTTTGTGAAAGAAAAATGTCATTTGGAGCTTGCCCCAAATACTATGAAAGCTTCTTCAACCGAACAACAAACAACAACGTTGAAACCGATGCAATTGCAGGTTTGGTTCAGAATGATCGGCGTCCCTCGCCGGCGCCGCGAGCTCACCGACCTCCACGGGCTAGACCTCACCGAGTAGTTGGTGTACTCGGTGGGCCACATGCTTCGACCTCGACATCGCCTTCAACCTCCAAATGTAGGAAGCCATGACCGCCGATCGACTTCGCCGGCAACCGATCGGGAGCACCACCGCCCGCTTCACGTTGCCCTCGACGTCGCTGAACTTCTCCGACCAGCGGTGTTCCCAGAAGCCCAGGAAATCGACGGCGAAGCTCGACGAAAAACCCGAACTCGCCGAAGCCATCTCGCCGCCGATCTCCCACCTCCGGCGGTCGATCACGAACTTCACCACTTGGACCACGATCTCCTCCACACCACGAAGACGGATCCCTAAGAATCTGAGTCAGAAGCCGTCGGGGTCGCCACTAATAGCGAGAGGAGCGACAGACACGGCCGAGGAAGAAGGAGGGTCTGGGTGCAAATTGGCAATATTTTAGCAGAGGGACGTCTTGTGCAATTAGGCAAAAGTTTTGCCTAATTCTAGCACAGATTTGGCTGACCGAACATATTGGCAAAAGGATTTGGCTATCAGCCTATTTTAGCCAATTCCCCAACAAATTTTAGGGAAATTATCTAAAATAAGCCCATGAGAAAACTTTTGTTCCAAATTGTTGGGTCAACCAAATTCATTCTAAATAGGCAAAAGTATTGCTTAATTGCACTACAAGCCCTTTATGGACTACAACCACACTACGATGGACTACGAGTCTACGACGACACTACGGTGGACTACGACTACACTATATTGGACTACGATCACACTACAGTGGACTAGCGTGAAATGATTAATTGGTGAGGGGAGGGTCAGGAAGGCAAAAGGAAGAAGGCTAGGGTGTCGACGAGGAGGTCGAATGAGGCAACGGTGAAGGGTGGGTCAAGGAAGGACTTGGCATATTGGAACAAGGTGAGGGCAATTTTGGGATTGTGGGTGAGGAGGAGGAGGGTGCGGTTGAGGAGGTGGCCATCGTCGTTACCCAGGAGACGATGTGGTCGGTGGCGGGGTTGTCGACGAGCTGGTACATTTTGGTCAGAAATAGTGCCAGAAGGAAAGCAACATCTCCTCGCACTTGTCCATCATCAAGGCCATTTTGGATTGGATCGAAATTTTGAGAATAAGAAGAAAAAAAAATGGGAATGTTATTGAGGTTTTTGGGGGAAATTAAGGAGAGAATGAATTTTGGCTTGGTGTGAAAGTGTGTGAGGGCGGATAGGAACTTGTTGGGGGGATAAAAATGATGTTGTTGGGGGAAAAATTATAGCGGAAGTACCAGAGGAGCTTGGGGCGCTGAAGGAGGAAGTGAACTTGTGTTTTCTGAAATGGTCTACGATCACGCTACGGTGGGCTACGATCACATTACAATTGGACTATAACCACATTACAGTTGGACTACAACCATACTACGGTGGACTACGACGGATTTAATTGCAAACTACTATTCATAAGTTGCCTAGTGTAGAACTAACCGTTGCCCTCAGCCTGTTTTGGAACAAGAATTTCCCCATGGACCTATTTTAAATAATTTCCCCAAATTTTATGGAGTGCACCATAGATCTCATATGTCAGTTACTGTTTCTTGTCTAAAATCAACCATTTTAACTCACTCGATATATCAATTATCAAGAGTGATTACCGAAAATCTCTCTCACCCTTTTCTACTCAGCTGAAAAAAATAGAGATTTAAATCATGTAAATTCTGGTTTGAAACTTCCTTTGGAACACGTTATTAAACTTAAAACGTTGGAGGAACTAGCAACGCAAGTGTTGCTACGTTATATTTTCATCTTCAATTTTAACCGGAGTACGGGTAATGACCAAATACTGCAAACTAGGTACATTACCAAACAACTTTCTCAAAGCTTATGATATGCATAAGAAAACCTCTTTAAATTTGCAACATGATCAAGAGCAAAAGCCCATTCAAGTTCGCAACCCAGTTTCTCTTGTTATATATGGAAAACAGTCACCTTCCCGTCTGATTGACAAAGCAAGGGCTATGTATACGTAGATAGCAAAATCAATCAAACCTCACACATATTTACCAATTCTCCTGTCCCCATGGTGCTTGTAAGGATCATGCATCTTTTGCACCTCAATGGCACTGAAAACACCATACCCATTAGTACTCTCATCAACCCCACCATCTTCATCATCACTAGCTTGGTCAAGTGCCAACAACTCCTCCTTGTACCTCACACTTTCAATCCTCAATGGTGTCATTTTGCCTCTATCCTCAAATCCTTTCAAAAGATTAACCACTTCCTTCATTTTGGGCCTTTTTTCGGGCTCACTTTTCACGCAAAGTGCTGCAACATTGATGGCCTGCTTCAGCTGGACCTCATCAAAGTTTCCTCTGAGTTTTGGGTCAGCAAGTTCTTTCAGCCTACCTCTGGTTATGAGAGGCTCCGCCCATTCTGTGATTGTCCTCTTCACTCCACCCGGCAGCTTTTCGATGGGCTTTCTTCCGGTTACAAGTTCTAGAAGTAGAATGCCGAAGCTGTAGACATCGCAGCTTTCGGAGACTTTGCCCCACATTGCATATTCTGGTGCTAGGTAGCCCAGTGTGCCCTTGACTCGAGTGGTCATGTGGCTCACTCCTTCTGGGATTAGCTTGGCGAACCCGAAATCTGCAACTAGTGGTTCGAAGTTTGAGTCCAAGAGCACGTTGCTTGCCTTTATGTCTCTATGAATGATGTGTGGAGTGACCTCATGGTGTAAGTACCTGAAAACCACCAACAGTTCTATCAACCAAATGTCACAAAATTAACCTCTTAAACAAATGGAGAATATTGTGTATATAGAAAGACTCTTGTAACATATGAATTTTTTTTGTATAATAGGCCCAAATGGTGGACTCTGTCAACACTTTCAAATGAGGTTAAGTCAATCAGTACCCTAAAATCAATAGGCTCAGACTCAACTATACTAAACAAGCTGAATAATTAGGTGTAATAATTTATGCTTACAGAAGGCCTTCTGCTGAGCCAATAGCAACCTTCATCCTCCTCTTCCAATCAAGTTGAACTTCAGTTGCAAATTGTCCATGCAAATGAGAGAGTAAGCTGAGATTCGGCATGTAATCGTACACGATAAGCCGCTGATCAGCGCCGGCGTAATAGCCCCTAAGCCCCAGCAAGTTCTTGTGCCTAACCCTTCCAAGAACTTCAACCTCAACTGCAAACTCCATCTCAGCTTTCGAATTCATTGCTTTCAACTTCTTCACAGCAATCTGAATTCAGAATGTTCTAAAAAATTAATGATTAACAAAAAGGTTGATTAAGATAGAGTATTAGACTGCTTAATGAATCAATGAATAATTACCTGGAGACCATCACTGGTTTGGCCCCAATAAACACTTCCAAAGCCTCCTTCTCCAAGCAAATTATCATCACTAAAACCATTAGTAGCTGTTTGCAACTCCTTGTATGTGAAAATTCTCCATGTTTGACCTCCACCAATTTCGCGAATAGCCCTTGAAGTTCCAATCAGATTGGCAAAAAAAAAAAAGTGATCAATCGGCTGTTTTCTTGTAACTTTTTGTCTAATTTGCAGTACAGACGAAGGCCAACAACTGTCTTAATTTGGTTCTATTGAGACCCAAATTGAATTACCGTATCGATATCATTACTAGAAATTATGAAGAATAGCATCCATTCTTACATATTGAACATACCTTTCTTCATCAACCTTGTCTGAGCTACAGCAAGTACTCAATGTTGATCCCATAGCAGCACTTGGATAAAAATTCCGATTTCAGCTACTTATTAAGCTAGCTATATATATTTTTATAAAATGGATTAATAGTGTATTCGTTCTGATAATTAATTAACCAGATTGGTGAGTCTCTGGCCATATATATTGTAGATACCATGTAAGCCGGCCATGGCCGGCATCTGTGGGAAGGTGAAGTTGCTTGAGCGGCTGTAACTGATGCAAATTGATAATTAAATGAATCAAAACTGAACAATGATTCGTATAATATATGGTATCTTGCCTTATAATGTACTAAAATAATACTACAGTAATAGGTGAGTTCAGTGGCAAAGAATACCTCTCATACCATATATAGTTGATTTTTGAGTATTTGTGGGATGGTCCGTCAACATTATATCATTAACTTTTCTCTTTTGGCTACAAGACTAGCTTCGAAATTAACTCTTTGGCGTCAGTTCGACGTAGTTCTTCTTCTTCAAGGATGAACATTTCACCATTCGGTAATAGGGAATGTTTATGAATGTGTAAAAGTGATTTTACTCATTAGTAAGGCGTCCAAATAGATTCACACATATTCACTTTTCTAATCCTACTTGGTGTGTTAAGAAAAACCATTTTTTCTATCTCAAATACACTTCGGGCATGTTTACTTACCAAAGTGAATCAAACTGGGAATGAGACTAGGAATGGGGAAAGAGGGATAAGGAATAAGAATGAGATACCCAAATCCCTCTTGATTATCAATGGGTAATTTTATTCACACCCATCAATTTGATCTTTACACCCATCACTTATTTTATTTATCAAATTACTATTTTACCCTAATACAAAATTAAATTTATAGACCTAAAATAAAATAGTAAATTGATCACTACACCCAGCATCATCAATATAACCCTAGCCGTGTTCATCAAGCATTGTTCCACCACATACGTATTTTTGGAGGAAGACCGGTACGAGCTCAAACTGACAGCGTTCAATAAGGTGCAGCTGCTGATTTCAAAGTGTGGCTTGATTCCATGGCTGTACATGATTTCACCAAGTGTGGCTTGATTTCTAACCATACAATCTTCCAGCATTGAACAATGCTTACAAGTATTTGCGATGTTTCGACATCTAGTGTTGGGATTCCACTATCGCACGACACAGATTGTTTCAACTAATTTTTTTTAGAACAATCAACCATTTGTGATGGTTTTGATTTGCGCTTGTTGTCTGTCGCAGGGGGATGCATCTGTTCTGCATTTTCATTGGCTTATTGTTTGTTGTTTTTTCGAAAATTCAAAGTTTGTCTTATGGGGCTGTGATCTTGCTCCCCCATGTGCTGCACCATGTGTTTCGTAGCTCTTTTAAGAGAGCCCTTAATTGAGATTCAAATTCAATCACTATCCAGAATCTTTACGTTTTCGATACAAAAATTGTATATGTTACAATTTCCATTTTTCCTTAGATACTCCTATTCACAAAGGGGTAGGCTTTCTTTACTAATCTTAAATAAAGTCATTCAAGTGTGTAAAGAATTTATAATCAAGACTTTTAAGGAATGGTCTCTAAAAAAATTGTAAATTTGTTTGTAGAGGTTCAATTTTGTGTTTGTGAGTAAAAGGAAGTACCAATAGCTAGAGATAGTGATGGGTGTAAAAATCAAATTCAAGAAGTGGGTGTAGTGATAAAATTCAAACTAGCCAAAATTGGTGATGGGTTTTGAAATAAGATTGGGTGTAAAGATCAAATTGATGGGTGTGGATAAAATCACCCATTATCAATCCTCATTTGGAAGGGGAATAATTCTCAAATTTGTGATGGAACTCATAATTTTTCATTCCAAATATTCTTTTTTGACGAAAAAACGATATTCATTCAACTCCCAAGTACAAAGAGATGGCCTCGTTAAAACCTTGACAACAAAATGAAATGAACATCAAGGAAAGAGTATCCATACTACATTACAAACAATTGTCTTTGGAAGAGGGCATCCCTAATAACGTCAGGAGGCTCCTCATACCAAGTAACTTGAGAGCTAGACAAAGCCAACGGGCTAACCAGTGACCCACCCACTCCCCCCCCCTCCACAAATATTAAACTTGGAACCTGGAAAAAATAAAAAAAAAAAAAAAAAAAAAAAAAAAAAAAATATTTCCCCTCTCTATTCTTCTACAAAAAATAATAACAACAAGCCCCCCGCACACTGCCGGGGGAAGAAGAATAAAAAAAATTTAAATTTCTAAAAAAAAAAAAAAAAAAATAAAATAAACATAAAAACAACACAAACAAACTCACTTTTTTTTTCATCACAAACACACCACAAAAAAAAAAAATATAAAAATAAAAAAAAAAAAAAAAAAAATGAAATCAATAAAAGATACTTATAATATGTACAAAGCTAGTGTATACACAACTAATCTGAACTTTTCTTCTCCTATGGTTATATTCAGATGGCCACTTTTCACCTGATCCTCAATCAAAAGCACAAAATGCCCAACTTAAAAGAACTCAACCTTTTTGAACTTGCAAAACTACTGAAAAGAGGATTGATTAACATACTGAACTTGTGAAAACCCTGCATAATCAAATGTTAAAGTTTGAGGTTAAATTTGCTACAACGTATTTTGTAGTAAATGCAAAGTAGTACAGGTGTGGACAAATTCAACAGAAAACAAAGCACATTTTCAACATGATTGCCACCATACTTTAGTTAATACAAAAGACAATTTTAGTAGTTATGAAACGACCTTCATTAACTCAGAGTAACTTGGTGCAAAATACTCACCACAGGAAAAGTGAGGTTCAACTAACAGTATTGAAGCTGAAATCTGCTATACTCTAGCTAAGAACAACAACCTGCATATGTAATTGAATAGAAGCATTAAACTCACAATCAAAAATCAAATCACAACAGAAGAAATCAATAAAAAAAGCCTAACCCAATCCTAAACCCTAGACTACCATGAATCAAAAGGACATATGACTTGTCAAACATTGGGTATTTTGTGCTTTGGATTGAGGATTAGGTAAAAAGCGGCCATCTGAATATAATCACTTGATCAATATGCAGTCATAACCAAGTCTAAAAGGATATGCCACGTGGAAATCTACAACAGAACAGGTAACTCCTCCCAATATTACTCTAGAAAATGTTGAACTGAAAAGAGTATTTGTACAACTGAAGGAAACACTAACTGATTTAGGCATATTAGTCAAAACAACAGATAACATCGAGCACTTATTCTTTGGATTTCACTCAATGATAATGAACAGGATGTAAAAAGCAACAGAGGCCAGATGCAAAACTACCACCACAGTAATTAACATGTATTTCAAAGCGCAAAAATGTAAAATGATTTCACTACTACATGCAATTATCACACAAATTCTAGAAAGATTATAGGAGAAGGGTACCTACCAAACCAGGAGAGTAAACATCACTGTTTGCCTTGACACTTTCAACGGCTCCAAAACCTTCACCCTGCTTCACAGCAACACCCCACTGCCGGCAACTCAACATTCACAACATCACCTAAGTAATCTTGAGTTATGCCAACAGTTGCGGAGTTTCCATTAACTTTCACCCACTCATGAGAATTCGCGTACTTGAAATCCTTCACAACTGCAAGTATTTGCCAAGGAATAAGCTGAACCACCAAGAACCAAATGCGAATCCAACCAGAACAGGAAATCTAACCATATTAATCCTACAAAGATACTTATAATGTTTAACAGAAGAATCGTACGATTGAAAATTAACTGTTTCCTTTCAAACTGACAACATAAGGCAAAGCCTTTTTTCCTTTGGATGTATAGCAAGTAATATGGAATTCCATACAGTCCTAAACATTTTTAACTGTATAGCAAGTAAGCTTGGCTTATCTGTTACCACAACTGACATAGATGCCTGCAAAAACAAAATAAAAAAGATGCAGTGCAAATTCAGAACTTTTTAAAATCCACAAAAATCAAAGACGGTGAATAACATGCAAATTCTAAGAGATATTCTCAAATTGAATACGCAGTCATACCAAAATCACGAATCAGTAAACACCCAAACGATTATGACAGTAGCACGCGCCTCGGTGAAGTAATAGGCGACTCGTTCTGTCGGATCTCCGTGGTCGGACACCAATTCTCTGCGTCGGATGAGTGACCTGACGGCGCGATTTGGGTCGGATTTCGCTATTCGGGCACAGTCGAGGACGGCTTTTAGTAGCGGCGGTGATGACTCGCTTTCTGGAGATCTTCAAAAAAAAGAAGCCAGCAACGTCGTTTTGAGTTTGGGCGGGTCATTTGGACAGTTTGACCAAGAAAAGGCAATCAACGTCGTCTTGAAAAGATTACCAAATTTGAAGAGATATCAGAGAAGGAAAGCTGCAAGCAGAAGAACCCGACGACGACGCCAAATATGGGAAGGATAAAGAATAAGGGAATTGAGGAACCTCGACCAAATCGCCCGCCACCTGTGTCACCCACAAACCTCCCCGCACTGAACATTGCTCCTGGCGAAGACACGATGACAAACACGCGGCAGAAGTACGAAAACGCTCCAAAACGCAGGAGAAGATGCAATAAAACGCATGATGGCAAAACCGTAATTTTTGTGAACAGTTTAGCTACAGTAGACGGGAATTCATAGTATAGATAATTTGGGCATTGCCAATTGGCGTTGATTACCTCGCCATTTTCATTTTGGATGAGGTACTGATTCACATTCGTTGTCATATTCGATCTTCTACTTAAAAAGTCGTGCTTTTTGACATTACCAACGTCAAATCTTAAAATAGTTTTGTTTTGACCATTGATTTTAAGGTTTTTCCACTTATATCTAGCTTAATCTTTTTGGCTCATAAGTGATAGTTACTTTTTTCACTTTAACTACTAAGCAAACCCCACCCCAGTGACTCATATGATGTACTTGAATTGAACCTCCAAAAATATATAATCTCATGAGATTTATAAATCTTAACATTGCTACAAGGGTTTTTATCACGAATGGTGTCTGAACTTTCACTAACCGGACTTCATAGTGTCTGAACTTTAAAAGTGATCAATTTGGTACCCAGACTTTCAAAAACCGGACTTCATATTGCCTGAATTTTAAAAGTGATCAATTTGGTACCTAGACTTTCAAAAAGAGGACTATGTGGTACCTCAATCAATTTTTTTTTTTCAAGTTTTTTTTAAAATGAATTATAAAATGGTCTTTTAATATAAATTTTTTGTAAAATATTATTTTTACCTCTCAACCTCTATATAAATGTGTATTATGGTGTTTCGAAAAATATATATGCATATGGCTATTGCAAAACAATAGATAAGTTGATGAATAAAAATATGCTCGAACATAAAAAAATATTCTAACATAAATTGAGTAATAGAAAAAGTCTACCGTTCGAGTATATTTTTATTAATCAATTTATTTATTATTCTAAAATATTCAGGCACTATGAAGTCCGGTTTTTGAAAATCTGGGTATCAAATTGATCACTTTTAAAGTTCAGGCACTATGAAGTCTAGTTAGTGAAAGTTCAGGCATCATTCATGATAAAAACCCTTGTTACAATATATACATACAGCAGTGCCTGTGAAGGGACGTGGAGACGGTGCAGGCTTTTGGGCCGGTGAGGGTGGTGATGGTAGGTTATGGGCTGTTATCGATCGACTATGAACTTAAAATGGGAGTGCATAATCCATTCCAATGTCCCTTCATAAATTTACAAAAGTAATTTATAGGTTTCTTTATGAAATAATATGAGAGCTGCTACGTACATTCAAAAATTTTCTCTGGACATCTTTAATTTTTTTTACAAGATGTAATTACCTTCATACTCATGTATTAAATTACATTTAAGGACATAATTTTTTTTGCACCCTTATAAACACCCATCAAAATTAGTTTCTAAACCCTAACAAAAACCTAACCCTCATACAATCTCATAATGATAGAAGGTGCGTTCAACTTGGATGGCAGCCAAAGAATTGGGATTCATGTAGATTTGGGGCTGAAACTCATTGTGAAAAAAATCGGGGTAAGTGTCCTGGCAAATATATTAATAAAAAATGGCCACATATAGAGATATACTAGTGACAATTCAAATTCAGTGAAACTAGTAGCAGTCAAAATTAATAAGAGAAGCGAAAGGAAAAAAACTTTGAAAAACTCAAAACATAAAATAAAGGCCACATATAGAGATGTACTAGTTAAAGAAAACAATAATATAGAGAGAGGTTTGTGTTGAATGAAGAAACGAAAAAGCGGCAAGAACCTGGAGAATGGAAAAACCATAATAGATGTACTTTTCTATTTTTAGTAGTGGTCGACTTTCTTCTTGACACGGTCGTGAGGGCGTCCTTGAGGGACTTGTACTCAATGGCTTAAGGGCTAGTTTGGTGTGGCTGAACTTATTTTTAAAGCTACTTCGAGAATAAGTGGCTTATACTTTGAGAATAAGCTGCTATGAAAAAAAAACAATGAAGTATTTGGTAAACTAATTTTGTGAAAATGCTTTAGTGTAAAAAGTAGAAGAAAAGTGTTGGAAAGAAGTTTCAAAATTGGAGCTTATTGGTTTCCTTTGTTCTTTGTGCTTTTAAAAAAAACTACTTCGAAAAAAAGCCAACTAAAGTGAGTTACCAAACACATTTTCCCTAATTGGTTTTGAAAATAAGTGTTCTTTTTCAACTTTAAGCCATACCAAACACACACTAAGTGTCCAAAAAAAATTGACGAGTTTTCAAGAATATTTATATAATAAACTAATAAAAAGATATATGTGCAAAATTTTAATTAAATTTGGGTTTCAAAGAAGTTTCATAAATTGAGATGAGTGTGTAGAAAAATATAAGTGTCAAGATAAAACTTTTGAATGTACATATATGTTTCTCAGAACCACTTCTCCTTCCTCATTTGAGTCTCTTCTCCTCCGTCGCCAACTCCACCCCCATTGCAATTACACTACAAACTAACACATCTAAAAACCCAACCAAATTTCAAGCATTGATTTAATGTTCATACTTTACCTGTTTATAAATTAAGTCACTAGCCGAAGAGATAAAAAGAGAAGATGCCCAATTAAATTCTCAATCAATCTGTGCAGATTCTTCACCCTCCACCACATGAATTGTTTTTTTGACTGACCACCACATGCATTAGCAGCTCTAAAATACCACCTCCAGCTCTAAAATACCACCTCCTGCCAAAACACGCTTATACAAAACGAACCCAAAAATTACCAAAAAATCTTAGCAGAGGATTCTTGAATTTCAACATCAATTAATTCAAGAAACCCCAGATCAAAATGCTCAGAATGTCACGCTGCTCCACAATGACCTTCACTTGTCGTCTTCAACCATAAAGTTGTACAAGTTGATCAACGCTTGCCGTTTATCTGGCATCCCCAATCTTCATCGTCGTTGGCCTCTATGGCCACCGCGTCCCTATCACCGTCACTAATTTTAAGTCCATGTGCACCTCCGCCTCCTACAAGGGCACTCTCATCCACAAGCTTTTCCCGGGTCAATTCTTCCTCGTGGGTCACCATGGGGACAAACCCGATGAAGTCCGGCGGCTTACCAACTTAGCCCAGAACACCAAGATCATCTACTTGAAGGCCTTAACTCTGACCCATAACCGGCCCGACCTCCTCTCGCTATGCCTATCGAAAAACAACAAAGAGGACAATGTCAAGCTTGACTCGGATTGCCGAAACGTCGAGTTCTTCATCACCCGGACCCTGCCTGCGGTCGTCGACTGTCTGCCAAGTGGTCGACAAGGTCGCAAATGATAAGAATGGAGAGGAGGGTAGAGGAAAAAGATGGGGTTTGCTAATTGGGGTGGAGTGGGCGACGGAAGAGAAAAGGGTCAAAGGAGGAAGGAGAAGAGGTCTGCGCAAACGTTTTCTACGTCAGCAAAAGGTAACGGAAACTGTTAAAAGGGGCAAAAGTTCACTAAAAATGAGTTATAGGGGGCATAAGAGGTTCATTTTAAGTTGAAGGGGGCAAAAGTTCCCTCAACTTGAGTTACAGGGGACAAAAGGTGTAATAAGTGTAAAAAAAAAATTTAAAAAAACATGAATAGTGATCCCTAAAAAAAAAAATAGACCCCCTAATTCCATAGTAGGCCACTAATAAATATTTTTTTTATACTCCTTGAACCTAGTGATTTACACCATATCTAGCTACTGACTATGGTACAGTGCCATGTTAAAATTGATGCATTCATCTATCATGTCGTAAGTCACAACCCCTTCGAGATGGGCTTAGCTTGCTTGAATTTTTACATCCAAGGATAAAATAATGGGCACCACTCTTGATTGTCAAACGAAACTCACGTGCACAAAAAAAGCCATCGATAGTGGTAGCCCCTTCTCAAAAATCACGCACACAGATTCAATTTGTTTTTTGTAACGGTACAAAATAGTTTGTATCACACAAAAATTGTGCCGATACAAAAATAGTAGGTGACATAATCTCCAATATTCATCTTCAACATCTGAACTTCAATTTCCTCCTCTGCATTTTTTATATCAACACCCAACACTAATATATCTTAATTTCGCTCCCAACTTAATCTCACCCAAACCAAATTTCATCTCATCCAAACCAAATTCTATCGCACCCAAATCGAATTCGGCCTCCAAGGTTTGCTATCAAAACCCGGTAAAATATCATGACCTATATTGAACCCCGTTCCTAACCTATCGAAACCCGGTTTTTAAAACCCAAAATCTCTTTTCTTTTTAATGTTTCATTGCTCCCTCGTCTTCCCCAAAATCTCAATAAACCACAAATTGAGGGCTGCATAAACAGTACTCAACACATACCTTATAATGTAGAGCTCGCCTCCACGAATCAACATCAACAACGCGAATGGAAAACAGAGGTGTAGAGAGAAAGATATGAATTTAGGGGGTGTAGGTTATTTTATGATTGGCTATCCTTGTCACAAAAACATTGTAAAGAATGTAACAAGCTCAATTAGTCTATAGGTTTTATTTCTAGATTTTAGGAAATTTGAAGAAGCTTGGAAGTTTTGAAGATAGATGATGATTGAAGATGCATTCACATTTAGTGTTCATTTGCATTAATATTTTGTGTCAAAACTGGTCTTTATGTTTTCTAGTCAAAACGTTTCCAAAACACTTTAAGGTTTTGTACTTGTTCTTACAAGAATAAGGACTTCAGTTTTTCTGTGACTAGTCATCTATTTCATGCACGTGAAGGTTGACTACTTTTCTGACAGATTGATTAAACAGCCCATGTTTTTATCCGCTGGTCAGTCAACTACGCCCCACTCACTCGGATCTGCCGAGGTTGTTTTAAAAAGAGAGTTTAAGGTTTAATCTTGGCCGTTTATCTCTTATCCATTTGTGTCTATATAAACACAACTTCATCCTCAATATCGGCTAGGGTTTTCAAGCTAAACATTTCATCATTTTTCTGAAAAACTCTCTTTGACTAGCTGCATTTTTCCTCTCCGGTTCTTGCTTGCCTTCTTGAGTGCCTAGTTCACTTATATAGAAGCTTTATAAGAAAGTGAGGATAGCTAGTATTTGAATCTTGTTTTCAAAGTTGTTTTTCATAGAAAACACATTAAGCTAACTTTGAAAGAAGGTTCATCTTTCCTAGTTCGGCTTGTTTTAAAGTTTCCATACTTTGAGTCGAGTTAGGAGTGTGCAACACTAGTCTCTCATGTTCATGCATGTTTGTAGACTTTGTTGAGTTTTAGAGGTCTCTTGACCTGAGTTGGTTTGCTGCCCAGTTTGTAGCTGTAAGCAAGCAAACACAGTCACCTTTTTATTTCCTGGAAGTTTACTGCTTTCTGGAAATAAATCTGTGACTGGTCATAAATCATCACAGCATATAGTTTTGGTGCCACGTTAGAGGAATACTTGTGTATCTCCTTGTAGCGTGTTGACCAAGCGAGGATCCGCTGGAAGTGAAGTGATTGAGAAGAAGCCGCACGAGGGACTGCTGCATCTAAGTTAGGTAACTAGATATTGAGCTTGGTCTGAACCTTGTATTGGGCATCTTTTGCCATTTCATAGTGGAAGACCGGTCTTCTGATAGACCCCCAGTTTTTTTTATCCCTTTGTGGATTTTTCCGGGTACCAAAACTATGTGTCCATCTTTGTGTATTGTTAAACATTCGGCTTAATTAAAATTGGATTTAATTTTGCACAAATTCACTTAACATGCAAACTAGATAATTCTGCCTGACTGGTCATCTTAACTGCTGCATTAGAAATGCTGGTTTGATATAGTTGTAGTTGTGGATAGCTCACGAATATCATACTCACTGATTTCGTTGAGGACCTAAGTTGGCATTGCATCTGAGTGTTGTTGATCAAATCACAAGCATCCACAAGTAATATCTGCCAAGTACTCAATCTAGTTAATCTGTTAAGTTCATCACACTGTGACTGGTCATCTGTGTGATCTTTGTTTGTGCTGTTTGTTAAACAAAAAGGAATTAATTTTAAAATACCCCCTTCATTGCCAACCTGCAGGGGGGTTTCGAGTGAGAAAGAAAATGAAAAGATATGAATGAGAAAAGGTTACATCTGAAAAAAGAGGGAGTGTAAGAAAGAAAATGTTGGACCACATAATATGGTCATTGTATTTTTGTCCTATAAGGAAAAGAGAGTTTACATATTGATTTTTTTTTTTGAGCAAATGGAGAATTTCATTGATACAGCCAGATACCAAGATCTGGTCAAGCAAATATACAACAGGGGGCTTGTGCATACATAATAAATGGACACAGAACAACCTACAAGCCATGAGCACAAATAATACAATATTCAGCACTACTCAAAGAAGCCAAATCCAACAATAATATTTCAGATCCGAGACCACTAGGCTTCTTCCCTGCCGCACAGCACCATTGAAGCCACCAACAATAAGCCCAATCTGCAAATTTCTTTGTGAACCCAGTGCTATAGACTTCACAACAGGAACATCCACTTTTCCATATGAAACAGAAAGAAGGCCGGAAGAGGAAAGACAATTTCCGCTCAATTCCCTCCCGATACTCAAGAAGTATCAAGGCAATCTCCCTGTCAAAGCAAAGTCCAACACCACAAACAGATTTGTAAAAGTAAAGTGGCTTCAAAACCATTTCAAACAACACCAAAACCATCATTCACACCCGAAAATTACATAATCCTTTAACAGCATAGACAAACTCCTCAAACCCACTACTAAATTCATGAACTATGAGAAGACCCAAAGAGAATCAAATCATAATCATGGACTAACATCAGATCTGAGAAGTTCGACCAGCAAATCAAAGGAGGAGAAACCACAAAGGGCGTGAGGAAGACGAAGGACCAATCCGGCCACAAGAGCCGGTTAGCAAGCTTGCCAAAAGACAAGAAAGAAAGAGCTTGCAAAAGAGCAAGTGTTCAAAACTCTCCACAACATATCGGGGGGGGAGGCAGGCCCGGGAATCAAGCGATTCCTTATTGATTTGGATTTAGGGGAGAAGGGAACCGAGTTTACATATTGATTTATGAGGTTATTATTTCAAAAAAGAAAGTCATAAGTTCAAAATCAAGCTAGAAGAAAACATTTGTTGGTTCCAAAAAATTGATTGCCTTCTCCAAAAATATGAAATTGGGACCTCGAATATGAAGCCAGATGGACACATAACAAAAAAGGTGATGACAGACGGACAACTTGTCACCCAAACTATATAAAGTATTGCAATTCAAACCAAAAGTGTTCAACAGAACACGACATTCCAACTAAAAGATCCAAAATTTTCATCGGCCCTTAACAAGTGAGGTACGTTGAGTATTATGCAACTAAATATATATTATGAAAGATTTTCAAATCCCACATTTAATTAACCGTTTGTCCTTAGTGTGAATGATTATTGGAGCTTCTGTATCTCAACTCGTTTTCATTGACTTTCATATTAGATGCATTCTTTTGTACATGGATTCTCCACTGTTCAAGCAGAGTAATGTTGCCATCACTTTCCCTTTGGAGTTTACTGGCTCTCACTTTCATACAAAGACTAATTAAAGATTTGAAAAGAGTTTTTATCACAAATGATACCTGATCTTGGCATTACTATTATCAATAGTCACTAACATTTTTTTGTGTCAAATTCGATCCTCAACATTGGCTATCCGTATCAAATGTGGCCATTCCCATCCAATTTCGTTTGTTTTTCCATTAAGTGCTCATGTGGCACAAGTGGACCCCACTATTTTTAATTTTTTTTTAATTTAATTCTTGTAAAAAAAATATTGTAAAAATAATTGAAAAAAAGAAGAAGATAAATTAGAATTAAACATAAAGTCATCACTCCCAATTTACTTTATTTATTTCTTCCTTTTTTAACATGCAAAAACTAAATTTTCTAAGCCGTTAGTTAATTAGGCGCCCGCCGTTCCAAAAAATGACCAAAATGCCCTCATGGTCAAACGGTTGACTTTTGATCCTTTAGGAATTTCATACTCAATATTGGACTTCATGCTAAGGTCTCGGTGATGCGATCGCGTCCGCGAAGCCGGATTTTGATTTCGAGTTACAGTGAAGCTGTTACGGACAAAAAATGGGATTAAAGAGTGGGGACAAGTGACATGTGTCGTGCAGGGATTGGTCCATGTGTGGTAATCAAATGTTTGACAGCAATTGGGGTTTTATTAACTATGTTGAACCGGAGTTAACGAGGAAATCAGAGAGAAAACAATGCGCACATATTCGAACTCGTCCAAAAGCGAGTCAACTCACCTCACCGTCGAGTCACCACCGCCGACCACAAATCGGCTCGCCGACCACCTGCACGGTGCTCGTCTTGTCCTCAGTGACTCATCCCCGAAGTTGCAGCCTCAGAATCGGCGTGGATAGTCGCCGACAAACACACACAGCAAGTCGACGCGGTGAAGCTTCAACGTCATCGATCTCACGGCGATCATCAATTGGGGAAAGGAAGCCCGGAATCTGCTTCCTTGCGTCGTGGCGAGCTTGGAACACCTTGCGGCGTCTTCAATCGACGTCAAAATCGACCCCGACGAGCCCAATGGAAAACTGGAACTTCCGGCGTGTTTTCCGGCCGAGGTAAGCTTCGAAAGCTATTCTAATAGATTGCTGGAGTTGTGTAGATGGATTTTGGGTTAACATGCATCGAAATTGGTTGAGATTTGAGTAAATTGGAAGTCGCCGGAATCCGCCGCCTTTCGGGGCTTTTTCCGGCCAATTCCCGGCGACGGTGAGTTTCAAAAGTGGCAGATTTAGATTCCTGGGATTGTGTAGATAACTTTAGACATAAAATTCATTGAATTTGGTGAAGAATTGATTGAGATTGAGCTATTGGAGTTTCGGCCGGAACCGGCGTGCCACGAGGCTGCGAGAGCGCACGAGTCGAGCGCCACGTAAGCAACACGTGGCTGCCACGTGGAAGCCAGGTCAGTGCCACGTGGATGCCACGCGCCTGCCGAGTCAGCAACACGTCAGCACCGGAGTGTTGACGTCAGTCGACCGTTGACCGCCAGTCAACGTCGTTGACCGATCGTTGACCAAGTTTGACCGGTGACCATTTTAAAGGTTTTCGACGTTCCGGATCCAATGGCGAAGTCCGTTTTACCATCTGAGATACGGTTAAACCCCAATTGAGCAAAACATGGGGAATTAGGATTTTTACGATTTAAGTTCGGTTGTGGTTATTGATTGTGGTTGTTGGGACATTCAGGCTGAACGAATTCCATGGGAATAGCATAATTGGACCGAGCATGCAGACGAGGATGAAGAGGACCGCCCGGTATCACTGTGAGTGGACGGGTTTGATTTTAATTGTGTTTTGAGCATGATATGATTTATATATATATATTCGCTTATATATATATGATTATGAAATGGATTTTGCTGGATTTTATGCATATGGTGATTATGATTAGTACAGTTGATGGCACACCTGAGAATCCAGTGGGTTAAATTCCCAGTGGGTTCTACGCATGCGATGTCTGGGCATTGGTGGTTAAATTGCCCTTGTCCTGACATCCGGGCATGGTGGTTAAATTCCCCTTGTCCTACACACCGTCACTGGTGGTTAAATTCCCCAGGTCAGATTAGATCACGGCACTACGCCAGAAAAGGCTTTTTACGGGCATGCAATGTGCGCCGTAAAAAGGTTTTTACGGCACCAGGCTGCACGCCGTAAAAGGCTGTGCCGTAAAAGCCAAGTATCATTTACGGCGCACAATATTATGCCGTAAAAAGAAAAAAAGCACGCCGTAAAAACATTTTTCGGCATTCAAATTACTCCTCAAAAACGTTTATACGGCACGCATTGCACGCCGTAAAAAGTCATAATTTAAGGCATATGTATGCACGCCGTAATAGATATCTACGTATCGTTTTCACGGCATGACATGCACGCCGTAATTGATTTTTTTAATATTGTTTTATTTCTCTTTCCTGTACATTCTATATTCACATTTTTTTGATAAATTCAAGTAAAATATCAAATGAGATAGACAGAAGTGTTCTAATTCATCACATTCATTCATCCAAAAACACTAATATCAAGTTCAATTGTTTGAACAAATATACAATACATAATACTAATGAAGTAAAACATGTTCATGATCCTCTTTACATGCATATTCAAATAGGTCCCTTAATCTGAAAGCAAACATGTTCATGATCCTCTTTACATACATAATACTAATGAAGCAGAACTTGTGAACACCTTGTTTCTGAACCACAAACTCATACTTAGCCAAAAAAAAAAAACCACAAACTCATACTTCTCGCTCGTCTTGTCACGTATGTCATGAACTTGTTCACCATTAGGTCCCTTAATCTGAAAGCAACAAAATCCCAAGGTAAACAACAGATATGAGAATCATATTACCTCCTCACTATGTATACTGAAAACCAAATCCTCTCTGAGGAACTTCATATCCTTTAAATGCTTTACATACTTTGGTAAAAATCCTTTATGACTGAAAACACAGACCAAAATAAGTCAGCCATTCAGAACTTAGACCAGGAACTTGACAAGTCAATAGCATGAAAACAACTAGTACTATCAACAACCAAAACCCCAACTACTATAAGTAGTACTAAATAACGTATCATAAGAGATATCTCTGATTCATACATATCAATGTATTTTCATCATTGTTCCAGGAAACAAGCATATTATCTTAATTCTTAGCGCACAGAAATTTAAATGGAAGAGAAATGATAGCTTTCATACCTAATTCCATCAGGATGTGTAATTACAATGTCCAAATCTCCGCAAGAAGCTTTCCCACGCCTATAGGACCCTCCACATACAATGGCCACCTACAAGCAGATATGGACCGCATAGGAATATCAAGCCACAGAGACTAGAGTGGAAGTCCATACTAAGATTGTGAGATTGTGTGCAAGACTAGTATTTTTAAGGAACTGGTCAATACGTGTTAAAGGAAAACATTCTTGTCAACAAATCTAAGGAATTAAAATAGCATAAATTCATTCTGGCTACAGAAGCTGTTCCATCCGGTGTGAACATTCAAAACCCAAGTTCAGTTCGTTGTTCCTAATACGCTCTTTCTTACCTGACCGATGATACAGTAGTTAAGTCACGAATTAGTTTGCTCATCCCAGGCAAAACATCCTCCCCAGCCTTCTGCAGAAGATATTCCATCTCTTCAGCCTATTCAGTAGAAAAATCAATTTTGCAGTAACAAACAAACAAAAAAGTTCAAGTTAAACAAAAATTAGAAAAACATTATTGCTAGTAGACCTCATTACGTGGGATCCTCTGTTTGATATCATCATAAAATCTTAAACCCAACTTCTGTGAATTTGTTAATGAATCTTCATTCTTCAAATCATCTAGTGTACGGTGCCCTTTCTCATACAGTTTCAGTGCTGTAGCTGGACCAACGCCCCAAATTTCTTCAAACATGGCAATTTTTTGTACCTGAAGTTCATGAGCAAAATGTAAAACTAGTCAGACTCTAAATGAATGAAGCTAAGTTACAGATTTATAATTAGCTCCAACTGTGTATTCTCATTTAGTGTCTATTGATATCATAAACATAAAAATACTCGTATCCTATGTACTAACATAAGTCAGTGATCAGTGATTAATGTTACACTTCAAGAAAAAGAAAATTTCTACAGCATGAATTTTACTGAAGGATGAATACTATGAAATAAACAGTAGAATAGAACCACAGATTTAATGAAGACCTTTTCAACACTTTTTCATCTGTTTCAAAGAACTCCAGCTTGGAGAGTTTCCCAGTAGTCACAATCTCCTGAATCTACAGTCCAAGACCAACAGGTTCTGTTATAAAGTGAACAAGAAAGGAAGTACGGCATTCCATACAGAGAAGAAAAGTGAACTCCGAGAATATAAAGTTCCGAACTATGAGATGGATATCGCATTATAGGTTTAAGTAACTGAAACAGTTTCTCATGCTGACTATCCTTTCATGATGCAAACCCAAACAATACTAGGCTTCAAAAACTGAATCAATAGTAGGATTATGATCATAAGACTCGTGATAAAGTACGCCTAGTAATGTACTTCAAACTTAGCATACACAAAGACCAAAATTAACCATCAAATAGTTGACAACAAACCCATATTGTATAAAGTAGAACAGCAGCTATCAAAGGTAAAGACTACGACCCGAGCGTGTATGTGGACTTACATGATCTTGCATTGACTTCCCTATGTTAGGCAGGTGTTTAACATGGTCCACACTTTCAATCTTGAAAGGCAGCTTCTCTATAACCGGTATAGCCTTGTAATAGCTAAATGATCTCCGGTCATCACCAAGGGCTTTACTTGAAAACCACCACTCAAAGTCAGAATTTGGAAACCAAAAATGCAAAGCAAACAGAAAAACAGATGTTAACTAAATTCTACCTCTATATATGTTGATAAGCTTCCCGAATATTTGGGTTACGTTCTGTTTAAACCCGGTGGGCTGTAGGTGACAACTGACTCCAATGCCATGACCTGATTCCTATTTGGAGCTTCGGGAGTTTTTGGTACTGAACTATGAGCCAAGTCAGCAGGAGAAAAGGGTCTTCTCTTTTTAGGACTTGGCCGTTCCTCATCACTCGAAACATACGCATTGGAGGGCTTGTCTTCTTCCAACTGTAAATGGTACATTTCCTCAGACACCTTTTCTCCTGAGCCCAAGCTGTCCTCAAGCCACTGATAAACTACAACTTTCTGCAAACCACCAAAAGTTTGAAACTTTAAAAGACTATACTCCACTCAGGAATGAAATTACATACAATCAAAGACTTAACAAGCCCTGTGGTGACTACGAGTCTAATACTAGTGAAACCAACCTTGACTTCACAATCTAACTCCTTATTTCAATCCCGAATATGAATTAGAAAACATGAAGTTGAACAAAATGAAATGGTAAATGAAAGCTCACTCCTTTAAAGTGAGCCAAGCGCTCACTGCCCACTTGCTTCAAGAGGGCTTCTGGGTCCATGGCGAGTATGTGGGTGACCCGCTTGGTCAGGCGGTCTTCAATTTCGGCACCCATTTGGACCAATTTTTGCTTCCAAATCTGAAAAATTCGGTACAAAATAAACATTGAAGAATCTAAACAAAAATAAATGAATTTATTGGAGAAGCTATTGAGTGAGTGTCGATCTAACCTGTAAACGGAGGCTCTGGACTCCTTTTTCGACTAAGAAGACAACCACTCCTGTGAACATTCCGTCGGGTAAACCAATGAGAATGGAAAACCTAAACCAATCAATTGAAATTGAGACTCAGTAACTAACCAATTTGAATTGGACTTCGTGCAGTAATTTCTGAAGCGGAGTTCTGGAGCGCAACCCAGGGGCAAACTCGTCGCTTGGACGAAATCGTCGGCCGACTCGCCGGGTTCTGCAGCGCAACCCAGGGACGAACTCGTCGGCGACACGCTGGGTTTTGGAGCGCAACCCAGGGACAAATTCGTCGGGCGACACGCTGGGTTCTAGAGCGCAACCCAGGGACGGATTTGTCAGGCGAAGAAAGAGAGAGCGAAGAGACGAAAGAGGGAAAAATTGGGGAAATAAAACTTGTTTTAATTTTTATTTTTGGGAGTGTGTTTTTAGAGAGGGAAAAATTGGAGGAGCTGAAAATTTTCGTGCCTAGATGACGGCGTGCATTGAAGCATGCCGTAAAAGCAATAAAAACACGGCACACAAATAAGCGCGCCGTAAATAAGAAATTCTCTTACGGCGAACAAGCTATGTGCGCCGTAATTACTTAGAAAGTTACACTTTTTACGGCATACATTTTGTGCGCCGTAAAAACATATCCTTTTACGCACGAACCCAACGCACGCCGTAAATGTCACGCCGTAAAAAGTCTCTATTTTCATAGTGCGGCCGTTGATTTACACTGTATTATTGGAATGCACAGGTATGCCTATTGTGATACCCTACTGTACTATTACTGCATATAAGTTTACACTACTGGTTTTAACTATGGGGGTTATTATATTGATTTATAAATGTTTTTCATCTATCTTTATTTTCCCTGTCCACTCATCCTTTGTTTTGCGCCCCCCAGGTTCTAATACTGTTGGGCACCACCGAGATGAGCGGCAAAGTCCAGAGTAGCTCTATTTCGTGTTACAAAGAGTGAGACTCTCTTTGTCTTTTGTGTTTTTAAGACTTGTGTAAACTCTTCATTTCTGCTGTGTAGAAGCTCTGATATTATGTATACAGTTGAGTTGTCGCTTTACCTCCTGTTGTTTTGTCTTTTGTTATTTCTTTTGAGCTTAATGGCTTCGTCACTCTTTGGGGGTGACGGCCGCACCTCCCAGGCCCCACTTTCTGGGGCGGGGTGTGTCAATTAGAGTATTATAGACGCACGTACATATGTTTTTTTTTTTAAAAAAATACGGTTCATATCCGTATTGTTTCAGAGATACGGTAAAAAATCAGTATTTTTTACCTTGGAAATATTATATGCGAATTATACACATATTGATGTATTTTTAATAAATGATCCACCTATATTTTAGAAAGTTAACAAAAATACAAGTATTATTCACATATTTTATAATTTTTCACATATTATTAAAAAATATAATTATAATATGTTAATAATAATTAATATATTATAAATTGCCGAATTTTTCACCATATTATTTGAAAAATTTTACCGAATAATACATGTACGTATATTTAACGTACTATACCTATTCCGTATGTTACTAACTAGGCCGTTAAGTACTTTTATAATGAGTATTTTTTTTGTTTAGAAAATTAATTAGATTTTAAAATTTTAAAATAGTGGGGTTCACATGTGCCACATCAGCACTTAACGGCAAAACTAACAGAATTGGTTGGCAATGACCACATTTGATACAGACAGCCAACTTTGAGGATCGCATTTGACACAGAAAAATGTTAATGACTATTGGTGATAATAATGCCAATATTAGATACCATTTGTGATAAAACCCATTTGAAAATAACCTGAGCTAAATTTCCATTTTGAAGAAATTTTTCTTAACACTTGCACAAACAAGTAAATTACTGTAGTTCTGTTTTTAAATATTAATACTCAAAAAACTTATTATATAATAATTTTTATCATTTAATCCTAATATAACATGTAACAATTCTTTATTGGTAGGAGCTGCTTTGGGTGGGAATAATCGGACAACAAGGCAGACGCGCCCCTACTAGGCCACACCAAAAAATGCCCAAAAAAGGGATGAAATCTTGCAGCTACTAGGATTATACCCTCTAAACTAGGGTTGGGGGTTTGGTGTGATTTTGGAGAAAAAAATGCAAACGACACCATCCTACATGATTTAGAAAAATTTTAAACCAAATTCAAACCACACAATAGCAACTTCAAGCAGTGCAACTAGTTTGGTTTGATTTTTGTATACATTTTTCAAATTCTATCATGCATATTTATTACAAATAATTCAAAATATATTTTAAATTCAAAATTCATCACCAAAATTTATTATTATAAACTCATAGTAATAGTCTCATGGTTCTTAATCATCACAACCAAGTTACAAAATGAAATCTCAATACTATAAATTATTTAAAATATATGAACTATGAAGAAAATAGATGTCTTCTTCAAAAGCAAAACCAAATTTCATTTGTTGATATTCCAAGCTTCACATTATATCGTCCTTATGAGCAATGGCCGTACATATCTGACATAAAAAAATTGATAGAATTAGCTTGTGATTGATTCACCAAATGTTTAATCATTAATGAATACATATACATGTTGCAGTTTTAGTAGAGCAAGCAATTTGACCACATTGCAGAGCTAAAACACCTATAAGAAAACATTAAAATTGTATATAAATTTATTTGACATGGGTTAGGGTTGGGTCTGAAATTAGGTTTGGGTCTAAAACTGGGGAGTTTGATCCACCCAAGTACGGTTGAAGACGACAAACCCCGCTGACTCTGCCTCCCTCCATCGTGGCAAGAAAATTGAAGCGGCATGTACGATATTTTATTGGCTATCCTTGCATAAAAACATTGTAAATATTCACGAGCTCAATTAGATTAGTTAGGACTTAATTCTAGATTTGAAGACTTGATGATTGTGCTTAAAGATTGAAGATTTGATGAAGTCCACCTGATCATATTTTATCAATATATGCATTCATATAGGTTTTCTTAACTTAGGTTTTTGGAAAAGGTTTTCATAAAATCTGAAATGTTCATGTTTTACATGACTAGTCATCTTATTACATCACGTGAACCTTTTCTGACAATAGTTTATGTTTGATTTTTCTTGACAGCCGTTTTTGTCCTTTAACGAAAGTCAAACCAGATGTCTTGCACTTTTCGAATCTGCCTAGGTTTTAGGGGGGAAAGTTACATCACATGTGGACATTGTCCACCACACCACCTTTGACCTATTTAAGTTACCTCTCTCAAACTTTCATTAGGGTTTTGAACTTGATTTCAATCATCTTTTGAAACTCTCTTTGCTGCACAACCATCTCCGGTTTTCTTCTTCGTTCTCTTGAGTGTGAAATTCAATTACATAGAGACATTGTTAGGATTTGAGACTTGCATATGTATTGAACCTTATTATTCTTATTTTGGTTTCAAAAGATTTCATATTACCAAAATTGTGAATAAGGTTCTCTTCACTGTTTCAGACTCTTTTCCTGTTCACATTTATGAGTCCAGATAGTTCATTGTGCAATCTTAGACTACCCATGTTCATGCATTCTTGTAGACAAGGTTGAGTTTGGGAGTCATTGACTTCGGTTCATTTGTACAACTGCACAGCTTTTAGCTATTTGAAAATGTGTCAATGACTGGTCACATATCATCACAGCATTCATTCATTGGTGCCACGACTTGTGTATTGCCTAGGAAGTGTATGACCAAATGTGGATCCATTGGAGAATAAGTGAAGAAGAAAAGGCCGCACAAGGAAAAAGGCTTCATCTAGTTAAGTACAATTAGATATTGAGCTTGTGTGTATCTTGTATTGAGCATTTTCTGCCATTTATTAGTAGTGAAAGGTCGACATTCTGATAGACTCCCGATTTTTCCCTTCTTGGTTTTTTTTTTTGGTACCAAAACTCGTGTGTCCGTCTTTTTTTATCTTGTTAACTATTAGGTTAAACTAAAACTTGGACTTAACCGCATGCACACTTTAAATTGCAAGAAACTGAAAAATGCATGACTGGTCATCTTGACTAGCTTCATTAGTTGCGGATATGTTCTAGTGGCTCCTATCTTGACAGACTGTGTTGAGAACCAGGTTGTTGGATCACACGTTAGTTGTGGATAGCTCAAAGAGACCCCACACTTGTAGACTCTATTGAAGGCCTAAGTGGTTCTACAACTCCTGAATGTGTTTGACAAATACACAAGCATCCACATAACTATTAGATCAGTGTTAGTTATACAAAAGACATTATATCAGATAACTGGTCATATGGGTAATTGAATGTACTGAGTGTTTTAGTTTGTGCTAGAAATTTTATTTACCCCTCTATTGCCAACCTTCAAATTGAGAGCGCAAAGTTTGAATCTAATTTTACAAAAATCATGTTGGGTAGAAAAATATAAATGTTAAGTGTGGATAAAATCACCCTTAAAGAAAAACATCAATGTGCCATGTATATAGCCATTGTAATTTTCTCATAGGTGTTTCTAGTAGACTAGTATACACTTGTATTTACATTGTCCCATACACCGGCTGTGACAGTAACCAAACAACAAGCCAGTGTATTGTATACACTAGTGTGGATGGAAGAGAATTTTCGGCGGGACAAACACTTTCTGTTTTTCTTCACCTTCCAAAAAACCTCCTTTATACTTCCATTATTATATCTTTTTTAAGAAAAAAAAAAAGGTTATGGATCGATGAGGATAATGAAGAATAATGAAGCAAAGAAAGAGATAGACTTACTAAGAGAGCAAACAAAGATATTGAGGGCAGTAAACATTTGATAAAAGGAATGAATCAAGATTAATTATCAGACCAACCTTGAAAATGTGGATGTTTAGTCCATATTGAAAAAAAAAAAAAATGGACCTTGCAAATGCTTATAAGGAATTCATCTCATGTCAATTGGTTTTGGGGAGGAACATCAATTGCCGTCATCCTCATACGTGGAGGGAGTGTTGAAATACATATTCTCCAAATTGGGAGCTTGACATAAAACAACATCGTGGATCCATTCTCAATTACACCAAAGTATAATCGCTTAATTATGGACTGGTACTACATTACTATATATTTCAATATGGTATCAGAGCCTAGTTTAAGGTAGGGTGGAGGAAAATATAACTTAATGATTGTAGCTTGGCGTGTTTGTGTAATGATTGATAAGTGCTAGCAGTAATTATGGTTTGGCTTCTAGTACACTTCGAATTAGAGTGGATAGAGGTGGTAACCAACCACAAAAATGGATAAATGTGGTACCTAATCATAGAGTTTATTTCTAAAGACGTCTTTCTTCTTTCCGCAACGTATTTAAATGCATTGAACGTACTTTCAATGACAAATCATAAATCATTAAGACATTCAAGTGCTATAAACTTAACTGAAAATCAACAAAAGGAGCACTAGAATGTTAAACTTTTCCTATTTAGGTAATTAATCCTACATAAGACATTCGAATAACATGACCATGGGGACCTTTAAGGGAGATATTCCCTCTGCAAAAATGTATGCTAGCCACATTTTGTTTGTAGGGAGGGAACTGAAGAAGTACATGCAAGAAAGGAAAGCTAAGGAGAATTTAACAAAGAAAGAATACATATCAATAGCACTATAGCATCTTATGTCAGTCTATATATAACTTTGGCCAAACTCAAAGGTTGTTTTTGGGATTACTTTTTGGATTGATCGGAGGTGGTCACCAAAATATTGAGAGAATTTCGCCATACACTTGGCACTCATTTAGGTTTTATTTTGATCGTACAAGGTTCCTCGTTATATTTTCGAATGTATCATATTCTTTCGTAGTGGTCGTAATGCTTTAGTGAAAGAAAAAGAATATTTCCAACTCAAATATTTCCGCACATGATTAATTGGTCTGGCGTATTTTCTCTTTACATTGGTAGAGGAGCACTCAAGTTCGACTCACAGTGGTAGAAAAAATTAGATATATTTTAGTGAGGTTGATGTTTCAGTTGTGGAAGTTTCGAATTCGACTCATAATGGTGGCGAGATTGATGATATTTTTTAGTGAAATCGATGTTACGTTATGGACCATTTAGATTTGTTATAGGTGAGTTATAACTTATATGGTTGTTATATATCGTTCTAAATTGTAAATATTTTATCTTTGACAAAAAAAACTCAAACATGGAACTCTCTCTGTTTTCAATAACTTTTTGAGCCAAGGATCACTCACGGCTCAAATCATCGATTTACTCTCCAACGTAACCAGTACTTCTAGGATAATTAGTTATGTGACTGTATGAGATCTTGGACAATATGAACTTCACACGTATTAAGTATATATCATTATGCGATATTCTTCCGGTAATGAGACTCCATCACTCTTAACATTTTTCTCTTTCTTGCGTTTATTTTTTCTTTAGCCAACTATGTCACTAGTTCAATTCGATAGAAGCTATCTAACTTGATACCTAAGCCGTCGCAATTACCCTTTGGTAACTTAATTTTAATTTGAGCTCCCTATACATCCACTCTCACCACTTAAGCAAACCCCGAAAAAGTTAATTTAAACCGCTACTCAGAAAAGTAAGTGTAGTGGCTTGCTGCTGTTTGACGCATACATATATGCATGACCAGTAATGGCAATGATTGTTGCTTAGCTATGATTTTCCATATCCATATTATATATCGACCGCACAGCTTATGTGACCACCCAATACTACTTGTATGGGCAAGAACTAATGCCAAGAACTAAATGCCCATATATATTATTGTTCGTGCCCTTCAAAGCACAAATGCGCATTGCACGTAAATCCACTCACCAGCACAACAATAATTTTATTTCGCATTAACACCTAGCTATAGAAAGACAACAACATATATACGAATTCCTTCAAAAGAATTGAAGTGGCTCCCACTAACCAAATCATATAGCATTTCATCTCGACCAAACAAATCAAAATTCAGGATAGTACTCTACTGATTTATATTATACATCTTAATGGAACATGGTCCATGTTATTATATTACCATCAGCATTTGGTTCATCGGAGAAATTGTAACCGAGTGATGCTATAGCTTGTTATTATATGTCCTAGAAGAATACTTTTCGGTGTACGAATGCAAAGAAGACACTAACGTTTCTTTTCAGCTTAAAGACTTAATAAAACTCTATCACTGATCAGATGCAGTTTCATCACGCCGCATGCGAGACCTACAACTGCATATGTAGCCCCCTACACGTGCCTACTCCTTTACCATTCCATCCCACCACGTATCCCTTCATTCTTCTTCTCTCAGCACCTAATACCAAATTCCAAACACATACAATACATCTTCAAAACTTTACCTTTCTTTCCCATACTTACTGAGTTCTAGCTAGACATATCAAAACTGGAAACCTCAAAATGTAACAGGATGCTTGCTGCTATTGGATTTTTAATTCCAAAATAATTGTGTATAAGAATAAAAGAACAGTGTGAGATGACTATTTTGAATAACCATATATACGAACAAGGCAAGGAAAAATGGTAGAGAGAATAAGCAATTCTTCCATTTCATCTCCAATTAGTATACAGCTCCCGTGAAGAAAAGAACAAAACAAACCAAAAATCAGATCACCAATTAACAACTCAAAAATGAGTTCATTAATTAATTAGCGCTTCTCTGATCTGAGGCCTCATGTGTAGTAGTACTACCGTCTCTGTTGTCACTCCGCTGCAATACCTGATTATGATCTCCACTTTCTTCCTTCACCGTCTCACACATTTCCACCGTCGACTTTTCACTCCTTTGGCTGCAGCTGCAACTGCCGGTACTGCTGCTATTGTCACCAAAAGACGAAGACCTACTTGACATTGGGGTGGCCAAGAACGTCGGCTTGGCGTCTCCGGCCATAATCACCAATATTTTCTCTTCAAAAACAGGTGGACCCTTCTGGATGGAGTCGTCGCCTTTGCCTTCTCCGGCCTCGAGATCTCGCTCGCCGCCATTTTCGCTGCTCTCGAGGTAGCCGGAGAGCTTCCAGTAAGAGCAGGCGAGGATTAGAAGCGCAAAAGCGATTAGACCCAACATGGCTGCGAGGCCTCCGAACAAGTAGGGGACCGGGGAATGCCACGGTGACCGCTGCGCTCCCACCGCCGCGGCGGACGGCCGGACTGTCACGTTAAAAGGCTCTCTTGCTGCCATTCTTAATTAAAAATATGAATGTGGGTTTCGATGAGTTGAATAAAATTTGAGCTTAAAATATTAATCTGGAAAGAGAACCAGATGAAGCAAGCAAGAGAAATTGATGGTGGTGTTGAGAAGTGGGATATGGTGGGGATGTTATATATAGACAGAGAGGTGAGCTGAGCTCAATGTTGTGGGGATTTTCGTTTTTCGTTTTTGAATTTACTTTCGTTGGGGATTAATATCGTCATTTAGCACGAGGAGGGTGGGGGCCTTAGTGGGTCCACCTTTGTTCTTTGCTGGGATATTTCATTCATCTATGATTCTATGAGCACAGTAGCAACGCACTCGGGGTCAGGTTTGGTATTTTGGATCAGTTTTTTTTTTTTTAATGAGAGAATGGAATCATATGGGACGTTTGGCAACTTAGAAAAGAAAAGAAACGAAAAGGGAAAGCCATATGTATGAGTGCTTAATTTGCTAATAAATCAAAATGGAGGGAACCCACATGCACAGAACCTCTACATACATATATGTTCACGATAGTGTAATTCATGAGTTTTACGACTGCACCAAAATTACCAATGATGCATTATGAAATATAACAAACGGGGAGGACCCGTCACAAGCATCCTTATGTGCTCTCCTCGAGAAATAATAAAAATAAGGAGCGGGAGTTACATTTGTAGGATATTGTTTTTAGACTTTTGTAACTTATTTGATGCAAGTGTAACGCATGAAGTTGGGTGACAAGTGCACATGAAAAAAATACTATATATTATTGTATAATCCGAATCCGAGGGGTAGTACAACAATATGAAAAGAAAAGCTGTTCCGCTCCATCATTTGGGTTTGTCGTAATGTGATTCAAGTTGGCTGACAAGATGATCCATGTGATCATATGTTTTTAGGAATGTTTTATCTGTTGCAACTTACCATCACCTGAGGACGGGGACCCTACAACTTATAAGTAGACAAAGATAAGTGTGTCGAGTCCAATTTGGGAACATAGATAAATGAATAGTAACCCCCGTATACTAAATATCCAGCTAATATCTATTCATCGATATGGCATCTATTGTAAGCCATATTTTCTTACATTGTATACCATGGAATGGAAGGATCTTCTCTGTTTTCTTCGCATAAACTCACAAGGAGGGGATGAACTGCAATAAATAAGATGATTTGGATGGATAGCAAACCAGTATTCTTAGAATTCAATTCAGACATCATGGTAGTTGTTATTTTAATAAGTGGTAGGTAGGGACCACACCATGACATCAGAGACCATCCAATCCAACATCTTGGTCCCATGATCAAGCCCTTGAGTACTACTACTCATGATCAGAATTTACTTAGAATTTTACTTTCTTAGAAAGAGAGATGCCACCATTCGATTCATGTGTAAGAGGATTTAATCTGCGCCATGGGATCAATTAATATGCGGCGCATGTATATGAAAATAATTCAATCCATGATCAAGATATTGAAAACAGTGCTGAAAAGAACAACAAACTGTTGCTTTTATTTATTTTTTTTATAATAATTGCGATAAAATTGGGAAAACGGTTTTCGAATTGATTCCGGTAATTGCTCACACGCAATTGGCACTGCTTTATTTCCGTGTCTTTTTTCTGGGCTTGGATGATCAGGTTTTGGCAGCCCCTACTTTTTAAGTTAAAGTTTCAGAAAATGACAATTGTCTTAGTTCTTGTGTCATCTGCATATTCTTGTTGGTTCAATATACAATGTATGTATTCACAAATTCACATATAGATGATATAAGGAAAATGCATGGCTTGTAACTCAGATAATTACGCGTTTTTTTCTCAGCTTTTGATGTCCCGTGTTTGATCTTCCAGCCTCTAACATTAACGTAGGAAAAGGGAAATGACACAAATGTTTAGTTGCCAATTTCTCTTAACAAGAAAAAGCAAAGGAGAGGGTGGAGTACTCTGGGACCCAAGAAGAAATGGGTAGGAATCCGAGTCTCCAACCACTAGCTATTTGATGTTTTGCTTACTAGTGGCAAGTCCTTTTGTATGCAACTAGCTATATGGCATTCGGTATTAATGCTGTTCAAAGAAAAGGTGGTGTGGATGTTTAACCTTGTACATAGATACACAAACACTTATACATTGCCCTTATCCTCAGTCTAATCTGCAAATGCATTACGCACAACATATGTCATCCAATGTTAATTTTGATCCAACAACGCACGCGTAGTCTTTGATGTTCAAATCCAGAATTATGAATTAAATGTTAAACGAGATCTTAGATGCAAAACTCTCACCTTAAATGCCGTTTATATCCAAATTTTAGTAGGGGCTCCACCAGGAGGAGTGGTGCGGGTCCTACCTTTCATAATCAGCTTCCACCATGAGAACGTACACGTCAAGGACAATATAGGATCTTCAACCCTAAACGATACGTCACACTTTAAATTCAAGCTCACAAATATTATATATATTAATTTCTTTCCACTCCCACTTTAAAATCAAGCCCACAGTATTGTATATTAGTCTCTTTCCACTTAGATTACAGTCTTATCTTATTACTTGGGCAGCAATTAAAGCAGGGTAAGCTAATCGGAAATGATTGGAGGTGACGAAGACGAAGAAATCCAAACCAAATCCCACTTCTCAAGTGATGATCATAATGTTGGTGTTGGGCCATCAATTTATTAAAATTTCTTTGATAATATATATTATATGATGATGGTGTTTAAGTATACTAAACGTACGTATCTCTCTCTTTCTTGTAATAGGTTAAACTTGTGTTCGCTTTCATCTGGTTAGTTATTGTGGCTTGTTTCCCCATTTTAGTTGGATGTTACAAAAGTTTGTCAACAAATATTGGTGCGTTGGCTTTATCTGCTCTCTCTCTATTTTTCAGTTTTTAATTGAACGAGCTTAGAAGAACAAAAACCTTCTGGTAGTGATGCTTAATTTCCAGGCCAAAATATAGCACTGGTATTCGGTACGGTACATGCATGAAGTTAATTTGAATCCATTTTCACTTTCCTCCGCATATGGTTTTCTTGTTAGACTGTAATTACGCCTACCTTCAGGGAATTCAAGTGAAAATTTCCCTACTATTTATCGTAAAGTTACGAAGATTTCAAATAACATAGTTTTGAGCGGACACCTTCCAATCCATAAGATATATACATATATGTTTCATCAAAACATGAATGCCCGCTCTTAAAAAGGTTACAATAATGGAGGTTATCACAAAAAGGCTTTAAACATGAATCAGCAATCAATTTCAATATTCCAAAATAACGACAAACTATTCAATATTGATCAGTTGGGAGATGCATGTATATATCAAAGATCAAATCATTGCGTGCCATGAGAGAGGAGATTCAAAGCTGAATGTATATATATTTATCAATCAATTTTGAATAAGTTTTTGCAGTGAAAATGATGAAGAAAAGCCTCTTAATTAACTACTATATATAGACGTAGCTTTTCTTTGTGAAAGTTCCACATATAAATGTTGATTGGGTAACGTATACAATCTTCTAGTTAGCTCACGCTGACATGGCCGGATAAGCTTTTGATGATAGCTATAGCCTATGCATATATGGATGCTTAATTAATAAAAATTGTGATTAATTGTGGAAGGAATAATCTATTCCTTTAATTAAGTAGGGGGGGATCAATTCCATCTACGTGTCGATGTTTGGCACACTTTCTTGGTACTAAATTTAGAAGTGGTATTTCCACCACCACGTACGTGATTTCTCTTCCTGCAATTGTTTGTTTGCATGGCTCCATCATTTCAATCTCAAGCAGCGTTAATCTACATTTTAAACAAATTCCCCATCTTAAAAAACATTAAAAGAAAAAGGGGAAATGGAACATAATCTTTGTATTAAAATCAAATTATAATTCTAAGGAATATTTGTAACGTAAGATACGGTGGATAAGGCATTCGAGTGAATTCGAGTGAATCTTAAAGAATGAGCCACTTGATCGTATAATATTTACTTCCATCTAATTGTACTTTTAACCAAAGACCACGTACTACTAGTAATTATATTCTAGCTAACAAAAGTAGTAGGGGCAATATATATGTATGCACCCATAAATTAAAAAGTAATTTGAGTGGAAAAATGTCGGGATCTACAGTCACAGTAGGTTCGGCTCCTCTTCAAAAAAAAAAAAAAAACCCTAGCTAGCTAACCCCCAATTAGGGGATTAATCATAAGGATCCAGTAGAAGAAAACAGATATAGGCTAGAAAGCATAATTGGATGCCTAGCTAGACCTATAGACTTACTCAAGTACAAACGACCGGGAAGTATGATGGCGAGTGGAATAATAAGTTTTTAACTTACCGTAATTATACGGGGAATTATGGTAATAGTGCGAGTTAACTTATTGGAAAGAAAAAGAAATCATAAGATGACTAGTCTGAATACTTAAAAAGGGACTGATAAGATGACAAAGGAGCCTCATCTTTAAGAAGCTCAATAATTGTACGCATTAAGAAACATTTTAGCTTATAACAAGTTGTTTATTAGCTGATTTACAATCCAAAGCTAGTAAGTGGAGCAGGTGTGTGTTGTTGCATGCAGTCGGTAAATTTGTCATGAAAAAATAGAAACATATGCACTATTTCCAACCAAAAGCTCAGTTGGTTGGTCAATCTTTAAGCGTGTGAGCGTTTGAAGTTAGTATTTTTTTAAAAAAGTAAAAAGTGTCTCAATTTCGGAATACACTGCAAGTATTAAGTTTATGAGTATCTGATATTCTTTTTTCTTTAGTCACTGCAAAATTTATTTTGAGGTTTCAAATTTTAATTCTCAGTTGTATTTCATGTACTCCTTTATTTGGTACAATGTCAAACCACTAATTAAATAAATCGTATTCATTTGATCAAAAAAATACTAATTGATATTCGCAAACACAAACTTTTGGTAGATCCTAAATTCGAATCCGTTGATATGTGTGGATGTAGGATTTAATTATTAAAGGGTCTAAATTTACGAAAGGAAGTAACTTGGCCAAGTTCCCAACTGAATGACAGAGTGTTGAAGGCAACGTCCATATGAGTCCGATTTGATATAAAGGTAGTGAATTATACGGGGAGATGGGGCTTTGATCACACATGGCTGCAGTTGTATATCTGACACCAGCTCATCATATTGGTCTCAGGTAAGAACATAATTATGTACTCAAAATGGCCCTAGCTAGTGATTTCCACCTCCTTTCCTTGACCCTCCGAAAGCAGCAAAAGTTGAGGGTTTTTGGCTCAATCTACCACAACAAACCAAAAACCAAGCCACACAACAACAACAGTGTAAAGCTCATCAACCAGGGTCCAACACACCACTATGGTACAACCGTACACGCCAAATCATCTTTAATTGGTTTCGTACACAAGCGTTTCTTTGTTATTCAAAGCCAGATTTTTTTTAGAAAGAAGGGTAAGAGTTCGACTCTGATATTGTTATGTCGGAACTCTGATATAGTTATATCGGAATGTGCGTCTATCTCCTTGCTAAGTTGATTTTCTGCAACATTTCCAAATTATATACAATTAGTGCACTAATGTGAAGAGCGATTGATGAAATTCAAGTGTGCAATCACAACAAGCATTAGTGATAAAAATCAACTAGAGGGCACTACTTATATAGGATATAATGGTGGGCTCCTACCCTTTATATATTTCCGTGGAAGAGTTAATGGAAGGAGCATAATACGTCGACGTAATGCCATGTCAACATCGACTTGAAATAATGTTCTCAATTCACATGACAATGGGCATTGCCCAATCCCATCTCCTAATTCATCTCCTAATTCATCTTGCGTAGTTGAAAATGCAGGTCCAATTAATTTCAAAATATTGCCTCCACCAAAGTATTCCCCATTTTGATTATCAAATCTCTTACTCCTATTGGCGATATCCCAGTTGAGATCCAAATGTGTCGAGCAATGATTGTCCACTTTCAGGTTGTGATTAGTGGTTATACTTTGTAATTGATTTGCGGCAAAACCAAAAGAGGCAGCTTAGTTAACTTTGCAAAAAGTGGTATAACATTCATTTTTTATTATCTAATTGGATTATTTCCTCCATAGTCCAAAGGTAGGCAAAGAACAAGTAGATATATCTTTTTACTGATTTGCTTGCTATAAGATAAGAAAGCATCAGAACCCTATATATAAGTTGTGCATGATGTGGCTGCACTATGGTGAAGTCTTGTCTAGGAGCCCCTAAGATCCTGGTGTCTCTTCTTGCTATCTTTTTGGGTTACAAGGCAAATCCTCGGAGTTCATATCCTTTATCGAGTAGTACACCATGTAAACTCCGCATATATACCATCACTCAATTGCAAATCATGAGTTCGTGTCAAATAAACATAGTGTATTTTGCGCTGGTCTCATCTCACTACGATTTGTCCCACTTTATGGGCGTGTGAAACTCAAGTTGCCATCTTTTTTTTTGCAGAAATGAAAGGGTGAAGTTGTAAGCTAGGAAACCTACAAATCCACATCCTCAAAATAGAACAAATTATATGGTAAGAATTTTGAATTTTTTTACCAATGGAATGGAAAAGGCATCAAAGAACCTAAATGAAATTAATTTTTAGGTGAATACTTCTAAGGAAATCAATGAAACCAGGTCAGGCTGCAAAGTACAGTTATACCATGCAAGAGCCATTGGTGAGAATTGGAATTTCAGTTACCAATAAACTATGTAGCACAAAAAGAATTTGGCTTCCACTAAGTCAATTTGTTTAAAGATCACTGCACACTGGGAGGAATACTATGGTCAGCAAAATACCAAATACCAAAATACTGTGTACGGCATATATATAAAGACGTTTGAGAAGTGATTTTCGGAGTGCCAAGTAATTTTAGAGTGCCAGAGAATGGTGAATGATTAAGGAAAAACAGCAAGCAATTACCAAGCAAGCTTGAGATCCGTGATTTGTATTTGTACTTTGTAGAGTGCGAAAGATAGAGGGAGGAGTGGTCAGATGTGATGTTTATATTGTGGAGGATGAGTCAGTATTCAGTAACAACCAAAGAAGACAAAAGGTTCCAGAGCACTTTGCTTCCTCATGGGTAGACACATGGCACAATCTGCAAGCAGGCCCAAGGCCCAATTGGGCCCTACTACCAGTCGCTTTTATCCCACAACCTGGCCTGATTGCTCACCTGTATCAATCCCAGCAATGTTCCTCCCACTCCTCCTTTTGTTGTAGAGGAAAACTGTCCTTTTCTTCTGCTTTGTGTTGCTTTGCTTTTCTTTGGTTTCTGAGGAAATGGCTGAAATTGAATGGTGGATTTGAGCCAGTAATTTAAGCTGGTAAGATTTGTGCAATCGATATTAAAATTTGTGTGGATGTATTCCAGCCATTACCAGATAGTCCATACATAGTTCAACACCTCTAGAAAATTGCTCTAAGCTTTCTAACTAACAAAGTCCACATTAGTAAATCACTTAGTAACCACTCCCATCTATTAAGAGTATGATCGAGTATTTTCAATGTAATCTCGTATCGTATCTATCAGAAAGAGAGTACTGAGTACCAAATCTTGTCCATGGTTAAGGAATGTGATGCCTTCGCTTACATTTAGTAGGACTTTAACTGGTTAATACTTGGTAGCAGAGCGCAGGGAAAGTCTCATGCGGGGACTTTCATTCCGAGTCATAGATATGCTGCAATAGCTGCATCGACGACCAGTTTGCGTGACAGTCCCTAACATATTTCACGCAAAGGTCTCCCTAGCATATTTTTTACCAGAAGATCCAGCTGGTTGAAAATTCATGGTAGGGGCAGAAAAGATTAAATCATGGAAATCTTTGTATTACCAAATAAGAGTGCTTCACCACAAGCACCACAACACAAGAAACGCCCTAATCATTCTCATATCAATCAAAAGATAAACCAGAAAAAGAAATGATAAACCAGAGAATTGCATCTAGTCTGATGTTCTGTTCTATCAAACTTAAACTTGAGAAGGATTGAACAAACTTGACTGCCCCATCAGAATGGTTACGACGTACAAACTTGCAAACTTCAATGTAAATCAACTGTTTCAATACAGTAAGCATAGACACAATTTTCCCTGTTGTTGCTACTACACAGTAATGGCACGTCTACCTTGTGTAACAGATTTTACCCCATCTACAACGGAATGATGTCAAAATCTAAACTTACCAATTCATAATCGGCAAATCTGAACCTTGTCCCCCATAATTAAAGATTCACAAAAGAATAAAAACAAAATGATTCATTGAAAACAATACATGCTGCATTAGAAGACTCTTGGTTTTTTCTAAACGAAAAAGAACCTTTGATTCCCGCTCAGCAGGGCTCAAAAGGATTTTTGGTTTTATGTCACGAATGCTTTGAGTTACTTTTACATTCAGGAATTCAGTTCCAAATTCCAATCTCATATGATTGAACTGAAATACTCATACATGCAGGCATAACACAAAAGGCCCAAGCAATCAATAAACAAGGTTCATGCAAATAACTCATCGAGCACAATCAGTTAAAAGACAGTAGAAATTGTACATAAAGATAGTCAGTGATACCAGTATCTGAATATCCACTTGCAGGTAAGACTGTCAATACAAATCAGTACTCAGACATGACATCCACAATACGTAAGTCAACAAAAAAGATGTAAATCTGAATAACTGGACCGCTACATTGAAAAGACACTGTAGCCTTCGCTTAATCACTTGCTAGTTCCATCCTCACTTTCCCCTGGCATTTGGGAAATAAATTGTTTCAGAAAGAGGAGGCAATAAAAGAAGAGAGTCAGAGAAAGTTTTAACTGGCTTACGTATTCATCATGAGAGTTATGTTATCTCCTTTCAGAAGAATCCTTCCTGCATAATATTAAAAAATAGAGAATCAATCTACATATAGCATAAATATAGGATAGCAGAAGAGCAAGTGAAAAGGAGACTAACCGAGGGACTTTCTGGTCTTCTTCTTGATGCTGACCTCTTCTGCTTCATCCAGAACCAAATTCATGTACTCATCAAAACCCTGTAAAACCCAGATTACTATGTCAGAAATTCAGGTAAGATCTGCACCATCTCCGCTACCAAAAAACAGGGAGGAGAAGGGCGTGTGTCAGACAATATAATAACCCTTCTAAGGAAAAAAAGCAGGCATAAAGAAATGCTACTAATGAAAGCTGGATGTTCACATTTAGTTTTAGTTTCCAGTGTTCTACTTTTTTACGAACCTCCTGAATGACTATAGCAATGAAAGGATGAACTGTTAGAACATGCATATTATTTAACAATTAAAAGGGTTTGAAGTCAACCCTTAAACTAAACCACAAGTTGAAGGCGCCTGTAATTAGTTTGAGAAGAAATTGAGAAACTGTTATTCTAAAGGGCATAAAACTTGATCAATCCATGTGCACACACTTGTACTAAACTATTGAGAAATTGAGTAACTGTAATTCTAAAGGGCATAGAATTTGATCAATCTATCTGCAGACACTTGTAGTAGGGAATTGAGAGTAATGCGCAACACTCTCTGTTCTACACCTGCAAACAACTAGACTTTGAAATCAACTCCCTTAAATAATCAATGTAAATTCTAGAACCAGCGGGCTGTAGACAAAATAATTTAATGGTGAATATAGTTACAAAGAGGGAAATGGGTCTAATGTTTGGACAAAAAGACCTTTCAAACAAGGACTCCATGCTATTTATTACATCTAGAACTTCCAAAGGCTATACCAGCACAAATACAATGAGTTTCCCAACTAACCACGACTAAATGTTTGAAGACAACTAGAAAGTAACGCTTCCGGAAATGGAACCATACAGTATTTCAAAGGTCTAGTAGGTAATCCTTTATTAATTATCCAGTTATATAGGTATATACAATCTAAATGTTTCAAATGCATAATTCAGTCATTCCGCTTATGCACCCCAAATATGTATTTAAAGTCAATATGATTCCCGAAGAATTCAAAACTTCAATCCAGCGGAACAAAAGCTGAAATCCTACAACTACAAGCTATCCAATGTTGTATAAACTTATCAACTAACAATTCACAACTTCAAGCAAAGAAGAAAACAAACGACAAGATCGGACAAGAATTTTAAATCAAAAGCATATACCACAGGGACAATGAAAACGTCAAGATTCAGCATCACTCATTCGAACAATTTTACTGACCACTATTACATAACAAATGGTTACTCGTTTAACCTTACTCATACGATAAAAAGAGCATCTAATTCACAACTTGAGCAGTCAATGCTGATAAACGAGTACCAACATGAACAAAATTTTGAACCCTTAAACGAGCTTAAATAAAAATTCGTTCAAAATAGTTAGAACAGACTTACAATGATTCGGCCTTCAATCCTGAGATCCTTCTGCTCAAAGAGCCAAATCTGAATGCGAGCTTTCTGTAACCAAGATTTTCCAACAAAAAGAAGTCAGTAAGATAAACACCAGAGATGCGAAATACTGAAGCAACCCCAGATGATAAATCAACCAAATAGAGTGAAAACGATGACTTACGCTTTGAAGAAACCTGAAGATCAAGTTCTGGGGCACAATTCGCAAAGCACAGAGAAAAGAAAGTTATCAGTGAAACCCTAATTTAAAAGTGCAGTGGACGAAATTGACGAGAAGAAGCTGGAGAAAACACTTACAATAGGCTGGGTCATGATCCTCTGAACTTTAGTGCTCGCCATGGCTGCGAATTTCAATCGGTATTGGAATACCAGAAGAGACTTTGAGAACTGAAACCTAAGCGACCTCCTAAACCCTTTGTTCGGCTGTTTCTTCAACGGGGTTTTAACTTCTAGGGCACCAATTCCTCCAATTCGACCAACAAAAAACAACCAAGCTCTTTGTGTTGGCTCTTCAGCAAATATATATATAAGGTTTCTGACCGAAATCCCCAAATAAGCCCATTTATCATAGCAAAAAAACACCAAATAAGCCCACTGCATGGTGTCTAGGCTGAGCCCAAATGACATGACTAGCATAATAAAGCTTTGTAAGCACTAGGAAGAATGCCCACGCAATGCTGTGGGTTTGCTGAAAATATCAAAAAAGATGTAGATAATTGAATAAACATATCGAAATGTATATAATTGTACCAAATTGTGTTTGGTTAGTTCAATAGAACATCGATAAAAAATATGTTATGTACTTTGCCTGACTTACTAAAACAGTGACTACATTTTAGTGCGAGCAACTCCGCAAAAAATATTCCACCAGAGGTATGTAGAAGCTTCTTCCTCATAGTTGGTGGTCATGCTACAGAGTTGTTTTGCTTTCTTTCTTTGCTTATCCTGGGGGCTCTGAGTTGGCAAATATGTACAAAATGAGAAATGTTGGTGTAGATCAATGGTTAAAGCCAATGAAAACAATAGTAATAAAAGTGCAAATTGTTGCATTGGGTTAGTGGGGAAGATTGAATGTCTACAAGAGCCTAAGTTTCATATGTCAACTAATCATAAGACAATGCCATATGACAACAAAATCAGCATGTTAACCACATGCAGTATAAGAATATGTTTGGATTCCACCATGTTGACCTCTTGCATTTCATTGGAATCGAAGTCTGATTCTAATTGCGCTCTACCTTGATCCTATCCCAAACTCTAGTTTGGGTTTGTTTCTTTTCTATCTTTTTCCAAACCCTAAATTCTGCCTTCTGCTTTTCTTCTTTTCTGCCTATTCTCATTATGTTATTCCTTCTTTTAATTCGAACCAAATTGGAGTCTATTTCCAAAATTTATGCCAACTTCAATAAGTTTGCAAAGTATAACACAACCACTTTTGCAAAATCCAACATAGCTAATGCTTCAACCTAATAAAAAATGACCTATATAGATAAACAAATTGTGACATGTAAGGGGATTATGGCATATACATACTTATGCTCATAAGACACATGAAATTGCACTGGTCTACATATCAAAGCAAAATGGTAGCTAGCACGGGGAGGTTAAGGAGGTTAATATTTTATTAAATCAAACCGTGATAACTCAATCAATATTGACAACAAAAGTAAAGTAAAAGAATAAAAATTTAAGTAAGCTGATATAATAGTTGCATATAGCAGTTAATAGGTATGTGATTAGGGCGTAGGTTGAAGAATGCATAATGTGATTCAGATAAAGAGGACTGTCAGACTCTGATATAGCTTCAGTTGAAGCCTTTACACCTTCAGATTGTTCACCTGGCTTGATGGTTGTAATGTCATTTTTGATAGGCCCATTCTCATAGAGAAGGCAAAATTTCGAAAATTTAAACTAAGTTGTAATTATTGATATGAAATATTGGATTAGTAAACAGATTTTGACCTTTTCATTTTTTTTTTTATGATTCCTTAGAAGAGTTGAAAAGCAATTGTTGAACATTGTTTGCTAGGCTGCTGGTTGAATCAAAGGTGGAGACAGCCATCACTTCGCTCGCGGATTCCACATATTTTCGTTGAGATGGTCCACGGATTGATTCAAGTGAGATACTTCGTTGATCAATGACTACATGAATTAGAAGATCATTTTTGTTGGAACTACATTTTCTTGTGCCAAATCAGACATAAAAAGTTCTAACTTTATCTTTTAATTTCAAAATGCTTATATGAATGGATCTTAGGCTCTGATTTGTTAGTTAATCACCAAGTCATAGCAAGATATTGCAAATAATTGCTCGGCCACTCTTCTAATGATGGTAGGAGTTTCATCTGTTGAGTTTGCAAGGATCAGTCAGACTTTGAACCTATATATAAAGTATGCATCATGTGTTGAATCTAGGGTTGCCAAATAAATTGAATTGGCAGAAGTTTTATTACCAGGTCTCAACTTGTAAATGAAGTTTGAATCATGTGTTCAATCTAGATTAGGCTAAAATTTATGAAAATATAAAATAAATTGCATTGGCAGCATATTTAGTACTAGGGAACAGGAAATTGCTCTGTTGTGTTGTGAGTGAGGCATGTCAGTGAATCTGTGTTTGTAATAAGCTTCAGTTATTTGTGGCAGGTGGAACAAGCTTTATACCACCATTATTACGGGTGTCAAAATGCTTGATAGTATATGTACACAAAATAAGAATATTCTAAGAAGATATTTAAGAAATCTGGTTAGTGGGATGACAAATTATAGAAAAGGAGGGCATTCATATTTTTTTAACTGGTGTTTTGTGCAATGTTCCACACACATAGTATAATGTAGACATTAGTTTTTTCTGAAAATAAACAACGAACAATACAAATCACTTTTGATGATGGCAAGCGATCAAAAAAAACTGTAGGAGATTTGATATGGTTACCGTGCATGTACCAGGATCAAGAATATTTAATGTTGCCAAACTGAGGTATTTGGTTTGTCGTAGTGGATGGCTTGTGAGTTGTGCCTTTGTCGAAGGTGGTAGTGTCATTACAAGATTTCTCATCATGCTGAAGCTGCAAAGATTTGTTAATGAAACAAGAAAATGTTAGTTGACGTTTGAAGGCAAATGGAAACTCATAAGAGAAGATCAGGACCAAGCACCATACAAAGTTTTGTATGGTTCGAACTCGGGTATAGGCGAATTAATGAAAGTGCAAGTTGCAGGGGTATTAGAGAGAACAATCTTCCCTACATGTTGATAAATGGCAGGTTAGTCTTCATTTTGATTAAATGCTAAGAATAGCAAGTGCAGAAAGTAGACTTGTAAAAACTACAAATGTTGGTGACGAAAATTGTTGTAAAGCATGGGGATTGAAAGCCTCCACTATATCTGCCCACAATGTGATTTGGATCTCTTCTCAGCTATGATGGGCAAACTGACAACATTAGAGTAAAATGTGTGATAATATGAGAATGAATATATTTTCTGTTAATATGAGAAACTGATATTTTCTAGGAGGATCTCGCTCTTATTTACCATGCTCGTATTCCTAACCAATATTTGTTCCAAATGTTGGACTACAATGATGCACCCAGAACATCTTGCATTTCAAGAAAAACAACAATATAAAATTATCAGAAAAATGAGGAAATTAATAGCAAGAACAATACGTTGCCCTAAGTCATGATTAACAATATTTAAAAAAAGATGTATCAATATAAATATTAATGTTTACCTGTTAAGACTAAATCATGATTAAGTCGTGAGGAAAGCTGGCTGTAATCTATGAAAAAGAACCGATGGGTTGGAATTCTTGTGGACACATATACGACCTTGTTGAATCTAGTTCTAGCATTAAACTCTATGGATGTAGCACTTGGTACAACCTGAAATTATGATTTGCTGCTTGTCATATAGAAATGAGTGATTTCATAAATGCGGCTAACATCTATTTGTGAGACAACAAAGTCGTAATTGATTTCCTTCATGGTGCATTTTTATTGCATCGCCCCGCTAAATTGAAGAAATAATGAAAAGAAAAATGTTAATGGAAAAGAAAAGTAGCAGGTTGAAGGAAGTTTTTTAATCATAATAAAATATTGCAAAAAAAAGTCGGTTTTTTACTTACCTCTGAATCCACTAATATGTAGTGAAGCTTCGATCACCACATTATGATAATGCGTACTCAAATTTTCAAGTCACACTGTCTCGGTCTTAAATCACGGATTTGAGTAGTACACATTGTGGTGGAACCTTCAAAACAGATGAGTATTTTCGTTAGTGAACAAAAATATGAAAGTATGTAATAGGACCATGTAAGGAAAAGTTAGACTAATGATTTTCCATTAACACGCAGGCTCATACACACACAAATATCTACTATTTGATTGTAAATAGAGAACGCAAACAATATACTAATGAATGATTTGAACAAAGATTACATTTGAGGCAAAGTGGAAGTTATAGCCGTTCAAAATAGTAATATTCTATTTGAATATACTAATGCAGTAAGTCAGACAGGGACTTCAAACTGTAAGGAGATTATAACATTTACATTACCACGATCATAAGACAAAAAGAAGGATATGGAAATTTTCATAGTTCTTATAGAAGGAAAATAGTAGATAGCATGGACGGTTTAATCAGCTTGATATTTTATTAAATCAAAACGTCGTAAACCAACAGTTATTGGACAGGGAAAAAAAAAGCAAAAGAATAGAATCGTAAGTAAGCAAATGCAACTGTTGCATATAGTGGTTAATTAATGAGTAAGTAAATAGGGCCTAGGTGTAACAAAACATACTTTGTTTCAAACAAACAGATTTGAAAAGATGGTTTTCCTGGTATTTCGTTCCGGGAAATGGGGCTCAACCCGCATTCAAAAATTGGGAAAATTCAGTAAAAACATTTTTTTTTTTTTAATGTCTGAATTGTTTTATACTGGAGAGAGCTATGCTATACATAAAATTGGGAAAATTCATTGAACACAACTTGCTATCTATAGTAAATAATTTGTGTGTACATAAAAGAATTCGTACTCCGTTTGAACATAACCATAACTAAATGTGCAATATCCTACAATGCAATGACATTCAACATAAAACAAAGAAAAAAAAGCAAAAGAAGACCTTATGTAGCTTCGAGCTGAAAAACTACCACAAAAAATACAAATTGAAATAAATAACAATAAAGCATAGGTATCCAGAATGTCATACTTATAGCAGTAGTTGCACATCAAGAGCATCGAGTTCCTTGACCGTTGCATTGTTTCAATATGACTTGTTTTGGCCAACGGATAATTTTTTCCTGTCAATATTTGGCAGCTGAAAAAGTTAGATTCATTGAGTTTCGTATTAGATGGATCAAAGGTAGATCAAGGATAATAAGTCTGATTAGTTTGCATTGGTAATGGTCAGTGGATTATACAGAATGTACGAAATAGATCATACAAAACATACACAGATCCGTGGCAACTAAAAGTCGAAATTTTGTATCAACTTGTACGAAATAAATTATACAAACCATAACTTTCTAAGAGTTCCATATTTGTATGGTAATCTGTATATGCTTTTTCCATTTTTGGGCTAACCTTTTCTAGCTTTTGTACCCTATCTTCTCAATCAGATTTACTCATACAAATAAGGTCCTATCTCCTTTTTTTTTTATTTATCAAAAACTCAAAAGCTGCCTAAATAATCATATAACATGATGCAGGAGAATAACTTGCGAAATCAAAAGTCTTTGTTGCTTGCTGACCATAACAAATACGGTGATCAACATGAAAACGAAGGGTCCATTAAAGTCAAACTTCCCAAATCATAAAAAATGGCAGAAGCTTCTCCTGTTTCGTGATGCGGACTCATCAGCTGTGCTGATGCCGACCATACTTCACCAATGAAAACGAAAGCTCAAAATTTTTCTAGCCCATATTACATTTTATGACTCTTCCCCAAAAACCCATGAAAAAGAGCTGAAGATCGACGAAGGTTCCGCTACTTTCTGCAATGGGTCTGTTTCCATCCCCCACTCCAATCTACACAACCGGTTGTACTCACAAAACCCCCCACAAGATTATTACAGCATTACTTAACAATTTAGAGCAAATGATCTTTTTCCATCCCCAACTCCAATCTACACAACCGGTTGTAATCACAAAACCCCCACCCAATTAGTACAACAACACTTAGAAATTTAAAGAATGCATCGGGTTGCATCTTTCTTCATTGTTAATCCACCTTCCTCTATTGAATATGTTAAGACAAGTCCTTTCTAGGCAAGGTAATTGCAAAGTTCTCGCTTGGTTGTAGTTTTCATAGCATAGGAGGTATCGAAAAATTGGACTATAAGTCCTCTAATGCCTTCTCACGGTTCTCCTCCATCTTGTACTTTGTAAGCTCCTTGATAGTTTGGAAGAAGGATTTGCCTTCGTTAGTTGATCTAAGGATGCACTTGATGTAGTTCAACTTCATTTGATAGTTCCTAGGGAAGCTCAAATGTAGCTAATTAATATTGGAATTGATATGCACGTCAATGATGATGGCTTTGTCGTCTATGCTCTCCTCTGTGCCAACCGAGGTTATGCAAGTAGGGGAACTTCCCTCTGAATGGTCTATTTAGGGAGTTTCTGATTCGCTCAATTGTCTAGGTTTCAGGCGATGTTCCCGGTGAACTAAGTCTAGAGCAAATACAGCCCTATGAGCTGAGGCATGAACGAGTGCTTCAGAAATTAACAGCTTGCATCAGCTCCTTCCTTGGTTATTTGCGGTACAAGGTCTGTAGCATCTTGCAATGAATCAAAAAAAAAAAAAAGGGTTAGGTCATCGCTTCCTCTCTAGCAGCAAGTTATAACACTTGAAAATGAGTTGACAGTACATGAAAACCAAACAATCTGCGAACGCAGCAAGAACATCACTATCCACAATTGATCATCTGCCTATTTGGCATTGTTTTTTCCACAATTGCACAAGACCCATGTAAATTTTTCCTTCAGACACTAGAATTTCATTGCCAAAAATCATGAATTAATTTGAAGTTGCATATAATTCTGCAGTTGTTTTCCATGTCCATGATTTTACATTGTTAAACAAGGCATTGCTTAGTTGGGGACCAACCACATGTCATGTACAAATATACTAGTGATGAAGGGCCCAACTTGTCTCCTCTTCTCAGAATCAATGGGTATATGCACTCTTGTCGCAAAAATGAAAGTCAACCTAGAATTCCAAAATCATAAAACCATGAGAGAAAAATAGGAAAAACAAAATAGCTAGAACAAAATTACATAAAAAAAAGGGAAAAAAAAATCTGCAGTAGACATTTCACCAACTCAAAAAGGAAAATAAGAGAATGTAAAGTTCTCTAAAAGGAAATGTGTGCACTTGATCCAAAGAACATATTTTTAAATTAATAATCATCTATCTAGAAAGGAAAAATAATCAAACTAATATCTAAGCTAAAATTTAGGACTTTTTGTGGTTATAATTTACAAATACAATTTACTAAGCAAAAGTAGAAATGGAAAACGAACAACAATATAGTTACCATTTCCTGGGTTGTCTGCTGGTCGGTCCCCTCTTGTCTCTTAAGAGTGTGCAACGTGGACTAATGTTGGTGGTGTCGTAGTTTGGGCCACTCGAGAATGGACGATAGAGTGTGGCTCTAAGCTTGCGACATATGGCAAGTCTCAGGTTTAGGGCGCCGTACTCGTGGTGTTCCTCAAAGACTGGCACTCTTTGTTCTTGCGTACCATTTTTATCAAGTAATATGAATTTTGCTTGCTATCCTTAGTGTGGCCATCATATGTGTTCAAGGATAAACCTTAAATGATGGTAGGATCGAAGAATGTTGATTGAATGTAGATGTGGATTGAGTATTGCTTCCAATACTCAGATGTGGAGAGAAAGCCGAGTATAATTCAAGATCTCAAAGAAAGCACCAATTTTTTGTGAAATTTTTGTCCAACTTGTAGAATGACTAATGAACCTGCAAAACAAAGAATTGACATCAAAATAATTGACTTACCCCTATGGGGAGTTTGCCAAAGGGCCTTTGCTGTCTAAATCAAAAATAGATTCTTGATCTTAGGAGTTTGTAGTGGAGCTTTGAGTTACCATGAATGATAAATGGTTGGCTCTATTTATAGAGGTTGATGGCCCTTATGCATTAAGAGCAATGAATAGAATTTAATGCGCGTTAATGACTAAGTGATCTCCGAAGAGGTCTTCCAAGGAGATCTCCTGAGGGCTAGTGGTCTACTTGGACTTTGAGTAACCTCACTGGGGTTCGTGATCTAGTGATATCTATTTGACCGAAATGACGGCGTAGCGGTTCATAAACTCAGTCAAGGGTAATTTTTGTCCTCTCGAGTCTAGAATTTACGTGGCGTGTTCTGATTGGTCGATATTATTTTGAATTCCACAACATGAATTTTAAGCCACCTAACAACCACAATCAATACCTCACATCCAAACCCCAAATGGAAAGCATTTCTAATATCCATAGACACGTTTGCATCAATTTGAAATTGAAATAAATTGAAAGCGGTTGGTATAATTGTATCAAGAGTTGAAACGGTTGCGGGACACCTTGAGCTGATATTGGGATTCTTTTATCAAATGGCACATATGTAATTAGAATAAAAGATAATGGGCCAAATTATACTGAGTATATTATTTATGGGAGCTGATATTTCCACCACCTCTTTCCCCACCGGCCTATTATTAATTAAATAAAAAACATTTATAATATTATATAGAAAGTACATAAATGTCCATCATCATCATCCTCTTCAATTTAATTGCTACGTAAACCAGCAACCATTCACCAAAAACCTTCATCATCCTCCAAATAACCAAAATCAAACGAAACAGAGCACAAACACAAAATTGAAAAACACCAAAAAAAATCACATCAATTCATACGAGGAAGGACAAGGCCCCTCCAATCCCAGGTGCTATTTTTGGAAATTCGTTAAAAAAATTTCTGATCTCCATTCCAACTGGAATTATCACTACTATAGTGCTTTGCCGCGTAATGGAATTGTCTTTTCGGTGAAATTCCAGTTGAGGCCATGGAGAAGCTAGAGAAGATGCTAAAGAGAGACCCGAATGGAAGTCTGGGTAAGTGGGTTTGGGCCAGGCTGGATTTGGAATAAGTGGATATGGAAATAGAGCAGAAGCAACGGGATGATAAATATGAATAGGTTTGATTTTGGTTACTTGGAGGATGATGAAGTTTTGTGGTGAATTGTTGCTGGAATATGCAGCAATTGAATTGAAGAAGAAGAAGAAGATGATGATGAAGAAGAAGATGATGATGATGGACATTTTTGTAATATCTGCATAAGAATATAAATGTTTTTTATTTAATTAATAATGGATGGGTGGGGAAAGAGGATTTGAGGGTGGAAATAACAGTCCTTATTTCTACACTTATTTATTCAAATGCCTCCTGTCACTCAATTCCAGTTTCATTTTGTCTCATGTAACTCCTACTATCTTATTTTGCTTCCTGCCACTCATCTTCTTGTATCATGTTACCTTAGCATCCAAATCATTATTATTGGTTATAAGTGGGACCTGCTCTAAAACATAATCAAAGAAATCCTAGTAAAATTGAAATGAAGGCAAGTAACTCACCATCATGGTTGACTTGCTTGAAATTCTTGTAGTCGATGTCGTATTAGGACGATAAATTTGAGTCAGAGTATGACATAATTGAAGCTTTCTCTCCTCCACTTCCTTTCTAGACTTGTCGAATCGAAGAAAAAAAAATGTCTTAATAGAGATCACTACGCTTAGAAAGTCAAGAGGAAATGGTAATGGAAATAAAAATTGAAATCCATCTTCCTATCCTTTTACTTTTCTTTTCTTTGTTCAAGTGGAAGTTAATTTTGGAAAAGAGGATGGATTAATTCTCGAGATCGGTTCACTAAGCTCAATAATTATCACCAATGAATCGTCAATTTCAAAGACATTTTAGAAATTGAGGATGTTTGGGTGAGGAGATAAATAGGGACATGATCTTGGATTCCTTCTTGAGGCCGAATCTCTTTTTGGCCCATAATAATATACCACATGGCATCTAGTAACTACAAAATAACGGACTTGGGATGTCAAAGTAACGTGATACACGGAGATCAGTGATATGAGACAAAATGAGACAATGTGAGCTACAAATGGCAAAATGAGATTGAAATTGAGCGAGAAGAGACATTTGAATAAATAATTGTTAATTCTATTATATAAATTACTAACTGGGCATAGTATTTATTAGATAACAGGAAGACTAAACATAAAAGTTGTTTGAGAAATTTTATTTACACCCCATATTTTTCTTAAATCGCCCCATTTAAAACTTTTATCCTTAGATGTCCAATTTTACCCATTCTTAACAAAGTATGAAATAACATACAAAAAAAAATGAAAACACTGCCACCCATCACCTTCAATTTTCCCCTTTTCATGTCTCTTTCCCCTCCAAATTACAACAAACACAATCATACAATCATAAATCAAATAGAAAAAATTACAAAAGCCAAGAAAAAGGGATTTATAATAAAACACAAAGAAGTAATCGAAAATCAAATTGATTATATCGTGATTCTCAACTGTCATCTTTAAGAATCATCTTGATAGACATTAAATGGAAAATTTAATGTTTTTCATTCATAACAATACCTACCACAAATCCTAAATTTTTTGAATCACGTTCTTGTGAATTTGACTAAGGGAATTTTTATCCACTCCCATCATTTCTCTCCCCACACCTAACGCTACATTTTTGTCCTTGAAACTCCCATAATTACCCACAAATTATAGAGAATATGTCATAAGAGCCTAATAGGTTTCTTTTCAAACCCAACATTATTTTTGTGATCTAAAAAGTTATAATAAAATTGAAAAGCAAACAACCAATTCACCGACGGAAAGCCCTCATCACCCTTCCTGTATCTTTCTTGGTTTTAGTGAAAAAAATTGATAAAAGTTATTGGGTGTGAGAAGAAAAACATTACTAGATTATTATGAAATATTATCTTTCATTTGAGGGTAATTTAAGAAGTTCTTATTACAAAAATGTAGTGTTAGGGTGCGAAGAGCAAAATGATGGGTGTAGATATAATATCCCTTTAAATAAAAATGGCTAAACTAGATCTGAAATAAGGTAAAATTTGGAGGTAATGAAGTTAATTAGTGGAATTTATGGTTATGGTTTGAAGGGTATAGAAGACAAAGTGGGGATGGGTGGGAACGGGTGGCGCGGCAGAGGTGGGTGGGAAAGGGGTGGCGTGGCAAGGGGAAAAAGACAGTCGGGTATACTTAATTAAGGATATAATTGGAATTATATCCTTGAACTTTTTTGAAGTGGGGTTATTCAACATTTTATAGGGTTTAAATAAAGAGGGATGTTATGTATACTCAAAAGTTTTCTCTGGACACTCATATTTCTCTATACACTTATCTCAATTTATGAAACTTCTTTGGACACTCAAATTTGATGAAAAGTTTCCACATATACCCTTTTAATAGCTTATTGTATAAATATTTTTGAACATTCATCAATTTTCTTTGAGCACTCGAAATTAAATTTTGTCAATATATTCATAGTGTAGAATCAAGGAAAAATCTTTCAATTTTAGTGACGGATCTTAGTGACATTCAAGTTTTCTATCGTATACTTAACCAAAAATTCATCACGATTTAACCTTTGTTCAACATGAAAAACTCATACTCTATATGTGAGTGTGTCGAGCGGTTGATTTTTCACGGGTAGCTAGGGTTTAGGGAATTTAAAGAGGGAGCAGTTGACATTTTGACGCCTGAATTAGAATGATCAATTCATGGTTCAACTCACATGGCATGTTTTAGAGTTTTGTATTGATGCGAGTGAAGATGGAGGAAATGTTTTGAATGTTTCTCACCTATTCAACGTCAATTCCATAACAATTATCGAAGAAAGCTGTACATACTGTTTTCGTCACATGGACCCACTTATCCTCTTCCTCGCAGCAGCCTCCGTGGCGCTTGCAATCCCGCCAACCATCGCTGCCACGTCCGCAATCTCCGCTGCAGCAGCCGTGTCTTTCCACCAGCCCCTCGTCTGAGATTATATGAGGGTCATATTTCCTTTTTTTTATTTGATGAGTGTTTATATGGGTACAAATGTAATTTAATACATGGGTATGTAAGTAATTACATCTTATACAAACATAAAAAGTGTCAAGAGAAAATTTTCGAGTGTACGTAGCAACTCTCTAAATAAATTTCCCAAGTTGTTTTATGCAACCTTCTCAAAAAAAAGAAGGGTTTTTATCTAAAATAGGCCAACCGGCCTAAATCTATTCCAAAATAGGCAAGGGGCAGCGGGCTGTTCTTCAGTAGGCAAAATGCTACAACAACTTTGCAATTGAATCCCTGGGGTTATAGTGCGGCCATAGTGCCTCATAGTGCACCCATAGTACCTCATAGTCCCTCATAGTGCACACATAGTGCCTCATAGTACCTCATAGTGCCTCATACTTTTTCGAATATAGAATCGTTGTAATTCATCAGCACGTTCATAGTCCCTCATAGTGCACCCATAGTGCCTCATAGTCCCTAATAGTGCACCCATAGTGCCTCATAGTCCCTCTGCTTCTTCTCCGAACTCCACCGAAGACGTTTTCGTTTGCTGGTGGCAAACTGCTGAGAATTTGGGGTTGAAACTTTGGAGATATATTCTTGAGGTCGAGAGGAAACTTTTTGTAGTTGGGGTCATCGTTAATCGGTAACCGGAAATCGTAGAACGGAGGGAGGTTTGTCGGAACGGTTTTTGGCAAAAAAACAGATCAAAACGTTTTCATTCGCCGGCGGCAAACCGCTGGGAATTTGGGGTTGAAACTTTGTGGGAGTGTGCTCGTGGATGTTGGGAAGCTAGTCCAGGTTTTCCGATCGGAGAAAGTGGCCGGAAAATTAGCTACGGCGGCTCAGTTTTGCGTTTGGTTTCACCGGTGGCGGTCCACGCTGTCTTTGGCTCTGAAATTTTGGGGATATATTCTTGAGGTTGAGAGGGAACTTTTTATAGTTCAGGTCGTCGTCGATCTATGGCCGGAAAAGAGAGAACGGAGGGAGGTTTATCGGATGGTTTTTGGCAAAAAACAGAGAAAAAAGTTTTCGTTCGCCGGCGGCAAACCGCTTGGGATTTGGGGTTGAAACTTCGTGGGAGTATACTCGGGGATGTTGGGAAGCTATTCCAGGTGGTTCCGAACAGAGAAAGTGGCTGGAAAATTAGCGACGGCGGCGAGAACGGAAAGAGGTTTGTCGGATGGTGGGCTTCTCCTCCGTCGTTTCTTCTCTGTAAAAATCAACTTGTGAAGGGACTTCTCCTTTGCAGTTAGGCAATCCTTTTGCCTAGTTTCAGAACAAATTTTCTGCCCGTAGATTTTAGAATAGATTTAGGCCGGTTGGCCTATTTTAGATAAAAACCCAAAAAAGAAGAAGTTTTATGTATTGAATTAAAATTTGAAAGCCCGTTCCTTTAATCAGCCCAAACTAACAATCTAGATTATCATCACCAATTCAAATGTGGTTATAACTACATATAGAAATAAACCTTTTTTCGCTCATTAAGTAACCCACTACTAAAATCTAAGATGACAGTACCTCACTAGATAACGAAAGCTATAGTTGCTACAACTCAAAATTAAAAACCATGGAGATTTTGACTAGCATCTTTGATTAAAATACATTGCCGAATACGAAGAAGTATTGGCACATGAAGTCCAATTTACAAACCCTCAGCCTCAGGTGACAAGGCCCCACTTTACATACTGCACAGACGTACGAAAAACCAGCAATGAAACAGGAATCACACCCGAAGAAAGCCAGCTATAGTAAAGTTAGTCTTCATCATCTCAGTGATTGTCTCCATGGATCATTAGTGATTGATTCGGAACCCTCTTAATTTCCACTACTGTTGAAAACTCCTCGTGCATTGGTTGCTTCCATGGTTCCCCATCCATCTGCATGTACGCATTTCTCCATTCCCCGCCTCTGACTTCTAGTCGAATTGCAGCAGCCTAAACAACACCAGTTTGAACATGTTCAATACACCAGCACACCAACTCAAAATAAATGTACCTCTAGTAAATCAACATTGGCAAAAACTCTGGATAAGTAAAAATAAAGCAGAACAATCCTACTTCCAAGCTGAAAAAGTTCACGCCACAGATCCTGAGGATTCTAATCCCTTAATTCTAATACCTTTACAGCACAAATCCTAATGGTAAGAATGATCGACATAGCATGTTCTGCAGTTTCAAGTGTACTATACTAATAACTTGAAGAATCCTGAGCATATGCTGACATCAATCTCCACGTTCAGTGTATTCTAGAGTGGCTATAAACTCATACCTCAACCATGTGAATCTATAGAAATTTCCAATTCTTTTATATCAATACAGATTTCCCCTTCTTAGAGGAGCAAGGCTCAGAGTGAATAGAAGTAACCATCCCATATGAATACTTTCATACTGCTTTTAATTTCAAGTAAGCCATATGCATGTATAAAAGTAAACAGGATTCATTCGATACTGTTCTTCAGCAAGTTCCTGAGACGACATCACAAGACCCAACAAGGAAATGGATAAAGAGAGGGGAACTCCTTGAGTAGTCATTCATCAACAGGCCATAAAGATGTTACTATAAGAGAATATTTATCGCTCAAAAATTCAAACATGCACCCTGAAAATTGATATCTTAAAGTAACATTCTGATGTCATTAATATGCTAAGAAGCCTCACCTTTTGCATGATGAGTAAAAACTAGACATGATACTGATAGCAAGGGTATAGGCGTTGGAGTAGGTACCTGAGCAATGTGTTTGGCAGAAATGAGTTCAACCATAACAAAAGACGCATGCCATCCTTGTTTCAGGCCAAAAATTTCTAGAAGGCCATCATCCGCATGGGCCTCGACAAAGCCTCTCTGAAACAACAAGGTTAAAAGTAACCATTTTTCGCTAGGAATACACACCATTTGGATAAGCACACTTAAATTTTTTTGCTAAAGTTGTAAGAGGGAAAAGGAAAAATGCATATTTACAAAGCACTTGGTATATAAAGATGAAGTGAAATTTCAGGACCTACTTCTAGGCATAAGAAAAAAAAACAACTAGGAAATGAAAACTGCACAAGAAATCTTCCTATCTTTAAACAATATAAACATTTGATCCAAATATGTTTGTTTCAGAACCTCTCTGTGAGTAGCATATAAACAAGCAGAAAACTTAACCCTTCAAAGAACTGATAGCCAACACCATGTCATTTCCTTCAACAACATAATACCTTTTCCATGTACTCTGGCTTCAGATTACCCCATGGGTTTCTTCCGCTCCCATAACTATGAAGATTTAAAGCAACAATTGCCCTTACGCTGAAAGAAGATGAAATAACATAAATTATTGTCAAACAACAAATACAACAAAGGTAAAATTTTGCCCTTTACACTCCCCATCTGGCAGCATGATAGGATATATAATTTCATATCAGCAAAAAAATAAAATAAAATAAAAACAGCCAATGCAAGGAATACATAATATGCGCAGATGCGGTCACAAATAGATCATAACCAAAGGAGGGATACACAGTTTTTATGCGCAGATGCGGTCACAAATAGATCATAACCAAAGGAGGGATACACAGTTTTTCTTTTCCAGGGTTGAAGAGATGCATAAATTTTATTTGAAAAGAAAAAGGTAAGGCAAAACCAAAAATAAAGCTAAAATATAGATTACCAAGAGCTACTATATGCAAGGAAAAAGATATGCTGGAACCGTACCTCCATAAACAGAAAAATAACAAGGAAAAATAGAGGCCTACCTTGATGGTACTGGAATCTGCTCCCATTCTGAGCAATTGACCTTTTTGACATGCATCCTTAGAATGTTCTTTAGTCCTCTAACAAGACAAATAATTGGAAACACATAAGAAAGAGGACAGAGGCAGAAAAAGCATTAAATTCTTAGACAACTTTACACATGTAAACTCGAACCTTTACACTCTGGTCCATAGCGATTAAGACAAAATTATTGAACTGACGAACTTATTTGATTCGACCATGGTGAAAAGTTATCCGGAATTATTCAATAATAATTCACCACTCCCATTTGGCCATAGATACAACCTTTTTCTTTTCTTGGTGAGAAAGGGGGTTTGATTCACTTGAAAAGAATTCTGATTCATTAACGCAATATTGAAGCATTAATTCATTACTGGAGCATTAGAGATGAATCCTCTTAGATATTGACTACTTGCATTGAGGCTGGCTTTAAATCCAGCAAGACCATTAAATACCCATTTCACTTGTACTCCTCCCATAAATAGTCATATGTATTCCTCTCAACCAGACAACTCTTTTGTACTGTCAAAGTACAATTTCTAATTGATATTAGGTTTTAAAGGAATTAGTGTTAGACCAAAAAAACAAATCCTTCTTAATTAACAGAAAACAAATAAGCGAAATAACAAGGAGAACAGACGTCATAGCAAATAAATAAAGCACCACTTCAGTTTAAAGATTCCAAACCTTAAACCAGGGTCACTTGTGCAAGGAGTGAAGAACCAGCCCTGGGTACAACTATAACCAGAGTAAACAATCTGCAATAACAGATTAATCAGAAGCAATAAAAGCCAGTTTCTATAATCATAATCATATTAAGACACGATTTTATATAATGGAAATTTATATTTAAACTGTAAGACTACAGTGTTCTTGTACATAAACGAGAACAACTTACAATTTCATGGTTCATCATAATCATACTAAGGCACGATTTATATGAAACAAGACTAACATACAAGTTTTTATATTGTAAGACTACAGTGTTCCTATATTTACTTGTTTCAAAAATATTTTTTCTTCTGTTCAAGAAGGAAAATGTTATTGAATAAGTGCTCCGATGGGCACTGTTCTCTACTCAAATGTTCCCACATTACAGTACACATGAAATCATGGATAAACCATATGCCCCAGAGGAAAATCCAAAATATAAAGGTAAAACAGAGGTTATCAAACCTTATTTGAAATTGGACCTTGTGCAAGATAGGGTTTTTCATTTCGTAAATGGTGGAATCCATAAGCAACTTTGGCATCCATACCTGTATAACGAAACATCATTAAAGCTCAAAAGAGTATAATACCTCCTAATAAGAACCCACTAAACAATTCTCTGGTATACGCATCTTTAAACCATCTTAGGTGAAGGGGTTTAGGATATTAGATATAAGTTCTAAAAGAATTCCCACTCAAGTAATCTGGATATATTTGTCGAAGATAAGTAGAGGTACAGGGACATAATAACACCAGAATAAACAATCTATGTAGGATATGCAACAGAATCCAGATGTCAATATATAGCATATTTAAGTGTGGTTCCTTGCTGGAAATTGAAAAAGAACAATGATGGTTAGGTGGAATGAACACAGGAAGGGGACTGGTTCAATATACAAATATCACAGAGTCTTAGCTTTTAATACGCCTAGCACCCCAACCATTTAGAGTACATGTTTGTCATGGAAGCTTTAATAATAATACAGGCCATAGGCATGTCTCATCATCTTACCATCGAACATTAAAATCAAAGGTTGATCAACAACTACAGCGAATCTACCAATAAAGACAGCATACCTATGCTAAAGTAATTATAAAACACTCCTTCGTAACAAGTAGTTTTCTCAGGCAAATCCCCTTGAATTTCCAAACCCTGCAGTCACTAAAAGGTGTCAAGTGAACATCATATAACTTATACTAAAGGCCACATAAAACAAAGGAATCTCCACAAGCAAAATAATTTCTTTAACTGAAACCAGCAAATGAGCTTCACCAACAGTATAATATAACCAAGTATTCCGCAACTTATTTCATCTTTTTTTCCAAACCACCTATGTCTTTATCTGAACTTAGACTCCTTAGCCACTAGATAATTCATTTTCGAATGACACAATACCATATTTCAAAAGAATGTACAAAATGCTACTTTATTTTATACGCCTAGACACTATTAGGGAGAAAAGCTTGCATATGATTTTAAATAGGAAAACAGAATGCTCCTTTCCAAGGGAAAGAAAGAACACATATTAAAGTAAGACAACACATGCAGAACTCCTCCAGCATAATTGTTAACTGCAATTTTAGCCAAATCCTGTATACTTGATAGGAGAGGCTGGGATTCAAATTTACATTAAAAGTAGGAAAATACACTAATTGACTAATCACATCTGGCCTGTGTTATAGGTGATTCTCGTAGGCTATCGGCGTCAGTATTACAAGTAATCAGAATAACTAAGGGGAAAAAATAGGTGGGTGATAATGATTTCAGAGAAATTATAGATATCCAGTAATGAGGAAGAGCGAAGAAAAAGTGCTGATGGAGATAGTGAGGCAGCAAACCCTTCATCAACCCTTACTATTCAAATGTCGAAAAATAATTCAAAAGGTTTCTTTCCTAGAAAGTCTTCAAGAATTAACTTATTTAGAAGAGATACTACCATCATATTCAGAGACTTGAGCAACATAAACATCCAGTTTGACCCGCAGAGTAACTCATATACAGATGCCAGTAACTCTTATTTCATAAATTAACATTCAGCGAGCAGAGCAAGTAATAGTGGCTTAGCAAGGCAACAGCATAATGTAAAGTAGTCAGACTTACAGTTTCATCAAGAGTGCACTCTTCGGTAAGTTTCAACGAGTGAGGTGGATCCATAACTGTACCGACTGGCATTGAGATTACGACATTCCAGCTGCACCACAACGTACAATACATTAACATAGCTTCTGGGTAAACCAAAAAAAACATAACTAAATTTTGTCAGTTCTAGTACAATCCGAGTTGGTTGTAAGTTGTAACAATTGTGTCATCCCAAGGTATAACATCTAAGCAGAACAAAAAATTACAAGCTATAAAACATATTAACTAGTGACAAAAAGATAGTAGTCAACATATGAAAGACCCTTGACATTGTAGAAAATAAGGGGTGTCACAATTCATTATTACAATGTTTCCAGACCAAATGCAAAACCTACAACCAGTTTCATATGTATTTTCACTTTTTCAACCCTTTTCTTTCTAAACCTATTAGCATTACACATCATTATCATGCAAGGACTTTTCTTGGAAACAGAAAGGACAGCAGATATAAAATTTCTATTGACTCCTCCGTTCTTCGGGGAAAGCATAAAGAAAAAAAAAATCAAACATAGAAAGCCTAAAAAATGTCACAACTTGGTTTAAACTCTGTTCTCAATGTTTTTGAACCACAATATTGTTTGCAGAGAAAAGAAGAAGCCCATATCTTAAATACAATCACTTCTCTAACAAAACTCAACCTGGAAATGGGAGGCACGCATGCACAAAAGTGAAAAATGCAGATTTGAGTGAATTCAACCACTAAAACTACATTGAATAGTTTTACTTTTACACACTGGTACATTACAGGTGACAACATTCACTGTGAAAGAATAAAAGACGCAAATCAAAATAAAATTCAGTGCATTAGTTGCACGCAACTTCACTGACCATTAAATCACTGGGTAGGAAAAATCATTATTTTGAAGGTTAGAGAAAGGCTCTTAAGTCATAACGGCCGTCTGATTGAAAACATACGAACTGTTGTAGTCACACAACTCACCTATCCAAACGGCATATTGGGCCTGCAGTAGCCCTGAATAGGGTTTTTTTAATGGCTGATTTCCAGGCGAAAGGGAATGTTCCACCCTGGTGACATGCATATCCAATGCTCAATAATGTAAGAAAAATCGCAATGAAGTCAAAAATCATTGGCAAAGAAGGCTTACCCAACCAAAACTTCTAGCTAGATCGTTTCCTGTGCCAAGTGGAATAATTCCTACTGGAGGAGTCGGTTCCCGACCCTGTTTCTGAAGTTCTGATAGACAACCTAGCACCCAACCAACTGTACCATCGCCCCCTGCAACCTGCCCAATCATCAAGTATCATAGTACTGAAATTAAGACATTATGCCGACATTGAGGGTAATCATGTGATACAAGCTTTTAAGTACATGAGCTCCAATGTCATACCATAACTCTGATCTTTTGGCGGCACTCTTTGGCACAAGCGTCACCAAGCGATGCCAACAACTCTAAACAACCCAATCCATACTGAACAAATTCATGAGGCTTCACATCCGAGAGGTCAAAAACCTGCATGGAATTTATTTCCAATTTAAATAAATCTGACCTATATAAACACATAAATAAATGTCAACAAAGCCTGTATAAAAACTGAGAAAACAAAAAGGAAAGGAACAAAATTGCACTACTCCAGATGACAATGGCCAGCCTCTTAAGTTGCATAGTCACAAGTATAAGCGCAGCTCATGTACAAAAAGAAATACACAGATTTTTGTCCTTCATTGGGTCATTAAAAACACCAACAACTCTCAAAACAAAACGAAAATTCAAAGGCGTCACATTCAATGCGAATTGAATACAGTTTGAGAAAAAAAAAAGAACAGAGGGGCGCACCTGTTCTTCGCCCATCAACAATTGGAGCCTCTCCTTGAGCATAGGCCCATGCCTCCCCCCGCTTTTCGGATTTATGAAGACGACCATGGGCGACTCCGGCGGCGCTTCCTCGACATTCTCGACAGCGGCGGTGGCGACGAGGTCGTGACTGCCCGGAAGGCGGCTCTCGCCGGCGGAGGGGTCCTTCAGCCGTATGGAATCGCGCATGGCGAAGCGGAGGTACTGCGGCATCAAGAGCTTCTTCCTGAGCTCCTCCTTGTCGATCGTCATCCCCGACAGCGTGCAATTCCGGAACGAATCGATCATCGACGGTCGCGCGGAGATCCGCGTCGTCGACGACGGCGAATCCATTTCGTTCTCTGTGTTGGTTTTCTCTCTCTTTCTGATTCAAAACCGCGTTTATAATTGAATTTTCAAAAGCCCAATGGGGAAGAAGGAAGAAATGATGTGGGTCCAGCCCTCAACTTTATTTCCACTGATTTTTATGCACTTTCCTATTATTTATTATTTCTTTTCTATTATTAGGAAATCTTATCTCACACCTTGGAGAAAACATTTTGACCCAAAATGAACTAAACTTGATGACCATATTTGACCCAAATGACAATTCACTGTAATCAATAATCCTTGGAAAGAATATACACGCATTTCCCACGCAATTACTACTAGAATATACTCAAATAAACATAAGCGAGGTGTACTATAGTGAAAGTACATGTGAAAAGAAAACATACACTAAGCTGAAATAATTTCACGATGCATTAATTATCAATTATCGTTGCTGGATTATAAAGGTTGAAAATCAATGATAAATAAATAAAGTAAGCAGATAAGATAATTAATGGAAATAAGTTAAGCGGATAGGACAATTTATTGGAATTATGGTGATACGAGCTAGGCAAGACCAACTACACTGAGAAAGACAAAGACGTTTGTGGATGAGAATTGGTTTGGAATAACTTACAATATTGTGTTGCCCTTAATTCTCAACAAAAAAAAATATGGACAAAAGAGTTCTCGAACTTCAAAAAAATAACAGCCGTACGATTAGTCTGTCATAAACTTTTTGGCAACTATTATATCAGATGGTGGAGGCCGTAACGGGCGTGCGGCGGGACATTTGCAGTAGTTGGTACTTTTGGAGGACATCACACTCTCTGTGCCCACATATTGTCTAGTTATTGAGATCTCTCAACGACACACACAGATCCCACAACAACGCACCATGAGTACTGTCATTATATATCACCATTAATATTATGGTTTGCTAATAATTTAATAATTGGCAATATCATGGGTGTCAGTGGAAGGTCCACTAACTTTGGTGGTGAGTGGCTTGTAAAGTAAAGACTTTGATGTGAGACATCCAACCTCCACAGCCATACTGAAGCACATTAAATTGCGTCATCCAACGCCCACATTTTCTTGTCTGTTGTACAGGAGAAATACTTTTATGGATTAATTATTTACATTTTCGGTTAATTGGATATCATCGTGTGACAATTTATGCTTATGTGGTAATATTTGATTGACTGAAAAAATAAATAGTGAGTTTATAGAACTATTTCTCGTTGTAGAGGCTACAATTGTTGAACTACTGAAAATAATTATTCAATGCAGTTGCGTGATCTTCCAATGGTGCCATTTCCATGCAAACTATTTTTTTTTATTTAGCTTTCAAAAAAGGAAAATTTTAATTTATGTACTCTAGCTCAAAATATACATAGGGCCTCAAAATATTCTCTGTCCCAAATAACCTTGGTTCCTTCTGACGCACCAATTAATTTTGCAACTTTTACTGACTTTAGATTTCTTTAACTCCCATTTGTATTTCATATTAAATAGGTTAACAGAGTTAAAAGTTGCAACTAATTGGTATGCAAGGTTTAAAATTTCAACCAAAGTTCCGAAATTTCGGGATTTTTGGGGTACCGAAGTTAGAAACGGGGGATGTTTCAATATCACCGGAAAAAATCGAAATTTCGGCGAAATTTCGATGATTTTGGTGATTTCGGTTGAGTTTCGATTAAATTTCAGTGTTTTTGAAGTAATTTCAGTAAATATAGTTGATGTTTTTGAAGAAATTGTGGGCGGCATGGCTGGATTGGGCGGCGGCGAAATTCATTGGGAGGAAGAAGAAGACCATTATGTAATTTATCTCAAAATTTGGTCATTTTGGTCATTTGAACATCTTCATTTTTTTATAAAATAAATCCCCAACAAAAACGTGTATAGATAGATGGTTAGGTTTTACTTCTTGAAAAAAAAAAAAAAAAAGATGGTTGGGTTTTTTATGGTAACTCCCATTTTATCATATCATCTACCTATAATTATATCAAAATACTTATTAATGAAATTACTCCAGAGAAATTGAAAAAAAAATAGAAATTACTCTAAATAAGAAAAATAAGGGTGTATATATAATTTTATTTCTTGTTATTAAGTTTGGTAGGATGCAAAATGCCAATTTTATAGGTTTTTTAGCACAGAGAACGTTGGGGCAGCCCTTGTTTGTTAATTGTGTATATTACTAGTTGACTTAAAATTTATAGAAAGTTGAAATATTTCTATTAAGATATTATGCTGATTGATAGCTTAATAGAATACAAAACACAAATTTTTCTCCCTTATGTATATAAAAGTTAATCCATATGGACAATGCTATATTGCTTAGATGTTAAATTACATTATTTGTTGATTTTAGAGCCTAGAGAAAGTAAATATATTAATTTATAGATTTTCTAATATGTTTTTTGTCTTTTTTTTTAACCGAAATTTCCACCGAAATCGAAATTTTTTCGAAATTTTCATAAATTTTGACGACCGAAATTTCCATCGAAACTGAAATTTTGTTCCTTGTTGGTATGATACGTACATGGTTCTTTAGAACAAAAGATCGGCAGCTACGCTTGACGTTAATGATCAAATTCATTATACAATAGTAATGTCGCATTTGTATGATTTCACATGGGATGCCAGCAGATATGTGGGAATGGGATTCTTTTCTTTCACCAATAAAATACCATTGTCCCAACTCTCAAGTCTGGTATATAGTAATTTGTTTTTCCTTTTTAATTTTTGGACTTCACTTATTTCTAATTTTCATTGGACTTCTTTTTGTAGTTTATCTCTTAAGGAGATCAATGCTTACAGATTTCATTCATGATGCTCATATATGAAATTCGAAAATGAAACTCCTCTATATGACTCTCAAACTTTCCAACCAACTATATAAGTTTGAGGTCAAAAATAAATTTGGTACTCACTTGGACCTACTGTGGAAATTATCGGCAATTCTGAAATTGGGTATGTAATATGTCTAATGAGGGCTGAAAAATTAATAGGATATAAGCACATCATGTATATATATAAATAAATTTTGCCTTCACTCTCTTCTTCAATGACAATTTTGTTTGTATCAGACAGTGCATTTAGTAAAGCTATATATATGGAGTATTAACCAATTTACCCCCTCAATTTGAACCTCACTTTTGATTTGCCCCTTTAACTTGCATTAAAAAAAATCACCCCCCCTAACCCCCAAAAAAACACAAACCCCCCCCCCCGAAAAAAAAAAAAAAAACAACACCAAAACAACAAAAAAAAAAACACACACGACCGGCACGTGGGCCGCACCACCACCCCCCCCCCCCCCCCCCCCTTCCTTCCTCCTTAGGGGTGGGCACGGGACGGAATGGGACGGGATGAGGGTCATCTCGTCCCAGTCCCGTGTAATTGAAACGGGATGGGATAAATGTTTTTAAGAATTGGTCCCGTCCCGTCCCGTCCCGAATTTAATCGGGACGGGTTCAGGACGGGACGGGATTATCCTATAAAAATTTTATTAACTTCAAACTAAACAAGCTAACCCAAATATGATAAATCAAAATCTATCTAAACATGCTAAGAGCACTTCACCAAAAGAAACCAAAAACAGATTCTTACACAAATAAAAAACTGGGCGTCGACTATTTTTGTAAAATTCACCAAAATTCAACCCCTCATGAGATGGAGTCGAAAATTTTCAGATCATAAGTAAACATGTGAAACTAACTCCTTCCAAAATCTCAAGTAAAACGGAGTTCAAATGATATGTTCACCAAAAGAAACCAAAAACAGATTATTACACAAATAAAAAATTGGGCGTCGACCGTTTTTGTAAAATTCACCAAAATTCAACCCCTCATGAGATGGAGTTGAAATTTGCAGATCATAAGTAAACATGTGAAACTAACTCCTTCCAAAATCTCAAGTAAAACGGAGTTCAAATGATATGTTCACCAAAAGATACCAAAAACAGATTATTACACAAATAAAAAAACTGGGCGTCAACCGTTTTTGTAAAATTCACCAAAATTCAACCCCTCATGAGATGGAGTCGAAAATTTGCAGATCATAAATAAACATGTGAAACTGACTCCTTCCAAAATCTCAAGTAAAACGGAGTTCAAATGATATGTACAATCTTACATGTTATGAGGTACATATTTTTTTAGTATACACTTGTTTTTGAGCCAATAAAATGGTGACACTTAAGGGGTTTTTATTATTTACTTAATACCATGCATATTATACGGGACAGGATGGGATTTCGGGATAGAAATTTCTCATCCCGTCCCGTCCTGAAAAAATTAAATCGGGACGGGACGAGACGGGATAAGCTAATTTTGAAATTAATCCCAAACGGGACGGGATAATTCGGGACGGGATTCGGGACGGGAATTGAGGATACGGGATTTTCGAGATATTTTGCCCACCCCTAGTTTTCCTTTGGTTTCTCAAAAAAACTGGGATTTCGGGGAGGGGGGGGAGCGGGGGGCGCCCCCCCACACCGACCGAAAAAAAATTCCCCCCCCCCCAACCCTTAAAAAACCAGGCGGTTACTCCCAACCATTTTCCCCCCCCCCCCCCCCCCCCCCCCCCCCCCCCCCCCCCCCCCCCCCAAACCCCCCCCACCCCCCCCCCCCCATGTCCTCCTTCGCCGCCACCAATCTGGCCCAGCCCCTCGCCGGCGCCGGCGCCAGATCCAATGACAAGAATTCTTCCTCCTCCTCCTCCTCCTTGTTGCTTCCCAAGTCCTCGTCTTTTCTCGGAACCACCCGCAATCTCCGACCCAATTCCCTATCTGTAGCGCCGGTTCATTCCAGCGGCCACCGTCGATCCACCGTCGTTGCCGTCTCCGAAGCTGTCAAGGAGAAGAAGGCTCGGGCTTCATCCACAAATCTGGTAATTCATTGCTGTCTACCTATTAGCACTCGAGCTCGACACCACAATTGCACACATAGAATTCACAAGAGAACAATAGAGTAGAACGGAAGAGCCGAGCTCCCAATTTCATTAATTGACAAATATCTCAACTGACAACAATTTCTCCCCAAAGGACTAATTATACTAGACAACGAAATAGTAACTCTACTAACTTTAACAGTTTTACTATCAAGAAGCAGTAAATACTAAATGCCAACAACAACACATAACATTACTCCCTTCTCCAAGAACAACCTTGTCCACAAGGCTTAGAAACGAAAATCTGGAAACCTGAGGACAAATTCATCATAGTCTTCCCATGAGGCTTCTTCTTCAGAATGTCCAACCCACTGCACTAAAAGTTGTGTGCCAGCTGCATTGTTCTTTTTGTAAATCCTTCTGTGGAGAATTGCCCAGGGTCTCTCTTGCACCAATCCTTCCTCTGTGACAATAGGTAATTCAGTTGTTGGAGTGACATGAGGTCCCAAATGTTTCTTAAGACAACTCACATGGAACACAGGATGGATTTTCGTGCCATCAGGAAGCTTCAATTTGTATGCAACCTGCCCTATTTTTTCCAGCACCTCATAGGGTCTGTAGAATCTCGGATGCAGCTTATTGAAGGAATGAGAAGCTAAAGCTTTGTACTGATACGGAACTAATCTCAGATAAACGAAATCATCCACAATGAACTCTCTATCAGTGCGATGTTTGTTAGCTTGAGCCTGCATCCTCTGTTGAGCTATCTGCAAATTGGATTTAAGCATGGACAGAATCCTATCCCTTTCCAGAAGACTTCTTTCCACCACATCTTGCTTAGCTGTTCCTCTTTCATAAGTCATAATAGAAGGTGGAGGGTAGCCGTAGACAATCTCAAATGGAGTAGTTGTAGGATATTTGTATCTTAGACTTATTGTAAGATTGGCTATCCTTGTAACAAAAATATTGTAAAATCATTCACATGCTCAATCTAGGTTTTAGAGTTTAGCTTTAGGCTTAGAGATAGGTGATTGAAGTGAAGATCAAGAAATGAAGAAGTGTGCAGATGCATTGTGACCAATCAGCACCTCATATCATTTGCATATGAATAAGGTTTTCATAAACTTAGGTTTAAAATTGAGAAAAATGTGTTCTTCATCAAAATTCCAGTTTTCATATGTTTGGTGACTGGTCACCTTAAGCTTTGCTTTTGACAGCTCAGTTCGTGACAGTGACTGGTGATCAGTTGCTTGACAGATCAGTGCTTTGTCCGGTTTTAAACAGATCAGTGCTTTATCAGGTTTTAAACAGGTCATGTTATTATCCGGGTTGACTGAACATCTGTTTAACCGATGGTTAGTCAGCTACACCCCACTACCTCGGTTTTGACTAGTTTTGACAGATCCTGTTGTTGTCCGATCAAGCATGCTTTTAACCGTTATGTAGTCGACTGGTGATTGGTCTCTTAACAGATCAAGCCTTTATCCAGTTTTGACAGATCATGTCTTTATCCGACTAAGCATGCTTTTAACCATTGGGTTGTCAAAGGCATCCCACTATCTCAGAATTGTCTATGGTTAAATGGGATGAATTAATCCGGTCCATCCATGCTCATTTCTAGAAGTCATCTTGTCCGTTCAAAACTCATCCTCACTCTCTATAAAGCCTAGACCCCCTCTCACACCTCACTTAGGGTTTTTGCGCATACATTATCTTCTTGCATCTTTCAAAAACTCTTATATTGTTGCTGCCTTCTTGTTTGGTTTTGAACCATAAATCCTTGTGATCTTTCATTCACATAAAGTTTCTACAAGGATTCTTAAGTTGGCAAGCACATGAACTTCTTTCAAAGTTTCGGTTTTTCAAACATTCATCTTTGAAGGAAACCTTGAAGAAGTTCTCATCTTCACCGTTTCAACTTCCAAGTTTTCAAAACTCATTTAGTTTAGAAGTTGAAATAGTGTCTTCAATCTTGTCTCCCATGTTCACACATTATTTGAGACAAGGTTGATATTTAGGAGTCATTTGACTTTGTGTTTTTCTGCCCAGTTTCGTGACTAGTGCATTAGAACACCCAGTTGTCCAGCGGATTTACTGAAGCTCCGTAGCTCTCTGTAACTCTGTTGGTGACTGGTCATACAGTTTCACAGCTTACATATTTGGTGCCGCTGACCAGACATACGTGTGTATTCTCTGGAAAGTGATTGACCAGTCATCTGTACCACTGGAGGTGGAGCGATTGAAGAAGAAGCCGCACGAGGGACTGCTGCATCTAAGACTAGGTACATTAGATATTGAGCATTGTCTGAACCTTGTATTGGGCATATTTTTGCCGTTTCATAGTGGAAGGCCGGTCTTCTGATAGACCCCCGGTTTTTTACCCTTTTGGGGTTTTTCCGGGTACCAAAACCTTGTGTCCATTTCTGTGAATTGTTAACAAGTTGACTAATCATAAAATCAGATTTAATAATGCACCAACTTGACATGACATACAATCTGGACAAAACTGTGTGACTGGTCATCCTATAACTGCTGCATTAGAACCGCTGGATTTGAATAGGTTGTAGTTGTGGATAGCCCGCAGATTTCATCTTCACTGAATCTGTTTTGGGAACCTAAGTTGGCATAGCATCAGAATGTGTTTGAACAAATTCACAAGCATACACAAACTGTCAATTAAAGGACTGGTCACATATTCAGTTCGGAAATAAATTGACTGGTCACGTAGTTCAGTATAAAAACAAAGTCTCAGGTTCATCACATTAGGTGACTGGTCACCTAAGTGATATGTTGTGTGAATTGTTTGTACTTGCCGTGACTTAATTGAAAATTACCCCCCTCATTGCCCAACCTGTAGTAGTTTTTGCGGACGTATGGTAGGATGAATTGTAGCTCCATTCAGCCCAAGAGAGCCAAGTTGTCCATTTCCTAGGTTGTAGTCCAGCAAAACACTGTAAATAAGTCTCCAAGCACCTGTTAACTACTTCGGTTTGTCCATCAGTTTGAGGATGATACCCTGAACTCATTCTCAAATCAAAACCTGAGAGCCGAAAGTACTCCTTCCAAAAGGCACTCACAAAAACCGGATCTCTGTCACTTACAATAGTGGCTGGCATACCATGTAGCTTATGCACATTATCAACAAACAGCTGTGCTACAGTGATAGAAGTGAATGGGTGGGAAAGTGCTATGAAATGAGCATATTTAGAGAGCCTATCAACCACCACTAATATCACAGAATAGCCCTTGCAAGGAGGTAGTCCTGTTATGAAGTCCATGCTCACATCTGTCCAAATCTGTTGGGGTATTGGTAATGGCTGCAACAACCCGGGTGGAGAAATTGTTTCATACTTGTTGCGTTGGCAAGTGGGGCATTCGCCAACCATGAGTTTTATGTCCTTCTTCATCCCCGGCCAATAAAAACTCTTTTTCATCCGTTGGTATGTCCTCAATACCCCTGTGTGACCCGCTGTAGGCGTACTGTGGTTTTCCTCAAAGATTTTGGACCTCCAATTGGATGTGGGACTTAAAACAATGCGGGATTTATACTTGAGGAAACCGTTATCGACTTGATACTTAGCTAAATGGCCCTGCACAAATGCTGAATGATCAGAGTCACATGTAGACTGAAATTGCAGCACCTCTTGTGTCTTGTGGATCACCCAGTCATCTTTCTCAAGGTGCCTCCGTAGGTCGTCCAGCCAACCAAAGTAAGGATATGAAATAATCAAACATTCCCCCATATCAAGCATGGCTAATTGTGCGCTTGTTGCTGCTTTTTCTGGAAGTTGCAGTGAACCAGGAACTCTGGAAAGAGAATCAGCAACTAGGTTCTCACTACCAGATTTGTATTGTATCTCGTAGTCGTATCCCATCAATTTCTCCACCCACTTTTGCTGGAAAGCTGTAGTAGCCTTTTGTTGCAGAAAATATTTAAGACTATTGTGATCAGTCTTAATGATAAAGTGTCTTCCTTGGAGGTAGTTGTGCCACTTCCTGACAGCATGGACAATAGCAATGAGTTCCCTTTCATAGGTTGACAAAGCTTGATATCTCGGGCCCAACGCTTGACTGGTAAAAGCTATTGGACGCCCTCGTTGTTGCAAAACTGCCCCAATACCAATTCCGGAGGCATCACACTCAAGCTCAAAGGGTTGGGAGAAATCTGGCAATGCTAAGACCTGAGGAGACACCATCACTTTCTTGAGCTGCTAGAAGGCTGCGTCCGCTTCTTCAGACCACTGGAAGGCATTCTTCTTGGTCAATAAGTAAAGTGGTTGGCAAATCTTGCCATACCCTCATACAAACTTGCGGTAATAGCCGGTCAAACCCAAGAATCCCCGTAACTCCTTCACTGTAGTTGGTGTAGGCCATTCCTCAATTGCTTGGAGCTTGGAAGGATCTACTGCTACCCCATTACTAGATACAATGTATCCCAGATATTCAACACTACTCTAACCAAAAGAGCACTTTTGTTTCTTCACAAAGAGTTGCTGCAGCTGCAATACTTCAAAAACTTTCTCCAAATGTAGCAAATGTGCCTCCCAAGTGGCACTATACACCAATATGTCATCGAAAAATACCAACACAAACTTCCTAAGAAATGGTTTAAAAATTTCATTCATTAAGTTCTGAAAAGTTGCAGGTGCATTGGTCAAACCAAAGGGCATGACTAAAAATTCATAGTGCCCCTCATGGGTGCGAAAAGCTGTTTTTTCAATATCTAGAGGATGCATTCTAATCTGATGGTAACCAGAACGTAAATCAAGCTTAGTAAAATATCGAGCACCATGTAATTCATCAAGAAGATCATCAATCAATGGTATGGGAAACTTATCTTTGATGGTGAGCTGATTAAGTTGGCGGTAGTCCATGCACATGCGTCAACTGCCCTCCTTTTTGAGAACCAAAAGCGCCGGAGAAGAGAAAGGGCTATGGCTTGGACGGATGAAACCAGAATCCAGGAGTTCTTGCACCGCCTTTTCGATTTCAGTCTTCTGTTGAGGCCCATAGTGGTAAGGTCTGATACCCACTGGTTTGGCACCTTCCACCAATGGTATCTTATGATCATGAGCTCTGGGGGGCGGTAAGCTAGTGGGAGTCTGGAACAACACTTCATAAGTAGTGAGCAGCCCTTGTAACTCCTCAAGTTGATGTTGGTTTAGATCGCATGCTTCGCTCTTTTCTACTGCAATAGAGTACAGAACAACCCCCCAACTAGTTGTATGAGTGATGTCTTCTAGCTGATGCAAGGAGCTTGGTGACAGAAGGAAAATTTGGGGAGAAGGGCTGGCCAATTTGAAAGTGGTATCCCCAATAGTAAATTCCATAGTGAGGTGCAGGAAATCCCACAAAACAGGCCCTAAAGTCACTAGCCATCGAACTCCAAGCACCACATCGCATCCCCCCAGAGGTAAAGCATAAAAATCCATGATACACCCATATTCTCCCATGGACAAGGGTATTCGCTTACAACAACCACTACTACGGACTTTACCGCCATCCGCAACAGACACTTCAAATTCCTTCGTAGGTGCTAACTCCCAACTCATCTACTGCACTAGCCCCGACATTGATGAAATTATGGGAACTTCCAGAATCCAACAACACGAGAATAGGAGTTTCCCCAATAATCCCCTTCACTTTCATAGTCTTCACATTCTTCACTGGGCTAGTACCATAGTATGCACACTCACTAAGCTCCATATTCTGCAATTCGAGAGGGACCTCATCAACTTCTTCTACTGTGCACTCTGAAAATTCATAGTTAAAATTTGCATCTATGACTGATAGCTCCTTCTTAGCACATTGATGGCCTTTTACAAACTTCTCATCACAATGGAAACAAAGGCCCTTAGATCTACGGAGTTGGAATTCTTCTGGGGAGATTTTTCTCATTGGGGGTGGGACAGGTTTATTTGGAGTAGGTGGGGGAGCCCAAAGTGACACACCCCGCCCCAGAGAGTGGGGCCTGGGAGGTGCGGCCATCACCCCCAAAGAGTGACGAAGCCTAAACCGAAAGAAAACGACAAACACCAAACTAAAACGATAACAAGGGAACAAAGTTACAACAAACCCAATGTACCAGAGCGTCTACAGCAGAAGTAACAAATTTACACAACAGTAGCCCGAAGGCGAAAACTACACAACACTTCCACATACAAGAGTATCAACCACAATAGACGAAGACAAAGAGGCTAGTACTCTTTGTGACTCAACCCAAGCTATCCTGAAATCCGCCGCTCGTCTTGGTGGTGCTCACAGTATCAGGTCCTGAGGGGGCGCAAAACAAGGATGAGTGGACAGGGAAAATAAAGATTAGTGTAAAACATTTACAAATCAATATAATAACCCCCATATTTCGAAAACACTCAGTAAAAGCCTTTACTATAATGAGCATGCAGCAGTAGTACAGTAAGGTATCACAATAGGCCGTGATCTAATCCGACCTGGGGAATTTAACCACCAGTGACGGTGTGTAGGACAAGGGGAATTCAACCACCATGCCCGGATGTCAGGACAAGGGGAATTTAACCACCAATGCCCAGACATCGCATGCTTAGAACCCACTGGGAATTCAACCCACTGGATTCTCAGGTGTGCCATCAACTGTACTAATCATAATCACCATATGCACAAAATCCATTTCATAATCATATATATATATATATATATATATATATATATATATATATATATATATATATACTAATCATAATTTAACCACCATATGCACAAAATCCATTCTCATAATCATCATATATATATATATATATATATATATATATATATATATATATATAAATCATATCATGCTCAAAACACATTTAAAATCAACCCCGTCCACTCACAGAAAGGCCGAACGATCCTCCTCGTCGTCCGTAGGCGCGGGTCGGGTATGCTGATCCCTCTGATACTGCTCACCTAGTTAAACCAACAGATCACAATTTAATAATGACAATCAACTTGAACTGTACAAACTCCAATTCTCCTTGTTTCACTCAAATGGGGTTTAACCGTAACTCGAATGGCGAAACGGAGCTGGCCAACGAGTCCGGAACGTCGTTTCCACACTGAAAAGTGGTCGGTCAACAGCGTTGACCGACGGTCAACGGCGTCAGCACGCGAGGTGCTCACGTGGTGTCCACGTGGCTCACGTGGTGCCCACGTGGCGCTGACGTGGTGCCCACGTGGCGTGGGCCCACCTGACGTGGTGACCACGTGGCGATGGCGTGGTGCCCACGTGGTGCTGATGTGGCATCCACGTCATCACAATCGTGCTGGTTTCACGGCCGCCGCACCGGCGTCGCGCGGGTGCCGGCGCGGAAAACTCATCGGAATCTGGAAATTTCCAGATTCCGGCGAGTTCATCCACGCCGCCACGTCGCCGCCCCTACAGTCGCCGGAAATTCCCCAGATTCCGGCGACAAACTCCATTTTCCGGCGAGCCCCCAAAACACTCAATACTCAACCGTTTTCAACATGCAATATATGGAAATTCATCTACAGATCGCCAGGATTCCAAAAATCATACTCACACCACTCACCGAGGTCGGGTTTGGCCGGAATAAGCGCCGGAAAAGCTCGGACTCCGTCAAACTCGTCGCCGGCGTTCCAGGGGGTCTCCGTCGATGCTGTTTAGTGCCCTAAGTTCACCTCGACGCTGGGAAGCTGATTTTGACCTTCGTTTCCTCCAATTGTGATCGGCGTGAGGTCGCCGGTATTGAAGCAAACGGCGTCCGTCTCCTGCTCGTGCTCAACAGAGGCCCTCCACGCGGATTCTGGGTCTGGGACTTCGTGGGTGAGTTGCTGGGGATGTGACGATCTCAACCCACGTGATTAGCAAGCCGATTAGTGGCCGGCGATGGTGAATCGCCGGTGGGACTGAGTCGACTCGGTTTCACCGAGTTGGGGGCGCGCGCGTGTTTGGTTTCTCCCTTCTGTTTCTGTTTTTTTACAACTTTGGAAAACTATTTTGAAGAGCTGACTTAAACCCTCACCATTGAACATCAAATAACCCCAAATGGCCAGTCTTTGCACACCACATGTCACCCTACATCCCCCTTGATTTCATTTTAGTCCGTAACGTCCTCAATTCAGCTCGGAAACCAATTCCGTCTTCGAAAGTACGTTCGTATCGTCGAGGCCTACGTAAGAAGTACAATATCGAATATGAACTTCCTTACTATTTAAAAGTCAACCATTTGACCGTTCAGGGGCATTTTGGTCATTTCACATAAATTTTGAGAAATTTCTGAAACGGGTCGTATCACAAAGGGTTAAGGGTTTGGCAGAGGGGACGGTTTGGGGGACTGGTTTACTGGCAATTTGGGGTTTGGGGTGGGGTTGGCGAAGCCCAGACAATTTAGCATCATATTGAAGAGCAAGGGCCATAGCTCTATGAACATCAGTAGGCTGCAAGATGGTAACATCATATCGCAATTCATCCTTTAATCCACCCATAAAGCAGCTCAAGAGCAAATCAGATTTAACCGTGGGAGACCGCGTGGCCAATCGGCGAAACTCCGTAATATAATCCTTCAAGGAACCCGTTTGCCGAAGCTTAAACAGCGCCGTCGTGGCATCCTCAAACTCCGAAGGACCAAATTCGCGACAAAATGCAACGGAAAAATCCGCCCAACGCGGCGTCGCTTGCAAACAGTCCATCCAGCGGAACCAAGCCAACGGTTCGGCATCCAGGTGATAGGACACGGTCGGGACCTTCTGGTGCTCTGGGGTATTATAACAGGAGAAAAACAGCTCAACACGGTAGATCCAGGAGAGCGGGTCATCGCCGAGATCGAATCGAGGGAAATCGAGCCGTGGAGTCGGTGTGCGTGGCGATCCATTCCCTTCCCCGCGGCGATGATGGGCGGGAGACCCAAAATCAGGGGCATCGTCGCGATCAGAGCGGTGATGGAAAGAGCCGGATGAGGGGTGACCGGAAACGGCGAGCTGCCAAAGGCGGTCCTGGATCGCCTGGATCTGAGTTGCCATGGCGAAGATGGCGTTGGTGACCGTTGGGTGTGGGACGGTGAAATGAGCTTCGCAGAGAGAGTGGAGTTTATCAAGGCCTCCGTCGAAGCGGGTCTGCGAGTGACGGAGATCGGCGACCGCCGCTTCAAGCTCAACAACACGATCGCCCATCGCAACACTTCGGGTAAGGTAACGACGGTGGGGCATGCACAGGCGGAACGCCGAGGACCGATTGGCTGATACCAATGTTAGCACTCGAGCTCGACACCACAATTGCACACAAAGAATTCACAAGAGAACAATAGAGTAGAACGGAAGAGCCGAGCTCCCAATTTCATTAATTGACAAATATCTCAACTGACAACAATTTCTCCCCAAAGGACTAATTATACTAGACAACGAAATAGTAACTCTACTAACTTTAACAGTTTTACTATCAAGAAGCAGTAAATACTAAATGCCAACAACAACACATAACACTACCTTAAATTTCACTTCTTGATTGATTGGAGCTGCCTGGTTAAATTTTGTTTCTGTTTTGCATGGTAATTGGATTTCCCAAGTTTTGTTTTTTTGCTTGGTTTTCCAGTTGTGTGCAGCTGAGATTTAAGAGCAATTCCAGTTATATTAAGTTGGTTGATCTCAAAAATGAAAACCCAGAATAAAAATCGAATCGATCTGGTGCGTTAGTGTAGGATCTTTGGCCCTTGCTATTCCCTGCTGGATTCGTAGAAAAATCTCGGATTTTCCAAGGTAATTTTCGAATTTTCAATTTTTTTGGAATTTTGAATTTCGTTTCTATGCTGATCAAATCGAAAGTGGATTTTTTTTTTGATGAAAATAAATTATATTAAAGAGAGAAACCCCGCGGACAACCGGGGGCAATAGAGTCAAATACAAGAGCCATCGTGGCTGAGGAAGGCACATTATTTTGCCAAATGTGTAAATTGGGGAGCTGGTGACCATGATTAGCAATAGCATCAGCAGCGAAATTAGCCTCACGGAATACATGAGACCAAGAAACATCTTGGAAGCGAGTAGCAAGAAGCCTGATGTCCCTCATGATCGCCCTGAGAGACCACGGAGTTGCGCAAACGCCACGGGCACAGTCAATTATAAGTTTGGAGTCGCCTTCCACAGCAAGGTGAGAGAAATGATGTTGCCAAGCGAACATAAGAGCATCTTTAAGAGCTAGAGCCTCTGCCATAGGCACCGTGGTCTTACCCAACGGTCTTGACCCAGCCAACAGGGGAGCTCCAACGTTGTTTCTGATAATGAATCCGGAGGCGGCACCAGTCTCCAAAACCGAGCCATCAAAATTGATTTTGTGACGATCCTGGTCAGGGGGTTGCCATTTGATGTTTGGAGGTGGAATACTCGGGTGGTGATGTTGAGTAGGGGCATTAGCCTCGAGGAAATCCTTACCAGCAGCCAGGGCGCGATGGATAACTTGGGAGTGATGGGGAGTTTTATGACGAAAGACAAGATTGTTCCGCGCATCCCAAATCTGCCAGCAAATAAGGAGAATCCGAGAGAGTAAACCATCAGATGAGGTGGGGTCAGCAAACAGTTTTGCTAACCAATCTTTAAACATGATTATGTTATTTGGCTCAGGAAGCGGAATATCTGGCATAGAAGTCCAGATACTCTTCGCAAAAGCACAATCATAGAACAAGTGATCCATGGTTTCAACATCCTCCGAGCAGAGTTGACAAGTAGCATCAATCTGGGGCTGAAACCGACTTAGTCTGAACTTGGTTTGAATTCTATTCCGCAGGAGCATCCAACTTTTAACTTTCTGAGGAATTTTTAGTTTCCACATTCTCGTGATGGACTTGCAATTTGGATGATCCGTGGACATAGATTGGCACCAGGTAGCAGATTTAATAGAAAAAGTGCCACTGGAGGTAAAACCCCAGATAAACTCATCCTCAGTGGGATGCATGGGTAGATAAACATTACAGATCTTGTTGACAGTAGAACTATCGAGAAAGCTTCGTAATTTGTTTCTATCCCAAGCTTGATTATCAATGAAATCACTTACTAAGCTATCGGTATTTACTAAATGGTGTTGATCTTCCGGAATAAGCATGATAAGGGGAAAGTCAAAGACCCAATTAAAAGTCCAGAAGTTGATACTTCTACCATTTCCTACAATCCAGCGAATACCATTTGAGATCACCGGTCTAGCTTGAAGAATCCCTTTCCATGCTAAGGAAGCAGTAGAAGTCGGTTTAGCAATGAAAAAGGAATTCTGCCTCAAATATTTAGCTTTGATCAATTGAACCCACCAGTTTTCAGGTTCGGTAAGGATTTTCCAACCAAGTTTGGCTAAGGCCGCCATGTTATAATCTTGGGCTTTCCTAATTCCCAAACCACCGCTTCGTTTCGGAGTGCACATATCCTTCCAGGCAACAGGAGGGGTTTTAACATGCGATCCCCAAAAAAATTGCCGGCTATGGTCATCAATTTGTTTAGTAATCTTGGTAGGGCATTTAAAACATGACATCACATGGTTCGGCATTCCTGCTAGATTAGATTTAATTAAGGTAAGCTTACCTGCTCTAGATAACGCATTGGCCTTCCAACCTGCAAGTTTAGACTTAATACGTTGGATCAATTCATTAGTGTTGGTTGGGTCCCTCCAGAAAATAATATTATGGATACCCAAGTATTTCCCTATAGTCGTCTTATGCTGAATACTGAGAATACTGACAATATCATTCTTGACTTGGTTGGTAGTATTGGATGAGAAGTACAGAGAAGACTTATGAAAATTAATACGCTGGCCTGAGGAAAGAGCAAAATCATTAAGCACTTTAATAATGTTCCTAGCAGCCTTAGCAGAAGATTTTGCAAAAATTAGGCAGTCATCAGCAAACATAAGTGTAGATATTCTCAACCCGCACGGGGAGGAGAGAATACCAACCTGGTTCTTGGAATTCATAGTGAGGGCATTTAGCTTCCTGATAAAAGGTTCCATGCATAATATGAAGATATAAGGGGAAAGTGGGTCACCTTGTCGAATGCCTCTCGTGGGTTTAAAGTACCCATGAGTCTCGCCGTTAATAAGAATTGAAAATGAAGCTGATGTAATACATTCCATGACCCAGGTGATCCAGGACTCATGGAATCCGAACTTACGGAGGACATTCCGAATATACTCCCAAGACAGAAAGTCATAAGCTTTTTCAAGGTCCAATTTAATAGCCATTTCACCGAGCCGACCTTTTTTCCTGTTAAAACCTGAAAACAATTCATGAGCAATTAAAATATTGTCAGTAATCGCTCTTTCTGGGGCGAAAGCCCCTTGATTTTTGGAGATGCATTTTTTAAGGATTGGCTTAAGTCTTGAGCTAATAATCTTAGTTATGACTTTGTAAATGACATTGCATAGACTTATAGGTCTAAAATGATTAACTGATTCCGGTTGGTCAACTTTAGGTATTAGGGCTATATTAGTGTGATTAAGAGGTTGGAGGCTGCCACCGTTTTGGAAGAAATCCATAACAGTCCCACAGACGAGAGGTTTGACTTCCTCCCAGTGGGATTGAAAAAAGATGGCATGAAGACCATCCGGGCCTGGAGCTTTAAGACCCCCAATACAATTTAAGGCTTGGTGAATTTCCTCCACATTCACAGGACGCATCAAGTTTAGATTATCCTCATCATTGATGCATGGGCTGATAGCTTCAAGGAATTCCGACATGACTTCATTACCACATGGAGATGTAGCAGTGAATCTACTTTTGAATTCACGAACAAAGGTTTCTTCCAACCCATTCTTCTTTTCCCACCAGATTCCTTGTTCGTCTTTGATTTTGTGAATAGTATTTCGATTCTTTCTGATCTTTGCTTGGGTTTGGAAAAAAGCCGTATTTCTATCACCAAGGGAGAGCCAATTAGCTCGTGCTTTTTGAGCCCAGAAAATCTCCTCTGCTTTATGCAAGTTTTCCAAGTCACTTTTTGTTTCTGATTCCTTATCCAGCAAATAGGCACAATTAGGATTCACCATGAGTCGTTCCTGGTAATGATCAAGCATAAGTTGCTGGTCTTTGATTTTTTGAAAAATATTCCCATAAACTTCCTTGTTCCAGTGCTTTACAAGAGTTTTAAAAGCATTAGTAATAGTAATGAACTTCTGTTGATTATCTCCTGTAACAGGCAAAGTCCATGCTCTTTGAACAATATTCTTAAAGTCTAGGTGGGATAACCACATTGCTTCAAATTTGAAGGCTTTTGATTTATACATTGTATCCTTGTACAAACTGAGAATTAGTGGACTATGATCAGATCCCGTTATGGGAAGATTAGTCAGTGATGCTTCCGGAAATTGGTTCCACCAAGGATTATTAACCACTGCACGATCAAGTCTCTCAAAGAGGATGCTTTGGTCTTTATGATTATTCGTCCAAGTAAATGGAACACCCGTGAAAGGTAGAGAAATAAGCCCTGCAGAGTGCAAAAAATCGGAAAAATTAATCATGTAAGTAGTTGTAGCCGCTGTTCCGCCCACTTTTTCGTGGGGGAACAAGATGCAGTTAAAGTCTCCCATTAACAGCCACTTAGCATTACCTGGGTTCAGCAGCAGTAATTCATTCCATAGGCTTAATTGGAGAGTTTTTTGGGGATAAGCATACACAAAGGTAACAACACAGGATAACTTCTTGACATTATCGGCAATATTACAGTGAATAAAGCGAGCATGGGAGCAAATAACATCAACAGACAAAGCAGTAGAATCCCAAAAAAGCAAAAGACCCCCAGCTCGGCTAGTAGGCGCTACTTCAAAGACCTTATCAAACTTATGCCAAGAAAGAGCAGAAGAGTCTCTAGCATAAGAAGACTTAGTTTCTAACAGACACGCTAACTTAATATCATACATCTTGCAAAAAGAACTAAATTGAGACCTAAGACCAGGTCGTCTAAGGCCTCTAATGTTCCAACAGAGCCACTTCATTAATCGATATCATTAATATTGGTAAAACTTGGACCAACTCCTCCCTGCTCATCTCTGGTACGCTTCCTGGAAGTAATCGCCTCCATATTCCAATCTGCTGCATCCATATTAACATCCTGGAACGCAATTTCGTTCAGGTCCTGGAAAACCGGGGCAGCAGTGATAAAATCAGAAAACAACGGATCAGTTAGTAGGTTTAGTTCCTCTGAGAAACCAGAAGTTAGGTTCGCAGGGTAGTAAACTGGGTTAAAACGGATATTAAGATCTGCAGGTGAATCAAACCCGCAGTGCTTAGGAAAGAGACAAAAGGAATTAGGTAAAGAGCTTACTCCCACACGTTCAGCAACAGAAGAATTTCTAGTATGAGAAGGGGAAGTTCGATGGTTAAACAGACCATCCACAAAGAGGTTTTCACGCACAGTGTCCGCATAAGAACGAGAATGAATAGACGCAGTAGTCCCACGCTCCATAGGAACGGCAATAGAGCCACGGCCAGGTGCAGCAGCTCCACGACGACCTCTACCACGCCCACGGCGACTTCTAACTTCCGTCCAGCCATTTTGGTTTCCCTCAACAGGGACTGTAGGGGTAGGGACACCTCCTGGCTCTTTCAATTCCATCTGGAACCAGTGCATAGCAGCAGGGAAGCAGAGCATGACATTCGCTGTAACCAGCTCCTCGAGCACCTCATCGGGAACTTCAATATGTGGTGGAAAAACAAAGGGTTCATTGTCCGAGCGTCTCTCAACCATGAAAGCATGGTCCTCAGCCCTTCCCTCAGGGCAGATTCCTTCATGCTGAAAATTACCACAATAGAAGCAGATAGGAAGCAGTCTTTCATAGCTGATGAATATAGGGTTAGATTCATTGTCATTAATGACAAGAGCCCTCTTAAGTGGGTAGCGTAAGTCCACATCAAGTAGCAGCCGTACAAACATCCCATTAGGGCCAGAAAAGTTGACAGAGTCAATGTGGATAACCTCACCAAGATACTGCCCTAAGTCCCGCAGTATGTCCTCACGCCGGTACTGGATTGGGAGCTTAGGAAGTCTCGCCCAGACCCTCAAGGTGTCAATCTTGCAGTTAGCAGTGAAGTCAGGGGTCCACTTCTGAACATGGAAGATGAATCCGTTGATATGCCACGGCCGACCATCCAGCACAAAGTTCACTTCCTCCTGGTTAGCAAGTTCGATCACACACCACCCTTTCCCGTGATGGTCAAGGGTGAAGTTAGATTGAACTCCAGCGTTCCAGTCCGTGGCTATCTTTTTCTTAATGTTTTTGACATCAATCTTGGGGCCAAAGACCTTCCCCACGACACAGCATTCATCGAGACGTTGCAGTATGTTGTCCGCGCCCTGAGCAATCTTGACATTGGTACGATTTCTGTCCACAGTAAACGCACACTGACCCTTGGAAATTGTGTAGGATTGTTGGCCAGGGCCTGGTCTGGGAAAGAGGCCTGGCCATTGGGGTCCTCGGATTCTTTCGATGGTACTAGCTTGTTTTTCCTTATTAGCAAAGAAACGGGCCGCCATGGGAGCACGCAGTGAGGGAAAAGTAAGCCAGTAAACGCAGAACAGGGAGAGAGGCAGGTAAGGAAGGCAGGAGGTAGTGTAAAGAGTTCTAAAGAAGGGGAAGGAATAAATAGGCTTGGGCAGGTAGGGGAAAAGAAACTCAAAGGAAAAGAAGGCAAGGAGAGGAGCTTGCCCAGGAAAGCTAGGAGGGTAGGCAATGATAACAGTAAAAACTTGCAGAGGCGCAAGCCTATAGAAAAACCTAGAGACGTAAACCCAGACACCCAAGTAAAGTAGAATACGAGGAGTCTGAGTGCAGGGAACGAGGAAAAAGTTCAATCTCCTAGGAGAGGAACCAAAGGCTGAGGGGTGAAGAGAAAAGACTAAGGGGATCAGCATAGAAAACCGAGAGAGGAAGGCTCTCCAGCTTCTATGCATGCGTTCTGACGACCAGAACCCAAGACATCGAAAAACAGAAAACCCAAAAGCAAGGATCAAAATAAGAGCCACCACCCCACAAACCCAATCAACTAAAACGAAACAGAAACAAATAGCAATCATCACAAGACTAGCCAGCAAGGTAAACGAACTAGGATCGAAACAGAAACCAAGCAACGTACAAACATAGAACAGCAGAAATCTAACTCCACAAGGGATAGCAATCGAGTACATAAACAGGAGCGTAACAAAGTAAAATGGACAAATAACCACATCAGCCATAATAGGGAGAGACCACCAAATAATCAGTAAACATCTGAACCAACACCCAGCAAACAACATCAACAGATAGCTGTAATGAAAAAACTTAATAACCCAAATCAAAGGATTCCATTTAAGAGTTAACAATCGAAAAGGATTAGTCCAGTAAACATACCAAGGGATGGGTGTCCAGACATACTTCAATTTCGCAGTTGACTTCAATCTCCTGATCAAACGGATTCCCCAACAGTTTCCGATTAGGTGTTGAGCTTGCTTGCTAAGTCTAGCTGGCTCCAAAATTTGCTTGGGGACAGTGATCAATAGTACTAGGATTAAACAACCCATGCTTTGATTGTCGGATTTCACCCAAACTGGGCGTGATTTCTCAGTGGATTCGCCACTTGCAGGCGTCGCGAGGGAAACCCTAGTTTCCCCAAATCGCCGCGCGTGAACAGCGCGTGCAACTATCATGGATTCATTTATGAGGTGGGCAATTCTCGTGCAGGTTTTTCGAAAGTGGATTCGACGGTGACTAGTTTCGATTTTTCATTTAAATTTCTGTTTGGGGCGTGCAAAATGCTTCTGCAGTCAATGATGGCGAACGGTGCTCCGCGAAATCCCAGTTTTTCTGAGGAACCAAAGGAAAACAAAGGAGAAGAGTAGCATTTTGACGAAAATGCCCACCACGTGCAGGTCACGTGTATTTTTTAACGGCCAAATTGTTGTTCATCAGTTAATTTAGACGGAAGGGGGCAAATTGACTAAAAATACAAGTTAAGGGGGTTAATTTTCCAAAATACAAGTTAATGAAGCAAATCAAAAGTGAGGTACAAGTTAAGAGGGTAAATTGGCTAATACCCTATATATATATAGCTTTACTAAGTAAAGAAAATAAAGTTTCCAGAGTAACAGTGTATGTCAACCAACATACAAGAAAGCAAAAAAAACAAAAAGCATTCATCAAAACAAAATGCACTGTCTGATGCCGTATTATATGTCTTGTGTGCATGTTACCAATGTAGCATATTAACAAACTGCATACGAGACGAGAATATACATCGCTGAAGGACCGGTTGAATCTGGTTCAGGGACCCACTTAAATAACAATAGGCGACAAGCGGAGAAAAGCGTCCGAGTCCGACGAATCGGCGACCGACAAGACAAAAAGTTGAAGGCGTGTTGACGTTTCATCTTTGTCTCTCATTCCGTTCAATTGGGGTTTGACGGCCGGTGCATGACTCCGTAGGCCTGCCAGCGAGAAAAGGGGAGGACTTCTTTTTTCGGTCGACAAAAGAAAGTTTATTAAAGCCCAAAAACAGGGCAGCACAACAGAACAGTACAAGAAGGGAGGTTTTCCCAGAAATAGGAAATTAACATAACACTTGTCAGCGGAGAGTCTGATGTGACATTCCTTTAGAAGCGTGTTTTACGGTGGGCACGGCAGGCCGTCGATATGTTGAGAATGTGGACTAGAGATGGTGGTGGCCGGAAGGACTTTGAAATGTGGATACATATGCAACAACTTAAACGTGGGCTTATTATACCAACTCATTAGTTTCCCATGTCTATGCTCGTGCAGGTTAAAACTTTAATGTGTTTGTGGAGTTTAGTTTAGCTGTTACTACCATTCGAGAAAGGGTTTTTATCAAGAATGGGGTATGGACTTTTAATAACCGAACTTTGTAGTGTCTGATTTTAGAAGTAATCAATTTAGTATCAAAACTTTGTGTCAAATTTTTATTGAAATTGGGGATAACTTTTTGTTAAAACTTTTGAATAAAATTCAGAAGCCATGAGTCAAAACGTCGTTTTCGTCTTTCATAGCAGTTAGGAGAAATGTTACCTGTAACAATGCATTGAATAATCTTTACACCTGTCTCCTGACTGATATGTTACATGCAAGTTCCTGACTAGAAGGTAGTGCTGCCATGCTGATCAGATTCATTGTTCGTGCCTGTTCAACAACAATAATACTGTTCAAAAAGGAAAACGGTCCACAGCTAGAGAGTGGTTTTTCGCTCGCCCAAATTAAGCAACACAGGACCGGCCCCTAAGTTTTCAAAGTTCTTCCGACCAATAAAGCTTGGGTGTTCTTAAGCTCGAATACAACAACGAGTTTTCACAAAAACAAAATTTGCGCTATACCCAAAGTTGCAACGTAAAAATGGGGCAATCAGCTTCCGTCAAAATAAAAGAAGAAAGCGTAAGAATCCAACCCCATATCAAAGATATCCATGGTGGACAAAACAAGGTCCAGAAGCATCGTGCCATTGTCAAATTCACTGAATTTCTTTCAGGACCACAAAGTGCATGTCTCTGCACTAGTTTGCATTAAGTGGAAGTTTATGGCTGGCAATACAGCCGAACCGAGTTTCAGATCTTCGTTCAAATGATTGAACTCCACTATATAAGTTTATGAGTAATCATTAGTGCCCATTAGGTTCCAAAAAATAGTATAAGCAAAATTTGAACTAAAAAATAATCCACGCATCTGAAACAAAAATATATTAGGAGTTGAAGACGACAAATCACTCTCAACATTAACTTAATTATTCCGCTTTTGCCTACCAGGAGTGACGTATGTCGCTTCAGTGATCTTCTCCACAACAACACCGCCATCCCTATCGAATCTGTACCAAACATTCAAATCTTCCAAAAATAGGTGATAAATTACGTCCCCAGAAGGATCTGGAGGGTTCACACTGTCAGGGCTCGAAGCTTCTTCATCGGGGGAATCATCTGAACTATCAATTGCTAGTTTACCATTTAGTGACTTAATGACGCAGTGATGAGGTCGATTCCGTTGAGACACTGACCGAATATCCCATGAAAGCACCTGCTTTATCAAGTTTTGGAACTCATCCGGTGACGCATAGAGTGAATTCTTTCCCTGTAACAAAGAAAATGAAGAAAGGATAAGAAACAAACGCAGGATTTGGTGCTTCATACTGGGAGAGAATAAAATGTTTTTCATTTAATGCGGTTAATTTAAGGACCTTTTTCAGGGCAAAAGAATTAACATTTCTATGCAGAAGATTTAAATGCCCCATTACTAAAACTGCGCGCTCTCTTCCTTTCCCCCTGTTCCTGGGAAAGTTACTTTCTCTTCATAAGGAAAGATTATATCATAAGTCTTTTAGTTATACACACCCCACAACTAGGGGTGGGCATTGGGTCAATCGGAGAGTCCGAAGAGCAGCCCTACAACCCAAAACCACCCATATAAATGAACAACCCGACCCACCCAACTCATTTATACACCGGTTGGGTTGTGCGGTTTTTGGGGTTAGACAAAAGAGAAGTGTGATCCGATATTAATAGAAATCAATGCAGCATCATATCCCTGCAAATTAACCCCTGTCAAATTATTCTTTATAAATATAATTTATGGGTCTAACCGAAGTTAGCCTATTCTTTTTTGATGAAGTTAGCCTATTCATGCTCCCCAGATCCATGAGTTCTTTTCTAATCTTCAACCATCCACTTCATTCATCAATTTCAAGCATCAATACCGCACCCAATCCAAAAATCTACCACATATCCCTTTAATTTCTCAACTCAATTTTAGAAAGAGTAAAGATAAGGGTGGAGACTGCACACCCAATTCCAAAAGGTTCGCAGGCTCTGGTAAAGAGAAGAATTGGCAGTCAGGTTGGTTGCCGTTGGGTTTTAGAAAAGACAAACAGCCTGTGCTTACACAATCATTTGGGTGGCCGGGTTTTTCACCCGAGTCTCTAATCATCGTAATTTAACTGACCCAACTTGCCCAGTTTCGGTCAGATTGGTCGGTCTGGCCAGTTGATCTGAAATTTTGCCCACCCCTACCCACAACAACCAAAAGTGTGCGGTAGAGATCTTCTTCATGTAAGATTAAGATGAATAAGGACAAAGTAATCAACCTACCATATTTGGACAATTATAACAGAAAAGATTACAGATTGTGAACCCTATAGTTGCAGAACCAATAACAACTGCGCAGGGAGTGAAAAAAATAAGTCAATTCCAACTAATTTAGATATGCATGATTGCTAAGGACTCCCCCAGGGATCTTAAAGAGGACGCAGGTTAAGAACCTAAATAAGATGGATTGGTAGGCCAACTGGAATGCAGCAATCTTACTGATTACCCCCAGGTAGTCCCATTTTACCTCATGAGATATGAAAAGGGATTTTGAGATGGTACAGGTGCTTGATAATTTAAGTAAAGATTAGATGACTCACTACTTTTGCCCAGCAGTCCGCAAGTGTTGAAGTAAAGCTCTCAGAGAAGCTAACAGAAGGTACTTCTAGTATATTGTCATCCTGCAAACAAGATGGATATTATTTCAAAACAAGGGAATTGATGATATAAAATATGGTAAACTGACATAGGAAGATGCCTCAGAGGTGTGCACCTAAAATTACAACAGAGTTATACACCAACATTTCAAATCTTTAAATATGCAATCATCAAGGATTACTGAAAAGATCTATATGTACATGTGTTGTGATTACTAGATACTTGAATGTTTAATTATCTATTTATAACCAACCAAACCCTGACAATTATAATAGGGCAACTGTCAACTAAAGTGTGAATCTGTATTCAACAGCATATCCAGTATACTATAGAACATCTTATCTAAACAGCACTTGATCACTTTCAACCCAAGTTTAATAACTGAAAATAGCAGATACTCCTGAATAGAATGGAAGATCTCTTATCATGAGAAAGGTAACTACAGAAATTAACAAATTCATGAAAGACCATGGAAATGATACCATCAACCACTTTGGCACTGTTGCTCCTTGGACAGCATCAAAGGGAAGATAAGGCTTGATATCAAGTACTGGCTGTTGAAAAAAGTAAATCAAGTAAGCGTGATTTTTAACAAAAATAAAAATCAGAGAAAACAGATATGTCAATTAGAGATTAAAAGTTCAAAACTTACTGTCCCATCAACCAAATCCACACCAGAGAGTAGAAGCCTATGCCCTTCTAAAGCTTCAACCTAAAACAGTTCACAGTATATAATTATAAGACTCAACATTTTTCTTCTCTTAAGTAGCATACTTTCATAATTTCATTATGTAAAATCATATTTGATTTTAAGATAGGGAATCAGGGATACATACAAAAAATTGTAGATGATTTTAATATTAAAGAAAGAGTTAACAATGGTGTGATCATTGATAACAAAAAGTAGACCGATATTAGTATCATACTCGCATGACACCTAAAATGTAGATCCATCATACTTAACACCACATCTCTAAGTGCCATACATAGAAAGGAACTTAGAGAGCCAAGGATATTGTTAAAGTCTACTTATTCCTTGACAACAGCCGAGCTTTCTATTCTGACTACTAGTTCTAAGTGTCATTGATAAAAAGGACCTTAGGGAGCTAAGAATAAGGTCAGGATATACTTTTAGTCCTTACATATGGTGCTTTCAATTCCATCCTTTGTCATGCCAACTTTGTTCTTCAGTCGTTGTGCTTTTACCACTGAAGTACTTTATTGACATGCACAGCACAAGCCATGTGACATAGTGTTCTTTTTTCTAAGGACACCATCAGCTTCCAGTCAAATGCTCTTATTGCCACCTTAATGGCATACCTCATAACTATTTGCTCAACATAGTCCAGACACTACGACCGCCTAAACATTTCGTAGCAGGGGCGAGGCTGACAAGATTTTTTGCAAAGTTTCAAACTCGATTATCTCAGGGCTAAAAGTTAATTTTAATACAACAATTAGATGTTGTAAATGCTTTCAAACAAAAATAAAATAAAATTTAAATGCTTTAAAAAAAACTTAGCACCAATATTCACACTGGAACAACTTTAAATCCATTCTAAGCATGTCTGATCTATTCCTCAACCACGTTGACTAAATTAGTTAGGCAGATTAAGAGCTCAACACTGAAATATGGCTGAAAGCCAGTTTAATTGGCCTTACTGCATCATTATTTTTTATACAAGTCAATTTGCTTAAGACCGGATTCAATCTTACAAAAAACACATATGGATGAAAGTACGTTAGGAACAGAGAACCCAACCCAAACTAATTGGAAATGGAGAGATCCCAGAAATTATATATCACAAAACAAGGCTTGACATTCTTGATGTGTATATATTACGCATGACTTGATTCAAGCACATGGGCAACTTAAATTCGTTTATGTGGATGACCATGAGGACGTTAGTCCTAAAGCATGGATTCATTACAGCATAATGCTAGAGAATCACTACACACAAATGCTTAAGCTGAAAGGGAATGGGCCAACAATGTACCCATACAAAATGTAGAGCACGAAAAGAAGGGAGGAACAGAAACAGATAACTGTGATCCTATGCTGCAATTTGCAAACCAACGAAAGAGTGGGAATGGGCATTGGAGGTTTGGAACCAAGGACCTGCTGCAAACGAAGGATATGATATGTTGGAATTAGAGCATCCAACATAAAACCAATTGGAAGTGGGTGGAGAGTGTCATGCAAGGCCTTATATTCCTGATGTGGACATATGCTCTAAAAAGTGTTCCACAGAAAGAGAGAACAAATAAATATAGGAAGCTATTAAATGGGTTTGGATTGCGTGAGATAGTAAGCTCTTATAGTGGGCCATTATTTATCACATTAATCCGGATAGCGCCTTCCTATCTTATCCGGCCCACGTTTTTTTCCCTCTGAAATCTTACTGGTTACGTATCTGCACTGTTCACTTCTGCTTGTGTCCTTTCTAACACATCATCTCCACCAACTGACTTCCCCACGTCCACAACCAATCTCTAAATTTAGTCTAATACAGAACATTAATACTTTTACATTTCAGCCATTATAAAAGATGCAGAAGTATAGCTTACCTTGGCAACTGAGAGTCCAATGGGGCATGGCCTGTGTGGAGATCTTGTTCCAAAGACTCCTATCCTTTCACCGTTCAGTCTTGGAACCCTCACCTATCCATCCAGTCAACCTTTCTATGAAGTTAAAAAGAATAATTAATAACTGAAGTCCCAGAAAGCATTATACCAGTACTCAGAGGCACATACCTTTGCCTTGATCCGTGACTTAGTTGGATCCTTCCAAAGCTTCTCCATATTTGTATTCAGATGAAAAACATATATCACCCAGCAGTGAGAATATTCTGCAAGACCCTCAAGTGATGCTGGAGGAACACGAGTTGAATCAAAGATCAAACAGGCCCTGGCAAGAGGAACAAGTAGAGGTTGCCTAGGCGTCCCATTCCTGTGCGATTAAGAAGTGGAAGTTCATGAATGGAACATTAAAAAAGGACTTTGAATGCACGAAAAATACACAATTTCTTTATATTGGCCAAAAAAGTATTCACCATTTAAAAAGATTTTTCCTAAAATTAAAGGTGAACAAATGCAATGAACTTCTGGAAAGCAAAGATGATATAGCCTAGGAAACTTCCTTTATCTTTTATTTTTTTGACATGAACTGGTTATGCTAAGGAGGGAAGACAAGAATTTGAGGGAATCATAGACCAACGACAAACGAAGAAGAACTGCAAACTAAAAGTTGCCTAGGATCCAATTCATGTGCGAATATTGTTGGCATGCAAACATGTTCTCTATGTGATAAACCCAATTATAGTGATTTCACCTGCACATAAATAATTTTATCTGCAGGATTCCATTTTCTTTGGCAAATGAAAGCAATACACCCAAAGACCAGCAGCTGTCCGTATAATATGTTTCATATTGTAACCAAATAAGTAATTAATTGATCCAAGTTGAATTTTTGAAACATTATAGGGAATAAACAATCTAACTTTCCTAAGCACAACAGAAATTTTTTCACCATAGCTTATGTCTGTAAACAAACAAAAATTTAGAAAAGCAAGAGGGCAGAGCATTTTGAAAATTTCCTCTTTTATTTGCACGAAGAAGCAACGATTTGAATTAACTCAGCAGATCTGAGTATATGCAAACCCACCAAATCCCTTTGGATGAAACTTTAGTATTAAGTAATAGTACATTTCTTGTTTTTCAATCAAAGTGTGAGAAACAAATATTAACTCGGAATACGAGACACCCTCCAGCCAATATACCTGGTAGAGAAGCATGACTGGATGACACCAATAGGTGCCATGGGGTAAGAACTCAGCTCCACATTCTCCAACTTGGGCTGCATCAGCGCTTTCCTCAAAGCCTCCAAGTTCCAACACAAAACGATAACAAATTAGCGGGTACATTCAACAAAAATTAAGCGGGTACATGTAACAAGATAACTATTACTTTCAGCTCGTTAACAATGCGGAGGTAACAAATATGATATAGGCAATTCCTAAGCATTTTAAAAAATGAAGCAGAAAACAGAACAAACACTGAGCAATCAAACTTCCATTAACAATGCACGTACGGTAAACCAATTCAATTATCAAACAGAGCCACAGCAAAAGATACCTTCTGAGCACGAATTCGACCTTGCCTTTCGGCGCCGGAGGCCTTGAGAGACTTCGCGAGCTCTTCACTCTTGGAATCCAAGGCCCTCGACTTTCTTGCCAGCAAATACACTGTTTCAATACCCAAACAAGAATAAACCACGAGAGCCCAATGCGGCACATGAAAAGAATAGTGCAGAATTTGTATACATACAAGAAAGGGCAGTGGAGGCGGAGAGAGCTGCGACCGCCAAGGTTATTGTGGCCGTTAACCATTTCGACTCTGCGGCGTAGCCCATGGCCGTGGATGCTCCGCCCTCAGTTGATTAGGGTTTTTTGGTTTCGGATTTGAATTTGCATTGACCAACGACTCCGGTAGGCTGCTGTCCGATCCTACTCGCTGGTTTATTTATTCCGATTTGGAAGGAAAAATATTTCGAGGGGCTTTGTTCAGGGCCGCCCGCGAAAACCTCTAATAGTGACCCTAAGTTTATTATTCACTAATTAAACCAAAATGAAGAAAATAAAGCTGAGGGTGGTCTAGCTCCATTGGTGTTAAGCATAAGAGCATCTCCAAGGGATGCTGTAAATATATAGGCAAATGTGTGATTTGATGGCAGATGTGACACTAAATTTATCAGTTTACCTAGTCACTAAAATAGTGTGCTCCAATGGAATAGGCAAACAGTTGCTGCAAATATTATTATATAGTTTACTCTGTTTTTACCATATATCATTTACGCTACTAATTCAAATTATGGTAAATAATTTTTCCCACCTAAATTCATTCACCAATACATACCCCCTCTAATACAACGTTTTTGTGGCTCTATGTGAAGTATTAAGTACAACTTATAGGAACTCCCAACCATTAATTATTTATGACTCACAATTAATCTGTTGTCAATTATGAAATACAACGTTGTTACTCTAATGCTCGCAATTACTACCTTGATAATGAATGAGGTTGTTGATGGTTGAGAGTTGAATGTTAATTAGATGAGTGAAAGTGGAGAAATAGTGTACAATTTAGTTGAGAGTTGAGTGTTAATTATATGAGTGAGAATGAAGAAATAATGTATAATTTTAAGTTACCATGATAAAAAGTGAGCAATAACATTTTTTTATTCAATAAATTGTGTGGGTTCCACTTTTACAGCATCTCATAGACTCTACAAATATACAGATTCTACGAGACACTGTATAATTTGCAGAGTCATTTACAGCATCCGTTGGAGAGCTGTTTTGCTGACGTGGCGCTACAAATTGGGTTTGTAGAGTCTTATACAGCATCCCTTGGAGATGCTCTAATCCATTGAAAAAAAATAACTTCTGTTTGTACAAATTGCGTCCACCTTGTTGAATGACGAACGAACCTGCAAAACAAGATAAAAGACAACAAAGGTTAACTAACACTAGTGGGGTGTTAGCCAAAAGCCCTTCGATGCCTAAGTCAGAAATGAGTTAATGAAGTTTGAGAGTTTTTAGAGGGTTTTTGTGTGTACCTTATAGTGGTTGTAGGAGGAATCTTTTTTGGCATATTTATTATGAGCATTAAATGAGATTTAGTACACTTGAATGATTGTCTGATCTCCGAGATCGCCTTCCGAGATGTGGTGGTCTCCCGAAGGAGCCTCTTGAGAAGATGTGAACTTCATGGAGGTCTCCCGCCGGGTAGTAGTCTACGTGGACCTTGAACAACCTCTCTTGGGCCGTTGGTCTCGTGACTTCGCTTTGACCGAGGTGACAACGTGAATGCTCTCCTTCTACGTCAAGGGTACATTCGTCCTTTTAGAGTTAGAATCCACGTAAAACGTTCTAATTGGCCGGGATTATTTTGGCTTCCACAACCTACATATAATCATAAAATTTCTTGGTCCCAACTTGGGACCAGTTATATTTTCGGAATAACCTCCACATTGTCATATTCCATGTATTTTTGGAGTCCTGTTCTTAGAAATTTGCCTCCATATGGTCATAATTAGAATAAGAGCAAAAATATAGTAGTTAATACTATAATAAAAATTTTAAATGAAGTTAAATATCTATCCATTGTTGTATGAGATCATAGATCGCTTGGGTGGCATGGCTGCTTTTCTAGGAAGACAAATGAAAAAAAAAATTCGATATTAATTAACGTCAAGTAATATAATCTACAATTTACTCCCGCAATAGAGAAAAAACTCATATAATGTAGGTTATGTAAGAAAATCCTTAGAAAAAAAAAATTAAGCAAGCAAAAAATTAATTTTGCTATCCATACCTCTCTTAAAGAATAATCTCTTTATAGTAATAAAATTCATATAGCCTTAATCTTATGACTATATAGAGGTTTTACTATACCCATCCCCGTTCCCCATCTCCTCTCTCATCCCCCTCCTTATCCCCCATTTGAAAGGTTCGGGGATTCCTCATCCCCATCCTCGCAGGGGAGCACTCCCCCTTCCCCGTCCCCATCCCCATCTTTTTCACACTAGTAAAGTTAATTTTTTATTGACACACCCCGCCCCAGAAAGTGGGGCCTAGGAGGTGCGGCCATCACCCGGACGAGGTACAAAGCCTACACGACTCAAAAGCCACGAAGGAAACCAACACAAGACAAAAATTAACACACAAATCAGGTTGAAGCCCATTACAATACCACAAATAGTGTATCAGAGTTCAACAACAAACAGTCTAAACAACGTACTGCCCGAAGGCGGAAAACTACACAAAACTACCACATACATGAGTCTCAACGACAGTAGGTGAATACAAAGAGGCCACTACTCTTTGTGACACAAATCGAGCTATCCTGAAATCCGCCGCTCGTCTCAGTGGTGCTCACAGTATCAGGTCCTGAGGGGGCGCAAAACAAAGGGTGAGTGGACAGGGAAAATAAAGATCATTGTAAAACATTTACAAAGAAACATAATCACCCCCACAGTTAAAACTAGTAATATACACTTTTACTGGAATGGCATGCAATAATAATATGGCAGGGAAATCACAATAAGCAGGCATGTGCATTCCAATCATATTAATCTACTGTCGTGATCTAATCCGTCAAGGGGAATCTAACCCAATGACGGTAGGTGGAACATAGGGGAATTTAACCTCCGATGCCCACACATCGAATGCGGGGAACCCACTGGAATTCAACCCAGGAGTCCCAAAGTATGCCAATAACCGTACTAACAATGACTACAACATGCATAATATCCAACAACATACCATTTACCAATATATAAATTAATATATTATAGCATGCTCAAGTGTATTTAAAACTGAAACTCGTCCACTCACAGAAAGGCCGAACGATCCTCCTCCTCCTCGTCCGTAGGCGCAAGTCGGTTACACTGATCCCTCTAGTACTGCTCACAAAGCTCACCGAGGTCGGGTTTGGCCGAAAAAAGCGCCGGAAAACTCGGACTCTGTCAAGCTTATCGCCGTCGATTCTGGGGGTCTCCGCCGGTGAGGTTTAGTGCTCTGAGATCGCCTTGACGTGGGGAAGTTGATTCTAGGCTTCTTTTCCCCAATTGGAGGACGGTGTGAGATCGTCGGTGTGGAGGCTTACGACGTCGGTTTACTGTGTGAGTTCGCCGGCGACCTTCCACATCGGTTCTGAAGTTGCAACTCCAAGGATGCGTCAATGAGGACGAGATGAACACGATGTAGGTGGTCGGCGGGTCGATCTATGGCTGGTGGCGGTGAATCGGTGGTGAGACTAAGTCGACTTGGGTGTGGAGCGAGTTGAGCACGCGCGGTTTGGTTTTCTGTTTTTCTCTGTGAAACAGTTTGGGGTGTGGGTTTATAAATCCCCATATGGTGACACACATATCACAAACATAATACATGGACCAACCACCATACGCCACCTGTCCCCTTGTCCTCTTGCATTAATCCCGTTTTTGGTCCGTAACGCCTTCATTACCACTCGGAATCCAATTTCGTCTTCGAGGATGCGGTTGTGTCATCAAGCCTTACGCATGGAGTACAATATTGATTAGAGAATTCCATATCATTCAAAGTTGACCATTGACCACAAGGGTATTTTGGTCATTCCACAATGTTTTGGGAAATTTTTGGAGATGGGTCGTATAATTTATTTTCAAATATCATATTCATATTTATTTATTAACGAAAAATAAAAAGTATATATTTAAATATTATCTAAAAATACTAAAGATGTACTAGCAGGGTGGGTTTAGGGATGGGGATGACAATACCATTCCCACCAGAGAATTTTACTTTTCTAAAATGGAGATCCTCGTTCCATGTTTCTTCAGAGATTTTTCCCCTGTTAGGGGATTTCTACCATCCCTAGAATTAGTCAGCATCTTCGGATTGTGGGTGTTAGAAGAAAAGAGAATAGAAGATTGGAGTAATTTTGGAAATTAAACTCTCATTCACATTCCCCTTCTTTTAATACCTTACCCTCCTTCCGGAATGGAAATCCTCCAAGGAATAAGAATGGGAATCAATTTTTGATGTGGATCCCATAAGCCTTTTTGTTCCAAAGTTGAAGTAAACATCAGAATAGGAATCATTCACAGTCCATTCCCATTCTTTGATTCTCATTCCCTTGAAGTAAACACACCCTACGTTCAAAAAGGGAAAAGGGAAAAATAATGAGGACCATGCTGAGAGCCATGCAACAACCCACACACAACAGCCATTTTATGAGCATTTTAATTTTTTGCAAAAACAGTTCACACTTGTCCTTTGCAGAAACATTTTAGGCTTTCTCAGAAACAATTTTACCTTCCTTATACACAATTTTGGTTATCTCAAAAACACTTTTGGATTTCTCAAAAATAGCTTTAAATTTCTAAAAACCAGTTTTGGGTTTCTTAGAAACAGTCATCAACAATTTTGGGTTTCCCATATCAGTTTTGCGTTGCCTAGCATTTTTTATTTTTAAAAAAAAAAACACACCACCAACACCCAAGCCGGAGGGCCCCCCCCCCCCCTTTTTTTCACCGCGGCCCCCGCCCCCCCCCCCCCCCCCCCCCTTCTTTTGTTGAAATAAGTGCAAAGGATCTGATTCAAGATTTCCTAAGAATCAACTAAGTGAAATCATATAATTCATATATCTGAAAAAGGAATGATCCATTAGGTTCGGGATTGATCTTTGATAATAGTTCGGATCGTACCAATATCAATCCATTTTATTCTATTTATTCCAAGGGAAGGATTCAACAATCATTTAGCCAAAATCAAGGAACTTTCTTCTTATGGAGATTGAATATCATTTAGTTAGACTTGAAATGTTAAGGATCGATCGCTTTTTCTAGGTTTTAAGCCGACCAAACCTTTCCCCCCCTTTTCTGGGTTTCGAAGCCGATCAAAGAATCACTGTCGATGAACTTTTCAATGAAATCAATTTCTTATCCTCATCCTCTTTATTTTCTGAGCTGCCGATTTGACCTTGGAGCTAAAATTTACCAATTGTTGTTTGTTTGGAGTTTCGTGAAGAGGAAAAACTAGGGCTGGGCTCGGGTCGACACTAATCCCAAACTGTGGATCCCGATCTAGAGTCGATCCCAATTTCACCCCAGATATACATCTCGCTCCCGACCCCGAAGTAGACAGGATTGGGATTTCGCAAGAAACCCGACTTGTGTGATTTTGTGACAAACCATAAATTACCAATTCTCAATTACTATCTACCATTTATCATTTACTATTTATCTACCATAAATATCTTACACAACCCACCAGATCAATTTTATCTTCATTGGCTGTTGTGCCCACCTCTTGATTAGCCGCCGACATTTAATATATACGTATCAGCAAGCAAATCAAAAAACTGCAAAACCAACCAGACCAAACCGCTTGGTGCGGTGTGGTTTGGATTAATTTTTTTCTTTTGGACATGCTGCTTGCAAAACCGCACCACACCACTTATAATGGTGAGACTCGTGGTTCTAAAATGTTGAAAACTGCAATTCACCATATTGCACCACAATATTAATATATAATTTAATTTATATATAGTGGTATTTTAGTATTGAGATTTTATTTTGTATCTTGGTTGTGATGATTAAAAATCATGAGATTATTGCTTATGAGATTAAAATAATAAGTTTTGGTGATGAATTTTGATTTTGAGATATATTTTGAAGTAATATGTATGAATTATAAAATATGGAGAATGTATACAAAAGTCAAACCAAACCCTGCACCAAACCGCTATTGCAGTTAGGTGCACTACTTGAAGTTGCTTGTGAGTAGTTTGACTTTGGTTTGAGATTTTGTTAAACTGCATAGGATGATGTGGTTTTCGGTTTTACCCCAAAACTGCACTCAACCACGCCACGCCCGGCCCTAATATGTATGTACATATTGGGTTTTTTGGCCTTTGTTTTCTGTGGGTTTAGAGAGAAGCCGAGAGAGCAAGAAAAGAAAGAAGAAAGAAAAAGAAAAGAGAAAGAAGAAAGAGGAAGATCATTACTTCGTCTTCTTCATCCATGAGCTCATAAACTAGAAAAGTAAAGTCGATATCCATCTTCCAATTCCAAGCTGTTATTGTCATATCTCCCAAAATGAGGGTCCGTTTTACAAGTTATTTGATGCCATGAATTCGTAGAGAAGAGAGCTACCAGCCAAGGTATGTAACTGCTGGATTTTTTTTACAGGTTTGGGGCATTCTAGTTTAGAGAGATAGTTATACTGATTAAGCCTCAATCTTTTGAATTGAAGTGGTGTTGATACGGTTCAAGACATTAAAGAACGAATTGGAGTTTGAACATCATTTGAAGGTTTCTAAGCTGGCTTATGATGATCGTTTTGGTGATGAGGGGCAATCTGTACAGAATTGAGTTTCTCAATCTTTGGCGGTTGTGATTTTGGACTTGGGAAGCTGAGCATAGGAGATAAGAAATGAAATGAGTATAACTTCTACTCTCATTGAGTTATGCATATGGAGTGATATGTATATTTGTTTCATTCAGACTTTGATTTCAGAAGTGATGGAATGATCTTTAAGTTGTGATGAACCTCTATTTACACAATTGAGAGTTGATTGAGTAGGTTAGGCCCAAGTTATTGGTGAAGCAAGGAGGGTTTGTATTCCCTAGGGTGAAAGACCTAAAACCTTATTAGGGTTCGTGAAAGCACGGTGTTCTTCGACGCTAATTCAGAGGTGGTTGCCGTGTCCGACAATTAGAGCTTGTAAACATGGTTTTGGGCAAACCTAGGAAAATATTCTCACAATTATGCTATTTGTATACATGATGGAGTACTGGTTTATTTACTTATTTGTTGCACCTACTAGGCTTGGTGAAGCTCACCCTACTTTATGGTATTTTAGAAAAAGTTGTAGATGGAGGAGATGTTCGAGATGATGTTCGTTGCGATGGTTTGGTACCTCATGCTGCAAAGGTGGTTTTGGGGCGTGATAGATTTGAAGAGAAAAGAATAGGAAGGAGTGGAGGTGGCACGTACATAGTGGTGGCAGAGATGGAGAATCTGGGGAATGGAGGCTGTGCATGCAGAGAGAAGAAGGAGTCATGTTTTTTTTTTCTTTTCCAAAACGATGTCGTTTAGGGTAAGTTTTTTTTTTTTTTTTTTTATATGGAAGGGTAGAAACGAAACGACGCCGTCTGATGTCACAACTGTGAAAGAGAAAATAAAAATAGATCAAGCATATGAGAGTTGCAGAGAGACACATTGACCAAGAGAAAAAAGAGAGAGCTCCAGGCGGAGACGATGAAGCTGGAAGCGAAAAGGACTCGACCGAGGAAGGAGACAAACGCGGAGCCTCTCTTACCCACCCCTGTGTCTCTAATCCAAGCCTCCAACTCCATTTGCCCCTCAAGTAGGTCCAAAATAACTAAATCCTTAAAGTGATGATCTGAATGGAAGGAATTGTGTTTGTAGCTAGTTTGTCACAGCTCAAAACTATGAAATTCGATTAGTGTGACGGATTATATTGAGTTAAACTCAAGTGATAAAGTATACATATGTAATTCTAAATACGAGGTGTTCTTAAGGGGCAACCGCCTCAGAATCAGGGTCCGAGTACACCACCCTGATCAGGTTTTGAGTCTTTCACCCTAGGGTTCCACTATCCCTCCTTATTAAACTTGGGCCTAACCTAATCATAATCTGACATCTCTAACACATATTCAGCACAACCATGTATTCATACAATTGCATATAGTCAGTTCAACCAATAAAATATAATCAGCTCAACCAATTGTATACAATCAGTTCACACTTGAGGCGTTGCTCAATTTACATGCAAGCAATAACAAACCATCTGTTTTTACCTACCTCAAACACAAAAGGCAACAGCTAGGGCAACACCTAAACTCAAACCAAATAGCTCTTTTCACAATACCAAACCATCACCTAATCAAATCAACAAGGAAAAATAGGATTTAATCCAAGCCTCAATTGCAACATGAACTAGCTAGATGTTAGGGAAGAACTTACAAATCGAATTTCGACTTCGAAAAGCCTTAAAGTACAAATTCTGCTTAGCGAATGAACTTAATTCGCTTTCAACCCAACCACCTAACCAATAATCAACAAGATCAATTTCAGAATTTGGTTCAAGAATTAATTGAATATGACTTGAGTTTTGTATAGAGACGGCACTTACAAATTGTATTCGAAAAGACGTAGATCTCTGTGTACCCAAACTCACGATAATTCAATATCTAGTTTTTGTGGGCTTCATTTAGTTTTGGTGGAGAATGTGGCACACCCCAACCCAAAATGTTTAGGTTTATTTTCAAACCTAAACATTATTTTCGTGAACTTGAAAGTTCAAATAAAATTGAAAGATAAACAAGCACTTAGCCGATGGAAAGCCCTCGCCACTAACCTCGCCACCCTCCTTGTATCTTTCTTGATTTCGGTGAAAGCCTATAAAGAAAGTATGTGTCTAACCACATTAGATTCTTATAAAATATTATCTTTCATTTGAGGGTAATTTGAGAAGTTTTTATGACAAAAATGTAGTGTTGGATGAGGGGAGAAAAATGGTGGGTGTGGATATAATTTCCCTACTTAATAATACTTATATGCGAGTACGATTAGATTTTGTGATTTTAACCCTAAGAAAAACAATATCTTTTTCCTCAAACGCAGCTTCCATTTTCTTCCTTGGTGGTGTAGATTTGGACCCCTCGCACCATACTTTTTTCTTTCCTCAATTGCAGGTAACCCACCACCCAAAACTCCCCCACCTTTTTCCTCTCTTCTTTTCTTCCCACCCCCTTTCTCTTTTCAGAAAGTATTGTAAGAAGACAAAAGAACATAAGAGCTCGTAGGGTTTTTTTTCTTATATGCGGGTACAAATTTTTTACCCGGGTACACTTGAGGAAAACATTAAATTTGTGGGAGTAATTCAGGCATAAAAGTTTCATTTCAGGTGAAATTAATTTCAGGAATAACCAGGTCCTTCTAAGGAGTCTCATTCCTTGAAAATCAAGAATGTGATTCCTGATTTTGTTGTGGATCCTATCATAAATTTGATTCCCAAATTTTAGTTAACACATGAATCACCAAAGTGGGAATGACTTCGAGTACTTTCTTTTCCACTCCTAGTTGTAAACACGCTATTAAATCCTTATTTTGTGCAAACAAAGAAAGTCTTAAATCGCTACAAAAATCAGAGTACTTTGCTTAATATTGTGCATTAAATAGGGTAAAGGACATGTGGTGCGCATGTCGTAAAAAATTTATATTATAATAACTACGTCCTTTAGGAATTTGGTGATACGAGAGTGTGCCAAAATGCAGCTGACGGGCCAAGCTTTACAAATGATAGTGGTGGTCTGTGCAATCTTAACTTCAATTAAAATGATTGTGGCCGAGAAAGGAACGATTCTCGACCATTCAAGTTCGTTACCTTGGTTGGTGTGCTCTTACGGAAAGATGACATACTCCAGATTATTGGCAAGTGGCTCTGGAAAGGTGATGGTCTCAGTGAGGATGAGACTTACGGACCATATGGCCGGATGTACTCGACTCTGACGGTGGTCTTGAAAACGAAATGAATCTCGCCTTCAGGTGGATGTGCCTCAATGTGGTTGTGAATACTAAAAATATAGAATAGCCAACAATATCGCTATTGTAAGCGGACCCCTCAAATTCCTACGATTGGTCGATAGGAATTGGTTGGGACTTCTCCAGCCTGAACCTTAGCTAGATTCTCGGAGACTTCTCCGACCCGTACTCTAGGAATACCTCCGGGATTTCTCCGAACGAGCTTCACTTGTAGACCAAAGGACTTTCGAGTAAAAAACTCTAGATAGAGAGATGCATCGGACATTTGGGGTTTGTGTATTAGATGATCATTCTGCTCTCCTTGAGGTGATCTTGTATAGTGGTGAGATCTTCAAGGCATTAGGGTTTCGGCATAATACTAGCCTAATTTGGTCATTGGATATCCTCCTCTAATTGACCGACAATCTACTCCTTTCTTTGGGCGGAAGTAATGTTCTCTTGATTACCAAGAGAGAATCAATTGATTCTCTTGTTGGCCAAGGAAATCGAGCCCTTGATGAGTATCTTTTGTTGGCTAAGGACCAAGGAGACTTGACCAAGAGAAAATCTTTGATGACGAGATATTTTGGCCAGAAGAAAATCTCTCCTTGTTGATGGCTAAGGAGACATGGCGGCCAAGAGAAAATCCCTCCTTGATGACCTAGGAGATTTTCAGCCGCCTCCAACCCTTAAGGACCCTTCTTTTGGGTCTGCGCCTTTCGCGGCTCGCCCATTTGAAAATATAGGCTAAACAAACATGTAGACTTTGGCTGAAAATGAAAAACTAACTCAAGTAGTTAAACAAATGTGGCTGTCATGTATGGGTGGATGCAACCAGAGTAGCCATTTAGTAAACTGTCGGATGAGTAGCCATCTCTGTTTTGGGTATCAATTTTCAGTCACAGCAACCAGAGTAGGAAAAATTCATTTCTTCGCGTGTTGTTAGAATATTAAGAGAAAGATCAGTGGCCGCGGAACAGAAATATGTACAAGCTTCAGTTTATCTGTATGTCAACAAATGTTTTTTTTTTTTTTTTAACAACTGTTGAATCAATTCAGTACATGTCTAATATTTGTGAGGATATCCCAGTGCCTCATTCGATGTTTCTTCCGGCATACATATCTTCTGTACAGCAGATAGCTTTTAATCAGTCATCCATTACGGGCCCTACTAATCAATGTTATAGAACTCTATGTTCTTGTACTTCTGGGATATTATCTCCGCTTGAACTTTTCTGGCAGTGTCAGTCGCACAACCAACAAGAATGAGAACAGACGTGCCTGCAAATCCCCGAAATGCAGTCAGGTGCGTGACTTGTTCGATCACAGATGGGCCAGCAGCCAGGATTGCCAGAAAGGCTGAACCAAGAACTGATATTCGACTTAGAACCTGATACAACCATAAAAGACATTACTAAATCAGTGTCACTTCAAGAAGTTTGACAGAAACCCACAGCACTCACAAAAGATTAAATGATGAGAAGCAACACCACACCATAAAAGAAGATATAACATAAAATGGCTAGAACTTAGGAACAATATACTATTCAGCAACCTTCAGTGAAGTTGAATTGGATTCTAACCTAGAGAAAGAGAAAGGTAATTGGGTCAGCATAGTCCGTAATAAGATAATTTCTGAATCAACCCTTCAAGTCATGAATATGCAATTCGGTAAACTCTAAACATATTGAGAAACATAGTATCAGATACCATTGTCCGCTTAACTTTAGCCAGAGGTAACCAAAAATAACATATCTCAGGGCTTTGGTGTGTAATATAGATCAAGGGCTCCATAGGGAAGAAATGACATATAATGGAGAGAAATATGGCAAGGAATGTAGAACATATGCCAAAGCTCCCGTGCATAAAGGAAGAAATTACATCTAATTGATATAACTGAGAAGCAATATGCTATTAGCAAAACTCTTCAGTTGAAGTAGACTTGGATTGCAATCCAAAAGAACAAAGTTCATCGGATCAGCATGGTGCATACAAAACATGCTGTGAGGATCAACCTTTGAAGCCATGAATATATAGTGGCCATGACTACAAATAAAAACAACTACATGGTATCAAACATCTTAAGTATACCAAAAGTAGAGACATGTAACCCAAAGACAAATAAAAATGAAAAACGCTACCTGAAAGGGGGAAAACATAAATCAATCTCATATCTTTTTTATTTTTCATTTTTTTTTGGTAATGTAAAAGGACTTTAACCAGTACTGATATCCGAGCAAACTCAGGAAGGTAAGTAGCTAAGAGAATTCAAGCAGTTACTGATAGTTGGATACTTTTACTTAAAATTTAAAACCAATAGCTGAAAAATAAAAAGCCTATATAAGGAATGCTGTGTGAGTCTTCCATGACAACTGATTAGTACTTGATAGACTATACAAATAATTACAAGACAAGCCGGGTTCTTACTGTTTATAATATTTTTGGTATCATAGGTTGATAGGTTGACGCCAATCACAGGTTACTAAATTTGACATTGCTTGAAAAGAACATGGAAACTACACTGTTCATGCATATATATGTAGTATCACAAGTAAATCCAGAAGAGACTCAGTATGGCCAATTGAAGATATCAAGCTAACTGATATACAATCCAATCTAATAAATGCAAATAATTAGCCAAATCTTTCTTTAAGAGAGAAAAAACTTACCGTCTTAAGAAATGCAGCTGTGCTTTTACCCGGTCGTACAAGTGGAATTGATGCACCTTGGCGCTTCAGCTGTTCGCTTACATCATCAGGATCCAACTGTAGGAAAGTGTAGTAGTAATTGAAGAAGGCTATTAAGAGGATGTTGGTGGGGAGATAGAGGGAACCTACAAAAAGTTATCCAGAAACTTTTAGGCTGTCAAATATTCCAACTGCTAAAACTAAGATGTATGTGCTAATCATAGGGTGAAACTATTCCTCTGTTGCATTCATTAATCCAGCCATTATTATGGATGTTATCGTCACAACTTTTCAAAAGGAAATCATGACAACCTAACCCACAAAACATCTTGTTTAATCTCAAAACTCTATAAAGAGACAGAGGATATCTGGATTTTGGAGAACCATGATAAAGACAAAACTACAGACAAAAAGCTCAAGTGCACTAAAGATTGACAAGGAATCAGAAAGTGGAAGTTCATTAAAGAAACTTGTGAACATAAAAGCAGCCTGTGATGGAGAAATCTGTTTGATGATGCACTAGATTTGTATATAGGTGAATTGTGGAAAATGAGGCAGGTTTTGAAGCTCAATCGTGTCAGTTGAAATGAAGATAGTATGGAAGCCAATACATTGCATTGAGCTTATGAGCTCCGCATGTTCAGCAACTACTACGACTGATAAAAAGCAATTCTTACCCCCTGGATTTAAAGCAACTGCAGTGCTCTTCAATGCAGCTAAACCGGTGAAGCGTGCTATTGTACCAGGAAGAGCTAATGATGATGTAGAAAATATTATTGGCATAACTCCAGAACTATTCACCTGGTTAGTTGAATGAGTTAGATAACTACATAGATAAGGAAAAAGAATATGGCCAGGCATAAGGACATAAAATATAATAATGAAATTAGCAACAATTCAAGAAGTACGCAATATAAAGCACAATGTACGTAATGAATAAGAATAAAGGCACATATGAGAAGAAAAGGAATCATCGCACTGATAAACAAAGGTGAAAATAGAAGTTTATTGGCGATTTTCTATACTGAGGAATTTTCATATGTAAGGCACAGAAAGGCTCATATGCAAATTGTTTCAATGCATGATTGAGAACAGTCACCAACTAGAAGGAAGTACAGAAAAAGAACGAAATGTAAGGTCTTACATAAAAAATAGGCATACAGCTTTGTTCACTGCTAACACTTTGACCAAGTAGCTACTGAGAGGACTCTCAAACAGGGTACTCTTGTAGTGTGCGATTAGGAACTAGCTACATTAGTAACAAACTAGCCTCATAGTGTACGAGAGCAAGTCAGGAAAACAACTAGCTTGATGTAAATATGAAATAAAAACGAATATAAGATGGCCCATGTCTACGGGGTCAGCATTCCTATGACCCATATACCATTGTCAGGGAAGATGCTGACATAGTTGAAAGGCCTCTCTATGGAACTTTGGAGGTGAACTAAGGAATTATTTATTCCATAAGGGGATATAAGCAAGCAAATTACTCAGTAGCATGAGCATAAAAACGTCAGAAACTCTAACAAAACTGAAGTACAAACCTTAAAGGGTAGGTAAGCGGATCTTTGAAGCCCTCCACTTCTGCTGCTATTGTATCTTGAGGCATAGTTAAGTGGAATTTTCCTCTCTGCTTCCTGAAACCATTATTTTAGATCATCGGCAACGTCTCTCCATGTCCAAAAACCAGAACTTTGGAATAAAAGGAGCATTTACCTGAACATATACTATACCAAGGACCAACAGAAAGAAGGAGACAGTGATGGTGGCAAGTCCAACATAGTTGCCATCCTGAAATGCCTGTTCAACAGTTCTACCAACAGATGCTGGGAAGTATGAGATAATGCTTGTGAATATCAAAAGAGATGTGCCATTTCCAAGTTTTAGGTCAGATATTCGTTCTCCAATGTACGTCGTCAATACTGAGCCAAGTGTCAATAAGGTAACAGAAGCGAGAACCCACTCTGTACTGAAGTCATTGACATATGGACGAAGGTAGAATACTTGACCAATTGCCTTCCAGTACAAAGAGGCAGATATAAGCACATCAAGTGAAATACCTCCACTAATAATATTCAGTAAAAGGTCATGCACAGCGTATTCATAAGTGATATATATAGAGGAAAAATTTTTCATAACAGGCTATTACAATGAACTGAATCTCTAGATGCCAGATTCGTGGAGAATATTCACCATTTTCGCTAATAAACAACTATCCAAATGCATCACACAGCAGAACGGCTCTCAGTTCGCATGACTTTCTAGAACTGATCATACCAGTATTTCCTTCACTATCAACATTTTCATTCTTACTCTGGTATACAACTGTCATTTCTTGCTATCATGGGATTATAGAACACCATGCTAGTGGTATCACCATATCATTTCACTTCGAGTCCTTGACTACCAGTACCATCAATTTTACTACCATAACTACCTAACTCCTGTGGATCTAGTACTTCTCAATGAGACTCAGTTTTCTAGATATTTAAATGAATAAATGTGAAGGATACTCACTTCCAGTAAGCCAGTAATAAGCATCTAAATAGCTTGGAATTTTTGAATGTTTCCATCAAAACAAAATTATTTACTAATAGTTTGAATGCAGCAACTGAAATTCTAATAACACTAACTTCTGTTAAATGAAAAGCCCATAGTCGATCTTAATTCTTAAAACAAAGGGTCAACTTTCTAACCTGGACTATAGCAAACCCAACTGAGGCATATTGAGTATACCGAAGAATTTTCTTTCTTCCCGCTTCACCTTCTCTTTTCTGAAGATCCTGCAACTTCGGATAAAGTTGTGCAAGAAGCTGGAAGACGATCGAGGCATTGATGAATGGAACAATACCCAGTGAACATATCCCAAGTCTGCCAATGCCTCCTCCAGAAAATGAATCCAATGTGCTTAATAAACTGTTTTGGTCTAAATTTCCAACAAAAGCCTCGCGATTTACCCCACCAAGAGGTATATATATTCCAAGTCGAGATAAGGCCAGATACGCCAATAACTTGAGAAACTTCCCTGGTAATGGCCCCTTGAAGAAGTCACCGAAATCAATGGAACTATCTTCTATTGCAGCTGTGAATGCCAAATTATCCTTAATCAACAGCTGTAAATTAAAAATATCAATAGCAACTTGAAGAGATGTAATGAGCTTATTAGATATTTATACATTAAGAAACAAACCTGCCAAGCCTCTAGCTGAAGTAGGTTTCTCCTTCTTTGAACTCGAGGCACTTTCCAATGTTTGTGAAATTAGGCATAGGAAACTTTCCCAGGTTGCATTCACACCAGAATGGACATCTGATTTGATACCCAACGGATCAAAAACTGAGGCTTCATAACTGAAAAGTAATTTAAATCAGCACGAGGGGGCAAAAGGAAGTCAAGTTTAATTATCACTATAACTCAGCTTATTCTTCTAAAGAATAACCTACGCTGTCTTTGTTTGTTCTTTTCTTCAAAATTGGACTCAAAACAAATTGAGTTTATAATATATTCCACGAAGACAACGTACCATGTAGAACATGTTTCAATACTACCCAGACTGTTCACTTTGATTGAAATTCATGGCAATCTTCAATTATGTACTATTCGACATATATCAAGATGAAAGTAAAATACTTCTACATAATATACAAAGGAAAATGATAGACAACCATTAGTTCACCTATTCTAAAATCGATCAATTAAGTTTTGTAGTTTTACTGTAGTCCTGTACTCTACCAATTGAGGCAGAAAAAAGGTATCCAAATAAAAACTGTTTTTTTTTTTTTTTTTGGCCGAGAATAAAAACTGTTTCTTCAATTTTATGTTCTTCTATACTTGTGATTTGAGGATAAAATATTACCCCTTTTCGGACATACTATCTGGAGTACTATTCTTGCATCTACAATCCTCACACCTGCAGATGTCTGTCCCGACAGAGTTACTTGCTGTCTTAGCATCTACCCAAGTCTTAAGTAGAACTTGAATTGTGTTCTACCGCCACTTCGTACTATGAGCAATTTGACCCCCAAATATTTAACTTCAGACAAGTTTCTATTATATACTAGTTAAAGTGAACTTCTTAACAAATTGGATAATCATGCCATTCAGGCTCCAATTTGAATGGGAATATTGACAAGTTTCTTGCTATTCTAATGCTCTACTGGACTTCGGCCTGGAAAAGTGTAATGATATAAGAGAGTAAACACAGAGATAATTCCCATTATAGTGCAGTGGAGTATTCTTATTGGGAACAATCCATAACATTCCAATTTACAAACACCACTATCCAAAAAACCCAATTGGGAGAAAACTCCAGGGGCCCAACCAAGAAGGCAGAATAGAGAAATTAGTGGGCAAAAATAGCATTATTGGAAGAAAGAGCTGAAAAGGGTATGGGCGTACCGGTTGTTGAGAACCCCAAGCTTCCAAGGCGCAGGGCTGTTGGGTTTTCTCTGAACAAAAAAGCTGGCTCTGCACACTGGTTTATTGAGCCTTGGAGCGGGTTTGGGACTGAGATGAGAGAAGCTATGGAGGTTGCCGCTGTTGTTGAAGCAAAGCGGAGAAGAACCAAAGGCTTCTCTGACCGTTATCAGCATTATTATCTTCTTTACTGCCAGTCTCACTTAATTTTTCAGTTTGTTCTAGTTAAACAAAGGAGTGCGTCGCCTCGCCGGGTCATTCGAGCTGCAATGGGAGATAAACGATAAACTCATAAGAGCATTTCCACCTTTTGCCTGGCAAAAGCTAAGGAATATTCTCAAAAATAAGTACTATTCACAGTTGGCCCATAATAATCGTAATCGCCTTTTATTTTTTGTTCCACTTACAAAAGACAAGGCAAATAGCAATTGCTATTCACAAATTTATTATTTATTTATTCTTATGCAAAAAAAATAGGTTAACCTAGAAATATTCTTAAATTTGATAGTTGAATAAATATGGTTGTTGAATACAAATAGCAGTTGAATAATATAATAATTTTTATTTAAAACCTAAAATTATTACATAAAATTAAAACGACTCTCTTGCGGAAATTAAATACAAAATAATAACAGATAATTGGTGTAACTTATTCTTCACCCCCCCTCATTCCAATTTGGCTGTGGGTAGGTAGTATGGTGCTTGTGTACTTTGACCAATGCTTGGCTCTCCACCCATGTTAGGATCATCAATGGGAAACAATTCTCTCCCCATAACTTCCCTACGTTTTGCCTTCCAATAGGAAGTCGTTAGGGGAGAAAACTTGGTGGTATCCATTGACATAGGTTGATAATCTTGGGCCTTTTGATCTGAAATGACAAGTTGCTCCACATTAATTCGGAGTTCCGCCTTTCTTACCTCTTCTCTTGCCCTGTTGTCTTCAATATTGATTACACCTTGCAAAGCAAGTTGTTCAAAGAATTTTGAATTCTCACTGGGAGTTTTCTTCCTTGCCGATCTAGCTTCCTTTGGCGCTTTTCTTCCTTGAGGCCTTGCTACCCTAATTGGGGTGCCTTCATTAGATAGATTCTGGATGGCGGAGTCATCTTCATCGGGGATGTTGGTATTGATATTGAGCGGCACATCATCTACAATTTTGAATCGATGACTATGCTTCACAATCTCCCAACAAGTCTTGTTGACGAAATTCTTGTTGGTTTTTGCTTCTATTTTGAAATATGTTTGTGTGATGTCTTCCTACAAAATAGACATGTAAAATTAGTATAATATTTACAAAATAAATACAACACTTTTATATTAATCACAAGGAGGAAAAAAAATTACCAAGGCTTCCATATTTGTACCACTTGGGGGTAGAGCCTTCCTTGCTTTTTTTCAGGGCATACCGCCATGCATTGAACTCCTTCGTCAAGTTTTTCCAATGGGTTTGTAAAGCTGAGTCGGTGCGACTTGAATCGGGACTTCGCATGTCGAATGCAACCTTCATAAACTTCCACATGTTATCAACTTTCATACTGTTGTCGGTGATTGGATCATGACATGTGACCCACCATGCTTCACACAAACTCACATTTTCTTCTCTAGTCCAATTACCGGAATTAGATGAAGACATTATGTAAAGAATGTGGGAAAGAAAATATAGAAGAGAATGAGAGAATCAAAATATGTAAGAGGAAGAAATAATTTGTGATGTTTTGGTGTGGAAAATGTAAAAATTGGATTGAGTATTTATAGCGAAAAAAATCAAGTTTTTACCCGGAATATTTGTAGTCATTGGATTAAAATGGATGCACAAGATTTTGCCATGTGTCAGCGCATTCAAAATTGGAGCAGTTGGCGCTGACGTCTGCATCCACTATCTAAAGCTGCCGTTGGAGCAATGCCGAGCCTCAGAGACGAGCCCTCCCTGGCGCGTGAAATACACACGCCAGCATTAAAAAAATAGTAAAAAAAAAGTATGTGCGCAAGTTGGCTGACGTCTTCTCGCCTGGAGGCAGGCTGGCAGGCGGAAACCTGCCTCTTGCCTCGCCTGTTGCCTCTCCCAAGTGGGCTCCATGTCAATAGTCAGGGGCAATTTCAACACCGGTGGAAACACAAATTTGACAAAAGGCAATTTTTTTTCCTCTGATTTGCTTTTGCCTCTTGCCTGCCTCCACCCAGTGGAAATGCTCTAATAGAGCACAAAGCTCTCTAGGTAGCTACTTAAAAGTACATTTTCCTCAAAATGAGTTTCTCATACATTTTCTCAGGGGAATGAATTTTAAGATTTCTTATTTAAATTTGGATATGTCATAAAAATAAGACATATTATACCATTCTCATGTTTGGTTCATGCAGTATTATGAATCATTATTTGTTAGCATTTTCAATAATACAATCGTAATTATTTTATGACATATTTAATTAGCTAGAATCAGAATAAAAGAATGAGAATAATTTTCATTTCAATCTCATTCCGCTGTTTACTTCATTTTGGAAAGGAAATGTGTTGTGTGACCCATTAGAAAATTGACTCTTATTCCATATAGTTGGATGGTTTTCATTCCGTAGGAGGGCTGGATATTGGGGAAGAGGGAATGAGAATGGGTCTTTTATTTTCAAAATTACCCTCACACTTTTTCGGAAATAACAAAACAAACTCACATTTAACCGCAAAATCCGATCTCCTTCTGCTCTCTATGTCCTCCACACCGCTTCCTTAGTTCTTCAAACTTCTTATGTCACTACAAAAAATGGAAGCATTATGGGCATGTAATTAGGGGCGGAAATAGTCATTCGCCCTTATTACTTCTACATTAAGGGCGAAAAATGTGTTGGCCGCTAAAAATACTTTCAGAGGCGGATATAAAGGCCTTTAATATCTTTTTTTCATTAGGGGCGAAAATATACGCCACTACAATTAATAACTCATTTTTTAAATTTGGATTTTATTATAGGCCACTATGTTTAAACCCTTGATGCACATTCTCTTTCGTGCTCTAATTTTTTGGAGGGCTGTTATGTATACCATCTTTTCTTCTCTGGACACCATGCTATTTTTCTAAAGTAAAATTATTTTTATACTCACATATAAATTTACATCAAAATGACCTATAAGAAATATAATTAATTTTTTAGTGTTCCTTTTATTAGTAGCTTTAATTTATATCCAAACACCAAAAAAATTATTTGCAACCCATCAAAACAAGGAATGGTGGCCACAGTCAACCCTTCCACTGCCACCTCCTTCCATTTCGACGGCTACCGCAATGAGAATTTGTGATTTTGGTGGTAGAGATATGTTATAGGTCTTTATTGAATAAAGTTAAATGAAGGGTATAATTGGAAGTTCAGTATCTAATCTGGGTGTCCAAAGTATGTTAACAAATTTTAAATGGCTACGTGAAGAAACACAGGTGTCCAAAGCATAAAACAGGGTGTACATAGCAGCTCTCTTTTTTTACCACCGTTCTCACCAGCCCTTGTCTATTTCAATTCATGTTCATTCTGATTTCAAGCTAGTAAACGTGCCCTTAGTACAAAAGAGCAATATTTGGTAATTTTTAGATTGTTATGAGGATATTTTTGTCTTTAACTTATGTTATTCCATGAAATCAAAATTATTCACATCTAGATGTTTGGTGCAGTTCGATAACGTAAACGATCTTTACTAGATAATGAATCAAATGACCGACTCAGATTATGACATGCATCAACGAGGAAGTTGGGAAATGAGGATGGAGTAGCCAAGGACTACACCCAAGGATGCAGTCAAGAATTGCCCTCAAGGGAATCCTAAACCCAAGCTATTCCCACCACTTTCTCATTTCCTCACTTATCAAACATATGAAAGAAATTAGATTCACATGTGATTCTCATTCACATATCTTAATTCCGTGAACCCAACGCTACCAAAGGATAATTTTATTTTTCTTTTGATAGAAGAGCTATATTGATAAGAGTTGACAAATTCCACATAATTTAATTGAAAGGGTGAATTAATAGCTCTTATAACTCTTTGATATATCTTTGAGAATTCTATAGTTACAAATAATTTCTCAATCATCATATTTATAGAGATAAGTTGTGGGTTACATAAGCAGACGAAGATAAGTTACTTTCCTAATTCCTAAACCAAATCATGCTACCCACATAACAATAATAGATCACTAGAGGTGCTTGTGCAAATTGATACCCTAAGACTACAAATTGATACCCTAAGACTATCTCCAATGCAACCTGACTCAAACTCATATTTGAGGAAAAAAAACAACCCCAAATGCATCCAAAAGTCATGTATTTTCATGCTCAAATTTGAGAAAAGGTGAAAATGGGGCTCAAATTTGACCCATATTTTGAGTCTGGTGTCTAAATAAAAAAAAGCCCACATAGTGATGGCGTAATGGGGAAGACATCATCTTTATTTTTGTTTTATTAAGGGATAGCTGGGCCCTACGCTCGTGCAGACAGAGAATTTATTACGCATATTGCAGCAGACCAAGTGAGCTTCAATGAATGGCTGAGATTAACTGACCGTTGGATATCCAATGGCCAGATTGATTTTTTTTTTTTTATTCTGGACAACTTCAATCTTACGACCAGGATCATTTCTAACCAATCCAACATTAAAAAAAATTATCCAACGACTAAAAAATTATTATTATTTATTTATTTGGTTTGAATTCTTCCCAAAAATCTATAAATACACACTCATTTCTTTCATAATCATCAATTTTCTTCTCCCTTCACTATATACTTGTTCCCATATCTTATTATCTATTTTTTAATTTGTTCAAATGCCTCCAAAAGAAAAAAACTCCTAAAGGTCCAAGTTATACAAAAGAAGAAGATGAAGCTATATGTGAAGCTTGGGTGAAGAGTTCTGAAGATGGTTCTATCGGTATTAATCAATGCTTAGAGATGTTTTGGAGTTGTGTCCATGAAAAGTTTGAAGAATTTCTTTCTACGGTTTACCACCCTCCTTGAACAAGAGAAGCCATTTAAGCTCGGTTCAAAACAATCAACCAATCAATGTGTTTGTTTCATGCATTCTACAAAGTTTGTATATGTAAAAATGGATGGTAACTTGTCAGTGAAATCTCCAAAATGAGTGGCAGGTGATGCAAGAGAATTCAATAGTTAGGTAAGAAACTATTGAACCCAGAAAATGGAGTCAGAATGACAAGACCGATCAATTGTTTGATTCTCCCCTTCTACACCACTCATTTTAACTCGGTCTTACATCGAACGACATGCTAGTGTCATCACTGCTCTCTCAAACACTTAGATAACTCAGTAACTTGTATAACTATGGCTCAAGAATATCTCGGCGGCTTGATGAAATCAAACCTTAGCTCGGCTATCTATTTTTTGAGTGTCTGAGTTATACAAGTGAGTAATCTGAGTTACTGAGTGAGGCATAATTATAAGGGTAAGGTCAAGAATTTCATTAGAGAGCTCAAGTTACGTTAAAAGTATAACAGTTGTAAGCGGATCTTCACATGTTACAGCTTCATGTAGATGGTTACAATAAAGTAAGTGTTTCATGTCGGAGAGGTACATACATAGGACGAGTCACCTAACTTTGTAATTTGGACTTCAACGTTCACAGCCGTAAAATGAATGTTAGGAAATTGGCTACAATAAGTAATTTCCAATATTTTCTTCCCAAATTGTGCGACACCGGTTAGTTCCATCCTAAGCAAATTATTGTTTATATTTTGCAATTACACCCATGATACAAAACAGTCCCATTTTGCAGATCTGCCAGTCCTCCTCCACCTCGATCATCCTCACCAATGTCTCCTTCGCCTCCTGCCTTGCTGCCTGCCAGTGCCTAGGCTGCTGATGCTGAGCAATCCGAAGTGGAGGAGCTCGAGGTGATTTGCCAAGCTGAGCACAAAGCTTCCCAAACCTTAAGGAAGTTATCGGCACTATGCCTAAGACAAAAAAGCAGACATAACCACTGCAGACTCCATTTTTTAGTTCAATTCAATTTGAAAACCACCATTTTCAGAAATTCGATCAACCCATAAATCAGATGAACACAGGTGACGAAGATACGAAACAGAAATGTTGTCACACAAGATAGGATCAAAGTTCAAATCTTTTTGGTTTTTGACAACTTGGGTTTCTTTCGGGTCTGGTTTTGGTTAATGGGTTTGCGTTTTTTGATGAATTTGTGAAGTGGTGGGTTGTGAATGGTCGGGGCTTTAGTTTTAGAGGTGGTGAAATTGAAGTTTTTCCTACGTGAATGAATGCCAATTTGCCGAATTTGTGGTTATTTTCCGAATCACCTACGGCAGTGAGACTTCCACAACTCTCAGTCTCAGCCACTCTTCGTCTCCGAAGGTACAGTTTTGAATCGAAGGCGTTGTTCCCATCCCGGATGTCGAAATCAATGGTGCCACACTTGTTTCTTTTATAAATCGATTGAACAAGCTTTCCATTGGAACAATGGATGGAGAAGACGAAGGAGGCCAGAATTGGAAGCACAAGCATATTTGCAAATTCTACGACATTACTATAAGGATACTATGGGTATTGTAAGAGTACTATGACAGAACTATATATTTGATTGCAAAAGGACTAAAGAAGTCTTATGTCGGAAAGAACCATAGTATACTTGTAGTATACATATAGTATCATATAGTACCATTATAGTTCATAAGGACTTGAGCAGCAAATAACAAAAATTTATGCTTAGCATGAAAAATAAAAAACTACTAGTACAATTTAAAAAGAAAATATTAAAAACTGTTGTAGAATAATATGGCCAAGGAAAGAGAAGGAGAGAGAGAGAGATTTGAGAACGGGTGATTGATCTCTGAATGTGTGATCATCCCCTTGTAAAGTGCCTGCATTTATAGTGAAGCAATCTCAGGGTTTACCAACCCTACTAGGAATGGGCCTAACTATTACATAGAATCCATGTAGGATTCCTATTACCAAATACATTGAATCTAGATAGTATTCCTACTTCTAGTTTACACAGTCATATTGTAATACAGTTTACAACACTCCCCCTTGAATGTGTAGAACTTAAGAAGTAGTCACATCAGATCTTCGCAACCGGTTGATGAAGTCATTGTAGGGGGAATACATAAGTCCAAAAGGGATCCATTCGGGGATATGCTAACACCAAAACCTTGCCAAGGAAAACCCAATGGGAAAAAGTGAGCATGCATATGTCGATACTTAGCATCTGCAGGATGCAATTAGCATTTAGAGGTATGACCTACCCAACGTGGGTGCCTTGTTAAAAACCTTGCCAGGCAACAAAACTCAGTAGGAAAAAGTTAACCTGTACTAAGGGAAAAAGAGTATATTAAGGTCAAGTGAGTACACTTTCGGATACTGGCCAACCCCCCTCCTTTCAAATTTGACAATCGACGCAATCTGATTCTATGAACAAGCTTTTGGAAAGTAGCCTTCGGTAGAGACTAAGTAAACAAATCTGCGAGGTTGTCTTGAGATCGGATCTACTTGACTTCAATCTTCTGATGCTCTTGTTGCTAATGTGAGAAGAAAAACTTCGGTGCGATGTGCTTAGTGTTGTTTCCTTTGATGTATCCTTTCTTAATATGGTCGATACATGTGGCATTATCTTCATAGATAGTTATTAGGACATCACTAATGAAGGACAATCCGCTAATCTGTCGAATATGCTCAATAACAGCTCGCAACCAAACACACTCACGTGTGGCTTCATGAAGGGCGATGAACTCGCAACAAAAAAAAAACAAAGGCATGATTCGAAAAAGCCCCAACAAGGGCCCGCTCCGGAGACCCCCAGAAAACCGCGGAACCCCTAATGAAAAAAAAAAAACAAGTTGGGAAAGGGCCCTGGGGGAGCCCAAAAAAAAACCACCACCACCAACACCAACAAGGAAGGCAAAATCAGAGGGGGGGGGGTTCGGTTCGGTTACCATACCTAAAATCCGGTTACCAATACCGAATATTTACCAAATTTAAGAAAATTTTCAATACCATTACCGTACCTAAATTTTCGGTTACCGATATTTCGGTTCGGTAAAATTCGGTTCGGATTCGGTTCGGATTCGGTTTACCGAATTTATTCATGAATATTTTTTTGTTCTTATAACAACTCCATAACTATTTCTTCATACATTTTAAACAAAAAAGATACTTAACAATCTCCAACTTGTAATTTATGTAATGTTGTTCAAGGGTTTAGCAACATACTCAAGTTATAAAATCAAACTTCAAATTCAACAATGTAAACAAGCAACACCAAGCAAAAAGCCTTACACAACCAAAATAAAGTTACAAAAACATCAAATTCGATTAAAGGTTTTTTCTTAATTCAAGAGGTAGAAAGCGAAGATCATCAACGTCTAAGTGAAGTAGAGGAAGCAACATGAGCTCTAGATGATGAAGTTGAAGATGAATCATGTATAGGAGGAAGGGCCCCGGAAGTAGAGACTCTTACAGTTGGAGAGGCAAGTGAAGACGTTGTAGAACTAATAGGTTGAGGAGGCATTTTAGCTTGAGTAATAAACCAATCTAAGTATAATTGTATATATATATATATATTGTATAATTGATGGAGCTGTGGGAAAGAAAGGAACGATGGCGCTGTGGGAAAGAAAGGAACGATGGCGCTGTGAAATTAGATTGAACTGTAGGGGACCCAATTAAGTATAATTGTATATATATATATAAGGGTTCAAGACTCCGGTCAAAATTGAAATTGAATTGATGCAGTGCAGTATAATTGAATTGATGCATTAATGCTCAAATATTTATAATTGTAATGTATATATATTTATGAAATAAATAAAATTAATACCGAAATTGAATTGATGCAGTGCAGTATAATTGAATTGATACATTAATGCTCAAATATTTATAATTGTAATGTATATATATTTATGAAATAAATAAAATTAATACCGCTAATTCGGTTTCGGTATACCGAATTTTTCAGAGTATGTTATCGGTTACCATACCGGATTATTCGGTTCGGTACAAAAAACCGAATATTCGGTACGGTGAAATTCGGTAAAATCCGGTTCGGTAAAATTTCGGTTCGGTTTCGGTTCGGTTCGGTACGGTTTTCGGTTTTCGGTATTAAAATGCCACCCCTAATTCTGAGGACCAAGGGGGGGGGAACCACCCCTAAAAGGAAAGGGGAAAAAAAAACCCCCCCCCCCCCCCCCCCCAAAAAAGGAAAAAAAAAACTCCACCCCCACCACACCGCCGGCGGCTGGCACGTAGCTATACCAAGCTAGCAAATTCATAGCAAACGAGATGTCCGACCTAGTGCATTGAGCTAAGAACAGTAAAGCGCCGATTGCACTTAGATATGGAACTTCTAGTTCCAATGACTCTTCATCATCCTCTTTAGGACGGAATGGGTCTTGCTTAGCATTTAGCGTTCGGATGACCATGGGTGTACTCGAGGGCTTCACTTTATCCTCATTAAAGCGTCACAACACCTTGTGGGTGTAATTTGACTAATGAACCAGAATACCATCATCGCAGTGCTCAAGCTCAAGGTCGAGACAAGATTGAGTTTTCCCTAGGTCCTTCATCTCAACTTCCGATTTCAAGTGTGAGGCAGTAATCTCAAGCTCTTCTGGAGTACCAATGAGATTCATGTCATCGACATAGACTGCAATTATCGCAAATCTGGAATCTGACTTCTTGATAAACACGCAGGGGCATAATTTATTATTCACATGTCCCTTACTGATCAAATATTCACTTAGACGATTATACCACATCTGCCCGAATTGTTTCAATCCGTAAAGTGAACACCTCAATCTAATTGAGAGGGTGCTCCATGGATCCCCATAGAGATAAACTGTAACGACATCCATAAGCTGCATATTCAGTTCTTGGGAAACTACCAAACTGACAAGGTAGTGGAACGTCATTGCGTCCATTAAGGGAGAATACATCTCATCGTAATCAATGCCGGGGCTAATGAGAGAAGCCTTGCGCCACGAGACGTGCCTTATATCGCACTATTTCATTCTTCTCATTACGCTTCTTTACGAATACCCACAGGTAACCTACAGTGTTCACATTGGGAGGTGTGGAAACTTCAAGTCCTATTACCTTTCGCTTTACTAAGGAATCTACTTTGACCTGCATTGCTTATTTCCATTTTGATCAATTAGTTCTCCGTCGACATTCATCAATAAAACGCGGTTCGATATTGTCGCAATTTGTAATTTCAGTGGCCACTGCATATTCAAAACTAGTATAATGGACCGAGATAACCTGATTGTCGGGAGTAGGATATGGGGTCTCCCCTGGGACGTCTCCCAGGACACTTCCATAATCTTGAACAATTTCATGAGTTGGATTGAGATAGCGATAGAATTCGGTTGTGCCATAGTTCTCCTCTTCTAGGGAGTGAATGCTTCGAACCGAGTGATCTGCCTTGCCTCTTGCTGAGGACAGATGATTGGCTAGCCGCCGGTGTATGTTGTCTTTCTAGGATGGCACGTCCCTCATGGACATTTATTATTACACGCATGTTTGCATCGGTTATATATGATCTTGTCACTTTAATTAGATTAGAGAAGGCGTCCGGCATGCATGTGCAACACTCTGAGGATCTAGAATACATCGCACTTGCTTATCACATTGTGCGGGATGGGGATCAGGATGAAACAGAGTGGGTACAATCCACGTCAATTCACGTAGTTCATTAGGAACGTTGTCGTTCTTATCTCCCCATAACAGCGGGAAGACCGTCTCATCAAAATGACTATCCGCAAAATTTGTGAGAAAGAGATTGCTTGTAAATGGCTTGTAAAAGCACATAATGGAGGGGGACTCATAACCAACAGAGATTCCCAGCCGCTATTGAGGTCCCAATTTGGTACATTGCGGCGGCGCAATTGGCACATAAACTACACACCCAAAAATGCGTAAGTACAAAATTTCAAATTCGTACCCAGTAATCAACTGTAACGCCAAAAAAGTTTGGGTGGAGGTGGCCTCAAGCGGACCAACATAGCTACTTGCAGAATTGCAAAGCCCCACGCAGAAACAGGATGCTTGGTGCGCATTACCAAGGTCCTTACGATCAATTACAAGGCGCTTTATGAACGCTTGTGCGAGAATGTTGGAACATGGGAACCCAGATGTTCAACCACAATCACAAGGGACGTGCAATAATCATCGAAAGCCTTCGATATAAACTCTTCAGTGTTATCTAGTCATCTAGAGACATCAGTGGATAACCAGGGTGGTGAACCCTCAATATGGGCCTAGAGTTTAGCAAAAGTAGCGTGTCATGTGGACCATAGACATGTGACGAGCGAGTTGCTGCATCAACCAAAACCATAAAATCTTTAAATGGTCCGCGTAGTGGTTGGAATTGTCCACAAACTTCCCCTTAAATCCGCTGTAGAAAGAAAGGAGGTCATTAAGTATCTTTGCACGGGGAAGGTAGAGTGGCAAAGTGTATTTAAATACATGAGATCTTTACTAACACAGGGATGCCCGTTGAGGATACGGTGCATCACATCTCGACCTGGATGTTCCAAACGGTCATGCCAAAGCAAATAAGTGCTCGACTTGGCTAGCTTGTAGCTGCAAGGTGCGCCTCAATCGAACAGATGATTATGCGATGCAACTCATTTGGGAGGCATTCCAATTTCTCCAATACACGCTTATGGCTGTATAAGTAGGAGGTAATGCAAAGATATTCCTTACTATTTTCTTCAACTGTTTCAACATGGTAATTGTTCAATCGAATATCCTTATAACTCAACAATGTTTTTCCGGAACGGGGTGAGTGTAAGGCCTTGGTAGGTCTACATGGAGGAATGAAGTTAGAAATATATCTCCATTCAGGGAGAATATCATGCGCTGTCGCGCTATCAGCTAGACAACTAACTTTCCACTAGACATACCTCAACATAAATTAATTGAATCGGTCACATGATCAAGAAAACTTCTAGTTCCAATTGATTCAATTAATTGATATTCGAGAACAATGTGCAAGTACTAAAACAAACACCAAAAATTGAAGCTTAAATCCGAATAAAAGAGCAAAATCTCAGATTGCTACATAATATCGACCAACAAGGCCTTCCCATGTCTCTTTTGGCTACCTATCGAAGTTGTACTCATCATCAACATTGGTAGGGGCACGATAAGTGTGCAACCAATTGATGTACCACTACCACGATAGCATATGATTTGCTGCTTTGTGATTGGGAAGGTGGAGCCTTTCCCTAATTCTTGAAGTTTGGTGCCAAAGAATCGTGGCTTGAGCTCCAGAAAACACATGCATTTGCTCTAGAAAGGGAGCGATTCGAGCTAATAGGACGTGAGTTGTTGTGCTTTTCAATGAACAACAAAGCACTAATTAGATCCAGGGACTTGATGAACTTTCGCTCTCTATATTTCTGCTTCATGAGCACATTAGAGGTATGGAAAGTTGAGAAGATCTTCTATAAGAGATCATTCTAGATCAAGTCTTACTTACAAAGCCCAAAGAAGGATCAGCTTCTACAAACTTCAGAATTGTACTCATTCACAGACTTCAAGTCTTGAAACATAAGTTGCCAATTGAAAAATCATGCTTCTCGCAAATGTCGAATAAGAGACCGGTGTCAGTTTTGTTCACAGACAAACAACAGACAATAATGACATCGACGGCGCCATCAAGGGAAACCATTATGTGGGCGCGGTGGCGAAGGTCCGAACTGCGAGCTCAAGGTCCTTGCTGCCATGAATCCGGCGAGATTTTACGGAGGCCGTGCGACTGCTGATCATAAAATCCGGCGAGATTGAAATCTCTGCGGCGGGTAGCCGAGGGCTCTATTTCGATGAGAAGCACTCCGATGAGAAAGTTGATTCTTTACGTCGGAAGCTCTGTTACGGAAAGAAATTTGGTTCTCTGTGACGAAAGCTCTATTTTCGGCAAGAATTTTGGTTCTATGCGATGGAAGGTAAGACATGGTTTGTATTTAAGCATGGAAACTTCAGGTTTCAACATGCGTGGTGAGTTTTAGGAAACTTCATGTTTCTATGCTCAAAACTTCAAGTCAAGACTTTACATGAACCGTCAGTTCAATGATATTTGCGTGCTCAAACGCATTGGCAAAGTGGGCAGTCTAACACAAAAGGTCATGCGTTTTGGTCTTTTGGACCCCGCATGGTTGTGTGGAGCTTCTTGAGCTCAAATTGGAGTGAAGTCCAATTGAAAGAAAAGAGGGGCTCCATATCCTTATGCCCAATTTAAAATCCGGCCTGAAAAAAATAGTGAAGCCTGGCCCAGCCCAATATGCTTCGGCCCAATGATCAGGGGCCCAAATGGCACCTACCTTCAGTGTGTTCGGGTAGGGTTTACAAACGACCCACTGACCCACAACTAGAGCATTCGATTGGGCATGCTGAACGGGGTCTAGGGCTGACCCTGCCCAATTTAAGGGGGCCCATGTCTAGTATTCGGTCGTTGCATCTGAACGCTAGCAGCAACGCTCGGTCTAGTTCCATCGAACCTGACCTACCGTCGTCCCGAGAGATGCGTGCAGGTTGGCAATGAGGGGGGTATTTTAAAATTAATTCCCTTTTGTTTAACAAACAGCACAAACAATAATCACAAAGATGACCAGTCATCGTTGTGATGAACTTGACAGATTACTTAGATTAAACACTTGATAGATATTACTTGTGGATGCTTGTGATTTGATCAACAACACTCAGATGCAATGACAACTTAGGTCCTCAACGAAATCAGTGAGTTAGGTTTTCGCGAGCTATCCACAACTACAACTTAATCAAACCAGCGTTTCTAATGCAGCAGTTAAGATGACCAGTCAGGCAGAATTATCTAGTTTGCATGTTAAGTGAATTGGTGCGAAATTAAATCCAATTTTAATTAAGCCGAATGTTTAACGATACACAAAGATGGACACAGAGTTTTGGTACCCGGAAAAATGCACAAAGGGATAAAAACCGGGGGTCTATCAGAAGATCGGCCTTCCACTATGAAATGGCAAAAGATGCCCAATACAAGATTTCAACCAAGCTCAATATCTGAAGTACCTAACTTAGATGCAGCGGTCTCTTGTGCGGCTTCTTCTCAATCACTTCACTTCCAGCGGATCCTTGCTTGGTCAACACGCTACAAGGACATACACATGTATTCCTCTAACATGGCACTGATGTATGAATGCTGTGGTGATTTATGACCAGTCACAGATACATTTCCAGAAAGCAGTGTACTCTCAGGAAATGAACCGATGACTGTGTTTACTGCTTGCAGCTACAAACTGGGCAGCAAACCTACTTAGGTCAATGACCTCTAATACTCAAAAAAGTCTACAAACATGTATGAACATGAGAGATCAGTGTTGCACACTACTAATTCGACTTAAAGTAAGAGAACTTTAAAAACAAGCCGAACTAGGAAGATAAACCCTCTTCAAAGTTTTGCTTAGAATATTTTCTTGTGAAAACAACTTTGAAAATCAAGAGTTTAATAAACGCATACCATCCTCACAATTCTTATGATGCTTCTATGTAAGTGAACTAAAAGCACTCAAGAAGACAAGAAGAAACTGGAGAGGAGAGTATGAACAAAGTGAGAGTTTTTCAAAAGTATTTTGAAGATTATAACTTAAAAACCCTAGCTTTGATGGAGGATGAGGTTATGTTTATATAGACACACGAGGATAAGAAACAAATGGCCAAGATTAATCCTTAAAACTCTACTTTAACATAACCTAGGCAGATCCGAGTGAGTGGGGCATAGTTGACTGACTGGAGGGTAAAAGGATGGGCTGTTTAATCAATCTGTCAGAAAAGCAGTCAACCTTCACGTGCATGAAATAGATGACCAGTCACGAAAATCCTAAAGTCCTTATTCTTGTAAAAACAGGTCCAAAGCTTTAAAGTGTTAAAACATTTTGACTTAATAAAGAAGGGACAAAGGTTTTGACACAGAAGGACTATGCAAATGAATGTTATATATGAATGCATCTTCAATCTTCAATCTTCCAAGCTTCTTCAATATCCTAAAGATCTAGAAATATAACCTTAATGGCTAATTGAGCTTGTTACATATTTTACAATGTTTTTGTCACAAGGACAGCCAATTACAAAATAACCTATAATGCGGCATTCAAGCTTGCAGGGATTAGTGGTGGGCAAAGGGCTGCAGCCGTGGCATGCTCGTCGGCGTCACTGCTGCGACAGCGGTTTCGGCGAGTTCTACTCGGAGGTTTGGGTCCAATTTCGTCATGATGTTCACACGAGTTCTCTCCAACTTTGGCGACAGGTTCGCGGAAAGACGCGCTATTCATAGCGTCGTCTTGGAAGAAGACGACCCTCCAATTCTGGCGATGGGTTCACAGAAAAACGTGATTCGTCTGCGACAGGCTCGTGGAGAAGAAGGCCCAAATGATGTCGTTTTGGCTGTTTTGGCCGTTTTGGGCTGAGTCGCGGCTGGCGCGGCTCAGATGGAGTCCACGCAGGACCCCTTTATGTTTTGTTTCGAGCTGTGGCTATTGCACGCGGCTAGCTCGGCTCCCCACTTGTTTCGTTTTTGTGGCTCCCCTCAGGAATCGTTTTTCTGTTGTTTTTGTGGCTCCCCTCAGGAACCGTTTTTCTTTTCTTTCACACAACTCAACCAAAATTTGATCATAAAACGCAATATATATCATAAAACAAAAATAAAATTTAAAAATTTAGTTTTAGATATACTTGATCAAACGTTGGGTTTGGGAAATTCGTAAGAGATTCTAGTACAAAATCCTTCAAACTCCGTAAGTGCAGTGTAGAAGCGTGCTGATAACGTGTTGTAGAATAGTATGGCCAAGGAGAGAGAAGGAGAGAGAAAGAGAGATTTGAGAACGGGTGATTGATCTCTGAATGTGTGATCATCCCCTTGTAAAGTGCCTGTATTTATAGTGAAGCAATCTCAGTATTTACCAATTCTAATAGGAATGAGCCTAACTATTACATAGAATCCATGTAGGATTCCTATTACCAAATACATTGAATCTAGATAGTATTCTTATTTCTTGTTTACACAGTTATACTGTAATACAATTTACAACAAAAACTGCTTTTTTTAGCCAATTCCCCATAAATGTTCACTACCCCACAAAAGTGTGGGCTTCAATGTTGCTACCTAAGCTACAAAAGATATTGGGCTTCTTATACCCTTCTTTCTGGTTTGTGGGCTTTTCATACTCGTGTCTAGCAATAATCATTTGAAAACCAAACGCACAAACTCCACACAAACTAAAAAATTTGACAACCTCAACGAAAGAACATAAAATGATAATTGGATGGCAGCTCCATCAATCATGTTTCAATGGACAACAGATTATTTTCTATATTTTTATCCCATGCTGTTATGCTAACTATGTATTCTTAATTGGTTTTTAGTGGGATTGGCTGTTGTTTGGAACATGTGCAATTGCGATCCGTCTAGTTCTTATCCCCTTCCTAATGGCTAGCTCAACTCAACATTTGATTAACATATTATCGATCAATTGTATGATGTATAATTTTATATATACAATCCTTTTTTAAAATTTCCCTTTTGAAAACTCAATCAGAGTCAGGGTTTGGTTGAGATCTCTGCTTCTGGACATGATTATTATTATACCTGCTTTATCCTTTGCATTACCTTTTCAAGATAATGAATTGTATGAGAGTTAAGATAATTTCTATTTTTGTGTCTTCGTCTATTATGTGCGAGGGGCTATCTGTTTTCCGTGTGAACCTCACATCTACAACAAGAGTTTGACTCGTGCTCCCCTGGACACATTGAGACAGTATGGAATGATTTTTCTTCGATCTCGGAGAACCTGTGCAAGGCAAAAAAAAAAAAAACAAAACTATATTAATGCAAAAAAAAGGGGCAGGTTCAAAATCTGAACTGGACCTAAAAAGGACCGAGCATGAAGCATATAATTAAGTGGGGTGGGGTGCTAAATCCTTGGTGAAAAGGTGAAAAGGTAAAAAGTATCGAAAAGGTTGCTTGCCTTAATGCAGAATATATGTAAGATTTTCAACTTTTCTCATGATAGGCATTGAATAAGTAAAAGCTGAGGCAGATTAGTTTGTCCCACCAAAACAATCGGTGAAGAAAAAGGTAGATTATTGAATTGTTATTCAAATATGTTTTAGAGGGAACAGGTAAGCATGCTTTGTGCTCAGAAAGACGAGCAGGGAAAAAAAGGCATTGTTCCACTTTGTCTTGTCATAAAACTTGTCCTTTACCCCAAAGTACAACGGTTACATTCCATTGCATAATAATCAAAATTGATTAAGGATCTAAGAATGATGACTAATTAATTAAGATGACTGGAATATTGATCCCCTCATTAAACAAATCTTTGGTATAGAATATAATACTGTAGTACTCATAATGAACTAAAGTGATCCCACTTTTCAGAGCTGCTTATTCTTTTTTTTAATTCCTTTTTGAATTATTAGGAGGACAAAAGAAAACTTGAGATGTCAGCATCTTCTTTTATAAAGGTTGGTGTGATCAAAAAGTAGATGCATTCAGTATTCCTTCCAGGACAATGCTTTTCTTTTTAGGGGTTTAGGTAAACTAAAGTTCTAAGTTGGACCTACATCCACTCTAGTTTCTATTTATTATAAAATAAGTTTTAGAAAAAAAGATTTTCAGACATAGAGAAAAAAAATTAGACATAGAGAAAGATTTTTTTTTTAAAAAAAAATTTAAGACATAGAGAAAGAATTAGAAAGGACGTATTTAAAAAATTATTATATCCTATATTGTAATAAATTATTTGATATTATCTGAAAAATGAGTACTGCACTATAACACAATGACTTGGATTTATTGGGTCATGGGTGGAGCTTGTTGTAGACTTTCATCTTCTACTTTTTGGGAGATGACAAAAGCAAAAGGATAACCAAAGTAGGTTAAAAGCAATTGCTTAACTAACGCAGTTCAAAGTATGTTCCATCCTAGTTTGTATTTTACTTTTGTCTTATGTTAATCGTGAGGAAATAATCCCAAAAATTATTCTTACTATATACACAATCTAGAAGACTAGCTAGACCACGCTCGTAGAAGCACTTTTCCCTTGATATAAGTACCAAAAAATGATGCATGTTACCTGGTTAACATGAACCGTTGCCTACAAAAAAAAATGACTTTTGTGCATGATGCCTCCTTGCGTGGCTTTTGAAAAGGCGCTTTATGGTGCAAAGCAAAAGCAGGAAATTTCGTGGGAAGGACTAAAGTTGAGCGCCGGCCCCTTTCTGATCGGTTGGGGGTTACGCAAAAAGCTGTAGTGGTTGGGGGGTCGATTCAATTCATCCAATTTATATCGAAGACTTCAACCAAAAATCAAAATAAAAAAAAGAGTAGGGCATGATATTGATCATTAATTACATGTTTTGTCTGTACTAGAGCTAAGATTATTTACAGGTGAAAAGTTTAATTAGTGTCATAAAAGTTCTCACGTATGAACACGTGTACGATACAAAAGACGTTTCACGTGAATTTTCATATTGAGATAATAGAACTTTATTGAACATCTTCAGCCTTTTACTCAGTCCATTCGAGTCGGATGCTCACATTCTAACCATTTCCATATTCGTTTAGCCGCCCACATGCGTGGATCGGGACTCTTTCTAGAACAATTACCAGCTTACTTGGTAGTGTTGAGTCTTCGCCGACCCGTCCATTCAAGTCATAAATCTCTGGCCTACGTGTTAGCTAAACAATTAATAACATGCATGCATGTTTGCAAATGGTGAGATGGAACCAGTTGCAAATTGCAGTATTTTGTATGGTTTGTGGAAAGTCAAGAGGAAAAGTTCTCACATCACATGTATTGCAATTTGCAGGCCGCGTAGTCTATGCAGAAAATGACGTAAAATGCATGTACTTATTTGAAACTAATCCAGACAAGTTGCAAAGCTATATTTGAAGCAAAATCTTCTGTTGGGTTATTGAGTGGCAGAATCAATAACCTAATTCTATTTTTTTCAAGCGTAATGGTTGCCGGCAATCGAATAGTATATTCATATATAGTGTGCTCGAACCAGAATGAGCACATCATATCGACCAGGAAAAAACTTCTTAATTATAGTGTTCTATTGACAAAGATAACATGACCACTATGATTTACGAAAATTATTTGTTTCTGAGATTTCCTTTCTCTGGTATGCCATCATTTTTGACGTAGAATACATATTAGATCATGATAATACTTTCGAGTTTGTGATTGGTTCCTTTCCTGACGAAGGAATCAAATTTTGTTCTTGGAAAAGTTGTTCGGAACAAGTTGTGAATGACATGCCATCGTCTACAAATTGGATTTGTAATAGATTATAACAAAAATGTGCTAAATTTGGGATCATTTTTCTTGTTCACCCTTCAGCTCATTCAACCATTAATTTCTTAATAATTTTCTGCTTGACCGGATAATGCATATTGGATCATGATAGTACTTTTTGAGTTTGATTGGTTCCTTTGGAAACTTTTATTGTGGAAGGAATCAAAGTTGTTCCTTTCTTAACAAAGTTGTGGATCTACAAATTGGGTTTCTAAAAATAGAATTAAAATGATGGCAAATTTGGGATCATTTTCTTGTTTACCCTTCAGCTCAATAAAATAAACGATTAATTTCTTAATAACTTTCTGCTTTACCCGCTTATAATCCAGAACTCTTATAACCAGCTAGCTTTAGTTCATTCGCATGTAATAGATTCCAATCTCCACGTTTAATAACCAGCTCAATAACCGAACTTGGAGTTGTGGATAGATATGCATGCTGATAAAACCAGTTAATGCAATGGTTGCGTTAAGGGCATTCCTCTCGGGTTTTAAAAGAAAAAATATACTATACATGAGGTGGTTAGCGCCGTACGTGTCTGGAACATGACCTCCTGATACATGTCCGTAGGAAGCCAAAATTGGGGAGCAAAATGTGGAGAAAATTAACGGAGGGACGAGAACAACTGAAACCGATTAAAAAAAAAGAAAAAAGGACAAAGAACAGTTGCCGTTTCTAGTTTCATAGAAGCATTTTGAATCTGTCCCTTTGAGAACACCTGGGGACACCTTATCAGCTTTTAAAATGTATCAAAGTTGCAGCACACATGCATGAATCAATACAGTTTCAGCTAGTTTTCATTTAGGGTTTGCCCACGTGGGTGATATGTGGACGGTTTGATTCGTATGATGACGCAAGTAGATAAAGTAATCTGTCATGGTCTAGCTTCGAAGAGTTACAACCGGTAGTATCCAAAGAACAAAATTTTCATCAAAACATCGAAATTTCCATTTAAATTTCGAAAATTTTGGAGGTTCGAAACTATCGAAATTTATCAAAATTTTCATAAAAATTTGCATAATTTTGGCTATCGAAATTTCCATCGAAATTAAAATTTTAATCTTTGATAGCATCTAATAGTGGTATATATCGTTTATGTATTAGTTTTTACTTTATTTCATGTGTAAATGTGAATGATATCAATTGTTTTTTGTTCTAGTATGAGTTGATATATTATGTGTTTGTAAATTGTAAAATAATTCAAAAAAGGGAAAGTAATGTATGTATAGGTGGGGGGAAGAGAGGAGTAGTTGGGTGTTTTGTTTTCTTCCCAAAAAGGCAGATCGTGACATGAAGAAGGGGACACAAGTATAAAGCTCTAAAGGTGTGGTGGACGTGGATTGGAGAAGAAAACGCCACCATGCTTTTGTTTTTGTTTTCGTTTTTCTAATGACTTTTTCTGCATGTAGACAAAAACAAGTGCAGCTTTCCATTTGTGATCAAGTTATACATGTTTGATTATTAATGCAATGAGGATTGCCTTATCTCTTTCTTCCATTATTTTAATACCCATTTATTCCTTTATTTTTCTTTTTCTGGGAATATAATAGTTTTTCCTTTGTTTCATTGTGATTGACCGCCATCTTGCTTTCAAATTATCTCTGACTTTAAATATTTAACAATTCTTCTTCCTATTCGTTAACATTTGTACATCATCATCATGGCGTTATTTTTTGCCAAATTCATGTGCGTAATTTTGGATCATATATGTATTGTATATATTAAGAGAATTTAACTTTCATCATATCGAAAATACCTTCATATTAAGTACCTATATAGAATTGTAGAAAAAAAAAGAAAGAAAGAAAAAAGAACCTACATAGTCCTTAAAGTTAAACATTTATTGTTTCATTGACTAACAATTCTTATTATTGTGCTGGTTAGTTAACCTTTATACATCACGCTGTTATTCTAAGGTTGTCATGATGTACATGTTTTTGGAGAATAAGATGTATTTTGTATATGTAGTCATAATTTTCATGAAGAACCAATTTGTCTCAATAATGAATATTGGTTTGTTCTTTATGCCTATGAACACATGCATGGTTGGCGCCAGTGAGACTGTCATTTATTTGCTTCAGCCATGGTGGGACACTTTGGCATATATGTTGCCTCTATGTGATTTTCGTACCCGCAATCAGCATAGATCCTAGCATATATGTACATTAGCAGATTTCTGAATTCTAATTTAGTCCACTCATTGTAGTACAACAAATATACCGTCTATATATTTGGTATAATCAGATTACTGAATGATTTTATATTTTATTAAATTTTTAAAAATTAATTAACAAATTGAACAGTTTTTATCAGAATATAACAAGGTAAAATGAAAAATGAAAAAACTGAGAAGGCCAATGTTGTTCTTATTTTAAGAAAAATAGTATTCTCATTCCAAAATTTTCTTCCCACATTTCATTCATGTGAAAAAAATAAAAAAAGTGAAATGCAATTAGAAAATTTTAAGTGGCAATATCAGCTTACCCTACTTTAATACCCTTCCTAATCGATTAACAACGCCCAATGGTGAAACACAGTTTATTTCTCGAAAGTAGTTGACATTGCTTTTCTATCATTGTCAAGTGGTAGAGATTTTGCTCATCTTTATTACAAATTTAGACTTTATAAAACGATCATAAAGGAAAAAAAAAATAGGACACCTCACATATGAATATGATGATGTAGATGCATAATTGGAGAGAAAGAGTGGGGTTCAAGAAAGGGAATGGCCCACGTGGGTATTAAATGAGGCCACACGCATACATGATGCATGTAGGGTTTCTAAATTACATGATATGAACTCATTCATGACTACAAACAAAGGGTTCAAATTTGTATGTTGAAAATATGGAGTAGTCCTCAAGCATGACTTTTTGTATTGTTAGTAACTTCGCTTTCCCATCGTTTCACACCCACAAATGGCATTTCTGGCTTTGCGCTGCAACCATGGAATTCGTGAATCCATGAGTCCCCTTCGTTTTTTAAAATCAGTACCAGTCATGCGTGAATGTGTACGTCAATGTAATATCACTGGCATGTCTTGAGCGATGCGAGCAGTGCGGCCGCGCCATGCCCCCGCTTCATGTAGGGTCCCCTTAATATATATATATATATATATATATATATATATATATATATATTTATATTTTTTTGTATATATTTATTATTATATAATTATTTAATATAAAATGTTATATTTAAAAGTTAAAAAGAGTTAATAAATTTTCAAGTGAAACTTGAATGTTGTGCAATGTCAAGATGTTGAAATTATTATGCTTGTTGATTTTGCTTTCTATTGATTTTGTTGCTATAAGTACTTGTTATTATGTTTGTTGATTTTGCTTTCTATTGATTTTGTTGCTATAAGTACTTCATTCATCGTACATGATGCATTGGACTCATCTATGATTTATTCTTCTTTCTTATAATTTATTTTTAAAAATTCTTTCTATCACTAATATATTAAGCATAAAAAAAATATTTATTAAATAATTATTTAAAAAGCCCCAATTAAAATTTCGCACGAAATCCTTAGATTTTCAGCCACACCAAATAATCGGTAAACTTTATGAACGCCGGATTAGCCCCACACAATATCATGCGCCGACGCGCCACTTGCCGCTATTGAAGACAAAAGTAGGAGAGAAACGTCGGCCTTTTTGACAAGGTGTGCGAGTTTAAATGAAAGAAAACAAGGTGGAGACATCAGTCTCAATTAAGAGGGCAAGTGGCCTTATTGAGAGGTTTGGAATTTTTTTAAAATTTTTTTTTTTGTCAAGCTTGAGGATTTGGAACTAAAGAAAGCGAGGCATTGTCTGCTGGTGTGGCTTTGGTCCATATGGTCCTCCAGGTCCTCTTCTCCATGCCGTATGGGTTTGCATATTCATGTCCCGCCATTATAGTACTGTGCATAGTTTTCATGCATGTACGACGATGCGAATTCAAAGAATTCCATGCTATAGGACGTACACCACAATATTGTTGGATAAGAGGAGGGTACTTTAAGCTTAAGAGATGGACTCAACTGAGGTAGATTTTCGGGACTTTGATTTCTCTTAATTTTAGTAAGAAAAATATCGGTAAATTAATTAAGTGGCTGAATATCTTGTATTAATTGATTTTGTAAACATGTTAGAGTTTAAGCATCCTGCTCATATCTGACCATTAAAAAACAATTGCTAATATCTAACAGGAAAAAAAAAACCATCAGGAGTACACTTAACTTAAGTAGGCAAGACTTTCATTTTTCGATGTTTGACTGTAATCTCCGCATACTATACGGCCTAATGATTTATAGTTTGAATAACCACCCAACTTAACTCGTTTAATTGTCTAGTGTGTAGTCAGAAAACAAGTTCGCCCTATAGTCGGAACAAAACAAAAGTTGAAAATATATGGACCTTGGATTTTAAGGTTTCGTTTCAGTCACACTAGTAAAAGCTATAATATGAATGCTAGTACTTGTGTCACACAATCAATCAAGCCAACAATCCATGTTTGACCCGTCTCAGTGATGAACTTTGAAGTGTGCTTCCGCCATTTCACATTGAAAAGCACAAGTTGGAAGAAACATTAATATCCTCCAATGATTCTCTTCCAAACTAGAGAACTAACAGAAAAGATATCAAAACAGAAACTTGACGAAAGAGAAAGTGGTGAGAAATGCCTCATCTTATTAATCAATTGCCATGTAATAAATATTTATGATTTATAGTAAGATTACTATAACCTTTAGGAGGGCATGAGAAAATTTAACGAAAATTTTCGGTAAGAGAAAAGGTCGGACACTTTTTCTGGCTGCTTATAGGTTCTCTCCTCTAACTGACTTTGACTTCCCGCCACATCGCTGACCATATTTACACATGTGACAAAATGCCAACATCATTGTTGTCTCAACCCTTCCGGCACCTGGACCACATTTATACTACTGGGTAGCCAATCTCCAGGGCTCCGACGATCGGAATTGCCGTCAGATTCAAGCCTTACAACCATCGACTCGTCGGCTGGCGCACGCATGCTGCTGCCAAGGCCGGACTTGAGTTGCTGAAGGCTCGGAACGAGCACTTTTTCTGACCATTCTTCTAAGCCAGTCCGGCCTAGCCAAATCCCACTTAGGATCTTTTCAACGGCATCCTCTGGCAATTCAAATGAAATCCCCTCACCCATAATCTTTGAAAATCTTTTTCTGATTGAGTTTGTAATGTTCTGACGAATGGGGTTGAAGTCCACTGGCTTGAACACAATAGCATCATCAACAGCATCCAACAATTCCCGGGGTACTGATGAGGTTGCGACTTTGAGTAGGGGCCGATTACTGAGGCGATTGTCATCTTCGTGATCAACTGTGAGATCACTTGAATTATGTGAGCCATCTGCTCTGTCATCCTCAGCATCCGCTGTTTCATTCAGATCAAATCCTAATGCGGAACCAATCTCCTTCCTAGGCTTTGTGGCTCTGTCTTCATCCTGTAACCAATTTGCTCGGCGTTTTACAGCCCCCCTTCCACAGAGAGAAAGTTTTAACTGCCAACTGCTCCTTGCTATACCTGTAAGCTTTTCTTCAAGTGAATTGGAGTTTGACAATGATCGGAGATTTTCTGGCAACCAATCAGCTGTGAGGACGAAGATAACATTTCCAAGGTTGATTTCACGGCCATAAGTGTCGGCAAGACGACCTCTCTCCATTGCTCGTTTTATGCTGCCACGAACAATCATATCTGCTTCATTAATGTCCTCAAGCACAATTACTGCAGATGGGTTCCTCTTAACTGCCTCTGCTATTCGATCCACCACTGTTTTACCACGGAAACTCATATCTGATTCCCAATTACCGCGCTGGGAACTAAGACTCATCATCACTGGGTTAGACCCAGACACCAGCTCTGAAAGAGCTGATGCCATCTTCTTCTTGCCAACACTGTCTGGGCCCATGAATAGAAGCCACATATCTCCCCTTGATACGGCTCCACGTCTCTTTCCACTGCCCAACTTGCATTTGGTCACAGTTTCAGCCACAGCAGCTGCTGCTTCTTGCTGCCACCATACCTCCATTAAACCCTTGTACAGCTTTTTGAAAGAATCAGCATCCACTTGACACAGTTGTTTATCGTCCGTTTGCCTTTCGAGTACCTTGATCTGTGGTTCAGAAGGCATGCAGCCCATGAAGTCTCTGATGCGCTCTTGATGCGTTTGCTCAGGGGTAGTTTCCATGATTTCTTTTTGCCCAAGAACCAGCTCTGTCCTAACAGGGCTGCCTGGCTGGGGAACTGCCCGTTCAGATGGTTGGCTTGTCAGTGGACTTGTATTCAGTTGCAGAACCCCAAGGTTTTTATTCAGATGGGATTTGGGTTGGAAAGGTTGGCGACCTAGCAAGTTTGGATTGTACAATCCAGTAATTGAGAGAGGTGTCGGAACAATTCTATCCGAGCTAATACCATGCTGATGAAAATTGGGGTGCAGACGCAAACATGTGTCTCTCCATTCCTTCTGTAATTCCTGAGTCTTCTGCTTGAGGATTGGTTCCTGGTCCTTAGACTATGAAGATAAAAGTGGATAAGTAATTAAGTACTAAGTACGAAAAGTCTATAAACAAAATTTAGCACCAAATGAGAACAACATTGGAACTGGAAACTTGTACAGCAATTTGAGGGCAACGCACCTGATCCAACGTTTTGGCATGACCATCGCGAGATTTAGCATTTTGCAACCACGGTGGCAGAGCTGGTTGAGCGGGCTCTGGTTCAGATGATGATTTCTCAGACTCATTGGCTAACAGTTTTGCAAGTTCTTGCTCATAACTCTGTGTGCATTGCGGGCAACAGCTTGCTCTTCGAGCAGGATCTAAGTTTTCAGACAGAAGTCTTGGTTGAGCAATTGAAGCAGTTGGAAAGCCTTTCAATGGAGACAAAGATTCAACTGAGCTACTAAGGATTCCGTTGGCCGTTCCCATCCTAAATAAGAAGATACATCAGCAAAAACATACAAATACTTGAAGAACAGAGTAAAAAGCCGAAAAGAGTGCTTATTCAAAGCAAGCTTTACAGAGACAAATTTTGCACAGAAGAAATTCTCAAAAACAGCAATTCAAGACGACATCAACAAACAAGAACTAATCAACAAACACCCTTTCTATTCCAGACATACACAAAAAATCTGGTTGTATAATTTAGTTCCCAATTCAAACAAGAGCACCAAACATACCTAGGAAACAATCCGGAAAGCGGCGTTCTGGCAGCAATCGGCACTGCCTGAAGATCCCAATCAGTTTCCATTGACGGGTGGTACACTTGGCACCTCAAATACGTCTCACAAGTAGCAGTGCCGATGAGCCAAAGCCGGCCACCGTTACCGCCACCCTCTCCGAACCTGGCCACTAGCTTCCCCATTTCCACCACCGCGGCCCGCCCCGCCTCCGACGGAGCCATCTGTTGCTGGACCGGAGACGAGCCGGGAACCGCTCCTCCATGGCTCAGAGGTTGATCCACAAGCCATTTCAAGTCCCCCAGATCAAGAAGCACCCCTCCTCCATTCGAATTGGCGATCCTGGCCTCAATCAAACCCTCCAATTCCTTCATTTTCCCAACAATCTGATTCCTATCCAATGAAACCTCCTTCTCCAAATGAAGAAGCTCGACATCCTTGAGCGGCCCTTCACCCAATTCTTTACTCTGAATCCTCCTCAACAGCTCCTTGGTCACGGATTCGGGCTCCGATTCGCCCACCAGAACCGGGTTCTTCTTCTTCGCCCTTAACAAAATATCAGCGACCCTCTTCACCTCCTCCCCTCTCTGCTGCCCCGATTGCGCGGCCGCCCCCTGCGGCTGCAGCCTCGGATTCAAGTACAAATTCCGGCTCCCGGGCTGCGGCGAGGGAGCGGCCGGCCGAAACCCCAATCCAATTGGGGACGAATTGACGGCGGCGGAGGCGGCCGCGGAGGAGGAGTTTAGGGACTGTTCGATTGTGGCTTTCACGGCGGGGCTAGAGAAACTGGCCTCGCGCATGACCCGGCTGACACTGGGGTCGTCGAGAATCGAGATGATGAGCTGCTCGAGCTCCACCTTGACGGCCAGGAGAGGCTGCTGCTGCTGCTCGGGGCAGCCGCGGCGCTGGTGGGCTTGGGCTCGCTTGAGGGCGGCCATGAGAGCATTGGAGATTGGGGGCTCCATACCGGGGCTCATGTTCTGGGCCGTGGGCAACCGCTCGAGCGCCACACTGAAGCACAGCTCCAGCGCTCGGCACTGCAGGGGGTGCGAAGAATTCGGGTGGGATTTGATGCATGCTTGGCGGAGGAAGCCGGTGGGCGAGGACAACAGGGTCGCCGCCACGTGCAGCGGCGTCGTCTGGCCGTGGTTCCGCCGACCCGCCTCCGCGATCGAGTGGTTCAGCACGTTCGCCGCCTCCGGGGTTAAGGTTTGCTGGATCGTACTCAGCCCCGCTCTCATTTCTCGGGAATTCAAACTCCGCAGCTACCAAATCCCAAATCCCAAATCCCAAATCAAAATCCCAGGAATCCAATTCAATGCAATCGTCACTTTTCTGACTTGGGTTTTTGCGCAGAGGAATAGCAAAAGACAGCAGCTTCAGAGCTTCAGAGCTTCTGGGTTTCCTTCTGTTTCTGAGTTTTTTTTTTTTTTTTTTTTTTGCTCTTGTGTGTATTTATTCTGGAATTGAAGCTTATCAGGAAGCTGAGGGAGAGAGTACCCCACCACAGGTTTGCAAATGAAATTGCTCAAATTGGACAAATTTGCATTTTGCAGGGGTTGGATTGGAATACCAATCTACAAAACAACTTTTCACAAACCAAAACAAAATCAAAATCAAAATCAAGGAAAGCAATAGCTGCTTTTTCTTCAACTTCTGCTTTTTTATTTCTCTCTGCGAAGAAAAAGTGTGTTGTGTCACACAAAAAAGCTAGCAGAGAATTCAACGCGAAAAGGAGAGATGAGATCCACACCTTCACAAGAAGCTCCTCTATTTCTCTCTCAACCTTTTCCTGCTTTTTTTTTTTTTTTTTCCTATCTTTATCTATCTGGAGCAGTTGTTGTCACTTCTGCAAACGGTAAAAATGAAAACCAGAAACCCAGGTAAAAATGGACCCAACCTTTTTCAAATATTACAGAGTGCATAACATGGGGTAGAAATGGCGGGGGATAAAGAATTTCTGGAAAGTGGAGAGTTGGAACTTTAAAGTACCAACAGATTTCAAGGATTTCTGGAAAAGGCTCTCTGAGCACAGCAATCTCCTCTCATTTTTCTATGTCATCTTCTTTATTTCTTGATTAATTAATACCAGATTATTGTTGTGTGCCTTGGTTCCCCATAATTTTTTGAGATTTGACTGTGACTGCTTTTTTATCATACTCAATTTTCAATTAGTATTTTCACAAATATAAACCAGTACCAATGTCAAAACACTCTCTAGTCCACCTTATTCAAAACGTAGACCATCGAAACTAACCGGAACACAAGTTGACATAATCTAGAGAGAAGCGCGCACAATCAGCAAGTAGATAATAACCAAGCCACCAGTGCATATCAATTGTAACCGTCCAAACATAACGAAGTCTATTCCTATAAAGTGCCAAAACAACAGTCACCTAGTGTTTCATGTTTCGGAAACAAAATACGGTCAAATATTCAAAAACAAGCATAAAAGAAAAACGCTACTGAAATTATCCGAAACTTCACTCAGGGCAAATTTTGAATTTTTTTTGGGTTATTTACTACACTCTTACCTTAACTTATTGCACTCTTATTCACATCAATTTTGAATCCACGCATATAATATTTTATATGTTATATAATTTACACATATGAATTCTGTAGAATGCTAATTTTTATAAATTTAAATTATTTTTAATTATCATTTCAATATCATTTTGTATTGGGCTTTTTGGAGATTTGACAAATCACCGTTTTATATCATATCGTATCGATTCGTCATTTCCTTTTTCATTTTCGTGCTTCGTAGGTCTATACTAGGGGTGGGCAACCAAACTGAAAAACCGCAAACCAAACCGAACTAAACCGTTTGGTGCGGTGTGGTTTGGTTTAAAAATTTTTGTAAGACATGTGGCTTGCAAAACTGAACCGCACCACTTATAATGCTGCGACTTGTGGTTCCCATATATCCAAAATCGCGGTTCACCCCACAGCACCGCAAAATTAAAAAATTATTTAATTTATATAAAACAATTAACACATGTCATCTTTTCATTAATTATTACTATGCTACCATGCATCCTTCACAAGTAATCAAAATCTGAACTCTAATTAATACATGTTATCTTTTAAATAATAATATTTTATGATGAATTTTTATCTTGAAATGAATTTTTATCTACTTGTATTATGTATGAATTTATAAAATTTAGAAAATGCATACAAAGTCAAACTAAACAGCACCAAACCGCTAATTGCGGTTAACCGCACCACTTGAAGTTGCTTGTAGGTGGTTTGTGGTTTTATCCCAAAACTGCACCAAACAGCACTACTCCCACCTCTATAGTCTATACAGTTACCTAACTAGTCTAACTTCTAAGTAGACTAGTAGATAGAAATTCTACTACGAACAAGTCCTACAAGCCAAAGAATATTCAAGAGTATAACACCACTTGCATATATCGTATTTATCATTCCAAGATGAATTTATGAGGGTTTTGGGTTTCAGGACGAGACTAGAATTAATTCACAAGTATTAATAATATTTTGACAAGAGATGTGTAACTAGGGCTGATTTTCGGACGGATCGGATTGGAAATAAGGGTTCCAACATCCGTTCCAAAAAAGTTCAGAATAAAAATATTTGGAAATCGGAAAAAATTCGGAATTTTTCGGATCATAATTATATCTGAAATTTCGTAAATAATTTGGAATTTTTAGGTTCTCAATGTGAAATAAAATAAAATAATATACAAACTACGCTTACGAGATGAATACATAGTGTAACCAAGTAATAAATGTGTCCTCAAGTAAAAATGGAAGTAATATGATTTATTCTAAAATATACTATAAACTATACAATAATAAGTAAATTACAATAAAACATATGAAATATATTCCATTTTTTTATCGGAATAGATTCGGAAATTTTCGGAAATAAATCGGATCGAAAAGTCGGAATTTTGGATTGAAAAAGTATGTTTCAATTTCCGTCTAACTTTTTTGGGATTCAAAATCTTTTGGCATTGGATAAGAATTTTTCTGTTCAGAAATGAAATTTCCAATCCAACTTGCACCCTTATGCGTAACAATAGTGAAAGATAATATTTTGACAAAAGATGCGTAACAATATTGAAAGATGTACAAAATACCCATTCCAAATATATGTATATCGATTATATAGAATCAGAAAGGATTTGTGGTCCATGCAGAGTTCCCCAAATACCACCATAAAGAATATGCATCGTTTAAAAATATTTTGTCTGTATTAATGAAATTTCAGAGGTACTGAGAGACAGATGCACACTTTTTCTTTTTATGGGGGAGTAAAAGAAATGAGATGTGAAAGAGATTGATTCATGAGAATGGATTGACTGCCTCTTTATTTTCCCTCACGAGTCATGGCATGGCATCGGACTGACTTCCTTTTCCATCTGCTAACCCTTCATTTTGTTAACTTTATGGTGCTGTAGCGGTGATGAAATCAAACTCCACACGCAAGACTAGGCTGTGACAGTACGCGCGGTCAGCAGATGGACGAGGGCGAAGACATTCGGACATGAATGAATGAAATCTCTTATTATCAATAAAGAATTACATTTTAATACTATTTGAATAACAAAATATTCAAAAATATTATTACAATTTAAATATTATAATATAGTATTATTTTGACACATGTTAAATTTTAATTGGCTTGTACACTGTTAATAATCACCTTACACATAAGCACTAGAACAATTCTATAAATTTGAAGGAACAGTTCATTTACATTCAGGAACTGTTTCTTCAAATTATGGAGCCGTTCCTTCAATTTTGAAACTGTTACTTCAAATTTAAAGCACTGTTTTTTCAAATCAATTTTTTAAATCAAATATGTGGGCTGTGATGGGCTTATTGGTTTTGGTTTTGTATTAAATTGTAACAATATTATTAAATTGTAAAAAAAAAAAAGTTAAATAGTATTTTTGGTAATACTATTACCCACATAGTAGTTTTTGGTAAGAACCCCTTATCAACGACATATTACTTAATTAGGCACAAACAAATTAAGATATTGACCAAAACCTCACACATCAACAAAAATAATAATCGGATTGGAAATCCTAGAGGGCGTCGTTGTCCTGATCTAGTTGACGAGTTGGCCAGAAAGTTTCAGTGTTAATGTATAAAATGTGGATGTTTATCTCACATTGAGAAAGAAAGAAACCTTGTAACTAAAGAGTTGCGCTACTCCCCTCATTGCCAATTGATTTTGGATTGAACCTCAGTAACTTTCATCATGATATCCGAGCAGGCTCTCCCATGTGTGAAGCTAACACACCCAACAAGCAAAGAAGGCCATACGTGCTTTATGTCCCCGATAAATTTCTCAGTAGGATGCAAAAAGACATCAAATTTGAGGAGAGCATGTTGAAAATGTAGATGTTTATCCCATATTGTAGGGACCTTACAAATACTCATAAGGAGTTGGACTATTCCCTTTATTGCCAATTGATTTTCGGGAGAAACTTCAACCACCTTCATCATATTGCCAGGCCACCGCACGTAGCCAAGAGGAGGCATCCATGTGATTGCCTATTTGATCAAAGAAGACATAGCAATCCATGTTGTGATCCACGGCCATGTGCCTCGATCGGATTTGCTGCTTTTGGACAACGTTTTCTTCTCTCATTTGACCACGCTCTCTTGTACTTTCCACTGTCGGCGTCTTTTTTTTATCTCTCTAAGGTTATATTTTTCGATCAATCTTGACCAGTACACCATTTGATCTACACTTCTTCCGCTTGACTCGAATTCAATCAACCAAACACAGATCCGACTCTCTCAACTCAGCTCACTACCACTCAGCCCAATTTTAAGGTTCCTGTTTAGGCTGATTCCTTGGGACTGTGCCTTTGTGTTTTCCACGGTTGTGGAGTTTATGGCTGATTGTATTACTCTGTAACTGTTAGAATCAATTTTGAATAAATATAGGCTAGGTGCTACTCCTTTTATTTTGAAGAATTTTCTTTTAACACTAGTTAGATTAATCGGCTGATTCAGTTCAGATGAGTCCTTTCAAGTGTATTTGATTTGTTGTTGTAACTAGGGATAGGCAACCAACCCAAAAAGTGTGGTTAGGTTTAATTTTTTTCGTTTTGGACATAAGGCTTGCAAAACCATACCGCACCACTTATAATGGTGCGACTTGTGATTTCATGATGTTGAAAACCACGGTTCACCACACCGCGTCACAATATTAATAAATAATGTAATTCATAAATCTTGATATTATAGTATTTGAATTTTTAATTTGTATTTTGAATATGATGATTAAGAATCATGAGATTATTGCTTAAGAGTTTAAAATAATAAATTTTGTCTATGAATTTCGATCTTGAGATATATTTTGAACTACTTGTAATATGTACAAATTATATAATTTGGAAATGTATACAAAAATCAAACCAAACCGCACCAAACTGATAATTGCAGTTAGCCGCACCGCTTAAAGTTGTTAGTGAGTGTTTTGACTTTAGTTTGAGATTTTACTAAACTGCATAAGATGGTGTGGTTTCCAATTTTACTCCAAAACCGCACCAAACTGCACAACGCCCAACCCTAGTTGTAACTGTGAAAATGTGCAATGACAACTGTTACCCTTGCACTTGTTGCTTCATCAATTTATTTGTTGCATTTTGTAAAACAAAAAGAAAAATTACTACTTCATCAATAGCGAATTTAAATTTAATAGTAATTGTCAAAGAAAAGGACATTGCATACCACGCGGTTTTGATCAAGTTGTGGTTGGTATTGGGAGCTCTATTTTTCCCTCTTTTTACTCACCTTTTGATCCAATTTTGTGCTTTTCACAAGCAAGTGGTGCAAAGCCATTGCACGGCTTTAAACTTTTCAAACTTATTTCTCTCTCAAGCTTTTTAAAGTCATACTCCTCCCCTCTCTCTCTCTCTCTCTCTCTCTCTCTCTCTCTCTTTTTACAGTTCACTTTTAGTTTTATGCTTTTATCGAAAAAGGAGTTATTTTGTAGTGTAAAACCAGAAAAACTAGCTACGACTGAAGTAGAAGACTAGTTCTTTTTTTAGGGGTAAATTTTGGTATAAAAAGGGCATAAACCCAACAAGATTACAAAGACAAGCCTCAAAGGCACAAACCCTCCAAGTTGTTATTATTACATAAGACTTACATTCCAATCAAGAGCTAATTGGCTACCGTAGGCTTGAAGGATAGAGAGCAGATTTGATCCGAATCATGTTGAGAATGAACTGCAACATGGAAGCCGGCTTAGAGGAATGCCGAAAAGTTTTAAGTTCTATGTTGGAATCTTAATTATTAGAAATTATTACAAATTAGTCTTATTTTAGTAACTTAATTACTAAAATATCTATTATATTTTGATATTTACCAATTTATTCTAAATGACATATGGCTGTTTTCAATTGGGTTTATTGATTTTTGGTGCCTATGCGTTTTGATGGTAATAATTGTAGATTTTTGGTGCCTATGCGTTTTGATGACTATTACCAAATAGTCCTATTTTGGTGTTCACTATAGACACTTTACTATTCTTGCAAAATAGTTAAATGTTCATACAAAAACGTCAATTATTCCTCCAACATAATTAAGTGCTCCGATAAAAATGTAGGAACATATGTGAAAAATGCAGGAAAAGTTGGAAAATTTTGGAACAAATCTTAAGCATTAATTAATGCAGGAAAACAGATTGTGGGCTGCTTTGTTTGGGTTCAAAACTAGATGATAACTTAAGAATAATTTGTTAAGAAATAAAGTGGGGCAGGTATTTTGAGAAAAGTTTATTTTCTATAAGACTATTTGGGCATAGACCCTATTATTAACATAATATATTTGATAAAAAATAATTAACATGATAACCTTCTTTTTGAATAACTTTCTAAGTCGACAAGAAAGAATGGATAAATATTTTCCCGCCTCTACATATAACTAGAAGGGTTATTATCATGAATGGTGCCTGAACTTTCATTAACAGGACTTCATGGTGCCTGAACTTTAAAAGTGATCAATTTGGTACCCAGACTTTTAAAAACCGGACTTCATAGTGCCTGAACTTTAAAAGTGATCAATTTGGTACCCAGACTTTAAAAAAGAAGACTATGTGGTACCCAGACTTTCAAAAAGAGGACTATGTGGTATCTTAGTCAATTTTTTTAATCAAATTCCGTTAAAATGAAGGATAAAATGGTCTTTTAACATTAATTTTTATGTAAAATAATTTTTTTACCTCTCAACTTCTATAAATATGTTTTATGGTGTTTTGAAAAAAATGAAAATGTCATATAGCTATTTTAGATAAATAAACAAATTGATTAATGAAAATATATTTGAACGGTAGATTTTTTCTATCTCTTAATTTCTATTAGAAATAATTTTTAATGTTCGAGTATATTTTTATTTATCAATTTATCTATTATTTTTCAATAGTCATATGCATAAATGTTTTTTGAAACACCGTAAAACATATTTATATAGTGGTTGAGAAGTAAAAAAAAACTATTTTATGGTGTTTTGAAAAAATGAAAAATGTGCATATAGCTATTTTAGAACAATAAATTAATTAATTAACGAAAATATACTTGAACAGTAGACTTAATCTAGTACTCAATTTCTATTAGAAATCATTTTTAATGTTCGGATATATTTTATTTATCAATTTATCTATTATTTTGCAATAGTTATATGCATAATTTTTTTTTGAAACATTATAAATCATATTTATATAGAGGTTTGAGAGGTATAATATTTTACATGAAAATTAATATAAAAAAATGGGTTCTTAAATATGATTTATGATGTTTCAAAAATACTATACCTCTCAACCTCTATATACAAATATGATTTATGATGTTTCAAAAAAAACATTTATGCATATAACTATTGCAAAATAATAGATAAATTGATAAATAAAAATATACTCGAACATTAAAAATTATTTCTAATAGAAATTAAGAGATAGAAAAAATCTACCGTTCAACTATATTTTCATTAATCAATTTATTTATTTATCTAAAATAGCTATATGACATTTTTTATTTTTTTCAAAACACCATAAAACATATTTATAGAAGTTGAGAGGTAAAAAAATTATTTTACATAAAAATTAATGTTAAAAGACCATTTTATCCTTCATTTTAACGGAATTTGATTAAAAAAATTGACTAAGATACCACATAGTCCTCTTTTTGAAAGTCTGGGTACCACATAGTCTTCTTTTTTAAAGTCTGGGTACCAAATTGATCACTTTTAAAGTTCAGGCACTATGAAGTCCGGTTTTTAAAAGTCTGGGTACCAAATTGATCACTTTTAAAGTTCAGGCACCATGAAGTCCTGTTAATGAAAGTTCAGACACCATTCATGATAATAACCCTAACTAGAAATAATGGGCAAGTTAACTAAACTCACGAATGTACTATGCGACTCGAGACAAGAAACTCTCTGGAAAACCCTACAGTAGATGGAGGACTCGCGCGCCTCTGCCATTGCCGCTACCACTCTCTTTTTCTTTCTTCTTTTTTTGAAACAACTAAATATTTTTTTAAATGTAGTTATTGAATAAAAAAGTTTGATAAATCACCAAATAAAAAGAGTACAAGGAAAGCAACTAGAATACAACATCTCGGGGCCTCATTAAAAACTTCGCAGTGTACGAGGAAAAGAGTGCGTAGTTCCCCTAGATTCAATAAAAACATTCATAAAAGTAGACATGAATATATTACTTAGTCCGAAACCCGCTACCCTTCCCTACGGCAAAGCCATCAAGAAAAGAAGACGGGAACCTAGTCGACCTGCTCACTGCCTAACCATCAGAGGGAATTAGCCCAGACTAAAGCCTATATCTAATCCACTAAAGTGCAAACCAACTAACAAACAGCACTGCAAGCATGGTAAAATCTCCAAAGTCAAGAAAAACAGTAGTTGGGGAAACCCATCAAATCACAAACAGAAAGAGAAAGAACAAAGAGTGGAGTAGAGTCCCACATGTGAGGTTTGAAGAAGACATCCCAAAATTAGTCAAAGCATCGGCAACCTGATTACCCTCGTGAAAAATATGAGAAGAATGAAACTGCATTTACGAGATATGAAACAGACAATTTCTCCACTTCACCCGAAATTGCCATGGCACAAGATGAGGAGAGCGGAGAAAATGAAGAACCAAAGAGGAGTCAACTTCTAACCAAATATGCTCCCAGTCCCTCACCCAAGCCAGCTCAATAGCTTGAATAACTGTCATAACCTTAGCTGCCACTGAACTTGGAATATCCAAATTGGATGAAAAAGCACCAAGAACCATTCCCTTATAGTCCCGAAAGACACCTCCAAACCCACCTTTGCTAGTGGAACTTTTCCAAGCACCATCAGTATTAACCTTAATGAAACCAAAAGGAGGGGGATGCCAATGTACCTCAATAATTCTAGGAGGCTTGCGGGGACGACAACGGATGTAGGGGAAAAATGTAGGGGAAAAAGATAGGAGGAAAAATGGGTGGGGGGAAAATGGCATAATTTTCTAATGATGAAAGGGAAAAAAAAAAAAAAAAAGGTGAAAATTCGGCCATTTTCCACTACTTTTGGAATTCTCCTCCATTTTTTGGCTTTGGATGACAAGAAAAACATAAATTACAGTGAGTAGAGAGAGAAACAAGATTATTGGTTTTAGATCATGGTAATTATAGAAATTTTTAAAAAAAAATATTTAAAATATTTATTTATTTTTGAATTTTTTTACTATGTTGGATGCATGCAATCAAATATTTTTAAACAATGAAGGTAGTGTACCAAATGTCAGCAAAAGAGAGAAGAAAGACAAGGTGGAGCATGTAGGTGCCACCTCAGGGTGAAAACGAGAGTGGAGGGTGTATATTTGCCTCCAAAGTTACATTTTCCACCCTCATTTTGGGTTTATTCAACCCAATTTTACAACATTATTTAGATTTGGGTGAAAAGTATGGGTTTATTGGATAGGTTTTTGGGTTTTTAGGGCAACATTATTTTTGCTCTTAGGGGTGGAAATGCTCCCACATGATGTAAAGGCAAAGAGGCAAGGGATGATTTGGTGAGTTGTTGCTCCCTTGGTTGCGAACATTGAATCCACCGGCCTAGCAATTGCCTTCAACTATTGAAAGTGGAAGGCAGGAGGCGAGACAAGAGGAAGAAAATTTCCTACCTTGCTGTCTTTGGGCATGCTGATGTGAGCTCACTCACAGTAGACCAATATTTTTTTGAATCGAGCACATGCAGCATACACGCACGTGGAAGGTGATATCATCGTGCTAATGACTCATTTTGTGTGAACGAAGCCCGGGAAAGCGGCAACAACTCATTTTGGCAAGTGTAAGGTGATATCATTGTGTTGACGCAAGCTCCCAACGGCTACTCTGCAGGTCATATGGAGAAGCTTCACATTCATCAGAATTATCATGTTCACGTGATTCTTTCTCAAGCTTCACATTCATCAGAATTATCATGAAGAAATATGTTGGGTAAGAATCCAAGATCCAAGAAATTGACAGAAAACCCATCACTACGATCTCACGAATCCTCCTAATCGTCGTCTCCTCCTTTCGCCTCCAGGCTCTTCAACATCAACGTCCTCTGAAACTCCAATGATAAAGACAATTAGGCAGTCGTTCCATCTCTCGTCGCTCCAATTGCATCTTGTCTTGGTCTTCAATTTGGTGGCAGTGGGATCAAGATGGATTTGCCTCTTGTTATGTGATTAGGTTATGAAGACTTTGTTAGACATTTTGGGTGAAATTTGTAGTTGAAAATTGAATAAGATGAAGAAAATGGTGTGTATTATAGATTTCAGAGTTAATCGAGGGTGGTTGTTGCGGTGGTTTTTGTTGTTATTGGGTTGGATTGGCTATTTGAGTGGTTTTTGTTATTTTGAGATTTAAAGCAACTTTCTTTCTTGGTTTGGTTGAAGGATTAAGCTGTGCTTGATTTGTTTTTACTTTGCATAAATTGTTTATGTGTTAATTAGCATGAACTGTTTCTAGCATGAACTATTTCTATGTTTCTGTGTGATATGAACTGTTTCTGTGTGACATGAATTGTATATGTGTGACATGAACTGTTTCTGTGTGATGTGAATTGGTTATGTGTTTTTTTGTGACATAAACTGTTTCTATGTGGCATGAACTATTTCTGTGTCACTTGAACAGTTTCTGTGTTCACATGAACTGTTTATGTGTGATATAAACTGTTCATGTGTTAGCATTGAGAAGGGGACAACACGATGAAAAAAAAGCTGGGTGCATGTTAGCCACACCCTAAGCTTGCTTATGGTTTTGATGTCGGCCGTAGCCCATGTGGCATTCAATTTATGTATTTTTTATTTATTTTGTCCTTAGAGGTAAACATTTGAAATTCTTGTCTTATCATAGAATTAAGCGGTTAATTTTATCTTTAGGAGTCATTGTCCCTATTTAATTTAATTTTTTTAGATATAATCTCTAATTAGTTAGAAGAAAATAATGCGAAAACAATTGTGTGTAGAAAGGAAAATATTAAATAATCATGAGATATATTTTTTAATTATAAAAAAATATTTACCTAATGAGATAAGGCAACGTTGCCTTATTTTTAGTCATAAGGCAAATCTCACTCATCATTTACCTTATCTGCTTCAGTAAAGTTTTGTTGACGTGGCGCAGTGAATAAAATTTGTTGCTTCAGTTGTCTTGTCCACCGTAAGTGCTCTTATAGATAAGTATTATGGGCCTATATCTCATGCAAATTAACTCACTTTCCCGCGTCTATTAAAATGTTAGGGTGCATTTGGTTACGTTTTTGCAGCCGCCTTTTCATTCTCCCACCTTGAAAATGGCCAAAAACGCGTTTGGTGGGTGTCGAGTGAAAAAAGCGGCGGAAATGGTGGAAATGCAAATCATTTTCATTTCCGCACCTTTACAAAGAAAAACGTGAAAACGTCAATTTGACGTTTTCGCTCGCTCAACCCAACATCATCGCTCAAACCAACACCATTACCCTGAGTTCGCCGCCGACGTCGAGAAGGATGACGACGAGACCATAAGGATGACAATGACGAGGAACCCACGACGAACCCACCACCCGCAACATCGCCACCGACCTCAACGAACCCACAAGGACGACGTCGACGAATCCAGATTGATGCACGGAGCATTAGAGACGACGACAACAAACCGACTAGCCGCGACATCGCCACCGACCTCAACGAACCCACAAGGACGACGATGACTAACCCAGATTGATGCACGGGAGAATTGGAGATGACGACGGAGGCAGAATTGGTGGTAGTGGCGGGTTGATTAGGATGCTTCCACCAAACGCGTCATCGAATTCATCTCTGTCGGGAGGTTGGGGATTTGGGTTTTGCAGAGGGAAGTCAGGATTGGTTTTGCCGAGGGAAGTTGTGATTGGGTTTTGTAGTGAGAGAAAAAGTTTGGGATTTGCAGTGAGTGCTTCCTCCCCGAACCCAGAAAAAAAAAAAAAATTTGTAGTGAGAGATTGGAAGAGAAAAAGATTTTGCCATAATATTTCTACCAAACAAGTTTTGGTCAATTTGTTTTCTGAAAATATTTTATTGATATACTACCACTCACGTTTTTAAATCTCAGAAAATGCGAGATTCATTTTATCATTTTCCTTCTCTAAGTACAAACTACGAAAATACCTTGCGCAAATGTTACCAGAGGGCCCCATCAGTGAGATTTGATCGAGTTTTCAAACTAGTGTGCACCAAGCTAAATCATAATCAAATTGCTTTAGCATAATTACTCCTTTGGTATACGACAATTCTCATTTTTCTTTCAGTTGAAAATCTCTAACACCTGATTTGTGGTGATAATTACTGATGGGATTTGGGTTTTGATCTTTATATCCTCCAATTACCATGTGCTACATCAAGAAGATAAGCTCGAAGCGTGTAGGGCCAAGTTTGCTTTCAAAGGAAAATGTAAGTCAGCAACCGGCCAATAAAATCTGACATTAATTTCGGTGCTGTTCACAGCCTGGTTTAAATGGATCGACCTACGTTTGGTGTTAGATTTATGTCTACTTTTCATTTTCATTCATCAATTAAATGAACCTCTACCATATGGTTGAAATTGGAAAGTATCACGGGACAGCAAGCAATACGACCCCCTATGTCTTAAGATACAAAAACAATTAATGCCCCCTATATGTAGACACTATTTTTAAGTCAAAGTCTTGAGAGAAAAGTTCAAAGTAGTCACCAGCCTACAATGTGGACTATTTGTATCTTGCTAACAATAAGTGTGGAATTTAGCTCTTTCCACCGTAGTCTTCTAATCTCCATTTCCGTTGTATTTTGACAAATGAGCATTACGTGCATGCTAGACCTTTTTGGGTTTTTAACCATTATTTGAACTTTTAGTGTCCAAAAAAAAGAAAAAACAAAGGTCCAAATGAAGCATACATTTAACTGCTCTATACACGCTAAACTAACCATACATGAATGAAGATAAAATAAGAATGGTGTACCATGTCTCATCAAACACATGGCATGCTTAATTAAGCGCCACATGGACAACTCAACAATTCCATGGGCACACTTTACGAGGCTAGTAGGCCCCACATGAAGCGTCACGAGACATGATGAGCAGGCCCTATGAGATCACCACGCTGCGGTCTCTGCATTGAGCCTCTAACTCGTTTCATTTGACTAGCGATGTGTTATGTACGAGGTCCTAAACATGCGACGAACACTATGTTAAAAGTGCAATTAGTGTAGGCATCAAGTTCCACATTGGAGGTGTGACCAGCCAATATCAACCACCTCCCCTCTACAAAAGGGGAACTCACCCCAAAGGTTAAGGATAATCAATATCTACTACTCCAACTGCTACTCACTGTTTATAACTTGAACTCTAAAGGCACTGTCACTCTTACTGACTTACACATCGGACCCCCTTTGGCCGGTATCACACCGGTACTCCGACTCTCATCTTTGGCTTTCTTGTAGACCTTACCCAAGATCTGTCGCCTCCCAACCGATGCCTCTCATTCGTGGCTTTCTTGTCACCTCAACTAAACCACGTGGAAGCCCCCGCTTCTACGTCCTCATCATTATTTCATAGGTGTTGATCTTCAGTTTTTAGCATTAACAATTTCCATTTTAAATTAAGAACAATTGGTCAGATTATTGTCAGATGGATTTGAAGGTTTTACATTTCATTTGAAATCTCCTATAGAAAAACACGTAGTGAGAAAAGATGGTTATGATATGGATTAAAAGTTGCAAGTGAAAAACAATTAGCCTTATAAATACAACTTTTTGGAAATTCCTAATTTTATACTTTATGTGGGAGAGGAGAAAAGGAGAAAAGTGTGTCTTGCTCTTGCAGAAACAAGAATCATCATCATGTTCTCTTTTGGTAAGCACACGCCCTCTCTCCCCTTCTTTTCCCATCCCTTGCTTTTACGCGTATTTCGAAACCACAACCTTTTTCCCCTTTTTATTTTTTTATTTTTTATTTTAAAAAAAATGACCTTTTACAAGCACAATCCCTCTTGTGCATTCCCAGTTTCCTAGTAATTAAGTTCTGGCCTTTTTGTGGGTCCAAGCCCAACTACAGCTTCATCATTGACTGGGCATACGTGTTATGCCAATGTCTTGTCATGGTAAATCCTTCCTTATTACAAATTTCGAATTTCTGACGTACCAACCAAACGCATTATTAACAAAAAAAAAAAAAACGCAAACCTTACGCACTAAGCACCGAATTCATGTTTCTCACGCCTTGCATCAACGTGTTTATAAACTTTCTACAGTCGATTTGTCTACTTCTTCCATTTATGAGGGTTGGTTTAGAAAATCATATTATCGAGAATAGAATTTCTATACATTTTTTTAGGGAAATGGAATTTAAGATTCGTTTCTCATATTTAGATAGATTAAGGAATCATGCTTGAGAAACAACATTTTGTTTTCATTCCCATGCTTAGTGCATCAAGTGATAGGAATAATTATTTATTAACATTTTGGGCTGATATCTTATGGGTCCAAAATAACACCTTAAATATTTAAAAAAGACATGAAAGATGTTAAATATCCATATAGTCCAAAATCAATGCCAACTCAGCAAAAGAAATTAACTCCCCTTAACGGAAATCATCTTTTTCTCTCCTATTTCTTATTTTTTTTTCAATTTTTTTGTTTTTCTAAATTAATCATAACATTTGATATAGAAATTGTAATGAAAATTTGTTTTCACCAATTTATTCGTAAAAGTGAGATCTACATTTTAAGATCCATATTGAGTATGTTTTTAGCAGAAAAAATTTCGCAAATTTCACATGCAGAGACAGTAAGTGTCTCTACTGTCTCTACAGAGACAATCAAGTATCTCTACAGAAACAGTCAAGTGTCTCTGCAGAAACAGTCAAGTGTTTTTATATAGACAGTTATGCGTCTCCATAGAGACAGTCGAGTGTCTCTGTAGAAACAGTCAAGTGTGTCTATAGAGACAGTTATGTGTCTCCTCCACAGAGACAGTCAAGTGATAGTCAAGTACCTCTATAGGGACAGTCACCTGTCTCTAGAGAAACAGTCACCTGTCTCTGCAGAGACATTCATCTGTCTCTATAGGAGACAGTCATCTATCTCTACAGAGACAGTCATCTACAGAGACAGCCACCTGTCTCTAAAGAAACAAACAACTGTCTCTACAGAGACAATTATCTGTCTCTACAGATTATATGCCATATGGGTGTCTCTGTAGATGGGGGTGGGGGTGACGACAACAGAGGCCTGGGCGAGGTCGCGGGGGGTCTTGGCGGCGGCGGCGCCTTATGTGGAGAGAGTGCGGATGCAGAGGGTTGGGTACGTCGTGTGGCTACAGGAGCGGGCTAGCAGATTGGCTGAAATGGGAAGACGGAGGAATGGTAACGCCGTTAGTTTAATTAGATTGGAGTTACTCAATAGAATTTTGACAACTAGATAAAATCTAGTCTTTTTAGATATTATAAAAAAGTTGTGTATTTTTTAGATATAAGATGTCTTATATTGTACTTTTTAGATATTGTTTCTAACATTTTTAATAATACCATTATAATTATTTAAAATTGAACAGTGTCTAAATAACAATATATTTAATTTTTAAATTTTTATGAGGATATTTTCTTCAAAAAAGTTCTGATTCATAGGAAATAAAACCTATTCTCATGGGTGTGTGTGGGAATAAGATTCCCTCATTCATGGGAATCCTAAGCCCCCCTTATTTTCCCTATATTCTCATTCCTTTCCTTACCAAACATGGGAATGAAATTTTATTCCCATTCCCAACCTCTGAATTCCATGAACCAAATGGGTCCGAATAAGGACTCAAAGTTTGAGCATATGCATGCAGATCTACACAATAGATTCCATTAAAACGACAATTAATTAGTATGATGAGAGAACACTACATACTGTGGGTAATACCACATACAAATATATATATGTTTGTCTCAGTGAAGGGAAAACCTGATCTAGTATACTTCAACTAGCTGGTCTTGGTCTTGGAGTATTATTTTCTCTGTGTTATAGTTTCTTCGACCTTGGAAAATATAATTTTTTCTGCGTGATCAGTCAGTATCTCCTTCTTGTGTTATTAATTTAATTTTGGATATATGGAAGCTCATGCTTATCTACTATTGTAGTTTATTTACTCGGAGCTGGTGGATAAACATGCCTATCAATGCTCCACTTTTGGGCTTGCCTTCCACTTAAGGTATGCATTTTTCTTCAAATTCGTTCACTATCCTACAAACACATTTTTTCATAGCATTTGTAACATTCTTTTAAGTGTACGACTTGTAGAAACGAAAGTTAAGTCGAGAGATCCCAATTAGTAGATATATGTCTGCAAGCATAAAGTTTCGGTACATATGCATACTCTACTAGTGCAAAGTGCTAGAAGAAAAGTAACAAGTTAGTTTTCCTGTTTTTGTTTTTTAAGACAAATTTTATAACAGAATGACTGGAATCTGAATATAGTTACATACTCGTCTTTTTATCTTACTTTTTATGTGAGCGAGATAAAGATGCGGAGATAAACCTATGAGCAATCTTCTTTGGGTCTTGTTATAAATAATGAAGCAGTTGTTTCGTGTTTGCTTATAAGGGGAATCAGAAACAAGAATTGAGAACAAGAATTAGTCCCCCTTGGGTATTTGATTCTCTTTCCTTGTGGAGTTTTGGTCTCTAAATTGGGGTAGAGACCGCTAAATTTTGATTCCTAAGTGGATTAGTAAATATAGTGGAACCACAAAAATATAATGATTTCGACTGATTTTCATTACTTTCGTTTCCTTACCTAGTAAGTAAACATACCCAAGTAACTGATATAAGTGTGAAAATGTTACCTTTTTTTTTAGTGGGGGAATCAAATAACTTTATAGCTACATCAATAAGAGCACTCACGATACGAAACTAGTATTTTTCTTTTTTTTGACAAAAGGGGAAAACAATATTGATGAAAATATGGAATCAATACAATAGTTGTGATCCGTTCCACACTGCATAGAAGTCCTTATCTATCTAATCTCACATGACAATCGTCTCAACTGACTATATGACTATAACCAATTAGGGAGACTATTGAAAAAAGCCCTGCAAATGAAGGGCTTAACCCTTGGCTTTGCTTTATTCCTAAAAAAGCCTAAGACCATCTCTAACAATGGAATTTAGGGGTAGTTTAAATACTATTAGTCCCATTTTTATGTAAAAAATCATATTTATGAATGAGGTAACTAAAGGGTTAAAGGGCCACCAAAAGGATTAAAGGGGTGGCTACATTTAGCCATTTAGGTAGCCCTTTAGCCTTTTTTTTACGGCACTCACCATATTTGTAAAGCCTACACACAAGCTCCTCTCAATCACTAAAGATGATAAAATTGAGGCGTAATCTAAATTTTAAAAAATTATCCTAAATTTTAAAAAAATCTATTTTTAAATAGTTAAAATTTAATCATATACCCATTTAGCCCTTTTATTACTAAAAATGGCCTAAGCCACTAGTCTTTGGGGGGCTCGGCCGTAGTATGCGAAAACTAAGTATATCGTTAGTACCATTAGAAAAGTATTTATAATATTTTGCAAAACACTTTATTTGCTTTTGTCTCTAGCTATAGCACATTCAAAGGAAACTTAAGCATGATAGCATAATAATATCTTCCACTTTGAAAAGGTAAAATTAGATGAACCTCGTCACGCTATAAACACCTTTTTCCCACTTTTAGAACATATAGCTAGCTCACCTTTGATGATCACTTTTCCATCCCCCTACTTCTTCTTCCTCCCTAAGTACTTTGAATAAAAACTTGCTTTTCCACCACCTTTCTAGATAACTTTGCCTCAGCATCATTATCAAAAGGTGTTGCTTTGTAGTCGGTTCCTTCATAGGGGAAAAGTTCTTTTCCCACTACATCTCCAATTGCCTTTTCAATTCCTCCCCCACGCCACCAATAATAGACCAACCACAATGCAATTCACACTTTCTTTTCTTTTGCTTTCTTCCCTCCAAGTAATTTTGAAGTATTGCAGTACTTGGTTGTTATAGATAGTTCTAGTGTTAGTAAGCAACGTAAAAGTTGCAAAGAATATATGTCATATATATATATATAGTAAGCAACAAAAAAGAATATGTCACTACCCATCTTTTAATGCATACACTAATTACATATAACAATAATATTATATTAATCTTCCTTGGGTTTTTCACACTGCTATTCAGGGTAAGCAATTTCTAGTGGATACATGAATTGTTCATGCGAATTATTAATCAAATCATACTAAATTGAATTAATTTGGTGATATTTTTTTCGTAATGCTGAAAGAAATTCTAAGTTGATTTCTAACCACGCTTTGTAATATCTCTTGTATAGAAACCTTGTGTGGTTCAGTTGGGGGCAACGTTCTACACTGTCCATCCGAAAATTTTGTTTAATATAAGCCTATTGCATGTCAAAATTAAGCTAGCGGACACTCCTTTATGTTTTTTCATCTAACTCTTGTTTATTTTTGCCCTTAAGATTCAAAGATCAGAAAATACATATAATCAAGGGACACAAAAAGTTTACAAAGAGAAAAAGGTGTTCTGAATTTTTTTTTCTCTTGTCAAAGATTGCAACGCCCATTAAGTGATCATGATCAACTTTTTTTTTTTTTTGTTTTTTGGGTAAATAGGTTGATAAACTTTTTCACAAAGGCTAATTGATGGAATATTATGAGACAACGGGTCCCATAGAAATCTTTTCACTAGTGCGAGGAAAACCCCACACACGCTTAGCTAGCTTCTTTACATTTACAAATGTATATGTGATAATCATGCCATCAAGGTCAAACTTGAAGCAAAAAACATAGCTACAAATCATTCACCCGCTGGATGATTCATTTTGAACTGAGGATCGTCGTCTCCTTTAAAAAGTTTTTGGTAGCTTCTTGCACTCAAAGCAAGTAAGACTTTGAGACCCATTTCTTTTTTCCGTCCATCTTTTTAGTTTGGAATAAAGAAAAAGTGACCTTGCTTTTTCATGAATTCCATCGGCAAGAGAAGCACCAATCAAGCAAAAGATGGCCACTGGTTTCCCCTTTTACCATTGTACTTTACTACATATTTTTGAAAAGGAGCTAGGAGAAAAGGTTTTTTTGGTGATGTCAAAATGCTGAACTGATGCATTTGTTTTCCCTTTCAAAAAGTATCTATACAAGAGCATACTTACTTATGTTGGTTAGAACAAATATTCTGCATCTGAATTTGCATCTCATTCGATAATTCAAATTATACTAAAAAGCTATAGCTATTACTAAAAAGACTGTCCCTGTAAAACGAACAATATATATGATAGTACACATTTAGTTTCTATTTTCTCTTCTTCTTCTTTTAACGTAAAACAGCAGAACTGTTCTATTAATCAAACAAAGAGTGTTACAGTTTTCTTTTTTAAATGCTTCGTAAGGATAGACTGGGGATCCAAGTCACAATTTCACGGTATAGAAAGAAATTGCAAGTCATGCTAAAGAGGACAGCGAAGGAACTGTTGGTAATTTGCTGAGCAAAATGACATGCTAGTAATTCCCTCACTAGTGATACTGGGATTGCCAGCCGAAGAATGGCAGCAGGATGGTGATGGTTAGGGCTGTGCACGAGTTGGATTGTGCATATTTTGGTGGACTCTAACTCGACTCGTTTGATTTTGAAACGAGTTCGATTCGGTCCGAGTTTTGTATTTTAAAAAATGGACTCGACTCATTTGGATCTATCATAAAACGAGTCGAGTTATACGAGTTCATTACATATGCATATACAGAACAAAATTTGTAGAAAAAGACATCAACAATGATCAGTATATATAAAAAAAATTAATTCAACATACAAATTGTCGGCTATGGAGATGGTCAATAAAGAAGAGAAGTGGCTATGGAGTCTCTTTAATGATTTTTATTGTGGCAAATGGTCAATGTATATACCCTAGGATTTTTAGGAGATTTAGAGTTACTATGATATTACAAGTTATATATATCACATATCTTTTTAAGCCAATCATAGGAAGCCACGTGTATTACACATCTTTAAACAAGTATAGTCGAGTACTCATGTTAAGAAATTTTTGGACTCGTATTACTATTCACGTGTGACCCATCATAATAGTAATTACCCTTCATTTTTTGTTCCACCGCATAGGGGCAAGGGCAAGAGATGATTACTATTCATGAAGTTCATTTTTAGTTTTTAATGAAAAAAAGAGATATTTTCCACCGACAAATATCCCTAAATTTTGCACTGTCCAAAATTTCCACAGACATTTCCGCTGATATTTTTACCAATTGTTGGTATTGTGACACGTGTCAATTTTACTTTTAATGAAATCTAATTTATTCTATTCTTTGATTGCCATGTGTTATTATCATCATCCAAAATTCTCAATAAATTCTGGTTGTTGCAGATCTTTCCTCACAAGAGAGTCAAAGATGCTGGAACTTCTCATCCTTTTGAACTTATTCACATAGATCTTGTTGGTTCGGTTCAACCATGTCTGTTGCTGGTAGAAAGTACATCATTGTGATTGTTGATGATATTACTAGGTATATTTGGGTGTCTTTCTTGAGAAAAAAGTCTGATGCTTTTCAAAATTTTGTGAATATGTTCAAACAAATTCAGAATGAGGTGCTGATTAGTCATCCCTCAGTTGTTAGAATCAGAATCGATCATGGCATTGAATTTGAGAACTCATTGTTTGCTGATTTCTGTGACAACATGGGCATTAAGAGCAAAAACAATGTTGCTCTAAAAACCCAAAAACCCATCCTATAAACCCATATTTTTCACCTAAATAGAAATAGTGTACTAAAATTGGGGTGTAAAAACCTAAAATTTGGGGGAAAAATGCAAACTTGGGGCCAAATATACCCCCAAATTTATTTTTTCCACCTTGAGGTGGCACTATGGGCACCACCAATTTCTGCGTGTATGTTTTCTTTTGCCAACATTTGGCACCGTCTCCTTCTTCGCCTCCGCACCAAACCAGACCTGGACCTTCGCAAACTCCATCTGTTCCGTCGGCTTCATCCCCTCCGACCCCCCAACTTCGCCCCTTTCCTTCACCGCTGCCATCTCCTACGCCGGCGGCATCCTTATAATGACGGTACTACTAATCCTCACCATCTTGTTAAAGACACAAATTGAACTCAACCCACAAAATATTTAACCGAATTAAACACAAAGAATCAAAATGAAATCAAGATTAAATCAAATTCATCATCTGGGCAACTTTAATTAAGAGCTCTTGCAAGTCAAGCCTCTGCAAAGTCAAGAAGGCCCTAGACTCCTTCCAAATGAAGGCAAGTCGACCATCTTGAAATACAAACAGAGAACCAGGTTTTTGAGCCTGGGTACCTGAACCCATACCCATTCGTGATACCCTCCCCTTTACAAACGTGCTTAATATTCACAGGCCTACCTGCATCAGTATCCCAAGCGAACAGATCTAATGAAGGCTCAACGATATTTACTATAAACATGGGCGAGCCATTCGGATGGAGTGGGCGGCGGCGGCAATGGAATGTGGAGTGTGGCGGCGGCGATGGAGTGTGGGCGATGGAGTGGGTGGCGGCGGTGATGGAGTGTGGAGTGTGACGGCTATGGAGTGTGGGCGATGGAGATTGTTGTTGTGGTCGACATGGTCTCATATGATATGAGCATCAAGGGACCAATTGAAAAATTATACATTTTTCCCCCATTTTTTTTCACCTTCAACATTACAAAATTATACATTTTTTCCCCCATCTTTTTTCCACTTTACCTTTTTCCCCTTACATTTTCCCCCAACATTGTTTTTGCTCTAAGCATGAGTTTTCGATTCCAATTACTCCAATATATCCAATTGAGTCTACCTGAGACCAGGCACAGACCAGACTCCCTATGAACTTTGGAAAGGAAAGAAACTTATGATAAGTCAACTGAGGGTTTTTGGCAGTACATTAGAGATAAGGAACACCTAGCCAAGTTTGATTGCAAGAGTCATGAATGCATCTTTCTAGGGTATTCCACAACCAGTCGAGCCTATAGAGTGTTCAACCTTAGAATCAATACCATCATAGAGTCCATGAATGTGACAATTGATGACCTTGATGCGTCAGTTGATCAAGCCTTAGAAGAGGATGGGTTCCTAGAAAAGGTCACTGAGTCAGCTAGTGTGACTCAAGCAGAAAACGATGATTGATCATCTGGTTATGATTCTGACAGTTTAGAAGAGTCTAGCAAACCACCTAAAAAGAATCCTAGTTTGGTAGTGTCTAGACATCCTGAGAAAAACATAATCGGGTAAGTGGAAGAAGGTGTGAGGACTAGAAGTCAAATACAAAATTAAATAGTACATGTGTGCTACATCTGCACAATAGAACCCAAGAACATCAAAGAGGATCTCATCCATGAAGAATGGGTGCTTTCAATGCAAGAGGAGCTCAATCAGTTTATCAGGAATCAAGTCTGGACTTTGGTAAAAAGACTAGTCAAGTCAAATGTCATAGGCACTAAGTGGATCTTCAAGAACAAGAGTGATGAAAAGGGATACTCTCAAGTTGAAGAGATTGACTTTGAGGAAACATTTGCACCCATCGCTTGTCATCTAAAAGTTCAAGTTGTGTCAAATGGATGCCAATATGGCATTTCTAAATGGATACTTGAATAAGGATGTGTTTGTTGAACAACCAAAAAGCTCTGAGGATCCTCATATGCTCGATGGTGTGTATAAGCTGAAGAAGGCTTTGTATAGTTTGAAGCAAGCTCCTAGAGCTTGGTATGATAGGTTGTCATTAAACGAACTAAAAATGATGTGGTTGTTGCTCAGATCTATGTTGATGACATTGTGGTTAGTTCTACTTCTGAATCTCAAGTTCAACATTTCATTAAGATTATGACTAATGAATTGGAGATGAGTCTAATTGGTGAATTGAATTATTTTTGGATCTACAAGTTAAGCAAGAAGAGACTGGTCTCTTCATATCTTAATCCAAGTATGTTGCAAACCTTGTTAGCAAATTTGGATTCTCAACTTCCATGCTTGCTAGGACACCATGAGCAAAACCACTAAGCTGTCTAGTGATATGAAAGGGAAGAGTGTTGACCCAGACACTGTACAAAAGTATGATTGGCAGTTTGCTGTGCCTTACTGCCAGTTGGCCAGACATCTCCTTTTCTCTTGGAGTGTGTGCTAGATTCCAGGGTGACCCTAGAGATTCTCATTTGGTATACTTTTGATAAAAATACTAATCTGGTTAGGTTTAGTGATGTTGACTGGGCCAGCTGCAGTGATGACTGAAAAAGTACCTCCGGTGGTGTATTCTATCTAGAAAACAACATGGGTTCCTGGCATAGTAAGAAACAGAATTATGTTTCATTGTCCACTATTGAGGTTGTTTGCCTCTTTCCGGCTGGGGGCGGGCGGTGTCAAGGTATTTGGTCCTTCTTCTTCTTGGATGCGTAGGCGTGCCACCACCAAGCCACGAGTTGGCCTGAATGGAATGTGATGTTGAAGTATGCGCTCAAGTCTGACTTCTGATCTTGCGATTGTGCGACCAAGCAAGGAACCTCCTCTTGGTCTGGGTTCTTTCACTTCCTCGGGGTCAAGGATGATTAGGTCTCAGTTTGATATTTTTGGTGTTTTTAGGTTTATGAGTTGTGATGAATGCAAAGTGCAAGAATGAAAGAATATGAAACTAATGCGAATAAAGCAACAAGTAAAAGAGCGATGAATGATAAATTAAACTATAACATACGCAAATTTAAACTAAGAACTTTGAATAAAAGTGCGATTGTATTAAAGGACTTGGAAAATAAACTTACACTAGAAATCAAAGGACTTGCACAAGAATTGAAATTTCTTGAATAATAAAAGCCTAGACTACAAATTGAAAGATAATAGAATGAAGAGATTTTGTGTGTTGTGTTCGCGGGGGCCTCTTATCTTCTCCATTTGATGGTATTTATAGGGCTGCCTCAACCCTAGAGTTGGGCCATTAATTGGCCCGGGTCAACTTTGTTCGAAAAACCTTCCAAGTCTAGACTTGATTGCTTAAGACTTGAAGACAAATTGCTCTGGGTCCATCTTGGTTTGCCTGTCCTTCCTTCTTGGGCTAAAATGACCATTGACGCATGATTTCTTTCGTTCTTAGACCTCGTGACGAGTGGATTTCCAGCCTTGTCAATCTGATTATAATGTCACCTTGAAGATTGAGACTTGATTGCGTAGTGGGAGGACTTCGTCATAACTTCTCTTGATTTTCGCCCAACGATCCTAATTTAGTTGATGGGTTTTGGGCCATCAGGCCTCGAAGTTTGACAACTTCTGGGCTTTCTATCCTCCATGGCTGTGTATCCTCCAAGGCCGTCAACCTTCTAGGCCATTGAGAAATTATCTCGAGGGCCGTCTCTTCTAGGCCGTCTAGAAATTGTCTTGAGGGCCGTCTCTTCAAGGCCGTCTAGAAATTATCTTGAGGCCACTTCTTCTAGGCCTTCTAGCCTCGAGGGCCACTTCTTCTAGGCCTCCTAGAAATTGCCTCGAGGGCCACTCCTTCTAGGCATCTTAGAAATTGCCTCGAGGGCCGTCTCTTCAAGGCCGTTGAGAAATTATCTCGAGGGTCGTCTCTTCTAAGCCGTCTAGAAATTATCTCGAGAGCCGTCTCTTCAAGTCCGTCTTGAAATTGTCTTGAGGGCCACTTCTTCTAGGCCTTCTAGCCTCGAGGGCAGCTTCTTCTAGGCCTCCTAGAAATTGCCTCGAGGGCCACTCCTTCTAGGCATCCTAGAAATTGCCTCAAGGGTCGTCTCTTCAAGGCCGTTGAGAAATTATCTCGAGGGCCGTCTCTTCTAGGCCGTCTAGAAATTATCTCGAGAGCCGTGTCTTCAAGTCCGTCTAGAAATTTTCTTGAGGGCCACTTCTTCTAGGCCTTCTAGCCTCGAGGGTCACTTCTTCTAGGCCTCCTAGAAATTGCCTCGAGGGCCACTCCTTCTAGGCCTCCTCGAAATTGCCACGAGGGCCGTCTAGAAATTGTCTTTCGAGCCACTTCGAAATTTGTCTCTAAGGCCTCTTATTGGAATTAAGCTCAAGGCCACTGCTGGGCTTACTTCCAAGTCTAATCTTTTAGGGTCGTGTGCTTGAAATTTTACAATGCCCTTCTGGCCAGAATTACTTTAAAGACAAATATGCTAATCAAACGACGTCGTTTAGAAGCATACTTGAACCCATTCAAGCTCCAAACCCGACCGTTTATGACCCGGTCCAATCTAACTTCAGACTCGCCAACGGTCGCGACCAATCCATGTCACCGACAACAACCCGAGCCGCCTCACCACTCCATAGGTAGAGCAGAAGGCCAAGCAATAAATCATATTGAATGCTCGTAATGCATATACCATAGGAATATTTCTCCCAGAAATCTACAAATAAGTCCGAGCATTCACTGTTCAAGGTAATCATAAAATCCTCCACAAACTCCTAAGTTTCATGGATACATTTCTGATTTAGGCATTGGAGGCCCTTTGGGAAATCCCCACCAGGGTTTGTCAATTTCTTTGATGTTTTTTTCTTTATTTTGCAGGTTCGTTTGTCATTTAACAACGTAGATGAAATTTGCACAAATGCTGGGTTTAGTATTGCAGGTTGGCAATGAGGGGAGTATTTTAAAATAAATCCCTCTTGTTTAACAAACAGCACAAACAATAATTACAAAGATGACCAATCACCATTGTGATGAACTTGACAGTTTACTTAGATTAAACACTTGACCGATATAACTTGTGGATGCTTGTGATTTGTTCAACAACACTCAAATGCTATGCCAACTTAGGTCCTCAACGAAATCAGTGAGTTGATATTCGTGAGCTATCCACAACTACAACTTATTGAATCCAATGTTTTCTAATGCAGCAGTTAAGATGATCAGTCAGACAGTTTTGTCCAGATTGCATGTTAAGAGTGTTGGTGCTAAATTAAATCCAATTTTAATTAAGCCAAGTATTTAATAGTACACAAAGATGGACACAGCATTTTGGTACCCGGAAAAATCCACAAAGGGATAAAAAACCGGGGGATCTATCAAAAGACCGGCCTTCCACTATGAAATGGAAAAAGATGCCCAACACAAGGTTCAGCCAAGCTCAATATCTAGTTACCTAACTTAGATGCAGCAGTCCCTCGTGCGGCTTCTTCTCAATCACTTCACTTCCAGTGGATCCTCGTTTGGTCAATCACAATATACGGACATACACATGTATTCCTATACCGTGGCACCTATGTATGAATGCTGTGATAATTTATGACCAGTCACAGATTCATTTCAAGAAAGCAGTAAACTCTTAGGAAATGAAACGGTAACTGTGTTTGCTTGCTTACAGATATAAACTGAGTAGCAAACCAACTTAGGTTAATGACCTCTATAACTCAACTAAGTCTACAAATATGCATGAACATGGGAGACTATAGGAGACTCAAAGTATAGAAACTTTTAAAACAAGCCGACTAGGAAAGATGAACCTTCTTCCAAAGTTAGCTTAAGATGTTTTATATGAAAAAAACAAACTTTGAAACAAAGATTCAAAACTCTAGTAATCCTCACAATCTTATGATGACTCTATATGAGTGAACTACGCACTCAAGAGTACATTCAAGAACCAGAGAGGAAAGTTGCAGCAAAACAAAGTTGAGAGCTTTTCAAAATATTTGTGAACTTAAACTTGAAAACCCTAGCCGTATGAAGAAGAAGAAGTTTATCTTAAATAGACACATGAGGATAAGAAACAAGCGGCTTAGATTTAATCTCACAACTCAACTTTAACAAAACCTAGGCAGATCCGAGTTAGTGGGGGTCAGTTGACTACCCGCAGGGTAAAAGCATGCACGGATAAAAGGGATGATCAATCTGTCAGAAAAGCAGTCAAAGTTCACGTGCATGAAATAGATGACTAGTCACGAAAAACCTGAAATCTTTATTCTTGTGAAAACAAGTACAAAACCTTAAAGTGTTTAAAGAGTTTTGACTTAATAAAGTAAGCTCCTAGGTTTTTGACACAAGTAACTTATGCATATGATCATTAATTATGAATGCATCTTGAATCATCATCTATCTTCAATCTTCCAAGTTTCTTCAATTATCCTAAAAATCTAGAAATAAAACCTTATTGATTAATTGAGCTTGTTACATAATTTACAATGTTTTTGTTACAAAGATAGCCAATCATAAAATATCCTACAAGTATGGCTCATGATATTTTTGCCGGGTTTTGATAGCAAATCTAGGAGCCTAATTTGGTTTTGATGTGATGAATTTTGATTTGGATATGATGAATTTGAGAGCGAATTGAGATATGTCGGTGTTGGGTGTTAATATAAAAAATGCATATCAGGAAATTGAAGTTCAAAGGTTGAAGATTGTAAAAAAATATTTTTCCTGTGAATCTATGTTTCATTCCAAGCTATACAATATATAGTGTACAATAAGATCTTCTCTAATTACACATGGATTCTAACTTGGGGTGCACATCAAAACTCCTTAATTACAAAGGTTTCCTAACTAGGATAGGAACAATCTAGGATTTGATCCTATCTTGATCCTATTGGGTTGATCGATGGAGGGAATGAAATAGACATGGTGACTTCCAAGAGCAACCTTTTCATGAACAAAGTGGTAATCCAATTTAATGTGACATGTGCGAGCATGAAAGACAGGGTTAGCAGCCATGTAGGTGGTGCTGAGGTTGTCACAATACAAAAGAATGGGAAACACCAAGGGAATACCAAGTTCGTACAGAAGATAACTAAGCTAAGGACATGCATGAGCCAAAGCACAATACTTGGATTCAGCACTAGAACGAGCAATGTTAGGTTGCTTTTTGGAGCACAAAGAGACTAGATTAGTCCCTAAATAAATGTGGTAACCACTTGTGGAGCGGCGAGAATCAGGATAACTGGCCCAATCAGCGTTAGAATAAGCAAATAACCGAGGGGATTGAGGTTGAGGTGGAAAAGTGAGGCCGGGAGCAAGGGAGCCTTTGATGTAACGAAGAATGTGCTTGGCGGCGATTAAATGCAAAGTGCGAGGAGCACTCATAAACTGAGCAACAATGTTCACGACATAGGCGATATCAGGCTGAGTTAACGTGAAATATTGTAAGCTACCCACAATCTTGCGATATTCACTGGGAAAGGCGATGAGAGATCCATCAAAGGAGAGAGTGCAACCTTGGCTGCAAGTCGGGTAGCAAAGTGATGGAGAAGCCGAGGATCATTGCCGGTAATGACGATGTCATCAACATAGAGGAGAAGGAAAATGGTGTGAGGACCATGACGAAAGATCAACAAGGAGCTATCAGCCTTACTTTGTGTGAACCCAGAGGCAAGAAGAAAGGTGCTAAAGCGAGTGAACCATGACGAGGAGTTTGCTTGAGTCCATAAATAGCCTTGTGAAGTTTACAAACATAAGTAGGGTGAGCGAGATCAACGAAGCCTGGAGGTTGTGTCATATACACCTCTTCATTCAAGAAACCATAGAGAAAGGCGTTCTTGACATCAAATTGACGAAGAGACCACCTGCAAGAGACGACAATGCTAAGGACTGTACTGATGGTTGCTGGCTTAATAACAAGACTAAAGTTTCTGTATAGTCGATGCCTTGTTGTTGGTGAAAACCCTTGGCAACAAGACGGGCTTTGTAACAATCAATGGATCGATCCAAGTTCCGTTTGATGTGAAAAACCCACTTGCAACCGACAGTGTTGTGGTGAGAGGGCGGTGGGACTAAGGACCAAGTGTTATTCTTGAGAAGAGCATTAATTTTTTCAGTCATAGCGGACCGCCACTCAAAGTGTTTAGAGGGTTGTGAGTAGCAAGTAGGCTCAAGGTCAGAAACCATATAGTACCATCAGTGCGCTGTTTAGGATGAAGAGTACCATCGCGTGTGCGAGTAACCATAGGATGAGATGATGGTGTCGGAAGAACTGCAAGGGCTTGCGGGTCAGGAGCAACAAGAAGCTGTAATGATGAAGAAGGAGTAGTTGAGGATGACAGTGGTGCAGTGCAGTGTTGCGGCGGTGGGGCAGTGAGAAGTTGCACCATAGGTGCTGCTGGGAGCTGCGTCTCAGGTGCAACTGGGGGCTATGGTATACATGTAGTAGGAAACTGCGGCTCAGAAGTGAGTGGCTCGGCAGAGAAAGCTGCGGAGGACCTGGAGACGCATGGCCTGAGCTCGGCAGCAGGGGTTGCGAAGGTGCATTGAGAGGAACCGGAGTGAAATCCAGTTCGACAAGAGAGGGCAACTCAAGTACCCGTGATTTAGAAAAGGGAAAAACATGTTCTTGAAAAACAACATGGTGAGACACATATACCCGACCAGAGGAGGGATCAAGACAACGATAGCCCTTATGTTGGGGACTATAACCTGAGAAGACACACTCTAAGGTACGACTCAACAATTTTTTATTAACATAGGGACCCAAAAATGAAAAACACGAACATCCAAAGACTCTAACGTGGGAGTAGTTACCGGGGCTGTTAAAGAAACGAACATGGGGGGAGCCCCAATGAAGGACGGGTGTAGGTAAGAGATTAATTAAATGGACATCAGTGAGTGCCGCTTCAGCCCAAAACAGTGAGGCATGTTGGAAGTTATTAGAAGTGAGCGGATCATAGTGGCAGTGTGATGATGCTTCTGTTGCGCAAGACCATATTATTGGGGAGTATGAGGACAGGAGAAGCATTGCTGGATACCCAATTTATGGCAAAAGAGAGTGAATGCATGATTATTATATTCTGTGCCATTGTCACTTTGTAGATATTTAACGGATGTGTTGAAGATGTTTTGGACCATGGCAACAAAGGTTTGAAAATCAGTGAAAACTTATGATTTATGACGCATGGGAAAGATCCATGAATAAAGAGAATACTCATCCGTAAATTAGACATAGTAATGAAACCCACTAACGGAGGTAACAGGGAACATCCAAACATCCGAATTAATTAGATAATAAGGTGAAGATCATAGTTTTTATTATGAGGAAAGGGAAGTTGGGTTGACTTACTAAGAAGACAACCCGTACAAGTAGACTTGGAGGAACGGAAATTAACACCTAAACTAGAGCTTAAACACGATAGCACTAAAGGAGAGGTTTGACCAAGACGATTATGCCAAACATCAGAATGAAACGGTGGACAAGGCAAGAGGTGGAGCGGAAGGCAGAGCGAAGGACATGGGAAGTGGATATAGGCCATCTTCACATGGGCCCTGAAAGAGTAATGTACTAGCGAGTAAGTCATAGATTTGATAACAATGAGGAGCAAAAAGAAAGAAGACTAAGTTATCTTGGGTGAAACGAGCGATGGACAAAAGATTTTTACAAATATCATGGATGCGAAAGACATCACAAAGATGGAATTTGGAAGGGCCAAGAGAAAGGGAAAAATTATCGGTGCGGGTGATATTCATAGAATCACCATTGCCCATATAGACAGAGTTGTTACTGGTGTATGGTTGCACATGATAAAGCGGTGTGCTGGCATTGGTCATATGATTAGTGGCACCGGTGTCAAGATACCAGGTGGGGTCAGCGAGCTGAGCGACATTAGCTCTGGCAAAAGGACCAAAAGTAGCTTGACCAAGCGATGAGGACATGCTTGAGGAGGGTGCTGATTTGCACTGCAGGAAGGGCACTAATTCGGGCCAGAGCCCAAAAAACCAGGAGGAGCCCACGGGAGAGGCTGATGTGGGCCACAGGTGGGGTGTTCCAATTTTGGGCCGGACCAGAGGGCAAGGCAGATTTTTGATGGTTATGAGAAGGCTGCTGAAAGTGAGAAGACTACGAGTTACTGTCGAATGGCTGGTTGCCGAACTGATTATTTCGGCGACCATGGTTACCGTTTCCCCCATCATTATTGGAGCGACAATTGTTACCATTGCCATTGGAGCCGCAATTAGACTGGTTGGCACTGTTGGTGTTGCAGCGGTTGGTGTTGTGACTGCCTTGAGGAAGCCATTGAGTAATAAGAGCATGATGAGGAGCAGAATCACCGACAGGAGGCTGCTGAGCGTCAAAAGCCAAGATACGTGCTCGAAGATCAGTGAACGGCGACAAAGGATCGTTACTGAGAATGGCGGTGCGTAGCATCATGTAATCTGGACTAAGACCTTGGAGAGTGAGGAAAATAAATTCTTACAGGTTCCATCAGCTTATTGATGGAGGCGAAAGCATCAGAGAATGACTTGGCATGCTGAAGGTAATCATCGATGGTGCGAGAACCACGCTGAAGATTATACAGCTGCATCCGAAGATTAACAAAACTAGCAATAGACTTTTGGGAGAAGTGTTGTTGAAGGCAGTCCCATAATTGTTTGGCTGTGTCACAACCAACAGTGAGAGAGATCAGGGGCTGTGTAAGGGTAAACGTGAGATGACTCATGGTGGACTGGTCCTCTTGAAGCCAAATTTTGTAAGCTGGATTGGCAACCTTTTGGGAAGGATCAGTGGCTTTGTCCGGGGTGATGGTTTGGGGTGGAGCAGAGACGATGCCGTCGACATATTTCCAAAGATCATTGCCGATGAGAAACTGCTTCAGCTGAAGGACCCAAACTAAGTAATTGGTCTCATCAAGTTTGTGAAATTGAGTAGTTGTGGGAGAGGAGATGGAGGAGGATGAAGCCGCCATGAGGGGATTGACAACTAACTAGGAGAGAAAACCTAGACCTAGACATGATACCATGTAAAGAAATATTTTTCCCGTGAATCTATGTTTCATTCCAAGCTATACAATATACAGTGTACAATAAGATTTTCCCTAATTACACATGTATTCTAACGTAGAGTGCACACCAAGACTCCTTAATTACAAAGGTTTCCTAACTATGATACGATAAATCTAGGATTTGATCCTATAAGATTAGCTATGTCAATAAAGATGAAGATTTGAAATTATGTAATGAACTATTTCTATGTTGGCATGAATTGTTTCTATATTGACACAAACTGTTTCTATGTGCCACAAACTGATCCTATGTTGGCACAAACTGTTTCCATGCACGTGATTTTTGTGCATGTGAGTTTTGTTTGGCTATTATAATTATTTTGTCCTTAAAAGTGAACATTTAAAATTGCTGGCCTATTATGAAATTAGGGAGTTTGTTTTATCATTCAAGATCATTGTCCCTTGATATTAACTTCTTGTTAGTTTTGTTTTTTAGTAGTACTCAATCAAGTTCCGGACTGTTGGAGAAGGTATGAAGTTGAAATCTCTTATAACATCAATTCGTCAAAGAGCATTAGAATAATCTTAGAAAAAAGGTTTTTCCTTTTTGGTCAATCACTAATAGAAAAGATTATTATTAGTTCTCATTTCCAGACCTCTTTCAGTACTTATGCTAACCCCTTATCTGGTTATGTAAATTGGTTTCTTCTGTTTGGTACAATGAATTAAGTACCTTGGTGCAAGTAAACATGTTTTTATTAGTGGAGAAAGGTTGACAAGATGAGCTTTAAATGAATAATAAAGGTAGAGATGACCTACGGCATTCAGTGTGACTGTCCCATGAGATGCAATCTGGAGCACACAGATTATGACAAGGGATCCCTTATGGCAACCAAGATGTGATCCAAATTCAATCAGCAAGACTTTTCCTTCGGCCGGCAGTTTAATCAGCAAGAATTGCACAAGGTAAATCAGGTACCTTATTTCCCTTAATAATGCAACCCTTGTAAACGTTTCAACAACTTTAATAATGGCTTGGCGAATGCTCTACTCCTTCGTGATGGACTCATAAAATAATCTGGCTTTTTTTCTCAAATCAGTATTGAAAGAATTATTTATACTTGTGATCTCGTCAATTATCAAGAAGAGAAATACTAGTAAACTCAGTCCCCAACCTTCACTAGTTGTGGAGCTAGTACATGGCATCCTCCATAGACTACAGCCCATCTGCTACCACCCCGAGCCCAAGGCCCAGCCCACCAGCATTGCCTCTCTCCACAGAACATATAGGACTCTCCAACATTGAACATAACAGCTAACTTAGGTAGAAATTGTTTAGGAGCTGATTAAATGCCCAGAAGATTAAAAACGTAAAAAATTAAAAAGAACTTCTAGATTTGAGCCTTTGTAGCAGGGTCACTTGATCATGGAAGAAAAGTTCCCAGTCATCCATGAAGCAGAAGGGTGCTCGGGTCAAAGTACTTCGCTTAACTCAAGATAATACAATGCAAGAAAAGTATCACAGCATGGTTTGAAAAGGATATGTTAAAGAGATTTGGAACTGAGAAACATCTTGCATGTCGAAACAGTAAAAAAGTAGAAAGAATTACCAGATTAATCATCTAAAATAAGATTATAAACCTGCTGAGTCTAAACAAAGTCCCTGATACAGCAGTGCTAAAATCTGTAAAAATTTACTACCTCTTCTAAGAGTAAAGAAGTCACACTCAAGTCTCATCAGGATAACTAAAATAGTTACGTCCATAAATAACAGTGAATTCTCTCCCGATGTAAGAAAGAAAATGTAGGTAGTATTAGTAAAAGTAAGATCTATACTTTATTAGCTTTCTTAACAAAATTGCATGATACCTTCTAAAAATGCAAACTCACCATAGAGCTGAATCCTGGCATGACTTTTTTCAACTTTTTTTCCCAAAAATCCTGGCATAATTTGAGTGGCATAAATGAGTCAATGTCCTTGAGCTTTTGGCAGGCCACTAACTATTCAAAGCAGTTCCACAAATTTCAAGCAACACATTTCTCAGACATGATAAAAAAGGAGCATCATCAACGGTAGAAACAAACTCATAACATGCAGAAACTGCATATGACTATCTTAAGGATCCAACTCGGAAGCTTTACCTATGTGAGTATACTAGCAAGATGGAACCAATTAAACTAAAAGAATTACAGAGCACAGAAAATACCTAACCAACACACACTTCAATGAGGACAACCAAATGAAAGAATAGAGAAAATATTGATTTAGCACTGATGAGACTGAAATTGCAGATATTCAAGAACTATGTATATTATACTTCAGCAAACTGGAATATACAAATTTATCTTACAATTAGTATTATACATGTAATGATATCTGGAAATGCAGGCAGAATAAACCATGCTTCTTGTTTTCTTTGTTCAAAAGTCATGTCATCAATTCGGTTTAAGGACAACATACTGCAAAAACAGATGATGAAGCACAAATTAAATGTCATATGGAGAAAGTCTCTAGAAGAACCCCAGAATAGCAAGAACTAAAACTAAATAGTTGCTCATGTTATTGAATTGTAAGCAGAGAATATAAGGACAACTTAAGCATCTCATTCGGTCGCACTCCTTGAACATCAGAACATCAAAAAATTACCTTAATTTGTGTCCTGTTAAATGTGTAAGTGATGTGAACAGATCCATCACTAGCCTGGATAATGGCTGGATATGAGAACTCCATTGTCAAATTCTCCTCCAACGTCACAACATCATGCCATGAGTCGCCGTCATCATTGGAGACTGCAACTTTGAGTACACCCCTTGAGACCGTATTATAAGCAAGCAAGATAGAGCCATCTCTTAGCTTTACCCCGTCAATACCTATAAGCAATTTGGAGTAATGCAATATTGAATATGAGAATGAAAATGATGATAAAGGACGTTTAATTAACGCACACATGTGATATGCACAAAATTGACTTTTGTTCATTTCAAATAAATAACAGACTAGAAGTAACAGAAAATATATAAGTGAAATTAACTTGGTCACCGAATGAAGACCGGAGACTACAAAAATGAACTCAAACCATTCTGAACAAGAATTTAATTTTGAAAAATCCAAGTGAACATACTATTGCACTTGGTTACTCATGTACTGCCTTAATTCAGCTAAAACCTGAGTTTGGATTGGGGAGTTCAGTAGGTATTGCATGATTCCAGTTCTGGCCACCGTCAAAAGATTCTGAAATACAAACTCTACCAATCTGATCAAACGATCGCATTAAAAGGCGCAAAGTCCCTTTTGAAGTCTGGTACGGAACTGGCTGAATCACACTCAGAGTTTCATTCTCAATGTAAATAGGACCATACTTTCTCCAAGACTTAACAGAATCTGTAGCCACCTGTCAAATCACGTTATGTTAGACATCCATTCCAAAGAGCCCGACAATTTTAACCACTCTATGCAATTAAGTTTCTGTGGCAACCTCCACCCATGCCCCCCAAGAGTTCCAGCTTTCAACAGAGGATCCACAGAGCAAAATTCCATTCTCCAGCAGGATAGGCTGATCAATATTAAAGCAGCACATACAGAAATAACAGGCTTTTAATATATAAAATAGTTCCCATATGGTAATATGTAGCAACATCTATCATATGAATTCAAGTGATACCTTATTCTTGATTGGTCCTAATATACCAGGAGGAAGTTGTTCTCTCTCTGTCCAAGTTACACCTTTATCATATGACCGTTTCATGCATCCACTCCATCTGACATCCAGAAAGTAAACAGAAGCCAACAGATAAAACAAACCAGCAAATATAAAAGCATCATTCAGTTTGCTTTCTAAATCATAAATTTTAAGGAGCCTATTTATAAGAAAATCAAAATGATAACAATCAATAGTGACGTTGAGTAAATTTTAACAAGTAAATGGAAGTTCCTTGACTAAGAAAACAAATTTACAGGCTCTTTTTCAAGAGCACATGCCCAGGACATCCAGCTGAAACTGTATTCACTCTCCTCTTAAAAATATATCAGACATCTTGATGCCAACACCAAATTAACTTAAACTTTCTTAATCTTTTTCATAATGACCCACCCATCATCCACAAGGGACATCACATTCTCACCTTTTGCTTTATGCTGGTCATGAAGTTTATTTAATTTTAATCACAACTATTTTCAGAAAAGAAAAGTCCCCACTTGACCCCGTTAAGCTAGAAGAAACCTACATAATAAAACAAAATGCCATGACAATGCTTTCGTGTCATGTTCAACAATCTCGTTCCTTTATTTCCTTTTTTTAGTTCCCTTATATACCATCGAAACCTAACAGTAGTAAACAATGAGGAAGATCCTGACAATGGGATACAAGGACAAATTAAATATTTAAAAAAACTTGACTGTAAAAGCTTGTAGATAATATTAAGAAAAATTTACTTTTGAACCTCTTGTCCTATTTTATAGAACAGCAACAGCTCATCTGACGGAAGTTTGAATAGTACAGGGTTCCACATTGGAACGCCGGGTTGTTCATCAGCAACTACAGGTGACTGCCAACGCCCATTCTGCCCAGAAATATTCTACTGTTAATGTTTAGAATTCATGTAAAAGACCAAAGAGGACTACCCACGAAACTTACGAATGAATCTATTATATCAACTAGAGCAAAACAGAAGTGAGATAACTTCTATAGCAGTGCGTATTGGCATTTATTGCCTAAGAGAAGATTCAATAAACCAGACAACAGGAAAAAATACGGAGCAAATTATAGGAAAGATCTTCCTTAGAATCAAGAAAAGTCCACATATTTTATAAGTTTACTTTTGGTCATTTTTGGGGTCAATTGTTAATCAGAACTGTCTTCCACCACCACCGGAGCCCAACCAAACTAGAGGTCCAAGACTTAAGATTAAGAATAAAATAAAAGTAAAAAACAAGCACTGATCTGCTTTTATTTGTGTAGTATTTGCTAAATAACCATTACAGCTTCACAGAAATTAGAAGTCCTCATTCCAGATTATACACTAAAAGTTACGCAAAAGTACACACACGCAAGTGCACACATGCGATTTCCAATGCTCATTTTTCAAATCATTGCAATTAAGATGTACGCTTTGTTATTCATAAAATGAACAAGCCTAATGGCTTTTGTATGCTGCTACCTTCTTTGTCTGCAGCCAAATTTTCACATCAGGTGCCCCCTCTGATGTACCTCCAAAATATGCGACCACAAAATGATCTTGATCAACCTACACAAGTAACAAACAAGCCCAGGTCAGGTTAATTTCTGCAGGGAAAATAAAGAACTCTTTAGTTTCTAATATTTAATGCTTTTCGTGCACAACCTCAACAATGGTAGAAGCATGACAGCTATTGAAGGGAGCAGAATTTGCTGGAAATGTGAATTCCTTTAACACAGGCTCCTGAAGGTAACATTCCTTGCCCATGCTGTGCAGACGTTGCGGTTTCTGCAAATATTCGATCTAATTTTCTGCAAAATTTTGCAGCACCTCATTTTTGTGTTAATAAATATAAAACCAAATTTCTGAAATACATACTTGGAGTTCATCTAGACGCGGAGTAACAGAACGACCAAACACCCCTAATGTATTGGAGTCATATATATATATCTATAGTCTTTCACAAAGAGTATATTTCACGCAACAAAATATACAACATGTTTACAAGCAAAGGAAAATTATCGCACACACATTTTTGTTAAAGAAAGCCCACAACTTCCCAACAAAGTTATTTTCGAAACAACCAATGTGCGCTTTCTCTGCTTGTCATAAAAAACAGAAAAAGAAGGGGAAAATGACAGAAAGTAGGAGGGTGATTAGACCACCTGGTGGGGTGAACGTGAAAATGGTGAAGCAGGGGGTGGGCATGCGAGGTGAGACTGGAATCGAAAGAAAGATGGGTGAAGCTGAAACTGTTTCCAAATCTGGATAGTGAGTCGTGCAGATCAGAGACATTCGAGAATGAAACTAGCAAGAAAAGAAGCAGAGACAGCAGAAGAACCAACACAATGCTTCCCATTGATTTCCACATTTTTAAGATTCAGGAAATAAATAAGTCGCTCAAACTCAAAGCAATTTGTGTTGAGAGTACCTAATTACGCAGTTGGCTTGGCATGGCATGAAAGATTTATAGAACAATGGCTTTGACTTAAGGAGGAGTCAATTAACAGCTGTTCTGGAACGGGGATGGCAGAAATACCCGTGGGTTGGAGTCCCTATCGGATTTCCGGTTCAATTGAGAATAAATTCTCCGGTCCACATGTATTTCATTGGATTTGGATTAGGGATGTGATTGCAAATCTCATTTTCCGAATCCTGCTCGAAAGTATACAGTTTATTTAATTAATTAATTTTTACACTTATTATTCATTTTGCCCCCTGCAACTCACTTTGAGAGACAGTTTGCCCCCTGCAACTCTATTTGTATCCTATTTGCCCCCTGCAACTCATTTTTTGGGAATTTTTGCCCCTTTTCCGTTAAGTTAATAGAAATCGTTAATTTTGCTGATGTGGCATGTCCACATCAGCAAGTGTGGGTCCCATTTATATACAAATTAGATTGAAATTATAATTTTTTTAATATTTTTTTGGCGAACTATTGCATCTTTCACCTGCGCCTCTCTGAAAAAGATCCTCCAAACCCGTCCGAGCCACGCCGTCCTCCTCGCCCTCAACGCCACCAAGACCAAGGCCGGAAACGGCAAGCTCATCGTCGTTTCGATCCCGGACCTGTCCCAACCCTCTCTCCACCACTCGCCTTGGCTCCAGAAACCCAATCCCTCCATATAGATTACAAAATAAATGAAAATCAATCAAAGTCATTCAAATCATTTGATGAGGCAAAAATTCCAATTATATTTCCGAAACCACAGTAAATTGGTTGATCTCAAGATTTATTTCTTCCGCCACATGCATCCAAGTGAAGTAAAATCAATAACAAGGCACCAAATTGTACACGACAATTCAAACATGACATGAATTCATGAAAATTATACCAATTCAAACAAGATTTATTCTTTCCGCCACATGCTTCCTCGTACAACAAGGTTGTCCCTCAAAGTGGAAGGAAATTCGATTCCCAATTCAAAGGGGCCCTAGATTGTTGGTTGGATTGAAACGGGGCCCTCTGCAGTAATGGTTTCCACGTTTTGGGCCTCATCATGTACCAGTAAAACAAAACCAGCAGCGACAAAACCCCAATTGATTGGTGTGCGGCGGTGGCGGAAGGATTGGGTTTCTGGATCCGAAGCGAGTGGTGGAGAGAGGGTTGGGACAGGTCCGGGATTGAAACAACGACGGGCTTGCCGTTATCGACCTTGGTCTCGGCGACGTTGAGGGCGAGGAGGACGGCGTGGCTCTGACGGGTTTGGAGGATCTTTTTCAGAGAGGCGTAGGCGAAAGATGCAATAGTTCGTCAAAAAAAATTATAAAAATGATAATTTCAATCTGATTTGTACATATATGGGACCCACACTTGCTGATGTGGACATGCCACATCAGCAAAATTAACGGTTTATGTTAACTTAAGGGAAAAGGGGCAAAAATTCCCAAAAAATGAGTTGCGGAGGGCAGATGGGATACAAATAGAGTTTCAGGGGGCAAATTGTCTCTCAAAGTGAGTTGCAAGGGGCAAAAGGGATAATAAGTGTAATTTTTACTATTATCAAGAAAATATAATTTTATCCCGCTTTCTACTTCCTTTCCATTTCTCCACGCTAAAGACCGACATTTTGATTGATGTGATATGCTATAGTTGAAAGAAATTATGTTTGTCATTATCTTCTTTTGTGATTAAGTATGTATTTATTTCATTATTAGTACTTTATAATTTGTTTTTTATCCAATTGCAACTTTAGTTATTTTGTAAGATTCGGGATAAAGTTTTATTGTTTTGTGGATTATGTTTTGATGATAAATGAGTAGAATTTTGAAATTTCATAATGCTTAAGAAATATTTTAATTGAAGACGTGGGTTGGTTATGTGATTTTCAACATAAGTTAAGCATTCAAACTTTTATTGAACGTCCGACATGAATTATCTAGGATAATATTACCGTGCCAAGTTTGGGAATTCGGGCTAGGTTCAGGGAACTAATCCTCGATGGGTATGGGGATGAGGAATTCCCGAAAAGACCAAACTAGGGATTGGATCGGGATGGAGGTGAGGGGATTGCAGATCTGGCCGAGGACGAGATTGCCATCCCCGATCCCAGCCCCACCCATTGCCATCCATATTATGAGCTCATACTGGGGTGAAGTAGACATACATTCATTGCAAGTTGTACTTTGTTTTACTTTTGATCCCTATATTTATTTGAAATTTGCACAAGCGTCCCTTGAGCTTATATATATTTAAAATTAAACTGTATACAGAAACGAAATGGTGAAAGACCAAATATTACCAGTAGAGAAATAGAAACATTAGAGAATTACAACTGTGGTAAGAGCATCTCCGACCGCTTAGTCCACATGAGACTTTTTAGCTATTATAGTCTGGGGATGTATTTAATTGGATTTTGAAAGGATTTAAAATTCCTAAAAATTCTATAGATTTGAATGAAGTTTGACTAATTTCAATAGATTTTTAATGGATTTGGAAGGATTTCAAAAGATTATGAAATGTGGGTGGTTTGGTTTGTGGGGTCAACATGATAGTGTCATCATTCGGCAATGAGGTAGTGGTGGTGGTGGTCATGAACAGTGGGTTGTGGTAGTGGTTGCGGTGGCTGGTGGAAAGAGGTGATGGTGTGGCAGTCTAATGGTGGATATGGTGGCAAGGGTGATATGGAGGTGGCGATGAGTGGTGGTGGAGATGTCTGTGGTGGTCAGTGGTGGTGTTGATGATGGTGATAGTGGTGGTGGAGATAGTAGTGGCGGCAATGATGGTAGTGATGGCGTGGTGGTGGAGAAGATGGCGGCGGTAATGGTGGTGGGAGTGGCAGTGGGGTGGTGATGGTTGGGAGGGAGAGGGAATAAGAGCAAAATATTTTTGTAAATTCTTTCCTAAATCTTAAGGGTTCAGATTTGTTCAAGAGCAAAATACACTACATAAATTCTTCCTTTAAAATCATCAATATTTGAATACACCTAAACGTTGTTGGATCTTTTAAAAAGTTTTGATTGAATATACCAAGATTTTAATGGATTTCAAGAAAAAAAAAAAACTCTTTCAAGTCTAGATTGAATACAACTAAACTTTTATAAACTATTTTAAAATCCAAATTTAATACACCTGAATTTTAAAAATCTTTTAAAACTATCCACATCCAGATTGAATACACCCCCTAACACAAAAGTCTTTTTCCAACATACTAGCCAGTAGCCTGTCCATTTTTCCACATTTTCTATAGTAATTGGCTAGATCTAATTATGGGGAGAGATAAAACTAAAGCTAAACATAAAATAATATATCTCATCATCCTTCACTTCATGACTAGCCAAAATGATAGTTAGCCTATTAACAAATCGATGCCCAGATCTGAACAACACTACCTCCGTCGATATCAAAACCACCTCCGTGTCACTGCATTCGTCTCCAAAGATCGTCGATTAGCTTTAACGGGACATTGTGTCTGAGAACACTTTGAAGGAGACTAAAGCGGAGGCTCCCAACGAGGCGACAACGGTGGAGACCTTTTTGGCTAGTGTTGTGTAGGATATTTTATTGGCTATCCTTGCACAAAAATATTGTAATATAGTCACATGCTAAATTAGATTAAATTAGATATTAGTTCTATTTTGAAGATTCGTTGATTGTTTGAAGATTGAAGATTGAAGACTTATTGAAGATCATTTGGTCATATTGTATTACACTCCATCCCCATATAATGGGCCCGGGATGTACGGCCATCACCCGGAGGGTGACAAAGCCTATACTCGCACACACAGACGACAAAACCCAAGAGAATAAACACATAAACGATGTGACTGGGCCCATAACAATCATACAACTGTATCAGAGCAACTACAACAAAAGAATAATAAAAAAAACAACTGAAACAACTGTATTGAGCAAGAAAAGTCCCTACACTCTCAGGACAGATGCAGAGCTCTTGAACTACCTCTCCTCGCGTCTCTAGTCAACTCATTTACTATTCCCTAAGGGGGCGCAAAACCAAAAGGGTGAGTGGATGGAAAAATAAATAAACTTTCGAAAACATTTCTGAAAACATAGTACATAACCCCCTGCTGTAAAAACATATAACTGTACTGAAATAATGGAAATAATGTAATATACTCTGGTCTGCGCAGGTTGAGTGCACGTAGCATATCACACACACTGCCCTAGTACTGCATAGGGGTCGTCAATTTGCTGCCCTACCCAGGGGTCGTTGGTACAACTGAATGAATTTAACCCCGTGTACTCTCCCTCACATGTTACCCACAACACCCTGGAATGCACAGGAGTCGCTAGCACCAGGATAAATAAAGTTAGCACATGGGGTCTTTGGTGCAGGTAAAGCTGTGAAAGCTATGTCCTATGGCCATAGTCCGAGTACTAAATCTATAATGTACCATATGATTCTAGGCGCACCATGTACTGAACTGATAAACTGATACTTATATCTCTATATATCTGTATAATACTACTATATACTGAACTTCAATAAAAATCATCACTTTAAGAAAACAAAACCCACCCTCTCACAGTGAATCAAGGCTGTCGAACTCATCCGCCTGAACTGCCTGACTACGGCATCTAACTGGAGCTCGGGTACCTAAGAAGTTTCCCAAATTCAATGGTCAAAGATCCGCAATTTAATAAAATCTCGTAAAACCCTGATTTCCCTTGTTTTGATCAAAAGCGGTTTAATCGTATCTCAGATGACAAAACAGAGCTCACCATTGGATCCGGAACGTCGAAACGCTTCCAAAAAGTGGTTGGTTGACCCTGGTCAACGTCGGTCAATGTTGACCTTGATTGGTCAACGTTAGTCAACATTGACCTTGACCGGTCAACACGGTCAACGGCCAGTCAACATTGACTAACGGTCGGTCAACGTTGACAAAATATTCCGTTAAAGTTAACGGAATATTCTGTTGACTAACGGCCGGTCAACGCTGACGTCAACACTAACATCAATGCCACCACTGCCGCCGCCGCTGCCACCGTCACCGTTGTGCCAGTGCGGGAAACTCATCGGAATCTGGAAATTTTCTAGATTCCGGCGTGTTCTTCAGCGCCGCCGCGCCGGAGGCGGAAATTCCCTAGTTTCCGGGCGACTATTTCGACCAAACCCCAAAACTTCTAACTTCTTCAATTCTTCACCATTTTCTACAAATTTTATATGGAAATCTATCTATGGAAGCCAACGAATGCAATGGAACCAAAATCGGGACTCACCGAGGTCTAATTTGGCTGAAAAAACAATCGGAAATTCGGGTTTCCGTCGAGCTTGTTGCCGGCGAGTCCGAGGGTCTCCGGGGATGATCTTGGGTGCTCCGGGTTCATCTCGATGAGCTGGACGTGATTCCGGCGTCAAAATTCCCGATCGGTGGCCGAACGAGGTCGTCGGAGGTGAGGAGTACGATAGGTTTGAAGTTTCTCGAAATGGAAACTTCGGGTGTTCAGGTTTTAAACCTGTCCCACCGACATCCCACAAATATCACGTGGCAGCCAATCACGTCTTGCCATGTGGCACCCCACCCCAACATTATAATTCTGTTTTTTGTCCGTTTAAGCTTCGTTTCAACTCGGAATTCGATTTCGTCTTTGCGGACGGGTTCGTCTCGACGCGCTCTTCGCATCGAGCACAATATTGGATACATAATTCCCAATGATTCAAAAGTCAACGGTTTGACCCACAAGGGCATTTTGGCCAATTCACCCAAAATCCCGAAACGAGTTGTAACATATTGTATAACATATCTGCATCATATCTACATTCACATGAGTTAAGCATAATTCTTTTCTTGAGCATTTCAAAATCTTTTTAAAAACTTAGGTCTTTGCAAAATCGTTTCTCAGACTAAGGATTTCAAGCACTACATGAATTGTCATCTATTTCCCTCATGTGAAACTTTTTGAGTGCGTTTTTGCCTGACAGATTCTATTGACTGCTTTCCTGACAACACATTTTGTCCTCTTGTGAGAGTCAAACCCAGCTGTCAATCACTTTCGAATCTGCCTAGGTTTTGAGGGGGAAATTCAAGTCATCTTGGACCTTTGTTAACCACAAAATTCTTATCTTAGTTGATATATTTAAACTAAACCTCTCTCACTTTTTTCATTAGGGTTTTTGAGCAAAATTATCATTCATCTTTCAAAACTCTCTTTGCTGCTTGTCCTCTCCGGTTTTCTTCTTTGTGCTCTTGAGTGTGTATTTCACTTACACAGAGACATTGTTAGGATTTGAGGCATGCATATGTTTTGAAGCTTTGTTTCTAAGTTTGGTTTTTCAAAGAACACATCTTATCCAAACATTGAAGAAGCTTTCTTCACTGTTTCGGACTCTCTTCATAGTCATTCATACTTAAGTCAAAATAGTGTTTGTGCAATCTTAATCTACCCATGCTTACACATTCTTGTAGACAAGGTTGAGTTGTAGGAGTCATTGACTTCGATTTTACTGCACAACTTCATAGCTTACTGCAATACATCCCAGTTTTTGACAAATTTTCTAAAACTTTGTAGCTCTCTGGACATGTGTCAGTGACTGGTAACATAATATCACTGCATTTATTTATCATTGCCACAGACCAGGAATACTTGTGTATTTGCCTAGGAAGTACTGACCAAATGAAGATCCACTCGACTTGAAGTGAAGAAGTAAAGGTACAATTAGATATTGAGCTGTAATTCTTTGTATTGGGCCGTTTCTTCCATTTCATAGTGGAAGGCCGGTTGTCTGATAGATCCCCAGTTTTTTTTAACCCCATTTTAGATTTTTCTGAGTACCAAAATCTTCTGTCCATCACTTTGCATTGTTAATTACTTGGTTAATTAAAACTAGATTTATTTATGCACCAATTCTCAATGACATGCAATCTGGACAAATTTGCTTGACTGGTCATCTTAACTGTTGCATTAAAACGCTGAACTGAATAAGTTATAGTTGTGGATAGTTTGTATGTAGTATTCAACCTTCACTGAATATGTTGGAAACATAAGTTGGCATAGCATCTTAGTGTGGTTGAAAGATTCACAAGCATACACAGAATTGTTCATGATAATTAACAGATTAGATAATTTACTGCTCAAATAAAATCAATCTTTGTTCACTGTTAAGTTCATCACATCTGGTGATTGGTCATCTATGTGATTTGTTTGTGCTGTTTGTTTGTATTGAAATGATTTGATAAAAATTACCCCCCTCGTTGCCAACCTGCAGGTTTGGGCGGAAATTGGTACTTGGATGTCGAGTAAGAAGAGAAGAAAATGATGGGAGCAAGATAGAAGAAGAAGACAGACAGGAGATACATATGGGTGTGGCTGCTAATTCTTTTGAAGGGGATGAACGATGTTGGGTTTTGGAAAAGTAAAAATATTTAAAAATTATAACTTTTTCTATAATAGCTAGTATTGCTAAATGTTTTTTTTTGGGACTACTTAATGCTTAAAGTTGTGACTAGCTTAAATAGCAAACATCTAGATATTGTTATTGGAGATGCTCTAAACATTAGCTTAATTTCTCACCAAAAGAAGTAGCTTTCCTGGAATTGTGGTAAACATTAGATTTCTACTTGGGCTTCCTCCACTTTTAGAGATACCAAACACCGCCTTGTTTTTTTTAAAATTTTTTTTGAGCTGCTACATAAAACTATCCAAATTATAGGGTCAATTTCAAGTTGATACACAATCTTATAAAACTCTACACACCCACTCATACTTTCAAAAACCCTACAAGTTAGACTCGTTGTAACAAATTCCATTAGATCCATGGTTAAGTGCGGAGATGATTATGCCCAATTTGGCAATTCTTGCCTACATGGCAAGTTGACCAAAAGAAAAAAGTTCACTCTTCTACCAAATTGTTAATTTCCGGCTCACGGCGCACTAAACATTTTTAGACGACAAATTCATAGGTTCATCACCGGAACATTCACAACACAATAGCACCTAAACTAGTTCCACTAAAATCCTCATGTCAACATCTTTATACATATTGTTTCTATGCATAGAGCATTTTGACCATAACTATCACCAACTTTAAAATTTTACCGCAACGATGAGGTGTGGTGGCCAAACAATCATCCAGCCGTAATTGTTAGTTCCACATGCCACAAGTACAGGCACTCAACACCTTAAGCTAAGAATACTAGTGTCATGCGGTACTTCAGCCAAAGTCGTAGTTCAATCAACTTATTGTTTAGTGCAATTCAGAAAGCTTGCTTATCAGGTCCGGGAAGTTTTTCTCACTTTCCTTGGTCAAATTGCCACATAGGCAAGAATTGCCAAACTAGGCATAGCCACCTCAGCACTCAATCATAGATCAAACGAAGTTTCTAACTACACGTCTAACTTGTAGGGTTTTTGAAAGTATGAGTATGTGCTTGTAGAGTTTTAAGTATATCAACTTGACATTTATCCTATAATTTGGGTAGTTCTATGTAGTTAACCAATTATTTTTTTTTTCAGTAATGGCCTTGTTGAAGAAGTTCTGAAAGATGGAGTATTTAATGGGTAACATGACTAGTTATCCAAATACCCCAGCAGTGCTGTTATGGTTCATGAGTGACGTCGGACAAGTCTTGCTCTGATTAAGCTCACAATGTACTCATAGTGTGTGTTTGGTACACCTCCCCATCCGCACTTCTGCCTCCGCAACCCATCTGACCACCATAACCGTCATAGCTGCCATCCTCATGCCCTTCTCTCTTCGCCTACTCTCCAAATCCAAGCCATCGTGGCTCGACAACGAAGCCCCAACCACAATCTTCTTTTTCTTCTTCCTCGTCGGCCAGTCTCCATGCCCTCAGTCCGCCGTCTTGCGTGTCGTCTCCGGCAACACCTCCAGGTTTCTGTACGCGTTCCCGAAGGGGCTCAAGTCGGTGATAGTCGATTCGTGAATAATCTTGGGATTGGTAGAGGAGGCAAACGCTAATGAGTTAGAACTCAGAGGCGTCTTAGTGGAGCCGGTCAAGAGGAGATTTCCTGGTCAAAATTGTGATTAGGTTGTTCAGGCTTGGAGGGCAGGTTGTTGAGGCGATCGAGTGTAAATCGAATCTTCATAGACTTCGATGACCTAGTCTAATTAGTGGAGCAATTCGACCTAAGCTCCAATGCGACAGTGAAGCCCTGGAAGGTGGCATGGTAGGCATAGAGAAAGGTGGGTGGGGGTGGAGGTGAGATTCTATCTGGCTTCTTAGTCTGGTGCAACCCCAAACATAGATCAGAACTCTGTCCAATATAAGCCAATCCAGTACAGTTTAAAGTAAGCCTAGGATACAGTCCTGTGTACCGAACGAGCCCATAGTGTAATATACAATTTTAAACAAGTTCTACTTACATGAGAAACGTAAATCCAACTTCTCTAACATCCCAATCTTCAGAGACAATTTCGTCCAGCAACCTCGATTACGAGGATACAAATAGGGATAAGAATGATATGAAGCATCTGCAACCAAAGCAGGGATTCATGTGGAACCAAAATACCCCGTCCAAAATGAAAGGAGTTTCTGTTGTACATGAATGATTTTCACCCCTATTAGGGAAAGCTATAGCTATCTTTACACTCACAGGCTATTTTAAGCAACTACTCATCTTCAGGCTCAGTGGAAAAGTCAGGTTCTTCAGGTTTTCTAAACTTCGGCATCTCATCTTTGATCTTCTGAGCTCCCCGTCTTGTGTTTGCAGCGAACCTTGAAGCAAGTAATGTGACCCCAAGATTCATTTTTGCTTGGGAAAGATTTGAACCAACAGAAGAATGTTCTTCCTCTTGCCCAGCCCCATAGGCTATTTTCTCATCCAAAGCAAAGGATTCCCTCGAACTGAGATCTCTCGTTGTCATCCTTCTCTTGTGCCGGCGCCAAGCAGCCTGTATGAAGCAGGCTGCCCATGTTCTCCAATGGTGAGAATAAAACCGAAAGGTGTGCTGCAGCTTCTTGCTATGTAGGCGTCTAAATTGGTTTGCCACAAACTTGAGATCTTCAGCTCGCAATGCAAAAGCTTCAACTTCATTAAGTGCTTTAACGGTTCGTGTTGAAGAAGGCAAGTTGACAGTGGACTTTGGGAGCAAAGCCCATGCAAGTAGCTCCTCACCACAAAAGTCCCCAGGTCTTAATGTAATGGAGTTGAAGAAACCAGTCCGGCCTCCATTGGTAGTAGAACTATCCAGAGCACCTCTAATAATGAAAAGCATCTCTGTCACCGGGTCGCCCTCTCGGACAATGTAAGTGCGTGCCGTGCTCAAGGAGGATACCAGACGCTCACATATTGCATCCAAAAGCTGATCATCCATCTGTGAGAAGAAAGGGACCTGAAATTTGAGAAAAGAAAGCGGATTAAAAAAATAAAGCGTCAGCAGACTTAATAAGAATGTTACTAATTTATTTGGATAGTAACAACCTCATGTCATGCTGTGTATTACAGATCATACTACATTAGGCCAAGTTACAAAAATGAACTGCATTAATAGTATACCAATCTGAAAGAGCGTAGCAAACCCGTGCATTTTGAGACAATTTTAACAGGCAATGTACTAAACTTGGACAGCCTGCTTAAGTTGGTTTATTCATCAGAGCTTAAGCTGGTACGTTATCTACTATAGGAAGTGGAGCCTTCAGAGGCAATCACAAGCTGAGTTGCGCTCACAGTATTACAAAGGCTTGTTTTTTAATAAATGCTGCGCATGCATATAGGAGGTAGCAAAAATGCCAGTATGGAGGGTGCACTATGGCGATAGTTAATTAATGGCGTTGTTTCTAAGCCCTATAAGAGAGAAATACTCGGGGAGAATCATACTCTTCGAACAAGATCTAAGCATAGGTGGCGCTGAATATCACGACGAAGATCAGCAGGTAAGCCAAGAAGAATGGCTTCTTCATCAACTCCTCGAGTTGCCAGCCACTTATATTGAACAAAGCGTCGAACACGTCTTCTCAAATCTTCAGGGAGTTGACGATGCTTCATCCATTCCTCAGTGTCTCTTCTCTTAAGCCTCCACTCCTCAAGCCTCACAGTGATTGATTGAAGATAGGTCTAAAATATAAAGACAATCTTAAAGTATAAATTATCAATTCAACATGTATCAATAATCATTTTAAATAAAAAGCTAGTAAATCAATCATGTATGTAACTGAATGTGATTACTAGTCTAGGCATGTCATGTCTGAAACAATCAGTAATAATCAATGATCTATACAGCACTTTGAAAACGGAGAAAGTTGTCATTATATATGATATCGGACAAACTTCAGGCAAGAACATAACAATTAATTCAGTGACTAAACAGTGAACAGAAACACACGATAGATTTCAAGCAGTTATAGCTATACAAAAAGAAAGAAACAAAAGTAAGAAGCCTTTCTCCAATACCTGCATATTTCCGATTAAGTGGGCAAATAATACAAGACCCACAATGGCAATGAGAATGGCAAAAGATGTCTCTCCAATAAAAGTGCTTGTCGACAAATTCTGCCCATATGAACTGAGATGCAAAAGCAAAGACAACAGTCAGCATTTTTCATATCGGCATAGAAGTTTTTCTGCAGTTTATCAGTATATAACACACGCTCCAACTGAGATGCGGACTATTTGGACTGTCATTAACAGTTCCCTTATTCAATCGATACAAAATATTGTAATAAATCTGAAATTTACTGTTCAAATTCATTCTTACATCACTAAGAACCAGATTCCATGGAGAGAACAGCATACGCCCCATGCACAAAATTCCAAATTAAGCAAAATTTCCCTTATCATGGCTTCTGGGTAGTTTAAGGAATTTCAAATTTTGCTTTCTAAATTATACTGATTCAACTTATACTTGATATTCTAAATGCATGGAAACAGGCCAATGAGTGTCTCACACAACAATATTATTAGACAAAAGAGGGTATAGAAATACCTACTTCAGTATAGTTGATCTTTATTTATAAGTGGCTTAGTAGTTGACATAGAGGTCACTTGATTGTCCTACTAAAGGTTATAAACTGCTGGAACTAGCAGCTAGACTGCTAGTTAATATAGTAAATACTATAGACTTACATGAGTTCACCCTGTGAAAAGCGATGACATGTTAAAGAGGTCATGACACAAACAAGGTGAAGATACGTAATCAACAGAGCCACAATCATAGCTCGTGAATAAGATAGTTTGTAGGATAATGGAAGAGAGCTTAATTATTGTAGTATGTGAATAATAATATGACATCTAAATGACATTCTATCTTTGTACCTTAAAACAGACAAAAAAACATCATACCTTAGTTGTTGTAAGCCCCACCATAAACAATAGAAGTACTTCGTGATGAAGTTTGAGGAAACAACATTTTTTGTTACTGCATTTTCAAATATCCCATACTTAAAATTATTATTTGCTGGATTACAATGCTTAAAAACTTCTGTACTATTTGCCCAAGTGTCGTAATCTTTTCCGATAAAATTGTCACAATCTAGATAAGACAGTGAGCATTTTAAAGGGCCGCGTTCTTTTTTACAAAATGACTTCCAGCATGAAGTGTGTCTGTCAATTGATAGCAAATACCATGCTGCTCCTAATACCTGCAACAACAAAAAATATGCATACGTTGAACTCAGAGAGAGGGAGTGAGATGAAGTAACACCAAGAAGCAAATCCTTTCAAGGTTAAAAAAAAACCAGAGCACTATATAGACTTAAATATGGGGACTAAAAGGAACTATTGAGTGAGGGAGGCGAGAGAGATTTAAGAGGGAAGATAAAAGTAACTTAAGATACTTACATGACTGGCCAGCATGTACAATAGAAGATTATATGCAGCCCCTGCCCAAGCAGTCTTTGTGACCACTCCAGTTGCTCTGATTATTTGCAAACTTAACGGAAAAATAAGATATAATCTGGGGACATACTGGAGCAGAACAATTAACGCAAGTGCGTTGTTGTTATGATCCGTTTGGGAGCTTCTTGTTGCCGGTATAATAAACCAGATGACTATCTGCAGATAAATTTCCAAACAGCTATAATTTATCCTTCTCACCCATAAAATTTACAACGGTAACATATCAACTTAAACACAGTAATGCAGAAAGAAAGGAAAAAGAACAAACTGTAGACTCAATCTCATGTTATTGAATCTATCATTTCCTCTATGGACATATGAGGCGGCTACCAAGTGTCTTCTCTTATACATAAAACAATTCACTATGTCCATCTTTAAATAATTTGACTAGATATTACTTTTTTAACGCCTCATATCTAATAGGGTATAATGGACAGAATTATTTAACTAAAGATTTCAAGGACAATTTACAGAAGCCCTTAGATAAAGAGGTGACAATGTTCGGCACAACACAGTAACAAAATAGATGGATTTGGTTGAGTATAAATCCTTTCTCAGTCTAAATCTTGCAGCCCGATTAATAATCTTCTCAACTCTCAAAAGTTATGGACATTAAAGTTTAATTTGAAGGCAAATGTTAGATTTACCTAAGCACACGTAACAAGAATTCTTACTGCTATTGTTTCCAGTTTGATCCTTAAGTCTTAGAATCATTAAAGCGCCATTGACAATATAAGCATAAACCATCTAGAAAACTTATCTGATATTGTTTACTAAATCACACTCTATTTACATGTAAAAGCACCAAAAGGCATGTCTTTCATCTATACCACCACCATTGTTCTCATATAGGCTGACTACTATTACTAACTTTGGGTGTGCCAACAATCATGAGCGTACATATAAACACTAGTCCTACTAATATTCTGCAATTCATACACTATCTGACACATTTATTGTTCTATCTTTGGTTAATTTATAGAGTAGTACTGATCTACTCCGGCTCTTTCATGGTTTATCTTCTGAAAAAAAAAAAATCAATAGTCTTATACAAAAAGCAAAATGAAAACCAAATTTCATCTGGTCTTGACGAGCCATCCCAATAGAAGGATTCTATTATTTCCTTCAATTATTTTCTTGATGCAATAGGATGTAAACAGAAATAAAAACTAAGAAAGCAAATCTACAATGTATGCAACAAATACCTGAGGGAGGGGTAATGTGGCAATGAGATCAATGAAGAAGTCAGATCTTATATACCTCTGCGCAATCTTCTTTGAGTCCATGACGAGTTCACCCCTCCCGAAAACGCGAGAGCTTGGTGCAACATAAGCTGTCCTAAACTTTATGATCACGTGCAACAAATAAAAGACATCGGCAATAGTCCGGAAACAAGTCACAACGATTCGCAACCTCAAGTCTGTCTTCACACAAAAGGTGTTTGCATTCCCTCCCAGCATGGGCAAGTAAAAGTACAATGGATCAACAAAAAGTGCCACCAAGCATGAGAAAATGAATACCCGATTCCATTGCAACACGATCTCACTACCAGGGTCAAGTATTCTCTTGCGCCAAGGCTCATGGTCCTCCGGAAAAACTTTTGAATGTCCAATGCTGAAAGTTTCAACAAATCTATTTCTGGCGCTAACTAGTCCAGTATCAGATTTAAGCAATGAAGCTGATGGAATCTTATATGTAGATGATGACCTTTCAAGCTGAGATGGTTCTCTTCTTCCCCATAAAGATTCTTTAAGCCGTTTTTTATCAGAATAAAACCTAAACCAGATTAAGGGAGAGCAAATATTAAAGAATCAGAATTCTAATATTGGGTTGATAGAAAATAATTGTAGGAGTACAGTTGTCTTCAGAGTTAATTACAATTACTCTGTGCCATGACCTCATACTTCCCAGAGTAAACTTAAAACGTGTTAAAGATTTCAACAAAATCGATGGAAACAAACGAAAAAGAAACTGAAATCTTTAAAGAAAAAAGAAATTATGATTTATTTGCTGTATTCTTAAACTTTACAGTAACGCAAATCCTGATCAAATCACACAAATCGGCTGTCATAGGTAGGCCGTAGGCTCCAATCAGATGGAAATCATTTGTCTGTTTGCAATCACTGAAAACCTTTATAATTCAACTTGTCACAACAAACAAACAGAAAACTAAATTAAACCAAAATTCGCAGAAAGTGAGACTAGTAACAACCTCGATCAAGCATATTAAACTATATGCTAAATTGAGAACAGCTTAGATTTCATCGACCTCTTTGAGACTAAATACAAGTAAATAATTTTAGCTCAAAATTTATATATTTTAGCAGAGACATAGTTTTCACGGGTCCCATACAATCAACAATTTCAGAAATCTCGTCATATATTCTCAGCATTCAAACAACATGAAGGAAAGGGGAACTGAAAGAGGGGATTCCCAGAAAATTTTATAAGGGATCATTTTGTCATAAAATTTTCTCAGACCCTCTTCTACACATTTCCTAAGCTCTTTCTTTCTTGGAAATACAAAAAAGAAAAAATTTCATTCATTTTCTTAGCAGCCAAACAGAAACTAAAATAGATAATAATCAGAGGAAAATGTAAAAGAAAGTTGAGGGTAGCTCACCTGACAAGCTTTTCCTTCTTCAATTCCATGCCCCAAAGAAGGAGGAGAAAGCTGAATCCAATCCTTGAGCTCAAACCCCCAACATGGCAAAGCGCAGAGCCTCTAGAAATTTTTCTGGGAATTCTTCTAGGTTTGCAAATCTGAGGTTGCAACTTGCAACAGCTTGGGTGAGTGTTTAATTGATGTGAGAGAATCCAAGAGGAAACCACACTTCGTAAGTCAAGAGAATTTGTCGACTGAAGTCCAAAAGTTTGTGCGAAAATTGAAAATAAAAAATAAAATAATTAAATATCAAATATAAAGTCAAAAATGTTGACCTGACCTGCTGATATCATTCCCATTGACACATGTGGGCCGCCTTTGAATTCTGTCGTGGGTTGATGGATATCTTGGCACAGGAGCATTTCCGTAAACCAAATTACACAATTTTATAGTCTAAAACTTCAAATTTTTTGTTTTTATTAATAGATAAATCGTTTTATGCATTGTATCTAATCATATTGAAGCAAGACAAAAAAGAAAGCTAAACTTAAGATAAACGTAAAGCATGTTGAAATTTTCATATCTAATCATACTAGTTTCTCTCCTCTAAACTAAAATAAAATTAATTTTTAATTTTTAATTTTAAAAAACTGATCATATATAAATTAGCTAAAATAATTTTGTTGCAAGTGCATGTGTTAAATATACTTGCTGAAAAAAATTTTGATTCATTTTTTATTAAACTAACATTTGACTAGCATTGTTGGAGATGTTCTTAGCAAATGATACTATTCACTATTGGTTGTTGTGGAGATATTATTGTTAGGGTGAATGTGATATAAATTCAAAATATTTATAGTTATTAGATTTATGCTCATGTATATTTTTCTTGTAGAATAAAATCCAGCATTTAGTAGTTTTGCCACCTATGATATAAATTAACTTTTTAGTTCAAACTATTTACATATATGCCATTCTTTTTCCACAAAAGTAAAATAACTTTTCAAATTGATAATCAATAATCTGATAGCATTTAAAAAACACTTATTACACCATGTGCCCCCTGCAACTCAAGTTGAGGGAACTTTTGCCCCCTTCAACTTAAAATCAACCTCTTATGCCCCCTACAACTCAATTTAAGGGAATTTTTGCCTCATTTTAACAGTTCTGTCAACTTTTGCTGACGTGGCAACCGCACGCTGTCTCTGCAACATTCGATTTTGTGCTTCGAAAACACGATCTCGAACCACCAGTTCAAGACGCCGGAGTCGTACATCACTGAGAGCTTTCGAACCACCAATATTAACCCTATAAACAACCTGAAGCGCTTGCTTAGCTAACCCATTAAAGTCCTCAACTTTCTCATTACTCACAAACTTTGCTGCATCAGCAACAAGATCTTTCGGCGCAGAGATAACCACAATCGCATTCACAAACGCAAAGTTTGAATCTTTAGCAGGAACAAATTCAATTACAAGCTTTCCAACACTAACCCAGATCAAATACTCCATAACCATAGGGCTTTCCACTACACATGGAGGCTCAGAATCGGCCAAAGCCACAAACCCATTAACCAAGACATGAAATAGAGAGCTGCTCCAATCCAATTTCGAAGATTGAAAGCTCTGAAAATGGAGGCGTACCATGCGGATCCCAGAATCTCGGATCCGGAACTCGTACTTCGACGGCCGGCGGAAAACCTCAGTCGTGTTGTAGATTTGCGGCAAACGGGGAAGTGGGTTTTCGCTTCTGAGCTGAACGGAGCGGGTCGGGGCGGACAAGGGCGGGTCGGGTTTGGAGAAATCCAGAACGAATCGGCGGTTGTAGATGGGGTTTCGCTTCTGGCTTGCTGACCTCGGCGGAGTCGTTCTTGAAGAGCGTCAAAGGAGAGAGGCGAAGAGGATCACATAAATAAAGGAATGAGAAAGTTGCCGATGCAGCAAAGTTTGTGAGTAATGAGAAAGTTGGGGACTTTAATGGGTTAGCTAAGCAAGCGCTTCAGGTTGTTTATAGGGTTAATATTGGTGGTTCGAAAGCTCTCAGTGATGTACGACTCCGGCGTCTTGAACCGGTGGTTTGAGATTGTGTTTTCGAAGCACAAAATCGGATGTTGCAGAGACGGTGTGCGGTTGCCACGCCAGGAAAAGAAGAAAGAACTAAAAAAAAGAAAAAAAACCCCCAAAAAAAAGAAGAGGGGGGGGGGGGAGGAGGAAAATAAGAAGAGGGGGGGGGCAAACGCCCCAACAACAGGGGGGGGGGGGGGGACAGAATAAAAAAAGATTAAAAAAATAGGAACCTGATATGATGATGGAGCATTCAAACGGGTGTTATTTTCATTAGTTACAAATCTAAATTATGTCCAAAGTTAATGATGTTTTTGAATTTGAATTAGGATTATCCACCTAGACCTTTTTTATTGGTTTATTTTGTAGAAGTTATGGTGATTTTAATGTGTATAAAATAATATTAGGTTATTTATAATAATTTCAAGTTGATATATTTAGATGTTTTCAAATTTCAGGTGGATATATTTTGGTATTTTCCAATTTCAGGTGGATACATTAAGTGTTTTGGGATATTTGGCGTGTTTTCCAATTTCAGGTGGATATGTTTAGGTGTTTTCCGATTTCATGTGGACGCATTCAGGTGTTTTGGGATATCTTGTGTGTTTTCCAACTCAAGTGGGTACGTTTAGGTGTTTTCTGATTTCAAGTGGATACGTTCAGGTGTTTTAGGATATTTTGTGTCATTAGGTTGTTGTAGTATCTTGATTTAGTGTATTTCAATTGGTAAAATACTTCAGGTTTTTATAAGTTAGTAATTCTAACGAATTCTACTAATAAATTTAATAGGGGCGTTTTAGGAAGGTGAATATTACAAAATCACTATATATAGAAAGTAAATGAGTTGGATGCTTAGTCATGGGGTTTATTCAACAAAAAAATATAAGATGAGTTGTAATTGAAATAAAATAATTTTTATGGGTGTTTATCTCATTTTGCCTTATTGTTAATACAAGTTATCACACCCAAAATTTTAGGGTTTGTTTCTCATTCTGGGTGATAGTTTGGTAAAATTTTCTTAGAAAAAGCTTAGAGCATCTCCAATAGCGTAATTAAAATTTTGAATATTTTAATTAAAAAATAAGTTAAAATCTATTTTTTGACTTCCACTCCCTTCTATTCACTTTCTCTTCTTTACTTCTTCGAACTCCCCTCCACACTCCAGCAACTCTCTCCATTTCTCAAGAACCTTTCCCTCTTAGTTTTTCAAAGCTCCTGGGTGCCACAATTTCAGATCAAAAGCAATTTTAAGACTGGGAATCGATCGTGTCCTCCACGATAACCTCCCTTCCTCTCCTCCTCCTTGGTGGGGCAAACTTTGCCCGGGGGCCCATGGGCCGAAAAAAAGCCCGAAGGCCCACAAGGCCCAAGCCCGGCTTGGCCCATCACAGACCGTGGGCCGGCCCAGCCCGTATATTATTTGGGCTGGACTTGGACAAGGTGTTGAAAGCCCGGCCCGGCCCATAAGCCAGGCCCATTTAAGTTTATATGGGCCGGCCCGGCCCGGCCCACAAGCCCACTAATTTCTAATATTTTTCCCCTTTCCTTCAATTTTCCTACTCTTTTCTACCTCTTATTTTTTCTCTTTCTCTCAATCTTTTCTTCTTCTCTCACATACTTGCCCTCTATCTCTCTTTATCGACAACACTCCACCTATAATTTATCTTGAAAAAAGCTATGGCAGTCATATAGCTCTTATGAAGATAATATTTTAGACGTTGAATATTATCTTTTGAAGATAACATTAAAATTTTATGCTAATTTATGTACTTTTTTAGGATGATGAATTTTTATTAGTGTTATTATATAAAAAAATTTAAATTATTTTGAAAAATAGTGGGCTTTGGGCCCGGCCCATGTAGGCCAGGCCCATGGAGGCCCATCAAAGCCCGGGCCTGGGCTGGGCTTGGGCTTCAATTTTTCCCTAAAAGCCCGGCCCGACCCGGCCCATGAATTTACATCTTTTGATGGGCTGGGCCCAAGCCCGGCCCAAGCCCACGAAAGCTCGGGCCAGGCCGGCCCGGGCCGGCCCATTACCGAGCCCTAGGGCAAAGCCTTAATTTGAGGGTCAATTTCTCAATTCTGAATTGAAGAAGAAGAAGAAGAAGAAGAAGTATATTGTTAATTTATTTATGAACTGTTTTGCTAGCTCGCTATTTTCTCTCTCAGTCTCGCTTAATTTGGTGAGCAACTGTACACGAAATTGTTTTGGCGAGTCTGTTTCAATAATAAAATCCGACATTTTCTGTTAAAATAGCCCAACAATCTCCTTTAGCGAGGATGTTGGAGATGATCTTATTACTTATTTTGGTACTTGAAATTATAGTTAAATACCCCATAATTAAAACTTTCCATTTTAGTATTTCCATCATCCAAATTTGTCCTATTTTTAGTACCTACCGTGAATTCCACATTTTACAGCATTAATTCTGATGAAGTTGCAGGGGCATTTCCATCTTCTTCTTCTTTTTCCTATTGTTTCTCTCGTTTTTTGCTCTATTTTCTTTCTCCCACTTGTGTCTTCTTTGCCATGGAACTCCGGCCTCATTTCCACTTCTAAAAAATGCTTCTATGTGGCACAGTCTCCATCACTTTTTCTCACCTCCACCTCACCACTGCTGCTAGCGCTACTTCAGCCGCCCATTTAAACCCCTCTATCACCCCACTCATGAATTACCATCAAATTCTCTATTTTCAATAACGCTTAATTGTTAAAATGCCCCTCTAAACTCACTTTCGGTAAAAATTCGCCCCCCTCAAACTCCAAAATGCCATAATTCGCCCCCTAATTCAATTATGTTAAACCGTTGCCCCCTTTGGCGTTTTTCCGTCCAATTTGGCTGAGTTGGCAGCCACATCATCAAAAAATGGGGCCCACCCTTGTCCAATTAAGCAAAAAGTATTAATTTCAAAAATTTTAAAAAAAACACAAAAGCAAGAACAGGTTCAACCCGTGACCGTGAATTTCGTCCGACGATGTTCAGCAACGGCTTCGGCAGCACCAGCACCAAGAACGGGTTCAACCCGATGTTGTCGTCCACCTCATCATCCTCGACGACGACGACGACGACCCAAAAGACGCTGTCTCCTCATCTTCTTCCTCCGCGGCGGCGAATTCGCAAACCCAATCACCTTCCATATTCGTACCAAAGTCAATTTCTCAGGTAACCCAAAAGAATTGAAGTGAAAATAAATACTGGGTTGAATTCAATTTTTGGAAATTTTGAATTTTGAAAATAAATACTGGGTTTGGTTCTTTTGACCCAGTTTTCTAATGGGTCGCCCGGAAATCGAGTTGGGTTTCGGATTCGGATCTTGGGTCTTCATGATAAACCCAGTAATGGCAGCATAACAAAGAATTGAACTTTCATTGAACGGAAACGGAAGATGGAGATGAAAGCTAGAAAATTGGCTCATTTTTCACTGAAGCTGTGATGGTTACTGGGTTAGGGTTTATCAACTGTGGTTTTTGACTCGGAGCGCCGGCGGAGATGCTCCTCGGGAATGCCGGAGACCTTTCTGATCTCGCTGGGCATGTACTCTGATTTTGTTTTTTTCTTTTTTAATTTTTGAAATTAATACTTTTTGCTTATTTGGACAAGGGTGGGCCCCATTTTTTGATGATGTGGCTACCAACTCAGCCAAATTGGACGGAAAAACGCCAGAGGGGGCAACGGTTTAACAGAATTGAATTAGGGGAGCGAATTATGGCATTTCGGAGTTTGGGGGGGCGAATTTTTACCAAAAGTGAGTTTGGAGGGGCATTTTAACAATTAAGCGTTTCAATAATGACCTCGACTCCCGAGGCTTCCTCCTCCACAGCACGATCGCGGATCTCAACCTGAACCACCTCAACGAGGTCTTCATCACTGTCGGGTTTTTGAAGAGGGACCCGGACAAGATGCGGTTGTGAGAATCCAATTGAATCCAATTTTTCATGCTCGTTTTTTAGGTGAGGATTTTGAAGGTTAAAATTAAAAATTATTGAAATCAAAGTTATTGAAGATTAAAATTAAAATTAAAAATACTAAAATGTGTCAAGTTTGTTATTTGGAGAGATTGTTGGGTGTGCCCGTAGCATCACGTCAGCACATACTATTCCCATTCAAATTCTGCCATGCGTCTACTTTTGCTCTGCTGGAATTAATACTTACTTTTATTATGACCCCAGCAGCCCTCTGGTTCAATGAGAAATCCCCGCACTGCCCACTATCGTCCATGATGCTCGTCCTTCTTCCCTAGTTTTATGACGCCCAGAAATTATCAGTGGTGGTCGGCCCTTTTGTGAAGAACTCCTCAATAGAGACCAAATTGGCTCTTTTCTCGGACACAATCAATCATCCTCCTCAGCCTCTGCAACAGTTTCCCCAAAAATCTTGTAATCAAGAACTGAGTTTTTTCAAGAATATAATCGATTACCTTGAATTGGGATTCGTTGCCAAGGTCCTAGGAGGAAGGAGGGTGGAGGCAGGGGAGACAAAACCATTGTTTGGTACTCGGACAACGAAGCTTCGACTAAATCAAGGTAAAATTAAGAATGGTGGAAGCCCTTTTTCTAAAAATAGAATAATGAATGATTTCATTGATTTGATCAAAGGTGTCAAGAACTTTTTGGAGGGGTTTTGTCGAGGAGAAAAGATGGACGTATGACGGTAGTTTTCCGGAGAAGCAAGAGAGTTGATGAGGGCGTTTTTTTCTTTTTGATTTTAACTTGTTTTAATTATATTTGTAAGGGGAATATAAAAGAGTTAATTCCAATAAAGCAAAAAAGACACATGGCAGAATTTGAATGGGAGTAGTATGTGCTGACATGGTGCTATGAGCACACCCAATAATCTCTTTTTTATTTGGATGGGAGGGTAAATGAAGCAATTGTGAAGGTGGTGTCGTGTGGCAGAAATGATTATGAGGCATGTTGTGGCGCTTAGTCACCTCTTAGGGCTCGTTTGGTTCACAAAATTATATTCTCGGAAATAGGATTCCATGCATTTTGCTAGGGGAATGTAATTCAAGATTATTTTCTAGTGATGACAATGAGTCAGGTCGGGTCAGGGGAGTACTATCTTCATATATATCTCTATTTGTGATTTTCACCTCCATACCCGCATCCATACCCATTAAAGTTTAATCAGGTATCCTCATACCCGTCTCCATGGAGGTTACTATCTCCATACCCGCCTCCATACCCACTCCATATAGAAAAAAAAATATGGACAATATTAATAATAAAATTTCATAAATAATCATAATCTATTAAATATTTTTATTCATCTTCATATTTGCATATTTAAAAAAAAAAAAGAAAAAAAAAAAGAATCCAAGATCCGTAAAAAGGACGCACAAACATGTTTGCAAATTTTTTATATTGTTAAGGTTATCATTTCAAAATGGAACCCCTACAACCTCCATTTAAGTTGGGGTGATTTTTAGTTTTCTAAAAGTTATATAATTATATTAATTAATTAGATACATATATAATCGGGTCAGGTTCGGGTTGGGGACTAGTAACACCATACCCGCCCCATACCCACCATGGGGATTTTAAAAATCTCCATACCCCTTTTCATCCCCATTTAGCTCCTCCATACCCGCTCCATTAGGGGTGAATACTCACGGGTACCCATATCCATGAAGATTTTTGTCATCCCTATTATTTTCCAATGTTTGAATAAATTAATGAATCATGCTTGGGAAACAACAAATTTTTCCATTCCCATGTTTGGTGTATCAAGTAATAGAAATCATTATTTATTAACATTTTCAATAATACCCTTGTAACTATTTTAATTTGAAGAGTGTCTAAAGGGCAATATGTGTAATTTTTAGATTTTTATGAAAAAAATTTCGTTCAATTTTATTTTATTTTAATACCTCCAATTCTGATTCCCAAGAAGGAAAACTTATTCTCATGGGGGTGGGTGGGAATAGAATTCCCTCCATTGGAATCCTAAACCCATCATATTCCTCCCATTAATTTCTCATTCTCTGCCTTACCAAACATGGGAATGGAATTAGATTCTCATTCCCAACCCTCAATTCCATGAACCAAACACCCCCTCAGGGCAATCTAGAGGTTCTGATGATAGCGGCGACATTAGTGTGCGGATGGTGGAGAAGATGTCAGTGCGGTAAGAGAGAGAAACAAGAGAAAAAGAGACAAGAAAAACGCTTAACAGACTTGGGCCATTTGGATGTAAAGACAAAAATGCCCTTATTATGTCATCAATATTTAGGATTACATGTGGAGTTGACTATAAGTACTAAACTGAGACAAACTTGGACTATCAAGGTACCAAAGTAGGACTTTTCAACTCTTAGGTACTAAATTGGAATTTAAGCACAGTTTAAGTTACCGAAATATGTAATAAGCAAAACAAAAAGATAGTTTGGTAAACACGTAAATAAAAGTTTTTGTATGTACACTACAGTAAAATATCTTTAAATGAATATTCTGTGAACTAGAAAAAAATTATTGCAGCGAATTTAATCATTTAAGGATTATTAATTGAAACTATTACGAATTCTTCATAAAAAAAATTATTACGAATTAATCTCTTTTTAGGAACATAATTGTCAAAAACCATATTACAATTGTAGCCTCTAGTAATTTATCTCAAATAATCCATGGCAATTTTTCAACGAGCTTATGGACTTTTAGTAACTAAAGGAAACCAACGCACCCACATCCACACCACTTACTCCCCACCGATCTCGACCTCGCCTCCACCAGCTCCTTCTCTTGTTGCTGCCGTCGTGCGAAACAGAGCTCACGAAGGGAGTTCGAGAGAGCTGCCATGCATCCAATAGCCCAGACCTGACCTGACCTGACTCGTTTGCAAATCGGCAGTGTTGAATTCAAAAGAAAGGCTCTCGAATCCCTCCTCCCGATTCTCGTCGACGACGAAAAATTCTATGCCACTATCGCTAAAGAAGGAAACGGCGCCTATTTTGATTCACATGCTCGGTTGCCACAACCAATCTCCGATTCGCGAGGCCGCGTTGGATGATCAGAGGTTTCGACTAGCTGTGTAGATAGATGTATTAATTTACTGGTCTTCATTTCTCACTTTTGGTGGTTTGTGTTTTGCCCTTAAATCGAAGTATGACCCACTAAATTTTGATTCTCAAGTAGGTTTGTAAAAATAGGGTAACTAAGGAAACATAATGATTCCCAACGATTATTATTTCTTTCATTCTCATTCCTTGTATGTAAACATTCAAATTCACATTCCATATTTTACAAGATTTCATTCACATTCCCTATGCTTGGACCTTCATATACTATGGGGGTCAAGTATAAATTCAAACGAGATTGTTCAACGATTTGGTGGTGGTAGTGGTGGTGAAGAGGCTCTATTTGAACTGTTGACATGGTTAGAGAGCGACGGCCTACTCACAAGACCGGCCAAAATGAAATCAAATCAAACTTATGTAATATATTATTTAAAATAATAAATGGATGAGCCAACCTTTGAATTGTTCTATTACAATCTTGCATTCACCGATGCAAAGCAGATGTGATTGTAGGAGCAGATGTAAAAATTGCTCCCATGCGACGTATTCCTGAAACAAATAGTAAAATGTTCTTACGAAAATTGTAGGCATTCTCGCCTGCTTTTGGTGGTAATCATGCCAGCTATTATTGGGTTGGGGACTAAAGATTCAGTTTATGATAGTTTTGTTAGAAATAAAATGGACTAGGTATTTTAGTAAGATTTTATTTTCCTTAGGATTATTTGGACATAATCTTGTCTTGATCACTTCACCCTAATCTATTCTAATTGAGCTTGTAGTAAATTACAATATTTTTGTCCAAGTTGAACACCACGTAAGGGTATACGAACTTAGAATGAATATTTGTAATGATTAACTGTGTATTTATAAGACTAACAAAGTTATTATTCCAGTATCCGCTTTGTACCTAACAGGTCGGATGAGATCGGACCTGCCACTCATCAAATAACTGAGGTTTCTTCTTCATAGTTTTTAGTATATTAATTATTCTATAGAAATGAATCACGCCAGCGCCCATGGCCTAATGGATAAGGCGCTTGACTTCTAATCAAGCGATTGTGGGTTCGAGTCCCACTGGGCGTGCTTTGTTTATTTTGACTTGAATGCTTATATGTTTTCTGCACTGATCTTTTTATATTTCAAGTTATCTCCAATGCTGTTATGTTTTCTGCACTAATCTTTTTATATTAATTATTGGGGAGGATATTTGTGAAGTGATGATTTAGCTTAAACTAACATCTTGTGACAGGGAGGTCTATATTACTTACCGCAGCTCTTTTCCCGACTTGAAATTAATAAAGGACTTTAAAAGAAAAACTACACGAAAGTAAGAAGCCGTAACGTGAGTCCCTGGAGAACTGAAAGTGTGGGAAGTGGGCAGTCCCAAAGTCTTATGTCGAGTACACAATCCTTTTTCAGCCAATCTTATAGCATTCATCTGATGCCTAAACAAGCTCAACACGCATTTTGCATATATACAATAAAAGTACTATAAATGTATAAACGCATTATTTCAGTGAAGATTTGGGGTTTCGATATGGGCAGGCCGAGAGATGAAATCCATGATGGATCGTATTCGAATTGGTAGAGATAGGAGCGGCCGAGAGATAAAATCCATTAGAATTTAAGTTTGGTGACAATTGGGATTATGCGAGATGGGGTTGGTAACAATGCGAAAAATGGCATGATAGGCAACAATATTGGCCTTTTTTGGCCTTTTGAACAACTTCCCATGTACATGTGATTGGCTTTCCAATTGCAAAACTGAGTCAGGTTATGAAGTCGAAACCATTCCTTTTTGCTTGCTTCTGCCAAACGGCTCGAATACCCTTTGAATGTCATGTGATCGGCATAATAAAAGCCATAGATTGAGCCCAAGAAAAAAGCCATAGATACCGACTGGCCTGCTTCATGTAAAAATGCAAACAACAGTTGTGTTTTAATGTTGTCAGAGAGGTAACCAATGGTACCAGCCGTCTTCAAAGACCACACATTGGTCCTTGTCTTCGGGACATTAGTGACGTGAACATCGTCATGTATTTCTGGAAACAATCGGGAATTTATCCTAGAAGTGGAAAGAATATAGAACATAATAGGTCACACGCATTTCAATGCGAATTCATCTACCAGCACTCTCTATATCTCATCAACACCATGTGCTAGAAGACCATGTGCTTTTGGCCATGTCTTTCTTGTTGGCTTTCTTCTCTACAACTGAAAGAATGCAAACCAGATCAGGTTTCAAAATTAATATTGTAGACATTAACTTTCCAATCATTTGTAAGCAAAATCTACCAAAGACATTACAATTCAGCAACTCGAGGGTCAAGAAACCAGGGCTTCTAAGTTGGCCTTTAGCTTCAACTTCTTACTTACATCAGTGAACTGAATATGAAAATGATTTTTCTTCTCGTCCTTCTCCTTTCCTATATTTACCTACAATTTTGAAAGCTGGCTCTTGAGTACAAGTTATACTTCTAAAAATTGGCAGTAATCCAATATAATCCTTCAAGATAGATATGAAGGACAAGAGGATTCTGCCAGAACCGAGAGCAACATGGAAATTATAGTGATTGGCCCATTATGATGCAAACCCAGCTACATCTCGAACCTGATGTTGAGCACATTCATCATTGGGATTGGTGTTCTTTGAACTGCATGCAACCTACAAAAATTCCCAGCTAAGAACTGATTTTTGCGTAATTTTTTTTTTGTGCGCCAGAACTGCATTGCAAAAACTACACTCCCCATACAATTCTGAAGGAATTGCAATATATTGATTTTAGTATCAAAGGACCACTCAGGTATTGGCCTCTGAGAAATGAAAACCAAAAACCGAATGCGAGACCTCTTTCTAGGCACTAGGTAGAACTGACAAATTTTGACTGCACTCGTCAGATTTTCTTTAAGTTTCCATGCCTCTCTGTGAGCTTATTTCGTAAGTTTCCATTCATTTCTCAATGTAACCAATTGCTTATTCATTGCTGCCAAGGGATGTATCTTATTTCTCTGAATTGGAGAACAAATTGCCCTATAGCGTCATTTAATCCGTACGAACCTTCTTGAAGACATGGCATTTAACCCGATAATCCGTACGATAATCATCGAGTCGGGCAAAAAACCTGACTTTTCGGGTCGGGTCCAAATCGAGTCTGGCAAAATTGGGATCGGGAACGAGTTGGGCATCGGGTCGGGTTGAGTTGGGTTTGTTGGGTCTTTTTGCCACCCCTAGTAATTATAGCCTCTAGTTAGAAATCAGAATTGGAGTCCTCTATACCCATCATGTTTCATGTTAAACCACAAAACTGGCCTCTGAAAAGCCCCGACAGAATTCTTCTCAGTAGCTTAACCACCATCTTTAGCTGATCAATCTAGTTGGACATCCAGCTTCAATCTGCTGTATACTGTAAATGATGCTACCTATTGCTTGTAACACCAAACCAGAACACAAGAAAGCAATTGGCTTCTGCAGATAGCTTGACCACACTATCTTGTGATCACCATAATAAAAGCCACAGGTTGGCCTGCTTGATGTAAGAATTGCACATATCACATGTTGAATTGTCCATTTTCAAGAATACCTTATACAGATTGAGGAACATGAAAACACTTGGTTTTCCTTTCTCGAGAGTGAAGGACGGTTTCCCTAGATTCAAAATTTTGCAGAGTTTGTTGAATATAGCCTCAAAAGAAAGAAAAGCGTCATTAGAAAACAACTAAAAAACCAAGAATCAACAACAAAAGTGAAGTTGGTATGCTTAGCTATCTGCAAAAGTCTAAAACTCTAAATACTCTTTGGGGCCATAGAGTATAAACTCCACTTACCTCTTGGTAATGCTTTCAAAATTAGGCCATTGACTTGGCTATTGGCCATTGGCAAGTGCAAGCCGATGAACATCAAATCCTCACCAATGATCTTCGAAACCAAATAAGCTACTGACTTGGCTTCAATCAAGGCAAAAGCTTTTGGCTAGACCTTGGAAATTACGCCACGCATCTGACTGGTGTCAATAGCCTTCTTTCTTCCTATTTCCTTTCTTCATTACAATATCAAGTAACCAAGTTACTTTCACCATCATATTAGCTTTCTAAACTGAAGGCACATGTATCCATCATGTTAAAAATCTGTACTTCAAAATAAATAAATAAAGTACATTTCTGTAACAAGTACCATCCTTCCCTTCACCATCTTTCAAAATAAAAAGGAGCACTCACAAGTCAAGCTATAAATCTGCATTTCAAAACCAATGCGGGGCAATCCAATAGAAAGTAGCCACCTTTCATTTCACAATCTTTCAAAAGCGAGAAAAGTTACATTCGAAAGGCAGCAACCTACTTACTTTCACCATCTTTCAAAAAACACAATGGAACTTTATGCATCAAGTTGTAAATCAAAATAGATAAGGGATATCCTAATAGAAAGTAGTCACCTTACTTTCATCATCTTTAAAACCAAAGAAAGGGACATTCATCGAGATAATAATATGCTTTTGCAAACCGAAAAGAGACCTTTTGTTCGATATAAGTAACCACCTCACTTTTAAGCCTCGTGTTATCCTTTTACTCGATTATCTATTTCAATCTCCGCTTTCTGATTAGAATTGCACATAGAATGCATTAAATTGTCTATTTTCCAGCATACCTTATATAGATCAATGAACATGAAAACATGTGATTTCCTTTCTCGGGAGTGAAGGACAGTTTCCCTAGATCTAGCTTTTGCAGATTTCGTTGAATATGGCCTATAAAGATTGAGCACTAGGCCACGAAAGGCCATACACAACGGTGGAAAACCGTTGTCTATGTGTAGGGAAAACCGTTAAGAAAACTGATGTAATCCTTGCTGCCCACATTAGATAACGGTTTTCCACCATTGTCTAAAATGATGAGAGACAACAGTTTAACAAGAAGACCATTGTCCAGTATGATGATATATAGACAACGATTTTCTTGTTAAATTGTTGTTTAGTATGATGATAGCCAACAATTTTTTCATTTGTATTAATACTTATATTGATACATATGTACACATTTGTATTGGTACAAACAATTTATTTCATTCATCCACATAATCCAAATTCCTTTACAAATCTCAATCCACACCAAATATTTAACATAAATTCACATTATTCACAAATCTCAAGTCTTACACAATAATTCCTAGCTTTCCTAAAAAGTATGAGAACCTACAACTTCAAAGTCTTGAAGTCCTTGGTCCCTCCCATCTAATCAACTAAGCAGCCCTCCATTAGCATACACCTCTCAATCCAAAACAGTCCTGCAAAGCAAAATCTTCACAAGTTATCATTTAAGAAGAGTCATACCCTACCTACAAATGATAAGGATTTCTGCACTAAACTGCAGTAAAACAACCTAAGAGCATTTCCGCAACTTGTAAAACAATTACAAGTCAAGCCTTTAGCATCACTAACACCCAATGCACTTGAGATCAACGTAATACCATGATCAAATTTTTTTTCTACTATAGAACTGTAAAAACAAACAGATGGAAAAAGAAAGGAATCTGACATCTTTCAGAAATATGCATATTTCATTTCCCCTTCTGCTACAATGACAGAACAGAGGCAAAATTTGTGCAAGAAATTCCTTCATACAGAATGTACTCAGCTCGCAGGAAACTATAATAGAATTATTTAATGCACCAATAGAGTGAAAGAAGGGAGAAATAATTAATTCACATTAGTGCTAGTTCTCCAAAGGACGAGAGTTTATCAAATGTATAGTTCTGAAGAACCCTTGGAATCTCTCCATTCTTTTCTTAACATTTCTGTATCAGAACACCTGTTTGAATATTTTCTCTAGAAAGATAGATCTCAGCATATAACAATTTTGCCTAGTGCCTAGGATGAACCAGGGACCCAGAACCATTTGTAACCACTACAAAAGATAATTGAAAGAAAGGCTTAACAGGCAAATAGAGTGAAAATACCAAATATAACAAATTGAACTGCCTAACTTATCAAACGAGCGGTACCATACAGGAAACTGCAAGTTCAAGATTCTGAACATGAACCACAAAAAACACAATTCAGACACAAAATTGGCAACCAAAATTCCACCAGCAGAGAACATAATACATTTCCAATTACACCTTAGCTACAGTTAAAGTCATACAATCAGCAGACAACTAGTTTTCGTTAAAGCCTTACATGTGTATTCTTCAATCACTGGCCCTTCAACTGTTTCGCATACACAAAACAAAAGCGATTTTAGATACTTCTTATGCAATGCATCGTATACACCTACAAATATATTATGTAAGAAATAAGAGTTCATAACCAAACAAGACATATAAAACCAAAATCTCATAGCAAATTTCAACTAAATGAACTGATATGAAGGCACAAAAAAATCAATGACCAGTGAGTTCAACAATCCTGTACCTTTCTCCATCCAATCCATAAGTCTGCGAGACTCAGCATCCATAGGCATCAGCTTTTTTATCTTCATCTCTGATGTAAATTGTCAAAAAATTTCAAAGAAAATCATCAACCGACATTCAAAATCACGAAGAAAGCTATAACAAGCTTGGATTATCAACGAAATTACCTACAGTTGGAACAGACTTACCATTAAAGTACTTCTCTGGGAAAAGTCATCTGATGTAACAGATATTGAATATAGCAATACGAAGCAGGTTTCTCATCTGAGCTCAAATCAAACCCGAAAAAAAAATCGGAATTTAGAATCAATTCATTACTAGTGACAATTTCATTATCATAATCATCGAAATCTAGTGGTACAAGTGAGATTTCAACAGACCTAACACGTTTCTTCAATCAAATCTACTTGTATATGCTACAAAATTTGGGACGTGTAATCAGTTGGAGGAGGTCAACAGAATGTTCAAACTCAAATGTACATATCTTACAGAAGTAAATCTAAGTTGGACCACATAAAATCTTAGAATTGTATGTACTTCATATATTGTACTATCACAAGGGAACATATACAAAGTTGTAGGTAATCATATTAAAGTAACCAGATGAAAAGGATAATAACTTTTTACATAAGATTCCTTAAATCGAGCAAGCATTTGGACCATTGAATCAATTGACAACTGACCAGAAAACATCTGATGGAAGTAAGAATTTGCTTCAGCTTCAATATCATCAGCATATCCATGAGTTGATGACTCTGTAGTGCCACCATTTTGCAGCCTTGGATTAGAATCCATAATCGTCAAAGACAACCTTTCCGGCTCCTGAGTAAGTTGGCTAGAGGCAATCAAGCCAACATGAGCTTTGAGAACCTAAAATCAACATAAAGACGATGAATTTCTGCAAGAAAGATTATGAAAACCATCATAATATGAAACAATGAAACAGCATGCCAAGTTGCAGAACCTTCGAGAAGGTAGTAGCAGTGTCCACATAAAGATTTGACACAGCACCAGAATGATGGAAAGGTCTGGTGGAAAAATCTTGGGATCCACCAAACTGAATGTCCTTCAAGAACTTGATGCAATCTTGAAAACTTGCATTATGTTTAAAATCCAGTGATCTGCATCATTCTTTAGTGTACTTGAAAGCACAGTGACATAATATGTAACGAAACTAGGCATGTTATATTAGCAGGAGATGGAGGACCAAAACAACATTACCTCAAAGAAAGTATCTTTGAATGTATTCAAATTACTACTCAGCCACTTCTCAAGATCTACAAGCTCTTTTTTGGAAGCAAGAGCTGCCAATCTGATACTAAAGGGGGAAGGAATCATCTCTAAGACAGATGACAGAATCTACAAAACAAATAAGAACATCCAGGATGTAAATGGCAATTTTAAAAAGAACCAAACCGATGCAACACGCGGTATCTTGCTTCTCATTATACAGCAACAAAAGCAACAGAGAACTTGTAAGATGATAATTAACAAGTCCACCTCAAACTTACCTTCAGCTCTTGACAGATATCCAATATTTTAGCCATGCTATATGGGTCACTATTGTGAGCATCCACAAATCCCCGCAGTACCAGAGAAGTGTTAATATGCTAGAGGTGGTTAATCATGCCACTGCCCGTGGCACTTTTTACTATCAGGGGAAAACAGTAAAAGACACATCATATTGCAGCAGGTTGTATGCAGTCTGACATAAGCAATGCAAATAATCAACCAAAAGAAAGTGCGAGGATAATCAGCAATTTAAAACATAAGGTACTAATAAATTACATTTATATGTGCCATCCCAAGAAGCAAGACTTCAGGACAGTGTTTTAGAGGAGAATCAATGGTTGGGACAAATCGAGCAGAGGCCATGGAGATTACGACGACTGCGACATAGACCACCAAAACACCATAAAGATTTTATAAATCTACGAACGAAGAAGAAGATCTTGCTGGGTTCAATTAAAAAATTCAAATATACGCAAGAGAATCTGAAACCTTATCAAATCTAACGAGGAGTTCATAATCAAATCTGAAACCCTAGAAATTGAGAATTATGAAAATTAGAAAAATTGTGCCTCTAACAACAAATTGAATTCAATGAAAATAGAAAACTGCGAAGAGGAGGCGAGAAAGTCGCGCCACCTGGAGAGGAGGCGACGAAGGTCATCGCCTGGAGAGTCGACGACGAAGGTCGCGCGGCCTAGAGAGTGGAGGCGGAGATAAAGCAGCGAAGGAGAGAAAGAGAAAAAGTTCTTTGGAGGATATAAAAGAGCATGATAAATTATAGGGGACACGGAGGGAATTTTAGCGAACAATTTTAATGGTGAACAGTATCTTCTGTGTTTTGGTTTTCGATTCCCGCATTTGTATCAGACGACGATTTTGAGATAAACCTTCATCTGTTTTGTGGGCTTATTGGTTTTGAGACGGTTTAGATAACAAAAAGAAGATCAAAGTGTTGTCTATGTATAAAGATCATAGTTTTCAAAGATTTTGTTATCTCTCGAGTGTTATGTATTCCATTTCGTGGTCTAGTGGAGGAACATGAAACACTTGGTTTTCCTTTCTCGAGAGTGAAGGGCGGTTTCCCTAGATCCAACATTTTGCAGAGTTTGTTGAATATAACCTATAAAGAAAGAAAAACTTCATTAGAAAACAACTAGAAAACCAAGATTAAACAGCAAAAGTGAAGATGATATGCTTATCTGCAAAAGTCCGAAACCCTAAATACTATTTGGGGCCATAGAGTATAAACTCCACTCACTTCTTGGTTATGCTTTGGAAGTTAGGCCATTGACTTGGCTATTGGCTATTGGTAGGTACAAGCCATGAGCTGATCAAATGAACTGCAAATTTGTTGGAAAATTACACTATAGGATCACAAAATTACAAAGATCAATAGAATAAGAAATTGATACAAGGAAAGAAGAAATGAGAATTGCTTATCAAGATGGCTGAAGCACGGTAATCCGTTGTCCTTAAAACCGATTTCGCCCCCTCGGGTTATTGAACCTGTGCAGCAGGGTGATAGCGTCCGGTCTCCAGGATTCGACAGCCCACTCGGCGATATAGGTGCACTCCCAATATCGTGTCGAGTCGAACTTTTCTAAGGCACTCAAATCACACCAAACTTGAAGGGGAATTGTTTTGTAAAACTTCTTCAAAAATCTGTCTGCAAACACTGGCTTTACATTACTTATATAGCAATGTCATATAGCCAAAACGTTGCTAGGATTCAATGGACTTAAATATCATTATTTTGTTACTAAATGCCACCAACGGCTAATGCTTTAAGTGACCAATAAAAATCACATAAAACCAGAAATTAATATTGGTTTAAAGACCATAAGATTTGCAACGGAAAAAGTTATTAAAATTTGAATCAATCTAACAATCCCCCACTTGATTCAAAATTTGATGTGAAGTGAGAAACTAAATTGAAGTGCATCACTGTTGATGTCTTTTGGACTTGAATCAACACCTAGTGTAAGTAGATAGGAAATACTGAAGTTGGGTGAAATAAATTTCTTGAACCCAAAATCATATGTGTATCCCACTAATCATACCACACACACCACAATTTAAACCTTAGCGTAAGTTCTCGGTTTGACGCGTTTAGGCCATGCGTCCAGTCCCGGATTCTCACAAGTGCTCTAGAGAATTAGCCAAATTCTCATAGAAAGTGGCCCCACTTTCACACTTGCATAGGTGGATTCCATCAAGCGTGTATTGCAATTTACACACCACCCAAGATAGGGCTATGGTTCCATTAAGAGTGAAATACTCAACCTTACACATTGCAACTTAGCACTATTTCAATAACACCATAGGAAAGGACAAATAAATAGTGCTCTTACAATCATTCAAGTGACTTGTTAGTACCCATTGAACCTGATTCCTGGGATCTCCATTCACATAGGTTGGGTTGCCGCCACAGATGGTTTACAAATTGGCTTAAGTCCATTCCCCTCAATGCTCCTCCACAAACATTATTGCGATTCTCATTATTAACATGTAAACTGAGCTCGGTTTAAATCGCTATCAATCTTATCATCGTTGAGCAGCTGCCAAGTTATTTCTTTCTCAAGGCATAAGTGCCTGCATTCACCATTGAACACGTATAACATTAGTCATGCATATAAAGTAGCTCATAATACTTTCTTCCAAGTTGACAGAATCCATAAGCGTGATCATTTGGGAAGCCTGCAACTTCTTAGCATGCTAATTTACAATATCATCATATTGAATAATATAAGTTACACACACATGGTTTTAGAAACTGACAATGTACATGTGACCTTCACATTTTCTCACACGTAACCCCCACAGTTAAGCCACTTAATAGAAATAGTAATATTAGGTTACATTAGATGGCAAATAAACCAATCATGCATCAAAATTGCACATAAAAATGACTTTAAATATGTAGACCACAACTATATATCTGCATACACAGGTAAGTCCGACACTTAAAAGGCTATGATCCAATTATTTTCACTTTGGTTTCTGGTAACCTTACTTTAGCAAGGCACCCCCACACTTTTTAAATATTTCAAACTAGGTGTATAACCTTTCCACAATTCGTAGGGTGTTTTATCTGAGTGTTTACTTAAAATTCTGTTAAGTATATGACAAGCACTTAGAATAGCTTCCCCCCACAAGTTCGTTGGTAATCCTGAACTAATCAGTAAAGAGTTCATCATTTCCTTGAGTGTTCTGTTTTTCCGTTCAGCAATACCGTTTTGTTCGGGTGTGTAGGGTGCTGTGGTTTCATGTATTATTCCATTATCTTCACAAAACTTTGTAAACATTGTCGATTCATACTCCCCGCCTCGATCTGACCTTAGTCTTTTAATCTTTCTATCTAACTGATTTTCTATTTCATTTTTTGTATTTTATGAACATCTCAAATGCTTCATCCTTAGATCTTAAAAGATACAGTTTGGTATACCTTGAAAAATCATCTACAAAGGTGATATAGTATTTTTTTTCCCTCCTCTTGTTACATTATTTCTAAAGTCACCTAAATCAGAGTGTATTAAACTCAACAAGGTAGATTCTCTTTCTATACCTCTGAAAGGTTTCTTAATCATCTTTGATTCAACACAAGTTTGGCATTTGTCAAAGTTGGTATTAGAGAAATCTGAAATTAGGCCAACGTTATGCATCCTTTTAATTGTTTGTGAATTCACATGCCCTAATCTATTGTGCCACATACTCAAAGACTCAATCAAATAAGCAGAAGAAGTACTAGCATTTTTATTCAAAACAGAGAGCACATTCAATACAAACAAACCTTCAGTACAATACCCTTTCCCCACAAATTCCCCACCTTTAGTAAGCACAATTTTGTCAGATTCAATCATTATCTTAAGACCCACCTTATTAAGCAAAGAAGCGGAAATTAAATTCCTCCTAATGTCAGGCACATGATGAACATCATTGAGTTGAAGGGTCTTACCAGAAGTGAGTTTCAACATAATTTTTCCCTTACCAAGCACGGGTGATGTTTGAGAGTTCCCCATGAAAATTTTCTCACCATTGTTCACTGGATTATAGGTTGAGAAGAGGCTTTTGTCTGAGCAAATATGCTTGGTGGCTCCCGTGTCCACCAACCAATCCTTGCCATTCGAAACCAAGTTCACCTCTGAAACAACAGCTGCAATTGCTTCTTCATCTCCATCGGACTCCACCACATTGTGATCCATAGTCCAAGACATAGGTTTTAAGATTGTTGGAAAATTACACTATAGGATCACAAAATTACAAAGATCAATAGAATAAGAAATTGATACAAGGAAAGAAGAAATGAGAATTGCTTATCAAGATGGCTGAAGCACGGTAATCCGTTGTCCTTAAAACCGATTTCGCCCCCTCGGGTTATTGAACCGGTGCAGCAGGGTGATAGCGTCCGGTCTCCAGGATTCGACAGCCCACTCGGCGATATAGGTGCACTCCCAATATCGTGTCGAGTCGAACTTTTCTAAGGCACTCAAATCACACCAAACTTGAAGGGGAATTGTTTTGTAAAACTTCTTCAAAAATCTGTCTGCAAACACTGGCTTTACATTACTTATATAGCAATGTCATATAGCCAAACGTTGCTAGGATTCAATGGACTTAAATATCATTATTTTGTTACTAAATGCCACCAACGGCTAATGCTTTAAGTGACCAATAAAATCACATAAAACCAGAAATTAATATTGGTTTAAAGACCATAAGATTTGCAACGGAAAAAGTTATTAAAATTTGAATCAATCCAACAAAATTCTCACCAATGATCTTTGAAACCAAATGAGCTATTGACTTGGCTTCAATCAAGGCAAGAGCTTTTGGCGAGACCTTAGAAATTAAGCCACGCATCTGACTGGTGTCAATAGCCTTCTTTGTTCCTGTTTCCTTTCCTCGTTACAATATCAAGTAACCAAGTTACTTTCACCATCATATTAACTTTTTCAACTGAAGGCACATGTATCCATCATGTTAAAAATCTGTATTTCAAAATAAATAAAAAAGTACATTTCTGTAATGAGTACCATCCTTTCCTTCACCATCTTTCAAAATAAAACAGGGCATTTACAATCAAGCTACAAATCTGCATTTCAGAGTCAATATGAGACATTCCAATAGAAAGTAGCCACCTTAATTTCACCATCTTTCAAAACTGAGAAAAGTTACATTCGAAAGGCAGCAATCGACTTACTTTTACCATCTTTCAAAAATCAAAATGGAACTTTATGCATCCAACTATAAATCTGCATTCAATACAGATAAAGGATATCCTAATAGAAAGTAGCCACCTTACTTTCATCATCTTTAAAACCGAAGAAAGGGACATTCATCGAGATAATAATATGCTTTTGCAAACCGAAAAGAGACCTTTCGATATAAGTAAACACCATACTTTTAAGCTTCATGTTATCTTTCTCCTCGATTATCTATTTCAATCTCAACTTTCTAATAGAATTGCACATAGCATGTGTTAAATTGTCCATTTTCCCGTACACTTTATATAGATCAACAAACATGAAAACACTTGATTTCCTTTATCAAGAGTGAAGGATGGTTTCCCTAGATCCAGCATAATACATAATATAGCCTACAACGATTAAAAAGAGAAAAACTTCAGTAGAAAACCAAGATAAAATAATAAAAACGATGGAGATATTTGTATCCGTTTGTTTATAAAAGTCTGAAACCCCAAATACTATTTAGGCCATACCATATAAAGTTATAAACTTGACTTACCACTTAATGAGACCTCTGAAATTAGGCCACTGACATAGCTAGTATCTACTGATAGGTCTAGGACATGAGCAAATAAATTGCAATTTTTCAACAGTGATCTTTGAAACCAAAATAAGTCACGGACTTGGCTTAAATCAAGGCAAAAGCTTTTGGCGAGGTCTTACAAATTAGGTCATGCTTCTAGTTGGTGCCAATAGCCTTCTTTCTTCTTGTTTCTTTTTCCCGTTTCAATATCAAGTAACCATGTTACTTTCACCATCATATTAGCTTTCTAAGCCAAAACAGGACATGTGTCCATCATGTTTCCAGTAACATCCTTACTTTCACCGTCTTTCAAAAATAATAAATGGACATCTATGCATCTTGTTATAAATCTGCATTTCAAAACCGGTAAGGGACATCATTTTGATAGAAAGTAGCCACCTTACTTTCTCCATCTTCAAATAACTAAAAAGGGATATTCGAAATGCAGTAACCTGCTTAGTTTCACTGTCTTTCAAAAACCAAAAAGGGACATGTATGCATAAGTTATAATCTGAATTGCTCCATCTTTAAACACCTAAAAAGGGACATCAAAATGCAATAACTTGCTTAGTTTCACTGTCTTTCAAAAACCAAAAAGGGATATGTATGCATTAAGTTATAATCTGCCTTTCGAATCCGATAGGGACATTTGCACAGAAAGTAGCCACCTTATTTTCACCATCTTTCAAAACAGAAAAAGGGACATTCGAAATGCAGTAACCACCTTACACCATCTTTGAAAACCGAAAAAGGGACATTTGAAATGCAGTAACCGGCTTAGTTTCACCATCTTTCAAAAACCAAAAAGGGACATCTATGCATCAAGTTATAGATCTGCATTTCACCATCTTTCAAAAACCAAATAGGGACATCTATGCATCAAGTTATTGTTTGGGCCCGAATTGTGCAGTTGGGCCAAGTGTGGATTTGGGCCAATGTGCACATCAGTACAAAGCCTTTTTAGTGGCTAAAACCTAGTAAGAGATGGCAAATTATGGGCGAATCCCATAGTTAGCAGGAAATTAATTTGATCTCGACAGCTAAGAGTTTTCAGCAAGAGATTGGGAAAGTATTTCCCATGGGCCGAAGGAGATCAAGTTAAAAGTAAAGAAGGATTCTCAACAAACCCAATATAAGAAGGATTTCAAGAAAAGAGAAAGTAGACTTCAATTGGGAGATTTATCGCTTGCTGCCCAAGTCAAAATCCAGTCCATGAAGCATCCACTATATAAGAGAGAGCCTCTCATCAAGTTAACGATCCCCGATCCCTCAAACACAAATCCCTAAAAAGATTTAGCCGAAAGGCACCAGATTTCCCCAAGAGGCAACCGGATTTCGCCGAAAGGCACCGACGAAGCCGATCATGACGATCGCACCGACGAAGACGATCACCGACGATCGCACTTATGACGACGACATCGAGACTAGGCCGATCTAGTTCTCTCCCATCCGCGACCGACGCGCATCCCGATTAATCTATTTTACTTTTACCGCTTTGTTGTTCAATTCTCTATAAGGATTTCTTCCTTATTTATCTTTGTAGCACTTGTGAATTTAATAAAGTCCTTTATCGCCCAAAGGCAAGAAAGAACCTTTGTCTAGACTTACTCGTTGCATGTCCCCTATCTAGCACAATCGTTTGATAGGAAGTCGAATAGACCGCAACGGTGCTATTGGTGGCACGCCTGCGCACTCAAGAAAAGTAAGATTTCCTTACGTGGGAATTAGGGTCAACAGTTATAGATCTGAATTTCGAATCTGATAAGGGACATTCTGATAGAAAGTATCCACCTTAATTTCACCATCTTTCAAAACCCAAAAAAAGGGACACTCGAAATGTAGTAACCACCTTACTTTCACCATCTTTCAAAACTTAAAAAAGGGACATTCGAAATGCAGTAACCTTTTTAGTTTCACCATCTTTCCAAACCCAAAAAGGGAAATCTATGCATCAAGTTTCTACATTTCGAGTACATTTCGAGTCCGATAAGGGACATTCCAATAGAAAGTAGTCACCTTACTTTCACTATCTTTCAAAATCGAGAAAGAGACATTCAAAATGTAGTAACCTACTTAGTTTCACCAATTCAAACACCAAAAAGGGATATCTATCCATCAATTATAAGTCTGCATTTCAAAGCCGATAAGGGGTATCCTGATGGTGAAACCGAAAAGGTACCTTTCAATATAAGTAACCACCTCAAAGGGACATTCATCGAGTTTATAAATATGCTTTTGCAAACTGAAAAGGGACCTTTCGATATAAGTAACCACCTCAATTTAAGCTCACTTGGTAATATCTTTCTACATATCTATTTTAGTATCAACTTTCTGACTAGAATTGCACAAGGTGTTTTAAATTGTGCATTTTCCAGTATGCCTTGTAGATCAAGGAGCATGAAAAACCTTGGTTTTCCTTTATCTCGGGAGGGAAGGTCGGTTTCCCTGGATCCAACATTTTGCAGAACTTGTTGAATATAGCTTATAACAAGAAAAACTTCTTCAGTAAACAACAAAAGTGAAACAAATATAGGTGTCTATATTTAAAAGTCGGAAACCCTAAATACCATAGAATATAACCTCAGTTGCACTAAACCCTCGGTCACGTTGATTGTTTTTCAATTGAATGCTTAGATCGCCTATCTACCTCTAATTCTTCTTGTTGGCGACGAATTCAAGAAACCCTAGGGACCAAAATGCATACCCAAACCAACAAGAAGCAACCCCAATTCTTGGAACTCGTCGAACTTTCCAGGAATGATTAGTCGGCACTAACAATTTCATGAAACCCTAATTGGAAAGGAAAACTCAAATCACAATTCAAAATCCTAATACACAAATTGGGTGCCAAGGTCGACAAGTTACCTCTTTGAAACAGGAGTGGATTAATCTGGTCCTGTACGAATCCAAAACTGTTCATCATGACCGCATCCATCGAAACACTGACCAGATCTGAGTTGTTGAGTGACGAGGTTAGGGGCGGCGGAGAGATAAAATCCATGAGGTATTGATTTGGGTGAAGATTTGGGGTTTTGAGACGGGGCAGCCGATGAGAGATCGCATTCGAATTGGTAGACATAGGGGCGGTGAAGAGATGAAATCCATGGGGGATTTAATTTCGGTGAGGATTTGGGATTTTGGGAGATGGGGTAAGAAAGAGATGAAGGAAATGGGGCATATGGGTTTACTGTCGATGAAGAAAGAAGAGGAAAAGGGATTTTTTTTTTTTTGGTGCAGAGAGAAGAGAAGAGATGTTGAATATGGAGATAGATGAGTGCCAGATCCGTGTTCCGCATAAGAGCAAGTGCACCCCAACCCTCCCAATTGCCTTTGCCTTAAGGCAATTGGTACAAATTGCCAATAAAATTGACTTTGTTGCCTCCACCCCAAAAAGGCAATTTATGAGGGCAATTTGGTTTAAATAATATTTTAATATATTACATGTCCGTATAACATTTTTGAAACCATTTTCGACCAATTGGCTGATGTCACGTGTCTTCCGAAAATTTCAAATCCGTAATTGACACGTGGCGATATCTATTAGAAAATTTCACCAACGATATTAGAAAACATTGCTTTTTATTCAATGTATATTAGAAAACATCACAAACATTACTAACTTTTTTAAAGAAAAGCACATAAACATTACAACGCTACTAACTATGCAAACCAATTTGTGTTTCCAGCGGAGGAACTAGAACTCCCGGCCTCCCTAAAAAGCTTTTTCCTTGCTGTAATATCCACTCGTTCCTGTGCCCAAAAAGCCTTTGCGTTCGAAGTCAAATTGGTTGTGTCCATGGCCATGATTTCTCATTCTTCCTTTTGCTATCTTCGAGCTTCCTTTTCTGCTACTAACTCTGAAACCAAGCTTGCTCCCTCTCTCGGTCTATGGCTCTTTGCTCTTCTCTAATTCTTTTCTCTTCCATACGCATTGTTTGATTGGCCACAACTGTCTCAAACATAGATGCTGACAACACCCCGGTTTATTTCCTTGCGGGTTTTGCAGCTTTTCTTCCTTGGGGCCTCCTTGGGACTTTCATTGGGGAATTGTCACCAGGGGTAGCTTGGATGGGGGAGTCATCATCGTCATTGGCAAGGTTCACTTCAACGGAGGCTGCTTCTTGTGAATCTTCCATCGGTATGTAAGCGTCCGGGGAGTGGAATGATTCACTTTGGGGTGCTCCCGGCGTGTATTGAACGGCGTAGATTGGAAGATCCTTAATAATATCTCAACAACGAAAATTCGTGGAGCACTTGCCTTTTTTGGGGAATACCACAATTGCGTATCCCTTATCTACAAATATCAGTAACACCAAATAAATTAAGTGCATCTAAATAAGTTAATTAATTTCAAAATAATTAAAACAATAATTATGTGCACAAAAATTTACCTCATCATCCAATGAATACCCACTTCCGATATTTGGCCTCGCTTACCCAATGCATCCCTCCAATGACCAAGATACTCATTGAGGATTTTCCAATGACTTTGTAATGCTCCTTGATTTCGAGTTGTGCCTGACATGTTTGTGATATAATGTGATGCAATGCGTACCCACATACCATTTTTGATTGATTGGTGCCCACGACCGAATCATGAGTCACATATCTCCAAGATATGGTCAATTGGACATTCTCTTCCTCGGTCCAATTACTTCCGGCGGATATATCGATGGATTGAGAACGGCGATGTATTTTGTGGGAAATTGAAAATGGATGAGTGATTATGTGTAGATAAATTTTTTGGAGTAAAATTTGGTGTATGGATGAAGTGATGGACACTATATATAAAATGTGGGAGTATGAAATAAGTTTTCGTGAATGTATGAGAAATATTGTGGGTATTTATAGGGAAAAAATAATTATTAGGGTAATTTTCGGAAATAAAAAAACAAAAAAGATGCAAAAAAGCCCCCAACGGTTACAAAATCAACGGTCCAGATTGGCTCACTGTTTAAATCCAACGGTGCAAATCTGTTGACCATTGATGCATCCAACGGTGCAGATCTATTGGTCGTTGAAATCCAACGGCCCAGATCAAAAGGCCCATATTCGGTGTTAGTGCGTGCTGACGTCAGCGCACTCAGAATTTTTTTTTATTTAAAAAAAGGATTTTCGGTAGTGCGCAAACATTGCTGACATCAGCACAGGCGATTGTGCACCCGAAGGCACGGTTGAAAATCGCCACCGCCTTCGCCCGACCTCCCGATCGCGCCGGTCGAAATTGCAGCGCTGGAGGGCGCTTGCCTTCGCCCTCGGTCGGTTTTGTCGATCGACCCCTCCGATTCGGCCTGCGGTGCACTTGCTCTTAGAGAAATAAAATAGATGTTTGCGGTCACGTCTATATTGAGAAAGACTTCCATGCAATGAAAAATCAATATACCACGAGTTTATGATAATTTTTACATACATAATAATTTTAATTTACTTGGAGCAATAGTGTGATTATAAGTTCATGTAAGTCATTCTCTATCTATACTTGTAGGGCTTGTTTACTTACAAGGAATGAAAATGAGATGAATGAGAATCGCTAGGAATCATTCAGATTTCTTGGTTACCCTATTAACCCACTTGAGAATCAAAATTTAGTGGGGCCTACTACAATTTAGAGGCAAAAACACCCCAAGAAATGGGAATCGGAATTCCAAGGGGGACTTGGGTATCCGATTCCCATTCCCGATTGTCATTCCCAAATTTTGTTTCCGATTTCTCTTGTAAATAAACGAGCCCTATTGTAGACTTGCCCGCACCCACGAATATTGGGACACATAAGTCAAATTAATGTTTTTGTCTTGATTGTCCAAATCGGCTCTCATATTATCAAACTGTAAAGAGCCGCTTGGTGTCAAATTGCCCGTAGACCACGTCATTTTTATGTAGTGATCACTACATAAAAATACCCAAATTTTAAAGTCAATATCAAGTTTATACACAATCTATTGATTTCCAGTAAAAACATTCCCAAACTCTTGAAAACCATGCATATTGCTTTCTCCGTTAGGGCTAGGATCGGGCCAGGCCGAGCTGGGTTTTTGGAGGGACCGAAAAACCCAGAAGTCATTGGGCCTCGCAAAATAAGGCCAGTTCACAAACCCAAAGAGTTAGGGCCGGGTTGGGTTTTGAGCCTGAAATTTCGGGCTAGGTTCGGGTCGAGTCGGGTACAACCTGACGAATTCCACAGACGCCGATCTGGACGTCGCTGACGATGGCTACGACGGAGATCTAGCGACGAAGAAGACTAGACGACAACGCAGGACGACGACGGTGACAACGTTGGAAGACGACGACAGCAACGTTGGACTGCGCGACGATCTCGAAGATGACGACGACGCGATGACTCGAAGACGGACGAGACAACGACGATGTGAAGCTGAACTAGGCAAGGCGACGACGAAGAGACGACTGGCAAGATGATGGCGATGCGATGACTCGAAGATGACGGACGATGATGACGGCGACTATGAAGGAGGAAGGCGGCGGATACAGATCGAATCCCCAATTTGCTCACAGTTGCTCATAGCCGTCCCATCTCTCAAGGATTGATCATAACCGTCCGATTTCATAAGTTATTTGGTGTGTAGGTTCTATTTTAGCAAGAATGCAACTCTTTTTTAAGCCAATAATAAACTGACACCTGCCAAATATATATATTTGGGTTATTTCGGTCTGGGCCGGGTTTTGAAAAATTGGGTTCGATTTTGGGTAGGGCTGGGAAAAACCGACCCAAAACCCAAAACCCGACCCTAAAAATGTAATGGGCCGGTCTCATTTTAGAAGCCCGGCCCGAATGATGAAAAGCTCGGCTCGGCCTAGAGAAAGCGGGCTTAAATACGGGCCTAATTTTCCAAAACCCGGCCCGGACCGAAAAACCCCGAATACATGTGTCAATCTTTGATTAGTCAATAAAAGGGTTGCACTTATGCTAGAATAGAACCTAAACACTAAAACATCCCTCACACCATCAATCTGAACCGTTGGATTTTGATCCAACAGTTGTGAGAAACCAAAGCATCGAAGTCGAAGTCGTCCAGATCGTCACCTCCAGCAATCGAAGTCGTCATCCAGATCGCCTTCATCGTTGTTGTTGTCTTCTTCCAGTCGGCGAAGCCATCGTCCAGCCACCGTCGTCTTGGTCCAGCAGTGCTCGTTGCCATCCTCATCGTCTTTCCACCATCGTCATCATAGCATCGAGGTCGTCATCGTCATCGTAGCATCGAGGTCGCCTTGAGGTTGCCATTGATGGAGAATTGATCGGGTTCGAACTGAGCCTGACCCGAGCCCGACACCTTAGAACCCGACCCAGCCTGAAAACTGAAGGCCTGATCACTATCGGGCTTTTTTCGGGTTCACCCACAACCCCGCCCAGACCGGCCTGATCCCAGCCCTAATTTTGGGCCCGACTTTTTCGGGCCGAATCAGGGCTTTTTTGGTTTCGGGCCGGGTTCGAGCCGGGCTCCGGGTTTGGGCCGAGTTTTCCCACCCCTACTCTCCGTTATCTTTTCCGTTAAGTAGGTGATCATGTGGCTAATCTTATATGAACAAAATAAAAGTAAAAAATTATCACCTTCGGAAACATTTAGAAAGGAATTATCTTTCTTCTTCTCTGTCTCTCAAGCTTCACGACGGCGTCGTCCTTCCTCTCTGTAGGCGTCGAACTTCAGCACTTCCTTATGCCTACTCCACCTACCCCATCGACACTTCCCTCTTCTGCACTTACCTTTTCCCTGGCAGACTTGAGTTTTTCTAACGTCTGATCCTTTTTGAAATGAAACACTTGATGTTTTAGGAAGGATCATGATTTGAATTGAAAGTCTTGGGAAACTGAAAGGAGGAGTTGGCCTTTGGATGGAAAGGGAAGCCAATGACCATGTTGCAACAATGTTTATTATTGTCCGACTGTTTCGCATAGGAATTCGACTAGGAGAGAAAGTTATGAGATTTTTTTATTTTTTTTTAATTTTTTGGGAAGAAAGAGAGATGAGGTTTAGATGAAAATTTTTTAAAGATTTTTTTTCTTGTCATAGCTCTTAAATTTTTATTAATATTTTGTCCACATCAAATTGGACACATTATAACTTAACGAAATAGTAACTGAAAAGATAACAGAGAGAGCAATATGTACAATTTTCAAGAGTTTGGGTATGTGTTTGTAGGAAAGTGATAGATTGAGTATCAATTTGAAATTGACCTGAAAGTGTGTACTTTTATTTTTTGTAGTTAAACCTGTAGGATACTCTTGCTTGCGCAGGATACCATTTTATTAACGCCCGGAAGACTCGTCACGCCTCCTTATCCTTGCACTTTGCACACCAACACATGATCTCATGTCACTCGTCTGCTCCAGATAGAATCGAAATTAGAAGCATCCATCTACGCTTCCACGCTTCATATTATAAAGATAGATTACCTATCACAAAATTTTATTCCTCCACATATTGAATATATATAAAGTTTACAACTGATTATCAAAAAATTCTCCACTATTTAAAAGAAAGAGAAGTGATATCATGTAGTTCATGTGAAAAGAATGCCACAGTGGATTACAAACAGGTGAGGTCAGTGCAGAGGCTGTGTTACATGCAAAACATATATAGCGTACAAGAATGAATCAGAAATTCTTCAACCATACACCGATAGTGGTCTCGAAGATATTGACAACAGCACTCCAGTAGTCAACCAACTGAAGAGAAAATATTTCAATCATATCACATGACAGAAGGTATCCAGTGAAGAGGCAGGGGTTGAGTTATCATCCAATGAGCTGGTGTGTGCGTGTATGTGCGTGTGTGATATTCAGACACCATGCCCATGTGAACAGAAAAGATAGGGAAGTTAACCTGGGTCGGAATGCTTTTTCCAGTTTGAGCCTCAATAAGCAAGCCCGCTGTGAGCCCGATCATTGCCCAAGCACCATTAATTGCTTCTATCTGACGACGTCTCTGTAATCACACCATTGATTTTATTTTATTTTTGTTAAGTAAAAATTATATTAACAAGGGCAATGCCCCAAGGATCACACCATTATTTTCAGACAATGAACTATTAGTATGACCCTACTGACCCAATCATCTTGCCTTATGACAAAAGCAAACGAGAAAGGAACATGAATAAGGTCGGGGACTATTAAAGGAACCAGCTCTTGTTTTAAGTCTCACCTAAAGACTAGAATATGTAAATCAATACATGGCAAATATGGATAAAATTTTGACCCTGAGCAGTTTTAGGATTTACGTTAATCATTGAAAAGCAGCAAATTGTTAGCCTATATCCGAGGATATGCAGTATGTCAGAAAAATCATTTTCATACTTGTCATCGTAACAAAGCATGCAGTTCCTTAACCTTGTACTTCTCTCTTGCTTTAATATCTTCCATTTGCTTGGCAGCCAACCGCTTTGCTTCCAAAGGATCAACCATTGTCACCTCATTATTAAAGCCTTTCTTTGAAGAGGCCTGTACCATATATGAATCGCCCGTCAATCAGAAAAACAAACGTGAAATTTCCTTTCTTCAGTAACTTCAATTCAACTACCAACAGTAAAAAGATATGTAAAGACACAAAGGATACGAAATTTGAAGCCAAATTTCACCACTTAGCCTCAATTTGATCATGTGATGATAAGGTAGTTAATCAACAAATAAAAACGAGTGAAAGATGCAATTTGATTGACTTCTAAATTACAAAAGAAGCTAAAAGAAAATCCTGAGCAATTATACAATACAATTCTTTATATCTGTTACCATATGTGGATGACATTCAAGGCAATTCTTGCATAGTAAGTCATATCGTGACTAACTGATTTAAAGTAGATGTAACTTGAAGCCAATGAACAAAAAATTTATGAACTATTCAACAGATGAGTGACCAATTCTACTAAACAAAAAGGGATCCTTGCTCGAACTAGCTGTACTTATAGCAAAGACACTGTGCATTCCTGATGATGAATCAATGAAGAATTAGCAAAATGATGACCACACAAGTTAACTCTGATAATCTTGATGGTTGCACTTTAACTCGCCATTACTGTTTTTCAACATTAAAACACTCGAACAAGAATGAAATTTAAGCATCTGTATCAAGCAGCAGTCGAACTGCGAAATATGGAAGTTAACTGAGCAAATTGCACTTAGAAGCCCAAATCCAACTCCAATGCGATCAATTTTACATTCTCAATTGTTACCACTAAGGCTTCCTTTGCTACGGAATATTTGATATGAAGGTTCCACAAACTGACGATTTCATGCATAACTAAGTAACCAAGCAACATCTATACTGTATATAGAGTCCACACATCCTTTTTATCTCAACACTCAGTGATTGAACCACCAACTACATACCTAAACAATCTTTGACCATATTCAAACCAAACATATTGGTGCTATACATGTGGAATCCTTGGGGTTGATGCATACATTAGGATTGACCGAGATCTGAAGAGCATGGCCGTTGGTTTTTAGAGCAACTATATTTCCACCATGATGTCTTCTCCATCCCCACCTGGAAAACAAATATAATTATATTGAGAATCCAGTTAAAACGCTCAGACCTGAAAAAATCTTAAATCCTGTAAGAAACCATCGGTGAAGCGCACTAATTACACTAAATGAGAGCTCTAAGGCAGATCTACATCCGGTGACGAAAGAGACCAGCCTAAGGACCGCAAATGAAAAATTATTATTCTTGTGCTTTATCCTATCCATGTTCTGTACCTTCTTCACTGGCGGATACCTATATTATTAGTATTACTACAGACTCTTCCCAAGCCACATCAAGTTTTTCGCCCAAAGTTCATAATGCGTAGAAATTTTTCAGTTTCAATGACACTCTCTAATTGCTAAAACTTCTAAAGCAAGGTTGAACATCAGCCAGCTCCAAACTGACCAAAGAAAGCCTGTGAAGTGCTATCTCTAAACTTTTTGATGATATTTTTCTTTCCCTCCCTCCCTCTGATACACTACTAATAAACTCGGCCAACAGCTCAAAAACTTCGGTTGATGCTTCTGCAATGGACATAACTATATTTTTGCTCTCTATAAATTAATACGGACAATTAAAAAAAAAGAAGAAGATAATTAAGCATATATACTAAAAGGGAGGGAAGGAAAAATTGGGTGGACTCTTTCAACTCCACCCAATTTTTCTTAATAAAAGATGAAAAACTAATATCACAGGGGCAAAAAGACAGAGCTTGTACTGAAAATCTTAAACGAAGCTACTTCAGATTATGAACATGGTACTGATCAATGTATACCTTCAACTTCATTTCCCATTTTCATTATGGGAAATTCTACAATTCATGAGCGACACGTAAATGGGTTTAGTGGGTACTTTCGATTAAGAATTGCAAGTTTCTGGAACACAAAAAGAATCTGTATTTCCATTTTCATTATCACAGCATCCAAACATAACGCAAGTCAAACTAACCGTGTAATTTCAATTCTTTTCAAAAGCAACCATTTTCTCCGCAGCCCATCGGAGCGAGAATTGGAGCGAGAAGAGATAAATGAAGGAGTGAACTCACTTGTAGATGGTTGCAGAGCGACGATACTTGGGAAAGGATGAGGTTTGGGCGAAGAGCACTTGGCCTCCATTGATAGGTAGCAGAGTAGATGTGGACGACATCTTCAGATCTTTCTTACGTGTTCTGTTTTCCCTGTTGATTTCAGTTTTGGATTTTATGTTTACAATTTAGTTTTAACGAGTATATTACACTCTCACCGCTAAAAACATATACGGTATAAATTAGAATTAGGAATATGGTCTAGATTCAATGTATTCAGTAATGGGAATTATCTATGGATTCTAATTAATAGTTAGACACATTTCTATTAGGGTTGGTAAACCTTGTGAATGCTTCACTATAAATACAGACATTAAATAAGGGGCTGAACACATTCAGAAATCAATCTCATATTTCTCTCTCTCTCTCTCTCTCTCTCTCTCTCTCTCCTTGGCTATATTATTCTACAATAATACATACCAAAATCATGAGATTTTTTATCGAATACCGAATCAAACCAATATTGAACCGATAGATACTGATATAAAATAAAATAAAATTGAATTTCTATATTTTATACCGACTCAATTATTAATGGTTTGATATCGATTCTTATATTTAAGCTATTAATTTTACCGAACCAAACCGAATACTATCATTTCTTGACAAAAAATTACAATTTGTGAGTTTCAAACGAAACTGAACCAAACCAAATCAAATATAAATATCAGTTTACCAAACTATTGATTATCAAGATTATTGGTTTGGAATCGGTTTCTATTTTACCCAAACCGAATACATTGGTTCGGTTTGGTTCAGTTTTTGATCGGTAATTGACCTAATCCAGCACTACTATAGAAAATTGGGATTATGCCAATTCTCTTTGGTGGTGGCTCGCCTCATCTTTTAGACCACCAAAATAGTCCCTCTCTTGGTTTGTTTGGTGCTATGCTGCTTCTATGTCTTTTGGTGCTCCATTTAGGCTACTGTGCTGCTTCTCTATGTATTTGATGTTTATGTTGATATTTCTCTTTAATCATCCATAATGATACATTGACTTTATAACATCTCACTGGTGCTATAAAAGATACTTAACGAACCATATAGACAATATCATCTTATAGTAGAATATCTCATTGTTGGATCTTCTTTGGTCCCTGTGCTGCTTGCCGCCACAGATCTTCACAAGAAACTATCATGTCAATGGCATACTGTCAAAAGTAATAACAGATATCCAAAGTTTGAGTTATTTTGGTTGTCTGGTAGTGTGGATGATTTGTAATGAGTAGCCCTGTCAATTGTATGTTGGGATAGAGTAATTGCTTTTTGTTTCAAGTGCTTTAGGGTCACAACTGCATATACGGGATGAAGAATGAAACAAGCACAGTGGTGGAGGTATGCAACAAATGGAGCGTCAACTGTAAGTAAATCTACATCTAGAGGACTGATATGTGAAGTTGGTATATTACCTGTTTTGCTAAGGGGCTGAAACTTGTAAGTGCCCTTACTCACTGACCAGCTATTGTTTTGGTTGAAGTTACTCATGGTTTTGGATCAGGAAAGGACTTGCCATGACTATGGATTGGAAGTAGAGCGCTAATGGTGTCCCTCAGTGTATGTCATCTGTCTTAAACAAAAGATATGTATGATCAAGTTTTACAGGTAATCAATCCTACAACTAGTCTACATTTTTCAGTGTTGCAAAAACCCTTTCCCTTGCCATCTACAAGCTTAGTTTTTGATTCTTGGAAATCTTATACAGAGTGGCAGACGGCCGTTGTACAAAAACTAGTGTTAGAGATTTGGAATACTCCACTAGTTTAAGGGGCCGAACTGTTTTAGGTTTTTTAAGTGTCAAATGGAACCAAGTTGACTTTACAATGGAGTGTTTACTTTCCACAGTGTCGTAAAATCCCGTTATTACCAAACTTGATATTGCTTCAGATATGTGGGTACAACATACACTATGAACAGAAACTGTAAACATTAGAAAACTGTGACATTCTTCAATAATGTACATCTGCACTGAGAAATGGAATAAACTTGTCAAGGGTTCCTTTGGTCTAGCTATATTCTATGCTTTCTTGCATTTCAAGCTTTTTTCCATTATTCTCCTTGCACTCATGGTAGATGACTGTGTACGATATTGACAAAAACATCGTGATCAGGCAAACTACAGAACTTAGGAAGATAAAAGGAACCACTTTTGCATTTTCTGGGAACGCTATGCTGCCAACCATCGCCGAACCAATCAACATGAAACTAGAGACTGTCCCAAAAAGATTCAGGAAAAACCCCCGCAGCTTAGATCCCTTAATAAGATGTGCAGCTTTCCCAAGTGCCTCAATGCCGTGTTTTTCTTCCAGTACAGAAACAACAATTCCTAATTCCCAAACAACAGCTAGATAAATTCGGAACAGTACAGCTATGGTGATGAGGATTATCAAAAAAGCGAATGTAGTGAATGCAGAATTCGAAATCAGCACTAAGGGAAACAGAAATACTATAAGAAGAAAATAGCCTAGATCAAGCAGCTTTATGTAAAACCAAGTAACAAACACTCTTTTTAGTGATTTAGCAGCCCTCAATAGAAGTTTCTTGACAGATAAGTCTTTTCCACAGTATGTTACTGATGCTCCTAAGATTGAAATGGCTGCAGAGGTTAATGAAGTAAAAAGAGTATGCAAAGTAGAAAATCCACAGTAGTGCAACGAACAACTGGAGGTCGTCTTTCATAGTCATCAGAAGGTTGACGATTTCTGTAGTAGTAGGATTATTAACGTCTACGAAGCTTGACTCAAATGAATAAGTACAGGTTGGTAGTCTGATGCAGAAGATATTGAAAGCCAAAAGGACAGAATTGAGAAAGATTGCGAGTAGCATGACAGAGGGCATGAGCTTCCCATTTCTGGAAAAACGTTTCCGAACTTTTCTCCTTTCCTCCATTATATGTTTGTGTCAAGCCACTCACTTGTATCAGACTCTCAAGACACATCGAATCAAAGGAATGGAAAAGGATCGAATTTCTTTAACACAACGGAGAACAGAATGGTTTGGCAGCTTTATATAGGAGACTATATGAAATATAAAATTTATGAAATGGTGATAAAACCAAGGTATTGAGAACAAAAGGATAATGAGAAAACCAATGTATGTGACAAACAAACAGAACAAAGAAACTGATCATAATGTATGTGGTGGTTTTCCTCTCGCCTTAGTAAACTTTTAAGTCACTATCTAAATACCCAAATTATCTTTCCTTTTCTTCGTAAGCCAAGAAAAGGCCAAAGAAGATTGAACCTTTAAGGTACCTCTGATTAGAATACTCTTATTATAGTTATATTACAATCTGCAAATCAAGGGCTATAGACTATGCCAAACTTTGTGATTCCCGCGAACGTTCTTATGTCTAGAACGAGGCTCCTTACAAAGTCAACTCTACAAAGTTTCCTTGTCAATGTTAGGACAACTTGTTGCCCGATGTAATGGGGGTAGACATTATTAAACAGCCCCTCTTGATGAAGTTTTCAAGGCCTCTTTCATGTATTTCTTAATTCGATGTGAAAATCCAATCAAATATGATTCTTCATTTGTCAATGTTAGGACACCCTGGATTTTTGTTATAAACAGGATTATATTTAGTCCGCTATTGCCATCTCCAACTGTTTGATATAAATTTCTTTAATTATGAAGTCAAGAAAGTTCTGTGCTATTTCCGGGATAGTATTATCTGAGTACCCTTTTTCTATACATACAAAATGCTCCAATGAACGTTTATTGAATCAATTTTGTTGGGGGTGATTGTCCATGCACAAGTTCAAACCCATGGTGCTTGCTTTTAGCCAGTTCTTTCTTTTTGGTCAGTTTACAAGGAAAAGCTTTCTAAGGCACTCAAAGGAATGGATCATCTTGTTTTAAGAAAAACTGCGAAACATCACTGCACTCCTCATATTTCATAAATGGATCTAGTTCTAGGAAGAAGTATGGAGAGCACTGCATCTGATACATGATAGATTCTGGAATCACCATTGATCGGTTCATCTGATACAACTGAGTTGCAGAGTAAGCAGGAAAATATGTTGATTCCTGCTCCTGGAGATTAGTACTTGTAAGCAAGCCTAAAGCAACTATCATTTTTTGAGCTACTAGTCAGCAGAAGGCATTACTTTGACGGTTTCAAATATTACTTGCCAACGAGTGTCAAATACAATCAAGATGATAACTCATTTGTATGTGCCTAAAGGCCTATATACCAGATGTAGTATATGATGTAGGGCAATTAGTGCCATAACGTAGTTCTCATCTTTCGGTGTAGCAAAAACTTGTAGCAGCATTTAATTAGAAAGCGATTACTTCAAGAACGTAGAAAAATGCTTGCATATTCACTTTACACATATATGGTTACAACTGACAACACAAGCAAAAACTGTAAAGTATAATAACAAAACCAGACATTCTTCATCACGGTACATCTGCATTAATAAGTGGGGCAAAGTTAACTTTGCTGTATTCAGTGCTTCCTTGCATTTCCAGCTCTTCTCCATGAGTTGCCTTGCACTCATGGTACAGGACAGTGTACGCCATTAGAGTAAATATCCTGATCAGTGACGACACAGCATTCAAGAGGAGAAAAGGAATCATTAACGCATTTGCTGACATGCCAGAACTGCCAACCTTTTGCAAATAATAGAACACAGAAAGAGAGCATGCTCCGAACAAAAGATTCAGTAAAAATCCGCATAGCTTAGATCCATTGATAAGCTGCGCACCCTTCCCTAGTGCCTCGATCCCACATTTCTCTTCGAGTACTGATACGACGAGTGCTAAATTCCAAACAACAGCTAGGTAAGCTTCGAAAGCTAGAGCTACAACGAATATAGCTATAGAAAAAACGGGCGTAGTGAAAGCAGCTCCAAGCATGAAAGGAATGGCAACTAATACAAAAAAGAGACTGTAGCCTAGATGAAGCAGGGTTATGTAAAACCAAGTAATAAGTGGTCTCTTCAGCGATTTCACAGCCCTTGAGAGAAGTTCCTTGAAAGACAAGTCTTTTTCACGATATGCTACTGCCGATGCCAAGATTGTAGCAGTTGCGAACAACAACGAGGCAAAACAGAATACAGAAATGAAAATCCACTCTAGCGCAGCAAATAACCGGAGGTCGTCTGTCAGAGTCCTCAACAGGTCTGCGAATTCTGGGGTAGTGGGACTCATAGCCGGTAGGAGGGTTGCCTTCAGGGCGAAATCAGTGATTGCTGGTTTGACAGAGAGAAGATTACTCACCAAGAGGACAGAGCTAATAGAAATTATGAGCAACATGATGCAGGACATGAGCTTTGCATTTCGGGCGAAAAGTTTCTGCGTTTCTCTTAGAATTCCCACAAAATCCAAAAGCATATACAACTTCATTGTGGAAGGGGGATTGAAACTATATTGCTTTAAAGCTTTTGGATCAATTTTGCATTGTAAAGAGCTCAAAATGTGTAGCCTTTATAGTCTCTTTTCAATTCCAAGAGGTGACTGTTCAGGGGTGCAAAGTCAAGAATGTATTAAACGTTGTTGCCTATGAGCTTCGTCCAAAACAAAGCAAAGTCGACCCGTTCTGCAATTATTGAATAAATAATATATTTTTTCGACCAAAAAAAAAGAATAAATAATATATTTCTGCATAGACCCATTCCACAGGAAAAGGACATGCCCTGAATGGAAGGAAGAAAAAAATTTCTGCTTGGTTCAAAGTCCTAAGTGTTGGCGGAAATCAATCACAACAACTGAATAAAAATAATTTCTCTTATTGAATAACAGCATGTACTACAATATATAAGAACAACTACAAGAACTCAAATTCAAGAGTCCTTGAAAACTAACACTTTTACCAAAACTCCTAAAACTTTTAGTAAAACCCATATAGCTATAAATTCATGTGAGCGTAGGGATGGCAAAAACCTCCATGGATATGGATACTCGTGGGTATTCACCCCTAATGGGGAGGGTATGGAGGAGCTAAATGGGGATGGAGGCGGGTATGGATATTTTAAAATCCACATGACAGGTATGGGCGAGTATGGTATTACTATCCCCCAACCCGAACCCGACCCCAATTATATATATTATTAGTATATATATTTAATTAATTAATATATATAATAATGAAGATGAATAAAAATACTTAATATATTAGGATTATTTATGGAATTTTATTGTTAATATTTTATATATATATATATATATATATATATATATATATATATATATATATATATATATATATATATATATAATATAGTGGTTCTAGGATACGGACGTCCGCATTTTGCTTATGGTACGGACTCACCCATTTCTTACACTTTTCTTGCAAAACTTGCTGATTTTCTTGATAACTAACAGCAATAATGCATGGTACGTGTTACTGCAGACCTATAAAGCTGCCAACAACTAAAATATAATAAAAAGTTAGAATCTCCATGCTTTTTCTGCTACTAGTCAAAAAAGAGGTGAAAAAGGTATCAATTTGAATTGGATTTTTAATTTGCCTTGTATTGTCAGATGTCAGTGCATTAGTACATTGATCAGAGATACTATCCAACCAATTCTTTGCAGGAAAAGTGTAAGAAATGAGTGAGTCCGTACCATAAGCAAAATGCGGACGTCCGTATCCTAGAACCACTGTATATATATATATATATATATATATATATATATATATATATATATATATATATATATATATTTTCCATATGGGTGGGTATGGATAGGTTTTGGAGGTGAAAATCACAAATGGAGATTGATATAGAGATAGTACTCCCCTGACCCGACCCGATCCATTGCCATCCATAGGCATACTTCAATTTGATGAGTTTGGATAATATATATTTTGTCATGATTTTCTATTTCTTTCATACCAATTTTACCCTTCCAAGTCATTAGACACATTTATAATTTTGATACTTTTTGGTTAATCTTATATATACACATTTGAATAGATATTCATTAATATTTTTTTTTTTTCCAGAAGAGAATTTTATTGAAACTCAAAGCCGGACGGAAACATTCGCATCCGACGTCAAAACATTAAACAACTATGACGGGCAGTCAGTCCAACTGTGCAACCCCCCATGTCGAACAGAAAACGCCGCAATAGCATGCGCGGCTTCATTACATTCACGAGGAATGTGTTTAAAACTAACAAGTTCTAACTCAGTACATAAGCTCATGATATCAAAAATTACGCCTTCGATCTCAGCAACTCCATTCGCCCTCTGCAACAGCATATCCACGACCTCTTTCGAGTCCGTCTCCACCTCAATTCTCCTAAAACCGCCTTCAACACAGAAAGTGAGAGCTTCTCGAACCGCAGTTGCCTCTGCAGCAACCGCTGAGCAATAACTCTTACCCCCCTCTCCTCCGGCCGCCTCCATCCAACATGTAAACTCCCGAATTATCCACCCATAACCACCCTTCAGCGTCCGAGGATCCCAAGCCCTATCACAGTTAACTTTATAGCTCCCATATGCCGGCCGAACCCACCGTTTAGGTCTTAACACATTTACCACCAATTCCGCATCATCCTCGCCCGAACCTGATTCCCCCCTTGTCCTCATAGAACCCGCCATCCTGCTACAATTCTGCATGTCCTTTGTATACTCCTGGAATTGCTTTTCCATTGCCGTAACACAACCCCTGATATCACAGCCGCCCCTATTAAAGACAATGTCGTTTCTTTGCTTCCATATCCTCCAAAGGCCAAAGATCATCCTGCACACCACCACCTGTTGGCCATGAAATTTCTCTAGCAATCGTAACCACCTAGGTTGAAACACATCCTCATCACTGTACCCCACTAAGATGTTACACGCAGCCCAAAAATCCTTTGCAAAACCACACTCAAAGAAAAGATGATGCTCCATTTCTCCTACTTGGTTACAGAGAGGACAAACATCACTGATCCGCATCCCCCTTCGAACCAAATTCGATCTCACTGCTAAGGACCCTCCACAACACCGCCACACAAAATGCTTCAATTTATTTGGGACCTCTAGCTTCCATATATTTGACCAAACATCCTCATGATTATGGTCCGTACAAAACACCTCGTTACCTTGTCTCCCAAGTTCTCCCCTAGCCTCCAACTCCATCGTGACCTTATATCCCGAGCTCACCGTATACCGGCCATGTCTAGTGTAGTGCCAAATATATTTATCATTGCATCCACGCCTACTAACGGGCATGCATATCACCGCTTGGGCCTCATGGGGCAGCAGCCGACCCATGACTTTTTTTCAAAAGAGTTGACTTTTTTTTCTGTCAAAAATATGTAATTTCATTAAATATATATCTCATATAGATCCTACCATATAGGTAGGTGATAATCCTTGTAATTTATAGCTGTTCAAAATTTTCCATGTTTGCCCTCTCTTAGATAGGGAAGTTGCTCTCTTTGATAGGTAGCTTATAATCCCTTGTATGAGTCCGATTTTGCTTACCCCCTTTAATCCTAATGAAATTTTACCTCCCTTTTAAAATCTCGTCACATACACCAAACTTAACTCATGGTTAATTCATTGTATTGAGTTATGGAAGCAATTAGAAATTAAATAATATAAACTTACCCAATCAGTTTGACATCATTATATCTCCTTGGATTAATCTTCAATTGCCCATCCTCTTGGTTAACCCATCTTTTTCTATTCTCTCCATCAGAGTAAAGAATTCTTTCTATAACCAAATATTTTCTACAAACATATAAAAAAAAAAAATCATTTTTTCAACTTCTCATATGTTGATTAAAAAGATGAATATAAGTCCCTTTGATCTACACTCCCAACCATTATAGAACTACCATGACCCGAGTTTTTTGGTCCCGTTATGCAACTGTTAGAGCTCCCATTCCAAAGAACTATAGCAATCTTGTGGAGGGCAAGAAAGAGTTGATAACGGAAAGTGGATAGGGATACGATTTAGACTATCCAGCCATTCATGTACTTTGAAAATCACTTATTTGTTCAAATGCCCTCTGCCATTCATCTTTAGTTTCACTTTGTCTCCTGTAAGTTAAAATGCTTCACTTTGCCTTCTGCCACTCACTCCGTTGTCTCAGGTTACCCTCTGCCGTTAGTATTTGTTTTCACTTGCCACAGGGCAGTTTTTTATTGGTTGCCAAAAAAGGTGGGGCCCACTAAAAAATTAAATATCCAATTTTCTTTCTAAAATACAAAAATTAAGAATTTTATTTTAATAATACTTACTTAAAACACCATTTTTTTACAAACTCCACGAAAATTTTGTCAAATGATTTCAACATCATATCCATTATAAATTTCTTCAAAATCATAAAAAATTATCCCAATATTACATTCATTCCATATTTTCTCAAAAAGAATATCAAATTCTCCCAAAAAAATCAAATTCTAAGAGCTTGTGCCTGTCAATCCAATTCAAATGTATTTTTTTGGATAGTATAACATTGAATAGATTTTATTTTTGGAAGAGTTTGATTTTTTTTTTTTTTGAGAAAATATGGAATGGATGTAATATGGGATAATTTTTTATGATTTTGAAGTGAATTTGAAGAAATTTATAATGGATATGATGATGAAATCATTTGACAAATTTTTAGTGGAGTTTATAAAAAAAATGGTGTTTCAAGTAAGTATTATTAAAATAAAATTCTTAATTTTTGTATTTTAGAAAGAAAATTGGATATTTAATTTTTAGTGGGCCCCACCATTTTTGGCAACCAATAAAAAACTGCCATGTTGCAAGTGAAAGCAAAAACTAAAGGCAGAGGGTAACCTGAGACAACGGAGTGAGTGACAGAGGGCAAAGTGAGTCATTTTTACTTACAGGAGGCAAAGTGAAACTAAAGATGGGTAAGAAGACATTTGAATAAATAAGTATTTGAAAATTGAAGGTTGGCAATGAGGGGGGGGTATTTTGATGAAGGTGGTTGAGGTTCCACCCTAAAACCAATTGGCAATAGGGGGAGTAGCCCAACTCCTTATAAGCACTTGGATGGTCTCTTACTTTTCCAATGTGAGATAAACATCCACATTCTCAACATAGGATAGTAGAGGTAGTTTTCAGGATCACTTTTTATTGCTGGGTTTCAGGTAATATTTAGTAGTAATGCTTAAGATCTATATGTATAAATAATTTTAAAGATCTGTATGCATAAATTATCTGAAATGAAGCCACCAACTTAGCCAAATTGTTCCCCAACTTATTCTGGTGGAGCTGGTAGGCATAAATATCTTTGATTGCAATATTTTTTCAGAATTTCAAAATTCCTTGAGAGAACGAGGTAGCTGAAAAATTCAAAATTCTTTATGATAGTAGAAGGTCTCAAAGAGGTAGTTCCGCTATGGACCATTATACTTAGGATAATAGAAGTAGTTTTCAGCAAATGAATAACTTTTTATTGTTGGGTAAAAAATATCTGCGTAAGAATTGCGTAAATGCTTTTTGGCTATTTTAATGTGGTTTATTGCGTAAATCCTTATAATTTATAGGTAGATATGACTCTTATTCTATGTATAACTTGTGAGGCCTTTGATTTGGGACTGTTTTGAATTGAGAGGTGTAGGGATTTAAGAGGTTTGCTTAGTTGATTGAAATGAGAGATTTGTGAATAAATTTGGCTTATATTAAATACTTGGTGTGGATTGAGATTTGTGAATGAATTTGCGTATGAATAAAATGAATTGTTTATACAAATACGAATATGTACATGTACTAATACAAATATAAACATGTACACGTTTTAATATAAATACGAATACATATGAAGAAAACTATTGTTTATATAATTATACTAGATAACAGTTCCAAACTGTTATATATGATGCCACAAGGTCATGGAGAAAACACGGAAATTGTTATCTATCATGGTCTATGGCCTTTCGTGGCCTAGTGGCTATCTACATTGAAGCTTTTGCTGCGTTGAACTCAATACTTGTTGCCCTAATTATATAGAAATGAATCTAACCTAGGGGTGGGCATAGGACGGGATGGGACGGGATGAAGGTGATCCCGTCCCAATCCCGTTTAATTTAAACGGGACGGGATAAGTGATTTTAAAGATTGGTCCCGTTCCATTTTAATTCGGGACGGGACGGAACCATCCCATATAATTTATCAAATTCAACAAAATCAATTTTTCACAACACAAATTTACAAAAATACAAATTTTCCAAATGAAACATTAGTTTTCAAGTGTACTACATTAACAAAATTCCAAATTCATAAACTACAAATGCCAAATTCATAAACTACAAATTGAAATTCTTAAACTACAAATTTCCAAATTCATAAACTACATATCATAAGGTGAGATTGCATGTGATGAGGTACATGTTTGTTAGTTTTCACTTGTTTTGAGCCTATAAAATGGTGACACATAGGCATTTTTATTATTTATTTAATGCCATATATATTAAACGGGACGGGACGAGATTTCGGGATATAATTTTCTCATCTCGTCCCGTCTCGAGAAAATTAAAACGGGACGGGATAAGCTAAATTTGTAATTGAACCCAAATGGGACGAGATAATTCGGGACGGGAATTTAGGATACGGGATTTTCTAGATATTATGCCCACCCCTAAACTAACCGAGTCTCTTTCTCCTGATGCCGCCACTTCAACATGGACACTAGATACTTGGGCTTATTCTAAAGCCTCATGACTCTTAGAACGTATAAGAGTGAACATTCACACTGTTTGTAGGTTTGTAGGAGCATGTAGGTAATTCAAGCATACCAGGAAAGGAAGTGAAAACATAAGCCGGGAGATGCTCATAAAGCTTTAAAGTTCAAACTACCTGTGGAGATAATTCAATGATATAGTATCCCTTAAACTTATAGATTAACGACAGAGATGGGCGACCTTTCCTAAGTTTTATTTGTCTTTTTCGTCCCCTCGTAAACTAGATACTGACATGACACTAGGCCAAAAAATGCTTTACAACGGTTTATCTTTTTTTCTCCTCTCTTCTTTTGGTTTTTTTTTTTCCTTTCCAAAAAAATTTTCGTATTTTTTTTTTTTTTCTTTTAAGAATTTTTTTTTTTTTTTTCATTAACACTTTCCTTTTTTTTTTTTTTTTTTTTTTTTTTTTTCTCTTCCTTCCTCTCCTTTTTTTTTTTTCATTCTTTTTTCTTTTTTTATAATATAATATAAATATTATTACACATCACATTCCCACCCATATAAAAAAATAGCGCCAGCACCAACAGTATATATACAAAAACATATGTAATTAATATTAAATTTAAACCCCCCCTCCACCTAACACCCCTCCCCTTTTTAAAAAATTCTGTCCATTTGCTTCTCACTTTGTCTATCTGCACATGCATCTATCTGCCCACATCTTCCACACAATATGAATGTGCCCGTGACAAGAATCCACCCGAGAATCACCAAACTGCATCAATTGTGAAAGGTTTTGTTGAGCAGATGTTTTAAGGACAGACACATTGCTTCCAGAATTTGAAAACAAATAGTTCATGTTATATACATGATAACTTACCAATATACAATACATTCCAACCCAAAAATGGAAAATACTGCCCAAAAGAAGTCCACAGAAAGAAGATTAGGCCTAATTCTGAAGTTCAAATCTCTGAACTCTAATCAAAAAGAGAATACAGGAATTACCAAATCCAACGAAGACCAATATGAGCACAAAAGCAGCAAGAACAATGAGAGCCAGTCTTCTACAAAAAATGGCAATAGATAAACGTTATCCAAATTATTGTGAGAACAATTTGAAAGTGGCAAAGAGCTTGTAGGATGTAGTTAGTTACATAATATCCAAGACCTCATGTATACGACTAATCATGCAATCGTCAAGTCATATATGACTTGATAAAACAAACTCTAATGCCATACAACCTATATGTAATCTGGAACAACTAGTTCAACATGAAACACCTACGCAGATGGATCCAAACATATAAATAATTGGAAATAATGCAGCCAAGATTACCTCATCCGGAGAAAAGAAAGCTACTGCATCTGGGTCTGTAGAACCAGCAGGATGCAAGGATACTATAGCTCTGAAAATTATGATCCTTTACTGTGAAAATTGTGATCCTTTACTTGTGAAAATTGTAGTCCCCAAGAATTGCTTCTCGATCGGAGAGACTCGCTCAAAACTCCAGACTCTTCTAGCTGCCTTCCTAGCAAAAACCACCACAAAAACCAGCACAGTAGTCTTTACCAAAGGCTACAAACATGTTCAGGAAATTCCTAACACAGCTTATTAGAATCATCATTCTAATAATCTCTTAATTTGAATAATCAAACAATGCTAAGACACAATGTAAGGCCGTAAAGAGTACCTGAGGGGGCGCCTTCAGCTAAGTTCAAGCGATTTGTCTTTTTACTCACGAATCCGAGGCTGATGATCATCATGCTACACGTAACTGAGCTGCAAAAGAATGGAAACTTGACCAAGGAAAGTGATTATACATTTCTAATAATATATTTCTAATAATATATTTTAATGATAAACCAACCAAATTATGTACATATATATATAATTAATGAGAAACAAGAGAAAAAAAATTAAGACATTTGGAGTTAACAACCATAAATCTGGTCCCAGCTTACAAGTAATCTGGAGGTAACCAACCAAATTATGTACATATATACTTCCATCACATGTAATCTTCGGGCGTTGCAAATCAATACTTGCATGGAAAGCATAACAATACTTGCAAATCAATACTTCCATCACATTTACCTCTATGACTATGTTCAATATCCAACTAGGCATCATTAACTCCTGAAGTAAATATCGATGTAGCAAAGGGATGACTAGTAAATGTGAAAGAACTGTTCTGCTGCAGAAAGCATAGTTGACCATAAACTGACACCTAAAGTGAAGGAAAACAAACTTTGTAGGAAAACCCAGGTCTTGTAGTGAACATCAATTGCCAGAGTCCTTCAATCAAACTAGAGCTTGTCTGCACAGAAAATTCACATCAATTCCAAAACTTCATAGATATGAAGACCCATAAACAACCAGCATCAAATCACATGGATTTATATGCCAAACAGAAAAGTATAAATTAACTCAATAACGACTTTAAAAATTCCTACTTTTTCCTTTTCAAATTCACCACATCCCTTACTTGCACACTTCATATCTAGTTGAATATCTGTCTAACAAAACATGGGAAGAACCCTTCCACTCCTTTGCCAACTCAAGATAATGCCATCTGCAAGACATGAGCATTAACAGAAGGAGCAACTCAGTGTGAGTGTAGTGCAAATCAGCCGGGAAAAGTAGCCCCATGACCGCCATTAACAGCAACCCTGAGTTCACAACAGCAGTTGCCTACCCAATTTACATAAGCTTCACACATAAAGCCACAAGGAGTTGGGATTTCTCAAGAAAGGAAAACAAGTTGATATATTTACATAGTGGCAAGTTAACTTGTAAACAAATTGAGGCCTAACTTATAAACAATTTGATTCCTAAACTATCAATATCTCACAAGGAACAGTTACAAAATCTCCCAATACCAAAACTAAAGTATGTCCTAATATGATGAAATTGTATCATCAACCCACCAATACAGGTTTTCCAGTAAAGGATTAAAAAGACAAAAATGTTTGCATATTCTACTGAGAGGAGTGTGCTTGTGCACTATGACAAATCAAAATAAACCAAACCATTAGAAAGCTTCACAATGCAGACACACCAACAAAGCACAATGCTGAACACGAAAATTCCAAACTCGAATAGCAACGCCAATTACCTTAACAACGCACCGACAATGAGAGTGGTAGCTAGTTAAAATGTCCTCCTACACCCCAGTTTATCAACAATCGAACCACAACATATGCTTCCCAAAAGTGCACCAACAATGAAAATGCTCACCACAAGCCCCGCCAGAATCAGTTCCCCTTCGAAGCCAAGCTCCCGAGAAATCGAAACAATCAGACCATTCATCACCCTGCACAAAATTAATCACAAAGCTGAATGCTTTACACATTAAATTAACAAATTTCAACCCACAAAGACATAAACTTTTGAAAGACAATAACTCACCCAATGTGATAACCAAAGAGAAAATTCGACATTGAAGCTACAAACACGTGCGGAAAGGCAGGTAACCAACCCAAATCAAAATCCTCACCATTCTCCTCAAATTCCACTAATTTTTCACTCTCTGCAACATTTTAATCACTAATTAACGAGATAATTAAATAATAATTACACTAAATACTTCAATTATCGCAATATTGATTCATTGAATTGAATAAGGTGAGAATGGATGACCTGGTTTCGGACCCCCCCCCCCGGGGAGGGGGTCCTCCCCCCCGGGGGGGCGGACGTTTTGAGGGGGGGGGGGGGAAAACAAATTTCTTTTCTTTCCCCTTCCTTATTTTTATATTTTTTTCTTTGGTTTTTCTAAAAAAAAAAAAAACATCCTCCGCGCGGTCTTCTAACCACCCACCAAACAACCTCCGTCAGAAATCATTTCAAATCTCATTCATAGATGACCCCTCGTCCGTAGATTGGCGTAAGAATACCAACCCGCCGACAAAGAAGACGACGATGCGGGCTTTTCAACCCCCCCCTCGACGTTGCTGCTACTCCTCATTTGCGGGCCCTAGATTTCTCAATCTGAATGGTTGAAGGTTAGGTTTCGATGTGAGAGGTTAGGGTTTCAGAGGATATATCAGAAATTAGGGTCCAGTGGGTTTGATTGGTCGAATTCATGGGTGAGAGATGGATTTTGAGATTGCAATGTGAGAGATGGAGTTTCAGAGATGGGAGATGGAAAAATGCGAAGCGTCGGGTCGAAGGTTGAAGGTGGGGGTGGGGGGGAGGTGAAGAAGAGGCTGTGAGGTCGCCAGGAAGAAAGAGGGGGGGGAGAGAGAAGAAAGGGTTTTGAGATTGAACGGGGGGACACGGAGGGAAAGTCTGAGTTTTAAGTTAATTGCACAGTAACCTTCCTTTTCAATTACAACGAAAAAATCAAAAAAAAAAAAAAAAAAACAACCAACAAATCGTTGTCTATTGTACGTTATTCGCTTCCTGCAACGGTTTTCATCACTATCGTTGTCTACCCAGTGTTGTAAAATCCATTTATTGGCCTAGTGTGAACACGAAGAAAAAGACGGCCGTTTCTCTTTCACGTTGTTCATTGTGAGACATGCGCGTTTGGCTTGGGACTTTGTGAACGAATCAAAAAAGATAAATGCAGGCAAAGTCCTTACATTGCATTGGGCATGTACATATATTGCGCCTGCGCTGGTCAAACAAGAACAAAGAAATTCATGAGGCAACACGCAAAATGTGCAAATCTTTCTTGAACCAATCGAGACATTAGTCCCTAATACTTCCTAATAATACAATTATTTTTTTTGTTAAGAAAGTTCTTTATTAATAAAAACAATTGAAAATACATTATAAATTACATGGATAATCAGAGTAATCAAACAAAAACTCAAATGTGAAGTCGAAAACTAAAGTACAGTTTCAAATTAAGATCCCCTGCCTGCCAATCACGGGGAGAACAACTCGAACAAAAACACAGCCTTGAGGCAAGGCAAAAATAACCAAATTCCATGCTGAAAACAACAATTCTTCATATAAGCCATCAAATATCGCATCATCCCAAACTTTCCTAAACATCTGCATAGGAAATAGAAAAGAAAATATAATTAGAAAAAATTAAAATAGGTACGACTTTGTACAGATTAAAATATGGATAAATCAAATTTTGATAAGCCATGTCAAACTTGATTTGTGTATGAGAAAAAATGAGTTTGTTGCGAAAGTTAATATTAGGAGTGGGCAACCAAACTGAAAAACTGCAAATCAAACCGAATTAAACCTCTTTGTGCAGTGTGGTTTGATTTAAATATTTTTTTTCTTGCAAAACTGGACCGGACCGCTTATAATAGTGCGACTTGTGATTTTCAAAACTGCGGTGCAAAAACTCAACTCTAATTAACACATGTCATCTTTAAAATAACAGTTTTTATGATGAATTTTGATCTACTAGTATTATGTATGAATTTATAAAATTTCAAAAATGCATACGAAGTCAAACTAAAGTGCACTAAACTGCTAATTACGGTCAACTGCACCACTTGAAGTTGCTAGTGGGTGGTTTGACTTTGCTTTGCGATTAACCCATATGATGATGCGGTTTGCGATTTTGGTCGCACCAAACCGCACTGCGCTCGCCACTAGTTAATATAGACGGAACCAAGTATTCTGTGATTTATTACCAATATTAGCATTTTAGGACAAGCTTCCGCGTGTGCCAATGTGCATTATTCTAGTGGTGTATGAAATTGAATTTTAAAACAAAGAAAATTACTAAAATACCATCACATAAGTGATGGCTTACCTTTAATTCATTAATGGGACATTTACTAATTCGGAGGTCATAATGGGCAAGAATTGGAATGAGCAGAAATCAGAGTGAGCACGAACCAAAATTAACAGGATTCGAAGTAAAACACTTCCATTAAAACCTTTACTAATTGTTCAGAATCAAAGTAAAATATTAAATTGATTGTCGTCAAATTGTTTACTAATTTTTATGAATAGGAGTGGAATCAATTAAATTACTAAAATACCATAAATATAAAATTTATGTTTTATCAACATAAAGGTGAAAAATTTAAAATTTTAAGTCTTACTTAATAATATTTATATGCGATTAAGTCTTAAATAATACAGAAAGCATTATAAGAAAATGAAAGGACATTAGAACTAATAGGATTTCTTTCTTATACACGGGTATAACTTTTGTGTCTGGGTACAATTGAAGAAAATATTAATTGTATGAGGGGTAATTTAGGAATAATATGACGTGGTGTTCGTGTTGTAGTCCTTGTACTCGCAGTATCTGCAAAGGAGATATCGGAATCATTTAAAATTGATTGTCAAAGAGAAAGATGAGGTTAGCTTACTATCATCAAAGTCGATTAATATTTTCTGGGCTGCCTATCAAGTGTTCAAGGATATTCTTTGATGGGATTGATTGTTAAGTCTTTGTTGGAATGCCAGTTAACTAACTGGTTATGTGGGTCAATATAGTCTCCTTTTGTATGCTGTTGTACTCTACTTTTTATTTGATTATTTGCAGAAGATTAATAAACTCCTGCACCCGATTGCTCAATTGAACGAAGTGTTGGTAGCTCAACGTAGAGTTCTGGCTTCCAAATTGGCAAATTGATTGAAGGAAAGTGATGATATCATTGGCTACTAAAATGGGGAATTCGAAATGCAATTCGACACGAGAGTTGAAAACAGCGGCGGAGAAGAAGAATTTTCAGAGAAGGAAGAGGAGAAGTGGGTTGTGTAAACTGAGGGGTAAAATCGGAAATCAAATAAAGAAATAGATTGTTAAAAAGTGTAGTATAGAATGAAAAAAGTTGAGTGGGGATAAGAATTCCTTATATTATTATATACATAAAGTAACATTGGGTAAAAACCAAAAGATGCGTGATCATATAGCAAATGCAGAATAATGTAGCGAAAACAATTAAAGATGCCACCAAATTGTATTCTATCTGCTTCTTCAAGTTAACGAAGAATACAAATGCACATAAAGGTAAAACCCCCCTTCAAAAAATGAAAGAACCAATGGGTATTTTCTCTAAGCAAAACAAAAATGAACCATGGGAAAGTACAAAACTTAGAACGTGGCAGTCTCATTTTCACCACATCCAATTACGTGGCGTCTCCTACATTCGCAGTAAAAAACCGTGGTCACAATGTACCCCCAAAGAACCACCAACCCGTACAAAATCACCCAACCGAATTTCTCTTGTATGCCCACCACCACCCGAGTCAGCGTCGCCGTCGATGAACCCTCCATCAAATCCTGACCGTCCATCACTTCCTCCAATCTCCTCGCAACCACCCACGTCACCAGCACGAACAAGCCCGACAGCAACCACCCGCACAGCCTCTTACCCGCCATCAAACCCGACCCGACCCCAATCGCGTCCCACCCGTATCTCTCCTCCAGAATCGACGCGACAAGCCCAAGGCCCATAACCGCCATCAGGTAAATCTCAAGAGCCGACCCGACAACGAGGACGAAGAATCTGGACCACGACGAGACGAATACGATTGATAAAGTGCGGGGCACTAGCGCGCACGCGATGGAGAGCGCGTAGATGCAAATCGAAGTGACGAGAGGCCGTTTCCAGGTGGTCTTGACGGCGTTAAGGGACGATCGGAGAGTGGGGCGCTTCCCGTGGAAAGAGGAAAACGCGGCGACGACGGTGGCGATGGCGGCGAGGAGGGAGAGAGCGTAGGATGGGAGGAAGAAGAGGAGCTTGATGCGGAGGAGCGAGACGGCGTCGTCGCGGGATTCCTTCCAGACCTGACGCGCCTCGAAGCGCGTGGGGGCGAGGCGGGCGAGGGATTCGAGGTGGTAGATGTGGGATTTGAGGGGGTGGGAGGAGAGGGAGAGGGAGAAGAGGAGCAAGGAGAGCGGGAGGGTCGTGAGGGCAAAAATGGAAAGGAAGGTCTGTTTGTTTCTCAGGAAAATCTTGACGGAATCGACGAGGAGAGTCGTCCGGTGGTGTTGATCGCGAGAGGAAACGCCGTCTCTTTCCGACATTTTCTCTCGATGGATCACTTCCCCTTTATTACTGCGCTTTGAAGACGAGCTTTTAAGGAAAGCGAAATGAAGTGCTTCTAGAGTTGTGGAGTTTTACAGAAAGGCCCTTGTCAACTCTCGGCCGTTTTTTGGGCTTGGGGGGGTGTAGACTTTGCACTCCTTGTACGGCCGTCTACGTAAATATAATACCAGTTTTTATACCAGAATACGTAGATCAAATTTGAGGCCGTTTGATCGTTGCCGAATCACCAGTTTTAATACCAGAATACGTAGATCAAATTTTGAGGCCGTTTGATCGTTGCCTGAATCACAAATTTTATATATCATATGACTGGTGGTCCAAAGTTTCATAAATAGTACCTAGATGACTATGGTGGTCAAAAAGTATTTAATCGTCATTGTGATAAAGAAAAAATTAAGAATTTGAATTAATCCATATTAACATTTTCTCACATTGCCCCATATTTGTGATTGTTTTCTTTAATAAGGCACTGAGAGATTGAGAAAGCTACGAGATTATGAAAATAAAAAATAAACCTCAACTTGAAGATGCAGATGTCAACGGGAGTATTAAGTTTTGTTAAATCACTAAAAATGGATTCTGTATCCAATCTATTTGATAATATCAGAAATACAAATTACTTGATGGGGCTTATTACTTGTAGGCTGCGTTTGGTTCGCTGAATAGAATTGATGAGATAATGAGAATAAGATTGATGGAAATAAAATTACTGGGAATAAAAGGGTGAGAATGGAAAAAAAAAATTCATTACGTTGTTTGATTATGTTTGGTGATAATAGGAAAAATGGATGGGATGTGTTGAAATTAAAAATAAATATGTTAGTTTTACAATTATACCCTTAATTTTTAAAATTAAAGAATGTTTTTGAAGGTAAAATGGTAAAAAAAAAACATTTGATTTTGAGTATTCCGTGGGTCGGGAATGCAAATACCATGGGGGAAGGGGGAATGCAAAGCCCACCATTATTTCCGTGGGTCCCACAATTTTTTCTATGGGCCCAGGAATCCTTTACCCTTTCTCCTTCAATCAAATATGGGTATAAATGTTTTATTCCCATTCCCCCACTCTAAAACTTGAACCAAACGTAACCGTAAGGTAATGACAAAGTATCCATTCAATTACAGCTCCTAGGCATCAAGAGAAGACCCTTTGATTCCCGATTTTTCTTGAGTGCCCTAGGCATACAATGCTTTTTGTGAGTATTCCAAAACAAAAAGTCCTATCACGTTACACAATAAAATTCCAATGAGGACATGATAGAAAACATATTTGATGTAGATAAACATGGAGTTAGCTTGTCTCTGCACAACAAGCTAAGGTCTTCCACAGTTGTTCAGGTGAGTTTAATGTCTATAAATGGAACTCAGGTGGCCTAAACTTGATGTCTATAATAATTTTCCTGCAGTAGAATTCATAGGTTTGAACATCACAATCATGATGTCCAAAAATGGACATCACAAATAGAATTCATGGATTTGAATATCATATTTTCCAGCCAAGTGTAGAAGAGTGATGTTCAAAAATGGGTTTGAACATCACATTTTCCGGCCTACTGTGGAAGGCCTAAGGAACTATAGGATCTGCAAGTTTTATATATGAGATGTGTAAAGCAGCTGGATAAGAGCAAAAATAATGTAGGGCAAAATGTAAGAGGGAAAATGGCATAATTTTCTAATGATGAAGGGGAAAAAAAAAAGGTGAAAATTTGGGCATTTTTCACTACTTTTGGAATTCTCCTCCATTTTTTGGTTTTGGATAACAAGAAAAACATAAATTACAATGAGTAAATTAGTAGAGAGAAACAAGATTATTGATTATAGATCATGATAATAATAGAAATTTTTTAAAAAAATATTTAAAATATTTTTGAATTTTTTTACGACGTTAGATACATGACGGTCAAATATTTTTAAACGGTGAAGCTAGTGTACCAAATGTCATCAAAAGAGAGAAGAAAGACAAACAATGGTGGAGCATGTAAGTGCCACCTCAGGGTGAAAACGATCGTGGAGGGCGTATATTTGCCCCCAAAGTTACATTTTACACCCCCATTTTGGGTTTATACAACCCAATTTTATAACATTATTTAGATTTGAGTGAAAAATATAGGTTTACAGGATATGTTTTTAGGCTTTTAGAGCAGCATTATTTTGCTCTAACAGAGAAGGAATTACTTAATAAAGTAGACTGAGTTGTATACATGTGAACAAAAATTCCTTTTGAGGACCTGATAGAAAACGTATCTGATGTAGATAAACGGGGAGTAAGATTATCTGCACAGCTAAGGAGCTATAGGATCTTGCAAGTTTTACATATGAGACGTGTAAAGGAGCTGCACAACAGAGAAGAAACTACTTAGTAAACTAGAATAAGTTGTATGCATGTGATAGAAAACATATCTGATGTAGATAAACAGGGAGTTAGCTTCTCTGCACAGCTAAGGAACTTTAGGATCTTGCAAGTTTTACATATGAGACGTGTAAAGCAGCTACACAACAGAGAAGAAATTACTTAGTAAACTAGAATAAGTTGTATACATATGAAGCAGAAATTCTGCAATACAAAAATGCCAACAAAAGGGTTTACCAATTTCTGGCCTCAGCTCATTTGTTATCCTAAACATGCAACAAATCAATCTCTTTAAGAACAACCGCATACAGATTTATTTCAAGGATGAGGGAAGAAAAACATTATTGAGATTCCTGCTTCCACTTATTTATACTTATCCAACCAAATTCACTAGCCTACAACATTATATGAATGCATCATTTTTCTTTTTTTATTAGTAAGTTATGGATATCTGTTTCGGGCATACGATATCACAAAAAAATCTGAAGCCCTAATCACCCTTGACTATATGTAAGAGAGATAGTAACAGGCATGCTCATTAAAACATGCACCAAGTTCAGTCATGGTAATAAGCGATGCTACTTACGAGCTTGTACGAACTCTTCTTTCACCACTAGACACCTCTAACTCACCATCAGTACTAGCCAGCTCTGTTGTAATGCACAACGCAGCTTGCAATAAGCTTGGACTGTAGTGAGTGATGAATACCCTGCACTAAATGCAACCCATATTGACAGTCACATTTCAACAATCAAACCGACTGAATTCGCAATGACTGTTTATTTATAGCTGAGAACCAAACATGTTCAGGTTGGTGTAGGTGGGTCTTTCATTGTCAAGCGACAGATGCCACAGATGGCTTTGTTGTCGATTAGTACAGACAAATCAGCATGCTCCAAGAGGGAGTGAGTGGACAGGACACTGTTGTAAGGCTCCACAACAGAGGTTGAGACCTGAGGAAAAGGGTAATGAGTGAGTCCTAGCTTCGATTTCTTTCCATAAACCAGAGACACCCTTTCCAACAGCATAGAACCAAGTCCAGATCCAGTGTCTCCTCCAACAGGATGGAACACCAAAAACCCTTGAAGCCCGGTGCAGTTATCCACAAACTTTCTGATCCAGTCCAACCGAAGATCCACAATCTCATTCCCAACTGTTAAAAGAAGAGTACAAAAATCACGAATGTTTCTAATCATCTTTTGATTTTTCTTAATGACTTCATCAGAATTCTAAGCAACATCAACCGTTTGATATAATCTTCCATCCATCTAGTGTTACTTGTATGAACAAATAAAATACTGACTGGTTAATACATATTTACCAAAATTCATTATAGGCCTACAAACTGATGCAATAATCCAAACTCCTCTCTCAATCAATACAAACTTACTTTACATAGAAGTTGGTTCAATAATCAGAAATCTCCTTTTAATCAACATAAACCGAGTCCACTGAACTCTCTATAAAAATTGACTAAAAACTGTCCAAGTTACCACACGCAGGAGAACATGACCTCATCAAATTTATTTTTCAGAGTACAGAACAGTATGAATGAGAAACTATGCTGACACTATGCTGGGATTCGTTTATAATGGGCTATGAATTCAACTACATCTGCAGAACAGTATGAATGTGAGACTATGCTGACACTTATCTTTTGTAACCTAATTTGATAGCAAGCTCATTTCAGTACCTTAACATATTTATGAACAATGCACAAAGGTGGTGGTGGTGGTGGTATTCTTTCACTTGTTGCAAAATGGAACTCCTGACATCTAGTCACATGTTTCTTGGAATTACGGAACCACCCCAAATCTCCTTGCGTTTACATATCTCAGAGATAATGGAAAAAAACTAGGTTAGAAAATGCAGTTCCTATAGTGAACATGGCCAATGAATCCCGCAGTCAGAGTGAAATCATAACCTATAGTTAAATTACCACAATTACCTTTTTGTTTGCTTAGCGTTCGTGCCTTAAAACTTGGGAATATTCGACATCATTTCTTCTTCAAGCTCATCAATAGAACTTTCTTGTAGCTTGGTTATCAAGAAAACATTTAGTAGTTCATCGACCTCATCATATTATTTCCTCTTCATGGGCTTCTCTTTATAAAAATTTGACCATAAGCATTTCGAATTGCCATAAGCAGAAGTACACAACCTCATCATATTGTTTTTAAGAATGCAGACAATATTTCCACTACCACAGAAGCTAGTTAACACAGGAGTATACCTTCTGATCAAACTGTCCTCTGTCAACACCCGATGGTCAGCATGGAGATGGAACTCTCGAATTTGGATGAGAGGCCTGAGAACTTTTCTGGAACTGGAATGGAATTCCTGTATTGCAAAACGTGATAAGAATCATCAGACTATTTTGGACATATGTGCCAGGTTCAAACACATCCTGACAGTTCTGTGTGCTTACTTTTTCGACATTGGTTGTGCCCTAAAGATTCTTATCTAGGCTGATTCTTTCTCAATCCTCCGTCTTTCTTTCATTTCCCTCTATCTTTCCTCCTCCCAGTACTATCTAGTGGACGTTCCAGGTTTGTGCATTGCTTGGGCTCTGCATTCAAAACAACAGGAGCCACTTTACCAGCATCCTGCAATTGCATGTGATTGAAAAGTTCACAAAATTTGAGAAAGAGGTTTCTGTACCACAGTGGTATAAGGTTATGGTTTAGCTTTCACAACTCTAGCTCGTTCTTCTTTCCATTGCTTCTGCCAAGCTTCTATACAAAATTTCTTTTCATTCGCAACCGTTCTTTCATGATGACATAAAGACAGACACAATAAGCAGGTTATGGTTATGAGCAGAATACATTACAGAATTGGCCAACTTCTAATGATGTAGGACAGGATTGTCCTACCTCCTTATGGGGATGTTCAGCCTTGTGTTTCTTGAAATTTGATTCTGATTGGCTCTGTATTCAACTACATCTTCAAAAGAGCATGCATGAGAAACTATGCTGACACGTAACTTTTGTAAGCTAATTTGACAGCAAGCTCATTTCAGTACCTTAACATATATATCAACAATGCCCGAAGGTGGTGGAGGTGGTTTTCGATCATTTGTTGCAAAATAGAACTCCTGATGTCTAGTCACATGTGTCTTGCCATTACAGAACCACCCCAAATCTCCTTTGCGTTCAAATATCTCAAAAAATAATGGAAAAGGACTAAGTTAGAAAAACACGACCAATGAATCCAGCAGTCATAGAGTGAAATCATAACCTATAGTTAAATTACCACAATTACCTTCTTGCTTAGCATTTGTGCCTTAAAACTTGGGAATATTCCTCATCATTTCTTTTTCAAGCTCATCAATTGAGCTTTCCTGTAGCTTGGTTATCAAGAAAACATTTAGTAGTTCACTGACTGAAACACAAGCATCTGAAACTAAAACAAATTTAAGGAAAGAGAAAAGCTTGCTAGAGAAGAAGAGAACAAACAACCAGGAGAACATGACCTCATCATATTGTTTTCACTTCATGGGCTTCTCTTTATGAAAATTGACTAAAAACTGTTCAAGTTACCACAAACAAGAGAACATGACCTCATCAATTTTTTTTTAAGCATGCAGATCATATCCCCATTACTAGAGATGCTAGCTAACACAAGAGCATATGCCTTCTTCTCGAACCATCCTCTGTCAACACCTGATGGTCAGCATGGAGATTGAACTCTCGAACTTGGATGAGAGGCCTGAGAACTTTTCCTGGAACTGGAATGGAGTCCCTGCATTGCAAAAACGTGATAAGAATCATCACACTATTTAGGACATAGATGACAGGTACAAACAAATCCTAACAAATTCTGACAATTACGTTTGCTTAGTCTGTCAGGACTTGTTGTGCCCTAAATATTCTTATATGGGTTGCTTCTTTCTCAAACCTCCATCTTTCGTCTATTTCCCTTTATATTCTGATGGGCTCTGAATTCAACTACTGCAATACAGTATGCATGAGAAACTATGCTGACACTTATCCTTTGTCAGCTAATTTAACAGCAAACTCATTTCAGTACCTTAACATATATATCAACAATACATGAAGGTTGTGGTGATACCTTTCATTTGTTGCAAAATAGAAATCCTGAGATCTAGTTGAATGTTCCTTGGCATTAAAGTAACAACCCAACCTCCTTTGCCTTCAATTATCTCAAAATAATAGGAAATGACCAGGTTAGAAAATACAGTTCCTACTTTCTCAAACAAAGCGTATAATATAAAGGAATGGGAAGGCTGTAATTACCTTCTTGTTCTTCAGAAGCTTCGCCTTCAATTTTGGAATTCTTTTCAAGTTCTTCCTGCTCACTTTCAAAGGAGCTATTCACTCTTAATGGGCGAGCCCTCAAGAACGGATGCATGTGTGTAGCACAGAGGTTTAAATTCAGTAAGATAATGAGCGATCTCAACTGGTATAGCAAGAACAAATGATGGAAATAGCATATATTATCTCTATACCTACAGGAAAACAAAAGTTGTTTTACCAAACTGTTTCTGCATGGTGGTGTGCCCTTGCCATTGTATCCATGGAATTCCTATCATTAAGCACAGAGATTTTCCATTTCCTGCTTACCAACACACAATCCACTATAGCTTTACCTGAAACTCCAGTGGTTGCAGTGTACTTCTTGGTATTGCAGGTAATGACGGAGCCTCAATAATCTGCAATGAACAACCCAATCAATGAATTCAACAGAACTGAAATCATAACCTATATTTAAAAACACTTGGTAGTTCACTGACTCAAACACAAACATATGAACGTAGAACAAATCAGAAACGTGTAAAACAGACAAACAGCTGTACACTGACTCAAACACAAACATGTGAATTCCAAAAACAGCAGACCTTGTTGAATGTAGCATAAAATCTGTCCACCAATTCTGAAACTCCAACCATACCATCCAGTTCCAGCTTATTTAATGAAACAGATGAGAATCCTGCAGACGAAACTACGGACATCAACTTTAGTGATTAACGATAACAGATTTGCACTTAAAACCTTAGTGATTAGCGACAAGAGATTTGCAGCGAAACTCAGAAATCTAGCATGCACTTTAATTGATCATGGACTCATAACTGTATTCAAAAACTTTAACCCAATATTCATTGATTCATAATCTTCCGAAGCCTCACTCGGTTCAAACACAAGAGAGTGAAAACAAAAGCCAGAGATATAACCTTTTTCTAAATCAACAACACACAAAATTAGAGTTAAACAATAGTTGGTGATCTAGACCTAAATCAACAAACCCAAACTCAAAATTTAAAAACAAAAAACAATAGGGTCCTAGATCGGCAAAGAGAACTCAATTACACTTCCAAATTCGAAACCCTAACTCTCGTTCCTCTTGAGCGCATACACGACATCCATCGCCGTTGGTCCTTCCGCTGTACGTGATCGTTATACGCCACGGCGTCGCGAATACACGGCTGCTGCTACGGTTGACGCCGCCACGTCGGGCCAGGCATGCGCGGCGAAACTTCTTGTGCCTCTTGGGCCGCCCTTTGTCTCCATTTCCGCGGCCCGACGTTGCTCCAAAATCTAGGGTTTAGATTTTGGATCGAGTTTGGAAATGTGGGGTTGTCGGTGTTGATGACTTTCATTTTTCCTCAGTCGGCGAGTGCGGCCACTACTCAGATCTCCAAGAGAGAAGTGAAGCTGTCGATATGGAGTTTAGGATTCGGATCTGAAACCTTTTGGGGTTGGAGTTGGAATTGGGGGCGTCGCTGGTTGAGGGAGAGGAAGAGGGGGAAAAGTATTTTGAAGGTGGAGCGTGAAAAGAACTGTGTAGAAAGAAAATGGACTTGCTGTTAGTTCTTTTCAATTTTATTACCCTTTTTTTTTTTTTGAGTATGCAATTTTATTACCCTTTGGATAATGGATTTTGGGCATACTTGACGGAAATATGTGAAATTGTTCATTGGTGAAACGAGACCACATTTTATTCAATGCAATTGTTACCAAAGTGTACCAAAAACAAAACCTCGAATAAACTTGAAAACAATGTTGATGATAGTGGAGGTGATATTGTTGGATAAGCATAGTGGAAAAGATAAATTCTTTTTTACAATTACACGGTTCACATTTCGCACTGGTATGAAATTTTCTAAATTGGTGATACTTATGCACCCACAAAGTTATTTACCAAAGTACAACAGAAATTGTAAACCGTCAAATATCCCCTTAAAAGACGGTTTAAAACAATGTTAACTAATCTCACCGCACCCACCTAAGCGAGTGTGAACGTGGTGGATCGGTTTTCAGAGGGCGATGGTGGGTTTTTTGTTAGTATGATAGAATTTTTGTTTAATTTTTAGTGAAGTTATAATTCTACAGTTTTACTCTCATTTTTAAAAAATCTGATTTTTGTTTTGTCCTATATTCAATTAGGGGCAATTTTGGCATTATGAATATTTCACCAAAATTTTGGCATTAAGAATATTTCACCAAAATAATTGCTAAACACCTATCCCCTTAATATATAGAGATAATGTAATTAAGAATATATGCCATGCTTGCTAGCTTATGAGTTTCCTATCGAGTCGCTCATTGGTCGTGTTGATTGTCTTGATTGTCTTGATTGTGTGTTTCTTGATTGTCTTGACTGTGTGTTTTGCGACTATTCGGTATTGGCCATTTGTTGTTCAGAGGTGAACGACGAATGTTTTTTCAGTTGATGTACCTCTCTTAGATTGTAATTTCCTCTTGTGGCTAGTGGCTTTTCGTAACTAATTATCAATATTATTGAACAGAAAAATTAAATGTCATGAACGTACAACGCAAATTGTCTTTGTCAATTTAATACACAAAATCGTTTATTCGTTTTTTTCAATACCGATAATCTTTGCTTTCTTTGTCTACTACTTTTGAAAACTATTTTACATCTTTGCGGTCTGTGGTCCCATAAACATTTTTTAGAGAGGCACCTGCCATTTTCTTTGTGAGGAAAAACTTCCACAAAGTAATTAATCTTAACCTGTATTTTAAGTGCTTTAAACAAAGTATCTTTAGTAGAAATGCTTATGAGCAGAAATGCTTATGAGAAAAAATGCTTTATACTAAAGCAATCTTAAATGAGTCATAAACTTCTGACCAAGTAATACAAATATAATTGAGTGGATCATACGCATTTCAAGTTTCAACCAAAAATACCTCTATTGATCTCTCATTCATATTCCAAATTTCCTTAATAAATAAGGGTGAGACAGTAAAGTTATCCTCGAAAATTGAAACAAAAAACATTCAAACGATTACTTAATTAACGTTCAGTTTCAGGTAAGTTCTTTTCGACGATGCAGCAGCTACGTTTGTACTTAGCATTCTATAACCATTGCACAAACGTATTAGCTCTACAACCAAGCAGCTACGTTTGTACTATGGTAAATATGCTTTCACTTGGCACGCAAGCGTGGGTACATTAATCCAAGCCAAGAACTTGGTTCATGGATCAAGTGAATCTTCTATGCTCCTAGGAGCATTTCCACCCATAGGGGCGGGTGCAAAAGGCAAGGGTGCAACCCCAAAGGTGAGTACTATTCACATAGGCCTCACTCGAACTGCCCCTGCCTTTCATTTTTCGTTCCACCCAATAAGGGCAGGGGCAAAGGGCAAGTAATCACTATTTACGGACAAATATCAATAAAACTTACGCCGATATGATTTTGAACCGTTATTATTTGTGATACATATAGATTTAATTGTGCAATAATTTAATTGGATATTTATAGAAAAAATTTCATATTTTTTTTCCAATTTTTTATTAATGTTTTCACATTTTTTGGTACCAAGGTACTAAAATTAATACAACATCTTTTATATCATAACTCAAAGCAAAATGTTACGTTTTTTCTCCATAATTTTTTACATAATTTTTTGTTTTTTTCCCCTCATTTTGTTTGGTTTTTGGTCCAAATAAATCCTGGCCGTCAAATCTGGAGATCGACGGCCAGGAAGAAGCCACATGGCAACAAGCACATAGCAGCCTCATCCCCAGCTCCCACGCGCCGGACGCGCCTTCAACCTCCAGACCAGCACGCTCACGCCTCGCCTCCAACGCTCCCTCCTCGCCTTCAACGCGCCCGCCCCGCCTGCTACAGTGGAGGGGCGAAAGGCAGCCCCTCCACCTCGCCTCTTGCACCCGCCCCTCACCGGTGGAAACACGTTTTTGGCTGGAGGGGCGATTTTCCGCTCTGCCCCACCGCCTTTTGCCCCTTTGCCCCCTCACCGGTGGAAATGCTCTAGAATCACACCCGAAGTTAATTATTGAACCCATTATACAATTACTCAAGCCAAACATCACAGTGAGTTGACGTAATCGCAAGTTCAAACCCGATGGAACAGTTGAATGCTACGTACATATGACTATAATGCTTAGGCTTCGAAAATTGAAGTTACAAGATTAATAGGTGAGTTCATCCAGGAATAGGCTCACTAGTGATGTTTGGTTCACATAAGTATGAATAAACTCAGATTAGATTACAATATTTTGAAACATGCTAAATGCAAAAAGACAGACAAATGGAAACAACCTTTAATATAGAACTAAATATCTTTTTAATGCAAGCCAAATCCCCACAGGAAAGATGAATAGATGAAAATTCTTCCGTACGAATTTATGAATAGAGCCAACAAACAACCAACGTCAATATTTATCCACTGCACCTGCACCGCAGGAGCTAATCTGACCCCTTCTATAGCAGAAAGTTAAGGCAAAATTCAAACTATTTAAAAGATGACTTCATCATGCAACAAGTTTCGCAACTAGATTTGTTAAAGACTCCAAAACTAAATAGGACAAAAGAAGAGCAATTGGGATCGATACCTTGGAATATGCCCTATAACGTAACACTATCAAAAACCCGGACAGAAATGTTCGAAAGGCAAATTGGCAGTCCCAAGAGTCTAACTAACACTACGGATTAGGCCACTCGGTAGAGTGAATTTGTTCACTTGCAAAACTCGAGATCAAATCACCCGCCTCAAATTCCTACCTGTAATAGTGGTTTAAGAATGAACACTACCTCAGAACAAAACACTTAAGAATTGAACAACTAGAGTTCTCTATGTTACTGTTGATTCGATTCACTAGAATTCGATCAAATTGGAATCAATAATCGCACGACCCGAAAACAACCAAATGCACCATTTCATCCAATTTTCTTGCCATACAAACAAAACACATTGCTAAGATACAACCATGCTGAACTTCATGTTCAGAAGATCTAATCTATTACACATTAGAAAAATTAAGAAAAAGTACAAAGAAAGACTAAGAAATTTAGTATTTTACAAAATCTCAAAATATGCACAAAAAACTTGTATACATTGCACATTGCTCTCACCAAACCCTCACCCTCAAATCATTGCTGTTCCCATTAAAATTCCACAAGTACGTGGCCTCTTCGTCACCGTCCGACCCAACCGCTGAGTCCGCGTCCCCTAAATCTAACCGCACACGTGTCCGGCAAATCGGGCACGCCGAGACCTTGACCAACCACGTGTCCAGGCATCGCCTGTGGAAGACGTGATTACAGGCGGCGAGCTTCCTGCACCACTGGCCGTCGCGGAAGGCGTCCAGGCAAACGACGCAATCCGTCTGCGGCGATGACGGCGACGGCGGCGGCGGAGATTGAGACTGGGGATTGGTTCGGAAGCGGAATTGGGGCAGGGCCTTGAGGTGTTTGGAGGAGAACCCAGATGAGTGAATTGGGACTTGGGTGCGGCGACGGTGGAGGGCGCCGGCGCCGAGGAAGAGGAGGACGACGATGGCGGCGAGGCCGAGGAAGAGGAAGAATAGAGAGGTTATGAAGGTCATCACCAGGGCCTTGATGATTAGAGATAGGAGCTTCGGGTTGGGCTTCGGCGGCGGCGGATGCGGGATTACATGGTGGTTGTGGTGGTCGGGATTAGATTGCGGCATGGTTTTCAGATCGCAGTTTTTGGAAGACGAGATTGGGAGGAAATAAATGGGAAGGAGAGGTATTCGTTTGCTGATATTTTGGGGTGCCGCGATAGATAAAAGGGGTTTTTTTCAATTGACTTTTAGCATCAAACAAAAATTAATAATAATTTAACTGACCCATGGTTTTCTGGCCCATGGATTATGGAAATGGAGGATATTCGGATCAAAAGGACTTTTATGCCTAAGGCTCGTTTTCATTCTTTCGAAACCTTATCAGGAATCTTTCGCGAAGTTTGGAAAAGCGTTTGGTACGCAAAAGAAAGTACTTTCAATCCTTTGCGAAGGTTTAACCAGGGTAGTTTTGAAGGCTTTATATGACCGCTGGGGATTACACAAATCTTTAATGAATTTTTTCCCTCCCAATTTTGCCCTTCTCTAACATTTTGATTTACACAAAATTCCACTCATTACACCTGACTTCACCTTCATCCCTTGCGAGAGCACCACCTCTGCCCGTGAGAATGACAAAGATGTACAGCGTGGAAAATGCCATCACACCCGTCAGCGAGGCGCGGCGCGATGCCAACGATGCCAGATACTCGCGGCGAACCGTGCGAGCGGAGGCGTTGACCGCCACGCCCGTGGACGCCAAAGGCGCGCGCGAGGTCGGAGCGCCCCGCTCCGACGCCGCGAGGAGGTCGGGCGCGACTTCGCGAGGCCAGGAAGCCGACGACGCGATGAGGGCGAACGAGCCGAGAGAGCGCGCGCACGATGGCGTGAGCGATGAGGGCGCGCGACGCTCGAGGAGCGCGCCACGACCCGATGAGCGCCCGAGCGTGGCCGCGCTACAATGCCCAGGCGCTCGCCTGGGCGCACCCCGCGATAGTCCACGAACCCGCCCGAAATTTGAGTTTTTTTTTATTTTACCAATTTTTTGGTGTTATTATAATAATAATCTTTCTAAAATAATATTATAATAATAAAATACACAAATTTATATTATTATTAAATATTTACATAAAAATTTAATAAAGTTTTGCTGGAGAAATGTTAATTTTGTGTTGATTTTTTGTATGATTACAAAAAATAATTGTACAAATAGTTGTAGAAAATAAAATTCCAAAATATGAACTATTATATGAAATTTTATTTTTTAGAAAAACAAAACTTGATAATTACAAAAAATAATTGTACAAATAGTTGTACAAAATAAAATTCCAAAATATGAACTATTATATGAAATTTTATTTTTTAGAAAAACAAAACTTGATAATTACAAGAAATAATTGTACAAATAGTTTAATAAGATATTTATTCAATAATATGTCTGTTTTGGTCATTGTATACATCTCACAGCACTTTCACCAAAATATTTACCAAACACCTAAAACTACTTATTGTAATCCAAAGCAGTTTTGATAAAATGTTTACCAAAAACGCCAAACTGATTATTGCGAAAGCTGCTTTCCCGAAAGTGTGTTGAGAAAATAGCAAGTGTACTATATCGCTCAAGTAGTAATAAGAAAGTAGAGTATCGATCCCACGAGGATTAAATGTTTTACTTATTTAACTAACTAATTTAGGTGCTAATGCATACACAAAGTGTAGGACTAGCGTGAACGATTTGGTTGATGATAGTGAATAGTAAAAACGTAAATAGTAAATAAATTGGAAAAGAAATTTAAAACACACAATTAAAGAAAAGAGTTGAAAGCAAATTGATAAACACACTAGAGCATAGATTTCACCACAATCAATCTAACTTAAGTTACAATTCCAATTTACTATTCCATTCATGTCATGTTGATGGTTAAGTTCCCAAAATTACACAATATCCGTGTCGTCCAGATTATTATGCATCTTTCTATATGCTAACAGTCCATGTCGTCTAGATCAGTTAAACACACAAAAAGTCATTAAGTTCTTTGGATACTTTTGTAAAACCACATAAACCCTAGTGCATGTCGTCTACATCAAGGAATTTATGATATCAATTGCAAGAAGCTAAACTCAAGTTAAGCATGTCGTCTACTATAACTTGCATCAAATAACTCAATTAACAATCATAAAGAAGGCAATCAAGTATGAACAACGGCAATTGATATTCAACATAGACATAAACTTTATAGAAAATCAAAATCACAACTTAAGTCTTCATGATTGGGCTACATCTTAGCCCTAGCAAAAGAAATTAGTTACTCATAGTCATAATTGAAATAACAAAATAAATCATAAAGGGTAAAGAAACTCCCAAGCGCCAAAGCTCCAATCCGCGCTCCTCGGCTTCGTAAGCAAACTAGAAATATTATATGAAAGGGTGCGGATGAACAGTGCGGCCGCTCAACTTATATAGGGGCTTTAATCAAGTCCTAAAGCAAACCCTACTTCTAATCCAAAAAGGTAATTAATTCCATCACATCTCCTAATGCGCCAGGGAGAACTTTTGCCGCAGGTTTCAATGACTGATTCGGGCCTCCAAATGGGCCTGCGAAAATACACCAAAAATTGGGCTTAAAGATCTTTGTCTCATCTTCAATTTAAGTACTCGCGGGCTTCTAGAAAAAATCGATAAAGGCTCCAATGATCCAATCTTTCACAGCTGCGCAAATCTGTCAGAATTTGCAATTGGGCTAACTTGTAAATTCAATATCAAATAAATGGCCCAAGAGAAAAATCTGAAACTTTGGGGAATCGATCTTCAACGTCTTGGCTCCCTTCAGTAATATTTCCAAATGCAAATTCGTCCAAATAAGCCATCTTTCGACTAGAAAAGTGCCAACTGTACCTGTAGACAGATTATGAGCAAAACAAAGCAATAAGTCCTTTTTATATTAAATTCATGGCATACAAGCAATCAATTAGTGGGTAAAATATAGAGTAAATAATCACCTAACAAAGGGAAAAATTCAGAAAGAAAATGGGGAATAGTATGGGGATAAAGACCCTTAAGGACAAAATACACCTCATATTTATAAGTTAGGCCAATAATTTCAAATTTTCACATCTAAGGATAGTTACTCCGTTAATTATCCAAATAGTGGGTCCCACGTAGAGACCCACTTCATCAAGCCCACGCGCCCATTACGCAGAGCAATTTCTCACAAGCGCTTTCAGCATTTCTACGCCTCCACTTCCCGACAACTAAAAATCTTTTCGTGTTCAGAGAGAGAAAGAGAACCACAACCAACCACCCCACAACAACCACCACAGTCCTAAAGATCATTGCCGAGCTTGACCATGACATCAAGGAGCCTGAAACCAATGCCGTCACCATCCACTTGGCCTCAACCATCGACGTGGCCCCCACCGCCCGTATCTTCACCCTCGTCATCTCCTCTTACTTCGTCGTCGCCAAGTGGCTCAAGCAGGTCCTAAAGCATGGTGCCTTTTACAAGACCACCGTCCTTGTCGGCGTAGCGGCAGACACTGAGATCAAATCCGACTTCTACAACCCCAAGAAGAAGGAGTTTCCCTACCAGCGGCTCCTCCTCAGCGCCGAGTCCCACGCCCTCATCTACACCAACTTCGAGGACGTCACCGCCAAGCGCGCCGTCGTCGACTTCTTCCAAGGCCCCAAGGTCTTCGCCGTCGGCCGCGACATGGGGAACATCTTGCGGAGGCTGAAGATGCACCATGGGATCGAGTTTAGGGGACTTTGAAATTTGAGATGGGGATGGAGATTTGAAATGAGGGAGTTGAAATTTTGGGCTTTGAAATTGGGGAGGGGGAGGAGGAAATGGGGACTTTGAAATTTGAGTTAAAAAAATTGTTCTAGTGGTGCTGCTGGTGGGATTGTTTGTAATTTGCATTTCTTGATTAATGCTTAATTGTGAATTCGCACAAACTGTTTGTGTTGGAAGAAATTGTTTCTGTGTTAGTAGAAATTGTTGTGTTGGCAGAAACTGTTTTTGTCTCGGCAGAAACTGTTTTTGTCTCGGCAAAAACTGTTTATGTGTTGGCTATGTTTTTGTGTTGGTAGAAACTGTTTCTATGAAAATACAAAGTGTTTCCATACACATGGTGTCGGGTGAGAATTGTCCCTTTCTGCCATTGTATTTTTTTATTGTATTAATTATTATTTTGCCCTTGTAGGAGAATATTTAAATTCATGTCTTAGTATAGAAAGAAGTGTTTTTTTTTTAATGGACCAAGAGATCATTAATCCAATAGTAATCTCTATTTATAAAAAATTAAATTCTCTAGTGGGGATAAGGCGGAAATCCATCCCAACACTGGTCCCGATAGTACATTTTTAGTATTTTTAAGTGTGTGTATATATATATCTACTATTATAAAAACAAATAATGTTTTTTAAAAACAAATAAGGTTTTTTAGCAGTTACCAAATTTGACCAAAATGCCCTTGAAAACCACTAGAATTTCAAAGAATGTCGGATATTTACTGATTTAAGGTACCTGTAGGATATTTGTATCTTAGACATAAATGTAATTGGCTATCCTTGTCTCACAAAAACATTGTAAAATCATTCACATGCTCAATCTAGGTGTTTAGTAGTTAGCCTTAAGCTTAGTGATAAGTGGTCGAGTTGAAGATCAAGAAATGAAGACATGCTTGGAGGTGTTATGATTAACTCAGCACTTAGTATAAATTGCATTTGCATAAACTTTTCAAAACTTAGGATTGAAATTAAGAAAAATGTATTTCTCATAAAAAAACTCAGTTTTCTTACAAGCCGTGACTGGTCACTTGATCCGCATATGACAGTCATTTTTCTGACAGTAACGCTGATTGATCTTTTAAACAGCTCAAGCCTTTATCCGGGTTGACCAAACATCTGTTTACCCGCTGGACAATCAGCTACACCCCACTACCTCGGTTTGACTATTCTTTTTGCAGATCTTAAGGTAATCTCAGCCGTTGGATTCTTATCCTTTAGGGCTATATATTTCAAACTCTTCCACCACTATTCAGTTAGGGTTTTTGCGCATAACATATCTTCTTGCATATTTTCAAAAGCTCTCATATTTGCTGCCTCCTAGTTCAGAATCATATCTTACATCCTTGTGAACTTTCACTCATGTTAAGCTTCTACAAGGATTCATAAGATGGCATGCACATGAATTTCTTCTAAGTTTCGGTTCTTTTCAAAATCATATCTTTGAAGGAAACCTTGAAGAAATTCTCATCTTCACCGTTTCAACTTCCTTGTTTTCAAAACTCATTTAGTTTAGAAGTTGAAATAGTGGTCTTCGATCTTGTCTCCCATGTTCACACATTAATTGAGACAAGGTTGATATTTAGGAGTCTTTTGACTTCATGTTTTTCTGCCCAGTTTTGTAACTGTTGCAGTAGAACACTCAGTTGTCCAGTGGTTTTACTGAAGCTCTTTAGCTCTCTGTAACTCTGCTGGTGACTAGTCACATATAATCACAGCTTATACATTTGGTGCCGCTGACCAGACATACGTGTGTATTCTCTCGAAAGTAATTGACCAGTCATCTGTACCACTGGAGGTGAAGCGATTGAAGAAGCCGCACGAGCAACTGCTGCATCTAAGACTAGGTACATTAGATATTGAGCATTGTATGAACCTTGTATTGGGCATCTTTTTGCCGTTTCATAGTGGAAGGCCGGTCTTCTGATAGACCCCCGGTTTTTTACCCTTTTGGGATTTTTCCGGGTACCAAAACATTGTGTCCATCTTTTTGATTTGTTAATCATTTGGCTAATTATAAAATCTGATTTAATTATGCACCAACTTAACTTAACTTGCAATCCGGATAAATCTGTGTGACTGGTCATCCTATAAACTGTTGCATTAGAACCGCTGGATTTGAATAGGTTGTAGTTGTGGATAGCCCGTAGATTTCATCTTCACTGAATCTGTTCTGGGGACCTAAGTTGGCATAGCATTCGCGTGTGGTTGAACAAATTCACAAGCATACACAATCTGTAATCTAAGGGACTAGTCAGATACTTGAGTTTGGAAACAACGTGACTGGTCACGTGATTCAAGTATTAAAACAAGTATCAGGTTCATCACTCTAGGTGACTGGTCACCCGAAAGTGATCTTTTGTGTGAATTGATTGTACGTACCGTGACTTAATTAAAAATTACCCCCCTCATTGCCAACCTGCAATTTGCATCAGAGCAGGGCTTTAGACATACTTAAAGCAGGTCTAGGGACTGGTTGGTTAAAGGTCTATTCATGGAAAGAGATCGAGTAGCCGGTTCGGTGAATTCACCTCCCTACTTCGATGGCACAAACTATGCTACTTGGCGTGATAAATTTGAGATTTTTCTTGATGCTTATGATGAGTTTGCTTTCCAGTATCTATCTGTTGAATGGCGTCCTCCGTTTAGAATTGTTGACGGTGAGAGAGTGAATGTTCCAAGAGATGACTGGACACAGGTCCAAGTCAATGCGTCTAATGCAAACAAAAAGGCTAGGAACGCCATAGCTGTTGCTGTATCCAGTGCACAATATTCACATATTCAGCACTGTACAACAGCTAGGGAAGCTTGGGATAGATTGCGTGTCATTCATGAGGGTGATGACCAGGTCCGGGATTTAAAACTTGAAATGGTTCTGTCCGAGTTCGAGGAACTCCGGATGACTGATTCCGAGAGCTTCTCGGATTTTTATCTCAGACTTGAGAGTGTCACTAATGCAGCGATGAGTCTAGGGTCACCAATTTCAGAGCTTACAGTTGTTCAAAAAATCTTAAGGGTGTTGCCTAGGAGGTTTTCCGCGAAGAAGACCGCAATCAAAGAATGTCAAAACATGTCGGACATAAAGCTTCCTAAACTTGTTGGTAAATTAAAGACTTATGAGCTGGAATTAAAATTGGAAGAGAGTATGCATAAAAAGGACAAAGGTGTTGCACTACAAAGTGTGACCGATCATCCTGAACCCAAAAGTTCTAAGTCTGACCAGTCATCATCTGTTGATGATGATATGGCACTGTTTGTCAAAAGGTTTAGAAGAATCTTAAGGGATAGAAAGGATCACAAGGGTAGTACAAGCTAGGGGTGGGCACGGGACGGGATGGGACGGGATGACCTTCATCCCGTCCCGGTCCCGATTATTTGAAACGGGACGGGACGGGACGTGATAAACGTTTTTAAGAATTAGTCCCGTCCCGTCCCGTCCCGAATTTAATCGGGACGGGTTCGGGACGGGATGGGATTATCCTATAAAAATTTTATCAACTTCAAACTAAACTAGTTAACCCAAATATGATAAATCAAAATCTATCTAAATATGCTAAGAGCACTTCACCAAAAGAAACCAAAAACAGATTATTACACAAATAAAAAACTGGGCATCGACCGTTTTTGTAAAATTCACCAAAATTCAACCCCTCATTAGATGGAGTCGAAAATTTGCAGATCATAAGTAAACATGTGAAACTGACTCCTTCCAAAATCTCAAGTACAACGGAGTTCAAATGATATGTTCACCCAAAGAAACCAAAAACAGATTATTACACAAATAAAAAACTGGGCGTCGACCGTTTTTGTGAAATTCACCAAAATTCAACCCCTCATGAGATGGAGTCGAAAATTTGCAGATCATAAGTAAACATGTGAAACTGACTCCTTCCGAAATCTCAAGTAAAACGGAATTCAAATGATATGTTCACCAAAAGAAACCAAAAACAGATTATTACACAAATAAAAAACTGGACGTCGACCGTTTTTGTAAAATTCATCAAAATTCAACCCGTCATGAGATGGAGTCGAAAATTTGCAGATCAAATGTAAACATGTGAAACTGACTCCTTCCAAAATCTCAAGTAAAACGGAGTGCAAATGATATGTACAATCTTACATGTGATGAGGTACATATTTTTTTAGTATACACTTGTTTTTGAGCCAATAAAATGGTGACACTTAAGGGGTTTTTATTATTTATTTAATACCATGCATATTATACGGGACGGGACGGGATTTCGGGATGGAAATTTCTCATCCTGTCCCGTCCCGAAAAAATTAAATCGGGACGGGACGGGACGGGATAAGCTAATTTTGAAATTAATCCCGAACGGGACGTGATAATTCGGGACGGGATTCGGGACGGGAATTCGGGATACGGAATTTTCGGGATATTTTGCCCACCCCTAGTACAAGCTATCCTAGAGAGTCAAAGTTCAAACCTCAAGGTGAAATGACTAATGAAAAGAAATTTGAAAAAAACAAGGGGGTAGAGAGAAAAAGAAAAAAAGGGGGGCCGGGGGAGGTGTCCACCGCGGGGAGGGACTTCACACCTTTGTATTATGAAAAAAAAAAAAAAAAAAAAAAAAAAGGGAAGGGAAAGGAAAGGAAAGAAAAGGGGAGGGAGGGAGAGGAGGAGAAAAAACACCCCTCCCTCACACCTCCAAAAAAAGAAAGAAGAGGGGGAGGCTTCCTTTTTAGAAATAATTCATCACAACTCGCGAGTGAGGAATCCGAGTCGGGTTCACAACACATGACTGATGATGACCAGTCACCTGAGATGTATTGTCCTGTTTTTCATGATTATGATGCTCTTCCAGAGAATCAGACTTATGAGAAGATGTGTGAAAGGTATGATGCCTTATTTGATGAAACTCGTGTGATCAAGGCTGATAGCATTGAGCTGAAAAAGCGCTGTAATGAGTTGGAACTGGAAAAAGGCTGCACTCTGTCTCGCTTTAGAGGATTACGAGACCGGTCATTCACATAAAGAAAGGGAGAGTGCAGATGACCAGTCATCTGAGTCTAGATTTGAAGTTTTGTATACACAGATGTGTATTCAGTATGAAAAGGTTAAAAAGGAGAATCTAGATCTTAGACATCTACTGTGCACCTCAGAAAATGATATTAATCTCATGCATAGTAAAAGTCTTAAGTTAAAAGAGGAAGTTGAGTCACTCAAGCAATCTAATGTCCACTTGGTTGAATACAATAAATCACTGCAAGTAAAGGTTAATGATCTGTCAATTGGTTCGGCTAAATTAGACAAGATGCTTAATGTTGGGAAAAGTCACAATGATAGGACTGGTCTAGGTTTTGTAGCTGATGGGTCTGGTCCCTCAACTTCACAAACCAGGTTTGTAAAAGCTACTCCAGCAACTTCATCTAAATCACCTGTCATCTCAGTTACACCTGAATCTAGAGTCAGCACAGACAAAATGAGCAATCAAGTGTTGTCTAGGTCCACTGTTCCTTCAAGGACCAGATATGTACCCACGTGTCACCACTGTGGTGTGACTGGTCACATAAGGCCTAAGTGTCCGAAACTTAAAATCAAAGGTCAGACTAAGCATAATGGGACACTTAAAGAACAGGTTGATTTGTTGCTTATTGAAGTAACCAGGATTGCTAAGCTTGTTGGGTCATCTTCTTCTTCACCTAGTGCTCCTAAGAACAAGTGGGTAAAGAAAAATGAAAAGTGTCTAGTCGCTTTGTCTGTCTTGAATGTGCGTGATCCAACTCGTTGGTACATTGACAGTGGCTGTTCCAAACACATGTCTGGTGACAAATCTGTCTTTGTAAATTTTAAAAATTTTGATGGTGGTTGTGTTGAATTTGGAGGTGGTGAAACTGCTAAGATGACTGGTCAAGGTAGTGTTAAACTTCCGGGTCTACCAGTTCTTGAAAATGTAAGGTATGTAGAAGGCCTTAAGTCCAACCTTATCAGTGTATCACACTTGTGTGATCAGTGGGCTGAGGAAGTCTGCATGTCAACAAAAGGTTGTAGGATTATTGATAGCAAGGGTCGGGATCTAGTCAGGACAGGCAGATCTAATGACAACTGCTATACACTTGATAGCCAAACCCTGGCTACCAAGGTGACCTGTCACTCTGTGACTTATAAGACCACTGCTTTATGGCATCAACGGTTAGGACATATGAATTTCAATGATTTGTACACCTTGGCCAAAAAGCAGCTTGTTAGAGGTATTCCTAAACTAGATAAGCCGTCTAAGCACATTTGTGGTCCATGTCAGTTGGGCAAACAGTCACGTGTCGCACACAAGAGAGTCAAGGATGTTGGGACTAGTCACCCCCTTGAACCCATTCATATGGATCTTGTTGGTCCAGTTCAAACCGTGTCTGTTGGTGGTAAGAAATACATTCTTGTGATTGTTGATGATTTCAGTAGGTTTTCTTGGGTGTCTTTTTTGAGAGAAAAGTCTGATGCTTTTCAAAATTTTGTGATGGTATTCAAGCAAATTCAGAATGAGGTTGTGACTGGTCACCCCTCTGTTGTTAGAATTAGGACTGATCATGGCACTGAGTTTGAGAATTCCTTGTTTGCGGAATTCTGTGCCAGCATGGGCATAAAGCATGAGTTTTCGGCTCCAATTACCTCTCAACAAAATGGAATTGTTGAGAGGAAAAATAGAGTCTTGATTGAAATGGCTAGAGTGATGCTCAATAGCAAAAATCTGGCTAAGAATCTGTGGCCGAGGCCATTAATACTGCTTGTTATATTTCCAATCGAGTCTACTTGAGACCAGGCACAGACCAGACTCCCTATGAGATCTGGAAAGGGAAGAAACCAATGATCAGTCACCTAAGAGTCTTTGGCAGTACTTGTTACTTGCCAAGTTTGATCCCAAGAGTGATGAAGGCATTTTTCTTGGGTACTCCACGACCAGTCGAGCCTATAGAGTTTTCAATCTTAGAACCAACACCATCATGGAATCCATAAATGTCACAATTGACGATCTTGATGCGTCAGTTGAGTTAGCCTTAGATGAGGATGGTCTGTTTCCCGAGAAGGTCACTGAGTCTCCTGGTGAGACTGAGGCAAACAAGATGACCAGTCATCCTGGTTCTAACTCTGAAAGTTCAGAAGTGTCTAGTCATCCACCAAAGAAAAAGCCAAACTGGGTAGTGTCTAGAC